>OX458991.1:2555833-5109166 GCA_949774945.1 Hoplodrina ambigua
TGTTTGTTAATCAATTACGCCAGAATGGATAAATGGATTTGGTTAAAATCTGATACAGACATAGATTATAGTCTGGAATAGTACATAAGCTACTTTTTTCCCGGAAAAAATGTACAGTTTCCGTGCATATCGACTTTTTTGTGGACAAAGCCGCGGGCAAACGCTAGTTTTTGAAGCCGAATGAAATATTTACGATTATTCACAGCAGTTGTCAAAATGTTTGGTGATGTTTTGTTTTAAAATATCGACGGATAAATATTCAATGTTTTCATTTTGTTTCCCAAGGAATATTCAACAATGACATAACGAACAGAAACAATCGTCATTGAAGAGTCCCTTACAAACAGCTGATGATAAGTAATGATTGACTGTCATTGAGAAGGGGACAACAGTTCGTTTTTATTAAACACTAGGTTCTGCTCGCGACTTCGTTCACGTAAATGTCGGTTATCGCAGACCCAAAGTCGCTTCGCGGGCATAAGTTTTAATTTTTTTGCGCGAAACTCTAAGTATTTTATCTAAAATAGAAGGAGACTAAGTTACTCCTTCCTTATAACATCCGTCAAAATCGGTTTAGCCGTTTCAGAGATTAAGCAGAAAAAACAGACGGACGGACATTTTTGAAAATATTCGAATGCATCTATTTGAAAGTTGTTATTTTGACATTAGAAATAATCACTTCAATACATAATTATATTCATATGTACTACATATGTATAAATGCAGCAGAGACTTAGTAATAGGGTCTCGTTAACACCCTTAGGGTACGAAACCCTACCAAGCCCGGGTCGACGGCGCGTTCTGTTCGCGCGCGCCTCAAAGAGCTGTCAGCACAGGGACGGGGCCCCCAACGGGGCCAACGCCTGCCGGGGTTGCGGGACGTCTTAACAGGATACCGTGGCCCCGGAACGTAAAGGGCAACAGAAGGAACAGGGTGGTTTTTTAGTCAGTAAAAGTCTGACAGTCCCTTCCGCCCCACCCAGGGCGGAAGGAGTCATTTGATGATTTTTACCACCTCAAAAAAAAAAAAAAAAAAAAAAAAGGGTACGAAACCCTAAAATATCACAATGATTAGAAGAATATGAACGTGAATTTTTGAGTATTTGTTTTTATTTAATCTCTAATTTTGTTGTTTTACTCTCGTACTTGCTTGCACCTGCCATGTTTTCTCTTCACCACCTTTGGTTGACTGTTAGAGAATGTCTAAGACATTAAGTCCGCCTTTGTACTTTTGTTACATAAAGTTTAAATAAATATGTAACTTTTTCGGCACCTAACTTTGACTGCGGACGAACATTCGCTGCGCCAAACGCAAATGCGGCTAGCTACCACAGTTCGCGTGTTCGCCGTAGAAAAACACATACGGTGTGTACGCGCCGCGCTTGCGTTTTTAGTCGAAACACAACATGTGTGTTTTCCCGCAGTCAACGAGGTGTCTCTTTTACACATGATATATTCTCTTATGCAACCTTTTCTTGCTACATCTTCAAGCTTGAGCAACCGTTGCAGCAATGCTTGGGAAGACTAGAATCGAGGTGACACTAATATTTTTGTATACATATTGTAATGCAATTTGCCGACAGACTAGTCAAGGAGAAGTACCTAAATCTTTACTTAATAGAATAAAGCTGAAGGTTTTCGTTTGTTTGTTTAAATGCGCTAATCTCTAGAACTACCAGTCGCATTGGAAAAAATCTTTTTGTATATGAGAATAGTATAGGCTATATCGTCGCGCTAGGAACTACTTTTTTAATAACTAAAGAACATAACATAACATCACGCCTGTAATCCCCGAAGGGTTAGGCAGAGGTGTACCCATTAGTACACCCACATTTCGCCAGTTATGTTTTTAGTCCCATGTAATAGGGGGCGAGCCTATTGCCATCAAGCGGGCACAAATCCAGACTCCGAGGCTGCTACTGAGAAATTCTTGATGGAAAAACTCAATAACACTTTGCCCGACCTGGGAATCGAACCCAAAACCTCATGCACAGCAATCGCGCTTGCGACCACTAGACCAACGAGGCAGTCAGTATGAATATATGTATTGAAGTGTTTATTATTATTCCCTCTACATTAGATTGACCACCTGTTTCATCGACACAAACAAATGGATCTATTTTATATTCAAAATTAACTTCTAGTGCTATATAATTAAAACATAAACTTTATTATGAAGACTGTCTGTGGGAAAACCTGTTGCTTTAAAAGAGAACTTGTTTTTGTTATTGAAACTTTTGCTCGCGACTTCACCCGCGTAAATGTCGATTGTCTGCGGTGTTTTTGGCGTATCCCTAGTTTATTGAACCAAATGAAAGCAGCCTAAAGTACTCCTTTTATCATGAGCTATTTGCCTCGTCTAAATTGGTCCAGCAGTTTTGGAGGTTAGCCTAGTCTTTTCCCAATTATGTTCGGGTCGGCTTCCAATCTAACATCCAGTCGCTCCATGTAAAATGCTGATACTATTCCCATCAGTATTTCACATGGAACGACTGCCTATATGACCTCCACAACCCAGTAACCGGGTAATACGACGCCCCTTGGTAAGACTGGTTGTCAGACTTTCGGGCTTCTGACCGTAACGATCCACGTATGAACGCCGACAGTAATAGGCTGGTATAAGTCAAGGCGTCTTAACAGGATACCGTGGCCCCGGAACGTAAAGGGCAACAGAAGGAACAGGGTGGTTTATTAGTCAGTAAAAGTCTGACAGTCCCTTCCGCCCCACCCAGGGAGGAAGGTTTATAGAGTTATTTGATGATTTTCACAACGTTAAAAAAAATGACGATGTTTTCCTTCACCGATGTCAGTGATATACAAGATCGTATTGACATACAAACAGACACTTCAATTTATTTATTTGTGGTCGATACGAATCTTCCTTTGTCCAATTTGTTATTTATCGTTTTCTTAATCTTCGTGCCTTTCTGATTCAAATTGCCTTTTATGTGAATTTTAATTGAGATGATTTCAGTTCTTAGATCTAAGTATTTCAACAAAATTGAGGTCTTTGAACCTCTAATTAAGATGTTGCTTTAAGACGAGTTAATTACCCTGATTTGGAAATTTTGTAGTGCTATTCTGTATAAATTTTCGCCTGTGAATTTGGGTTGACCAAATAACTATAGATAAAAAAAAACTTTAGTTTTTGCTGTCGGTGTCAGTACAAAACAAAAACCAAAGCCACCGAGTTTCAAACCTAGATATTTTTTAATTTGTAGCTTTTGGAGGCGGTTTTCTTTTTAGTAAAAAAGTTTTTATATTAATCACTTAAGTACGTAGTAAGTACTACGTTTTATATTTTTTACTTTTCAGTGCAACAGTACCTACTAACTTGTCGTTAACAGATTGACAAAATCGACAGAATTTTCAGAGATGGTTTGGTAATGTTTAAGTTTATTTAAGTTTCTATTATTTGACATTACTTTCATCTTTGAGAGAAGAGTCCATCACAACAAGGGTTGCCAACTCTATGTTTTTCAAAAATAGTAGTTTTGAAATGATTACCCATACAAATATAGTAGTAAAGCCTCGACCGCGCGATCGTACGGTGTACCGTGTGATAATCGGCGCTTCACCGCCTACCGCAGCGGTGTGCGATGCTGTATGTTAAACGCCTATACTTATTCAGAAATTCAGGATAATTGAAAATATACCCGAATCCTTAAAAGAGGTCATTGTGCTCATCATTATGAACAACTTTTACTATGGGGCCAAACCTGAAATCATGAAAAAAAAATTACAGCTGTTCTCTACAAAAATGCTACATAACAAGATCGCAATGTAGGGAACAGCTGTTTTTTTTTTCATGATTTCAATGTTGGTTCAATAGTAAAAGTTGTTCATAATGATGAGTACAATGACACCTTTTAAGGTTTCGGGTACATTTTCAATTACCCTGTATAGTAGTCGGGCCTCTAATATAGTAGGATAATGGTGCCGATTCCCTTGTTCACAAACTAGACTAAATTTAGAGAATTGACATCTCATACTAACATACAGCGAAAGGAAAGGACGGTGACATTCCGTGACATTAAAGAACTAAGTTAGCGATGTCAAATTAGTTTTTCCTCGAACTTTTCCGTATTTTTAATCCATACGTTTTAAGATGTCAACTATAATTGTATGGATGTGTCAGATTGACTAAATTTGACAGCTTTTATTTACATTAGTCTCTTTCTGGTTTTATTGGACTGAAAAAGATGGAAATAGTCTTATTTTAGTTTAGTTTGTGACCAAGGGAATCGGCACCATTATATGTATTTAAAGTAGCGTTAGCAATCCTTATCATAATCCTGCGCCTCCTCCGAGAGGAGAGAGTTCAAGAGGATTTTTTACAGAATACCACCGCTGAACGTTCATTTGCAAAACAATAATTTGTGTTGTAAACTACACAGCATTGCGTCAAAAGACATAACACCTTTGGTTATGAGAAATACTGCAAATGTTTACAAAACTTAGATAATAAAACAAGCGATTTCAACGCTTATTGTTGAGTCATAGAGTTCAAAGACACTTAATGTAATATTTGCAGTAAAAATCAGGTCTTCTAGACAACGTAAAATTGTTCTCACGTACAGATATTTTTTTCTCTTTGTTTAAAGATTTTAAGCAAATCCTTGAAATTAGTTTTGCGTGTTTAGTTTGGCTTGCTTCATCGTATTTTTTTTTGTAAATTATTACTTACTATACTAGTGTCTGACCGCGGGTCCGTCGACGTGGTTTTTACAAGCTTTTATTTAGCTTGCACTGTTGGTATGTAGTATGTATGTATGTAAGTATGTAAGTTATGTTGTCCTTTCAAAATTTGCAAACCATTTTTCGACCATTTGCTGGTATCCGATTAAGCTGAACAGGACTTTCACTGGCAGATAACTAATGCTACAAGTAGTAATTTTGGTGATTATTATTTTAGAAAAGTAATAAGAAAACAAAACCCCTAAAGTCATAAACATCTAAAATACCAATATACCAAAGCTAGAGTTAATTGTTTGTTTTAACGCGCTAAACTCTGCAATTCCCAGTCGGATTAGTAAATTTTTTTTGCATATGATAGCCAGATTCATTAGGAACAGTATAGGCTATATAACATCAAGCTACGACCCATGCAAGCGGAGCAGTAACCAAAGTCTTAACGCGGGTGAAAAAACCACGCGAGCGAAGACGCGGGCAGAAGCTTGTATAAATACAAACTGTTGTCGCTTTCTACTTTCATTTACTTTTATTTATATATAGGTGCGGACTTGGCATAAGATAAGAAACTCTCTTCTCCATGTTGCATTGATGCAGGTTTAAAACTTTACGGAGTACTGTGGAGGTGCTCGTGGCTAAGTAATAACAGCCACACGGATCAATCTATCCGGTTAAGCTACGCTTGGCGGGGTTGGTCCGTGGATGGGTGACCATCTTTACACACCAAGCTCCTCCGTGCCTCCGTGCCGGACTGTCATAATGACTGTCATGCACGAGTCGATCCATCAGATTAAGATGGGTGACCATCTTTACACACTGAGACTCCTCCGTGCCTCGGAAAGCACGTTAAGCCGTTGGTTCTTTGACAGTAGTTACGTGTCATCAGAAGCCCGAAAGTTTGACAAGTCTTACCAAGGGGTATCGTATACCCTGTAAGGGTTGTGGAGGCCAGATAGACAGTCGCTCCATGTAAAATACTGATATTCAGCTGCATCCGGTTAGACTGGAAGCCAACCCCAACATACGGAAAAGGCTAGGTAGATTAATTTGGGATCCATTATGAAATGGTTCCTAAATCAATGTGTTTTTCACACGTCATATAATATATTCAATGATTGCCCAGTTGTTGGTCTCGTGGTCGGATGTACTACGATTCTTAGGTCTTGCAAAGAGTGTTATTGGGTTTTTCCATAACGAATTTCTCAGTAACAGCCCGGAGTTTGGCGACTTCGTCCGCGTCAAATTTTGCTCCTCATTTTGTTACATTTTGTCACTGAGATTTTTGTAAAGATATGAATATAATGCAACATTGCTCACCCCCCAAAGCAAATAGCGTGATAATTTATAGCCTTTGGACTAATTTAAAAAATATGAAATATTTATACAAAATTTCAACAGGATCCACCCGGCAGTATCGGCGTGATGTTCTAACAAACATACAGATAAAAATTCAAAAAATATATATTTTCGGCATTAAAATCACTCCCCGACCTCATAACAATTATTCTTTTTCAAAAATATTAAATGTAGGTACAGTTTTGACATCGCTACGATTTTATTATATGTATACACTTATATAGATTTTTAATAGAACACTTTTATAAAAAAATAAAAAATTGACAAGAAGGAGACCACAGATTATCCGCGACATTAATTCCAGCCAGTAACAGCCCACTCACTGAAATTGCTACACTTGGCGGACATAACTGTAAATCGTATCAAATCTTCCGTAATTCAGAGTAAACTAGACGCCGCCACCGGTCTGCGTCTGCAATTGTTAACTGTTCATTCCAGTAAACTGTTTATAAGACTGTCTCGTGGTCGCAAAGCGCGACTGCTGAGCATGACGTCTTGGGTTCGATTCACAGGACAAGCAAAGAGTTATTGGGTTTTTCCATCAGGAATTTCTCAGTAGCAGCCTCGGAGTCTGGATTTGTGCCCGGCAATAAAAAAACCAACACGGCCTAACCTGGCATCGAACCCAAGACCTCATTCTCAGCAGTCGCGCTTTGCGACCACTAGACCAACGAAGCAGTCCTTTCAACACAAAAGCCATTAACTAATTTACTCAAGAGTTCTATTTAAAAAAAAACCATAAGCACCAGCCAAGCAATTCCGGAGATTACCGCACACATACACACTTTTTCGTGTTGACCTACAATTTGTTGCTTTCAACCTACATGGCGCTAATTTAATATAGCAGCCAATTGTGAAAAGATTAGGCCAATTGACTTCGAATTACGGCTTTTAAAAATAAGAAATGGCTGTGAGGTAACTGGGTGTAACAGTTAGAATTTTAACAGTTTTCTACATCGTTCATGATCTGTGCACAAAATGCGCATTTCTAATTGTTTCAAGATGGCCAATTTGCAAGTTTTATGGAGCTTTAATTCTTAATTTGGAACCTGTACTAATCTTTATTTCTACATAGTATAAAACAAAGTCGTTTTCCGTCGTCTGTACGCTTAGATCTTTTAAACTACGCAATGGATTTTAATGCGATTTTCTTCTTCAATAGATATAGTGTTTCAAGAGGAAGGTGCTTTAATTAATTTAAAGTGTCTGTTTGTAATGTCAAAATAACAGCGTTTTGCTAAATAAATATGAATGTTACACGGTTCATACACGAAGAAACATTTTTGTTTTCGGCTGATCTCAGAATCGGCTTGGCCGATTTTGACGGGACTTTAATTCCCAGATAGTTAATGTTATAAGGATTAGCATAGAAGGGCACCTCGCAAAACCGTGGTAACTGGCACTCATACGAACGAAGACACGCGCATAAGTTAGTAAAACATCACAAAAGAAAGCATTTATTAGTAGATACATAGTTCCAAAATGCACTATTCAGTCATTTAGAGCCATAAAATGCCAAACAGAATTACATTCTAGCCAAGCTCGAATCTTGATCCATTTGTAAATTAACTAGTTATACCGTTTTATAATTTGCACACAAAAACGGCATAACCATACAATTTTATCATGAAAAAAGTCATTCACCTGAAGCACTCGAATAATTATCAAATGGAGACCTAGCTTTACATAAAAAAAAGAATTATCAAAATCGGACTACTCCGTAAAAAGTTATGCAAAAAAAAAAACGTTTCAACTTGAGAACCTCATCCGTTTTTTTGCCGGTAAATAAAAGCGCGGAGATTTTTTTAAGTGATAGTCCTTGGTGACTGTTCAAAATTACTTCCAAGCGCGTGTCATATCTCGTGTCGGCGCCGCATTGTGTTCCACGCGCGCCTCAATGTAATGTCAGCATAGGAGACGGGGCCCCCTAGGGCCAGCCTGCCAGGGTTGCTGATTTTGTTCGAAAGACTTACCGTAGCCCTGGAACGCAAAGAGCATTAGGAAGGACGCGAATGGGTCAGCAAGAGTCTGACACTCCCTTCCGCTCCGCCCAGAGAGGAGGAAGTCACTTGATGATTTCTCATCTGTTGACTTGCCACTTGTGCTGCGCACTGCTAAAACAGTAATTTTCGCACCAAAAAAAAGTTTGATAATGTATCAAACTTTGATTTACTCAACATTACTACCTATTAAGTCTGATGGGCAGTATAGGTACTCAGTTGACAGCTATAAGATTTGGTTTAAAAAATGTTAATGCTTACCTAGTCTCTGTACAATTATCTACTCGTGTACATCTAACGTAATGTCTGATAATCATGCAAACGTCACGAATTACGTCACAATGGGTTCATTAACCTCAGGTAATACAAATTACATTGTTTTACGTAAGTTTTAAGACAGATTTCGAAAGGGCCGTGGGAGAAGAATATGATTAGGCTGTAATTATCTATTGCTTGTTTGTTTCTCTGTCTATCTCCGGAGTAAATAATGGTACCAATTCCCTTGTTCATAAACTACACAAAAATGAGAGAATTGGCATCTTTTACTAACATACAGGAAAGAAAAGGACAGTGACATTTTAGAACTAAGTTAAAGATGTCAAATTAGCATTACCTTAATCTATTCCGTTTACTCGGAAAAGTTCGTGCGTTCTATTCTCACATGTCAACTAAAATTGCATGGAAGTTTCAGAACTAAAATTGACAGTTCTAATTTATTTCCGTTCCTTTCTTGTTTTAAAGAACACAAAAAAGTTGAACATACATGTACATACCTAAACTCACGCCTTTTTCCCATGGGATAGGAAGAAACGGAACGCCACCTGCTACGATCCTTAGGTACATACTACTTGGATACCCTAATAATCTTTTTCTATTATTAGTATAAATTATTTAAGGGGCAATAACATTACGTTAATTCACCATTCGCGGCACTTAAGATAATCAATTAAGTATTTATGAGAATAAAATTCATAGACAATGACGGAGCTTTTTTTGCAGTGGGAACTTTTTGAACAATGAAATTGGATATTAAATAGAAACACGCTTTCGAAGATGACAGGATAAGAGTACATGTTTTCTTAATTAAAACTATTAATAACACTTTTAATGATGACTCACATAGAGAGTTTAGAAAAAAAATGTTTATAAAAATTATTGCAAGTGTGAGAAAATTGTGACGATAATGTTAGCAATTTTAAAAAATAAGTAATAAAAATTACTTCAATAATAAATTGGCAACACGACATTTTATTAATCTGTGACCTCTTATTTATGGTTGGTTAGCCCACTACATAAACATAAAAAAAGTTTTAAATAAATTAAAATTAAAGTGGAAAAATTATTTAAAAATGGAGAGGCTATCATATCCAAATCTAAATTAAAAAAATGGCAATAGGCTCGCCCTCAGTTACATGGGACTTAAAACATAACTAGCGAAATGTGGATGTACTAATCGGTACACCTCTGCCTAACCCTTCGGGGATTACAGGCCTGATGTTTAGTATTGATTCAAGTTAAAACTGCTAGCATAGTTACCTTCTTGAATGTAGATAAAAAGGAAAAGATAAAGTAGTACTTAGTAGTAAGACAAAGGGGAAAATAAAAATATTGATGCCAGTAGACCATCTTCTATGCATTTTAAATGTAGGTACATACTTAAAACAGATTTCTTTCAATCTAAATCGTGTTAAACTTTCATAAAAAAAAAACACTAGAAAGCAGCAATAAACATTTGAATTTTACGGTCAATTAGAACAATCGATCGATGATCGTATGCAATGAGGAATCAATAGATATCGTTGGATTACGTGGTACGTTTCATTTTTATCACTTCCTATTACATAAGGTTGATTTTCCTTTGCAATATTGTCGTGTGGTCGTTTACACAGAGATAAATAATAGTCTGGAATTGCACATAGGCACACGGTTCTCGTGGGATAGCTATATAAATTTTGACGTGGACGAAGTCGCGGATGAAAGCTGATTTTGTCAAAACATAAATCGACTTGTTTGCATTTCAAAGAAATCAATCTGCCTAGCCTTTCCCAACTATGTTGGGGTCGGCTTCCAGTCTAACCGGATGCAGCTGAATACCAGTATTTTACGTGAAGCTACTGCCTATCTGACCTTCACAATCCAGTAACTGGATAATACGATACCCCTTTGTAAGAGTGGTTTTAAGACTTTCGGACTTCTGACGACCTGTAACGACTGTCAAAGATTCACGTATGACGGCTGGGACTGCCGGCTTAACGTGCGTCCGAGGCACGTAGGAGTCTCTGTGTGTAAAGATGGACACCCATCTCAACCTGATGAATCGACCCGTGCGGCTGTTACTACTTAGCCACAAGCTCTTCTGCATTCCAATGAAATAAATAAATAATATCTACCTGTTATAAATTCCTTAACGTATCTGCAGCTAAGGAAGGTGTAACTCAGTGGTGTAGCTATCAAGGTGCTAGTCGGTTCGATGCACTGGGGCCCCCAAACTCAGGGGGCCCTCGGCCAGCAAACCTCGAATTGAAACTAACTTAAAAATTCTCCCACTTTCGGAATGTCAATAAAAAGTGCAATATGACCTTAAACATGGCAATTCATTTGAAAGAACACAGTATAGTTTTTTTAAAGTTAATTATTGAATATTGTTTTAAAATAAATAAACATCATAATTATCACTATAACCTGTATAATATATTTATATTTTGACTTGATCAAACCTAAACAGTTTTTAGGGGCCCTGTATTTTTTTATATGCACCGGGGCCTTTGACTACCTGGCTACGCCTCTGTAACTAACAGTAAAATTAATAACAATACAGATATAGATACTGTCAATACTCAGCTTCGCATAGTTTCACGCACAGGCGGTCCCTAATGTGTCCGAACATTTTATTCAAGTCGTTAATACCGGATGATAGTGACACTCCTCCTAATTTGAATTTTATCATCCGTTATTTATGGTTTTGGATGCAAAATATTGTGAACTAGTCGCACTGGTGTGACGTCATCATATTTTATCAAATTACATAACATAACATCACGCCTGTAATCCCCGAAGAGTTAGGCAGAGGTGTACCCATTAGTACACCCACATTTCGCCAGTTATGTTTAAGTCCCATGTAATAGGGGGCGAGCTTATTGCCATCAACCGGGCACAAATCTAGACTCCGTGACTGCTACTGAGAAATTCCTGATGGAAAAACCCCATAAAACACTTTGCCCGACCTGGGAATCGAACCATGCACAGCAGTCGCGCTTGCGACCACTAGACCAACGAGGCAGTCTTCCATTTACAGTTCCTTAAAAATGTAATATCCGTAATCCGTAACTATCGGATGATCCGAAAAGTCCGGAATTTCATATCCCTAATATCCCTGGTGAATATGGTTCAGCTATTCCGGACAGCGCCTAGGGGCGGATTTATATTGGATCATTGGATTTCGCTGTAGTACTTTTATCCATAATACACAGATCCACGCGCAACAATTGATTCTGTTCTTTGAAAGAGGTATATTCTGAAATACTGGTGCCGATTCCCTTGGTCACAAACTAAACTAAAACTAGACTTTTTCCATCTTTTCTGTCCAATAAAATAAGAAAGAGACTAATGTAAATAAGAGCTGTCAAATTTAATCTATCTGACACATCCATACAGTTATAGTTGACATCTTAAAACGTGTGGATTAAAAATACGGAGAAGTTCAAGGCAAAACTAATTTGACATCGCTAACTTAGTTTTTTAATGTCACCGTCCTTTCCTTTCGCTGTATGTTAGTAAGAGATGTCAATTCTCTAAATTTGGTCTAGTTTGTGAACAAGGGAATCGGCACCAGTGTCAAGCATCAACAACTAACGAACTTTTTTATTAAGTATTTTAATTTTATTTAATTATTTATGTCTTGTATAAGTATAACACATTATTTTCTTGTCGATGATCTGCAGACAATATCGCACGGTACAGCTAACGCGATAGAACAGATAACAGTAACACCGATGAAGCGTACCGAACGCGATGAGATGACGATGCCGTAGGGATGGGACACGATGCACTAGATTGAATCGATAAAATAATAAGAAAATATCGACTACTATAGCTAAACCGCAAATACAACTAAAATTATTATTTGTATGCTCTCGAGTAAAATCTAGCGAACTGACCATCTTATTATAATATAAATTGGGTTTGATTTGATCGCTTAATTGAGTCCTCACCTGCGGAAAAAACTTAAAACTTATGTATATACCACGGTGACGTCACATATTTACAAACTGGTCAGTGCACATTTCGCCTCTTGTGTATCACGCTACGAGCGCCCGCACCTCTTCCGGTCCCCGATCTCTTCCTACCCTAGCGGTTTAGCTATAGCATCTACCTGCGATTTCGTCTGCGTCAAAGTTAATACAATTATTATCCCGCGGGAACTGTATATTTTTCAGGGATAAAAAGTAACCTATGCCTATAAGCAATTCTAGACTATAATCCATCTCTGTGCCAAATTTCATTCACATCCGTTCAACCGTTCTGGCATTATTGAGTCACAAACATACATCCATTCTTTTCGTATTTATAATAGTACTGAAATTAATCTCATGCTGCATGAAGCCCGCCGTCTTTGTCATCGTAGCTTAATGCTATAACATAACATAACATCACGCCTGTAAGCGAAAGGTTAGGCAGAGGTGTACCCATTAGTACACCCACATTTCGCCAGTTATGTTTTTAGTCCCATGTAATAGGGGGCGAGCTTATTGCCATCAACCGGGCACAAATCTAGACTCCGTGACTGCTACTGAGAAATTCCTGATGGAAAAACCCTATAAAACACTTTGCCCGCCCTGGAAATCGAACCATGCACAGCAGTCGCGCTTGCGACAACTAGACCAACGAGGCAGTCCTAATGTCTTAATGTCTTAATGTTATATAGTCTATAATTAAATTAAGTCGAAATAAAAGTATAATGATAAAATTTTGTTTATAACATAAATACTGTAACGGTATTATTTTATTTATCGATATATCAATACACAACTGACCATCACTATCACTTCTCGTCCCGTTGGCCCATCAAGCCACAAATTGCTCTATTGCACGCAAAAGCTGATTACAGACAGACAAACGGATTGACTTCTTATAACAGTAGGTAACTATACAACGTGTAACGGAATAAGCGCAAGACCTCATACACCCCAATTACTAAATTATAAGACTAAAATAACATCTGTAATTTTATTTAGATAAACTATACATAATCAACACATAATATTTTTTTTTGTTTTTTTTTTCTTATTCATAATTTTATATACAAAAAGCAAAGCTTGGTTATTTACACCGTTTGTAACTAAAGAACATCTGGGCTAATTTTAATGATCTATGATTTATTGGATTTGTCCAATCCGAGAATACCGGAATAACTATTAAAACATGCGAATAGTTAACAAAAAGAAAGTGGTTCAGAAGCGGTAGAAGCCGGGACAATATGACGTCAGGAGAAAAAAAGGTGTAACACGCTTTTATATTAAAAAAAAAATGGACTGTAATAAAAACGCAAAGTTCTAAAACATGGTATGAAGTTTGAGGTTTCAAAAAAATGATTCTGAGGCGGTAAAAGTTTGCCAGAACAGCTAGTTCTTTTTATAAAATAGTTTTCCTGTCCAAACGTAAAATTTAAACAAAAAGGAATGTTAAAACTAAAGAAGCATTTTCTACGTGAATTCGTTTTTGACAGATCTAACCTCAATTGACATAAGTACCTATTTTACTTAAAAAGGCATAGTTTCCTTCTTCATATCGTGCAATGCTATAGAGTACTAAAAAAACTCGCGTGCCGTTGACTATAAAGGGTAAAACGTAAGGGCGTGCCAGTCCGTGCCTAATACAGTCTGTAAGTTGACATAAAAATGTTATGTTACAATGGATTTTATCCAAATCTAGCTTTACTCAGCGGTTTCGTGTTCAGTTACGTTTTTCGTTACTGCTCCGCTCCCGTAGGTCGAAGCGCGATGTTATATACCTTATACTATTCCTCATGAGTATTGCTATCATATACCAAAGACTCTTTTTTTAATACGACTGGTATTTCTAGAGATTAGAGCGTTTAAAACGAACAAAAAAGAATACTAGAAGTCAGCCTGGATAAAAGGCGGTAACCGTCATCCTATTGAATCACCGTTTATTCAAAAAAGTCTTAAACAATCTAAAACTATATACAATAATTAACCTAAACATAAAACCTATGAATAATTATAAATTTATAAAAAAGACAGAAAGGAGGAACCTCATATGATATGCCCATATCAAAAAATTCGTCCGCACCGCTGTTAATGGGGCAAGTGCCCAAAAGACTGTCAGCATTGCCACGTTGTATGGCAATGCTGATTCTTTGGCCGAAGAAAAGGCCAAAGAATTGATATTTTTACATTCTATTATAAATATTTATTAGATCTTAATTTGTTTTTATGACATAATTGGCAATTAGTCCATACTATCTTCCTTCTATTAAAAAAAAAACTGTATTTTTTTTAACGCGTAAGTAAGTAACTTTTTGTGTTTTCGCATGCATGTTATTGCTTTCTGTTTTTTTTGTTGTTTTTAAATACTAATCTATTTTTTTAAACTAACATAATTTTCACAGTCTTTTCAGCATCAATTATTGATTATTATTTTTACTTAATTAATGGCCAATCAAAATTCATTAGCTTAAACAGTGTGCCTAGTATATCATACTGTGCTGCTCGCAGTCTTAAACTTTGAGCGGAGAAAAATCTCGATGACACCACCCATCGCTGTCATAAAGCGATTCCCCCATAGAATTTGTATGACAAAATTAAAATGTGACGTCACTTTTTTCTCAACACAATTGAATAACTATTTATTGATTTTAATGACTAGAAATTAAATTTTACAGTTGAATTAAAATAAATCAGATTTTCATTCAGGACTAAAATGAGGTGTTTTTTTTATGTTTTATGTAAAGTTCGATTTTTAGTTGCTTTGAAATCGATAAATAGCAAATCAACTGACTTGGCCAAAAAGTGACTTCACAGATAATGTTGCCATACAAACTTTAGGAGGGAAACGCGTTTTGACAGCTCAGAAAAAATATATCAAATGATTGGTGGTTTGAAGTACCCAATTGCGGTGAAACAATTTTCACCTTTACTGTCTCAATAATTAGGTTGAAAAGTAGTCAGCTGCCATCGACCTCGGTTTTACATAGATCATTTTTCTATCTACTAAAAGATATAATGGGGACACTGCATGCTTGCAAGAACTAACAAAATAAGACTGGCCTATGCGACTAAACCATTTTCTATTCATGTTTAAAAAACACGTCCATTACCCATAAGCTTTTTTTAAGACAAATGTTCCAAAATTGAAATTTTAACAACAAAAAAATTTTAAAAGCACCTTGCATTTTTATCATAAATAAGCGACCCGCCCTGGCTTCACACGGGTGAAATGTATATCATAAACCTTCCTCTTGTATCCCTCTATCGATTGATAAAAACCGCATTAAAATCCGTTGCGTAGTTTAAAAGATCTAAGCGTACAGACAACGGGAAGCGTATTTTGTTTTACACTATGCAGAAGCATCTCAGATTTTTTTTATGCGTTTTTATGGCAATTTGGAACATTTAGTCACCCCCAAGCAATAGTATCCAACCACAATTTGACCAGCACCTTTTCTTTACAGCGATCTACCTGACGAGGAGGACAAGAAATCGCCTGTCCTACTCCTAGGCGTGAACAAAATCTCAGACTCACCATCCTTCATCAGAAGACGATCCATAGAACCGCACACTTCAGGTTCCATAAGGTTTTTCCGACCACTAAAATCGAAATACACCAGAGGCCTCCATGGAGACGAAAGATTAGAGAAAATTAGACAGGATCTTCTTGTCCACAAGAGCAAACCAGACACATACATTCCCAATGATCACGAAATCTCATTAGAACCAGAAGAACGATGTATGAAATTAAGCTGTGTTGGCAGCTGTATATGTGACAGAAAAGAGAGTTCCACCCGCGGCTCCTTCTCCTTCCAAAGACCAGAACCAGGCACCCACCACTACGAAGAACCAAAAGACTTTTCGGAAAACGACATCGAATTCAAATATACAGAACACATTCCTCATTCTCAGCCTTCGAGCAGTAAGCAGAGTTATAATGTCACCCCAAAGTCAACGGAACGGCGACATTTTCTGCTGGCGAACTTGAATGAAAGGTTTCGGAAGACTTTGAGCTTAGATTCAAGGAAGGTGGAAACTAATCGTGTGCCTGTGAACCTTCCAAAAGAAACCAGACCCAAATCTTTAGTCAACACAAGCAATATTTGTGTGCAGCAATTCAAAACAGGAGACCCATTAATCGCCCAAAATTTTAATAAAACATCTCAACCAAAAAAGAAACGGAAATCATTTTTTTCACTCGACACTTTTTTCGACTCTAAAAAGTCTGATACCTCATCCATAGATGATTACTGCTCCTCAAAATACAAAAGATTTGAACTTGAAAGTGATGATTCTCCTATCTTTAAACGCGAAAACAACGAAGAAAAGACTCCAGACCTCCTAAACCTACCAGTAATAATAGACTCTGTAAGAAAAAAGCAATCGGATACGAGAAGACAGTTAGAGAAATTAGAAAACCATTATTATAAGAATATACATAAGACTCAAACTGTTATTGACGCTGTGCCTAAGGACGCGACTAACTTGCAAGGACCAAGCGGGCATTCCAACCACTTATTCTTTGATGAAGACGTGGAATACATTGAACCTATTCGCAGCACATTTACAAGTCAAAGTACACTTATTTTAGACAAAAATGCTCCTGAAGAATTGAAGCCTGACTCCATTTTGACTATAAACACTGACGAAACTGATATTAGACTGCCCAGTTCCACAGTGTCTCCTAAATCTAATGTAGATGACTTTGACAGTATAGGAGCTTACGAAATTGAGGTGAAGGAATCAGATTTAGTGAAGGTAGCCAAGGATCTGACAGTGAAAGTGATGGATAAGTCTGTGGATTCTATAGGCAGTTGTTCCCTTGATGTCGACGCAAGTACAGATTTTTCAGGTAAATAGTGTTGTCAATGTGTTTTGGGCTTTTTTATTGTTGTTGTAGTTACTTTAGATTCAGAAAAAAGTTGGCCTTTTTTTGTCAAACCTTTTTTTCTGAATCTTTTAATATTTATTAGCATGCGTGATTGTGATTATCTTCTGTTCTGTAATTTTTCATCTTATTTTTATATCGATTTTGAATGAGTTTATTTTTAAAAGTGAAATCAATTAAAACGTCAATCTTTTTTCAATAGCGCCAAGTCCTTTAATTGTTTTTGGTATTGTTCCGTAAACTTTTAAAATAAACTCAACAGCTATTATTACAGTACAATTATTATTTTCATATTAATAAATGTCTTTACTATTATCTGTAATCTGTGTTTTCTTTTTTCCTTATCTGTAGCGTGATTGTTTGTTTTTTTTTCTTTTCGAAATAAACTTTGCTTTTCTATAGTCTATTCACTTCTCTCGTTCTCCATTAATTTATTTGTTTCATGTGATTCACCTTACAAATGTTTTTAGATCATTCGTTAGCATGTGAAATATAAATAGGTACACCGTAATTTCGAGGAATTTAGGCATAAATCGTCTTCCTTATATTTCGTATCTGTTTTCCCTCCTTCACGACATCTTCTGATTGCTTTCTGTTTAAGTATAGACGTCTTCGGCTCGTAAATAAATCACCGTGAAGAGCGCTTTTATTTTTAGCTTTCAAAACGTTTGGTTTGGTTTTAACATGATCGTGTGAATGTATTCAGTTTTGTGTGAAACCGAACGTAAAACGAGTCAGCGCGCAAATTTATTTTCAAAATGCTTTAAAAACTCCCATGCTTGCGTTTTCCAAACAATCTTTGTTTTATTGCCTGTATCGATTGGTAGATAATAACTTATACATAGTACACTTATGGAAAATATAATACAGATAGTAATCAAGTAAAATGACCTCAATCATAATAAACATTAGTCATTCATGAAGCAAGTTATACCTATGTTGGATCGATCGATTAAAACAAAATAACGTCATACACTTTTATAAAATTCTTTAAATCTAGGTCGTGCATAGAAAACGCAAACAATGCTGGTTGCAAAATGCAACTCACAAACAAAAAGACAATCGGATACGGGTACACATATGGTTAATCTATGTATCGACCTCGTTTCTGCCCACGCACGACTTATAGCTCGGTCATTGCCGTCATATTGCTTACGAATACGCACCTAAACACACCTGAGATAAAGTTATTTCGCAAAATTTTAACAACGCTCTATCTAACTATCTACCTATAAACATTTTAGTGACTGTGAATAACGAATTCGAAACTTGCCGACCGTGAAACGGAACGGTGCGGACTGGCCGCTAACCGTGCGTTGTCGACTGGAGGAAAAAAAAATAAAACGTTGACATTTCTTTGTGAGCACTGATGTCATTTGTCATAAAATAGTTCAGTGAAAAATTATGTGAGGTGTTTTAAAAAATAATGTTTAAAAATTGATTATTTTAACATTCTAATTTTTGTGTAAATCAGTTAATGTGCGTTGAAAGCTATCGGTAAGTGTTTCAAGCCGGTTTTCAATGTCAAAAAGGATTTAAAACTATTACTTTTACCGTACTTTTCGTAGAAGCAATTTATTTTATCGAGAAATTGTTGTAATTAAAAAAACTTCGATGATATTAGCTAAGCAACATGACGTAGTGTATTTTCTACAATTGGCTTAACGTAGATGACTAATGCGATTATTTTTAATAGTTCACAGTAAAACGATTCACAAATTATTAGAGGTAATCTCTTTGCATGATTTCTTTCTTTCATTTATATTTTGCAAGTATTACGCTTTTTTCTTATATGTGAAAGTTACATTATGTAATATACAGCCTTATTGTATGTTTGTGAGTAAAAAAATTAAATTACCTACTATACTGACAAATTATTTAGAATTTAATTATTCCATCATTTTCTACAGGTAATCTAAAATACCTAATATTTATAAAATTAGTACTTCAACAATGCAACTATTTCGCAGTCTTCATAATTATGTCAAAAAGTTTTTCAAATCTTATCAAAAAGTTGAATGATGAAATTATGCTTTATGGTTATCAAACAATCTTTACAAATCACTCACGAAATAGCAATTAAATGATAAATGATCTGTGTTCAGTAAGCTGGTTGTTCATGTACCGCTTTTAAATCCATACTAATATTATAAATGCGAAATTGTGTCTGTCTGTCTGTTACCTCTTCACACTTAAACCGCTGAACCGATTTAGGTGAAATTTTGTATAGAAATGTTTAAGACCCGGGGAAGGATATAGTATAGTTTTTACCCTGGAAATCACCCCCTAAGGCTGTGAAAAGGGGGGTGGAAGTTTGTATGCAAGTACGATATAAACAAGTTCCATGCGGACATAGTCGTGGGCAAAAGCTAGCTAGGGAATGAGGTAGATTGGTGATTACTTTTTTGCTTAACATTTGAAAAAGGTCTGTCCCCTGCCGATACATACCCTCGTCTATGGGATGTAAAAGACACATGACATAGCCTTTAACTACTCATCCTGCCGCGCTAAATGCGAAAGCAGTATCTCAGGGTAAGCTAGTTTCAAGAAAATTTGAGATGTGTAAATATAGTTTTCTTTACTTTACATAGTGTTTTTTTTTTTTGCATACTTAATGAACTTCTGAAGAAAAAAATAGTCAGGAAACCTTGAATTTTAACTTATATAAGTCAGAAGCCAATCCGCCTTGAGCAGGTGTGGTGATCAATGCTCGTGCCTTCTCTGTATGAGAAGAGGCTTTTGCCCTGCAGTGGAATTAAGCTGGTATTTTTTGAGTCTTTTTACACTCAAATGTACAGATACCAACAGATAATGTTTTAAACAATGTAGGGTAAATAAAATAGATTTCTAGAACAAATATAGGACATGAATAATGCATAACATAAATAGATAAAACTTATTAAAACTAAATAGATATTGCAAGGACTATATTTGATTGTAATGGAAATTCTTTGTTTAATGTCCTACGCTCAGTTGACTAGACTCCATTTTTTTTTTCTCTTGTAAATGACGTTCAAAAGTGCCTTTTAATGGTCTAACTGGAATAAATAATTTGATTTTGACTTTTATTATAATAACTAGTTTTTGCTCCCGAATTTGTTCATGTGAATATTCTTACTAATCTCAATTTTTTTTGATAATGTCACTTTGCTTATAGCACTCAGGGATAGTTTAGCTTCCTGTTAACAAAATAATTTTCAGAATCAGAACTGTACTTCTGGAGATTGGCCCAAACAAACAAACTTCAGCATTATAATATTAGTACAGATTATGCAATGCACTACATGCATGTTTTGTACCATGCATTCTCTGTGCATAATAAGCATTCTCTTTTCAAAGTCAAATTGTTATTTCACTTTTTTATTACTTTAACATTTAAACTTAACTTTCATGTTAATATGTCAAAGACTCTGTTTTTATTATTTTACAGTGGATTAAAATATGACAGGCTATTGACATTTTACAATAAAATAATAATACAAGCCTATTTTTATGCAGTGCGCACTGCAGTAATTTCATTCTATTTCATTCATATCTGAGTATGTCAGGATCATAGCAGGTGGCGTTCTGTAGTTTCTGCCTACCCCCATGGGAAAAAGGTGTGAGTTTATGCATGTATGTATGTTCATTCATTTCTACCACCTCACTACCTTTTATTTGTCAAAATCTGTCAACCCTTCAACTGTCAAGTTACTGAATATAATTAAAAGTCCAACTGTAGGAGTAAAGAATGTTTTAATATTTTAAACAGAAAGTCATTAATATACTATTATAGTATTTTTAAACAGATAGTCTGGAAATACAAACATGATTACAAAAATCCTTTTACTGATAGGAAACTACGCTACTGCAAAGTGCCCTAGGCAAGTTTATTATTACTTTATTTCCACCAGACCGTGCTTTCCGTGCCTCGGAAAGCACGTTAAGCTATTGGTCCAGGCTGTCATCGTGGATCTTTGACAGTCGTTACGAGTCGTCAGAAGCTTGACAGTCTGCCAACCAGTCTTACCTAGGGGTATCGTATTACCAGTCACTTGGTTGTGGAGGTCAGATAGGCAGTCGCTCCATGTAAAATACTGGTATTCAGCTGCATCTGGTTACACTGGAAGCCGACCCCAACATAGTTGGGAAAAGGCTAGGCAGATGATGACTACCACCAGACATAGTCACAGGTAGAAGCTATATTACATAAAAGAGATTACTAATCAGAATTGCAAATGTTATTGCAATGCCTTAAGAAATAAACAAACACACAAAGAAATAGTTGACATACATATTAGTACACACAACATTGACATATGAGTCAGTTTTGTGAGTAGGCGTTGACTTGGACTGGTCAACTTCTTATTTAGCAAACATATTAGCATACGGTTTTACTTGCACTTTTTCTTGCTCCATACTCTGTTTGAGGATCCAAGAGATATGATGATTTCAGGTTTATAATCTAGGTATATTCATATTCATTTATTTCTATTTATTTTTTTATGCTTAGATGGTTCGGTCATGTTGAGAGGATGAGTGAAAGACGATTAATAAAAGGTATTTATATGGCAGAGGTGAGTGGAAATGCAGGGAGGGGTCGCCCTAGGAAGACCTACACTGACTTTATTGGTGAGGTACTTTAGAATGGTCGTGTGCACAGTACTCGTAACCGGCGTGCTAATATGACGAGATGTATGAACGTAGATGAGGCGAACCGCGAAAGGAGTATGTAAGGATCGTAGCAGGTGGCGTTCTGTGATTTCTGCCTACCCCCATGGGAAAAAGGCGTGAGTTTATGTATGTAATCAATTTTTTTCAAGTAGGTACTGGTACCTATCAAAATATTATGTCCAAAATCTTATTTTTACCCATCACTTGAAACTCATTCTTCATTCAAGCAGTTTTGACTGCCTCATTGGTCTAGTGGTCGCAAAGCCCTACTGCTGAGAAGGTCTTGGTTTCGATTCCTAAGTCAGGCAAAATGTCGCAACTGGGTTTTTCCATCAAGAATTTCTCAGTAGCAGCCTCGAAGTCTGGATTTATGTCCGGATGACGGCAATAGGCTCGCTCCCTATTACATGGCACTTAGACATAACTGGCGAAATGTGGGTGTACTAATGGGTACACCTCTGCCTTACCCTTCTGGGATTACAGGTGTGATGTTATGTCGAAGCTCAATCTCAATTACGATGCACACACACATACGAGCGAACTTATCAATTCTTACATCATTATTACATTCATAACGCACATTCCTATCTTATATCTCAGTGATAAGATACAGTGAACATGCTGTGCGGTAATTATTATGTTTTTTTTATTACATTTTTACCTCCATTTTTGTAAATTCTATGCTTCTAAATTCAAAATGTGTGACTATTACCTTTACCTCCTTTTTAATGGTTGTGAGTGTCAAAGGAGTTTTTAAAGTAGTTGGACCTCTTTTTTTTGTGTTAGTTTTGTGATTGTGTGGCTAATCTATGGATTATCTGTGTGGTAGATATGTGTTGAGTTTGCATTGTTTTTGTTGTACATGTGTTTGCTTTGCTATCGAGAACGTATATTGATATTTATTTTCTATTTAAAGTGTAAGAAGCCACATCTTAGTGTTTTGCCATATTAACCGTATTTACAACAGGCAGAATGGCCAATCAAGAGCTAAGTGAAATTGAACTTTATTCTCAAAGTAATATCCTTCAAATTTGTATGTAATATCCTTCCTTTCTTAGCCTGTTAGCAATAGAACCTTTTTTTGCAGCAGGGATTGATAAAATCAAAGTCAAAGCATTTATTTCTTTTAAACCATTTACAGGCATTTTTAAATTGTCAAGGAGTCGGTAAGTTAGTCAGAAAGTTGAAGCTAGTTGCTCGTTCTAAAACAGGTAGGCCTTTATGGAGAATAACAAGCAAGAAACTGTACAGACACATTTTTAATTCGTTATTTACAAAATTTTATAACAATAATAAACATCCTAGTTATAATTTTTTTTGATAAAAAAATGTTGTCATGAATTATTACCTGCCTATAGAACATGAATGATGCCTTGGATTATTTTTAAATGTTTAATAAATGCTGATTGAGTTATCTATGGATTATTTGCATTTCTCAGAAAAATAAAAAATAATTTATGCTTGCTATCTAAATCTGCAGGGTCATGATTAATAACAATTAAAAATGTTAGTTCATATTTCTTGTCTTAGAATTTATTAAATAAGGTTGTTTAATTCTAATAAAAAAATATAATATAGAACTGTTTCTTCTGATTATATTCTTCATGTGTTATTCGAGACCAGAACTTAGTCAAGTTTGCACGACAGAATCTTAAAATTCCATCTTTGGTAACATCTCAGATTTGTTCTACGCCACTATGTAGCTTGTCCAATCTAGTTTTGCAAGGCAGCAAGACATGCAGAGTTATTTCCACGACTGTTACTAATCTTCTTCTTCTAAGTAATAGTATTCTTTATTACGACGTAACTAAAAAAAAAATACCTAAAAAAAATGTGTAAAAGAAACAGCACTAAGCTAAGACCCAAGCTAACGGTGGTTGAAAATTTCGAGTGCGCAACCTCCTCACAACGCGTGCCGTGTCCAAAACGACCGACTACTCCATCTGACTTCTATATCATTGTATCTAAAACCCAAATTCTCCTCCTTCCAGATACCACATCGGGAAGCTTGAATCTCCTAACACCATCATCCACCACCAGCCGGATCCGAGACTTCACGTCCAGGTTACAAGAACGGGCAGGCTCCAATCTTCAACCTAACTACTTAGCCAGCCCCACGCCCGTGGCCACACCAGTCCGGACACCGGACGACACAACACCAACCCCGAGAAAGTCTGAGAATCTCCTGAAACCGCCCCCAAAAGTATACGTAGACACTTCCAGTCACAGATCGAGAGGTCACCATAAGAAAAGAGACGATTTCCCCCATAAAAAACCGAGTTATCTCAACCTCGCTTGCTCCGTCAATGGGTACACGAATCTAACGACTTATGATTCGAAGTTAAGACAAGATATCAACAAAAGTCGGGAGGCGTCACCCATAAGACCTATTACACACACTTACCAGTACAGGAGTGAAAATAACTCGTTACTTGTCCCTGTTCCTGTCAGTGCGAATAAGCTGCTTGTACCAACATTTGGTCCTCATGATACGCGCGCCGATTTGACACAAAAAGCGCCTACTAAGGCGCACACTGACCCTTATCTAGCTACGTCACCATTTAATGTCTACATGGCTGCCGAAAATAAACAGTTGAAGAACGACTTCCTGGGGAACATGACGACCACCAGCCGCCCTTACATATCAAGTGAAAGTAAAAACTTCGCGACCTCAATGCTTCACAAGACAGATGAAGTTGATAACGCGAAAGAAGTCACCTTCAAGTCCAGTTACTCTGAGACGAATTTCAGGAAAACTGTCACCTCGAACGGCAAAGAAACGAGGTTCAGCTCTGAATCTTACACCATTTCTTCCAATGGGGTATCTAAACGAGTAGAAATCACAAAGGAGAATGGAGAACAGCTCACGAGTCCAATGAAGAGCTTCATCCAACAACGAGTCGAAAGACTGTACGGGCCCGGCGCTTTAGCTCAAGGTTTCTTCAACCAGAAGCGCTATAAACAAAAAAGCTGCAGCGAAGACGACGAGCCGAAAGTTTTAACCGAAAAGTCTCTGAACACTCCTGAAAGGCTGCCCAAAAAATATGAAGAAACGGACATAGATCAAGTTTTTACAAGTCCAAATGGAGGAATGGATTCCAGTGTGTCTCTGCCGGTCCTCAGGCATTTGAGGCCTGAGTTCCGCGCTCAGCTGCCGATCCTATCTCCAAAGAAGTCAGCGAAATGTGATCTGTCCCCACAAAAGATTGATGAGAACATTTGTCAAGTGGAAAAGACTGATAATGAGGTCGTAAAAGATAAAAGTGCAGTGTCGGTGACAAACGGTATTTCTGTGATTAAGCTAGATGTTGAAAATGGTGAACAACCGGTGATATGTAGTGTTAATGGTGATGCGAATGGTGTCGAGGTGGTGAAGGACGCGCATTATTTCTTGAATTTGGAGAAGATGGAGACTGAGAGGCTGTTGGCGCTTGCTGCTACTGCTGAGAAGGAGTTGGAGGATTTACAGGTGAGTTAATTACTCAAGTCCATGTAATGAGACACAATTGATTTTCTATTGTTCTTGACTTACCAGTAAATCAGCCGGGGCTTTACTGGTTAAATGTAGCATAATCATATTCAGTTCAACCTAAAGCCTTCCACTTCTTCTTTATCGTGTGGGCAGTAAGGTCTTACGACCGCACACACCCTAGTGTCAGAGTTTCTAAACTGCCTCAAGGGTCTCTGACATGGTTTTTGAGTGGAACAGTAACAGGCTGGTATAAGTCCAGGTTTTCTCACGACGTATAATAGATCGTCTTATGCCTCACGTTGTTTAGAGCCTTCCACTCCTATACATAGACCTCGTAATGATCTTGCCTTGTAATTCTCATACCCAACGGAGGCCCGTGACCATAATCAATTATTCATATAAAACTATAGCTAAACATACTGGATATACATAAACATACCATTATGTAATATGTGTATTGAATTATGTATAGTTTATAAGTTAAACTTTTTTTTATTTAAATGGTAAATTCTCACCAGACTTCTGACTTTTTCTAATATTCTGGTTTTGAGGCACGTTTTTTTAAAAAATACTTTGCTAACACTAAGAACTTCTCCTCAATCGTGGGTACAAACATAAACTCACATACACACCCTACCACATCCAGACCACCTACCTATAAACCATACAAATATTTGCTCCGTGCGGAAATCGAACTGCGACACAATAACTCAACCACTGCGCCGATCATGTCGTCCATTCCAATCCTTGAATAGACAAAAAAATCTAAATTATCTCTCCTTATAACCATTTTGTATAAGACCTTGGCTGTTAAAGGCGTATCTAATTGTTATAGTTTTGTTTAGAATCTACAATTTAATTCGGTCCATCAAACCGGTTTGTAGTTGATTAGGGTTGGCAGAGGGAAATATTGACTTCAGAGATTTTTTATTTTTATTTTGCCCCTACTCTAGGAATTTATCTTGAATGTCAAAGACAAATCATTTATTTCAATTAGACCAATAAGGGCTAATTTTTCAATTGTCAGGTAAACATAGGGATAAATATGGCGGATTGACAGCTTTTATATAGAAAATATGTCAAACTGTCATATTTATTCTTTGGATAAAAGTTATCTGACTATTGAAAATCAGTAGGTTTACTCTTGAACAAAATCGAGAATGAGATTGAAATCGACATTACATGTACTTCCGATCCAGTTTCAATTCCAATAAATATTAGAAGACATTTGTTTATAGAATTAACGAGTTATTTAATATTTTAAAATTTGATAATTTACGTTTTCATTTGTATGGCAACCTCATGTCAATGGCTGTAGTCAAACATGCAGTCGATTCCAATCTTATTCTCGATTTTGTTCAAGAGTAAGCCCTAAAAGAGATTTTTATAATTTAATTTCAACTGGTTTTGTCTATCACGGAATTAGCAACCCTAGGATCAGATTTTTAAAATACCTATAGACTAGCTAGCATCGAAAACCGAAACCTAGTCATTATGTTATTTTTTTGACCGATGTCTGGACTTCTGAAGTTTTTTGTATGCCAAAATGTTATTAAAGTTTTATAGTTTTTGGTAGTCCTTTATATGTTCTGAGATTTTAATCTGTTGGAGACTAGCAAATAGCAATGTTGTATATGTTTGATGTATGTTAAATATCTTTGTAATTTATACATTTAGATAACATACATAACATCACGCCTGTAATCCTGGACGGGTTAGGCAGAGGGGTACTTATTTATACATAATTATGTATACATATATTATTATCTATATATTATGTGATAGGTTCTACATCCTTACAAATATTGTAAATGAGAAAGTAACTCTGTCTGTTCTGCATTTACGATTAAACCACTGAACCGATTTTGATAAAATTTTGTACAGGGTGAGTTTGAACCCCAAGGAAGGACATAGGCTACTTTTTATTTGGCGACTTCGTCTGAGTCCGCGATAACCGACATTTATGCGAACGAAGTCGCGGGCAAAAATTTAATTTTTATAAAAGTCGTCCCAACCAGACCTCGGCCTCTATACGGTATTCTGTACTGTACATGCAAACGGCCATATAAATATTTGTTACGTGCGAAAATCGATGCCGCGACACGCAGTGCAGCAACCAACCACTCAGACACTGCGCCAACAGTGCACTCAAGTAGTTGAGCAACATTTTTTTTCAACAATAAGAAAATTATGAATTATTTCCAAAACTATAAAAGATTAAACAAATATGTCTACAACCAATAATATTTGACATTGATCACAGAATTTCAAGGATGGTATTTATAATATGACCTTAAACTGTATTAAATTAGTAAAACTTATATTAATATTCAAATATAATAGTTTTAAATGTTATGCGTCATCATATTAATGTATGTATTCCTAATTTCATGGTTAGACATTTTGTTTTATGAGATATTATTTATTATTTACATAATACTGTTTTGTTACTAAGACGGCGGGAGGCGCAACACACAGGGAAGTGGAAGGAGTGGGGAAATGCTTTGTCCAGGAAATTGACAGTATGGAGTTTCTTGTCCATTCTCCTCCATACAAAACTACCTTTTGGAAGGGGCAACTAGATTCAATTCCTTTTTTTTTTGTATATGACGTTCAAAAGTGCCTTTTATTGGCCTAATTTAAAAAAATAAATAAATATCTTGGGACAACTCACACACGGCTATCTGATCCCAAGCTAAGCAGAGCTTGTGTTATGGAAACCAGACAACTGATATACATACTTATATAATTTATAAATACATACATATTATAGATAAATCACACCCAGACAGAACTAACAATCATGCTCATCACACAAAGTTTGTCCTGGGTGGGAATCGAACCCACGACCTCCGGCTTAGCAGTCAGGGCCACTAACCACTAGACCAACAAGCCCGTCAATTGAAATAAATGATTTGACTTTGACATTGAACGGCTAGCAAAAATAGATAAACTACAGTAAGTAACATGACGCGCCCTTCCACAATTTAAAACGTTTGAAAGTGTTTGTAATAGTATTAAAAAGACTCGCAACGCATGTGTGCGTATTGAGACGGCTCTCAAAACAAATCAGCGATTTGTAGCTCGACTAGCGGCGTCAAAAATTACTCATTATTATTAGTATGGGGCTGCACTGACATTCTCCATGAAAATGACAGGTGCGTCGTCTTGCGCGGTCGTTTATGATCAGTTGACAAACAAATATCTTGCTACTGAAGACGATTACTCACAACTACATACAAACTCTTTCATACGAATGTGACTACACACATTGAAATGGTAATATGCTAAATAATGTCGTCTAATGCTTTCAGAATCGTGAGGACGTGAGTGAAGAGATCTTGGGCTTCCTGCGCGCTGCGTCCGGCAAGGCGAGGCTGTTGGCCACACAGAAGATGCAGCAATTTGAAGGTAAGATGGACATATTGTTGAGCGACTTGAAAACAAATGTTTGGTCCACGTGATTTTACACATAGCATAACATAACATCACTCCTGTAATATCAGAAGGGTCAGGCAGAGGTGCACCCATTAGTTCACCCACATTTCGCCAGTTATGTTTAAGTCCCATGTAATAAGGGGCGAACATATTGCCATCAACCTGACACAAATCCAGATTCCGAGACTGCTACTGAGAAATTCCTGAAGGAAAACTCAATAACACTTTACCCGACGTGGGAATCTAACTCACCTCATGCTCAGCAGTCGCGCTTTGCGACCCCTAGACCAACAAAGCAGTCACTTTGTTTTAACTAGTGAACCACTGAGAACTAGTGAACCTCTACTTACTATAATAAAACTGAAAAGTTTTTGTTGGTTTATTTAAACGCACTGTCTGGAACTACCATATAACCAGATTCAAGTCAAAGTCAAAGTCAAAAACATTTATTTCAATTAGACCATTTACAGGCACTTTTGAATTGTCAAGGAGTCGGTAAGTTAGTCCGAAAGTTGAAGCTAGTTGCTCGTTCCAAAACGGAGGTAGGCCTCTATGGAGAAAAACGAGCAAGAAACTCCACGGCACTCTTTTAAATTAGGTTTTTACAAAATTATGAAAAGTATAGGCTATATAACATCACGCTTACGACCCACGGGCCACGGGAGCTGAGTAGTACCCGAAGACGGTAACTTAACGCGTGTGAAAAGAAAACGCAAATGCTAGTTTCCAATAAAAAAAGCGAAAAATCTAATAACACTACCCAACCTGGTAATCAAACAGAAATTAATATTGATATTCCAAATATTTTCCAGGTCTATGCTACAACAATATAAACGAGCGCCTGGACGAGCCCTTCCCGACCACAGTGGAGGACCTGCAAGGGTTCTGGGACATGGTGTGCTTGCAGGTGACCAACGTGGACGCCATCTACCAGCAGATAGCAGAGCTGAAGGCTAATAACTGGCAAGAGGTGAGCGAGGTTACTTTTAGGATGGGTGACCAACTTTTTTTTTTTGTTCTGGGTTTGACCATCCTCATAGATGTCCACTGTCCTGGAGGGTGGCGGGGTCTGTCAGACTCTTGCTGACTAAAAACCCTTCCGCGATCTTCGAATGGTGTCTCGCCCTACGCGTGGAATACTACGCGTTGCCGCCTCGGATGAATGATATTATATAACATCACGCTACAACCAACAGGAGTGGAGCAGTAACCAAAGACGTTACTGAACGCGGCCGAAACCGCTACCGCGAGTGTTTCACTGTGATTCTGCAAGATTTTTAACCGACTTAAAAAAGAGGTACTCGTTTGACCTGCATGCATGTTTGTCTGCGAATATTTCGCGTTTGGCTGAACCAATCTTGATGCGGTTTTCAGAAAAGTATTTGTTATATTTAGGAGGTTTTGGTATTTCAACAGACTTCCAAAAAAGGAAGGTTCTCAGTTCGAACCGTATGTATGTATTTTTGTATGCGAAACAGACGATAGGCCGAACCGATTTTTGTAACGATTTCAAACATTAACGACAAGTAATATTGCACTAAAACAGTGACAAATTAAAAACCTTTTTACAAAAAATACAACGGCCTTCATTAACCAATTTGTCTATAAATTTTCCAGATCGCAGCCCCCGTGAAGCCGGTGCCGTCGACCCCGGTGACGTCACCGCCGCGGCGCGCGCGCGCCACGCCCGTCATCAAGAACGAGAAGGCGCGCCTCGCCGCCGAGAAGAGGGAGGCGGACAGGAAAGCCATGCTGGAGATGAGGAGGTGAGGACTCCATTTTAACAATTGTTGGTGAACCAATAAATAAATAAATAAATAAATAAAACCCCCGACGCAAAAACGGTGCGGTATTATAAGTTACACGAGTTTGTGTGTGTGTCTGTCTGTGGCATCGTAGTTCCCGAACGGATGAACCGATTTTGATTTTTTATTACTAGAATATTACTTCTTGTCTTCTTGTTGTCTTCATTCTTGTTTATCTTGGACTTCAATAGCATCGGTGAAGGAAAAACATCGTGAGGAAACCTGGACTTACTGTTCTACTCAAACCATGTCAGAGGCCCTTGAGGCGGTTTAGAAACTCTGACACTAGGGTGTGTGGGGTCGTAAGACCTTACTGCCCACACGATGAAGAAGAAGAAGACTTCTTACAAACAAAAAAATATTTCTTCAGAATATAGGTACTAGGTTTTCCCGTAAGATAACTTGTATTTTAATAAGTCAAAAATCGATATCCGGCCAGAGCAAGCGTGGTGATAAATACTCGTTCCTTCTCTGTATAAGAAGAGCCTTTGCCCTGAAGGGGGACAATAATAGTTATTTGTTATACAAGAGTGCAAAGTTACTTTTTAACCGCGTGTCCAATTTTGATGACCGAGCAAGCGAAGGATTCTAAAATTTAATCACGAGCGCAGCGAGTGATTCAAAATTAGAATCCTGAGCGTTAGCGAGGGAATCAAAAGAGCACGAGGTGAAAAATCTTTGCACTCGAGTGCAACACGTAACTTTTCATTCCACCTCAGTGAGGAAATGACTAAATGCAAAAAAAAAACGTTTACAATCACAACATAGGTACACTTTTATTTCAGTTTAGGTATTAATTACTACATTATGACAGGTAAGTATTACAGAATAATCTTTAAATTATAACAAAATAATACTACGGTATAATTAAGAAAATTTTAAAGAAACGTTGCTACAGTTATTTAAATTGAGTGTAATATTTTTGTAAAAAGAACACCAAGAAGGTTCCGAGTCTGAGTTTTTAACAAATTAAAAAAAAGTTGTATGATATATTCGGCACCATAGAGTTAGCAGTAAATAGGTTTAATGTTTTTTTTTTAATTCTCAACCTTAGTGCACACGATGTTCTAAATTCAATTTATTTTATCCTCTAGAGAATAAAAACGGCTTTTCCACTCAGATATTGAAGATTAAAAATACTCTTTTCGAGATGGTGGGATGAAAAATGTTTTATACATACATATTAGGTTAAACCCGTGGATTTGCTTACTTGTTGCAGTAACCTCCGGTTTAACGAACGAATGTCAATTTAAAATTATTGTAACAAATTGTTAAATCTCATGTCTTATCACTTTATAATGATCAAACAATAATAAGATGATTTTTCTGTTTGCAGACGTGTAGCCCGCGAGCGACAGATGGCGCAGCGAGCGGCCGCGCCCGGCACCAGCCACGAGGAGCATCGCGAGATGGGCATTGAAGGCAGCCAGGTACGTTATCTATAATTTACTAGCAACCCAATGTGTTAAATACATAAATCTTCCTCTTGAATCACTTTATCTATTGATGGAAACCACATTAAAATCCGTTACGAAGTTTAAAAGATCTTAGCGTACAGACGGTGGGAAGTAACTTTGTTTTATATTATGTAGAGATTTTATACTAGCCGATGCGTCTCAGTCTTGTAAAGGTCAGATGTTTTCAAGTTGCCCGTGCCCGGTTGTGAACCGACTACCTCGTGCATGAAAGAAAGAAAGAAAAAAGGTTTATTTGACACAGGCCATGTGCACACAAAAATAATAAAAACAAAAAGGCAATAAAAAGAACAAAAATAAAAGTCATTATTGTGTGCCCCACAGCAGCGTCAAACAGGCCCAGTTCAGCATGAAATGTCAGACCACTTGTGCCTGACGCTGGTTTTCAACTGGACCTTTATGTGTTGCGTCATGAGAAGCAGGCGCCTTCTTAACCATTGGCCCATCACGACACTATAAACCAAAAAAATATAATAAATTAAAAATTGTTTTGTTTTTTACCATTTCCAGGAGGTGGAAATCTTCGTTGGAAAGACGACGAAGCCGTCGAAAGTCGCCCCCAAAGGAGACTGCATGAGCACCGAGCGATCTGAAGACTCTATGGTTGAAGAGAGCTGATTACACTTCCCCTAGATGTACTGTTACTACGCGGTGCGAGAATCATCGACGCACTACCTGACAACCATGGATTTTGTACATCATTCTGGACCCAGCGATGGGAAATTTTCGTTGCGTATTTAAAAAAAACTGGTCAAGACAGGAAGGGTTCCGTACCACATATTTACTTACAAAAAAAAATGTTTATAATCGCAAAAAAGTAATTATTTTGTGATGTTACTACAAATTTATGGTTTTCGGAATTATTCAGGCAGCCGATCTGAGTATTTGATATTAATTTCAGCTTGATACCTCCACGCCTTTCTGAGGTCTGACGGACAACAAAGTGGTCTTATATGGGTTCCGTTTTTGCTAACTGAGGTACGGAACAAATAATTAAATTAATTAAAATAATACCAGCCTATTACTGTTCAACTGGAGAGCAAATACCTCTTTTCATGCAGAAAAGGCATAAGCATTGATCAACACGCTTAATCAAGGCGGATTGGCGATTCCAGACTTACATTAATTACAAGTCCAGGTTACCTCACGATGTTTTCCTTCACCGATGTCAGTGATGTCCAAGATAAACTTTAGGCATGACGTATCTAGAATGATGTATTGAATCCATGGTATCCGTTAGCGCTTCGATGTTCTCTACCCTGTTTAAAATATCTACTAAACTGTGTTTGTATTGTTCTGCTTACACACCTAAATATAGCGTGAAGCTTGGCCAGCTTTGACAGTGTTGGTTTGAAATTTATTTTGTGAAGCTCCGAGTTTGAGTTTAGTTTGTGTATGATTGACAGCGGTCATGGTTCAACCAAATTGTTTTACTTTTATTGAAATATGTAGAATTTATTATACGGTTTCTAAAAAGATACATAGTCGTCAAGTACGCATACTGCCCTTCATACTAAGTACAATACGCGCCACGAAAGATGAGACTTGACAATCGTCAGTAATGGCGAGCTTGCGCAGGTATGAATGTACGAAATAGTTATCCATAATTTGTGTATCTATTCGAGGATATTTCGATGACATTTAAATTAAAATTCTTAACAATATTATAATATTAATTACGAAATAATAAAGTTTGTGTGGTGTGTCAAGTCTCATCTTTCGTGGCGCGTTTTATAAACGAAACGAATCTTTTTTTTGTTTTAAATATCACTCTGTATGTTAGTGCTTGCAAAACATTGTTCTTTCAGATGCATACAACAGTATAGGAGTCGTGGCGGTATTAAAAGATATCATTTTAAACTGATATTCGTAAAAAATGTATCAATAAGTTGAACCTTCAATATCTCTGTGACAAAAAGATTCCCAGGCATGGTCCAGAACAAAAAAAAAATATCACAATAATGGAAAAAATTTGACTTCGACTTTCAGCTACGATATACGTCATTTTACACCTGAAATTGTGTTTTTATATCTAAAGGCTTGATTCACACATATCAGTGAAATCACAGTTCCGGCACCGTCCCGTATCAGTGATAATATTCTTTCATACATTCTTTATGAACGCGCCGGCGCTCTGATACTGAGAGCACTGTGTCGTCACTGACACTGACAAGCGTGAACGCGTTTATAGAGACATAGCTTTTGCCCGAGACTACGTCCGCGTGGAACTTTTTTATACCGTACTTGCATACAAACTTCCACCCCCCTTTTTACCGCATTAAAGGGTGATTTCCGGGAAAAAAACTATTCTATGTCCTTACCCGGGTCTTAAACTATCTCCATGCCAAATTTCATCAAAATCGATTCAGCGGTTTAAGCGTGAAGATATCAGACAGACACACTTTCGCATTTATAATATTAGGATTGATGTATATGAGAATAATTTATCACTGATACTTTACGGTGCCAGAACTGTGACGTCACTGTTGTGTGAATCTAAATCTAGATTCTTTGTACTAAAATACATGGTTTAGTAGATAGATTAGTTACAAAAAAAGAAGTTTTATGAAAAAATGAGTTTTGTATGAAAAATGTATGTAATTTAAAAAATAATGAAATTATGATACTCAACGCTGTAGGAATATGGAATCGTATTAATATTTTTTTTAATCCTCAATAAATTATTGTTTTTAATTCATTATCATTATTTTTTTCTCATTATTTTGTTGTTTACAATTTTAATTGAATTTTTTTTTGTATGAATTTTTAGTTGCAGACAAAATTAAGTTTTTTTGAAATAAATGGTTTTTTTTATTTTAGTCTTGTTTTTAATTTAATTGATAAACATATCGATTAAAATTGTAAATGAGAAAGAAAAACACTTAAAAAAAAATCATTCATTAATAAAGTCATGAACACACGATCGACAAATATTTTTTTGGCTTTCTTATATTTTTTTCCAATTTCATGAATTCCATAAGGGACGATTCTCATTAGAGCGGGCCGTGCCCGGGCCGGGGCGTGGACGAGCCGACGTGGTATTGAAGTGCGTCGAAGAGGGCCCGGACGGGACACGGATAATGCACTGTGTAATATAAATTGATTCATACAAAATATATGTAACAGATTTAAAACCGTGCCCCGTCCGGGCCCCGCCCCGGGCACGGCCCGCTCTAATGAGAATCATCCCTAAGTCGATCATATACCATATAATAAAATACGATTTTGCACATTCCTCTTAAATTAATAATAATTATTGTAATCATGTTTGTACAACACATTATTGCATTTTTCGCTATATATTGTAAATATTATATGCGCCTAAAATTTTTTGTACTGTTTGACAGATGTAACTAGTATCAAAACTATGCCTCGTATTGTAAAGATAAAGTATCAAAATTTTATTTGAAGTGCCGTTGAATATTATGTCAACTTGTTATACAACAGCGAACATGCTGTTTGTCTGTTTGTTTGGTACGAGTTATCTCCAAAACTACTGACCCGATTTTGATGAAATTTTACAGTTATGTAGCTTGGTAAATAGAGTTATATAGGATGTATTTCGTCGCGGTAACATCTTGTTATTGTCATTAAATGAATAATGTTTTAGGTAACGAAGCGAATAGTATGAACGAATCGTATACTGAGAAATCGGTCAAAAGATAGCCTCAAGGAGTATAATACGTCTAGTTTCGCGTCTACATACATAAATCACGCCTTTTTCCCATAGGGGTAGACAGAAAACACAGAACGCCACCTGCTACGATCCTTACATACTCCTTTCGCCTCGTCCATACATACAGTTTCGTTTCTATATCAATTATTAATTACATTTCAATAGTTTTAGATGAAAATCTTGATACTTTCTCTCAACAATTCATTTTACCGAATTATGTAATAAATAAAATAATATAGAAACTTTTACTAAGCTATTGGCATTTTTCTTCACGGTTTTTTAAAATATAGGAAATTTTAATTGATCTTCATTATATTGCAAAGGAGACTAATTAATGAATAAATGAACATTATAACTCTTTTGATCGCCACGTCAAAAAAGGTTTATACTGCGGGAAAAGACACACGTTGTGTTTCGACTAAAAAACGCAAGTGCGGCGCGCATACAGACGAATGTGTTTTTCTACGGCGAATACGCGAACAGTGGTAGCTAGCCGCACTTGCGTTTGGCGCAGCGAATGTTCGTCCGCAGTCAACGGGTTAATTTATGAAAGGTCAATTAAATCTACCTATGTATGGTAGTATAGTCGTTTCAAAGAAGCAGGCACGCTTGAAAGCTTGAAATAGCATAATACTTAAAACATTTACGAAAAAATGCAAGAAAAATTTCGCTCTATTTATTATTTTAAAATTCTTACTTGTTTTACTTTGATATTTCATCTCTTCACATATAATGTTTTATTAAAAATCGTTTCAACTGTTTAGCAGTGAAAACGTGACATACAGACGGAAAACATTTTCAAATTTCGTAACGGACATACAAGTTTGGCAAGCGTGGTGATTATAATATATTTTCTTAATTTGTAATGATTTTGGGCTCACAATGGCCGTCCATATCAGCTGTTAATTAATCATGATAACGACTGATAACAATGATGATTAAAAACACCCGAATTCTAAAAGCCTATTCAAAAATTTAAATTTATAACACCCCCTACGGCGGCCATCTTGTACGGATTTCCATCAAACATAGCTAAAGTCAAAGTCAAAACATTTATTTCAATTAGACCATTTACAGGCAATTTTGAATTGTCAAGGAGTCGGTCAGTTAGTCCGAAAAATGAAGCTAGTTGCCCTTTACAAAACGGATCTCGGAGGTAGGGTTAAAAACACTCCGGAATAATTCACCTTTAAAACAAAATCAAAATTGGTTCATCCGTTCGGGGGTTGCGATGCCACAGACAGACACAGACACGCCAAACTTATACCACCCCGTCGTTTTTTCTGGGGTTGAAAACGTTGGCCAAAGGGGCGCCTGACAGATGTCAAACATGCTAATGTTAGAATTCAAATAGAGACTAACAAAGAAAAACTAGAGTTTCGTTAATAGGTAAAATTATTAGGGAGAAGGAAGTTGAAAGCGTCATGCCGTTTGCCGTCACGTCATGAACACGTCACGCCGTTTGTCATTACGTCATTGGTTTTCGGATTCTCGCGAATTGGCGCACAACAAGACTCATTCTTTTCGAGGCAGTGAAAATTGACCCGTATAATCAAAGATTAAGGTTTAAATTGTTAATTTTGGGCGTTACCCAAATGATTACAGCAGGTAAGGGAATGGAGGGGCATATCGACTATGGGGGTAATTTTAACTAAAGGATTAAAACAACAGTTATTCGTTAGAATTACTCTACAATTCAAAAAGCGGGCCCGACTATGAGATTCAGAACAAAATTTTAGTTAGCCTTTTCTAATTTAACTCATTGGATAAGTGTAAGAAAGAGACAACGCTATACAGCACGTATAACTCTGTCTCTTTCTTACACAGAGATTAGGCTTTCAGAAATCGGTAAAAGTTTAAATAATTGAAAAGGAGAAATTAATTGGAAAAAACTATAAACTATAATTAATGTTAAATAGTATGTTTTGTTATGTTATGATTGTATGTTAGTGTGGATGATTTGTTAATTTTTGAATGTTAAGATAGTTTAGTGTTTGCGCATGCGTGTTTGCGTTATAGCCTCAAAACGACTTCTGGTACAGTCTGTTGTCAACATTAACTGACTCACACTAGAAATAAACAGTTTTTTGGGTGGATCAGATAATGTAAACGAGCACGTACGAGGTCATGTAAATTGTACGAAAACGTTTTATTAAGGAACATCTGAGTGCTAAGTGTGAGCGCGTTAGTATTTTGTATTGGAAACTAGCGAACTGCCCCGGCTTCGCTCGGGTGCAACCTTTCAGGTGGATTGTCCAAACAAATTCTTTCATAAAAACCATGTCCTGAAAATTACAAACACAACAAAAAAAGAACCAGCCAAATCGGTCCAGCCGTTTTCAAGTTTTCCGCTTAGCAACACATTTAGCCATTCATTTTTATTGTATAGATAAGGTTCTCCTAGTGACCACCAGATGGCGCTAAAACTTTTTCCCATATAAAATTCTAACAATCGAACGTGACTGAAAAAACTCACACTTAGCACTCTGATATCGCAAGGGCGTGCTCACACGCGTTTCGTACAGTTTATAGTTGAATGAAATAAGGATAATGCATAAATGATTGTGAAAAAGACGGCGTTTTGTGGCTTTAGCGTGTTATCAGTGCGAGACAAGGCTTAGTTAACGTATGAAGGTAGTATGCGAGAGATATGACTCTATTTAGAAACTTCAAAGAAGACCCCGATATTCCCAGCGATGGACGATTGCTCATGTTCCCATCGCTGGGAATACTGTAAAAAACAATAGAAGCGTCTCTCGCATACTACATTTGAATTTAATGCATATTACTAGTTAAGATCCCTAAATGAGTTATTAATTTGTACAAAATCTACGGTTTTTTTTATACTATGATTTACGTGTTTCGATTATTTTTAACATGGCAACACGCATTTATTGATTTGCAATGGTAGAAATGATAAAATCATAATTTTAGTAGAAATGTTAAAAATTACTTGTATCAAGATGGTTTTGTCAATGTTGCCATGCTTAGAATGTGAAACTTTTTTTTTATAACTATTTAAATGAAATTATCTAATGCTTTCACGTTTGTCAGGATTTTAATTTATTTTATCTTTTATTTGAAGAAATATGAAGTTACAACATGAGAATTATGTTTAGCGAATTTACTAAATTTTAAGTGACTATATTTATTGTACAGTCAACAAAACAAATAGGTATTTAGGGTCGTCAGAACAGTTGAAGTTATCTTAAAAACTGATGGATGTTTTCAAATGTAATTTTATTTAATAAATAGACAATAAACAGTTCATTAATTAAATTAAGTTTCAATCGAAGACACCTATTGCTTTCTAAGAAAACTTCAACTATATCTAAAGACCCTGGATGCCTGCTTTGTTGACTTCACACTGAAAGCGTATATTTTATGACTGGATATTATAAAATTGCACTGTAAAATTATTAACATAATTATGACCTGCTTAATATTATGTTTCTTATAAATACAGGCATTTTTCCTAATTAAATTATACACTATGAAATATGAAAATACTATTAAAAAAAAAATTGCGCCTATATTCGTTTGAAGTAATGTTGGGTAGGGCAGGAGTAACAACAAAAAGAGTTTGTAAGTCTCTTTGTCAGTATAATGTCCCACTTCAAATGAGGCGAGGCTTATTGAAGATTAGAGAAGATTTCGGTGCAAACCATTGCAAACTCGCAGTCCATCCAACTTAGTAACTTCGTAAAAACCTAATTTAAAAGAGTGCCGTGGAGTTTCTTGCTCGTTCTCCTCCATAGAGGCCTACCTACGTTTTGGAACGAGCAACTAGCTTCAACTTTCGGACTAACTGACCGACTCTTTGACAATTCAAAAGTGCCTGTAAATGGTCTAATTGAAATAAATGTTTTGACTTTGACTTTAGTTGGTCAGTCGACAAAGTAAATTTGGCCGATAAAATTTTGAAAGTACGCAATTTAGTTGTTGGATTATTTACAATTTGAAATTGTAAATTGCGAAAAAAAAAATGTAGTACTATTTTAAATGTATTTAGTCGTCTTGTCGACTTGTACGGGACAAATTTACTGCCTCTTGTATGTCCCACTCAACATTAGGTACTTCGGAGAACAGAAAATGCATGTAATATCAAGAAAATTTTACAGTGCAATTGTTGCCAGTCCAAAAAAAAATCCTAGCAAAATCTACTATGTATAAATAATCATCAATTACTATAGATAATTTAAAATAAACCGTTTGTTTGGATATAAAAGCGTATTAGAATAAAATTTCCTGTATTTAATGAACGTTAAATTATCCGCTGTATTATAATTTATACAATAAAGATCATGACATTGGTTACTTATTTGTTTTATTCTTAACACTAGATATACCCCGCGAATTCACCCGCTTTATGTCTGATTACCGTTCCGCCCCCCATGGGTCGCCGCGTGATGTTGTAAGTCCTTATTAAAAGTATTTTTGTTTTTTGTCGTCTTTTTTTACCATGTTTTCAAGCAATAAATAATTAATATTCTATTCTATTAAGAGGAGGATTTTACGGTATTTCTATCTTTTTCTATCCAATAAAACAAGAAAGGGTCGAGAATACATAACACCTGTCAATTATAATGAATTTGAAACTTCCATGTATTTTTTGTTGACATATCAGAACGCATTGATTATAAAAAAAAACACTGAAAAGTTCAAGGCACAACTAATTTGACATCTCTAATTCTAAAAAGTCACCGTCCTTTTCTTTCGCTGTATGTTAGTAAGAGATGCCAATTCTCTAATTTTAGTGAGGTTTGTGAACAAGGGAATCGGCACTATTTTGCGCCTAAACGACTTTCTTTCTATACAGTAGTCGTATTTGTTAGTTAATGGTGCAGTAAAACGGGGTGAATAGAGAGGCAGGGGTGAATCGAGAATTCGAGACGGAACTTTAAAAGGGATTTTAAAGTCAAACTAATAAAGTTGGTCGCCAACAATGAGACTAATTTGTAAATTATAATTCAGAAAAAAAAGGAGAGTCTTTTTTGCCAACAAACTATATTATTTTAACATTAAAATCTCTTTTAAAGTTTCGTTTCGATTCACCCCTGCCTTTCTATACACCCCGTTTTACGGTGTCTAAAGTCTGACCAACGAAAGCTGACACATGAAAACGCGGCAATTAAAAACAACGACACTATAATTTTATTATTAGAATAAGATGGAAAATGTGGTGAATAAAGAAGTCGATACTAGAAAATGTGATTTAATACAATTAGGAAATTAAACAATCAATTCAGTTTATTTCGATTAAAGTTGGGAAGTTTTAGCTGAGATTTTTTTTAATTGCCGTTATTTCACGTGGTCATCTTTTGTTGGCCAGACACAATTTGATTAAGACCAGAAATAATTCACATTATACTAAAATATTGTGCTAAGGATTTGATTCTCCCAGATGCAAATATTTTATCAGAATGGTGAACGCCGTAGGTACCAACTGTAATTTTTAAAAGTAAGCAAATAACACGACAAGTTTTGTCGATCACGCAAAGTATTTTTTACCTAATTAGCAAAAGCTTGCATGAATTATTTATTTATAACCTACATTTATCTATACGTCAATTAAAAAATTATGCATTTCACAGTTCACGCGTTAAATTAGAAAAAGCCGTCTGTTCTGCAAAAACTTTATGACCAATGAAATAAAATATTCATAATTATGCAATCCCTAGAGTGTGTGGTTCTGAATCTAACAAGAATGTTTTGGTTTTGATTTTATTTTATATTTTTAAACAGCTCGGGAGAGGAGGTCGTGGCGTGGCTTTGTAATAACAGCCGCACGACGGCACGAGTCGATCCATCAGGTTAAGCTACGCTTGCCGGGGTTGGTCCGTGCATGAGTGACCATCTTTACACACCGAGATTCCTCCGGGCCGCGGAAAGCACGTTAAGCCGTTGGTCCCGGCTGTCATACGTCAGAAGCCCAAAAGTCAGACAACCAGTATTATCAAGGGGTATCGTATTACCCAGTTACTGCGTTGTGGAGCTCAGACAGGTAGAAACTCTATGTTGAAATACTGACCTATATCTGGTTAGAGTGGAAGCTAAGAAAGGACTAGGCAGATTAATTTAAATATTAAACTTAAGACCACGTGCCACCATCGGCGAGACATTTGAAATTTGAATGAGCATGAAGAAGCTAACAAGAGTTATTTTGTAATAAAAATGTTTATTTATTTATAACAGCTTACACAATAATTACAGGTTTTACCCTAATGCGACAGAACTTAAACAAATCCATCTATATACTTTTACACCCTAAATAATATATAAAAGGCTCCATGGTACTCACATAATTTACAAAATTGACATAAATATGTCCAATTTTAGGAAGTAGAAGTGTAGAAACTGAAATCCCTTTAGTTCACCGTTTATCTTTAACCGTCTTGACCAGCAGTTGAGTTTTTTGATCAAAATTTAACATTTTAATTTGAGTTGTTTATTATTGGCATTATCTAACAGGCTTTTTACGACGAAGGTAGTTTCACTCAAAAAAAAAACTATTTAAAATGGCGCCGAAAAGTTACCAGATCATAAAAAAAAACACAAATATTTAGATTATTGTAAAAAGCGATACTAAGATGTTATTATACGGAGTAAAGCATAAAATATAAATTATAGACAAACCAATTAAAAGATTTAGGCATTTTTTATTTTATCTTGTGCTAAAAACCTTTAACTTTTTGTCTATGGATAGTTTACGAAAAAAAAAGTATTAAATTTTTATTACTTTATTACGAAAATAATGATAAAGAATAATTATTTTTATGCATTTAGTCACAAATTTCTATTTTATTTTTTAGAAAATAATACAACTATTATTATCAACCCCAATATTGCATAAAACGAAACGTAACTTATAGAATGGTCTAGTCTATGATTTGACAAGTAACCTCCAGCGTCATTTTTGTACTTTTACATTAAATAAATTAAAAAATCGTTTTATTATCAGTTTTTTAAATGATATATTTATTCTATCATTTTATCTTATTATTTTGCGATAAATAATTACATTATTCGTTAAAATAATATAAGAGTACAAAAAATGTTGGAATTGGTCCCGCGTGTTTCCTTCCCGCGCACGTCGTACTAGGTGGAAGTTGGTCATGGTCGTCCGCCAAACGGAAAGCCGCCATGATGGCTTTCTGTAAAGTACGCTCAATATGTAAAGTTTCGTTATTGTTTTTCATTAATTGTGACTGAGTGCGTGCAAAAATTAATCATGGGAACGAACTAGAGTGTGCATAGTTCAGTTTACGGTCCCTTGGGACCTCCTAGTGGAGCTATAAAGTGTTTTATAAGTGCATTTTTGTGTCGACGCTAGCGTGTTTTGTTCTGTCAACAAAATGTCGAAGCTCTCGTTTAGGGCGAGGGCCCTGGATGCGTCGAAACCAATGCCTATATACCTCGCCGAGGAGCTTCCGGATTTACCGGACTACTCGGCGATTAACCGTGCAGTACCTCAGATGCCTTCTGGAATGGAAAAGGAGGAGGAAAGCGTAAGTATTTTGCGCATTTAGATGTTAAGTCATCGGGAAACTACTGTGTGTCGGCCATTACGTTATGTTTCTTATTCTCACCGCTAGGGGCGGTATAATTTCGCAGGAAATTGTATAATTTCGAATATTATTTATTATTTAGCTTCTACCTGCACAAAAGAATTAGTAAAATTCGTTTTCTGGGGCTAATAATTATATGACAACAAAGATATCGTCTTTACATTGATTGCGAAAGTTATTGTCAAATTTTGGCGCGATAATAGACCACATGGTGATTTTAACTCGATGTGACTTCGTAGCGTACAAACACGGTTTTCGTGGTTATTTCTCAGTGGATTTTGCTAGAATTTTTATATGTTCTTGGCGAAATTATGTAGATTTTGTGTTGTAAAAATTATAGTAAACAGGCGGCGGGGTCATATGTTATTTGTTTACAAACAATGGATGCCGGCAAGCGCAACATTTTAATTTATTATCAGCCGTTCTTCATCTTAATTCAAATGAACACTGCATTAATAATTGAAGGATTACTGATATTTAACGTGAGATTTAATATTTTCGAGAATTATTTGAAATTTTCCTTAAAATCTTAGAATTTGACAGATAACATAAATGTTATTTTGTTGATTATTTTGATCTTCTGTTATCATACAAACACATTTGACTACTATTAAAATAAGTTAAACTAAACCTTATTTAACTATTGTTTTTCAAAAATCAAGGAAGTTCTATTTTCCTTGATTTATTAAAAAACATAGGCAAAGTACCTACTTGGTAAATATGAATTTTATTGTCTAATTGAAATGAAAATAGACTTGAACATGACCACAGTATAAATAATAAAAGAGCCTATTAGGTATTTAAATGGAAATACAAAAATTTTCAAATTGTTAGCGATACAATTAAGGTTTAAATCCATTGCAATGAAACCGTGTTGCGGAGAACTCTTTCATAATTACTAGGAAGCAGTGGTGAGGTTTCCATACTACTATTGCTGCCAGCTTTCCTATATATGTTCGGAACCACTGCTATCAACCACTATTTTAAAATGGCTCAGTCACTAGTCTCTACTGTCTAATATTACCAAATTCATAGACACATTGCAAGCATTTTGAATATACATTCAAATACAAAATTGTACACAATTTTTGTTATTAAATAAACGAAGAAATTTTTGCTTCGGATTCCCCCTCATAAAAATTGAGCGTAGCTGCTGCTAGCAATTTATTTAATTCTAGTAGTATGTATATAATATGTTGGTTTTGACCACCTGTGACTATCGATGACCGTCTATGAAGTCTGACATAAATTTAGACTTTTTTTTATTAATGCTGCCCTCATTTGGGAATTCTCCTGTATAGTGGGTGTGTTTACAAACATAAACTCTCATTCAAAGACAATCAGACCCGGAACAACTACTTGTACATGTTAAAAGATAATTAAGAACTTTAATTTAACACTAGTTAGCTGAGGCATTTGTCCACCGGCAATCTATACTAAAATAATAAAGCTAAAGATTTTTTTGTTGTTTATTTCTTTGTTTAAACATGCTAATATCTGGAAGTACCAGTCGGATTGGTAAAAATATGCTGGTGTATGATAGCCAGATTCATTAGGAATAGTATAGGCTATATAACATCACTCTACGACCTTTGGGTGTGTAGCAGTAACCAAAGACGTTAACGTAATGTGGCAGAGGCTAGTTTTTCGCAATTAGGGTACCTTACATACAAGCATTGTTATTTAATTTGTTCTTGTTATTCATTTACTGTATGACATAAGTAGACTTTACTTAGCATTGCTAATTTTATTTACCAATTTTATGTTTTAATGTGTATGCATATTTTAGTTAAATAGGGTAATAAATTCTGTGCCTCCGGTGAAAACTGATATAACTTCAAAATGACTACTTTTCAGTAGAGCGATTTAAAGTTTTATTTATTTTATATTTTATTTAAAAAGATTATTATCAATAATTTTACAGAACACTTAATGTTAAATAGAAGCTGCATCGTTTTTCTTTAAAATTACAGGATTATGTAACATTTCATTAGCATCCTTCCCCTACCCAACCATTACCCCTACCCCTATCCTACCGATACCTCCACCTCTACACTACCGATACCCTATCCATACTTTACTTTACCCCTACCCTACCTAAACCCTACACTACGTCTACCCTACCCAAACCCTACCCTTACCCCTACCCTACCTCTACCTAGGACTAAAGTACCAGGCTGTCATGACTACTCATGACTGTGTAGGAGCTTACTTGGAGCTTACTTGACATGATATGTTAGCTATAATGTCATAATACCTTTAAATAAAATACCAGGCTCCAGAAGTTTGTAGGAACTTACATATAAACGTTTTATGTCACGTCCCACGAACGGAACGGGATAAAAAGTATCCTATGTCCTTCTACTGGTTCTTAACTACCTCCCCACCAATTTTCGGCCAAATCGGTTCAGCCATTTTTGAGTTATAAATAGTGTAACTAACACCACTTTCTTTTATATATAGATGTAAATTCGTATTGTTATATATAGGTTCTAATGAAACTGACATGTTTCATGATATGGCAATAAGAAGTACGTATAATAATTATAATAAAAGTTTATAAAAAAGTAGGATACAGATAATTTTCAGTCGTCCTCCCTGGAATATAAATAGGGATCAATATTTCTGACATCAGCCTTATTGTCTAATGATAAAAAAGCTATGAACGTTGTATATAAAGAAATTTTATAGAATATTAAGTATCAGCATTGCACCCGTGCGAAGCCGGGCGGGTCGCTAGTTCATTATAATCGTAAAAAAATAGAATTTGTCATCTCAACTACGGTAAATATTCCAGGTTTACCTCATGTTCGAAGTAATGCGCCCAATATCTTGGATGTAGTCGTTCGTTTTTTAGCTCTTTCGATTGCAGAATGGACACTTCCATTCTTGTATGGCCCAGTATCAAGAATTAGTGCTCTATGAATGTAATATAAGGCGTCCTGCCTTATATTACATATTACCACCATGGAGTTTTTATTCTGCCCAGCGCAAGTGCCAGAGTTAAGGATATTTTTTATAATACCGCGATATATAGTAAGAGCTTGATTAAAAAAAAATAGAATATACATACTTCCTCATTATTATCAGCATGAAATGGTGATTGAGGGCTATGCGGTTTGTACGCTCTGAAAATCTGTTGTGAGCCATAGCGATCACCTGCGTAGGCGCGTGCGTGCTCTCCGTCTAAAAACTTTATCGCCACTGACCCCGCACGGCTCGCATATACCCCGTGATGCCGCCCCCTGTGCCCGCGCAATCCCCCGCGATGGAAAAAGTATCACTATAAAACACATTTTTATGCCCTATTTTGAGTACTATTTACGTGTATAATAATATAATTTCACATGTATCATTAGACACAAACAATTTTTTACTTTTGACTTTGTGTTAACTGATATGTCTGAAGTTGTACCAGTAAATTACGCACAATGTCTTCGTGTAAAAAAATATAATTGAGTTTATATCATTAATCACAGTTATAAAAGATAAAGTATACAAATGTATTGGAATATAACTTAAGACATATTTTTTTACACGGAGCACTATCTAATTTTTCAAAATATTTAACGATTTATGTGGAGTTAAATTATTTTACACGTCATTAACTATTAAAACTAAATTTTTAAGGCCTACTTGTATCACACTATCTCTGGAAATATGACTTGTATCAAAATGTCGATTAGACAGAAATGTAGAGAATTTTTTTCTGATACAAGTGCATTTTAAAACTCAAATTTGATACAACTTGAGTTATATCAGTTTTCACCGGAGGCACAGAATTAAGTGAATGCTTTTATTTTTCTGCACTTTTTTATGATGCATATTTTAATGTTTTTCTTCTATTAGTTTTATTAAATTTTATAGTGGATTTTAGACGTTTTGGCAGGCAGAGACAAGTTCAAAGATATTTTTTTGTTATTTCCTCATAATGGCCATAAGTATTTTAATATTACTTTTAAATCTAAATAAATAACATTACTCATTCAAACTATAAATAATTAAAGCCAGTACTTAGTTTACCTCGTTTTATATTATAAGTACCTACTTACAACATATTTGAGGTCATTTATGTACTTCTATGTACATTTGTTAGTTATTTTTGTTATGATGACTTCATGCAGGCAGTTAGCACATTGTACTACAATTTATTTTGTACCGAAATTTTCAACTGTGACACTAGTAAATATCGTTTTAGTGGCGAGTTGGTGTATTGACTTCTAATACCTGAATTTCATAGAAAGTTTTCTCTTCATCCCTATCTTTTTTCCTGTATGTAATGTCGAAATAACAGAACATACAACGAACGAACGAACGTAGGTACTTATACAAAAAACACATATTTTTTAATTTTTGTCTGTGTATCTGTGTAGTCCGGCTAATCGCCGAAACGGCTGAGCAGATTTTGACGGGACTTTTACTGGCAGATAGCGGGTGTTAAAAGAAGTAACTTAGGCTTATTTTTTAGACAAAAAATTAGGGTTCCGCGCAAAAATAAATCCCCGTGATAACCGACATACACGCAATCAAAGTCGCGAGCATTAGTTAACAATTTAATCATCATATCTACTAAAGATAATCAACGGTCATTCAATAAAATATTAGAATAATATCCTTTAACGATTTTAAACCATAGTTCGAGCTTCGAAAGTTGATTTTACAGTTGGTTTTATCACCTCGCAGTCACTTTGGTGGCATTGAACTTGCGATATCATATCGATCCGCCCACTGAGCATGAATATGGCTTCTCCATGATTTTTGAAGTCCATAGACGATTTTCAATAATGGACTTAGTATAAAACAAAATCGCTTCCCGCCGTCTGTACGCTTAGATCTTGTAAACTACGCCACTGATTTTAATGCGGTTTTTATCAATAGATAGAGTGATTCAAGAGGAAGGGCTATGTATGGATAGTACTGGAGGTACCTTAGGCTGGAACATGCCGGGGTTGCGGGACGTCTTAACAGGATACCGTGGCCCCGGAACGTAAAGGGCAACAGAAGGAACAGGGTGGTTTTTTAGTCAGTAAAAGTCTGACAGTCCCTTCCGCCCCACCCAGGGCGGAAGGAGTCATTTGATGATTTTTACCACCTAAAAAAAAAACGCACTTTCGTGCGTTAAAAAAAAGTGCGTTTTTCCACGATATGAATTTTTTTACTTGCTGTAATTACAATAATGGGGGCAGAATTAATAGTAGCTAGTTCCGAATCTGTCCAAAAATTCCCTCAATTGCCAAACCGGATTTTGCGAGCAAACGGAGATCTACGTACGTACGCAATACAGCGATTGTCCCCGTTGACTCAGAGTATCTATATAGTCACTATTGTCAGTATGTTGATGTTGTACGTTAGCGAGATGAAAATATTTACTATGAAAATGTGATAAAAGTCTTTGAGATGTGATTTGTGCAGTAATTCTAACGATTGAGTGCAAATTGATCGTAGATTTTCTGTATATGATAAGTGTAGCATTTTTAGGGTTTTCTACTCATAGGGCAATACGCGACCCTGTTACTAAAACTCCGCTGTCTGTGACGAGGTTGTATCTCATGAACCGCGATAGTTAGACAGTTAGATGTTTTTTTGTTGCCGCTATAACGATAAATATTAAAAAAACAGAATAAAATAAATATTTAAGGGGAGTCCCATGCAACAAATGTGTTTTTTTTGGTCATTTTCATAGACCTCGCCTTTGGCCGTTTTTTTTTTAATACACGTTTCCTATAATTTGTCATGTATCGTGTACAGACAGACGAGATACTACAATATTTCTTTAAGTAGATCTTTAATGAAATATTGTCAAAAACTGGACTGGACTGCATTGGACTGCCTCGTTGGTCTAGTGGTCGCAAAGCGCGTCTGCTGAGCACGAGGTCTTGGGTTCGATTCCCAGGTCATGCAAAGTGTTATTGGGTTTTTTCATCAGTTAATTCCCAGTAGCTGCCTTGGAGTCTGGATTTGTGCCCGGTTGATGGCAATAGGCTCGCCCCCTATTGCATGGGACTTTAACATAACTGGCGAAATGTGGGGGTACTAATGGGTACGCCTCTGCCTAACCCTTCGGGGATTACAGGCGTGATGTTATGTTATGTTATTGTCAAAAATTATTAAATTCAGAATACTGTTTGTCTTAATATTTTGCATGCCGAAAGGTAAAATGTATCGAACAATTTTATTAGCGTCTAATTTGTATAATACATACCTACATTATTAATGATTCTGATTTATAATATTAGTAAGAATAATATATTATAGAACTATTATAGATGATGGTTGAAATTCGTCATGTATCATTCGTAGAAATGGATATAAAAAACTTTACTGACGAAATTCATCAAACATTCTAACTTACCCTAGATCCATTAACATTTGAGTGACGTCGGTATAAACAAAAACTTTTCCTCAAAAACCACTTCACAAATTGTTGTACGATTACTATTTATATCGCTTATCCAAGAGAAACAAAAGTTGACATCATATAAGTGTTGTTTTTGCTACGTAAGATAGTATGACTAATTTCAAATATTTTTTTATACTTCTTGACGGCCTCGTTTGCTTAGTATCGCGGCGCGAGTGCTGAGCGTGAGGTCTTGGGTTCGATTCCCAGGTCAAGCTTGGGTGTTTCCATCAGGAATTTCTCAATAGCAGCCTCGGAGTCTAGATTTGTGCCCGGTTGATAGCAATAGGCTCGCCCCCTATTAAATGGGACTTTAACATAATTGACGAAATGTGGGTGTGTTGCACCTCTGCCTAACCTTTTGGGGATCACAGGCGTGATGTTATGTTGTTTAATATTGATACTGTATCTAGTGACACTCCCATCAATACGAATCTAATTACGTATCGTTTATAAATATCAGTTGAGCTATTAAGTCGTTACTAGCGAAAGGGAACGGACATATAAACATACAAATCAAACACATAACCCTCCTTTCGTCGCAGTCGGGTAGAAATGTAATCTTATAATCACCATACAAGGTCGGGTTGATGACCTCGGATCCGACACACCGTACGCTCAACTCAAACCACCATCCGGTCACTACAAAGTGAATTGACAAAATTATGGGGCTCCGACGACTATGGTTGTGGTGTCGAAATCGGATGGTTAAGGGCCAATACTCAAGCATAACACAATTTATTTATATTATTTTATTTATTTATGCTGCCTGCCTGCACGCCTGACTTTTTTTCTGTTGTCTGGCTGCTGAGGTCAGATGCGCAGTACTCGTAATCGGCGTGCTTGTATGACGAGATGTATGAACGTAGATGAGGCGAAAGGAGTATAAGGATCGTAGCAGGTGGTGTTCTTTGGTTTCTGCCTACCCTCATGGGAAAAAGGCGTGAGTTTATGTATGTGTATGATTATACTGACTGCCTTGTTTCTCTAGTGGTCACAAAGCCGGACTGCGGAGTATAAGGTCTTGTATTTGATTCCCAGGTCGGGCTAAGAGTTATAAGGTTTTCCATCAGGAATTTCTCAATAGCAGCTTCGGAGTCTGGATTTGTGTCCCGTTTATGGCAATAGGCTCGCCACCTATTACATAAGACTTAAACATAACGGGCGAGATGTGAGTGTACCTCTGCCTAACCCCTCGGAGATTAATGGCGTGATGTTATGTATTATAAGAATTAAAAAAATATATCATAATAAAATCGCTGCGTTCAAAGTCCATCTAGAAACACTAACACTACAACTGACTCATACAAACTGTGCCAGGTACGATAAACAGCTGATCATGGTATTTTTTCCACTTGTATACGTTGCGTAAACATTGTAAACGTATTAATAATAATTTATAAATGTTGTTTCGCAACAAGTTTAGTAGTGCATACTATAGCTGAATCGCTTATTTGAGTCCTCGCCTACGAGAACGGGGAACGGGAGGTGCAGGCGGCGGGCGATCGTGGTGTGATACACAACAGGCGAAATTTACACTGGACAGTTCTTTAGATATGTGACGTCAAAGTGGTTAGCGGTGAACAGTGTCAGCAGGCGAGGACTCGAGCGGTTTAGGCATAATGTTTGTATGTCTGTTTGTTACTTCATCACGGCAAAACCGCTGAACTAATCATAATGAAATTTGACATAGAGGTGGCTTAGGATCTAGGTAAGGACATAGGCTACTTTATAATCCGCGACAGGAAAGGCAGCGTTATATTTTCCCCGAAATAACTTGTAATTAATTCTGTCCCTTAATCCGACACCGCTAGGCTATTTGCAAGAGCTAGATTAATGATGAAGCCTGAAAATAACGAATAAACAACATAATTATGTAATCCTAATTACGTGCGATGCTAAACAACCATAATTAATGACGTCATTAGTCGTTTCCTTAATGAATGATGCGGCAATTTCATCTGATATATTAATGAGTTTATACATAATGACTGGTCGGGTAACGATATTGATCATATAATTGTCGGGGTTCTAGGGGAGGGGGGGGGGGGAGGAGGGCCGTAAGGTCTTACGACCCCACACACCCTAGTGTCAGTTTCTAAACAGCCTACGGACCTCTGACAAGGTTTGAGTGGGACAGTAATAGGCTGGTATAACTCCAGGTTTCCATAATAAGCTCTATCTATCTACGCTTATCTACATCTTACACTTTTTATTACCTTACTTTGTTAGGCAGAGGTGTGCTCATTAGTACACCCACAATAGGGGGCGAGCCTATTGCCATCAACTCCAGACTCCGAGGCAGCTACTGAGAAATTCCTGTTGGAAAAACCCAATAACACTTCGCCCGACCTGGCAATCGAACCCAAGACCTCATGCACAGCAGTCGCGCTTGCGACCACTAGACCAACGAAACCATCATCATATCAGCCGTAGAACGTCCACTGCTGAACATGGCCTATGTTCAGCAGAAGACCCCTACAGATTTCCAATTGGACTGGTTTGAAGCGCCATGCATCCAAATCAATTAAGCCAAAATCATATAGGTATATCTGTGGAAACAGTTAATTCATAACTTACTTTCAATAATCTTACGTTTCTTGATTACTTTCTAACTTAATCGTGACGTAATACACCCATAGTTTTCCCATTGCGTGTTCCCCTAATATCTTGCCACATTTGTACGAAAATAGATTCAATTTAAGGCCACTTAGCATGCAATTTGAACTGTCCATTTTTCCCAAGCGGTCTTACGTTTCACATTGACAAAGGTTTAATGGGTTTTACCAATGAATCGACTCGAATCGATAACTGACGGGCCTCGCGTTCTCCCTCGTTCCAGTAATGCACTCTGTTAATGCGACTGCGTATGTTACACTATATTGCAATTCAAAATACCTTTATTACTATTCGTTTTGTAGGACGGAAAACTTGGATAGAATTTATTGATAAGTATACATATATTTATGGGCAAGATGTATGTCCGTAGGGCGTAAGGAGTATGTAAGGATCGTAGCAGGCAGCGTTTTGTGGTTTCTGCCCACCCCCTATAGGAAAAAAGCGTGAGTTTATGTTATAGTATGTACAGGGTGACCCAGATAAGGACGTCCAAACGCCCCCATGTTATGTTCTACGATTTTTGTGGTTTGGGAGCTAACCAATTTTTTGTGGTTTTTTGGGGCATTCTTCCTTTCATCAGATTTTGTTGATTTTCTCTTTTTGAGTCGCGTTTTTTGGAAATATTTTTATTGACAAGTTTTCCTGAAAGTGTGGTCTTCGATCGATTAAAACAATTGTCTGTCTTATCTTCACCCGAAATTACCAAAAAATAATTCAAAGCTTTGCAAAATTCGTTACAAATTTTCGGCCCTTATAGAAAAATCACATAAAGGACCCATATGACCGTAAAGTAATTTCAAAAACTTCCACGGGCTCTCAGCTCAGCCAATAAAACAAAATACGAGTATTATCTGCCTCTGCCGTAGACGGTTACCCGTTATATTTTATACTGTTATACTGTAAGTCGTCTGAACATCTCTCGGGGAACATTTTTTATTTCTACCATTAGGCTTCCATCTAGAATTGAGTACGTTGTAACTGGAATATAGTAAGTACTTCCTCGATTGGGTTTAGTCAGACAGTAATTTTATAATACCTTATATTTTCTTTCAATAGACCTATGTCCTTGTAGCAAACGCGATAAAGGTCTGTATCGGGAAAATTGTCTGATTGATTTGTTTTTGTGTTCCACCGCTGGTCAAATTCATACCCCTTTCTCCTTACAAACAACTTCAGCTTATATGACACTAGCAACGCGCCCCGGCTTCGTACGGGCGCAATGTAAATACATAAACCTTCTTCTTGAATCACTCTATCTACTCATGAAAACCGCATTAAAATCCGTTGCGTAGTTTAAAAGATCTAAACGTATAGACGGAGGTAAGCGATTTTGTTTTATACTATGCAGAAGGAACCCTGATAATTATTATAATTTCGTACACAAACATACACACAGGTTATAAGTATAACAACTGGTTATTTTTTTTCGTGAATTATGTTTAACTAAATAACATTGTAGGTATAATAAAATATATGAAGAGCTCATAAAATCGAGTTCAACATTCTCCGCTGACATTTAATTAATAAATCATTTACCTGCAAGCGAGTGCAAGGACTTGTTAACGGCAGCTTTTTAAATAAAAACGTTTTCGTTGGTAAAATTAAGCTGGGTTTGGACTGGTTATATTTAGCTGCTTGATTACTTATGGAATACTTAAGTGTCAATGGATGCTTCATCTACAATATCTAGTATCTACACTATAATATTATAAAGAGGAAAGATTTGATTGTTTGTTTGCATTAAATAGGCTCCGAAACTTCTGAATCCATTTGAAAAATTCTTTCACTGTTGGGAAGATACACTATCCCCGGGTGACATAGGCTATATATATTTTGAAAAAAGTTACGGGATCCGTAAGGAAAATCACGCGAACGGAGTCGCGGGAGAGTCCTAGTACCTATATAAATATAACCTCATATACAAGCTGTTTTTGCTCAATTTTTAAACACGTACCTAGTTCGCAAAAATGACCCCATACTTAATCGTAGTCTTCAAGTCAAAGTCATAACATTCATTTCAATTAAACTATTCACAGGCACTTTTGACTTGTCAAGTAGTCGGCCAGTTATATAGTAAGTTAAAGCTAGTTGCTCGTTCCAAAACGTAGGTAGGTCTCTATGGAAAAGAACGAGCAAGAAACTCAACAGACACTCTTTTAATTCGGTTTTTACAAAATCCTGATTACAATATTCTTGTTGCTTCTTTATGTGAATACAATGAACATGAATATAAAACAATAAAAAAATATATAAAGATGTAAGCCATGGCAGTTGAGAGATAACGGAATGAGTATAATAATTTTGTGCAATTCATACACGTGATGATAAACTTGCACAAGTCCGCGTCACGCCGGTGTGCCCACGAATGACTGAGATACTTGCGCTTATACATCCCATATACGTTGCAAAAGTATATCGTTAGACTTGCGAGCAGCATTAGATGGAAAGTAGTTTATCGGAAGTCAATAAAAATATGGCCAAAAATGGGTGACCTCCACATCATTTCAAACTGTATGACAGTATAAATAACCAATGAGAATCCACAAACATACGCTTCCAATTTTTTTCAAAATACTTTAACATAAAAACAACATAAATATTTCAATTTGTATTCAGTGTATTGCCTGTGTACCTCACTCCGGATAGAAACGCTATTGGTGGATTATAATTTTATTCGTATCCGTCGCCCTGTATCTATCTAGGGACTGATGTAAAAAACTGGCTGTCTATGGAAGAATACAGTGACGTAAGCTTGCTTTTTTTCTAAGAAGCGGATTGATAAAATGATGGTCTTGTGAGATCCAGTTACAAGATGCTTTTATGGTCTAGCGTCAATATACTCCAGTTATTCAATACGAGAGGTCATTCACTCACTGAGTAAACATGAATTCTCGAAAAATACTAGACCTATGAAGTTGAAATTTGGCAGGTAGGTAGTTCATAGGTAGGAGACGTCAGCTAAGAATGGATTTTGAGACAGGGCCTTATTAAGGGTCTTAAATATCTAAGCAGATGAAATTGGGGGGAAAGACTAATAACTCGCAAAATTTGACCGATTTTTTTCATACCCAGATAAACTCGATAGTTGTTAATTCGACAACCAGTCTTACAAAGGGGTATCGTATTACCCAGTTACTGGGTGGTAAAGGTCAGATAGGCAATCGCTCCATGTAAAATACTCGTATTGAGCTGCATTCGGTTAGACTGGAAGCCGACCCCAACGTAGTTGGGAAAAAGCTAGGCAGATGATGATGATTAGATGTTAATTCGAAAAGTTTTAACTCAGGTTATGAAAAGCTAAAATCCGGGCATTAAACTTTAAAGCTCTCTAAAACACAGACATTAAAAAACCAATCAGAACATCGGAACGCAACATCATTTATATTTCGATCAGGTACACAATTGATTTTTTGTCGAACAACATGGTCGACAGTAAAAATTGTATGTATTAAAACTCTTGCATACGAAATGGGATCGATTGTACTGTCGTTTTGGCTATAAATGTCAGTTTGATCGTCTGTTTTGGATCCTGGATCCTCCATTACTATTTTAGCAACGGATTGGATGATCTGTAGATGATATGCTGTTCTGTTACTGAATAACTTCATTGTTACTGAGTGTAGTACCTACTTTTTGTACGAAATATTTCCAAACTACAATTATCTTCACACCTCATCTTGGTCTACTGTTATGTCGCCTAGTATTGAAGACTTGGACTCAATCTGTGGTTCATGCAGCAGATATAACCGGCCGGATCCATCTTTAGATAAGCAGCAAAGGATTAGGCAGAGGTATACCCATTAGAACACCCACATTTCGCCAGTTATGTTTAAGTCCCATGTAATAGGGGGCGAGCCTATTGCCATCAATCGAGCACAAATCTAGAATCCGAAGTTGCTACATATTTAGAAATTTCTTATGGAAAAACCCAACATCACTTTGCCCGGCCTGAGAATAACAAGACCTCATGTTCAGCAGTCGCGCGTTGCGATCACCAGACCAACGAGGCAGTCCAAATACAGAATGATAAGACTAATTTACGTAATACCAAAAATGGTTTTATTCAAGGTAAGAAACGCTACATCATCTCTTTCATTCCAAATCTTATCCAATACAGTTAGTAAGAAGCGGGTGGGATCCCCATAATGAAATGAAATTGCCTGGCCGTCTGAGCGATATAGCCGATGACGTAAGCAACGCATAAAGGGCTCGGAAGGGACCGTTTAACGGAAACAATGTGTAGTAAAACCTCGTTTTATACCGGATAACGGGGAGGTACAAACTTTGCTCAAAGTTGAGGTATGTGGGAGGTATTTTTCTCATAAAATGAGACGGATGTTTGTGTTTGAAGCTGTATGATTAGGGGATTAAGAATAAACATGTTTTTGTTGTTTTACAAAGTTGGAGGTAGTCTTGAACAAATTGTGGGCTTTGATAAGCCTTTGCAAATGGCGGTGTTTAAATGGTTTTTGTTTTTGTCAGGAGAGCTTGTAACTTTTTGCATTGTTTAGGCTGCGTCGTTGGTCTGGTCGCGTGACTTTTGAGGTATAAATCGAAGTAGTATAATAGAAGTGTTAACCCTTCTATTACATTCATGAACGGGCGCCATCAGTTGGGAGTTTAGGACTAGGTACCTGCTTGGAACTGGTCACCTCTAAGTTGTCTCGGCAATTTTTTTATTTATTTTGATTATATTTTACTCTACTTCTTTGAACTTCCACAAATTGTTACATTGTTCCCACATTGTGAACCTAGTGATCATGGAATTTCTTGCTCATTCTTCTCCAAATAAATCTACTGCTTAGATCAAGCAACTAGCTTCAACTTTCTGACAGCTTGACTCCTTGACAATTCAAAAGTGTTTGTCAATGGTTTGTTTGAAACAAATGATTTGATTCATAAGACTTCGACCCTCAAGTCTGTCTACATCTTGGGGAAATACAGTCGATATTTTATGTTTATCTAAACTATCTGATATAACGTTGCTTGGGCTATAAGCTCCCCTCTTTCACCCGTACGATTGCTCCGTGAACTAACTGTAAAGAGTTAACATAGGTAGTCTGTGGCGACTGTGGCCTTAGTGTAACCGTAGTTAGTAGTAGTAACTCATAGTTTAACCGTTTCGGAAGATTTAACGAAACAATGGCCTCAAAATAACAGTTTAAAACACCTTCGTTAATGTGTGATGTATCAACATTGTTGAACTTTGCAAAGTTTTGCAGTTCGGCTAATGTTTGACATGGGTTTCGGCTGTTTTATGTGTATGGTGGGGGTAAGAAGATGTTGGGAAATAGTTGAATTAAGTTTATGATACTACAGGGAGACTTAACATAGATACACACAAAAATATTATTATAATACCAGCCTAATATTTTTCCACTGCAGGGCAAGGCCTCTTCTTACAGAAAAGGCACGAGTTTTGACGCTTGCTGAAGGCGGATTGGAGATACTAATATATGAACAGCTTTTAATAGTAAATTTCTCTTACATTTCACACACACACGACCGCCTAACCCTTTGGGGATTACAGGCGTGATGTTATGTTCTCTTACTTTGCAAGCGAATACAACTGGCAGCCACCGCAGGCCGCGTCTGTCTGGGACCAGCTTTCATCATCTGCCTAGCCTTTTCCCAACTATGTTGGGGTCGGCTTCCAGTCTAACCGGATGCAGCTGAATACCAGTATTTTACATGGAGCGACTGCCTATCTGACCTCCACAATCCAGTAACTGGGTAATATGATACCCCTAGGTAAGACTGGTTGTCAGACTTTCGGGCTTCCGACGACCCGTAACGACTGTCAAAGATCCACGTATGACAGCCGGGACCAACGGCTTAAAGTGCTTTCCGAGGCACGGACTGGGACCAGCTTTAAGCATCTTTTATAACCGTTATAAATATTGCTGTATAATCGTCATACTGAAGCTGTATTACATCTGGTACAGCGAACAATTCTGAGAGGATTCCGCTATAATCTTGATGGATATCGCCTCAATGCTGGCAGGTGGATTGATGGCAACACCGTAATGTTATTACGTTGTATAGAGGTTGATATTGATGGTGGTCCGTCTTTGTTTATGCGCAGTCTAGCCAGAGACTGCTCGGGTAGTTTTCTTGGTTGATTTGTTACGTTACTTACAATATTACAACGGAGCCCAGGGGCGCTCAATCTTTTTTTATACCTTGAATCTCTTTGCGGGTTGAAATTTTATTTTTATTCTTACTTAATTGTTACTATCAAGATTATAATAAGTATAATAATTAAGTGTTAATAGGTTTTTTCATCAAGAATTTATCAGTAATTTTTGACGGGCCTGTTGGTCTAGTGGTGAGCGGCCCTGACTGCTAAGCCGGAGGTCGTGGGTTCGATTCCCACCCAGGACAAACTTTGTGTGATGAGCATGATTGTTAGTTCTGTGTCTGGGTGTGATTTATCTATAATATGTATGTATTTATAAATTATATAAGTATGTATATCAGCTGTCTGGTTACCATAACACAAGCTCTGCTTAGCTTGGGATCAGATAGCCGTGTGTGAGTTGTCCCAAGATATTTATTATTATTTATTTATTTAGTAGCAGCCTGTGAATCTGGTCTTGTGCCCAGTTGATGGTAATAGGCTCGCTCCCCTATTACATAAGACTTGAAACATAACTGGCGGAATGTGGGTGTTCCCTGTAACCCTTCGGGAATTACAGGCGTGTCATTATATATAAATACGGTTTAAGACATTTATTTCTCAAAAAGAATACAATTCACTTAATATGAGAAATACAAGTTAATCTTAGTTTCTTCTTTCTTAGTTCTTCTTATCGTTTCTTGTTATCTTTCTTTCTTGTTATCTTCTTCTTTGTTTATATATAAATATCAGTGTTTTCCCAATTTGAATACCATCATCTTTTTGTATAGAGAAGTTGACAACCTTTGCAAAGTATGATTTACGATATATTGGTTTCCATAGACCTCTTGTTATCGCGGTAAAAGGTTTTCTTACTCCGCGTAACGTTTCTTTTATGTGGCATTATTTATTTGAATGTAGGGCGCAACGGTTGTATGAATGTGAGCTTGTAAAAAGCTTCACGAAGGGTTCCGTGAAGATATAACAGTATTGACAGTATAGTAGGTATCGAGCCGAAATCGCAAAAAAAAACAGATCTCTTTTTTTCTATTGTTCATTTTTTTTTTGGCATAGCGACAACAGAAATACATATTCTGTGAAAATTTCAACTCACTAGCTAAATACGGTTCATGAGGTACAGCCCACTGATTGACGGACAGACAGCAGAGGCTTAGTAGTAGGGTCCCGTTAGCACCCTTCGGCTACAGCACCCTAAAAAATACAAAAGAAAAGGTTCTTTCTTTCTCTTCTTTTATAAGCCCGACCTGATGTACTGAAGTTTATTTTAACGTAATGAAATTCGGATAGCATATAACCGCAAGACACAGCTGCCAGTGGAATAAAATCTGAGTTGTTATTATTATGACTCCTTTGTATTATTTTTGGTTGCCTAAAGGACTCTATTTCTGAATAATTTTAGCCCGAAATAACACCCGTCTAAGCCGACCCTAATAAACGCTGGTCCGAATTTGCTTTAGTATCTACAAATTATTGGATCTGTTTAGGGTCATCATTTAATTTAGTTTATATAACCATCTAGGCTAGATCCACGTAACATCACGCTTGTATTCCCCGAAAGGTTAGGCAGGGGAGTACCGCATAGTACACCCATATTTCGCCAATTATGTTTAAGTCCCCTGTAATATGGGGCTAGACTATTGCCATCAACTGGGCACAAATCTAGACTCCGAAGCTGCTACTGAGAAATTCCTGATGGAAAAACCAAGTAACACTGCCTTATACGGGACTCGAACTCAAGACCTCATGCTTAGCAGTCACGCTTTGCGACCACTAGACCCAGGAGCGAGTCCAAGATGAAGATATCAGATTGAAAATTTTCCACCTCTCGTTTTCCCTATAGGGAAGATTCGTATAAGAATTTTCTATGCGATCTTGAGAGGCACGCTACCCCCTAGGGACTTCCTGCCCCTCGTAACGCAAAACGTGACGTTATGTATTGATTTTAGGAACCGTTTTAAATCATATTGGAAATATTTGGGTTCTTTTTAATCCCCGACGAAAATAGAGGGATGTTATAAATTTAACGTGTATTTCTGTTAAAGATAGAAAAGGGTATGCTTAGATGGTTCGGTCATGTTAAGAGGATGAGTGAAAGACGATTGACAAAAGGTATTTATATGGCAGAGGTGAGTAACGCCGGGAGGGGTCGCCCTAGGAAGACTTACACTGACCTTATTGGTAAGGTCCTTCAGAAAGGTCAGGTGCGGAGTACTCGTAACCGGCGTGCTTGTATAACGAGATTTATGAACGTAGATGAGGCGAAAGGAGTATGTAAGAATCGTAGCAGGTGGCGTTCTGTAGTTTCTGCCTACCCCCATGGGAAAAAGGCGTGAGTTTGTGTATGTATGTATGTTCTGTTAAAGATAAACTTAGAAAATACATATTATGAAATACAAAAAGACGCGTTGGTACTTGCCCGTACCCGGTTGCGAACAAAGCCTCATGCACAAGAGATAAAAGACGTTATTGCTATAAAAATTAAACACTTTTTAACTTGTATGATTGCTACAGATGTTTCAAGTTCAGTCTTCTAACAAGTAAGCAACAACTTATCTTATAAAAATGCTAATTTCATTGCTCTACGATAAAAAAAATAGAACTTTTTATAAAAAGCCTTCAACATTTTATGGGGACTTTGTTGTGTCTCAGCCTTCAATGGTTAATTAAAATCGAAATTGCGGTTAACCTCAAGGAAAAACTTAGTCATAAAGTACAGGAAAACATAATATATTTACACCTATTTGCATCATGGATTACTAAAACATATTTAGCACTAAACCTATTTAAAATATCACTGCCTCCTTGTCAAATTGTTTGAAGATGACAGAGACAGAATGGTGTTTAGAACTGCCAGTGAACCTCGCCCCCTATTACATGGGACTTAAAAATAACTGGCGAAATTTGGGTGTACTAATAGGTACACCTCTGCTTAACCCTTCGGGGATTACAGGCGTGATGTTATGTTATGCCAGTGGAACTTACATTTGAATATTGAACAAAATGCTGTTGGTCAAATTGTGATTCGTATTTACTTAACGCTTCGTCAGATCTGGAGTAATAAATGAAAAATCCGGACGCTACCCAAAAATGTTGGTACAAAGAGAAAAAAATCTTTAAAGGCATCTTTAGAAGCTCAAGCGGAAGGTTTCCTAAGTAATTAATACTTTATATCCAGGAGTGCACAAAATATGAGCAGAATTTTCGCCAATATTACCTTATAATATTCGCTAAAAGAGTTCCGATGGGCTCAGGCCTCTCCAATTACGGCGTTCCGTCCTTAATCCTTGGCAAGCGTTGATTACATTGTAAGACAGAATTAATAACATTATGTGGGTGGGGTACGGTGGCCCAGCTTGCTAACATAGGCCCTTAATCGCTCTCTTGACGCCCATGGGAGCGGATGTTGTAACCGGTAATTGCAAGGGTCGAATTTGTTAACTCATGCACATTGTGTCTGCTGAAACCTTTAATGTGTGTGCAATTGATGACGACTTTAATTGTTTCATTTTACGCGACTGTACGACGCAAAAGCTGATTGGTATCCGGGGTTGCGGGGCGTCTTAACAGGATACCGTGGCCCCGGAACGTCAAGGGCAACAGAAGGATCACGGTGGTCTGATAGTCCTTTCGAAGAACACATTTGATGATTTTTACCATCAAAAAAAAAAAAAAACAGGCTATGTATTGTATGTTTGTTTTCTTGTGGTGCTCTAGAGACGGAACGCGTGGGCCAATTTCGATGATTCTTATCTAAATCGATTTTTCTAAATCTTGCGAGAGTCACTAAAGACATGACAGTAAACAAAATACAATATGGCGACCACCAAACGCTATAAAGCGAAAAAGAAAAAAAACACGTCGACGGACTATGTTAAGTACGGTAGTAGCAAGCGTGGTTATCTATGCTCGTGCGTTCTTTGTATGAGAAGAGGCGGAGAAAAACCCAAGCACCACACTTAGAATTTCTCCTGTATCGTTGGTGTGTTTAGAAACATATATAAACTCACATACACAAACAGCCAGACCCAAAACAACTATCTGAAGGCCATACAAATATTTGTTTCGCCAGAATCGAAACCCGCGACTCACAGCGCAGCAGCCAATAGCTCAGCCACTGTGCCAATATTATCATTATGTTAAATACGAGGGTAGTCAGCAAAACCTTGCAATAAAGAGAAATTTCAATACAATTTTTGCCAAAAAAAAAATTGGCTACGTTTATTTTATCGGTCAATAGAACTCTTATCAAGCTATGATGATTCAGTAACTTCGTATTATATACTTAAATGACTATGTATAAAATAGTAAGTGTAAAGTGACTAAGCATGTAGGTACATAGGTAGTATGACAAACACGTGTCACGACATGATAAGATTAGTAAGGCACTATGGAAAATATTTATGAACGTTTTGTTTTTTCATGTACTTGGTACTTTAGGATGTTTATTAGTGGCGCCAGTGATTGAAATGTTGAAAGGGAAGGTCTGTGAAGGAGAGGGGTGGACCACATGAATTTTTAAACAGTAATTCATGAAAAAAAAAAATATTTACATTTTTTTGTCAGTATTTCTGTCTGACTGTCTGTTCCGGGTAATCTCCGAAACGGCGGGCCCGATTTTAATGGGACTTTCACTGGCAGTTAGTTTGCTTATAAGGAGTAACTTAGGTTACTTTTAGTTTAGTAAAAGAAATAGTGAACCGTTTAAAAAAAAAACCACATGATACCGGCACATCCGAAGTCGCAGCTAGTAAATAAATAAAATGGGAACGGAACATAATCGTTTTTTGTGTATCCGGCATGAACTGTTGAGAACAGCTCATACCATGATAAAAACAATAGCAAGGTGACCGCTTGCCCAATTGCGCATGCGCACCGGACATGCATTTCAAGCCTGTTTCTAATTGCTTTACCAACAAAGAAACTATTTTATTTTTCTGAGGAAATTCCTTCATGATGCTTACAGCCCTGAAGGGGGTAATCTCTAGAATTACCAGTTGGATTGGAAAATAACCAGATTCATGAGGAATAGTATAGGATATATATAACATCACGCTACGGCCTACGGGAGCAGTGCAGTGGCCTTCTACGTAACGCAGACGAAGTAGCTGGGAACAGCTAATTCCATACTAAGTACTAAATGAACACAATCACTGTGACTGACATTGTGACGTCATCAAATGACGTAGTGCCTGGGTCGCAAAAAAATGTGGTCTGTTATTATCTTAGTAGGCAGTCTGTTGTGTAGGAAAATTGTATGGAATTTTTTTATTCAAGTTTTATAACGCACCTGTGTGTGGTTTTGTTCTGTTGAGGTATAAGTTAGTTTCGTCTGCGCGCTCCATACAAATGTTGTCTAGTCTAGCGTGACTCTGTAAGTGTGGAACTTCCGCGAAAAATCGAACCTCCGCTTCCGCATCCGTAATTTTTTTGCGGAGTTGTGACGTAGGTTTATTTACTTAAACATAACTGGCGAAATGTGGTTGTACTAATGGGTACACTACTACCTAACCCGTCGAGGATTACAGGCGTGATGTTATGTTATTATTTCATTTTAACCAAAATTGGGAAGGAAAATGTGAAGCGGATTGTAACGCCAAACATTTCCACATCGTAGGTAACTACGATGTGGAAATGTTTTGTGTGTAAGCTTATCTTATCGTGTAATTGTATAATGCGACCTAATTTTATCTGTTTAAATGTCCAGACTTAAAGTTTGCTATCTTTGTAGTTTGAATACTATCTGCCGGGTTAAGCGTCTAACCCCCAAAAGTTAGGCGATTGGCACACTGCCCCGCACCACGCAGCGTAGCGCGGGAGTACGTGTTCTTACGTTGTTTGCAAGTATCTGTGTTTGTATTCTATAGAAAACACGCGTAGTCAAACACACAGAAAATGGCCACGCACCCCAGAGCGTAGCGCGGGGCAATAAGCGAATCGCCTTAGATGTAATAATATTCTCCAGGCTGATTTCGGTCAGCATCAAATCTTAATGGAGACTACAGACTCGGAGGTGTCGCACCAACAAATTAATACTCCGGGCTGCTACTAAAAAATTCGTAATTAAAAACCCAATAATTCTACAGTCACGCTTGCGACCACGAGACGAACGCGGCAAAACTATCTCTATCGTTTCAATACTCCTTAAAGTGACAAAGACAGCATAATACTTAGGCAACTTAAAAAAAAAGTTGCCTTACTGTCTTACTTGTATGACGAGATGTATGAACGTGGACGAGGCGAAAGGAGTATGTAAGGATCGTAGCAGGTTGCGTTCTGTGGTTTCTGCCTACCCCATGGGAAAAAAGCGTGAGTTTATGTACGTATGTTTGTATGTAAAAAAAGTTGCGTTTGTGAATTTGGCCTTAAATCGTCCCATAGACAAGAATTTAATCTTCACTCTGTAACAGGATCAAAAAAAGAAAGATGGCGGATCGTGTTTGAAAGGGTTCCCTTTGTTATTTAATTTTCGGTTCAACAAGTTTTGAGGTCAATTGCATATTCTGATTTACTCGGAAATACATACATAACATCACGCCTGTAATCACCGAAGCGTTAGGCAGAGGTGTGTACCCATTAGTACTTACACCCACATTTCGCCAGTTATGTTTTTAGTCCCATGTAATAGGGGGCGAGCCTATTGCCATCAACCGGGCGCAAATCCAGACTCCGAGGCTGCTACTGAAAAATTCCTGCTGGAAAAACCCAATAACACTTTGCCCGACCTGGGAATCGAACCCAAGACCTCATGCACAGCAGTCGCGCTTGCGACCACTAGACCAACGAGGCAGTCGAGGTACTCGGAAATTAAATGGCAAATATCGACACTTATTTATGACTTATCAAGTCAAGATTCTGTATAGGATCAATCCAATGATAACTACCTTGTATCTTGCTTCGATACCTATTTGTGGGTGTGGTTGTACCTACCTAGTAATGGGTACAACTCTGCCTAACCCTTGTGGTTTATAGTCATGATGTTATGTTAGGATGTTATATCTATTTGTCTTTGCCACTCTAATATAACTGGAATCGATTAAATACCCATTTTAATTTGAAATAAAATTTCTGATTGTATAGAAGTATGGTTTTTGATTTGGTTTTTCGGGTGCCGCTGTCCGCCCATCTGTCACTGGACTGTTTCTTTTGAACCGTAATAAAGGAAGTTTGAAGTTTTTACAGAGTTAGTATTTCTATAGTTCCTATAATAAAAAGAAAATTCAGTTTAAAGCTAAAAGCTTATTCTATGTAGTATTGGATATTTTACGGTGGTACGGAACCCTACCTTATCGGCCAGTTTTTAGATTTGGTTTTTTCCATGCTTATCCAATGTTTTTTGGCATGTTATCCTCTGAAAAAAGTTTCTGTTACATGTTTTTTTAGTTTAAGAGTTTGATCTTGACTCTAGTCTATGTCAGAAGTTACATAGACAGTGGTGCCAATTCTCTTGGTCACAAACTAAACTAAAATTAGACTAATTCCATCTTTTTCTGTTCAATAAAATAAGAAAGAGACTAATGTAAATAAGAGCTGTCAAATTTAGTAAATCTGACACATCCGTACAATTATAGTTGACATCTTAAAACGTATGGATTAAAAATACGGAGAAGTTCAAGGCAAAACTAATTTGACATCTCTAACTTAGTTCTTTAATGTAACCGTCCTTTCCTTTCGCTGTATGTTAGTAAGAGATGTCAATTCTCTAAATTTAGTCTAGTTTGTGAACAAGGGAATCGGCACCAATGTCTACGATGGAGTGAGCTTACCCAGACATAGCCTGTTCACTCTAACTTTAAAAGATCTTAGGGTCGAATGCACACGGAAATACAGACGCAGGAAAATTCCACTCCTTTCTCCATGTTGTTGGCATCCTGCTTTATTAAATCGTATTTCCTTACCTCGATTCGTGTATGTCGTAATGAGTTGTTTTTAAATTCGAGTTGCTAAACATTTCATTACCAGATTCGTCGTAGAACTTTTTACGTGTTAAGTTTTCGTGTTTATTACTTACTGTTTTTTAGCCTTGAACTTAATTAAACCTTCGACGAAAACAGGGCGGTGTTATAAATATATAACGTTTGTGTCTATATGTCTGTCTGTGTTATTGTAGCTTGCAAACGGCTGAATAGATTTAGATTTAGTTTTATTTTTGAGAGTAATGGGACTTGGTGAAAATGTTCTTAGTATGACGTCATTATGTATGATTCTGTAAGCTAATATTGTGAAGATTGATTTTAAAAGAGTACGTATGGAGTTTCTTTCCCATTCTTCTCTATACAAAATTACCTTTTAAAAGGGGCAACAAGATTTAATTCTATTATTTTTTCTTGCATAATTATGATGTTCAAAAGTGTCTTTTTAAGAATGATTTGACTTTCACTTAAATTATGATTTAAGGAAATCTGTTCAGCTGTTTTAAAGAGTATCAGCACTTTTCCATCTCCCACAGCCTGATCAAGTTTTGTTTTTGTAGGAGGTTTCTTAAAGCTTTCTTGTGGTTCTTTGCTGAATACTCCTATAGTTAATATTCGTCAGTATTCATTCAACAAATCCTTTTCCTTATTTCTTTTCTTTCCTACTCTAGTTGAATTTCATTTTAACAGGAACAATATCTGCTTACTTTTCCGTCTGATGCACTTAGTTCTGATACCGTTGGGAGTTTCATTCGGATTTACTCGGCAAAAGGGAAAAGTGCGACGGTGCATACATCCGCGACTCTCAGACTTCGTCACGGTAGATGCTGTGAACGTGAGCCGGGTGTGTAGAATATCTAGATTTATTATAACTGTTGTTTTTTTGACGTTAGATATACAGGGTTATTTTTAAAACACCAGACACCTGGAAAGGGGTCATTGTACTCATCATTATGAACAACTTTCTCTATGCGACCCAGAAATCATGAAAAAAAATCTGCTGCCTGCTGTGCTGCTCCCTAGCTGCTCCCTACAAAAATGCTATACAACACAGTTAAAATGCATGAAACAGCAGGTTTTTTTTCATGTTTACTGGGTTTGTCCCATAGAAAAAGTTGTTCATAATGATGAGTATAATAACCCCCTTTCAGGTTTCTGGTGTTTTAAAAATAACCATGTATATATTCTTTTTATAAATTACTAGTGACCCGCCCCGACTTTGCACGGTGCAATGTGGGTATTAAATATACGTATAAACCTTCCTCTTGAATCACTTTTATCTATTGATGAAAACAGCTTTGAAATCCATCGTGTAGTTTAAAAGATCTGAGCGTACAAACGACGGGAAGCGACTTTGTTCGACCACGCGATCTTTTAAAGTACGTAACAGATTTTAATGTGGTCTTCATCAACAGATGAAGTTATTTTAGAGGAAGGTTTATTATTCTACATTGCAGCCGTGCGAAGCCGGAGCGAGTCGCTAGTATAATATAACTCTTCAATCGCCAATCCGCCTCGAGTGTAGTGTAGCGATCAATACTCGTGCTTTCTCTGTATGTAAAGAGGCCTTTGCCCTGCAGTGGGACAGTAATAGACTGGAATTATTATCCTTACGTAACATACATAACATCATGTCTGTAATCCCCGAAAGGTTAGGCAGAGGTGTACCCATTAGGACACCCACATTTCGCCTATTACGTTTTTAAGTCCCATGTAATAGAGGGCGAGCCTATTGCTATCAACCTGGCACAAATCCAGACTCCGAGGCTGCTACTGAGAAATTCCTGATTGAAATTCCCAATAACTCTCTAACCCAAGACCTCATGCTCAGCAGTCGCGCTTTGCGACCACTAGACCATCGAGGCGGTTATTATTCTTATTAAGTAACATACAATTTTAAATTCAACGGCCATCTAGTTATCTCCAATTCGCCGCACTTTGAAGTAACAAAAACTATAATAAAATTATCAGATATTACATTAGATAACCTAAGATTGCGTTAACTGCACTAGACCGGTCGGTCCCATAAAGCAATAATTTGGCTTAAAAAATATTTAACGACTCTCTATGAGTACAGTCATGAGCAAAAACAAGTATGTATACACTTAGAAGCCGTTTTCTTCGAATATATTGATTGATTTGTCTAGTTTTTAGGAACATAGTATTTTGAATTCAAGACTACTATGAAATAGGTCTTACATCGAAGTTATAACCATTATTTCACAAGAAAATCGCTTTTGAATTTTGCTAAGTGTATACTTGTTTTTGTTCGCGACTGTACATGCAAGTAAAATTTTATTAAAACGTTTTTATGCTGGTAACATTAATTTTATGGCAAGCCCGACGCCAAGAGGCATTCCCGCGTATTAATTAGGAAAAAGTTTGGAACAAACACAAAGGATAATTAAAATGAAGTGACATTATCCATTATGGACATTTTTTATAGTTTTTATTTTAGTTAGTAAATTTTTGAAGGTATACCAGTAGAGTAATCGTTTAAAATCTAATTAGCAAAGCTGTTAAAGATAGGATTGCATTAGTGAGGACTCTTCCAGCAGATAGTAAAGTTTTCTTTGTTGATCGTTGCTAAAATTGAAAGTCTATGAGTCAGTAAGGTTTTCCTTATGTGTACATACTCATAAAACCAACCGGCCGGACGGCGGCCTCTGCTGAACATAGGCCTCCCTAAAGATAGCCACGATGACTGGTGCGCTGCCCGCATCCAGCGGTTTTCCGGGTTCTTTACAAGATTTATTAAGTACAATTGACTGCCTAATTGGTCTAGTGGTCGCATGCGCGACTGCTGTGCATGAGGTCTTGGGTTCGATTCCCAGGTCGGGCAAAGTATTCCATCAGGAATTTCTGAGTACCTAGAAGCCTCGGAGTCTGGATTTCTGTCCGGTTGATGGCAATAGGCTCGCCCCCTATTACATGGGACTCAAACATAACTGGCGAAATGTGGGTGCACTAATGGGTACACCTCTGCCTAACCCTTCGGGGATTACAGGCGTGATGTTATGTTATGTTATGTTATTAAGTACAAATTCAAGGTACCTTAGGAAAAATATTGTTCGCAGAATTGGTTGACGTGATAAATATTTGGCACTAGCGATTATCATCCGACTCACCCTCTTTCTAGTATTTGAAAACTGTATACTCAGTTGCTAGGCCATCTGGCCATAAGATACTAAACCTACATATAAATTATCACAAAATTTATACGTACTTTGTAAAAGAAGACACAATTTATTTAACTTTTATTTTCTTAATTAAAATGTTTGCGAAGAAAATGTAGCGTAGCGGACAGAAAGGTCATTGCTCGGAGCTCTCTTCGCTAAAGTTAATATTTAATATAATAATATTATAAAATGTATAATAAATTTCGTATAATAAATAGCCTTGTGTTTAATTATGTCGTCTCATTAGTCTGGCTGTCCGATGGCAGTGGACTTTGAGCTCATTTCTGACTCCCAAGTCTGGCAAACATTTGTTACGTTTCGACCGTTTCCAAAATGCGTGCGGATTGATATTGGACATGTGCCCAGAGACGATAAGATCGCATCATTACTGAGCGTTTCGTTATGAAATGTATAATATCATCGGAATGGCCTAATTTCTGAAGCCAGACAGTATTTTTTACCTGTCGATTTTGTAAAAATCTTCGAGGACTCACTGAGCTGTCAAGAGAGAGAAACAAACATTCGTCCAAACTTATCATTCTTCTTCTTCTTCTTTATCGTGTGGGCAGTTAGGTCATATGGCCCCACACACAGTGTCAGAGTTTCTAAACCGCCTCAAGGGCCTCTGACATGGTTTGAGTGGACCAGTAATAGACTGGTATAAGTCCAGGTTTCCTCACGATGTTTTTCTTCATTTAGAATATAGTATAGTAGTAAGATAAGGCATTGTTGGAAACTTTGATGCGTTAAGTTTATTTGGTTCTATAGGCTGTGACGTCACAGAACATTCAAAATGGCTGCTTACAGCAGTCATAAAGTAATTATGTCATGTTTTGTGTCTAATGAAATGTCTCAATGAGCCATTTCAAAAATACGTATTAGTAAATACACTAAAACAAAAAATATCACAAAAAAATAGGACAAAACTGGTGCCCTGAAACAGTCAGTCGGGGCCGCGGCAGACCACGAACGGGATGGCGGGCCGAACTGGATGGATTTCTCCAAAGCTGAAGGGATGAGGAACTGAAACGGGAAAGATGGAAGTAGTGGTGGGTGGCCTTGCCCAGGAGTTTAACAGACAAAGCTAGCAAAAAAATCATAGTTAATAAATTAAAGCCCTTTCGTTTTCCAACTTTATTTTTTGTCTAAAGACGTATCTACAGCGTTTCTTATTTATTAGGTCGTATCCTTGAGTTCATAATTCATTGTGTCATCTTTATTAATACAGGCAACGTGCAAACAATGACGTCACACGTTTTATTGGACCCTGATAACACATATCTATGTTATCGGTCAATCTCTTGCGCAAACTCGTCGAACCTTTTTAATGGAATGGTTTTTTTTTATCTCTAGGTAATCTTCTATCGTATTTTTTCCATTACTTCATCCATACTATAATATTACTAGCTTTTGCCTGCGACTTCGTCATCGTAAATGTCGGTTATATAAAAGTAGCTTATACCCTTGCTTGGGTTTTGAACTTAGTCTGTACCAAATTTCGTCGAAATCTTATTTTTTTTTTTAAACTTATGAGATTTACAGAGAACAGCCCCGTCAAAATCGGTTCACCCGTTACGGAGATTAGCCAGAACTAACAGACTGACAGACGCAAGTTTAAATAAGTACCGTTTAATAAGCATCCATATTAAATAGGGCTGGTGACCTCCACTGTAGCTCCACCTCGTCTTAGCGCTCATATGGAAACAGGTCATTCGATCCACCCCAACTCCAAAGGCTAGGATCTCCTCGATGCGGACATTTCTCTCGTTTTTAATAGCAAACGTATGACACATCTCTATGGGGTTAAGAATGTTCTTGTTCCCAGAATTGGAACACATCGGAAAACCCAAACGACATTCTTCAGCTCTAAAACTCGTCTTATTTTATAATGGCTTGTGTTCGCGACTTCTTTCGCGTTATGTTACGTATTTGGTTACTGCTGCGCTCTCGTAGGTCGTAGCGTGATGTTTTAAAGCCTATAATATTCCTCATGAATCTGGCTATCATATACGGATATACGGATTCGGAGAATAATAAATGTCTAAAACCGTATATACAAAAAAAATCTAATCCGTCTGGTAGTTCCACAGATCAGTACGTTAAAACAAACAAATAAACTCTTCAGCTTCATTATTAGTAAAGATATGTATTCTTCTAAGGACTTATATAGAATCAAATTAAATTTATGTCGTCAGCAGTAGCTATGTCAATTGTGAGGTAACTCTAATTATAAGAACAATAGAATAACAGTTACAATTACTACACATCACGACTGTAATCCCCGAAGGGTGAGGCAGAGGTGTACCTATTAGTACACTCACGTTTCGCCATGTTTAAGTCTCATGTAATAGGGGGCGAGGCTATTGCCATCAACCGGGCTCAAATCCGGACTCCCGAGGCTGCTACTTAGAAATTCCTAATTTAAAAACTTAATAACACTGCCCGACCTGGGAACCGACCAAAAACCTCATGACCACTAGACTAACGAAGCGGTCACAATTACCCAACAGTCTAAATATTCCCGTACTTGTTTCAACAGTCCTCATTAATATTTTTTATAACTTTAATAAACATAATTGTATCCTTACTCCCGTTTCATAGAAAAAATACTTCCTCTTTGATTCTTTTTACGATTTCTTTTTCATTGTAAGCTATGAGTACATCCCACGCAAATGTTCAAGGGGAGAAACTCCTACAGCGCGATTTGCGCTTGTTACTTGAACAAAGTGGCAATTTATCACTAATTATACTTTTGTTTACAAGGACTCATTAAATTATGGGTACGTAGGGTCTTATTTGTAATGATTACTAAGGTAATTACTTATTAGACATAAACATCATCACGCCTGCAATCTCCGAAGGGTTAGGCAGAGGTGTATCCATTAGTACACCCACATTTTACCAGTCTGCTTCTTCTTTATTTATTATGTGGGCAGTAAGGTCTTGCGACCCTACACACCCTAGTGTCAGAGTTTCTAAACCGCGACAAGGGCCTCTGACATGGTTTGAGTGGAACAGTAAGTCCAGGTTTCCTCACGATGTTTTCCTTCACCGATGCCAGTGATGTCTAAGATAAACTTTAGAAAGTACATGATATGAATTGAAAAAGTCGAATTGATACTTGCCCGGATTAAGTTATGTTTAAGTTCCAAGTAAAAAGGCGCGACCCGATTGCCACCAACCGGGCACAAATGCAGACTTCGAGGCTGCTACTGAGAAATTTCTGATGGAAAAACCCAATAACACTTTGCCCGACATGGGAATCGTAACTAATAATTTAATCCTCAGCAGTCGCTCTCTGCGACCATTAGACCAACGAAGCAGTCAACTAATACTCCGTCTAATTCTACTAATTAGACGTTTAAATTAATATGGCGACGGATGCAAGTAAAGGAATCTTGGTTTGCCTTTTGTGAACGATCGACTAGATCCTTTTTTAGCGGAGTTGTTCCTGGCAATGTCTATAATAGATATTGTATAGATGTTTCTTTAAAGAACAAGTATTTATACCTTTATTGTCCAGAGAAGGCAACCACATTGATCACCATGTTTGTTTAAGGCGGATTGGTGATTTCTGACTTTTTGTCTGCGTAAATGTCGGTTATCGCGAAACCGGAAGCAGTCGCTGAGTAAAAAGTAGACTAGGTTCTTTCTAAGGTTTCAAATTATAACCCCGTTCCAAATGTCATTAAAATAGGTCCCGTAGTTTTTGAGCTTATTCGTTACAAACATACAAATCTATTATTAAGATATCCTCTTTATAATATTACTGTTAGTGTAGTATAAGTTCAGGTTGATCGATGTTTTTCTTCACCGATGTCAGTGATGTCCACGACAAACTTAAAAAGTACATGTGAATTGAAAAAATTGCCCCGTTTCAAACCCGCAACCTTATGCATAAATGATTTAAGTCTTAAAATACTACATTACCTAAAGATACTTTTGCAAAACACTCAAAGCCGAGTATTTAGTTCTATATGTTTTTGCCTTCGCAGCGTAAAGAGATTTATTCTAAACATCTCTTAATAAATGCTTTTGAATTAAACTTCACTTACATAAATTCCTAATGCCGCAAAAACTCTACCGACCTTTACCTAACGCAGGTAAATCCTTAATTAAAGAAAGGATTCAGTGGAATTACGGCCGAGCGACGGATACGAACCGGCGGACCGGTATATACGGAATACGCCAACTGTCACACTTAGACCACTGAGCTGAAACGTTCAGAAGATCCACTTTTATCACAGAACGTCATCAGTAAGCTAAAGTCCCAAAGTTATATTTTCTCACTCTTCCACTATTCTTTTCTGATTAATTTCGTTGCCGGACCCAAGACAGTTGAATCGTTTCTCTGGGAGTCGTCGAGCTTTATTGCCTCGGCGCTTTTCTGGTGGCCTCCAATTCTGAAGGCCAGACGGTCGCGCCACGCCACGCGGGGACAAATGTGATCAGTCCTATACTAAATGTATGAAGCTGATAGCTTTCCCACGCGTGGCGACACGCAGGGCAGGTTCAGTATAAATGCAGCTTTAGATAGTCTTTAACGTAAAACCAAGATGGCGACCGCTCTTTTGATTATTTCTTTGCTTTGTCTTTTACCGCTATCGCAGACAGATTGAAGTAAAACTTCTGTCTCAGCCGCACATGTGGCAACAAATGTATTTTCTTTATTCTATTTATGTTGTTCTAATTAAAGAAACGTTGTTTTGTTCTTAGTAATTTTCCTGTACACATGTTTCGTTTAATAGTTTGTTAATTGATTAGATGATTGCTCGTAATTCTTGGTAGGAATATTGAAGGCAAAATAAATGTTAATGTATTGTTTAAATCTAGGTTTGAGTATATCTAGTTCTAAATCTAGATTTTTAGGAAAACGGTTACAGATTCAAAGCATTCTTCAAAAATACTGGTCACAATGTGCGATTTTGGCCACTATGGAGAACTATAATTTACGTACTTCATGATCCTCTAATGCCTATACCGTAGCTTAAAAGTTTTATTCTAATAATGCATTATGAGACTGAACAGAAACCGTAGTTGTTATCATGTTAGTTGGCATTAAAAAGGTTCATACATATTTTATCTACTGCGCTATTTTTACAAATCCCCTACCGACAATCACCACGTGGTATTCACATGCAAAGCATGAATGAATCGAATTAAAAATAAACTAAGTGGTTCTTTCTCAGTTAACAAGAGCAGTCTAATTGCGTTTTACACTCGAAATTCCTTGACAATGCAACAAAATGCATTGCTTCATACGTCTGAAAAATTCGCATGGTCAACAATATCGCAAAAGGTATTATTAAATTATAATATCAGCCTTTTATTGACCTACTGCAGAGGCTGTTGGCCTCTTCTCATACAGGAAAGGCACGAGCATTGATCACCACGCTTTGGCGATTTACGACTTACATTCATTATAAATATACCCAGGCATATTTGGTCCGGGGTATCCGACTGCATCTGGTTAGAATGAAAGCTGACCCCAACATAGTTAGGAAAAGGCTAGGCAGATGATGATGATAAGTCCAGGTTTTGTCACGATGTTTCCCTCACCGATGTCAGTGATGTCCAAGGAAATCTTAGAAAGTATAATGAATTGAAAAAGTCGCATTAGTACTTGCCCATGAAAGCCGGGGCCTGCCTTAACCATTGGACCACATCATATTAAGTTTTATTACTTTCAAAATGAACTCTATTGTCATTCTGTAATCTAGGTTTTTCTACAAAACTGTTAATAAAAAATGTCGTTGAAGTATAACGCATTAAGTAAGTACTTACTACGTTACAGAAAGAACCTTCAATAGCAAATTATACTACACACAAGTACTTAGCGATTCGAATACGTAATAATTGATAAGAGCGTGGCGTAGTACGAATGATTGTATCGTTTTCTTCATGATTTTATGCATTTAAGTTTCTATTTATGATCAGAGGTTCTCGGGGCTAAGTTATAACAGCCGCACGGGTCGATCCATCAGGTTAAGCTACGATTGCCGGGGTTGGTCCGTGGATGGGTGACCATATTTACACACCGAGACTCCTCTGTACCTCACGTTAATCCGTTGATCCTGACTGTCATACGTGGATCTTCGACAGTCGTTACGGGTCGTCAGAAGCCCGAAAGTCTGACAACCAGTCTTAACAAGGAGTATCGTATTACTCAGTTACTGGGTTGTGGAGGTCAGATAGGCAGTCACTAAACGTAAAAAACTGGTATTTAGCTGCATCCGGTTAAACTGAAAGCCGACTCATCTTTACTGCGGCCGAACATAATATTACGACTTATTACCTGAAAGGGTACACAGAGATGTAAAGAACACGTTTCGTCAGTTATTTAAGAGCCAGACTGAGCTGCTACTGAGAATTTCCTAATGGAAAAAACCCGAGAACAATAGTATATTTACACAGATTCGATGTGCGTTTCTGTGCAGCTGCATCGGGTTAGACTTGAAACCGACACTCGTGTTCGGAAAATGCCAAGATGATAAAAAAGTACTCGCGTATCTCAAAGCATTTTTCTTACGTCCAACATTCTCTTTGCTGAAAGGAATTCTCGCTGGTTCGCAAGCTCAGTGTTTTTTCTGGCAAGTAGAATATTGTCTGTGGTTTATAAAAATGTGTTGCTGTTTTAAAGGATGATGTTGCATTTATTTTCTTATATCTGTTCACATATGTTGCAATAATTCATGTTGAATCGCCTAGATACAGCTGAATTTAATACAGTATTTCTTTTGTATGGATAGAATTTCTAAATGGACTTGATTTAGCCCGTAATTTCGACCGCGTGAATGATTAATAAATAGCCTATGTCCTTATCCAGACTCCAAGCTATCTCAATGTCAAATTTTATAACGATCTGTTTAGCAGTTTTGTCGTGATGAGGTAACAAACAAACAAACCGACAAAGTTACTTTCGCGTTTATATTTAAAGGGTGGGTTGCTTGGTCATGCTCTGGTGTAATATTTAGCTAGTCAGCAAGATAGTGGTAAGGCTGATTGATCAGGGAGCGCCGGACGTTTATTATAGACTCGTCTCGTAGAAGCTACACTTCCGGACACCTAAATGGAGCCAGGCACGACATATTTTATTTTTCTATAAAAGTTTACGCCTTTCTAAATGAGCGTGATTTCAAATTAGGAACAACTATGACACAAAAATGATGGCCAGTGCGTCGACTTCAAAAACCTTTCATAACAAACATGGAAAAGTACGATGGATCGATTTAGACGTCCGGGAGTGTATTTTTATGCATCTCCAAATTAGAAACAGCTGGCAATGACGAAATAGTTACTGGTAATCACAATCAGTTCATTTTATGAAGATTAATTAATCTATAAAGAAACTTTTTCGAATGTAAAAAAATCATAATACAGTTATTTATTACAATTAAACGAAACATCCATTTACTTCATCAAATACACAATTGCAACTTGCAACACAACACAAATAAAATACACACACACTTAATTACACCTTCCTCCCACGATAACCCCCACTTTGAGATAACGAAACTATCACAGATGACAGAATACCGAATGCGTACGTACGAACAGAGTTACGAAGAGAGCCTCACAGCTGACACGAACGTTTATCTTTGAATGAATATTGTGAGTCAGACAGTCACGTGGTTCGTGGCGTGTAGACGTACCAAAGATTAAATAAATTCAGATCAGACAGAACAAGATTTTGGTGGAGGTTATCACGGGGTCGTGATGTTTTGGGTACATTCTTAATTAGATCACTCATGAACGTGGTGATATTATTTATTTATTAAAACTTTATGCAACAAAAGTACAAAGGCGGACTTAATGCCTTAGGCATTCTCTAACAGTCAACCAGAGGTGGTGAAGAGATAACATGGTAGTTACAAATTAATGTACGAGCGCTAAACAGCAAAATTAGTTTAAAAAAAATACAAAGTATTTAAATAAATAAAATGTACATAAGTACAAAATACTTGAAATTCTACATATATATATACTATAAAAATACCATAGAATAAACATACATACATATTATGTTGATATTGTTATCGTTGTTTTTGACTGTCCCGTTCGTCGTAAGCGCGGGGTTCTGGAATCGATTCACAGATTGCGTGAAGGGTGATAAAGGGTTTTTCCATTGCGATTTTGTCAGTAGCAGAATGGAGATTGCAAGTTGATGGTGTGACCCCCCCGTGCCTCGGAAAGTGATTTTTTTCATTCACGTTTGATTACGAGAGCGTTAGTATTTTGTATGGGAAATAAGGTTCTCCTAGTGACCACCAGATGGCGCTATAACTTTTTCCCATGTAAAATTCTAACGCGCTCGCAATCGAACGTGAGCGAAAAAACTCACTCTTAGCACTCTGATCTCTCCCTAGTTGTGTCGCATTGTCGTTCCATCGGACTATGAGAGTTAGGGAAGAGGGAGTGCACCTGTGTTTGCGCACACACTTGTGCACTATAATATCTCCTGCGTAGGTATTTGACTAGTTTCCATTGAAATAAGCTGCCTTGACCAAAATCGGTATGGAGAATAAATATTGTTATCGAAATAATGATTGAAAGGTTGAGCGCTATCTTATTAGCTCAAAGAAAGGTTTTGATAGCAACTCAAATCAAGATACGATTAGGACAATGATTACTATTTTAATAAAGCGGATGTACGTTTAATTGATTTTAATGCGTCAAATGTCATGATTACTCATGATGCGTCATTTTTGTACAGTTATTAGCAGTTACATTGTGAAATTAACTAATTATTTCAGGCATTGTAAAGTGATCCATCAGCACGTCATCTTTAAGGTATAATTTAGAGGAACTGCCCTGTTGGTCGCATGCGCGACTGCTGAGCGTGGGGTCCTGGGTTCGATTCCCAGGTCGGGCAAAAAGTGTGTTATTGGGTTTTTCCATTAGGGATTTCTCAGTAGCAGCCCGGAGTTTGAAAGCTGGTGGCGTTATCGTTGGTCATGCGTCTGGTCTCCTGGGCTATGAGAGGGAGCGCAACTGTGTTTGCGCACATACAATATGTGCACTGTAATAATATTTCCTGCTAACTTAGCTCGTTTCCAATGAGATCGGTCACCGTGAACGTGATAGTTAACTCAATATGAAAGTCTGCTCTGCACAATAATCAATCTACCTACATAAATAAATTTATCAAGTGTTCGTCGCCGCAGGCGCACACAATACGTGTTTTGCCCAGCGCAGCGCTCAGCTGATGCGAACTGGCCGAATGTTGCGAAATATTAACAATGAGGTTTCTTTATTGTTACAGAATACACTAAAATTGCTCTATTGTTACTGGCTGTAAAGAAATAATACACCCACTCTTTTTACTTTCAAAACTGCTGAAGGCTCAAAAGAAAAAAAAAATCTCGTTAATTTGAAAAATGTTTAAAATTAGAATGAAATTAAAATTTTGACCTTTGATCAAGAATGCTAATACTTCTATACTAATATTAGGAAGAGTTTTTTTGTTTGTTTGTTAAAACGCGATAATCTCTAGAACTGCCAGTCGGATTAGAAAAAATCTTTTTGTATGTGATAGCCATATTCATGAGGAATACCTTAAGCTATATAACATAACGCCACGACTCACAGGAGCGGAGTAGTAACCAAAGACGTAATTTAACGCGGTTTAAAAAAACTACGCAACAGAGTCGCAGAAATTTTATTTGATATTTGGCAGACTGACAACCTACGATCGGAATGTAAAGGCACAAATACGAATCATTTATTGATTTACAAATAAGATGAACAGAACAGATTTTTAACTCGCTGTAAAGTAATGCCAGATGCCGACTGCAGAACAAAGAGTTCTCATACAGAGAATGAATGAGCTTCGTCAATGTTGCTTTTAACCATGCTTGCGTTTTATATAGATTACAGAAATAATTCAGAAAAGCCAAACCATCAGCCAGAAAAAAAAATTGTAAAAGTAGGATCGAACGAATCTTAAAATGATATATTTAACATCGTAACATCACACCTGTAATCCCCGAAAGGTAAGGCAGAGGTGTACCCGTTAGTACATCCGCTAGTTGAGTCGTTTCTCCGGGACTCGTCGAACTCTAATGCTTTGGCTTTCAGGAGTTGCAGAGGTCATAAAATCGGATTTCACATTAACCTATTCAATATTCGCTCGCGACTTACCAACGAGTCGCGGTCCATAGCTTGGGAAATACTGCTCTTACTTACCAAGGGTGGATCCGGGGGGGGGGGTGTCATGAGGATCATGACCCCCCCTAGACAAACTATTTTCTTTTAATTCGAATTATTATTGTTATCGAAAAGGAGCCTGTCCTGACTACACCTTATTATATGACCCCCTCCCTGACTTGAAGGCTGGATCTGCCCTTCCTTATTACATCGACTTCAACCAAAATTAACAGAAATTAATAAACACTAAAAGATAATTGGGTAGTTATGAAATATTACAACGTCCATTGGAATTCTGGCCGCTAGCCAGTCTGCACTGGCTCGATCTGGTTACGTGTGGAGCCGTAGTTTTCAGACGCCGGTAATCGTTTATCGTTCCCTATCGAAGTTGAAATGTTTTTTTGAAACTAATAGTCTTTTTTCTGCCTCGTTGGTCTCGTGGTCACAAAGCATAAGGTCTTGGATTCTATTCCCAGGTCGGGCAAAGTGTTATTGGGTTTTTCCATCGGGAATTTCTCAGTAGCAGTCTCGGAGTCTGGATTTTTGCCCGGTTGGTATAGGAATAGGCCCGCCGCCTAATACGTGGGACTTAGACATTACTGGCGAAATATGAGTGTACTAATGGGTACACTTCTGCCTGACGGACGGACAGCGAAGGCTTAGTAATAGCGTCCCGTTAGCACCCTTCGGGTACTGAACCCTAAAAAGGCTCTGCAGGTAATCATAATGAGAGCTAGCAAAAACACCTTTGTTGTCATACACTTAAGGTGCGACGCTTTAGTACTAAAAGTATATTAATTTGTTACGTAAGAAAGCGTTTTATTAAGTCCCTATTTGGGACCGACAAAAACACCTATTTTTATTCTGAATAATGTATGAATGAGTCTCGTCGGATACCTTCGCCGCGATTCGCCTACGCAAAATGGAGTAGAGAGCTTTCATGTAAATGTAAAATACCGCTTTGTAGATGTTTAAGACTAATGAAGTACTTTTATACATCTTATATACAAATAAAATAAAATTGAACTGTCTGTTTGTGATGTCAAAATAACAATTTCACGAAAAATATGTTTTTATTTTTTATGCTTGTCTGTCAGTATGTTTGTTCCGGCTAATCTCCGAAACGGCTAGACCGATTTTGACGCGACTTTCAATAAAAGATAGTTGATGTTATTAGAATTATTACTAATTGGCTTTTGCCCGCGACTTCGTCCGCGTAAATGTCGGTTATCGCGGACGCAGACGAAGTTGAAGTCGAATAAAAAGTAGCACTATGTGCTTTGTTCAGGTTCAAACTAGGTAAGTTTGGACAAAATTTCATTAAAATCCGTTCTGTGGTTTAGTCCTGAAAGCTAACAGACAGACAGAGACACTTTCGCATTTAAAATATAAGCATAGATTATTTATTTATATTCGGTTTTCTAACAAAATCTCTTTTATATTTAATGGCCGTTCTTAGAACTTGATAAAACAGTTTTTTGTCTCATGTGTCGTAATAAAAACCTCAAAAATAAATTGCTTCTAGAATAAACACCGTGATTGCATCAAAAACCATAATATTACGCCATAAATGGAGATTTCTTATGCCATCAGTGGCCGCATGCGTCAAGTTTTTTTCAACGAATTCTATTAGCCAATATTAACATAAAACATGAGTAGGACGGGAATGGAGTAGTTTAGTGATTATATTAAAATAAGAAATGTTGAAACAGGTTTATAGTAAAACTAGCTTCTGCACGCGAGTTTGTCCGCTTTATTTTCACCCGTCTTAACCGGTCAGAACAATAGAAAATCAATTGTGTCTCATTACGAATAAAAAGTGAAACTGAATGAAAAAAAAAAGTTAATAAGTAGAAAAAGATTTTCTTTCTTTCTTTTTCTTTTTTATTACTTGAGACTTGACTAATTAAACTATTCTTTAATATTGTAGAACATTTTTTTGTTCTATCATCAATAGTTTGCGCAACGCATGCGATGAAAGGACATTTTATGGCTATTTTTTACACCTTGGGTTACATTATTGAGGTTTTAGTAGGGATCTCTATTTTTTTCCTAGCTTCCTCTCTCCTACTCTTTTGCTGTGCCTTACAGGGTCCATAATGATCTCGATAGGCTAGTTAACACCACCAAACAATTGACGTAATTTTTATGACCTGTCAAAACGCGATTTTTCCATAGATTTTGTATGGCAACAGCGGCCTGTGACGTCACTTATTTGGCAACTCAATTGTTTAACTATTTATTGATTTCAAAGCCACGAAAAATCTAATTTTACTGTAAATAAATAAATAAATAAATAAATATCTTGGGACAAATCACACACGGCTATCTGATCCCAAGCTAAGCAGAGCTTGTGTTATGGTAACCGACAACTGATATACATACTTATATAATTTATAAATACATACATATTATAGATAAACACACCCAGACACAGAACTAACAATCATGCTCATCACACAATGTTTGTCCTGGGTGGGAATCGAACCCACGACCTCCGGCTTAGCAGTCAGGGCCGCTAACCACTAGACCAACAGGCCCGTCAATTAAATTGAAAATTAATCAGGTTTTCAGGGCTAAAGTAAAGCGTTTTTTTTTTTCTAAGAAGTTATTTCTTGGAATTATTGGTTAATGGTGTCAACTAGCCAATTATATATATGTTACCACCTAAGCATGCATAATATGGAAAAGCAATAAAGATATTGAGTATTGAATTTTTGAAATCGGTCCAGTAGTTTTTGAGCTACTTAACTCGATACAAACATACAAAAATATAAATCTTTACTCTTTATTGTATTCGCGGTCAGTCGAGGGTACTGTTAATTAAAACGGAACATTTTCGTAGAAATAACTACCGCAGCTCCGTTTCCAACATATAATGCGGATCATGATATCCGGGGAATGCGCTCTCACATTCGGGGGCGTACAAATTGTTTTCACAAACAAAGGGGAAGCGACGGCTGCGTGTGCGATACACACAGTGATCGCCATGACAGTTTTATGTGTGTGTGTGTTGTGAATACACACATAACATCACGCCTGTATTCCCCGAAGGGTTAGGCAGAGGTGTACCCATTAGTACACCCACATATTGCCAGTTAGTGTTTTTAGTTAGTGTTTTTAGTCCTATGTAATAGGGGGCGACCCTATTGCCATCAACCGGGCACAAATCCAGACTCCGAGGTTGCTACTGAGAAATTCCTGATGGAAAAACCCAATAACACTTTGCCCGACCTGGGAATCGAAACCAAGACCCTAAACTAAATTATTTAACTTATTTTATCTTCCCGTGGAATAATTTAGGATCTGGCTTAATTCTGAAGTCTACGCGTACGAAGGCGCGGGTAGAATCTAGTTTATCAATATTTTCTTATGTCAAATATTCTGTAAACGCTTGTATGTCTTCGGATTGAAATTAATGTGTTTTTCTATTTGTTTTCAGGTAAGTACCGAGCCGACTATTTAAATCTACCCAGCGCTGATCCACGGTAATGTTTTACTTAGATAATTATAGTTATTTTTTTTAACCAGTTAAGCCACGGGTGTCTTACTAGTATGACAGTCAATAGAAAATCAATTGTGTCTCATTACGTGGTACTTGAGTAATTAAACCGCTTTTGTGTTTACGTGGAATAATAGACCAATTTTACATATTTTTGTACGCCCTATGGCATAACATAGCGCACTATTCATTCCATAACAACTATTTTATCACATACATAAACTCATAGCTTTTTCCCATGGGGGTAGGCAAAAATCACAGAAGACCACCTGCTACCATTCTTACAAACTCACAAAAATCACCACCTGTTACGATCATTTTGCACGTCCACGTTCATACATCTTGTCACACAAGCACACCGGTTACGAGTACTGCGCACCTGAACTTTCAGAAGAACCTCACCAATAAGGTCAGTGTAGGTCTTCCTAGGGCGCCCCCTCCCTGCGTTGCCACTCACATCTATCATATAATTTCCTATTGTTAATCGCCTTTATCATAATAAATGATTTATGATTTTGCCACTGACGAAGTCACGGTCAAAAGCTAGTAAGATGATAAAGCACGATGTTTTAGGCGGTTTGCACACGGAGCAACCAACTATCAACTCTAAAAGTTTCCTGTAAAAGTTGATAGTTGCTATAACGTTTACGGCTGTCGCAACTTTATGCGAGTTGCTCAATCTACGCAGCGATCAGCGTTAACGGTATAATATTTAACAGTTGCTAGTTGCGGCAATTAGGAACTAACTTAGACATCGATTGCAGCAACTGAAATTAAAGGAGCCTCCCCGAGCGGCGTTAAAAATATCGTACTGCGATTCTAAACGCCCGGCGCACCTTGGACAGCTAGCACTCGGTAACGCAGAGTCTAGCTGACTAATCCTTTCACCACGATGACTCAAACTCAAAACTGAAAACTGTTGACGATTGCCGCAACTCGAAATTCGAGTTGCTCTGTGTGCGCAGTCCAATTGAAATATATGTAAACAGCTAGTTGCCAGTTGCTGCAATAGTTGCTCTGTGTGCAAAGCGTCTTAAACAAATAATTGCGGGTGACTATGGCTATTATAACTACCAGGCTGTAATCTGATTTCTCCCCTTAAATTTATAGCACAATCACCCCTAAATGGCCTTTCTTATCTTACTTGTGCAGGCTGGATTTATTTTACCGACATTACCTACTTGTATCAAATGCTTGGTTGGCTGGTATGCAGTAAGGAAAGTAGTGGATACGTTCGTCGCCCCTCATTCACTCACCAATCACCAACCAACCAATCACCAGTCTCCATTTCACTCAAGGCAGCAGCGTGTTATGTTCTACGCGTGAACCCTTTTTGATGTCACGGGGGAAGTTATGCACTTCATTCAAAGTCAAAACATTTATTTCAATTAGACCATTTACAGGCACTTTTGAATTGTCAAAGAGTCGGTCAGTTAGTCCGAAAGTTGAAGCTAGTTGCTCGTTCCAAAACGGAGGTAGGCCTCTATGGAGAAGAACGAGCAAGAAACTCCACGGCACTCTTTTAAATTAGGTTTTTACAAAATCCTGGTTACATTATTCTTGTCGATTCTATTCTATTCTTCATTTTCCCCCCATCTCTCCTTTGTGACTGCGGAAGACGCGTACGTTCTCGAGTGTAAAAGTGGGAAGGAACGGAGATCCTTTTCTAAAATAAAAGTAGCTCAAGTTTCTTCTTTCAACATAAGCCAGCTGCCAGTGAAGGTCCCGTCAAAATCGGTCTAGCCGTTTCCAAGATTAGCCGGAACAAACATAGACAGACAGACGCTCAAAATGTTTAAAAAAAAAAAGTTTTTTTTTTGTGCGTTTCGTAACTGTGAATTTATACTTATTTTGTATAAATCGTTATTTTGACGTTACGCTTGATTTTTTTATGTATAGATAGAGGAAACATGCGTTGTCCTTGAAAACAGTCCTCAAATATGAAAAAAGCTGATCACAATCTGCTATAAAACTATGAAACAAACTTGGGAGAGGGACGAAACATGTCCACAATGTAAATGTGGAACGATTGTATTACAATTTGAATTGTAATCGGTTTTGTTTGACTTTGAGATAACATTGAAGTGTTTTTCTTAGAATCGTAGGCCCCTAAAATATGCTAATAAATGTGTATACGTATGTTTAGCGATAGTGCTTGCGTTCTTTTTTAGATTTAATATAAATTACACTAGGCCTAGCCCGCGGATTCGTTTGTTTAAATATCGGTGGAACTTGGTATTTTTTTCGGTACACTAATTTTTTTTTTTTTTTTCAAAAATCGAAGAAGCCTAAAAGGCCTTTATTTAGTTTTGCCATGGGTGGCACCCGGGGCGGATAAATGTGTTGTCACCCCAAAAATACAAACTTAAAATTAATAAACATCTGATAAACTTGAAGTACGAATTTATTTAATTATTACAAATGTTTCACTGTCGGGTGCCACCCCCGGGCTGGTGGCACCCGGGGCGAACCACCCCCTACGCCTTCCGTAAGATGGATGAAGCACGGAACACGGAAAACCTTTATTAATCGCTATTCGCTTTTACTAGTCGCTATAGTGAGTCGCATTATGATAAAGAATATTCTCATCCAAGCGTTTCATAGTTCGGTTATGTTCACCATAAATCAAGCAGACCACAAATAAAATTGAAGTGAAATAAAACGTGGAAAGCGCATTTCGATATTCTACGTGTTACGTGCAATATTTAAATACTTGGCAACTGTGTATTTCTGTGTACGTTCGGAACGTGTCGGGCACTGTCGGGAGCCATAGTACAAGAGGCGTGATTAATTGCCAGACATCTCCTACTGAGTTACACTTTGCGCTTGGCTGCAAACGAATGCTGAGCGTGGGGTCCTGGGGTCGGGCAAAAAGAGTTATTGGGTTTTTCGTTTAGGATATTTTCAGTAGCAACCCGGAGTTAGGTGCCAGCACGTAAAGCCGTTGGTCTTGCGCCTGATCTCTCCCCGATCGTGTAGGATCGCCGTCTTATCGGACTATTATGAGAGCGAGGGAAGAGTTTAACGAAGTACATAAAGACTCTTTTTTTTTTGGGTTGGTGGTAATCGTCACATGAGTCCTTCCACCCTGAATAGGGCGAAAGGGACTGTCACTGACTAAAAAACCACCCTGTCCCTTCTGTTGCCCTTTGCGTTCCGGGGCCACGGTATCCTGTTAAGACGTCCCGCGACCCCGGACATAAGACTCATTATTCTATACAAAAGATATTCAAAATAGTTATAACGCAGACACAACAAATAAGTAACACTCAAATAAACAGTTAAACAATTTTCGACACTGATGAAAGCAATACCTAACTCATCATAAAACCTTTGATACATCAAAACAATAGTTACCGACCATACAACGCAGTTTATAGAAAACTTTCCATTAAATAACAAAACTATATAAAATCAGGGCTTGTCAACATCGCTACAGACTAAGCCTTGCCTGTGACAGTATTGTTACAATTTCAGTTAGGGTCTAAGCACACTAGGACGGAGTGGCAGCGGATTTAGATTTTTACCAAAATAATTTTTATTTTCTTTATTTATTTAGGGGCATTTATCACAATGGACATGAGAGCCCTAACGTTACCTAAACTAAATTATATCCTTCACTTACAAGAAAGCAATAGTTCTGAGTCATTGATGCAAAATCATAATTTCAACAGTATATTTTGCTGTGTCAGGTTGGTTCTGCTACTTTCAAACTTATCTAGTAGGAATCTAAACTAATATTATAAATGCGAAAGTAACTTTCTGTCTGTCTGTTACGCTTTCACAAATAAACCACTCAACCGATTTCGATGAAATTTGGTACAGGGTAAGTTTGAACCCTAAAAACGGACATAGGCTACTTTTTTTTCTGTGAATTCATCTGTGTCCGTGTTAATCGACATTTATGCAGACGAAGTACACACCATATTTGCGCTCGCGTTGCTACTCACTTTGCACGTATTTACGTGGCACTTCGCGCGATGTTTTGGGCCAACGGAATGATACAGTCTCTAATCGGCTAGTATGCGCTGACTGGTGGCAAAATCTCCTACCACTCCGTCCCGGTGTGCAAAGGCCTTAAAGCTGCCATTACAGTGCGGACGCTTGGAAGGCCATCAAGGGCTCAATACAAAACAACTGTTACGTTTCGAACTATTGGATCGCGTCCAGGTCTGTTATTGCCATTATTAAAAGGGAGGTATGCGCACGTACTGTTGTCCCTGGAGGGGGGCAGATGTTTGCTAAATACTGTTGAGTTAACCGACTAGGTTTATCAAAAGAAAATGTACTGTAAAAAGTTTTTGACGTGTGTGAGCGAAAAAAAAAACTTACCGAATCAAAAGTTACATAACATAACATTACGCCTGTAATCCCGGGTTAGGTAGAGGTGTGCCCATTAGTACACCCACATTTCGCCAGTTATGTTTTTAGTCCCATGTACTAGGGGGCCAGCCTATTGCCATCAACTGGGCACAAATCCAGACTCCGAGGCTGCTACTGAGAAATTCCTTATGGAAAAACTTAATAACACTTTGCCCGACCTGGGAATCGAACCCAAGACCTCATGCACAGCAGTCGCGCTTGCGACCACTAGACCAACGAGGCAGTCAAAAGTTACCACATCGAAATGTCTTTAAGTTTCGTATCCAAACTATACGTTATAAAGCTGAATAGGTTGTTTTGTTTGTTTAAACGTGTTAATCTCAGGAAGTACTAGTCCAATTTGATGTTTTTAAGTTATTATAGCACGTTAATCGAGGAAGAATGAGGTCTTGGGTTCATTTCCCAGGTCAGGCAAAGTGTTATTGGGTTTTCCATCAAGAATATCTCAGTAGCAGCTTCGGAGTCTGAATTTATGCCTGGTTGTTGGCAATAGGCTCGCCCCTATTACATGGGAATTAAACATAACTGGTGAAATGTGGGTGTACTAATGAGTACGCCCCTGCCTAACCCTTCGGGGATTACAGGCGTGATGTTATGTTAAGATTTCCTAAAACGATATCAAGTTGATAAACAAACCCTACGTCACTTTCACATCAATAAAATTACATTTTGTGATCTCGCTCTCTTCAAGTTTTGTCTATTTGAACAATTCAACCAAATGGTTATTCAGTCCGTCGTAAAATTCGACCTAGAAGTATGGAAATGAACGTGAAAAACTCGTAAATTTGCCTACCCAGCTCAGAACTTGTTCTTGGACAAAAAGAATGGCAGTCGGCCAGAAAATCGTAGCATGAGAAAGACCAGTTTTCTTCAAGTTGAGAAAAATGAGCTTGAAAGTTGCATATTTAGACTAGGTCTGTTATCCCGGGATAGGTATAGTCTGTGTTTATGTCGTGATATGAGCAATAATTCCTTGTTCCTGTCACGCCTTCGATATTTTAAAATATTGTTAAATTTCGTTATTTCAAGCTGTAAAAGTTTTATAAAAATCGGTTCAGTAGTTTAGAGTCTAGGTGCAATAATGTGATACGCGTGATTGAGTCCATTGTCCGACTCGCAATTGACCGATTTTAGGTTACCGCTACCATATCTTTTTTTGAGGGCTGGCGTACACTACCTGCTACTGAAAAATACCCTACGGAAAAACCCAATATAACACTCTCAACCTGAAGATTGAACGCCGCTGTGAATATACAACTTAGGGTAGCCAGGTCATAAGTTTAAAATATCTGGACAAAATCTCAAATTGTCGGGATTTTGAGGATATAAACTGATTATACCTGTTGTTATGTCAGTGTTACCTTTTATTTTCAAATCAGCCTATTATCTATTTCTTTTGCCAGTAACGCGAATATGGAAGGAGCGACCGGCAATTTTGAAGTCAGCTTTTATTTTTGTTCTATGAAGCTGTTTGTTTTGTCGGGAATTTCAATGGCCTGCTGCAAAATGTCTCCTAGTTGTTAAATGATTGCTTATCGTAGAATTTCCATTTCGTGTTATGTAATTATGTTCCACTAGCTTGTGCCCGCGACTTCGTCCGCGCAAAAATAAAATAAAATTAGCCTATGTTACTCGCAGATAATGTAGCTACCTAATGGTGAAAGAATTTTTGAAATCGGTCCTGGAGATTTTGCGTTTATCCATTACAAACAAACAAACAAAAATACAATTTTTTCCTCTTTAAAATATTAGTGTAGATAAAAGTCGATAAATTAAAGTCAAAGTATCGTTAGGTTTATTGTTTATGCTCATATAAAGGAACAATAATGACATAATAAATAATTACAAACGTACATTTTGTGAAAGGGACAATTTGCGACGAAGCCGTTTCGAATTTGGTCGGGTATCGTGAATAATGTCGGGAGTATCCAGACGAATCCCGACCGTCTGGCTACCCTACAACTTCTAAAGCCAATAAACGCACCTATAGCCGTCGTCAGGGCAATATTACGTGATCAGAATAAGTTATTAACGTTACTGGGTTTCCTCATCAGTTTTCCTTGGACGTTTGGCGATACATTTAAATTTTGCACATATGTTGCAAAGTACCGACTCGTGTGTGTTAATGAATACAAATTCCTGGAATGTTTCTTTGATACCAATACAATAAGTTATTTCTCATTAAAACGGGTTCGAAAATCTTTTCAATTGAAAATACGCAACAAAATAAAAAGCTTTATCTTTACAAATAAATAAAATTTAAGGGTCTGTTTGTAATGTCAAAATAACAGCATTTTACTAAATGTTTATGAATTTTGGTCTGTCTGTCTGTATATCTGATTGTTCCGGCTAATCTGAAACGGCCGATTTAGACAGGACTTTCACTGGCATAAAGCTGATCAGCTTTTCCCCGTGATTCGTCGGCATAAATGTCGGTTATCGCGGTTGCAAACGAAGTCGCGGTATAAAAAGTAGTCTATGTCCTTTTTGGAGTTCAAACTTACCCTGTACTTTCATCAAAAGCAGTTTAGTGGTTTAGTCGTAAAAGCGTAACAGACAAACAGAGTTACTTTCTCATCTATAATGTTAGTAAGGATGATATAAGGAGCAACCTAGGCTACGTTTAATCTAGAAATGAATGCGGTTCAAAAACAAAACCCCGCAGTATGATTTTCTATTTCTCTTCCAATACTTCAATTGAAAATACACAGCAAAAATAAAATGAAACCATAAAATTTATATTCGCTCATCACTGAAGGCTACATGCAATATCGGTTATTGATTTTGATCGCAACGGATTTCATATTAATTAAAACCAATTAATTTCTCAATTGAAGCCTTGTGTCTGCTGTTGAAAGCTATTGGAAAATTAACTAGATTTTAGACAGATTTCACTGTGCAATTAAAATTAATTAGGGAGGAAACCGAATGATAATTTTGTTGTTTTACTCTCGTACATTTACATGCACCTACCAATGTTATCTCTTTACCACCTTTGTTCGACTGTTAGAGAATGCCATTAGGCATTAAGTCCGCCTTTGTACTTTAAAGCTTAAATAAATAAATGATTACATTTTTTTAGCGAATAATTAGGTATATGACAGCACCAATCAATTGACTTAAGTTGTCAAAAGTAAGAGTGAACCGGCTTCGTCTGGGTAAGGCGATTAACACACGGCACCGCGCACCGCCGCGGAGGGCGGTGGCGGTAAAGCGGATTTTACCGCCCGACCGCGCGGTCGAGCGGTGGACAGTCAACAAAGTAGATAGGCATGCAGGGTCGTCACATATAGTTGAGGTTTTCTTACAAAGATGGATGTCTTCGATTGAAACTTAACTAATAAATAAACTGTTAAGTATCTACTTTTTAAATGAAACGCATTTATTAACATCCATCGGTTTCTAAGAAAACCTCAACTATATCTGACGACCCTGCATACTTATCTACTTAAATGAGGCATCAACGGACTTCTTAGAGACCAATGCGACATGAGATCCGCTTCACCGCCAACCGCGGCGGTGCGCGGTGCCGTCTGTTAATCGCCTAAGCTCAATCCATTGTAGACTTTGTCTCTGTCACCTCTGACCTAGACCAGAGTCAAGAGCAAACTTATCTTACACAAAAAAGCACGCAAATCTCCATACATTTTCTGCGGCAATATTCAACTGTGACGTACTTATTTACCAACTCAATTGATTAATTATTTAGTGATTTCAAAGCAACTAAAATCTAATTTTACTGTTAATTGAAAATAAATCGGGTTTTGAAGGCTAAAATAAAGTGGTTTTTCTAAGAATTTATGTCTTGGTTATTGGTTAATGGCGTCAGCTAATTTATTAACGGTTTAAAGAAATTATTGTAGCAGGTATGTTTCGCTAGCAAAATGTGGTATTTAAAGTTTTTAGTATAAAAATGGATGGGTATACTGTACGAGAGCGCCCTCGCTCCGACCCAGTCCTCGCCATTTCTTCTTCTTTCTTTTTTTATCGTGTGGGCAGTAAGGTCTTACGACCCACACACCCTCTAGTGTCAGATTTTCTAAACCGCCTCAAGGGCCTCTGACATGGTTTGAGTTGTTATAGTAATAGACTGGTATAAGTCCAGGTTTCCTCACGATGTTTTGCCTTCACCGATGTCAGTAAACAGCCGAAAACATGGCTTGAACTGCGAGTCCCTATTCCTAAAAAAAATGAAGGCACAGTCTAAAAAAACGATGGATGAATGGGGGTGTATACGAAGATGACGGCTGATTGATAAAGATGTATCGAAGAAATCCTGCTGCGCAGTTTTTCATTGGAAATATATTTCCGAAACGATCCATTTTATGTCAAGATTATCCACATCTACCCTAATATTGTAAATGCGAAAGTAACTCTGTAATGTTTGTTATCTCGTCACGGCAATACCATTGAAAATTTGATAAAGAGGAAGCTTGGGATCTGAATAAGAACATACATACTGCTGCAATTACTGTTGGTCTAGTGGTCGCAAGCGCGACTGCTGTGCATGAGGTCTTGGGTTGGATTCCTCGATCAGGCAAAGTATTATTGGATTTTTCCATCAAGAATTTCTTAATAGCAGCCTTGGAGTCAGGATTTGTGCCCGGTTGATGGCAATAGGCTCGCCCCCTATTACATGGGATCCAAATGTCGTGATGTTATGTCCACACAAATACATAGTAAAAAAATAGAAAGGTTTACACTTGAGACTTCAACATCTGTAGTTGGTACAGCCAACTGGAAATTAAGTCTAGGTCAATGTGATCAACTAAGTGAATTACTAATGAAACGCGTGACGTAATGGCTGGCTTGTGGGATCAAGCGTTTCGTAGTTAGTCACTGCTGTTGTAATATTGTTTACTTTAAACTTTAATCGCACTCTACTAAAAGTCTTAAGTTCCAGGGGGCTTCGTCCGTGCCGTTTTTTCTGCTGTTTCGTCTTTGGTTACTGCTCAGCTCCTGTAGGCCTCGGCGTGATGTTGTACAGCCTATATTATCCGTCATGAATCTGGCTATCATATTTAAAAATATTTTTTTCAGTTCTAGAGATTTGCGCGTTTAAAGAAACAAAAAACCTCGTTGCTTTTATTACAATAATAATAGAGACAAATTCTTTTAATCTAGTGAGTCAATTCAGTCAGTTTGTTATCTAAGACAGAATAGGACATGCCAACGGACTGTGAAGTATCGTCTTATCCATAGTTTTGGTTCCTCTGTCTGTTACACTTTCACGGCTAAATTGCTCAACCGATGTTGATGAAATTCGGTACGTAGGAAGCTTGAACACCAATAAAAGGACTAGGCTACTTACTTTTTAATCCGCGACATCGTCTGTGACCACGATAACCGACATTCATGTCGACGAAGTCGCGGGCAAAAACCTAATATCTCTGTCCAGTGTTGTCCCACTACTATCTACATTATTTTAATTTGTGTACTTACGTGACGGAACTGAAAGTTTCGCTCAAGCGGCAACTTCTGCCTATTAGAGCTAAACTTCGCTATTCAATTACACTCAGGATTTGACCTAGATGTCGTTAATTGCGTCATCCAGCAACGTAGTAAGGAAAAATTTAATCCAACATTTTTATATTAAAAAAAAACTTTGTTTAGACTTTAGAGAAAAAGAACCGCCTGTTTCCCTACATCTGTCGTCAATTGATGAAACAAACAGAAGAGCATAGAACCTCCTCGTTTATAATCGGTTAAAAATAGTTTTACTTCTAATATTTTTTTTCAAATAAGTTTAAATAAAAAATAATTACAATATTGAGTATTGGAAATTCTCATCAGAACTTAAGGTGTATGCAAAATTTCAGCTCATTCGGATATCAACAAATGGTCGAAAAATGGTTTGCAAATTTTGAAAGGACAACTTACATACATACGAACAGTGCAAGCTAAATAAAAGCTTGTAATAAAAAAAAACCTAACCTGTTAGACCTGCCTTCCCCAAAGTGGGCTATAACGCCCCCTTTCGGGCGCTGCAGGCCTAACAGAGGGGCGGTAAGAGACCCAGAAAAAAATCTGGGCGTTGTGAAGAGGATTAGGGAGCGATTTGTATTTTTTCTACTAGGTGGTTTTTAAGAAGGTGAAAAAATGCGCTACAAAATATTTTACTCTCAAAGTGGGCAGTAGACAAAATAATCTTAGACACCCCTGTGTTAGACGATGCGAAAATCCCTTGACGAATATTATAAACCCCTTCAGAAAACGAAACCGTAAACGTAGCCGCTACGTAAAAAGCAGATTTTTAATTAAACCGTCGTAAGCCCAGACATTACGTAAATCGCCGATGCGACATTCAGTAGACGCAGTCCTACAATAAAAAGAAGAGGAAAAAACACGGGCATCGTTCCAGCATCTATATTGCACCACAGAGACACGCATTTTATGTGCTGACTTCCGCTAATTTTGTGATGATGTGCTTTTTATAGGTCCTCTGCGATTTGTTTCTATTAAGTTTGGCTCAGGATTTTGATAGACTTCCCCAATGTAAGTGTGGGAAGGGAACACGGGGGTGTTTTTTTGTCAGTAAGAGTCTGACTGACCTCCGCCCTCCCCAGGGCGGTGGACATCCTTGAGGATTTTCCACACGGTTAACAAAAAAAAAGAAGACGGTTAAAATCTCAGCAACTACTGGTTCAAATTAAAAAAGTGTGCATTTTGTGTTGCATAGTCCATTTATCGAGGAATGTTATAGGCTATATAATATCACACTAGGACCCAAGGTAGCAGTAACCATGCAAATATGATAAAAACCAAGCGGACAAAGTCGCGCGCAGTATCTAGTAAAAAAATAAACGTTCAAAGTCTAGTCGTAATTTCATCACAGTGACAAAGAACGTTAAAAATGTACGCATTTGATAGACAAGAATGCCAATGTTCTTAAAAATATTGTGTCTCAGATCTCTATTTTAAGAGTTTTGTGTAGCCTAGCTATGTACTTTGATTTGTACAGTCAACAAAGAGGTACCTAAGTATCCAGGGTCGTCAGATATAGTTGAAGTTTTCTTAGAAACCGATAGATGTCTTCGATTGAAACTTAATTAAAGTCTGTTTAATATCTGCTTTTTAAATTAAATCATATTTAAAAAGAAAACTTCAACAAGGTACAGTACGATTCAAACTTAATGGCGGCTCTAAAGTTAGCTGCGAGTACAGTCTGCGCAGGTAGAGTCAAACCAATAATAATTTAGTTTCCATTTAATTACCTAACATTGCGTTCTGCGCATTGGAACGTACGATGTTCCGAGCCGCCATTAAGCTTGAAAAGTACATAAGTGTATATCTGACGACCCTGGATCTCTTTGGTTGACTGTACAAGTTGACTGACTTTGTCAAAGAATTTTGAACTTTGACACCAGAGTTGAACGAATAACTTTTAAACAAATACAAAGGTTACTTGAAAACAATTAAGAGAAGTCTTATCACATCTGTAATTAAAAGGTTATCTGTGAACACGTAAATCTAGTAAATAGATTTTAATAAAATAACAGAAATAAATTATCACATAACATAACATCATGCCTGTGATCCCCGAAGGGTTAGGCAGAGGTGTACCCATTAGTAGACCCACATTTCGCCAGTTATGTTTAAATCCCATGTAATCGTTTTGGCTGTCAATAGGCTCGCTCCCTATTACATGGGACTTGAAACATAAATGGCAAAACGTGGGTGTACTAATGGGTACACCTCTGCCTAACCCTTCGGGGATTACAGGCGTGATGTTGATGTGTGTGTTAAAGTTACAAAACATTGTGTAACTTTTACTTACTCTAAAGATTCGACATTTTAAATACGTCATTATGATAATTAATCAGCTGTGTTTGCGTTTACTCCGGTGAGGTATATTTTTGGATGCACAAGGCAAGCAAGATGAACTAGTTATGTTGTACTTACAAACTAGTTTTGTACGGACTGCCAAAACGATAAATTAGGTGATAACTATATTTTTTTTAATTATATTGTGCGTGTGTTCCTTTGGTTAATCTTTGCATTGTTCTTCTGAATATATATGTATATTAGGATAACTAGCGACCCGTCCCGACTTCGCACGGGTGCAATTTCTAACTTTTTCGGTGTATTTTCCAATAATATTATTTTATACAAACCTTGCCCTGACAATAACACAATAAAAATAACTATCCAATTTGGTGCAGTCGTTCGGAAGTTATGCGCGTACCCGACATACATACATATTGGCGATTCTTTTTACATAGAAATTGTATAACTTTATCATCATTCTAGCTTTTGCCCGCGACTTCAGCCGCGTGGCTTTTTAGTTTAAACTACAAAACCGATTTAAAAAATTCTTTAACTTAAGAAAAGCAATATTATCAGTAACATAGGTATATTAACATAGGCATAGTTTACTTTAAATAAAGTTAGGATTCGTAAAACAATTCACAAGTTAGTGAATACATAATGTTAATATGAAATTATACATAAAAAGAAAAAAAAATACGTAAAATAAAAAAAAAAAACATACATAAAATCAAAATAAAAACAATTTGTTATTCAATCTTAAATATCTTGCCTATTTCTCCCTCCTGTTGACTGTACTAACATGATCTTACTACAACCTTAGTTAAATATGACTTGGCCATTGAAGCCGTTTATAACCAAATATGTGAGGGTCAGTTTCGCAATCTGAGCTGTAGTTTAAACTAACGGTGTTTTACATCGAAAAATATGATAAAGATGAATATGGTGCCTTTGAATGACTGTTAGAGAATGTCAATCCCATTAAGTCCGCCTTTGTACTTTGATGCATACATACATACATACATAGATACATACAATATACATAAACTCAAGCCTTTTTCCCATGGGGGTGGGCAAAAACCACAGAACGCTACCTGCTACGATCTTTACATACTCCTTTCGCCTCATATACGTTCATACATCACATGCATAAAGTTTAAATAAATTAATAATATGCCCAGTCTGGTTGCATGGTTTTTGTTTATTATTTACTCCGTTTAGCTTGTCTATCCCGTAAAAATCACCCTGGGTGAATTTATACTATGTTGAGAAGTATAGTTTGGCTAAATTGGCATCGTTAAATCATTTGTTTATGTGAAATGAAAATTAACAAGCTGTCCTGCTATTCAATAATTTTTTGGCTAAGTAAGGAGCTCGTGGCTAAGTAATAACAGCCTCACGGGTCGATCCATCAGGTTAAGCTACGCTTGTAGGGGTTAGTCCGTAGATGGGTGACCATCTTTATACACCAAAACTCCTCCGTGCCTCGCAACGCAAAGCACGTTACGCCGTTGGTCCCGGCTGTCATACGTGGATCCTTGATAGTCGTTACGGGTCGTCAGACACCAGAAACTGACTACCAGTCTTACCAAGAGGTATCGTATTACCCAGTTACTGGGTTGTGGAGGTCAGATAGGCAGTCGCTCCATGTAAAATACTGGTATTTAGCTGCATCCGGTTAGACTGGAAGCCGACCTCAACATAGTTGGAAAAAAGGCTAGGCAGATTTTATTGAAAGCACTATGAAAAGTTCAGTCTACGTTCACGAACGTAATTTTTAATAGCCAATCACTGGCTGCTTTTATATCGTATCGACTTTAATTTTATTGTGAGTGTCTTCTGAACATTTTATCGCTGTGTTTGTCATCAATAAAACTGTATTGTGCAACTGAGATGGTAAAGTAGCTTTTACTGCTCTCATTTTGAATCAATTTACCTTTTTAAGTACTCGTACCTGTTTTCTGACCCGGTCTGATTCTGGTTTTAACTGCCCCGTTGGCTGCAAGCGCGACTGTTGAGCGTTGGGCACTGAGTTTGATTCCTAGATTGGTCAAAAAGTGTTATTACATTTTTCCATTAGGAATTTCTCAGTAACAGACCGGGGCTTAAAAGTTGATGACGTGACACGTGCCTCGGAAAGCACTTAATTGCACTCCATTGGAATCGGCCGCTTTTACCGAAATATGGTCGGGAGAATTTATACCAATACTAGCTGACTCGGCCACGCGTTGCTGTGGCTTGAAGTAAGTAGAGATATTAAGGTCAATAATCGAGACAAAAACTATCCTATCTTTCAAGTTGGATCAGACTGCACACGGAGTGCAAATTTTATTAAAATCGGTTAAGTAGTTTAGGAGTCCATCCCGGACAAACAACGTAAGATTATATAAAACTGAAGATGTTTTTTTGTTCGCTTGAACGCACTAATCTTAGAAACTACAGATCCGATTTGAAAAGATCCTTTAGAAGCCTGTTTATCAAGGAAGGTTCAGGGATAAATATGTAACATGACGCTACGTCATACGGGAGCGGAGTAGCAACCAAAGACGTAACTTAACACTTAATAAAGTCACGCAGACGAAGTAGCAGATAAAAGCTAGTATCTATAAGAATCGATGACGTAGCATGGTGACGTTATCTCCAAAGCGTGGGAGTGCTGTTTTATTTATCTGCTATGTCAGATAAATGGAGCTTAATTATAAGCTCAGAGCTTTCATTCAGTAACACGATTCCAGTCTAGAAAACTGTTTGCACCTTCTCGTTTACGGATTGGAAACTCAATTAACTTGGGTTTCAAGCTCGATTTGATCTGTAAGTTAGTTGGATTTGTTTGTGAGTGAAATCTGCAATGAAGAGTCATACAGGTGAATGAGAGGTTATCAGTCTTGTACCAACTGTCAGCGATTATCTTTGGGTAGCCTAGAAGCTTTGTTTTGATTCTTGTGTGTATATGGTCTGTATCAAATATTTCTGTCTCTAACACCTTGACTCTCTCTTTTTCGATCTCTCTAACTCTCTCTCTCTTTGTCGATCTCTCGAACTCTCTCTCTCTCTTTTTCGATATCTCTAACTCTTTCTTTCTCTTTTTCGATCTCGCTAACTCTCTCTATCTCTCTCTCTTTCGATCTCTCTAACACTCTCTCTTTCTCTTTCGATCTCTCTAACTCTCTCTCTCTCTCTTTCAATCTGTCTAACTCTCTCTCTCTCTCTCTCCCCTCCCTTTATTTCTCACTCTCTCCCTCCTCCACTCTTACATTGTAGGATCTGTTATCGTCGCATAGACACAGACGCAAACATCGTATAGACGTTACGTTAACGCCGCGTATACGTTCAATAAACCGATGTCAGTGATGTCTAAGATAATCTTAGAAAGTACATGAAATGTAAAATTCACATTGGTACTTGCTCGGCCTCGAACTCACAACGAGAACCCACTTGATCATAACGATCTCCACCATCAAAAACAAACTTAATTCAACTGAAACCTGTGATTAAAATCATTAAACACTTATTTAAGGTACCGTTCCATTCCAGAATAATCTATTGGCCGACTTATGGAGCCCCCGGTTTTCCGTGCACTGCCAAACACGTGGCACTACCAGTGATTAATCCAATTAATTTAATTGAATCAGTCTGTGTATAAAAGGCTGCTGCTGGCTGAATTTATTAACGGAGTCGTAGGCATCGTTTTAAGTTAATTTTAGTTTTTTCGATTGAGTGTTTGTATGTTTTGCTCAACGATGCTTTTTCTTCCTTTTTTTTTTTTGTTAGCCTTTACTGTCCCTCTCCTGGGCAAAGGTCTTGTTTTGTTGTTTTTAAAAATGTATCGAGGAGGGTAGCTAGGTTTTTATTGGATTTTTAGTTTTTCTTAAAAACAAACAATTATTTTTAAAATAACTTATTAAATTAATTTTAATTAAATTTTAGGCTTATGGCCAGTACTAGATGTCGTTCGTCTGATATGACGATGAAATAATTTTACAGAACAAATATTTGCATGGTCTACAGACACACAGTCAGTACAGTCTACAGGTTCTGGTGTATTGAAGTAAGATTAAAAAAAAATGGAAAAGCATTTATTTGTATTACATTTAATGTTACTTCTGCACTGTACAGCAGTTTTGTTGGCAGATGTAGCTCCCGTATACAAAGTTCTGTTACATTTTATGTAATAACTAGCCGGTACTTTTCCATCAATAACAAAAATACCAATAAAAAAACAATTTAGGTATCTCCATTTATGAGATTTTGACAAAAGGTGCTAAAAAGAAACTTTCCCATTTTATTTTTAAAAGACATTTTAAACAAATATGTTTATAAACGCACACACGAAACATGAGAAATGCCTTGTGACATAAAACGTATAGAAAAAACGTGCCTTGACGGCAAATCAAAAATGTTCTAAACACGTCAAACAGAATTCGACAGACGCTTTCGAAAGCTTTGTTCTATTGTACTAGTATTGAAGTTACTTAGTTATTTTTACCATCCAAAACCATCAATAACGTTATCCACAAATTGCGGACCATGACCGTGCCAAAACATTGTTTTTCTTAGCTCATAAGACAGTGTAAAAGTAACTAGGTATGTAGGTACTTACATGAATATTGTCTTGGTAGGAAAAACCTTTTCTTTAAGGCTCTCTTTCACACACAAACTTGATGTATCGACCTACCTAGTGTACCCGACAGAATTTCTGTCGTAACGGCTAATCTCTATGAACACTAGCTAATCCAGGAGGTAGTAGGCATCACTATGCCTACTACTTCCTGGATTAAGCGTAAAAGCGTAGAAGAAATAAATATGTTTTCTGTTATGATCTATACGGTATATAAAAATAGAAATAAGTTAGTGATTAAAAAAAAAACATTGTGTGCTCTCCCTGCACTCCCTTGTCCTTCAATCTTATAGTACGATGCGACGGCAATTGAAAACTCGCCGATATCAAGCGTAAGACTAACTTTAGGTTGGAATACAAAGTTTACGTGCTTTTCGAGGCACGAGGGTGACACCACCAATTTCTCACTCGAGGCTGTTATTGAGTAATTTCTAATGGAAAAAGCCCTTTCAAACAATACCTCACACGATATATTTAATTTTGGAAAGTGGAAGGAGGGGGGTTGACTTACCCCCTCCCCACTTCCTTCAATCAGTCATCGACTACACGTATAAACAAAGCAATTTTTCTTGTTACGGCGGTTCTGCTGTGATTTTATAAGGAGTTCCGTTACATATCTCCAAAGTTCATCATCAGATCATGACAATATTCCTATGGGACCTATTCGGGACTATACTCTTTCAAACAAAAAAAGAATCATCCAAATCGATTCATAATTGGCGGAGTAATCGTAGAACAAATATACAAAAAAAAAAAAAAACAAAAAAAAAAAAAAAAAAACATACGCGTCGAATTGAGAACCTCCTCCTTTTTGAAGTCGGTTGAAAACCCAATAACGCTTTGCCTGACCTGGGAATCGAATCTAAAACTCCACGCGCCAACGAGACTAGCGAGGGAATCGGCCCATTACGGTTCCACGAATGCGAGCCTGTAATTTGCCCTAACTACTGCGATTTCTTACGATAAGAGCAGGATATAGTCACAAAACCGTTTTTGCTATTACATACTAGGTTTTTATCGTCGCGGTGTTGGATTCAGGCCCTTTCAGTATTCAGCAATTTAGTATCCGTCAATATCTGGAAAAGATACAACGCTAAGTACATCTTAGTTGGCACATAATGCTGTCATTTGTAGGAGCACAGCTTTATAATAAAATACGAAATGTACACTCGTTCAATGCATTTAAAACTCAGCTCAGCCAGTATGTCAGACTTCTGAATAAATGAATGCATGGGTGGGTTTCAAATAATTATACTAATAATTAGTTTGTAACTGATGATGTCGAACTTTTTTTACATTTATATTATGATTAGTATAGTTCTCAAGTAAGAGACTTATTATGTTTTTATTGAGAATAAAGTTTCTTTAAACCTTTATAATATAGTATCCTATTGTATTAGATGCCTGACTACTATATTTCTGATGAAAAAAGTATATTATAGTAGGCTAAAATACTATATTTTTAAAGGCTACAAACTAGAAGCATTAATATTCATTTTAAAATGTATAAGCTTAGAACGAAACGTCTATAACTATTTCTAGACATTATTCTGCTTTGTTTACTTCCGTTATCTACCATATTTTATGGGTAATCATTTTAAAACTAACATTTTTGACAGTTGTCTGTGAAAAATAGTAGTTTGTAACTTCTAAAATGAAGTAAATTGACAAAAATATTCAACCGCCACCAAGCAAGTTCACAGCGAAAACGAATCACCTCCCAAAAACACACAAAGCGAGTTACATCCGTCGAATCCGCTCGCTTCATTCTTTTACAAATTAGACAAGTTTTTCAACAAAAAAAAGCTGCTTTTTTAATCGTACCGGGCTCACGGGATTCAAAGTCCGGTCTGTGCCTAAAAATAAAATAATAGAGATAGTTCATTCAAGTTTCTCGTATTGCTGTGAGGTTCGCAACGGACGAGAGTTTTGAAAAGATAAATTGGAGTTTAAACGCGGCTTTGTTAACAGAAAGCGTCGTTTGAACAGTAACTGTTACTGCCGAATACTTTTTTTTATTTATGACTTTTTCATGTTTTTAGCGCTGGATACGCTTTTAGCCTTTTTCATCGCATCCACACATATTCTGTCCTTATCGCAATTACGTTTGATATAACACGTTTTTTTACCCGACTATGCGAAGCTAAAAGGAGGGTTATGATTTTAACTGGTATGTATGTATGTTCATCTGTTTACTTATAACTTCTAACCTACTTATCTATCATCATCTTCATATCAGCCGTAGGACGTCCAGTGCTGAACTTAGGCCTCCCCTACAGATTTGCAATAGGACCGGATGGAAGCGGCTTATCGCTCTTATAGTTACATAATTCTACAAATCGTTTGAAACGTGTCGATCGTCCGCTGGTTATAGGCTATATGACGTCACATTTATTCAAAATGGCGGCTAAAAATAAAATTAAAATAATAATATCATGTTTCAAAAATGTACATGCATATACTTTTTCTTCCATACATCTCTTTATCAACCATCTACTCTGTTACTACTGTTCTATCTAACCATTTTATCTACGAAGCGTCCATAACTGTGCCGACAATTGTTCCTAAACCAGATTCAACAGCAGTCATCCATAGTAATATTATAAATGCGAAAGTAACTCAGTCTATAGCGCCTTCACGACTAAACCACTGAACCGATTTGGCTGAAATTTAGTACGGTGTAAAATTAAATTCCAAGGAAGGACATAGGCTGCTTTTTATTCCGCAATAACCGACATTTACGCAGACGAAGTCGCGAACAAGAGCTAAGTAGATTTAAACTTTGTAACAGGGGAGATTATGCCATCCATATAAAACACGAGAGCACATTATAATTTCCTGCCGTACTAAGGCAAAGCTAGGCCAGTTGGAAAGGTTCCGTTGACCTCTTGACACGCACTCTGTTCTATTATTAGTGTAACAATGACGTCATTGTAATGGCATGGGCTCGGACCGACGGATGAGCGGGAGAAAGCTTTGTAAAGGTATCATCAGTGATGGTTTAGTCGAAATACGAGGTGGAATAAAAAAAGAACATGATTCTAGACCACCAGGGACAACATTTTGACCGTGTAGGTGCTGCAGGTTTGTGATGCCCAACTGTTTTTTTTTTTAATAACCAGCTATAAATTTGTGGTTAATTGGGGGACCCAAGCAGACCTCAAGCAGTGCACCCGCATTGATTGAGGTCTAGAATCATGTGGTGGATCGAGTTTAAAAGTTTTCCTTACGATGACCTTTCCAATAGTCATGTTAGGGCATGAATTTGGTATGTCTATCGCCCCCCGTTGCCCGGTGCCTCCGCGGCAGAGCGTAGTGATCCGCCTTTTTATACTCCCCGTCATACATCTCTGCCGAGGATCACGAATGGCGCGTACTTGTTCGTGGTTCTTAAGTAAAACTCTGACAGATCCTCAGGGCATGGACATCCGTCGACAGATCTTCAGGACTTTCCAACCAGAAACAAAAAATGGGGTCTAAATTTGGTAACATTTTTGCATCTGATAAGAAGTCCCATTGAACAGATACTGTCTCGTCAATGGTAACCCAAATCATACTTATTCTCAACATTTTTGAACAAATATATCTTAAGTAGCAAAAAACCCATTCTCTTTGCCTTCACATTACAAGGATCATTTAGCTCAACCTAACGAGATGTGTATACAAAGTCGGGTTTCTTTTGTTAAGCGGCCATTTTGAATCGATTTGGCTAATCTACCAACTTAATGAAGACCTAGACCTAGAATGCATGGTTGCCAAGTTCAGTTTTAGACGTAATGTTAGGATTTACGACAATATCTTGAATGAAGGATTTGCATGTAGTTTGCATATCATTTTGAGCTTGTGTCCCTTATGAGTTCAGATTCAGACTACTTCAGACCAATCAGTTTCGTATTGTTCGGTCAAGAAAGATCAGAAAGGGTCAGTATAACATACTAGCGACCCACCCCGGCTTCGCACGGGTGCAGAGTACATGTCCCTTCCTCTTGAATCATCATTCATGAAATTTCATCTATTGATGAAAATCTCATTAAAATCCGTTTCGTTGAAAAAGATCTAAGCGTACAGACAGCAGGATCAATCATGTCGTGGTATATTCGTTTGATTAAAACGTACTTTCACAACAATATATGTGTATTCGGTATTATTAATATTTTAAAGCTGAAGGTTGTTTGAACGCGCTAATCTTAGGAACCACTAATCCGATTTGAAAAAATCCTTTTGTGTTTTATAACCCGTTTATCGAGGACGGTCATAATTATGCTAACACCACGGCTCGACCCACGGTAGCGGAATAGCACCTAAGACATAACAAAGGTAAAACCGCGGGGTATAGCTATAAACTAATATTTCGAATAGGTAAAATCTTTATTTGTTTATAAGAGGTAATGGTGCCGATTCCCTCGTTCACAAACTAGACTAAATTTAGAGAATTGACATCTCTTACTAACCAACAGCGAAAGGAAAGGACGGTGACATTAAAGAACTAAGTTAGCGATGTCAAATTAGTTTTGCCTTAAACTTCTCCGTATTTTTAATCCATACGTTTTAAGATGTCAACTATAACTGTATGGATGTGTCAGATTGACTAAATTTGACAGCTCTTATTTACATTAGTCTCTTTCTTATTTTATTGGACAGAAAAAGAGGGAAATAGTCTAATTTAAGTTTAGTTTGTATTTATAACCAAGGGAATCGGCACCATTGTCTGGAATTGCTGGCCTGGTTACCAAAAATCTTTCAGTGATAGAAAGCTGCACTATAGACGAGTGTCATAGGATGTATGTTGTACTTCTCCAAGCAAGAGAAGTCGCGTACAAAAGCGTGTATTTCAAAATGAATAAATACAAGCAAGTAACTGGAAAAGCGGATCAACAATTCATAAATATGAAAACACATTTTGCAAGTGCACCGAGCTATAAAATACACCTTCAATCTCGTTCGCGTTCTACCTATACATTAGGCGGGTAGTCTGTCTGGTTGCCATGGCGACGATCCCCCCTGTGTACCATCATTACGTGCCACATTGATCGGATGTGAATTCTGTGAAATGTTCAGAATTGTATGAATTTTGAAGTGGTATTCAATTGGGTTCACGTAGCTTAATTAATGCATAAGTTATGAGTTTATTGGGGATGCTGATTAATTGGGGATGGATTTTTCGATTTATAGTTTCATTTTTACTGATATAATAAAGCCTAAAGTGATTTTTTGTTTGTTAAATTGCGCTAATCTCTGGAACTAAGGTACCAGTCGGATTGGAAAAACTACTTTTGTATAAATATGATAGCTAGATTCATGAGGAATACGCTATACAACATTACATTACTTTACTCGATCTGTTAAAAAGGCCTCTCTTGCTTGGATGGATGGATGTTGTTTACTTAATCACACTAAAACGGCAAAACTTATCTAGATGTAATTGCAAATTACACATGTTTATATAAATTATAGTCTGGTATTGGGCTACTTTTTATCCCGAACATAATGTACGGTTCCGGTTAGATAATATATCAACTTTGACGTGGACAAAGTCGCAGGCAGAAGCTAGTTTGACTATGTTTTGACATTAATTGTCTCGAGATGAGATTGCGACTAGATTATGAACATTTTGACTGGCCTGCTGGTCTAGTAGTTAGTGACCCTGACTGCTGGGACGGAGGTTGTGGGTTCGATTCCCACCCAGGACCAGGACAAATCTTTGTGTGTTGAGCACGATGATTTGTTCTGTGTCTGGGTGTAATTTATACATAATATGTATGTATTTAGAAATATATAAGTATATTTATCAGTTGTCTGGTTACCATAGTACAGGCTCTGCCTAGTTTGGGATCAGATGGCAATGTGTTGGTTGTCCTAAGATATTATTATTATTATTTTAATTAGAAGAATTGACATTCTGCTATGTACAGTAAGCGGTCATAAGTGCCGTAGCATGCTAAGGTTTGAATTGCTTTACCACGAGGAACATGCCGTAGCTACATCTGTATGTTCAAGAGATGTATTAACACGGTACCTACGCACACCTCAGAATTCGTGAAATCGTAAGTTAAACCAAAGTGTCAACTTATTGCTTTGTGAGATTAAGACCGCTACTGTGATACCTTCCATCAGATGGGTGGTCAGCTTTGCTGATTCTTCTATACTGTCTTTGATTTATTCAACTTCAATTTTTTATACTTATCATAGTACGTACACTCTCGACCTCCAGCTTCGACCCTGTTTCTTAAGACAGGCGGATTTCTGATTAATTATCTTGAAGACTTTAAGCGGTCGGCGCCAACTTTGACTTAAAACGTACTTAAAGTCTAATTAAAATAGATTTTGATCATTATCCCTTTTGCTTAAAATCTTCAACGATGTGGATTTGCTTTAGTGTGTTCTTTCTTTTATGTTTTGTTTTATGAATTGTTTTGATTTAAATCTTTGCATAGTATAAGATAAGCTACTTACCGTATAGTATACCTTCCCTTATATTATCTTAAAGTATAGAAATCTAGATCACCTTTACTTAATGTAAGTATAGGTAATCTAAACATCTATACTTTTATACATAGTGTAAAACAAAGTCGCTTCCCGCCGTCTGTACGCTTAAATCTTATAAACTACGCACTGGATTTTACTGTGAATTTCATCAATAGATAGAGTGATGCCAGAGGAAGGTTTATGTATCTACATTGCACCCGTGCGAAGCCGGGGTGGGTCATACTTACATACATAAACTCACGCCTTTTTCCCATGGGGGTAGGCAGAAACTACAGAACGCCACCTGCTACGATCCTAACATACTCCTTTCGCCTCATCTACGTTCATACATCTCGTCATACAAGCACGCCGGTTACGAGTACTCCGCACCTGACATTTCTGAAGGACCTCACCAATAAGGTCAGTGTAGGTCCTCCTAGGGCTACCCCTCCCGGGGTGGGTCACTAGTCAACGATAGCCAAGAAGAGACTTTTAGTACTCAGAAGTAGCTTTATTTTGTACTAGTTTTGCTCGCGATTTCGTCCACGTAAACGTCGGTTATTGCAGACGCAGACGAAGTCGTGGTATAAAAAGTAGCCTATGCCATTTGTTGTGCAAACTAACCCCGTACCTTTAATTTGCTTAGAAAGTGACATAGTATAGAAAAGAGATTGACGGGTCTTCACTGGTAGATAGATAATTTTGTGTAGCTTATGTTAATTTAATTACTTTCCCTACCTTGTTGCTTACCACTGATTCGCACTAAGCGCTTCTAAACGTCTTTTATAATGCGCACAGCCAAAGACTAAAACTCTCTACCTGAGTCTTTATTTCCGAACGCATGCGACCCTAATCTCTTCAAAGTTGGAATGAACAGGCTCCTTCTAGGTTAACTCACTTCATCGTAGACTTTGTCGGAACTCTAAATAACTCCGCAAATAAACCGACATTCCCACAAACGCGGGTATTATTTATTGAGTTAATATGAAACCGTTTGCGAGTTCGACAAAGCTTACGGCGTAAGAACTTGAAGCCCGAAAACCTGCCGTGTGGGATATAAATTATTAAAATAATCCTCGTATCTTCCCGAGGGATGTCGCGATTTTTGACAGTTAAGAATTATGTATCTTAGGCGTTTAACATACGGCACCGCGGTTGGCTTTAAAGAGGATCTCATGTCGCAACAAGGCCTCTAAAAAATCCGTTGATGTTTAACACACGTACACTGCCCAAACACGCGGTCGAGCGGTGCAATCCACTTTACCGCCACCGCCCTCCGCGGCGGTGCGCGGTGCCGTGTGCTAATCGCCTAACCGCTGAAAATCGTGAGAAAATAAATGAATTTGTTCTTGCCATTGACTGCCTCATTGGTCTAGTGGTCGCAAAGCGCGAATGCTGAGCATGAGGTTGGGTTCTCAGGTCGGGCAAAGTGTTATTGGGTTTTTCCATCGGTAATTTCTCAGTAGCAGCCTAGCCTCGGAGTCTAGATTTGTGCCCGGTTGATGGCAATGGCTCGCCCCCTATTACAATGCGTGTATACCTCTGCCTAACCCTTCAGTGATTACATGCGTAATGTTATGTAAATAATTATGTATCTAACCGCTAAAGATCGTGGGAAAATAAATGAATTTGTTATTGCCATTATGTTATCGTTACCCGGAGTGTAGATAAAGTGATAAGAAAGTAAAGTAAAAGATAATGTTCCGATAGGGTAATAATATTGATAACCGTTTCTTGGTTTTTATCGGTTATTTAACGTTATAGTTGACGGTAAATTGTATATGAGACGGGAAATTAAACAAAGCATACAAATCTTACGACTTTTGTGAAGGCGAAAGTTTGTAAGGCGGATGGATGGATGTTTGTAACTCTTTCACACCCAAACGGCTGAACGATATTAGATTAAATTTGATACACTTAAAAGGTTTAAGACATTTACTTCTCAAAACAGAACAATACATTTACTTACAATGAGAAACACTATTTAGCCTTAGTAGATACATTACTTGGTCGTTCATAAAGGAACGAGCATCTGAACGGTTGTCCAATTTTAATATAGATATAGATTTTGGTTTTTTATCTACCTTAACAAAAAAAAGATATCTCTTTTTGGTGTTCCCGTGGAAAAATTCAGGACTCAGGCGTAATTCTGAAGTCTACACAGACGAAGTCGCGGACAAAAGCTAGTTTATCAATATTTTCTTGTGTCAAATGTTCTATGAACACTTGTTTGTCTTTGAGTAAAAATTAATGTGTATTTTTTATTTGTTTTCAGGTAAGTACCGAGCAGACTATTTAAATCTACCCAGCGCTAATCCACGGTAATGTTTAACAATTAATTAATTACTAGTTTCTTTACCATAAATGAGAGCGCATTTAATTATGTGAAGCACCATGCGTTAAATATTGACATCGTGTCAATATGAACGCTACAAATGTTATTTTACTGTTTCGTATTAATCAGTGTTCGGACGTGTACCGGAATAAAACTTTCTGCCGAATCCGTATTTTAAGTCTCGGTCTCGGTTTCGGCTGAAACCGATAACAATTTTTTTTTATGTATGTTGGGTTTGCTCTTGACTCTAGTCTAGGTCAGAGATGACAGAGACAAAGTCTACGATGGAGTGAGCTTACCCAGAAGTAGCCTGTTCACTCTAACTTTAAAGAGAGTTTTAATTTAGACATGTTTAATTTATCCACACATAGGTATGTGGGCTAACTGCCTGTCAGTTAACTCTTAAAATATTAAATAAAAAACAATAGTTTAAGTATGATAAGTTTAACGTGAACAAACATATTATAATTCACATGTTTAAGAAGTAAACGGCTGCTACCGTAAGCCATATACTGACTGATAGGATTGATGATCATGATATTAAATTAAACTAGGTATGTATTGCACTTAATATTGATACGTGTATTGAGTCTTCGACCTTATCGAATAATAAATGAGGTGTTGCTATGATAGGTCTGAATGTGATCTGAACTTTAGTAAAATGAATGTAAATTAATTACGATTTTGATAAGAGTGCAATTACGCAATGAGTGGTCGCATCATACGTCTTGTATACTAGACGTACTCATTCGAAGTAAGGAGAGCGACGCGCGACATTTTGCATTTGATTCAGACACTATTGGCCGAAACCGAAACTTAGGCTAATATTTTTTGGCCGAAACCGACTCTTCAGTCGGCCTACAATATTATTTAAGACCACCGCTGCTCCGACGCTCCGTCTCCGTGGGACGAAGCGTGATGTTATATAGCCTACAGTATAAGCTATCTATCATGATAACCAGATTTTCATGGAATAGTTTTAGGCTCTATACTATTCCTTATAAATTTAGCTATCATATACAAACAAACAGAATTTTTCAAATCCGACTGGTAGTGCCGGAGATGTGCGCGTTTAAACAAACGAAGCTCTGTAGCTTTATTATATTAGTATAGAGGGATACACAAACTAAAACATAAATACTATTTCCAAAGCAAATATATGTATTAGTGCTGCAGCAAACATTCTTAGCATACCACCAACCAAAGCTTTTGATGCAAGAACATTTCAACTTAGACTTTTAATAGAAACGCGCTCGAGTATACCGTTACTCCGAGCTAACCGCAACGTACGGGGTGGCAATTAAATAGTACGAGAGTAAGTTTTATGTTAAGTAGATTAGAATTTCATCTGATGTTAAATGTTCACCTTTTGGGAATATTCATTAGAACGGGTGTCGCTCCGACATGGCAGCGGCCCGACCAAAATTATCTAGCAAGCGTTAGCTGCCAGCACGCCGCTCGTAAGTCGTAAGCTTTTTATCTTCTTATTTGCTAGCCTGTAATGTTCCACTCTTGGGCAAACGCCTCCACACTTAGCGCGCCGCCCGCAAGCTGTCACTTTATAATGTTTAGTTTTGTTAGCCTGTTCTGTCCTACTCTTGAGCAAAGGGATCTCTCCAATTACAGCGCGCCGCCCGCGAGCCGCCACCTTTTTATCTTTTTTTTCGTAGCCTGTTCTGTCCTCTGGGGCCGAAGCCTTACTCCACTCCTTCCATCCTTCACGTTTTCGTGCCTCATTCCTGTCATCCCTTATCTTGTTTTGGAATCCTTTCAGTTCGTCATGAAGAATATTTAAAAGCCCGCAATTTATAGCCCTAAATGAGTAATGAACCTTCATAACGTCTTTAGAAAAACTTGTCATCCATTAACTGCAAAGAAACATCTACCATCCAGCTGCCACACACCGGAAAAAACCATGACTAAATAAAAAAAATAGCCGTGGTTTTTCCATTTATCGTGTTTTCTAGCCATCGATCTGGCATTCCCCGTTCTGTGTGCCCGCCCATGACATAAAACACCCTACTTGTTTTCAACGGCCCACGCGAAACGTGAAAATAAAACCTTCATAGTATCAACTGCAGGTTTGTTTTTCAGTCAGCAATTTTTTTTGTAGAATAAAATTGTTTTTGTCATGTACATTGACGTTGCAGTATTTTTTAAATTCTGCTAAAAATGTTGACTGTGGTTTTTTTTTTTGTGGAATGTAACTTATATAACATAACATCACGACTGTAATCCCCGAAGGATTAGACAGGGGTACCCATTAGTACACCCACATTTCGCCAGTTATGTTTAAGTCCCATGTAATAGGGAAAGGGGGCGAGCCTATTACTATTAACTGGGCACAAATCCAGACTCCGAAGCTGCTACTGAGAAATTCCTGATAGAAAAACACAATAACACTTTCCCCGACCTGGGAATCGAATCTAAGTCCTCTTGCTCAGCAGTAGCGCTTTGCGACCACTAGACCAACGAGGCAGTCAATTCCTGAAATACCAAAATGTATTGAAAAAGTGGATTGTGGTAGCATTTGATTAAATCAACGTTCATATTCAAACGAATCGCGCTCAAATAATATTTGTACCGGAATCGCGTCCGTGTACATCCGACCACCATCGCGATTATGTTGAAATTTATTAGTATTGGTTTTTGATCAATCTGATATTCCAGTAAATTAATAACCAGTTTACTGGAATTAGATTGTTAATCCTACGGTTATAAATGCGAAAGTTTGTGATGATGGATGTATGTATGTTTGTTACTCAATCACGCCATAACGGCTGAGCGTATTTGGATGAAATTTAACACAGAGATAGATTATAGTCTGGAATAGCACATAGCCAACTTTTTATTGCGTTTTTTTTTTTGAAGATTTGCACCTGTCGGGGTTTCTTTGTGTTTGTCATCAAATCTTGCAAGTTAGATTTGTACCACTTCCCGGTCTCCGATTGCGCTGAAATTTTGCATGCATGTGTAAATCGAAGAACAATTTGATATTATAATAACATGGACCTGATCTGATGGTGGAGCTGGAAGGTGTCCATAGGAACTTTGCAATAAAACGCCATGACCCCATCTAATTTGGATGCGTTTGATTCGTCTTAACTAAGCCGTAGTAAATGCCGCAACATTTTTACTAAAAAGTAAAATATAAAATCAAAGAAAAAAAGTTTTAAACTTTTTTTTTTTGTTCTCGAGGGACTGTTTAAGACTTCGGCTTAGTTCTTAAATCTACACGAACGAAGTCGCCGGCAGAAGCTTGTTATTAATATAATCTTCATATCTTTGTGAGCGAATATGAAATGACTATGTTAGATATCGATTCACCTAGCTCGCTCCTGATACGATTTCTCTCCGGTACGGTTTCTTTCCGGAAATTATACCGGTATCGAGATTTCTTTGAGAGTTCCAGCACTTCTTGGAACCGTATACTAACCATGTTTAAAGAGTATAAGGCTGATTTTATACCTACCCTGCCCCATGTGTCGTCACACGTGGGAGAGCTATCGGTTTCATACATTTAGTATAGTCACTTAGTCATTGGTGCCGATTCCCTTGGTCACAAACTAAACTAAAATTAAACTATTTCCATCTTTTTCTGTCCAATAAAAGAAGAAAGAGACTAATGTATTTAAGAGCTGTCAAATTTAGTCAATCTGACACATCCATACAGTTATAGTTGACATCTTAAAACGTATGGATTAAAAATACGGAGAAATTCAAGGCAAAACTAATTTGACATCGCTAACTTAGTTCTTACATGTCACCATCCTTTCCTTTTGCTGTATGTTAGTAAGAGATGTCAATTAACTCTAAATTTAGTCTAGTTTGTGAACAAGGGAATCGGCACCATTTACGAATTTAAAGCTTTTGACTTGAATTATAATGTTTTAACTGCCTCGTTGGTCTAGTCTAAAGGTCTTGGGTTGGTTCGATTCCCAGGTCGGGCAAAATGATTTTGGATTTTTCAAGAATTTCTCAGTAGCAACGTTGGAGTTTGGATTTGTGCCCGGTTGATGATAATATGCTCGCCCTCTGTTACATGGGACTTAAACATAACTGGCGAAATGTGGGTGAACTAATGGGTACACCTCTGCCTAACCCTTCGGGGATTACAGGCGTGATGTTATGTGATATTAATAAAACTCGTTTTGTAATGAGACGAAAAAGGTTTTATGTGCGCCGGATGTTATTTTTATAGTTTTAATCAATGTTTCCTGTCACTGTAATTAAAGATTATTATAAAATAATATTATTAAAGTAAAGAGTTTGTTTGTTTGTTCAAACGCGCTAATCTCCGGAACTAGTAGGCCAATTTGAAAATTCTTTCACCAATAGGGAGCTACGTTATCCGTGACTGCTAAAAGCTATATTTTACTGTAAAAAATCATGATTCGTAAGAAAATTCACGCCAGACGAAATTAAAATATGTTTTTATTGCAGCAAAACTAGAGTAGTTATTTATTTTATCAGTCATACATTATTTATTATTTTATCAGTAATTACTACAATGCGGTATTTTTGCTACATGATAATCAATTACAGGTCAGTACAGTGAGTCAACTAAAGTACCTACCTGACTACGGTACCATTTTGGGTCATAGATAAATGAATTTTGTACCTAGTTGTACCTTTGTTTGTATTTTGTCTAAAGTCTAAATGTGAGATTCACAGACGGCACTTTTTAAGTACTTTGACTTTTTAAGTAAGCCGTTTCATAGAAATATGAATATTATTTCGTCGACTGCTGAGCATGAGGTCTTGGGTTTGATTCCCAGGTCGGGCAAAGTGTTATTGGGTTTTTCTATCAGGAATTTCTCAGCAGCAGACTTGAAGTCTAGTTTTATGCTCGGCTGACAGCAATAGACTCGCTCCCTATTACATGAGACTTAAACATAACTGGCGAAATCTGGATGTACTAATAGGTACACCTCTGCCGATGGGATCACAGACGTGATGTTATATTTGTGTGAAATTATAATAAACTATTAGGTTTTCGTATTGTCTCTAAATAATTATCTGCCCGCGCGAAGTCGCGACCCAAAGGTGTGCCATCCCTGCAGTAGATGGTCTCTTAAGCCAGTTCTGTGCAACTAAGACATCTCATTTCCGTGTTTTCGCCCCTCCCAGACACATGTAAGTCTAGATTGTCTCGAAGTTTGACTTTGATTTGTGTCTACGAGAATTTTGAACAGCTGTCATAATAATTTAGAGACGTAAGCTTTTAAATATGTATTTGGTAACAAAATATAGCGCACTAGCTTTTGCCCGCGACTTCGTCCGCGTGAATTTCGGTTAAAATCATTCGAAACGACACGTGGCGCCATCTATGATCATAAGAAAGTTATTGTGATTTCTCTCGGAAACAGCAGTTTTTTTCGGGATGAAAGGTACCCTGTTTTTTCCTGTATACCTGACAATGTATATGCAAAATTTCAGGATGACCGGTTCAGTGGCTTAGGCGTAAAATGGTAACAAACAAACAAACAAACTTACTTTCGCATTTATAATATTAGTTAGGATTAGGATATCACTCAGTGATAATGTAGCTTCCAATTTGCGAAATAATTTTCAAAATCGGTTCAGTAAATCCAGAGATTACCCCCTACAACCTAAAACTCACAAACTATACTATACTTTATAATATTATAGTACCGTTATAGACTATTTAGTTTGGAACATAACCTTGATGAGATGATGCATACCTACACATTCTTACATCCTTCCTATGCACCCTGAGTCAGCTCCATAACCACCTCACCGGTAAATATTTATAAACCACAGCACGAGCAATTTTAGTAAAATCCTGCCGTGATTCTGACCTTCACATTACTAAGATGAAGATAAATCTATTATTCAATAAATTACTAGAGTCCGTCCGAGATTTCGGTTTTGGTCTAGTATCAGCGAAAAAACGGGTCTCGGCTTCGGCTGCTATCCGGCCGAAACCGTAACTACATTCGGGAGGTTTCGCATTGCGATCGGATATGTTCGGTGCACTGAGCTGCGAGCGACGAAGTGTTATATTACCGCGTCTGCGCTAGCAGTCGTGTGTCGTCTTATGATTTGATTTGCTTGTTACGTTCAAGCAAGGATCCACTGTCGTGGGCGCGGTGATATGCCCAGACAACTAAAATTCGCGAACAATAATATTTTTTTTTTAACTAAGCACCTAATTAACATTTTCCATTGTAAAATGTCATACCAGCTTTTTAAATTAAATCTAACATGCTTCCAAGCTATAAAGGTTTTTATTAAAATCGGTTCAGTAGATTAGAGTCGTAGAGGTGGTACTGTGATACGCGTGATTAAGTCTATAGTCCGACTCGCACTTGACCGATTTCAGGTGACCGTGAACAAAATCTTTTTTGAGGGCTGAATCCGCGCCTTGTTTGTTTGCGTTAGTTTGAGATTGATTATGATAATTGTTTTGTTTATTTTTCCCACGAAAACATGACCTTATGCCAGTATCGATTTCGGTTTCGGCCGTAAAAACTAATTTCAGTCGGACACAAATTACGTTAGAATAACATCCTCCAACTAAACCTACATTGAAGGTAGACAGCAGTAATGAACGGTCCTGAGCCGTTCGCAATACGTTTGCCAAACGTGATCACTGCTATACGTACCTACTTATATGTAGGTACCAGGGCTGCCAAGATTTTGTATGTCATAAATAGTAGTTCTGAAATAATTACCCATAAAAATATAGTACTTAGATAGTGGTGCCGATTCCTTGGTCAAAAACTAGACTGAATTTAGAGAATTTTCATCTCTTACTGACATACAGATAAAGAGGACGGTGACACTTACAAACTAAATTAGAGATGTCAAATTAGTATCGCCTTCAAATTCTCCATATTTTCAACCGACTTCAAAAAGAAGGAGGTTCTCAATTCGACGCGTATGTTTTTTTTTTTTTTTTTTTTGTATATTTGTTCTACGATTAATCCGCCAATTATGAATCGATTTGGATGATTCTTTTTTTGTTTGAAAGAGTATAGTTCGGAATAGGTCCCATAGGAATATTGTCATGATCTGATGATGAATGAATACTACACGTTTTAAGATGTCAACTATAATTGTAAAGATTAACTAAAATTGACAGATCTAATTTATTTCCGCCCCTTTTTTGTTGTATTGGACAGAAAAAGATAGAAATAGTCTAAATTTAGTTTAGTTTGCGAACAAGGGAATCGTCACCATTGTTAAGAAGAATAAAAAATTATATTAGGTAGGTATAAAGTGAATAAAGTGAACGTACTGTCAACTTGATATGTCTAGAAATAGTTTCGGTTCTAAACTAATTTAAAAAATATTTTTAAAAACAAGCTTTCATTTAAAATTGTTACAATTGAGTATTGGACATTGTATTGTCATCAGAACTAAAGGTGTATGCAAAATTTCAACTCAATCGGATACCAACAAATAGTCGAAAAATGGTTGGCCAATTTTGAAAGAACAACTTACATACGTTAGAACAGTGCAAGCTAAACAAAAGCTTGTAGTAAAGAATATTATTGCTTTTAGTTACCCCAAGTAACATGGGACAAGGGCAGGAAGATGATGATGAGTTTGATGCCTTTAAAAATATAGTAGTTTAGCTTTTAGTCAGAAATATAGCAGTCGGGTCCTTATTATAGTAGGATACTAGATTATTATAGTAGAGTTGGCAACCCTACTAGGTACGTATGTATGTAGGTCTCCGCTGTCAGGGCCAGACCATCGATTAGGACTCGAAGTTGCTGATTCATTTCCTCTAGTCGAGTGTTTTAGGTTTTGCCTAGGTTATTGGTAGGATTTCTGGTTTACTAAGGCTTGTTTTTTAACTATGTGTTTGTGCTGCAAATACTCAATACTCAATTTTTATTGCATTCCATATGGACCTATTACATACATTATTTAATAAAGTACCTTTTTAAGAGATCAATATGGACAATGTCGGGCACAGCAATAATTTAGGAGAAAGGAAGAGGCCTAAGTAGTAAAAAATATAACTTTATTGCAAAGAATATTAAGAGAAAACGCGGATGTAAAGAATTTACAAAATTCATAATGAACTAACTCTTTAGACCTATGTATTCAGCTTATGTGTAGGAAGTTTTAGCACAATAAGTCCATCCATTTCCAAAAATTTTGACTTGAAAGATTGTAGGAAATGCTGTACGTCGTAAACACTCTTAATTATTCGAATAAAATCTTTGATGTCGACTTTTTTTATGTGATTTGTTTGAAACTTTCCCTATTGGTCCCTGAAAGTTCTGGCAAGCCTTACTGGGCACAGTCTTTGCAAAGCTTAGTTTCACGAAAACTCGTAAATAGACGGGCGCGCGCGCGTGCTTGTATGACGAGATGTAGGAGGCGAAAGGAATAATTATGTAAGGATCGTAGCAGGTGGCGTTCTGTTTCTGCCTACCCCCATGGGAAACAGACGTGAGTTTATGTATGTGTGTCGTAAACAGACACAAAGTATAATGAAGTAGCAATTTAGTAACGCATAAAGTAACTAAAACACTTTCTGTAGCTCCGTTGATATTTATATTGTTTTAAAACAATAAAACAGAGCTATCTTCGCTGTTTGCAATAAACACGACAGATTGTTTGTAAGAGTCAGCTCACACCGATACGTGATGCGAAACGGCGCTTTATTTTAACAAAGCGACACTATATCGGCCTTATTAACTACATGATAAGGTTTACTAATACTCCATAAGAAAAATAACGGCAATTATTGTGTTATGTTAAAATTGCTGCAGTTTTGGCGATAATTTTTTTGGTAACGGTCTTCTTTGTTTTTGTCGTGAAATAACGGAGCTTTTTATACACTAACAATCATTGAAATAACGACAGCGTTATGACGTTTTTTTCTTCTACTATTATCTTGAATGGACTATCATCATCATCATATCAGCCAAACGACGTCTTCTTTTTAAGGATTGGAAATCATCAAATGACTCTTTCCGCTCTGGGCGAAGCGGAAGGGAGTATCAGACTTTTAGTGACTAAAACCCATCCGTGTTCCTTCTATTGCCTTTTGCGTTCCAGAGCCACGTCTACTGCTGGATATAGGCTTCCACTAAAGATAGCCAGAATGTCTGGTCCTCATCCAGCGGTATAATGGAATATATGCACGATGAAGTTTGCCGAGATGCGACGCGCTGCATAGTGCGGCGAGAAATACTTTATCATAATGAAAATAAGTTAAATATTGTGTCTTAACAAATCCAAGAGACAATGTCCCAATAGACAGACTTAAATATCATTATGATGGTAGGAAACCCTTTATGTGCGAGTCCGGCTCGCGCAATGCCGGTTTTTGCCGTCTTATTTTTGCTGTAGCCAGCGTGCTTAAAAAGTGAGCGCCGCGTCGCGTCTCGCTGTGAACTGACCCTAAGAGCTATTTACGACAGACAACGTTTTACGATTACAACTTTCAGTGGTACCTACAGTTTATCATTTTAGTTGTCGCATTGTACATTAATTGTTAAGGTAGCATTGCGATGTAAAAATAGCCTTTCGAACTGAGCGTCACAAACGCAGCGTCTATAGCGTCACCAACATCGCACTACAACAGCGGCACTGTGAAGTCACTGACGCCGCGACAGTGACGGTGCGCTCGAATGACGTTCCCTAGAATTTCATACATTTGCATAGAACATCTATCTGTCGCACTGTTGCGGCGTCACAGCCGCGGTGCCAATGACGCCATAGACGCTCAGTTCGAAAGGCTACCTATAGCGCTCGCGACAGACGACCGCTACAGACCGACCGCGTCACGCGACATGTGATCGCTTGCGTTGTTTAAGGTTTCATATAAGTTTATACTAAGTAGTGAGTCGCGCGACCCGGTCGCCTGTCACAGTTACTTCAATGAAAACGTTGTTTTCATTTACTGGATCGCTAGTTTAACAATAAATTCATGTCAATAGGTTTTAAGAAAACGGAGGCTATGCTCATGAATCAAAACATCAGCACCAACACGACAACGGCCCGGTCGACATCCCCTTGGAAAAATCCAATGATTAGCTGCTAGCACGCCACCCGCGAGCTGTCACCTTTTATATATTGTGTCGTTGTCGTTCTAAAAACTACTCTAACGCACAAGATTTAAAGCCCTAACTTGAATGGTATTTTTTTGCTGTGTCAGAGCCGTGAACACCGCAATGTTTTAAAAGAAACTACTTTGATACAGCAAGTTGATATCTTACTACTTTATGTTCAAGAAAATCCAAGAATTCGATACGCAAACGACACTCCTCGGAGATATTTCCCCTCCATATCTTTCTGTATCTTTTAGGGTACAAAGATACGGCTTCATTACACCTCCACAGTTTTCCTCCCGAATCCTGATACACTTGGCCCATAAGGAAAAATATTTATTTTTGTACCTCTATCCTGTTCGGGGTGTACGCTGTACATGTTTGTGTATTATGTAATAGCCTTGACTCGCGACTTTGTCCACTTGAGTTTTGTTTACGGGTCTCTATTTTTATGGTAATAAATATAGCCTGTACCACTCACCTAGCTTCCAATTAGCGAGAAAGTTTCAGAATTAAAATATATTTCAAGATGTGTTTAAAAAAAAAATACAGTCATAAATTATTTATAGTTTTATAACATTAGTTAGTATAGAGTATACGAGGCTAAAGGGTAAGTAAAGATAGGTGGCGTTGTGGTTTCTGCCATCCCCCATTGGAAAAATGTGTGAGTTATGTATGTATAGTAGTAAAAACTGTCGTTTTGGGTTCGGCGCCGAAAAAGTGCTAATGTGACTTTATCAAAAATGAACGGTAGGTACGGGTAGGTTAACGTTTAAACGACTCACGAAACACACAACACAACGATAACGTTTTTATATTATATAGGTAGTTAATTATAGATAAAATGTGTCACGGAGCTGCAATGTTAAATTGTTCATGGTAGTTAGTACGACCGTGATTTGTTGTACTATGGAGGTACTAGTGATGTAGCGAATATTCGTATTCGCATTCGATAGTATTCGCTTACACACATAAAATCACACCTTTAATACCGGAGGGGTTAGGCAAAGTTGTACCTATTAGAACACGCACATTTCGCCAGATATGTTTTTAAGTACGATGTCTTAGGGGGCGAGACTATTGCCATCAACCAGGCACAGATCTGCCGACGTTGCTACTGAGAAATTCCTGATGGAAAAACCCAGTAACACTTAGCCGGACCTGCGAATGAAACCCAAGACCTCGTGCTCAGCTGTAGTGCTTTGCGACCACTATACCAACATAACACACAGCATAGTTTTTGACATTCGTATTCGCAGAATTCATGCGAATATTCTGCAAATATGACCGTCAGTAAAAAACGTGAAGTGAAAATACAAGGAAAACGAAGCAAAAAAAAAATTACACTTTTATTAGAAACCTTTTTCCTTCTAGCTTTGCAAACAAAGACTTGGCTTTGGAAATTAGGTATATCTGTAAATGTATACTGTAATCAGGCTCCTATTTAATAATCCTAACTTCCTAACTAATATTATAAATGCGAAAGTAAGTTTTTTTGTTTGTTTGTTACCATTTTACGCCTAAGCCACTGTACCGATCATACTGAAATTTTGCATATACATTGCCAGGTGTACAGGAACCAACATAGGGTACCTTTCATCCCGAAAAAAACTGCTGTTCTCGAGAGAAATCACAATAACGTTCTTATGATCATAGAGTGTCGTTTCGAATCATGATTTTAACCGAAATTCACGCGGACGAAGTCGCGGGCAAAAGCTAGTTTGTTATTATAAATAGAATATAACATTATACTAAATATTCGCATTGGCGAATATCGGCGATAGATATTCGTTTTTTTTTTTTGACATTCGTTCACATTCGTTACAACACTACTTCGTACTTTACCTTGCCTTTTCAAGGTCGACAAGCCTACGATAGTTATAAACTGATACGTGTCTTGCTCTACGGTGTGAGAAAAAAATATACACTTCTTGTTTAGACGAATAATTATCCTCAGATTATGTCAATGTCAAATAGAAGGGCTTTGTGAAGGGACATTGACGCGCCAACTTGTACTTTGAATTTACAACTTGATTCTGGATCAGGGGGTGACCAGAAAAGGGGGGCGTGGACCATCCGTGTAGATGTGGACCTTATTTATAGATTACGAGCGTTTTACGCCGTACCTACGGCATACAAACGGTAACAAATCTGCCTAGAATTTTCCCAACTATGTTGGGGTCGGCTTCCAGTCTAACTGGATACATATGAATATCAGTATTTTACATAGAGCGACAGCGCTAAAAAATAATGTTCCGAAATTCACCACATTGGGAATGAAACGGGGGAACCAAGTTTGTACGAAGAAATCAACTTTGATGCGGATGAAGTCGTGGGCAGAAGCTGGTATAATATGTAACACGAAAAACGACTTTGGCTGCCAAAAATGTTAGCCTATATAACCCCACAAAACCCTACCCCCTAACCCTATAAAATCATCACAAAATAGTATTTATCTATACTAATATTATAAAGCTGCAGTGTTTGTTTGTTTGTTTGAACGCGCTAATCTCTGGAACTACTGGTCCGATTTGAATATATATATACCATACCGCTACGACCTACGGGAGCGGAGCAGTAACCAAAGACGCGGGTGTAACCTCGGCCGACAGCTAGTTCGTGATATAACCAATACTCGGTTGCCATCAGTTCATGTTTCATTACATACATACTAAAGAATTCGTATCGTGCATCTGTGATGTAAAGAATTCAATCATATGGCCACGCGGACCGCTTGCAGGCTGTCTTCAACGTCAGCTGTCTTGCAAACCGTTTGTTTTGCAAGGACAAGACAAAGAAAATATCATTGTGGGTTTTTATACATATTTAACTAGTGAACCACACCGGCTTCGCACATGTACAATGTAGATACTAACTATACGTATAAATAAGTCTTCCTCTTATGAAAACCGCATTAAAATTCGTTACGCAGTTTAAAAGATCTAAGCGTACAGACGGCGGGATGCGAAGGACTGTGCTTTAGGATACCAGCCTGTTACTGCCTACTGCAAAGCAAAGGCCTCTTCTCATTCAGAGAAGGCACGAGCTTTGATCACCACGCTTGCTCAAGGCGGGTTGGCGATTACTGACTTAGGTGACTGCTAGGATTCCTCACGATGTTTTCCTCTACCGAAGTTAGAAACATTAAGTCTTATCCTGCCTATTCGACTTTTTCAAAAGTACACTTAGTGTCATAAATTCTATTTCTAAGCCAATTCCAATATTTTTAGACCTAAAAAACATCGGCTCCACGAAAAACGTTACACGGCAAAAAAATAAATATTAGCGAATAATTTGAGCACGATCCGCGCTAAACTTTTGCTCGCGACAAGCCATGCGGTTCGGCCGGGCCTCAGTTCGTTGACCCCGAGTTACGTAACACCCGAATATAAGGATACGTACGTAGCGAGGGAAAGACGAAGTATGAATAAAGTGGCCATTTTTATTTTGACTTAAAACAGGACATTGTCAAAAGTGCGAAGTCAGTAATAAAATAAATCTGTTTGTGTAACCATTTCCTTAAGAAAATTAAGTAGATACATACATAACATCACGCCTGTAATCCCCGAAGGGTTAGGCAGAGGTGTACCCATTAGTACACCCACATTTCGCCAGTTATGTTTTTAGTTCCATGTAATAGGGGGCGAGCTTAAAATAAAGTAGATACTTATTCAATAATAATTAGCTAAACGATAAAAAATATAAGGCTAGGTTTTTCGTAGCGGTATTGAAATGTTTTTATACACTTTACAAATATTTTATCTTTAGAAAAATTACAGAGACCTGTTAAAGATGTGTGGTTTTTTATGTTTATTGATAAAAAAGGGACAATTCTGCGTCCTGAGTCATCTTACGGGGACACCGGGACAGAGAACCGAAACACGGGACAGTCCGCTTCAAAACGGGACGTATGGTCACGTTAAGTATGAATATTATTTTATTGACTGTTACATAATTAAAATGTGTTCAGTACGAGTTTGAATTATAGCTGTATGTTTAAAAGCGAGCTTGTGTGGTTTTACGAAGTTCTGGTTTAATGTTAACCGTATCGTTAGTGCCTTCTCACACGCTCCAGATATGGTACCCGGTTAATTCCAGGAGTAGGCGGAGAATTGTTAATTGAATATAGGTCATTTCTCTGAAACTGGTGTAGAAATTAACTAAGTTACTGACTTTAGCAGTAAGAACATTTCCACGAATATCAGAAGCCTCGTAAAGGGATTATAATAAATTGTATAGAACATACATTCCGGGAAACTATAACAGTACTTACTACTGTGTAGTTCTGTTAGGTAGGTATTTCAAGTAATGTACAGTCAGCAAAAGAGATAGATATGTCGTCAAATATAGTTGAAGTTTTCTTAGAAACCGATGGATGTTTTTAAATATAATTTAATTTAACAAGTAGATAATAAACAATTATGTTTAGGTTTAAAGATACTTTATTTTTCGTAAGAACATGATACAGTTCACTTATATGAGTTTTATCATTTAACATAAATAATCGTCGTCTAATGACGAAGCATACAGTTCGATAATTATACTAAGTTACAATCGAAGATATCAATCGATTTCTAAGAAAACTTCAACTATATCTAAAGACCCTGTCTGTCTCTTTTGTTGACGGTACGTTCTAATAATAGAACAATCGCAAGGGTTGCGCTAGACAAGCTTTAACGTAGCGTAAATTCTATGACTCATTTTGAACGGAGCAAAATGGTTACTCTTGTTAGTTTTACTGTCTGTAATTCTGTACTTACCCCTTGTAAGTTTTACTGTTTGTACCCAAGCTAAACTCCCAAGTACAGGGGTTACCTGGCGCTCAGGTGTAAGTGGAGAAAAACAAATAAAAATGCAATATGTATATAAAATTCTCGTGTCGCAGTGTTTTGTTACCAAACTCCTCCTAAACTTGACCGATTTTTATGAAAGTGTGCATGTATTTGAGGGTAGGTCTGAAAATAGGCTGTCATCTATTTTAAATACATTAGATTAAGGGGTATGAACCCCTAAATGTAATGTATAAGGCAAAAAACGTTTGCCCAGCAAGTAATGTTAGGCGAAAGGTCACTTACTCACCACAAATTATCGAAAACCGCTCGACGTATAAAGATGAAATCTGGCAGAGAGGTAATTTATCATTAGTAGACGACCGCTAAGAAAGGATTTCTTTTTTAATTGACCTAATGGAATTAAACTGAGGTCCAAAGTTTGTATGAAAAATCTGACACAATATTAATTAAAATAAAGATCAGAGATTTGAAGATGAGATGCGACATTCTACAAGTTTTACTACTCTATCGTAGACTCAGAGCCACAGTAATTAACATCATGTAAATTCACCTTAAATTAGCGCGAAATATTCAAAGAAAACAAAGCTGGCTCAATTTGAAAATGCTAATAGGTATCGTACGGTTCCCGGGGTTGTCTGGCACAGCTTTACATAAAATTATTTTTTGTTATGTTGACATTGTAGGGATGTTTAAGAATATTGTACGCTTGTGTGAGGCGCGCTTTTCGCTTATAAGAATTGAGATACAAATGAAGGAGAATGTGTTCAGAGAGCTTATACAAAATTCATCCTGTAAGAAATTGAACGCATCCATTATAATTTGTTCCGTTTTCTGCCAGCTTCCGTGGTGTCGCTACTTGCGCACTGCTGTTTAGAAAAATACGTCGTATAATATTCAGTATTTTTTTTTTAAATTGGGTACATGACAAAAAATAATTCCAAGACATACTTCTCTAAAGAAACATTTTATTTTAGCACTGAAAACCCGATAAATTTTCAATTAACTTTTAAATTTTAATTTTTTATTATTTTCAAATTAATAAATAGTTAGTCAATTGAGTCGACATAAAAGTGACGTGACAGTTATTTTTTGCCATGCAAAATCTATGGGTAATCGCGTTTTGACACACATAAAAAAGTACGTCAATTGATTGATGGTGTCATCTACCCTATTAGCCGTTACTTTCGCATTCCTGGGCAAATTCCTCCCCCCATTCCTCTGTGTTGTGCTTGCTCTCGCCAGTTCCTGAGGAAGCCATCAAAGGCGTCCCGCCATGTCCTCGGTCTACCGCGACCCCGTCTTCCCGTGTCAAGGCTCCACTCTTGTGATATGCGGGCCCATCGCTTAGCATTCGACGGCATCCGACAGATATGGCTCATGACATTTAATCTATAATTTAAAAAGGCAACCGTCACTGACTGTTTGCCTATCAACACACAGCTCAAACCGCTTTACGGATTGCGCTGAAATTTGGCACGCAGATGCCAGATAGTTGTGATGACGTAGGCATGCGCTGAGAAAGGATTTTCCTAAATTTACCACCTTAAGGGATGAAAAGACTGGCCCCCTAGGCCAAAGTTTGTACGGAGATGTTTCAATTCTATTCCATTTATTCATTTTCTGTTCAAATTATATTTTTTTTCTATGTATTCTTTTTTCCTTAGCTTTTAGGCTGGTATATAATAAGCTACATTTTTTTTATTATGTCGCGGGAAAAATCTGTTATTATTATATTCTTAGAATCAATCACTTTGACGGTCTACAAGGAGCTTGTTCAGCAATATGATTGATAATAGCAATCAATTTATGTTTCCTCTCTTTATATTCTTAACAAAAATACTCAACAGATCTGTCACCATGTTTTTTAAATATAAAAATTGAGTTACACAAACAGCATCACGCTTGTAATCCCCGAAGGGTTAGGCAGAGGTGTACCCATTAGTGCACCCACATTTCGCCAGTTATGTTTATGTCACATGTCATAGGGGGCGAGCCTTGCCACCAACCCGGCACAAATCCAGACTCCGAGCATGCTACTAAGAAATTCCTCATGGAAAAACTCAATAACACTTTGCCTGACCTGAGTATCGAACCCAAGACCTCAAGCTCAGCTTTCGCGCTTTCCGACCACTAGACCAACGAGGCAGTAAAAAATTGGGTTATTACCTCAAAAAAAATCGCTAGCATCGCCCTAATTCATGTTATGTTGACTCTCATAATTCCGCAGTGATATATTATGGTTGAAAACGATTATTCACAACGAGTAATGGCTGTACTGTTCCGTAGAAACGTTGTTAGAGATTATAAATATGAGTTTCTGTATACTTTTTTGGGTTGAAATATGTTTTAATGTGAACATTTTGCACATTTTTGTGGTCCTCGCTTGTGTTGAGGAAGTTTTTTTTTTCTTTAACTTGTGTTTATGCAGGAGTTTTCTTTCCATGATTGGTGTAGGAAAACATCGTAAGGAAACCTTGAGTCCAGCCTGCTATTGTTCAACTGCAGAGCAATGGTCTCTTCTCATCCAGAGAAGGCAAGAGGATAAATCACCACGCTTGCTAAAAAAAAAACTATGTTATGAAAACCAAATGACCTCAAAACATTACAAGTAATCGTGCCACATAACAAAACTTAACTTCACAATTAAATTTTATCGCTCCTTTTCAAGCCCTTTTACCGGCCGTCGTGAGCGACCTTCTTAGATAAGAAAATGTGGATAAGAAAATAAGAATAGACTTAATATTGATTGAGTCATGTATGTGACTATGTGTTGAAAGACTTATCCAGCGTGAATTTATGTCCAGGGTCGAGCACCTACGCATTAAGATGATTGAAAATCGATTGAGTTTTATTGACTATACGTCTCTTGTAGTACTTATGTCTTTTACGAGGTAGATTTTTGTGGTGGTTACATACATACATACATACATAAACTCACGCCTTTTTCCCATGTGGGTAGGCAGAAACTACAGAACGCCACCTGCTACGATCCTTACAAACTCCTTTCGCCTCATCTACGTTCATACATCTCGACATACACGCACGCCGGTTACGAGTACTCCGCACCTGACCTTTCTGAAGGACCTCACCAATAAGGTCAGTGTAGGTCTTCCTAGGGCGACCCCTTCCGGCGTTGCCACTCACCTCTGCCATATAAATACCTTTTGTCAATCGTCTTTCACTCATCCTCTCAACATGACCGAACCATCTAAGCATACCCTTTTTTTTCTATATTTGTCACTACATCTTCTTTTAATGGTTGGTGGTTGTCCTCTAGTATAGCGGTTCCTAAACTTTTAAGACAACGGAACATTCAAAAAACATGTAAAGTGCGAGTCGGAGACTCGGAGGCGCAAATGGAGGGTATCGTACCACCGTCTAGTATGAAATGCAAAAAGGAGAGAAACAACATGACGTTTCTTGTATGGTGACCCCGTTTCATTTTTAATTTTATTTATTTTAATTTGTTAGTAAAGCGGCAAAATAAATAACACTCTCCGCTCCAAGTCCCCCTTTGATAGCCCCTGCGCCCCTTTCACTTTGAACCCCCTGCTCCAAACCTTAATTTAAAGAAATCGAATCGTAAAGGTAACCAAATTTAATTATATTTTTTTTTAAATAAAATCTGGCCCCGTTCGAGGCCTATTCATGACAGAAATAAGTCATAATGAACACACTCCTAAGTCTTCTCATTTAGACTTATAATTTCGTTCTGTAATTCTGAGGCTTCATTAGCGGGCTGCGGCGAATATTCGTGTTAACGCGGATCGTTGCAACGCGTAGTATTCGGGCGAAGATGATGTACTATTGGGACACTGTCGGATTTTTTGCGACAATATTCGCTTGGGTGGCTACACCTACTTTACGTCGCACAACAGAGAACAACAAATTCCGGGCACGGTGAATCTTCGCCCGCCAAATGTAAACAAGAACATCGCATATACATAACATAACATCACGCCTGTAATCCCCGAAGGGTTAGGCAGAGGTGCACCCATTAGTACACCCACATTTCGCCAGTTATGTTTTTAGTCCCATGTAATAGGGGGCGAGCCTATTGCCAACAAACGGGCACAAATCCAGACTCCGATTCTGCTTGCTACTGAGAAATTTCCTGATGGAAAAACCCAATAACACTTTGCCCGACCTGGGAATCGAACCCAAGACCTCATGCACAGCAGTCGCGCTTGTGACCACTAGATCAACGAGGCAGTCATCAAGATCATCGCATATACACGATGTTTTAACGCGTCAACGCGACACGAATCTTCGCCCGCTAATGTTGCCCCAGCACAATTGTAGACGTAAGTCTTTACAATTTTCTTTAGAGAGAGCTCATGGTACCGGCCTTCGTTACTATTACTGCCAGCGCCCTCTAGGTTAAAAGGAGGCTTGAAGGACGTCTGAAGGTAGAACCAGTTTCAGGACAAGGTTTTGAATGTTACTCGTGTATTACTAATTTACAGATTATTACTTACATTAAATTCTGTGTATAATTTAATATTGCTTTCGCTTACAATCTATATCATCCATGATACTAGAAATAGACTAACAGTGGTAGTCTATCTACAACTAGCTTCATTTTTCGGACTAACTGACCGACTCCTTGACAATTCAAAAGTGCCTGTGAATGGTCTAATTGAAATAAATGTTTTGACTTTCACAAATTAAATAAAATTAAAGTGTTTTTTTTTTGTAACGTCAAAATAATAGCTTTTTACTAAATAAATATGAATGTTTACAAAATACTTTTAATACATGAAAAATAATAATTTTAATTTTTTTTTGTCTTTCAGTCCGTATGTTTCTTCCAACTAATCTTCGAAATGGCTATAACGATTTTGACGGATCTTTAGCAAATAACTAATGTTAACTATGAAGTTATGATGACTACCTAACTTAGGCTTACTTTTATTTTAGAAAAAAAAAACTTACAGTAAAAACCGCGAACGCAGTCGCAGGTGATAAGTTAGTTAAGACAACACTTCCGCGGTTTTAAGAATCAAGAAATGATCTATCATCCACATTGACTCACACTGTGGCTTATTTTTATAAGCATTTTTAATTATGTCAGAATTACTATTGAAGTTGACTCACCCACACATATCCTTGATCTTATGTACTTATTACATTCTCGATGTAGCTTAGAGATCTTGCTTTAAGTTCATGGTAAGCAGGTATAAGGTCTTGGTAACTATACTCCTATTTATCATGTGAACTGATCTTGGCTAGGTAACGTTTGAGAGAAAAAGTGGTTTGAAATATCGACCTGCAACAAGTTTAGAAGAGAAACAATTATGATCAACTCCAGAGGCCCAAATCTTAAAACGTTTAAAATTTTTGACGTAACATAACATTACGCCTGTAATCCCCGAAGGGTTAGGCAGAGATGTACCTACCCATTAGTACATCGACATTTCGCCAGTTATGTTTAAGTCCCATGTAATAAGGGGCGTAATCTTTGACAATCAACGTCAAAAATGCAAATTGACAAATGGCAGTTATCTATCTATATTCTATCTAAATAAAAATGAATGGATTAATGTGTTGCTAAGCGCAGAACTCTAGAAATACTGGACCAATTTGGCTGATTCCTTTTTGTTGTGATCGTTATTCCCCGGACAAGATTTATAAGATATTTTATATTTTTAATCCACCTGACATGTCTTAAATTTGCACCCGTGCGAAGATGGAGCGGTTCGCTAGTCCATGAATAAAAATCCTCAAGGAGTACACAAGTATTTCTATACTTCATAGTGCCAAAGTATCATCATAAATGATCTACGTTGTTGGAAAAGTGCTTTAAGAAGCACAATTCATGAACACTACACTACATTCTATATTCTCGCGAAGCGTAATGAGGGCAGAATTAATAACGATTCATTCGATTTCGCCATTAAATAAACCAAAAGAAATTATCCCCTAGCGTTTCCAGTTCCACAAGTGAAATAAACCCTAGATTAGAGAAAGTACACAACATAAACTAGTGCATTAAGGCTACAATGTTATTCCACAGCTGCAAAACAATTTTCTTTTATCCCGTTGGGTATAAAAATTGTGTTATTTGTTTATTCGCACCGCACCGCACCGCAAACCGCTCTAATTCATTTCTTTGTATTGTCGACGTGAAATAAAATCTGTATTCCAAGGGAACAATATTCTTGTCAACATTTGAAAGCGTTGAATCAGTTCAATTAGATGAAAGTAAAAAGAAATATTGGTGCCGATTCTCTTGGTCACAAACTAAACTAAAATTAGACTGTTTCCATCTTTTTCTGTCCAATAAAAAAAGAAAGAGACTAATGTAAATAAGAGCCGTCAAATCTAGTCAATCTGACACACCAATACAATTATAGTTGACATCTTAAAACGTATGGATTAAAAATACGGAAAAGTTCAAGGCAAAACTAATTTGACATCGCTAACTTAGTTCTTTAATGTCACCGTCCTTTCCTTTCGCTGTATGATAGTAAGAGATGTCAATTCTCTAAATTTAGTCTAGTTTGTGAACAAGGGAATCGGCACCATTATTTATCCATACTATACTTAACCGGTCAAGTTGACTTGCCAGTGTGACAAAACAATAGAAAATCTATTGTCTCATTACGTGGGTCTTGAGTAATTAATATTATAAATGTGAAAGTAACTCTGTCCGTCTGTACGACAAAACCACTGAATCGATTTGATGAAATTTGGTAGTTTAAACCCCAAGAAAGGACATGTAAACCATTTACAGGCATTGTCATTGAACATTTTTGAAAAAGAATTTTTAAGCATGGATGCTAATTGCTTAGATCCTGTATTAAGTTTAATCAAAATTGGTTTCTTTATTCCTTTTATTTGTTTTTTAGCAATCCGCCTTGTCAAAGCGTGGTGATCAATGCTCGTGCCTTCTCAGAATGAAAAGAGGCTTTTGCCCTACACTGGAACAGGCTGGTACTTATTCTTAAGACTTCGGACCAATAAGTTTATATTACGCTGCTACAGACACCGAACCACAAAAACTCAAAAATGCAAAAAGCATAACGCATTTTAAATTAAGTCTCTGCAAGTAAACAACATTATTCAATTTTAAAATCTCATCTCGTAGTTCCCTCAAGAAAAAACTAGATGAATGTAACATAATATGAGCTGGGGAGAAGTAGCGGAGCGTTAAGCCCCTCCCGCGTCCTTATTCTGCGGTTTACACTCCGGTGACGTAGGTCGATGACATTGCGCAGGACAGACTGATGTACTCTCTATTTGATGGAAGGCAGGGATTGTGGTGATGTTGTGATACGAGAATTTATGTAATAGGGATATGTGTGTGTGGCAGCGTTCATGCGCTTGTGATTTGAGGTTTTGGCATTCGGTGTCCAATGTGGCTAGGGTTACCAACTCTTTGTCTGACAAAAATAGTAGTTTTTAAATGATTACCAATAAAAATATGGTAGATAGCGAAATTAGGAAAAATAACAGCTAGAGAAAGTGAACGTAATACGTACTGTCAACTAGACACAAATAACATACTCTTTGTCTGTCAAAAATAGTAGTTTTTAAATGATTACTCATAAAAATATGGTAGATAGCGAAATTAGGAAAAATAACAGCTAGAGAAAAAGTGAACGTATTACGTACTGTCATCTAGACACATATAACATCACGCCTGTAGTCCCCAAAGGGTTAGGCAGAGGTGTACCTATTAGTATACCCACATTTCGCCAGTTAATTTAACTAGACATACATACATACCAGAATAATGATAGAGAAATAGTTATTGAAGTTTCGTTTTACGCTTATACATTTTGAAAAGAATATTATTGCTTTGAATTTGATGCCTTTTAAATATATTAGTTTAACTTACTAAATCTTTATCGTTTCTATTGGTTTCTTAAACAACTTCAACTGTATCTGATGATCCTGGTCACTTTCTATGTTGACTTTACTTACATACTGCCTCGTTGGTCTAGTGATCGTAAAACGCGACTGCTGAGCATGATGTCTTGGGTTCGATTTCCAGTTCGGGCAGTGTTACTGAGTTTTCTATGAGGAATTTCTCAGTAGCAGCCTCGGAGTCTGGATTTGTGACCGGTTGATGGCAATAGGTAATAGAAGATTGTACACTATTTAAAAGACTGAAAACAATAAAACTAATTCATTTAGGCGTTTTATCGGATATTTCTAATGATTATATGACTATAACCTATATACAATGTTTATAAATAAAATAGTAAGACTGACGCATACATGATAAAAAAGGTACCTAATGTATTTTACTACCAAATCCAACTTGATAAGCTTATCTTGGCATCAAACTATTTAGAAAATGATATCGCTATTGCGTAGTTTGTAGAACTATAACAAAAAAGGTACCTATTTCTATTCTGTGAACAAGTTACGCCTGTTAGTATGTAAACATATCAAGCCTGTAATCTCTGAAGGGTTAGGCAGAGGTGTACCCATTAGTACAGCCACATTTCGCCAGTTATGTTTAAGTTCTATGTAAAAGGGGACGAGTCTATTGCCATCAAACGGGCACAATCTAGACTCTGAGGCTGTTAGGTACTGAGAAATTCCTGATGGAAAAACCCAATTACACTTTGCCCGACCTGGGAATCGAACCCAAGACATCATGCTCAGCAGTTGCGCTTTACGATCGCTAGACCAACGAGCCAGGTTATTTTAATTAAATATTGGACACATTTTATGTACCTATATCTATGTTTATTTCTCCTTATCCTTTAATATAAATGTGAAAATAACTCTGTCTGTCTGTCACGCTTTCACAACTAAACCACTGAACCGATTTCGATGTATTTTGCTACGGGGTAAGCTTGAACCCCAATGGTTAAAAATAAGTATTCGTCTGGATCCGCAATAACAGACATTCATTCGGACGTGGTCGAAAGCTTGCCCACACCATAATAAGAAACAGAAACACGAACCCTCCAACTCAATATAAGTACGTCCAAGTATCCCTAACAACGTCCAACTTTCATTTCCGTCCAGTAATTTCGTATACCACCCAAACAAGACCCATTTTCGTCGTACTTCGAGACTGTCGTATGCATTGGAGCGTACCGTCTGTCTGGTTCAATTACCGACACGTTTGAACGAACCTTTTGAGGACTCAGTCTGGATTTGGAGAGGCTTTAATTTGTATTTATTAATATGTCGCTCGTGTAATCCCTTTGTTGACTTTCACGGGATTTGGTAGGTAGTTATTTATTTATAAGATCGTTGTACGATTTTATATGGATGTAAATAACTTGAGGACTTTGTGAAAGGGACTGTTTGAAGCAGTGATGTTATTGAGCTCCGTAACCGTAACAATCGGATATCCGAAATAAAAGCTTAGAAAAACCGTAACCAGATCTGATATAAAAACTTCGGATAGCGACGGAGTCTTAATGAGACGTTATAAAACGTTTTTGTTCGGCCGAGCGATGCATTAGCCGCGCGCGTTCCTTGCATTGCAAATTTAATAATATGTGTAACTATCCAAAAGAAGGTACATTCCGAAATAATTTTATATCCGTAACCGTATGTGAAACCTATAAATATTGTCCGAAATTTTATATAATAACATTTTTGATTTGAAGACCTGTACAAATTATTGTAAACTTGGTATGGAGTTTCTTGCCCATTCTTCTACATACAAAACTTCGAAGAACAAAAGGCAACTAGATTCAATTCTTTTTCCTTGTTAATGACGTTCAAAAATGCCATTTAATGGCCTAATTGAAATAAATGATTTGACTTTGACTTTTAACGCAAACCTGCAATTTAGTTGTGTTAATGGTACATAGCTAGTACGTTTGCTGTGCATAACTCGTTAGATCAAACTGTCTGGCCGTTTCAAATAACATTGGACCGACTCTTGAGACGTTTCGAGTGGCTTGTTATACTATGCTTATAATATACCTATCTATATGTATATTTACTCTTCGTTCTCCGAGTAGGGAGCGAAGTAAGACGTAGTACTCGACGCGTGTTTTTGGATTGGAGTCCCAAGTCGCGAAAAGTTTGTTAAAACTATTTCGTTCCTCATCTGCTCTCGACGGCCTATTATGTTCTCTTGATATTAAACATTCTTCTTTTATGTGTTTGGGGATAATTTTATTACATAACATCACGCCTGTAATCCCCGAAGGGTTAGGCAGAGGTGTACCAATTAGTACACCCACATTTCACCAGTTATGTTTAAGTCCCATGTATTTATTTATTTATTAAGGTAAATCAGTTGGTCCCGGCTGTCATTCGTAGATCTTTGACAGTCTTTACGGGTAGACAGATGCCCGGAAGTCTGACAACAAGTCTGACCAAGGGGTATCGTGTTACCCAGTAACTGGGTTTTTTTTTAACTTTATATTAAGGGAGTGCGTCATAAAAAATTAAAGAACCTCTGCTATAGGACATAGTGTTGGAAGTCGTGAGCTGGATGTCAAAGAAAATATGACATTTTAAGTAATTGAAAAAGAACAGGTCGGTCGATGAACCAGAAATATCACTCTAACTTATGGACACTGATAAACGATATTGTTTGTAAAGGTCAAATCGTTAGGAAAAGTTTTTAAACTTTTACTCTTCGTCATTCTATCTATACTTTCATTATAAAACTGAAGAGAAAGAAAGAAAATATGTTTAATGACACGTAAAAGTGATAATAAAAAAGCTATTCATTAAAAATAAAAAGAGAATTTAAAAAGATATAATTGTGTGCCCCATTCTGCATAAAATGCCAGACCACGCGGTCTTGTTGACGTTGATTTGGTTTGTTTGAACGCGCTAATCCTGAAAACTGTTGGTCACGCACATAACATAACACCACGCCTGTAATCCCCGAAGGGTTAGGCAGAGGTGTACCCATAAGTACACCCACATTTCGCCAGTTATGTTGTGTGTTGTAGGAATTTCTCAGTAGCAGCCTCGGAGGCTGGATTTGTGCCCGGTTGATGGCAATAGGCTCGCCCCCTATTACATTGGACCAAAACTATTGGTCCTATTTAAACAAATCTTTTTGCGTTATAGAGCGTGTTTATTGAGGAAGGTTATAGGCTATGACATAACGCTACGTCCCCCGGGAGCATAACAGTAAACAAAGACGTAATAGAATTTTTTTCGAACTGAAGATAACGTTAGTACCTAATGCGTTAGGTAAGCCAACTTCATGACCGCCACCTATTAAACTAAATCGACTCTCGCGTGGGATGATAATGTATTAGTATGTACTCCATTCATATGCTCTTATCTCTACGCGGCACTGTTTTGTTAGTAAATATGGTTCTACATTCAATATGGCCATATTGTATGTATCTACATACAATATGGCCGGTGCCAAATAACAAAGACAGCATAACTTTAGACACTTAATTTAAGACTGTAGAACTGGTTGGTCAAGTACAAGTAGGGTTCTTAACTCTCCTGGATTGCCCGGGAGACTCCGGTAATGATGGTTAACCTCCCGCCCTCCCGAGGTCCAATAGTTTCTCCGACTTTTCTAAAATTAAAGCTGATTTAGATGGTTCAAGAAATATGCAAGTTGTGGTACATTTCCGTCGATGATCGATCACTTACGACACGACAGCCGCGCGGCCCCGCAATGTACGGCAAAGCACGATATTTCTCGCATCGTCTAAAATTTTCTGTTCCCCTCCCCTCTTCTCGATATCTTCAAATTCTCCCGGGTTGGTTCTTTCTAGAGTTGGCAACGCTAAGTGCAAGGTCCAATATCTGTATTTTTGTCGTTATTAAATGGTGATCCGAACTTAATTAAACTTCCTACATGCAGTCCTACATCCTGCTTACTTTTTAGACGTATCCTGCTTATTTGTAAAAAGTTTCATTCAAAATTGATTGGTGACTGCTTTTTTGGTCTAGTGGTCGCAAAGGTTCAGTTCCCTGGTCGGGCAAAGTGTTATTGACTTTTTCCATCAGAAATTTCTCAGTAACTGTCTCGGAGTCTGGATTTGTGCCCGGTTGATGGCAATAGGCTCGCCCCCTATTACATTGGACCTAAACATGACTGGCGAAATGTGGGTGTAATGGTTACACCTATGCCTAACCCTTCGGGGATTACAGGCGTGATGTTATGTTGTTCTTTTCGAAAAATAAGTGCTTGAAAGTTTAAAGTATGAAATGCCGTGAACGGTCTTAATCAAAAAGCTCAATCCAATAACGTCTCACATGTTCACGTTAACATTAGGATATATTGCAGCAGCGTTCTAAACGCCAATCACACAGAGTCGGTGGCGGTTACTTGTCAGTTTGACGTAATTGTACTATCTGACATAACATGTCGGAACAGGGCGCTTAGACAAAGTAACATCGCTTCGTCGATTGACCACGTGACTTAACGCGGCTTATGTCAATCCCATACATTTTAGTCTTTCATGTGGTCATCGCTTCGTCGATTGACCACGTGACTTAACGCGGCTTATGTCAATCCCATACATTTTAGTCTTTCATGTGGTCATCGCTTCGTCGATTGACCACGTGACTTAACGCGGCTTATGCCAATTCCTTACATTTTAGTCTTTTCTAACTTCGTTATCGTTTTGAATTTGTTACTTTGTCTAAGCCCCCAGTAAAACTATGATTGTGTTAAGCTGTGTCCACACCAGCGCGCTATCATGTTCTTCTTGCGTGTTGAACTTTAAATTCGTCTCGCGTCGAGCGCATGCAATATTGATTGCCTTAGACGCAGTTTATTCTGCCGGGTTTGCGGGACGTCTTAACAGGATACCGTGGCCCCGGAACGAAAGGGCAACAGAAGGAACATGGTGGTTTTTTAGTCAGTAAAAGTCTGACAGTCCATTTCCAGAGTCGATTGATGATTTTTACCACCTCAAAAAAAAACATCATAATATAATCAGCCTAATACTGTCCCACTGCTGGACAAAAGTCTTTCCTCATGCAGAGAAGGCACGAGCATTGATCACGCCTGCTCAAGGGGGATTGACGATTTCAGACTTTAAATATATTTAAAAAGCGAAAGGTATGTACTTGATGTAAATGAATCAATTTTGCAGGGATTTAGATTATAGTCCTAAATTCAGACCCTGAGGGGATGGAACGGCTGTCGGACATTTACGCGTACGAAGTCACGAATAAAAGCTAGTTAACAACAAATCCAAGGTTTCCTCACTACTTTTTCTTCCACCGATGTCAGAGATGTCCAGAAAAACTTTTTAAATTGAAAAAGTCACATTCGTACTTACCCAGATCTCCGCATAATAAGACATACATCCAACAAAACAGACAATAGACATCTAAATGATTAATTAAACGGTTCAAAATGGTAAATAACGTAGAACCACATTAATTTATCGAAACTAACCCCAGTTTTAGAGGATTGCTTCCATCGCGGTGGTTTATAGACACCATTAATTTCCATTGATAAAACCGAATCCGAATGAATTGGTACTTACAATTTGTGATTGTGTGACTGATTTTATTGGATAGGCTGTTGTTTTCGTGGGAACAATGGTTATTTATTTGCGGAAAGGTAAATGTTAAATTGTTTTTTGTAAAGCTGCTTTTTTTTCACATAATCATACATAAACTTACGCCTTTTTCTCATGGGGGTAGGCAGAAACGCACACGCCACAGAACGCCACTTGCTGCGATCCTAACATACTTCTTTCGCCTCATCTACGTTCATACATCTCGTCATATAAGCACGCCGGTTACGAGTACTGCGCACCTGACCTTTCTGAAGGTCCTCACCAATAAGGTCAGTGTAGTGTCTTCCTAGGGCGACCCCTCCCCCGGCGTTGCCACTCACCTCTGCCATATATATGGCAGAGGTGAGTGGCAACGGCAAGGCAGAGGTGTACCCATTAGTACACCTCTGCCTAACCCCTCCAGTTATGTTTAAGTACCATGTAATATATATGACAAACGCACAAACAGACAGACAAAAATTCAAATACATGTTTTTTCGTGTATGTATCGTGTAAACATTCATTTTTATCATTTTTTGTAAAATATGTAGGTACTGTTAGTTTGACATTACAGATAGACAAATTTTATTTATTATTACAGATTAGTTCCTCAGTTGTTTTTCCATTGACTCTTCTTAATTTTAGTTTTTTTTCCCATTACGCTAATTAGGAAAGTTGAGAAGGGGGCCGATGTTTTTCATATGATCACTTGAGCATGGAAAAGTTTGTAGCGTTTGCTGATTACTGATTACTGTTTGTTGTTTGTTTGTTTGTTTGTGATGGGCGGTAATCGCATTAGCGATCTTGATCACGACTGTTTTGTATTTCTAGGTTTGTTGTTTTGTATCCTAATGGCCCAGTGGTTAATGCGCCTGAATTTCAACTTCAAGCACGAGGTTGTGGGTCCGCAACCGGGCACAGGCCAGTAACATGTGACTTTTTAATTTTTAAGCACTTTCTAAGTTGTTATTGGACATCACTGACATCCGTGAAGGAAAACATCGTGAGGAAACTTGGACTTATAGTTATTACAAGTCTGAAATCGCCAGTCCGCCTTGAGTAAGCGTGGTGATCAATGCTCGTGCCTTCTCTGCATGAGAAGAAGCCTGCCCTGCAGTGGGACACTAATAGGCTGGTATTATTATCGATACTAATAATATTATAAAGAAGAAATATTTGATTGTTTTTTTTGCAATAGGCTCCAAAACTACTGAACCGATTGGAAAAATTATGTCACTGTTGGGAAGCTACACTATCCCCTGGTGACATAGGCTATATTATATTTTCAAAAAAGTTAGGAATCCGTAAGGAAAATCACGCGAACGAAGTCGCAGGAAAAGTGCTAGTTTATTATATTTAGTATCTAATAATAGTTTCTTTAGCTAATGAAGATATGGCATAAAGTGACTTGTTCGATCGAACAAAATGCCAAGTCACCTCCAACTGAAATTTTACTTGCAGGCTCGCGTGACTCCGAAGAGTTTGGGTCAGCCGTTTCTGTTAGAAATTGTATGGACTTGATTAAAATATAGACTACGGTCATTCCGTGCCTAGATTTATTTACAAAAATGGAGGACGAAGATTTATTGTAACAGTTCTATGCGGATTTAAGTATTAAAGAAATTTTGTAAGACTATAATTTTGTATGGCAGATGTGAGTGGCAATATGCTGAGCAAGACTGACCTTATTGGTGAGGTTTTTCAGAAAGGTATAGTACTCGTAACTGGTGTGTTTGTATGACCGAATGTTTAAACGTGGACGAAGCGAAAGTATCGTAACAGGCGTTCTGTGGTTTCTGTCTACCCCCACGGGGAAAAGGCGTGAGTTTATGTATGTATGTAGCTACCCGCCCCGGCTTCGTGCGGGTGCAATGTAGATACATAAACCTTCCGCTTGAATCACTCTATCTATTGATGAAAACCGCATTAAAATCCGTTGCGTAGTTTAAAAGATCTAAGCGTACAGACGGCGGGAAGCGACTATGTAGAAAAGTAAGACCTTATTGAAATAAACGTCAGTAAGTGTTTTCGCCACTTAATTTCCATATCAGTTCTCTCAAGAGCTTGCCTTTAAAAATATACGGAAAAATGCTGGGTACCTTATAATGCTGATAAATGGTAACATTAACTTCGTTACCGTGTAACTTTGCGAGAGAACTATGGAGGCAAGCGGAGTGAAATAATTCTTCACTACTTCGTAAAGTTATAAGGAATGAAGCTTAAAGGCAAGAACTGGCTTGTGACAGTTAAATGTCTAATCTCAATCAATATGAGTATTTTGTTTATATTTTTAACTGGTTAGCTCGTGCCCCAAGACTTTGTCCGCATAATTTTTCATATGGATCAATTAAACTCTGTCAGTCTATCTGTTACGCTTTCATTACTAAACCACTGAACCGATTTTGATGAAAAATTGGTACGGAGTAAGTTTGAAGAAAGGACATTAGGAGACTACTTTTTATTCCACGACATCGTCTGCGACATTTACGCAGAAGAAGTCGCGGACAAAAGCTAGTTGTTTATTAATTTCAAATTTTGAGGACACAAACGTATTATTATGGAAGCTGTTTTGTATTTCTTAAGGCAGTTAGGAAACGCCTGAACCGAAAAACATGCACTGCTGGACAAATAACCCCGAAACGCGAGCGATTTATGATTGTTAGAAGCCCTTCAACATGGGAATTCCCATCACCAGTCTAATCAATTGCAGACACCAAAAACTGTGCCAGAAGTTATCGATGCCTTATCGATAACACGTGTTACCGCAGTACTGTCATACATTAACAGTGAGCCGGTGACGTAACGCTGCGGATTCGAGACGATGTCGAATTGTGGGAACGTTTCCAAGTCGTCACTTAGGCGCTTTGCACATAGAGCAACTATTGCAGCAACTGGCAACTAGCTGTACCGTAAGTGTTGTAGCAACTATCAACTTTTTACAGAAAACTTTTAAAGTGTTGATAGTTGCCTCAACTTATGTTGCTCCATGTGCAAAGCGCCTTAATTGAGTCTTTGCCTACTGACACTGTTTACCGTTAAACGCTGTGACGTCACCTATCTTAAGATCTGTCCAGTGCACATTTCGCCTCTTGTGTATCACGCTACAATCGCCCGCCGGCGCCGCCTGCATATCTCCCGGTGGCAGGCAAAGACTTCTCAATATTTTAAGTAAAGATTCTCATTATATTCTTTGACTAGCTTCTGCCCGCGACTTCGTCCGCTTTACGTCTCTAGTTACTGCTCCGCTCCTCATGAATTTGCCTATATAATACATTTTCTTTCCAATATAGTAGTAGTTTCAGAGATTAGTGTGATTAAACAATCAAAAGAAGTTTTAGGTTCAGGTTCAGGTTTATTATATTCGTTTAGATTTAGATTAAAAATCATTAATTCCGATTCCCTTGTTCACAAACTACACTAAAATAAGAGAATTGGCATCTCTTACTAACATACAGCGAAAGAAAAGGACGGTGACATTTTAAAACTAAGTAAGAGATGTCAAATCAGTTTTACTTTGAACTTTTCCGTGATTTTAATAAATGCGTTTAACTAAAATTACATGTGAAAGTTTCAGATTAACTAAAATTGAACGGTATAGCTTAAGTATATCAGCCCCTTTCTTGTTTTATTGGACAGAAAAAGATAGAAATAGTCTAATTATATTTGTTTGTGAACAAGGAAATCGACACCATTATCACTAACATTTAAAGCCTCCTTAAGTTTTGTAGCTTCCATCTTTGATGGGTAATTTTGAAGTAATCTGCAACACTGGGCAACCAAATGACCTCTTATCACTGACTGCTGAAGAACCGTTTCATGATCCACAAAGTCAATAAAGCGACCTTTGAAACGCTATAATTTTTCCATCGAGTTCAAAGAATTCCAGTAAGTTAGAATTTTAATAAAAACCCTTTGTCTCTATCCTTATAAATAAATGAAGCCATTTTTTATCCACTTTATTATTTAATCTCTTTGAACAAATAAGTAATATGGAAAAATGAAAAAAGATTATGACTGCATTGTACGATTAGTTTTAATTGCAATCAGCGCTCTCGTCCTTTGAGTTCAGGGGTTTCCAAAGTGGGGGCTGTGCCTCCCTAGGGGGGCACAGAGACTAGCAAAGGTATGGCATGGCATGGAGGGTATGGATCACCAGTGTAGTAAGGGACCTTATTTACAAATTACGAGCATTTCATACAAACTTAAGAGGTCTCATCATAAAACAAAGTCTTTGCTTTAAAGGTTTAAACCATTGAGCCAATTTTTGTATTACAAACTTTATCTTTAATGAAATAAAGTTCTAAATTCAAAAACTGGCTCGAATAAGGCCTCTTAGGTTTAAAAGTTTGACATTTAAATAACATAACATCACGCCTGTAATTCCCGAAGGGTTAGGCAGAGGTGTACCTATTACTACACCCACATTTCGCCAGTTAATATTTTTTTTGTAGACAAAATATTTTTGATATAAAAATCTTTGATGTTTTTTTTTCTATCTGTCTAATCTTTGATGGTAACCTAATATTTTATTTTATCGGATATTTTTTTCTTTGTACGAAAAAGACGTTGCGTCTATAATAAGCTAGGGAAAGCCTGTTCCAGTTTATCCTATTCTATGTTTCATCCTAGACTTAATCTAATCTTCAGTAATCGGATTATGCGGTGAATAGTTTTTATCGACTTGTGTGCAAGTTATATCTTCTTTAGCTTAGTGGTTTTCCGGCGTATTGCCAACTTGTGTGTACTTACTTCTTGTCCCTGATTTGTAGAATTTGGTACGTTAATAAAATATTCTCCTGATCGATTTTCTTCCACAACGCGCAGAATAAACGTAGGCACTGAGCCCTGATAATATAAATTATTATTGACTAGATTTTTTCTGCCATCAACTTCTTCTGCGTCAAAGTTGATGTATCAAAGTCAAAGTCAAAACATTTATTTCAATTAAACCATTTACAGGCACTTTTGAATTGACAAGGAGTCGGTCAGCTAGTCCGAAAGTTGAAGCTAGTTGCTCGTTCTAAAACGTAGGTAGGAGGCATCTATGGAGAACGGGAATCGTATATTCTCTCGGAATAAGAATAGTACCTAGCTTAATTTTTTTTAAGGCAAAATGGATTTGCTCTTGATTCTAGCCTAAGTCAGAGGTGACAGAGAAAGTCTACGATGGAGTGAGCTTACCCAGAAGAAGCCCGTTCACTCTAACTTAGAAGAGATTCTCTGGTCTCCCTTAGTATAAGGGCGACAGGTCCTTCTTCTACTTCTTAAAAAGTAATAGGGCTTATCTTTAACTAGCGACACGCCCCGGCTTCGGTGCAACGTAGAAACATAAACCTTTCTCTTGAATCATTCCGATCTATGATAAAAACCGAATTGAAATCCGTTGAGTAGTTTAAAATATCTAGGCATACAGATGGCGGGAAGCGACTTTGTTTTATACCAGGGGTTCAAAAACTTATATTGTCCACTGCTCACTTTGAGAATAAAAAAAATTATAGCGCCCCCATTATTTTACCCACTTAAAAACCACCTATTAGATGAAATTACAAATCACTCCCGAAGCTTCTACACAACGCCCCGATTTTTTTTCTGGTTCTCTTACCGCCCCCCTTTAGGCCTGCAGCGCCCACAAGGGGGCGTTATCGCCCGTTTTGGGAAAGGCTGTTTTATACCTTGTAAAGAGACTGGTTAAGGAGGGTCGGTAAGATATAGAAACCGGGACAACATATAATGAGGACTTATTAATGCTTTTCCTTTGCATCAACTAATTTGTATTCTTCTACCACTTCACATGAAGCATCCAGTGTGGCAATGCGCTATGGAGCCTCATAATAATATTAATGCTCTCATTATGTAATCCATTATGTGTTCTATGATGTAATTGTCGGGGTGGTGATAGACTTCCTATGTCACGTGTGATCCGTATTTTAAAGGAAATAGTGTTTATTTTTAACTGACAGTTCTCTCGAATAAAAATGGCTACCGTCTACGTACACCTAGCCTGGTTTTGTCGACATTGACATAAAGTTATATGTCTGGACTGCAGTGTTACGGGCTGCATGTCAATAACAATAGTAATAGGGGGCGAGCCTATTGCCGTCAATCGGGCACAGGGGCCTTAGACAAAGTAACATCGCTTCGTCGATTGACCACGTGACTTAACGCGGCTTATGTCAATCCCATACATTTTAGTCTTTCACGTGGTCATCGCTTCGTCGATTGACCACGTGACTTAACGCGGCTTATGTCAATCCCATACATTTTAGTCTTTCACGTGGTCATCGCTTCGTCGATTGACCACGTGACTTAACGCGGCTTATGTCAATCCCATACATTTTAGTCTTTCACGTGGTCATCGCTTCGTCGATTGACCACGTGACTTAACGCGGCTTATGTCAATCCCATACATTTTAGTCTTTCACGTGGTCATCGCTTCGTCGATTGACCACGTGACTTAACGCGGCTTATGTCAATCCCATACATTTTAGTCTTTTCTAACTTCGTTATCGTTTTGCAATTGTTACTTTGTCTAAGCCCCCAGGTCCAGAGTCCGAGGCTGCTACTATTTGCTATTGCTCTCATACAATATTGGACAAAAACAGCCTGATATGAGGCACCTAAATAACAAATACTGTCTGTCTGGTAGCTCCATTAGAAAATAGGACTTTGAAAAGTTGGCACCAACATTCCAACATTGGGCCAACCTTTACAGTTCAATTTAATATCGCAGTTTGAATATTTCTCACGACTAGTGTTTAATATTTATAAGTCAGAACTTATTGGACGAGTTCAATGCCAACGAATCTAACTATACTTTGAAGATGAGTAGGTAGTTTTGACTGGTTTTTCAGTTGGCTAGTCTAATAAAAGGATAAGCAGAATCTCCAGTCTTTGGGTAACAAAAGATGGTATTGGCTTTACTTCAGTTACATTACATAACATCACGGCTGTTATTCCCGAAGGGTTAGGCAGTGGTACACCCATTAGTACCCCCCCCCATATTTCGCCAGTTATATCTAAGTCCTATGGATTAGGGGGCGAGCATATTGCCTTCAGATGGGCACAAATCCAAGCTCCGAGGCTGCTACTAAGAACCCAAAGAAACTGCCCGACCTGGGAATCGAACCCAAGACCTCATGTTCAGCAGTTGCGCTTTGCAACTAGACCAACGAGGCAGTCATTAGCACAAAGCATAAAAAAATCATTAATAGTAGTAAAAAGAACATGACTATTAATTAACACTCTTTAAAACCACCTAAATTTTTTTTTTTCTCTTGTCCACAGGAACATCATCTCCAGAGGGCGATATCAGGCACTGGTCTGATAATACCAACGCCTGAGGTATGCCAGGTCAGCGACCTAGAGTTCTACGAGCGATGTTACCCGCCCGATTACAAAATGCCCAAGCAGCACATACATATGCAGCGTAAGTCGAACCATACAATTTTGTCGTATAATACACGATTTTTTTTCGTTACGTGATATTATGCAGACGTTTCGCGATGTCTTTTGATAGATAAGGTTTTTTTTTTTAAAGTAGTTTAGTGTTTGCAACGGTCAGTATTTTTTGTACTATTTGGCATAACGTTTTGGGAGGAGAAACGGATCTATCTAGCCTTTTCCAACTATGTTAGTCAGCTTCCAGCCCAACTGGATGCATCTGAGTACTAGTGTTTTCAATGGAGCGACTGTGTATCTGACGTCCACAACCCAGATACTGGGTAACACGATACCCCTTGGTAAGACTGGTTGTCACACTTTCGGGCTTCTGACTTAAAGATCTACGAATATCAGGTGGTCTATACGCTTTTTCTGAGGCACGGGGGTGTCACACCACCAACTTCCAATCTAGGAGCTATAGATGAGTTACCACCCGGGTAAAAACCTGTATGGATACTACCTATTTCAACCCAGGCACGCCACCCACTTTAGTTAGTGAAAACGTTGTGGTTGTAATGATGGGTTCTTCCCCTTTTTTTTCTGTTTCGGGGTGGTAAAAATCATCAAATGAGTCCTTCCGCCCTGGGTGGAGCGGAACGGACAGTCCGACATTTTCGCGGACGAAGGGCAAATAGCTAGTAATTTTTAATTCTCATTTTCTTTATTTTCCATATTTTTACACATATTTTCCTTAAAAAGCAAATAATATAGTTAATAAAAAATAAAAAAAGACGGGTTGCACTCCGGGAGTGCCGGCAGAAGTGAAAACTTGATTATTAACGTTGAGCATGTTTGATATTTTGGAATGGTTAGGGAATAATTTTGCACCAATTGCTTTATCAGTATAAAAGTACTATCATTTATGTGGTAGAATACAATATTCATTTATTGCTCTATCGTACACAAACATGACAATTTATATTACATTAAAAATTTAACACTTTAAAACTATTACAATTATTTTACATTAAAAAGTTATACACGAACATTCGCGCAAGCTCCCTGCGCTGCCTAAACGAAACAGTAGGCCCAGGCATACATTTTCGCCGCGCCGTAGAGAGGGGATAGCTGTCTACTCTCCATCCGTCTTACGCTTTTTCGATCAGATCACGTGTCCTGACGCGAGTTTAAGATTTTATACCCATTACAGAAAAAGTGCTCAACGCCGCTAAAGAAGTTTTCACTTCAAAAATATATTATTAATTCGTGTAGAGAACCACTAGCTTGGTTATCTTCTTGAATTTGACGAAGATGGAAAACTGCATCGTGCATTACTAAGAAAGCTTGCTTACTTGTAATACTATGAGCGCGTCTACGCTATTAAAATATAATATTCTCCTTCGAAAGTAGAATTTACGATTAATATAGTGCTCCTTGAAGTTTATAATAACGGAAAATAAGCTCCAACGTTGTTGAGAGCACATCGAAACTCGTGCCTTTAACTCATTGCGTCTTTAATAATGCGTTAACTAATTAATTTCTTTTCTTAAATTGATTTACAATGGTGCCGATTCTCTTGGTCACAAACTAAACTAAAATTAGACTATTTCCATCTTTTTCTGTCCAATAACACAAGAAAGAGACTAATGTAAATAAGAGCTGTCAAATTTAGTCAATCTGACACATCCATACAATTATAGTTGACATCTTAAAACGTATGGATTAAAAATACGGAAAAGTTCAAGGCAAAATTAATTTGGCATCGCTAACTTAGTTCTTTAATGTCACCGTCCTTTCCATTCGCTGTATGTTAGTAAGAGATGTCAATTCTCAAAATTTAGTCTAGTTTCTGAACAAGGGAATCGGCACCATTATGGTCTTAACATTCATAATTATGAAGTCAACTGACTTTAGAAAATATGACGTTTTTGACATCTGTCACACTGACAATTCGAGCCCGAGAAGCAGACTGATTCAGCTTGATTAACGGATAGTCATATTTTGACAGCGAACTGAATCAGCTCGCCTAACGAATAGGGAGTTATGATAACACTAGCTAATTTCTCGCGGTTTTACCCGCATTCAGTTACGTCTTTGATTACTTTTACGCTCCCGAAGCCTTACTACTGTTTCATATGAATCAGGCTAACGAATAAAATTAACAAAATTTTAATTTGACTGGCAGTTCTAGTGATTTGCTCGTTTCAACATACAAAAATTCTTCAGCTTTATCGCATTAAGCCTTATTTAGACGGCGCGATCATGCGATTTGTCGTACATTACGGGGCCGCGCGGCTGTCGTGTCGTAAGTGACTGATCATCGACGGAAATGTACCACAACTTGCACGATATTTCTTGCACCGTCTAAATAAGCTTTTACTATAGATTTTAAGAGGTCAATGTACTCGTGAATACGAGCAACTATCAGTATGAGGACAAAACGGTGAAAAAAAAAACTGTTGTTCAGTAGTCAGTACATTTTTACCGTATAGGTAACTTTACAAGGGAACTATCTGATTTTTTTCAGCGTTGGTCCCATGACGAATGCTGTAGGTGTGTCGTCATACGAGATTTTGAGATTTGTATCATTTTGAAATAAAGTTATTTGACGAGAACTAACGTTGAATTACTTATTGCTCAAAATGTGACTGACCGATCACTTTTGTATGAAACGCTCTGTCGGGGAAAGTCCACATAAGTTATTAACACGGAATATACGGCTCTGTTAGCTCGAAAGCCGTCAAATGCGGTCGTTTTCAGTTGCTACAATTTCTCCTTCAAACTTACTTTACGTACTTATGAACCAGTCAATGACCCATAAACGAGGTCATTGGTCGTCTTTTCAGTTCTAAACGGTACAGTGTCTTTGTATTTACGTAAATTGTGAAATTGAGAAGCTTTATGTTTATTCGAAACGTTGTTAGACGAAATATCCTTTAGTAGTAGACGCTTAGGCCTTCGGATTAAGTCATACAGAAGGCTTAAAAGCAATTAGGGTATTCAAAGGATCAAGAAGTTTGCTTAAAGCTGTGTTGAAGAGCAAATAATTATTGATACAGTGATGGCCAAGTGGTTAAGACCCCTTTCAAGTACCCGGCAGTGTATATGGCCCAGTGGTTAAGGCCTCTCACGCATGAGGTTCAAATCCGGGCAGGTACCAATGTGAATTTTTCAATTCATATGTACTTTCTAAAGTTTATCATGGACATCACTGGCGTCGGTGAAGGAAAACATTGTGAGGAAACCTGGACTTACTGTTCCACTCAAACCATGTCAGAGGCCCTTGAGGCGGTTTGGAAACTCTGACACTAGGGTGTCGTAAGACCTTACTGCCCACACGATAAAGAAGACGTACCCGGCAAGTACCTATGTAACTTTTTTCCCCACAGTATCGACAATTCAAAATTTTCACAGAATATGTAACACTTCGTAACTTTTAATCTTTTTACCTTAATTATTTATAGCATCACCGCCATATTTTTTATACGCCCACAGGCAGCCAATCTTTCCAAATATAGCGAGAGATTCCCCGAAAATTTCATCCGCATGAAATTCAGTTTCGTAGAATTCGCTACGAATTGCTGCTACAACTTTGTCAAGGACATTTTACCCGATGAAGCCTGTATTGAAATAGGTCATGCGTCGCACAGGAAACGCCAACTTAATTACTTGTTTTATAGTACACCATGGCATGCGTAAACTAACGCCATTTACTATTTGATTTTAGTAAAAAAATATCGATCTTACTTTAAAGAGAAAGCATTTGTTTCAATTAGAACATTTACAGGCACTTTTGAATTATCAAGGACACTGTCAGTTAGTCAGAAAGTTGAAGCTAGTTGCTCGTTCCAAAACGCAGGTAGGCCTGTATGGGAAAGAACGAGCTAAGTTTAAAAAGGAAAGACTGACGCGACCAGAAGAGAATATTATTAATATGCATGAACTTAATGAAGGTACACCCACATTTCGCCAGTTATGATGTTTAAGTCACATGAAATAGGGGGCGAGCCTGTTGCCATCAACCGGTTACAAATACAGACTACGAGACTGCTACTGAGAAATTCCTGACAGAAAAACCTAATAACACTGCCCAACCGATGAATCGAACCCAAGACCTCATCCTCAGCAGTCGCGCTGTGCGACCACTAGACCGAGGCAGTCAAAACATTGCACTGCGAGGCACTGGCGAAATGTAGGTGTACTAATGGTTACACCTCTGCCTATCCCCCCGGAGATTACAGGCGTGATGTTATATTATATATACTTACTACCTATACTTCTATACTAATATTATAAAGAAGATAGATTTAATTATTTGTTTGTTTGATTGCATTGAATAAACTCCAAAACTACTGAACCGATTTGAAAAATTATTTCACAGTTGGGAAGCTATACTATCCCCTGGTGACAGGCTAGATTTTTTTTAATAAAAAAATTAGGTATCCGTAAGAAACATCACGTGAACGGAGCCGCGGGGAGATTGCTAGTGTTAAATTAAGGTTTCGATGAATTATAGAGATACGAATAACGCTACATCCCCTTGGGTCACCCCCAGGATAAACCCCCTGGTCCATCAAAACCCTTTTTCGCTAAGCTACAAAAGTATTCTATATGTTAATCTTGAATTAACTATTTCTGCGCATAATCCAACCTAATCCTCTTATAGAGTAAAACCTTCATGATTATGTACTGTTTTAATTCACATCCCCTTTCAGACACCCAAAATTTTACATTTATTATAATGACTAGCTACATCGCGCGGTTTTACTCGCGTTCAGTTACGTCTTTGGTTACTGCTCCGCTCCTATAGGACGTAGCGTGATGTTATATAGACTATCTATTTTACTCCTCATGAATCTGTCTATATATTTTCATCAAATATATTTTTTTTATTCTTCCGACTGGTAGTTCCAGAGATAAGCGCGTAACAAACAAAAAAACCCTTCAGCTTTATTATATTAAGATAGATATATAATAACGACTAAAGTAACGATGGATGAATGGTGTGAAAGATGACAGCGGTTAGAATGAAAGTAATAAATGTATGAAAAAACATAACATAACATAACATCACGCCTGTAATTCCCGAAGGGTTTAGGCAGAGGTGTACCCACTAGTACACCCACATTTCGCCAGTTATGTAAAAAAAAAAAAAAAAAAAAAAATGATTTATACGAATTAATAAAGTTAAAGTAAAAATAATATAATAATAGTAAGGCGAGTAATGGGTAGCTCGCCTTCCGATGAAGGACGAGGCCCGGGTCGACGGAGCGTTCTGTTCGCGCGCGCCTCAAAGAACTGTCAGCACAGGGACGGGGCCCCCAATGGGGCCAACGCCTACCGGGGTTGCGGGACGTCTTAACAGGATACCGGAACGTAAAGGGCAACAGAAGGAACAGGGTGGTTTTTTAGTAAGTAAAAGTCTGTCAGTCCCCCAAGGCGGAAGGAGTCATTTGAAGACGTTACCAATTAAAAAAAAAAAAAGGAACACATCCAGTCTCAAGATATCTATCATAGTCATGAACAAACAAACACCACAACAATGCGTTCTCTGTAACCTTTATTCTTAAACCAATAAAGCTTAAATTAATCGACGTCTTCTGCAAAAAAGTGCGCAGATAATATTTGACATTGATTGGTGAGGCTTATTAGAAAGGATTATGACCTTTGCGGTAATATTTTTTCTATTCTTCTATGTTTTGCTGCGTTCTTTGTTTGAAGGAAGCTTTGAGTCTTTGTGACTGTGAGACATAACATCAACATGACATCACGCCTGTAATCACCGAAGGGTTAGGCAGAGGTGTACCTGTAGTACACTCACATTTCGTCAATTATGTTTTGAGTCCCACGTAATAGGGCAAAAACCCAGACTCCGAAGCTGCTCCGCTGTCCGCGGCTTCGCCCGGGTAAAAATTAACTCTTCGTAGAGTAATTTGAACTATTACCCCAAGGAAACTCATTACCGGGATAAAAAGTATACTATGTGTTAATTCAGAAAATGGTCTATCTATGTGCCAATTTTCATCCAAATCTGTTCAACAGTTTACGCGTGATTGAGTGACAAACATCCAAACATATTAACAAAGCTTCACATTTATAACGTAAGTAGGATTATTGATCAACGATTTCTATGGAATTGAATAGCAAAATATTTATTTGAATAAAAAGTCAACAGTGACGGCATTCGACACTTCAGTTGTCGCGTGCGTCTTATATTTGTAGCAATGATGTAGGTCGTATGTGGGTGTCCTCTTATCCAAAACGACTGTACGCTCGCTCAAATTATCACCACCCTAACAGCTCCAGGCAAGATATTTTTATCTTAAAAAAAAACTAACAAGCGTCCCTTTCATAAATATTTCTATTCATTCCTTGATGTTAAAAGAAGAAAGGATTCCACGAATAAACACGTCAGCACGCGTCTTCTATCAGAATGACACGGGTGTTTTGAGGAATTAATGAATAATGTGTCAACTCGTCCCCTCGGATTTGTACAAGACAAGTGGAACAGACAAGCTTTTTGTTATTAGTGTCATATTATTTCGTCATTTTTCAACGTGGTTTCATCTTGGTGTTCCCCATGGTATGAGGACTTTATTGTTCTACTAGCATCTGGCCGCGTGGTGTTTTCACCCAAGGTTTTGTCTTTGGTTACTGCTCTGCTGCCTCGTTGGTCTAGTGGTCGCAAGCGCGACTGCTGTGCATGAGGTCTTGGGTTCGATTCCCAGGTCGGGCAAAGTGTTATTGAGTTTTTCCATCAGGAGTTTCTCAGTAGCGGCCTCGGAGTCTGGATTTGTGCCCGGTTAATAGCAATAGGCTCGCCTATTACATGGGACTAAAAAAAACATAACTGGCGAAATGTGGATGTACTAATGGGTACACCTCTGCCTAACCCTTCGGGGATTGCAGGCGTGATGATGTGATGTTATGTTACTGCTCTGCTTTCGTAGCGTGATGTTATGTAGCCTATACCAGGGGTGGTCAACTTTATTAGACCCAAGATTGACTTTCTGCTGACGAAACCGTGTGCGATCTATCAATTACATAACTACTTCTTGAGTTTTTAAATGAAACTGTATATTTCAGTATATAGGTACATTTATATAGTATTTTCTATTATGTTACTTATAACATCGTTTTGGTTTGTACTGTAAATATGTTATAATTGTGTGTGTGAATAAATAAATAAATACATAATAATTACGCAACGCATCACGTTACTGTATGTTATACGTATTTATATTCTTTGATTTGCTGGCCATCCCTGGCCTATACTATTTCTAATTAATTTGGTTATCAAAACCTATCGAGTGGGGCAACAAAATAAAAATAGGTAATTGAAAATTATCTTTAAGCATTTCTTCTCAGCATTTTTACTTGAACTTAACCACGCGCACGTGCTTGTATGACGAGATGTATGAACGTAGATGAGGCGAAAGGAGTATGTAAAGATCGTAGCAGGTGGCGTTCTGTAGTTTCTGCCTACCTCCATGGGAAAAAGGCGTGAGTTTATGTATGTGTATGTATGTGTATGTATGTATGTTAACCACGCCAAACTACACCTACTGCTTCTTATATTCCCTTTCACTTCAAAACCGTTATTAAACTTAATTTCAATGAAACCCCCAGTCCACCGGACGTTTGCGGTGCAATTGAACGCCATATGCCGCGCACCATCTGTTTGTATGTACCGCTCGTTACTCGGAAACGGCTGTGTCGATAAACTATACTTTGATGCGTTGTGCATCTTAATAACTCCACAACAGCTTTCTTTGTGTTTGACCGTTGGCGCGTCAAAGTCGGAAAATGCAGTGGGTACAAACAGTTTTATCCATACTAAGATTATAAAGTGTAAGGGGGCGAGCCTGTTGCCATCAACCGGGCACTAATCTAGACTCCGAGGCTGCTACTGAGAAATTATGAAAAAACCCAATAACTCTCTGCCCGATCTGGGAATCGAACCCAAGAGCTCATGCTCAGCAGTCGCGCTTGACGACCACTAGACCAACGAGGCAGTCACCTCAAAAAGCAAAGCATTTATTTATTTCATAGATATTACACCACAAACAAACAAACAACAAATCCTATTTCAAACATGCCAGTTCCGTTTCCAAGTATTTAAATATTCGTTTTAATCGGATTTAGGCTGCATACTCCGAAATTACTACTACTAAATACTTAAAACTATATTTAATCCGGTCACACCCAAAGGGCAGGTCGTCAACAGATTTGGTTGAATGCGCCGGTTAAAAGCTTTTTGGTATATGTACACACAGCAAAACAGATAAGTATGCAGGGTCGTCAGATATAGTTGAAGTTTTCTTATAAACCGATAGATGTCTTTGACTGAAACTTAAATTAATTAATTAACTGTTCAATGGTGCCGATTCCCTTGTTCACAAACTAGACTAAATTTAGAGAATTGACATCTCTTACTAACATACAGCGAAAGGAAAGGACGGTGACATTCCGTGACATTAAAGAACTAAGTTAGAGATGTCAAATTAGTTTTGCCTTCAACTTCTCCGTATTTTTAATCCACACGTTTTAAGATGTCAACTATAACTGTATGGATGTGTCAGATGGACTAAATTTGACAGCTCTTATTTACATTAGTCTCTTTCTTATTTTATTGGACAGAATAAGATGGAAATAGTCTAATTTTAGTTTAGTTTGTGACCAAGGGAATCGGCACCATTATCTACGTTTTAAACTAAATTACATTCGAAAAAATCTATCGGTTTCTTTGAAAACTTTAACAATACTGACGACCCTGCATACCTATCTGTTTTGCTGGCTGTACCAATAGGTGTGTGTGTGTGGGGGGGGGGGGGTTAAAGCAATAAAATACTGTTTGTGTGATTTTAATCGTGCGTATGGCGTATGTGTGTGTTTGGTACACAGAGGAGAGTGCTTGCTTACATGCGGGTGACGGACGTGTAGACTGCGATCTGATCATTGCATGCTATCTTTAGGAGAAATCTCTCTGTTTTCGACTACTCTGAACTTCTGAACACAGAGTACCTAGTCGAAAACAGAGGCATTTCCTAAGACTCATTCATAGTTGTGAGTTTTTATGCACACACAGTAAAACAAGTACTTTTTTATAAACTTGTATCCTATTACAAATGTTAGCTTCGTCATAACCTAAACTAAAATGATACAAAATTAATAACCTACATGAAAACAAGATAAAAGTGGAGTACCTCTACTTAGTATTAAACAAAGTCGCTTCCCGCCGTCTGTAAGCTTAGATTCAAACCCCACAGTCTCATGCATGAGAGGCGGGCGCCTTAACCACTACAGACATAAACACGATATTCAGATACCTTAAAATATAATTGAAACGTAGTCACGAGAATCAAAAACAACTTTAAATTAAACAAAATAAAGTTTAAAATAACAAACATTACCGTAGACGTAAGCACTAGTTATAAAGTTCGGAAAACATTAACGGAAACTTTAATACATAAAGCTACTCTATAGTTTTCATTAGTATGAACAAGTTTTTGTTTAACGAGTACTTTCTAAGCGCTGGGAATATGGAAAACTATTGAGTTTCGTCTACTAACAGTAGTTGCTACCATTAAAAGTTCAATTCAATGTGTTTGCTCTTGTTGATTGGCAAATTTTTTTTTTGACTGAAAATAAAGAAAGAAAAACTTTTTATTCACGTGAAAGTGACGCAGAATACACAATGCACTGCACTGCTCGGTTAGTTTTCTAAGTTCGATTTTCATGTCGGGCAAAGTGTTACATATTAGGTTTTTCCTTTAGGAATATCTTAGTAGTAGCTTTCGCCTGCAACTTCGCTCGCAAATTTTATTTAAAGACATGTGGCGCCATCTGTTATCATAAGAACGTTATTGTGATTTTTATCGGGACGAAAGGTACCGTATGTCCTTTTTTGTACACCTGACAACGTATATGCAAAATTTCGGGATGATCGGTTTAGTAGTTTTAGGCGTGGAAAGGTAACAAACAAAGAAACAAACTTACTTTCGCATTTATAATTTGTTTAGGATAGGATTAGTTAGGATAAGTCCGGAGATTGAAAGTTGATAGTATAACTATTCTGTACAAGAGTGTGAATACCGTCAAACTGACACGAACTATTAGTTCGAAACTCAATAAGCAACATGGCGTACGTTTCGCAAATTTCGCAATTCCCAGTTCGCTGCGGGCGAACTCTGCGCCGGAGTTCAATACTCTACCAAACGTTATGGTGAGTTTAATGCTAAATAAACGTAGATAATGCCATTGAACCACCATACCGTGTGTTAATATGATGTCATATCTCTATTTTGGACATGGGACCGAACGTTTTGTGAAACAGAGGTTTTTAGGTATGTCAATCTGCCTAGCCTTTTCCCGACTATGTTGGGGTCGGCTTCCAGTCTAACCGGATGCAGCTAAATGCCAGTATTTGACACAGAGTGACTGTCTATCTGACCTCCACAAGTAACTGGGTAATACGATACTCCTTGGTAAGACTGGTTGTCAGACTTTCAGGCTTCTGAAGACATGTAACGACTGTCAAAGATACACGCATGACAGCCGAGACCAACGGCTTATGAAAAAAAAAAAACATTTATTCACGTGAAAGTGACGCTCTCGGAGTCTGGATTTGTGACCGGTTGATGGCAATAGGCTTGCCCCCTATCACATGGGACTTAAACATAGCTTGCGAAATGTAGGTGTACTAATGGATGTGTACTAATGGACTGCCTAACCCTTCGGGGATTTCAGGCGTGATGTTATGATCTTTCACCATTAGAATGCTACATTAGCCCTGAGTAACATAGGCTATATTTATTACACCCGTGCGAAGCTGGGGGCGGGTCGTTTACATATTTATAAAAAGAACTATTTATAACACTTATCGCTCTACATACCCACACAAATAAGTACCAACTATTGACATTACCGCGATGTACGTGCCTCCACGTGGGCGTTACACGTGGATGTGTCGTTTTCCGCTCGCATAGCCGGAAAATGATTGCAGGCTCCCCGATTTTAATTGGATATTTTGTCGGAAATTACATTGATTTTATGCAAAATATCTCAAATGATATCTTTTAACAATAGATACCGAGAACGAAAGACTAGTGCAGGGTCACAAAATAGTGGACCGCAGTCCATATCCGGACCGCGAACGGATATTGCGAGGACATTAAAAAAAAACAGTAAACTTCATATATCTAAAAGGTAAAATTTAAAAAACCCCCGGCAAAAAATAACTTAAAACAATTCCGACTAATTTACCTTTCAAACAAAAAAAAAACAACATCAAATTTGGTTCATCCGTTCGGGAGCTGCGATGCCACAGAGACACACCCTAACACGTCAAACTTATAACACCCCGTCGTTGTTAAAAACTATTATTCAAATCTATCATTATGTGAATAACAAAATATAAAATTTGTGGCATTTAAGTGTAGCCCAGTTTTTAGTATAAATATATATTTTATCTGTTATCACCAAGTGGACTGGGTCCCTTACTTACTGTAGTGGTAGTAGTAGTGTATTATGTATCCAAGATAACCCTCCGTTCTCCCCAGACGACGAACATCCATGAGAATCATAACAAAGCAAACAAAAAGTTATAGGAAGGAAGGAAGGTTAATTATGCTCTAAAACCAATTAACACTTTGGTCACAGATTACTGAATAGTTACTACGTAACAGATACTTCACTCAGTACAAAATTTCCAATACCTATTACGATAATTGCCTACTCCCTCTTGTCAACAACCACTGTATGCTAAAATGCGCTTAAATGCTCAAGCGTACAGCAGTGATTGCTTCGCACCGCGCGATTCCACAGTAATCGCAGGGCTGCCTCTTCGATAAAATTAAATTAACATAACTTTTTATCTATGTTATTGAGAACTGTGAATAAGTTCTGACTTTTATGTGGCAGTTAAAAATTTTATCATTTATAAAATATTTAACCAACTTAACAAAAAGGAGGTGATCAGACATACAGGCCAAACTGAGAAGTTTGACTTGTATGGTTTGTAGGTATGTATGTTTGTGCGCGATAATCTCGCGTTTAGCTAAACCGATATCGATGCGGTTTTCAGAAAAGGATTTGTTACCTTTAGGAGAACGTTTTAAAATAAGTATAATACTTCTTAGTTTGATTATGATCTTCGGAGATGTTCACTAGAAATGAAAAAAAAAGCCTTAAAAACAAATTTTTTTTTTTTATGTTAGTGCTAACAGCTGGTAATTACGAATCGAAAAAGCACCGACATCAAAGAAGAAATTATTTCTTACGGTTTAGTGTTTTGAAGTCGGTTCTCTTTTTTAAAGTTTGTTTTATTATATTTGTAAGTTTGTTTTGTTTTATATATTGGTGCTAACTGTGGAAGAAACCTAGATAAAACATAATAACACGGCATCGTAATACGCGTACAAACGAACAGCACTATTAAAATTGAACGGCGTGCGCGCGCTTCGCTTGCGAAAACCGCACTGAATTTGATCCGCCGGCGGACCGAGACCGCTCGGCTGGGCGGTAGGCACTTATAGCGCGCAAGTACATGGAGTGACGGAGGCCTGCTTTGGTATCGGCTATTCAGCTATCGGGGTGTGTGTGCAAAGGGTTGAAACGAGAATCCTATATGTGTGTGTTTAATTAAAGGGTTGAAAGTTCGCAGACAGACGATCGATATCTTGTCCAACATTATGTCTGGTCTGCACCACTTAAAAATGTATGACGTTTTCATAATTTAGTAGAAGGTTAAATTTCTGCGAATTTTACATACCGATTTGGCATTTGTTTAGTGGAAAATATTGCCAGCGTTGCGGATTTTGTTCAAAAGAGTTACCGCGACCCTGGAACGTAAAGGGCATAATGAGGAATACGGATGGGTTTTAGTCAATAAGAGTCTGACATTCCCTTCCGCTTTGCCCGGAGCGGAAGAAGTCATTTGATGACTAATGGTTCCCAGTCACATTTCTCTAAACAAATATTTTATAGTAATCAAGTCAAATCATTTATTTCAATTACACTATTGAAAGGCACTTTTGAACGTCATATACGGAAAAAAGAATTAATCTAATTGCCCCTTCCAAAATGCAGTTTCGTATGGAGAAGAATGGGCATGAAACTCCATTCTTACTCATCTTGCTTCTATTATAAATGTGAGAGTTCGGATGGATGGATGTTTGTTACTCAATCACGCCAGAACGGCTGAACATGTCTGAATTAAATTGAACATAGAGATGGATTATAGTCTGGAATAGTACATAGGCAGTGAGAATAAAACTTTGACGCGGACAAAAACTAGATAAAAATAAATGTTTTAGAATACACTTGTAAACCCAATTTCTTAGGAATTTCTCAGTAGCAGCCTTAGAATCTGCATTTGTGCCCGGTTGATGGCAATTGGCTCGCCCCTAGTACATGGGACTTAAACATAACTGACGAACTGTAGGTGTTCTAATGGGTACACCTCTGCCTAACCCTTCGGGGATTATAGGTGTGATGTTATTATGTGTCGAAAACCCAATTAATTTGAGTACTTCCAGAGTTTAACTCTTACAAACAAACGTTAAACTCTTTTTAATATTAAACACTTTAGTTCGACTACGGCACGCCTATCCTATACGAGACCTGACGCTCACATCTCTCATTTTTTATGCATTTACCGGCTTCCATTAGTCATCAGGCAGCTATTCTACATCGTTGGAATCTCGTCAAGTATTCGGTTAGCGAACGTACCGTACATAATGTTAATTTTGAATAGCACAACCGCAGTACCTTTTGAAAGTTCTTTTTAAGGTTATTTTTAGAATTCTGCACCTAAAAAGGAACACTTAGGATCACTTCTTTGTCCGTCTGTCCGCCTGTCAAGACCCTTTTTTTCAGGAACGCGTGGAGGTGTCGAGTTGTAATCCGAGTTATCCAAGAGTGAGTATGGAGTTTCTTGCCCGTTCTTCTCCATACCAAACTACCTTTTGGAATGGGTAACTAGATTCAATATGATAATTTTTCTTTTCTCTTGTAAATGACGTTCAAAAGTGCCTTTTAATGGTCTAATTGAAATAAATGAGTTGACTTTGACTTTAATCAATATCAAATACTGCAGTCTCACGGAGCTATGAAAAAAAAAAACTAAATCAACGCAATCGCAAAAGGTCGGTAATGGCGCATATTTTGACACTCGTAAGGAAATGAAAACCTGCAGAGATGAGAAAAAGATGTGACTTAACACCTCACTAACTTTATTATTTCATAATAAATATAATATTTTTTAAATTTTTAATCTAAATTGCTATATTTTATGATCATAAAATTAGGGTTCCGTAAGAATAATCACGAGACGAAGTCGCACAAGTATCCAATATTGTACAAGCTATTTTTCCGTACCCATTTTACTTTGTAACTCATAATTAAATCAGTGTCCAACACCCTCCTAAACGCTCTCTTAATATATTTTTTAATATTGAACAGTATACACAAAGGGTGTGCTTTTAAATTCAATTGAAGCCGTCGTGTTGGGTTCCTTTAACGGGAGTATTAAAAAGCGAATAATATTGGACATTTTCTAGTCTGTGAGTAGGGTTACCAAGCGTCCGGGTGAAGCCGGACATAGTCAGACTTTTTTGATGTAATAATAAAATGATCCATTGTTTATATTCGTGTACTTCTTCTGTTGTTCATAATGATAAGTACATTGACCCCTTTTCAGGTTTCTGGTAAACAAAAAAATAATCTTCTAAACATTATGTGTTTAGAAGATTATTTTTTTGTACGCCACGCCTGTAATCCCCGAAGGGCTAGGCAGAGGTGTACCCATTAATACAACCACATTTCGCCAGTTATGTTTAAGTCCTATGTAACAGGGGACGAGCGAGCCTATTGCCATCAACCGGGCGCAATTCGAAATCTTAAGAAATCTGGATTCCTGTAAAGTAAAATACAATAATTTTAGAACTCTACCCAAGGTTATAGGACTGTGAATCGAACAGATGTACTATAATCGTACATTATTTACGGACATAAAACAAACGAATACATACACACAGGGTTGCCAGGCGCCCTGAAATAGCCGGACATAGTCAGGCTATTGAGTTTTGTGTGAGTCGATGTTCGGCCTGTCTAGCTTTTGTTAGGCTTATTACATTTAACCAAAAAATATTTTAAAATAAAAAATCTAAAAGACCTAATACTTTTTACAACTCAAACAAAAAATTCGGCCTTCTTTTTTGCCTAATTTTACTCAAAAAGTCCGGCTTAACTATCAGGCGATTCGGCTTTCTGAATATTGGATCTGGCAGCCCTACGCACGTACGTAATGTCCCAAATTATAAACGGAGACACGGCATTCAGCGTTCGTACATTAAAATAAACATAAACCTTTTTAATTACCGTTTTAATCCATCCGAGGTACTGTTTATAAATTAAACATGGCCTAGACTTACAAATTAAAAGTTTTGTGGGAGTCTAGCCCTTGATTATAAGTTTACAAAACAAAATAAAGCTATGTCTACAACAGTGTGCTTTCACGTTGCGCAAGGGTTCCTAAACTTATTTTGTCTACTGCCCACTTTGAAAGAAAGAAAGAAAAACTTTTTATTCACGTGAAAGTGACGAACAATACAAAATTTTTCTTAGCGACACTGGCATTGCTGAGAACATGGAGGAGGGTGTGAAATCGCCCGACGCGTTGCTTTTGACGGTTGAGGAAACCGACAAATTTAAAAACCGGTATAATATTTAACAGTTGCCAGTTGCGGCAATCAGGAACTAACTTAGTCATTGATTACAGCAACTGAAAACTATTGACGATCGCCGCAACTCGAAACTCGAGTTGCTATGTGTGCGCAGTCCAATTGAAATATATGTAAACAGCTAGTTGCTGTAATAGTTGCTCTATGTGCAAAGCGCCTAATGGTACCTATAGATAACTTGTTTCTCTAGATATTCAAAGCAGCCCCGTTACTCATGCTTGGCAATATCACCGAAGCAACAGTAGTTAATCACGTTGCCAACCCGTCTCGTGCCGCTGTGTATTTATTGCACCTATTCATTGTTGTTGATTGATATTCTACCTAGGTGTTCCGTTCATCATTCATATTAGTATTGTCTTAAAATAAACAGGATTCTTGACGTGATTGCGATGTCACCTGTGACCAAAAATAACCGAAGATGGATGTGTAAAAAATAATAAAAAATATACACCCATAAATAAAAATACTAGTACACCCACATTTCGCTAGTTATGTTTAAGTCCCATGTAATAGGGGGCGAGCCTATTGCCATCCACCGGGCACAAATCCAGACTCCGAGGCTGCTACTGAGAAATTCCTGATGGAAAAACCCAATAACACTTTGCCCGACCTGGGAATCCAACCCAAGACCTAATGCACGGCAGTCGCGCTTGCAACCACTAGACCAACGAGGCAGTCGGGGTACACCTCTGCCTAACCCTTTGGGGATTACAGGCGTGATGTTATGTTATGTTATGTTATAAAAATATTCACCCATAAAGATTGCCATTCGAGGTGTCACCGTGGCTTCGTTCACGTCAATAAGTAGGTAGTGAATATATATCCTAATCCTAACCACAGATTACTGAATAGTTACTACGTAACAGATACTTCACTCAGTACAAAATTTCCAATACCTATTACGATAATTGCCTACTCCCTCGCGTCAACAACCACTGTATGCTAAAATGCGCCTAAATGCTCAAGCGTACAGCAGTGATTGCTTCGCACCGCGCGATTCCACAGTAATCGCAGGGCTGCGTCTTCGATAAAATTAAATTAACATAACTTTTTATCTATGTTATTGAGAACTGTGAATATGTTCTGACTTTTATGTGGCAGTTAAAAATTTTATCATTTATAAAATATTTAACCAACTTAACAATAAGGAGGTGATCAGACATACAGGCCAAACTGAGAAGTTTGACTTGTATGGTTTGTAGGTATGTATGTTTGTGCGCGATAATCTCGCGTTTGGCTAAACCCATATCGATGCGGTTTTCAGAAATGGATTTGTTACCTTAGGAGAACATTTTAAAATAAGTATAATACTTCTTAGTTTGATGATGATCTTCGGAGATGTTCACTAGAAATGAAAAAAAAGCTTAAAAAAAAAGAGAACCGACTTCAAATAAAGCACTAAGCCGTAAGAAATAAATTGTTTTTTTTTTATGTTAGTGCTAACAGCTGGTAATTACGAATCGAAAAAGCACCGACATCAAAGAAGAAATTATTTCTTACGTTTTATTGTTTTGAAGTCGGTTCTCTTTTTTAAAGTTTGTTTTATTATATTTGTAAGTTTGTTTTGTTTTATATATTGGTGCTGACTGTGGAAGAAACCTAGATAAAACATAATAACACGGCATCGTAATACGCGTACGAACGAACAGCACTATTAAAATTGAACGGCGTGCGCGCGCTTCGTTTGCGAAAACCGCACTGAATTTGATCCGCCGGCGGACCGAGACCGCTCGGCTGGGCGGTAGGCACTTATAGCGCGCAAGTACATGAAGTGACGGAGGCCTGTCCTAACTAATATTATAAAGGCGAAAGTAAGTTTGTTTGTTACCTCTCTTCGCCTAAACCGCTGAACCGATCATCCTCAAGTTTTGCATACACGTTGTTAGGTGTACAAAAAAGGACATAAGGTACATTTCATCCCAATAAAAAGTACTATTCCCGAGACAATAACGTTCACACAATGACGTTCTTTTGATGATAATGTCTTTCGAAAGGGCACTCACTCATCATCATAAAAATTCAAAAACTGCTCGACGTATAAAGATGAAATTTGGCAAGGAGGTAGTTTATACTTAGCAGACGACCACATAGAGTGGATTTTCCAAATTTCACCCCCTAAGGGGATGTAACGGTGGTCCTAATTTTGCATATGGAGAAATCAACTTTGACATGAGCAAAGTCGCGGCCAGAAGCTAGTACTTGTATAAATCCAAGGCTTATTCGATTAATTACTTAAGCTTTCCCTCGATATTTTTTTCTAGAAACAAAAAACATTCGCTGCAACCTCATATACAGATGGATACAGAAATAAAAGGCTTGAAAAGAGCAGCGAATCGATACAAACAATCTGCTAACAACACAGTCTGATCGGATATCCAAAACCGCAAAGCGATCGCCGCTTCGGCTCCATTTCCATTATTAAATAGAAATCGGTCAAGTTGGTTTTCCATACTAAGCCGAGTGCAGCCGTATGTATGTATGAAGTATGTATAACGGGTGTAGAAAGGCATATAAGAGCGTTGACAATATGTGCTACGAAAGATGAGACTTGACACACCACACAAACTTTATTATTTTGGGTTTGTCCTCAAATAGTAGATCTGTCACCAAAATATATAGTTGCCACATAACATAACGCCTGTAAAACTCGAAGGATTAGGCAGAGTTGTACTCATAAGTACACTCTCATTTTACCAGTTAAATAAAATCCCATATAATAGGGGGCGAGGCTATTGCCATCAACCGGACGCAAATTCAGACTCCGAGGCTGCTACTGAGAAATTCTTGATGGAAAAACCTAATCACACTATACCCGACCATCGAATCCAACACCTCATGATCAGCAGTCGCGCTTTGCGACCACTAGACCAACGAGAAAGTCAAGTTAGATTGACAAATAATCTTTTTTTTTTATGTGGTAAATGTCATCAAATAAGTCCTTCTGCCCTGGGTGGGGCGGAAGGGACTGTCCGGCTTTTACTGACTAAAAAACCACCCTGTTCCTTCTGTTGCCTTTTACGTTCCGGGGCCACGTTATCCTGTTAAGACGTCCCGCAACCCCGGTTCTGAGAACCAGTGATGAATGATTTGACACCAATGTATCGTTTGACATCAATTTACAGTATCCAGCATGACGGACGCGGCAAAAAGGTCAAATAAGATGCGCTATGAAAGTTTAATTGATTGGTGATTCTTAGAACTTGTTTGTGAACGTTCAGGCGACGATTTAGAGGTCGTAGGAACATACAGGGTGTCCGGTTTTCAATGGATTATCTTGAAATGGGTCATGGTAGAACTAATGACTAATCTGGGAAAAAATACAAATAAAAAAAAAACCAAGTAGTACCAAAGATATGATTCATTTAATAAGATTCGTTGTTTTTTGTGACCTTTTTTTACATTCTTGTACACCACGACCACGAATTAATGAATTCTGTCGGTTTTTTATTGTTAACGTAATTTACGTTAACTAAGCTGATAGATAAGTAATCCAGAATAGGACTGCTATTAAACGGTTTTGAAAAAAAACAACTTAAAGTATGTTCTTTTGGAAAAAATTGTGAAAAAAAATCTATTTGAAAAAGTTTAAGCGTCCGTAGCTTAAAAAAGATGTATCGAAACACAAGTGGCCAATAATTTTATAAGATTATGTGTTTATAGCCGATTTCAAAATGGTGTGATTCAGTTTTGTACCTAATATAAATAGTGAATTATTGCTATTCGTTTTCAAAAGGAGCGAAATTTGGGTAAACAACAAAGTTTGAGATATTAGAATATTTATTTACATTAAATGTATCTGGTCATTGGGGTTTCATAAAAAACAGCATTTGATATTAATGACACTGTTTTTGACTGCTAATCATGAGGTTTTGGGTTCGATTGCCAGGTCGAGCAGTGTTATTGGGTAAAGTGTTATAACTGGTGAAATGTGGCTACACCTCTGCCCTTCGGGGATTACAGGCGTGATGTTAAGACTGTATTCGTTGTAAATTACATTCGTTGTAAATTGTCTGCCACCCACTCTGATTCAGACCCTACATTTTAGAATAAATGCTCTCCTTAGTAGTCGTATATCACGTCGATCGCTTATTTTTGATGTGGTTGACCGGACACGGCTACCTAAGTCTTTCAAGGATCGACTTCGCGTAATAATTTTCCTTAAGACAGCCCAAATAAAAAAAAAACACGGTCACACCATATTTTCATCATATCACATCCCACAAGTCGCATTACAGGTTAACCAAGCTTTCCTATTAATTACTAACGTCTACAAATCTTTTTATTTAAACCCTGATGGTCAGGTTCATCTAATGTTCAAATTTGTTACAATATTGCAAACTTTGTTGTTTAACCAAATTCCGCTCCTTCTGAAGACGACTAGCAATAATTCACTCTTTACATTAGGTACAAAACTGAATCATACCATTTTGAAATCGGCTATAAACACGTAAGTTTTTAAAATTTTTGGCCACTTGTGTTTCGATACATTTTTATAAAACTACGGACGCTTAAACTTTTTCAAATAGAATTTTTTTCACAATTTTTTCCAAAAGAACATACTTTAAGTTGTCTTTTTTCAAAACCGTGTAATAGCAGTCCTACTTTTGATTACTTATCTATTAGCTTAGTTAACGTAAATTACGTTAAAAATAAAAAACCGACGGAATTCATTAATTCGTGGTCGTGGTGTACGAGAATGTAAAATAAGGTAACAAAAAACAATGAATATTATTAAATTAATCATATCTTTGGTACTACTTGTTTTTATTTTTTAATGTATTTTTTTTCTGAATCGCCATTAGTTCTACTATCACCCATTTCAAGATAATCCATTCTTTACCGGACACCCGATATATACATACACTAGCACTTGTCCCGCAACTTCTGCGTGATTTTTCTTACAGATCTCTAAATTTTAGATAATAAATTAATATAGCCTATGTCACCCGGGATAGTGTAGCTTTCCAACAGTGAAAGAATTTTGCAAATCGGTTCAGTAGTTTCGGAGCCTATTCAATGAAAACAAACAATCAAAATCTTTCCTCTTTATAATATTAGTATAGATTAGCATTTTACCGATACCTATAGTATTTTCGGCGCACGCCAAATAATGACAGGCAAATTGTTTATGCCTTGGATTACATTATTGAAGTTTTAGTAGGAATCCCTACTTTTTTCTAGTAATAAATATAGCCTATGTTACTCAGGGATAATGTAGCATTTTAATGGTGAAAGAATTTGTGAAATCGGTCCAGTAGTTTTTGAGCTAATTCGTCAATCATACAAAAATACAAATCTTTCCTCATAGTAGTGCGCAACGTAACGCACGCAAAACACTACTCTCAACAAATTCATATCTGACTGGCAGTTTCAGAGATTGACGCGTTCAAATAAACAAAAGACACACCTTCACCTTTATGATATTAGTATAGATAGATTGCTCGTCCCGTCGCCTACCCAACCCTAGGGAAATTAGTCTTTCACAGTACCTACCTACACTATTGTGTTAGCATTGTACACAAAGCCTATCCCAATTTGTTTTAGAATGTGTTAATCTATAAAGTCAAAGTCAAAAACATTTATTTCAATTAGACCATTTACAGGCACTTCTGAATTGTCAATCAGTCGATCAGTTAGTCCGAAAGTTGAAGCTAGTTGCTTGTTCCAAAACGGAGGTAGGCGTCTATGGAGAAGAACGAGCAAGAAACTCCACGGCACTCTTTTAAATTAGGTTTTTACGAAATCCTGGTAACATTATTCCTATTATATTATCTATACTTTTATACTAATTAACAATATTATAAGGAGGAAAGTTTTGTTTGTTTGTTTGTATTGAATAGGCTCTGAAACTACTGAACCGATTTGAAAAATTCTTGTCACTGTTGGGAAGCTATACTATCTCCGCGTGACATAGGCCATATTATATTTAGTATCAGCATTGTACCCGTGCGAAGCCGGGGCGTACCTAATAAAGCTGTAGAGCTTTTTTGTTTGTTTAAACGCGCTTATCTCTAGAATTTCCCTAACGTAGCTTTATATTAGCAAAAGAATTTTCAGAATCGGAACAGTAATAGTTCTGGAGTTCACGTTCAAACAATAAACTCTTCAGGTTTGTAATATTCGTGTGGAAAATAAATTATAATAATAGGTACTTGCTACATCTATCTAAAATATGAATAACAAACTTTCGCCCGCGACTTCGTCCGCGTAAATGTCGATTACCGCGGACGCAGACAAAGACGCTGAATAAAAAGTTGCCTATGTCCTTTCTCGGGGCTCAATCTAACCCTGTACCAAATTTCATCAAAATCGGTTCAGTGGTTTTGTCATGAAAGCGTAATAGACAGACTAAGAGACATCCTTTATTGATTTTCAAGATAAATAAGCAAATTGATGCTTGCACATTCGTGTTCATATAATGGTAGTCAATTATTGCCAATTTGGCTAAAACATACCTTACCATCTGTTTTGTTTGTCCACCAACCACCTTATCAATCCATAACGAACTTTAATACTTAGACATAAGATACACATTCAAACGCATCGTCTATCACCCCTCCGGATACTGAAATTGATACCTAAAACCCAACGTAGCGAACCCTTTGTAAAATTGCAGTTTTTTTTTTTAATTTTTAGGGTTCCATTGTTGAAGCAGATCAAGTGTTATTATTTACTGGTAAGGGGCTTTTTTCAACCCTCATTTTCTACCTGTTTTAAATTGGGGTGTGTTTAATAATAGAATCGTTTTGATGCTTGATATGGTTCCGTTTCCTTTGAAGGGTTAAAATGTGAGAGACTGATTAATCGATGTTTTGTAAAATTTACATATGAATGTCGTACGCGTGTACTGTTAGTCACAAAAAACCAGACAGACACACGACACAATTTTTGGTAATCAAAAGCCAGTACCAAGATAATTATCTGCCCGAAAAATTCCCCGCCTATTTTTGGCCCAATACAGGGTAAAACCTTCTTTTCATACAGAGAAGGCACGAGCATTGATCACCACGCTTGCTCAAGGCGGGTTGGCGATTACTGACTTATACAGAGTTGATATGACAGAGGGGCATTAAATTACACTACGTATACTATACGTGTTTAGTATTAATTCGATACGGTATAAAATAAAATATAAATAAAATTGAGTTTTTTTTTTCAGACAAACTAAATAGCTTACAAATCAGAGTAAAACGCAAACACCCTTTGTAAATAAATTTAACTGACCTTAGATACGTAGGTAATTAAAGCGGCAACGTAGGTGCATGACCTATGCATATAGACATAATCAGCTGTTAGGAAAGATACATCGTGTTCAAACGGGGCAAAAACTTAAAAAATCATTTGCGACTAAACTACTGCTCCTTTTCTCCTGATTTTTGGTACAGAGCTTGAAAATGGTACCTAGTATAGGCAGTTTAAAGGAAAGCCCATCTGTCGTTCAACTTTGTATAAAACTAGTTTTCGCCTGCGATTTCGTCCACAGACGTAGACGAAGTCGCGGAATAAAAAGTAGCGTATATCCTTGGGGGTAAAACTTACCCTGTACCAATTTTCATCAAAATCGGTTCTGTGGTTTAGTCTTGAAAGCTTAACAGACAGACGAGAGTTACTTTCACATTTTATAATATTAGCGTGGATCTTCAGATCCATATTATGAGCCTTTAAAAATCCGCACCAGCATCCTCGGTAGTGAAAAAAATCTACATCCGCAACATCCCTAATTTCTCAGAAAACAGCCATTTGAAACTCATCTCATCCATAACGGATCGATTTTACGACCTCATTAACGTTGGTCAACGACTGTTAGTGTTATTACTATTACCGAGAAAAACTGGCGTGACTCACCGATTTCGTATGTATTTTTACGATGATGAGGTTTTAAAAACACATTAAATCTCACCAATACTCAGCAGTATTGAGAAAAGTTTATGATATTATTGTTCTGTTGCCAGAAAGAGAACACTATTGGTCGTGTATAGCTTCGTCTCTATCTTGCACTGGAAAAATAATACCATCATTCTTCCGTGCCGTGGACGTTCTTCTCTATACGAAACTACCTTTTGGAATGGGCAACTAGATTCAATATTATAATTTTTCTTTTCTCTCGTAAATGACGTTCAAAAGTGCCTTTTAATGGTCTAATTGAAATAAATGACTTGACTTTGACGTGATGAGTATTTAAAAGGCAATTTACAAGGCAATTTTTTGGCTGGATTTGTGCCGGGTGGCAATAGGCTCGCCCCCTATTACATGGGCCTTAAGCATTACTGGCGAAATGTAAGTAGTACATAGTAATGTTTACACCTATGCCGAACCCTCCGGGGATTACAGGCGTGATGTTATGTTATGTATTTTTAGTAGAAAGGATTCTCTTTAAGTCTATTCTTGTTAGGTCGAATACGGCCCCCGTACTATTTGGTATAGAACTATCTTGTAGATTGCAAGTTGCTACCTTTATAATCCTCTTGCCTTTGACCTAATTTATTTACCGCAGGTTTTTTATCTTCCACACATCTCTCTCTACTATTCGTAATCTTCTGAGATTACAGGATATACTAGGAAGCCTTTCCTAGCCTATTTTTTACGCAATCCATCAATGGTGCCGATTCTCTTGTTCACAAACTAGACTAAATTTAGAGAATTGACATCTCTTACTAACATACAGCGAAATGAAAGGACGGTGACATTAAAGAACTAAGTTAGCGATGTCAAATTAGTTTTGTCTTGAACTTCTCCGTATTTTTAATCCATATGTTTTAAGATGTCAACTATAATTGTATGGATGTGTCAGATTGACTAAATTTGACAGCTCTTATTTACATTAGTCTCTTTCTTGTTTTATTGGACAGAAAAAGATGGAAATAGTCTAATTTTAGTTTAGTTTGTGACCAAGAGAATCGGCACCAATATCTTGTTTTGTTTTTTGTTGCGAGGTTCATACTACTTTTTTTTGTATCACAAAATTTTTGGGTCTTACCACAAAAGCTTAGACACCCTATTCAACGTGTGTCTAATGTCAGTCTTATGTCAAACTCCATAAATAAATATCATGTTAAACAGTTGTTTAAATAACGGCTAATTTTTCAATCGTCAGATAACTCTCAACTGAGGGATAAATGTGGCGGTATGACAGCTCTTGTATAGAAAAGCTTTTTTACAAAAAAAGATAAACTTGTGTGTTAATGTTTGAAATCCTTACATAAAGCCCTTTCAATCAATACCTCACACGATATATTTAATTTTGGAAAGTGGTAGGAGGGGGGTTGACGTACCCCCTCCCCACTTCCTTCAGTCAGTCATCGACTATACGTATAAACAAAGCAAGTTTTCTTGTTACGGCGGTTCTGCTGTGATTTAATAAGGATTTCCGTTCCATATCTCCAAAGTACATCATCAGATCATGACAATATTCCTATGGGACCTATTCCGAACTATACTCTTTCAAACAAAAAAAGAATCATCCAAATCGATTCATAATTGGCGGAGTAATCGTAGAACAAATATACAAAAAAAAAAAAAAACATACGCGTCGAATTGAGAACCTCCTCCTTTTTGAAGTCGGTTGAAAATATGTCAAACTGTCATATTTATTTTTTGGATAAAAGTCATCTGACAATGTTAAAATCTGCCCTTAGACAATAGATTACCACAGTTTTGTGGTAGTAAGACTAAGATTTAGATCCTAATATTTAATCAATTTGAATCAAAAAGAAATAGAATCAATTTGCCGAAAAAGTTTTTCGAAGTTTAAAAAATAAAAACTAAAATACTGCAATATTTCTAGAAGATCTAGACATTATAGTGGTGTTGTGTCTAGATTGAATCAGTAAAACCCGTTTTCATGTTAATCTCCAAAAACGAAACTTGTATGTCTAGCTCTCAAAGCATTATGTCGTACAAAGAGATAAAAAATCTCTCTCCATACTAACAACATATTCGTGTGAAACAAAACAATAATACTCCATTGTAGAATATTCGTCTATACAGCCAATTGCGAACTATAGATAAATTACTCATAGAACTGAACAAAACCGCTTTGTGTCTGTGTGTGCGCGTACGTAAAACTTTTGTTTGTGTGTGTAAATCACTGACGCACATGTGATTGAGTTGAAGATTTCTAGTCTTAAGATTTCATGTCCTGAGATTGCAAAAATTTTATTATTCATTTCAATTGTTTTTAAAATGTGTGATTTATTTATATAATTGATTATAATAATAAACTTGCAGTTTGGGCCAAAACGTTTAAGTCGTGACAGTTTTCAGCATACAATAAAAAGGAAATCCAGTATGATATGTCAGTAATGTAAAAATGTAAATCTGTAATTATTTTTTATAACATAACATCACGCCTTTAATTTCCGGAGGTGTACCTTTCATTACACATTTCGCACGTTATGTTTAAGTCCCATGTAATAGGGGGCGAACTTATTGCCATCAACTGGGCACAAATTCAGACTCCAAGGCTGCTACTGAGAAATCCCTGATGAAAAAACCCAATAACACTGTCCGACCATGCTCAGCAGTCGCGCTTTGCGACCACTAGACCCACGAGATAGTCATTATTTATTTTTCTACCTGAAAAATGATATCCTTGAAGGTAGACGCTAAAAATAAATTTATTAAAAATAAATAACGTGATCCGCACAATCGGAACGTTAATTGGAAACCTCGCGATGCTTCTGGTTATAATTAAAATTACAAAAAACATGAAACATTTCCCCTTCCTGTTTCCATAAAAAATATACACGAGGGGGAAAATGAAAAGATTATTTTTCGCTGCCATTTTTGTTTTTTCTGTTTGACAGTTATTCAACGTTCTAAATGGCATGAAATTGAATTCGAAATCTGCCTTTGAACGTGAATTCATTTGAATGTGATCAATGATTTTTGTTGCTTGTGGTAAACATATGAAAGGTTTGACTGAAGTGTTACTTGTGATGTCTGAACCTGTCTGTGTAGTCTTTGGCTAGAGTTAAATCCCTTTCAGGATCAGGTCAAGGTTGGAAACAATATGTGTTGTCGACGTGATATGTATGTTAAGATGGAAAGTGTGAGGTTGTTGGTGATGAAAATCCATGAATATCTATGCTAATATAATAAAGCTGAAGAGATTTTTTGTTGGTTTGTTTGTGCGTAAGTTGAACTACCAGTCCGATGGGAAAATATTTGCATTTATTTGCTGATTCATAAGGAATACCTACTCCCTGCGACTTCGTACGCGTAATTTTTTTTCGACCGCGTTATGTCTTTGGTTACCGCTCCGGTCCAGTGGATCATAGCGTGATGTTATGGATTATTATGAATTTATAATAATCCGACTGGTGATTCCAGGGATTAGCGCGTTTAAACAAAGAAACAAAAACGTCAGCTTTATAACATTATAGTACTACGAATTATGACTTGTGATAAAAAAAATACAAACATCCGAATTGAGAACATCCTCCTTTTTTAGAAGTCGGTTAAAAACCTCGCTAAATTAAAATAACGATAGCTTTATAACGATATTCTATCTAAAGTTATAATAAACGAACCGTAGTTTGAAATACTTTCAGATAGTAAAACAAAATCACCTCAAAGTTTCCGACACTGTAAACTTTAAATTTAAAAGGCAAGTTGAGCATTTCTCATGATTTAGTTGAAAATACTAAGTCTTAAGGAAAATATTTGTTCACCTCAAGAATTCATTATCCTTTTTTGTAAGATTCCGTGCTCGAAGGGTGTAATGGGCCCCTATTACTACCATTGTACCTATTACGTCCCATGTAATAGGGGGCGAGCCTATTGCCATCAACCGGGCACAAAATCCAGACTCCGAGGCTGCTACTGAGAAAATCGTGATGGAAAAAACCCAATAACACTTTGCTCGACTTGGAAACCCAAGACCTCATGCTTAGCAGTCGCGCTTTGCGACCATTATAATTATAAAGCTGATGAGTTGTAATACTGTAGTAATTGTAACTTTCCGCATTCCAGTGAGGTACAAACTTAGCTCGACCGGTTCGTACATCAATCCAGCTACACCAAATCCTTTCTATACTAATAAACATGATTATAGTCAATGACCATAGTTCTCTTCAATAATAGACAGGTAATATTTCACTGAATGGGTCGTACTCTAACCGTAGCCACAGGCGATCTCTCCACACACCCTGTTATTGAATTGTCTGGCCGTCGTCGCAACTCGATTCACCCCACCTAAGGCTTAATTCACACCGCCGCAAACGGAAGCCTTGTTTAGCGCGAATTTGTAGCATCGATTCACTGGAATCCGTGAGAATTCGTCAGCAGACGAGCGTCGATTTGTGCGATACACAAAGTTCAAAATAAACTTTGACTTCGATTTTTCACTGTCCCGTTGGTCTTGTGGTCTTGAGCGAGGGGTCCTGAGTCCGATACCTAAGTCGGGCAAAGTGTTATTGTTTTTTTTTTATTAGGAATTTCTTAGCAGGCCGGAGTTTATAAGTTGATGGCCATGGAAGGTACGTAAAGCCGTTGGTCCTGCGCCTGATCTCTTCCCGGTCGTGTCGGATTATCGCCCCATCGAACTATGAGAGTGAGGGCTCTCCCCTCTCATAGTGCACTTGTGTTTGCGCACACACTTGTGCACTATAATATCTCCTGCCTTCCTGGCTAGTCTACATTGAGATTGGCTGCCATGGCCAAAATTAGTCTGGGGAATATATTATTTTATTAATGAACTTCAGAATGTCACGACTAAGTTCTACGATGTCAGATTGTGAGACTGGACATCATCATTCTAGAGACTAGACATTGTCCGCCTGATCGAAGTTTATTATGCAAATTCTATAGCGACGGATTGCGCGACGGTGTGAATAGAGACAAACGTGAATACAAGTATATGTATAGCATATTAATTAGTCGGATAGTACCCCTTTCCCCTTTTAGTTAGGTACGTATGGTTAGTCATTTACTTAGGGGTGCTTAGAACCACTGGGTGTAGACTATAGAGGCAAATGTAATAGAGGAAGATGAAAAGAAGGTACAGTTAACAACAAAAATTATTTACTAGCGTTGTCAGCTAGTTAAAGATTTTTTAGAAACCGATAAATGTTTTTTGTTTGTTTGTTTGAACGTGCGTATCTTTGTAATTCCTAGTCGGATTAAAAATATTTTTGTATATGATAGCCAGATTCATGAGGAATAGTATAAGGTATATAACATCACGCTACGACCCACAGGAGCGGAGCAGTAACCAAAGACGTAACAAAACACGGGTAAAAATCTCCACGCTGTGGAAATCACAGAAAAATATAAACAATTAATTCATTTAATTAAATTCCTTTCGAAGTATATATTTTTGAATCAGTTGAGAAGGCCGGCCCCCAGTTACTTATTAAGAAAAAGTAATAAATAAACTTTTTCACCCCTCTTCTATTATGTTTTCATCTATTGCTATTTTGCGAGACAGGTAAAAATAACTTTTTCCTCAGGTTTTTATTAAAAACGTGAGCTAGGGATTTGACACACCTGTCCTCGTGGATAAGTGATTACAAAGCTTATAAAGCCTATTATTTTCATTTTATTAAACTTTTTTTAAAACTTAAAATTTTAGCCTCGCATTAAAAAAATCTTCTGTATCGTGTGTGTCTTTATAAGCATAAACTTACACAAACAACCAAACTCGAAAGAACTACTTGTAACCTAACATTCCGAAGGGTTAGGCAGAGATGTAGGAAGTTTCATAATCATCGGATCATTCAGGTATCTTTCAGGATTACTACGGTGTCGGAGCAGTGCGGGTGTTGACAGTTATATACATTTTACCGACAAACATAACATAACATCACGCCTGTAATACCCGTAGGATTAGTTTTAGTTTAGTTTAGTTTTAGTGGTTTTGGTCATTTGGGTTTGGCGAAAGGAGTATGTAAGGATCGTAGCAGGTGGCGTTCTGTAGTTTCTGCATACCCCCATGGGAAAAAGGCGTGATTTGTATGTATGGTCTGGTGTTATACACTAAACCAAAACAGATCTATCTCAGGATATGTAATCTCGTGTGCGTAACACAGTCTACGCACGCGTCTGGTGATTCGATTACGTTAGCCGGCGCCGTCAGCTGTGGCCTTCACAAAACAGCAGAATGATGACGGACAGCGGCAAGAGCGGACGTGTGTCGCGATACGAGTCAAGGATATTTACGATTCAATAATAACATGATAATGTTTTAAATGATATTTTGTTCTCATTGATGTGTGTTTTGATTTCAGCAGTTATTCTTATTAGCAATAGGCTCGCTTCCTGTTACATGAGACTTGACAAAACTGGCGAAATGTGGGTGGACTAATGAGTACATCTCTGCTAAACCCTCCGGGGATTACAGGCGTGATGTTATGTTTATGTTCATCTATATTATACACTAGTTTTTTTTTTTTTTCGTACGGATCTCTATAATTTTGATATCAAAATATCAGACTGTTTCTCTAATTTAACATGTCGTAGTTTTCAGACACTATATTATTGAAGCATTCCTCTTTGCAACACAAAATTCTATCTTATTATTAAAGATCATAAGGCCCTGTTTCCTCCAAAGCGGAGAGAAGAGATATCTTGTAAACAATCAATAAGATTACTGTATTGATTTGGAGCTAAGCGATGAGATTACAAAATAACTCAAACCGATTGGCTGTAGGTAGGGAATCTAACCCCGCATTAAATTCGTAATCCCGCAAATTTTTAAGTTTATTTTTTTATTATTTACAAGCTTTCATTTAGCTTGTACTGTTCGTATGTATTTAAGTAGAATTGTCCTTTCAAAATTTCCAAACCATTATTCGACCATTTGTCGGTATCCGATTGAGCAGCAATTTTGCATACACCTTTAGTTCTGATGACAGTACAATTTCCAATACACAATATTGTAATAATTTTAAATTACAGCTTGTTTTTATTTTAATATGTGTTAAAAGATCGATCCCGCACATGCTGAACTCCTAGTTGTAGGTTTGAGACATCTCTTCTCCTCTCCTTTCCTCTCCTCTCCGCTTTAGTCTAAACCAGGCCTAAAGCACAAATAAAATACCACATATTCCTTTATTATTATAAAACTAGGAAGGACGAAAATGAAAAGGTTACGCCCGGTTCTGCGAAACGTGATTCAATCAGCCCATTGGGATTAGCGACCTTATTTTTATTAGCTAAGGGATGTTTTAATTTAAAATAACTTTGTTTTTAAACTGTTTTTGGAAATAAGATTGTTTAATCAACGGATGATTGCTATCTGCCTCGTTGGTCTAGTGGTTGCAAGCGCGACTGCTGTGCATGAGGTCTTGGGTTCGATTCCCAGGTCGGGCAAAGTGTTATTGGGTTTTTCCATCAGGAATTTCTCAGTAGCAGCCTCGGAGTCTGGATTTGTGCCCGGTTGATGGCAATAGGCTCGCCCCCTATTACATGGGACTAAAAAACATAACTGGCGAAATGTGGGTGTACTAATGGGTACACCTCTGCCTAACCCTTCGGGGATTACAGGCGTGATGTTATGTTATGTTATGTTTAAGCTGTTTTTGGAAATAAGATTGTTTAATCAACGGATGATTGCTATTAGGGTTGTTTTTGGAGCAATTCTTTAAATAATAATACTAGGGTGTTATTGTACCAATGCAGGCCAAAGTTATATTCGACTTTATCAATCCTAACTAATATTATAAATGCGAAAGTTTGTTTGTTTGTTACCATTTTACGCCTAAGCCACCGAACCGATCATCCTGAAATTTTGCATAATTATACGTTGCATTATTACTGAAGCGAACATAGGGTACCTTTCATCCCGAAATAAAGTACTGTTCCCGAGAGAAATCACAATAACGATCTTATGACGATAGATGGCGCCACATGTCTTTCGAATTATGATCTAATTATAAACTTCATTTGCGAGCGAAGCCGCGGGCGAAAGCTAGTTTAGATATATATCTTTTTGAAGGTCATGTTAGTCAATTGACTTGTCAAATAAGTGACGTCACATTTGCATATTGACATGCAAAATGGAAGATACGTTTTGACAGGTCATAAAAAGTACGTCAATTGATTAGTGATGGTAACTAGCTATTCTACGAGGCGAATATGAGCAAAAGAATCTCATCTCGCGAATAAATGAGACATCAAAGTCAAAGTCAAATCATTTATTTCAATTAGGCACTTTTGGAAGTCAAATACAAAAGAAAAAGGAATTGAATCTAGTTGCCCCTTGGTTTTGTATTGAGAAGAATTGGCAAAAAACTACATACGCAGGTACTCTTTTAAAATCAATGTTTACAATATTTACATGCAGAATCATACACCATGTACCTTATATAGAAACTACTAATAACACTTAAAAAGTATTACAAATCAAGAATATTCGTACATTTAGTTGACAGACCGTTTTGTATTGACGGGCCTGTTGGTCTAGTGGTTAGCGGCCCTGACTGCTAAGCCGGAGGTCGTGGGTTCGATTCCCACCCAGGACAAACTTTGTGTGATGAGCATGATTGTTAGTTCTGGGTCTGGGTGTGATTTATCTATAATATGTATGTATTTATAAATAATATAAGTATGTATATCAGTTATCTGGTTACCATAACACAAGCTCTGCTTAGCTTGGGATCAGATAGCCGTGTGTGAGTTGTCCCATGATATTTATTTATTTATTTATTATTATTTATTGTTACAGCGCTATGGGAGGAGCAAGAGGCGCCGGAGTACGACATCGACACGGAGGACGAGAGGTGGCTGAAACAGCAGAGGCATCCCGAGCTCACAGGTATAACTACATACGAGTATGTAAACAATTCTCTCTTACTATCTTTGAATTTCTTCTTACACACACTTAGGGATGATTCTCATTAGAGCGGGCCGTGCCCGGGCCGGGGCGTGGACGAGCCCACGTGGCATTGAAGTGCGTCGAGAGGGCCCGGACGGGACACGGATAATGAACTGTGTAATATAAATTGATTCATACAAAATATATGTAACAGATTTCAAACAGTGCCCCGTCCGTGCCCCGTCCGGGCCCCGCCCCGGGCACGGCACGCTCTAATGAGAATCATCCCTTACACATAGTAAATGAAGGGCAATTGTTTCCCAGAGTCAAAGTCAAATCATTTATTTTAATTAGATCATTTAAAGATTTTAAAGGCACTTTTGAACGTCATTTATATGAAAGAAGAAATAATAATGAATCAATGGTAGTTTCGTATGGAGAAGAACGGGCAAGAAACTCCATACATACTCTTTTAGTACATGTTCAACATTAAGTTGTACTGCCGAACAAGCCATTTGGTGTACAGACAACAATAATTATCCTTCTGCTACATTGCCATTCATTGTTATTTTGATTGGTGTCGTGTCTAATAATTTTAAAACCTCTTTACAGTGATGTAAAAGGATTAACATCTCGAAACATTGTTTAAAAGTGGTTGCAAGTTAGCTGCCTAAATACCAAATGGCTTGTTTGAGTGTCTGAATGTGAAGATGATGTACCTGAAACCCAACTGAAGGACTAATAAGTTTATAGATATACCGAAAATTTCGCAACGACTTCTGATCAGGCTTTTCCATTTCTTTCCAGAGCTAAAGTTCGAACAGATGATGGACAAGTTGGAGAAGAGCTCGGGCCAAACGGTGGTGACCCTCAACGAGGCGAAGCTGCTGCTCGAGAGGAACGACGACCTCGTCATCGCTGTGTACGACTACTGGCTGAACAAGCGGCTCAACACGGTGAGGAACAAAGTAATAACCGGCGCCCCCAACCCCCCTCCCTCCTCCCCTACATGTTGCACAGGTGTAGCGACATCTATCGCACAGAATGTTAACTACAACTGATAAAACATCGCGCAGTCAACATTCGGCGCGACGTTAGCACATGTACAGTCATCAAAAGAGGTAGGTATTCTGGAGCGTCAGATATAGTTGAAGTTTTCTTAGAAACCGATGGATGTTTTCAAATGTAATTTAATTTAAAAACTAGATAGTAAACAGTTCATTAGTTGAGTTTCAATCGAAAGCTTCCGTCAGTTTCTAAGAAAACTTCAATTATATCTGACGTCCCTGCATCTCTTTTGTTGACTGTACAAAATCACGATAACAACCGTCGGGCAGTAGCCCACCAGACACAACACCCGTCTGGTCAGAGGATCCTCCCTTTTCAACGAAGGATGAGAAACTTTATAGCCTGATTCTCGTTCTTCGCGGGTCACAAGGAATTCTCTGAAGCTGGGCATGAATAGATCACTCGTTGCGATAATGATTGGACTAAGCCTATGCCAATGCAGTGGGCGTCAATTATGAATTGATTTGGATAATTCTTTTTTTATTTTGTAGGTCCTAACGTCAAAGATGGTCCCACATACATTTTATCGACATTGATTCAGCACATGTTGAAAAAATTAACAAAAACATAAAAAGAAATACGAGTACATTGATGACGTTTTGGTTTGTGGTTCCCCTCAGCAAAATTGTTGATGAATTTTGTTTGAAAAGGCTTTCTGTAAGGATTTCAAATATTAACGACAAGCACTAGAAAGTGAAAAATAAAAATCTTTATCACAAAAGAGACAACTGCCTTCAAAAACTATGAAATAAAAATTTACTTTAGTTTTGGAAGTCGGTGGCAGTAACAATAAACAAAACCAAAGCCGCAGACTTTTAACACTAAAGTAATATTTAGTATGTATCGAGCCCCTTTTTTAAAAGAACACAATATGCTCTACAGCAACACCCGCTGATCCTGTCAGTAAAAACGGAGAACAGGCCGGGCCAGTCGTCCAACAACCCCTATTTGGCATTCAGGCGGCGAACGGAGAAGATGCAGACCAGGAAGAACAGGTGAGAGGACAAACATTAATTAATTCATTCATGCATTCATTCAACATGTCTTATCTTACATATTTGTCACCATCGTAATCTGCTTAGCCTTTTCCCAACTCGGGGTTGCTACGTCTTAACAGAATACCGTGGCCCCGGAACGTAAAGGGCAACAGAAGGAACAGGGTAGTTTTTTAGCCAGTAAAAGTCTGACAGTCCCTTTCGCCCCAGGGCGATTTTTACCACCTCAAAAAAAAAAGCCTTTTGCCAACTACATTGGGGTCGGCTTCCAGTCTAACCAGATGCAGCTGAATACCAGTATTTTACATGGAGCGACTGCCTATCTGACCTCCACAACCCAGTAACTGTTTGACACCATTATTTAATCATTCCAAAACACAACACAAGAGACTGCCTAGTTAGTCTAGTGGTCACAAAGCGCGACTGCTGAGCATGAGGTCTTGGGTTCCAAGGTCGGGTCTAACTGGTCAAGGTCTAACTGGCGAAATATGGGTGTACTAATGGGTACACCTCTGCCTAAACCTTCGGGGATTACAGGCGTGATGTTATGTTATGTTTACTGACAATTTCTCATTTAAATTCCAGAAAAAACGACGAGAGCTCCTACGAGAAGATGCTGAAGCTTCGGCGGGATCTGGCGCGAGCGCTCACCCTGCTCGAGCTGGTCGCGCGGCGGGAGAACGCCAAGCGCGAGCTCGTGAGGCTCACCGCGCTCATCGCCGAGCGGCGCTACGTCGCCGGGGACTTCGCTAACCAACTGCTGCCGGATCTACCGCCCAGGTACGTGCATATAACCTTCCGAAGACCTTGATTGTTCTTCAGCCAACCTTTTTTTGTGTGCGTTGGGAATCCTCATGGCCTTCCTCTGTCGTACTCTCTCGTCGGAGTGACGGAGGGCATGTCGGACTCTTATCGGCTAAAACCACCGCAGTGTTCCACCTTTGCCTCAAAGAGCTGTCAGCACAGGGACGGGGCCCCCAACGGGACCAACGCCTGCCGGGATTGCGGGACGTCTTAACAGGATACCGTGGCCCCGGAACGTAAAGGGCAACAGAAGGAACAGGGTGGTTTTTAGTCGGTAAAAGTCTGACAGTCCCTTCCGCCCCACCCAGAGCGGAAGGACTCATTTGATGATTTTTAACAAAGAGAAAAAAAAAAAAGTGTTCCACCTTTGCCTATGGTCAGGAGTGCGGGATTCGCATAAAACATGCACCGCGTTCCCCGGCAGGCGTTCTTCAGTAGGCTTAGCAAGGCCGCGAAGTTAAGGTAATCGCTTCGAAACGATTTCGGATTGAAAATACTATTAACTTGAAGCTTAGTTACATTTTATGTGACACTAGTTACCCGTCCCGGCTTCGGCTACCTCCTGCCTGATTAATGTTTAATATTATGCTAATTATGTTAAAATGTTATCCACAGGCCAGCCTACAGTGCGGTGCCCCTGACGTCATCGTCGTTCCGTCGCGAGGCGTACGTGCCGCACTACCCTGCGCGTGCGCCGCCCGCGCCCGTCGACCAACCTCGACAGGTACCCGCCATTACTTGAGCTTACAGTTTACACTATATTTAGGAGTGTTTAGGACTCGGAAATCATGAGAAAATATTCATAGAAGACCAAGGTTGTAGTAATTGCGCTACTTTCTTATTTCAAGTATCAAAACTCATAGTGTGTGGAACTAAGTGCTTACAATGATAGTAAAATACTTATTAAAAAAAACTCCACATTAATCCTATTGTGGACTAGTTTTTCCCCGCGGCTTCGTCCGCGTGCAAGTCAAACACATCCTTAATTCGACCTTGTATAATCGAAATACGCAAGCGATTATAAGGTTGTAAACATTTTCGATCAGTGATTGTAAACCTCGGTCTTGTTTGATATTTAATCTTGTGTCCTCAGTTTCTGGAAGCATAATCAGTAAGGGTATACCACCGACATTATGTAGGACCGACTTTTTGAGAGAAATTGGAATTCATATATTCCATTTCTCTCTGACGAAAAAATCTGACACTGATTGTCTGTCGTGTGCCCTAAATATGCTATCGAATCTCATTCTATGGTTAGTTGAACAATCATATCATTAGGTTTGACAGTTCATTGGAAAAGCTTCCAGAAACCATTAAATCGAAAGTTTAGGAAATTCAGAAAAGAAGGTTATTTAAACTACTAAATAAAAAAAAATATTGAAACGTTCATAAGAATATTTCGTTAATAAAAAACAAATAGTATTTTTAGGTAGACCCTTCTGAGGGACGATACAAATGTTGAGGCAACTAATATGTATGTGTGTTTGTTTGTCTCGAAGTTAGTCGTAATTATGATTACATTCAAAAGCTCTATGTAATGGCCCACGTTTTATGTATGTTATGTATTTTTACGTGTAAATGCGATGTACAGTCAGGGATACGGATAATTTAGCAAATTGAATATCGAATTTAAAAAAAATACATACTATCACGCCTGTAATCCTCGACGGCTTAGGCAGAGCCGCAGAGGTGTACCCAAATTTCGGAGCGATAATTATTATTTAGTGTCCTTGTTAGCCACAAACTTCAACGTTGAAATTGAGCATTAGGTCTTGGGTTCAAATCCCAGTTCGGGCAGTGTTACTGGGTTTTTCCATCAGGAATTTATCAGTAGCAGCCTCGAAGTCTGGATTCGTGCCCGTTGATGGCAATAGGCTCACCCCCTATTACATGGGACTTAGACATAACTGGCAAAATGTGGGTGTGCACCTCTGCCTAACCTTTTGGGGATTACAGGCGTGATGTTAATTCTGTCCCAATTCAACCCTGCATTCCTATGCGCTCCGTTTTTCTGTACAACCGCATAAAAGGCCTTAGCGTTTAAACCGCTCTCGTCTATACATAAGAGATTCTGTAAAGCGTGGACCGTTATCAAACAAGAGCTTCTAAACTCGCGGCCGGTATCAAATATAGATCGTAAAACATTAATTTGACACGTCACAAGTAAGCGAGTAAGATATCATGATGGTCTGTTGCCTTCCAGCGAGAAAAGCGTCCGTACAAGAGACGGAAACACAGGCATCCTGTCGTCGGCTCCGTGCAGGGGCTGAGAGGTACGTATCTCCTTATACGCGGACTACTATAGAGATAAACTAAAATAACATGGCGCGCCCCTCCACAATTCAAAACGTTTGAAAATGTTTGTGATAGTACGGTTATTTGAGAGACTCACACCGCATGTGTGCTTACTGAGACGGCTCTCGAAACTTAAACAAATCACCGATTTGTTGCTCGACTAAAGGCGTCATTAATCACTCATTATTACTAGTATGGCGCTGCATTGACATACTCCATGAAAATGACAGTTGTCTTGCGCGGTCGGCTATTTATGAATAGTTGACAAACAAATCTGCCTGCTACTGAAGACGATTACTTACAACTACATCCAAACTCTTTCATACGGATGTGACCGCACACATTGAAATAGTAATACGGAGGGGCGCGCCATTTTATAGTAGTTTATCTATACATATAAAATGCTTTGTCCTGAATGACTGACTGACTGACGGATCAACGCACACCCTAAACCGCTGATCGTAGAGACCTGAAACATGGAGGGTGTGGTTTTTGTATGATGCAGGAAATAAGAAAGTATTTACGAAATTCTACCCCTTAGGGGGTGAAAAAGGGAAGCAAAGTTTGTATGGGACAACGTAAATCCTTGGTAAAATCTACTTCAAATTGCTACGGCGTTAAAAAGCGATATAAAAGCGAATCGAAAACCGCTTGACATATTAAGGTGAAAGGCAGGGAGGTATAGTTTATAGTCAATCGACGTCAACTCAGAACGGATATTCCAAAATTCACCCCCTTAGGGGATAAAACGGGGGGGGGCTTTTGCCCGCGATTACGTCAGCGTAAATCGTCATTTGCGAGGACGTACCTCGCAAATGACGATTTACGCTGACGTAATCGCGGGCAAAAGCTAGTCACCAAAAAGAAGAGCTCTATCATTTCGTTGTAATGTAACGTTCTTACGAATGGTATAACGCACGCCACGGAATATGAGACTTGACAAGCGTCAGTAATGCCGAGCTTGCGCTGGTATGGATGTACGAAATAGTTATCCATAATTTGTGTATCTATTCAGGGATATTTCGATGTCATTTAAATTCTTAATAATATTATAATATTTATTACGAAATAATAAAGTTGGTGTGGTGTGTCAAGTCTCAACTTTCGTGGCGCGTATTGTACAAGGGTGGCGGGCGCTCGTAGCGTGTTACACAAGAGGCGAAATGTGCACCGGACAGTTCTTAAGATATGTGACGTCACATTGGTTAACGGTGAACAGTGTCAGCATGGGAGGACTATACAGAACCCCACCCAATATTTTCTATCCACCGGTGGGTCGCGAACCCCACTGAACAACTAGTCTAGTGTATACTCTACCTTTAGGAGTCTGGGAGTTTAGTTTGTGTTTCCCGTGTCAATCTCTTGTACTGGATACTGTGTACATACATATTACAGTGCAGTTTTAGAACATCCAACGTACTTAGAAAAATAACGTCTTGCCAAACGATTATCGCTTTTAAAAACAAGATGGTAGAACTTACATCATTTTAATGTGTAAGCATTAGCCCTATTCTTGGCACGGAGGATAATTTGATACGTTGTACTTTCGAAAATCTAGAGACATACACGATGGACACATTTAAGTAAAATATTTTCAAAATTAAAAAAGTATGTTTGCCAAGAATACGGTTAATTGATTAAATATTCGTGCAGTTTTGTTATAGGTCTTGTTATACAGCGAAACGATATCGTGGCGATATTTACTAAAACAGACTAAATTAAGCAATGGTGCCGATTCCCTTGTTCACAAACTAAACTAAAATTAGACTATTTCATTCTTTTTCTCTCCAATTAAACATGAAAGAGACAAATTTAGTCAATCTGACACATCTATACAATTATAGTCGACATCTTAAAACGTATGGATTAAAAATACGGAAAAGTTCAAGACAATACTAATTTGACATCGCTAACTTAGTTCTTTAATGTCACCGTCCTTTCCTTTCGCTGTATGTTAGTAAGAGATGTCAATTCTCTAATTTTAGTGTAGTTTGCGAGCAAGGGAATCGGCACCATTCTTCATCAAAATATTCGGCTTAATTTATATTCAATACAAAAAAATACCATTACAAAATATACAAATGCATCCACAGACTCGGGCGTGTATACTTCTTCGGAGGAAGAGGGCAGCGGTCGAGCAGAGGCCGCGACACCGCCCGACGACGGACCCTTCGCCTTTCGACGCAAACCTGGCTGTTATTATGAAATGGTAAGCTTCTAATATTCTTCTTCTTCTCCTCATCATCTGCCTAGCCTTTTCCCAACTATTGGGGTCGGCTTCCAGTGTAACCGGATGCAGCTGAGTACCAGTATTTTACATGAAGCGACTGCCTATCTGACCTCCACAACCTGGCACAGGGGGACAGGGATCCCATCATAGGACGTATGGAATATAATGGGTACACCTCACCTCACCAAAATAACACACCTATAATCCCTGAAGGGTTAGCCCTTCAGGGATTATAGGTGTGTTATTTTGTTAACCTTTTGAACGCCAGAGTATAAATGTATCGCCGTACCCCTGACGCCAGGCCACTTTTTTTGTCAAATGAACTTAATGCAATAAAGGGATTCCAAAACTTGATTAAATTGTTTATTTCATAATATGGTGCGACGTGTATTTTGTCATATATTTGTGACGTTGGCGTTCAGGGTAAGATTTCGTTTGTCACATATATGTGACAATGGCGTTCAAAAGGTTAAATTTAACTGTTTTATTTCCCCCGATTTCCCCCAATCGCCCCTATTTGAAGTATAGACTGGAAACTTTTGAGAAATTCAAACTTGATGTTATACATATCCACTATCTTGTGTGTAATATAGTTTAATATTTGCAGCCCACGTCAACGCTGTACGGTGATCCTCTGGACCCTGACGATCCCTCCAAGGAAGGACTGTTCGAGCACGAGGTCGATGAGAGGCATAGGTAAGTGTCTTACATCTTATTTTTACGTTAATAGATATCGACTTTATGGTAGTGTGAATAAGGTTTATTTCTAAATGGCTAGTACTATTGAAAATGCAAATGTTTTGAAAGCTGCAGCGCAAATTAAACTTTGTGTGTAATTACTACAGTATTTTTTTCCAATAATGAAGCAAATACTTGGCACTATAGTTTGACCGCAAGAGCACTACCGCGCCTTAGGTACGTGCGCGGCGAGACGCGGGGAGTACCGGCTGCTTCGTTCCGTCATTCTACCGCCGACGCTCACGGCGGTAGCTAGCATTTGTACCGGACCGTCTATGTCAGTTGCACATGAGATAAATATACAAAGATGGGTCGTGCGTTATATCGTGATGACAAAACAGTCATTTTTAAAAATGGTCGAATATTTTAATATAAGAAATGTATTTAATTAAGATATTAAATTAATCATATCTTTGGTACTACTTTTTTTTAATGTTTATTTTTCTGAATCGCCATTAGTTCTACTATTACCCCTTTTAAGATAATCCATTCTTTACCGGACACCCGATATATTTTAAGTAGGTAGTACTTTTTACTGACTGCCTCGTTGGTCTAGTGGTCGCAAGGGACTGCTGCGCATGAGGTCTTGGGTTTGATTCCCAGGTCGGACAAAGTGTTATTGGGTTTTTCCATCAGGAATTTCTCAGTAGCAGCCTCGGAGTCTGGATTTGTGCCCAGTTGATGGCAATAGGCTCGCCCCCTATTATATAAAACTAAAAACATAACTGGCGAAATGTGGATGTACTAATGGGTACATCTCTGCTTAACCCTTCGGGGATTACAGGCGTGATGTTATGTACTTTTTGTATGAAAATGTGGCACCTAGTAATGTCGCTCCCTCCCCAGGTACACGCTGACGTCAGTGAGCTCGGGCTGCGTGGGCTTCGCGCGGCGGCGCGCGTGTCGCGGCGGCCGCGTGGCGCTGGACCGCACGCGCACGCCGCAGCACGACCTGTTCACGCAGCTGCCCTTCAGCTTCCCGCACTCCGAGCACTACCGGCGGCAGAAGGACGAGGAGGTGACGTTTATTTCATTATTTAGACAAGCAACAAGGGCCCGTAGAAAAAGTATATATAGTCCCCGTCACGAAAAGCTATAAATTTTGTAAACACACATTCAGGGGATCGCAACCCTTGGATCAACTACTGCGTGACGTCAGCTTGAATTTACTTCAAAATGACGGCCCTAAATGTTTACGTTCCGTAGCGGTTTATTTGTTGCCTTATTATCTATCTCCGTTGCATAACCTACAAATTAAAATGAAAGAAAAAAAATATATAATCGCCCGAAAAGAAGACACGAAAAAAGCAGACGTAGCAATAGTTCTCGAGTATTCTCTATAATTCTGGCGAATAGTTTCGACGAAGTTGACAGAAAAACTAAGAAGTTTCTATAGTCCACGTTACATAAGTGTAACGTGGACTATAGAAACTTCTTCTTTCTTCTCTTCTTTATATAAATATAATCCTGACAATTCTTACTGTCTTTCTAAAGTAAAGGGAGCCTGTCACTACCAAAAACAAATAACTAAAAAAAACCTTTAAATTCCAGGTGGAACTTGAAACAAAAGCGCATAGAACGCCAAAGGAGATGACCAGAGATTACCACACAAGCGGCAAGTACCCCTGGCGGCACGCATTCAGAAAACACCTCTCCCGCAACCCAGACCTCTGGACGACGACCGACGAAATCAAAACGTCAGACATCAAACAAGAGCCGACCGACAAATCTGACAGATCGGACGTCCTACCCAACCTCACCGACAGAAGCGATCTACCGGACGTGATTCAAGACAGTGTTAAAAGTGATATTAGATTAAGTGCGAGGACTATAGACGGTGTAGTGAGAGAGAATCTGGAGAGAGTGATGAGGAAGCGCTCTTGGAGCGGATGCTCTGACAGCAGCTACGACTCCGACGAGAGTCTGCAGCCCGTGGAGAAGGAGTTTGAGCAGTTCATCAATGAGGTTAATAAAAAATGGTAAGTTTTTCTTTAAGAATTTCAATACTTTTTTCCAAAGCGTTTATACAAAGTTGATACGACAGATGGGCTTTCCTTTAAACTGCCTATACTAGGTACCATTTTCAAGCTCTGTACCAAAAATCAATTAAATAGGAGCAGGAGTTTAGTCGCAAATGATTTTTTAATGTTTTGCCCCGTTTGAACACGATGTATCTTTCCTAACAGCTGATTATGTATATATGCATAGGTCATGCACCTACGTTGCCGCTTTAATACCTAGGTATCTAAGGTCAATTAAATTTATTTACAAAGGGTGTAGGTTTGAAAAAATAACTCATTTTTATTTATATTTTATTTTATACCGTATCGATTTAATACTAAACACGTATAGTATACGTAGTGTAATTTAATGCCCCTCTGTCATATCAACTCTGTATAACATAACATATCCCTGATGGGTTAGGCAGTGGTGTATCCATTAGTACACCCACATTTCGGCAGTTATGTTTAGGTCTTATGCAATAAGAGGCGAGCTCTGATTCGATCAACCGGGCACAAATCCAGACTTCGAGACTGCTACTGAGAAATTCATAACATAACATAACATAACATCACGCCTGTAATCCCCGAAGGGTTAGGCAGAGGTGTACCCATTAGTACACCCACATTTCGCCAGTTATGTTTTTTAGTCCCATGTAATAGGGGGCGAGCCTATTGCCATCAACCGGGCACAATCCAGTCTCCGAGGCTGCTACTGAGAAATTCCTGATGGAAAAACCCAATAACACTTTGCCCGACCCGGGTATCGAACTCAAGACCTCATGCACAGCAGTCGCGCAGTCGCGTTGTGTTTGTTGATGTAAGGATAAGGTTCTAATGGTCAACTAGTAAATAAATAAATATTCATTATTCTAATTTCAGGTTACATTTCCGACCGAAAACACCACCCCCGTCGCCCCCCCACGTGGACACACACGACGACCAGTTCCCCGTCGCCCTGGACACTCCGATCTCCGTAGAGCTGAGAGCGGCCGAGACACCGCTCTCGGACACCCTAGACACTTTCACTACCTCAGAATTTACTCTCGGAGAGTTGTACCCCGAGTTGAATGCGGATATTGATAATAGCGCCAGCAGTTTGGATATAAGTGGGGATGATTTGCTGACAGAGAACTTTACGGGTTAGTTTCAAAGTATTTATTTCTATTTAACTATTTCCAGGCACTTTTGTCGGTCAGTTATTGTGTGTTTTCAACCGACTTCAAAAAGGAGGAGGTTCTCAATTCGGCGGTGTGGTAAAAATAAAATTAAAAATCTTTTTTTATAAAAAAGACAACTGCCAAAATCACAAAATCGAAATTGGTGGCAGTATCTACATAACAACAAACAAAACCAAAGCCGGCTTCCAAAACTAAAGGTTTTTAATTTTGTAGTTTTTAAAGGCGTTTTTTTTTTTTAAATCTCAGTGACTAAATTGATAACTTCATACGTCAAACATAACATAATGTGCTTTCAGAACATTTATATAAAGCACACCTTTTTATGCAAAAAAAAATGATTGTTTTTCAAGTATGACATATAAAGCCGTTGAGATTAAAATCAACACGCTAGTCAAAAAGTTGGAGCTAGTTGCTCTTTTCAAAACGGAGGTAGGCTTTTATGGAGAAGAACGAGCAAGAAACTACACTGTCTTTTTACATCCGATATTAAATTTTAACCAAGTTGAGGAGCTCGTGACCAAGTAATAATAGCCGAACGGGTCGATCCGTCAGGTTAAACTACGCTTACCGGGGTTATTCCGTGGATGGGTGACCATCTTTACACACCGAGACTCCTCCGTGCCTCGGAAAGCACGTTAAGCCGTTGGTCCCGGCTGTCATACGTGGATCTTTGACAGTCGTTACGGGTCGTCAGAAGCCCGAAAGTCTGACAATCAGTCTTACCTAGGGGTATCATATTACCCAGTTACTGGGTTGTGGAGGTCAGATAGGCAGTCGCTCCATGTAAAATACTGGTATTCAGCTGCATCCGGTTAGACTGGAAGCCGACCCCAAACATAGTTGGGAAAAGGCTAGGCAGATGATGATATATTAACCAAGTATCATGTTCATTTCAGGTCTGACAGAAGCGCAAGTAGAAAGCATATTATCGGAGACGGACCTCAAAGCGTTGGCCGACGAGGACGACAAGAAGATCGCGATCACTGACGACATACTAGACGAGCTCGTCAACAACGTGGACGCTAAGGATTCTTTTTTATTGCACGGCCAGAGTTCGGACGGGCGTGCCGACTCTGGCCCGAGGAAGAGAAAGGTATGGAACGAGTGTATATATATATATTTTTTTATCACAGACTTAATGTTCATTCGCGGAAAGAAAATTGTGTGTCATCGTTGGCTACGGACACTGACGTTGACCGATCACGTCACAAATTATTGATACTGGTACTGACACTGACTAATAACGTCGCAAATTGTCGACACAGACACTGGCCAAGCATGGTCACAAATTATTTCACTAATACCAATAATCCACTGCCTCGTTGGTCCAGTGGTCGCAAGCGCGACTGCTGTGCATGAGGTCTTGGGTTCGATTCCCAGGTCGGGTAAAGTGTTATTGGGTTTTACCTTTAGGAATTTCTCAGTAGCAGCCTCGGAGTTTGGATTTGTGCCCGGTTGATGGCAATAGGCTCGCCCCCTATTACATGGGACTAAAAACATAACTGGCGCAATGTGGGTGTACTAATGGGTACACCTCTGCCTAACCCTTCGGGGATTACAGGCGTGATGTTATGTTATGTTGCCAATAATCCCCCTTCAGTTTCACTAATGACTCTATTTATCCAAAATTATTCAAAATTATTATACCATTTATATATCCTGTGTTAGGGACAGCTTAATGAAAACTTTACCATGGATTCAGTATATAATGCTAGACTCCTTTCGATGAAATTTAGTCGGTTATTAGAAAAAAAAATGCTTTTCCATACAAAAGTGCACCTACACCTACGTGGTTTCTTTTTTATGTAATAGTCCAAAAATGTTAACTTTGAGGGGTCTTAAATCATTGAACATAACAAAAACTGTCACGAAAATCTTTGTAGATTCTTATGTGGGTTTCCCCAGTATAGAGGGCCTTGTAACTATGCCACAGTCACTTGAAACAATTTTTTGGCATGCACTATCTATCAAAAAACACTCATAAATTAAGGTTAAAAGCTCGCGAACACTTACGTAAGAAGTTGGCAGACTCGTCCCACAATTAATTTGTCGTACTTCACCACCTATTTATTTTTTATCTCTCTCTAACCTATATATTTTGTTTGTATGTATATATGTATTTATTTTTATATTTTTATATCGAAATTTTTCTGTATTTTCTGCACCTACTACGTTTTGTCTCTGCATCACCCTAAGGTAGACTGGTAGAAAATGCCCAAGGCATTAAGTCCGCCTTTGTACAGTGTATTTTTTACATGTGCATAAAGTTTAAATAAATAAATAAATAAATAAATTAGATATTTATCAGAAACTTTACCGTAGATTTGAAAACAAACCAATAACACCCACTTATTCCACAGGCGGACGCGTTCACGTTCGGTTCGACCGTCGTGAACGTAACAAGCGCGGATAAGGAACCGATATACGTGGAGATGGTCAAGATCGAACCGCCACCGCCGCCAATCAAGACAGAAACGCCCAAACCAATCAAAGAAGAGAAGACCGCTGACACGCCTGCGCCCGTACCTACTGCCAACATTATAATCGAAGAAGTAAACGAAGTACCAACCATTAAAATCGAAAAGAAACGCAAAGAGGATACCATAGAAGAGGTTCAGTTAGCGCATGGGGTTCAATTGAAGACTGTGCAGACGAAGCATTCGCCGTTGAAGAAGCATATTATCACGTCGGCTGGACACAGGAGGGCGAGCGACGTGGCTATTGTGACGTCAGCAGTGTCTTCGGACACGCAGGTTCAGACCACGCAGCCGCAGATTGTGACTGTTGCCGTGTCTGAAAGTTTGAAGGTATGTGTAAAATTATTCTCTATATTAAACTGGCCGAGTACGAGTCGGATCCCCACACGATGGGTTCTATATATCCAGGTCTAATAAAACAAGCAAAAAAAAAAAAACAGGTCTCTCATATGAAACCACCTTTCACTTTTTATTTATTTTTATAATTTATTGGTATAGCGGCTGCCTCATTGGTCTAGTGGTCGCAAGCGCGACTGCTGTGCATGAGGTCTTGGGTTCGATTCCCAGGTCGGGCAAAGAGTTATTGGGTTTAACCATCAAGAATTTCTCAGTAGCAGCCTCGGAGTCTGGATTTGTGCCCGGTTGAGGGCAATAGGCTCGCCCCCTATTACATGGGACTAAAAACATAACTGGCGAAATGTGGGTGTACTAATGGGTACACCTCTGCCTAACCCTTCGGGGATTACAGGCGTGATGTTATGTTATGGTATAGCGGCAATAAAAATACTCATTCTGTGAAATTTCAACTCTGTGGCTATTACGGTTTATGAGATACAGCCCGCTGAAAGGCTCAGTAAAATGGTCCACTTTGGGTACGGAACCCTAAAAATGACCAGTTTATCGTCCAATGAGCCTTTTAGTGTTACGAGGCTAATGTTATGTATAGTATGCGTCAGGGGCGTAGCTACCGCCGTATCTGCCGTATCAATTATACGGGGCCCCTGGCCTACGGGGGCCCCCAAAGTGCGTAAGCAAAAATGAATAAAAACTTCCCAAAGAAGTTTCTCGAAATTAAAACTGATAAAAAAAAATTTAAGAACTTCTATGGGACAGGAACGCCTGTCAGACCTGTCACTATTGTCCAAAGAGGCAGAAACTTAAGAAAAACTAAAGTCATCATCAGCTATGAATGATTTAATTAATCAGTTTGCCGAAAAAAAGGCAAGGAGAGTTAATATTTAATTTGAATTGTTTTTAAAAATATGACAGATAGACAATTATGATGAATAAATATTTCTTTTAATTTTATGGAAACATTTTTTCTTTTTTGAGAAATATTTACCCTTTCTAAGGGCCCCCAAACAAATTTTTATACGGGGCCCCGCCAAGGTACGCTACGCTTCTGGTATGCGTCAAGTTGTTTTGCATTGTTGCAGGTCCGTCTTCAAAATCATTTGCTGTCGAGCCAGTCGGGTGTGCTGGTGCAGAACGGGCCGTTCCCGCCGGTCGTCGCCGTGCCTGTGCAACAAGCTAGAGACGCGACAGGTATGTGAATCTACTGATATTTTTTGTTTCTGTCATGCAGCAATGTAGTGACGGATTGTTTTTTGCAAATCCATGTCCATTCACGCTAGTGGGTTTGTGAAAATATTGACTTGTTATTAACAACTGTTGTATTGTTCTTCAGGCACGTCGACCGTGGCGTCTCTGGGCGCGCACAGCACGCTGAGCACGCACGCGGGCACGCTGGCCACGCACGCGAGCGCGCTGGGCACGCACGCGGGCGCGCGGCGCGTGTCGGCGCCGCTGGTGCAGCTGGCGGGCGCGGCGCTGGCGCACAAGCACGTGCTGCACGCGCCCGCGCCGCTCGTGGTGCACCCGCACCTGCAGCACGTGCCGCCCGCCAAGCTCAAGGTGCTGCACGCGCACCCGCTCACGCACACGCAGCGCACGCAGCTGCTGAAGCAGAACCGCGCGCTGGCCGGCCTGCCCGCCGTCGTGTCGCTGGCGGCGCTGGACGCCAAGGCGCCCGCGCTGCTCAAGGCGGCGCCCGGCTCGGTGGCGCAGCTGTTCGAGATCAAGGGCGGCCAGCTCGGCAAGGGCCCGCACCTCGTCAACGTGGTGCGCCAGCCCGCGCCGCGCGACGACAAGCGCCGCGTCAACCTCAGCCTCGACGCGCGCCAGCTCGTGCGCGCCGCGCTGCCCGTGCGCCACCAGATCCAGCTCAAGCAGCGCCCGCCCGGCCTGGCGCCGCGCGCGCTCGTGGCCAACCTGCTGCACAAGGCCGTGCCGCTGCCCCGCGCCGCGCACAAGATCGCGCTGCAGGCGCCCGCGCAGCCGCTGTCCGCCAACGTGTCCGCCATCGCCTTCGCGGCGCCCGCGCAGCTCAAGCGGCGCCTGGCCGCGCCCGCGCGCCCGGCCGGCGACGCGAGCCCGGCGCCGGGCGCCAGCACGTCGGGCGCGCCGCCGGCGCCGGGCCCGGCCCGCGCGGCCGAGGAGCCGGCCACCAACGGCGCGGTGCGGCGCCGCGCCGCGGACACGCTGCCCATGGAGGTCACGTGACGCCCGCGCGACCGACCCGCCCGACCCGCGCTGGCGTTCTGACACCGACCGACCCGCGCCGCGACGCCACGAAGCATCAACTTATTTAAGGCTGTGAAATAGTTAATACGTGGAAAACTTTAGTAAGGGCGCGCCAGACGGACCCGACCGACCGACGCTTGAACATGTACGACAAGCCTTTATGTAATATTATTTTGTACGCGGCTGGCATGCCCTCGCTAGTTTTTTTTTAGCAAAGGAAACATTCATTAGTTTTGTTTTGTTCATTTAATATGTAATGTAATTAAATAAAAAGCGCGCGCGTAAGTTCGTCGGGTGTATATTTTAAATGTGTATGAGCATAAAAAAAATTAAATTAAAAAGGTTTTAAAAATGTGTAAAATAATAACCGCATTACTGTGTATCATATAGTTTTATGTGTATTATAAATAATGAAAATATTTACTTAATAATTTGGTTCACTGGCCGGACCAGTTGAGCGGGCAGTTGTCTGAGAGCAGTGTTAGTAGTCAGGCGGTCCGTACTTGTGCTGGACAGATCCCATATAGTTTAGTATTATTTTGTGTTTGTACCATTAATTTATTGTTAGACATTGTATATAATTGATATTCAGTCTCCGGTACATCAGGATATACTTGTGACTGCACCCACTCAATGGCACCACGTTATATACAAATGTACTGAATACTCAACATGCGCATATATTCCATTTTGTGTTCAACCATTACTTGACGCCTATACCAAATAATAAACAAGGATTTTAACATATTCGAAATGATAAAACTTGATGTGATCTATAATAAATAAATGTCCGGCGACACTGCTCACAGAATCGTGCAAGATCATGGCTCGACACGATTTTGGTGGCAGTGTTGCTTTGTAAAAAAAAAAACACTATAGTTAATCGACGCGGCTTAATACGTGCTTTCCTTAGAAGGCATAGTAAGTAAAATTAGAGTGTGTTGATGTGTCCCACGTTGGGCGCCAATTGAGACTTGACGAGTCCCATGTTGGGCGCCAATTGAGCCTAGAGTCCCACGTTGGGCGCCAATTGAGCCTATAGTCCCACGTCGGGCGCCAGTTAAGACGAGTTCTCTTGTTACCCACATCGCAGTTGCTTCGTGTACTAGAGTGATTGTATTAATAATGATGTAATCATTAGTTGCGACTGTGTGATCACCTCGGAGCGGTAAAATGATACTAAAGTCTAACAGAGAGAGCAGGAGCGTGACGTGAGCGTGACGTGAGCGGGGCGTGAGCGGGGCGTGAGCGTGACGTGAGCGGGACGTGAGCGTGACGTGAGCGGGACGTGAGCGTTAATACAAAGCTGTAGTTTTGCATCCTCGTCAAATTCAAGGAAGTAAACTATGCTAGTCATTCTCAATAAAAAGGTTTTCTTTTATTAGGTGATTTTCGAATTCGAGCTAGCCGTCTTGCCGCTGGGTTTAGGCAGGCGGGGCGATCAAGCCGCATTCACATAGAGATATAGTCGCACGAGATTGCCTACCGCATACGCAACGCGGTGATTCTGTTTGAAAGAGGTGCTGACAAACATAACCAACTATGAGAATCAAGTATTTATTAATTACTTGCTTCTGCCCGCGGCATCGCCCGCTTAAAAAGTAATTTCCCGTAAAGTAAGTGAACTATTATCCCAAGGGAACACAAAGGATAAAAAGTATCCTATGATAATCTAGGAAATGGTCTTTGTGCCAATTTTCATCCAAATCTGTTCAACGGTTCAAACATCCAAATGTTTAAACATCTTCACAAACTCACATTTATAATATTATTATTACTAGAATTACCCGGATGTCGTAACTTTGATTACTAACTTAAGTCCGCGGCTTCGTCTGCGTCAAATTTGATTTCTCCGTACAAACTTTGGACGTCTTTTTCAACCCCTTAGGGGCGAATTAAAAAAAAAGGCTTTCTCAGCGGATGTCTACTAACTATAAACTACCTCCCTGCCGAATTTCATCTTTTTACGTCAAGCGGTTGTCGATATTACGTGATAAATGAGTGACCTTTCGCTTATACATATATTTGCATTGTCTTTTATGACAACTTCTTGAAATTACACGAGGATGCTTTATACCTTGTATAATTAGTACTTCGCCGTTAAAATGTCAATCAAGATTTGTAGACAGGCGTTTAGAGTATATTTCTGAAGCTGATAAGTCGATGGCGCTGAAATATACCTTCTCTGTAGCATATATTCGCTGCATACGACATCAGTGTCTCTAGAGCGGCTCTAGCTAAACCTGAAATTTCTCGCCTACTTATCTGTAGTCTGCGGGAAAATACCAAGTCAAGTGCGGCGCACACAACCGTATGTGTTCTTCTACGGTGAACATAACTGTGTAGCCAGCTGCACTTCGGGTTTGGCGTAGCGAATGTCCGCCCGCAGTTGGAAAAACTGTCCAGTGCACATTTCGCCTCTTGTGTATCACGCTACAAACGGCCGTCGCCTGTATGGCTGCTGGTCCCCGTTCTCGCCCTGTACCCTGCGAGGACTCGAGCGGTTAAGCTATAGTTCGCTCTGGCTCTGGCGTACCAGTATTTGAAATCATCTTCTTTTTTATCGTGAGGGCAGTAAGGTCTTACGACCTCACACACCCTAGTGTCAGTTTTTAAACCGGCTAAAAGGCCTCTGACATGGTTTGAGTGGGCAGGCTGGTATAAGTCCAGGTTTCCTCACAATGTTAACAGCATTTTAAATGTAAATACCGTACGCGCACAATATCATGAGTATCGGGGTCTTCGCATTCCTTAATATATTTGATACTAATGAATTTGCTCGCGAACTTTCTAAACGACTGCGTCAAGAGCTGTTCACGTTCACAATACGAACAGTTCAACTATCGCTGATACATTTGAAATGGCGAAAAGAAATTATACTTTTCTTTTTGACAGCTCGCCAAATACAATGCTGTTTAAATGACAGATGTGAGATTCAGAAAATATTATTGTTATGTGCGTATGAGCCGACCGAGATGATACACGTCTGTGGTAACAATTTGATTTTATTTACGCTAATATTACGTAGTTGAATAAACCGGTAATCACTTCGAAAGAAAATGGCGCCGACTGCGCGCGCAGTCTCAGATTAGTATGGAAAGGAGACTTATTATACGTTCCTTTAAGGTCCGTTTATATTGACGGACACAATGCGTGGCAGACAACGACAGACATCATTTAATTACATTTAACGTGACAGAAGTGTGCCGTGCCAGACATCGACAGACTCTCTGTCCAGATACTCTATTCACACTGCCCGGCAAGTAGCCACAGACACGTACAGACATGAACCGCACAGATAAAATATTCATTCCGGGGCATGATCCCATGTCTACTGACTACTGACTGCCAACCTTTCCCAATTATGTTGGGGGTCAACTTCCAGTCTAACCGGATGCAGCTGCATACACTATTTAACATGGAGCGACTGCCTATATGACCTCCACAACCCAGTAACTGGGTAATACAATACTTACCTCTCGATAAACCTGGTTGTCAAACTTTCGGGCTTTAAACGTCCTGTAACGACTGTCAAAGATCCACGTATGACAGCCGGGCTTAACGTGCTTTGCGAAGCACGGAGGAGTCTCGGTGTGTTAAAATGGTCTGCCATTCTCAGATCAACCCTGGCAAGCGTAGCTTAACCTGATGTATTGATCCGTGCGGCTGTTTACGTAGCAACGATCTCCACGTTAATACACTATAAAATAATATCTTGTCTGTCACGCTCGATGTCTGTAGATACAAAAGGACTTTTACAAGTTTCGATGCCAATAAAAAGATTGCAAGTATGAGATATCGCTTCAAATATGCAATATCTTTAAAAGTCATGTGTGGCACGGGTGTTAGAGCAAATGTGTGCAATTGTTGATACACATATTTCAAACCCGTCTTTATAATCTTCAAACAAGTATTCCAGATGTTTAAAATTATGCGTTGCGGTCGCTTGTTGTAATGTAAGCTCAGGGCTGAACGTATTTCTATGTAAGCTCACGAAGCAACGTCATTTATATGCTACTTTAAATGTATTAAACTTTAAAATATGGGACGATTACGCCCAATCAAGCTATAGTCGTTGCAAATCACGGTCGCGACATCTGACTTTTATGTTAATGATGTTAAAAGGTTTAAATTGCAACGATCGGTCTGCGCTCGAGAAATGCAACAACTATACTTGTCAACAAATTAAATAAATGATTTAAAGTGATATTAAAACAGCAAACATATACAGAAACACGATTTATATTATCTGTAAACGTAATCGATATGATAATATTGTAGATTATTAGGGAGAGTGTGTCCATTCAAATTATTAGAAATAAACGTATAGAGACACAATGTAGGTAGATAGAAATAAAACAAATAATACTTTTCGTTCGTTTTTAATGTGGCAACATTGTTCGTTGTGGTTCGTTGTCGCTGGTGAAGTGTTGCCATCAACAATCGTATTCTGCTACTATGATGCATTAGAATAACAGAAATGGTTAATCATTCGCACAGCGACCACGAAACACAATAATTGTCATCAGATTTGCATTCTCAGTGTTAATATAGTTTCTTTTTCGGGATACAAATACATGTATAATAATAAAAAAATAATACATTTTGTCCGTTCAACTCACTTCTTGTTAGAAATTTTGCAGAAAAAAAGCAAAAAAAAAAAATGATAAAAATATCGTGTATTTTAATGTAAACTAAAAAAAACATTGGGGTTTAATCTAGCTACTTATGCGAAATTATATCGAGTCGTGTTACGCAAGTGTCCTGTTGTCTCAACCATTATAAAAAAAATTGTGCGCATCTTTTTCATGGCAGCCCATTGGAACAATGAGCTGTCAGGAAAAAGAGCTCGCAACAAAAAAAAGTAACGGTTTAACTATGTCTATACATATATAATTAGTAAGTATCATATACTGTACAAAAGGCTGCAAATTTGAGAAAAAAATGTAAAAAAAAAATTGATTGGCCTCATGTTGTCGTTGGGGCCGATAACATACGCTTAGTAAAGTGAATAGGATGATGTACCTCATAAGTTTCTGAATTCTAGTTTAGGCGTTCTTGTTGTGATCGCTCGCCCGCGCGGACCTTCCTGTTTCTCATAGCTATGTTTACAATGCGAACGTACATTTGTTGTAAATATTTTTGTTTTGTATCGTTTGGTGCGGCGCGCCCCGCCGGTGTGGAGCCGCGGGCGCGTCGCGCATTGGACATTAGAGCTTGAGCACGCGAGCGCTCACAACGCAACGCAACGCAATTATACAATATCGCTGTAAAAATGTTTGTAAAAATAGTCATGTTCACAATTTCAGTGTAGTTTTGTTGATTATTTTTTTTCAACTGGAAATTGCTGAATAAAGCGACGATTCTGTTTCTATGTTTGTTTTATTCGTTTTTTAATATGCTCCAGATCGATTTTGGTCACGAGACAATTTCAATGGAGACTAGCTGAGTACGCAGGAGATATTATAGTGCACAAGTGTGTGCGCAAACACAGTTGCAGGACCATCGACTGTACAGTCACGAGCAAAAACAAGTATACACTTAACGAAATTCAAAAGCGATTTTCTTGTGTTGTTGTAACTTTGATATAAGACCTATTTCATAATAGTTTTGAATTCAAAATAAATTCCTAAAAACAAGACATTTCAATCAATATATTCGAAGCAAATAGCTTTGTAATGTTGCTCAGTTTATACTTGCTTTTGCTCATGACTGTACGCACTGAGGCACGGGGGAGTTACACCACTAACTTCCTAATTGCTTATCCTTTTTTTGAACCTTTATTTCTTATTTTTCTTTTTTTGACTGCCTCGTTGGTCTAGTGGTCGCAAGCGCGACTGCTGTGCATGAGGTCTTGGGTTCGATTCCCAAGTCGGGCAAAGTGTTATTGGGTTTTTCCATCCGGATTTTCTCAGTAGCAGCCTCGGAGTCTGGATTTGTGCCCGGTTGATGGCAATAGGCTCGCCCCCTATTACATGGGACTAAAAACATAACTGGCGAAATGTGGGTGTACTAATGGGTACACCTCTGCCTAACCCTTCGGGGATTACAGGCGTGATGTTATGTTTATTTTTTTTTATACATAAATTATCTGATATTTCTGCAAAAATTGCTAATATTCAAATATCTTGGACACGACACTTAGTATCTTGAATCTAAAAAAACAACTGTCTGAAATACTAGTATTTGTTTTCGAGACTACTACCTACTTTTAACAGAAGTCCGCAACAGATAACCTAGTCACCTATTTTGTTTGTACTTGAGATTTTATTACCTACCTTTGACACAAATTATACAGGTTGGATTTTTTTGACGGAGCAGAAAATGTTGATTAGCACTGAGCCACTAAATGTGAACGAAATTTTTCATAGGTATATTATCTACTAGCGACACGCCCGGCTTCACACGGATGAAATGTAGATACTATTTATTTATATATGTATAAACCTACATCTGGAATCATCTGTCTTGATAAAAATCGCATTAAAATCCGTTGCGTAGTTTAAAAAATGTAAGCGTACAGAGGGCGGGATACGACTTTGTTTTATGCTATGTAGAGATGATAATATTGATCGCTTCGCTTTTTAATATAACATATCATCACGCCTGTAATTCCCGATGGGTTAGGCAGACGTGCACCCATTAGTACACCCACATTTCGCCAGCTATGTTTTTAGTCCCATGTAATAGGGGGCGAGCCTATTGCCATCAACCGGGCACAAATCCAGACCCCGAGGCTGCTACTGAGAAATTCCTGTTGGAAAAACCCAATAACACTTTGCCCGACCTGGGAAACGAACCCATGACCTCATGCACAGCAGTCGCGCTTGCGACCACTAGACCGACGAGGCAGTCCAGGCGACAGTCAAGGCTTTTTAATATATTCGTTGTTACAATTCTGCGATTAGATTATCGCTTGGAATAAAATAGCGGATTGTCGTGGAATGTCCATTCCGTGTCCATTCCGTGTTTCCCTTTACTATATGAGAAGAGGCTTCTGCCCAGCAGTGAGACATTAATAGGCTGGAATTACTCAATACAGAGTGTTAGTGTAAACACCGTTATCCTTGAAACCAGTGGTTTGGTTTCACTAATAGAACGTAAATTCAATGAAAAAAAATATCTTGTTTTAAAGTAAAATCTCCATTCTTACTCAAAATTATTTCACCCTATATGACAATGATGTAATTAGTTAAAACTTATGTAGGTAGTTATAACGGACGGCCAGTGCAGCAGGTCAACGCTCTTTGCGGTGATTACGTAACTCGGGCGCATAGTATCCATGAATTTATGGACGGTGTCGGACAGATTTTATTTAATTTTTGAAAGAAAACTTTGTGTATTTATTTTTAAATTCAGATAAACATTTTTTATAATAAATCAAGTAGGTACCTATGGTTTTAGGGACAACGGTGTTTACACTAACAGTCTGTATATCTCGGGTTCCTGGGGTCAAAGTGGTTAGTTTAAGAATTTTTAAAGTATTATTATAATAGAAAAAGCTATTAGGTACCTAGTTAACTATTATGTATGTATTGAGAATTTCACTCTGTATTTTAGCAGGCGTAATAGATAACGAACATCAGTCAAGGGTCATATGTTAGGGCTACCATCTCATAAACTGCCGATGTCTGACAAAAACTTCAAAACCCGTACATTTTGGTGTAAATGAGATTTTTCCCGGACGCCCCTGAGCAAAATATCCATAATTCAAATTATAAAATGCGAATGTAGCTTTGTCTGTCTGTTTCGCATTCACGACCAAACCACTGTACCGATTCTGATGGAATTTGGTACAGGTTAAATTTGAACCCTAACAAAGGACATAGGCTTCTTTTTATTCGTCTTCGACTTCTTCTGCGTTCGCAATAACCAACATTTACGCGAACGAAGTCGCTAGCAAAAGATAGTACCTATGTACAATAAAAAAAATGTTTTTTTTTTTTATTATTTTAATTTATTGCTTATCTTTCAATTCATTGGGATTTAGGGCCCAGTCCGGTATCAGCCGGACACTTTTTTTAAAAACCCCTTCCGGACGTTCTCCGGACGCTCTCTAAACTAGAAAATAACCGGACAATTCCGAACGTACGGTAACCCTAGTCATGTTAGATAACAATTCTCGCGTCAAATGAATAAATGACATGATTTTACAAACATTTCTTGTTGTGCGCATGTACAAGATGGCCGCCATTAAGATATTTTTCTTATTGTTTTTGGTGTTTGCTTTCTCTTTGGTCGGTTATGGAGATAATAATTATTTAGGTAAGTGTGGTATTTTTTTTTATTTTGCATATTGGAGGGATGTAAGAAGAAACCTAATTAATGAGGCTCAAAGTTAGGTACCTACATATTCTTCCCATTCAAACAATTCATTATTTGTTTTAGAGCATAGGTAGAAATAAACTACTATAACTTGACGCTCCCCTCCATATTACCATTTCAATGTGTGTAGTCACAATCGTATGAAAGAGTTTGATGTAGTTGTAAGTAATCGTCTTCAGTAGCAGGCTAGGATATTTGTTTGTCAACTAACCATATACAGCCGACCGCGCAAGACGACGCTCCTGTCATTTTTATAGAAAATGATTATAATTCTGAAAATACATACTTCTTACGCCCGCGAGTCATACTTTAATCAACATTAAACCTAATACTGTCTTGCAAATTGCAAAAAAACGTAAGAAATTTTAAATTTCGCGGGCCCGTGTCAATTACCCAATTACCTACTAATTCATTAATCAATAAATAGGTACTTAAGCACGTAATTATTGATATGTCTTACACCAGAGTGTAGGTAAGTACTTGAAGTTGTTTTTGACATGAATTTATTTACCTTTATCACCAGTCCTTTGGAATTTAGACGATTTTTTGTTATGGGCCATTCGGTTTAGACCATTCCTTTTATTGTCTATTTCATTTCTTTTTAAATCATTACTTACCTACACATAGTTTAATGATTCACCAGGATTTGTGGGTTGATGGCAATAGGCTCGCCCCCTATTACATGGGACTAAACACATAACTGGCGAAATGTGGGTGTACTAATTGGTACACCTCTGCCTAACCCTTCGGGGATTATAGGTGTGATGTTATGTCATGTTACATAGTTTAATAGGTGCCTAGAGATATATATAATACAACTAGCTTTCGCCCGCGGCTTCGCTCACGTTAATTTAGAATTTGCCAATCAATTTGGATTGTACTCGGCTTGAGTGCACGAGTGAACCCTTCATTTTCTGACACCCTAGTACTTTTTTGATAAATCCAGAATGTTGACCTTTCCACTCTGACTAAAACTTTTTATTTCTACTGCCATACAGGTATACCTTTTTTATGACACCCTAGTACTTTTTTTTCTTGGGTAATCGTAAGTTGGTTATAATAACCCCGAATTATCAATAATCGATTTTATGATAACCTAGTTGAAGCTGGTCCATTGACACTCAAAACTCACGAAACGTATTACTGGCAATGTATATGCAAAATTTCAGGATGATCGGTTCAGTGGCTTAGGCATAAAATGGTAACAAACAAACAAACAAACTTACTTTCGCATTTATAATATTAGTTAGGATAACACGCCGCGCCCCACCACAAGCTGGACTCGTAGCGTATTTTTTTTAATCTGCTTTTCTACAAAAGTGCTAAGATGTTTTTTTAATATTTAATAATTAGGTACTTTTTTTTGTCTTTCAGGTACTCGAATAACTTGGAACGGGACTTCATTTCAGAGTAATATGATGACTAGTTCCAGAATGCAAAGTATTTATGGCAGAATCCTACAATAACAAGATGGCGAACGTAGTGTGGTTGTCCGGGACAGTTATGTACGCATATCATCTTCTGCCTAGCCCTTTCCCAACTATGTTGGCGTCGGCTCCCAGCCTATCCGTATGCGGCTGAATACCTGTGTCTTAAATGGAGCGAACGAGCGTGATTTTGTACGAATGAAAACTAATAAAAATGCAAAAAATAAGTATGTTTTATTCGTTATTTACAACTTACGCTTAAAATATCGATCTATCTAAATCTAAATACTTATATAAAATGTTTATTAAATACCTACGTTCTCATTCATCACGAAATATCGAAAACCGCTTTAGGTATAAACTTACATGAATTTTGCCAGGGAGGTTGTTTATAGTTAGTAGACGTCCGCTTCCGCTAAGAACGGATATTTTAAAATTCATCTCCTAAGAGGATGAAACGGGGTTGAAATTCCGTACGGCATTAACACTCTAATGGTCTAATTAGAAAATCTATTTCGATAACGATTTACGTCGCTAGGATCACAGTTAAGAAATATACAGTATTTTATCTTCATGCAAATGGTTGGAACGCTAGTCATACTTACTTACTAGCGTCGAGGTCGGTACACAAACAGACGCGAGTGCGTCGCAGTGACGAATGGACGGTGTGATAGTTTTGTAAGCAATAAGCGTGCAATTTGTGGCAAATATTTATTGAAATAGAAGTACTTACTTAATATGGGAAATTATAGACTACCTTGCGCTATTTTTAGTTGCTTGAATTCGTCAGTAACGCATCCAAAAATATCATTTTTTATTTTACCTGTTGTACATTGGTATTTTTAGTTAATTTTTTTTATCTAAATGCGGATTTCATACACGATTAAATTTAATAATTAAGCTTTTCATACTTCTCCGTAATTATTTTCAGTACCTACTTATCAAAATAAGGATGTTTCTTTTTTGTTAATTATTTTAATTAATAAAAAACACAATGTAGGTAACATGTAGATATTTGTCGGAAATAAGTTATTGTACTGACTAATCGGGACGCCAGCGCCACCTAGCGGCGTTCGACAGAGTCTACAAGAGTTAGATTAGTTGATCGGTAGCGGTCGAAGAGTCGACACGTCTAGAAACTGTCTCGTGTCTCGTATAGTTGTGCTGTGTATGAGTGCTTTTAGTGAGTGTTATAGTGTGTGTTATATTTTGATTTGATTGCGCTCAATCAACGTTTCCCGTAGTGCGCCCACAGCATAAATAATGGCCGAAAATAATGAGAGCCCGATACAATCTCCGTTATATATTTATTGAACACTAGCTTTCGCCCGCGGCTTCGCTCGCAAATTAAGTTTAAAATTCGATCATATTGGAAATTATTAATCGATTTATTCGAAAGACATGTGGCGCCATCTATCATCATAAGAAAGTTATTGTGATTTCTCTCGGGAACAGTACTTTTTTTCGGGATGAAAGGTACCCTATGTTCGTTCCTGTACACCTGGCAATGTATACATATACAAAATTTCAGGATGATCGGTTCAGTGGCTTAGGCGTAAAATGGTAACAAACAAACTTACTTTTGCATTTAGGATAGGATACGATAGGAAGTATAGGATAGGACTCCCTCTTTCATTCAAAACCAAACTCATTTTTTTATATAAAAATATAATATTTACAGTCACAAAACAAGATCGATACTCAAGTAGGTTGATGTTATTAAAATACTGTAACCCTAACGCGTGTTTCCGTCGCGCCAGACTGTAGGTAATTATTTCCAGTACAGGGCCGTGTCAGAATACTGTATCTGTACTGTATATCTTTTTCTGAACTAGAATTCTTATTATATCTGTCGGCGATAGCTTTTCTGTAAAGATTTTGCATTCTCGATCTTGGTATTAATCTGTTAACACGAACTGTATAAGAACCACCTGAAACAAAACAAAGAAGTTTAAAAATGAAAGATAATTGTTTGAAATTGGTTCTTCTAAACTTAAATAAAAATAATTTGGCTGCCTCTTTGGTCTAGTGGCCGCAAAGCGCGACTGCTTAGTAGGTATGAGGTTCGATTGCCAGCTCAGGCAAAGTGTCATTTGATTTTTCTATTAGGAATTTCTCAGTAGCAACCTCGGAGTCTTTGTGCCCGGTTGATAGCAATAGGCTCGCCTCCTTATTGGAACTTAAACATAGGTAACTGGCGAAATGTGGGTGTAGGTATTAATGGGTACACCTCTGCCTAACACTTCGGGGATTACAGGCGTGATATTATGTTATGTAAAACAAACTAACCAGTATTAATTGGATCGATTTCTTTATCCTCTTCAAAATCACTAAAACCAATTGCCGAAAGACACGAAATGGACACAAGTAATAAAAACAACGTGAAATATTGCTTATTGGCGGCCATCTTGTAACAACGCACATGCGCACTGAGCTCGTTAGGACAATAATGCTTTACCTACTAATGATTTGAGTTTTATCTATCGACTAGACCCTGGACAAAGTTTAGAATTAGCTATCTATTAAAAATATTATTTTTGTTTGTCTTTTCAATCTATTTTAATTTGAATGTACCAGATTATAATTATCCTTTAACTTGGGGTAAAATGGATATACAGGGATACTTTTCATTCATCATCCAAATTTTAAAATCGAGGTCTAATTAAATCCTTTTCATATGTGAAACATTGTAATCAAATAATAACAAAAACAAAACAAAAAACATTCAAAAGAAAATATCCGTAAAAAATCTGAATGTAAAGACACGCAGCAAGGGAGGCGTAGTGCGTGCTGTTTGTGTGCGTTCCCGAATGTTGAGGTGAGCGCGTGTGCAGTCAAGTTCAACAACCTATTGTTGAACTGTATTTATTCCACACGTTGTGATTTTAGTAGCGGACAATGGTGAAAATCATGTAATTTTTTTTTATTCCATTAAATGATAAGGTTATCGATTCTAAATCAGATCTGAAAATTTGGATGGTGGTTGCAAAATAACCCTGTAGGTAAGATTGTAAATAAACCAAAGCAGTTTATATTATTTACCTCGTAGTTTTTCATAAAAACCCATTCAATTTTTTTTTTATTTCATCGGTTTTGCACTGAATCTGGGTAGGTCTAGGTACCCAGGGTTGCGGGATGTCTTAACAGGATACCGTAGCCCCGGAACGCAAAGGGCTACAGAAGGAACAGGGTGGTTTTTTAATCAGTAAAAGTCTGACAGTCCCTTCTGCCCCACCCAGGGCGGAAGGAGTCATTTGATAATTTTTTGCACGTAAATAAATAAATAAAAAATTTGGGTAGATATATTAATTTTTTTTTTATTACGATTTGCGTCGCTAGTATTCTTAGGGCGTATTCAGATGGCACGCGCCGATTACGCACAGCACCCGTGCACGCGCTGTGCCCGCCTTAAACCCGCACACGCGCTGCATCCGCCTCGCACACGCCTCGCGCCCACTTAACTACTAGTGACTGGACTACTTCGTTCACTAGGCATAGTGGCTTCCAGGAGGGTGCAGAGCGCGGGCAGGGCGAGTGCAGGGTTGGCGCGAGGCGGGCGCGGGGCGTGCGCATGGCGTGCGCGTGTAGACCTCGTTAAATGCAATTTGAGATCTATTGATGCATTATAAGGCTCAAATTCTTATTTAACAAATTTCAATGCGAGTTGGACGCGGGTGGCGTGCGCTGAGCGTGCGCGTGTCGTGTGAACGCGCCCTTATTGTATCTGTCGGCTTGTCTGCAAGCACTTTGCATTCTCGAGCTCGACATCAGGATTTTTTATTATTGACCGATCTTTGCATCTTGTCTTCAACATGATTCGTGTAAAAATCGCCTGAAACAAAAATAAACAAGTACAAACATCAAAGATATTTGTTTAAAATTGGTTCTGAATTTCATAAATAAAAATAATTTGGCTGCCTCTTTGGTCTAGTGGCCGCAAAGCGCCACTGTTCAGTATGAGGTTCAATTCCCAGGTCAGGCAAAGTGCTTTTGGGTTTTCCCATCAGGAATTTCTCAGTAGCAGCCTCGAAGTCCGGATTAGTGCCCGGTTGATGGCAATAGGCTCGCCCCCTATTACATGGGACTTAAACATAACTGGCGAAATGTGGGTTTAAGTAGGTACTAATGGGTACACCTCTGCCTAACCTTTCAGAGATTACAGGCGTCATGTTATGTTATGTAAAACAAACTTACCAGTATTTTTTGGATCGATTTCTTTTGCCGAAAGAAACAAAATGGAAACGAAAAATGAAAACAAAGTGATGTAGGTACATTGTGTTTCATTTTTCATGTTTGTTTGGACACACAATTGCGCACTATATTATCTCTTGCGTGCTTGGCCAGTCTCCATTGAAACAGGTGACGGTTCAAAAATCGACCGGTAAGATATTATTTTAAGTTTATGATAAATTTTCGGAAATGTATTCACATCCTCATAGCGGCCATTTTGAAATAAATAATGCGCACTGCGCGCGTTGCGTTAAAAACGTTGCGTTTTACTAATGATTTATTTGAGTTTTATCTATCGACAAGACCCTGAACATACTTTAGAAATACCTACTTATCTATTGAAATTATTCTTCTCTTGTTTGTCTTTTCGTCTAAAGTACAATTAACCCTTTGAACGCCAACGACGCTTACAAGCGACAAACGTGATCGGCCGCCAAAATGCCAATGACGAGTTTAGGCGACAAATAGATGTGCAACTATTTTGTTAATACTAACATTTATTTGATAAATTTAACACTTATTATAGGTATGGATAATTGATTTTGTAGTAGCAGGGATAAAGGTTAATCGTTTGTGAATACCCCATCACTAGCATTTGGTTGGTATTTAATAGTAAATAAATGGCTCGGCGTAGAGAGCATACTTCCTATGAACTGCGCTTGGCGTTCAAAGGGTTAAACAAAAAGCTAGGTATACAGGCAAAACTAGTAGTAGTAGTATTTATTTATCCATATTAATATTAAAAATGCGACAGTAACTCTGTCTGTGTCTGTTGCGCTTTCACGGCTAAAGCACTGAACTGATTTTGATGAAATTTGGTACGGGGTAAGTTTGAGCCCCAACAAAGGGCATAGACTACTTTTTATTCGACTTCGATTTTTTTCTGCGTCCGTGATAACCAACATTATATTTCATACGTTCTACGATGGTGCGGGTGACATATGTCAGCAAATCATCTATGGATGTCAGAATCGCATAACTAGTGACCTAGTTATGCGATTCTGACATCCATAGATGATTTGCTGACATGTGACATTATTTAATTTACTAGTTATTTACTTGCTTATTACTGATTCTGTAATTTAAGACTATGATATTAGTGTGCAGTTAAAATATTCAATCAGATTGTAGATTCCCGTAACGTTCAAGAGTGAAAAGCAACAGTTTGACAATGTCACCGGCACCATCCTAGAGCGTGTGGAATATAGTAAGTACATATTTTATACTAGCTTTTGCCCGCGACTACGTCCGCGTGGAACTTGTTTATACTACTTCCACCCCCACTTTCACCGCCTTAGGGGGTGATTTCGGGGATAAAAACTATTCTATGTCCTTCCCCGGTTCTTAACCTATCTTCATGCAAAATTTCATCAAAATCGATTCAGCGGTTTAAGCGTGAAGAGGTAACAAAGAGACAGACAGACCCACTTTCGCATTTATAATATTGTAGTATGGATTTCAAATGAAAAACGGGTGTGATAACCAACTACCATTGTTGACTGTACTTACAAGTTATTACTATTTGTATTTTATGTTGAATATAAGCGGGAAAGGGTCAATTCACGGAAATTGCTTAATTCTATTATGTACAATTAGCTAAATATACAACTACTGGCTTACCGTGACTTCGTCTGCGTCAAATTTGATATATTATCCCACGGGAACCGTACATTAATTTATCCGGGATAAAAAGTAGCCTTTTTGCTATTCCAGGCTATAATCTATATTTGTGCCAAATTTCATCTAGAACCGGTCAGCCGTTCTGGCGTGATTGTTTAACAAAGACTAGTCGTTTATAAACATATAAACTCACATACACAGACAGCCAGTCTCGGAACAACTATCTAGGCCATACAAATATTTATTCCGTGCGGGAATCGAACCCGTGACACGCAGCGCAGTAGCCAATCGCTCAGCCACCGGTCAAAATACCTACAGTGTGTCTATTGTTCAGCAACTACCTATTTTTTTTGTTACTGCTCCTGTTCCCATAGGTTAAAGCTTGATGTTATATAGTCTATCCTCATGAATCTACCTATCATAAACAAAAATATTTTATTAAAATCTGTCTGGTAGTTTCAGAGATAGAAACCGCGTTTAAACAAACAAACAAATTAACCAACATTATTTTATTTGTATAGATAACTTCTGAACTTTGTGCCGGGTTAATGTTAAAATAATATACCTAAAATTCTTATCATAAGCAATGATGTTGTGATATTATCAAATATAATTATCATTTTTGTGGTGCGCTTGTTCAAAATGGGTGCTTTCAAGATATATTTTTTAATGTTATTAAGTTTGATTTTCATTTCGACTCTTTCGGCTTCCGGCGACGATTTTAAAGAAGTTAAAGAAAATATAGCTCCAATTAATCACGGTGAGTACGTAATTTTTGTGGTATAGCATAAAAGACTGAAAAACGACAAAAGAAAAACTTAGATCTTAGAACTTAGAAAGAAAGACTTAGATATAGGTATGTCGGTTATCGCGAACGCAGACGAAGTCGTAGAATAAACAGTAGCGTATGTCCTTCGTTGGAATTCAAACTTACCCCGTACCAAATTCCACAAAAATCGGTTCAGTGGTTCAGTCGTGAGAGCATAACAGACAAACAGAGACTTTTGCATTTATAGTAGGTACCTAATATTAGATTTAGCCCGCGGCTTCTCTCACAAATTAAATTTGAAATGAAATCATGATTGGAAAGACATGTGGCGCCATCTATCATCATAAGAACGTTATTGTTATTTCTCTCGGGAACAGTACTCTTTTTGGGGATGAAAGGTACCCTATGTCCGTTTCTGTACACCTGACAACGTATATGCAAAATTTCAGGATGATGTTTAGTAGTTTAGGCGTAAAAAGGTAACAAACAAACAAACTCACTTTCGCATTTATAATATTATAGTTAGGATTAGGTATATTACTACTAGTACCTATATAGATTACGTACAAGCGACTTCATTTGCGTGTTATTTTTTAATTTAAGGCATTAAGTAGCTATTTACCAGTGATTGTGCCATCAAATACGATTTAGCTGTTTAGGAGATTATTAATTGATGTAATTATCTTCGACAGGTCTGATCGAGTTTTTTAATTTATCTTTTCAGTCTTTTGATCCCTGTTGTAAGCTTGCTCCTTTCTTTTTAGGGTTCCGTTCTTCAAAAGGAAAAAAACAGAACCCATAGTCTGTCAAGACCCTTTTCAACCGACTTCAAAAAGAAGGAGGTTGTCAATTCGGAGCGTGTTTTTTTTTTTTTTTGCATATACAGGGTGTCCGGTTTTCAATGGATTATCTTGAAATGGATCATGGTAGAACTAATGACTTATCTGGAAAAAAATACAAATAAAAAAAAAACCAAGTAGTACCAAACATATGATTCATTTAATAAGATTCGTTGTTTTTTGTGACCTTTTTTTACATTCTTGTACACCACGACCACGAATTAATGAATTCTCTTGGTTTTTTATTGTTAACGTAATTTACGTTAACTAAGCTGATAGATGAGTAATCAGAAATAGGACTGCTATTAAACGGTTTTGAAAAAAAAACAACTTAAAGTATGTTCTTTTGGAAAAAATTGTGAAAAAAAATCTATTTGAAAAAGTTTAAGCGTCCGTAGCTTAAAAAAGATGTATCGAAACTCAAGTGGCCAATAATTTTATAAGATTATGTGTTTATAGCTGATTTCAAAATGGTATGATTCAGTTTTGTACCTAATATAAATAGTGAATTATTGCTATTCGTTTTCAAAAGGAGCGAAATTTGGGTAAACAACAAAGTTTGAGATATTAGAATATTTATTTACATTAAATGTATCTGGTCATTGGGGTTTAATAAAAAACAGCATTTGATAATAGTGACACTGTTTTTGACTGCTAATCATGAGGTTTTGGGTTCGATTGCCAGGTCGAGCAGTGTTATTGGGTAAAGTGTTATAACTGGTGAAATTTGGCTACACCTCTGCCCTTCGGGGATTACAGGCGTGATGTTAAGACTGTATTCGTTGTAAATTACATTCGTTGTAAATTGTCTGCCACCCACTCTGATTCAGACCCTACATTTTAGAATAAATGCTCTCCTAAGTAGTCGTATATCACGTCGATCGCTTATTTTTGATGTGGTTGACCGAACACGGCTACCTAAGTCTTTCAAGGATCGACTTCGCGTAATAATTTTCCTTAAGACAGCCCAAATAAAAAAATAACACGGTCACACCATATTTTCATCATATCACATCCCACATACAGGTTAACCAAGCTTTCCTATTAATTACTAACGTCTACAAATCTTTTTATTTAAACCCTGATGGTCAGGTTCATCTAATGTTCAAATTTGTTACAATATTTCAAACTTTGTTGTTTAACCAAATTCCGCTCTTTTTGAAAACGAATAGCAATAATTCACTATTTACATTAGGTACAAAACTGAATCATACCATTTTGAAATCGGCTATAAACACATAAGTTTTTAAAATTATTGGCCACTTGTGTTTCGATACATTTTTTTTAAACTACGGACGCTTAAACTTTTTCAAATAGAATGTTTTTCACAATTTTTTCCAAAAGAACATACTTTAAGTTGTTTTTTTTCAAAACCGTGTAATAGCAGTCCTACTTTTGATTGCTTATCTATTAGCTTAGTTAACGTAAATTACGTTAACAATAAAAAACCGACGGAATTCATTAAATCGTGGTCGTGGTGTACAAGAATGTAAAATAAGGTAACAAAAAACAATGAATATTATTAAATTAATCATATCTTTGGTACTACTTGTTTTTATTTTTTTTAGTATTTTTTTTCTGAATCGCCTTTAGTTCTACTATCACCCATTTCAAGATAATCCATTCTTTACCGGACACCCGATATGTTACCCGATTACTCAATAGATTTGAATGATTATTTTTTGTTTGAAAGAGTGTACTTCCGAATAGGTCACATAAAAATATTGTGATGATAAAGTTCAAGTACAAGTAAAATTGCTTTATGTATACAGGGTAATTAAAAATACACCCGAAACCTTAAAAGGGGTCATTGTACTCATCATTATGAACAACTTTCACGGGTGCAATGTAGATACATAAACCTTCCTCTTGAATCACTTTATAGCTTTTAATAAAAACCGCATTAAAATTCGTTGCGTGGTTTAAAAGATCTAAGCGTAAGTGGAAACTATTTTGTTTTTCTTACTCCTCCGCTATTCTTTTCTGATTAATTTCGTTGCGGGACCCAAGACAGTTAATCGTTTCTCTGGGACTCGTCGAGCTTCATTGCCTCGACGCTTTTCTGGTGGCCTCCACTGTTGATTCTGGCTTTCAGGAGTTGCAGTGGGTGAGAACAGTGTGGCGGGCTTCTCCCAAAAAAAAAAGATCTAAGCGTAACAGACGGCGGGAAGCGACGTTATGATTTATGTTATGTAAAGATAAGTTTTGTCGTCATTATAATCATTAATAAATGTTTTTATCTTCATATTTATAGTGCTCCATGGACACGGAGTCAGGAAATTAATGACTAGATCAAGAATTGAGTCCATATACTCAAAGCCTGAGACAAGACATCCAAATCATTATGGTATTTATTAAATTAACATAAACATAACACCACGCCTGTAATCCTCGAAGGGTTAGGCAGAGGTGTACTCGTTAGTATATACCTACACCCACATTTCGCCAGTTATGTTTAAGTCCCATGTAATTAGGCGGCGAGCCTACTGCCATCAACCGGGCACACAGACTCCGAGGCTGCTACTGAGAAATTCCTGATGGAAAACCTAATAACGCTTTGCCCGACCTGGGAATCGAACCCAAGACCTCATGCTTAGCAGTCGCGCTATATTATGAACTAGCTTCTAAACGAATCATCATCATCATATCAGCCGAACGATGTCCACTGCTGGACATAGGCCTCTCTTAAAGATAGCCACAATGACCAGTCTTGTCTGATATTAGCGATCTAATCTTGTGTATCCATACAAACTTTAGATCCCTGTAAGGGGTAAATTTTTGCTTGCCCCCTATTACATGCGACTTTAACATAACTGGCAAAATGTGGGTGTACTAATGGGTACAACTCTGCCTAACTCTTCGGGGATAACAGGCGTTATATAGTGGGTGAAATTAGTTTAATTAATTATATATGCCCCGAATCACTAATACGCGCCACGAAAGATGAGACTTGACACACCACACAAACTTTATTATATCGTAATAAATATTATATTATTGTTAAATCTAAATGTCATCGAAATATCCCTGTATAGATATAAACACAAATTATGGATTACTATTCCGTACATCCATACCTGCGCTAGCTCCTCATTACTGACGCTTGTCAAGTCAATAAGTCACATAATGTTTCGTGGCACGTATTGTTAAGTGTCAAATTCAAAGTCCATCTCTGGTTTTAACACTTACCCTGCCGACTGTGTGTAACAAATAAAATGTAGGGAGACATAAACTACTATAACATGACGGTCCCTCCATATTACTATTTCAATATGTGTAGTCACATCCGTATGAAAGAGTTTGTATGTAGTTGTGAGTAATCATCGTCCAGTAACCATAAATAGCCGACAGCGCAAGGCAACGTACCTGTCATTTTCATAGAGAATATCAGTGCAGCGTCATACTAGTAATGAGTAATTAATTACGCCGCTAGTCTAGCAACAAATCGCTGATTTGTTTTTGTTTCGGTAGCAGTCTCAGTACACATACGTTGTGAATCTTTTCAATACTTTTACAAACACTTTCAAACGTTATGAATTGTGGAAGGGCGCGTCAAGTTAGTGTAGTTTATCTCTACATGTCTCAATTATTTTTTTCAGGTCCTGTACATAATCATCCTAGGAGCAGAGGAGCACGTCAAATTATTTATGTATACCAGAAACGCAATAAGCCATATTCTCAGAGTCCACGAGCCGTATGCCTAAAGAGAAAACCTAGAATACCCTTCTATAAACAAAAATCTAGATACACGAAACTAAGACCTAGACACGTCAGCATATGCCATTACTGATTGTATGCATACTACAGACATAGACAAGCAAGACAAATATAAATAAGTCATTAAACACTAATTATTATAGACATTATTTCTATACTTATGTATGTATATACAAGAAAATAAATAACTACGAAGGCCTCTTCCTCTCTCCTAATGTTTGCTGTGCTCGACAGGGTCCATATTGTTCTCTTTTACTTTACTATATTAACGTAATATAGGTTTTTAGGGAATGTAATAAAAAATTGAGTTGAATTGAATTGACATCACGAAGCCGTTATCTACGCTTTCTCCAGATCGATTTCGAAGTCACCGTCAATATGGCTGGAGTGCTGGACCAAACTAAATATGTACATACAGCTAAACAGTGTCGTCACTCGTCAGATATAGTTGAAGTTTTCAAAAAAACCGATAGATTTTTAAGTCCGTCGTTTTTTTTTTTTAAGTCCGCCTTCGTACTTTTTTGTTGCATAAAGTTTAAATAAATAAATATTTTTTTCGTATGTAATTTAATTTAAAACGTAGATAATGAACAGTTAATTAATTAAGTTTCAGTCAGACATCCATCGGTTTCTAAGAAAACTTCAACTACATAAGACCATGTGCACTATTTAAAACCTATTTGCTACTATTTAATTTGTAATTGTTTTTTTTTATATTTAGGTAACTGGATCAAATATCTTTAAATAAAGAATCATTATCTCCTTTATTAACTTGAATACCTATAATTAAATATTTGTTACCTTCGCTTAAAGAAATATATAAAAAAAGGAAGTGGTCAGTCATTCTGATGTCAGGTTAGTTAACCACTTTTATGTTCCAATAGGTAGTTTTACCATTGTAGCTAACCTGACATCGGAATGTCTGACCACTTTCTTTTTTTGGCCTGACCTGTTACCCATGGGCGTAGTCACGGTGAGGCAGACTGGGGCACTTGCCCCACCCTGACTGAGTTATGGACGATTAGTTGCTGCTTCCAAAAGGTAGTTTCATGTAGAAATATAGGCAAGAATATGTATCATTAATTAAGTTTTACAATCCAGAAATTATACCATAGCTTTGTACATTTAAATACTTTATATGTAAAACTTTAAATGTATTTATCAGTATAGCCCCACCCAAAATCAACGCTGATGCTGTTACCTAAAAGGAAATGGTAAGTTCAGGAATGGGGACCCGCCCTTAGGTAGTAATTAAAACACATTTTACAGAAAGAATGCTTTTATTTTCCATTAAAAACTATATATACAACATTATTGGTAGCACTCCTCCCGACGTTTTTCTAAAAAAATAATCCAGAGCATACACATCTTTGGAAAAAAAAACTAATCTTCAATAATAATCGTGGATTTTAAATTAAAAAAAAAGGATGTTAGTCTGTAATATTGCAGACAGATTTAACATACCAGAGGTCCTGAGACCAAATTCATGCTAATATTTAAAATGCAGAAATTTTTACTAATTTAAAATGAATAATCTCCGGCTAACTATAATTTTATAAATTTTATTGCGAGCAATTTTCTTCAATTTTATTGCCAAATTTTATATGCCATTTAGACAAAAACTACGAAATGTCTAAAGACGAAACAGCGTATTGATACGATACTGCGTTTTAAGCTACGCTGTTTCGGTTGTTGTCTCATTTGAATGCGTATTTTTTTTAAGTAATCCAAAACATTAATTTTGTATTTACTAATGTCAGAATTTGAACATGTTGAATCTTATTAAAAAGTCAAAAAATATTCAATTAAGACAATAACTATGCACCGGAAGTTACTGCGACATTATGACTGTCACAATATGAGAACAACTAGAAAAGGTATACAAAAATTGCATGCTTTATAGTAGAATTGGCGCCAAAAGTTGTGTCAAAAATTGCAAGAGTTTTCTACCATAGACAAAACAAATTATCCGATAAACAGAATACCATCTTGGGGGCTTAAAATGAGTTTTTCAGTACATATTTCTTGCATACAAAATGGATGATTATCAGCCACCGATCGGCAGTAAAATCTCATATTTATTTAACAGCAAAAATTAAAAAATATCCTAGAATGATTACAATTGGGTCTAAGGCTCTAGAGAGACGGACTGCATTTCAACTGCACTCCGACTGCCGTAAAACTGCTAACCAACTGCATGCCGACTGCAATCGGGCTGCATTTAGCGTGCACGTAGTCGTTGGAACTGCTCGCCAACTGCACGGTCGGTTGGCAGTTTCATTGTAGTCATGGTAACTGCATTAAAACTGCAATTTGACAGTCGGAGTGCAGTTGAAATGCAGTCCGTCTGTCTAGAGCCTAAATGGTGGGTCATGATGTAAACCCATTATTTATTCACTATAACATGTTTGGTAAGTAAATGTATTTTGTTTTATTTTTCTATATCAAAAATCAACTTTTGGACAACGATATTTGAATAAGTCTTAAGCTAAAACGTGCGAAGACAAACTAAGAAAATGATTAAAAAAATTCATCCTAAGAAAAAATAATAAAATTAGAAGTAAATAAGGGTAAGTTTTATAGTCAATAATGTGGCTTTCTTTTGTCAAGGATTTCACACAAGCGTTATTAGATTATTAATTAAAAAAGAAACGCCTACTTAAGTCCTAGTTAGCTACTAGAGATAAACTACAGTAACATGACGCGCCCTTCTACAATTCAAAACATTTGAAAGTGTTTGTAATAGTATTAAAAAGACTCGTAAGGCATGTGTGCGTTTTGAGACGGCTCTCGAAACAAAACCAAATCAGCGATTTGTTGCTCGACTAGCGGCGTCAAATAATTACTCTTTAATATTAGTATGGGGCTGCACTGACATACTCTATGAAAATGACAGGTGCGTTGTCTTGCGCGGTCGGCTATTTATGATTAGTTGACAAACAAATATGCCTGCCTGCTACTGAAGACTTACAACTACATACAAACTCTTTCATACGAATTTGACTACACACATTGAAATGGTAATATGGAGGGGAGCGTCAAGTTATAGTAGTTCATCTCAACCAGATAACCCAAGTTGTAATTTGATCAGAATCTTCCCTAAAATACATAGCTGAATTCCGCCGACATATTCTGTACAGATCTTCGGTGAAGTAGGCTTGAGATGAGCTGTCATTGCATCCTATTCTAGAGATTAACAGCTCACTTCAATATTCACTGAGAGACTTACAGAATACTGCCTATCAAATCACGTGGTCGCTACTACCGATCAAGAATATCAGCAATATCCGTAGCATCGCAGGGGTAAATTTTATATACTTTATATATCTCGGGACTCTGAGGTCCCGGGCCTTTGTTAGGCATACGAGGGGCTGAAGCCAACTCACAGGACGTTAGGTAACTTTATAATGAATGAGACACCAACCGACGATTATCCCTGTATGCACAATGCAAGTGCATATGACAACCCTCGGTTGGTGCAGGACTATTACAGAACATGGAAAGTGTGGGACTATGGGTATGGGTGTCTAAAGAAGACTGTTTATCAGGAATTCTGACGAATTTCTTTTAGACTGGCCTCCGCTAACCAGGTAAAAGGAATTCTCGGTTTTTATTTTATTTTTTTGTTCTTTCAAGTAGACGACTTGCAATAATGGTTTATAAAGATTTATGCACTTGCAAGTCTACTTTAATTTAAGTAGTAATATGGTTTACATTAGAAGCTCCCAAGTATGGGTTGAAAGCAAATATTGGGTCCTAGACAGTCCTTCATTCATATAGTTATGCCCCATTTTCCGAGATGAGTCCCGAAATTTAAACTTTTTTTGTTAGGTAAGCCGCGATCCAGTCAACTTTGGAAGCAACTGCTTTCGATGGAAAGTCTCCTTATTTGTAAATAAGATAAATTATTGCAAGAAAAAGGGGTCTATTCTCGTATTTTTAAAAACATTATCATTCTGTCAAAAATGTTTCTACATTTTTGACATTAATTGTCGCTGATGCGATTGTGACAAGATTTTAAACGTTTTTTATTACGAGAAATCGCCGTCAGATCTACGCAGGATATTTTTAACCAATCAAGGAATGAAGCCTGCTACATACACTAAGTTTCAGAAGGTGAATGCCGATCAAAGTTATCAATTTAATTAAAAAATTACGCTTGTGTGAGTAATGAAAGAAAAATCAGCCAATATTTGTTAGGTAAAATAGAAATACTAGATTTTTTCCCGTAACTTTAAGTTTAATTTGTCTATCTACAGTTATTTCTATGTTTAATTATTTTCCCAAGACATGGAAACATTTTTGGACGATAGATTATATACCCAAAAAAAAAAAAACTAAAAGGAATAAAAAGAATACCTAGTGTTGGACGAAAACACTCAGACCAATAGATTATTTTATTGATTTGAAGACACAATTTATTTTTTAACGACGTCATCGTTAATAAAATAACGTAAAAAAATCTGGCCGTCCAAAACAAGTATAATTTTTTTGAAATTTTAGTTTATTTTTTAGTCTTTTAGTACATAGTCGTGACTTTAAATATAGTATTATAACCGTGTGTGAGCGTCTGCACACGCGTAGCAAAACGCGATAGTCCGACCGCCACACGACAGTACGCATGTACCTACATTTATGCGAAAAATTACCCCCGCGCTGTGGAGGTAATTTTTCGCATGATCTTGCCAAGTTACGTGATCTGTATGTGCAGGCGCACTGTCATCGCGTTTATGAAAAAACGTTGCGGGTATGCACAAATCATGTGTGTTAGCCAGCCGCGCTGCGGGCTTGTGTGTTGATCACTTTTAAAGTCCATTTTGTGCTAACTATATTATCTGGAAATGGAAGCCTAGATCAATGTAGGTTTTCAGCTATTTACAAGTTGTCTTACAAAAATATTGAGAAAGTTACAGGAAAAAAATCTAGTATTTTTTTTAAAGACTTAAAATTACGAGGCGTATCTTATCCCATTTTATAATAATGTTTCATAAATATGTTTATTTTTTTTTTAGTATTTTTTTGGATATTACGTTTGAATATTTGGAAAAAGTCTTAAGTTTTCTTAGAGATATATATTTTTTTTTATAAAATGGCTATACTGAATTTGGGTGAACTCATTTTCAAATTTTTTTTCGTTGGTAATAATTTTAATTTTTGATGAAAAAATTACGAAAAAGGATCTTAAAAATATAGAAAAAACAAAAAATATTAACGCGATTATTTTATTTCAATTCAATAATCGATAGAAGACATTTTTATCACATTTTATTTTAGTACATTCTTTCGATATATTTTTTTTTCCATTACGACATAATTTTTCATAACTTATCAACTTTGCATGAATACAAGACAAGCCAAGGGTATTTGATTTACATTTATTTATTAAAATACGCCAATAGATATGTTAAGCCATATTTATTTTTTATCATAACATATCAATTTACATTTTTAATAACTCCGTTTACGATTTATTTTCCAAACAAACACATATTATGTGTATTGTGACAAAATTACTTCTCAGTCATTCTAAAATCATCTTAATTTATACGTAATTAACGTTCAAATCGAAATAAAAATTTAAAATTGATTTTAAAATATTGTCAAACATTTTAAGAGTACGCGTGGAGTTTCTTTTACATTCTTCTCCATACTAAACCGACTTTTGGAAGCGGTAACTAGATTGTTCTTTTTTGTCTTGTATATGACGTTCACAAGTGCCTTTTAGACTCGAGACAGACGGCCTGCATTTCAACTGCACTCCGACTGCCAAATTGCAGTTTGGATGCAGTTAGTACGACTGCAATAAGACTGCTAACCAACTGCATGCCGACTGCAATCGGGCTGCATTTAGCGTGCGCATAGTCGTTGGAACTGCACGCCAACTGCACATCGACTGCACAGTCGGTTGGCAGTTTCATTGCAGTCGTACTAACTGCATTCAAACCGCAGTTTAGCAGTCGGAGTTCAGTTGAAATGCAGTCTGTCTGTCTAGAGCCTTAGTGGTCTAATTGAAATAAATGATTAGACTCTGATTCTTTAGTCATCATTTTCGTCAACTACATAGTTTGGACTCTATTGTGGTTGAAACTAAGTCCATTTTATTTCAAACTGCGTTGGACATATTTTTCTTATCGGCTAAATGACGTCCGTTTAATCAAGCGACATTGAATTCTGTTGCTGCATGCTGAAAAGTTATTTTATTTTTTATTCACACTAGTCACTGGAACACTACCAGACAAAAAAAAAACAGTTTGTATACGATAGCCTGATTCATGAGGAACAGTATAGGCTATAAAACATCACGCTACGACTTAGGGGATCGGAGCAGTAATCGAAGATGTAACTATATGATTTGCGTTATGAGTTCACCCAAAATCTTTCTCGCTAATAAAAAAAATTGTCACTTATATGACCAGCAATTTTTAAGTTTACATTTTCGTTTGACGCAAAACCTGAGTAATGCCAAGTATATTTGCATATAAATATTATAATGTAAGCTGGGTTCTGTAGCTTTTGTAAATATAACTATAACTTTATATTCCTCACGCTCTAGGATGGTGCCGGTGACATTTGTCAAACTGTTGCGTTTCACTCTTGAACGTTACGGTGATTCACAATCATGATTGATTATTTTAACTGCACACTAATATCATAGTCGTAAAATACGGAATCGGTAATAAGTAAATAACTAGTAAATTAAATAATGTCACTGACCTAGTTATGCGATTCTGACATCCATACATGAATTGCTGTCATGTGTCACCCGTACCGTCATAGTACGCACCGGAATATAATTTAAAAAAAAATTGTTTGCAAAACGTCATGATTCGACGTTGACAAATTTTATTAAGAAATATCATGTTTATTAATTCATTTAAGTGTTCATTTTTTATTAAACTACCCACTAATTAACCAATTCCCAAACTGGGCATCAAACCAAAAGCTCAGCGATTGTGATTACAACCACCAAATCAAGCATTATTGGACATAAAAACATTTTTATAATCGGGACACAGTTTTGATAAAAAGTATTGTTTCATGAAAAACACTACTTATTTCTTTTACAATAAGGCTGTATTTACAAAAAGCTACAGACATTAAGTATTTGTAGAAAGCTTTTTTTCTACCACAAAGTATTGGGTAAGTCTTGCGTTCAATAATTTTTAGTCCAGTTTTAGTTTTCGAAGACTATATTTTCATTTTTGCCATTTCTTAATAGAAATGGCAAAAATGAAAATATAGTCTATTAAATATAGTCAATTAAAAGTATTCGAGTACTGCTAATGCAGTACTCGAATACTTTTAATTGATGAACTTAAAATACAAGTAACATAAAGTTGGAACTTGCTTGTAGGATATAATTTGGTTCACACAATCACTACATAGTGTGAAATAAAGTCGCTTCCCGCCGTCTGTACGCTTAGATCTTCTAAACTACGCAACGGATTTTAATGCGGTTTTTATCAATAGATAGAGTGATTCAAGAGGAAGGTTTATGGGCAAGGCAAGGCATCTTGAGTGACTTTCGACTCAAAAGTGAAGTAATGTATGTCAAACAGTAATTTTCTTTAATTTTTTTTTTAAATTGAGCTTGAAATGATCTGTTATTCCAATTGATGCTACGGATTTGACAGATCAACTTACAAGTCCCACATTAGAATGATTTATTCTAATAATAATATTTGTAAGTTGATCTGTCAAATCCGTAGCATCAATTGGAATAACAGATCATTTCAAGCTCAATTTACCAAAATTTACCAAGGATTAAAGAATAAACCAGCTGTTTATAAAGATGGCAGCTGAATGGGGGAGGGGAGGACTGATGATCAGAATGTGAGACGGTCAACTGCTAGAAGCTGTTGAATGATGAATATTCTTGAAGACTACTACGAATTAGTCTTAGTTAGGCAAAAAATTTGATGTAACTTAATTTTGGGATTTATATATTTTAAACCATGTCAAAGGCCCTTGAGGCGGTTTAGAAACTCTGACACTAGGGTGTGTGGGATCGTAAGACCTTACTGCCGATAAAGAAAGAAAAAAAGGGATTTATATGGGGCTCGTTTAAAGGCTGATTCACAGATATCAGAAGTTACAGTTCCGGCACCGTCCCATATCAGAGATAATTATTCCCTCATACATTCTCTAAACGGAACTGACACTGAGAGCACTGTGTCGTCACTGACACTGACAAGTGTGAACGCGTTCATAGAGAATGTATGAAAGAATAATTTATCACAGATACGGGACTGTGGCAGAACTGTGACTTCACTGATATGTGTGAATCAAGCTTAAGTGTCCAATTTATTGATTCTCTAAAAAGATTTAGTCGTTGACTGCGGGAAAACACACACGTTGTGTTTCGACTGAAAACGCAAGTGCGGCGCACACACACCGTATGTGTTTTTCTACGGCGAACACGCGAACTGTGGTAGCTAGCCGCACTGCGTTTGGCGCAGCGAATGATCGTCCGCAGTCAAAGGGTTAACGAAGTTTTTTACTCGACGATTTTTATTAATTGAATTCATGAATAAAACTGGGCTAAAAATTATGAATACCGTTATAAAATCAACTTACGTTATAGACAATACAACAATATATAAGTTTACAACCATTATTTACCTGAATCAAAACATTTATATCACATTTGTAACATATTAAGAAACCTGGCCGATTCTTTTGCTAATATGTTTTTATTTTTTATATTTATACAAAATTACTTTCTTTTTTTTTATTTCATAAATACATTGACTAATTTGGAGTGTGTTCAGATAGTTGGACGATTGTGGCGCAACTGTCGGGCAACTGTCGGGCGTTTGTTGGGCAACTGTGGCTCTTTTTTTTAGTAATGAGCTTGGAGGTAGGCTATGACTAAAAGTGGACGTCTTTCGGCTTAAATCGATCAAGGATTTGTTCATAAACTGCGAGAACATTTACTAACATTTTTTTGTCTCAAACAAAAATAAAAACTGTCAAATCCGTCTTTACCGTTCTTTTAATAAGTACAAAACTAAATGTGTGTTGTTCTCTCTGACATCGTTGAAGGAAAACAGTCTGAAATCGCCAATCCACCTTTAGTAAGCGTGGTGATTAATGCTCGTGCCTTCTCTGTATGAGAAGAAGCGTTTGCCCTGCAGCGGGACAATAATAGACTGGTATTCGTAACCGGTGTGCTTGTATGAACGTGGACGAGGCGAAAGGAGTATGTACTTAAGGATCGTGGCACGTGGCGTTCTGTGGTTTCTGCCGACGGGAAAAAGGCGTGAGTTTATGTGTGTGTGATTAATATTGTTTTAAAAAAAGAGCCAGCTAGCCAATCAGATCCCAGCAATCACAAACCGACCAATCTGAACACACTCTTTGTTCACGGGCGGTACATTTTGAAACTTAACTTGTCAGTTTCAAAACGGAGTAGGTGCGAAGGCTAGTAATTTGAACTACATTGAAATATATGTACACTTATTATAATCTAGCCTTACGAAAGAAATTAACAAGTTTTCTTTTTTTTTTTTAACAAATCGCTAACGTCTAACTAAATTAAAAAAATAGTCGGGCTGTTGACATGTTCGGCGACTCTTTCGCGCGATTCTCTCTCGCTTTACATCCAGACTTCAAAATGGATGTATTAATTAGTAAAATCGATTTGTAAGGTTTTAGTACTCATTTGAGGTTTTTTTTGTCTATCTTCCCCTACATATCAATAATACATTTTAAGTTTTAATCGCAGCTGCGATTAGTCGCATAAGAAAAAGTCGTATGACTAAACAGCCACGGGGAATCTTACATATTTTGTGTAACATTTAAATATACAGTATCAAGTTTTATATTTAAATTTATTTAGTCTTTGAACGCATGACGGTTATATTAGAAGGGAAGGGGGGCCCATAATAATATTACATAACATCATAACATCACGCCTGTAATCCCCGAAGGGTTAGGCAGAGGTGTACCCATTAGTACACCCACATTTCGCCAGTTATGTTTTTAGTCCCATGTAATAGGGGGCGAGCCTATTGCCATCAACCGGGCACAAATCCAGACTCCGAGGCTGCTACTGAGAAATTCCTAATGGAAAAACCCAATACCACTTTGCCCGACCTGGGAATCGAACCCAAGACCTCATGCACAGCAGTCGCGCTTGCGACCACTAGACCAACGAGGCAGTCTCTATATATAGTAATAATATTATACTTTGCATATTTTCTTGTACAAAATGTATTTTCTTATATATTTCACACTAAATGCGAGACAACACAAACTTAAAAACTATTCGTTGAATTTACAGTATTACCATTCATTTCAAAGTAACCTAAGTCGCACGAAAAAGCGCAGCGACTAATCGCAAGTCTGCAACAACCCTAAATGATACTATTTTTAAAAATTCACAATTGTCTAACTAACGACATCTTAAAAGCTAACTTTCGATACCTATACATCGTTTTTTGCTTTTTTAAATTTAATATTAATATTTTTTTAGCAATTCATTCGTCCAATCACTCAACGCTACGTCATATTTTTGTTTTGTATTTTTTTTTAATTTATTTTTAACACCTAATCAGAATTATTCATAAGAATCGTCATATACATAAAGTAAGCTTTTTGTTTTATCGTAGAGTATCGATATCTATAGAATAATAATTTATCGACACTTCAACAACGCGAGTAGCAGTGACATTGGGGTGTCGTGACGTCATTTCTTATTCATTCGGGAACTTTCGGGTTTTTTACGAGATTCCCCGATGTCACTGCGCCCCACATTGTACGATTAGTTGGGCCAGCCAGAAATAGGAAAAAATACTATAAAATATCTAGACAGGCCCTAATACCTAAAAAATATACACTTACATTTAAATTATTTAAAAACAAAAATCTCACCATTTTACAAACAACAGTCACTGTCGCCAACCAACCGGAAACTTACAATTTTTGTAATTTTTTTATTTTTTAGTTTTTTTTTAGTTCAGTAACTTCCGGTTGGCTGTCGATTTTATGTCGAAATATTTGTATATCAGTGTCAGATTGAAACATAATAAATTTAGGACTTTACTAAAAGAACAAAAAGAAACGAAAAAATTAGAAAATATCATTTGACTTTTCTATCTTTACCTTGTATTGTATAATATCATATTTGCAGTTTTATTATTTTACAAAGGATATTTACTACCCCTTTAAGGGTTGTTCTTGTTAAACATGACACTGATATACATATAATTTCAAGCCCATTCAACCCCAGGGTGGGTGACGGCGTCAATGGCCGTGTTATTAGTATAGCTAGCATCCCCGCACCTAGATCCCGCCATTTTGAATTCAGACACACGATTTCGGCTCTAAAATCAATCAGTTCATTTGAAAAAAGAACGCCACAACCGCGCATTTTATTTACACAGTGCTGTTCATTAAGGACAATTTACAATCAGTGATATTTGTTATGAATAACACAGCTGCGACGTCAGACATTTGCAATTTAAATTTTAAAAATCGAACCAAAACCGTGCGCCGTTAAAAAAAAAAGAGAAGAGAAATAAAAACAGGTGATTAAAAAAAGGTTTAACCGTAGTTACACTACACTATTGAGGTCCGATAGTTGTTGCTTGAGGAACGTCGACACACGAAGCGCTACCGCGGACATGGCTGACGTCACTTGCCCACGTGACCGTTGCCCATCGCCTGCTCGACGACCTGCAAAGCGTTCGACCAGTTCAGCGCACAGCCGTGTGTCGTCGTTCCTAATGAGGCTGCAAGGGTTACGCACAGCAATGGGACGAGAAGATTGTACTAAGAAACTAAATTACTTGAAAATTAACTTCACGGTTTCAGAAATCCTCATTACGTGAAGCACTCCCAATAATTTTGAGATTTCAACGTCCATTGACATCACGACTTCAAAACAAACGGCGCAATGGATGTCGTCGAACTGTCAAAATATTTTTAATGTCAATAGGAGTGTTACGGAATAAGGCTGCTGTTCAAATTAATCTACCACCAAATCTTAAGACAATTTGATTGGCTGATGTAAGACAACCAATCACAGTAAAGAACTTTAGATTTGACAGTAGCCTAAGTGATCAGAGAGTTAAGAAACCGTGAGTCTGTCTGATAACACTGGTTTGGGCATCGGAAAAAAAAACTAAATTCCAAAAATAACAGAATATCAGACAGTAAAAAAAAAAATGATATCCCACTGCCGTGTGATTTTTTCTTACACAATTACAGCTCGGATTGCCATAAACAAGAACTCTGAAACCGTAACACATTTGAAATAAGAACCAATCCTTTCAATTTGACATTACAACAAAATACATCGCTTCATACGTTCGATTAATTCGATTGCGCGTCAGGTAAAAACCGGCAATGGATAGTATTGAAATGTCAACGAAAAGGATCGTAATTTCGGTGTGTTACGGAGTCAGGGTGACATTGTTTTAGGAATCCGAAGTGCTATGTGCCTCCCGCCACCAGGGTTTTAAAAAGCGAGGTACCCAGCAAATAATGTGCGTTTAAACCCAAAATGGACTTTTTCAAAGTAATGAGGTTTTCTTTTGAAAAAGCCTCGAGCCCCAGGAGGTCACGATATACACAGCTGCGCGCAAAGCTATCATTTAGCTGTTACATTTAAACATTTATAAAATTTTGAGCTAAGTTTTTTTTAATTATAATGAAATTAGTAGGAAATTCATTTTTTTAAGTAAACTAAACGACTGCTTAACAGCCGTAGCGTGTTTTCATATTAAACAGCGCGATTGTTGCGCAACAGTCGCGCGTTTGTATCGCAACAGTTGCGCCACAATGTTTTTTTTCCTACTTTTTTCACAATAATACAAAATATAAATAGCCCAAAACTGTAAAAAATTGCCGGCAGACATTGTCAAGTATTGTTCAGTCTTTCGGCAGCAAAAACACAGCTACCACAAGAACATTGCCAGCTATAAAATAACACAAATTTAATCGAAGACAATTCCAAATACATGACATAAAAAAAAATCGTCTTCAGTCAAAAAAAAAAATTCTAAACAGTTATCAGAGACTACTAAAAAAAGCAAAACATAAAAAACAAAAAAAAATCGTCTTTTTATTACAAAAAAATAACAAAATAGCAGTAACATAAATATAACAGCTAAATAATAGTGAAATATGTGCTTTTTAACAGACCAGTGTATTAAATATATCAAGCAACATCGTCATGCATCATAGTATAACAATATTGTGTTATTTAGGCGCTTTACACACGGAGCAACTTAAGTTGAGGCAACTATCAACTCTTTAAAAGTTTCCTGTAAAAGTTAATAGTTGCTACAACGTTTACGGTTGTTGCAACTTTCACAGACGAGTTGCCGTATGCCGTTGCCGTAGCGAAACTGGCATTGCAGGGCACACGGAAAGGGAGGGGAGAGGGGGCGTGTGAAACCGCCCGACGCGTCGCGACAGACGGTTAAGGACTTAAAAAATAGGTACAATATTTAACAGTTGTGGCAATTAGCAACTAACTTAGTCATCGATTGCCGCAACTCGAAACTCGAGCTGCTATGTGTGCGCAGTCCAATTGAAAAAATATATGTAAACAGCTAGTTGCCAGTTGCTGCAATAGTGGCTCTGTGTGCAAAGCGCCTTAGACCCTTACTAATAAACGCAATATAAAATTAAGACAAATTAAATTACGTCAGTAAAAAAAAAAATGGTTCAGCAGTTTTTGAGAAAATCACCGACTTACTAACATACGGGTGGAATACAAAACTTCTTTGTTAGTCGGTGGAAAATGTATAGTTAGTCTGGACGATATTTAGACGTTCTTTAATTTAATGTAATAACATTAAAAAAATCTTAAATATTTTATTTACTACTCTTTCTAATAAGAAAGAGTAGTAAATAAAATATTTAAGATTTTTTCAAGAATTTTGTAAATTATACATTTTTTTCGTTAGAATTAGGGCATTTTGAAAAACAATTAAGAGTGTACAATAATGGTCTTGATTTGATTTGTTTTTCGACCATTGTGTTTTAAGAATTTAAAATAAAAAAAATAAAAAATTTAATATTTATTTTAGTGGCAGTTATTTCGAAGAAAAAAAAATTGCATAATTAACAAAGCCCTCTCTTCCTTCTGCCAGATGCTAATCATTTTCTTTATAAAAATGGTTGTATTGGTAATTTCAACTCAAATAAAATGCAAAACTCGTCAAATTACGAAATCATACCTTTTAATTAAATAAAATCGTCTTGAAAACAATAAATTCGATAGATTCAACTTATGCACAGTTATGCTAATTTACAAAAATAATTATGAAATTCGTTATGGTAATCTCGGTTTTTAATGTTCAGACATAATTCGACACTGCATAAAAAACAATGGTTCTGATGTATTTAAAAAAATCGTTTGAAAAACATGTGCAAAAAAATGAATTCGTTTTTTTTTTTATTTTTGTTTTAAAAAATTTCACGGTTTAAGTTTAAACAACGAAATTACTATAAAAATATGTAAAATTCAGTGCATTTTTAGTCACAAGACTATATTTTATAAATTTGAGTATATTTTCTTTAACAAATGGTAGGTCAAACTTCAAGATTATCATGAATTTTTTTTTTATTCAATTTAGAAAAATATTATAAATATCTAGGTATTTAATAATAATGAGTAAGGTGTCGATTTATGGCTTAACAAAAGGCATAGATTTAAATTAACAACTCAAACTTAAAGTTAATACCGCGTCACACAATCAAATCGTACTGTCAATATAGTTTGACAACAATTTTGACAGTTCTTATATGTAATAAACAAAACATTTATTTATAAAAAAAGATTATGTACTTTATATTGTCAATCGACAATGCAACGTTATGAAATGATTATTCAAGAATTAAAATCGAATTTTCTAGAAAAGCAAAAGAGTAAAAATATTACTTCTGGATTAGCCTCTAAAAACTTAAAAATTAAATGATACAGTATGAGAATTGTTTTAATGGTTACTTTTCAGAAAATTTTAAGAATTCTGAATAATCATAACTCTTTTTTAAACAAACTAATATTTTTAAGTAATTATAATAAACTATGAACATACAAAAACTAAAAATTATTTCTTGTCATTAATAATAACAAGTTTTAAGTACTTTCATTTTGGAAAAATATAAGTTTTTTTTTTTTCTAATTCTACTACAGTATAATGGTAACAGCAATGGCACCATATAAAGATGTTTCTTTTTTTATTTACACTTTTTTTTAATATTTATACAATTGTTTTCATAGAAAAAAAAATTTTTATTTTTTATATTTGTTTTTCTGAAAAGTAAAGTAAAGATTTGTAAAAGTCTTCCATAGGAGCTTTCTCAATTGACATTGTTATTTTGTGAATTACGAAAAAATCTAAGAAAACATTTGTATAAAAAAAAAAACAACAATTCCGTAATACTTGGATTTAGCTTAAGAAACATTAAAGATAAACCCTGTAGATATTTTTTTTAATTTTTTGATCATTTTTGAGCAAGCATTTTTTTATTTACAAATTTATACAAACTTAAAACTTAATATTTCATTAACAAGACAACTTTTAACTAAAGGAAAAATCTATAATTTTTTTATTAAAAATATAATTAAAGCTGAAATGGTAATGCGTTCAGATAGTTGCCTAAAATTTGATGTATCATGAGCAACATATTAAATCACTTTATATAATATAAAATATACAATAAACTATACTCTGATGAAAAAACACTATAAACATTTCAAAAATGTTATATAAATATTGGAAAATATATGAAACAAGGCCTTCATGGAATGCTTTAACGGTAAAAATCACTTTTTATATAAATATACATTAAGCCTAAGGCTTATAACTAAATAAAAATATCTCTCAATGTGATGTCATAAACTATAATAGACAATAATGTAAATATATTTTTTTATATTGTATATATATTTAGTCTATAATATTATTTATTAAATATAATAGCTGTCAAGCGACATATAGAATAGCAAAAAAGCTATGTTTTACTACAGTAAATATTTACATTAAGTGTATATGATTTGCCAGACATATTTAGGGGAAATGCGAATATATCTATAGTATGGTATAAAACAAAGTCGCTTTCCACCGTCGTCGGAATTTTAAGCCTAGCTGTAGACGGGCCACAGGTTATAGCCACAAACGCCGCCACTTGAAGCTAGCAGTGGCGTTGTGGCAACAACTGACATCAACCGTGTGCGGCGAGTCTATAACTATATCGACGGATGGTGAATATAGAGTGAGGTGTGTATAGAAACATCTAATAAAGTTTAAAATATAACACGACCAAATTGTCGCTTAAATCATTTTGCCTTTCACCTGTCGATATAAAATGTATGAAAACTAATGGAATTACGTCGGTGTCGGCGTTTTGTGGTTGTGGTCGGTGGCCCGTGTGCGACCAGGCTACGCGACGGATTTTAATGCGGTTTTCGAGTGATGGAAGAGGAAGGTTTTTGTTTCTACATTGCACCCATGTGGAACAGGGGCAGGCCAAAAAATACATGGCCTTCCCATACCAGGAAACCTTCTAGTTACGGAGTAAAAGGTCAAAATAATTTTGACTTTTTTTAAAGCTTTTTTGAAATTTTCTAACCAAACTATGTGAAATCATCGTATCAGTTTTCAAATATTATTTCACAATGACATTGACTGAACGGACAACTGAACTGCCTCGCAAACAGACCTCGTATCCGGAGTCCGGTCTCTTAGGCCCATTAAACTCATAAATTTTATAATTTTAAACATTCATTTTTAATGACATATTTTTCATAAAATTTAAAGCAAGATTTTTTATCATAATTAAAAAAGAAAATGTTCCCCTAAATAAGCTGGCAGTGTAAATATAAAATATATGTAATTTGGCCCTGTAAATGTGTTATAAGTCCTATATAATTTGTACATAGTTAGATATATAGCTAGTCAACTTTGCATACAAAGTTGTAAATAGATTTTTCTTTTTTTGTGATTGCAAATTGTAATATTGCACTGTGAATAAATTCCCTTAAAAACAGTCCCAGTTATCTATTTTGGCAACTCTGATCTTTTTTTTTTAAGGTAAACGGGCTTCTGTGGTCAAGAAATGGCAATAGCCACCAATCATACCGGGTGGAAGTGACATCAACGAACAACTTGTTATCGTGAATTTAGTAATTGATTCTTAAGTCTCCAACTTTTAAATTAACAGTCGCTCATTCATATAAAAAAATAAGCCAGTGTCTCATTTAAAAATACAAGTAGCTACAATTTTAAAATGAACAGCTAAACATTGTTTTTTATGAACTCACGAAAAAAACCTACTTTTCTTGAACAATGTATTGAATTCGTGGTAACGAGTGGTGTGTTTATGTCCCTTCCATCTGTATAATATACATATGACATCCCTACTGACTATAAGTGGTCAGTATCAGTACCACCTATGGACATCTACATGCAATCCCAGTGAAAAAGCGGAAATTTATCCATAATATTCTAACGAGAATATAGAAAAATACAAATTTTTATTAGAATATAACCGTTACGATTTCTATTAATAGTAATTAAGTACCATACCAACTAGCTTTTGTCCACGACCTCGTCCGCGTTAATGTCAGTCACCGCGGACGCAGACGAAGTCGTGGATTCAAAAGTAACTTCTGTCCCAGAGATTCCGAGCTTTGTCAAATTTCATTACGATCTGTTCCAGGCTACCACAATTTCTTGAAGCAGTCGTATTGTAATATTACTTTGTAATTTTCGCTGTTGGATTTTCAACTCTCAGCGCTCAGCAGAGTGTTAAAAATCCAACAACAGAAATTACAAAGTAATATTAAAATAATACAATTTTAAGAGATGGTAGTAGACCCTAGTTTTGCTTTAAAAATGTACCAAACGTTCGCATTAACATGAATAGAACAGTAATTCTGACCACAGCCCGTTTAACCCTCAAATCTTTTAATTAGCACAAGTCGAATACAAAAACGTTCAATAAAAATATATTCAGTACTTTTAACACCTACTTTTAAGTAGACTTATTATGATAATTTACAAGTCTTATATTGATCTGAAAATCAGCTTAAATTTACCAATTCCCTTAGTAAAAATTGCACACACATTTCTCACATGCAAATCATACAACATGGTAATGAAATCAGAAGCTCACTTGTTACTGAAAATCTATTGTCAGATATATAACATAATATCACGCCTGTAATCCGCGATTGGTAAGGCAGAGGTGTACCCATTAGTACACCTGCATTTCGGCAGTAATGTTTAAGTCCCATGTAATAGGGGGCGAGACTATTGCCACCAACCGGGCATAAATTCAGACTCCGAGGCAGCTACTTAGAAACCCAATAAGACATTGATTGACACAAGATTATTTACATTTATTGAATTACTTATGTAAACAGAGTATGCGTCAGAACTTCTACATTTTTGGACAAATAGACACGTGGATGGGGAATAAATCCACCAATAAAATTGCTACATTCAAAATGCTATGATGCCATTGGTGGATTTAAGCCTCGCTTACCACTGTGCTTCCTCGCACGGCTAATGGCGACTAAGAATTCGGCAAATTAGCTCATATGTTCTCATGACTATACATCCGACAATAGATTCACAGCCGCACACAATACTATCAAAACAAACCAACAAATTGTATCTAGCGATTATCTCTACTTAACTACATATTTGTGACACTACTCTGGTGGAGGCGGGGGCACAGGCGGCGGTGGCATGGCCGGTAGCGGGGGCTGCGGAGCTTGCCGGGGCAGCGGGGGCCGCGGGGCCGGGGGACACTGCCTCGGGGGGTACATATACCCCTCCATACCATAAAAATACCCGTCCATACCTAGCCCGTAGTATAATGGTGGGGGCGGCTGAACCATGAAATAGGGTAAGGGTTGTCTAAAAGGGGGAGGTACATTCCAGTTGCCTACCTTAGGGTGGTGTGGAGTTCCGTTGTGTCGCGCCACCTTGGGCGGCGGGCCGGGCTCGTGCGGGGGCGCGCGCTTGCGGTTGGCGTCGAGCAGGTCCCGCGAGATCTTGATCTTCAAGCTCGAGGTCTGCGGAGGAGGCGGTGGCGCCGCCAACCTCTCCTTAGGAATTTTAATCTTCAAACCGGGACTAGTCGACAACTTTTCTTTAGGTATCGTTATTCTTAACGCGCCATCTTGTTGCGGCTGCTCCACCGGCTGGGGAACGGGACTGTCTTTCCGTTTCTCTTTGTCCTTTTTATGTTTCTTCCTTTCTTCCTTTGATTTGTCCCTATCTTTGTGTTTATGTTTGTCCTTTTTCTTCTTTTCTTTCTTATGCCTGTGTTCGGGCACTTCTTCTACAGGTTGTGGAGGTTCCACGACCGGCGGGGGAGGTAAGACGGGCGGGGGAGGGGGCTCCGCTATCGGCTCGCGTTTCACTTCAGGCGATTTCCGCTCTGTAGCGACCGTGATAGGGGCCGGTTTGGCTAAACTCTCCTTTAGTAGATTTGATACTAGTGTGGGATCAGTTTCGATGCCATTGACCGGCCGCGCAGGCGGTTCTGGTTTGCGTTCAGGCCCCCTCGCTTTGATCGCGTTGCCTCTTTGCGAGTCACGTATAACATTCTCATATCCGGGTGTTTCGTCAATTTTCTTCATAACTGGCACTAGTTCTGGCTCTGAGTTGGACTGATGCCGTTGCCTGGCCTGTTTTGGTACTTCCTTTGAGGGGGGAGAGGAGAAGGGAGACAGTATTGCAGGTGGTTGCATCTCTCTAATTGCCGTTGTCGGGTCCGGCCGCTTTCTATGCGGGCTCGGCGGCCTCGGCTCTTGCGTTTGTACAGGGGGTTGAGGTACTGGCGGTGCGGGAGGTGGGGTAGGCCGCACCTCGGGTTTGGGGCGATGCGGGTTCGGTTGCGGTGCCCGGCGAGGGGCTTGCGCAGCCGCAGCGGTCGGCGTGGTCGCGTTTTCAGGAGAGAACAGAGATGGGGGACGCGTTCTTTGAGGGACCACTTCGGGCTGGACAGTAGGGGGTGGATGCGCTGGCGCGGGTGTGACCGTCGCTGACGTTGACGTGGAGGTGGAAGTAGAGGGTCCAGGGATGGGAGGCCTGTGGTGACGATGGTCGTGGGGCGGCTTCTGGTGGTGAGGCTTATGTGGGGGCCAGGGATGGTGCTGTTTGTGGTGGTGTTGACCAGATGGCCTTTGATGATGAGGTGGCGCCTGAGCGCTCGGCCTCGGTTGTGGCGCTCCAGGCCTTGCTTGTTGCTGTTGCTGCTGTTGTTGTTGTTGCTGCTGTTGTTGTTGTTGTAAGGCTGCTTGCCTTCTCTCTCTCTCCTCCCGTCTTTCCCGTTCTTCCCTCTCCCTCTTTTCTCTGTACAAAGTGTAGTCTATCTTCTGTGGTGGCGGCTGTGGGGGTGGCGCTGTGGTTGCTGGGACATACCCACCGGGTACCGGTTGACGTCTTCTTTCCCGTTCGTACTCTGTAAAGATAGTTATGTTATAGGGATTGAAGGCATAGTATGGCAGTAGCTCGGATCGCACCGACTGGTTACACGATGAGACTAGCAGCCATGACACTAACAATTAGCTTTTATTCGAGAAACTAGACCTTCGTGGTTGAATGTGGTAGTAACATAACCAAGCCTGTAATCCCCAAAGGGTTAGGCAGAGGTGTGCACACCCATATTAAGCCAGTTATGTTCAAGTCCCTTGTAATAGGAGGTGAGCCTATTGCCATCAACGGGGCAGAAATCCAGACTCCGAGGCTACTACTGAGAAATCCCAATGGAAAAACCCAGTTACACTTTGCCCGACCTGGGAATCGAACCAAGACCCCATGCTCAGCAGTCGCGCTTTGCAACCATTAGACCAACGAGGCGGGACGTAAAGTTGTTTTAATGAATATATTAACAGTTATACCTCTTATATTGTACCAATAATTTTTATTCTCATCACTATAAGGTTGATAATGATTGATAAACCTCTGATTTATCATCAATCATCTTTATTCTCATAACTACAAGGTTGATAATCCAATGTTTTATGTTCGACGTACCTTTGTCAAATGATTTGTCGATCTCGTCGGCGCCTGACGCGTGTTTCTTGTCAAACGGTGAGTTTGCGACGCCCGAGCCTGAAGCGTTCGGCAGAGAGTGGGGCGAACTGCCGTCCGCTATTGGTAATAAGCAAAATGTGAGTTAGTTTCTGTTTCGATTTAATTTTTGAGTGAGGGCAAGACAATTTAACAGATAAGGGTTGAGAACACAGGCCATATTGAGCAGAGGTCTGTGTTCTGAACCCTACTATAATAATTTAAGAATAGGTAATTAAAAACTATATTTTTATTTAAGAGCATTTACGACGCGTAGTATCTCATCTAAGCTTTCTAGTCTAATACATATGTATATTGAAAATTAATTAACCAATTTGCACTTTTTCAAAAATGTTTTCAACCGACTTGTGGTTGAAAACATTTTTTTTTTTTAGAATTATTGGGTACGGTGAGGCGCTAATGATTTTAATAACTTTTAACTTTATACTAATCTATATTTTTTGCAAAGAATAAGTATGGAGTTTCTTGCCCATTCTTCTCCATGCGAAACTGCCTTTTGGAAGAGATATCTAGATAACATTTTTCTTTTCTTGTATGTGACGTTGGACCTTTTAATTGTCTAGTTGAAATAAATGATTTAACTTTGACTCAATGGCATTGAATTAAAATATACATTATTATCTTAAAAAATCCTAACTATGATGTTTTGATAGTAATCTACCCCCATTTTCAGTAACCCAGAAACCAGATGACACCATAAAATGAAGAAACAACTCACCAGCTTTCACATTCATCATCTTCCTCTTCAGCCTCGAGGGGCATTTCTCGAAGATCAGCAGGAACTCCGCAGTCAGTTTCTCCAGCAGATCAGTCGTGACTGACCGGTCTACGTAAGAGAACCAGTGGCGACCCTCGTTTGACTGGGGTATCTGAGTTCATACCGGGTTAAGTTAAGACCGGAGACTTAGTACTTTTAGACAGAACATGACTTAATGTTACACTAAATAGAGAAAACAAATAAAAGAGTTACATGTAACATAAAAAACCGTTATAATAGCCATTTACGCAGTAGAGATAAACTACTATAACATAGCGCGCCTCTCCATATTACTATTTCAATGTGTGTAGTCATCCATATGAAAGAGTTTCTATGTAGTTGTGAGTATTCGTCTTCAGTACCAGGCCGGCAGATTTGTTAGTCAACTAATCATAACTAGCAAGACCGCGCAGGACAACGCTAGTGTCATTTTCATAGAGTATGTCAGTGCAGCGCCAGACTAATAATAATGAGTAATCAATGACGCCGCTGGTCGAGCAACAAATCGCCGATTTGTTTTTGTTTCGTGAGCCGTCAAAGTACACACACATGCGTTGTGAATCTTCTAAATACTTTCACAAATACATACTTTCAAACGTTTTGAATTTGTGGAGGGGCGCGCTATACTATAGTAGTTTATCTCTAAAGCATTTCTAACCAACTTTCGAGCACTTATTTTTCTAAGTGAATGGAACAGATTTTAATGAAACTTCCTAAGCAGGATACATAGGTCTAAAAAGTTATGAGAGAACATTAAATGATAAACAGAATTATGACGGTTTCCTTAAAAAAAAAAAAAAAAAAGTTGCTTCTCTCTCGCGAATTTCTCCTAAATTGTGGGCACTTTTACAAACATAAACTTACATAAACAATCAGCCAGACCAGGAACAATTACCTGTAGGTTGAACAAATTTTTGCCCAGGCTGAGGCTCGAACTCAGAACCTCACTTTTAACAGTAACAACCACTAGGCTAAGGTAGTACAATAATATTGAAGCTTACATCTGAATTTGGCAATAAATATAGCCTGTTTTAGCGAAATAATTTTCAGAATAGGACCATTATCAGAGATTAGAGCGTTCTAACAAAAAGAAAAACAAACTCTAGCTTTATAATATTACCAAAAATTATACTATGTAATGATACTAGCCCGTGGTATCTTCGCGTTTAGTTACATCTATGGTTACTGTCCCACCTCCTTGGGTTGTAGCATGATGTTATATAGCCTATAAGCTTTCTCGATAAACATGTTACATAACACACAAAGATTTTTTCAAATCGGACCAGTAGTTTCCGAGATTAGCGCGGTCAAAAAAACAGACAAACAGACTCTACAGATTTGTAATATTAGTATAGATTACATGGTAATATACTCACAGCCCAATTACTCCATTTTGAAGCTAAATGTATACAGAAGCAGGCCACGACTGTCGGTCTGTATTGTAGGCACATTGTCGTCAAATGCAGGCTATTGGACGCCATAAAGTACGATGTCTGCGCGAGGTCCTTCGGCGCTATGGATGAAGATATTGCTAATGATAATAAAGATGGAGAATTTTTGTTAAAGATAAATTTTCAAGCTTATTTCTTGGGGCTTAGAGCATATATTTAAGCAGATTGATTGAAAAATGATTGCTTTGTTTTCAATGATAATTAATTTGATCTCATGATAGCTGCCGTGATGGGTCACACACAGCAGGGAAATGCTTGAATAGTTTTTAATATTAATAATGAACTTAATCACGGTAGAAAACAGAGCTCAAAATAGCGTGCAAGCGTGTAAAATGGATCTAGAAGGCGAATTCTATTAATTGAAAACGTTCAAATTCTGCTCACAATCTCAACTTCTGTATGTATCATAAAAATGTAGGTGATAAATTATGTTCAAAGGTACATAGTGCCAATTGCATTGGGTATAAGCAAAAAGAGAGGCCAGTGTAAAGAGAGATGGTGTGTGTATACAATACAGACTACCTCTTAAACTGAGCTTACAGCTTCTTCCTGACAACGAAAGTGACATTAGGTGAACAGTAACACTAGGTACGTTTTGGTTCATTCTTTTAGCTTCGCTTAATCGTTAAGGAGCTGCGATGCCAATTGGCGGCATTTTTGACAGATTGAGGAGTGTGAACGTTTTTAAAAAGACCAGAACTGCCCTTCAAGTCCAAAGATTAAATTTAAATGCTTATGCGTGAGAGAGTACGCTACATAGAATAACGCTTGGATATAGATATATGCCACTTATTATGGTGTAGTTGATACCATTAACGAATAATTCTAAGACATAACTTTTCTAAAGAAGCACTTTAGCCCTAAAATCCGATTAATTTTCAATTTACTGTAAAATTAGATTTTTTGTGGCTTTAATATCAATAAATAGTTAGTCAATTGAGTCGGCACAAAGGTGACGTCACTGGTGTCATTTGCGATACAAAATCTATTCGAGAATCGCGTTTTGACAGGTCATAAGAAGTACGTCAATTGATTGGTAGTGTCATCTCACCTATTTTATTACAATTTAAATTCAAACTTAGCGTTCAAAATAAGAACACGATTTTCCCGCGTTGGTTGACGATGACAAATGTCAGATTCAAATTTTTTTTACTCTTAAATTGAAATAATATGGCTATGTCCTTTTCTAACATAATATGTTGTTTTTCAATAGTCTAAGTTTTTTCAAACCCTCCTTTTTAATTCTTATTTCATTCACATAGTAATGCGAAGTGTCGCCATTCATTTATCACTTTTTGTCGTCAGCGGCGCCATGACATTAACACCTTACAAATAATTGGCACGAATTCAAGAACTTTGAAGTTATTAACGATTTTCCTTTATCAGTTTTTTTATTGCGGACGTTTCAGCAGTTCAAGGTCGGTTGTTTAAGAAAAACGTTGCCCCCATACGAGGAATAAAAGCTTATTTAGACGGTGCGAGAAATATCGTGCCAGTTGTGGTACATCTCCGGCGATGATCGGTCACTTTTGACACGACAGTCGCTCGGTCACGCAATGTACGACAAATCGCACGATATTTCTCGCATCGTCTAAATAAGGCTCTTGTATCTGTGTGTGCGTTTTTATGACCTGTCAATACGCGATTCCCCCATAGATTTTGTATGTCAATATCAAACAGTGACGTCACTTATTTGACAACTCAATTGACTAATTATTAATTTTAAAGCAGTTTAAAATCTAATTTTACATTTAATCGAATATTAATCAGAATTTTGAGGCCTCAAATATACTTCTTCAGAGAAGCTATGTCTTGGAATTATTAGTCAACGGTATCTAATACCCAATTAACTTAAATAATTAAATATGTAATATTTATCTTAAAGGTATGAACAGCAGAAATACATGAAAAAAATTGCAAAACTATCATGAAGTATGGTAACCATAATTGCAGGAAATTTATGGACGTGATTAGGGTGACACTCAAACAATAATTTCATGTTTTATCCACATACCTGTCATATATTTTCTTATGTAGTAGATATACATTGCCTGTTGATACGCGGCATATTTTTTTGCCTACGGACAAGTTCGGTGCGGCTAGCGGTTACCGTGTCGGTTTTGTCTCAGTTTTATTACAACGTGTGGCTTCCATACTTTGGGAGGGATATTTGGATCAAAAAAAAAATTGTACTTGATTTTTTTTTTTAGGAATAATCTTGAAGATTAGTTTGGAAGGTAATTTGCGGTTTTGAGTGAGACAAATTAAGGTGTCAAAATTAAAGGGAAGTGTTATAAAAAAGTTTTCAACAAGACAGTAGGGGAAAAATTAATAATTATATTTTTTTTTCTTAAAAAATCTTTTATTTTCATTATTTTTTTTTACATTTTTTTTCTCATGTTGGCCAATATTTACAAACAAAGAATGGAAGTCAAACGCTGCATTCGCAAAAATTAAATGTTTTACCACATGTAATTAATTTAATAAACACATAAATAAGTACATGAAGCAGAATAATTATAAATACAATTAAAAAATGCTGTGCGCAAAATGTGCACAATTACAGGTCACCTCTTAAAACACAGATGACGCGCTTGCGCACCTACTCTTAAACAATAAATATAAAAATTACAGTGTGGCATAACATAATACATAATAAAAATAATAAACGCGACAAAAAAGATAACAAAACCAGCTCGGAACCGACCCACGGCCGTTTAAAAAGCCCGAACGAGCCGACCTGAACGCAGTCGCGTCGCCCGCACGTGACGCATCTGTCGCATGACGTCATCAGGACACAATAGGACGCTTGTCTCACCTTTGACAAGGTGACACGTCCGTACAACGTGCGTGTGGGGGTGGTCGATGGCCACATCGAACCCTAATGTCTGTAGGAGTACATTCTCGTTGAAAACTAGGTCCTGCGCCTGTAACAATAAGAGATAAATATATTAGAAAGGATAACGAGGAATTATTTCAAGGGCACGAACATAATATCAACGGTTGAAAGGCAAAATGTTTTAAGCGATAATTTGGTCGTGTTATATTTATATTTTCAACCTTATTAGGTGATTGTATACACACCTAATAAGGTTGAAAATATAGAGAAGCTCGCCACACTTTCCTATTGCTACTGCTAAAAATCTGAATCAACCTAAAAGTCTGAAGGGTAGTTGACATTTCAAAACAATTGACATACTTTTATCAGCTATCAAAACGCGATCTTCGCATTGATTAAGAAAATGAATTTGGTTTTCAGAGATAAAATAAAAAGTTTCTTTAGATAAGTTACAAGTATGTCTTGAAATTATTGGTTAATCGTGTCTTCTCGGAGGAGAAAGGAAAAGGATAATTTCCACTTCCCTCCATATCAAACAGAAGACCGAAAAGAACTTGGCCAATAGAATAAGCACAAAGGGACGTTCACAACTGGAAAAAAAACCCAGTTGCGTAGAATCAAAATTACAATTAATGAATGGGAATACTATGGACTTGGACACAGTTAAATTCTAGTTGGAAAACTTTTTGAAGGCAAAAGCCCTCATCCGCCATAATCACATCACCCCCCCTCCCCCCAGACAGCCCGCCACATGGTCTACAAGGATTACATGACGTCATCTCAATGCGTGTCGGTCCACAATTAAACGCATGTAACGTAACACCAAACTCGGGTGATTAAGAACTAAGCACAAAGTGACACGCAAGGGGTATTGAATAACAGCCAGAACAGCCCATATGACATGAAAAAAAAACTGTGCTTTTAGATAAGTAGTAGCCAACATGCGATATCCACATTATGGTTAAAAATCTTGTGTAATTTGAGGCCGAGTTTAGGACTAACGGGCGAAAAATTCTCGTTACAAACATTTTTTTTCTTGCTTGCAGCAAGTACTCATGTCACTTTTTCAATTAACATGTACTTTCTAAGTCTGTCTTGGACATCACTGACGTCGGTGAAGGAAAACATCGTGAGGGATTTATACGAAGTCTGAAATCGCCAGTCCGCCTTGAGTAAGCGTGGGGATTAATTCTCGTGCCTTCCCTGAATGAGAAGAGGTCTTTAACCTGCAGTGGGATAATAGGCTGGTTTATTGTTATTAGTGTCTGCTTGCGATTACATCCGGGTGGAAATCAAGTATACCATAAAACAAAACTCTTTACAATATTACTATGATTGTGTTTAAATTATTATAGGCCACCACCTAATAGATGAAATTACAAATCTATCCCCAAGCTTCTACACAATGTCCCGATTTTTTTCTGGGTTTCTTAACGCCCCCCTTTAGGCCTACAGCGCCGACAAGGGGGAGTTATCACTTACTTTGAGAAATGCTGAATTAGACCATTTACAGGCACTTTTAAATAATCAAGGAGTTGCATCAGTAAGTCAAAAGTTCAAGCCAGTTGCTTGTTCTAAGGCCTCTATGAAGAAGAACGAGCAAGAAACTCCACGGACACTCTTTACAATAAGATTTTTACAAAATTCCGGTTGCTCAAAACCTTACCTGTTCTTGGTATTGCTCCGGCGTCAAAGCGGTGAGACTTTCACCTCGGTGGAGGCAGACATGTGCCACTTTTATAACATATTCTAATTTTCTTGGCTGCTCCTCCACCTGAAAATAATAAATTCTAATTAATTACTTACATAATTATGATGAGTTTAATCTCTTTTTTGTTTATAATGTAATGTTATGTATGAACGTGGAAAAGCGAAAGGAGTATGTAAGGATCGTAGCAGGTGGCGTTCTGCGGCTTCTGTCTACCACCATGGGAAAAGGCGTCAGTTTATGTATGTATGTATGTATGCAATGTAATGTTTTTTGTAACCTCATCATCATATCAGCCGAACGTCCACTGCTGGACATAGGCCTCCCCTAAAGACAGCCACAATAGGTCGTCGGCTTAGGACGTCCTTCTCATTGATTGAGGTACAATTTTAATTTAGATTATAAAGGTTTCTTCAACTAAATAAATAAATAAAGTAATCTTAATTACTGCTACAGCTATACACGAATATTGAGGGCGTCTCAAAAATAAAGAACCTAACGACTTTATTTTTGATAAAAAAAAAAATATAAAAAACGGTCGACGTCGGCCATCTTGGACCAATTTTCATCAAACATAGCTAAGAACACTCCCGACTAATTCACATTTCCAAAATAAAAAAAGAAAATCAAAATCGGTTCATCCGTTCGGGAGCTAAGATGCAACAGACAGACACAGACATGTCAAACTTTATAACACCCCGTTATTTTTGCGGCGAGGGTTAAAAAGGGAGTCCCAGTTTATACTGGGATACTGTTTATACAGTTCTGTTAATCCCATGTTCGTGTAAGGGGTATTAAACCGGCACACACCCCCCTTTTTGGCCCCACATAGTTTAATAATAGCATCTGGCTAGATTCATACGCATTCGCACGCATGCGCAACTCAAAACAGCTGTGAAAACTTTTCAATTGTTTCATTCGATTGTACCAGCGATAAGGTTTTCAATAGGTTTTTTGGTTTCATTTTGGATTCAAAACACAGCCGTGACCTCTGTAGTGCATGACTATGGTTACTCTTAAATTGTAGGTACAGTCAACAAGACAGACAGAACACACTATAAATTGTAATACTACTAAAATTATGAATGTGAAGATGTTTGGATGTTTGTTACTCAATCACGCTAAAACCATTGAACTGATTTGGATGAAAATTGGCACAATAGATAGACCACTTCCTGGATTAACACATATGATACTTTTATCCCGGTAATGTGTTCAATTGGTTCAACTTATTTGACAGAAAGTTACTTTTAAAATATGAAAGTAACTCTGTCTATCTGTCTATTACGCTTCCATGACTAAACCACTGCATCGATTTTGATGAAATTTGGTAAGGGGTAAAACCCAAGAAAGAACTACCGCGACTACTACTCTCTACGCGACTCTACTTTTAGTTCCGCGACTTCGTCTGCGTCCGCGATAACCGAAATTTACGCAGACATAGTCGCGGTCAAAAGCTATTTTAAAATAAATCAAATTTGATTTAATTATGTAGGTAGGTAATTAATTTGACTAGCATGTCGTGGGATTGTTTTCAAACTATTTGTGTCAACTGAACTGATAAACATTAGATATAGAAATAGGCCGTTCTCGCAGACGGTGTCTGTGAATCAAGGTCGTCTGCGACATTGATTAATTCACCAAACTATGTAGGCATTATTTATTTAAATACCTAAATACGTGTTTTGTAGTATTTATTTTATTTCTGACCAGTGAAACCGTTTGCGTGGGTGCGGGGTTTTAATATTTTTGCACGGAGCCCTAATTCTTTTATAAATAAAATAAAAATAGCCTATGTATGTTACGGATGTTACCCCTTAAAAAATCAACTATCTGCCAGAGAAAGGAAAATTAAAAATGTAAAATTTCGCGCATTTTTTTTTTCGATGAAATCCGTAGGCTATCATTATGCGGCACCCCCTTTAGAAATCGGTGTCCTAGCAGACAGATACTAATATATCAATGTACACTTGAAAATACAAAGGCAGGTAGGCCCCTTTGAAGATCCCTTTCTTCACAGGGGCCAACATTTGGGTGTTCAAAGAACTTTTATTCTTTTTTTTATATATTTAATTTATTAAAGATTCCAAAATAGCTCGCTTGCGTGAGGCACATTTTTTGCCGGTCTGGTAAATTTTGGCACGGTAACTTCATTATGAAAATGACTCGGAAACTCGTTACCTGTAGCTATATAAAAAGAACTGGATGTACTAACATAAAACGCCTGTAATCCCCGAAGGCAGAGGCGTACCCATTGTACACCCAGATTTTGGCAGTTCTGTTTAAGTCCCACGTAATAGGGGGCGAGCATATTGCCATCAAAATCAGAGGCTACTGAGAAATTCCTGATGGAAAAACCCAATAACACTGCCCGACCTGGGAATCGAACCTAAGACCTAATGCTCAGCAGTCGCCCTTTGCGACTTGTCGCAGGTCGAGGCAGGCAACGAGGGTTTTAGCATATTAAGTACATGTAGATAAATAAAAAAATTGTTCAACATACCTTCGCAGCGAGGAACAGCGCCGCAGCAGCTATAGCATTCCTGTGGAACTGTGTGAACGAGTGGAAGGCGTAGAACCTGTGCATATACACTATAGCTGTGTTGATACATAGTTGAGAGCTGTAAGGTATCTGGTTAAGGAATTATTTGACATGTTTGGCTGAAAAATAAAACACACATACACAAGAAAATAAACAGTCGAGTCATGTGTTTAAAGTAGAATATTTACAAAAGACATAGATAGTAGGCTAATATGAAATTAAAAGGTAAAACTTTGACATAATAACTGGTTGGTATGTGTTTATTTCTCGCGACAATATCCTCAAAATCCTGACAATTTGAGATTGTGGCCAGATATTTTGATCTTATGATTTGGCTATTCTAATTGAGACTGAGATTAGAAAACGATCGGTGCCTAAAAGTTAGTGAAAATGACCCCTGTTGTTTGCAAAATCGTTGCCAATGTTAGCCAGGTTGAAACACCGCATGTGTCTGTAATTTCACCGGCATATTTTAAACCGGAACTGCAATGCTGCTTGACAACGTAACCAATTCGTGAGATGACCCCAGACAAACCCTTTCACCTAAAACTGTACGAAGTATGTATAATTTGCAATTTGACCAAACAGGAAAAATTTACACAAAACTCAAAAGTCATTTCGGTGGCAGTTTCACGGAACTACGAACCGCATCTTGGAATTTGGACTCAATTATACTCCACGAGGGAAAAACCGGTACTCGAAACCGGGAACACGGTAGTAAGACGCGCCGCGAATTTTGCGCTCTCATTGGCTTCAATTCAACGCGTGAGTCTTCGAAACATGAATCAGCCAATGAGCATGCGTCATTTGACACAAATGACATTTTAGTTTTTATAGTTTTCGGATAGATGTCGCTAGTTTAAGTGTGTTGTGACGGCGTGAATATAAAATCAAATGATTATAAAATTGTGTACGGAATGTTTGTAATTTAGCATGAAATTCAAGGTCACTGATTGGCTATAAATTCTCGAATATTTCTTACTTCATTGATAAGTGATAACTTTGCAGCGTGGTTTACGATCCTATAGTACCTGTATTACTACCTATTTTTTTTATAGAAAGAAAATATTTAATTTGTCGTGCGTTTTGCTGACCTTGCTGGGTTTTGATTGCAGTTTAAACACTAGCATGCTTCGTAAATGTATTGGTCGAAGATTATCTGGGTTTGACCTAGGTTTTTTTCTTCTACAAAATTAATATCATATCTAGCCTTCTTATAAAGAATAAAAATGTGTTATGGTTTTCTTTTTAGTAACAGAAGTAATAATTTGGTAGAATACCTAGTTATTTTTCATCTTTCTTCAATTTTGACAATTTTTTAATTGAAAAACTGCCTGACTTAAATTCTAAAACACAGCTAAAAAATCTAATTTTTACTGTAAAATAAAATTGGGTGAAAATAAAAGGCAACTGTTACCGATTGACAGACCTATCAACACACAGCACAAACTACTGAACGGATTGCGCTGAAATTCACGCAGATAGTTATTATGACGTAGATATGCGCTAAGAAAGGATTTTCCAACATGACGGGGATGAAACGGCGGTCCGAAAGGAGGTCAACAAAATCCCATACAACTTTGCCCAAATATGTACCTCGAGGTACACGTGCACCAAATCGTAGAGAAAAAAATAGAGGAGTTTTAAAACATGTGGCAACTTTGCATGTACGATTGCGTTTTAATTGGTTGTCACTCAGGTTGACATTTCGTAAATGTCACTTTGATTTTCTTTTGTTGACACTTCACACATGTCATTCGCGTTTCGGGGTACTCGTCTGTTAAGTTGACAGTTTGTTTTAGGTGCTTATTTACTAGTGTCAAAATGGCGTGCTTTTTATTACGATTAAAAGTTATTTTATTCTCTTTCCCGGGCAACTATATAAATAATTTAAGAGTGCAATATTATTCAGTGTAATCTAGTGGATTTTATGCCACTAGGTGTACCTTCTGTACAAAATTGGGCAGATACTGTTGATCTTTACACGAACAAAGATGCAAAAGCTAGTAGTAGGTATAAAAATGTGGAGAAATTCGTCCTTAGACTAATTAAACGATATTATCAACTGTGTACCGCGACGCAGTATGAATGTCAAGGCAAAGTGAGGCTAACCTCTGAGCAAAAAGACAATGACCCTATTAAAGAAAGAAATAAAAGAACAAGACAGAATTATCGGTACTGTGTCTATATACTTGTTCTTGCCATTTTAGGCTGGTATCCTACGAATGTGGATGGATGGAGAGCCAGAGGAAGACCAAAGAAAAGATGGATGGATTGTGTGAAGAATGATATGAATGAAAGGGGAGTCAGTGATTGCATGACAGGACGGAGTGGAAGAGGAAAACGTGTTGCGCCGGCACCAAGTCACCAAGTAACATGGGTAGGAAGATGATCCTACTTCCTACTACTATTAAACGCGAAAGTTAGTAAGGAATAGGATGGATGTTTGTGTGTTAGTCTTTCACGCTTAAACGGCTGAATGGAATAAGCTGAAATTTGGCACATGTACAGTCAACAAAAGATAGGTAGCCAGAGTCGTCAGATATAGTTAAAGTTTTCTTAGAAACAGATGGATGTCTTCGATTGAAACTTAACTCAATTATGTAACGAACTGTTAATTTTCTATCTACTTTTTAAATTACATTTGAAAAGGTTTATCTTGGACATCACTGACATCGGTGAAGGAAAACATTGTGAGGAAACCTGGACTTATACCAGAGTATTACTGTCCCACTCAAACCATGTCAGAGGCCCTTGAGCCGGTTTAGAAACTCTGACACTAGGGTGTGTTGGGTCGTAACACCTTACACCACACGATAAAGAAAGAAGAAGTGCATACCTATCTCCTTTGTACATATTATATTGATTTAGAATAACATATAAGGATAACTTTTATCACGTTTTTTTTTATTCCTGTGGGATAATTTAGCCTTTTCCTGGATGGTTTTTTATTCTAAGTCTACGCAGACGAAGTTGCAGACAGAAACTAGTGTTTTAAAATGAAACTAAAAAATTAAGTAAAATGTAGATTTCACTTTTTATTGAATTAATTAAAAGTTATGAATAGTGTTATTGTTGCCACATTCAAAATATTATTTTAATGGTACACAGCAGTTGCCACATAAACAATGTTTTATTTAATTCTAATAATTTTTTTCACATTGTATTGCACAATTGGCAATGACTTGTAAAGGTCAGCGCAAACAGAGTATCAATTTGTTTCATTTGTTGTTTGATAATGAACTAAAAATCGTCACAGAGTTCAAAATTTAGCGCATGATAAATTTCAATTGAGTAGTTTACACCATTAACCAACCAAAATCAAATTTGACTGCTAACAGAATCTGGTTTTCGGGACTAAAAGAAAGTTTATGTTTTTCAATTCGCTTTTTAGTTGGTTTAAAATAATAAGACAATTCGAGTGACATCTCAGTTTGCAATAAAATATCTACTTACATGTCTTTTGCTTAATAAAACTGACCCAAAGATAAAAAAAAAAACACGACGGATATTAACTTAACTCAATTTTGGGAATTCTGTGGCTTAGATCGTTTTTACGCAACTACCCTCCAGTATACTACTGCTGCGTGTGCGCCGACCGTTAGTAGTAACCTGTATTTCGATACCTATTTAACCTTTGAAGAGCTTACGTCAATAAAACGCTACGCTCGCATTCATTATTAGACCTTGTACCAACCTAACTTCTAAACTATGTAAGGAACGTTCTAGAAATTGGACTATTGTAACTACAGTTACTTGATGGGAGATTACTTTCACTGAGCGAAAGTTACAATACACACCATGCTAAGATGTAACTGACTTTCTAAATTGGGGTACAGTTAGGCTTTTTGTTGTAGGGATGGTGGTCTATGGTGTGTATAATTGTATGGTAATTTGCTAAATTTATTCTGGAATTACTAAAAATTAATTTATTATAAAAAATACATATATATATAAATAAGTAATTTGCTAAATTTATTCTGGAATTACTAAAGGTAATTCTGGAATTACTTAGGGTTGCCAAAGCTTGATGGGTTGATTTTTTTTACCAAGTAAAAAAATAAAGTACAAAACACGAAATAAAATATTATCTAATGTTAGAGCCGCCGTCCGTCCGGGTTTCCTCGGATTTGTCTTAGTTTAGAGAACGTCCGGGGGCTGTCCGGTTGTCAAAAAGAGTCCGGGTGAAACCCGGACACTTTGAATGTCAGAGAAATTCCGATTAATTAAATTTAGTGTAAAAATATTTTTTTCTGGGATGTCCAGTAAAAAACTGTATTTCACCCAAATATCCGGGGTTTTTGAAGTTTTGGTTCGGCGTCGGCAGTTTAGATGATGGCAGGCAGCCTTATCTAAGGTGCATGCTTTGTCCATGCTATGCGTTCTCTTCCACGCAAAAAAAACCCTTTTTATTTTTAGTAAAATCTTTTGAAAGTCGAAATAGATACAATAAAGGTAAGGTTTCTTTACAAAACATTATTATACTTTTAAAATTATGTTAACTATATTCCTAAGCAACAGTAAATAAACTAACAAGGAACAACAATCAATAAGTAAACAATTAAAAGCACTATTTCAAAGTATGATTCAGACATTTTTCCTGGTACTCTGTCGCACAAAATACAATAGCAAAATACCTATACTAGACTTTATCTTGATGATTAATACAAAACCTTGTATGCACAGTTGAGTTGTATCATAATAAAAGATTTATTATTTTTTGTAATACATATTATTACTGTTAATGTAAGTAATAATTACTTAGTTCGATGTCCATTCGTCATGTTAGCTGTGTTTACGTCAATCAGTATGTACCTAGTAGGTAGTTATTAAATATTATTTTGATTTGAATATGTTAATAATGATAAGAAAACGCGCGTAGGATAGTTCCGGAGATTAGCGATGCTCAAACAAATGACTAAACAAACTCTTTAGCTATAATATTAGTATAGAAGTATAGATTTAACTTTTGAACCATATTTACTGCATCCATACTAATATAAAATCCAAAAATAACTCTGTCTGTCTGTTAAGCTTTTACGACCTAACCACTGAACCGATTTTGATGGTACGGGGTAAGTTTGAACCCCAAGAAAGGACATAGGCTACTTTTTATTTCGCGAATTCGTCTGCGCAGGCCATAACCGACATTTACGCGGACGAAATCGCGGACAAAAACTAGTAACATTATAAATGTAGTATTCTTTTTAAATTCTAATTTTATTCAGGGGGTTTTTTATCTCAGATTACAACCCCATCATACCCTAAAACTGTGGTATAGAAGAAAAAAACGCGTTTGCTTCCCCATTGTTTTACAAATAAGCCCACTCAACGGGCGCGGCCACGTGATTGGCTTATATAAGGGATATCGGGGGAGTGAGGGCGTCGGAAGCCATCGGAATTCCCGCCCGAAATATGCACGTGACCCTCCGTCAGCAATGATAAAACCAGTATTTTTACGTAATGTAAAATAATATGGCGCAATTGTTCTCTTTTTAAACATTTGAATTGTGATGCCAGATTCGTTAGACCTTAAAACTTAAACATAACATCACGCTTTAATAATCCCCGAAGGGTTAGGCAGAGGTTTACTACTTAGTACACCCACATTTCGCCAAAACATTTATTTCAATTAGACCATTTACAGTCACTTTTGAATTGTCAAGGAGTCGGTCAGTTAGCCCGAAAGATGAAGCTAGTTGCTCGATCCAAAACGGAGGTCGGCCTTTAAGGAGAAGAACGAGCAAGAAACTCTCAACCATCATGACGGGATGTTTAAGTCCCATGTAAGGGGGCGAGCCTATTGCCATTAAACTTCAATTACCAAGTAAATAGGTACGTACTTTATTTACACAGTAACTAAATGACGTCATTGTATCTTAAACGCATCAACTGTGACTGTTATGTAAAGTGCAATAGACCAGTCATAAGTCAGTGACCTATCATCATCATTGATTGTAAACATCTCAAGCTGATTTGCTTATGCATTCGCTGTGTGGGATGTACCACTTATACATATGTATTGGATAATTTTAGTTACTTGTGATTTCTTTATTAATGTAGGCTACCCAAAGCGTACCTAGTATCTTCTATGTATATTTGGTTTAGATCAAGAAAATACCTCACCACTTTTTTTTTCGAGGTGGTAAAAATCATCAAACGAGTCCTTCCGCCCTGGGTGAGGCGGAAGGGACTGTCAGACTTTTACTGACTAAAAAACCACCCTGTTCCTTCTGTTGCCCTTTACGTTCCGGGGCCACGGTATCCTGTTAAGACGTCCCGCAACCCCGGACCTAATACCTAATTAATATTGTTTATATTGTTCAAACCGAATTTCGGTAACTGAGGCCAATTTTAACGGAAACTGACCAAGTACGCATTATAGTGCACAGGTGCCAAGTTACCTCACTCCCATATTCCGTTGGGACGGCAATCCGACACGACCGGGGAGAGATCAGGTGCAGGACCAACGGCTTTACGTACTTTCCGAGGCACGGGGGTGTCACACCACCGACTTACAAACTCGAGGCTGGTACTGAGAAATTCCTAAGGGAAAATCTCAATAATACTTTGCTCGACCTGGGAATCGATACCCCGTAGTCGTGCTTGCGATCACGAGACCAATCCGCCATCTATATTTTGATGTTATTCTTCACATATTGTTGTGTATTTTTCTAATTTACATTGATTAGAATAACGAGTACATAGCCTTGCAAAAGTGTCATAAAGATAGGATAACATTTTGAATAACGAATATTTAACTTTCTAGTGTTTTGAAGTTTTTTTTTTGTACTTTTCCTTGTACTAAATACCTTATTATCACATATCTTTTACAGATTGACAGTTAATAGTGTATTAGATTGATAAGGTATATTTGAGCTGCAGTTGTATCGCAATGGTAGCCTTGGAGTCTGGATTTGTGTCCAGTTGATGGCAATAAGCTGGGACTTTAACATAACTGGCGAAATGTGGGTGTACTAATGGGGTACTCTTCTGCCTAATGGTACTTTGATGGGCAGTTTGAGTAGTTTTGGCTATGTTTAGTGTATTTTAACACTCTGTATATGTATAGATACATACATCTTTTACTTAGCGCCGCTATCACCTTGCAGACTGTCAACAACAGTTTTATGCTCTTCTCACAAAGTTAGCTACATACACGGGAAAAAATGAACACCAATCATAGTCCAAAGATTTCCAATGCTGATAAATAGTATATAATTTGTATAGATATCATTTATTAAACAAAATGATCATAAAACAAATAATAACACGTACTTCAGGTGTTAGTTTTGGTCTGATAACCAGCCTTTGTGTTCAGTATCAAGATTACTAAAGTATTATCAAATTGGATCATCTCCTGATATACCTATTATCAAGCGAACAGAGGTTGTTTCATTGACTTTAGATACAATTTGTTTTTATTCTAGAACATTCGTCGCCGATTTCATTGCCTTTAGTAGTCAAGAACTATATAATTGCCTGTTAAATGATATTGTAGAGACTTTCGAACCCGCATTCATCATCATTATTTCTGCTGATTGACATCCACTGCTGGACATAAGACTCCCCTGGAGAGAGCCACAATGACTTATCCTGGTCATTGATAGCTATAAAACATAACATCATAACATCACGCCTGTAATCCCCGAGGCAGAGGTGTACCCATTAGTACACCCACATTTCGCCAGTCATGTTTTTTTTAGTCCCATGTAATAGGGGGCGAGCCTATTGCCATCAACAGGGCACAAATCCAGACTCCGAGGCTGCTACTGAGAAATTCCCGATGGAAAAACCCAATAACACTTTGCCCGACTAGGGAATCGAACCCAAGCTATAAAAGTGCATTTATTTTTTAAGTACCAAGCCACAATCTGGTTGATCTGTTTTTGGGCACAAGATTTAGCAACAGTGCTATTCGTTTCTGAGAAGGGGAAGAATGTAGATCTGTATACACATTTACACAATGTATACTCAGCTATCTCTAAGTACATATTTACTGGTATTAGTGTAATATGTACTGTAGTATACACCTACATAATGATAGTGATAAAATACCGGATCAAATTACATAAGAATTTAATATTAGACATATGAGGAAAAATTATAAATTATTAGTATACAGTACTACTGTTGTCATATGAACTAAGCCTACACTGCAGATTTTCTTTAAAAGTCTCTCACAGTTTTACTTAGGTGAATTGAGCTGGCGGTGAGCCTGTCATCCTATACCTCAAGCTCAGCAGAGACATATCTGAATTCTGACGATATCCCAGAACAATCAAAAACATCCAAGCACACACATAACTCATGATGATGTGTTATTCCTTCGACCGTGCTAAAGACGATACGTCCTTTGTATCTTCCGTCAGATGTGCATCCACCCTAAATTCACTGTTGGCATCTCTAGTAGCTACAGACAACACCGGGGACTGCTTGAGATCGTGGTATCGAACCTAACCGTACAAGTACCGCCAATCGACCACTACGGGCATTTCTTTGCAACAGTTGCTAACAGTTGAATAATGTGAAAAGTGTCTGCATACAAACTTCCACCGGGGGGTGGTTTTAACCGCCATAGGGGGTGATTTCTGGGATAAAAACTATCCTATGTCCTTCCTCAGATTTTAAACTATCTCCATGCCAAATTTCATTAAAATTGATTCAGTGGTTTAAGTGTGAAGAGGTAACAGACAGACACTTTCGCATTTATAATATTAGTATGGGTATATAGTTCTCCTTTTCTTTATAAAGTCCAGACAGAGCCTATTCATTAGCCTACAGAAACAGTACTCTTAGTGGGTAAAGGTCACAAAATTATAACAGTAAAAATGTTATTTAAAGAATAATCTAGACATCTTTACAATAAATTACCATGAAAAAGTAAAAATCTCAATGCAACACGTTAGCAAGGTCGGTTATTTAATCAATGAGGGTCAGGGTTTCCGCCTTGGCATTCACAATGCAAGGTCTTACATACAATAGGCAAAATGTATCGTAAAAAAAAGTTTTACTTTTCAATGTAATTTGTGAGGACTACTAGCTTTCGCCTAAATCTTCGTTTATCTAAAAGATAAAGACCTTCTTAATTCTAAATTCATTCTTAGCCGACTTCTTGTACTTAACTACCTACCAGTCAAATTTCAGCTTAATGGGTGCAGTAGTTTTCGAGATTTCGTTTTGTCAATGAGATAAAGACCTTTCACTTTTATATTTTTCAATTAGGACAGTGTCATTAAATGATGAAATTGATGGTATTGGAATAGTAGAAAATAGTGTATGTTTAGCTGTGTATAAGACAGTTTTTTATATGATGATGTTACCTAAATCATAATGTTGGCAATAGCTTTCGGAGATTGAATCCTAAGGGCCCAAGCTCGGATTGAATTAGGTACTTTGGGATTTTTTTTCTGCGCAATTTTTTAATCTACCTGGTGAATAAGCTCTATTTAAAGTTGGCAAAGGGATTCAAACATTACTTATAGCTTACTCTAAAACCATTTGATTGGTTAAAATTAGAATTGAATACTGCTTGAGTCTTTTCTTTAAATCCCTAATAACAGCCTAGGAATTGCCTTTTCTTAACTTCAGAGGTCCAAAATGTGTTGATACTCAGCCTTTTATTGCATCAGCTTCTGGTCAAACATGATGCAGTGCATCTTCAGGAGGCTTTCAAAGAGAAATAGTAACATAAAATTCACTGTGACTAGGTTGAAAGTACGCGAAATGTATCCTTATGACTGTGTTGTATCATACATTTTGGATTGGTCATGAGTGTACTGAATTACTGTTTTATAATTTGTGTTGATAAAGTACCTACTCTTGTTTAATAAGCTAAGTTACATTGGATAAAGATAGAAGAGTCCAAATGGCTATTTCAATTCCCTTTTTCCATATTAAAGCGATTTCTTTTAAATAAATAAACATTTTTGCTGTGAAGCAATTGGTGAGTATAGTCAACAAAAGAGATTGGTATCCAGGGTTGCTAGATACAGACAAAGTTTTCTTAGAAACCGATGGAAGCTTAGTTAATGAACTGTTTATTATTTACTTTTTAAATTAAATTAGATTTGAAAACATCATCGGTTTCTAAGAAAACTTCAACTATAACTGACGACCCTGCATACTTATCTGTTTTGTTGTCTGTACATAAATATTGTTTTCCACAATGAACAATTTGTTATTAACTAAGTTGAACAGGAAAAATTAAACATTATAATGTTGTTTAAAATGCATCTCTGTCTATAATAATTAAACCATTGTATTTTATTCTTGATTTTCCTCAAAGGCTAACATTAATTTATGATTTACGACTGAATTTCAAGATGTGATGTTTCCAAGTGTATTCTGATCTAAAGATAAGTACAAATACGTCATATTCGAACTATATGGAAGAAATTACGCACGTTATCTATGTTTATTACTCGTGTACCAGGAAAACGGTGATAACATGAAGATCACGACCAGTATACGTAGAAAAGCGCGCCACGAGCGTGTTCAATGTAAAAATCGTTTGTATCGAGTAAATTTAGCTCGGGCATGCAGGTCGATCACTCACACGGGCCCTACGTCAGCCGCGCAAGCGTCCCATCGCTTCACAGCTGTAGGATCAGTGACCTCGAGAAAAAACCACGCTATCATGCGTGACCCTAACCTAAATACAAACATTTCATACTTTTTAGGTCCTTTCATACATATTATAACTGTCTTACCTGTAGAAAACGAGCCGTTAGTCACTGTCAGGCGGGAAATCCCACACTACAAAGCGAAAGTGGCCACAATGACGCCGCGGGCCCGTCGGAGTTTCGTCATCTTTTCACTATATTTCACCGTCACGATACACTTTAAACACTTCTTTATGCATTTAAACGCATGCTTACGACAATTACACGAATGAAAACACATTTCGTAAGCATGTTTTACGCACTTTTAGCACATGACTCGACAAAAACATTGAACTGAAAACACCACATTTTGAAAAAGGATACACTTGAAGCCTCTGTCCCATATCCTGTATTAAATTCGCGGCCTGCTGCCGATATGCCAATTCTTTATCTGCATCTAAACCGCATTTTCTGCTTGGAGAACTCAGTAATTGTTCTTTTGTAAAATACCATTTTTCTTGCCCTCCAGCCATTGAACGGATGTTCCGACTGCGCGCGAGAAAGCACGACGGAGAGCAGAGCTCCGTCTAAGTGCGTGAGTGGGAAAGGGATAGCGCTATGACAGCGGCGACCGGACGTAGACCACGTTAACATTTGAGAGATTTAAAACTAATAATTTTACATTTTGAATGTACAACACTGATATTAATCACTAAATAAGAACAAAAAATTAACTACGTTTTTTGAAAATAACAAATTAATTATATAACGATTGACAAAAATTTGTCTCAACATAAATTCTTGATAGGTATTCTCAATCGGACGCCATTGTAAAACTTGGTGGTTAACGTAGTGAGGTCTCGGTGACAGAATGTGGATCTGCAACAATCACAGGTATGTTTCACTTTATCACTATGTTTTAATCTATAGTATAAACATTTCTCTTTCTTTTGTGCATATTTTTAATGTGGTTCATTAACTTTTGAACGATATTATACAACTTTAAATTTACGGACCTAAATACTCTGTCACACCGTGCAAATGGCCGACCCACCACTGTTTACAATACACTTTACTATTTCTTTGGTGAAAAAACATTAGTTTATAACATAAGTGACCACTAATGATGCCATAATTAATTAATTAATTTTTTAGACTATTTAGTGTAATTAGGATTCCCGAAATATTGGTAATTAATTAATGAGAATGAGTATTGACAATGTACTATCGAGTCGATGAAGTGAAATTTTGCGCGGCTACGTGGATTTATTTGCACCGTGCAGGATTGTGACGAAAACAAGATTTTTTTTTGTTCTGCCCCTCACTGCCCTAATTACGCAATAGTAGAGTGATTTGCGTTTGCGTTTTTATTTATTGTGAACATACAATATTTCTATGTTGTGTTTATTTATTTATTTTGTGTGTTATCGATAAATTACTTTCCTATTTACCAAATATGTTTTCATTTAAGAGTGAAAACTCTACTAAGCTTAATGCTCATAATATTAGGATTACAGAACGTAAGTTGATGACTTAAAAATACAAAGTAATTTACATTTAGAATTTAGACAATTTTGACCTTTATTTATCCAGGTAAGGTAAGCAAAAGTCATAATAAATACCTAGGTTACCGACTAGTTTACGTCCTACTTGGAAATTACTGTTATCATTCGACATGCAAGATTCTAGAAAAAACATACATTATTTTACAAGGCTATTTAATGTTTTATTTACTTAAGTACGCCACAGATTTTGATTTAAAACGCTGATAATTTCTGAACATATTTTGCTATTTGGCAGAATCAATCAATGTTTAATTTTATTTGTTAGCTTCCGACTTCGTTCGCGTCAAAGTTGGTTTCTCCACATAAACTTCGCCCCCCTTTTACACACCCTAAGGGGTAGAATTTTGGAAAATCCTTTCATATCGGATGCCTACGTCATACAAAGAACACACCCTCCAAGTTTTAGGACTCTACGATCAGCGGTTTAAGCTGTGCGTTGATCCGCCAGTCAGTCATTTAGGACAATGCATTTTTATGTATCAGATAGATAGATTTCGCGCCTAATTTCCAAACACAAGATAAGATCGAAAATAATGTAACCAGGATTTTGTAAAAACCTAATTGGAAACAGTGCCGTGGAGTTTTAGGCTCGTTCTTCTCCATAGAGGCCTACCTCCTACCTCTGTTTTGGAACGAGCAATTAGCTTCAACTTTCGGACTAACTGATCGACTCCTTGACAATTTAAAAGTGCCTGTAAATGGTTTAATTGAAATAAATGTTTTGACTTTGACTTTGAATTAATTCCGCTCATTTTCTTTTCCAGTTAATCCGTCAACGTCCACTATGTCTCAGCCACCGCGTAAAGTGATCCATCTGCCCAAAGTCAGGATGCTGAGTCGCGGAGGTCGTCTGGCTTCCGGTCTTCGCATCACCAACGTCAAGTCTATCAAACCTCCAGACCCTGAAGCTGTGAAGAAGCAGGAAGAGGACAAGCTAAGGGCTCAGGTATTTTGAAGTTTATTACTGGATAAATATAGTATTTATTATTTTGCAAGATGGATACATTGACATCGTGCCAGCCGGCGCATGCCAGCGCGGTACGCGGTTCATCTTTCGATGTATAAGAGTCAGTATGATTTAAATTCTTTCCCATTCCATCCACTTTTATCCTCGCCGGTTTCTAACCACCTAAATTTCCATGAAGCTGCGTTTTTACTTAAGGTATGATTCCGAACCACGCTGCACGCAGCAGTGCTGCCGCAACAGTGCTGTCGCGGCACTACTGGTCCCCATGCAATCTCTATAAGCTAGATTTGTGCCCGGTTAATGTCAATAGGTTCACCCCCTATTACATGGGACTGAAACATACTTAACTGGCGAATTGTGTGTGTACTAATGATTGCACCTCTGCCCAGTGGCGTGCATACCATAGAGGCAGAAAGACACTGCCGACCCTACGTAACTCAGATAAATATTTATAATGTTGTTCTGATATGTAATATTATTTTATAAACGAGTATTTATCAATAAACAAAAAAATCTTAAATCATAATTCAGCGCCATCTTTCGAGTGTCGTATAAATAACATTAACATCGATACAAAATAGTCAGCTCGTTCGTAGGTATAATTTGACGCGATTTCACATTGCGCTACGCTAACGCCGCTGACTGCCGCGGAAAAGACACAAACTATTGGTGCCTTAAAGTGTATATGTTTGCTCTCGTGGTCATACGGATTAAATGGGTGTGCGTTTGTATAGATACGAGGCACACATGTCACAAATAACGCACACAAACGCACCAAATAGACACTGCATGACTTGTTACACGACGAATCACGATGATTACCGAAGTGTTCCGATCGGAAGCTAGCTTTATTATGCGACTATTTTAAAAAGTAACATTATTTCATTCAAATTTCTCTAAATAAAGCACCATTTTTTTTGTCGTATTTTATAAACAAGTAGTTTGAGCGGCCATTAGTCGTTTGTTTGTTTTGATTTGGTCGTGAGCTTTGTTATCAGATATTTAAGATTTAACGATGTTATTAGTGTGAAAATATGGATAATATTCACTGTAAAAGATGTTCATGTGGTGTGTGTACAGAGGAAATAAAAATATGCGTTTTTAAAACTATCGGTGACAAAAAGACGTGATCGTGCTTTTTATCAGATATTTAAGATTTAACGATGTTATTAGTTTGAAAAAATGGATAATATTCACTGTGAAAGTTGTTCATGTGGTGTGTGTAAAGAGGAAATAAAAAAATATGCGTTTTTAGAACTATCGGTGACAAAAAGACGTGATCGTGAAAGGTCAATGACACCGGATTTTATTTAATTTGACTGCTATTATTTAATTTTCAAATTAATATGAAACATCAAAACATATAGGTATCCGTAAAATAAGTATGTCTACGAAATCAGTCAATCTAGGCTATTTAAGGTGGCAATTACCTACATTATTATTTAAGTCGACAAGATGACGAACCAAAACCATGATAGGTACATGTTTGGTAAGATACCTACCTAGCTTAAATAGCTTTTAACTGTTCTGCCTACCCTGTCTAAAAACTCTGTGCACGCCACTGCCTCTGCCTAACCTTCCGGGGATTACAGGCGTGATTTTATTTTATGTATAGGTGTCTTCCAAAACGTATAACATAACCCATTTTTCTCACATCCACAGCTGCAAAAGGAAATAGTGTCTCGTTCCCGCGTCTGCGCATACAAGAGCTATGAATGCCCCCTGCCCGTGATATCAGGGCGGCAGTACTGCTACCGGCACATCACACGAGACCCGACGGCGCCTTTCCGGCAGTGCGCACACACATACGGCAATGGTGAGAGGTGCCCCATGCCTGCACCCAGCGATTGTCGGGACCATAGAGATCCTGGGTGAGTTTCTATATTTTTTTTTTCTGTAATGTTGCAACGGAAAATCGGTCTCGGCTGCCAGTCAATCAAATCGTAGAGTATATACGGGTGAAAGCCTGCTAGCACCAATGTCATGTCGTTCGTGGTGCGCGTTCCGACCGAATATTTGATGACCTTCCTCAAGGAAGAGTTTTGGTCGAAAGATGTGCTGTATCGGCGTTACCGCGGCCAGTTACGCGACACCTCGCAGCGTAACACGACGCCGACACTTCGTGTGCAGTAGTTTTATATAAAATATTATGTATTAGTTTTTAGTTATTGTACTTATTTGTGTTTTATGGGCCTTAGTTGCCTGAAATTGAGTATTATTATCAAATCAAAGCTGTTTCGGGTCTGTCTGTTTGTCAACAACTATCTGTAGGCTATACAAATATTGGTTTCGTGCGGGAAACGAACTCGCCACACGCAGTGCAGCAGCCAATCGCTCAGCAACTAAGCCAACCTCGCTGTTAATTGTAGGGTCCGTATGAAAGTGCACGCGGAGTTAATCGCGGTAAAAAGCTAGTTTAATTAATATAATGCCTGTGTTGTTCCAGCCTGTGCTTCGAGCACGCGCGCGCGGCCCTGTACGCGCGCCAGCGCAGCGCGGCCGCGCCCCCGCCCGTGTGCACCACCGAGACGCTGCTGCACCAGCTGCAGCACTATGTCAAGTAAGCTCGTTACAGATAAACTACGACTATGTCTCAGTTTGCTGTCTAACTAGATAGGTACAGCTGAATACCAGTAATTTACATGGTGCGACTGCCTATCTGACCTCCACAACCCAGTAACTGGGTCATACGATACCCCTTGGTAAGACTGGTGGTCAGACTTTTGGGCTTCTGACGACCCGTAACGACTGCCGAAGATCCATGTATGACAGCCAGGACCAACGGCTTAACGTGCTTTCCGAGGCACGGAAGGTCATTGATGTCTTAGATAAACTTAGACAGTACATATGAATTGAAAAAGTCACATTGGTACTTGCCTTTTTTCAAACCTCATGCATGAGAGGCGGGCGCCTCAGTCACTGGGCCATCACAATATGACAAAGTATGTACCATTTATTAAAAATAAAGAGGGCATCTTCTTCTTCATCGTGCGGGCAGTAAGGTCTTACGACCCCACACACCCTAATGTCAGAGTTTCTGAAGGAAAATATAGAGGCTCTTGAGGCGGTTTAGAAACTCTGAGTGGAACAGTAATAGGCTGGTACAAGTCCAGGTTTCCTCACAATATTTTCCTTCACCGATGTCAGTGATGTCCAAGATAAACTTTAGAAAGTATATATGAATTGAAAGTTATACTGGTATTGGTAAATAAGGCATAATAGGGGCATTAAAAAACTCTTCTGCATCACTGTCAATAGGGCAAGTGGCCCAAAGGCTAGCAGCTATGTGATAATATGTCTTTCACCCCGCATAATTTGTTCTCTTGCGTTTCAGACCAGAACGGCCGCGCACCACGTCGTGCGCTTCATCAGTGTCGGTGGTGAGCGACCCTGCGGAACAAGAACTAGTCGAGCCTCACGCTGTCGACCCATTCAGTGAGTACATTGCATATCTCTTGAATCAGAAATGAGGCAGTCATATTCATTCCACTTTTCTGTGGTTCATCCCAACCGCTTGAGACCAGAAGAGTTTTGAATATGAATGTGGATGGATGGAGAGCAAGAAGGCCAAAGAAAAGATGGATGGATTGTGTGAAGGATGATATGAAAGAAAATGTCGGTGATTGCATGCAGTGTTGCCCCGACCCCAAGTAACATGGGACAAGGGCAGGAAGATGATGATGATGCAGGTAGGTACATAATAATATACAGAGTTAATATGACAGAGGGGCATTAAATTACATTACGTATAGGTACTATAAGTGTTTAGTATTAATTTGATATGGTATAAAATAAAATATAAATAAAAATTAGTTTCTTTTTTCAAACAAACTAAATAGCTTACAAATCAAAGTAAAACGCAAACACCCTTAATAAATAAATTTAACTGACTTTAGATACCTAGGTATTAAAGCGGCAACGTAGGTGCATGACCTATGCGTATAGACATAATCAGCTGTTAAGAAAGATACATCGTGTTCAAACGGGGCTAAAACTTAAAAAATCATTTGCGACTAAACTACTGCTCCTATTTGATTGATTTTTGGTACAAAGCTTGAAAATGGTACCTAGTATAGGCAGTTTAAAGGAAAGCCTATCTGTCGTATCAACTTTGTATGTATTATACAAAACATTGTAAAACATCTCTACATAGTATAAAATAAAAGTTGCTTCCCGCCGTCGTATTAAGCAATTCTTAAGTTTTATTTCTTCTCAATTCCAGAACAAATCGACGCCACATCAGTGAACAACGCTTACGTCACTTCCCTGATGGAATGCGCAAGCTGCAGCGACAGCGATGGAGAGTCAGTGACCCTGGGTCCTGACGGAGACTGCCGCGCCACAGACCACGAGGACTTGTCTGATGCTGAAGACGCTCCGTGCGAGGAGATGGCGCTGTGGTAAGTTACTTTTATCTTAAGAGCAGAGGTAAATTAGCCTTTTCTTGCTGGTTAAAATGAGATAAATATCCTACATATGGGGTATGATAAGACACATCACAGAGCCAATATGAGTGTTTACGTATTTCATATAAACTTTCAAAACTTTTTTTTTTTAAATGATTGAACAGATGTTAATGCAACATCCTGCGCACAACTTTTATTCTAGGTACATCGTCTTTACATTTGTATAACAATATACATAAACATAACATCACGCCTGTTATCCCCGAAGGGTTAGGCAGAGGTGTACCCATTAGTACACCCACATTTCGCCAGTTATGTTTTTAGTCCCATGTAATAGGGGGCGAGCCTATTGCCATCAACCGGGCACAAATCCAGACTTCGAGGCTGCTACTGAGAAATTCCTGATGGAAAAACCCAATAACACTTTGCCCGACCTGGGAATCGAACCCAAGACCTCATGCACAGCAGTCGCACTTGCGACCACTAGACCAACGAGGCAGTATAACAATATGGAATGAATATACCTATTCTTACTGTAAAACAGTAAATATTTTTAAAAGGAGTTCTTGACCGTTCTACTCGATACGAAACTACCTTTTGGAATGGGCAACAAGATGCAATATTATTAAATTTTTATTTTCTCTTCAAAATGATGTTCAAAAGCGACTTCTCTATACTTAATATTATAAAGAGGTAACATTTGTTTGTAAGTTTGTTTGTAGGGGGTAATCTCCAGAAGTAATTAACCGATTTTAAAAATTGTTTTACTGGTAGAAAGCTACATTATTCGTGAGTGCTATAGGCTATAAATTATAAAGATATCATGCATAATAGCCAAACTATAATGGTATAATTGAAAAAAGTGATTTTAATTGACTTTGACAAGCAGGATATATACAAAGAGTTGACAACCGTAACTGTAATGACAAACTTAACGTACTAGTATCATAAATCTTATCATTACAGGTGTGCAGGTGTATACACCGCAGAGGAGGCAGTGTTCGTTGCTAAGAACGCGCTCAAGTTCTTGCAGAACGCGTACATCAAACAGATGTCGCGTCTGCGCGTGTTGCTGCAGACCGCCAGGCTGCTGTATCTGAGAGAGTTGAAGGCGGAGAGAGAGCTGTACTGTAAGTAAAAGCAACCCAACTTTTTTTTTTACTATAACACGGTGCGCCTCTCCATATTACTATTTCAATGTATGTAGTTAGGTTAGGTTAGGTTAGGTTAGCTGGGCTGTTTCCGCACTTAGCCTCTTTATTGGGCCATTGTACGTATGAAAAGGATATCCTTGAGGAGTTACTCCAACCATCCCAGATCCTCCCAGAATGCCAGCAGTCTTTTCAGACTGTTGCAGGCTTCGGGGAGCGATACCGGCGATTGGAGAGTCCGTGCCCGTTGATCTGCCACGCTTCTGCACTCCAAAAGCACGTGCTGTGGTGTTTCTTCCGCCTCCATGCATCCTCTGCACAGAGGGCTGTCTGTCACACCTATGGTGAATAGGTGTTTGTTTAGGGGACAGTGGCCGGTTATGATGCCTATGATCATCCGAATTTCGTCCCGTTTCAATCTAATAAGGCTGCGGGCAAATCTTTTTGATGCTTCCGGAACTGCATTCTTTGTTTGCCTGCAGGTTACACTGTTTCTCCATTCCGTATGGTGTGTTTCCTCGGTTTTCTTACGTAGCCATGATTTGATTTGGGCTTGAGGTATGGGAAGCAGCGGTTCCGGGCCGTATACTGTTGTCTTCATACCTCTTTTAGCCAATTCATCGGCTGCATCGTTACCCAGTGAGTTACTGTGCCCTTTTATCCATTGCAGGGTTACCTTGTTTGTGTTCGCAATGTGTTGGAGTGTATTGTGACATTCCAAAACGAGGGCAGAGTTTATAGTGTTGTTTTGTAGCGCTTGAAGCACCGATGCACTGTCTGAGATAATTTTAATGTTGAGATCTCTGACGTCTCTGGCTGCAACTGCTTGAGCCGCTCTGGTGATGCCAATGCATTCTGCTTGGAAGATCGTGTTAAGTTTATCTAAAGTTGTTGACATTTTGATGTTTAGGTCGTTTGAGAAGACGCCAGCTCCAGTACCATAATTGGTTTTGGATCCGTCTGTGTATATCCGAACTTCATTGATGCCAGAGTAGTCTTCGGCTTCCGCCTTAAGTTGGATATCATATCTTCGATCAAAGATGTGGTGACATGAAGTTCTGTCCATGGGTGCCTCAAGGAGTGGTATTTCCTTTAGAACCCCTTGCAGAACTTTGGAGTGTGTTGTGTCTGCGTTTAATTTCCACAGTCCGTGCGACCTTAATCTTAAGGCGGCTATCTTAGCCTCTTCCTGTATGATAAGATCTAGAGGTCTCAAGTTTAGGAGGTACTCTAAGGCGGCTGATGGAGTGGTTTTCATACATCCGGTGGCTGCTACGCTCGCTAAGCGTTGCAGACTTTGGAGTTTTGTTTTTACTGTGGTCAGTTGTGTTCTGGGCCACCACACAACTGATCCATAGGTTAGAGAGGGTCTGATAACTGATGTGTACAGCCAAAGAGTAATCTTTGGGTTAAGACCCCATTTTTTACCAACAAGTCTTCTGCACTGACCAAAAGCTATACAGGCCCTCTTTGTTTTTGCGTCGATATGACTCGCCCAGTTCAACTTACTGTCAAGTATGACACCCAGATACTTTACTTGCGTCGATAGGGAGAGTTTGGTGTTGAATAATTTTGGTAACTGTAGTTCTGGTAACTTCCTTTTGTTGGTGAAAAGGATGAGTTCTGTCTTTTTCGGGTTTACTGACAGCTGTTGTTCGTCACACCATTCTTCTACAATCTGAAGGGCAGAACGCATTACTTTGCATAACACATTTTCTGCATTCCCGTTTATCAGAATTGTTAGGTCATCTGCATAACCAATAGTAGTGTATCCTCTTTCATTTAGCCGTTTTAAGAGGCTGTCTGCTACTATATTCCATAATAGAGGTGATAGGACTCCCCCTTGTGGGCATCCTCTGACTACCTCCGCTCTTGTGGTAGTGTTCACCTCTATCTGGACCGCCCTTTTACTTATTAGTTCAGTGATCCAGTTTCTCACAACTGGTTCCACTCTGAATTTTTTAAGAGCGTGGTTGATGCTGTTGTGCATAGTTTTGTCAAAAGCTCCTTCTATGTCTATGAAGGCCGCAAGTGTTGATATTTTATTTGAGATGGCCGACTCTATTTTATACACTACCGCGTGTAAAGCCGACTCTGTTGATCTGCCCTTTCTGTAGGCATGCTGTTGAGGGTGTAGCGGTTTATCTTTTAAAGCTCCATCCCTGAGATGTCTATCTACAAGTCTTTCCAACGTTTTCAGAAGGAAGGATGTTAGACTTATGGGCCTGAAGGATTTGGCGTGGGTGTAATCATCTTTACCTGGTTTTGGTAGAAATATTACTTTCGCTTCCCTCCATGCTTTGGGTACGTATTTAAAAGCTAAGCAGGCCCTGTAGATTGGTAGCAAAAATTTGATTATTTGATGAGAGTGCCATTGTAGTAGTGCTGGAAATATTCCATCCAGTCCTGGGGATTTGAACGGATTGAAGCTTTTTAGGGCCCATTCGATCCTTTCCGCAGTTACTATCTTTTCGGCAGTTTCCCATTCTTGGATTGTTGGTGTGGTGTAGTACTCGTCATGCCATCTCTGGTCTGGCGTTACCCGGCACCCGGGGAAGTGGGTTTCCAGTAGTACTGCACTGGTTTCTTCGTCTGAGACTGTGTAAGTGCCGTCTTCCTTCTTGAGTGACCCCATTAGGTTGAGGTCACCCTTTGCCAGGATTTTCTTTATTTTTGCGGCTTGGTTAGTAGAATTTATGCTGCTACAGAAATTGTGCCAGGCTTCCATTCTTCGGAATCTGATTCTTTTCTTGTAGTGTTTTTGTGCTGTTTTGTATTTATCCCAGTCCTCAACATTCCGGGAATTTTTTGCTCGGTTAAACAGTGTCCTTAGTCTCTGCCGTAGTCGTTCAAGTTCTGGTCCCCACCAGGAACTTTTCTCCAGACGTTTGGGAGTTACAAGAGGACACGCCAATTCATAGCTTTTTACAAGCGTTGAGGTGAGGAATTGTGTGTTTGATTCGATGTTGTCTGTGCTAAGTGTCGCGTCGGTTGGTTGTACGTCACCTAGTGTTTTGGTTAAATAGTTTTTGTACCTTGTTATATCTGTTTTACGGGGATTACGATATGGAACAGGGTCTGTTGGCTTATAAAGAATTTGGAAGCACACGCGGCGGTGATCGGCAAAAGATGGCTCGTTTGATACATGCCATCCCTCTATGAGGTTGGCCGCCGCGTGGGTTGCCAAAGTGATGTCAATTATAGTTTGATACCTGGAGCTTACAAAGGTCGGTTCCGTGCCTCTGTTTATGATGTTCAGGTTTGTTTGAAATAGATATTCGGTAAGTAACTCACCCCTTTTGTTTGTGTCCTTACTTCCCCACAGCGGGTGATGCGCATTGCAGTCTGCGGAGATGATCAGTTCCCAGTTTAGTGTCTCGCAGTGTTGCACCAGGTCAGCTAATTCTTTGGGAGGAACTTCACCTTCACTCGGCATGTACACTGAGGCTAGAACTAGGGTAGTTTTATTTTCCGTGAGGATTTTCACTGCAGTGAGGTCTCTAGAACAGAATTGGTTAAGCATGGTGGTTGAGATGGTATTTGGCATGAAGATACATGTCCTTGGTTTATCAACGGTGGTGTTTAAAAGTAACTTACCGCCGATGTTATTCAGACCGCAAATTCTGTTGTTTCTGATCCAGGGTTCTTGGATCAGGGCGACCGTCTTGGTGTCTACCTCCAGCACTCTGCGTAGAGTGGCCGCCGCTATTTGTTTGTGCTGGAGGTTTGTTTGTATGACGCTAATGTTGTGGGAGTTACGGGCTACGCAGGACGTCATCTTCGTCGCTGGTAACTCCCTCAATCTTTGCCGGCATGCTGGCCTCCTTTGCACACAGACCCAGTCCAGTAGCTGGGCTGGACTGCTGTGGGATGGAGGCTGCTGTACCGTGCGCCACACTTGGTTGGTCGGCTGCCGTCGGTTCCTCAGATGTGAAGAAGCGGATGTATCCGCTTCCAGACATATGGGCTACCCGGCGGTCGCGGTCCAGTATGGTCTGCTTTTGGTCCTCAGGGATCCCCAGGAGTAGGTGAACCACCTTCTCACTGCAACCGGGTTCCTGTGGTTTATCGTTCACCGACATGTCGTAGCACTGCCAAGAGTCCACCTTGTACCACGGGTTCTGGGCACACAGGACTCTCTGCAGCGAGGCGGCTTCGGTGATGCGGGTGTGTATGAGGAGCCCTGCCTTGATCCTCTTTTTTAGCTCTGACTGTTTTACAACAGCCAGGGTGGTGTCTGGGATTGGTGATGGCATGGTTTTGACCGCCCTCTCCAACCAGCCAACTGCGTACGCGTTCTCACACCACATCGCAAGGACACCATCCAAAAGGAAAGGACGTCCGCGGAAAGATGGAGGTCGTGAAGGATAGTCCACTGGCCTTGTTTTAGGGGATCATCGCGACCTGCGCTACCCCCTAGAACCATTTGCCAAACTCAGCAGCGGACAGCTGCTGAGAGTGGAGAGATTGCCATTCAAAAGTGTGTGTTGAAGATGTTTTGAATGGCACGCCCTCCGCCCAAAAAAAAATGTATGTAGTTATATCTTCATGAAAGAATTCTATGTAGTTGTAAGTTCAGTAGTAGGCCGGCAGATTTGTTAGTCTAAGTAATCATAACTAGCCGACCGCACAAGACAACGCACCTGTCATTTTCATAGAGTATGTCAGTGCAGCGCCATACTAATAATATTGACGCCGCTACATACATACATAAACTCGCACCTTTTTCCCATGGGGGTAGGCAGAAACTACAGAACGCCACCTGCTACGATCCTTACATACTCCTTTCGCCTCATCTACGCCGCTAGTCGAGCACGTTTTAAATTTGTGGAGGGCCGCGCCATGTTATGTATGTACTTAGATTACTCACTCGGTTCTACAGTTGCCCTTTTCGCACGCTGAGGCTCGCAGAACGACAGCGATAGTAGCGAAACTTGTAATACCTAATTTTCGAAAATCTAAATAATTAAATTTTTAATAGCTTTTAGGGGACGGCTATGTCCAGCAGTGGACGTTGTTCGACTAATATGACGATGATGATGATTATTAATTCTACATTTACAGGCTCTATCAACGCTCAGTCTCGCAGCGGCCCGCAGACGGTCCGTGAACGTCGCCAGCTACGCAAGCTGAAGGCTTACGCCAGCTACCACAAGAAACACGGCCATGACGCTGTGCTAGCGCGCAAGCTGCATCACAAGAGGGCTAAGGTATGTACCTGACACATCAAGCATTAGGATGAGCCTGTCATACGATGCTCGTGTCTTGTCTGTGTGTGAGAGAGAGTCCTTTCTATGGATCATAGGTACGATTAAATGTAAAAAAATTGAAAAAAAATATATGAGCTAAAATTATTTAAAAATAAAAACATGATAACAATAAGAGGATGATACTTTTTTAAGGAAAAAGGAGGAGCTCGTGGCTAAGTAATAACAGCCGCACGGGTGGATCCGTCAGGTTAAGCTACGCTTGCCGGGGTTGGTCCGTGGATGGGTGACCATCTTTACACACCGAGACTCTTCCGTGCCTCGGAAAGCACGTTAAGCCGTTGGTCCCGGCTGTCATACGTGGATCTTTGACAGTCGTTACGGGTCGCCAGAAGCCCGAAAGTCTGACAACCAGTCTTACCTAGGGGTATCATATTACCCAGTTACTGGGTTGTGGAGTTCAGATAGGCAGTCGCTCCATGTAAAATACTGGTATTCAGCTGCATCCGGTTAGACTGGAAGCCGACCCCAACATAGTTGGGAAAAGGCTAGGCAGATGATGAGTTTTTTAAGGAAAATTAAAAAACAGTTGTGTGCTAAAATGTTTCCTTGCTGACAGTTTCAACCTACAGTCAATGGTGTTGGTTTTTGTCATTTATGTTACTTTAAAGACGCAATCAGGGAGGATTACATCCAGTTGTGGAAACGGTAAACTTTAATATTTTGTAGTGTCTATCAACAACTACACAAACCTTTTTTAAATTATTTATTGCGTGTATTCGCAAATTAACTAAAGCAGTATTTAAATAAAACTTTTTGTTTTTCCTGATGTCACTTGTTGACGAACGACGAGACGATAATGAGATACAAATCTCTCCGACTTCTTTTCCTTTTCGACCTTTTTCTTTTTGACTGCCTCGTTGGTCTAGTGGTTGCAAGCGCGACTGCTGTGCATGAGGTCTTGGGTTCGATTCCCAGGTCGGGCAAAGTGTTATTGGGTTTTTCCATCAGGAATTTCTCAGTAGCAGCCTCGGAGTCTGGATTTGTGCCCGGTTGATGGCAATAGGCTCGCCCCCTATTACATGGGACTAAAAACATAACTGGCGAAATGTGGGTGTACTAATGGGTACACCTCTGCCTAACCCTTCGGGGATTACAGGCGTGATGTTATGTATGTTAAATGTTTCCGCCGCAGCTGAACGACCCGTGCCCCAACCGCCCCATCCCGTCGCAGGGCCGCTGCACGTTCTCGGAGGGCGGCGTGCGCTGCCCCGCGCACGTGCTGCCCGCCGCCAGGCACTGCGCGCGCCACATCCTGCACGACCGCCACCAGGTAACCACGACCACGCTATCTTATTGCTAAGTTTAAAAATTATACCCCGAAATAGTTAAAACACATTTAAGACTGACTCACTTAAATATATATTAGTGAAGTCACAGTTCCGACACCGTCCCGTATCAGTGATAATTATTCTTTCATACATTCTCTATGAACGCGCCGGAACTGACACTGAGAGCACTGTATCGTCACTAACACTGACAAATGTGAACACGTTCATAGAGAATGTATGAATGAATATTTTATCACTGATACGGGACGGTGCCGGAACTGTGACTGCACTGATATGTATGTATCTAGCTTTATTGTAAAAGTAAATTGTAACAAGATACTGCCACGTTAGTCTAGTGGTCGCAAAGCGCGAGGCCTTGGGTTCGATACCCAGGTCGGGCAAAGTGTTATTAAGTTTATTCATCAGGAATTTCTCAGCTATGACGTCGGAGTCTGGATTTGTGCTCGATTGTAAACAAAAAGCTCGCCCCCTATTACATGTGGGTGTACTAATGGGCACACCTCTGCCTAACCCTCCGGAGTTACAAAATACAAGATTTTTTATCGGATTATTCGGAAATTAAAAATCGTAATACGCTACTCTAAACCATTTCATATTGTTATATTTACTTAGTGATTTTGTAAAGATTTTTTACTATTTTATGAAGTGTATCTGTTTTTTTTTTGTATTATTATAATTTACGAAGGGGCGCAACTTTTCATTGGAACACCTCTGCCATAAACAGATAATAATCTGTCGTTATCCAATCAGGTACTGTTCAACGCGTGCGGCGACATCCGCGGCGTGGCGTCGTGCCGGGAGCCGATACCGAAGCTTCCGCTGCCGTCCTCGGCATGCCGGTACCACACCGACCCACCAGTATACACCGTGTTCACACTGAAGGTATGTTATTCTGCTTATAGCGACATCTATAGCACAGCATGTGAACTACATCTGACAATTCTTACATCGCGCAATCAGTTTGCCGCGACATTGGCATATATACAAAAACCGGAGAAAAATCATCGGGCAGTAGCCCACAGCAGTAGAGATAAACTACTATAACATAGTGCGGCCCCTCCACTAAATTAAAATGTTTGAAAAAATTTGTGAAAGTATATACAAGACTCACAACGAATGTGTGCGTACTGAGACGGCACTCGAAACAAAAACAAAACAGCGATTTGTTGCTCGACTAGCGGCGTCATTAATCACTCATTATTACTAGTATGGCGCTTCACTGACATGCTCTACGAAAATGACAGGTGCGTTGTCTTGCGCGGTCGGCCTATTTATGATTAGTTGACCTCTCACTGCCGGCCTGCTACTGAAGACGAATACTTACAACTACATAATTACAAACTCTTAAGGATATGACTACACACATTAAAATAGTAATATGGAGGGGATTTACAATAGAGGATGAGAAACTTTACACCCTGTTTCTCATACCTCTAAATGCACATCTATACCTACTCATAATTATTATTAAGCTGAAGAATTTGTTTGTTTGAAGGCGCTAACCCCAAGAACTATTGGCGTAATTTTAATAAAATACATTTTCGTTTACAGAAAGACGGATCAGACTCTGAATCGGAGCCACCCTCAACATCTGACGACTCGCACACCGAGGAGCTAGGCGACCTTGCCGAAGCCTCTACCGACGACAGGGTTGAGGTCCAGGAAGTGGAAATGCAAGACCTGGAGGTGGCCCTCCCCCCTTACGCCCCTGAAGATATGGCGGAGGAATGACAAATAGCCGATCTGGTGTACCAGATGTATGATGATTTTGGAGATGAATAACTCCGAGGTTTCTCAGCAAGGAAGATGGAGAAAGTGGTGAAGTGGTTTTGAATAAAAGTGCAGTACGAATAAAGTAAAATATGTGTGTGATGTGTGGCAATTAGTTTACGGTATTTGTGTACACATGTTAACAACTTACCGAAATAAAAAATTAAAAAAAATGTGAGGCTGTACGAAAATTAACACTCCATTAGCAGTAATTTAAATTTATTATCCCTTTTTCAAACAAAACGTTTTAACTTGTAACGTTTATTATTCTTTTTTTTCTATAAAATACCCCCTCCCCCCATTTTTTTCGGTTTTTTTTTTTCGGAATGTTGTTTGTTATTTTGAGTACAATCACGTGTATAAATATCGTACACTAATATTACCAGTCACCCTGTAAACATGAAAAAAAAAACAACTTTCGACGAATCAGGATTTCAATTCTGATTGATGAATGTAAAAAGGTCATAAGTGATGAAAATCTTTGAAAAATGATGTTAAGAGTGTTTCGATTATCTCTGCGAAGTTAAAAATAACATTTCCATCGTAAAAGCATTTAAAAATCAACCTTAATCGCATTTACTATATCAATTAAAACTAGCTCTATAAATTATGTAAACAAAGTAGCTTTTAGAGTGTCTGTACTTTGTGTGTAAAGGCTTATTTAGACGATGCGAGAAATATCGTGCGATTTTGTCGTACACTGCGGGACCGCGCTGCTGTCGTGTCGTAAGTAACGGATCATCGACGAAAATGTACTACAACTTGCACGATATTTCTCGTACCGTCTAAATAATCTTTTAGTCTGCTTCTTCTTCAAAACTGCTAAATATATTTAGATGCAGTTTCCGCCGTGATTTTGTGTATCTCTACGTAGTATTCAAAGTCTGTACGCTTAGATCTTTCAAAGTACGCAACAGATTTTAATGCGGTTTTCATCAGTATATAGAATCCTGCAAGATGAAGGTAGATAGGGGGTAGGTGGGTAGGTATCTAGATTGTACCCGTACGAAGCCGGGGCGAGTCGCTAGTATATACCAAAAGTTTTGTGTAAAATTAATATAATATTTAACTTTGGTATAGAATAGTACAATCTTGATGTTTTTAACCTTTTGAACGCCAGAGTATAATCGTATCGCCGTACCCCTGACGCCAGGCCACTTTTTTTGTCAAATGAACTTAATGCAATAAAGGGATTCCAAAACTTGATTAAATTGTTTATTTCATAATATGGTGCGACGTGTATTTTGTCATATATTTGTGACGTTGGCGTTCAGGGTAAGATTTCCTTTGTCACATTTATGTGACAATGGCGTTCAAAAGGTTAAATGTATAGAGTAGTTTGCCCCGTAGTATACTATAGTAAGTCGCTATGTATATATGCCCTCGTAACGAAAATGTATATCTTCTTTATCGTGTGGGCAGTAAGGTCTTACGACCCCACACACCCTAGTGTCAGAGTTTCTAAACCGCCTCAAGGGCCTCTGACATGGAATCATGTGCTGGAAGACCCTTCCAAAATAATAATACCAGCCTTTTATTGTCCTACTGCAGGTCAAAGGCCTCTTCTCATACACAAGTTAATACATAGCTTACTTTTAATAAATTTCTCATATTATATCTCTATAAGTATAAGAAATGATTGTAATTGATTGACAAATTTCTGTGGTTAAGAAATGGACGTTTGACAAACGAAGGAAAGTATAGTAACTCAGAAATAAGGACTGTGATATAAATGGTTATTTAAGTATGTCTGTAGGCCTAGCACTACTTGCGCCACGGTAGAAGTGTGCGAGTCGATTTTCGAATTGGATACACGATTATCCTATAGCATTTCTTTTTAATAGTAGTGTAGAGATAAACTACAATATGGCGCGCCGCTCCATATTACTACTTTAATAATAATGAGCAATTAATGACGTCGCTAGTCTAGCAACAATGCTGGTTTGTTTTTTTTTTCGAGAGCCGGTTCAGTACGCACACATGCGTTGTGAGTCTTGTAAATACTTTCAAACATTTTGAATTTGTGGAGGGGCGCGCCGTGTTATTGTAGTTTATCTCTATTAATACTTAATTAAATGTAATGGATGATATTTGTTTGAGAATAAAATTAAAATATAAGTAAAACATTATTTATCTATAGTTCCAAGCACGATACAAACACAGTAACATCAAGTGCTAGTAAGGCATAATGTTTTATGTAGTAAAATATTATTGTAACTCTTAAAATAGCATTCCGCTTTTGGCGACCGCGGCAGACGGCCGCAAAAAGCGACCACGTATGACGTACGGGCCGCGCATCAACTGCTTTGTATGAATTTAGCCGACGGCGTCACGCGACCTGTGGTCGCTTGCGTTGTATAGGCTTTTATATACATCGCGCGACCCGTATGTGGTCGCCAATGTTTCTGCCTTTATAGTCCAGGAAAATTAGTCGAATTAGAGCAAGTATCTCGAAATGAGAGATAAGTAGGTATACATCCTACGATAAGTAGGTTTTGAGACAAGTTTTAGGGTGTCAAAATAAAGGTTTATGCAACTTTATAGCTGACAATCTCTCATTCCGAGGTGAAACCCCTAATTTTCCTGGCTTTTAGATGTTTTATGTATGACAAATGTACCAAAAACTCGTATTAATTTTTATGTATGTATGTTACGTGGAAATCTTGTTACAATTTGTGTGACAACAGCTAATTATATGTAAATTTTGCTGTTAAATTTACACTTTAAGTAGCCAAGCAGCATACGCGACAGCTACAAACGCCGCCACTTGAAACTAGAAGCGCTGTTGTAGCGACCACCGAGTCGAGTCCATATAAAATGTATGAAAACTACAGGAAATATGTCTGTTGCAGTGTTTTGTGGCTGTGGTCGGTGGCTCGTGTGCGGCTAGGGTTAAACATTTTACTATATTGAAATAAGTATTTAGTATTTGTGTGTAATAAAATGTAGTTGCATTTAAATCTTGTAACAATTGGCTTGACACCAGTAATCAATTGACATACTTTTTATGAGCTGTTAAAACATGATTCCCCTGTGTTTTGCCCGAGACTACGTCCGCGTAAATGTCTATTATCGCGGACACAGGCGAAGTCGAAAAAAGTAGCCTATCTCCTTTCTCGAGGTTCAAACTTACCCCGTACCAAATTTCATCAAAATCGGTTCAGTGGTTTAGTATTGAAAACGTGACACAGAAATACTTAATGCATTTATAATGTCTATGACGTCACTGGTTTGACAACTCAATTGAATAACTACTTATTGATCAAAAAGAAACTACAGAAATCAAATTTTATACATACAATCACGCCTGTTAGGCAAGTGTTAGGCAGAGATGTACTTAATAGTACATCGACATTCGCCTGTTATTTTTAAGTCCCAAATAAAAAAACAAATACAAATTTTGCATTGTATGTCACTTGTTTTCGCGGTGTCGATTAGCCAATAATTGTAGGAAGTTATTCCGTAAAACGGGGTGTATAGAAAGGCAGGGGTGAATCGAAACGAAACTTTAAAAGAGATTTTAATGTTAAAATGATATAGTTTGTTGGCAAAAAAGACTCTTTTTTTTCTGAATTATAATTAACAAATTAGTCTCCTTGTTGGCGACCAACTTTATTAGTTTGATTTTAAAATCCCTTTTAAAGTTCCGCCTCGATTCACCCTTGCCTCTGTATTCACCCCGTTTTACTGTTATTCTTAACATTATTACATTATTATCTATGTAGTAGACTTTTCTGCAGTATTATGACTTGGTAAGCTAAATTAAAGCATTTCATTACAATGACATGTATTTAGAAAAACAAGTTGGCTGACACATGGCGCTCGGCTGATGTGAAACAGTTCAGTGACTTTAAATTTCTGTCATAAACATTACGTCTGTAATCCCCGAAGGTTGCCCGACCTGGGAATCGAACTCAAAACCTCATACTCAGCAGTCGCGCTATGCGGTCGATAGATCAACGAGGCAGTCAAGTCATTAAAAAAAAAAATAAGCAGCTCAAACACAGGCGGAACTGAGTGTCTAATATGCGCGCGCACTCACAGAAAGGACTGGCGTGATGAGAAGGCGTCATGCCATTTGCCGTCACGGCAATCTACTCGATTTTACTGACAATAGATGTTTCACATCAAAAATATGTAGACCATTCTTGCCATTTCAGCCATCTTTATATTAAGTAAGGTATTTATGAATATGATACATGTTTTAGAACTTAAGAAGTGTTAAAATTCATTCTCTTGCCCCCCCCCCCCCATCCTGAACCGATATCCCAGAGGTCAGAGGACAGGTCCAGGCTTCTGTATGCATGACAGGTCACAGACGCCTGAAATCTATCTCGAATCTGTCAAAAATGTCTCAACGGCACCGCCGCGGTTGGCGGTGAAGCGGATCTCATGTCGCATTGGTTTCTAAGAAATCCGATGATGCCTAACACACGTACACCGCCCGACCGCGAGGTCGAGCGGTGAAATCCGCTTGACCGCCACCGCTCTCCGCTGCTGTGTGTTAATCGCCTAATTTACCTACATTTGTTGTCATTGATAGCTAAAGCTTGGACCTATCTGAACAGCCTCACCTCAAGCACTCACTTGGTACACACATGACACGCCTCGACCCAAGCAGTGTCTCCATCTGTCATGCCACGAGTCGAGGCTGCTAGCTCGTCCCATAACTGCCTCTAATAGAGTCCCAGCTTTAGGCACTTGTAAGTTTTACTCACATAAGCAACTATCGTATTTAACTTACCATTTTGCAAATGTAAACACTCTTTGTAAGTCGCTTATAGTAATTTCTTAATACTTTCGAAGACAGCCGTAAGTTACAAACATTTTACGGAAGCAACTTACAAGGGCCTTAAACGATGTTGCAACGATTTTAAATGTCTTTAATTACTAGAATTGGTCTAAAGTCTCTGGAATTTTGTACCATCATTATATTAATACTGTACCTTTTTAAATATACTTATATAAATCTGAATATTAAGCATGCAAGTTGCATAAAGCAGTATTTCATGTTCTAGTCCTATAATAATCCTCTAGTAATTGTGTTCCTACACGAATAATTTGTTGATCTGAATGTTCAAATAGATACCAAAAAAAAAAAAGCTTTCCCAGTATTTGTGGAGTTTCATTTTACTGACCAATGACATGCAATCGGATGTCTCCTCCTAACTCAGTGTAGTGTCACCCTTATGCCCGTTTTCATAAAGCCTGGCTGCACACGGGACACGTGACAGCCATAAACGCCACCACCTGAAGCTAGAAAAGGCGTTGTGGCGACCACAGAAGACAACCGTGTGCGGAGAGTCCATATAAAATGTATGAAAAATGAAAGAAAAACGTCGGTGGCGGCGTTTTGTGGTTACTGTCGGTGTACCGTGTGAGGCTACGCTAAGTGTCGCTTTACAGGGTCAAGTCCGTCACACTGTTCCCACCCACTGCATCTCCGAAAAGCCAGAATCAACAGTGGAGACCACCAGAAAAGCGTCGAGGCAATGAAGCTCGACGAGTCTCAGAGAAACGATTAACTGTCTTGGGTCCCGCAACGAAATTAATCAGAAAAGAATAGCGGAGGAGTAAGAAAAAAAATATAATTTCCACTTCCCTCCAAACAAGCAGGAGAGAGAACAGAACTAGGCCAATAGGCACAAAGGGATGTTTGCAACTGGGAGAAGCCCAGATTGCCGAGCACCACGAGCTATACAGGGTCATTAAAAATTCTTCAGAAACCTGGAGTTTACTCGACGTGTTGTGAAGAATTTTTGTAGAGAATATGCTGATTTTTTTCTCATGATTTCAGGATTAGTCCCAAAGTAAAATAAAAGTTGTTCATAATGATGAGTACATAACATAACATCACGCCTGTAATCTCCGAAGGGTTAAGCAGAGGTGTACCCATTAGTACACCCACATTTCGCCAGTTAGGTTTTTAGTCCCATGTAATAGGGGGCGAGCCTATTGCCATCAACCGGGCACAAATCCAGACTCCAGGGCTGCTACTGAGAAATTCCTGATGGAAAAACCCAATAACACTTTGCCCGACCTGGGAATCGAACCCAAGACCTCATGTACAGCAGTCGCGCTTGCGACCACTAGACCAACGGAGAGTAATGATGAGTACAATGACCCCTTTTCAGGTTTCTAGTAAATTTTCAATGACCCTGTATACCAGACCGGCCTATACGGCTTATGAATAGCCACCGTAAAACTAAGCAACACTTGAAATAAAATGCCCAATGCACAGGCAAGTTCTATTTACACTTTTAAATACTTACAAGAAAGTTCATTATTCAACGTCATTAAAAAATACTTCATCAAGTATGTTGTAAGAAAAATAAAACACTTTACAGTCATGTAAAAATAATTGTATTATCATCAACAGAAAATCGGCTGTAATCAATTTAATAACAAACATATAGAAGTAATAATAATAACACAATCTATTAGAATTTCACTGGAATGTTCAAAGTATTTAACAATATTAAAATGTATTGATATACATACATGTTTTTGATACTGCAAAAAGGTTTCCAATATTTTCGGCACTAAGATATTTTTTAGTTGACACCATTAATCAATAATTCCAAGACTTCTCTAAAGAAACACTTAATTTTAGCTTTGAAAATCCACTGTCAAAATTGTTTTTTAATTGATTTCAAATTAATAAATAGTTAGTCAATTGAGTCGGCACAAAAATGACGTCATAGTTCTTTTGCCAGACAAAATCTAGCCAATGGGGAGAATCGCGTTTTGACAGGTCATAAAAAGTACGTCAATTGATTGGTGATGTCAACTAGCCTGAATATAGATTAGTTAGGTCTTTGCAATATTAAAATGTAGGCAAAAATGTTTTTGCTTGTTACAATTTTCATTGTCATTGAGCAATATTTTTGGCCAATCACGAAGAAGTACTGTTTCCTAATTACCTTTGTGCGTTCGTAAAACCTAGGGGTTGCCAGCATACAATATTTTAAAGGTGTTACAACATTCTTTAGTTCATCACTAATACAACAGGAATAAATAAAAAAAAAGTTTAATCTTAAATATTTTTTAATCAGTCGTTAAGGGTTGTGTTCGGAAAATTACGTATTTTTTGTTTTAAATTTTACTTTATAATTAAAAACAAAATATACCTACTTAATTGTCATATTATGAATTACTGTACCGGTTGAGTTACGTTTGAACCGCGCGTATGCAAAAAAGGGATGTGGCGAATATTTATAAAAAAGTGTCGGCCATTTTAATTTTTAGTAATTGACATAATATAAACGGTGCCGATAATAATGCAGTTTTCATTATTAGATGGAGTAATTCAAGAAGAAGGTTTGTTTCTACATTGCATCCGTGCGAAGACCGGGCGGGTCGCTAGTCCAGTAAACAAAAGTTCAATGTACATCCTAAACTTAGAATAAATTCAAAATTGATCAGCATTTCTTGAAAAATATTGGAAGAATCTTGATGTGGCTTGGGTTGTTTTAACAGAACTACACCCAATTTTATCAGGAGTAATTATTTCAAAAGTTAGACCTATTCTATGTGCCTTTTACAAGACATTTTAATATATTGGCAATGGAGAATATACATTTTAGGTATTCATAAATGAAGAATATACATTTATTGTGTAGGAAGCACAAACACATATTACATACTATAAATAGCATAAAAGTTAAACAATTCGGTAATAGACACCATCCATACCAGGGTGATGTTATTTAAAAAAAAAAATAACATCACCCTGTAATCCTCGAAGGGTTAGGCAGAGGTGTACCCATTAGTACGTTATGTTTTTAGTCCCATGTAATAGGGGGCGAGCCTATTGCCACCAACCGGGCACAAATCCAGACTCCGAGGCTGCTACTGAGAAATTCCTGATGGAAAAACCCAATAACACATTGCCCGACCCGGGAATCGAACCCAAGACCTCATGCACAGCAGTTGCGCTTGCGACCACTAGACCAACGAGGCAGTATATTATAAATGCGAAAGTGTGTCTGTCTGTTACCTCTTCACGCTTAAACCACTGAATTGATTTTGATGGTATTTGGTATCCGAGGAAGGACATAGGTTAGTTTTTATCCCGTAAATCACCGCCTAAGGCGGTGAAAAGGGAGGTGGAAGTTTGTATGCAAGTACGATATAAATAAGTTCCACGCGGGCAAAAGCTAGTATTAAAAATGCGAAAGTAACTATGTCTGTCTGTTACGCTTTCACAACTAAACCACTGAACCGATTTGGAAAAAATTTGGTACGGGGTAAGTTTAAACCCCAAGAAAGAATATAGGCTACTTTTTATTTTGCAATTTCGTCTGCGTCCGCGATAACCGAAAACACAGACGAAGTCGCGGGAGAAACCTAGTCAATCAATAATTCGTACCCATAACTTCTCTTAAAAGAATTTAAGATCCCTGTATTTAATTTTAAATTAAAATTATAGCTTTAAAATCAATAAATAGTTAGTCAATTGAACAGGCAAATAGGTGACGTCAAAGTTCGATATTGCCATTACAAAATCTTTCGAAAATCGTGTTTTCACAGGTCATAAAAAGTATATCAATTGATTGGTGGAGTCTAATACCCAATTGTGTTATGCAATTCAATTATTATGGAAGAAATTTAAGTCTTGTTTTAGGTGTTCTAGAATCTGCTGTTCTAGAATAAAATGTATAGGTAGGAAAAATATTACAATATATATATTTTTCTATCTATAATGTAAAATTGGCTACGCACAGCTGTGGGACAATTACTATTATAGTGGGTGCCGATTCCCTTGTTCACAAACTAGACTAAATTTAGAGAATTGACATCTCATACTAACCTACAGCGAACGGAAAGGACGGTGACATTAAAGAACTAAGTTAGCGATGTCAAATTAGTATTGCCTTGAACTTCTCCGTATTTTTAATCCATACATTTGATGTGTCAGATTGACTAAATTTGACAGCTCTTATTTACATTAGTCTCAATCTTGTTTTATTGGACAGAAAAAGATGGAAATAGTCTAATATTAGTTTCGTTTGTGACCAAGAGAATCGGCACCATTACCTAAATAAAATCCCCGTCACGAGAAGCTATAAATTATGTAAATAAAGAACTTCTACTAAGTAGCGACAATACAATCGACAACAAATAATCCCAAATTCAATCAACTCAAATAATATACGTGTAATACGAAACTAATGAGCAATTTCACTTGGTCGGATTATATTACAGCGATATAAAGCGCTGTCGTCTAATGTTTTGTGGTACTGGAACGCGTCTGACACATGGAACGTAAACATTTGGGCCGTTATTTTGAAGTTAACGCTGACGCAGTATTTGATCTAAGGGTTGCGCTCCCCTGAATGTGTGTTTACAAAATTTATAGCTTCTCGTGACGGGGACTTGAGTCTTTAATGAAATCTTTTATAATATAGGTGTAGACATCAAAAAAATGTATAGGGGAATCAAGTTTTGAAAGCTTAAAACGTACATCAATTGATTAGGGTTGTCTGCACCGGTATTTTCATAGTCTAAGCTACAGGACCATTTTTTTAAGAGATGGGCTAAATTATTTTTAATTTTTAAGAAAAAATTGCTGTTTTCTTTATAAATTATAGTATTTACATAATTTTCCATACACAACGCCATGAAAGCCTCACACCATGTATCGCCTGGTTGTCACATCATTTCTTTTTCTTCATTTGCTTAGCTTTTTTCTTCTCCTCGCGTTTGATTTCCTTTTCTTTTATCGATTTGTAAAGTTTGTAGCCGAAGAATACTGAAATGAAAAGAAAAATATTTTACATGATAGAACAGCACGCCTGTAATCCTCGGAGGGTTAGGCAGAGGTGTACGCTTTAGTGCACCCACATTTCGCCATAAGGCCTGTTTAATAGGGGCGAGTCTATTGCCATCAACCGTGCACAAATACAGACTCCGAGGCTGCTACTGAGAAATTCCTAAAGGAAATACACAATAGCACTGCCCGACCTGGGAATAGAATCCAAGACTTCATGCTCAACAGTCGCGCTTTGCGACCACTAGATCAAAGAGGCAATCTAGTCGACAAAAGCATAAACGGCTCTCTTTCATTAAAAAAAGAAACAATTTCACCATCAAAAAATATTTAAACACATAAGTTTCTCTTCGTGTTATCGTGGAATAAATAAATAAACTATTAAAAAAAACTGTTTTTAAAAAACAAGCTTTAATTTAAAATTATAACAATATTGAGTATTGGACATTGTATTGTCATCAGAACTAAAGGTGTATGCAAAATTTCAGCTCAATCGGATACCAACAAATAGGCGAAAAATGGTTTGCAAATTTTAAACATACGAACAGTGCAAGCTAAATGAAAGCTTGTAATACGTCAAATGGCGTGAATAGAGAAGCAGAGGCGAATCGGGGAGGGATTTTAAAGTTAAAATAATATAGTTTGTTTAAAAATATGATTCATCATCTTCCTGCCCTTGTCCCATGTTACTTGGGGTCGGCGCAACACGTTTTCTTCTTCCACTCCGTCCTGTCAGCCGTCATGCAATCACTGACTTTGACCCCTTTCTTTCATATCATTCACACAATCCATCCATTCATTTTATAAAAAAATATCATTACATAAAATAAACTATCAAAAATTCCAAGATTAAAAATTATTTTTTGTTAACGTGGCCGACCTCATTCTGAAATCAGTGACGTTAGACGATAATAGACCTAAAGATAAGTACTTATTGAGATTACAGTAAATTAATCCGTTGGCAAACAGTTTCAAAATGTAATTTAGGTGCCTACCTAAATACAAATAAATAAAATTGAAGAGTCTGTTTCAATGAAAACAAATAGCAGCGTTTTTCAAAATAAATATGAATGTTTTACACGAAAAAACAAAAAAACTTTTTTTTTGCCTTTTCGTCGATCTGTTTGTTCAGGCTAATTTCCGAAACGGCAAAACCGATTTTGACAGGACTTCGCTGGCAGTTAACTGATGTTATAAGGACTAATTGAAGCTTTTATTATAGAAAAAAAATAACTTTCCGCAAAATTCACGTGAAGTCACGGGTATTTCCTAGTTAAAATAAAAATATTTCGGCGTAGTACACTTTCTGTCATACCTTTTTTAACATTTAAACACATACCTAACACAAAAATCACGAGCAAAACCACAGCGGCAACCATGTATAGCTTGGTCATGACTGCACTTCTAATCGCATCTTCGACACCAGCCAACATGGCATTGTCTTTAAGCCTCGAACTAAGTTTACTCGCTAGACCCTCCTTAATTTTGGACGCAAATTTAGCTTTATCTTCCGCACTCATATCTCTGAACTGTTCCAAAACTCCTTTTAATTTATCTCTTATAGTTTCTGATTCTTCATCACCAGGCTCTGTTGCCACCATTTTCTGCAACGTATTTAATATATCCATATTCTGTATGGATTCTGTGAGTTTCTCTCCAATGACCTTGCTGAGTTGAAGCCTGTCTGGGACGCCATCTTGTGTTTCTTGGTCCGCCATTTTGCTGTTGCGCGGGAAAAAAGTTATGGTGATTTTTATTTCGAGTTTGGAAATTTCGTTTTTGATTTTAAGAACTGACTTGTGCATCGTGTTGTGAATGCATTACGGGTGGCGCTGTACAGTGCGGTCTTCATAATGTCAGCCAAAAATACTGTACGGCAGGGGTGGCGAACATTTTTTGGTGAACGCGCCATTAAAAAGAAAAAAATGTTTTATTTTGGACATTCTATCAAACATACATAACATCATCATAACATCACGCCTGTAATCCCCGAAGGGTTAGGCAGAGGTGTTCCCATTAGTACACCCACATTTCGCCAGTTATGGTATGGTGGTTATGTTATTTGTGTTGTTCTATCAAACAATCTTGACTTAGTGGTTATAATGGCGAAAAATTAAACAAAATATAAACTCATTATTTGTAGCTCGAATTTTTTTTAAGAAATTATATCAATCTGCCTTGCCTTTACCCAATTACATATATTGGGGTCGACTTCCAGTCTAACCGGATGCAACTGAATAACAGTATTTTACATGGAGCGACTGCCTGACGTCAACAACCCAGTAACTGGGTAAAATACGATACCCCTTGGTAGGTAAGACTGGTTGTCAGACTTTCGACCCATAATGAATTGTGAATATTTACTATGTTATGTTTATTTAAATAATAGGTTAGTCTGATTATTTCTGTTGCAAATTAGTTTAGATTAAAGTCTTAGATTTGTCGATTGTTGTCGTGCCCGGATTAGAAGCCGTTGAGGCGGTTTAGAAACTCTGACACTAGGGTGTGTGGGGTCGTAAGACCTTACTGCCCACACGATAAAGAAGAAAGTGCCCGAATTATTTTGACGCGTGCGATTGGTTCACCATCCCTGCTGCGCGGTAACTAATTTATTTTAAGATAGTAGGCGCGTTGGTCTGGTGATAACGCTAGGGTTTCATATCTGTATAGCATTTTATTCAAATAACTACCTTAGATCATTTAGCGTGCCTAGGGAGGAAGCCCATCAGATTTTAAACGATTGAAAAAAAATAAAAAATAAACCCATATTACTTTTTCTAAAATCCTACCTAAACACATATTTCACCCAGAATAAAATGATAACAACATCACGCCTGTAATCCCCGAACGGTTAGGCAGAGGTGTACCCATTAGCACACCCACATTTCGCAAGTCAAAAAAAAATAATGGTTACTGGCTTTTGCGCGCGACTTCGTCCGTGTAAACGTCGGCAATCGCGGACACAGACGCACTCGCGGAATAAAAAGTAGCCTATGTCTTAGGATTCAAACCAACCCTGTACCAACACACTACATCACGCCTGTAATCCCCGAAGGGTTAGGCAGAGGTGTACCCATTAGTACACCCACATTTCGCCAGTTATGTTTTTAGTCCCATGTAATAGGGGGCGAGCCTATTGCCATCAACCGGGCACAAATCCAGACTCCGAGGCTGCTACTGAGAAATTCCTGATGGAAAAACCCAATAACAGTTTGCCCGACCTGGGAATTGAATTTGAAATTGCCCAAGACCTCATGCACAGCAGTCGCGCTTGCGACCACTAGACCAACGAGGCAGTCGACCCTGTACCAAATTTCATCAAAATCGATTCGATCGATTTTTGAAAAAAATGGTCCCAATCGTTTCGAGTTTGATGATCGAGTTTATGGCTTTCGGTTCCAGGACGACCTAAAAGTAACCGTGTATATAGATGACAGAATCCATTTTCCAATACTATTTTCTAATAATTTCTACCAATTTCCCACTAAATATTGTACCCGTATGATACAAATCAAATACTACCGCCATTTTGCAAGCAACCCAGATTTAATATAATCAATAAACGCCCACTCTCACGCATCTCGCGCGATATTAAACTATCTAGGACGTGTTATATTACGCCCTTTATTTGGAAAAGGGATAGGCAGAGAAGTTATCGTAAAAGGTAAGTGCCTATAATTTTATCTAGGCTATAATTAATTTGCAATTATTTAGCAGGCGTTTTAAACGACGATTAATTAGCAGTCTTTTTTGTAACCAATCTATACTAATATTATAAAGCTAAAGAGTTTGTTTGTTTGTTTTTTTTTTTTAAAGCGCTTATCTCCGAAACTACTGTCCCGATTCTGATTAGTTAATTGAAAGCGACGTTATTACTGAGTATTATATGCTATTGTTTATTTAAGATTCATGTTGTATTTTACCTTAAGAAAAAATTAAAAGGAATCCATGTGAACAAAATTGAGGGTAAAATTAGTCAATCAGTTATTTTCCTAACCAATTACATATTAATAAACTGACATATTTCCTAGTTTAAATTTCAAATATAGAATTAAATTAGAGCATCAGCGCAAGCGACCACCAGACCGAAACGCATTTTAAAAAAGGAACTCAAAAATTTTTTTTTTTTTAAACGGGGTGTTAAATTACACATTTTTTTTAATGTTTTCAACTAACTTTTAAGACCTATGTATCTTGCTGTGTAAGAAATTTCATTAAAATCCGTTCATTTATTTCTAAAAATAACGACTTCAAAGTTTGTATGTCGTAAGAAGTTAACACTTTTATATTCCATACGTTCTATCATGGTGCGGGTGACACATGTCAGCAATTCATCTATGGATGTCAGAATCACATGATTATGTCAGTAACATTGGTGCCGAATCCCTTGTTCACAAACTAGACTAAATATAGAGAACTGACATCTCTTACTAACATACAGCGAAAGGAAAGGACGGTGACATTAAAGAACTAAGTTAGCGATTTCAAATTAGTTTTGCCTTGAACTTTTCCGTATTTTTAATCCATACGTTTTAAGATGTCAACTATAATTGTACGGATGTGTCAGATTGACTTAATTTGACAGCTCTTATTTACATTAGTCTCTTTCTTGTTTTATTGGACAGAAAAAGATAAAAATAGTCTAATATTAGTTTAGTTTGTGACCAAGAGAATCGGCACCATTATTTAATTTACTAGTTATTTACTTACTTATTACTGATTCCGTATTATACGACTAAGATTTTAGGTGTGCTGTTAAAATATTCAATCATGATTGTAAATCGCCGTAACGTTCAAGAGTGAAAAGCAACAGTTTGACAAAATAATGTCACCGGCACCATCCTAGAGCGCGGGGCATATAAGCGTCTTTTATATACATCTTATATACATTTATAAACAAGCCTAATTGATATAATACATAGTCGTTTGACTTACCACTTCGTTCGACACCTTGTGATAAACTAACTGTATGTATTTATCTGTAAGACAAAGATATCGCGAGCCCATAATACGTGGTCTCATATAATTGGAAAATTATATATATCTTCATTGATAATGTTTTATCTGCATTTAAAAACTTTGAAGAAAGGAATGTTATTGAATTATTGTATACTAGCTTTTGCCCGCGACTTCGTCCGAGTAAATTTCGGTTATCGCGGGCACAGACGAAGTCGCGGAAAAATTACCCATGTCCTGTAATTTCACTTATTTAGTAAAAATCATGATTCAAAACGACACGTGGCGCCATCTATGATCATAAAAACGTTTTTGTGATTTCCCTTGGAAATAGTAGGTACCTTTTTTCGGAATTAAAGTACCCTATGTTCGTTCCTGTACACCTGGCAACGTATATGCAAAATTTCAGGATGATCGGTTCAGTGGCTTAGGCGTAAAATGGTAACAAACAAACAAACTTACTTTCGCATTTATAATATTAGTTAGGATAGGATAGCTGTTCTCTGCGACTTCGTACGCGTAATTTTTAAGGGTTCCGTACGCAAAGGGTAATACGAGACCCTATTATTAAGACTCCGTTGTCCGTCCGTCTGTCACCAGGCTGTTTCTAATGAACCGTGATAGTTGACAGTTGAAATTTTCACAGATGATGTATTTCTGTTTTCGCTATGACAACAGAAATACTTAAAAAAAACACATACATACATAACATAACATCACGCCTGTAATCCCCGAAGGGTTAGGCAGAGGTGTACCCATTAGTACACCCACATTTCGCCAGTTATGTTTTTAGTCCCATGTAATAGGGGCGAGCCTATTGCCATCAACCGAGCACAAATCCAGACTCCGACAAAAAAAAAAACATAATAAAATAAATAGTAGTTCCAGAGATTAGCGCGTTCAAACAAACAAACAAAAATACTCTTCGAATAAACGCGAAAGTTTGAGAACATGTATGTTTGTTACTCTTTCACGCTTAAACGGCTGAACGAATCTGGATAAAATTTAACACACATACAGATATTGATCTATCTTAACACATAAGATATGTAATTTCCCATTTTAGTATTACTGTATAATATAGGACTTTACGCAGACAAAATCGCGGATAGAAGCTAGTCTATACTATGGATACCACGTTTCTTCGTGCGACAGAGAAAAATAAGCACTATGGACAGCATACAAACGAAATTAGACTTTATATTTACACATTTACAGACGATAATGCACAAACAATGATAGGTTATCGGCAACAATAACAAATTAAACCTGTATGTGATAACGATAAGTCCTTGATAACAAGTTATTATTTTTCTTTTCGACATTTAGACCAACTGTGAATATTATTAATGTGTAATCTATATTTTAATCAAGTTAATAAATAATAAATATCTTGCGACAACTCACACACGGCTATCTGATCCCAAGCTAAGCAGAGCTTGTGTTATGGTAACCAGACAACTGATATACATACTTATATAATTTATAAATACATACATATTATAGATAAATCACACCCAGACGCAAAACAAATCATCGTGGTCATCACACAAAGTTTGTCCTGGGTGGGAATCGAACCCACGACCTCCGGCTTAGCAGTCAGGGTCACTAACTACTAGACCAACAGGCCAGAACTGTGAATATTATTCATGTGTAATCTATATTCAAATCAAGTTTTTAGTAAGGTATTTAGGTATCGCTATTCGCCTACAACAAGAGTTCCCAAAACTTGATTTTATTTACTTTTTTTTTTCACTTTGAGAATAAATTATTTTCTACCGCACCCGGTTTTTCACCTACTTAAAAACCACCTAGTAGATGAAATTACAAAATGCTCCCCAAGTCTTCACAACGCCCCGATTTTTTTTCTGGATCTCTTAACTTTAGGCCTGCAGCGCCCACAAGGGGGCGTTATCGCCCACTATGGGAAAAGCTGATCTATCTTAACAATAATAACTGTTAATATTGCAAGATCCAGCAGTTCGTCTGGCAGTAACAGTCGTAAAGTGGTTTAGCTGAGCCCAGAAAATTATTAACCACAAGGCTTAAAGAGTATGCATTCATCCGTGCTATTGTAGGTACTAAGGGTAGGTACACTTACGCGGCTAGGGCATTCTTAATACAACCATTGATAGCGTTGTATTAGAAAAGCCGAACCGAAAGTGCCGACCCGCTTATAAAGTGACGAGGGATTGCTTGAGTTATCGGGGAGATATAGAGCAGATTAATAAGACCTACACGCACAAAGTGTAACTATCTAGCAGAAAAAAAATCTTTAAAAATTCCGAATTATTATTATTTATTTATTTAAAGTAGGATTTAGGGGGCCATATAACGCAGGTTTTATCCAAATCGGATCAGTACTCTCTAAGATTACCGTTTTCAAACAAACAAACTATCCAGCTCTAAATATTATTATAGATTACTAAAAAAACCCACAACATATCAATAACATTATGACACGTAATCCAACCAAAATAATCGCTATCACATTTACGTAACAGTCTTGTTGGATATAAACACAATGATAAACATAATAAATAGGTAACTACTATCAATATTGTACAACTTTGTATGCAGTGCTAAGAAAGAAAGAAAAGAAAGAAAGAAAAGAAAGAAAAAAGAAAAGAAAAGAAAAGAAAAGAAAAGAAAAGAAAAGAAAAGAAAAGAAAAGAAAAGAAAAGAAAAGAAAAACAATTTAACCACGCGAAGAGGAGCTCTAAGCGATAACAGCCGCACGGGTCAATTCATCAGGTTAAGCTACGCTTGCCGGGGTTGGTCCGTGGATGGGTGATTTGATATTTACACGCCGAGACTCTTCCGTGCCTCGGAGTACGTTGAGCTGTTGGTCATGGCTGTCATACGTGGATCTTTGACAGTCGTTACGGGTCGTCAGAAGTCTGAAAGTCTGACAACCAGTCTTATCAAGGGGTATCGTATTACTCAGTCACTGCAGTTGTGGAGGCAGTCAGCAGTCGTGCTTTGCACTAGACCAAGGAGGCAGTCAAACTAAAAATATATTTTGTTTGACAGGACTTAAACATAACTGTACTAATGGCCTCTGCCTAACCCTTCGGGTATTACAGGCGTGATGTTATGTATGTATATAAATACTTTATTCTTAGACCAATAAAGTTTAAATAATGTGCTAACAAATATTTCAATTCCCATCTTTTTCATGCACGCCTCGCCTTGCCCGATGTTAAACCTTCTTAAAAGTTATTCGATACGAGAAATTAGGTTTACGACATAGAGCAACACGGCCCACCTGACTTGCTCTATGGTTTACGAGTATACAAGGCGATAATGTCAGTAGTATTATTACAAGTATATTAAACATTGAATTAAAAGAAATTAGTTCCACATAAAATTGATTTGTAAAGTTTGTTATTTTAATTAAAAACTCTACGTTTACATAATGGCTTAATTATAAACTGTTTTTAGCGCAAAGCGAAGCCAATTAGGGGCTAGAAACACTATGAAATGTAATTTTTTTTTCATTTTTGTAATTTGTCGTCGTTTTTTTTTGTTTTATTGGAAAACCAGTAACATTTACAAAATAAAAATAAAATATTCACAGACTTAATAAACAAGATAACCTATAAAAAAAACTAATAATAACATTAAAAAATGAAACTAAAAAAACCGCATCAAAAATTTAATTCCGCATCGCCGTCAACTAGAAATGTACCAACCCAAAAGACTAGCCGTATTGCCACTTTGAATGGCAATGCTTAACCTCTGACCAAGGTAACAGCCAGCCACAGGTCACGAGAAAGTGTCAATAAACCGTTTGGACAACTCCTTACACAGGCTATGGGCTAACGCATCCGAAGGTTTCCATATCAAAAGGCTCGAAAATATAGTTCCCAATATGGGTTTTATACTTTCTTTCTTGGATGATACTTCAAACAGGAGAAATACAGGAGAAATTCCTAGTGCGAGGCAACGTTTTTTTAAAAAAAAAAAAAATTAATCAAGCGGATCACAGAAAATTTTCTGGTTTTATCAAATCCAATCCTGTTGCTACAACAATTTTTTTTTATCAGCATATTTTTATTACACTTAATTTGTATGTTGATTTAGCCGAAAACCTGTCTAGTGCATATATTGACCACTTAAAGCAAGATAACCTTTATCTAGAATCAACACGTTGCTTTCATTAAAATACCAAAATACACCAGAAAATTTTCACACGGAAAATCGGGCAAATTTCTCCTTTTATATCAGTCCTAACAGACGGCCCTGTATCAAGATTTATTGGGGGGCCCGTCTATCTAACTGCAGCGAAGCCCAAATGGACGGTAAAGATTTTTCACTAAAACAATAATTATGTTTATATTTTCCGGGAAGTCTAGCGTACGGTCTAAGAGTTTTGTGTGAGATAGTAGATAATATTTTACAAATATTCGCTTACATGGGTTCGGGCCCCTGTAACTGAGGCACCCCGGCGAATACAGCGGTAGATACGTCCCTGTTTTATAACACAATTCACTAAAACCGACCCTGCAGTTTTCACAAACACCAATACAAAAAAAAAACACGAAAAAAACTTACCAATGACAGTGAACACCAGAAAAATAAACACAATAGCCAAAATCGTTCCGCCAGCGTAACCACCAAACACTTTCGGCACATCACCAGTCAGCATAGCCTTCAAATTTTCCTTCACATCATCAGCTATATCCACCGTATCCAGAAGCTCCATCAGGACTTTCCTGGAAGGAGCTTTTCCTGGCTCAGAACTGGCGGCAATCAGTTCTTGGAGTTTATCCAAAGTCCCTTTGTCTAAGGTGTCCATCTTCGACGGATATTGTCATCAAATTAAATTCTTTAACGTTACGTTTCCGAGTTCATTATCTATAATGAAACGTGGATTCCACGTTGTAAGACGGGTGTGGTGTGCGGTGTAAGATATTAGCGGCGAGATAAGCCAAGATACTGCGGGGCTTGTTTGAGCGCGCGACGGAAAAGTATTCGTTTAGAGCGATTTTCTAATCTATATATTTTTGTTTGTTCGTTTGTCTAACCTTGTATTTTTTAAAATAACAGCTTTTTTCTAAATAAATATGAATGTTTACGTTGATTACACCAACAAATTAAAAAAAAAAATGTGTTTCGTCTTTTGTTCCGGCTTATTTCCGAAACGGCTGAACCAATTTTGAAGGTACTTTCACTGACAAATAACTGATGTTATACGGAGTAACTAAGACTGATTTTACTTTACAAAATATATTAAGGATCCGTACAAAAAATAAAACCCCATGATAACTGACAGTCATGCTAACAAATTCGCGGCCATTAGCTAGTTTAAAATACGCAAAAAATATTGGTTCAATTTTATACGGCAAGCACAATCCTTCCCACGCATTGATATAAATAAAGCCTTTATAAATATTTTGAGCGACACGAGTATTTCCGATTTAAAAATAAATAAAATTTATCATAAACTCAGGGCCGTCTTCACCTACTCTACTGTGGGCCCTGAGCACATAAGGATGTGTTTGACGTATTGTAACTAATCTATAGAAAAGGGATAGAAAAGGGTATGCTTAGATGGTTCGGTCATGTTGAGAGGATGAGTGAAAGACGATTGACAAAAGTTGGCCTTTATATGGCAGAGGTGAGTGGCAACGCCGGGAGGGGTCGCCCTAGGAAGACCTACACTGACCTTATTGGTGAGGTCCTTCAGAAAGGTCAGGTGCGGATTACTCGTAAACGGCGTGCTTGTATGACGAGATGTATGAACGTAGATGAGGCGAAGATTGGATAGCCAATAACCGACATTTATTATTCAGAGATTAGCTCGTTTAAACAAACAAACAAATAAATCTTCAGCTTTATTACGTATAGATAGAATAGATTACGTTCTCTCTGGGCGCTCATGATAGGCCCTCCGTTGATTTCTATATTTATACAAATAAAGCTAAACTAATTTTTTTTTGTTTGTCTGTTCGTTGAAACGCTAATCTCTGGAACTATCAGTCCGATTGAAAAAAATCTTTTTGTACATGATAGCCAGATTCACAAGGAATAGCATAGGCTATAAAACATCACGCTACGACCCACAGAAGCGAAGCAGTAGCTAAAGACGTAATGTAACACGCGTGAAAAAAACACGTAAACAAAGTCGCGGTTAGCAACCAGTGTCGAAATAAATTTTAATTTAGTAGTTGATATTTTTGTACAGCATTTTTGTGCGGTAAATGGTTGCTATCATTTTAGTTAATTAAAATTGTTGGTAAAAATTACACCAGGCGAGTTGGCTTTATTAAATAATAGATATATTTATTCTGTTAAGAGCGTTTACTCTGTACGGCAGTTCATACAAACTTTAAAGTCTTTATTTTTCGATATTTTGATCCGATTTTAACCGCTTAAACCCGGCTATCATACCGGTATTGATAGAACAATAGAAAATCAATTGTGTCTCATAACGTGGGACTTGAGTGAAACTTCCTACATACATATAAGCCTCTGAAAAGTTAGTTTAATTCAGGCTTGAACCGTAAAACTTAGGCGCTTTGCACACAGAGTAACTATTGCAGCAACTGACAACTAGCTGTTTACACACATTTCAATTGGACTGCGCACACAGAGCAACTCGAGTTTCAACAGTTTTCAGTTGCTGCAATCGATGACTAAGTTAGTTGCTAGGTGCCGCAACTAGAAACTTTTAAACATTGTACCGGTTTTTAAAGTTGCCGGTTCCCTCAACCGTCAATCGCAACGCTTCGGGCGCTTTCACACCCTCCCTCCCTCTCCGTGTGTCCGGCAACGCCAGTGTCGCTACGGCAACGGCATACGGCAACTGTGCTATGAAAGTTGCTCACAAATTGCCAAAAATTTGCGGCAACCGGCAACGTTATAGCAACTATCAACTTTTACAGGAAATTTTTAAAGAGTTGCCAGTTGTTGAGTTGAAATTTTCATAGAGCGAATTTTTAAAAACCTATAATACATAATTTAAAAAGAAATCTAAGATGTTCATGCAAGAAGCGAGATTATTTTTGTATATTATGTATATTGTTAAATATTATACGGTGTTACGGAACCCTTCGTGTACAAATCCGACTCGCACATTACATCACCTCGAAAAATCCAACCCCCGCTTTAAAAATATAATTAAAAATAAAATATATATAAAAGTAAAATATATTTTAACATAAACAATTTAAAGTCCTAATTTAAATGGCAAGTGACTAGCTGAGCCGCTATCGCTTTTGTTTTGCGTCTGATTTTAATGAAGCATTGATTACACAAGAATTATTATCATCAATCTTATTAGTTCAGCAGAGATGGGCATGTAAAGATGTATGTATTACATAAATATAGTAATATTAATTCCTAATAATACTATTAATGCGAAACTAACTCTCTTCTTCTTTATCGTGTGGGCAGTAAGGTCTTACGACCCCACACACCCTAGTGTCAGAGTTTCTAAACCGGCTCAAAGGCCTCTGACATGGTTTGAGTGGAACAGTAAGTCCAGGTTTCCTCACGATGTTTTGTTTTGTGCGTTGAAAGTAACTCTGTCCGTCCCGCTTTTACGACTAATCCACTTAACCGATTTCGATGAAATTTGGTACAGGGTTAGTTTGAACCTCAAGGAAGGACATAGGCTACGCTTTATTCCGCGACTGTGTCTGAGTCCGCGGTAACCGACATTTACGCGGACCAAGTCGAAATTTATTTTGATAGACATTTGTTTTCAATGATTTTTAAATCTTTTATTTGATTATTTTCTCATGTACAATTTTTTGCATTTGCCATGTTATCTCTTCACCACCTTTGGTTGACTGGTAGAGAATGCCTAAGTCCGCCTTTGTACTTTTTTGTTGCATCCATACTATCTATACTAATATTATAAAGCTGCAGTGTTTGTTTGTTTGTTTGAACGCGCTAATCTCTGGAACTCCTGGTCCGATTTAAATGATTCTTTCAGTGTTGGGTAGATTAGTTATCGAAGAAGGCTATGGGCTATATACCATCACGCTATGACCTACGGGAGCGGAGCAGTAACCAAAGACGCGGGTGTAACCGCGGCGGACAGATAGTAATATTATAAATGCGAAAGTGTGTCTGTCTGTTACCTCTTTACGCTTAAACCGTTGAACCGATTTAAGTGAAATTTTGTATAGAGCTAGTTTAAGACCCGGGGAAGGACATAGAATAGTTTTTATCCCGGTAATCACCCCTTATGGCGGTGAAAAGGGGGGTGGAAGTTTGTATGCAAGTACGATATAAACAAGTTCCAAGCGGACGTAGTCGCGGGCAAAAGCTAGTAAATAAATAAAAACATGATTAAATTCATTCGTCGGTGTTCGTTTGTTTGTGAGTCGTCCGGTTAATACGACTGTCGCCGCCGCCGGCGGCCCCTTAACGGTCTATTCATCCGGATTCTACTGTATTTTGAGGTTATTCCTGTTTTCATCAAGGACGAAGTCGTAGAATTAATAGACACTAAAAATTTCACGTTTGAATGGCGCTAGAACAATTTATCGTCTCATTACGTCGAGTGAAAACGAGTCACGTCTCGGCGCCGGCGCCGGGGCGGCGCTAGTTATTATTACGAGGACTGCATATTGTCGCATGCGCATGTCAGCCCGGTACATCGTAGTATATTACGGGAAAAACGGGATTTTAAAATTCTTCCAGTAAAGAAATCGGGACCCATTCTATGATGTAAGCTTATTTATTTTTTCTTTTATTAAAATTTTTAAAGTTATAAAACTTGGAAATCGAAAACTCTTAAACTGTTGCACTCTCTCTTGAAATAGCTTCATAATAACAAAAGAATTTCCAAAATCGAACCAGTAGTTCTGCAGATTTGAACAATAAAACCAACTCATTAGCTACCTCTGTGTCATTGGTCTAGACTTCGCAAAGCGCGAGTGCTGACCATGAGGTCTTGAGTTCGATTCCCAGGTTATTAGCGCGTTATTAGGTTTTTCCATCAGGAATTTCTTCGTAGTCTGGATTTGTGCCCGGTTGATGGCAATAGGCTCGCCCCCTATTACATGGGACTTAAACATAACTGGCAAAATGTGGGTGTGCTAATGGTTACTCCTCTTGCCTAACCCTTCAGGGATTACAGGTGTGATGTTATATGATACTATATCTTTAGCTACATAATATTAGTATAGCTACATTACATCATACTAGTATTTTAAGAATGGAAAGGCAAATTATGGCCTATTACATACATCATTAGTTCTATATTGCCCATAACATGTCATATTTAGAATTTATGTCCCGTCCATTCAAAGATAATTGGCTCATCCTTACATTTATAATGATGAGAGTTATATCTGTCTGGATGATCGAACAACTGGGGCTATGTTGTACAGCCAACAAAAGACATAGGTATCCAGGGTCGTCAGATATAGCTGAAGTTTTCATTACAACCGAAAAATGTCTTCGATTGAAACTTAACTTAATTAATGAACTGTTTAAATTAAATTACATTTGAAAACATCCATCGGTTTCAAAGAAAACTTCAACTATATCTGACGACCCTGTATAAGTATCTCTTTAATTTGTTGACTGTACCTATCTCTTTTTGTTGACTGTACAACATAGCCCTAGTATGGAAAGCTTTATGTGTAGTCCTACTTATTCTAGCGGAGTATTATTTAGAAAGCTGATAGACGTGCTACAATAATTTTGAATTTAATTGAAATACTGTATTGTATTGTCTGTATTGTATAGCGACTGCCGTGACTGCTGTGCATGAGCTCTTGGGTTCGATTCCCAGGTCGGGCAAAGTGTTATTGGATTTTTTCCATCAGGAATTTCTCAGTAGCTGCCTCGGAGTCTGGATTTGTGCCCGGTTGATGGCAATAGGCTCGCGCCCTATTACATGGGACTTAAACATAACTGGCGAAATGTGGGTGTACTAATGGGTACATCTCTGCCTTACCCTTCGGGGATTACAGGCGTGATGTTATGTTATGTTATGTTGAAATACTGTTTATCAACTATTAGCCACATAATCAGTTATCTTTTTAGCCCATTATACATTAAGATCAGTTGTGACAACTTTCCTTTTAAAAGATTTATGTGAAGACCTTCAAGAGCTCCACATCTTGCACCAAATCAAATTCATTATCAAAATTCACTGACATCCGTAAGAGAACATTGTGAGGAAACCTGGACTGATAATATTAATATAAGTCTGGAATCACCAATCTACCTAGAGCAAATGTGGTGATCAATGCTTGTGCCTTCTCTGTATGAGAAGAGGCCTTTACTCTTTAGACAGACAATAATAAGCTATTTTAGTAGTATAGTTATCAAAATTAATAAGTAATATAGGTACAACCCGATGGTCGCTTTTCAAGAGGTTTAGTCCCATCTCATCCCCTTCCCATCTCATCCCCCATGCTTTAATACCTAAAAAAAATTCACACCTCTCACTCCTGGCATAAATCTGTCAACGGTACAGTCATGAACAAAAAAAACTCAGGTTGTGAAATTAATATACATTCAAAATTAACAAATAAAATTATTTTACTTTAAGATACAAAAAACACAATGACAATAAGCCCTAAACGGAAAAACTAAATATTTTTCTTGTTGCCGATGTAATATATAAATACACTATATTAAATAACAGAGGCCGTTGCCATAAACTCGTTAATCTACATCAATAAATGATTTAAAAAAATTTATCACTGTAGAAAAAAAGAATATAAAAATCCAAAAATAAAATTAATGTTAAAGCGGGTCCCACACAGACGCGGCCTGCGGTGGCGACCTACCGCGAGCCGCGGCTCCAGCCTCTGCGGCGACTCACCACCGTGATCACGGTGGCGGCCTGCAGCATGATTAGCTGTGGTGTTGTGTTCTTTTTTTACTACAGTGGTATTTTTTACAGGGATATTATGAGTAATAAGATTAGGAGATAAGAAAAAAAAAACGGTTTAAACTTTTGAAGTGTGAGATACCTATATTATCATTGGCATCACTTACTTTCAGGAACAGAAAAATGTGGATTCATTTTCTATTACAATTTACGTATTTTTCAACCCGGTACACGCGGCCTGTTGTAAAAATGTACAACTGACCGCGTGGCACAAGGGGCATGCGGCCGCGGCCAACCGCTCGCAGGCCGCGTCATGACCGCGCGTGTTTAAAGACTCCCTTACATTGCAACCGAATACAACTGACCGTCACTGCGGCCGCCACCGCAGGCTACTTCTGTGTAGGACCCGCTTAAATACATTTGTTATATTATATAATGTTGTAGGAATATTTGGTAGGTAAGAGTATTCTCATACCTACCAAATATGCAACATATAATTTCATTCCGCTAGATAATAGGGATTAACTGACGCGCACGAAGTTGCGGGCGGAAGATAGTATGTAATACAAATGTCGATAAGACTGTACTTTAAACAATTGATTTATGCCAGGAGTGAGAGGTGTGAAATTTTTGTAGGTATAAAAGCATGGGGGATGAGATGGGAAGGGGATGAGATGGGACTAAACCTTTCAAGAGTAGGCAGGTATGACAAATTTATTATTACAGTCATGTTCTATTTTTTTGAATACCTAAGTTTCATATTATTAATTTTTCGTGAAATATATCCAGGAACAAACTGTAATAATCCTAGATATTATTTAAAAAATTAATAGAAACTTATTTTCCTACGTAAATAATAAAAAAAAACTACTTTTACGTCTACATTTTTTAAACGAAATAAAATTGTTGTAGCAAGCGCAACAAATTCCGCGAAAATTGTGTTAGAAATATTATAACGAATTTCACACCGCAACGAAGAGAAACTTACGTGAATGTCATTGTATTGTTGTAAATAATAAGGAAAATAGTTGTAGAATTCTCTTACCTGATAAACTGATGACAATAATCCCAGGAATAATAAAAACACTGTTAGAAAATGCATGTTCCAAAGGGCCCTCGGAGCCGCCACTTAGATCCACCATTGTTGCAAAATGTCGAGATATTTCCCCCTAATACTGCGATCAAACGGTCAACACACTAATTCAGATCATTTAATTTTCCATTTTCAGTAAAAGAAGAATATTTTTCTCATTAAATTCATGAACACCATTGAACCGAAAAATAGGCAGGGAAAACGCAAACGACAACAAACATAAACAATGGCTGTTTTTCTATTGATCTGTTAAAGTGTGATTTGAAAACTAGTCTTTTGAGCATAAACGATAAAGGCAGTAAGTTAAATTTTAACTTAATAGTAAAATTATGCCTAGATATTTAAAAAACAGGAGTATGTAATAAATATCACACACATCTACATAAACAAAAGGTACAGAATAATAGCATTTGGTTACAGTGTGACACGGGTTATTTACTAATTTTAAAATAGAATAACATATACACGCTATAGTGACGCCTATCATTTTCAATTTCTCTACCTTTATACGCACTATAGTCTGTCACTAGCCCTAAGGCCTCTTGTCCACACATTAGCCGTACGGCGCGTTTGCCGTGCGGCTAATAAAACGTACAAGCGTGTGGTATGGTACGGTAAAATTACCGGTCGAGACTACGGCCAGGTGCCACTCAGTACAATTTTTTTTTAAGTAATCAGTCACGAAAACTTTAATACGTCCAGCAACGTCGACACGCTCGCATAGACTGCGATACAACAGTGATGAATTTACCGGTTAATTCGCCGAGCGTAGACGCGGCGTGCCGAGGGGTATGCACGGCACGGTGCATACGGCGGCGTCGCCGTGACGTGCCGCCACCGTATTTAATATGTAACACTTCTAACAGTGATTGACCGTGTATTTTTACGCCGAAAAAACGCGTGTGGACAAGAGGCCTAAGGAAAACAGACGAAAGTTGTGATTGTCTATGATGTGTGTCATCATCTCCGTCAGACTAAGGCCTGTGTTGCTCTATGTCTTTTGCCTACACATTAATTTCTCAACCATGTCGGGGTTGGCTTTCAGTTTATCTAGACGCCAGCATTTATAAGGGCGGGTATTTAAGAATAGCATTTGAAAACTGACTTTTGACATTTTTTTAGGTATCAACTTCGATAATAATAGTTATTAAGCTACTAAAAACGTAATTTTTTAAATTGCTCCCCTGTTATGTGGTCTGTTGTCGTTGTCCAGGCTTCAAATACTAGTCTCTCTGTAAGCTGCTTTCGTTTTTAATAATTTTTTTTTTTAGTTAGAAGAGCCGTTGTTCTACTGTGATTTGTGTATAAATAAAACAAAAAAACTATTATAAATATAAATTTATTATTGAAAATACACAATTATGTATATCTTTTGGCCTTAAAGTAACATTAGTGTACACAATACTAAAACAAATAATAACACTAATGACACATAATTATTCAATACAACAGTTCTATGACCACTATCATACACGTTTAAAAATAAAACATTTTATTTATTTATTTATTTATAATAATCAGGAGTAAAAATAGTTAATTTTTATAATAGGTATGTTCTTTCTTGGAATGTTGCCCTATATGCTGCAATGTCATCCGTATAATTACGTTTTTTTTTATTGTTACTGGCAACTTTATTTCTGGAATGTCAGTTATGGAAATTTTGGTGCAAGGAAAATCGATAATTCTGCCATTGAATGGGTACAATGTTATTAATTGGTTTTTTTTTCTAAATTCTCTTTGCGGCAGTTCGTATTTCTTACGCTGCGTTTACTTTTTGATTTTACCCCGCATGTTTTTTTTTTTAAATTTTCAAAGTTGCCAGATTCAACATAACATTAATGACGTTAATTTACAATTAAAGTTAGTTTATATACACACCCTGTTAGACGATTCTAGTAATTTTCGATTCAGTCGAATTTTCAATATTTTTCTTTTTTAATACAATTTGAAGAACCTCATCTTGAAAAGAATTATCACAGAATATTATGAGGCGATCTTCAAATTTCGATAATCGATTTGTAAAAAAATTTGGTCCTACCTAAAACATTACATTTTTTGTCATAATCTCTGCCAAAATACATTTTTTGTCTAAAAAAATCTATCGGAGAAATGTGTTCTTTTTTTAAAAAGATCTATTAAAAATTGTAAAAACTTTTCTAAAGGCACTTTTGGAATGACATTGAGCGTTTTCGCGCGTAATCTAAAAATCTAAATTATATCACCAAAAAAATTTAGACTTTTTTTTCATTATTTTTTTATGTTTTGTCATATTACTGGTTAAAATTTCGAGATTCAAGATTTAGTTAGGAAATGATGATAGAATATTTTATATTTCTAATCTATTATCACGTACGCATCAAAAATGTTTGTAACCAATAACATGGCAACACATGTAATCAAAAAAACGTTTATTTGAGCTCAAACAGCACTTAAAAACTATATTTCATTAATCCACAAATACAGTTCCTTCCAAAATTGTATAAATTTATTGCATTTGTCTATACTAAGCTGTGAGAGTTAAAATAAAGGTTTTCATTTTTATCTAAATTTTTAACTAAGATTCAATTTTAATTTTATGAAAAACGTTGTATTTTAATTTTTCTTCAGGGGATCGAGGTTATCTATTGAAAAATCATCGTTTCCAAACGCGATCCCTCGGCTGAATCCATCCTGTAAATAAAATAATTGAAAATAAGTAATACAGAAAATATCTAACCACAGTCATTTTCGAAAAAACATGTCTGTACAGAAAAAATAAATAAAAAAGTAAAGTCACAAAGATTCAATGTTTTTTTAAACCTTTTTGAATGCAGACATGTTTTTATTACTGACTGTACTTTGCTGACCGGCATTGACACGTAAATAACATTTACAATATCGAAAAAAATGAAAACAATTAGGAACATTTTCCAAAATGCGTTGTCTTCCACTTGCATAAATGACGCCCATTGCCCTTTTTTAAAATGACTAGAATGATGATAAAGCGTGCACATAAAACATTTTAATAATGAAAGCGAACAAGGATCTTCGTAATTTGTTATATTATTCGGTAATTATAATATTTATAATTACACCAAACCCCATAATAACCCAGATATTTCAACAGCGTGCCTAACATTTTATTTTGACTGTTTATTACAATAAACAGTCGCAGTCGCTTACGTAGCCTTAATACATATTTTTTTCTGTATCAAGCCTCCAGCCCGATTATAGACTTATTTGATTTTTTAAACGCGCTAATGTCTGAAACAGACTGATCGGGAAAAAAAAAGTTGTATATGATAGCCAGATTAATGGGGAATAGTAAAGGTCAATATAACATCACATTACGACTCTCGGGAGCGGAGCAATAGCCAAAGACGTAACTTAAGGCGCGTGAAAGTACTCTAGTAGACTTATAAACTAAGCAACTACATACTCAAGGCTTGGGCCACGGCTTAGAGCCTCACTGGGGGGCAAGGGGTCAGGCTGAATTTGATTTAAATCTTATTTTACTGCCCCGACTAATTAATGTTAGGCACTTTGTAAATATCTGGGTACATGATTATTTCACATCACATAAAACAAAGATAAAACATTTATTTTCGACAAACACTTAAACCATAGACGATCAAACTCGTTTTTTTATTACGTTTTTGAACTTACCGATCACCGAGCTGTCAAAATTAATAAAAATATTTTTAAAATCTTTTTCCGAATATTTCAGTCTTTGAGAAAACTTAATAAATATAAACTAAAGGTAAATTGTGAGTATTGTGTCCTAACTGGACTACAAAAATAAATTTATATTAAAGATATAATGAAAGAAAATTCTCTAAAAAGTAGATATAACGTTGCTATCAGTTATTAGGATCGACTACCAATTCAGAACGCATGCATTTTTTTTCGCATTTCGTACGCTTATTTATTTTTATATGGTAACATTATCGCCCCATTAGTTTCGTCGTTCTGCCACAGATAAAAAATTACACAAAAATACGCACCTTCATTTCAGAAATAGTTTTGTCTAGGAATCCATTGAAATTGCTGTCCAATTCCACGACTGGTTTCTCACTGAGGTTTCCAAATCCATTGAAGGTAGAATTAAATCCGTTTCCAAAAATGTTGCCACTTTTCTGTGTGTCAAACGGGTCGAATCCGCTGAGTCCGTTCGTGAACGATGTGGTGTTGAAAACTGACGTTTGCAGGTTAAAGTCGCTTATGTCATAGTTCGGCCCGTTAAGGTTCATTCCATTCGGGTTTGGCCCGTTTGGGGTCGGTTTGTTGGACGCAGCGAACGGCTGGGGATGCGGTACAGGGGCGGGCTGCTGGTTCGGTACGGAGAAGGGGGTGGAACCGAATAGGTCGCTACCGTTGATGGCTGGCTGTTGCTGTGGTGTGTGACGCTTCGACGCTTTTGGTGGGGGCGCCACTGGAATGAAAATTATGATGTTAGTGTTTTGAAGAATTACAAAAGTTTTTGTTATTTAGATTCTGAAAGCTTCATATTACTAATATGAAGCGCTATCTTAAGACACCTACTGGACTCTAGTACGTGTCTTAAGATATAATTATTTATAAGTTTATGTAGTAATATATATTGGATGTTTAAATAAATAAAATTGAGATATAAAATATTTGTGTTTTTTTTCGGACTTCAGTCAATACTGTCCCACGGCTGGGAAAAATGCCTTCCCCTAAGTCTCTCAATTCTCACGCCACCTCAAACCAACTCTCGAGAGAAAATCTTGTTTGGCCTGGGAGGAAATGTAGCAATGGAGGGCGTAATAAAAATGTAGTTAATTAACTTACAAAGCGGCGGCGTGGTGGTGAGTGCGTTGTCGTGTGACGGCGCTGAGAATCGAGACATCGGCTCCGACTCGAACGCACGCGGGTCGAAGTCTGCAACAATATTTATTAGACGTTTAGTAAAAGATGGCAACACTGTCATTGATATGGATATAGTATGTACTATACATAGTGTAATACTTACTATTTCCATGACTATACTACAATCAATAAATAATTGAAAAGTTGCCAGACAAAAAAATGTGCTTAGCATTTTGGCATATAGCAAGCATATAAAGTCAATTCCTTATAACTTCCGTCAGGAGGCCTGTATTGCTCTATGCCTTATAATAATATCTTCATGCGTTGCTAAGCTTGCACGAAACTTGAAAACGACTGGACCGATTTGGCTGATTATAATTTTTTGATGTGTTCGTAATGTCATGGACAAAAATTTCTATGTTTTTTTTTAACCCACCGGAACTGTCGGTAATTTGCACCCGTGCGAAACCGGGGCAGTTAGTTCTTTTACGATAAATATGATTAGATAATACTCACCACTGTCTGAGTCTGAGTTAAGCAGCAGGCCTTCAAGCTTGGTGCCGACAGAGGGGTTCTTGTTTGACGACAAATCACCCAGGAGTTTGCTAAAAAACAACAACCAATTATTTGAATATTTTATCATAGAAATCTGATAATTGTGTAATTGACACCATTAGCCAATAATTCCAAGACATAACTTCTTTAAAGAAAGACTTTATTTTAGCCCGGCCAGATTTATTTTCAATTTAATGTAAAATTAGAGTTTTTGTGGCTTTGAAATCAATAAATAGTTAGTGAATTGACTTGTCAAATAAGTGACGTCACACGTTCGATATTGCCATACAAAATCTATGGATGCATCACGTTTTGACAGGTCATAAAAAGTACTTCAATTGATTGGGTGGTGGGAACTAGCCTATTGTTGCATAGCAAAGACTCGAGGCGTATTTACGCCCATTAGAACAACTAGAGAATATAGTAGAAATAATTTTAATTAAATGATTCTTCTTTTCAACCGACTTCAAAAAGGAGGAGGTTCTCAATTCGACGAGTATGTTTTTTTTTTTTTTTTTTTTTTTTTGTATATTTGTTCTACGATTACTCCGCCAATTATGAATCGATTTGGATGACTCTTATTTTGTTTGAAAGAGTATAGCTCCGAATAGGTCCCATATTAATATTGTCATGATCTGATGATGAACTTTGGAGATATGGAACGGAACTTCTTATAAAATCACAGCAGAACCGCCGTAACAAGAAAAATTGCTTTGTTTATACGTGTAGTCGATGACTGACTGAAGGAAGTGGGGAGGGGGTACGTCAACCCCCCTCCTACCACTTTCCAAAATTAAATATATCGTGTGAGGTATTGTTTGAAAGGTCTTTATGTAAGGATTTCAAACATTAATACACAAGCACTAAAAAGTGAAAAATAAAAAGCTTTTTTACAAAAAAATATGACCGCCTTCAAAAACTACAAAATAAAAAATAACTTTAGCTTGGAAGTCGGTGGCAATACCTACATAACAAGAAACAAAACCAAAGCCGCCGACTTTCAAGCTAAAGTTATTTTTTATTTTGTAGTTTTTGAAGGCGGTCATATTTTTTTGTAAAAAAGCTTTTTTATTCTTTGAATAAGTGCCGATATCTGCCTTTTTTATGTTATTTTTTTTATGTAACGGTTCCATTCTTCTATTTGAAGTTATGAGGTAGCTGTATCTGCCTGCGCCTGCGTAAAAGCCGAATACACCACATCATCATTTCAGCCGTTTGATGTCCACTGCTGAACATAAGCCTCGTCTACAGATTTCCAATAGGACCGGTTGGAAGCAGCTTGCATACAGCGCCATCTTGCGGTCCTCATCAGATCACAGAGACACAATAGTTATTTGTTATACAAGAGTGCAAAGTTGCTTTTTAACCGCGTGTTCAATTTTGATGACCGAGCAAGCGAAGGATTCTAAAATTGAATCACGAGCGCAGCGAGTGATTCAAAATTAGAATCCTGAGCGTTAGCGAGGGATTCAAAAGAGCACGAGGTGAAAAATCTTTGCACTCGAGTGCAACACGTAACTTTTCATTCCACCTCAGCGAGGAAATGACTAAATGCAAAAAAAATAACGTTTACAATCACAAGATAGGTACACTTTTATTAACAGTTTCAGTCAATTCTGTTGGCGTCAAGCAAACTTCCTCGTCGCTAGAATCACTCATTTTAGTTTTTTTACTTGTTTTCAAGTTTCTTGTTTTTAATATAAGGTTTAACAATGACGCGTAAATTACCGCGTACAAAGCAAATTGAAAAAAGAACACCAAGAAGGTTCCGAGTCTGAGTTTTCAACAAATTAAAAAAAAGTTGTATGATATATTCCGCACCATAGAGGTAGCAGTAAATAGGTTTAATGTTTTTTTTAATTCACAAACTTAGTGCACACGATGTTCTAAATTCAATTTACTTTATCCTCTAGAGAATAAAAACGGCTTTTCCACTCAGATATTGAAGATTAAAAATACTCTTTCCGAGATGGTGGGATGAAAATACCATTGTCATCTTCTATTAAGTAAAATGTCAAATAAAAAGATAAAATTTCTTACCCAGTGCCAAAGCTGTGCTTCCCATTGTGCTGTGGCGGCGGCGTGGACAACAACAGGTTGTTGTCGTTGCTGGAGTTGAACGTATCCGTCGAGTTGTTCGACAACGCATCTGTGCCTGTGGATAAAGAAATCGTTTATTACTTACTATCCTTTTCCTTGATTTTACGACGTTACGGGTCGTCAGAGGCCCAAAAGTCTGACAACCAGTCTGACTAAGGGGCATCGTATTACCCAGTTACTGGATTGTGGAGGTCAGATAGGCAGTCGCTCCATGTAAATCTGCCTAGCCTTTTCCCAATTATGTTTGGGTCGTCTTCCAGTCTTACTGGATGCAGCAGAATACCAGTATTTTACATGGAGCGACTGCCTATCTGAACACATCGCAGTTACTAGGTGTTACGGCCCCGGCATTATCACCGGACGCCCGCGGGACTTTCTACTGCCGTGGGCTCCAAGCGAGCGGGACATCACGGTGCCATGCAAGCCCGAGTTCCTGCGCCGCGCCGCCAGAGCGCCCCACGGGGCCCCAGCTCCCATCACACTAGAGATGGGTCGTCGAGGTATTTTGCGTCAACGAAACTAGACCGTTGAATTTCGTTTACCGACTAGTCGATCAACTAGTTAAATTTGTCGACTAGTTTATGCGTTAACTTGGTAAATTTTGTGACGAAGTCTACGGCGGCGGCACGACGCCGACGGACCGGTGACGTACGCTGTAGACTAGTCTCCCGCGTGCTGTAGGTACCTATTAATAATATTAATAGGTTTTACATTGCGAAACTACGATATGTATCCTTTTCTTAACGTAACACAACAATATTTTTTTTCGACTAGTACAAATATGAACTCCCTCGAGCAAACAAATTTGAACTTTAATGAAACTAATACTTAAAGTTCAAATTGGTTTGCTCAATTATTTTATTTCATCGGACGAATGTATCGACTACGTTCTCGCGTCGTCGCGCGCCGGAGCGATTCCACGCTCGTACCACGCGCCAGCAGCGATATCACCAGAACAGACCAGCAATCAGCCATTTTGTTGTACATTATTTCATCAGTTACTTATATTAGAAGTAAATAAATAACACAGCGCTAACACTAGGTAGGTAATACGGTACCCCTAGGTAAGACTGGTTGTCAGACTTTCAAGCTTCTGACGACCCGTAACGACTGTCAAAGATCCACGTATGACAGCCGGGACCAACGGCTTTAAAACTTACCCATTTCAGTATTATTATTTCCGTTGCCATTGCCGTTGCTGTTAGCGAATCCGTTGGCCATGGTGAGAGATGCGATCTGCTTCTCAAGCTCGGGTGGCGGCTTGAACTCTGTGATGTCTGTCAGCTTGTTCCTAGACAGGTACGACGACAGGTCATCTTTGTATGTGATCTTTGATAACTCCTGGAATTATACAAGCAGTGATTTTAGACCAAGCAAGGGAAGTAACTATATTCCAAACGTTCTATGATGGTGCGGGTGACACATGTCAGCAATTCGTCTATGGATGTCAGAATCGCATAACTATTAGTCAGTGACATTATTTCATTGACTAGTTATTTACTTACTTATAACTGATTCCGTATATTACGACTATGATATTAGTGTGCAGTTAAAATATTCAATCATGATTGTAAATCGCCGTAACGTTTAACAGTGAAAAGCAACAGTTTGACAAATGTCACCCGCACCAAGCTAGAGCATGAGAAATATAGTAAAAAAAATGACGTGGTTTGGTAAGACTGTCTTGTTGGTCTAGAGGTCGCAAAGCGCGACTGCAGAACATTAGGTCTTGGGTTCGATCCCTAGGTCGGGCAAATTGTTATTGGGATTTTACCATAAGGAATTTCTCAGTAGCAGCCTCAGAGTCTGGATTTGTGCGCAGTTGATGGCAATAGGCTCGCCCCCTATTACATGGGACTTAAACATAACTGGCGAAATGTGGGTACACCTCTCTGCGTGATGTTATGTATTTTATTACATACTCGCTTTTGCTCGCGACTTCGTCCGCGTAAATTTCGGTTATCGCGGACGCAGACGAAGTCGCAGAATAAAAAGTAGCCTATGTCCTTTCTTGGGGTTCAAACTTACCCCATACCAAATTTTATTAAAATCGATTCAGCGGTTTAAACGTGAAGAAGTAGGTAACAGACAGACAGACACACTTTCGCATTTATAATATTAGTATGTATTTACCTGTAAACGATTTTTGTAAGCGTTCATCTGTAATTCTAACTTTTTATTCTGTAGCTGCATTTTCTGCATTTCGATGTACTTGCCGTTGTCGTTCAAGAACCGTCTGAAATGTACACAAATATTCATTAATTAACATGTGAGGAACTTTCAAACACCGGCAGAAGACGAATGTGACATCACTTTTGTGCCGAGTCAATTGACTTACTATTTATTAATTTGAAAGCAATTAAAAATAAAATGGTATACTCGATTTCAAATTAATCAGGTTTTCAGTGCTAATTTGAAGTGTATCTTTAAAGAAATTATGACTTGGAATTATTAGTTAATGGTGGTAAACTAAGGTACCCAATTGTATGTAAGTTTCAGATCAACTGTATACCTAATGTATTTTTTGTCTTTTTTACATGACTGCCCCAAAAAAAGAGGGTTAATGAATGTATGTGAGTTTCTTTATTCCACCATTACTTTTAAACGCCTAAACCGATATAGATGTATGGGCTATCGTTACAATACTTGCATCGTTCCGAGTAACATAGGCTAGTAAAAAATAAAATGAATCCGGTGTGGTCACTTTAAAACGTAAATGAATACCAGCCTCAATTAATTTTTTAATGTATCTGGTCGTGTCTATGTTTGTCGTCTAGAATTTGACAAGTAGATTAAAAAAACATTTAACACTGTAAATAAAAAACGTCGTAAAAAAAACTGACGAGTAAACAAAGTACAAATATGTGCAATTTTTGTAGCCGTGTTTTTTAATTTTTTAATTATATTAGCTTGTTAATAATTGTACATATTTTATAATTACTCTTAGGTTTTATTTTTAGGTTAATTATTGTATACTAAAATTGGCAGATCTTATTTATGTCCGTCCCTTTCTTGTTTTATTGGAGAGAAAAAGATATAAATAATCTCAATTAAGTTTAGCTTGTGCATGACAGAATTGACACCACTGTCTTTCAAAGCGGTTGCATAAACCTCTTTGTGTGAAGAAACACACATAATGACAATGGTTAAAGAAATCATTGTTTAAATGGCCTTGTAGGACAATGGTTGACCCTTTAGGTAATCCGTTGACATCCGAGAATTTGTGCGACTCCAAAATTGTTTTTATCATGACAATAATAATCATGTTTAATGGGTTTGTATGTTTATGGTTTACCACAGATTAACTAATAGTTCCTACGGAAGTACGGATTAGACACTATTAACCAATAATTCGAAGACTTAACTTCTCTAAAGAAACACTTTATTTTAGGCCTGAAAAGTGAAAACCCAATTCATTTTCAATTAACTGTAACATTTAATTTTAAATTACTAGGAAATTAATAAATAGTTAGTCAATTAAGTGGCACAAAATTGTCAACACAATTTGTGCCGACTCAACTGAATTTACCATAAAAAATAATGAGAGAACCGCGTTTTGATAGGGCATAAAAAGGACGTCAATTTATTGGTGATATACCGAATTACCAGTTATACTAATAGTTGTATAGGCCGCAAAACTGTACGTTCATTTCAGAAAACAAGACGTAATATAAACTGATATACTGCCGTCCTTACGAAAAGTGCAATAACTCGAGTTTTGCGCCGAATTGCGTTGAGTTGGCGCTTATATTCTGAATCTGCAGAACCAGACCTATTTTTTTTAGACAGTTTTTACGAATCTATAAAGATGGCCGGTTTAACTCGATACCGATAACAAAACAAAAATGAAATCATTACCTGCATTTTTCTATTGTTATTGCAGTTTCCGTAAAGGCGGCAGAATAGTACTTTTTTGCTCAACGCTCACCTGTAAGCCAAATCAAACGCCTGCCCAATGGTCAGCGTGATTTCCGACGCCAGTTTAGTAGATATGAACACAAAACATTCATGCTTTTCAACCGGGCCATCGTGTCCGTTCACCGCGTTGACAGTGCTGCCACCTTTTGCGATGAAGGAGAAGTACTTTTTTGCTCCTTTGTCGTCAGCACAGTAAGATATCCGATGGAGAGGGAATTGGTACATTATGTTGTTTGATCTTGGTTCCTGGAATAGACAAAAATAGAGGTAAGTATCTGATATTCTGATGTGCTGCTTTGTCTCTGAGATGACGCGTCAAAGTCGATTTATGCGAGGATTTATCTAAGATTTTTTTTTGATATTGAAGCTGTTAAAGCTGCAAGGTATAAGCTGGACCGCAGGGTTCATAGTGTATCGCAGTGTGGGGAGCACTAGGATACCTTGTGTTCTGAGGTCCAGCTAAATATAAATAACTACCGACCTGTCCTGCCTTCGCACGGGTGCAATGTAGATACTTAGACCTTCCTCTTAAATCCCATTATCTATTGATGAGCACCGCATTAAAAGCCGTTGCGTAGTCTTAAAGAAGTAAGCGTACAGACGGCGGAATGAGACTTTGTTTTAAAGGTACTAAGCTGAAGAGTTTTTATGTTCGTTTGTTTAGTTTAAACTCGCTAATCTCTGGAACTACCAGTCGGATTGGGAAAAATATTGTGTATTTGATAGCTAGATTCATGAGGAATAGTATGGCCTATACAACATCACACTACGGCCGACGGGAGCGGAGCAGTGACCATAAACATAACAGAACGCGGTCGAAACCGCAGATTGCAGCTAGTAAATCATACATGACTACCACATGACAGAAGTCGCGGTCAGAAGCCAATATATAAAAAACAGCTGACGACAGCAATTAAACAAACACAAACAACAATCACAATTCTATGCCTATGACCGCTTTGACAATAGAGAGCGCTCATTTCGCTCGTGACCTTGCGTTTGCGCACCGTGACGTGAAAGCGGCGGAAACGCCCGAGTCCGCCCGAACGCGCTCGGCGAACCACCATTGATTACAGCTGTGTGGTACTGTGCGTCTGTTGTATGAACCCTTTCTAAGTAATTACTGTTGCTGCGATATGCAGTCGACATGATTTATGAATATTTTGCATCAGATCAATCAATTGCTTCGCGGTTTTTAAAATGAGGAAGATTTTTTTCTTCTTCTTCTTCCTGGATGTTTTCCACTTTATGTGGGGTAGGCTCTGCTCATTTTGAGACGCCAGGACATTGTCGTGTCGAGCACTTCTTCTGTACGTCTATCTTGTTCTCTATACATATAAAATGCTTTGTCCGGAATGACTGACTGGCGGATCAACGCACAGCCTAAACCGCTGATCGTAGAGACCTGAAACTTGTAGGGTGTGTTCTTTGTATGACGTTGGCATATGATAAGAAAGGATTTTCCGAAATTCTACCCCTTAGGGGGCGAAAAAGGGAGGCAAAGTTTGTATTTGACAACGTGATTCCTTGGTCCAATCTACTCCGAATTTTCTGACAGATCCAACAACACAGCTCCAACCACTGAACGGATTGCGCTGAAATTTGGCACGCAGGTAGTCATTTTGACGTAGTTATGCGCTAAGAAGGAATTCACCCCCCTAAGGGGATGAAACGTTAGTCCAAAAAGTTTGCATGGAGAAGGAAGATTAGATAGCCATTAACCTAGTATAACATTTAATCGTACATATAACCGGTTATATAAAATCACGCTACGATAAAAAGGAGCAAAGCAGTAAACAAAGACACAACTTAACGCGAGTGAAACCGCGTGTCATTGCTAGTTACTTTGATATTATCAAAGATTTAATGAACAATGGAAGGAAATAATGAAATAAGCTGTCAATGCTATCACATTGACAGTTTCTTATACATAATTGTTCTATTGACAAGCGAGTACTTTGTAATATTAAAATTACTAACTTTTGCTCCTGACTTCGTCCGTGTGGATTTTCTTAGAGACCGTCGCTATAGCCTATAACGCTCAGGGATAACGTAGCTTCATAATTTTTGGAATCGGACTAGTAGTTTCAGAGATTGCCGCGTTTAAACTAACAGACTCTTCAGCTTTATACTAGCAAAACAACAGGGTTTCAACAGCTCTAAGTTACGTCCTTGACTACTGCTCTGCTTCCGTAGGTCGTAGCGTGATCTTAAATAGCTTAAACTATTCCTCATGAATCTGCCTATCATTTACAAAAAGATTTTTCTCAATCCAAGCGGTAGTTCCTGAGATAAGCGCGTTTAAACAAACAAACAAAAAGACTTTTCGGATATATTTTATTAGTAGGTTTATTACGAGACACAGCTAAGCGTACCCCCTTTTAATAACAAGCGTAACGGTTACGTATGTACTCATGTATGTAAACAAGGATTACTCATTATCAAGTAGTTAAAAGTGAAATCATGTACACACAACCAAACTATTTGGTAGACAGCTTGTAACTATTTTCACAAGATTTTATTTACTTCCAGCCTATTACTGTCCCACTCAAACCATGTCAGAGGCCCTTGATGCGGTTTAGAAACTCTGACACTAGGGTGTGTGGGGTCGTAAAACCTTACTGCCCGCACGATAAAGAAAGATTTACTTCCAACTGTCTCGGTGTTTGTGGCTAATCAAATCTTACAAGTTTTAATTGAACCACTTCTTGATGGTCGATTGAGATGAAATTTTGCATGACAATGCAATATAATGATGTCACAGAGCTGGTCTGATGATGGAGCCGGAGAGTGGTCATAGGAACTTAATCAAATCTTACGAGTTTCATTTGACCTACTTCCCGGTGTTCGATTGAGCTGGAATTTTGACTTCATACATATGCATATTGCATTACAAAGCATTATAAGAGCATGTTTAAAAAATAAATAAATAGAACTTGTTAATTAAATATTTTAGGCTGCCTCGTTGGTCTAGTGGTCGCAAAGCGCGACTGCTGAGCATAAGGTCTTGGGTTCGATTCCCAGGTCGGGCAAAGTGTTATTGGGTTTTTCCATCAGGAATTTCTCAGTAGCAGCCTCGGAGTCTGGATTTGTGCCCGGTTGATGGCAATAGGCTCGCTCCCTATTACATGGGACGTAAACATAACTGGCGAAATGTGGGTGTACTAATGGATACACCTCTGCCTAACCCTTCGGGGATTACAGGCGTGATGTTAAGTTTTATGTTTCGAGTGATTAATTTTTATACTTATGTAACTAACTTTTTGCTCGACATTTAGTTAAGATAATCTTTATTGCACACAGCAAATCGAATCCACAAACAGAGTATTATTATGTTTTGCTGCAGAATGTGACTTTAGGTTAATCGATACTACATATAATGTTACTATCATCATCTGTCTAGCCTTTTCGCAACTATGTTGGGGTCGGCTTCCAGTCTAAGTGGATGCAGCTGAGTACCAGTATTTTACATAGAGCGACTGCCTATCTGACCTCCACAACCCAGTAACTGGGTAATACGATACCCCTAGGTAAGACTGGTTGTCAGACTTTAAAGCTTCTGACGACTCGTAACGACCGTCAAAGATTCACGTATGACAGCCGGGACCAACAGCATAATACAACAACCAACACATAATAACAACACATAATATTACTATATTGAATATCATAAATGCGAAACTCTGTCTTTTGCGCTTTCACGGCGAAACTACTGAACGGATTTTGATAAAATTTAGTGAGTAAGCTTGAACACCAAGGAAGGACCATTTTACCATCTTGGCTGCGTGTGCGGTAACCAACACACACTCGGACAAAGCCAGAGACAAAACCTAATAAATCTTAATCCATACAGATGACTACCAATCACTTTTGTCTACTGTACAAAACAGTGCGTGCGTGAACAGCACGAAGTACCTACGAAGTACGTTACACACAGATCTGAGAACAATTGAAAGGAAAAGTGATTACTTATTATTTGCGGGTATTTTTATAAAGTAATTGATTTCGCGGTGTCGTGGGATGAGAATGGTTTTTTTATGGATGTTGTAATATGTTTGTCACGGTTGTAACTTTGTCTATAGAATAGAATAGAATAGAATAAGTCTTTATTTGCTTCGAATGTAGGACGCGGTCACTTAAGCATGTCGGTGACGCAAAACCATGAGTTTTGCCTCTACCAAAAATTGCTTAAAACGGCTAAAGAAGTCAAAAAAACTGTTCCAAGTACCTGTATCGCAACCCCATCGACGGATATGGTAATTTCGACCTTCTTGCATTTAGCGCCATCTTTGGCTTCCGACTTCTTCAACTGCTGGGTGAACTGCAGCTTTTTTATGGCATCCTTGACTACTTCGATGCCCTTGGGCTGGTCCACTTGCGTGCAGCCGAGGAACTGGAAACAGAAAAACACATTTTTATTTAACTTTAAATCATCAAAGTCAAATTCAAAACATTTATTTCAATTAGACCATTTATAGGCACTTTTGAATTGTTAAGGAGACGGACAGTTAGTCAGAAAGTTGAAGCTAGTTACTCGTTACAAAACGGAGGTAGAACTATAGAGAGAAGAACGAGCAAGAAACTCCACAGACACTCTTTTCAATTTGGTTTTTACAATATCTTGTGAACACAATGAAGATGAATATAAAAAACAATGAAAATAACATATAATAAGAATCAAGATGTAAGCCAGGGCAGTTCAAAGATCCCAATTCCACCTAGCAGCGCTAGTTCACGAGCATGAGGCGTGAATCAGATCGTTAAGCCCGAAATTCCGACAACCAGTCTGCGGTATCGTACCGTATTACCCAGTTACTGGGTTGTGCAGGTCAGATAGACAGTCGCTCCATGTAAAATACTGGTATTGAGCTGCATCGTAGAAAGCAATCTACTTACCTAATATAAATACCTACTAATATGAAAAAGCTGAAGAGTTTTCTTATTTATTTAAACGCGCTAATCTCAGAAACCACTGATCCAATATGAAAAAAACTTTCTACATAATTTAGCCTGTTTATCGAGGAACATTACAAGCTAGGTAACATCACGCTACAACCAACAGGAGCAAAGCAGCAACCAAAGACGTAACTCGAAGCGGTTGAAACCTGGTACAGTTGAAGCGAGCTTTCAAAACTAGGCATCTATTTTACATAACATCACGCCTGTAATCCCCGAAGGGTTAGGCAGAGGTGTACCCATTAGTACACCCACATTTCGCCAGTTATGTTTTTAGTCCCATGTAATAGGGGGCGAGCCTATTGCCATCAACCGGGCTCAAATCCAGACTCCGAGGCTGCTACATCTATTTTTGTGACTAGATAACATAACAGAGAAGTGACGTGTGTACTACGCCCCCTGCATGCCACAGATACAAAAACATCTGCTTTTAGCACGTGCATTGATAACGTTATCTTTTGTATGTTGTTACAATTACAGGATCTTGTTTATATGGCTAGCCTGTGATCCTAGAGTCACTCGAACTAAGTTATTTTTAAATAATGGTTGATTTTTTTCGTTTTGACTGAATCGTTGGTCTAGTGGTCGCAAGCGCGACTGCTGTGCATGAGGTCTTGGGTTCGATTCCAAGGTCGGGCAAAGTGTTATTGGGTTTTTCCATCAGGAATTTCTCAGTAGCAGCCTCGGAGTCTGGATTTGTGCCCGGATGACGGCAATAGGCTCGCCCCCTATTACATGGTACTAAAAACATAACTGGCGAAATGTGGGTGTACTAATGGGTACACCTCTGCCTAACCCTTGGGGGATTACAGGCGTGATGTTATGTTTTGTTTTTGAGAATATACAGGATGTAACGGAATAAACGCAAGACGTCATACACCCCAATAATATATTAAATAACTTAGTTACGTCTTTAGTTACTGCTCCGCTCCCGTTGGTTTCAGCGTGATGCTATATAGCCTATACTATTCCTTATGAATCTGGCTATCATATACCAAAATATTTTTTTTCTAATCCGAGAGGTAATTTTAGAGATTAGCGCGGTTAAACAAACAATTTATTATTTTAAGTATAGATTTTCAATTTAATGATTTTAATGGGCTTTTAATTTAATTAGATTATTCATAGATTTTAAGCACTACCTATCTACTAATGTTATAGTGGCCCAAGTATTTTTTATTACATTTATTTTTAGAGGCGGCCATCTTACTTATTTATTTAGTTTAATTATAACGGATACAGTACCAATACCAATAACCAGACACTTAAAACGGATTAAAATAAAAAATAGATAAAAAAGAAAACACAAATACACATTTAAAAACAGAACAAAGTCATCCCTTTCATAAATTCATCTCACAATGACACTTCTGTCATTAGTATGTCAGAAGTAACTCGGATGAAAGGACCAGGATTTTGTTAGTACAAAATCCTGGTCCTTTCATCCGAGCTAGGGCAGGGGTACGTACCTTAACGAGGTATGCTACATGGCCTTTGACGAGGGCATCAGGCGCATGGATCCACGTCCGGCCATTGGGCGCGCCATTTTGCTTTCCTTTTCCCTGCCAAAATAGCAGCGTGGACATCCTGGAACAAGCAAAAATAACAAATGAAGTACAATTTAGACGGCAAGCTTCGCTTAATGGCTGAGCGATCGGGGATCATAGATCGCCACTAAAGATGAGACTTGACCAGCGTCAGTAATGAGGAGCTTACGCAGGTATGGATGTACGAAATAGTAATCCATAATTTGTGTATTTATTCAGGGATATTTCGATGACTTATAGATTAAAATTCTTAACAATATTATAATATTTATTACGAAATAATAAAGTTTGTGACAGTAACGTTACAAGGTGGCAGGAATAGGAGGGATTTTTATTTATTGAACACACATTATTGCATCAATCTACAAGATTATATTTATAAAATTAATAGGAAACATTCCACTAAGTAATTCATATAATTGTTTTACTAGTTACCTACGTCACAAAATGTTTACGTATGTACCTTTTTTTACATACATACGTAAAGAATTATTGTAATTAAACAAATACAGCAAACCGGAGAGGCGCAAGTCTAGTTAGTATATATGACTAACTTAGTTTGAGCCACAAACAGGATGTCAAGGCAACAGGCTACTTGATAACACCATCAATTGACGTACTTTTTATGACCTGTCAAAATGCGATTCTTCCATATATTTTGTATGGCAATATTGGCCTGTGACGTCACTTATTTGGCAACTCAATTGTCTAACTATTTATTAATTTCAATGCCTAATTTTACTTTAAATTTAAAATTAATCGGATTTTCAAGACTAAAATGAAGAGTTATTTTAAGAAGCTAAGTCTAGGAATTATTGATTAATGTCGTCAGCTACCCAATTGCAAATTGCAAAAATATTCCATTCAAAATAACGTTAAAAAAATTACTTTACAATGCGACCGTTATTTCGAAGTTTGCTTAAATAAGCTCCGTTATTTTAGGATAAATATAAAGAAATGCAGACTATTAGCTATTAAAAAAATATGTATCTAAAAAATGCAGACATTTCAACAATATAACACATTAACTGCCCTTTTTTTTGTTTCGTTATTTTTACGCATCCCAAAAGCCTGGCAAGCTTCAAGTAAGCAATCGATGGCAAAAGTTTTTCTTATAAAATATCCCTTCAACCCATTATCTAAGAACCAACCTGTATATAACATGTATGGAATATGTATGGAAAATCAATATGTTTTTATGTTTTTTATAACACGTTCTTTATAAATAATTATTTACTTGATATTATTGTTTTACGATTGCGCGGATGCAATTGGATGGAATAATATTTATGATATGTTAATTGCAATGAAGATTTCCTTAACATAATAGTAATTTTATTATGGAAGATTATGTTCATATAATTACGTGTGTGAGCTTTTGTATGTTTATGTTTTAATGCATAACATCACGCCTGTAATCCCCTAAGGGTTAGGCAGAGGTGCACCCTTTAGTACACCCACATTTTGCCTGTTATGTTTAAATCCCATGTTATAGGGGGCGAGCCACAATTCCAGACTCCGAGGCTGCTACTGAGAAGTTCCTAATGGAAAAACCTAATAACACTGCCCGACCTGGGAATCGAATCCAATAAGACCTCATGGTCAGCATTCGCGCTTTGTGACCACTAGACCAATGATCAATGATAATATTATTTTATTATTTAGAGAAAAATGGCTTTTTCTCAAAATTTTCGTGTGGGTTGGTTTCGTTTTGCGTAAGTAGGTCCAACTTATGAAATACTAGCAACACGCCCCGGCTTCGCACGGGTGCAATGTAGATACAGTATTTTCTAGTAATAAATATAGGCTATGTTACTCAGGGATAATGTAGCATTCTAATAGTGAAAGAATTTTTGAAATCGGTCCAGTAGTTTTTGGGCAAATTCGTTACAAACATACATAAAAAAAATCTTTCTTTTTTATGATACTAGTGTAGATTAGGTAATGGATTATTAGGATTCATTGTTTGAGCCCATAATTTTACTGCAGGTATATAATAATAGAATATTGTTGTAACCAAAGGGAGTGAAGCAGTAATCAAAGACGTAACAGAACGCGGGTAAAACCGCGGGGTAAAGCTAGTAATTAAATAGTTGTTAGTGATAATAATGACACAGCAAGCGTCACGGTTAGACCTTGGCATGTCCGATGAAGCGATAGCCAACATTAAGACCAATTAATATATTATATACATACAAAATCGTGTGCTACGAACACGAAGAAACATTATTATTATTTTTGTTAACTTGCAAACCGCCCCGGCTTCGCACGGGTACAAATTTCAGACAAAAGCGGTGGATTTTTCAAAAAACATCTTTCATATACATATAGCATAACTTCATGTAGAAAGAAAGAAGAAAGAAATACTGTTTATTAAAGCGAAAAAAAAACACATAACATAAAAATAAAAATATAAAATTTGTACATAAAAACAAAGTAGAAACAAGTTTGTATTAAATCTGAAATTAGGATGTCTGTAATCCCCGAAGGGTTAGGCAGAGGTGTACCCATTAGTCCACCCACATTTCGCCAGTTATGTTTAAGTCCCATGTATTTGAGTGCGAGCCTATTGCCATCAACCAGGCACAAATCCAGACTCCGAGGCTGCTACTGGGAAATTCCTTATCTTCTTTATCGTGTGCAAGGCAAGACCTTACACACCCTAGTGTCAGAGTTTCTAAACCGCCTCAAGGGCCTCTGACATGGTTTGACTGGAACAGTTATAGGCTGGTATAAGTCCAGGTTTCCTCACGATGTTTTCCTTCACCGATGATTTTTTTAATGAAAAAACCCAATAACACTGTCCGACCTGAGAATTTAGACCAACGAGCACGGCAAAAAAAAAAGAAAATGGCGGTTTAACTCAATCATTTACGTACGATTGTAATAAATTACTTACGCCCAAAAATAAACGGTATCGCTTGACATTTCAATTCAGTAACCATTAAAATTGCCTGCCTCCCCTCCTCCCGACCCCCTATAATTATCATCATTATCTTACCAATCATAATTATTTTACACCATAAATAGATTATCCTCAAGGTTATATGGACCAAAATAGGGGGAAATGGAATATTTATCGAACTAGTCGACTAGTAGTGTTATTCTGTAAAGCTTAAGACACAATGGAGGGGGCCCTATTACTAAAACTTCGTTGTTCGTCCGTTTGTCTGTCAGCCCGTCTGTCACCAGGCTGTATCACATGAACAGTGATAGTTAGACAACTGTTCACAAATGATGTATTTCTGTTGCCGCTATATCAACAAATACTAAAAAAAAACAGAATATTTAATTATTTAAGGGGAGCTCCCGTAGATAATGGTATGGACTCGCATTTGGTCGATTTTTATTTGAACGCGTTAATCTCCGGAACTGCTGGACCGATTCTGAAAATTCTTTCGCTAATAGGAAGCCACGTTATCCCTGAGTGCTTTAAGATATAATCCTAATATATATAAATTACGCGTCACGTTGTTTGTCCGGGATGGACTCCTAAACTACTCAAACATTTTTCATGAAATATGGCTTACTGTGTGTAATTTGGTCAAACTTAAAATATGGGATAGTTTTCATCTCGATTATTGACCTCAATATCTTTACTTACTTCAAGCCACAGCACCGCGTGGTCGAGTCAGATAGTTTTTTATGGAAAAGCAAAGGCATATGTAACAGTTTTTTTTTTTACAATTTCCCTAATGGCATATACAAATCTTACCGACCGGTAACTTCCTTTAAATAAATCTTATCCGTATATTTGAATGTTACTGTTGCCTAATCACTTCTCAGTACCGGATAGTGACGAAACCATAGACAAACACAGAGGAAACTGACGTCACTACCTGTGAAATGTGGGTACGTTCACTGTGTGATCCTGATTGGTCCGTTGTCAAGCTTAATTGGGTATTAGACATCGTTAACATATTCCAAGACATAACTTCTATAAAGAAACACTTTTCTTAGCCCTGAAATTTTCAATTCCGATTCCGATTTATTTTCAATTAACTGTAAAGATTTATAATTGCTATCAAATTAATAAAAAGTTATTCAATTGAGTTGGCAAAAAAGTGACGTCACAGATTATTTACTGTCATATAAAATCTGTAAGGGAATCGCGTTTTGACAGCTCATAACATTTGAAAGGTTCCAAATTCAAATATTAAAGAAATAATGTAGAAGGTAGTTAATTAAATAACATATTAACTGTACAAAGACAATTATAAGTTTGGTCGGTGTATTTGTCTGTCTGTGGCATCGTAGCTCCAGAACGGATGAACTGATTTTGATTTTGTTTTTTTTTTTTAACGATGATTTGGTGGTAGTGTTCTTAGCTGTATTTGATGAAAATCGATCCAAATTGGTTTTTTTTTTTACCATGAACAATATTTTTATCACACCTCGCTCTAGTGTCGCGGTTATCAATAATATAATGGGTAATGGTGCCGATTCCCTTGTTCACAAACTAGACTAGGCACCATTATGTAGGTTTAATAATAATAATAAATAAATAAATATCTTGGGACAACTCACACACGGCTATCTGATCCCAAGCTAAGCAGAGCTTGTGTTATGGTAACCAGACAACTGATATACATACTTATATAATTTATAAATACATACATATTATAGATAAATCACACCCAGACACAGAACTAACAATCATGCTCATCACACAAAGCTTGTCCAGGGTGGGAATCGAACCCACGACCTCCGGCTTAGCAGTAAGGGCCGCTAACCACTAGACCAACAGGCCTGTCAGGCGGTTTGTATGTCTAAAATTTCGCAGCGCCTTAATAATTGGATTTCAAAACGCTAAACTGATTATTATTAATATTGGCAACGAACTTGACCGAATTCGTTTATCAACATCATTAATTAAGACGATTGTGAAAATCGTAAGCCGATGACGAAACGCTTAATACAATAATATTTTGATGGACGATTATGCGAAATGATATTGAGAATTTCCAAACATTCGTAGAACCTATATTTTTTCTTAAAGAAATCTCTGCTTTTGTTGATATTATTGCTAGCTAGAGCCTCGCGACTTCGTTTACGTGAATGCCTTTATTTTAGGGCATGAGCCTTATTATTTTTCGAAAATAAAAGTTTTGTTACTCTTTTTATATCAGGTATCTACCAGAGAATGTCCCATGAAATCGTGCAAGCCGTTATTTAGGAGATTACAAACAGACACTACAATTTTATTTATTTGTACAATTTTTATTACAATATTTCATTATTTAAAAATGTCCTAAATTATCTCTCGAGAACCAAAAAAAACTCGTACATATGTAAATGGACCTTAGGTGTCAAGTTACCAATAATTCGTAAGACGTAACTTCTCTAAAAAAACACTTCATTTTAACCCTGAAAACACGATTAATTAAAAAAAAAACAAATAAGTGACGTCACACTTACTATTGCCATACAAAATCTATGGGGGAATCGCGTCATAAAAAGATAAAAAAGGTGGCAAAAGTTTTGAATTTGACAGCGAACAATGCGTCCGCCATCTTTTTTTACTAGTGTCATTTTTATAATGTTGGTAAACATGAGACCCGTCGTCTCGACATCGGTGAGGTCAGTTTAAAACCTTGACTTGTAGGACGCTGAATTTTAAACGAATTTATATTTATAAATATTGGTATCACGTATAAATTAAACGTTTGGTTCCGTTATTTCGTGTTTCATTTGAATTATTCTCTGCTTTAACGTCAGTAATTTATTGCGAGTTAAAAAAAATGGCGTTAGTGCGTACCGTGATTTTTAATTCTCTTTTTTGCTTTGTCCAAAGATATTATACATTCTTTGCATGTGCTTAGCCCACAAGGGACTAAGCTTGATTATATTCACATAACACAATACTGTGATGCAATCATTTCCGTGTGTTCTACCAGCTAATCGGGGTTGCCAACTAAAATTACTGGTAATTATCGTGACGGCAACACTGAGAATAAAAAGATTTTAAGATAATAGCAAAATGTCGGGAAACATGACCAATTAATGAATCATTTTGTGTAACTACCTACTAATTAGACTTTAATTATTATATTGTTACAAAATTAAGTACTAGGTATACTAGGTTTTTAGGACGTAGCAAGGTGTTAAAGTTATCAACATAATTACTGGGTTTTTATTAAAAAAAAACGATTCGTTAAATATATTATTAGATATTTCAAAGGTCAAAGTTTCAACTTTTTAAAACGTTTTTTTACGAAATCAAGTTTGAAATAGTCTAACTAAACTTTTAATATTTTTTTTTTATGTGAAACATTTATATCCCTTTAAACCGACTCTAATGCCGTAACGGCAAACGGCATGACGCTGTTATGCCGTGATGCACTACGGTATCAAGCCACATGGGCGAGTCCCTTTGAGCGAATGGACATTTGTGCGAAAGGACACTTGCGCGAAACACATTTGCGCGAATGATTCTTTTTTTTATTAACGTCTACATCTTACAACACCGTGTTTTATGACACGTAAAATTAGACGTTACCTATAATAAAATTAAATGAGCAATTTATAATACAAAATAAAAATATATTAATTAATAATTTTGGCCTCATTAGTTTTCATTACCCCTAATGAGCTATTCTTCTTTTAAATACATGAAGTTATTTTTAAGCATTTTTTTTTAACAATGTGCTTGGGTAATTAGTGATGATAGTAATTTTAAAAAATACTTTGTCTAAAGTTACCTGCTTAAGTGAAAGATGTAAGTATGACAAACTGCCACTTGTGTTAATTAAGAAGAAATGCGGGTGGTCTTTTCTTTATGGTAATGCTTTCGTGATACCTCTTTACTCTAGTGGTCGCAAAGCGCGACTGCTAGCAAGAGGTCTTAGGTTCAATGCCCAGGTCGGGCAAAATGTTATTGGGTTTTGCCATGAGGAATTTCTCAGTAGCAGCGTCGGAGTGTGTATTTGTGCCCGGTTGATGGCAATACATGGGACTTAAACATAACTGGCGAAATGTGGGTGTACTAATCTGTACACCTCAGCTTAACAGTGATGTTATAAAATGATTTTTTCAAATATTAACTGTTATTTTGTGTATATACCTTTTTATTGATACTTTATTTTTATAAGCACTAAAACCCACAGAAAATACTCAAAAGTCAACAGACGTCTATAAAGAAAATTATTAATGAAAAATTAAAAACATAAGGACTCAATTTAAATCCTTCTTATTCAGTTTATGAAATATCTTTACTTAGGTTATTCAGTCGGATTTGCAGTTGTCCTTCTCGCACGCCGAGGCTCGGAGAGAGACAGCGATAGTTTCTTTTAATACCTACCTAATTTTAAGTCGGTAAGTCTACAAATTGCAATAACCCCGAAAATCCAACTACAAAAGCCATAACCGATATACCACTCAGCCTATCTGTTCTTACTTAAAGGATCTGGTTTAAACGAGACTTCCACAACCCATACTCAACCTTATCACCCTAAAAATAGATCACAAACTCCTTTGTAGATCACACACTGGTCTATAACTTACAAAACACATTCAATATTCAACCTTAACACAAAGACATTAAAGTTGAACTGTACAAAAGAATTTTAGTCATTGTTTCTTTGCAGTGTTAAATGGAAATAAAACTTTATGGCTTACAAAATAAAGTCCACATTCAATTGATGATCGCATGGTAGTTGTTACGTTATAGCAATGCGGATGGCGTCGAAGTTCCGTACTTAGTACCGACTGATACGGCGCTTACTCACACATGCGCAGTACGCCGTTCATTCACACTTGTCAAGCGTAGCGATGGGAAATGCTCGATAGTTGATGACGATGGTTTTTTGAAAATGTTTTTTGTTGTGACATAATTTGTCTGTTCTCAGAATAGTTAGACAGAAGTAAAGAATAGTAATAGTATCAAGATAAACACTCAATATTTCGCCATTATAAAAGAAAAAATCGTTGTTCGGCACTAGAAATATCTTCTGTGTCGTGGATAAGTTTACAAACATATAAACTCACATACATACACACAATCAGACCCGAAATAACTACCTGTAAGCCATACAAATATTGGTCTCGAGCGGCAGCTAGTTAGGAGCTAGCTAGGGCAGCCTGCCACTATCAAATTAGGTGATAAATAATACCAGCCTATTACTGTCCCCCTACAGGGCAAAGACCTCTTCTCATACATAGAAGGCACGAGCACCACCACCACCACCGCGCACCACCGCGCTTGCGCAAGGCGGTTTGGCGATTTCAGATTTAGGGCCAATTTTTCAATAGTCAGATAACTTTTATCCAAAGAATAAATATGACAGTTTGACATATATTCTATACGAAAGCTGTCAAACCGCCATATTTATTCTTCCGTTAAGAGTCATCGGACAGTTCAAAATTAACGCTTAGATTTACAAGAAAAATCTGTTAAGTAATGAATTTTATAAGAGGCCTTTGTTAAATCTTTTGAAAGGTCAAAGTATCTTTAAAGTTGCTTTATATTATACAAAATCTAGTCTAACTTGTTTTATATTAACAATAACCTTTGAATTCTAGATATTTCTCAGACTTATTATTCCAACTTACGTAAACGTTCATCGACCTTTATGTTATTGTATTTTTTTGTATAAAACTTTGAATTCTTTAGTATATTTGAGTCGCTTTTTAGTATAAATGTATGAGAACGAGACAGCGGGCTATTTATATAACTGTATTTTGTTCTATTTGTATTACTTATTTATTAGCTTGTGAACACGACTTCGTCCGCGTCATAGTTGATTTCTCTATATATATAAACTTTGGACCCTTTGTGAATTTTGGAAAATCCGTTCTTAGCTGACGTCTACTAACTGTAAGCTACCTCCCTGCCAAATTTCATCTTTATACGTCAAGCGGTAGTCGCGATAAGTAAGTGAGTGACCTTTCGCTTTTATATATTTTGATATATAGTTTGATCTGCGGCTTGCTGTTCAGTCAGGTGTCAGACATTTTGCTTTTTCTTATAAAAAGTATTTTATGTCTCTTCCCAAAGCTAAGTTCAAGAGTAATAAATAATTAACCAATTAACATACAAAATCAAGACAGTAAACGAGAAACGAGATAAAAACTATCTATTTTTAAATACAATTGAATTAATGCGAAATGATACAATGATTTACATAAATGGAAAATAAAAAATAATATTGACTATTACAATCACTTGTGGTATATTAATTAAAATAGTAATTACTGTCATAAAAATAAAAATGGTGGCTATTATCTTTGTTTTATTATAGGCTCAAGTTACATACAACAATATCTTAACCATGTATGTTAAGATTTATCTTCCAATAAATCATTCATTTAGAAAATAAGCAATTTCAGATTTCTTTCTTATTCTTCGGGTTATGTGCGTAGTTTCTTGCCTATACTTCTCCAAACGAAACTACCTTTTGGAAGGGGCAACTAGATTCAATTTTTCTTAATTACGTTCAAAAGTTCCTTTGAATGGCCTAATTGAAATAATTGATTTGTCTTTGGGTAGCTGATCAGTTGTAATGTCAGCGAAAGATGGATATGTAGGTTGTAGAAGAAGATGTGGATAAAAAAGGAGTCAACACTGAATACACGGATAAAAAGGGTATATTTAGGCATACGACATAATATCACGACCCCATATAATTTAGCGTCATGGTAGGAAGACGCACTTTATCATTATGTCAGTATTAGGTATTTCTTGAGAAATCAGTTATGTCGGATCATAACCAACTAAAACCCCATGGTTCCCTCTACCACCATGAGTCGGGAGCCCGGTATACACATGACGTATGATCCGCACCTTCGACTGGTCTTGTCTTACCTTCCTAGAATCCACAGAAAAGTCAGTTGTATAATAGTTAAATGTTCACGGAAGAGACATACTAGGTATAGACATACATAGGTACTAAGATAAAAACACATAAAATGACTAATTTAATAGGAAAAAAACTTTTAAAAAAGCAATAAAAGCTATAAAGAACAGTAGGTATACTGACTAGAGTTTCATCAAAAAAATAAAAATATATCGACCTTTTAAAATCTCCAACAAAATTTTCGATCTCAAGTTACTCACGATTATCGATAAGACCACATCACTATTTCCAACTTGCATAACACATACGCACACTACGGCCGGACGTCGAGTAGACTAGGTTATTGCGAGCTATCCTTTAACTTTAATAAAGGAATATCGGAGATAAACAGTTCTCTTAGATATGAAGGCTTTACGTGCAAAAAAAATGGCCGAATTTAGAATAATAATTTCGACACAAAATTAACTTAAATTTTCAATTTACAGTAAAATTAGATTTTTTTGTTGCTTTTTAATCAATAAATAGTTAATCAATTGAGATTTGAGTTGTCAAATAAGTGATTTCGTCTAATATTGCTTTACAAAATCTATGGGGGAAGGCGTTTTGACAGCTCATAAAAAGTATGTCAATTGATTTGTGATGACATTATTATACCTAATTGACAGCTGATAGGAATGCTGAAGAAGTCGCGCAATAAACGACTTTAAATTACTGGAATAGGAGGAAGAGGAAAGTCTTACAAATTATAGTGTTTAGTAATTTTCTAAATGCATTGATCTGTAATTCTATACTATACTACGAAAATAAAGTTGAAGAGATTTTTTTTTGTTTGTTTATTTCCGTTAATCTCTGGAACTGCTAATCGGATTGGGAAAATTCTTTTTGCATATGATAGCCAGATTCATGAGGAATAGTATAGGCTATATAACATCACGCTACGGCTCACGGGAGCGGAGCAGTAACCCGAATTAAAAGGATTTTTAATGCTTGCTTTTGAACATAAACTAACGTAATGTTGTAAAGCTGGGTTTATACTATCGAGAAACATAGACAACGGTAATGAGTTTTACTGTAGTCTTATGTGTAGACATAATTAGGGCACCAGCAATCTCTGGAAACCATAAAAGGTCTTTACTTGATCAAAAGAGAGTAACGAATGAGTCATCTTGAACAGTATTGTTCCACGTATTAAAATAAATCAGTCATTCTTTGTTCAAAATTTGAACACTTCTTTGACAGCTGTTTGAAATTAGAACATTTTTTTGCGCGCCATAACACCTGTCATTTCTGACAGTTGCCATTTTCGTAAAGTTACTATCTAGTATCTTTATCTCGCGCGTCACGTAGTTCTTCCGGGATGGACTCCTAAACAACTCAACTATTTTTTATGTAATACGGCTTACTGTGCGTAATTTGGTCAAACTTAAAAGATAGGATAGTTTTTATCTCGAATATTGACCTCAATATCTTAACTTACTTCAACAGCAACGCGTGGTCGAGTCAGCTAGTATTTTATATTTCTTTTGACCTTAGGATACCTGCCTAGACCGCCTGTGATGTCACATCGATGTGTCATGTCTTCCTCCACAGTAATTGGTTGAGCTCGACCATGCCACGATAACCTGTGTCGAGTTCACTGTGGCAATATCTTTTGCTGTCACGTTTTTCCTTATTAGGTGACTAGAACAATATGGACAATAACTTACCTAAGATTATAGTTTATTGTGATGTGGTCCAGTTGGGTGACCTTTTATCATCAAATGAGTCTGAGACTGTCAGACTTTTACTGAAAAACCACCCTGTTCTTTCTGTTGCCCTTTACGTTCCGGGGCCACGGTATCCTGTTAAGACGTCCCGCAACCCAGGCAGGCGTTTGGCCCCGTCCCTGTGCTGACAGCTCTTTAAGGCGCGTCGATTAAATTCGTACTTTTTATTTGTTTAAGGAAAATAAGATATTAAGATAATGAATAAACACACTTTGTGTTAATATATATTTTTTGTGGTTTTTTCAATAAAACCATTGACGATATCAATTTAATTTTCCTACTTCGATTCCGATGAATTTTATAAGGAGAAATATCGAATTTATTATTTAGGGGTCCTCAATCTGCATTCTTAAAACGATTCGTGACAAAAAGTTTTTTTGCAAGTAACTAGAAACGCCTTACGTCATTACATACAAACTTTCAAGTCCTTATTGTTTGAGAACATTTTCGAAATGTTTTATTTAAAAAAAGTTAATTTGAAATCTCTGCTTCCATGGAAAACTTTTTGCTCGAATTTTCCTGTAACACAATTTTTTGAAGTTTGAGACATGCTGTCGACCCCAAATATATTGAAATAGGTATAGACTGAAGTTTATACCTATTTCAATATATTTGGGGTCGACAGGGTTTGATAAGTTAATTAATATTTTAGGATATACGGAACCGATGGCCTTATATCAATAAGTTCGTCGACATTCAAACTCCTTACAGAAGTTTTTGTAAACAAGACGCAAGCAAACCGGTTGTTTATGATAAAAAGTATCTTTGTCTATTGCTAAAAGCGTAAATTATCGATTGTTTTTGCTCAATAAGGATAAAAATCTTAATAGGTATATGTTGTTCTGATTTCGTACATGGTTCTGGGAATATTAAAGTTAAAAAACAAATTAATATTTCGAAGACTTCTTAAAAATTCTGAACTAGGAACTTCCTCAAAGTTCCTAGTTCAGAATGTTTAAGATGGATGTTTGTTAAACGAATCTGAATGGAAATTGGCATAGAGATAGTTTAGAGTCTGGAATAACACAGCTACTTTTTATCCCGGAAGAATGAGCGGTTGTCGTGGAATAATACGTGATATAAACTTTGACGCGGTCGAAGTCGCGGGGAGAAGCTAGTAGGTACCTAATAAAATTATTATGTAAAGTGACATCATATCTTAAAACGTAAAACGTCAAAATTAGGTATAACTATTATAGGTACATACTATTTCCATGCGTAGGACTGATTTAGTAACAAAACAACGAATTTGAATAAAGTACACATCATTTAAAACGTGATTGCAAAAACGGAACCCTCTGATGTTATTCAAATTCAAAATTCGAATACACTATTTGCGCGCGAAACCACTGACACCTATCATTAACTATTCGAATGCTGTGTTCAAAACTCATTGCCTCTTACATTACCAAGTCATTTTACTGTTTTAGTACTAAAACTGTATTGTATAACGAACAATGAGGGTTATTCGTCTAAAATAGCAAAAAGGTGTGTTGACATAGTGACTCAGGCTATAAATATGCATGAAACGTTTTAGGATCGTGAGATAAACTAATGCATGCTCTGTCGCTAGAGACTGGGTTTAGGTTTCGACATGGCTGTATGGATTTAGTACCTTTGACCATAAACAAATAAAATTGAAACGATAGAGTAAGAACGCTCAATATTTTGACAGTTGCCTGCTTAGATGTCAGAAATGGCCATGCTGGTCACTGTCCTACCATCAAGTAGGCCTTAAATATTTGCTACTTAGAAAAATATTAAAACCGTTCACGTCGTAAACTTTCAAATCTAAAATCATTAAAATTATTTAAAGCGACCCTAATTAATTTTGATAAGTTTCTGCAGTTACATAAGTTAGTCAAAAGAGAGTCGAGAAAATTGAAAACAGAAATAGTTTAATTAAAATCGGTTCATATTCATAACTTCCAAGATTTTGGACTATTTTTTATAAGATGTGTTTGCTCTTGACTCTAGTCTAGGTCTGAGGTGACAGAGACAAAGTCTACGATGCAGTGAGCTTACCCAGAAGAAGCATGTTCACTCTTACTTTGAAGAGATGTCTTCAAAGATTGTATGAGTTGCCATGTGGCTTGAACGCTCGAAAATTCTTTATAATATACATACATACATAACATCACGCCTGTAATCCCCGAAGGGTTAGGCAGAGGTGTACCCATTAGTACACCCACATTTCGCCAGTTATGTTTTTAGTCCCATGTAATAGGGGGCGAGCCTATTGCCATCAACCGGGCACAAATCCAGACTCCGAGGCTGCTACTGAGAAATTCCTGATGGAAAAACCCAATAACACTTTGCCCGACCCGGGAATCGAACCCAAGACCTCATGCACAGCAGTCGCGCTTGCGACCACTAGACCAACGAGGCAGTCTAGCCAGTCAGTCAGTCAGTGTCAGTTTATAATATGTATTCCAATTAAAATAATCACATTATAATTTCCGCATAGTATATGTTAGCATTTCAGATGTTCATAATAAAAATAATTGTACGTTGCAAAACAACATTTTTAATTACATTCTAGTTCAATTACGAAATCGTTTGCAAGTCTTGTTACACTTAGTTAAAAAAATCCGCAAATTAAACGTATTTTTTTAAATAAAAACAACTAATTTGCAACCAGGCACGGGCAAGTACCAACGTGACTTTTTGTTTTTACTTCTTTCAAGCAAAAAAAAAAGTAACAAAATGGATTTTCTATTTCTTAAAAACGTTATCCTTAAATTTAATTAGTTTCCTGTCTTAATTCTCATTAAATAAAAGTGACTGTAAAACCAATTCATGATTTATTGCTTAGTGATATGTCATGGTAATTATAGGTAGCAATAATTTATTGTAATTAATTACAACTAGGTTATATCAGCAACTAGTTTATTTTTTTGAGCGGTACTCAAATAATTTTTCTAAAATAAAACTAGCCTAAGTTACTCCTTACAAATCAGCTATCTGCCAGAGAAATTCCTGTCAAAATTGGTCCAGCAGTTTAGGAGATAAGGTGGCACAACAATCAGACAGACAAAAGTTAAAAAAAAAATAGTTTTTTGGAACTAATATTTATTCGTTGTAAACTTTTGACGGTGATAAAAAAATCACAGCCACAATTTTTTTTCCGCCGGAACAAACAGACAGACAAAAGTTTTAAAAAAATCTAGATATTTGATATTAACATTGATCCGTCATAAATCGTCGGAATCGCAACCACTTTTTATTTATATTTCGCAATCCAAGCCGCAGACAAAAGCTAGTCAACAACTGCACTGCACTGCAATCAGTTACATAATCCTCTAGACGTATCAATTCTGTAGAACACGCAAAACACATTACCCTCTTTTTGGGAAGTAGGTAGAGTGAGAAAAAAAGTGCACTGTACCTATAATTTCTAGGCTAGATCAACTGTGTTCCCATAGGTTTTCACTTTTGTTCACGATGGCCCAATGGTTAAGGTACCCGCCTCTCATGCATGAGGTTAAGTTCGATACCAGGCAAGTCTATGTGACTTTTTTAATCCACATGTCGACATCCATTTCTAAGTTTATCTTGGACATCACTGCCGGTAAAAAAGAATATCAAACTCTGAATTTTCGATGCACATGTTAAAATCGCCAATCCGCCTTGAGCAAGCGTGGTCAGGTTTAGGAGGTTGTCGGTTGTTAACCAGACTTTACCGTAGTTAGGTTCTCCAGGCATGGTTTAAAACTTTTGGCAAGGTTCTTCGTCTTTTCGAGTCTATAATTTAAGATAGATAATCTTTTGCTTTTTTTCTTATAATTTTTCGGCCCAATAAGTGGCCACGTTTATCGCGGCATCAGTAGCGTTGTTAACGTCATCTAAAGTGCAGGTGTTCACTCTGGCTGGTTGAGCCAAATGCAACCTATTTCTAATGAGATCAATATGACTTTTAAAAATTAGAACAGAAGAGACAGACCGTGTGTCGACGGCTGTCAAGTCAACAACTAAAATTAAGATAGAAATAATTTAATAAAAAGTTTAAACCCCCATAAAACCCACGACTGGGTGTAAAGACAATTTGGGCACTATGGAGGGCCCTCGTTTGATCAGGAGCAACGCACTCGCACTGCGTATCGTGTGTGCTAAGGGCATCCCCTGTGGGGTGCAGACCGCCGCTTAGGGGGTCGCTGAAGACAGCAAGGCTAGATTGGATCTTTCAAAATTCAGTTACGCAACTTCTAAGTAAAGATTGAAGCCCAAATCATCGCGTACGAACGAATAAAACAAGTCTGACCAGTTCTATTCATGGAACTGCACGATGTTTTTTTTTAGACTTAAATGCTTCTTAGAGATTGGACTCAATGTTTTTATTGGCGAGTAAAATGTTTTGCTTTGAACTAGGGTTTTCCGAGATGATCATGTTTGTTTGTCTTTCGTTCGGCTGCATTGTTCAAGTGATGGAAGCAGAGAGGGGTTATCTGCCTGCCAGGGTTGCGGAATTTGTTCGAAAGAGTTACCGCGGCACGGAAGAAACGCAAAGAGTACTAGAAGGAACACGGATGGGTTTTAGTCAGTAAGAGTCTGACACTCCCTTCTGCTCCGCCCAGAGCGCAAAGAGTATTTGATGATTTCACATCCTTAAAAAAAAAGGAGGATTAACTTTCTGCAGTCTATTCTGTAAAAAGCTTTCTCGGTTTTAGGTAAAGTGACTTTGAAGTCCACTTTTTGGAGGCCGTTCCAAAGTCCGCCTTCCGGTACAAGGTCGCCACTCGGGAGACGACTCCAACGGCCGTCTGCTCTACGAGCTATGTACCCTGCCCATTGCCACTTGAGTTTAGCAATTTTGAGAGTAATGTCGGTTACCTTAGTATCGCGTAAAGAGACCCCGAAGCAACTCTCCTATGAGGTCCATAGCAAGAACTATCTGCTTATAAGCTAGATCGAGAAGCCTCGATGTGGGGATCTGTGCCCGGTTGATGACAATAGGCTCGCCCCCTATTACAAGGGACTTAAACATAACTGGCGAAATGGGTGTACTAATGGGCACACCTCTGCCTAACCCTTCGGGGATTACGACGTGATGTTATGTTATGTGAGAAACTCAGTAATTATTATTCAATCAACAAAAATCTTCGATGATTCACACCTATAAAATAAAATGGTTATGTTCAACAGTTAACTTAAACTGCTTCGGTTACGTGCGCTTACGCAATTCTTAACTAAGTTATGTTTATAAACTTTATTTTAATACGTAATATGTCGTTAAACTAGATCCGAGTTTCCGTTCAAAGAATAGGAATGAAGGAAATAAGGAAAGTTGTTATGTTTTTGAAACACAGAGAAGGTAAACACAGATCTTCAATAAGAGTATCCTCGTTGGTCTAGTGGTCGCAAAGCACGAATGCTGAGCATGTGGTCTTGGGTTTGATTCCCAGGTCGGGCAAAGTGTTATTGGATTTTTCCACTAAAAATTTCTCAGTAGCAGCCTCGGAGTCTGGATTTGTGCCCGGTTGACGGCAATAATGCTCGCCCCCTAGGGACTTGAACATAACTGGCGAAATGTGAGTGTACTAATGGCCTCTGCCTAACCCTTCGGGTATTACAGGCGTGATGTTACATGTATGGATGGTCTATAATTTACATTAAGCTCGTGCCGATTCAAGATTTTGTCTGCCGCCATCTTACTGCGCATTGTCAGCTTGATCTAAAGGTTATCATAATGGTCTTAATTAAGAAAAATGAGGTTATCGCTTCAAATAATTAAATGGTCTAATTATTCGTGTTCTTTTCGGAGGAAAGAGAATTTTATGCGACATTTCTTTATCTGTTAAAAGGTCAGTAAATTTGTTGTCGGTCACGACTTTGAGTGTGTCGTGATGGCCCTGTAGTTAAAGCACAGATTACTGAATAGTTACTACGTAACAGATACTTCACTCAGTACAAAATTTCCAATACCTATTACGATAATTGCCTACTCCCTCGCGTCAACAACCACTGTATGCTAAAATGCGCCTAAATGCTCAAGCGTACAGCAGTGATTGGTTCGCACCGCGCGATTCCACAGTAATCGCAGGGCTGCGTCTTCGATAAAATTAAATTAACATAACTTTTTATCTATGTTATTGAGAACTGTGAATATGTTCTGACTTTTATGTGGCAGTTAAAAATTTTATCATTTATAAAATATTTAACCAAGTTAACAAAAAGGAGGTGATCAGACATACAGGCCAAACTGAGAAGTTTGACTTGTATGGTTTGTAGGTATGTATGTTTGTGCGTGATAATCTCGCGTTTGGCTAAACCCATATCGATGCGGTTTTCAGAAAAGGATTTGTTACCTTTAGGAGAACGTTTTAAAATAAGTATAATACTTCTTAGTTTGATGATGATCTTCGGAGATGTTCACTAGAAATGAAGAAATAAGCCTTAAAAAAAGAGAACCGACTTCAAATAAAGCACTAAGCCGTAAGAAATAATTTGTTTTTTTTTTTATGTTAGTGCTAACAGCTGGTAAATACGAGTCAAAAAAAGCACCGACATCAAAGAAGAAATTATTTCTTACGGTTTAGTGTTTTGAAGTCGGTTCTCTTTTTTAAAGTTTGATTTATTATATTTGTAAGTTTGTTTTGTTTTATATATTGGTGCTGACTGTGGAAGAAACCTAGATAAACATAATAACACGGCATCGTAATACGCGTACGAACGAACAGCACTATTAAAATTGAACGGCGTGCGCGCGCTTCGTTTGCGAAAACCGCACTGAATTTGATCCGCCGGCGGACCGAGACCGCTCGGCTGGGCGGTAGGCACTTATAGCGCGCAAGTATATGGAGTGACGGAGGCCTGGTTAAAGCGCCGACCTCTCATGCATGAGGTTGTGGGTTCAAACCCGGACAAAGTACCAAAGTGATTTTTTCAATTCATATGTACTTTCTAAAGTTTATCTTGGACATCACTGGCATCGGTGAAGGAAAACATAGTGAGGAAACCTGGACTTACTGTTCCACTCAAAACCATGTCAGAGGCCCTTGAGACGGTTTGGAAACTCTGACACTAGGGTGTGTGGGGTCGTATGACCTTGCTGCCCACACGATAAAGACGACTTTGAGTGAGAAAACACAAATATTCTCTTCACCCAAGTCTTGATGAACTTGCGACCAATGAAGCCAGGCTTATAAGAATTCCAACAGCATACATCCATTTTCATACAAACCTCATTTAAACTTACCAAACCCAACTTAACTATCAACAAATTGCGAACAACCGCAAAAATACAGACTACTTAAGCACATTGCAAAACCGAAATCAGAACCTAGTTCACACACACTGAAATATAAACCTTTTTCAACGAGAACAGAGTCGGAAATCCAGTGCGTCGTGAATAAGTAATGAATTTCGTAAAAGACCAGAATTGGGACACGCTCTCGTCTAAATTTTCATGTATTTCTCTTTGTTAGATCTAGGTAGCTTGATTCTTTATCATAATATAAGAATAATTTTCGACGGGCCCGATCTAGCTAGATCTAATATTCGTCGCCCTTTACACAAATACCATATACGTCATGAGCTTGCTATTCCGAAGATGGTATGATATATAATATACTAGCTTTTAGCCCGCGACTACGTCCGCGTGGAACTTGTTTATATCGTACTTGCATACACACTTCCACCCCCCTTTTCACCGCCTTAGGGGGTGATTTCCGGTATAAAAACTATTCTATGTCTTTCCCCGGTTCTTAAACTATCTCCATGCCAAATTTCATCAAAATCAATTAAGCGGTTCAAGCGTGAAGAGTGAAGAGGTATTACAGACATTTACGCGGACGAAGAAGCGAGTAGTAGCTAGTCTGTTATAAGTCGATACTACCAAACAAACATACAACCAGAGACAAGAGTGCAAGCATTATTTTTGAATGGAATGAAACAATGAAAGAAAGCCATAATATCTCTTACAAAAGAATTTGGAAGAAAAGACTACGAAATCAATCGCAATCAAGCAATTTACAAGATGACGCGTCACAAACATACCAACAGACAGCAATCAGCTGAGCATACTGCGCAATAGTGATGTACCAACTCATTATCGATATCATAATATGAATATGTAATCGACAACACGTGTTGAATGTTAAACAGATATACTAATATACAATATAGTTGAAGAGATTTTGTTTGTTTGTTTGTAACGTGCTAATCTTTGAAACTGCTTGCCAGATTGGATTTTCTTTTTGTACATTATAACCCGTTTCATGAGGAATACGCTTGTAATCCCCGAAGGGGTGTACCCATTAGTATACTCACATTTCGCCAGTTATATTTAAGTCTCATGAGGGCGAGCCTATTGCCATCAACTAGGCATAAATCCAGACTCCGAGGCTGCTACTGAGAAATCCCTGATGGATATACACAATTATAACGCTCAGCAGTCGTGCTTTGCGACCACTAGACCAACGAAGCAAGCATAAGGAATAGTATGGGCTTTATTTAAATAGGTGTTCCTAAACTTATGCTGTCTACTGCCCACTTTGAGAATAAATTATTTTCTAGTGCTTCCATTTTTTCACCTTCTGATTTAAGTGTCGTGATGGCCCAGTGGTTAAGGCGCCCGCCTCGCATGCATGAGGTTGTGGGTTCAAATCCGGGCAAGTACCAATGTGAATTTTTCAATTCATATGTAGTTTCTAAAGTTTAACTTGGACATGACTGGCATCAGTGAAGGAAAACATCGTGAGGAAACCTGGACTTACTACTATTCCACTCAAACCATGTCAGAGGCCCTCAGGCGGTAAGGCGTAAGGCCTTACTTACTACCCACACGATAAGAAGAAGAAGGATACAAATCGCTCCGCAAGCCTCTACACAACGCCCCGATTTTTTTTCTGGGTCTCTTACCGCCCCCCTTTTAGCCTGCAGCGCCCACAAGGGGGCATTATCGCTCACTTTGGAAAAGGCTGCCATATAATACGAGTATCACGCTACGACCCACGAAAGATGAGCAGAGCCAAAGACGCGACTTAACACAGGTGAACAAAAACCTTGCGAACAAAGTCGCAGGGCGTAACTAGTTTCAAATAAATAATTATGTAAGTATGCCTCACGACTTTACCTGTCATTAAATCTTTGTTCTATATACCTATAAATTAATTATGATAGCTTTATACTGCATTCATGTGTTGTGATCGTGTATTGGAAGATTAGAACGTATTAAATTGTTACTGGTGCTGGATCTTACATAAACATAACATCACGCCTGTAATCCCCGAAGAGTTGGGCAGAGCTGTTTACCCATTAGTGCACCTACATTTCGCCAGTTATGTTTAAGTCCCATGTACTCTGGGGCGAGCCTATTGCCATTAACCGGGCACAAATCCAGACTCCGAGGCTGCTACTGACAAATTCCTGAACATAGAAAATCGTAATAACACTGCCCGACCTGTGAATCAAACCCAAAACCTCAAAATCTAAAATACCACATTAAAAACTGCAACCAAGGGAAATAACGTACGAAAAATATAAAAATTCTCTCCTTTCAAACAATAGTGGTAGGACCAATTAAAATGCACAGATTATAAATAGTATTCCCACGGCGTGGCTACTCTGTGACTGTGCCAAAGACAATGGTTCTCATTGGTGTGACGAAAAAACATATTTACGCAACCTGTGTTTCTTTGCAGTAAAGACTAATAAGTTATTTTGATATTAAAATATCTTTTAGGTGTCTTACAGTCGTTTTCTGCAAGTCATATCTTGTTCAAAGATAGTGGTGTCGATTCCCTTAACAAACTACACTTAAATTAGAGAATTAGCATCTCTTATTTCTTAATCGTGTGGGCAGTAAGGTCTTACGACCCCACACGCCCTAGGATCAGAGTTTCTAAACCGCCTCAACGGCTTCTGACAAGGTTTGAGTGGAACAGTAATAGGCTGGTATAAGTCTAGGTTTCCTCACGATGTTTTCCTTCACAGATGCCAGCGAAGTCCAAGATAAATTTTAGAAAGTACATATGAATTGGAAAAGTCACATTGGTACTTGCCCGGGTTTGAACCCACAAGCTCAAACATGAGAGGCGGGCGCCTTAACCACTGGGCAATGTTATTATTTTGTTTTCATAAGAAACAAGTTACCTAGCTAATAATTTAAATGCGGCGCGTAAATGTCGTACTCCCGTGTCATCCTCTAAAGAGGCGAATTTTTGAAATTTGCCCACACGATAAAGAAGAAAGAAGTTATCTACAAGTTACTAGCTACGGTCCTCCAGAAAGGTCAGGTGCGGAGTACTCGTAACCGGCGTGCGTGTATGACGAGATGTATGAACGTAGATGAGGCGAAAGGAGTATGTAAGGATCGTAGCAGGTGGCGTTCTGTAGTTTCTGCCTACCCCCATGGGAAAAAGGCGTGAGTTTATGTATGTATGTATGTACTAGCTACGATCAGTTACTCTAACTACTCGTTAATTACAGGAACCGGCCACATTCATGAGATTGGTCCCCACCAATTTGTTCCCCTCTAGGTAACGATGATTCTATTAGGGTCATCTGCGGGTCAGTTGTCCAAATATTATAGGGACAATTTGTTGATCGTTACGACTAAAGTTCAGTTCCGTTCAAGGCAGTGCCGGCTTGTTAATATCGAAGGTCTTTTTACTTGTAACCTTAGTTATTTTTAGACTAGTAGTAGTAGTACGTAGTAGTAGAGGTGCTCAGTCAGTCTGCCTAGCCTTTTCCCAACTATGTTGGGGTCGGCTTCCAGTCTAACCGGATGCATCTGAATACCAATATTTAACATGAAGCGACTGCCTATCTGACCTCCACAACCCAGAAACTGGGTAATACGAAACCACTTGGTAAGACAAGACAGGTTGTCAGATTTTCGGCCTTCTGACGGCCTGTGACGACTGTCAAAGATCCACGTATGACAACGGCTCTTTATATTAGTATAGATAAAAAATTGATTTTGTCCTTAATCATCGACTTGAAAAGAAGGAGAGTTATGTTAACTGACAATTATTTTGTGCTGGCCATACTATGGAATCCATGTTGTTTTTGTTGTGTTGTACGGCCATTTTAACGTTTGGCCTTGGTACGCCCATTCGTGTCCATTGTCGAATACTACTAATACTTTGTCATTTAGTTTTTGCAACAAACTTCAATGTAGTATTAAGTACATACTTTGTTAAACTGTTGCTTAGTTGACGTTTTTACCCGACTATTGGTAAATCGTTTAATTAAGTCTTTGCCTGCAGTAAATCTATTTTAAACTAGCTTTTGCCCGCTACTTCGTCCGCGTAAATTTCGGTTATCGCGGACACGGACAAAGCCGCGGAAAAAATTACCCATGTCCTGTCATTTCCATTCGAAACGACACGTGGCGCTATCTATGATCATAAGAACGTTATTGTGATTTCTCTCTAAAACAGTACTTTTTCTCGGGATTAAAGGTACCCTATGTTCGTTCCTGTATACCTGGCAACGTTTTAGCAAAATTTTAGGAAGATCAGTTCAGTGTCTTAGCCGTAAAATGGTAACAAACAAACTTACTTTCGCATTTATAATATAAGTTAGGATACTCGTATACTTATATATACATATATAAAAGCTTAGGTCACTCACTCAATATTGAAAACCGCTTGACGTACAAAGATTAAAAGCAGGGAGGTAGCTTATAGTTCGTAGACGTCTGCTAAGGAGATGAAACGGCAGTCCAAAGCTTGAATGGAGAAACAAGATTTGATCGCCATTAACCGACATTGACACGGACGAATTCGCAGCTCAGAGCTGATTTGGTCATTCAAGTGTCAAAAATATAAATATATTTTTTTGTTGTTTTGTCGTGTATGTAACTAATATTGTATAAACATTTGTATTTTTGTTTGTAATGGATAAACACAAAAACTCATGAACCGTTTTTTTTTTAATTTCATCTGTGGCAAGCTAGATTTTCAGCGAGTAACATTAGATACACTTAATTAAAAAAGAAAAAAACCGCACGGACGAAGTCACTTAATTTAAAAATCGAACACTTTCTCTTAATTGTCAATTTTTGAAAAAGGAATTAGTCATTACCTATATAATTTTAAACAATTTTTTTTTCCTATATGACCGGCCGGCATTGGCATATGCGTATAATGCATTGTAAAGCTTAGTACACACAATATGTATGTCTAGGTCACTGCTCAGTATTCGCTAATGGAAGAGTGCTAACATGAAATATAAATATTAAGGCCAGTTGTACACGTATGATTTAAATGGCATTACTGTTTATTGGTGTGAATTGATTGAATGTTTTATTGAAAATTACGTTTGTTTGTTTTATGACTTATGAAGTTCTGATTCAAGATGGCGGCCAGACGAGTTATAGAAAACAGGAATTATATTCATTTATGTTGGTTTTGATTTGAAAGATCTTTGTTAAGTTGTATATACTACATAAATAGTAATTTAATGATATGATTACTCGTAATACTGGGTTATTCTCAACTACCTACTCTAAGATAAAATACCAATTTATAAAAATAAAAATGATTTTTGTTTTAGATTTTTTTTTTACCAAATAGGTTCGCCATTACCTAATCGAACCTATAAATAATTATTATCAGCTAACTTTTGCCTGTGACGTCGTCCGCGAGGAAGTCAAAATCTAAGTAAAGTTTTTTGCTGATGCCTTCTACATAACGGTAGAACATGGCTTAAAAGCTTAGTAAATAGCCTCATAAGTCAAGTACTTTTATCGATTTCGTGAAACAAATTAAACTCTGTGATAGCCGAGTCGCGGGCATTAGCTAGTATAAAATAAAAGCTACTGTAGGCCAAAAGTTTCGGTCATTGACTAGAGCTTTAAGGCTCGCGTGACGCTACACAGTTAACCTAGCACTTACCTACATGTCGAATTTAATGGTTGTTTGCTAGCATGTTAGAAATTGGATTTATACTTGGTAAATAAGTAATCATTGTTGATATTATACTGAAATGTATTTTTAGACTACATTAAATAGAACGTTAGAAACAAAAATAACGTTTTTTTAATGAAAACGTACAATAAGTTCCGTTATTTCACAATAAATAGAAAGTTATGTTATCTAAAAGACATTTACAAAAAAAAAAACATTAAAAATGCAGTTATTTCAACATTATAACTCAACTAGCTTCTGTCCGCGACTTCGTCCGCGTAAGCTGATATAGTATTCTACAGGCCGTACATTTTTCCGGTATAAAAAGACCAGACAAAAGTCTACATCCTGATCCTTTCAGCCGTTCTGGCGTGATAACTAATAAACATCCATCTACACTTTCGCATTTATAATAGTAATAAGAATTTGTTCGTGTTGAAATTGAAGAAAAGTTTATTTGTTATAGGAGGACATTAGACACAAGATATTATGTTCGCCTCAAACCTGAGGATCAATGGCTGACCGACATAATTATCATATTTGGTTAGTCAACCTTTGAAAAGATTGTAACACTGCAATAATAATTAAATTTGCAAGACTCAACTAAATCAATTAGTTGACAATGACAGTTGACAGTTCGCATGTGTGTCCTAAGGCTAAACGCAATGACAATGAAAAAAAAAGATAATGCAAAAACTGCGTTCAGGGAAGTTTAAATTTAGAATCGATCTTTTTGTTTATACCTTTTTTCTGTTTGCAATTAAAAACTGTAATTAGTGAATACCTATGCAATTTACAGACATTAATTTTTAATGGACAGGATAAGTCTTTGCCGTGTGATCACTGGAAATGGAAACATAACATCACGCCTGTAATCCCGAAGGGTTAGGCAGAGGTGTACCCATTAGTAAACCCACATTTCGCCAGTTATGTTTAAGTCCCATGTAATAGGGGGCGAGCCTATTGCCATCAACCGGGCACAAATCCAGGCTCCGAGGCTGCTACTGAGAAATTTCTGATGAATAAACCCAATAACACTTTGTCCGACCTGGGAATCGAACCCAAAACCTCATGCTCAGAAGTCGCGCTTTGCGACCACTAGACCAACGAAGCAGTCCAAAAAAAACCCTGGAAATCTTAATATTTTCTTATTATTTTCCCTCGGTATCCGTTTCTAAGAAAACCTCAACTATATCTGACAACCCTGCATACCTATATCCTTTGTTGTCTGTACCTATCTACTAAAAATAGGTTCTGGTTTTTCTCAAAATTAATGAACTTGTATGTTTAAAGATTTCATGATACTAGAACTAATTATGTTTCAGTTTTATTGCAATTTGCAAGAAATTACTTGGGAATATCCTAAAAAGAAGGTTTTGCTGCTATACATATCTGGATTTTCCCGGGTTTATCCAAGTTTAGAGGTCGTTAGAGCGTCTGAGTGTTACGTTTTTAATTAGTTGTTTAAAAACAATTAAAACTCATTTTTATTTTACTGAGTAAATTTAAAAATACACTGTTGACGGTTGTCAGGGTTTTAAGGTCCAGAATTTTTAGGTACAGTGTAGCCAACACTGTATGAGTTCAATGGGTCAATAAATGGAAATGTCTTATTCAACGTCATTCTTTCTTTCTTTCAAGAGAAGAACGTCATTGACATAAATAAACTTTAAGTGTATTTGTTAAGTCCACTAGCACCAAAAATTAAAGGAAGAGTTAGTTGCTGACGAGGTTAAAATAAATAAGCCGTAAAATGTGCCCATCCCCATATTAGTAACTAACTTAGGGTTAAAAGATAATCCAGGCTAGCGAAAACGGGCTTTAAAGTTTAAAAACCGATGTTTTTTATTATCTTCCAAAGAGGTCTAATACGAAGAATGAGACTTGACACACCACACACTTTATTAAATTTATTACTCCGTAATAAATATTATTGGTAGGAATTTTAATCTAAATGTCATCGAAAAATCCCTGAATAGATACACAAATTATGGATAACTATTTCGTACATCCATACCTGCGCAAGCTCCCCATTACTGACGCTTGTCAAGTCTCATCTATCGTGGCGCGTATTGTAAGTCATAATAAAAACTTTTTTGAATCAATAAAACAACCTAAGAACTATCCAGAAGCGCGGCAAAAAGGTCATGCAAAACAACATGGCGGAATGGCGCGAAAATGATTTGAGGTTAAAAGTGAAAGAGAACTCGCCCTCAATTGTTACCATGAGAATTTGTTGGAACCAATCTTGTTGTTGTAACGTTTGGTTAAAAAAGTTCAAAACTAAAGCTAGTTTCAGAATAAATTAATGTAAACTATTGTTATTCAAACTGAACACGTTAAGCCGTTGGTCCCGGCTGTCATACGTGGATCTTTGACAGTCGTTACGGGTCGAAGTTAAGTTCAAAGGACGTGGTCCAAATTTGTCTTTTAAGATTTGATCTGAATATAGGTACATGTTGAAGTAAAATTAAAGCTGATAATAAATCATATAACATATGAACACTCAATAGACTGCGCTCCCAAATATGACGCTGCTTATCAAGTAGGGTTTCTAAAGAGGATGTATTTAAGATGATAGTAAGATTGAATCCTTTTTCAATGCTCTAAAAAAAAAGTGCATTTTTTTGCGTGATTTTGACAGATGTAAGCGTAAGTTTACACGAAGGCTCGTCTGTCAACCTCAGTCATAGACAATTCCATAGACAATTTTCTAAAGAGAAATATAAAACTTAATGCCTCATCTCGTCTTACATTTTATGAAAGTAAAGAAACATTTTAAATGTAAAATATAAATGTCGAGTATCCAATATCTTTTCACATCTGAATGAACGTTGAACTATCAACTCTAAAACCTCCGGCATTAAGTCGAAATTTCACTGAACTTTTTGGTGAAGGCTATTAATATTATAGCAAAGGATTGTGAGCTGTAAAGTCGTTGATAACAGGGTCTAAAATTGAACAGCAAGGACAGTAGATTCAGTTATTCAAATAATTTTCGCTAGTAATCGCTTTAGTGCTAGATTACTTTTAAGCTGTTGGCTTTTGTAAGTACATTACAGAAATGAGGGTAGACACATATTATTTACTTATTTAAAAGAGCCTTTACACTGTCTAGTGGTCGCAAAGCGCGACTACTGAGCATGAGGTCTTGGGTTCAATTCCCAGGTCGGGCAAAGTGTTATTGGGTTTTTCCATCAGGAATCTCAGTAGCAGCCTCTGAGTCTGGACTTGTGCCCGGTTGATGGCAATAGGCTCGCCCCCTATTACATGGGACTTAAACATAACTGGCGATATGTGGGTGTACTAATGCGTACACCTCTGCCTACCTTCTGCCTACTCATGTCAATTGTTATCACAAGCTTGAATCATGACGATTTGTGACGCATTTTCAGTTCCAGAACCCTCATCCAGGATTTCCGTTGACGAATCCATGATAAGAAGAATTCGGATGTCTGTGTGGTTTTTTAGCTGTGACTGTGAATCATAATGTCCGGGTACACAGTGGTTCGGATGAACCTTCGTCAGAGAGAGAGAGAGAGAGGAGAGTATGCAGCCTTCCCCTTTAGTCCTGAGTCCAATTCGCAGGTCAGGCAAAAAGTGTTCAGTTTCACGCGCGCCACAAAGAGCTGTCAGCACAGGGACGGGTCCCCAACAGGGCTAAACGCCTGCCGGGGTTGCGGGACATCTTAACAGGATACCGTGGCCCCGGAACGTAAAAGGCAACAGAAGGAACAGGGTGGTTTTTTAATCAGTAAAAGCCTGGGTGGAAGGAGTCATTTGATGATTTTTAACACTTAAAAAAAGCAAGCAGTGTTATTGGGTAGCAGCCCGGAGTTATCAATTTGGGGGTATGGCCCTCGGTGCTTCGGAAAGCACGTAAAGCCGTTAGTCCTACGCCTAATCTTTCTGGACCAAGACAGAAACCACAGAACGCCACCTGCTACGATCCTTACATACTCCTTTCGCCTCGTCCACGTTCATACATCTCGTCATACAAGCACGCCGGTTACGAGTACTGCGCACCTGATCTTTCTGAAGAACCTCACCAATAAGGTCAGTTTACGTCTTGCGTACTTGGCTATTCTCCATTGAGATTAGTCGCCGTAAACGAAATTGGTCTAGAGAATATTATGTAGCCTGTATTTCATGAAGGGATGAGCAGACGTAAGGCAGACCTAAATTCCGCCAGTTATGTCAAAATCTGCATCCGCAATAACCGACGTTTCCATGAACGAAATGACAGACAAAAGCCAATCGCAGAAAAAAATAATTTTGAATTTGGAAAACGGTGCATTCCATTCCATATTTAAAATACCTCGGACACACATCGAAAATAGATTGGAAGCATGGAATTATTAAGTGCTGAATCTAAATAAAGACTCATTTGAAGACATAAGTAATGTTTTTGTCGTGACTTTTTGCCGTCATCATTAAAGTATGTACAAAGGTATAAATTATTGTCTGAAACTCCTGTACGTATGATGAATAATTTCAGTTATCAACTACTCGGTTTTTCCCGGTCAAGTAAGTTTAAATGATAGATAGCAATCTGAAACTGTTAATGGAAAAAATATGCAGTTTCAACATTGTGTTTTTTGTATTTTTTTTCGAAGAAAAAAAAATACTTGAGCTATAGTTAACTAACAAAGACGAATTTCAAAAAAGAATCTTTAGCTGCCTAAATAGCAGGTACAATTAAAATGTTTTCTTTTTTAATTAGGTAAGTAGTACTGGCCTGTTTTTATCCTACACAATTGTAGGTACTTTTTTTTTAAGAAACATTTTTAAGGTGTTATCCAAACTGTTGGTTGACACTTCCCGTGACCCAAGGGCTGGCCTTGACCTTGGGCAGAGACTAAGCATTGCCATCCAATGTGTCAATGCTGCCATACTTTTAGCCACATATCCAGTCGACGATGAGCTGAGGATTTTCATGACGCCATTTTGTTTTAGTTTCTTATTTTTATTGATGTTTATTTATAGGTTATCTTATTTATTAAGGCTGATATTATTGTACATAGTTTTTAAAATTATTTTGGAATCATAGACAATAAGCATAGACAAATAATCGACCATAGACTTACGCTAATAGCTTTATGCGAATGAAGTTTAAGATGGTGTTTATGATACAGACCTACTATTTCATAAAACAAGTTTTATATTCGCAACGCGCCTAGCATTAAACATGGCAAAGCAACGCAAATGACACGAAGCCAGAATAGAAATTGTATTTAACGTAATGCTCGACCAACTTTCATTCTAGGGACATACGGACGGACAAACTGGGTCGATAACGTGTTTAAATATACGTAACTCCTCGACTATGTTGTGACGTAAGCAATTAGGTGTTTGAAAAAAGAATTAAGAAAAGTTTTTGACTTTGCGGTCTATACAAAAGTAATCTAAACATATTTTAGTCAGTGTATAATTAAAATTAGATAAAATTTTGTAGATGAATTAGGACCCTTATTTACTTATAATAAGGGTCAATTTAAAGTCTTGTTTTATCAATGAAACAGATGAAAACAAAAACATCTTTGTAATAGAAAGTTCATCTGTACAATGTGTGATAAAATGTTTACAAAACAAACAAAAATATTTAGCCGCAAAAATAAATACAACACCACAACAAAAATTACAATGAATTGAATCGTTTATTCATGCCGATGAAACAATATCGACGTCCGTAATCGATTAAAGGTTGAATGAATGTGTCACAACTTTATGATGTTGGTGGCCGTTTAAAAAGTAATGCGTTCGATTTTCAATTTGGAATACGATGTAGTTCGTTCGCTTTTTAAATTGGATAGTTGACATCATTAATCAATAACTTTAAGACTCAAATTCTATAAAAATACTTTATTTTATCGCTGAAAACCCGATTAGCTTTCATTTAATAATAAAATTAGATTTTTAGTTGGTTTAAAATAAATAATTAGTTAATCAATTGAGTTAGCTTATAATGACGTCACATTTTATTTATGGTGGATCGCATTTTGACAGGTCATAAACTGTAAGTCAATTGATTGGTAGTGTCAAATTCCTAATTGTTTGACATAAAGATGTCAAAATTTGTTTTCACAGCTGGGTAGCTCCTCTACTTATAACCTATTCGTATTAAAGGGTTAATGAAAGTTACCTTCAATTATCCTTTACCACGTCTACGTAGAATAATTAATTACCTGCAAATAAAAGAAAATACACGTTAGTATAGATTATATAATAAAAAAACCACAGAGTACATAGGTAGTAATTTAAATAAAAAAAATAAAATAATCTAGCACATAGGCATTTATTTTTATGTAACTATGCAGGCAATTTTCGATATCTACTTAGAAAGGTATGTTACCCGCCCCTGCTTTGCACGGAGCAACGTGAAACATAGACCTTCTCTTGAATCACTCTTTGTAGAAAACCGCATTAAAATCCGTTGCGTTTAAAAGATCTAAGCGTACAGACGACGGGAAGTACTAGTAGAAGACGAAACGGAAGACGGGAAGTAGTAGTAGTATACTATAATATGTAGAGTGATTAGGTACTTTTTTTTTAGGTGGTAAAAATCATCAAATGAGTCCTTCCGCCCTGGGTTTCCCGGAAGGGACTGTCAGACTTTTACTGACTAAAAAACCACCCTGTTCCTTCTACTGCCCTTTACGTTCCGGAGCCACGGTATCCTGTTAAGACGTCCGCAACCCCGGCAGGTGATTAGATACTAACTTTTTATTTTTACTATACATGCTAAAATGTAATTACTTCTCACATTTTTCATCAGAACGGTTCCTATTATTAAAAGTAGTATGTACTTAATACTCGATAAATTATCGATTAAACTCCAAACGCACGCAGTAAAGCAGTTTCTTCCTCTTTCATAATAGCGACGTAAAGATATAACACATAGGTAATAGTTAACGCTATTAATCAATTGAGTTGTAATACATACGTACCTATGCATTTTACGCGGGTAAAATTATCCGTAATATCCGTATTTAGGACAGGACTAGGTCCGGTAATTACTAAAGCGGAGAGGATAGGAGATGTCTTGTATAAAACCAATAGGATATTTTATCGATATTTTTACCCAACTGCGGCGAAGGAAAAGGAGGGTTATGTGTTCAGCCTGTATATTGTATGTATGTCCGTTCCGTTGTCCGATCGTTACTAAACAACGGCTCTACTGATTTTGATAAATGTTGCGTTCGTTTTGATGACGCGAGTGCCACAGGGTAATTTATATTTTAAACTAAAAGTGTGAATTAAAAAAAAACAACAGCTAAAAAAAAAAATTAAAAACTAGAAAGTATCCCATTCACATTCGGGACCCATTATTGAGATTTTTGAGATGCCAGCCTAAATAAATGGGCCCCGACAGTTTAAAAATCTGCATAATTTAATTTTTAAGCAATCAGTTTTTTTTATTTTTCTAATTTACTTTTAGAATGACATTGGATGACAAAAATCCGTTAGTCACTACTGCTTACCGGGTTTCTTATGTCAGACATAAGAGACTAAACTATTTGCGTTTGCGCAGCGCCTTAGTTGGCAACTTGGCACACAAACCACTGGATAACTTAAACTAATATACGCTAGGATTATATCTATGAGTAGGTTATCTTGCACAAGAGCAATAAGACTGAGTCAACGGTTATAAATAGCATACTGTAGTGTTATCCGCTTTCAATTCTAGTTTATAACAAAGAGCTGATCCTTTTTGGGGACAGGAAGAGGAGAAGAGAGGATAAGTAATGTAATTTCTCAAAAATATGAAAAGTAAGTGCTGTTTATAACTTCTGAGACGTTAGAAGTCTCTGCCCTCACTCTCATAGTCTGATGAGACAGAACATGACACGATCAGGGAGAGATCAGGCGCAGAACAAATGTTTTAAGACGTGCTTTAAGAGGCAACTCCGGGCTGCTACTGAGACTTCCTTATCATCATTATATCAGCCGATCTACATCCACTGCTGGACACAGGCTTTCCGTAAAGATACCCACAATGATCGGTCTTAATTCTAACGAAATTCCTAATGGATCAAACCAACAAGACTTTTGGCCTCACCTGGGCATCCGTAATGAGGACCCCACAAGGCCAAAGCGGTTTAGAATCGCTTCAGACTTCACTTTTCCTCTAATATTGAACTACTGTAAGAGCGTATGGAAATCCCCCATAGCAAGATCTATTCCAGTCTCTAATAATGAAGATTAACGGGCTACCTGGACCTCTGCTGCTATCTTTGAACGTGACTCATGCAATTTGAACCAATAAGGATGCTCTCTGTTCAAGTAATCAAGGCGGTTGTAATTCAGGCGGGACAGCCGTTTCTGAGGTTAATTTGTACGTACTGATGGACAGGTTGATTGTTGTCGTATCAACGTTTGTAGGTTCGAGTGGACCACCTAATAGTGAATTAGTTACCTTGATAAATTATTCGGTAACGTCAATATTGGTGCTGATTTTTTGTTCACACTACAACTACACTTAATTTATAGATATGGCATCTCTTACTAACATACAGCGAAAGAAAAGGACGGTGACATTTTAGAACTAAGTTAGGGATGTCAAATTAGTTTTGCTTTGAACTTTTCCGTGTTTATAATCAACGCATTCTGACGTGTCAACTAAAATTGCATGGAAGTTTCAGATTAACTAAAATAAGTCAGGTCTAATTTATTTCCGCCCATTTCTTGTTTTATTGGTCAGAAAAAGATAGAAATAGTCTTATTTTAGTTTAATTTGTGAACAAGGGAATCGGCACCATTATTTGATTATTTTATTAGACGATGTTTTTGTCCTATCTTAGAATACGACTGTATTGCTTAATTCTATTACCATAGACAAACCGGTTTGGTGACAAGCATACAGATATGTCATACTTGTTTATAAATAAACTACAATTTGATGATGATCTGTTGATTTCTTTGAAAAGTGAGTCAGTGAGTCAGGGTCTAGACTTGATCGTTCTGACAAGAACGACAATCGCTTCAATAGCACAGTCGGTTAAATAGGACTTAATTCATCCATGGCTCAAAAACATGCCACAACCAAAGAGGTCACAACACTAAGGTATTCGATTTTCGAACACAGATGTTTACAAGATGGCGTTGAAAGGGTCAACGCCCCGTTGACAGAACAATACCTGGCCGTATTTAATTCAAACGCAAATTGGCGCGATTGTGCAGTATTTTGCTGTGCAGTTATAACGGTAGGTAGCCATAAATATGGGTCAGTTGGTTCTATTTTCAAATATGGTATTTCTTCTTTCTTTAATTTAAAAAGAAATTATGAAATGCGAAATATATTATAATGGAAAACGTAAAAAAAAACAAATGGCAATTTTAATATAAAGGCAGCAATTTTTAGTTTTTAACGATATTTTCAATAATATTCTAGAAGAACTGGTTAAGATTTGCGTCAAAAGTTAAATAAATGTCATACAGTTAGCCGGTTTTTCTCGAAAGACAAACAGAAACAATAAACACTCATGTTGTTACGTTTTTGGTTACTGCTCCGCTCCCTTGGGTATTAGCGAGATGCCTATTGCTTATAACATAAACATAACATAACATCACGCCTGTAATCCCCGAAGGGTTAGGCAGAGGTGTACCCATTAGTACACCCACATTTCGCCAGTTATGTTTTTAGTCCCATGTAATAGGGGGCGAGCCTATTGCCATCAACCGGGCACAAATCCAGACTCCGAGGTTGCTACTGAGAAATTCCTGATGGAAAAACCCAATAACACTTTGCCCGACCTGGGAATCGAACCCAAGACCTCATGCACAGCAGTCGCGCTTGCGACCACTAGACCAACGAGGCAGTCATATACTATTGCTTATACTATTCCTCATAAATCTAGCTATCATACACAAAAAGAATTTTTCCGATCCGACCGGTATTTCCAGAAATAAGCGCGTTTAAACAAACGACCAAACAAAAAAAAAAACTCTAAACAGATTATATAGCTTCAGTTAATCCTCTTTCAAATATCGAATTACTAATCATTCTCTATACCTAACCTATATACAAAGGAGGTTATAATATGATGAAAAGGTTACACACATGAGGTCAGCATGTTATCAATATTAGTCTATTGATGAATTAAAATAAACGGTACCAAATGAACTGGGTCATGATGGAGTCATGACAGATAACATTATGATGTGCTGATGGGACAATAAGTCCTTTTAGATCTGGTGTGACCATATTTACACTGCTATTAATAGCTACTGACTGCCTCGTTGGTTTAGTTGTCGCGCTACTGCTGAGCATGAGGTTTTGGGTTGGAATATCATGTCGGGCAAAGCGTTATAGGGATTTTCCATCAAGATTTTCTCAGCCTGGTTGTGCACGACTACTAAGCGCACATTGTGCACCTTTTTGATACCAGCACCACCAGCCAGCCAGTCAGCCAGCCTTTTGCAGCAGCCTATTACTGTCCCACTCAGACCATGTCATAGGCCCTTGAGGTGGTTTAGAAACTCTAACACTAGGGTGTGTGGGGTCGTAAGACCTTACTGCCCACACTATAAAGAAGAGACATTTATTTTATATCTATACAATCTGGGATCTATAAATTTTTTGGCCATCTCCTATAACGTTCATGTGAATATAAAGATAACTATCGGACAATACGGACGCCTTAGAACCTACACTGTTCTTATTGATGAGGTTCTTCAGAAAGGTCTGGTGCGCGGTATTCGTAACCAGCGGGCTTGTATGACGAGGCGAAAGGAGTATGTATGGATCATAGCAGGAGGTGTTCTGTAGTTTCTGCCTACCCTCTTGGGACAAAGGCGTGAGTTTATTATGTATGCTAACGGACAATAGCAGTACCTATTTATTAATTAATCAAACTGAAATAATATGTAGTCACAAGAATTAATCTTGAGGAAAAAACGGGATTACCTTACCTACCTATCGCACAGGATAACTTAGTTATTTTGGACGCGGATTGAGATTAATTGTGTTTGTAGTGTGTAGTGTAATTATGTTTAAGCTGCATCGTTAAGGTTTAATTTGCACTGCCGCGGAACGGAGCAGACCAAAAACCTCGTTGCGCGCGAATTCCAATGATGCTTAAAGATTTTCGACCTTGAGAGATTCTGTGAGTGGAGGACGAGCAATCAGTTTTTTTTACGTTGGTACAATAAATATATTAGTATTCACTCACGGATAATTGGGATTTAGACGCCAATAACCAATAATTCCAAGACACAACTATTTAAAAATAATGCATTTTCATTATTTTCAATCATCAAATAAATAAAACGATTTTTAGTTGTTTTGAAATGTATAAATAAATTAGTCAATTGAGTTGGTAGAAAAGTGACGTCACAGATTACTTTTGCCATACAAAATCTATGAAGGAGTCACGTTTTGACAGCTCAGAGACAGTATGTCGCTTGATGGAAGGTGTCAAATCAAATACCCAATGGCGACGAACCACTTTTCACCCTTAAAGCTTATTTAGACGGTGCGAGAAATATCGTGCAAGTTGTGGTACATTGCTGTCTATGATCAGTTACTTATGACACGACAGTCGCGCGGTCCTGCAATGTACGACAAATCGCGCGATATTTCTTGCATCGTCTAAATAAGGCTTTTCAAAATTGGTTTTAGTATAAGTTTTGCGGGACGTCTTATCAGGATACCGTGGCCCCGGAACGTAAAGGGCATCAGAAGGAACAGGGTGGTTTTTTAGTCAGTAAAAGTCTGATAGTCCCTTCCGCCCCACCTAGGGCGGAAGGAGTCATTTGATGATTTATACCAACTAAAAAAAAAAAGTATAAGTTTCACCATTTTTTTCCCTCATGTTTTTCAACGAGGATTTCATATTGATGAGTATTTTTTAATCTGTCGACCTCGCAAAACATGTACCGTAACGATAAGGCAAACAGTGGCGTAGAGTAAAAATTTTAATTAAACGTTATCAAAATGTACGTAAAATAATTACATTTATAAGGCACGCAAAGCAATGTATTGGTTTTTAAGATTGCACTGACAAAGTTACGTAGTGTGGTCAGCATTAGGTTATCAAAGGTTGCAGCTGGCAGGTTAGGACGATTTTTGTCTATGATTTGTTGTTTTAAGTATTTTTTTCTTTTATTTTTTTTTTGTATTCTGTCACTCACTATAAATTGAGTGTTAAAGGAGTGCGTTTACAAACAAATTAACAAAACCAGAGTCGAAATATACTTATTTGTTCCGTGCAGGAATTGAAACAGAGATTTTTTGTTTGTTTAAACGCGCTAACCTCTGAAACCACTAATCGGATTAGAAAAAAATAAAGATTCATGAGGAATAGTATTGACTTATAACATCGCGCTACGACCCGCGAGAGCGAGAGCGGAGCAGTAACGAAAGACGTAATTTATGACGTGTGAAAAAAACAATGCGTAGGGAGCCACTAGTACAAAACATAACCTAAAATATCAAACAAAACAATAAAATGATCCGTAATCACTGCACTAAACAAACGGGTTGCTGACCGCTTAGAACGAATCCTTTAGCGCCGGTGTTGTTTCAATCAACGCCATTAAAAAAACCGCGCGAAAGTTAAACAAACATAACCTCTAAAACTAGGTCACTCTAAGTCTATACTCTATGATAACCCGCGACACTAGCGCCATTGTCATTATCGAATTCTTGAAACGTCAATTCAAATGAGACATATGAATAAAGACGCCCATTCACGTACGATTACGGAACGGTCCGACTTCCGTATAAAGTCGCCAACAAAGGGATTATGTACAACAAATGCGATTTGGCTTGAGTATAACACCCTTTGTTTTAGTTTGCCGTTTTTATATGCGTTTCTTTATGCGATATAGAAATTATATTAATATTGTAAATTGTAGTCGTGTGTTTAGGGAGATAAAATATTCTCGAGATCGATTTCTACAAGCCAAGTACGTAGGAGATATTAAAATGCACAAGTGTGTGCGCAAACACAGATGCACTCCCTCACTTTTGTAGTCCGATGGGACGGCAATCCGACAAAAACTTGAGTTCTGAGATATTCCTAATGGAAAAACCCAAGAACACTTTTTGCTCGACTTAGGAATTGAACCCACGTTCAATATTGCTTGTTCGACTGTACATGAGAGATAAACTAGGACCTAGATACTTAAACAGAGCAGTTGATAGCTATTTTTCGGAGATTTTAGTCTAGTCGTGACATTGACAAGACTGTGACATCAGCACACACACACATAGGTACACGTTAATTAGCAAGCAGTTTTTATTTATTTACAGTACTCTTTACCAATTGACGTCATGCACTAGAAATTTTGCACTATTTAAGTTAATTATTCACAACAATTTATTAGTTATACTTACCTACCTCCAGCTATTACTAAGATTTTTGTCGATTATAATAATAATTTACTTTTGATTTCATCCGCGTGAATATTTGTTATTAAAAGTTTTGGAACCCCGTTTCATTCTCTTAAGTGGTGAATTTTGGAAAATCCTTTCGTAGCGCATGTCTATACATTATAATGACTATCTGCGTTCAATGGTTTGAGTTTTGATGAATCAATCAGTTAGTATCCGTAATTTACATAATATGATGGATAATCCTCCCCCATATGTCTTGATGGCCCATTAGTTAAGGCACCCGCCTCTCATGCACGGAGCTGTGATTTCGTTGCCGTGCTCGAGCCAATGTGAAACAAAAAAGTCACGTTGGAGACTTTTGTTTGTTTATCCTTGACATCACTGACATCGGTAAAGAAAAACATCGCATGGAAACCTGGACTTGTAACAAATTAAGTCTGAAATCGCCAATCCGCCGCAAGCATACTCTTTTCAATCTTTGTCACTACATTCTCTACAAAAGAATACCTAATCAAAACGAATAACGAAAATTCTTTGTGCTGTTAATAATTATTCTCTTGCAATTGTTTGCATAATTTGTTGCATAAGCAGAGTCGATCGTTGTAACAATTAGAATCGTGCATACAAATATGTGGTTTGCACAATACTGTTTGCAAGAACATATTGTACTTAATTATGACCTCGGTAAAGTCAATGTTTTGTGAAAAATGGTGTGTCAGTGTGTGCAATGTCAAAGTCGCAGTTTACTTTTAACGGAGCGTTATTTTTAATTAACAAAAAATGGTAAAAGATTTGCTAAGCAATCGTTTCTTTTTAGGGTTTTATAGTTTCATTAAAACTTGGAGTTTTAACTTTAGTGTTAGCCGAAGTCTTAGATCTTGTAATCACCGAAGGGTTAGGCAGAGGTGTACCTACCCATTAGTACACCCACACTTCGCCATTTAAATTTAAGTCCCATGTGATAGGGGGCGAGCCTATTGCCATCAACCGGACACAAATGCAGACTCCGAGGCTGTTACTGAGAAATTCCTGATGGAAACACCCAATAACACGTTGCCCAACCTGGGAATCTCAAAACTCAAGACTTCATGCTCAGCAGTCGCGCTTTGCGACCGCTAAACCAACGAGGTAGTCTTTTTACTTCTACAGTCCTTCTTATTTATATATAATGTTAAATATCTTACGGTAGGAATCTTCCGCTTGCGAGTCCGTCTTGCACTTGGCCAATTTTTTCTCACCTAAGGATATCTTACATAGTGGGCATGAAGTACCTACTTCCACAGATAGCATTCAACACTCAATTGACCGGAGATCAAACATCGTTAGGTCTCTCAAATATTTGTCTCGATGACAGAATAAACTCGACCCAGAGAGGACACGAGGCGGACGCTGAGCAATTAAGACAATTGGACCATTTGATTAAACAGTTAGACAGTGCATTTATGTTGAATTTCAACAAGCAATCAGAAATATATCTGAGGTACAGTCAATAAAAGTGCTATGCAGGATCGTCAGAAATAGTAGATTTTTTTCTTAGAAAGCGATGGATGACTCTGATTGAAACTTAACATAACTGGCAATATGTGGGTGTACTGATGGGCACATCTCTGCCTAATCCTTCGGGGATTACAGGCGTGATGATGTTATGTATAATACTAAGTACTGTAGTCACTGTGGCGTGACCTGGTACCGGGATATATAATTATTATTGAAAGACTTATTGTTTATCCAACTTCGTGTATTCACTTTTAATTAATTTATATTTATTAATACTAAATCTAAGTCTAGGCTTGACAGCCGCTGACACGCGATCTGTCTCTATTCTAAAATCAAAGTCATATTTATCTCTTATTAAATAGTTTGTATATGGCTCAACCAGCCAGGGTCTCTACAGTACACAAGACACGCTACACCACAAATATCTACATAGAACAACACACTAAGTTGCTGACACACACAATATTACCCAGTTGCATTTACAGCGCGTATGAGTTGCAAAATTCTCTCGGATTCAGATAACAATCGCTTCGCAATAACAATGTCTGCAGTTATTATAAATAATAACTTGATCCCTAGTGTTTTCTAGTCTTAGGTATTTGTTCTTACGTATTTTTCTTACGAGTATATAAATTTAAAACGCATTTTTTGAAGGATGGAAAATCATCAATTACTTCTTCTGTTCTGGGCGGAGCGGAATAGTGTTTCTTACTGAACAAAACCCATATGTGTTCCTCCTAATGCCCTTTGCGATCGAGGGCCACGTTAACTCTTTCGAACAAAATCCGCAACCCTGGCAGGCACTGGCCCTAGCGGGCCCCGTCTTCTATGCTGACATTTCTTTGAGAGGCGCGTAGTACATAACGCTCCGCTATATGGACCAGTAAGGGGTAGATGTGTGTTTAATACACATTCTGTGAAAATTTCAACTATTATGGTTCATGAGATACAGCCCGCTGACGGACGGACGGACAGCGGAGGCTTAGTAATAAGGTTCCATTAGCACCCTTTTGGTACGGAACTCTGTATCTATGTGCTTTCAAAATCGGCAAAAGTGAACGGTACTTGAAATTTGATAGACATTCAAGGATATTAGCAGTGAACTGCAACAATGGTTTCAGACAGACTGATATTTAAGCTGTGAAACGCTTTAAGAATAATCTAATTTTTATTTATAGCAATTTGGTTGTAGCCTTCGTTATTGCGGAGATAAAAGAAACATAAAATAAAGTGTTAAAAGGATTTTAAGATTTTAGAAACTTAATGCAATTGAACAATTTAATTGGTTACTTATGCAATGGAATGGATATAATTAAGATGTTTCTCTCACAAATGATCAGAAGATTGCCTGACTAAAATCAATTATGCTAATATAACAAAGCTGAAGAGACTTTGTTTGTTTGTTTAAACGCAAATATAAGTATAAAATAAAGGCTATAAGCTACGTATTCACTGCAGAGTGAATATTTGTTTTTTGGTGTTTTACGTAAGGACAATAATTTGCACCTACCATTTTACCTTTGATTGACAATAAAGTTGATATAAAAATAAATAACATTTTCTTACCAATAATTTTAAGTTTGTAAGTCATAATTTAGATAATTTGGTTGCCAGTATTCAAATAGATTCAAAAAATTCTGGCACGTGAATGGGTAGCTTTAAAATTTGAGTTTGGAACACAATGGAAGTCGCATTGACCTTATAGGTTATCTGTGAAATAGTGAATGTAAGTAGGTATTCGACAAAGAAATAGAATAGTTTTTTTTTAAGTTTATGAAACATTAGCGACCTGCTCCGGTTTTGCACGGGTGCGATGTAGATACATAACCTTTCTCTTAAATCACTCCATCTACTGACAAAAATGAGGTCTTGGGTTCGATTCCCAGGTCGGGTTAAGTGTTATTGGTTTTTCACATTAGCAGTCTCGAAGTCTGGATTTGTGCCCGGTTAATGGCAATAGGCTCGCGCCCTATTACATGGGACTTAAACATAACTGGCGAAATGTGGCTGTACTAATGGGTACACCTCTGCCTAATCCTGATTTTTTGACAAAAACCAAAGCCAATAAAACACTTACAGATTAAAAATAAGCTTTAACAATACAGGGAAAATACTTTCAAAGAAGCAAATTTTTATTTCCATTTAGAAATAGACAGTAGAATAAAAGTAAAATGCCTTGTTGGTGCTGTATTCATGATTATGATAATAAACGAGAAAGTTTTGTTACTCAATCGAGTCGCAACCGCAGCTGTTTGAAATGGTATTGTGTTGAGGTAAAATACTATAACCGTAGTACTCGCACTACTTGTGCTTACGTACCAGGTATGTTACGGAGCTCCGTAACCGAAATTATCGGAAATCCGAAATAAAAATATATCCGTAATCGTAACCGTATCCGTTTCATAAGTTTCGGATAGTTTCGAACAAAATTTATTTATTTAACTAACATACACTATTTTACAGGTGGAACCCAAAACAATAGAGTGTTTCCAAAAAAATAATTAAATCTAGACTTATCTACTACAAACTAATACTAAAAAACATAAACAAAAAATTTAAATCAATTAACTAAAACCTATTAAAAATTAGACATTGTAAATTTATAATCTAAACTAATATAATTTCTAACTTCAAAATAAAACGACATATTTCGTCAGGTTTTTGTTTCACCGCTCGCGCGCCACGTGATTCTTGCTTCTAAATACTCGTAATTACTTACTTTTGCTTGATTATAATGCTAAAGATAACCTAGACTAAATAAAAAAATACCTAATTATTACATAATACTATTTGTATTTATATTTTACTTCAATCTAATATCCGTAACCGAAACTAACGGATAATCCGAAATAATTACATATCCGTAACCGAATCCGGAACCGATATAATTTTATTCTTATCCGTATTCAGATCCGAAATAGCATATCCATAACATCTTTGATACGCACAACAGTAGATACACACTATAAACGGTTGCTAAGATGTTTTAGACCTGATAAGATTCTGCGTACGACTTCATCCGCATGAAGGCCGGTTATGTGTGGAGTTTTTTTTTTTAATGTCTTTAATTTTCTGACTGATAACTTCTTGACAATTCAAAATGGCTCTAAACGGTTTATTTTAAATATGCCAATTTACGAGAAAAATTAGGTAGGTTCAATACGTGCCACGAAAGATGAGACTTGACAAGCGTCAGTATTGGAGAGCTTGCGCAGGTATGGATGTACGAAATAGTTATCCATAATTTGTGTATCTATTCAGGGATTTTTCGTAGACATTTAGAATAAAATTCTTAACAATATTATAATATTTATTACAAAATAATAAAGTTTTTGTGGTGTGTCAAGTCTCATCTTTCGTGGCGCGTATTGTACCTGCGTTTTAATTTAGTTCTCTATTAGGTCTGCCTAAATATTCTAGACTTGTTGATTAAGTACCTACATATCTGAAATACTAAATTAAGAAAAAAATATTCTTACTTTTAATCCTGGTTAAACCTTCAATGGACTTTGAACTCTGTCACTATGTAATAAGGTGTCCATTTAAATGCAGTTATTCCGTTAACAATGAGAAGTTTAGATACTTACTCGACATTGGATGACGTCATTGTCGGATGTACTTTCGCTTGAGATGACCTTCCCAGTCATTTAGTAGTTAGTTTAATTAAATGCTTATGAAAATTTAACGGATTTGAGGCAGAGATTGTTTTTAAACTAAGTATTCATTTTATTTAGTAATTATGTACACTAATTATCAAGCCAATGGTAACTCAGTGCCTCGGAAAGCACGAAAAGCAGTTGGTACCGGCTGTCATACGTGGACCTTTGACAGTCGTTACGGGTCGTCAGAAGCCCAAAAGTCTGCCATTCAGTCTCGAGGTATCGTATTACCCAGTTACTGGGTTGTGGAGGTCAGATAGGCAGTCGAAACTTGTAAAATACTTGTATTGAACTGCATCCGGTTAGACTGGCCCTAATATTGTTGGGAAAAGGCTAGGCAGATGATGAGGCTCTAGGCACATAATAATGTGAATGACGTATGTTGTTAGTTAACAAATGTCTTTTTTTTTAATTAACGTTCAATTGAACCTAATTAAATCCTAACTAATATTATAAATGTGAAAGTAAGTTTGTTTGTTTGTTTGCTACCATTTTACGCCTAAACCACTGAACCGATCATCCTGAAATTTTGCATATACGTTGCCAGGTGTACAGGGACGAACATAGGGGTACCTTTACTCCCGAAAAAAAGTACTGTTCCCGAGGGAAATCACAAAAACGTCCTTATGACAGTAGATGGCGCCACGTGTCTATGGGATCATGATTAAATTTTAAGTTTAAGCATGTAATACATTATGAGTCTAGACTGTCGATAGACCAGTTTCAAGTAAACAACCTAGGAGTACGAAAGTTGTTTGCTTAATAATTTTTCATGCCCAAAACCGCTGAAGAGTATCCTGACATTTTGCATAAAGTGGCTTCCAGACGGACGGACTTTCGGTTACGGCAAACCGCAGGCCGCGGCTCCTAACGCTCCAAAAACACACCACCGCGGTCACAGTGGCGGCCTGAAGTGTCATTAGCGTGGTGATTGTGCTACAATCGGACAATCGGACGTCGCAATCGGACGTCAGTCAATATGGTTAACCGTAACGTTGTCTTATTACTCTCATGACTCATTAGTCCTCTCAGAAGATAAGAAAAAAGGTAGGAAAACCGTTTATTTAAACACTTGAGGTGTGAGGTAGAGATAAACTACAGTAACATGACGCGCCCTTCCACAATTCAAAACGTTTGAAAGTGTTTTTAATAGTATTAAAAATACTCACAACGCATGTGTGCGTATTGAGACGGCTCTCGAGACAAAAACAAATCAGCGATTTGTTGTCCGACTAGCGGCGTCAAAAATTACTCATTATTATTAGTATGGCGCTGCACTGAAATTCTCTATGAAAATGAGAGGTACGTCGTCTTGCGCGGTCGGCTATTTATGATTAGTTGACAAAAAATATCCTAGCCTGCCACTGAAGACGATTACTCACAAAGTCTTTCATACGAATGTGACTACACACATTGAAATGGTAATATGGAGGGAAGCGCCAAGGTATAATAGTTTATCTCTACCTATATTATCATTAGCATCGCATATTACTCTTAGGAATAGAGAAGTGTGAGTTAAATTTAAATTATTATTTAAATTCAACTATTTCTATTACAATTTCCATATTTGGCGTCATTTTACAAAGCAGTACACGCGGCCGGTTGTTAAAATTTGCAATTGACGCGGCCGCCACAACATTTCGCGTTTGTCTGTGACCCACTTTATATACGTTGTCAGGGATACAGAAAAACTGCGTAACTGACACTGTCATCACTGACACTGACAGGTGTAAACGCATTCATAGAGGATGCATGGAAGAATAAAGGTGAACTTATAACTACGCTCTGTCAATGAAGCATACTCTGCGATTACTCCGCTAATTGTAAATTGATTTGGATGATTCTTTTTTTGTTTATTTTTTCGAATTGGTCCCAAATAAATACTGTCATGATCTGATGATGAACTTCGGAGATATCGAAAGGAAACTCCTCATAAGATCACAGCGCAGAACTGTCTTAACAGTAAAATTGCTTTGTTTAATGCGTGTAGTCGATGATTGACTGAAGGAAGAGCTTAGTTGCTAAACTAACCGTGACCTATGTCGATGTATGTAGACAACAGTTTTTCAACGGCAAAGTTAAGTTTGTCCCTCAGTACTGTTTATTTTTTCGTTAGAGGTATTTCCGGTGTGTTTTAATGAGGGTAGGTAGGTTACGTTTTTCAATTTTAGCATATCTCGCAGGTCCAACACACAACCAAAAGCTCATTGCGAGCCCGAGCAAAAATTACTGCTCAATCCTCGGAATCTTCCGTTCATGCCGCATTAAGAAGACAAGCACAACCGGAGCGACAAGTAAATTTGAGAGCTGATGAGACATTTTCTTAAAGCCAGGAAAGACTAGAGAGTCAAGCCGTTCGCCCTCCAAGCTTCTCAGAGAATGACTGAAACGCCCTTTTAAACGCAATTGCTTTTGGAGGAACAAGCCGAAAGCCAGAGAGCTGTAAGAGCAACTGAGACGCTTTTTCAATCAAACACAACTTCGTCTCAGAGAACAAGCTCAGCCATTACAGCGACAGAAACTCTAAAATAGTCGCAGGTGAGAAGGACCTCTCTTGCAGAAATGCAAACTGAACGCCGACGGACTTTTATGAGTCACAGTCTGTTGGTCTGTAGGTATTTAATAATTCTGGATCTGGCCGAACAACAAGCCGAGTACAGCCCGAATTGATTGTCAAATTCTAAACAAACGCGGGCGAAGCCGCGGGTAAAAGCTAGTTATAAGTATAAAATCAATAAAAGAAACAATACTAATATTTCATAAACTTTGATTTTTTGACATTAAATCGGGTACTAATATTTTTTATAGGGTAGGCTGGGGGGCCCCTTCTTTCTTGGGGCCCAGGGCACTTACCCAAAGTGCCCAATGTAAAAGAGATCCCTGACTGAAAGCCGACCCAGCATAGTTGGGAATAAGGCTAGGCAGATTGATTGTCACTTACAAAGTACTCAAAAAATATATACGTTTATTTTAGGATCTTGAACTTTATCTTGATGGCGTTTGAACATCAATTGACATGACCCAAGTGTATTCAAGTGATACTTATAGAACATGTTCGAAATGTGACGTCACTACGTTTGATGTGTTCATTTTATTAACACTTATGTCATTTATCATAATATGAACATTGAACAGCTGAGTCGTAGAGGTCTTAAGGTGGTTTTACATCGGCGAGGCGAGGCATGAATGGCGTGAGCAGAAATTGAAATTTTTATGGCAAAATTTCTATCCACGCCCTGTTCATCTTTGGTGTAAAAGGGTCTAGATGTTGGTCCAAATATTGAACTTTATCGCTCTAAGAATAGAGTATTTATTTACTTTGAAAAACTGATATACAGATCCATGCCTCGTCTGGCCGGTGTAAAATTACCTTAACGGTTTTTCTTAGCCAGACTCGGAAATTACTTTATTTTGTAACTAGCTTTTGCTCGCGACTTCGTTTGTGAATGGACATACGAGAGACCTGATTGTTTTTTTTTTTTTTTTGCGGAATTTTATGTACATAAGTTGTGTTAAATATCGTATGGTAGTACGGAACCCTTCGTATGCGAGTCCAACTCGAACTTGACGGGTATTTTTTTCATGTAACTACCGTGTACAAACATTGATACTTATTTTGTAAAAAACTGTTATTTTGACATTACAAACAGACACTTCAATTTTATTTAATTGTAAAGATGATTTTTATATTGTTACAAATGATTGAACATTTAGTTTTTTGTCATAAAAAGCAAAAAGGTTTTTTGACGTAAAAGTGAAAGCATACTCTTTTTCCTTTCTAGCCAGTCTTAACGAGAGGGGGGGGGGGGGCAGTTGTCGTTTCTTTATGAACGTTCGTGAAGTTTTTGGACATTGATCGTTGGTCTTTCTTTATCGTGTGGGCAGTAAGGTCTTAGGACCCTACACACCCTAGTGTCAAAGTTTCTAAACCGCCTCAAGGGCCTCTGACATGGTTTGAGTGGAACAGTAAGTCCAGGTTACCTCACGATGTTTTCTTTCACCGATGCCAGTGATGTCCAAGATAAACTTTAGTAAGATTTGAGATATATTGTTGGTGAGATGCCACTGTAACTAGATTTTGAAAATTTTTCAGCCGGGGGACAGGAACCTTCTAAGTAATTGCGGCGTAATCCAAATGGAAGGTAAAGGTTTTTCACAAAAGATGCAATATTCCTATTTATTTTGATTGGAAGTTTAACGTACGGCTGACTTTGTGTGAGATAGTGGATAATATTTAACGAAATTTTCCTTACACGGGTTCCGGGCCCCTGTGGCTGGAGGGGCCCGGCTGATACGGCGGTAACTACGTCCCTGGTTTGCGTGTCAACGCGCTAAGGGCAAGCCTTGCCCAAGATGAACCGCGTACATAAGTGCGTGCACTTAAGACGATTCTTTTTTAATTAATATGTTCTAATTTACGCGATGTCCGTGTTAATATACAATCAATCTAAAACCGTTGACCCGCATTCAACACAACCTTGTACGAAAATAACCTTAAAATCTTGTAAATTCAATGTTTTTGTGTGCAATTATCTGAAACATTATGCATACATGTTAATTGTTTTGGATTGTAACAAAAAACGCATTATTTTTTAATTAAAATGTTAGGTTCTGTGTTAAAGAGATCAGTTTACACTTTGGTTTTGCTCTGTAAAACACATAACATCACGCCTGTTATCCCTGATGGGTTAGGCAGAGGTGTACCTATGTGGTTTGTAAGTGGTATCGGGTAAGAGGTATTGGGTTTATTCCCAGGTCGGGCAAAGTGATATTGGGTTTTTCCATCAGAAATTTCTCAGTAGCAGCCTCGGAGTCTAGATTTGTGCCCGGTTGATGGCAATAGGCTCATTAGGCTCGCCCCCTTACATGGGACTTAAACATAAGACATGAATAAGAATTAAGTAGGTATTAAAAAAAGTAAAAAAAAAAAAAATGTTTGGTAAAAAAAAAACTTGATTGTGTTTTTTTGATAAAAGTTGTTTGCTACATAACATCAAAACAGATGAAATCAGATCTTTATTATTATAATTTGGCCTTTCAAAATGAGTCACACAGTTATAAAACGACTTTGAAATCGGGTCTAGCAACTTGCTTTTTATATTATGACTAGGTATATTTCGCGTTAAGTTATATTATTTGGTTACTGCTCTGCTCCTGTGAGTCGTAGCGTGATGATATATAGCCTATCTTTTTTGATATACGCGTAATAGAACGAAAAAGATATTTTTCAAATCTAGCCCGAATCTACCCCAAATGCCTGTCAAACAAATAAACTTTTCACCTTTATAATAGCGCCCGCCCCGACTTCTCACGGGTGCAATGTAGATACATAAACCTTCCTCTTGAATCACTCTATCTATTGATGAAAACTGCATTAAAATCCGTTGCGGAGTTTAAAAGATCTAAGCGTACAGACGGCGGGAAGCGACTTTGTTTTATACTATGTAGAGAGGAGACTATATAGATTACGTAATTTAAAATCTTTATACAAATAAACACAATGTTGCGTAATATTAATTTTGCTAACCAAAAGCGACTGGAGATCGAATAGTTATTTCCATTCCATTGTGTAGGTACCACATTGGTCCATGATGGTACAACTCAAAGAAGAAAATAAAAACATTTAATTATTAGACAGCATTAAAAAATAAATCCGAGACACAACTTCTCTAAAAAAACATCATTGTATAGCATTTTTAATTAACAAGCAAAATTAGATTTTTATTTGCTTTGAAAACAATAAATAGTTAATGAATTGAGTTGGCAAAAAAGTGACGTCACCGTTATTATAGCCATACAAAATCGCGTTTTGACAGCTCATAAAAAGTCAAGTTCCTAATTATTAAGTTGTCAGAAGAAGACTTTAGTTTTAAAAAAAATATAATAAAAAAAATATTCACCTTATACTTGGAACGCACAGCCCAGACACAGCGGAACATCTATGCCTAAACATTTTTTATTTTTAACAGTCAAATTAGGCGCGAAACATAATCAAACCACAGACAACGCACAGAATCTAGACCACAGACACGAATGAAAAACTTTCGTGTCATTTGCTATAAAAAAAAATTACATTCATATGGCCATGTGTGTGTTTTTGAGTCAAAGGACAAATGATTAGCTTTTATTTTCAGTAAAAAAAAAACGGAATGTAAAAATATATTTATCGGAGCTGAAATTTACAGGTTTTACTAATCATTGCGAAATTTTGTTGTCCTGGACCATACCTGGAAACCTTCTGGTTGCGAAGGTCTACTAGGTACCTTTTTTTTCAGTTTAAAAACAGTTAACAAAGTTTAAAATACATAACATCACGCCTGTAATCCCCGAAGGGTTAGACAGAGGTTTACCCATTAGAACACCCACATTTCGCCAGTTATGTTTAGGTAACATGTAATAGGGGGCGAGCCTATTGTCACTAACCGAGCACAAATCCAGACTCCGAGGCTGCTACTGAGAAATTCCTGATGGAAAAATCCAATAATACATTGCCCGACCTAGGAATCGACACCAAGACTTCGTGCTCAGCAGTCGTGTTTTTCGACCACAAGACCAACGAGGCAGTCAAAACAACATCGCCGAAAAATTAAATTCTTCTTTTAAAATTCTGCTACTAGACAAATAAGGTTTTTCTACAAATTAAACAAAAAAAAAACAGTAAATACCTAAATATTTCTAAATAACATAATTATGTTTGATTGCGTCGAATGACCGCGACCTTACTAGATATGTAAATATACCGACCGGTATAGTATCAAAACTCAAGAATTTTATGTTGCGCAGTTTCTCCTTATACCGTTAAATAACCGACAATTTTGCCCCCTCTTTAGTTATATAAACTTGATTAAAGACTACCGCTAAATGCAAATATTTAACACAAATAAAAAAAGAATATTAAATACTTTTTGGTTTTGGCAGAAAAAAAAGAAAGGGACAGAGAAAAAGAGGGGGAAGGTCGCCTGGAGGGGGGCATAACGATTTTTCGAGGATTTCTGACAGTTAACTGCTATAACAAGCCGCGATAAAGAACATCGTTAAAAGAAGTACTCATTTAATTAGAAAACCCAGTAATTAATAATTTACACAACATTACATGTTAAAAACACTAATTAAACATACTGGGATTATCAACAAAAACAAACAACAAAATTATCACGTTACTCCGTAATTTAATTCCAGGAATTTGTTCAATGATAAATATGGAACTTCCCATGTTAAACGGAAAAACATAGTTTGGTTGTAATGTTTTAATTCCGGGTTATTACTTGTACACTCTGATCTAAAGGCTGTAGTCAATGGGAAAACAATCATAGAAGACCTAACTTACGACCAAGAGTTACCTATATTTCAATTCGGTTGATGTAAGTATTGTTACTGCGAACGAACCATAAATAGTAAAATAAATTAGTTAAATAATACTCAAACTTTGACAGCTGTCATTGTCAATTCCCGAAATGTCATTTCGAAATTCGAACAGTGTAACTAATCATTTGAAAGCATGGACGGAGGAGGTATTCTATAAAATCTATGCCTAATATGCCAAAAGTAATCACAATTCAAAATGAAGAAGGATAATTGTATTGATACTTAGATGAGCTAAAATGCAAGGATAATGTAAGGAAAAACGCTTAGTAGACATAATAGATACTAAATAGGTACTAAGGTTGCAACTGAACAATAATAAAACACGAATATTTTATAATTCTTTTATATGTTATTGAATTTCTCATTAGCAGCCTCGGAGTCTGGATTTGTGCCCGGTTGATGGCAATAGGCTCGCTCCCTTACATTGCACTTAAACATAACTGGCGAAATGTGGGTCAGCTAATGGGTACACCTCTGCCTAACCCTTCAGGGATTACATGCGTGATGTTATGCAGAACTTATCATTTACATTTGCAACATTATAAAAATAGACTGCAAAAAGGTTGATGACTTGCGTTATCAAGAGTAATAGCCAGTCAGTTGTCACAATAATTCCTTTTTTTTTATCAATGAAATGAAAGAGTTCCTTGCAGTTTTTTTTTATGTACAGTAGCGATCATAAGTGGAGTAGCAATCTCACAAAGCAATTGATTGACACTTTGATTTAACTTACGACCTTCCGACGCCGTGTGCGAATATTGAGATGTACGTAGGTACTCTGTTAATACATAACTTATTCACACAGATGTAGATACGGCCTGTAGGTACAGTGTGTTATTTATTTAAACTTTATGCAACAAATGTACAAAGGCGGACTTAATGCCTCAGGCATTCTCTAACAGTCAACCAAAGGCGGTGAAGAGATAACATGGTAGGTGCAAGATATTTGTACGAGAGTAAAACAAAAAAAAAATAGATATAAAATAAAAAGTGTATAATAATGTGTTCACAGTAATTCAAATCTCAGCATGCCATTGCACTTTTGACCGCTTACTGTACTTGCTAACTCTCTTTTTGTGCTTAAAAATATCTAAAAGGGCCGTACAAAAAAAAAGACGTTAGACGTCATAGGACGCCCAGCAAGTGTGAATAAATATTTAAATTTCGAATTAATTAAAACCAAAAGGCATTGGAGAGCGTCATGCCATTTTGCGTCGCGGCAGACTGCTCGATTTTACAGTCGGTTTCTGAGCTGTATTTTATAAGTGATTTCAATCACGCCAGAATAGCTGGACGGATTTGAATGAAAAGCACAGATTATATAGATTATAGTCTTAAATAACACAAAAGCTACTTTTTGTACCGGAAAAATGTACGATCCCCGCGAGACAATATTATTATGTCAACTTTGACGCAGACGAAGTCGCTGGAATAAGCTAGTAAATTTAAAAAGAAAACCAAAGAATCTTTAAAAGCAGGAAAAATATTAATAAGTTTATTAAGCTTCTTATTTTAATGTTTTTATTATGTCCCAGTTTTATAGAACGAATCTAGTTGTTTTTTTAATCTAGCATCTATGCTAGGTTAGTACAATACCTACCTATATACTTAGTTATATTATGTACACACAATAAAACATATGTTTAAATATTGCATTACTATAAAACAGCGCAGTTCTGTCGTTGATAGCAGTTTCCCGTCAAATCAGCTGATATCAGATATTAAAATAATAAACTAATTAACTTAACTTTAATTAATGTGGAACATGACATCAATTTATAATCGTTCCATTAGACGCCATGATTTTGTTTCGAATTCAAAATTCGAATTTCAAAAATAAAAATTGTCGATGAATTTATAAGAAAAAGGATGGCGTTATGTAAAAAAAAGAACGCTAATTTAAAAACTGTATTGTAAGGTATTCATGATTAAAAATAAAATGCCTTGTCTATAACTCTGTATGTAGGTATTGTTTGTTTATTACCTACGGCTAGCCATTAATCATTATGAGCTCTTTGTTTTGATATAACTACATTGTCCTTTCATCTTAAAATGATTGTGCACGTCTGATCTTCGGATATTTATAAAACTTCCAAGAGAATCTATGTAAACATCAAATTATTTTAGTTTAGAATATGTTTATAAGGTTGAGAATCGAACAAAAAAGATTGTTGAGAATAACAAAGATTTAACATTGAACACAAAGTCGGTATAAAGTTTTGCTAAGTCAACTTATGATTAAGATTCAAGGTTTTTGCTTACGTTGTGTTTTTACTTAATCATTTATTGCATAAACAGTGTTCTTAATAATAAAATTGGGAAAATCCTAGACACAATTAATTGTCTGTTGTCACAATAAAAAAAAAAACAATGACAGTGCAGACTGAACACAAAATACCTTATCCAAATAGAAGAAAAAAAAAACAAACCTCGAATTAGCCTTCGTCATTTTGGATCCGTTCCCGCCAAATTCAATTTCACTGCCGCCAAAACTTGTAACCAAAGGCACGTCGCCTTCTGCCATTTTTCAATAAAATAAAAACACTTAATAAAACACGAAAATACTTTATGTTAAGGTAAATAACGTAATGGTTTTTGCGCGCACGACCCGTCTCTGCGGCGTCCGGCGATGCACTGAACGTTTCTATTCTACGATTATTTTATTGATGTTAATATAATGATGGACGCTCATACTCAGATAACGTGTGATGGTCGTTGGACGATGTTGTGGCAGTGATAATTGGATTGGTTTATGCAAAGTTGACGCATGCCACAACATCTCGAACATCAAAATATTTATTCTCAAATTTCTTCTGTTGCTGTTGGCATTTGCCAATGTCTTTGTTGCTTCTTTGTTTACGATTTGTACGAATGATCATTGTGTCATGACATTTAAATATGAATGCAAAATGGTCGCTGAGACCTTTTGCTTGCGTGTGTTTAGAGACGACTCATGTCTCTGACAGTTAATATTTTGACATGCTGACCTATATAATAATAATACTAGTCTATTATTGTCCTACTGCAGGGCAAAGGCCTCTATTCACACAGAGAAGGCACGAGCATTGATCACAACTGTAACTCAAAGCGGATTGGCGATTTCAGACTTATATTAATTTTAAGTCCAGGTTTCCTCACGATGTTTTCCTTAACCAATGTCAGTGATGTCTAAGATTAATCTACGATAGTACTTCTGTTTATAGTAACATCCTGCATAAAACCAGTACCACTGGTAAAATCAGGTCCAGAATAGTTTTTATTTCCATAAACAATACTTGTCTACCCACTACTTTGGCCCACTTAATATATTACTTAATAAACTAACCAAATAATGTTGGGCGTATGCTTAAGTGAGTTGTTCACGTAACGAGACACACACATAGATGCGTATGCGCATTTCCGGATTGAATTTATATTAGGAGAACAGTAAAGATAATTAAACTTATTATTCAAAAGATGTTGTGGAGTAGAAAACGGTAGTTAGTTCACTGACAGGAGTAATTAATAAACATTAAAAAGGTTAAAAGAGTAATTTTCCAAATTTTAGAAGAGTTACTCTGAAAGTACTGAGTTTTCTGTGTACGTCATTCACCGATTGGTGTCTGAAGGCCGCAAAACCCGTCCTCCACCATAATATACTTACTGTAACAATCCAAAATTACCTGAAAAGACAAAAATAAACTATTTAAACTCTGATACCATTACAAAACCAAATCTTAAAGCGACACGTTAATTTAATTAAGCAAAAAAGAATGATCATTTTAGGTTTTACTAGTTTTAAAAGTGCAATAACGGGTTTCCCCGCACTCAACGGTAGTAAGTGCAGCGATAGTCAGAACATAACTCGCGGCGCGCGACACTGCAGCTCACAAAACAAAACAAATCGGTGATATCGCTCGGCGATACCTCGATTGCAGTACTCAGAAATCTACCTTTAGAAGGCATAATTGTACATACATTACGTACGTACTCTTACGATTTTTTTTCTTGTAAGCGGTAAGGAGAAATTGTAGAATGTCATAGGCCGATAATGTTTTTTCGGTTTTTGTTGGGAAATCCTTGTGAGCTCCTCGGAGGAGGGTTGTGTCGGACTCCTATCGATTTAAACCCAATGGTGTTCCTCTAACTGAGTACCTTTGGCCGGCCACGGGGGTCGCACAACCGGCCAAGTATTACTTATAATAATCATTTTTTTACTAGGCAACCATAGAAAAAATACACAAAATAATCATAAACAAATAAACTAATAGAGAATCAAAACCTTTTTGGAATACACTGGGGCCTTACTCTCGGGTCTGTCTTTGTTTGGACAATGGACTGACACCGAGTCCACAGCCCGCAGACCACGATACCTATGCTTTAACCCAATGTTTTTAGAATTCGTTTCAAAGACACCATTTTGTAAGTGAAAAGAGATTTACTTTAAGACTACTAAGACGAAATATTAATATTACTTTCGATGCTCCAGTAACCTCAGTGTTTATAAATTATGCACATTTAAAAACAAAACGAAAGCGAAAATTAAAACATGAAGGCCAAGTTTTTATGGCCATAATTTTTGCCATCATAGGCTACAAACTTACTGCTTATTCATTACGCATAAAATAATATTAATGAGATCATTTTAATGCTGATTTATCTAAAATTAACTTGTGTGACATCTGCTTAAGTTTTTATTTATTTAATGATTTACTTTGCAAACAAAACATTATCACACGAATAGCTGACGTGAAATAAAGGATAGAAAACGTAATTCATATCCATACTAATATTATAAATTCGAAAGTATCTGCCTGTCTATTACGCTTTCACTACTAAATTATTGGACCGATTCTGATGAAATTTGGTACGGGGTATTTTTGAACCCCAAGAAAGGACATAACCGACATTTACGCGGGTGAAGTCAAGGGGTGAAGTCAAAAGCTAGTCCGTAATTAATTTATAATGTTGATATTTAAAGAAGACTTTTCCTAGTTTCAATTAATTTAAATCGAATAAAATTATAATAAATATTCTGTTTTATGTATCCTGAATTGATAAGCAGCGTTGGTGGTATACAGTACGCCATTTTTACGTACTATTTTCCCGTACCTATTGATACAAGGTAAAATAAATAACTAAACTAAAACGGAAATTACTAATACAAAAAGAATTCTTATAAGATATTTTTGTTTTCCGCAGATAACTAATTCTTTTTCTAAAAAAAAGTAATTAACGCTATATAACATAAGCTAACTACCAGTCGAATTCCTGTTAAAATCGGTACCTAAAGAAGTTTTAAAGATTAGCCAACACTTTTAAAAATTTCTTTTTTTTCTTTTTTTGTGTGTGTTACGTGTAATCATTTAAATATTAAGTTTGAGTTAAAAAAAAAGTTATTTTCACATTACAAGCAGACACTACAAATTTATTTATTCAAATAAACTGATAAAAAAAAATATGTTTAATATTCTTGGCACCGTAACGCATAATCTCATCCAATGCGTCACTAGTAATCTTCGAGTGTTGTACCAAGCGGTGTCATCTACGTTTTCGGGTAAATCCGCGCAAAACATTTGGAGGGGCGGTACTTTCCTAGTATTTTTTTGTTTATGGTCGAGTGGGGGCGTAGTTCGGATTTTTTATATTTTGATAGCGCGGTAAATATTGTTAATGTGATAGGAAGTGTTAATGTTTAATGTTGCATTTTTTTAGTAGGTTGCATAATTAGAATAAGCTTTAAGCTGAGATTATGTTAACGTAAAAAATGTTGTAAATACCTAAGACCTGTGAACTTCAATCTTTTCATAACCCACTTATGGTCTAAAATTCTGAATGATGGGAAGAAGTTTCAAGTGTATTTTACACCTTATACTAAGTGAATAAGACTCATAATCTTAAGCTTGACAATCACAAAGGACAACTAGAAGATAATTGTGTTTCGGTATTGTAGCTGAGAAAAGTTAAGCTTCGTAAAGTAAGTTATTTTAAGATTTATTGACGATCAAATGGTTAGAGAAAATGTTCATTATCAATTAAATCTTGTGTAGTATTATTTTCTGTAGAAAAACACAAACAAGGTAAAAAAATTTGACTTTAAAAATGACATAATTATGTTGATAGGTACTAGCTTTTTCTCTCGACTTCGTCCGCGTAATTGTCGGATAACGCGGATGCAGACAAAGTCGCGGAAATAAAAGTTGCCTATGTCGTTTCTTGGCGTTCAAACGTTCAGCGGTTTAGTCATTAAAGCGTATCAGACATACAAACAGAGTACTTTCTTTCGTATATTAATACCTAGTTTGGATATTACAAAGAAAAACAAAAGCAAGAAAAAAAAAATCTTTCAAAATGCCATTTATGTTGCGGGCTCTAAGACCACACAAATCTCTAAAGATTTGAAATGAAAACAAAAACAAAACAGTTTCAGAATTACCCAAAATCACTGCTTCCCTGGTTTAACCAGGGGAAGTGGAAGAAAAACAATAATATTATTGTTTAAAACAGCTTATCATTAGCAGAAGTTTGTTTTTATGTTATTGGATAGCGATCCAGCTGGCAGTTTATCTGATAGTAAGGTCAGTGTCTCGTGGATACCTGCAAAAATATCCCAGACATTCCAGATGCTTTTACCATACATCTAAATATATAAAAGCGAAAGCTGTTACACTCACTCATCACGAAATATCGAAAACCTCTTGACGTATTATAAAGATGTCAAAGTCAAAACATTTGTTTCAATTATAAAGAATAAATATGACAGTTTGACATATTTTCTATACAAAAGCTGTCAAACCGCCATATTTATCCCTCCTTTAAGAGTTCTCTGACGATTGAATTTAAATTAACCCTTAGACCAATTACAGCCGGGGTTGCGGGACGTCTTAAGAGGATACCGTGGCCCCGGAACGTAAAGGGCAACAGAAAGAACAGGGTGGTTTTTTAGTCATAAAAAGTCTGACAGTCCCATCTGCCCCACCCAGGGCGGAAGGACTCATTTGACGTTTTTTACCACCTCAAAAAAAAAAGACCAATTACAGGCACTTTTGAATTGTCAAGGAGTCGGTCAGTTAGTCAGAAAGCTGAAGCTAGTTGCTTATTTTTACTCTTGACTTGACTCCAGATATCTTTCCACAGATCTAATCCTAACTAATATTATAATGCGAAAGTAAGTTTGTTTGTTTGTTTGTTACCATTTTACGCCTAAACCACTGAACCGATCATCCTAAAATTTTGCATATACGTTGCCAGGTGTACAGGAACGAACATAGGCTACCTTTAATCCCGAAAAAAAGTACTGTTTCCGAGAGAAATCACAATAACGTTCTTATGATATAGATGGCGCCACGTGTCGTTTCGAATTGAAATGACAGGACGTGGTTATTTTTTCCGCGTCTTCGTCTGTGTCCGCGATGACCGGAATTCACGCGGACGAAGTCGCGGGCAAAAGCTAGTCTTAAATAAATGATGAAGTCAGACAGGGAGGTAGTTTATAGTTAGTAGACGTTAGCTAAGAAAGGATTTTTCATAATTCACTCCGTAAGGGAATGAAATGGGAGTGCAACGTTTCTATGGAGAATTCAGCTGTGACGCGGACGGAATCGCGGGAAAAAGCTAGTAGTATCTACATCATAAATGCAAAAGTTTGGATGTATGTTTGTTCCTCAATCACGCCAGAACGGCTGAACGTATTTGGCTAAAATTTGGCATAGAGATAGATAATAGTCTGGGATAGCACTTAGTCAAGATTATGTTTTAGGAATTTCCTAGAAAAAGTATCAAAAGTAGATTTGAAAACGAGCACTGATAACATTTCGACCTATGTGTGATAACAGATATTTATCGGTAATAGCGGCTTCGGGTCAAGGTAATATTCATGTAAGGGCAAGACGTAATCATTAAATAATACGACTGTCTTTGGTACGACTACTGAGCAGTTACTGGGTTCGATTTCCAGGTCGGGCACAGTGTTATTGGATTTTTCCATTAGGATTTTTTCAGTAGCAGCCTCGGAGTTACATGGGACTTAAACATAACTGGCGTAATGTGGGTGTACTAATGTGTACACCTCTGCCTAACCCTTCGGGGATTACAGGCGTGATGTTATGTTATGTAGTATCTATAGATTTCAAAACCTAAGCGTTAATGTGACGACAGAACACGTAGATAAACCATAACTTATAGACTTTCATTCATAGAGATATTATCGTAAGTGTCAATCATAGAGTATAGAAGCTTGATAGTCTATGCAATGCACGTACCATAAATTATAGTTAGTCTATGACGCGTTCAAGTTTCACTGGTCTAATTAAAGTTTATGGTTATTTTACTGTCAACTGTGTTAATTGCTGCCCACAGGAGTCAGGACTTTTCTTTAGGCGAGCATTACAATCTTAATTGAAATTTTTCATTTACATCTATTGCTTTTTAGATGTGTGTAATGTTCACCAAAGGTGCACGACCCCTGGCAGCACAGACTATATCAAATGCCACAAAGATTAGCAAGAACTGTACCAAATAAAACACAACTGACTACAAACCCATAACAGACGCACCAAAAAAACCGTTCCCACAATTAAAACTTCAAAAAAAGAATAGAAATTCAAATTTGCAACGCCACCCAATCAGCGGCCGTCAATTTTGGCGCTGTTCACTTTCGACGCACGTGATTGGCTTAGCAAACTAAGTATGACCCGTAATTGGTCAGAGCGTAATGGCGGACGACAATCGTTTGCTTTCTCTAATTGTCTATGACTTTCGCTGGTTTCGCTATAGATCGTTTATATTTTTTGTTTTCTAAACAGACAAAATTGTCATGACGCGACCTAGTTTATCGTTTTTTTTAAAGTTAACATTACTTTAAAATAATTAACCTAAAGAAAACACTTTTACATGGGACATAAACATAACTGGCGAAATGTGGGTGTACTAATGGGTACAACACCTCTGCCTAACCCTACGGGGATAACAAGCGTGATGTTATATTATGTAAAATTACAAAGTTTGCTTTTATAAAAAGGAAAGGAGGAAGCTTATAGGGTATCAAAAAACTCATCCGCATCGCGTTAATGGAGCAAGTGCCCAAAAGGCTGACAGCATTGCCACGTTGTATGGCAATGCTGATTCTTTGGCCCAAGAAAGGCAAAAGTGGAAACGCATTTTAAATTATCTAAGTACATGACATTTTAATACTTAGGTACAGTCAGCAAAAGAGATAGGTGTGCAGGGTCGCCAGATATAGCTAAAGTTTTCTTAGAAATCGACGGATGTTTTCAAGTTATTTCATTTGAAAAGTATTTAATAATCAGTTCATTAATCAAGTTTCAATCGAAGATTTTCATCGGTTTTTAAGAAAACTTCAACTATATCTGACGACACTGGACACCTATTTCTTTTGTTGATTGTACATACCTAAATATAAAATCGAAATGTTTGTCAAGCTTCAGCCGGTAGCTCCATAATTAAAAATACAAGTTTATTTTATTAAAATAATAAAGCAATCGTTACTGACTGACTGATCCATCAACACACAGCAAAAACCACTGAACGGATTGTGCTGAAAGGCACGCAGACAGTTATTATAAAGTAGGCATTATGTTTTTGTGACAAGCCTGCCATTGCCAGTTCCCAGCCACTGCAACTCCTGAAAGCCAGAATCAACAGTGGAGGCCACCAGAAAAGCGCCGAGGCAATGAAGCTCGACGAGTCCCAGAGAAACGATTAACTGTCTTGGGTCCCGCAACGAAATTAATCAGAAAAGAATAGCGGAGGAGTAAGAAAAAATATAATTTCCACTTCCCTCCAAACAAGCAGGAGACAGATCAGAACGAGGCTAATAAGCTCAAAGGGATGTTTACAACTGTGAGAAGCCTAGATTGCCAAGCAACACGGATTGCAATTACTTATTATTAAATTAATGGGTCCTAATGTGAGCTGTTACTTTTGTATTATAAAGTAGACATGCGCTAAGAAAGGATTTTCCATAACATAACATAACATCACGCCTGTAATCCCCGAAGGGTTAGGCAGAAGTGTACCCATTAGTACACCCACATTTCGCCAGTTACCTATGTTTTTAGTCCCATGTAATAGGGGGCGAGCCTATTGCCATCAACCGGGCACAAATCCAGACTCCGAGGCTGCTACTGAGAAATTCCTGATGGAAAAACCCAATAGCACTTTGCCCAACCTGGGAATCGAACCCAAGACCTCACGCACAGCAGTCGCGCTTGCGACCACTAGACCAACGAGGCAGTCCTCGGATTTTCCAAAATTTGGAAACCCAATTCATCCCCTAGGAGGGAGATCCCTTAGAGGATGAAATGGGGTCGAAAGTTTATCTGACGAAACAACCTTAGATCGCCAAAAACCGACATTTACATGGACGAAGTCGCTGGTAGAAACTAGTCATATTACAATTTATTTGCTAGTCAAGTATTAAAGGTACTATACACAATATAATAGCTTAGCCCCAGGTCAATGCCTGTGCGCATCATACATAACATAATCTAGGTTATTGGAACCTTGCTTAAGAAATAAGTGGTTTTAATTAAGGAGGTCAAAACTGAGAACATAACTAAATTGCGCGTGCGCAATAGGTATGTACAATCATTGTTATTATCGATTAATATAGTCATCGACCTGTATACATGTTTTTTAAACAAAGCTGAAGAGTTTTTTTGTTTGTTTGTTTAAACGCGATTATCTTTGAAATTACTAGTCGGATTGAAAAATCATTTTGTATTATGATAGAAAGATTCATGAGGAATACGCTACGACCCACAGGAGTGGAGCAGTAACCAAAGACGTACCTTGTCACGGGTGAAACCGCGGGGTAATTCTAGTTAACCAATAATTTCAAGACACAAATTCTCTAAGGAACATTAATACGAAAAAAGCCGTTTTTATTAAGTTGATTTTTTTTACAAGCATTGGAACCGACAAACGAACAATCAAATCTTTTCCTCTATAAATATATTATCATGCGTCACGTTGTATGTCCGGGATGGACTCCTAAACTACTTAACCGATTTTAATTAAATTTGCACTCCGTGTGCAGTTTGATCTAACTTGAAAGATAGGATAGTTTTTATCTCAATTATTGGTCTTAATATATTTTGATTGCAAACCTGAGCCACAGCAACGCGTGGGCCGGTCAGCTAGTATAAGGCGCTTTGCACACGGAGCAACTTAAGTTGAGGTAACTAGCAACTCTTAAAAAGTTTCCTGTAAATGTTGCTAGTTGCTTTAACGTTGACGGTTGCCGCAACTTTATGGCAATCTGTGAGCAACTTTCACAGCCGAGCTGCCGTATGCCGTTGCCGTAGCGACACTGGCATTGCCGGGCACAGGGAGAGAGAGGGAGGGTGTGAAATCGCCCGACGCGTTGCGGTTGACGGTTGAGGAAACCGGCAACTTTAAAAACCGGTATAATATGTTAAAGTTGCTAGTTGCGGCAATTAGTAGGTAACTAACTTAGTCATCGATTGCAGCAACTAAAAACTGTTGACGACTGCCGCAACTCGAAACTCGAGTTGCGCAGTCCGATTGAAATATATGTAAACAGCTACATAACATAACATAACATCACGCCTGTAATCCCCGAAGGGTTAGGCAGAGGTGTACCCAATAGTACACCCACATTTCGCCAGTTATGTTTTTTTTTAGTCCCATGTAATAGGGGGCGAGCCTATTGCCATCAACCGGGCACAAATCCAGACTCCGAGGCTGCTACTGAGAAATTCCTAATGGAAAAACCCAATAACACTTTGCCCGACCCGGGAATCGAACCCAAGACCTCATGCACAGCAGTCGCGCTTGCAACCACTAGATCAACGAGGCAGCACACACAGCAGCAAACAACAAACAACAAACAAACAAAACAAACAGTTAGTTGCCAGTTGCTGCAATAGTTGCTCTGTGTGCAAAGCTCCTTAGTATAGATGGTGTCAAATAAGCAATTTAATATCTTCGTGCAGTACAAAGACTTCACTTGATGAGTCATAGCTTAAGCATGTCGCTGCAGGTCGCAGTCGTGATGACGTCACTATGTCACCGAACAACTTTATATGACAATCTCATTGTTTGCTAAAGCTTTGAGATAATACCCTACTTGTAAACAGAATGGATTTTTCTAACCACACCTGGAGGCAAAGCAGGTACTCTAAATACTGGAGATAGCAAATTTTACTCAAAACATAATTTTATTTTTGAAAATAAATAAATCTGCATTGAAATGGTCGTGTTGAGAGGATGAGTGAAAGACTATTGACAAAAGGTATTTATATGGCAGAGGTGAGTGGCAACGCCGGGAGGGGTCGCCCTAGGAAGACCTACACTGACCTTATTGGTGAGGTCCTTCAGAAAGGTCAGGTGCGGAGTACTCGTAACCGGCGTGCTTGAATTACGAGATATATGAACGTAGATGAGGCGAAAGGAGTATGTAAGGATTGTAGCAGCTGGCGTTCTGTAGTTTCTGCCTACCCCCTTGGGAAAAAGGCGTGAGTTTATGTATGGTATGTATGAAATAAAAACTAATTAAAAATATTTTTTTTTGAAACAAGCTTTAATTAAATATTATTACAAAATTGAGTATTGGATATTGTATTGTCATCAGAACTAAAGGTGTATGCAAAATTTCAGCTCAATCGGAAAACAAGAAATGGTCGAAAAATGTTTTGAAAATTTTGAAAGGACAACTTACAAACGTACGAACAGTGCAAGCTAAATAAAAGCTTGTAAAAACATGCGAATTCTTGCTAACCAGCCTTTATATTCCTCACGCTCGAGGATGGTGCCGGTGACATTTGTCAAACTGTTGCTTTTCACTCTTTAACGTTACGGGGATTTACAATCATGATTGAATATTTTAACTGCACACTAATATCATAGTCTTAAAATACAGAATCAGTAGTAAGTAAGTAAATAACTAGTTAATTAAATAATGTCACTGACTTGGTTATGCGATTCTGACATCCATAGATGAATTGCTGACATGTGTCACTCGCACCATCATAGAACGTTTGGAATATAGGTCCTAATCTGCACCGTTTTTGTCTTCATCTAAAATAGTGACGTCAAATTGACATCAGTGAAACAAACCGGAGACGACAATTTTAAGCTCATTCTCAGCGGCGACAACCGTCACACCGTCTCTTTCTATCTCAGTTAAACTGTCTTGCTTTCTCGCTCGCACGTTCGCAGTAAAGTATGTTTACCGTTAAATGAATTCTAGCTAAGTATTTTGTTGTTATGGTGCCAGCTGATTCCATTCAACACGCTGGTATGTTAGCGGGGTCAGCAGGAATGGTGGACATGGTGGATTTTTTAGGGTTACGTATCTCAGTCGGCAAAAACGGAACCGTTATAGGATTACTATGTTGTTTGTCTGTCAAGACCTTTTTTCTCGGGAACGCGTGGAGGTATCAAGTTGAAATTAGTATCAAATACTGAAGTCTGCTGCCATTTGGAGCAGTGATGAAAGCAAACTTCTAAGTCAATGCAATTCAAAGATATGGCTAAAAAAAGCGCCATAAACGGAGCATAAAATTCCGTATAAAGCGCTTTTGTTTTTCAATAGTTTAGATCTTTGGAGGTTTCTTCAATTAAATAAATTTGCCTGCCTCGTTGGTCTAGTGGTCGCAAGCGCGACTGCTGTGCACGAGGTCTTGGGTTCGATTCCCAGGTCAGGCAAAGTGTTATTGGGTTTTTCCATCAGAAATTTCTCAGTAGCAGCCTCGGAGTCTGGATTTGTGCCCGGTTAATGGCAATAGGCTCGCCCCCTATTACATGGGACTAAAAACATAACTGGCGAAATTTGGGTGTACTGATGGGTACACCTCTGCCTAACCCTTCAGGGATTACAGGCGTGATGTTATGTATGTATGTAAATAAATAACATAAGTAATCTTAATGTCTGCTAGAGTTACGCACAAATATCTTTTAGAAGGGCGTTGCAAAAATATGATAACCTAAAGGGGAGACGCCGGAGACGCACGCAGTATAAAAGAAGATTGCGAAACCCTGACCTAGTCTATGGTAATTTTGTGACATAACCAACAGCTTTTGAAAACCAAAAGTTAATAATTAAAAAAAAAACTAGAACGAATAAACGTTTTCTATTAATTAAGAGAAAATATCTTAATTAATTATTAACAGGGCCTGTTGGTCTAGTGGTTAGCGGCCCTGACTGCTAAACTGGAGGTCGTGGGTTCGATTCCCACCCAGGACAAACTTTGTGTGATGAGCATGATTGTTAGTTCTGTGTCTGGGTGTGTTTTATCTATAATATGTATGTATTTATAAAATTATATAAGTATGTATATCAGTTGTCTGGTTACCATAACACAAGCTCTGCTTAGCTTGGGATCAGATAGCCGTGTGTGAGTTGTCCCAAGATATTTATTTATTTAATTATTTCGTAAGATTTGGGCTGTCATCACCTTTGGGTGGAATTGAGAAAAATATCTTTACAAAATTATTTTTATTTAAAGATTTATTGCTTATTTTTTTATAAATCGGGGTTCGCCTGACTCAAAAAGTGGACACTTAAAATAACCCTTTCGGACGACCCCCGTAACATCACACTACGTCCTGCGTGACCGGAGCAGTAACCAAAGACCTAATTTTACGAGCATGAAAACATCATCTACCTAGCCTTTTCCCAATTGTTTTGAGACCGGCTTCCAGTCTAACCAGATGCAGCTGAATACCAGTATTTAACATGGAGCGACTGCCTATCTGACCTCCACAACCCAGTAACTGGTTAATACGATACCCTTTGGAAAGACTGGTTGTCAGACTTTCGGGCTTCTGACGACACGTAACGACTGTCAAAGATCTATGTATGACAGCCAGGACCAACGGTTTAACGTGCTTTCCGAGACACGGAACGATGTCAATGATGTCTAAGATAAACTTTAGAAAGTACTTATGAATTGAAAAAGTAACATTGGTACTTGCCCGGATTCGAACGCACAACCTCAAGCGAGAGGCGGGCGCCTCAACCACTACGATTTAAAATTATCTAGTAATTAGGAGAAAATGTCTCCGTTTAATTAAGTATTTCTTGAGATTAAAACATGCTGGACTCAAAATCCGATGTTTTAATATAATTTGAATACAAAACTGGTTTTCTAAGCAAAGTCAGGTTTTCTTATATGCAAAACATAGCTATTTATAGGATACCGTAGCCGAAGGATACCGACGGGTTAACTAAGCTTCTACTGTCCGTACGTCTGTCTATCAGCGGACTGTTTCTCATGAACCGTAATAGTTAAAGAGTTGAAAATTTTACATAGTGCGTTTTTATATATCTTTCTGCCCTTGTCCCATGTTACTTGTGGTCGGCGCAACACGTTTTCCTCTTCCATTCTGTCCTGTCAGCCATCATGCAATCACTTACTCCCTTTTCATTCATATCATTCTTCACACAATCCATCCATCTTTTCTTCGGCCTTCCTCTTGCTCTCCATCCATCCACATTCATATTCATAACTCTCCTGGTCACATGCGTTTCATGTGTCGCTATAACAACATTAAATATAAATAAAATAAAGTCGAAATTAAAAATGAAATGAAATGTATGTACTTATGTAATTTTTTGTATGTAGTATTAAATATTGTATGGTCGTACGGAACCCTGTGTGTCCGACTCGCACTTAACCAGTTTTTTTTATTAAAAATGCACAGCTTTGTCCGCCTTTTTCAAAATTAATTTATTTTTAATTTTGCGTTTTAATTTTAATCTGCGTCATGATGATTTAGGTGCTTGCCTTCGATATCGAGCTAGTGCCAATGTGAATTTTTAATTGATATGTACTTTCTATACTGTACAGAGTTACTTTCGCGTTTATAATATTAGTATGGATTAATCGTCCCTTCTTTTTCAAGGATGGGGAATCATCAAATGACTTCTTCCTCTCTGGGCGGAGCAGAAGGGAGTGTCAGTCTCTTACTAAAACCTATCCGTGTTCCTTCTAATGCTCTTTGCTTTCCAGGGCCGGGTGACTCTGGCACCGCTGTGTTGAGCTTGCGACTAGATATTGAACGTGTTATATTGAATGAAATTCACTACTTACTCACAGAGACGTAGCTAGGTAACCAAAGGCCTGGTGCAAAAAAAACAGGGGCCCTTACTTAACTACTTTTTTTGACGTTTCTTTTATATATTTTTTTTTTTCTGACTGTAAACTTTAAAACTACACATGTATATTTATATAGACATATAAATATACATGTGTAGTTTTAAAGTTTACAGTCAGAAAAAAAAAACAGGTAATACAGTGCGCTATATTTTGTCTATGGTGAGACCACCATAGACAAAATATAGCGCACTGTATTACCTATAAGATCTGTATTTTTTGTTACCTATGTTTTACAAATAATAAATGATTATTGATTATTATTAACTCTTTATATCAAGGGTTCCCAAACTGATTTTGTCTACTGCCCACTTTGAGAACCAATTTTCTAGCGCCCCCATTTTTAACCTACTTAAAAACCACCTATTATATGAAATTACAAATCGCTTCCTAAGTCTCTACACAACAAACGCCCCGATTTTTTTTCTGGGTTTCTTTCTGCCCCCCTTTAACCCTGCAGCGCGCACAAGGGGGGGTTACAACCCACTTTGGGAAAGGCTGGTTTATTTATTTCAAACTAGCTTTTGCCCGCGACTTCGTCCGCGCAAAAATAAATAAAATATAGCCTCTGTTACTCTCAGATAATAAAGCTTTCTAATGGTGAAAGAATTTTTAAAATCGGTCCAGAATTTATTGAGTTTATCCATTACAAACAAACAAAGATACAATTTTTTCCTCTTTGTAATATTATAGTGTAGAAAGATGTCGAATCTTGGCCCTTGGTAACTATGTTCTTGCTTATCTACTGTACTAACTAATCACCTACTTATTAATAGCAAAACCAGAAGAAAATCCACTAAGAATAATTGAATACATCATAAGTGTGTTTGCATATCATTACGACCATTAATTACGGCTGTAATCATTTCCTTGTTTCTCTGCTAATTATAAGTTGATTTTCGTAACGGGTTTTGAGTTAATTATCACTTTGAACCGAAAGGTTATTTCCTTTAAGAACAGTTTTCTTTGAACTGTGGCTGTAAGAGAAATCATCTAATCATACTACGTACATCTATGTACTTACACATAGATAAAATTGAAGTATCTATTTGTAAGACAAAACAGTTTAAATGCCTCTAAAATACACACAAAACATGACGCCTAATATCTCCATCTTGCCTTCTCTGTATGAGAAGAGGCTTTTGTCCTGTAGTGGGACAATAAAAGGCTATTATGAGAGGGATAACTGCCTCGTTGGTCTAGTGGTTGCACTGTACGACTGTTGGTTTCGATTCCCAGGTCAGGCAAAGTGTTATTGGGTTCCTCCATCAGGAATTTCTCAGTAGCAGCCTCGGAGTCTGGATTTGCGTTCGGTTAATGGCAATAGGCTCGCCCCCTATTACATGGGACTTAAACATAACTGGCGAAATGTAGGTGTACTAATGGGTGCATCTCTGCCTAACCCTTCGGGGATTACAGGCGTGTTTTAATGTTACATATGGATTGAAAAAGTCATTAGTAGGCTGGTATAGAACTCACAATCTCATGCATGAGGCGTCTAGTATCTGGTTTAAAATAGAAATCAACCATAGATTATAAACCGTCCAGGATGTTGAGAACTGGCTGGCGATGAATTTCTTAATTTCTAAAGAGATGTCAATTAATCGATATGGCTAGATTGTGAGTAAGTTTCAAGCTGGTTTATTTTTCATCCGCATTAAGTTACGTCTTTGGTGACTGCGCTGCTCCTGTGCGTTATAGCGTGATGTTATATAGCCTATACTATTCCTCATGAGTCTGGCTATCATATATACAACAAAGACTAGCTTCTACCCGCGATTTCGACCGCGTCAAATTTGATTTCTGCTTATAAACTTCGAACCCCGTTTCATCCCCCTTAGGGGGTGAATTTTGGAAAATCCTTTCTCAACGGACGTCTACTAACTATAAACTACGTAGCTGCCAAATTTTATCTTTATACGTCAAGCGGTTTTCGAGATTTCGTGATGAGTGAGTGAGTGATCTTTCGCTTGCATATTTAGATTTTTTTCATTTCGACTGGTAGTTCCAGAGATACACAAGCATACAAACTCTTCAGCGTTATTATGTTACCTAGTATAGATTTACCAAGTCAATCATAAATCTACAAGGAAAAGTAACCGCGAGTCAGTCACCGACGGGTTAGCAACCTATCATTACGCTGCGATGCCTATTTAAGTTTTCACCACAAAATGACATTATGACTCAAAAAATGGCGGCGGCGAATATAAAAAACGGTAGGTTGGCGCGCAATTTGAAAAAAGAATTGTGAGAAATGTGCGCTTTTTATTTGAATTTCGAATGACAATGGATTGGAATTACGTAAATTTTGAATGAAAATTCGAAAGTACTAGTATTCGAGGTACTTAGGTAATAGAAACACTTCAAGATTTTTGATAAAACATAAATATCTACCCACATATTTGGAAACCGAATTAATTTTCTGTTAAAAATTGAATTGCAACGACTTTCAATTTAGTAAATATGGTAGCAAACATAGGTAACATCAATAATTTGTAATGTTTAACTGTTACTGTAAATAATACAGTTGAAATATTTAGATACCGTTCCCAATTAACAATTTAATTTTATTAGTCAATAAAGTTTAAAGATTATCATGATTTTACCGGATTTAATAATTACTAAAAGTCTAATGGTCTCTCAACACACATTTATCTTTGTTTAAAATTGGAACGTTTGTAAATGTCATGTCTATTCTGCCTAGTATCATGCAAGTAGGTCTTAGTTCTCTATAGGCAAAACAATGTGACTTCGCCTACAGATGACTAACGTCTTAATATATTTCCACTGACTAGTTTTTGTGTCAATACAAAACGTTCGTCTTGTTTTTATGTCGACAGTTTGAGGGGCCCACTCAACCGGAAGTTATGCCTTCTAAAAATAATTACCCACAGACAATTTTATACGTAAAACTTTATGCAAAAAAAAGCCTTTAAAAACCGGTAAATTACGCAAGTTATTACTCAATATACAACAAGGTACTTAAGTAAACACTAATGAAGTTTATTTCAACAAATATTTAAGCAGAGTAGTTAAAAGTAACAGACAATTATTCAACCCTGCAAATAGCAAGAGAAAGCGCTTGTCACTGCTCTAGATTAAAAAAAAACTTACCTGTATCAGAAATCGTTGATTCCACAGACTAAACGTCTAGAAAAACACTTCAGAACAACAATATAGAACTGTTTTTTTTTAATAAAGAACCACAATACAAAAACTTGCTTTATACCTTCTACTCGCAAAAGAAAACTAACTTTTATATAACTGTTACTTACTTCCTATGCATCTAACCGGTTTAAACGTGATTAGTTAATAGATTTTAATTTGCGAAACTCACAGTAACGTTTGTTTAATTACAGAATTCGTATGTCAATATTATTTATTTGTTTTACAATGAGATTTTTGTTGGCGTGTTAGAATAAAACGGTGAAAGGTACGCAGCGCGCGATCACATCGACCCCCCGCACACAACTGACTTCCAACTCAAATAGTGTTACCAGTGCGCGAAGAAGGTTTTGCTTCCATACCAACTTAGTTTTTCTAATTCGAAAAAACGATTACTTCCTTAAACTACCAGCAATAAGACGCAATATCAACCGTACTTCCACATTTGAAATGAAAAAATAACCTTGTTTCGTACTATAATCATGATAGAACGCGTACAAAGAGTATTTTATCGTTTTGAAAACGAATAAAAAATACGTAATTGAATGACATTATAGGAAGGTAAAAAAAAAGGATTTCACACGTTCACTAACTAGTTCTATGTGTTGATAAGTTAATAATTATTCATTAATGGTTGATTGTACAGAGAGTTAATAATTATTCTCTTTAATAAGTACTTAGAGAAGTTTTAATGGCCATTTTGTTATGATTTAGACGCAAAAAGATGATTTAATCTTGATTTCTTGGTAACATGTTTTTGCTTCCATGTCTGTGTGCTTTAAACTAGTTAATCAGCTATCATTGGTCGTTTTTTGCTGGTGCATAGTAACATAAAGTACCTTTTGACTGCTCAAACCAAATCATTACACTATGACTAGGCTGTTAGAAAACCAGTCTTTTATTTCTTGCTAGCAAAACACTGATGGCGTCATGTTGCATTTTTTGTATATTTTTTTGCCAATTGATCACTAAAAAGCTGTTGCCTACTGGCTAAACGATGTTTTCAAAACGTTTTACTACTATATTTTCTACCATTTATTATTTATCTATACAGACTACCATAGTCGTTTGTAACTTAATTGTAAAAGTATAGTAACTACTCAAAACACAAAAATCCCATATGAAAATTGAGGTTATACAGCTGGCCACGCACAATGCTTGCTGATCGAATCTCGATACTCGCATCCACACACCTCTACCCGTATATAATAGAAAGAGACAAAGAGAAGAAGAAAGAGAAGAAAGGCGATCTGAAGGAACATAACGCATTTAACTAACGTAACGATTTTGCCACCAAACTTCTACCGCAATAAAAACACTTAATTATTTCAAAATCCTAATAAGTAATTTACACTTAAAAATTACCTACCAAAATTGTAGTTCACAATATTACCCACAAAACAAGCAAACATTTTTACTTGGCAACACCAAAAACAGGTGGTAAGCGGTGACCCGCAGGTAGCTTCGTTCCCAGTCACATTGCATAAATACTAAAGGCTTGTAAGGGATACTGTCTATGCGAAACGACTATTTAAACCTCATTTTGTACTATTACCATTTAAAAACAGAATAATATTCATTTATTTCGAGTTTTAATTTCAATATTCCTCATTGAAAGGTTTACCTACATTTTGTTAATAATTTGAACGTTATTTTAATGTAGGTAAGTATTTTAGAGACTCATTTTGAATGTAACAACATTTAAATTGTATAACCATTTATTTCTTAAAAGTTTTGTACAAAAACGGTTATTTGTTACAATAACGTTATTGCTTATTGAATTGTTAAATATCTCTTTCGCATTTAAGGGTTAGGAAGTAGTTCTTTCCCGCCCCTTATACGACTACTAATCAATTGACGTACTTTTTATGATCCTTCAAATTCTTGTCTATAGATTTTGTATGACAAATGACTATGTGACGTCATTTTTGTGCCGATGAATGCAATTAAAAATCAATTTTACAGTTAATAGGGCTCAAATAAAATGTTTCTGTAGAGAAGTTATTTCTTTGATTTATGGGTTATGGCGTCAACAACCAAAATGTTTATCTTTTTCATCACTGACGTCGTTAAAGAGAAACCTGGACTTATCCATACTATAATATTATAAATGCGAAAGTGTGTCTGTCTGTCTGTTACCTCTTCTCGCTTAAACCGCTGAACCGATTTAGGTGAAATTTTTTATAGAGATAGTTTAAGACCCGGGGAAGGACATATAATAGTTTTTATCTCGGAAATCACCCCCAAGGCGGTAAAAAGGGGGGTGGAAGTTTGTATGCAAGTACGATATAAACAAGTTCCACGCCTAAAATTGCCGTCTTATACAAGCGTGATGATCAAAGTTCGTGCCTTCTCTGTATGAGAAGAGGCTTTTGCCCAGCAGTGGGACAGTTATAAGCTGGTTTTATTATGTGGTCAGATTTATTGGTAAGTTCTTGATCAAGTCTCGGTAGTTAAGCATGATATCACATACAAACATACATAAACTCACGCCTTTTTCCCATGGGGGTAGGCAGGAACTACAGAACGCCACCTGCTACGATCCTTACATACTCCTTTCGCCTCATCTACGTTCATACATCTCGTCATACAAGCACGCCGGTTACAAGTACTCTGCACCAGACTTTTCTGAAGGACCTCACCAATAAGGTCAGTGTAGGTCTTCCTAGGGCGACCCCTCCCTGCGTTGCCACTCACCTCTGCCATATAAATACCTTAGCATGATAACATTTTATCTGAAATGGCGTTGGTAGTAGTGGAGCTGCCTTGTTGATCTAGTGGACGCAAAGCACGACTGCTGAGCTCTTGGATTACATTCCCAGGTCGGGTACAGTGTTATTGGGTTTTTCCATCAGGAATTTCTCAGTAGCAGCCTCGTAGTCTGGATTTGTGCCCGGTTGATGGCAATAGGCTCGCCCTAACTTAAACATAACTGACGAAATGTGGGTGTATTAAAGGGCTTACCTCTGCCTAACCCTTAAGGGAATACAGGCGTGATGTTATGTTATGTGTAAAATAGTGTGTTTGGTGTCAATGCACTCGGACAACTGTTGACAAAGGATTTAGTGTAGCTCTCTGTAATGTCATTTTAGTGAACGTGATAAGATAACCGAGGTTTTAAAGTTTAATTTAAAAGGTAACGCGGGCGAAGAGATTTGTGAAAATTAGGTATTAGAAGAAACTATCGCCGTCGCCTGCGAGCCTAAGCGTGCGATAAGGACAGCTGCAGATCCGAAAGCCTAAATGCCAAAGCCTAAATGTAAAAAGTATAACGGTAAGCCTATTGCCATCTACCGGGCATAAATTCAGACTCCGAGGCTGCTACTGACAAATTCCTGATGGGAAAACCCAATAACACTTGCCCCGACCTAGGAATCGAACCCAAAACCTTACCTATATACCTTATAGATAAACGAGGCAGTCGTTTTTGTATATTGTGTCAATTATTGTATAGTGGTACACGGAACCCTTTATGTGCGAGTCCGACTCGCACTTGGCCGTATCTTTTTTTTTAATTGGGATACTAAAACCCCGTCGTTATCAAGAAGAGAAGGTACAAGAATCTACCTAGTCATCTACAGAACGTACAAAACAATGCCTTTGCCTGCGGCTGTGTGGTGTCGCGGAAAATGTCACGGCTAACGACAAAAAGAATGCAGGAGCTGCGTGATACGACAGTTTTTTTTATCAACGACTAGCTGTGCCCGCGGCTTCGTTCACGTGGAACTAAGTGTACTGACTTTTCGGCTAGTAGGTATTTAATAAATTGGTTGCGTCATTTTAGACTAAAGGTGAAAATTGGGAAGAATTTTAATGTGGTTTAATATCAAAGTCAAAGTCATTTATTTGTTGTGTGTTTTTGTGTATGTTGTTTTCCAATTTTTATACCATGGTATAAAAATTGTGTTGTGTCACTATGTTTTGCCTTGCAAGGCGTACAAATTAATTAAAGAGCTGTATAAAGCTATAAAAATATAGTTTCATAAATAGTATCGAGTAATAAATAGATGGAGATAGATTACGTTGGTGATTTTGGCAGATATAAACCCATTTTTACTACTTTACTATCACTTTTCTCAGGACCAGTCTCGGAGCCTGGATTTGTGCCCGGTCGATAACAATATTCTTGCCCCTATTACATGGGACTTAAAAAACGTAACTGGCGACATGTGGGTGTACTAATGGGTACACCTCTGCCTAACCCTTCGGGGTTTACTGGCATAGTTTTATGTTTTTTAACTCACTTTAACTTTACGCAAGCACACCTCTGCCGGGGCCCCCTTTTGGTAACTAGCGTGATTAATAGACGAACCCTTATTGGCTATTCTATCTCATTCACATTTGACCATAACGTATACAAAACGACTTCAAACTTCTTAAAACCATAGACAATAATATTTTCCATTCTGTCCTTCTGTCATTAACGTTGACATCACTGTAAATGTCGCAGTGGAAACATTAATTTGAGTATTTACTTGATTTGTAATATTTAATTTTTAATTGCTTACTTATAATGACACATTCGTAAGTAATATTTTATTTATTTTACTCGCGTAGGGACGATAAACTTATTACCAGTCTATTATTGGCCCACTGTAGGGCAAAGGGCTCTTCTCATACAGAGAAGGCACCAGCATTGATCACCACGTTTGCTCAAGAAGGATTGGCGGTTTCAGACTTATTTTAATTATAAGTCTAGTTTTCCTCACCATTTTTTCTTTCACCGATGTCAGTGATGTCCAAAATAAACTTAAAAAGTAAATACATAGTCAAAGTCAAAATTATTTATTTGCATTAATGTGGTATGTACAATAGGCTCGCCCCCTATTACATGGGACTAAAAAAAAAACATAACTGGCGAAATGTGGGTGTACTAATGGGTACACCTCTGCCTAACCCTTCGGGGATTACAGGCGTGATGTTATGTACAAATATGGAAAATATAAATAAAAGTTCAGATACATTTCGCAATAAAAATGGCATGCAAACATAAATAGTACCTAAGTAACGACCAAGTCGTTATAAATAGTTATAATGCATTACGGTAGTGATATGATTTACATTGGATTTTTTGAGCCTATTACGAACCTATTACGAAATAGAAAATGTCATGATGCTTGCCTTGTACCGAAATTGCAATTTCGTGCTTATGAAAGATAACTATTTTCTAGTGACCATTTTTCAATACAAACGTAGACCCGATTTTTCTTCCTGGATTTCAAGCCCTTTTTTGTTTAAGGATGAGAAATCATCAAAGTACCTAAAAGCATTTATTTCAATTAAATCATATACAGGCACTTTTGAATCGGTCAGTTAGTCAGAAAGTTGAAGCTAGTTGCTCGTTCCAAAATGGAGGTAGACCTCTATGGATCATTAAATGATTTCATCCGCTCTGGGCGGACCGGTAGGGAGTGTCAGACTCTTACTGACGAAAACCCATCCGTGTTCCTTCTAGTGCGTTTTGCGTTCCAGAGCCGCGGTAACTCTTTCGAACAAAATCCGCAACCCAGGCAGGCACTGGCCCTAGGATTTTAAGCCCAGAGTAATAATATTTTAACAGCGGAACGATGAAGTAAGGCCTCTTACGTCGTTCCGCCGTCGTCGCCGCTCCGCCGTTTCGTCTTTTTGTCTGTTTTCATGCGTTTCTCGCTTTTTTTAAAAGAATCATCGCCCCACCCATACTACGCATTTCTCTTCTATCACAGGTGCGTTTACAAACGTATTATCTCACTAACACAAACAAAAACTCTCAATTATGGCTTCTGTAGAAAAAGACACAACAATAAAAATAAATAAATAAATAATCTAAACACATAGCAGCGTGTCAAGCCAAATTCAAACTATAGTTCACGTAAAGTACAATAACATACATAAATACATAAACTCACACTTTTTTCCCATGGAGGTAGGCAGAAACCACAGAACGCCATCACCTGCTATGATCTTAACAAACTCCTTTCGCCTCGTCCACGTTCATACAAGCAGGCCGGTTACAAGTACTGCGCACCTGGAGAAAGAGTGCCGTGGAGTTTCTTGCTCGTTCTTCCCCATAGAGGCTTACCTCCGTTTTGGAACGAGCAACTAGCTTCAACTGTCGGACTAACTGACCGACTCCTTAACAATTTAAAAGTGTCTGTAAATGGTCTAATTGAAATAAATGTTTTGACTTTGACTATATAACCTCATTCCTCACTCTATCTTTCAAATTACAATAACTATGGATGACATTGCAGTTGTTCAAGATGTGCGTTTACGGCACAATTTGAGAGTGCTCTAAAGATGCACAAGCAGCTTCATCACGATTCCAAAGACAGCTGTTCGGTGCTCAGTAAGACAACCAAGTTGTTAGCGGTAAGATTTAAAGACTATTTGACGTTTTGTGTCAAACTGACATTAAGTTGAATGAATGAATTATCATTCATTCAATTTAATGTCAGTTATGTAATGTTACAAATTATCATTCATTCATTAATTGAATTTAATGTCAGTTTATTTGCAAGGACATGGAATTAGTTAAACAATTTACTAGCTGACTCAGCGAGCTTAGTACCGCCATTTTTATTTTGGTATTAAAAAAAAAACTATATTATTATGTTGGCCGATTCTCAATGACTCCAAGACATTAATTCGCTAAAGCAACACTTCATTTTAGACCTTAAAACCCGATTAATTTTTAATTAACTTCATAATGGATTTTAAGTTTCTTTGAAATCACAATTTAAGCATAAAAATGACGTCAAATAATTGTCGTATATGTAATTAAGATTTGATATTGTATAGTATTCATATTACTAATAAGATTTTAGACATTAAGTTCTTGCTATTTAGCCCTCTTCCTCTCTCTTAAGTTTAAATTGCTGTGCCCGACAGGGTCCATAACGATTCTGTACTTTTATATTTTTATAAGACCATAATGGAACGCAATAAATGATTGATTAAGTAATTGGTCATAATTTACGATTGCCTTACGAAATCTTAGAGGGAGTTGCGTTTTGAAGATCATAAAAAGTTTTTCAGTTAGCTAGTCTTTTTTTTTAGGATAGGTTATTAGGAAATCATCAAATTACTCTTCCAGCTCTGGGCGGAGCAGAAGGGATTGTAAGACTTTTACTGACTAAAACCCATCCGTGTTCCTTCTAGTCCCCTTTGCATTCCAGGGCCGAAGTGACTCTTTCAAACAAATTTCGCAACAATAATTCCAAGAAATAACTTCTTTAAAAAAACGTTTAACTTTAGCCCTGAAAACCTGATTAATTTTCAATTTACAGTAAAATTAGATTTTTTGTGGCTTTGAAATCAATAAATAGTTAAACAATTGAGTTGCTAACTAAGTGACGTCACAGGCCGCTGTTGCCATACAAAACCTGTGGAAAAATCGCGTTTTGACAGGTCATAAAAAGTACGTCAATTGTTTGATGGTGTCAACTAGCCTATTAGGTAGATTTGTCTAATACCCAATTAGTTCTCTCACCACTGCAATCCTTCCCTGTATGACAAGGCGCTCTGTCCATTGATAAAACACCTCGTACGAATAGTCGTTGTATAATAAAAACAAAATTTTCAGAAGAAGACCACGACCAGAGTCCCTTCACTCTATCCTAATATCAAGCCTAATAATGAAACAAAACGTAAGTTGAGTTGTGTAGCGCCAAGTTCAGCTTACAAAGACTGACACAAGTGTACCACACACATTGACATGATTGACATGACACATTGTCCAGATAAGCGGAATCTGTATGGTTTATTCTTCAGAGTACAATCTCAGATTCCCTGCTTGGTTATCATAATGATAGTAAGCTAGAAAAAGTTCATCCTCGCACACTATGAGTATCATCAACAATAATTAACACAGCATACAAAAATCCTAACTAATATTATAAATGCGAAAGTAAGTTTGTTTGTTTGTTACCATTTTACCGCTTAAGCCACTGATCCGATCATCCAGAAATTTTGCATATACATTGCCAGGTGTACAGGAACGAACATAGGGTACCTTTTGTCCCGAAAAAAAGTACTGTTCCCGAGAGAAATCACAATAACGTTCTTATGATGATAGATGGCGCCACATGTCTTTCGAATTATGATCGAATTGTAAACTTAAATTGCGAGCGAAAGCTACTAAGTTTATAATCGTAAAAAAGTTATTATTTTGTACAAACGAATGGTATTCGGGTTTATTCCTTTACTTGCTTACTAGTTTTTGCCCACAGTAATTAAATAGATTATGTCCTTTCTTAGGGTTCAAATTTATATCGTACCAAGTTTTACCAAAATCGGTTCAGTGATTTAGTCGTGAAAGCGTAACAGACAGACACACAGAACAGAGTTACTTTTGCATTAATAATATTAGTATGGATGTATGTATGGATGTTCAGTAAAACAACTTATCTATTCCCTAACAGCGCTAGGCCGGACATCATCAGCGACACGGTTGCTAGACAAGCTGCGTGCGCGCATCTCTAAAAGCAGGACGCTGTTCTCACACCCGGAGGAGAACCTAGATGAGACAGCTGTCACTACTAACGATCTTGAAGTGGCTGTAAGTAACATAACATCACGCCTGTAATCCTCGAAGGGTTAGACAGAGGTGTACCCATTAGTACACCCATATTTCGCCAGTTATGTTTAAGTCCCATGTAATAGGGGGGCGAGCCTAGTAGTAAGTATTTACCTATATTATCGAAATTTAAGTTTATTAAGGAACAGATGTCATATTTGAAAATTTTAAGGTTATTTTTAAGACCACTGAAGCAAAAATTATAACAACTTATGCTCTCGCCCGGGAACCATACTTTTTTATGGGATTAAAAGCCTATTCCAGACTATAATATTTTTCTATGCCAAATCTCATATAGATTCAGACCGTTCCGCCAGTTGGGCGTGATTGAGTAATAAATATGAATCCAAACTTTTGCATTTTTAGTAATAGTAACTTTCTTGAGGATTTGCAAGACGTAGCGTAACATCGGGATAGATGGAAGAAATGGAGCGAGGCCTTTGCCCAGCAGTGGGATAGTACAAGCTAGTTAATAATAATAAATACGATAACTGGACCCAATGTGTGGATGAGCTAATTAGTGAAAAATGCGACAGATTAAATGATGTTCTTCTTTCCGACTAGGATACATCAATGAAGATCGAGGACTCCCCAGAAGTAGTTCTGCCAGAACCCTCAATATCCCACACAGATGATGTCTCAAAGCTTCTAGAAGGAAAAGACATGTTCGGATGTCATTTGTGTAATTTTGATGCTGATAGGTTTGTATTTTTATTTGCTGTTTCCTCACGAGCTGGACTGGACCTGGTAAAGGTCGCAGGAAAAGGCTGTATGCGAGCAGCACAGGACTGGACATTGTGGCTATCTTTAGGAGAGGCCTATGTCCAGCAATGGACGCGTGTGGGTTCATCGCCCAAACTGCTTAAACCCAGCGGAAAATGGATAGTTCGATTTCGAAAATCACCTACTAAAATAAACTTATTTATTTTGTTATTGATTTGTAGTCAGAATAACTAGCATAAGTAGGTACCTTGGTACCTTAACATGGTATGGAATCGACTCACTATTAATCTACCTCATCACATCTATCTATCATATAAACATCTATCCATACTTTAGCATAAATACAGAGTGTTAGTGTAAACACCGTTATTCTTGAAACCAGTGGTTTGGTTTCACTAATAGAACGTTAATTCAATGAAAAAATATCTTTTTTTTTTAAGTAAAATCTCCGTTTTTCCTCAAAATTATTTCACCCTATATTACAATGATGTAATTAGTTAAAACTTATGTAGGTAGTTCTAACGGACGGCCAGTGCAGCAGGTCAACGCCCTTTGCGGTGATTACGTAACTGGGGCGCATAGTATCCATGAATTACGGACGGTGTCGGACAGATTTTTTTTTATTATTGAAAGAAAACTTTGTTTATTTATTTTTAAATTCAGATAAACATTTTTTATAATAAATAAAGTACCTATGGTTTTAGTGACAACGGTGTTTACACTAACATAAGATTTTGTTGTTTTACTCTCGTACAATAATTTGCACCTACCATATTATCTCTTCACTACCTTTGGTTGACTGTTAGAGAATGCCCAAGTCATTAAGTTTTCCTTTGTATTTTTTGTTGCATAAAATTTAAATAAAGAAAACTTATTTCCAGAATAACAGTGCTAGACAGGCATCTTCTAAACCACCACAAAATAGGTCTAGACAGCCTACTCAAACTAGTAATGTCTAAAACAAAAGACGGTTTGTCTGAAGAAGCTCCAACTATGTCCTTATACGGTATTCGAAGACCATACTACAAACCACCCGTCGAGATAATAGAAGAAGGTGAATTCGTCATTGAAACTGTGACTCCAAAGATTAAAATCCTTAAACACGCTTCAACAAACACTGAGGACGTATGGTCAGACCTTCCAGATTTTAAGAACAACTGTAAAGTAATTACGGCAGAGTTAGAAAAGCTGATAAACTGTCCGTTAGAAAAATGTGATAAGGAAGAGTTTCTGGTTAAAATGCAGACTCTGAACGAGTGCATGTGCAAATTTGTGGATTCTTCTAATACGTTGAAGCTGGTTTTAGCTAAGGAGTTGGATTCGAAACATAATGTACGCAAACAGCTGGCTTCGGATCAGAATTTCTTCGATTTGTGTTTAGGAGAGTAAGTATTTACTTTCTTCTTATTTTTGAGTCGATGATATGAGCCAATCTCTTTGGTTTTTCTCTAGTTTTTAGTCCTAAAATTACTGGACCGATTCGAAAATTTTGTTCACTCTTGAAAAGCTTCATTATCCTCGAGTGACATACGATGTATTATATTTTCAAAAAAGTTAGGGATCGGGATAGTTTTTGGGCTCAGTAGGTGGCCACGTTTATCGCGGCATTAGTAGCGTTGTTAATGTTCTCTAAAATCAGGGGCGGACTGTGAATTTCTGGGGCCCTGGGCTAGCACTACTTGGGGGGGCCTACCTTAAATTAATAATAAAGTTGTTGCCATTTTGACAAAGAACGGTTTGCCATAATGATGTATAGATTTACGGTACATAAAGGAAACAAATTAGGCCAATAATAGTTAATCATTACAACCGAGACTAAATTGTAGAAATGGAGGCGAGAGTGTAGTGATAAGATAGGTACCTACTCTTGTACTTTTTCTTCAATGAGGGCCCTTATAATCATGGGGGCCCTGGGCTGCAGCCCAAAATGCCTATACATCCGCCCCTGTCTAAAATGCAGATGTAAGTAGTTTAATCGTGAACTATCTCTGGAAACTAGCCAAGTACGCAGAAGATATTATAGCGCACAAGTGTGTGCACAAACCAGGTGCACTCAACCTCCTTCCATTATTCTCATAGTCCGATGACACGTTAATCCGACACGACCGGGGAGAGATCAGGCGCAGGACCAACGGTTTTACGTGCTTTCCGAGGTATGGGGGTGTCACACGACCAACTGCCAAATTCGTAATGGAAAACCTGCTTGGCGGTAATGAATAATGATATTTTTCGTTTTTCACAGCAATAGGAATACCTCTCGCGTATGGGACCGAAGTCACAGCGACACTATGGACAGGAGCAGAAACAAGTATAGTAAACATACAAACATTCATACTTTACCTAACCTTGTTTTTATTAATATCGATGCGACATTTATTTGAAAGCCTTTAGCTAGCTTGTCTAAAGCTAGCAGCCTATTTCTCTTATTTATTTTATTACTAGTTATTGCCAGCGACTTCATCCGCGGTAGCAGGTGAAGTCGCGAAATAAAAAGTAGCCTTCGTTTTTTGGGGTTCAAACTCACCCCGTACGAAATTTCGTCAAAATCTGTTCAGTGGTTTAGTTTTGAAAGCGTGACAGACAGACTAAGTTACTTTTGAGTTTAAATATTGTATGGATAAAATGGTGTTGAAAATCAACAGCTAGTGTCTTGAATTTGATGAGGATGCAAGTGCATCTCTTTGTATGACGAAAATGACACGTCGAATGATAGGTGATGAACGATCGTAACTGTTTCAGCTTCGATGAATATTCTTTCCGAGTATACCTTCTTTCCTTCGGCCACCGTAGCTCGCGTCCTTGGACCAAGAGTCCAAGGTCGACGGCGCGTTCTGTTCGCGCGCGCCTCAAATAGCTGTCAGCACAGGGACGGGGCCAACGCCTGCCGGGGTTGCGGGACGTCTTATCAGGATACCGTGGCCCCGGAACGTAAAGGGCAACAGAAGGAACAGGGTGGTTTTTTAGTCAGTAAATGTCTGACAGCCCCTTCGGGCGGAAGGGCGGAAGGAGTCATTTGACGATTTTTACAACCTAAAAAAAAAGCGGGTAACTGTATTAGAGTACATTAACGTAACAACCTGTGTTTTTATGATGACAAATAACGTTTTTCTATCTACTGTTTCAGAGGCGAAAAGAAGTTTTCATCGGAAAGTTTTTACTTCTAATTTATAATCATTTGTGGAGTTTTAAGATACTTTAATAATAAACTATTGAATATTTTATGTTTATAATTATTTTGTTGCCTTGCCTGAGACTTAAGGGTGGTTACACCGGCGAGGAGAGGCGAGGCGAAGATTGGACGGGCGAGAATCGAAATTACGTTATATGTAACGACCCGTGTCGCGCCAACTTTGAGATAATAATATGCTAAGCCACTGGGTAGTTTTCACCATCTTTCTAAGTTCCGATCAAATTATTTCCGTGGACTCCCAATGCCCCTCTAACTGTTGGCCTGAAGAAGAAACTACCAGATTATTAAAACTCATCCTTAAACCACCTGCATTCAAAACGCATGGTTTAAAACAATATAGATAAACTATTAGTAGGCATATAATTGAGAAAATAATATCCACGCGTTTTGTAGTAAATAACAGCTTTATTAAAAACAATTACAAAAAAACTACGATTAGAACAATTGGAAAAACAATTTCAAATTCATGACAGGCATCACCATAGTTATTTAAAATAAAACTTGTAAAAACTACCATTTATTACCAACGTCATCTTGCTGTTAAGAAACTACCAACTAGACATCATCTACATTGCTCTGGCAACACTGTTCTTCATTCAAATCCCTACAGTGCTCGCAGAACAACACCCCGGCCTGCTGTTTGTGTGGATTTTCATAATGGCAACACAGCATATAGATACATTTGTCACACTTCTCCTTATTCACATCATGACTGCACTCGGTTCTCATGAAAGAATCTCCGCTGGACATGCAAGTCTGGCAACATTTACAGCTATGTATCTCATTGTGATTATTGCCAAAATTCTTTTTTACATTCCCCGAGTGATTTGTGATTACTAATGGCAACACTCTGGGCCCATTTCTGACTACGGGACGGTTAGAGTTTTCGATATTTCTGCTAGCTTTTCTTACCGTTGCGAACATTCTATTAACTTCTTCTATCGCGTCCTTCGACCTAGATTTCTCTTTTAACGAGTACTTCAGTTCTTCCAACTTCATTTGAGGTATTGATGACGACTTATGCTTGGGTAAGTCTATCGAAAGATTTTTCCTTAGATAAATCGGCTGGGTACAGTTGACAACAGTGAACTTCCCATTTTCGATAACACTTTTTTTGTCATCAATAGAGTACTGGAAAGTGCTAACAGTCAATCTAGGTTTGTCTTTACGATTCGTTTCTTCGATTTTGTCTACTGTGGAAACTGCTACGTCTTTTAAAAGACCAGATTTGACTTTCTCTTTGTTGATATCTACTTTTTTATTTTGGAATACTGTTAGTACTTCGTTTAGTAGAGTTAGACCTTGGGCTACATTTGTGTCTGAAGTTTGTACTGTCTTGACATTGGGGTCTCTTGTCTTACCTTGTTCTGTCTCTGCTTGTAATCTGTCTTGCTTGTTTCCATTGCAATCTCTAGACTTATCTCTTACTGTGCCAGAAATGTCTATTACTCTATAATCTGTAATCTTATTCTTTGACGCAAAACTTGTACAAACACTGTCCTTTTCTGCTCCATTCCTTTCCCGTTCTTTAGTTTTTCCGCTCCATTCTCTGTTCTTTTGACAAATGGGGCAATTTTTTGGGACTTTTTTACAACACTCGCAATTCCTGTCTTCCGATTTTCGGTTTAAGCATATAGAACAAACGTACTTATTATGAGCTTTGTTGCAACATTTTTTGATTGCATTGTCTTCCATGTTGCGTTTCTGGCACTGATCTTCACTCTTGTAAGTAGTTATGTGTATACAAATTCCTTTACTTCTTGCTTCCGATATCATGTGAAGCACTGAAAAATCATAGATGGGTTAAAATTATTGTGCCTCCTTGAAACGACTTTTACTATGTCAATTACTAAAAGTTGTCTGCCTGGACCGCTTCGTTGGTCTAGTAGTCATAAAGGTCTTGGGTTAGATTCCCATGTCGGGCAAAAAGTAATCGGGATTTTTGATCAGGAATTTCTCAGTAGCAGCCTCGGGAGTCAGGATTCGTGTCCGGTTGATGGCAATAGGCTCGTCCCTTATTACATGGGACTTAAACACAACTGGCAAAATGTGGGTGTACTAATAGGTACACCTCTGCCTAACCCTTCGGGGATTACAGGCTTGATGTACTAAAAGTTAAAATAGCCGACCCTTTTTACAAACATTCGTTACATAGTCATCCCTTTGTAGCATATGCGAGGTGCAAGCTTAACTCGACGGGGTTGTATTTCTAAATGCCAAAAGTAATCGTTTTTAAATCTTTAAAATATCTTACTTCACGCATACGAACTAATATATATCTTTTCATATTTCCTCCCAACTGTTCTTGAATAAATTTATTACAAAAATCAATATGTAAAAAAACAGATTTAAATCTACGTAAAAACACAATGTAAAAAAATAAATATTTTTGGCTAATGTCAAAAAAAATATTTGAATCTGACAGAAGAATATTTTTATCAACAAAAGTCTATCTTGTTTTTATTCTTATATGAAGGTTTTAACCTATGTTCAACTCTGTAGGAGAAAAATACTAAATTATCAAATCCCGTTACTCTGGGTTGGCTCGGCAAAAGCCTTCCGCCATTTCTTCCATCTCTCACAACTTTGGGCTACGTCTTGCTAATTTTCAAGGAAGCCATCCAAGTCTTCCCGCCATCACCTTCGTGGTTAACCGCGGCCATTTTGGGACACCAATCTTGTGTTCTTCCGGCTTATAAGTACTTCGACACATAGAGCAGCACGGGCCACCGGCGGGTCCGGTGATCCATGTTACTCTATGGCTTCGTTATCTATACTATGTGTAATATAATAAAGCTAAATAGTTTCTTGATTGTTTGTTAAAAAGCGCTTTTTTCTGGAACTCGTATTTTCAGAGATCAGCGCTTTATACTATATAGACAGATTCATGAAGATATATGGCAGAAGCTAGTTCTATAAATATTATGGATGCGAAAATTTGTGAGGATGTAAGGATGTTTGTTAGTCTTTCACCCAAAAACTACTGGACTGATCTGGATGAAAAATGGTATACGTATAGATTATAGTCTGGAATAGCACATAGGCTACTTTAATAATACTTGTTACATGCCTAAATCGAACCCGCGCCATACAGCGCAGCAGCCGATCACTCAGCCACGACGCCAACTGTGTCACACAAAGTTCAAAGTTCTTAGACCATTGATCCTCGACCTTCTCAAAACTCTATGATAAGATTCTTCTTTTTCAAAACGGCGGATGCTTCAAGAACTGTCAAATCTAAAACATTAAGTGATATGTCAATTATTAAATGAAATAAACTGAAAGATCCCGAAAAAAATTCATTGTAAAAATTTTAAATTCACTGTATTTTTTTTAAGATTTCAAAAAGTGATATCAAAATATTTTAAGCTTTCAGCGTCAAGCTTGTGTGGGCAAGAAAATTGCCAATTAAGTTTGTTTACAAAAAAATGTAAAATTTGGATTTCCATTGAACATTTTGCCGTACGCTCACATTGAAGAAATTTGTTAGTATATTTTGTATTTAATTTTCTTTGTCTAAAATGTAGTTTGGATTAAGCAAAACTTTGCAGTATCATTCAGTACTAAATTAACTCTATAACGGTTGTAAAATTGTTGTAAAAATACACTTTAAAGCCATATTATTCCCATTATTAAGATATTTATTTTTGGAATCTTCTGGTTGCGGAGATTTTGAAGGTCAAAGTTAAAACCCATCTTTGATTACCTCCACGACCCTGTACTGTTTCATACAAGCACAATATTTTGCATGCGTACTGCCGTAAACAATGATTATTCACTCCAAAGAATAAAAGTGGTTTCTCAGCAATTATTTATGCTCAACGTTACTTTATTTGATAGACAGTATGCATAGTTATGTTGTGATGTGTCTTTTACAGTCCTTGTAATATTCCTTGATTTGAATTTCTTAGCATCGAGTTAATATCTAGGTCCCCCATGAGGTAGACCAACGACTTAATAAAGGTCTCGAGAAACCGCTGGACGCGGGCCGTAAGACCGGTCATTATGGCTAAATTTAGAGAAGGCCTTTGTCCAGCAGTAGACGTTAAGCTGATTTGAAGTTAATACTTTAATAAAATAACATTCCAGAGAACAATAATTGAGATCAGTTAATCGAAAACGCAATCAAAAGTGAAAACATGCAAGCGCATAAAATAAATAATGATAAATAAGAAGAAATGAAAGTAAGTAAAGCTGTTTATGTGAGGAAATGTGATTTTATCGCAGAATTAAACAGAGACTATCAATATTACGCAACAAACATCATAAGGGACGGAGAATATACGCCTGAAACGTCAAGATATGAAGAGAAAACCCATGAAGTGGGCTGCCAATACGATTGTAAAAGAGATAACAGAATATGCACTTGTAGAAATCCGTCACCGGTCAGACGGAGACAGGAGGTCAGGTATTTTGGATCGCCAAAACAAATATATGCTTACCAAGGCTCACGGAGCTTCACCGAGATTGGTGTGGGCAGTGTGAAAGCACTGCAGAGGAAGAAAGTTAAAAGGATATATCTACCGGAGACTTCAGAGAGGGGAGTCGGTAGTTCGGATTTGTCTTCCTACATTTTACGTAAGTTTTAGAAGTTAACATTTATTTGCTATTTATTGTGTAGATCTTTATCTGTTAGGTAAGGTATTTATATGGCAAAGGTGAGTGGCAACGCAGGGAGGGGTCGCCCTAGGAAGACCTACACTGACCTTATTGGTGAGGTCCTTCAGAAAGGTCAGGTGCGGAGTACTCGTAACCGGCGTGCTTGTATGACAAGATGTATGAACGTAGATGAGGCGAAAGGAGTTTCAGAGTATCATAGGATCGTAGCAGGTGATGTTCTGTAGTTTCTGCCTACTCCCAATGGAAAAAGGCCTTTCGATCGAGACGTCCCACCATTTCCTACGTGGTCTCGTAAATAGATAAAATATATATTTTCTTCTTTTAGGAAGAACCAAACAGCATCGCGCTAGTAGTTACTACGAAACTAAAAGAACATCATCAAAGTGCGTCGGAGGATTACTGGAATGCAATACTGGATGTGTAATGAATGAGAAGTTATCCCCAATAGTACAGACTATATCTGGATCGACAAGCTACAGAGAATCAATAGTAAATAGAAACATTGAAATAGGAAGCAGCTCTGTAGTGAAAAATATAACAAATACAACAACACAAGTAGAAAAAGCAAGCAAAAAGGATTTTGATATGAAAACTGAAGTGAAAGTTGAAGAGATTATACAACCAATACTAATAATCCATGACGATCAGACGGAAATGAAAACTATAACATCACGTAGAACTTCGGAAAGAAAACCTATAGAGAAAACTTCCTCTTCAGATTCGCTATTGCAACATGTACATAATCTGGAGAATCCTAGTGACGAACCAACAAGCCATTTGTCCCTAGAGGCAGACGATCTTATGGAAAACAAACTTGAAATAGAGTACCGAAGTATATTTGCAGCTAAATCCAAATCTAAAGATTCAAAATATAGTGCCGAGAAACCGACATCTGAGTTAAAGAGTACTTCTACGTTGAAGCGTAGATTTGAAGCTTTACGAAGAGGATTAGCTAAGAGAGATGACTCAAAGAAGAACGCTGTTATTGTCAGTAAAATATCGAGTCAAGTTAGCGGACGGAGTCATAAGGATGTCTCTATAAATTCTGATCCACCATCTTTAGAAGGAAGATCTTTTTCCAATACAAAACCTTATGCTCCGTTCGTAACTAGGTATAGTCGAGACAAGAATATGTATAATCCTAGGACTTCACACTATAGGCGTGCTGTAACGAACAAAAAGGAAAGAACTAGCGCTGATTGGTCCTCAAAAGCAGCTGATGACGACAGTGAAGGCCAAGGCGTTAAAGGCATGTTTAAGCTATGGGGGAAAAAGTTTAACTTGGAAGATGATCATTATAAAAGACGTTGCACTCCAAAATCATCATATACATCCCCAAGGAGAAGCCCCAAGAACAGAATCGATGCATCAAAAGTACAAGCAAAAACTATTAGTAAACCAGATGATATGATGATGGATGAGAAGAGAGAAGGCAGAAAGTTCTTCTTCTTTAAAAAGAAGAACAAAGAAAAGCATTATAAAGCCAAGAAAGGCGTTACTGCAGGACGATGTGAAGTTAGAGATGGACTGGTGATCAAAATCCTTGGCGGTAATGTTTACGATCCGACAGATATAGACAAGGACACAGAGATGGATGACGATAGTTACGAAGAAATAATCAGAAAATCATGGCTTAAAAAATTCCTTACGCCTTCAATTGATTCAAGGCACAGCGTCAAAGTCCGATGGAACAACAAAAGATATGCCCCAAGCAGTAGTACAGTTTTCGAACTAATGGACAATATATACAAAGATTCCAGCGAAATTTTTAGATCAAAAAGTCAAGTGACAGTTCAGTCATCACACAAATCTTATACAAGACAACATTATGGCTTTGTACGACAAAATATAGAAGCCTGGATGATCCCTAAAACTATAACAGACAGACCAAAGTTAATACCAGTCAAGCAACTTAAACAACAACAGCAAAGATCATATAAATCAGACGAAGATAGGAAAGACAACATGGAAGTCAGAATTTCAGATCAAAAATGGTTTATTGACAAATCTAAAGCGTTCTCACATAAAATAGAAGTTGTACTACACTCTAAAAATTTCAGGAAACTAAACAAGGAAGAAAGTTCAGAATATCTAAGGATTGATATACCAAAAGGATTCTTCGTTGATTCTAGTAGTGATGATAATCACAGACCTACGAATCAATCCAGTGATGAGGAGGTTTATAAAATTGTCGAATATGAAACTGCAAGCGACTTGAAAAAGGATAAAGCAGCGTGTAACTTTAACATAGGAGATCACAAACAAAACACAATAAAAGTAACTGTCAGTGTAAAGGAAAGTAAAAAATGTGTTTCTAAAGTTTTGGAGACGATCAATAGACAGCCAACGAGTAGAGACGTGGTGATTCAAGGCAGTAATGTGCTAATACCGAAAAGATGCGATGTCATCGGAGTTGGAATCATTACGCAGAGAGATTTGAGCCAAATACGCAAACCAATGTAAGTGTTACCTACAGATAAGTTGTATTGTAAGATTTTCAATATATTTTGAAAACTCAATTAGAGTACTAGACACCACAAGAGTGTCGCTCAGAAAAAAAATAAACCTTTCATTTATTGTTTTGTCTGTAAACACCAGTAAGCGATTGTAATATATGAACGTGACCGTGCACACAAACATTTTTTTATTAAAAAAAAAACTTTTACCCGGCCTAGAAATTACCCCTGTTTCGAGGGTACATTTACAAACACATACATAAACAACCAGACCTGGAACAACTACCTGTAGGCCATACAGATTTTTATTCCCTGCGGGAGTCCGCAAGGCAAACATAGTACTTAGCCACTGCGCCAACCGTGTCGTGAAACTCAAATTATTCACACATAACATAACATCATGCCTGTAATCCCCGAAGGATAAGGCAGAGCTAAACCCAATAGTACACCCACATTTCGCCAGTTATGTTTAGTCCCATGTAATAGGGGGCGAGCCTATTGCCAACCGGGCACAAATCCAGAATCCGAGGCTGTTACTGAGAAATTCCTGAAAAACCCAATAACACTTTGCCCGACCTGGAAAATTAAATTAAACCAACACCGCATGCTCAGCAGTCGCGCTTTGCGACCCCTAGCCAAAGAGGCAGTCGACTAAAAACTAATGTGTATACTACAAACGATTTTTCTATTTGCAGCTTGAAGATTCAAGATGACTTTTCCGATGAAGAATCAGAACATAATATTCTGAGGCCTCACGGAAAGAAATGCGAATTTGCTGAGAGTTACCTGCAAGAATACTATCGGCACTGGACTCCTCTGGGTATCGACTTATACTCCTGGTGCGTCAGTGATTCACAGCTCAAATGCTGTTCAGAACACTCTAGATCCAGCTACGTTTATCCGGGGGTTGTAACAAAATCCTGCCCCAACATTTTGGACGACTTCCAAACGTCTGCTATCGTCTCGTCGTGCGGCAATCCTTCTTGTAGCCAATGCCAATATAAGCAACAAGACTGTTCGAAACCACCGCCCCCCTCTAAATGTGCATGGTTTAAAAACAAGAAAAAATCTGGAAAAAATGGTGTTGAGACAAGAGTTTGTCCTAAAGATTCCATCGAAGTATTTAAAGCAAGGAAGATATATGCAGCAACTTTGAAGGCGAAATGGTGCTCCCCTTGTATGGATGCGGAACAGCCTGAGGACTGCGAGCAGAAGTATCCGATGAGTCCCGAAAGCAGGTCCGGACAGAATTTGCCGACAACCGAGTGCCCGAAGCTAATGAAACCTTGTTGTAGACCCTTGAAACCGAAACCAAAACCAGCTCCATTCAAGAAGCATGTGTCGATGCCTGATTGCGAGGAAATGAATGAAAGGCTTGCTAAACAGTTAAGCAGCACCATGCCCGATAGTATTTTGCAATTTAAAGGAGTCAAACCCACCCCTCCTCCTTGTGAGGTTTGTCAGAAGATTCACAATGATCCTAAGCATGCGACAATAAATTCTTGTCCGACTCCTGCTCTCTCTCCAACTTGCTTGCCAACGTGTGTTAAACCCCCTTCCTCCCCCTCGTCCCCTTGTAAACCATGTCCTTCTAATGAGAAGCCTTCCTCTTGTCCTGCGACTCCCCCTGTTTGTGAGAAACCTCCAACCCCTCCTTGTAAGAAGATTCCTTCTTGCCCTCCAACTCCCACTCCGTCTAAAAAACCATTGAGATCACGTAAGAAGCTTAAAAGCCCACCACCTTGCCCATCAACCCCTCCACCTTGCCCAAAAAGCCCACCACCTTGCCCAAAAAGCCCACCGCCTTGCCCAAATAGCCCACCACCTTGTCCAAAAAGCCCTCCAACATGCCCCCCAACTCCACCGTCTTGCCCATCTTGCCCACCAACCCCACCATCTTGCCCAGTAACCCCACCATCGGGTTCAGGATCCCCTCGGTCTCAATCGCCCCATTTTTCGACGCCATTAGTTTGTCCTCCTAAAAAGCCATCTAGCTGCCCCTCTCCTCCTAAAAAGCCACCTTGCTGTACTCCTCCTAAAAAGCCACCTTGCTGTACTCCTCCTAAAAAGCCACCTTGCTGTACTCCTCCTAAAAAGCCACCCAGCTGTCCCACTCCTCCTAAAAAACCTTCTTGCTGTGCTACTCCCCCTAAAAAGCCATCTTGCTGTCCCTCTCCTAAAAAGCCGTCTTGCTGTCCCGCAGCTGCTAAAAAGTCACCGTGTTGTCCACTTTCTCCTAAAAGGTCACCCACTGGTCCACCTACTCCGAAAAAGCCACCTTGCTGTAACCCTGCACCGAAAAAGCCAGCGGGCGGATGTTTAAAAAAGCCACTAATATGTCTAACTTCTCCGCAGAAGTCACGGAATGGCCTTACTCCTCCACCGTGTCCGCGTAGGTTACCATGTTGCTCTCCAGATACTCCTAGTATGGACCCGGTCCCGTCATTTACACCATGCCCACATATCCACATTGTTGAATGTCCGCCGAAGCCATGTCCAGGACTACCACCGCCCCCACCACCTGAAATATGCTGCTGCCCACCAATACGAGTAAAGAAGCCATGTCCTTACACTCCACCTTGTCCATCACCACCACCTTGCCCAAAACCATGTCCAAAGCCGCTGTGTCCACTTTCGCCATCTTGCCCACCACCGCCATGTTCCAATTGCCCATTTTCGAACTCACAACCACCATGCCCTCACACGAAATCTTGCCCACCTTGCCCACCAACCTCATGTGTTAAGAAACCAAAGTGTCCACACACACCACCTTGCCCCCCGCCACCTTGCCCACCGCCACCTTGCCCCCCACCACCTTGCCCACCACCATCTTGCTCCTCGCCATCTTGTCCCCCTAAATCTTGCCCACCACCATCTTGCTCCTCGCCATCTTGCCCCCCTAAACCTTGCCCTCCTAAACCTTGCCCTCCTAAACCTTGCCCACCGCCACCTTGCCCACCGCCAATTTGTCCACTGCCATTTTGCCCCTTGCCATCTTGCGCCCCTAAACCTTGCTTCCCTCCACCTTGCCCCCCTAAACCTTGCTTCCCTCCACCTTGCCCCCCTAAACCTTGCTTCCCTCCGCCTTGCCCCCCTAAACCTTGCTTCCCTCCACCTTGCCCCCCGCCACTTTGCCCTCTGCCATTTTGTCCCCCTAAACCAGGTTGCTGGAAACCCTTACAAATACCTTCAATGTGTCCATCACCTATTTCATGTTGTGAAGTGTGTAAACAACCTAGAATGAAGCCCTGTATAACATCTTTTTGTAGATCATTAGATTGCCAGCAATCTAGTGTGACATCAATATCGCAAGCTGCACTGCATGCTGATGCACCTTTCTATTACTCCCCCATCCATCCCTGTCCGCCGGAACCTAAAGTAGAACCTAAGAAACGCGAGCGGTGTAAAACACCACCTTGTAAATTTGATGATGACTACCCATGGCCAATCAAAGACCAGCTATCAAATTCTTCAAGCGCTCAGTCACAAGGCCGATGTAAAAATGATTGTCCAATGTTGCCTAACATGTCATGTGAAACGATACCCTCGCCCGTAAAACAAGAATGCAGGCCAAGTTGTCCAAATTATCAGGGATCACCAAGGCTACCTTGCTTGTCTAAGTTGCCCGAGATGCAGTGTCCCCCCGTTCAGACACCCCCGCCGCTTAGGCTGCCATCACTATCCCGCCTTCCCACAGAGCCTAGTAAAGCATCGGGCATTACTATTCCATCAAGAAGCAAATCAAAAGTATCCGGGCTCCATCTCAAAATGATGCCTGCACCACCAGCTAAAAAGCCAGTGTGCTCTACCGACTGCTTAACCTGGGATAACGAAAAGCAAGATGATGGCTGCATAAGTCTCAGTTCTAAAGAGAAAATTACTATACGATTGAAAAAAGATACGCCAAGTACAGAAGAAATAAGAGAAGGTTTTAATATAAAAGTTCAAGATGAAGACGGAATGACTTTATTTGAGAGAAAAGATTACAGACTGCAACATGCAGGTGTTCAGAGACAGTCTTCTTTAGTAGGTGAAGTGTACAAGGCATCAGAAGTACGCAGAGTAACCACAAATAGCTCTGATCAAGCTCTAGGAACAGATAAAGATAATGATAAACTCAAAGATATTAATGAAGTCTCAAGCGTTGCTAGTATAGCAAATCAAATTGAAATTCAGTTTAAACTTAAAGTCACACAAGGAGATAAAGTTACTGAAATAAATATATCGGACGATGGTGAAAATACCAGTAAAAAGAATTATGAGCACAAAGCGACAAAACAAAAATCTCAAGAAGTTTTTGTCGTAAAAAATGAACCAGCCGCTGGCCATCCAGATCAGAATAACGATATTAACATTCGCATAGTAATAAAGAACTTTAAACCTAAATCCGGGAAGAAAAAGACCGTGAACCTTTCCGATGATTATAGTGAGTTTTCTAAGAAGATATCTGCTAAGTTCCACACAGTTTCCACTGGGTACAGTGATATTTTTCATGATGATAACGTTTTTTCAGTTCATAGAGCTACTGTTGACCTAACTTCTTCAGTCGATAACATTAAGACGACGATTGAAAATAACGGAAGTGTGGAAGTAATGAGCAAACCAGAAAACGAACTTGGAGGGGTAATTTTAATGGGATCTGAATGTAGATGCATTACGACAGAGATGTTGGAAGACAAGAGTGAAGATACTGAAGCGAAATCATATCCAAGTCGTAAATACAGTGCTTCTAAAGAAATTCAGGAGAACCAAGAAGAAACTGATACACAACTGACAGATCATAAATATGAATATAATGAGGACACAGATACAGAAAAACCAATAAAATATGACACGGAAGAAACGGACACAGACAGACAAGTAGATCCACCGAAGTATGATACTGAAGAAACAGACACGGAAAAGCAGGCTGATAAAAAATATGACAATTTGTCTACTACAGATACCGACGAACCTGATGCGCTTCCGGAAATAAAGAAATCTTTAAGTTTAGACGTGCTCGTAAAGCCTCAAACTAAAGACGAAAAGAAAAAGCTATTAAAGCAAGTGTTCGAGAAGGTACACGACACAAAATACAAAAACAAAACCCGAATGAGGAAACTACGAGATATGTTAAAAGTGATATTGACTTCTGATAGCAGTGATCGTGACGATACTAAAGTAGCTACAAGCGAATTGGCCACGGATGTAACTTATGCATCGTTGAAACCCAACTATTTTCGAGATAGTGACAGTATGAACAACTATTATAGAGTGGAAAGCAATCCAGTTCTCCCGGAAGCAGCTATTAACAGGCAAGTTGTGTACCCAACGATGGAGAACAATAGTGATTGCAGTAACAGCGTCCACAGTGTCGAAGTCTTATCATCTGAGGCCGAATCGCCTAACCGAGGAGGATGTATGTGCAGCACGTTGGCTGCGAGGCTCAAGTTAGCTTCAAGAATAGGCGAAGGAGGCGGCTGTTGCTGCGGAACTAAACGAATGACCAAGAAAAACGAAGAAACCACATGTGACTTGAAGAGGGAATCAGATTACCTCACGCATATCGATTACAAAACAAACGAATTCATGGATGTACAAACGCAAAATTCTAGATATTTGACAAGCAAAATTAATAGCACAAACTTATCAGTACACGACAGTTTTAGTCCTAGTATAGGTGATAGCGTTGATGATGAAGTGAAAGCAGAGTCAGGAGTGTTAAATGTAGATTCGAAAAAGTTCAATTTGAGAAAGACATTCTCCCCTGAAAGATGCCATATAAGACAATGTGAAATGAGAAAACGTAACAGGAACACGATTCTGAGTATATCAGATGAAGACAAAATTGTATTCCTCAGTGGGCACTCTACTAGAGTCCCAATAGAAAATGTTACCGTAAAACCCGAGAAGAAAGATCCAATAATGAGGATAGACGCTGCAGACATCTTGCAGTCTTACGAAACAAAGAAAGCAGTTTTGGAGATCTACACAGAGAAAACAATTTCGGATGACGGAGAACATTTGGTAGCGAAATTACCAAAGTTTGTGTATGACAGAGAACAAGAGATTCAGGCGAACTACGAAGCTATGGCGACGAATACATATAAAACTGTTTGTAAAAAAAATATTGTTATGATGGCTATAAAGAGATAGGTTGTTATTGAGAATTAGGTTGTAAATTGTCTTACTAGCACTGCCAGCGAGTTTGTCCGCCCGTAAAATCCCCTTTTCTATAGAAATTTTGGAAAACTTACCTTATTCTTCCATCATAAAGGTTCAAAATTTCAGCTTCCCAGGTGCAAGGGTTTGGTCTGGGCGTTGATGAGTCAGCCGGTGAGTGTGAGTCAGGATTTTTTTTTTAATATTTTGAAATGTAAACAGTTTAAATTGTTCATGTAATTTTTTTTTGAATATACGTTATTTGTTTCTAACGTTTTTGTATGATTGTTTGACACCTTAAGGAGCTTGTTCATTAGACAGTTTCTATCCGGCGCGGCACGGCTCGGAACAGTGGCGTACCGGTTTTATCTTTAGCCAATTATATGGCACTTTTTAAAATCGTCGGGGACCCGCGCCCTTTTGATATTAATTACTTAAGTCCCACGTAATGAGACACAATGGATTTTCTATTGTTCTGACTACCGGTAAGTCAGTCGGGGCTTGACATGAGTAGTTTTGTGTAATTGTGTTAAAGAAACTTCAAATACAAACAACAAATCGGTAGGAATATTTTATTACATTCACAAAAAAAACCCACGTAAAAAGTACAATAAAAAATTTCTCGTATTGAGGCACTAGAAACTATTAAGATCTCGCACTTTGACTACAAAAAAAAGTGTTATTTTACTACTTTGAAAACCGCAGAAGTAAAGTAAATACCAACATATCCAAGTTCCGTACCTACTACACCAGGGGTTCCCAAATTGTGCACCGTAGAATAAAGAAGGGCGATGTGGCGCTACTTTTTTCCACTCTCCAGAAACTAACCTAAGGTATAAACGCCTCAACAAAAATAAACAATTAAAATCGAGCGCTCTGCATATGTCGGTCACTTGCTAAATGTAAGATGTAGCCAATGCGTCTGTAATGTGTGCTATGTGTATGCTCAGGTTCATATTGTATCATTGTACCCTATTTCTACTAGCTAGGGCGCCGAAACAAAATACCAAACCTTCCAGATAAAATAAATAAATATCTTGGGACAACTCACACTCGGCTATCTGATCCCAAGCTAAGCAGAGCTTGTGTTATGGTAACCAGACAACTAATATACATACTTATATAATTTATAAATACATACATATTATAGATAAATCACACCCAGACACAGAATCAATCATGCTCATCACACAAAGTTTGTCCTAAGTGGGAATCGAACCCACGACCTCCGGCTTTAAGCAGTCAGGGCCGCTAACCACTAGACCAACAGGCCCGTCAGATGTAGGAATGCACACGGACGGTTTCCATTTTTCATACACTTTACAGATTTAACTGTTGCAAGAAGAGAAACACATTATAACATCGATATCGCTTCAATATCGATTTATGTGTCAGTATTTTAGACTGCCTCTAGATAAAGGGAGATATTTACATGCTTGATGTTATGAAAGCAACAAGGAGCCTTCGAGTTTAATTCGGAAATGATGCATTCACGCGTTATTGATTAACGCAGGGGTCCCTAACTGTGCGTCTGTAGCGACATCTATGCACAGCATGTGAACTACAACTGACAATTCTTATATCGCAACATATTGCCGTAAATAAAATAAATAAATATTGTGGTAAGTTTCGTTAACATTCGTCAATTTTCATCTCTATCAGGACAAAGCATTTTATATGTTTAGATCGATAGGATATAGATTTTTCTAATAAATAATAATGATGAAGTTTATCATCTGTGGAGTTTTCTTTAATTAAACATAAATAACAAATAAATAAAGTAGATAATCTTTATGTCTGTTGGCGCTACACACAAATATTTCAATAAATGAAGGCATCGCAAAAAAATTACAATACGTAAGGAGATTCACGGTATAAAAAAGATATGGTACCCCTGGATTAACGTAATTGTATGCACGATTATAAACGCCACATGGAATTATACCTTTCATAAAACTTACCTTATAACTACTATGTTAATGGACGGAATTAATAAGCTTTTCACATCTGACGGAAGATACGCCGAACGTGTAGTCTTTGGTATGGTCGACGCACTAACGCATCATAGGTTAAGTGTGTATGGTTGGACATTTTATTATCTATTTGACAGTTTCGCGTTAAGCGACTGACGATACGCGGCGTATCTTCCATCAGATATATATCGATCCTTAGTATCTCGGCTACACGTGAGTCTACGCACGTAAAACGTCTTATTTGAGAGGCTCATACAGTTTTCCATCTCCATTTTTATTAATCGTTTTATATTTATCCTTTCGACCGCCAACTTATGACTTTCGGGCTTCTGACGACCCGTAACGACTGTCAAAGATCTACGTATGACAGCCGGGAACAACTAAAGTAAATAAAAATAATGAGGAATAAGTATACAATTAGTTAAGTCTTCAGAATAATTTTTGGTATACATCATTGCTTATTAGATAAATGTAAAATTGAGCTATATAATTTTAAAATTTTAAAAGAAAACCCCCGACTCCAATAATCCTCGATCAGATCTGTCGCAGATCCTCACATCAACCAGAAAAGTGCTGATAATTTTCACACGGCTAAACAGATTTTTTTGAATCATAAACTAAACCAACATCGGTTCAGCCGTTTGAGAGCTACGATAACACAAACATCCACGTTAAACTTATAACATACTCACCTACTTGAGACTTAAACATAAGTGACGAAATGTGGGTATACTAATGGGTACACCTCTGCCTAACCCTTCGGGGATTACAAGCATGATGTTATGTACGATGTCGTCGGGGGTTTTAATAAACGCTATAGGAGTTGCATTTAATAAAATGCTTCTAAAATTGGAGATCCTTTGGTAAGTTAGGTCTGCATCCGCCTTTTTTCACAGCCGCGTCTGTAATGGTAAAGTATTTAATAATATATTAAAATAAAGCATCAAAGCAAAACTTAATGTAAAAAAATCTTAATTAAAAACAGTCGCTCTTACATCAATGAAATCTTCAATTTTCTGACTAATGCTATGACAAGTCAAAAGTGACTGTAAATGGTCTAATTGAAATAATTGTTTTGAAAAAAATACTAAATGAAAATGTATACTAATTGTGTTTCAGGGTAAAAAGACAAGCGTTTACGCCTTACAGCAAACTTTCAAGTTCTTATTTTTCGAAACGAATGGATTTAACACAGAATACATAAGACTAAAAAGTTAACTGAAAACATTTTCAAAATGCCTAATTTCTCTGATCTGTTTGTGTGGAAAACTTAAATTCGGTCGAACTTTACTGTAAGACAATTTTTAAACAATGATCTCTTACCTATGAAAACCAAACGAAAAGTTACATTACCTGCATACAAGCTAAAAATCCTGGCATTGCCTTATAAATTAACGTAAGTTGATTGCTTAAACAGTGCTATAAATAAAATCATTTCATATGGGTATGGGTAGATACAAACACAGAATACATGCAACAGAACACACCCAACTTACCTTAGATCACCAATCACCAGCAGTTAACACAAACAGACAAAAGTGTCGAATATAATGTGAATAACAGAGTAATACCTAAGTCGCTAGATAAGGGATGATTCTCATTAGAGCGTGCCGTGCCCGGGGCGGGGCCCGGACGGGGCACGGTTTTAAATCTGTTACATATATTTTGTATGAATCAACTTATATTACACAGTGCATTATCCGTGTCCCGTCCGGGCCCTCTCGACGCACTTCAATACCACGTCGGCTCGTCCACGCCCCGGCCCGGGCACGGCACGCTCTAATGAAAATCATCCCTAAGTCATTTTACAATGGCTGAAAATTAAAGGATATATAACGGTCGGAACTAAAAAGTATCTGGCTGAAAATACGGCCCACCAAAAATGATTTTAATAAGAATATCCTGTACAACATTTATAAACAAAGTTTGTCATTAAGTGTTCCTATATTTTATTATAGGTTGTTTTTTTCGGCCAAAAGTATTAAAACCATTTATAACCATTTGCAGAGGGGCTCAGCGATTGGCTGCTGCACTGTATGTCGCAGAATTAATTCAGGTTAAATTTCTGCACGAAACATAATTTATAAGGTATTTATTTAGTGGTCATGGTTTTTATAAACAGTAAAAAAGGGGCAAATGCCTTTTAATACTTAAAATTTATTAATATTTTATTTATTTTTATTAATTTTCATTATGTTTTAAACATAATCTTAAGGGTTTATTAAAAAATACACAAATTGGAAATACGCATTTAATTCAAATATCTCTCGCGATATACAGATAAGTACAAAGGATAATACAAATACAAATACATTTGTCGATAAACAGGGTACAGCACTAGCAAAGTTCAACAAGATACAAAAGTTTTGTACAATATTATAGAATTTAACAACAATTGTATGATGTTATATATCTGTTTTAGCTTACTTTATTTTACACCATTTATAACTCATGAACGGCTGGACTGATTGTAATGATGTATCATTTGTTGGAATCGATGCAGATTCGCTTGTTCACAAACTACACTAAAATTAGACAATCGGCATCTCTTACTAACATACAGTGAAAGAAAAGGACGGTGACATTTCAGAACTAAGTTAGAGATGTCAAATTAGTTTTGCCTTGAACTTTTCCGTGTTTTTAATCAATGCGTGTCACACATGTCATCATAAATTGCATGCAGTTTAACTAAAATTGACAGGTCAATGTTATTTCAGCCCCTTTCTTGTTTTATTTGACAGAAAAAGATAGAAATAGTCTTATTTTAGTTTAGTTTGTGAACAAGGGAATCGGCACCATTGTCTCCGCCACAAATAGCAGAATAACTATTAAAACATGGGTAAGAAGATTCTGAGAATCGTAAACGGCGTGCTTGAATGACGTCTGAACGTAGATGAGGCGAAAGGAGTATGTAAGGATCATAGCAGGTGGCGTTCTGTAGTTTCTGCCTACCCCCATAGGAAAAAGGCGTGAGTTTATGTTATGTGTTACGTTAAATAAATAAAACTAAAGGGAACTCAATTCAACATGCAATTTCTAATATTATTACACAGATCTCATTCAACATAATTAGAAAAAATATTGATAATTCTTTTAAATTCGGATATGATTATAAGCTAAAACATGACGACATCTCTCCTAATTCTCCTAATCCTAACAAACATTGATTACATCGGTGGATTAAATGAAATGGATTAAATTTATTTAATACTATTAATTAATTACTTAATTAAATGTCGTAGGCTCATTAAAAAGGCTCAGTATAGTCATATACGACATGAAATAAAAATTTGCTTAGCAATTTTTTTTTTAGTTTTTATTCAACCTTCGTAAATCGCGCGCGAAAATTGTTGGAAGGGCGCTCAATTTTGAAGTAGACGGTCAGATATATGTAAAATTCGTTGCAACATACAATAAGGTTTAATATGCATAAAAAATATCATTTAAACTGTATACATGACATTTATTCATAGAATAACATAAACAACGGTATAGCACATTAATAGCGATTAAAAAACGTCCCCAGGTAATGATCGCACAATTAATGACTGTGCGCTCATTTAATTTAGTTAGCAGCGTTTCAAAAAAGACTTAATGCCGAAGTTATAAGGTCGATAATGTTTAATTTGAACCATACAGGACACTTAATGCTTTATACAATCTTTAATTTACTTTTAGCCGTCCCGGTGTCTGTGGCTGATCAAATCTTACAAGTTAAATTTGAGCGACTTCCCGATGTTCGATTGAGCTGAAATTTTACGTAAATGAGCAATTTGCATGACAATGCAATATAATGATGTCATCACAGAGCTGGTCTGATGATGGACCTGGAAAGTGGCCATAGGAACTTAATCAAATATTACAAGAAAAACTTTGACCCACTTCCCGGTGTTCGATTGAGCTGGAATTTTGAATACATATACACATTGCATGGCAATATAAAATCTTGTTTTAGGTAACTGTTAAGCCCAGAAAAAAAGGCCAAAAATTTTAAATTGAAAAAGACCTGAATAGGTAGTTTCTTTTTAAATTAAAAATATGCTACACCGCAATGTTTAAACTAAGATAGGAACACTTAAACCTAACTTAAGATACACTGAGCTTTGCGTATCCACAAAAGGTACCTGCGTTTAGCGATTCAATACGATCACTCGGTAGATTTTCACATGGTAATCGAGAACAGCTGGACCGAATTGGCTGATTCTTTTTAATTGTGCTCGTAATTTTCCGGACTAAGATTTGATTTCAAAAGAGCACGTATGAAGTTTCTTGCCCGTTCTTCTCCATACAAAACTACCTTTTGGAAGGGGCAACTAGATTCAATTCCTTTTTCTTTTGTATATGACGTTCAAAAGTGTGTTGTAATGGCCTAATTGAAATAAATAATTTGACTTTGACTTTGAAAAGGTTCAATGAAACAATTTTTTTGTCATCCTAAAGGTCGGAGTTTTACATCCGTGCTTACTAGTGTCAAAATGAAAATGACAGAGGTCGTAAAAACCTATTAACTAAACCTCAAATGACATTTGACCGGAGAATCATAGCGCTAGTAATAAAATAGCGTTTCAAACCCTTTTTATGAGTTAGTGAAAGTGTTTTCCATTCAAATATCAAAGCCAGAATTTACTATCTTCATTGAAAACGTGAAGACAGTCTTAGACCTCGTCTAGATTGAAAATCGGTTAGGGTAAACACACATAGGTCATGCCGCTATAAGGGCGATACGTCACGGGTTGAAAAATGTCTGGTCATGGATGCTTCGGGTAATACCTGTGTCGCGGAATGAGGGACTCGCGAGGCCTGCCGGGGGAGCCGTGAATGCTTATGTCAAAGTCAAAACATTTATTTCAATTAGACCATTTACAGGCACTTTTGAATTGTCAAGGAGTCGGTCAGTTAGTCCGAAAAATGAAGCTAGTTGCTCGTTCTAAAACGGAGGTAGGCCTCTATGGAGAAGAACGAGCAAGAAACTCCACGGTATGCTAATCCCACACCCCCGGCCATAGGCAGAGGTGGAACACTGTGGTGGTTTTAGCCGGTAAGAGTCTGGCATGTCTCTCCAAGTCCACAAGGATTGACACTGCGCACAAAAAATAAGGGTTCTGAGATAGTGCCTAGATGCTATCATTGTCAGGGCTGTGCCGAGGATAAGGTGCAGCATACGCTGAAGGAGTGCTTGGGACGCCGTCGCCTCTTTCTTTGAGGAAGTGAAGGCAGCAAAAGAGACGGCGGAACGGTAGAAGGAGACTACTCATCTCAACTATCGGAGGTAGCAGAAATATCTTCGGCTATCGTGTAATACGTCCTGAGGGCGGCGGATTTGGGGTCAGACAGGTCAGAAAGTAAGGTAATCTTCGTGAACGTGTCTAACGTCACAGTGGTAACGATTCCCTTGGTCACAAACTAAACTAAAATTAGACTATTTCCATCTTTTTCTGTCCAATAAAACAAGAAAGAGACTACCTAATGTAAATAAGAGCTGTCAAATTTAGTCGATCTGACACATCCATACAATTATAGTTGACATCTTAAAACGTATGGATTAAAAATACGGAAAAGTTCAAGGCAAAACTAATTTGACATCGCTAACTTAGTTCTTTAATGTCACGGAATGTCACCGTCCTTTCCTTTCGCTGTATGTTAGTAAGAGATGTCAATTCTTTAAATTTAGTCTTGTTTGTGAACAAGGGAATCGGCACCTATGTCGACTAAATTAATTGGAGATTCTGGGTTGCTTCGTTTTGGTAAAATTAAGCTCAAATATAAACGCAGGTTTAGCATTTGCACGACCTGGCCAACTCTGGACGATTTCTAAGACATTAAATGAATTAGCATGTGAAAGTCTAAAGTGTGACCGCGCATGATTTGTGGCTTGTCCATGTTATGTATGACGTTTTTTATACATTTTAGAATTTGTACCTAGATATAGAACTTAGATTTTTGCCTGCAAATTTCAAATCAGATCTCAAATCACTTATTGCAATCCATGATGGATACATGCAGGTGGTAAATAAAATTTAGAAATAATTGAAACAATCATGGACTCTGTCGGGCACAGCACATTATCTCAATAATTAGAGACAGGAAGAGCGCTCTATTAATTTGTTTTATGTTTGACATATATTATTTCAGTAATTTATATTTTCATTCATTCACATAATATGTCAAATGTGTGCCACCCACATAAAACTTTGAGCGTCGCATGGCACCGTATAGGTACATAAGCGTATAGATATAAGCACGTGCTCAACGGGTATGAAATAAACATTATTATACCAAAAAAAAAAATATATATACCAATGACCATACACGTCATTTATCTCAAGCGGTAAATTTTTGCGTTTGTTGATTTCGTCTTGAAATTGTATTTATTTAAAAAACTTAATTTATAAATGATTCGTGGAGTATAGAGTGAGTATAGTATAGAATCTATTTAATGTTTAGAAATATCTTTTTTGTTAAATAGTTTAATTTTCTCACATGGACACTGCCACAAAAAGCGCTTAAAATCACGATACACAAATCCAAATACATTTTTTATATTTTGTACCATATATTTATATGTTAAAAGTAATGAAATATGCTGCGTTTTACTTAAATTATAATAAAAATAAAAATTCAGAATGATCAAGAAAATATTTTGCAACAAGCAAAATAGAAAAGAAATAAAATGAGCATGATTATAATAATTTACTAAAAATGAAAAAAGATTGGTCTACTTAAAAATTAAAAGAATGATACATTTTTATAATTATACGGTTTGAAATAATTTATGAAAACCGATTTTTATTGTATAAGTTAAATAAAAAATCAGATCTAAGATAATCAGTCTAAAAAAAATTACTAAAAATGATAATAAAACAAAAGCTGACAAAATTAAAAAAAAATAAAATAATAGGTAAAATTCAGGTTCAATAAATTGTATAAAATAACTGTTTTACATAATATCAAATGGATTATTTATTTCAGGCTACATAAGGGTTGCAATCCACCGAGGCAGAGACGAGCGGAAAGGAGAGTAGACGTAGGTTGACCAATCACAAGAGCGGAACGAAACATGATGTAAAGTTTAACTAACGTGATTTGTTGATTTGCACGCATTTCCCTTTCGCTCTGCCCGTCTCTGCTTCAGAAAAGTCATTCTTATTAAGAAAATACCAACAAAATTCTAACCAAATATTTCGGAAGAACTTTCTTTGCATTTTTTTATGAAGTTTTAAGCCAATGTTTCCCTACAGAGGCAAAGCCCTCAGTGACAGTACCTATTTCAATCAAATCTGTTGTTCATATTATTCAGAAACCGCTATTTTGTTTAAAAAGAAAAAAATAATAATACAGTATTTTATAAATAAGAGGAACTAATAATAAATTCAGAAATGCTCCAGTGAGCAAGAGCCTTTAAATACATCCATTTGATAAACAGTTACAATTAACATAACATTTAATTATTTAATAATAACTTAACACCTTAGAATACCAAATAAAACCTAATTAGGGCTACACACTAGCAACCAGCAGGCTATGAGTACTGAGGGTTTAGAAGAGGGAGTTCATTATGGTGGGAGGAATTACAGGCTAATTATTTTAATTAGTTTAAGAAGAGGTACAATCGAACGAACAATTCAGTATACAGGCAGCTTGCAACTTTTTTTAAACAATCGTGTGACTGGACTGCGTGGACCTTTCTTCTACATCGATCTTTTAAGTATGCTATAAGTTTAAAAAATATTAAGCACAGAATTTGAAGCGTATTTTTATCAAAAGTCTATCTTGATTTTTACTGTAGAGTAGGTTTTAACCTAGTTCAATTCCGTAGGAAAAAAATACTCAATTATCAAATAACGCCTCTCTTGTAAAAGAAAGTAGCAGAAACCATTTTTCAGGCAAATAAATATTTAATTCTAGCCTAGAATTATGAATGTTCTTGCCTGTATACGAATTAGCTTGTTCGCGTGTACTTAATGGTTAACCAACCTAGCTGCAGTGTGTAACATAGGGAGGCAAGAAAATATAGTTGCCTTAATTATATGAGATTAAAAAATACTGATTTGGAGCTAAATGTAATACGTAAAGAGTATAAACTCATGCGTTTGCATCTTTACCACTTAAATAATAGATTTGCCAAGATTTTATTCTTAACTAACGTAAATTAATTTAGGAATTTATGAATGGCAAACGTTTTTAAATTTATAAATTGTCGTTTAATGTTTTTTCTACGAGAATATAAATAAGAAACTAATTTTATAATACACATTAATATATTTTTAATTTTTGTGAAATTTATTATATTTAATCGACTGTAGTATTCCTTGTTAACGAGTTGTAGTATCAGATACTACAATGTTTTTTTATGTTTATCGATTGAACGTGCCATTCATAATATATTCTCTATTACATTAAAATTAACAACAATGGCAGTGGGTAGATTCTTATTCTAATAATATTATATCGATTATTTTAATTGATACATTCACTACGAAGATGGCAACATTAATACGCTTATTCAGAACTTTTGGCTACATGGGGTTTTCAGAAAACTTTTCAGTTGGCTTTTATAGTAACTGGAGACCGAATTAATAATTTTATTTCAAAGATCACATGATTTCTTTTTATTCAAATTAGGGCTTTATCACATTGACAACAAGACACAAAACCCAGTTTCTAAAAACTTGTTTAATTAAAGGGGTTTAAAGAACTCATGTCTGAATAATCTCATTGGTAGTTCTTATTTTGACCAGCCAATCAGAGCAGAGACTGACACAAGTGATAGAGCGACAATTGTTCTGTAGCGGAAAAGAGATTGTGCTATTTGACGTCTGTCTCTTTCTAGCACTGAAACCTTAAGCGTAAGATTTTCTGATCAGAGATTTTTAGAAACGTATGGTTTATTACATCTTAAATAGACATTGTGAAAAAAAAAATGCCAAACAAGGTTCACTAATAGATAAGTTTAAGTACTTAGACGATTAGTTTTTGATCTCCAGTAAAGCCATATTTTAAACGTTTACAACAAGCTTCATAAAAGTTATATATTTTTAAGTATACAGATATCCTTTTTTGTAGTACAATTTTTTGCAATATATTTTTTCTGTAAAGAAGGTTTTTTTTTGTAATTTGAAGATATTTTTGTATATTTTTTTTTTGCTTTCGTCCAAACATTGCAAAAATAAATAGCTGCTAACTAACCTAACATGGTTCCTCGTCGTCAGCATCTGTGTGTATTTCATAACTTGATACTGTAATTCTTGACGTTTCAGATCTTAAGTGCATAATTTCCACCTGGTATAAAAAAATATGATCAGTTTATGTAGTCAATATTAAACTTAAGACTTAGGTATTGAAATATTTTCTTATTTTTAAGGGCCCATCAAAGTATGTTTGTTATAACTTAGTGTTCAATGCACCTGAACATTTTATGTGACTTTTGTTTTAAATAACAATGGTCATAAATTCATTCTGAGACCACTGTTGGTATATATATTGGAAAGTATATCACAGAATATACATACTGAGGGAAGAAGAAACATCGAAGCGCAATATTTATATCGCATAATAAAAACAGCTGTCCCATACGAATGCACAATACTAGGTCATAATTTATAAAACTGCTGTCAAATAATAACATCGCTAGGGTGTGTAGATTCCTTTACTGAATACATAGGAAAAGTTAACGTGTCGATGTCACTTCAACCGCAGAATGATCCAGATTATAAACTGTTTATAGGTAAATACTCTGAGATTTTGATGAGTCCTTATATATTTGTGAGAGAAAAACTTTGCAATCTGGTGCACCATTTTTTTTTTTGTATTGTCATTAAAAATTATAAATACTAATGAAATTTAATCTAAGTTAATTCCATGTTAGTGTAGTCGTAGGCAAATTATAAAAATAAGCTTAATTAAGTAATTTGAAGAACAACTTAAGCTTCTTTTAATAGTTTACCTACGACTTTTAAACCATACTTATAATATCATACAGTATAAAATTCTTACCTTTAGCAAGCAGTTATCCATATCAAACTAAGTTTAGGAAAATCTGCTTAAGCCAGCCATGGGGAAGCTTTAAGCATGATTTCTACTAATTTAGTAGTTTTTTTTAGGATGGTAAGACTATAGGGTAGAAATTTCAAAACAGGCAATTAATTAATCTAAATGGCCAATATTAGTATGTTTTTGATACAATTTGAGTGAATTAATATAAACGCTACTGATGGAACTTTTTAAAAGTCGTATTAGGCATGTATATTGTAAACCTAGTGCACATTACTTAATTTAAGTCTGTTTTTCAATAGTCAGATAACTTTAACCAAAGAATAAATATGACAGTTTGACATATTTTCTAAAAAAAAAGCTGTCAAACTCCTAAATTTATCCCTTCGATAAAAGTTATCGAATGAAAAATTACCACTTAGTCGAAATAACTTAAAAATATTATAACTATAGTTTTAAGCTTTGACTTAAGTTAGAACACGTTTTGTAATGAGACTGATTTTGTTTAAAGGAAGGCCTAGAATGTAGATAGCAAACAAAGACCGTTTTTTGCGGTAAAAAAATTAAATAGGGCATAAAAGATTAAAAATATTCAGTATATTTTTTCTCAAATGTTTATTCTACATGTCGGTCGTTTTAAATAGTTAACAACAACAAAATATACATTATATTGATATATAGTAACAACGACGAGAAACGTAACAGTTTATACACACCAGACTACGTTTTTGTAAGGGTGACCGGTGGAGAAAAATCATTTTGATTTATTATTTTTACTTTTATCATAAACTTTGTCTAATATGCTTGTATTTGGTAGTTTTTACTTGTATTGCATGGCAATCAAGCTTGCAGCCCACCTGGTGGGGGGTTATCACTAGGGTTGCCAACTTTTTGTCTGTCAAATATGGTAGTTCTAAAATGATTACCCATAAAAATATAGGTTATAGTGATAAGATGAAAAAAAATAGTAGGTTGGTAAAAAGTGAACGTACTGTCAACTGTTGATATACCAGAATAATGTCCAGACATAGTTTAAAATGCTTATCTTATGTATTTTAGTTTGATGCCTTTAAAAATATTGTAGTTTTGCCTTATATGAAATATAGTAGTCGGGCGATACTATAATATTTAGTAGAGTTGGCAACACTAGTTGTCACCGTCGCCTCAGACATCAGCTATACAACAGACATCGCAGAATGACGGCCATCCCACAGATAAAGTTGAAATATCTCGACACCCATCCCTTCTCACCGGAGCAGCTATTTTGCTTGCCGGCAGAAATAGATATGATTGTCGTCTTCCGAATTGAGCTAACTATATCTGGAGACGGTTCCATTTTATTATGACTGGTTATTCACGATGATTGCAGCAAAGCTTGTATTGACAAGGCGATGTAATGCCAAATTGATTTCACCTAAAGTCATGTAGGCAGTAAACCTTATATTCAAGCCACACAGTTATTTACATCATTGTAGGTATATATTTTGACATTGCAGCTAGGATATTATTTCGTTTGCAAGAATTCTGCATTTATTTATTTTGGAGTAATTTGACAAATAAAAACGTTATATTTTTAGTAAAACTGTTGAATTTCCGATAAAAATATGTGAATATCACATATTTTACGTCGTACTAAAAATTAACATTACCATTAGTAATGAATTTAACATTTAACTAGGTGTTATTAAATTGAAACACTACTCTAATCGATATACAATTTGTACTGTACCAGTGATCCTACAATGAACACATTTTTTTTAAATCTTACCAATGAAAGGTCACCACTTACAAAAAAGTTTTTAATTTAGTTTTGATCTGTAAGCACTTTTACAATATTTGAATATATCGAACAAATCTATTCTACACATTAAAATGGTCAGTGTTATAACTTTAAATCTGTTTTATTTTTGATTAAGATGTATTTATTAAGATTTATATTTTGCGTATATTTTTTTTAATATTGAAAATGCATACATTTGACCTGAGCCTTGCCTATAAGCTATATGGTCAAATAAATAGTAACTGTTTAAAGCCGTCAGAAATGCATTAACATTAATATTTTATAACTTTATTTTCCAGTAAAAATACTTACAGATCTTGTACAGTTTAATAAATATTATTACACTCACATGAAAGCGGATTATATGTATTTCAAAAGCGAACAACGAATTGCTTTTGTTAACTGACAACCTTTAATTTATTAATAGCAATACATTAAACGGAAGTTATAAATACGAAAGTGGTAGTTTTTGGTCGACTTAGTGTTGACAACACTGGATCTCGTGGCAGTTATTTCAAAAAAGGAAGTCCTGATTTCAATTGTCTTTTTAATTTTGTACTTTAACAACGAATTGATATGACTTCTTACGAACGACTGGACGCGTTAATTCTGCAGATCACAAAATTACAAAAAAAATTGTCAAACTATAATTTTGATAAAATGACTACAGTCAATACCGGCTTTATTGAATTTGAATTTATATAAGGATTTTATAACGCATTTACAAAATTGTAATTTACATTTTTTGCCTTGTTTGATATAGCGTCTATCTTTTTCTTGTCAATTTTAACGGAATGTCATAGCCGATACGACAACTGATAAAATCGTTGAGCGTTAGAAAGCCGATACTCAAATACAGGGTGTGCATAGTTGTGTTATATAGATACGTATAATCACGTTATTCACACATACTTGTTTTCATTATTACACCCTGTTTAAATCTCTAACTCCACTAATATGTGTCGAGATCAGTCGATTGCTGAATATGATTAGATGAAGTCAGTCGAAACCTTTATTTTGGGACTCATTTAATATGTTTAATTTTGCAATTCAAATAATATTGAGGTCAAAAATCAAATTTTTTGAAAGAAAAAAGAGAAAATTACTGTTTTTTTCTTTTCAAGATATTTGACTTTTGTTCAGATTTTTGCTATTTAAATTACTATCAAATAAGTCCCAAAGTACAAAAATTATATTAAAATTATTACTTACTACACAATAGCTAAGTTACATAGTCTAAAAACATTTTTTGTTTTAAAAAAATGGGTCCGTTTTTTTGGCAATTATTAAATATTTCGAAAACGGTGTACAACATACATCAACTAGCGTTTCAATTTACGATATTTTTTTCAACAAGACAATGGCAACACTTAGTTTAAAATTAAGTTAAACCAGCCGATATTCACGCAACAGTTATTATTGCTTTATTTTTATTAAAAATGTGACATTTCTGCGACATTTTTTACCAAAAAGCATTATTTTAATATTACGCATTCCTTAAAATGGAAGCACCCAATTTTGTGTTTATTAAATATTGAGATTGCCATGACAAAAAATGTTCCTAAAAAGCTAGCGTCGTAAAAACAGATTTATAAGCGTTTATAAATATTTATGTTTATTGATATATTAATCATTTATAATCCTTTTCTACTCTTTCTTTTAAATGCAACTAGAACCCACCGGAAGCAGCGTCCAAAGATAAAGGGCATTCATTAATATGGCTTATGCGCTATAAAAAGAATTTTGCATCATATAATATGTAAGAATATAAAGTAGTATGTAGGCGTGGTATGCGTTTGTTTTGTACAGAAATTGTTGTTGGAAAAATAACCAATCATAAGCAACGAACATGTTTTACTTAAGTTTTTGATTTGATTTTGTTTTTTTTATTCCCAAATTTGTACAAAGAAACAATTTCTGGCAACACTTGTTTATGTTAAAATGTACGGTAGAAACAGAAAAGAAAAAAAAACACAATTTAAAGTTTTAGAAAAAATATTCAGTCTGTATTTTAAGAAAAAATAAATCTTAAGTTGATATTCTTAAAAAACTTTTTCTAAAATTGAAATTGTAAAAACAAATTGGTGCACGGCAATATCACCGCCAAGTTCGGTACAAAATATATTTTTACCGTTCATTTTCACATTGTATAAGCTTTAGCGTGTAGAATGCAGTTGTCAGTGTGGTTAGTATGTTAAAACCTTTACCAAAATGTGAAATTACAAAATAATAACTTACCCGATCCCTAGTAATAATTAGTCAAAAATACCAACATTTTGAAGAGACGGTTGATTTGATTTTATGCGTTCCAAAATTGAAATATTTTTTTTCAAAAGTGAATCATTTTAGAACCCATCAATTATTCCGTCTCTCCAAATTGAACCAATCACCCAGCTCCGAATCAATCAGATAGCGACTCAATTACTCACCACTTCGCTGGTAAGACAGTTGATGGTGGTGGGAGGGAGAGCGCGCGCGGGAGGCGGAGGGGGGCGCGGGGAGCGGCGCCCGTCACGTCCGTCGCACGGCGTGGCGCCCCGTGCTGGAGTTATTGGGTAGCCTATGGAGAAGATAAAGTTAGTGATTAGTTTTGATACTTTGCGGAATCGCGATACTTTTTAGTTACGCGTTACGTGCTGCCACAAAAATAAAAAATAACACGCATCTGTAATTTAATTTAGTTACATATCATTTTTTTCACTGCCTCGTTAGTCTAGTGGTCGCAAAGCGCGACTGCTGATCGTGAGGTCTTGGATTCGAATCTCAGGTCGGGCAGTGTTATTGGGTTTTTCCATCAGGACATTCTCAGTAGCAGCGTCGGAGTCTGGTTTTGTGCCCGTTTGATGGCAATAGGCTCGCCCCCTATTACTTGGGACTTAAACCTAACTGGCGAAATGTGGGTGTTTGCCTAACCCTTCTGGGATTACAGGCGTGATGTTAGGTTATGATATTACAACCTTTACCATACATTTATCGTTTTTATTTAACTATCAACCGTACAGAACGCGCATGTGCTCACGCCTTCAGGGGGGATTAGAATCGCGCGCTTTGTAAATTAAAAAAAAAACACCATTTCTTTGAGGAGTTCTTTTGGATCATAGATACAATCATGGTTACTAAGTACCAGCAGTCACCCATTTTGAATATCACGCGAATTTTATTCCATCGATGTAATTCTATTGACAATTTTACCTCAAAAACAGTTACTTACTCACTAGTTCAATAAAATATTCGTTACATACCTTGTTCACTACTACTGGACTCAGTGAAGCTAGGCGTACCCTCCGTCCACGTTGGGGTGGAACCCTCAACAGACGCGGGCGGCGTCCAGCACACACTGAGAAAAGATAATTAATTTAAAATACATAATTAAGGACCAAATTTTTGAGGATCTCCTCCTCGAAAGGATCTTATTCCTAATTGAACGAGCGAAATAGCACAGCTCGGTTGGTGTAGTGGTTGAATTGATGATTGCTGCGCTACGTGTCTCAGGTCGATTCCCTGGAAGGTAATATTTGTATGGCTTTGTATGTTCTGGAAGTTTATGTTTATGGAGCCAAGAACAAGAGACATTTCTAGAAATAAAACCCACTAGTGTAATTCACGATTTCCGATTAACTTTTCTTTTTAGGGCTGATTTTTCAATCGTCAGATAACTCTTAACGGAATGATAGTGGCTGATTGATAGCTTTTGCATAGAGAATATGTCAAAATGTCATATTTATTCTTTGGATATAACGTATCTGACTATAGAAAAATCAGAACTTAAAAAAATAGAAGAATAAGAATATTACCTTGCATCATTACTGCGCGCGCTACTCAACGCTGCCGGTGTCAACGCCAATGACGATGCAGATGACGTAGTCATTACGCTAGCTGCACTAGACGCCCCTCTACGTCTACCAGACGCGCTTGAGGACGTCGTTGACGAGGAGTTCGTGCGACTCGTCCGTGGCGGAGGAGCTTCTTCGAAAGGTGGCGGAGGCGTCGAACAACACGATAATGGAGCGCCGCCTGGTGGTAAACTAGCGTTACTACTTGGACTAGCTAGACAAGTTTAGGGAAGGAGACTAAAAGAGTTTGGTGGGTAAAGGCGAAATGGTTATGTAGATAAGATTATGGAATGATGACATAAGCGTAGTGTTTTTGAGTTGGTCTTGTTACTCGTAAAACTGCATAAATATCTGTGTCATTTCCGACAATGCCACGGTTAGAGTTGCTAGGCCTCCGGATAAAGACTGACATAGTCAAGCTTCTGGAATGTATGTCCGGCCCGACAGGTTTTTCTTGAGTTTTTTTACATTGAATTCATTATAAAAATACAATGCTGTTATAAATTTTAAACTGACGTAAAATCCGACTTTTTTTTTACACAGTTATACCCAAGTTCGGCTCAATTGTCTAGTGGTTCAGCTATCCAGAGTTAGGAACTGGCAACGGTACTTATTAAGTTTAATTTAATGAGGACAGGAGTTATGACATTTGTATGTATATTTTCTTGATCTCACGATATATATATCCATGTGACATTTTAAATTATTCCTGTTTCTGTCCCGCTATGTCCCGGCTGTACCAGATCTGTCAAAATGTCGCAAATATGAACGCAGCTCTGTTTTAATATGTTAATTGGTTATGCACAGAATCTCAACGCAAAAACTGCTACGCTTGTGTTTGTAATGGTAATTGAAAATATCTATTTCTACTTTCAGGCAAATTATATGATGATATCATCTACTTATACAAGGCACAGTCTTACATCTCCGTCAAAAAAGAGGTAACTATGCTTTATGTGATTTTCTATACGATTACATAGACTTTTCTTTTTTTTGGAGGTGATTTTAAAATTTAAACTAGCCATCTTGCTGTTGGCTTTAGGCAGGCAGGGCGATAATTGCAAGCTTACAGTGACAGTCGCGCGACAATGCCTACTGCATACGCAACGGGATTATTCAATTCTTTGAAAGAGGTGTATTCTGAAAGACTGTCCATCATAAACAAAAACAAAACAAGTATTTATTAATTTTGGGTTATTTATGTTATGACAACCTGAAATTTGACAACAATGGAAAACTACACCTTGTATATTTCAAAATCTAGTCCACAATGACCCAACAGGTTACAATTTCTATTACTCTCTTTAGCGTTTAGATTTCGAATAATGTTACAATTCTTGAATATTCACTTTTGAATCATTGTGTACTAAATTCTACAGTGTAATTTAAGTTCTAAGATAAAGGGTTTAAGTTTGCAATTAAATCGTGCTAGTTGACATAAAAAGGCAATAAATATTTTCCATTGTACTATTAATTGTGTAGAATATAATCCAGAATAAACAAGTAAAATTATAAACGTTTTATTTCAGAATTTAAATTGCTTTGTAAGATTAATATTATTTATGTCAAGAGTTTTAGGTATACAGTCTTTCTAAAAATATTTACTGTATAATACTAACGGAGGTAAGGATAGCCATTAATATTGGAAGTCCAAAAAATTATATCTTCTGTCATAGTTTAAAAGCCTTCAAATAGTGAAAATATCTACTGCTTAGATATCATTTGAAAGCTTCGACCAGCTTGAAAGTATTGCAAATATACATCTCCAGGTTAATCCATCTGTGTTTTTAAAATATTAGGAAATTAGGTAATTTCCTTGACAAAAATCAATGGTTATAAAAGACATATTTATGCTGACAAAATATGGCTGATTTTTCCCCGTAATTTCAGGTTTGGTCCCATAGTAAGAATAGTTTGTAATGATGAGTATATTGTTAACCTTTTCAGGTATAGAAAAATCATTTGGATCCAAATTCATGAGAAACGAGAGAATCCTTTCCAAAACCAAAATAAGTACCTACTTAACACAGAAAAGTAAAAATATATCATCTACATAAATTTTAAAGTACTATCTACTAGTGATTGATAATGTAGCAACTAAATACATACAAATAGATAAAGGCAACGTGTTATTTCAAAAGGATGCAATAACTATAAAGGTAGGAGAATAAGGATTAAGATAAAATATGAAAATCGAACGACCGAGCTTATAACGTAAATATAGAAAATAATGGCAGTCAACACGGATCACAATAATCTAAAAAACAGCTACATGCTTTGCTAAGTACAATAATGTTTAAAGACAGTGGCTTTGAGCCTTAACAAATATATTATATCTTCAATTCAATTTTCTATGTTATTGTCTTGTAATTTCATTATTTAAATTTTTATTATTCCGTATTTTTTTCTTTTTTTAATTTTCCTTTAGCTTCTCGTTAAAATTAATCAGCCCCAGTTACAGTATCTCTTCAATATCTTTTTTCATTCTTATTATCATCTTCTTCTTATCCGATTTCCTCTTGAAGCTTCCCTTCTTCTTCTGTCTCGGTATCTTGTTTGGAGTTTTCGTCAATGGCGTTACAGAAAACTGTTTAATTTTCTCATGCACATTGCCACTTATTGATTTTGAAACTACTGGGTTTATAGTTGTTGTTGCTAGGGAAAAGTGTTTCTTGTCAATCGATGTTAGACTGCCGTGAGAGTACTCAATAGGTTCGAAAATCTTCTTAGTTTCTTTTACTAATCTTTGCGTTTCAATATTCTTTTCTGATTGCTTACTGTCCTGTGAAGACGATATAGAGCTTCGTCTTGAGCTATCCGAGTCAGTTTGGGCTTTAAAAATGTGTTTTTGAAACATATCGATCTTGGTTTTGGCTTTTTTGTGGCATATAACTTCATCTTTTGTCATTCCTCGTTGATAAGTTCTAATTTCTACTTTTGGTTTCGGCTTCTTTTCTTGAGAACGGTTTTTGTCTCTTTTCGATTGTGTAAAGTTTAGTTTCTTCGATAAGCCTGATATAATTCCTTGTTTTGAGCCGTTCTTTTCTACTTTCGCTTCTGTATCTGCTTTCGAAGCCTGTTCTTTCTTCATCGTATCAGCCGGAACTACCTTCCTCAAGGTTCTAGCCGCTGATATCAGATCTGAAGATTTAACGTTGTGAACGCTCACTTTTTCCGACGAGGAATCTAAGTTTATTTGAGTTTTACCTGTCAATTTATCGCCTATCTGGGTTACGACTTCTTTCACGAATTGCGATGGACTTTTAGGTTGTTTAGCTCTTACATCATCAACAGATTCGCGTATTTCTTGAATCGCAATCCTTTCTTCGCTACTAGATTCAGTAAGAGACGTGTCATCGTAATCCCCCGAGTCCAAATGTTCCCTCAATACTTTATCGATGTTGAATTTAGCCATCATTGAAGTTTGAGCAATCAAATCTTTACCAGGATAAGACCTCTCCGTGATACTGTCAGCCTCTTCTACGAAGTCTAGGAAAGAGTTCGAAGCAACTAATTTTGTGATCTTAACAGAATTGTTGGATATAGACGGTGGGATGCGACATGCAGTGGGTTCTTTAAATTTAAAATCATGCCCGTAAAAGCAGAAATCGTCATCACTGCTAGTGATAGGTGTCTGCGGAGGGATATCACTCACAGAAATGTTTAAATTCGGATAATCACCTTTCGTGTCGATGCTAGACGATTGGGAGGTGGCACCTCCACGTTTAGCTTTAGGAGACCCTCTCGGTGGTACCGGAGGAGGGACTCTCTGCTTTTGGGAGCCTTTCAAGACGGCAGGGAACGCGATGTCGGGCTCTGACACGGCGATAGTCGTCTTAACCGACGACGTAGTGACTTTAGCGGCGGTCGACACCGGTGACGTCACCGATATCGGCGTTATATGCGCTGTCACATCCGATAAAGAAACTGGCGGTCGACAAAAACGCTCAAAATTTTGTATAGGTTTATTAATACATCAATCAAAATATACAATAATAAAGATGTATAAACGAAAAATTTGGCACATTAGAAAAATCATGATAACAATAAAAAATATTAAAAGATTTGTGTATCATTGGAAGCGTAGTTACAGTATAGACGGGAGTTACGTATAATAGTTAAAAATCCAAAATGGCGTGTTTAAATTTATATTTTTTAGATGGAGCTTGACCGTTTAAATAACGTATTTTTTATTGGTGCATCAAGTTTATGTATTAGATATTAAAAATAAATTACAGCATGCAGTTTTAGGGAGTAAAAAGAAAAGCGAAGATTGATGGTATACCCAATAAGAAAAAAGTTCCAATAAGGCCACAGCAGCATGAAAAAACGAGAGAGAACATGACCATAAGTTTCTTTATTATATTTATTTACGGTTACAATTTAAAAACTTGCCAGAAATGTATCAATTTCACTAAAAAAAAAAGCATAAAATTCAAATGTCAGCAACTTGCACAAAAGTAGACAAGTAAGTAACTTGCACAAGCAATTGTGACATCTTCATTTAGAGCCAAGGAATACACAAGTCAGTAACTTGCACAAAAGTATGCATGTAACTTGCAAGCCATTATTTTATTCACCAATCAAAAATTGTTATGGTACAATAACAAGAAAGTTACTTGCACACTTGACAATAAGCAAGTTGCTTACATAATATTGTTTTTTGCTCACCAAAAAAATTGCCAAGTTAGGTTTTTTTGGTGAGATTTTTCTTTCAACTAGTAAAACCGACACATTTCTGGTAAATATTTAAATAGCGCTTTTTATTTACTAAGCAAAAAGCGTAGCAAGGGCTTCAGACCTTTCACAAAGGTCGGTAAACTGATTATAAGTGTACAAGAATTTAAAAAAGTGCGAATAAATTTTGAATAGTATTTTCGCGTGAAATCCAATTATTGACTCGACATTTAAAAGCGTAAGCAACAGTGACTTTATTCATGAAATAATTTTGGAACCGAAAGCAGCAAATCAATTTAACACTACATTTAGCCAATTGTTTGATTTAATGTATAATTTAATGAAATCTGAATATTTTAAGCGATTAATGGAGGGTGTGATTTAATTTTAAACATTTAAAAATCATTTACAAGTGATGTTTAAAAGTGTAATCCTTGCTACACTTTTTGTTTATATTTAGGTGTATTTTATTGCAGAACTCAAGGTGTGTAGAAATTCACTGATGTTTTGTGGATAATGAAAGAACTGATTAACGTTTTTTTTGCTGTCTTATTTTTGACTGCCATTTTTATTAATCGAGGTATGTTGAAATACTAAGAAATGTATCGATCTTTTGAGTTTACGTAAAATATAGCCTCAATAAATGACAAACAATGCCTGTTTGTAACGTAACAATCTATGATCCGATTTTGACTTCGAACCGTTACGCTACAGGCGCGTTACTGCAACAAATTGTATCATTACAGGTTGCCCACGCTCCCCAGGCAGACAAAACAGTATTTCATTTCCCACTAAAAACATCGACTTTAAGGTTCTTTTTTATTTTGAACTTTTTGTTTTTTTCACATCGTACAAAAACGACAGTTGTCACATAACGACAAAACACAATACGACATTCATTCTCACCTGCTTTCACGCTTGCAACCCCGCTGGATCCTGCTCCTATCCGTTCGATAGCGTGAAAATATTACGTCAAATTTGTGAGCAATAGTTTTATAAAGATAAAGAGAAGGTCATAATTTAGACAAAAGGTTGCGAACTTGGCTGGACCTTTACCGTGCGCCCAGATTTTAAAATGACTTGTATAGAAAAAAAAATACAAGAAAAAGGAACATTTTTGTCTTCATTGACGGTTATATCTTACTTATGGTCCAATAAGTACATAAATAATTTCGTAGAGATGGGAAATAAAACAAAAAAATCCAGCCAACAAAAAATCACATTTATTACCATAAGTATACACATAGAATTTGGTCAAACAGCTCAAGCTTTATATACAAATACAATATACTTAACAGTCTACCACACAAGTATACTATAACTTACACTGGTTCAGTTTTAGTTAACTACAAAACTTTAGTTCGCGACTGTACAAACAACCTACCTAATATTTTTGTGACTTTTTTTATTTTATTTTTTTCTTTAAAATTCCTAAAAACGCTACAAATTCATTCAAAATGTACAGTCGCGAACAACAGTTCAATCTGCTATTATTCATTCATTTATAATCTCATAAAATTGTGAAGGGGTGTCTTAATAAATTCTACGGAATATCTAATTGCCCTGTTGAATTAATGGTAATAATTATAATGGTTTACTGTACAATGAAAAATAAAATATTAAAATGAGTGATTGGCATTAAAAATTGTGACAAATTCAATACTTCTTTTTTAGGAATGTAATTAATTAATTAAAATAAAATTTGTTCAGTGATTTGAGGGTGCTAATTAAATAAAATTTTCTTACTTTCTTACAGGAGTATTTTTTTACTACCAGTATCATAAATATTACTGTTTTGGAAGACAAATGTTTTTATCTATAAATATGAAAATACTCAATTTAATATAACATCAGGCCTGTAATCTCAAAAGGGTTAGGTAGAGGTGTGCCTATTAGTGCACCCACATTTCGCCAGTTATGTTTAAGTCTCATGTAATAGGGGGCGGGCCTATTGCCATCAACCGGGCACAAACTGCTACTGCTGAGAAATTATTTAATTTATGTAACATATAATTTGTGATATCTTTTATATATTTTCTTCTAAGAAGTCAATAACGGGATAGTTGATACCATTAATCAATAATTCCAACACACAACTTCTCTAAAAAACACTTTATTTTAGCTTTGTAAGGGCAAATTTTCCAATCATCAGATAACGGAAAAACGAGGAATAAATATGGCGGTTTGACAGCTTTTTTATAGAAGATATGACAAACTGTCATGTTTATTCTTTGGATAAACGTTATATGACTATTGAAAAATCGGCCCTTAATCAAAATAATTTTCTATTAACTGTGAAAATACTAATTTTTATTTGTTTCGAAATCAACAACTAGGTACAGACAATAGAATTGTTAAAAAATGAGGTCAAGTTTGACTTTTCTCGTATATCATCTGTGTGGAATCGCGTTTTGACAGTTCATAAAAAGTATGTCAATTGATTGAAGGTATCAACTACACAATTTAGATGAAACAGAATAAATATGGGAGTACTAATGGGTACACCTCTGCCTAACCCTTCAGGGATTACAGGCGTGATGTTATGTTATGATGATCAGAATAAAACTACCGGAATTTCTTAACATTCGATAATCGAAAAGGATTTTGAAAAATAACAAATAAGTATCCTAAATCAACTAGGAAAAAACCTTACACTTCACAAAAAAAAATAGTAACACCACAAGTAAATTACGATTAAACAATTAAAAAATATATTTATCTAATAAATAATCAATTCATACAAACTTTTTACTCATCCCAATAGGCATAGTATATCAGTTCAATTTTTTATTTATATAGACTGCACCAGAAATCATATAGGTATATTTATTAACTAACTAATGCCCGATGACTTCGTTCGCGTTAGTGTCAGTTATATGCGGAACCCTGATTCTTTTTTTAAATAAAACTTACTCCTTATAAAATCAGCTATTTGCCAGTGAAAGTCTCGTCAAAATCGGTCCAGTCGTTTAGGAGATAAGCCGCAGCAAACAATCAGAAGGACATTTTATTTTTTTAAATATACCGCGTATTTATATGCTAAAAACCTATTCATTTTGACTTTACAAACAGACACTTCAGTTTTATTTGTGTATTTTTTTTAAGTCAATCTCTCTATCAGTCATTTTTTTTTATAAACAGGCAGACGCCCACTCTTGTTCATGGTTCTCCCACTAGGTTTTCCTAACGAGCCAATTTAGCACCATTCGTATCCACCGACTTTCCTTAGTCAAAAAATTGTAAAAAAATATTGTATATTTCGCAATATGACGAAGTGTGCGTTTCTTTTAATTCGAGACATCAAATATTTTATTTAATATTATTTAAATCACGTTTTTAAATATAATCATGACATTTCACAAAACAGTTACCTATCTGTAGATTTTCATTATTTTTTTTTATAATTTTCTGGTGCAGTCTGTAAAAATCAACTCTTTAATCACTGGGGCAATAATCATGTCATTCATTTTCTTCATGATATTACATAAATATTTGACATTTTGTGTCAATTTTTAAAATCGCATTTATTCAGTAGTTCAATACTTTTCGTGGTCAGTATACTAAAATTGATTTTCTTCTAATTTTATGTTGCTACAGAAACTTCTAGAAGAATCTACTTCAACCTTAAATAAGAACCCAATCGCACATTCATTCGTTATGATTTTAAATACTGCATATATTACATCTTTTTAAATTAAAACATTACGTAGGAAATAGTATAGGTCAGACTATATCGATATAGTGTTCAGTTGATTTTAGTTTAAATCGAAATCGAAAATGTAGTTCAGCTTTTTGATAAAAGAAAAATAAAAAAAATACCAAATTTTTTGTTCACAAAAAATCTGAAAAAGTGTCATTGTACTTATCATTATGAACAACTATAATTACGAGAAAAAAATCCAAAATCACGTAATAAATACATCAGCTGCTCCATACATTTATTATGTTCATATAACTCCACTAAATGAATCGAGCAGCTGCTTTTTTTTTCTTCGCGTTTTCTATGTTGGTCCCTTTGTAAAAGTTGTTCATAATGATGAGTACAATTTACGCTTTTGAAGTTTCTAGCAAACAAAAAAATAAAAGTATTTTTTTGTAATATTTCAATTCGATAATATAACATCTTTGACTTGACAAATGTACCAGCATTTTAGAATACATATTTAGGAATTAAAAATTTTATATCATGGTTTTTTATCGATATAAAATCCGGCTTAGTATTTTTTTAAACATCGAATTTTATAAAATATTATTGTCAATATTTATTGTTTCATATTTACTAAAACAAATTCTATCGATATAATTGATCGATACTCGATGTAAGAAACGGATGACTCTGCAAATACTAAGCAAACTAAAATAACACTAGTCACAAACAAAGCGTTAACAACACTAAACTATTATGAACTATGTCTTTTAACTGAACTACATCGAATATCGATACAAACACACTTCACTACATACATCAACAAACATCCCTAATATCGATACACAAAACACGCTCTCTAATAATAACTTAATACATTTAATTTCTCTATCGATAATCTTCGATTTAAACACTAACAATTTATCGATAAAAAGTGACGTCAAGTAGGGACGGTCGATAAAAACTATCGATTTTTGTGTGATACCAAATATCCATCGTATCTTCCTCAGTCCGCTGGTGGTACAACTATAATGGTACTACCACTGTCTTTACCAGAATATATTTCAGCTTTTTCTATACTTCTTATGTAAACCACGTCTTGAATGAACGTTTCTGATTCAGAATCTTTTATATGTTCATCGCCATTCAATTGTACTACGGACACATGTTCGGATATGTGTATATTCCTTTCCTTGATGATTGGAGAGTCTGGTTTAATATAAACCGTTTGCGTGGATCCTACTTTGCGGAATCTCATATCTTTTGGTAGAGTAGCTGTCTCTCTGGCTTCCAAACTTGGCGTTGCTGATTTCCTATAACTGGAACTTAAGCTTTTTGGTAAAGTGTTTGCCGTTGGTTCAGCATTTAATGTGCTGTCTGTCTTACCAACTAGGCCTATGTCTACAAAGAATTTCTTGAATTTCTCAACAAAAGTTGGTGATTTAGCTCTGTTCAGACTGTTTGTTAGTCTTTCATGAGAATTTTCTTTCGCAACTTCTTCAATTCTTGCAGGAATATTGGAAGTGCTTTTATGTTTTTCTAGAATATTCGATCGCCTTTTCCATTTCTCTTCGTCTTCGTCATCTATGAAGGGTATATCTTGTAGGTTGTTCTCGTTTCTCGTGTCTACAGCCGCGTCCTTCTTCTTGGGAAAGGTCGTATGTGCTTCCACGTATATCTGAGGTACGCTTGTACTTGTATTGTCAGTTTGTATGCCACTGTCAGCTAGGCTGCCGTTAATGTGAGAGCTTCCGGCTCCTGTACTTAGAACCTTCGTTAATTGATCGGATAAAGTGTCCATTCTATCTTGTATTGAGGCTTTGTATACATTGTTACTGTACGACGTGCCTGGCTCTCGGGCTAAATTGGAAGTATCGAATTCTATACGTCTAGGGAACGTTCTGTCTCTATCGATCTTTAGTCTATCAGATAGTACTGAGGGGTACTCAGTGGGCGGTTGTATGGCGGGATGCCTCTGATTCCAAGTAGATATAGTGGTGTCAGTAAAATCGCTCATACTCGATCTTATTGAAGATCTTGGCGATAATCTGGATTGTCTCAAGAGATCAGGATTGTAATCTTTAATCGGTCTGCCGATGTAGATACGTCCTGAATAGAAAAACGTCGTTGTCAAAATGGTTGTTACGTTGTTTTTTTTTTTGACGTTTTTTTTGGTACATTTCAGTTTATTTCGCTCCCCCGTCGGCAAACCATGCTTTGGACATGTTGACCACCAACACCGTTAGCACAAAAAACACATCACATTTTTTTGAAAAACGTCAAACGCGGGTATGAAAGAAAACAAATTGGAAAAAAAAACTACAAGTATAAGAAAACGAAAAAATAGGACGGTTCACAACAGCGGGGGGTAACAAACACCGGAAAGGGAAGGGTGGGGGATAAAATAAACTGAAATGTATAATAATATATAGGTACCAACATAATTCGCATTCAATGTTAGGATAAGTTAGGGTGAAACTACTTTAGTTTAAAATAATAGTAATGGTTAATAATAAAACTAATATTAGTTTTTAAACAATCGAGCATTTGTATGAAGCAAGTTGACTAATTTACGTTTAAATAAATCTTTTGATTTGTATAACGGTTTTATGCTATATTAATTTAAATTGAGTACGGTCAAACGGGGTTAGTAAGAATGCAGGGATGAATCAGGATGAAACTTTAAAATAGGGAATTTAACATTTAAAATATTAGTTTGTTGCTAACAAGGACTCTTAATTTTAATGTAATAATTTAGTGAAAACATAAGAGTTATTTTCGGCATTTTAACGTTAAAATCCTTTTTAAAGTTTCGTCCCGATTCACCCCTGCATTCCTATTTACCCCATTTGACGGCGCAATTTAAACAATTAAATTAAGCACAACCAGCTATTCTGCTATCTGTAACCAGCTATTAAAAAGAAAAAAAAATCGGTCAACTTGCTTTAAAAAAACTAAGAAAAAAAAAATACACCAATTGTACTAAAAATAGCATGAGCTTCTTTACCTGGTGTGTCAACCTCTTCCTGCGGTCTCGATGGCTTGGCGATGCTCTTCCGCTTCGACGGTGAGTGTTTCAGGGCTGTCGAAACGAAGACAATGATATTAGGGTTGCTGCTGTGACTGACGGTCAAAGGAATATGATTGTGGTATGGCAATTTCTATTTTTTATTTTTATTTTAGTGGCAAGACTGTTAGTTTTTTTTTATGCAGCTTTAAATTCAATCTTTACAGTATTTTTCATGACTGGTAAACTGAATCGTTTACCATGAAATTCCAAACACACAATATAAAATGTTCATAATTATTATTATTTTCTTTTTTGATTTATATCAAACTTTATATGTCACACAAACCACAATAATATTCCAAATATTTACAAAACTTAGAAAAAACACGGTTCAAATAAAAACATCAGCGCACTAATTCAAAAAAGCTCTTCTTTTTTTTTCAAAAACAAAAAAAAACAGCGTGAACGCTTTAGTTTCGCAAAATAATTGCAAAAATGTTCTCAAAAAGCATTCTAATACAGTGAAAAATTTTGTGAAAATATGTTATGGGAGATAGTAACTTCAAATACAATTAAAACAAGTTTTAAAAAAAAACCCGTTACTTGTTAAAGAAAATTGCAACCTTAGTAAAAAATTGCATGCAGTTTATATTACTATTTATTTGTTCAGGCAACACAAAACAGTTCTCCGATGTTACTATCCCCAAAAAAGATAAAACTAAAAAGTAAAAAAAAAAAAAACTTGATTATTTTCAAAACAATTCGTCATTTAAAAATTCCATTCGACATCATTTCGCGTTCACCGTTGAAAAATAAAAAAGAAAACACGTTCGAAATTTAAACGAGAGAAAAAAAAGGTGCGAAATGACATCTTCGTTCAAACGAAGACAAAAAAAAAGAATAAACACAGACAATAGTACACGTGCTTCGTCCAAAGTTGAAAGAAACCACAGAGGTAGGTAGGTAGCTAACTACGGTAGGAGATGAATGAGGGTGAGCTCGGTAGATGGAGCCACTTGCGATGTCGGGTACTACTGTACAAGACCACAAAACATCTGCGGGTCGTTGTTATAAATTATGATATTGAGTATAGATCATTTATTATTCATAAAAAGAATTTCGAATATTTAAAAAAAAAAAATCATACAGCTTCCGCCTTTTTTTTTTTCAAAATAATTTCTTCACAATGTTTTATAAATTTCGATCGTTGAAAATTCCTATAAAAATACCACAGTACTCTTCAAAAACACATTTACAACAACACCACGCACAAAATACTGGACACAATCCAACAAAACATCGAGGGGAGGTCATGAAATGGGGGGGGGGCAGGGTCACAAGGTCACATCGTCATGCTTTGGGACCCCCAAAACAACTGGGACTTACTCAGACCTCCACGGACCCGCGCGAGTATCCGATTACGGACAATTGTCGGGAAGAAAAATGGAAAAAAACACAGATATTATTTTCGGCTGGCAACATTATTCAAGGGCGTGCATGATCTCCGTTATATCGTCATGCCAATTGCATCCAACTTTACGTTTTAAAACAAAAATATTTAAAATAAAATTAAAAGTGTCTAAATACATGCCGATTATATTGCTCCGAACGAAAATTAATTGAAATAAAAATGAAATTAAATATTTAGTTTTAAATAAAAACCACGTTATTCAGCTAATTCCTACAAAAATAAGGTTTAGGTGTTGGTGATTTTATCCCTGAACTGCCAAAAATACATTTTATATCTACAAACACGATAAAACTATAATAAATACTACTTATAGAATAATTGTGCAAAATGCATAAGTTTTTAGAAGTAATAAAAATCATTAAAACGAACAACTTTTACTACGGAACCAACTGCGAAATATTTAAATATTTCTCCAAGAAAATATTGAATTTTATGTGAGAAAGCAGATAATTTTTCCGATATTTGTCTCCTTTGTCTGGGGCAGACTTCGTCCGCGCCAAAGTTGATATATTATCCCACAGGAATCGATTTCCTATGCAATTTCCTGACTCTATAAACTATCTCTGTGCGAAACATCCCAAACCGTTTTGTCATAATAAAGAAAGAACTAAAATAATAGTATTAAAATGGTTAATTTCGGAAATAAGCGTTGATTTATTTAAATAAAAATAATAGAAAAAAAAGAAGATTCTTGTAGTAAAAGATGTTCATTTCATTCTTCTTCTTTGTTCATTTTCATTAAAAATATTTCACGCTATTGTTAGATATTACGCAGCTAAATCATAGGTAATAGTATAGTAGCTATAATTTATATAATAACTACATACATAACAATACTTTATCATAAACTAATATTAAACTGACTATTGTGTAGTCAATAACACCGTTTTAGTCACAAATTATACATATATATTATAATTATGTATATTAAACACACCATGCCTTTGTCTAAATAACACACAATAAACTACTTCTATGTATCTTAGAGTGTTTTTAGTAACCCGAAACATTACTATTTTGGTAAATTTCTGGACATTATGCGAACTACACTCACGCTCATAAAAATACCATAAGGCAAAATTTAATAACAAAAAAATATTTAACAATCGCTGGATTTTATTGAGTGTAATTAAGTTTTTATTTCTAAACTATAATGTCAACTCTCAACACATATTACTCTTTTAAAAAGTTGTCTTGTAACGAACTTTTTCAGGACATAGTTTTCGCGGGTCGAACTTTTCCGAGCCAACTTTACCCGAGACGAACTTGCCGGGACGAACTTGTCCCGAGTCGAACTTTTATGAACAACATTAGTAAAGTTTACTACTACTACTACTACTATATTTTTCTATCACCAACACCCGCCCCCCGTTCACATCCACACACATTATAATACAAATATCACAGTAATCCCTACGGTACCTATGTAAGATGTGACTAGCGTTCGGAACTTGCGATGGTTCCCCTTGATCTCTGGTAGGTCCACTAATGCAACACATACATTTTTTGTTTAGTAAGTTTATTAACAGGCGCGGCCTGGAGGTAGGACTTGGCTTGGAGTTCTGTACGTAGAATAAAGCTTTAAAGGAGCTGTACCGACCAAATGTAGTTAGTCATATTTTGGTGAATAAATAACCATAAATTAATAATGAAATTTTGAAAATAATATAAGGGCACTCCTATCTACATTTGTCGTGTCAAGTGACCTAATTTAAAATTATACGTAATTTAATAACTCGTAATGGAAAATACATTTCTTGAATTTTCACGTATTAGACAAGTTGTGCAGAGGAATTGAGGAAAATATACTCGTATGTCATTTATTGCGATTTTGCATTTTTGACAAATTTGGCATTAAAACAATGATTTTTTTGATAAACTGTTAATAACTTCAGCTTAAAAGAGCTTTGTTAAAGATATTGCAAGCATAAATAGCTTTTGATGGAAAGGTATACTTATATTTCAGTGCCACGTTTAATTTGCTATCATAGTATGTATCGTAGTATGTTAATAGATTATTATTAGATTAAGTAAAAACATTGAATAAGTTTAAACTCAAAACCAATTCCTATATTCGCATCTCAAGACCACGCCACAGAACAAGTATGTAATTTCGTAAAGAGGGGGAATTATCTTATTTTATTTTACACATATAAGGCTACATTATTTTAGTAGCATTTCTTCTTTAACATAGTTTTAAGACTTCAAATCTTTATAGTATTTTAATATTCTATGTGGATACAAGAGCACCTTTTGCGAAACAAGGCCGCTTGGTAGCAAAGTTCATTTAGTACTTTTTGCAAGTCGAACTTATCTCGAGACGAACTTTTTTGAGACAAGCTTTCGTCATGACGAACTTTTTTGAGACAAGCCTTCGTCATGACGAACTTGTTTTAACTGTAATCTTGAACTGTTTTATGGAGTCTTAGAACTATGTTGACACACCGCCCCTAAGGATTAGGCAACATTTAGACGTTAGACACAATATTAGCAATAAATTGTCGGAGATCGAGTGTACTATGAAAGTTAGAACACGGTTTTATTAGAAAGATATTAAAGTATTTCGTTCTTGAAGAAAATTTTAAAAAGAAATTATTATTTAATGGCTTCATTCGGGTCCAATGTAAAAATGTCGGCCGAAACCGCATTAAAATCTGTTGCGCAGTTTATAAGATCTAAGCGTACAGACGCCGTTTTTACAGCTCCGGCCCCTGATTAATAAGTTAAGAAGGCAAGAGCATTTATTACCACACTTGCTCAAGGCGGAGTAGCGCCTTTGGGGCTTAGACATAACTGGTGAAATATATGTGTTTACTAGATTGTTCTGCCTACCTCTTCGTGGTACAGGGGCATGATGTTATATTTGTTATTTAGCGAGATAACTCATGTTCATACTTTCATAGTAACTGTGGATCTACAAGAGGGACTTTTCTCGATATAAGATTCAATTGGAGATGGGAAGGCATGAAACGTCAATGATTTTCCCCTTTAATTTACAGAAACAAGTATTTTAGTTTTAAATATACTTAGCCCCTCGCCCCTTATTACATGGGACTTAACAAAATTGGCGAAATATGGGAGTACCAACTTATAGGTACACCTCTGACTACCCCTTCGGGGATTACAGACGTGATGTTATGTGATACTTAGAGCTTATTTTTCAAACGACAGATAACATTTATCTGAAGAATATATAAAAGTTTGTCAGTTTTTGTATTGGCAATACCATGTCAAATCGCCATATTTATTCTACAGATAAAAAATTAGTAGCGATTGAAAAATCAACCCTTACATCACTGAATACATCTGTGGTGAATCGTTATTCCACCAATAATTGATTTGATAATTCAGCCGAATAAAAAATATTTGCTCTACTTGGCCCACTCATCTCCAAATTGACCTCAAAAACATATAAATCTAATACATAAGGACTTTCTATTTGGTAATTATCTAAAAGACAATAGCGACATGATTTAAAGCTTAACTAATGACAGGATTTTAATAGAAAGAGAAAATTTAAAAACTTGATATTATTCAGACTGGTAACCCTAAATTGTAGTTGGCAACATTTTGATACCATAGTGAAGGGAACCTCTTTGGTCGTGGAGAAAACAGACACGACGAAAAGCATAGAGTAATACTTACACGAAGGTATTTTCTTGAATACTGTCTTTGCCATGAAATCTAAAAATCTCTGAGCGTAAAAACTCGGTCTGTGCACTGAGACTGTGTCCTGTAATTGTGAAAAAGAAAATACATTATAAAACACAATAACATCAAGTTCTACTTGCGCTAAAAATAACTAAAAAAAATTTTGCTCTAAACATATTAAAAACAACGCTCTATTTCTGTCAATCGTATGTAGTTGACAGAGACAGAATTATGTTTTCTAGTACCTTGTTTATCTTCGATTTGCTTTAAATGGTTCGCAAGTTGAAAGGTTATACCAAGAGGTATGCCCATGTGAAGAGGAGAAATGAAACACATGGTGTGAGAGAGTTATGAATATTAATGTGGCTGAATGGAGAGGAAGAGGAAGGTTTAAGATGGATGGATTGTGTGAAGGATGACATGAAAGAAAAGGAAGTCAGTGATAGCAAGGCGGCTGACAGGACGGAGTGGAAGAAGAAAACGTGTTGCGCCGACCACGAGTAACATGGGACAAGGGCAGGAAGGTGATGATGTTTTTCGACTCACTTTTTGTGGTTCGCAATAACCCTTATTCCCCCCCTCATCATCATTATAATATCAGCCGAACAACGTCCACTGTTGGACATAGGCCTCCCCTAAAGATAGCCACAATGATTGGTCCCGCGCTGCCCGCATTCAGCGGTTTTCTGCGACCTTTACCAGGTCGTTAGTCCACCTCATGGTGCGGGTCCGACACTGCGCCTTTCAGTACGTGGACGCCATCTAAGAGCTTTTCCTTAATGGCCAACTGCTTACGAGTTATTCCCCCCTAACCGGCAAATATTATATGAACGTGGAAATATTCATAGTAGGTGACTTTCTGGTGTTTCTGCCTGCCATGAGAGTCATGGAAAAAGTTATAGCGCCATCTGGTGGTTACTAGGAAAACCTTATTTCCCATACAAAATACTGACTCGCTCGCAATCGTACGCGAATGAAAAAACTCACACTTAGCACTCGTGAGTTGCTACTCTTGCAGTGGGTACTTACTCCATCGTGTATCATGCTCTTCCACGTGTGTTCCAGCTTCTTGCGGAGGCGGTACGACTGTAGGATGTCGATGATACCCAGGAATAGGAGGAGACGCTCGCCACGCGCGTTCCTTGCAGGAATGCCGCCAGGACTGAAGATGTAATCGAAAATGCTGTTGTTAGTAACTCTTACGCCGGTTGACTTACGGACAAGGCACAGTTTAAACCGGTGATTATAGAAACGAGATGTTTTTAAATAACGTAAGTGAGTATGTCGTTTCTTGCCCATTCTTCTCCATACAAAATTATCTTTTGTAATAGGATATACGTCCCGACTAAACTGCCCAGTTTATCTTGTGGTCGCAAGCGCGACTGCTAACTTCGATTCCCCGGGTCGGGCAGTGTTATTAGGTTTTTCCATTATGAATTTCTCAGTAACAGCCCGGAGTTTGAAAATTGGTGATGGGACATCCCCGTGTCTCGAGAAACACGTAAAGCTGTCGATTCTGAACTGAATAATATCTTTTGAATTTTTGGCTAGTCTCTATTAAGATTTACCGCCGTGGCCGAAATTCGGTCGGAAGGATAAATAAACTTACGGCACATCCTCCTCTTCATCAATAGGCTCACTTTCAGCCTGTATGCTCTCCATCGCCGTGGAGTGCGCCACCAGTCGCTGACGGTTGATAGATCTGGAACAGACGCATTAGTTTAGTAGGCGAAGGGTTATGAGCCGATTGTATGCACAAGGGTAAGAATAAGAAGAGTAAGTGTGTATCAAAACACGTTTTGAAACAAAAGTTGCCCAACATTGTTGCAACAGTAACATGTTTAAGTTGCGTTTAAACATGTTGCTGCAACAATTTTGTGCAATTATTGTTTACCATAAACACGAGGCTTTAATACTGGCTTCTTAATGATGATCTGTATGTAGTATGTCCTGTATACTAGACAGGTCGGTTAATTATACAGGGTGTAATTGCATTAACTGAAAATTCTAAAATATTATAAACACTCGCGACTGCTGAGCATGAGGTTCGATTCCCAGGTCGGGCAAGGTGTTATTGGGTTCTCCTTGGAATCTGAATTTGTGCCCCGTTGATGGCAATAGTCTCGCCCCCGCATTACATGGGAGTTTAACATAACTGGCAAAATGTAGGTGTACTAATGGGTACACTTCCGCCTAACCCTATGGGGATTACAGGTGTTCGGGGATTACTATAAATATGGGATTAAATCCGAATAATAAAAAAAACAGTTTTTTTTAATGTCAATTACACCATGTATATGTTCCTATTTTTTTTTAATAAGTTTTGTTTAAACATTTTCTGATATCTTATGAAGAGGATAATGGAGATTTTATACAAGAGATTCCATGAAGCAATTCTCAACAAGAAAAAAAAACAATAAAGATTTTTTTCAAAGATCAAAAGACACAACATACACAAATAAAGTTTCCAATTAACTAACTACACATAAAACATGATACCTACCATGAAAGAGAATCTGTGCATACAAACAGCATTTTTGGACACCAAAAACTTCAGATAAATCTTTGATACAGTGCAATCAATGATTATTTTTAAAGTATGAAATTCAACATTCCAGACGATTAATGTATACAGTCCAGTGCGTACATATGACAAATTAAGTTAGAGAGAGAAAGACTGTAGCACTTATAGGAGAGACAGAGAGAGACGCCTTAAAAAATCGAATATTTCTTTTTAAAATAAAAAGAATGCAGTTTTTACAGGAAATACTATAAGATATACAACCTAACTGTGGATTTGTGTCTGGTTGATGGCAATAGGCTCGCCCTATATTACATGGGACTTAAACATAACTGGCGAAATGTGGGTATGCTAATGAGTACACCTCTGCCTAACTTCGGGGATTATAGGCGTGATGTTATGTTATCAAACTTGGTTATTCATTACCGTAGCCCTGAAAAAGGGCTATGGTAATGAAATCATCATTGTGAACAAGGAAAAAATATTTTGTGTGGTTTTGTGGTTGTTCATTTAGCAAAAGTTACTCATAATGATGAGTACAATGACCCCTTTACAGGTTATAATATAGAAAAACTAAGCTAATATATCTTTAGTAACATAACAGCATAACATCACACCTGTAATCCCCGAAGGGTTAGGCAGAGATGTACCCACATTTCACCAGTTATGTTTTTAAGTCCCATGTCATAAGAGGCGAGCCTATTGCCAACAACTGGGTACAAATCCAGACGCCGAGGCTGCTACTGAAAAATTCCTAATGGGAAAACTCATTAGCGCTTCACTCGACTTGGGAATCGAACCCAAGACCTCATGCTCAGCAGTCGCGCTTTGCGACCACTTGACTAAAGAGGCAGCCAGATATCTTTAGTATATATTGTGAATTTTACAATATTTTTTCGACGAGAATGATCAAGAATGTTGAATTTCACATTTACATACACGTACATGAAAAAACCTTGAAGGAACGATTGAATGAACGAATGCATTCAATAACATATTAGACGCATGCGTTTAGATCTCCATACACATTCATATTTTGAGGCTCCAGAGTAAGATCGTGATGGACTATAGAGGTAAAATTGTTTGTTTGTTTGTAGGTGAGGCCAAACGAGTGTAATTTTGCGAGTCGTGAGTCGCAGAATTTCGGTCGCAGAAATTCTGCCTGGCAAAATTCTGTTGGGATGCCAGACGAGCGCATTTTATTCAGTTATACGCTATACGCTAAGATCCAACGTGCGTCGGCCCCCTCGCTCCCGCAAACTCAATTCGGTTCAAATAATGCATGTGAGTCGGCAGACAACTCATTTTGCGTCGCAGTGTGAATCAAATAGAATTTTAATATGAAACCGAATGCAGCAGAATTTCTGCGACTCACGACTCACAAAATTACGCTCGTTTGGTCTCACCCTAAATTTCCTAAAGCCCGATTACAGAAGTTCTTCTCCTGGTTTAAATGATTAAAGATACCAGGAAGAATAACTCGCCACTACTTTCTGGGTCGTCCTAGGATTCTTTAACTTTTTTTTAAATACCACAATGGAGCCTCAACGTTGTTGTTAGAACATGCATTATAATAATAGTTACAAAGATACGTTTGTTTCCAGTTATTCGAGTTAATAAACCTAACTATTAAATCACATGACGTAGATTTAGCAGTGGTGTATTGATTACCGATTATTATTTACTAGCGATCCGCCCCGGCTTCGCACGGATGCAATGTAGATGCATAAACCTTCATTTTCAATCACTCTATCTATTGATGAAAACCGCATTTAAATTAGTTGCCTAGTTTAAAAGATCTAAGCGTACAGATGGCGGTAAGCGAATTTGATAATATGTATATATTTGAAAATAATATGTAGAGATTATAGTAGTGTTCATCCGATTAAACAGATTTGTACAAACTGATGACAATCATTTATTTGACTTTCAAGCAGAATTTTATTATAATATAATCATATTATAAAGCTTAGGATTTTTTTTTACACGCTTTGATCTCTGGAACTACTAGGCTTAATTTGAAAATTCTTTCGCATATAGAAACCACGTTATCCCTGTTTGCTGCATTTAAAATCTATTACTACTACTACTATCTATTACGACTATGAATGTCAAACTCTATGTAAAAAGAGGCATATTTGACAGATTGTGACTGAGAAACAGGCCTAGCTGTTACACCGGTATGACTTATCAATAGATAATTAATTCAATCTCATAACGCGGGCTTTGAGTAATTAAAATGCAAATATTCTTAACGGAACCGGTAATCAACACCCACCACAAAAAAAAAGTAAGAAAAATACAAAAAAATGTTAATAAATAATAAATACGTATTAAAATAAAACATTCAAACATATAAAACTCAATCGTACTGCGTCCTTTTGACTTGTGCGGTGAATTCCTCTCTGCCTTGTTCCGATCTGAAATGGTTTTATAATAAAAAGAGATACAGTACCCCCACCATGAGAAGAAGTGCGGAAAAAAAACGAGATTTAAAAATAAAACTTTAAAAAATAAAAACATGTTTTTTTTAATCATTGAAAATATTAAAAAAGAATTCTTTTTTTTTCTGTAATTAAAAAACAGCGATGTCATGGTCACGATTTAAAACAATATTAATTAAATTAATTAATAGCATGTATGTAATGAAGTTTCCTATTATCTTTTACTTTTATTTTAGCATACTCATAAATAAATAAAAAACATTTCAATGTTAATTAATGAATACAAAATCATTATTATAGATTTTTTTTTTTTCATTGATAGGTACGGTTTTTTTTATTTTACTTCATATTAACCGGTTTCAGCCTAACAAAATCAGTAAGACAATACATACAATATTAAAATAAAATAAAACTATCTCATTTGTCTTCTGTGTCCCGCCACAATCGTAAATACTCTGTGGAGTATGCCGAATATTTTTTTAATTTCTTTTATGGCATGTTTTACCACCAATATTCAAAAATGGAACAGAATTTGAATCAGTTTATCTGTCAAGTATTTTAGGTTATTTTTTTTATTAAAGTTGGTGCAACCCCTCTTTTTATTTAGTTCGTTTTTTCTAAAGACTTTGTTTTTCTCTACTTACCTCGTTCTATTAAGTCCTTTCCGTGGTTCCCCTTCGGCTTCATCACCTTCGCTCTGACCGGAGTCCGTACGTTTTCGGGCTACGGACTTCTCTCTCTGAGCTTCGTCGAGGTTATGGATGCCCACTAAGAGGGAGTAGTCCATGATCTGGAGATAAGAGATGAAAGTTGTCATGCTCAGCAGCGCTTTGCGACCACTAGACCAACGAGGCAGTCAGATGAAAGTTCAGAAATAATAAAATAAATAAATAAATAAATATCTTGGGACAACTCACACACGGCTATCTGATCCCAAGCTAAGCAGAGCTTGTGTTATGGTAACCAGACAACTGATATACATACTTATATAATTTATAAATACATACTTATTATAGATAAATCACACCCAGACACAGAACCAACAATTATGCTCATCACACAAAGTTTGTCCTGGGTGGGAATCGAACCCACGACCTCCGGCTTAGCAGTCAGGGCCACTAACCACTAGACCAACAGGCCCGTCAAAAGATAAGAAGATATATCTTACTATTTTCTATTTTATTTCAACGCTGCAAAGTCGAAATTTAATTGGCAGATATCACCATGTGGTGCTGCTTCCAGGTCTTTCATTTGATCTTTCGGAGCGATGACCATTAGGGGAGTCTTAGGGCCCATAGGCTTTAGGTCTAAGGTCTTAATGTTACCTTGAAGCTCTCCAGCACCCGACAGTCTCGCTGCATGGTCTTGATGAGCGCGTTATACGTGTCCGCCTCTAGGAACAGCCCCTCGGTGTGATGTTCCATGAAATCCAAGTCTTTGTAGGTTGGTGAAGTCTTCTGACGTTCGCTTTTGTTTGCCTGAATTTGAAAGGATAATTGACGTAATAAGAAATGGGTGTTTAATAGAATTCACTATATGAAGAGATAAATATACAAGTAGTCTGCGTGTGCTGTATTTCATAAGCTCTTTTACACAAATAAATAAAATTGAAGTGTGTGTTTGTAATTTTAAAATAACTGATTTTTGCTAAATGCATATGAATGTTTACACGATATTTGTACCGGGTATAACAGGGTGAATCGAGACGGAACTCTAAAAGGAACTTTAACGTTAAACTAATAAAGTTTGTCGCCAACAAGAAGACCAATTTGTAAATTATAATTCAATAAAAACTGTAGAGTCTTTTATGCCAACAAACTACATTACGTTAAAATCCCTTTTTAAAGTTTCGTTTCGATTCACACCGCCTTACAGTAACAAAAAAAAAAAAAAAATATTGTCGTTCTGTCTGAATGTTCCGGCTAATGTACGAAACGGCTAGACCATTTTGACAGGACTTACACTCCTTATGTTTCAGAAAAAAAAATGAGATACGCGAAAGAAACAGTATTACAAACGGCGATTTTAACTGCGTCAATGGACATCCAAAAAAAAGTTTATTGTAAGTAAAGACACATACCTTCCTTTTGTAAGTAGATCCTTTGAGATCGTATTTCTGATGTAGCTTGATGGATGAGGGTAGTATGTTGTTCATGGCGACCAATCGTACGTTCTTGCTGTTGCATTGGTAGCAGTATAAACCGAAAAATTTTGGCAATAATGTGCGTGGGTTCTGAAAAAGTAATACAATTTATAAGGCTATTGTTCTACTGCAGGGCAAAGGCTTTTCTCATACAGAGAAGGCACGAGCATTGATCACCACGCTTGCTCAAGGCGGACTGGTGATTTCAGACTTATAGTAATATTGGGTACTTGATTCCAATAATTTCACCTTAGATTTTGTACAGCAATAAACTATAACGTCACATAATTACCAACTCAATTGATTAACTATTTAGTGATTTCAAAGCAACTAAAAATCTAAGTTTACTGTTAATTCAAAATTGAATTCAGGTTTCAAGACTAAAATAATCTAGAACTTTTAAAGAAAAATTTTGTGCTTTGAAATTGGTTAACAATTTTAAATCAGGTTTCATCTCAATGTTTTTCTTTACCGATGTCACTGATGTTGAAGATAGGCTCAGATAGTACATGTGAATTTAATCACATTGGTACTTACTAAATCTGACAGCCAGACATACTAAGAATTATCATGTTACTCAGTAACTGAGTTGTGGAGGTCAGAACGGCACCAGCTTTCGCCCTATGTAATGTACTGGTATTTTGGTTGATCCGGTTAGACCCGCTAGATTTCGTTTCCGAGATGTCAACGTCCAGGACTCTGGTATTACAGATGCTCATAGTCCTGCACTGTCCCACTACTGGGCAAAGACCTCCCCACCATCTTACCTAGGCCCAGAAAAATTTCACAAGATGATCAATGACAAAACAAATTAAAAAGTGCACTTACCTGATCTAGGTTCAAGTAGTATCCAGGCAGAAGTTTCTGAAGAAACTCCCCCTCTTTATGCTGTACTGTCTTGATGATAAATTCGTCATCATTGGTCAAGTAGAAGATGCTTCCACTCGCCCCCGGGTTGCTCAACTCGCGCAGTGGGGCACTGCACATCGACATCTGGTAGAATTTGATTAACATAATATGGTTTGGAATGGCGCTATAGTAATACGTTTTGGTTTAACAGTGTTTGTGATGTTCTTCTGTAGGATTGAGAGATTCTGGTGTGATAGTTTTCTCGACATTTTTAATAGACAATGTCCCTAAGTCTTACTAGAAATGCGAAAGTTTGAAAGGATGTATGTTTGTTGCTCAATCACGCTAAAACAGCTAATCGGATCTTGATGAAATTTGACACAGAGATAGATTAACATCTGAAGCAAAACATAGGCTAGTTATCATCCCGGAAAAATATACGGTTTTTGTAGGACGTGTATCTTTGACGCGGACGAAGTCGCGGGCTGAAGTAGTACTACTCACGGAAGCAGAGAGATAACCAAAGATATCACTTAACGCGGATGAAACCGCTGGGTAAAGCTAGTCCTCATAAAAACCACCAATACCCAAAAATGGGATTTTCCTTAGCATTTAAGCAAATTGGACGAGTGTTTACAAAAACATGAACGCAAAAAAATAAACAGACGAATAAGGAAAAATCGTGAGTGATGATAATCAATAATAATAGTCACATAATAATGTACAGTCAACAACGTAGATACGTAAGCAGGGTCGTCAGAGATAGTTGAGGTTTTCTTAGAAACCGATGGATGTCTTCGATTGAAATTTAACTTAATGAATGAACTGTTTAGTATCTACTTTTTAATCCATCGATTTCTAAGAAAACTGCAACTATATCTGACGGCCCTGCATACTTATTTACTTTGTTAACTGTACATATGTGTAATTGTTGTAAATTAAACATAACAGATATATCAATATGTCATCATTGCCACGACTCTCGAGAATAAAATTGCACGCAAAACAAATAATATCTAAGTGTGTTGTCAACTTGGTAAGTATAAAGGTAATGTTTCGATGTTGGCGACCGCGTCACACGACCTGTGGTCGCTTGCGTTGTTTAAGATTCCATATCGAGGGGTGAAAGGAAAAACGTATCAAGCAACAATATGGTCGTGTTATATATTCAACCTTAGACGTGTTTAAATAAGGCTTAATATATAAAACAGGACTAAATAGTTGCTTGATACATTTTTTCCTTTAACCCCTCGATATAAACTCATACTAAGCAAAAGAGTCGCCCGACCCATACGCGGTCGTCGGTGGCGGTCGCCGGCAACGGAATGCTACCTTTAGGGCCTATAACTACGTCACTTTTTGTAGGACCGATTAATTATCGGATCAGGCGATTATTTAATAGTTTCGTAGGACGGACTTTTTGTAGGACGTGTGCGTTGTACAGTGTACTATTGCCATCAGCACGTTCCAAAAAATCATCCTTAGAGATTTTTTCAATAAATATTTTAAACTTATAACTAGCTTCTGCCCGCGACTTTGTCCGCCTAAATGTCGGGAAAAATCCTCTCTTAGCGCATGCCTACATCATAATAACTATCTTTAGTGCCTTTCAGCGCAATCCGTTCAGTGGTTTGAGCTGTGTGTTGATGGATCAGTCAGTCAGTAACAGTTGCCTTTTAAGAAATTAACCGAGGTAGATCTTTATAGATGAGCACGAGTATTAAAATCGTATTGTAAGAGTTTTCCTCAACATAGTTATTCTTATCTAAAATATAAATAACAGGTTTGTCATTTACGAATATATTGGTTTAAGACCAAATAAATGTGTGTGTCTGACAGTACGAGTACGAAAAACGTTTACATGCACGAAATTATTACCTTATAACTTATCCTAATCAACAAATACGGGGTCTACCTACTGTGAAAATACACGAATGGCAGCTTTCGCTAACACTAAGCATCAGCTCAGTGTAATGCCAAAATGATTTTGTGCTGTTGGATTTTCATCTCTCAGCGCTGAACTGAGGGTTGCAATTCCAACCGTGAGTTTTTAGCATTATATTTAGGTGTCGCCTATTGTTAGTGAAAACAACCATAAGATCGGGATTAGAGAACCACTCAAGCGTTATTTAAAACTAGTTTCACTGATCAAATGGCTTTAAACATGTATTGTCCCGACTGAATTTTGATTGAGACAACCAATCCTAATGAAGAGTAATCAAGTAAGTAGAAGATATAATATAATACTGTTCAAGTGTGTGCGCAAAAACTGATGCACTTCCTCTTCCCTCAATCTCATAAAGTCTGATGAGACGGTAATCCGACACGACCGAAAAGAGATCAGGGTACCTTTACGAGTACGGGTGTCAGCGCCAACTTAAAAACTTCGGAGTGGTACAGAGAAATTCCTAATGTACACAATCCTGTGATTTGAAACCCAGGACTCCATACGTATAGCTCTCGAATTTGAAATGATTTTAAGTAAAGCTTGAGTTTTGTGTTGGATTCTGTAATACCATCCTAACAAACATAACCTATGTGCTGTAACCTAATTACAATACCCGACGATTAATAAAACATTTCATCTCATTTAAAATCGATTGTAAGTTGTCAATATTGTATTTATAACTTTATCTCAGTTTAGATAAAGTTCAAAATACAGAAAACGTTTTATAATAAGTGCAGCACTTGAGCAGTGCGGGTATCGTACTGAACACTGACGGTTTTCTTTCTTCATACAGTTGACGTAAAAAGCGCAGTGTGACACTGACGAAAGACGTCACGTTAATGTCAACTGTATAAAATACGACAACCGTTCATGTGCAGTCTGAAACTCGCACTAGAGCTTTAATTTAAATGTGTCATATTAAAATTCGGGTACTGCATTTAATTATTTACGTGCATCGTGCTTTACATTTATCTAAACTATGTGATTTTTATTCTAGTCAGGGCATTCGAAAGAAATATTCAAATCAGTGCTTTAAGTTTTGAAACTATCACATCTACATTTAGGGTGCGGTTTGCGATAACAGAGCGGAGCTGAACGGAGCGGAGCTGAACGGAGCGGAATAAATAAATGCTAGAGTCGCTGAGTCTGAAAAGGTGTCTATCCTAAAGGGGTAGTAGTACTAGTAGTAGATGGTGTAATTACAGTACATCATATAATTTAGATATAACTTTACGCGTTATAAATCCAGAGAGACTGCTCAGGGATCGAACCCAAGACATATAACATTGCCCAATGGACACATCCGCCCCTTAACCCTCACTAGCCTTACAAAGTCATAAGCCTCTCGGAGAGTTCCGTGGACTCAACAGCTCGATAGACAGTTAGCGCTCTTACGCACTAGCGGTTAACCGCGCGGCTAGTCGCTTTTCCAGTTTAATATTCAACCGCTTTTGATATTATGGCGGTTTGGTGCGTACAATTATAAGGGCTTGCATACTCTAGAAAAGCAGCTAGCCGCGCGGTTGCCTAACCCCTCGGTTAACCGCTAGTGTGTAAGAGCGCTAAGTCTCCTGGACACATTAGCCCCTAGTAGTCGCGGTAAGCTATGTTCATTTGTTTATCGATTTCCGCTCTACGCAACATCGTCGCAAACCGCAGCCTATGGCGTAAAGACTCGTTTTCAATAAGCGACTAAGTCTTGCATCGCTGCGACGTGGCACCAAAGTTATTGGTTTTCAGAAATGAAAGTTTTAATCAAAGTTTTTCTACCAAACCTGAGCGAGGAGATGGGAGTGGTTTGAAGAGAAACGCGACAAGCCGCCGGCTACACTGAAAACCAGCGCAGTATTTTTGTCTATTAACGTCAATATTAATTATTTTTTTCTTTTCTAGATTTGATGCTTGTTGTTTGGTCTTTGCATCGCTTTCGAAAGAATAAATAGTTTTTCTTTTTTCTTAAGTGACCGTTAAAAACCGCTCCATATTTAAAACGAAGCAATTCTATTAGCTAATGTTTTTCCTCACTCACAACTCTCGTTTCCTCGCACAGTTCTTGTGAAAATACAGCCTTATTTACGTCGAATTTCACTTCTAGCCTGACGCAAATTGACGGCGACTCACTTTGAGCCACTTAGGCGCTTTGCACACGGAGCAACTTTTGCAGCAACTGGCAACTGGCAACTTAATGGCAACTCGCTGTTTACATGTAATTCAATTAGACTGCGCACACAGAGCAACTCAAGTTGCGAGTTGCGGCAATCGTCAACAGTTTACAGTTGCGGCAACTAGCAACTTATTTAGTTGCTAGTTGCCGCAACTAGCAACTGTCAAATATTCGATTTCACACCCTCCCTCCCTCGCCCTGTGCCCGGCATAGTGTTGCCATTAACTTTGTGGTTTTTCCCACTAAGTAAACACTTCTTTCTGGGGTAATGTGTAAAATTCTATAATAAAATACTTCTTGATATTCCCCAACTAAATGAGAGAAAATTTAAACCATGCATAAAACGCACACTATCTAATCAAGCATCATTATAAGTTAGATGATTTTATCACGGACAAAAATGCTTGGCTTAATGCTAGTCCTGCTCCACAGCCACTCGGGCTCACTAAATAGGATTGTTTTTTTAAGAGAATGATGTTTCTTACCCTTTTTTTTATCGACCTGAATAACTTGTACCATTATCAGTACGATTACTTTTTCTTTTTAATGCTACAGTCATCTAACGGATGAGTACACTGAAAGTGTTAGTATTGTAAATTTATTTCGATTTTGTTTTTGAAAACCATCAACCTAAAACTTGCCCACTAAAAAATCCACAAGCCACCAGATACAAATTCTGCCCACCAGATGGGGGTCCTAATCCACCAGATCTAGTGGTAATACCGCTAAGTTTGCAACACTGCAACTCGGCTAAAAAAGTTGCTTACAAATTGCCAAAAAGTTGCGGCAACCGGCAACTTTATGGCAACTAGCAACTTTTACAGGAATCTTTTAAAAAGTTGCCAGTTGCGGCAACTTAAGTTGCTCCGTGTGCAAAGCGCCTTAGCGTCACGTCCTCGTCCAAACCCGTATCATTGAAATTGTGCAACTATCACAGGACATAAATCGCTACAAAAACGAGCCTTCAATTCTACAATACTCAACAGAAGAACATCTAATAAAAAAGCGTTCAAGTTATTAATACAGTAATCTTACTAAGAAATCATCGGGTTGAATCCCGAACAAATCGCGGAAGTATCTGAACGCTATTGGCGCGTAAGTCTTGAACTTAAACTCTGAGTAGTGATGTGCCGGCGTGTGATTCGATCCTTCGTGGGGAAAGTTCGTCGTTTCCACAGTCATGAAATCTTGCATGAGGAGATCTCGCTCCGGTTTGGATGCTAGTCCGCCGATTGCATGCTGGATTCCTGTAAAAGAAATGGGGAGAGTTAGATATTGTTAACGTTAAGTAACTTATATCAAACAATCAATAGTAGACCATTCTTGTTTATCGTGTGGGCAGTAAGGTCTTACGACCACCACACACTCTAGTGTCAGAGTTTCTAAACTGCCTCAAGGGCCTACAACCTCATGCATGAGGCGGGCGCCTTAACCACTGGGCCATCACGACATACATTAGACCATTAAAAGGCACTTTTGTACGACTTATACAAGAAAACCAAATTCAGTTTTTCCAAAGGTAGTTTCGTATGGAGAAGAATGAGCAAGATATTTCAATGAATAAATAAGTCAATCTGTGAACATTCCATGCGTCTACTTTTTACAAGGTTTACACGATACAGCGCTGTGAGAGACAGACGTACAAAGAGCGAAGCCTCAGACATCGAGACCCGATGGCACCCTTTTGGTTACGGAACTCTAAAAAGTTTGTTAATTCATTGCATTTATCTTGCTGAAGAAACCAGCAATATGTAATGGTGACAAGATAATAATCATAATTATTACAATGCCAAGTCATTAGCAACATCACGGTCAAAGGCCAGTCTTAAGAAATCGACCTTGAAAACAATGAACATTTGAATAATATTGTTGAGTTTCTACTTAGTTTAGGTACAACTCCTTATGCTTAATAATCCTATATAACAGTAACTATTGCCTACTACTTCATCCGCCAGGAGAAAAAAGGGGTATCGTATTACCCAGTTGTTGGGTTATGGAGGTCAGATAGGTAGTCGCTCTATGTAAAATATTAGTACTCAGCTGTATCCAGTTAGACTGGAAGCCGACCCCAACATAGACGGGAAAAGGCTAGGCAGATGATGAAACAGGAGTAAGAAAATGATCATTCGAACCATACAAGCTCCTCAAGAAAGGCCAGCAGCTCATTGACGTAACTGACGATCTCTTGACAGGTTTATAGCTAACGCGCTTATGGTACAAAATCGCTTGACACTGTTCCTTTTATCTGGTCCAAAAATGTATAAAAAGTCCCCAGATTGCGACACGCTATAAAATATTCAAGTGAAGACAAATGACAATAGAACTTCCGTTCTTATAAAAATAGCTTTGTTACGTTGTAGTGGCGATCGAAACTTTATGTCAAAGATTCAGGTTACTTCAAGGAGAAACTTGTTGACATGAAAGAAGTATAAGTTATACGAAGACGAAAATTGAGAAAAGAGGAATATTTATTAGAGTATACACTTAATATCAATAGAGAATACATGTTACTTATCGCGTGGGTCTTCGCCCCGCCTGCCTAAACTTAATAGGAAGACGGAAAATTAAAAATGGAAATTCATAATCGAAAAGTAAATGAATTGTTAAGCTTTATTACGTTATTAGTATAGATAACAACCCTGGTCAAGATGTCCGGTAGCTTAGTTTTTGCTCTCAATTGTTCATTTCTTACTGACTGCTTCGTTGCTCTAGTGGTCGCAATCGCGACTACTGTGCATGAGGTCTTGGGTTCGATTCCCAGGTCGGGCAAAGTGTTATTGGGTTTTTTCAGGAATTTCTCAGTAGCAGCTTTGGAGTCTGGATATGTGCCCGGTTGATGGCAATAGGCTCGCCCCCTATTACATGGGACTAAAAACATAACTGGCGAAATGTGGGTGTACTAATAGGTACACCTCTGCCTAACCCTTCGGGGATTACAGGCGTGATGTTATGTTATGTTCATTTCTTACATGATCTGCTTTTCCAGTACTGATCAACAAAAACGGAGATGGACTGCCACATGATGAGAGCAAATACAGAGAAATGGAGTATAGTAATAACCGACCGGTATCCAAGGAAACAGAAAAGAAGATGAGAAGAATGAGCTTATACAAACGGCGTGCCCTACTTGGAGGAGAGTGGCTGACAGAAACCAGTGGAAAGAGCTAGAGGAGGCCTTTGCTAAAAGGCACACAGAATTGAGGAACATATTATAACAACATATAGAGAAACAGTAACAATTCAGAATAAATGGCAATTTATTTATAGAAAACAATTGTTTACAACGATAATCGGAAACCCAACAAGGATATATTCGATTCATCTCATGAATTTGGCTGGCGAATGAACGAATCACATCGGATTTCAACAACAAAAAAAAAGATGTTAAAAGTGGTTTTATCGAAGTGTTTTCCTTCAATATTCTAGTCAAGTATATCCCCACTTTTCTCTGAGCCGATTTTATTACCAGTACTATGTTATGACACATCAAAACAAAACAAGTTAAGGAGGTAAACTATTGTTTTAATATTATAAATATAATTAATTTTGTTGTTAAATAGACTGAAAAATCAACACAATAATATCACATACATAACCAAGCCTGTATTCCTTGAAGGGCTAGGCAGAGGTGTACCCATTCTTCTTCTTATCGTGTGGGCAGTAAGGTCTTACGACCCCACAGTGTCAGAGTTTCTAAACCGCCTCAAGGGCCTCCGACATGGTTTGAGTGGAACAGTAATAGGCTGGTATAAGTCCAGGTTTCCTCACGATGTTTTCCGTCACCGATGTCCAAGATAACCACCCATTAGTACACCTACATGTCGCTAGTTATATTCAAGTCTCATGTAATAGGGGGCGAGCATATTGCCATCAGTCGGGGACAAACACACAATAACATCATTGTTTTATATTTTAACTTTGCACTCCGACTATTTTTGGACTTATGCATTAAGGCGCTTTGCACACGGAGCAACTTTTGCAGCAACTGGCAACTGGCAACTTTCTGGCAACTCGCTGTTTACATGTAATTCAATTGGACTGCGCACACAGAGCAACTCAAGTTGCGAGTTGCGGCAATCGTCAACAGTTTCCAGTTGCGGCAACTAGCAACTTATTTAGTTGCTAGTTGCCGCAACTAGCAACTGTCAAATATTCAATTTCACACCCTCCCTCCCTCGCCCTGTGCCCGGCATAGTGTTGCCATTAACTTAGTGGTTTTTCCCACTAAGTAAACACTTCTTTTTGGGGTAATGTGTAAAATTCTATAATAAAATACTTCTTGATATTCCCCAACTAAATGAGAGAAAATTTAAACCATGCATAAAACGCACACTATCTAATCAAGCATTATTATAAGTTAGATGATTATATCACGGACAAAATGCTTGGCTAAATGCTAGTCCTGCTCCACAGCCACTCGGGCTCACTAAATAGGATTGTTTTTTAAGAGAATGATGTTTCTTACCCTCTTTTTTGTAGACCTGAATAACTTGTACCGTTATTAGTACGATTACTTTTTCTTTTTTTACATACCATAGTAATCTAACGGATAAGTACACTGAAAGTGTTAGTATTGTAAATTTATTTCAATTTTGTTTTTGAAAACCATCAACCTAAAACTTGCCCACTAAAAAATCCACAAGCCACCAGATACAAATTCTGACCACCAGAAGGTGGTCCCAATCTACCAGATCTAGTGGTAATACCGCAAAGTTTGCAACACTGCAACTCGGCTAAAAAAGTTGCTTACAAATTGCCAAAAAGTTGCGGCAACCGGCAACTTTATGGCAACTAGCAACTTTTACAGGAAACTTTTAAAAAGTTGCCAGTTGCGTCAACTTAAGTTGCTCCGTGTGCAAAGCGCCTAACGCATCAAGCAGCGAGGTTATGAGTAAAAAAACCTGTCAAGTTCGTGACGTGTCATCGTGTTGACATTTATATCTTGTACGCAATTTTAAACTTTAAATGTGTCGGTATTTAGTTCAATATCAATTAACCGATTTGTCACTGATCACCGATTTGTACTGACCCTGATATCTTTCATGAAATCGGTGTCTGGATTTGCGTCCGGTTATTGTCTCGCCCCCTTTTAAATGTAAATATATAAAAGCAACAGAATCACTCGGTTATCACGAAATATCGAAAACCGCTTGACGTATAAAGATGAAATTTGGCAGGGAGGTATAGATTATAGTTATAGTAGATGTCCATTACGAACAGATTTCGTAAAATGCACCCCCTAAAGGTATAAAACAAAGGCCCGACATTTACGCGGACAAAGTCACGCGCAAAAGTTAGTAGAGATATAGATACTATATTAAACGGCTCTTTCCTCTCTCCTACTTGTTTAAAATTTCGCTGTGCCTGACAGGGTCCATAATTATTTCAATTTAGTATGTTTAGTTACGGATAATAAAGATTTGAAATTAAATGGGGCTTATAGCTATACCGATGAATTGAATCCTGGGCGTGGGGTCAGGAACAGAACGGGGACCAAGAGAGATGCGGGCGCTCGTAGCGTGATACACAAGAGGCGAAATGTACACTGGACAGTTCTTTCTTTAGATATGTGACGTCAAAGTGGTATATAGAAAACGCAAAAAAGCGGAAGTGCAGATCAACTATAAACCTCCCTGCCTACCCGTCAAGGACCACAGTCGTGACGTTATGTGGCTGTAACATACTTGACACTGCACGATAGTGTGCCCTTGGATGCATATCAGCTTCCTATGCGGCACAGGAAGCGCTGTTGTTGATGTTTTTCCCTCTTTTTTTAGATTTATTTGTTGGTTGTTATGTTTGTTAAATGTGAATCTTAATATCTGCGTTTACTCTTCTTCTTTATTTAAACTCTGTCGCAAATAGAGGGTTGTTTAAATTTGAAACCCTTGCCTGCGTGTTTGGCTGTGACATCGTAACTCCAAAACGGGTGAATCGATTTTGGTGCGATTTTTAACTTAGTGATTCCCGCGTAGAATTTAAATGGCAATTGTAAACTATGACTTCAGTTTTATGCCGCAACTATTTATTAATTTCACAGCAATTAAAAATCCAGTTAACTGAAAATTAATTGGGATTTCAGGGCTTCAATGAAGTGTTTCTTTAGAGAAGTTATGTTTTGGAATTATTGGTCTAATTATCAAATATAATATTATCTAAAGTAACAAAAAACATAACTGTCGAAATGTATATGTACTAATGGGTACACCTCTGCCTAACCCTTCGGGGATTACAGGCGTGATGTTATGATTTTATGCTTAACTAATATTTATAAAGAGCTGTAAAGTTTGTGAGTTAGTGAGGTTATCTCTGGATCTATAGAACCAATTTTGAAAATTCTGTCGGAAGCTACTTCTCACTGAGTGCTATAGACTACATTTTATCACATAAAAAAAATAGAGATCCCTAAAAAATCACGCGAACGAAGTTCTATCTATTAAAAAATTAGGGATCCGTAAGAAAAATCACGCGATCGAGGTCGCGGGTACAGTGCTAGTTGTTACATAACATAACTTAACATCACGCCTGTAATCCCCGAAGGGTTAGGCAGAGGTGTATCCATTAGTACACCCACATTTCGCCAGTTGTGTTTTTAGTCCCATGTAATAGGGGGCGAGCCTAGCCATCAACCGGGCACAAATCCAGACTCCAAGGCTGTTACTGAGAAATTCTTGATGGAAAAATCCAATAACACCTTGCCCGACCTGGGAATCGAACCCAAGACCTCATGCACAGCAGTCGCGCTTGCGAACACTAGACCAACGAGGCAGTGCGTGGCAGTGGTGTGCTAGTTGTTAATAATAAGATAGACAGTATATGTAATAATGAGTATTACAAATAAATAGTAAAGCTTTTTTTAACCAAGCTTCGTCCAAACATTTAATAGTAATGATTCGGTTATTTTTTTATAGCAGCAAAGCGTCGGCGGTCGCTTATTGATATCTGACCTCCATAAGAAAGGGACCAGAAGACGGCGAACTTCGGGCAGTTTGTCCCTCGACCACACGTAAGGTCGAAAGGGTGACTTAGAAAGTTTCTTATTACATAACATAACATTATTTCTTAGACAGAGCCCCCATTAATACACCCACATTTCGCCAGTTAAGTCCTATGTAATAGTGGGCGAGCCTATTGCCATCAACCGGGCACAAATCCAGACTCTGAGAATGCTACTGAGAAATTCCTGATGGAAAATCAATAACACTGCCAGACTTGGGAATCGAAGTTTCTTGTGACGACGTAGTATCATACAAAATAACATAAAATGACCGCAATTAAAAGCCACACCTAAATCAGTGTCTATATTTAAAAACACCTCATTTACAGGAACAATAACAACTAAATTCACTACGCTCAATTTGATTACTACTCTGCTTCCGTGGGTAATAGCGTGATGTTTTATAGCCTATTTTACTCGCTGATAATTTAGCTCACCATAGGTGAAAGAATTTTTAAAATCGGTTCAGTAGTTTTTAAGATTATCCAGTACAAAAAAAAAGAAAGAAAATCTTTTTTCTTTATAATATATACTAGCGACACGCCCCGGCTTCGCACTGGAGTAAAGTAGATACATAAATCTTCCTCTTGAATCACTCTATCTATTGATGAAAATCGCATTAAAATCCGTTGCGTAGTTAAAAAGACCTAAGCATACAGATGATAAGAAGCGACATTGTTTTATATACTACTAGCTTCTGCCCGCTACTTCGTCCGCGAATATTAGAAAATCCTTTCTTAGCGGACGTCTACTAACTATAAACTACTCCTTGTCAAATTTTATCTTTACACGTCAAGCGGTTCTCGATATTTCGTGATAAGTGACCTTTTTATATATTTTATATAGATTTAGATGTAGAAAAGTATAAAAAAAGCAACCTTACCCCACACAATATCATTCATTAGCCTCCTAGAATCCATTATGAAACCCAAATTCACTGCAAACACACATGAAAACTGAACTTTTCAGCACAAATCACTTTAAACAAGTCCATAACGCGACACTGTGAGTTCAAAACTGCGAATATTCACAAATTATTTCCTTAAAAATTTCCATTTGGATTAACGTTCATTTTCCTCTATAATTCCAATAATATAAAGCTGTTTGATGACTGTGTTGTCCTGTCTTATTGACAGTTGGTCGGTGACTGATTTCAGTATCTGTTTCAACGGGAAACGGGGCCCTTAATATCAGTGGTGTGTTCAGTATTAGCGGTCAGTTAGTCATTTTTATAATGTTCACGTTATATTTATACTAATTATTATGAAGCTGAAGAGTTTGTTTGTTTGAGGGCGCTAATCTTTGAAAGTAATGGTCCGATTTTGAAAATTATTTCGGTAATAGAAGGCTACGTTATCCCTGACTACTATCCATACAAATAATATAAATGCGAAAGTAACTGTCTGTTTGTCTGTTACGCTTTCACGACTAAACCACTGAACCAATTTTGATGATATTTGTTACAGGATAAGTTTGAACCCAAGGTAAGTTTTCTGGTTTCTTGTTCCTTGCACAAAGAATGACGTTGTATTGATAATTCCGGTAAAACATAGTACCTACCTAAAAGCATCTCGAGAAGTTCAAAGTTCCTACAATATTGACCCCTATTCCTATTCGATGAAAATACTTATACATACCTAACACACCTGTAATCCCCGAGAACTAGGCAGAGGTGTACCCGTTAGGACCTACACCCACATTACGCCCCTCATGTTTAAGTCTCATATAATAGGGGGCAAACCTTAGCCATCAACCGGCCACAAATTCAGACTCCAAAGCTGCTACTGAGAAATTCCTGATCGAAAAATCCAATAACACTTTAGTGGTATGAGAAACAGGGTGTAAAGTTTCTCATTGTCTGTTGAAAAGGGTGTTGTGTCTAGTGGGCTATTACCTGATGTTTGTTGTCGGGAATTGTCAGCTGTAGTTCGCATGCTGTGGGATAGATGTCGCTACAACACTGCCCGACATGGTAATCGAGCCCAAAACTTCATGCTCAGCAGTCGCTTTTTGCGAAAAACGAGGCAGTCGATAAAAATACTCCCATATAAATAATACGCCGTTTAATTTGAACAAACGATAATTATAATGACATACGAACATGGAAACGAGCTCAATGCCTCATGAAAACCTTGAACCATGAACAAACGCTGATAATTGGAACGTTCACACCGCATTTGTTGATTTGTAGTTACCTAAATATAACGTTAACATGTTAATTAATAGGTAGTTGGAATACGCAAAACTTCATTAATACGAAAACCAAAAATAGCCGGAATAGGGTATTGGAAAAGGCTTATGTCCGGACTGCGTACGAGTTGATTGATTGAAAATCAGAGGGACAATTCCCGTTGTTTTAAGAATATCTCAATCTGTCAAAAATATCTTCAATTTGGCAACATTTTTGTAATTTTTTTTTGTTATTGATTTTTTTTTATGGCCTTAGTTCTACTTCTACTATGACCCATTTCAGGATTATCCATTCATTACCGGACACCCGATATACATATAAAGTATAGCCTCTATCTAAAGATATTTCATTTAATATAGAATTTGAGTAAAGACAAGTGTATTGTGTAAGTGTTACGTTTTACACTATACACTTGTGTAAAGTCTTAGGTATACATGATTGTCGCTGAGATCAGATTGTGACCAGATTTCTAACATTTTTAATAACGGGAATTAGTCCTTAGATGTGAAAGGAAAAGTGGAGTTTTTATTTTTTTTATTTTTCGTATTAATATTATTATCAGTTAAACCGCTTTTCCTCGAAACGAAGTCTTATGTCGGAGCAATGATTGAAGTCGAAATATTTAAATCATATAATTTCTTAAAAATACTTAATTTCGTAGAAACGATATCATTTCGTCGAAATAATTAACATTTCTCACCGATTTCTTACCGACGAATGTTTTACGGTGCTTTACTTTCCCCTGATACTCACAATTGAACAGCATTCTCCATACAAAAGTATACTCTAGACATATTTTAGTACACGATTACCTAATTAAGTTCGATGAAATTAGGTAGATAGGATAACGGCACTTATTTCTACGATTGTGGTTAGTTAGTTTTCCATCGAATACATAAGTAGGTAATCAAAATGTATGTAACACTTAACACAAAAATTTCTAAATAAAAACACGATTTCTATATCATTTTGAAATCAGAGTACTAAGTGTGAGTTTTTTCACTTACGTTCGATTGCGAGCGCGGTAGAATTTAGCATGGGAAAAATTTATAGAGCCATCTGGTGGTCACTAGGAAAACCTTAATTCTCATACAAAATACTAAGTTACTAACGCGCACACAATCGAACGTGAGTGAAAAACTCACACTTAGTACTCTGTTCACTTGTATAGAGCGCACAGAAACGCTTTGTCGAGAATATCCTTTTAAATAATTTTGGCAGCTCTGAACTCTGTCTATACCGTATCGGATAAGCGCCTTCCGGAGTCCGGGTCGGTCCGGAAACGTTTGAACAAGCCCATAAAATATGTATGCAAGCCACGATGCAAGGTACATTTTTCCCCCATCCCTATGGGCCTGAACCCATGAGGGTAAGCCTCACATATTCATGTGGAGAACATGGAAAAGACGGTGCATTGATCCGTAAAAATTAAAATTTTAAACACGTGCCGAGTCTTAAGGCGAGGCATTAAAGATATTAGGGTCGCTATACTTATAAGCGAGCCGGTTCGGCTTTATCAATAAAACATTAAACGTTGTAAATTTCTTGAACGTAGTAAAGTAATAGTAAAAGAATTTTCAGAATCTGACTAGTGGTTCCGGAGATTTGCGCGCTCAAACAAAAAAGCAGCTTCAGTTTATAACAATAATTAGTACGGACCATGTTTAGTATTTAGATATTAAAATATAGCCTATAGCACTCAGTGATAACGTAGTTTCCTATTAGCGAAAGAATTTTCAGAATCATACAACTGGTACCGAAGAACAGAGCACAAACAAAAATAAACTCCTCAGCTTTATAATATTAATATACTCGTAGATAACAACGGGTGCAATTTAGATACTAATTATACGTATAGACCTCTATCTATTCGACAAAAACCATATTAAAATCCGTTGCGTAGTTTAAAAAATCTAAGCGTTCAGACGGCGGAAAGCGACTTCGTTTTATATTACATAAAGATTGGTAAAGATACAATCATTTACAACGACAATCGGAAACGCAACTCGGATGTATTCGATTCATCTCATGAATTTGGCTGGCGAATGCCCCGATCACATCACATGGTATGATTGACTCAGAATATTATCAGGAAAGAATTCCTCAAAATGAGTCATTGCTGCACCGAAAATAATACAAAAATTTCTACCAATTGTGACTGGGATTTCGTCGAAACAAATTATAATATCATTACGTCATTTTTAATTGGGCCAAAATTACACACGATTACTATATCGATCGTGTTGCAATTGTATGTGAGGTCACAGAGACTTTTTATCTTTTTTGCATCGCTACTTTTGTGGTCAGCTACATTTTCAATAAACTGCAACCTTTAGTAAACCGATACATAACATCACGCCTGAAATCCCTGACGGTTTAAGCAGAGGTGTACCCAGTAGCACACCCACAATTCGCCAGTAATGTTTAAGTCCTATGTAATAGGGGGCAAGCCTGTTGCTATCAACCGGGCATTATCCAGCCAGACTCCCAGGCTGCTACTGAGAAATTGCTAAACCCAATAACACTTTGCCTTCCCTGGGAATCGGGAACCTCATGCTCAGCAGTTGCACTTTACGACCACTAGTCCAACGAGGCAGTAGTAAACAAAGCATACCCAATACCTCATTCCGAACATCTTAAAATGTCAAAAGACAGACATGTCTAGACCACGTCACGTACTGACCTCTGATAACGGTACCAAACGCATGACGTCGATTAACATAAGATATCGAACTGTGACGCAGTTTATAGGTACATATTACGTGATTCCGTGACGTGTGCCGATGGATCATGTTTCTATAAATATATTATCTTTAGATCGTGATATGTCTATCTGCTTAAAAAAGTTTTGTGATTAGTTGACCGGAATTTCGATGTCTGATTTGACTACGGCGAAAAAAATAGTGTTTTAGTGGGTCTCTTAAGAGCCAGACATAGCAGTATTCTGGTGAAACAGTTTTCATTAACTAATTGATAATGAACCACGCGTTAAGTTCGTGAACGAACGCTGTCAGTTGGGTTCGGTCATCGCATAACTGACATGGCTTACATCTTTCTTATTGTTTTATAATTCACCTTCACTGTTTTCACATATCGAAGCCATCCTACCATAGCACAAATTCACGTAAATTCGACGAAAGAGATGCTTAGATGGTTCGGTCATGTTGAGAGGATGAGTGAAAGACGATTAACAAAAGGTAATGGCAGAAGTGAGTGGCAACGCAGGGAGGGGTCGCCCTAGAAAGACCTACACTGACCTTATTGGTAAGGTTTTTCAGAAAGGTTGGGTGCGCAGTACTCGTAACTGGCGTGCAGAACGAAGAGGAGGCGAAAGGCGTATGTAAGGATCGTAGCAGGTGGCATTCTGTGGTTTCTGCCTACCTCCATGGGAAAAAGGCATGAGTTTATGTATGTACACGAGCTGATGCACTCTGGACTACCCGCTACGAATAAACTAACTCATTAAAATACCAGATTTAGCGATAAAATTGAAACAATAATAAGTTATTGTTTACCACGATAATATATCCATAGCAAGAATTAGCTTACAAACAATGAGTAATAGGTGTGTGTTTATTTTGTGGTCGCTGAATCATTCAATATCTGCATAAAATATATATTGTTACATACATGATCGGTTTGTGATTTAGATACTATATTTACATTTTAAAATAATTGATGGATAAATGGCAACTGCGCATGTTGGCCATTTAAGCTTTGGATTCATTCGAGGCAGCGTGGTTGCCTCAAACTGAGACACGCCGCGGAGGCTAGCTACGTCGCCTCAGGACAATTTTGTTGTGCTTACATGAGTCATAAAATATTTCTTCTATAATTTCTTAGATGACATCATTACAGTTTAAATGTGGAAATGCGAAGATAAAGCAACTTATGTAATAATAAAATATGCTAACAAGAAAACAACTTATATATCGGCGCAAACAACAAATCACCCATTATGACAACGAGAATAATTAAGTTTCCTAATTTGATTAGTCTAAAATTAGTTCATAAATCACCAATTGATTACTTGGAGTTGATTATGAAGTGAAATTAACGTCAAAAAGCATGTCATTATTTCTCTTATTGTAATTTCAATACTTAACCTAAAAACTTGTAAACACGTGCACGTGTGACGAGTCCTATAAATAGGGCCGCACTGTCGACATTCGGTCATTCGTGCTCAAGCCGTCGTACAGTACGGACCTCTCTGGGACGTCGTTACGCTGGGTATCAGGACATATGCGCGAAAGACATTTCCGCGCCAGACATTTGCGCGAGTCCCTTTGCGCGCCAAGACACATGCGCGAATGGACGTTTGCGCGCCTAGACCTTTCCGCGAACAGACACTTGCGCGAATGGACATTTCCGCGCCAAGACACTTCATGGGTGTAAGATATGCTTCATGGGTGTCGTGTCCATGGTTTTCGAGGGTGCTGATGACGAAAATGAGGTCTAAAAGAAAATCCAAGATGGCGGCCGGAAAAATTTCCAAGATATGCTTCATGGGTGTCGTGTCCATGGTTTTCGGGGGTGCTGATGACGAAAATGAGGTCAAAATGAAAATCCAAGATGGCGGCCGTAAAATTTTCCAAGATATGCTTCATGGGTGTCGTGTCCATGGTTTTCGGGGGTGCTGATGACGAAAATGAGGTCAAAATGAAAATCCAAGATGGCGGCTGGAAAATTTTCCAAGATATGCTTCATGGGTGTCGTGTCCATGGTTTTCGGGGGTGCTGATGACGAAAATGAGGCCTAAAAGAAAATCCAAGATGGCGGCCGAAAAATTTTCCAAGAAAAGCTTCATGGGTGTCGTGTCCAAGGTTTTCGGGGGTGCTGATGACGAAAATGAGGCCTAAAAGAAAATCCAAGATGGCGGCCGGAAAATTTTCCAAGATATGCTTCATGGGTGTCGTGTCCATGGTTTTCGGGGGTGCTGATGACGAAAATGAGGTCAAAATGAAAATCCAAGATGGCGGCCGGAAAATTTTCCAAGATATGCTTCATGGGTGTCGTATCAATGGTTTTGAGGGGTGCTGATGACGAATATGAGGTCAAAATGAAAATCCAAGATGGCGGCTGGAAAATTTTCCAAGATATTTCTTCCGGCCGCCATCTTGGATTTTCATTTTGACCTCATTTAAAATTATGGTAATCATGTGTATCGGCGCAAGTGCATTATTTAAAGAACCTCGTCAACTATATAAGATGCAGCTACATCAACGAATAATTAGATTAAGAGTTGATTACAATTATGATCACGAATTAATTGTTTAAAAACACAAATTATGTTAATGTTATTTATTTTGAGGGTTAATTAATTATTATTGATGATTAATTAATTATAATTGTATGGTTCAATTAATTATCAGTTTATTTACTCCATAAGATTGTAAAAATAATCATTTATTTACAAAGTTAGAATTCTAACCTAAAAACTCAAACACGTGCGCCGAGCACGTGGTTAGTGTCTATAAATACAGGCGACAGCCACAGAGCGGCTCAGTTGCGCACGAGCCGTCGGACGGAACACATCTCTGTGAGTCATATTTATACTTTTTTTTTATTTATTTTTTGGTTTTTTTTTTTTTTTGAAGATGATTAATTAATTATAATTGTATGGTTCAATTAATTATCAGTTTATTTACTCCAAAAGATTGTAAAAATAATCATTTATTTACAAAGTTAGAATCCTAACCTAAAAACTCAAACACGTGCGCCGAGCACGTGGTTAGTGTCTATAAATACAGGCGACAGCCACAGAGCGGCTCAGTTGCGCACGAGCCGTCGGATGGAACACATCTCTGTGAGTCATATTTATACTTTTTTTGTTTTTTTTTTTTTTTGTTTTTTTTTGTTTTTTTTTTTTTTTTGGGACAAGCCCGCCACACTGTTCCCACCCACTGCAACTCCTGAAAGCCAGAATCAACAGTGGAGGCCACCAGAAAAGCGTCGAGGCAATGAAGCTCGACGAGTCCCAGAGAAACGATTTACTGTCTTGGGTCCCGCAACGAAATATTTATACTGTTTTTTTTTGAGGTGGTAAAAATCATCAAATGACTCCGACTGACGAAGGACTGTCAGACTTTTACTGACTAAAAAACCACCCTGTTCCTTCTGTTGCCCTGCAACCCCGGCAGGCGTTGGCTCCGTTTGGGGGCCCCGTCCCTGTGCTGACAGCTCTTTGAGGCGCGCGCGAACAGAACGCGCCGTCGACCCGGGCTTGGTCCTTGATCGGACGGCGAGCTACCCATTACTCGCGTCCGCAAGCCCGCGCCTACGGTGGCCTGATGTCGCCTCGCGACGTCCGACGCCCTGGGCGTCTCCCGCGGCGGCTGGGGCGTGAGGTGGTTCTCTCCGTCACGCGGCCCGCCTCCTCCTTCGCTAGCATTACTGCTTCGCAGAAGGAGGTGACTGCATCCCATTCCCTCTCGCCCCGGAGCATGGCCTGAACCAGGTCCGGACGCGAGAGGTTGCCGCCGCCTATCACCTCCGTGAGGGCACGGCGGTGCTCTGCCCAAGCGGAGCAGTCCTGCACCGTATGCTCCACCGTGTCCTCCGGGCGATCCACACAGTGGTGACACCCGGGCGTTTCCTCCCGCCCTATCCGACACAGGAACCTCCCGAAACAACCGTGTCCGGTGAGGACCTGCGTCAGGCGGTAGGTGAGGACGCCGTAGCGCCTCTCCAGCCACACCTCAAAGAGGGGTCTTATCGCCGCGATTGCGGCGTGCCCGAACTTGGGTTGCGACAGTCGCATCTCCCATCCCGCCATGAGATCGCACCGGAGCTCACTCCGCAGTGCACGATTTGCCGCGGCAGCGGGGTTTCACCCCGGCGCTGCGCGTCCACACGCCACTCGTAGACGCGCTGGAGGACTGTTGCCTCCAGATCCCACGGCGGCAATCCGGCAAGGAGGCTTGCCGCTTCGCCGGAGACCGTGCGATATCCCCGGATCATCCGGATGGCCATGACCCTCTGGCATGCCACCAACTTGGCTGGTGGCCGCCGCCTGATGGTAGGGGCCCCGTAGAGGGCCATGGACCGCACGACTCCGGCGTAAAGCCTCCGGTAGGAGGCGCCTGGTCCCCCGAGGTTAGGCAGGAGCCGCCAAAAAGCAGCCCCAGCCCTGTCCAATCGCGGAGCCAGACGTCGGAAGTGCTCCTTGAAGCTCCACCGGCTGTCGAGGACGAGACCCAGATACTTCATCGTCGCCTCGACGCCGATGTGAACCCCTCCCACCGTTATTTGGGAACCCGACGGTGGCGCGTTCCGAAGACCATGAAAGCACATGGCCTCGGATTTGTGCAATGCCACCTCGAGTCCCAATTGCCGGATTCTTTCGACGACTGTCGCAACTCCTCGCGTCGCTAGGTCGGCCGCCGCCTGGTGCGACTCTCCCTGTGCCAGGACGAGCATGTCGTCAGCGTAGCAGACTACGCTGACGCCGTCAGGGAGGTCGGCGCGCAGCACCCAGTCGTATCCAATGTCCCACAGAAGCGGTCCCAGGACCGATCCCTGTGGGACACCGCACGACATCTCTCGCCGGTTCCACTCTCCCCGTTGGCCGGGGTAGATGACGGCCCTATCCGTCAGATAGTCCTCGACAACACGACGAAGGTAGGTCGGCATCCGGTGATACCGGAGTGCCTCCCTGATGCAACTCCAGGCTAGGGTGTTGAAGGCATTGGAGATGTCGAGAGACACCGCCAAGACGACCCTGTCCCGGGATACTGCTTCCCCCTTCGTGAGGGCCCTCACGCGCATGATGGCGTCCACCGTGGAGCGCCCCCTGCGGAAGCTTAACTGGCTCTCCGCAAGGTCCGGCCCGGATCTCCCCAGGTGCCCGACGAGGCGGTTTGCAATTACTCTTTCAAAGAGCTTGCCCACCTCGTCGAGCAGCACGATGGGCCGGTATGCGGACGGTGAGTCCGCAGGGCGCCCCGGCTTCTTGATGAGGATCAGTTCCTGTACCCCTCGTACAGCTCCGCCTCAATGGCTGCCGCATTCGGAGGTCGGATGCGGCACCGCCTCGCGTAGTGCCGTTATCTCGCGCGACCACCAGTACACCTGACGCCGGGCGCTTCCTGGCCGGGCCCGGGGCATTGCCATGTCGCAGATCACGGACATGGCCTCCTGGAACCACTCCGCCTCGTCGTTGACGTCGGCAGGCCTGTCTGGTGACGACACCCAGGCCTGCACGAACGAGGCTTCCAGGAAGAGCTCCCGGTCCGGCTGCTTCAGCGCCCATCGCGGACCACTCGGGGTCTGTCGGACCGGCGTATCTGGGATCTGGGCGGAGACGTCGAACCGGATGTACCGGTGGTCAGAATATGTCTCCACCCCCTCCTCTACGCGCCAGTCAACGACACGTGTCGACAGAGCGAGGCTGGCGAACGAGATGTCCACCACCGACTCGCCCCGCATCCGTACACACGTGGGGACAGAACCCCGGTTCAGGATGACCAGGCCTGTCTCCAGAGCCCAGTCCTCCACCATCTTGCCCCGTGCATGGTCCGTGTACCGGGAACCCCAAGCCACGTTCTTGGCATTGAAGTCCCCGAGGACCAACACAGGGAGGGAACCGAACCCGGCGACGACGACTCCTAGCTCCCTAAGGGAGACGTGGAACTCGGCGAGAGTTCGGTTCGGGGAGAAGTAAACGCCTACCACGGCGATCTCCCCGAACCGTGCTGCCACACAGCCCCGTCCTCTCTTGACGCTCTCGAGAGACGGGGTACCGGCGGCAGCCGACGCGATTATGACCACCGAGCCGTCGAGGTCCGCCACCCAGTCATCCCTGGGTGGGACAAAGTACGGCTCGGCGACCACCGCGATGTTGATCAGCCACTGCGCCATGCTCTGGACCAAGAGATCCTGAGCGGCGGCGCAGTGGTTGATATTGGCCTGGAGGAGGCGCAATGGGGCCGTGACTAGCCCTCCATTACATCCCCCTCCAGGGCCCTCCTCGAGGGCGGAATCGCCCTAGCGGCGGCGACGGCGGCGACAGTGGCGGCGGCAGCGGAGGGCCTACCTCTACCGCTGGCCTTGGCGGGTGGGGCGCAGGCCTTGCCTCCTGCCCGGTGATCGGCCGGCTTGCCATCAGCCGGAGAACGGTCCACGGTCCCCAACCCCCCCCGGGACACCGGCCCCAAGAAAGTATGAAAGAATATCCACTGTTATTTATTAAATGTTTAGTAGTTTTTATAATAATATTAGTATTGAGTTCTAGGTTAATTATTGTAATTGGTTTGTAACCGTTTTAATTAACTATAAATAAATAAATAAATAAATAAATAAATAAATATCAGCAGGTCATCAGCACCCCCGAAAACCATGGACACGACACCCATGAAGCATATCTTGGAAAATTTTCCGGCCGCCATCTTGGATTTTCATTTTGACCTCATTTTCGTCATCAGCACCCCTGAAAACCATGGACACGACACCCATGAAGCATGTCTTGGAAAATTTTCCGGCCGCCATCTTGGATTTTCTTTTAGACCTTATTTTCGTCATCAGCATCCCCGAAAACCATAGACACGACACCCATGAAGCATATCTTGGAAAATTTTCTGGCCGCCATCTTGGATTTTCATTTTGACCTCATTTTCGTCATCAGCACCCCCGAAAACCATGGACCCGTGCGCCCGATCGGCCGCGCCCCCGCGCGCCCGCCGCGCGCATCGCCACAACCCCCGTGCGCCCGATCGGCCGTGCCCCCGCGCCCTCGGTGCGGGTTCCTGCGCCATCCGGGCGCTCCCCCACCGCCTCCGCCCCTGCCACGCGGCCCACCGCGCCGACTGCGCGCCTCCCCGCGCAGCCAGCCCGCGCCCCCGCGCCCCCGCGCCCATCCAGGCTCCGGGGCCGAGCGCGAACCTAGGCCGCGCGCCCATCGCCACAACTCCCGTGCGCCCGATCGGCCGCGCCCCCGCGCCCTCGGTGCGGGGGCGCGTTCCGCCGCTCCCCCCCACAGCCCCGTGGGTCAGGTTGCAGCTGGCGGCGCGGTTGTTCGACCACCCCGCCTCTCCGCCCCCCCCCCCCCCCGCCACTCCGCCTGCGACTCGCCCGCCATGCTATCGGCATGCTCGTCACGCGCGAGCTCGAGCATGTCGCTCGCGTCGGTGGGTTCGACCGGGTACGGTCGGGCCCCCGAAATCGGAGCCGCGGGGGGCGTCTAGGACGGCACCCACGTCCCCCACAACGTCCTTGGGGTTCGGGTTCGAGTTCGACCTCGAACCGCCCAGACCCCAGCGGAGACCCCGCAGCCCGGACGACGCCGAGGAAGGGCCCAAGCGGTACTGCGTGGACCCGCCTCGGCCCCAGCGCGAGCGCGCGCCCCACGACCGGGGTGCTGCTGCCGCGCCCTCATTTGCCAAGGCGGCCCGCGGCACGCCCTCGCCCACTGCTGGGCCCTCCTCTGCAAAGGACTCCACTCATCTCCGGGGGTCCCCAACCCCCCCCGGGACACCGGCCCCAACGGGTCCCTCCAGGCCCCTAGGACCCCAAGCGCGCCCAGGACCCCCGGGGTCCCCAGGCGCCGTCGCGCCCTCGGCTGTGGCAACGGCGACGCCGCGCCCACCGAAGAAGCCCCGCTACCCTCCGCTGGTGGTGGAGAAGCTTCCGCAGTGGCCCGTTCACTTCCGGGCCATTACGAACAAACTGGGGAGACCCCCGAACGCCCGCCCCTACGGTACGGGTGTACGATTCTCCCCAGAGACGGAAGAAGAATACAGGCTGGTCCAAAGCAACTTGACCAGCCTGGAAAAAGAGGAGCGGATCAGCTGGTTCGCCTACTCACTGCCAGCGGAGGTCAACCAAGCATCCAAAAACCAAAAATAAGAATAATAGAATCCTTGATCTGGTGCTGTCCAACGACCAAGTTGCTGTCACTTGTAGTGATGACCCGCTTGTGCCTGAGGATTTGCATCACAGGGCATTATGCGTTACGGCCGACTTTGTTCAATTGCACAGCCTTCCGATTCGTCCTTACGTAAAATTTTTGTATCGATTAGCAGATTACAACGTAATATGTGATGAGCTTAACCTTGTAGATTGGCAGAGTGAATTAAGCAGTCGGTCGATTGAGGACGCTTTCACATTTTTCTACTCTGTTATTGACATGATCCGTGACACCTACGTACCAACCAAAAAAATCGGATCCCAATCTAAATATCCACCCTGGTACCGAAGCTACTTGATCAAAATCATAAAAGAAAAAGCTAAATATCACAATAAATTTAAAAAATATGGGAATCTTGCAGATTATAATTGCTTCATTTTATTAAGGCAACGGGTTAAAGATTTGGAGACGGTAATGTTTGACGATTATATTAACAAAATAGAATCAAACATAAGTAACAATCCTCGAGCCTTTTGGAGTTATGTCAAAGATAGGAAACATTCGAACTCGTATCCATCTGTGCTACACTTCGGTCAGTTGTCATCTGGTGATGGGGATGTTATTTGCAATTTTTTTAGTGAGTTCTTTCACTCCAACTTTCTTGCGAGCTCGGGTACTCGAGGAGGTCTTGTGTCCTGTGATGCAGATCTTATCAGTGTACGGGGTACTTCCGACATCAATGCTGTGGAAATTCTAGAGGAAGAGGTTCACAGACTGCTGAAGCAAGTTGACCTGAATAAATCCGCAGGTCCTGATAATGTGCCACCTTTTTTCATATTGAAATGCGCCAAAAGTCTCTCTGTCCCCCTCTCAATCCTGTTTGGAAGGTCACTTAATACAGGCTTGGTACCAGCGATCTGGAAATCGGCATATATAACACCGATACACAAAAAGGGCTCAAAATCTTCTGTTGAGAATTATAGGCCAATCTCCAAACTGTGTGTTTTTGCGAAGGTACTGGAGAAAATTGTTTACAAACAGGTTTACTCGGCCATCAAACACAGTTTTATAGAGCAGCAACATGGTTTCTTGAGAGGTCGGTCTACCACGAGAGGTCGACGTTATATATACCGATTACAGCAAGTGTTTTGATCGAATTGACCATATCATCCTAATGCGTAAGCTTTTATCGATGGGTATTAGGGGTAATTTATACAGATGGTTTAAGTTATACGTGGAGGGAAGATGCCAGACTGTGGTGCTGAATGGCTACTCCTCCAGAGCTATGCGTATTCCATCAGGAGTTCCCCAGGGATCATTGTTAGGGCCCCTCCTATTTAATATCTTTACTAGCTTTTACCCGCGGCTTCGCCCGCGTTTGTTTAGAATTTGACAATCAATTCGGGCTGTACTCGGCTTGTTGTTCGGCCAGATCCAGAATTATTAAATACCTACAGACCAACAGACTGTGACTCATAAAAGTCCGTCGGCGTTCAGTTTGCATTTCTGCAAGAGAGCTCCTTCTCACCTGCGACTGTTTTAGAGTTTCTGTCGCTGTAATGGCTGAGCTTGTTCTCTGAGACGAAGTTGTGTTTGATTAAAAAGGCGTCTCAGTTGATCTTACAGCTCTCTGGCTTTCGGCTTGTTCTTCCAAAAGCAATTGCATTTAAAAGGGCGTTTCAGTCACTCTCTGAGAAGCTTGGAGGGCGAACGGCTTGGCTCTCTAGTCTTTCCTGGCTTTAAGAAAATGTCTCATCAGCTCTCTAAATTTACTTATCGCTCCGGTTGTGCTTGCCTTCTTAATGCGGCATGAACGGAAGATTCCGAGGATTGAGCAGTAATGTTTGCTCGGGCTCGCAATGAGCTTTTGGTTGTGAGTTGGACCTGCGAGATATTTTAAAATTGAAAAACGTAACCTACCTACCCTCATTAAAACACACCGGAAATACCTCTAACGAAAAAATAAACAGTACTGAGGGACAAACTGAACTTTGCCGTTGAAAAACTGTTGTCTACATACATCGACATAGGTCACGGTTAGTTTAGCAACTAACCTCTTCCTTCAGTCAATCATCGACTACACGCATTAAACAAAGCAATTTTACTATTAAGACAGTTCTGCGCTGTGATCTTATGAGGAGTTTCCTTTCCATATCTCCGAAGTTCATCATCAGATCATGACAGTATTTATTTGGAACCAATTCGAAAAAATAAACAAAAAAAGAATCATTCAAATCAATTTACAATTAGCGGAGTAATCGCAGAGTATGCTTCATTGACAGAGCGTAGTTATAAGTTCACCTTTATTCTTCCATGCATCCTCTATGAATGCGTTTACACATGTCAGTGTCAGTGATGACAGTGTCAGTTACGCAGTTTTTCTGTATCCCTGACAACGAATATAAAGTGGGTCACAGACAAACGCGAAATGTTGTGGCGGCCGCGTCAATTGCAAATTTTAACAACCGGCCGCGTGTACTGCTTTGTAAAATGAGGAAATTGTAATAGAAATAGTTGAATTTAAATAATAATTTAAATTTAACTCACACTTCTCTATTCCTAAGAGTAATATGCGATGCTATTGATAATATAGGTAGAGATAAACTATTATACCTTGACGCTTCCCTCCAAATTACCATTTCAATGTGTGTAGTCACATTCGTATGAAAGACTTTGTGAGTAATCGTCTTCAGTAGCAGGCTAGGATAAAATCCGTCATATTACTTTCACATATTACCAACAGAGGGAGCTTTCATAAGTCATCCTCACAGAGGAAAAACAAAAACATAGGTACATTGCTTGTGAACATAAACTTAACAATGGAACTGGAACACGAAAATGTTACAATACGACGACATAGAAGTACTAATAACTCCCCAGATACATCTTTCGAGTCTACTAATTCGGAAATTATTAAAAGATATAGTTTGCCGGATTTGTCAACTGCGTATGACAGTGACTTAGAGGATTTAAAAGGAAAAATAATTCAGCTTACAAACGAATTAGAAAGTGCTCATTCGGAAATAGAAAAACTAAACATGGAAAACATGACGCTAAAAGTTGCTTTGAATAAGGAAAGGAAAAAATCAAAAAGTTTACAAGAAATATGCTCAGTTTCAAAAATTAAAGGAATTCATGGCAAAAATAGTAACAGTAAAAGAAAGAAAAGGATCTCTAGAAACTTGGATCAGTCTTTTATTGACGGAATCAACAATAGTTGCATTGATCTTGGACTCGAGGAGAACAATGAACCGATAACAGATGGCACCACTAGCAACATATTATCAACACTGCCTAAACTACCGAATGAAATTTACGGAGACACTCCTCCTACCAAGCATTTTGAAAAGCTAAACCAGCCAGAAGATGGCGTTACCAGTACCTCATTAGTACCACCTGAATCGGCGCGTCAGCAGCAAATTAGTATTATAAGTAGTAACAAAACAAATAAGGTATTAGCTATAGCACAGAGTACATTCCCGAATTGTAATATTTGTCATTATAAGTCAACAAATTGTGGTATTATACAGTTATTAGATAATCTGGAACAAAAATTGATAAAACATACAAAGAGTGACTACTGTTTAATTTTTATAGGCGAGAAAGATTTTATTAAATCAGATAATTACTTTAAAATAATTGATAAGATTAGGAATATATTAATGACATTGAAACACACTAACATTTTACTTTGTTTACCGACTTATAAATTTTATGGATGTTTTACCATTTACAACTCTAGAATAGAAACATTTAACAATTTATTATATCAAGATATTTGTTTACATAACTATGCGATGTTATTTGACTCGAATTTAAATCTGACGTACGATGAGACAATGTTTTATAAGCGCCGCGGTTCTCTTAATAACTTTGGGGTGAAGAATATTTTTGAGAATATAAAGTGTTATTTCGGCATTTATACAGACCCTATGGGTGTTAATGACTCAAATCCAGAAAACTGTACTTATTTAGGAAAGACCCAGTTTTTTCGTTCCTAAAAATGAGAGAGTACATAATAGCAAAGTGGAAACTACTACCCGCAACATACGACTAATGCACCAAAATATTGCAGGGTTGTTGAATAAACTTTCTATGATTGAAATTTGTTTATCCGAGTTGAAAGACAGTCATAAAGAGATAGACGTATTATGTTTTTCTGAAACTTTTATTAGTTATAATAATGAATTAAATGTATGTATTAACGAGTTCAAACTTGCAACTTCATACTCACGAAATGCAGAAAAAAGGGGTGGTGTGTGTATTTTAATTAAACACTTCTTAGAATATAAAATAATTAAATTATGTAACGAAATGGCAGTTGATAAAATATTCGAGTGTTGTGGCATAGAATTACCACTTTATGATTGTATTGTCGTATGTGTATACAGGACACCCAATTCGAACATAGCATTATTTTTTAGTAAACTTGAGATTCTATTGCACAAACTAATTGACAAGAAAAAAAACAAAAAAATTATACTAGTAGGAGATATAAACATAAATACTCTTACTATTAACAAAAATGCTACAACATTAAAATGTATAATTTTAAACTACAACTTGACTTTAAAGATAAATACTCCAACTCGACATTCTTCTTGCATTGACCACATCATCACTAATATACCAGACTCATCAGGCGAAACATTTGAATTACATTTATCGGACCATAATACTGCCCAAATCTTGACATTCCCATCCAAGATATCATCAAACAAGCTTCCGTCACATTGTTTTATATATAAGAGGAACTACAGTGCAGAAAACATTACAAAATTTAGAGAATGTCTCTTGAGCCTGAAATGGCAAGACATTTATGATGAAAGGGATCCTAATGCAGCCTTTGATAACTTTCATGACATTTTTTGCCTACTATATAAACTGAATTTCCCTTTGCAAAGAATAAAAGAAAAACACCAAACGCATACTTTAAGATGGTTAACAAAAGGTATTAAAAAATCTTGCATCTCTAAAAGATATCTAAAATCAAAATATCATGAAAGCAAATCTAAGGAAAATAAATTAGTTTATAATAATTACGCTAAAATATTAAAAAAGTGTATCACCATGTCCAAAAAGCAATCATCGAGCAAATTTATACTGAAATCTAAAAATAAATGTCGTGCAACATGGAAATTAATTAAAAACAAACATAACTGTGCAGGTTCACAACATATAGAAGCAATCGAACGAAATGGTGCTACAATAGTTAAACCCGAGGAAATAGCGCTTGCTTTTAATGATCACTTCATTGATACGACAAACATAGACATAAACAACAATAAAACAAATGTCACAAAGATTAATAATAAGGTAGGCAATAGTTTATATCTTGAACCTTGCACACCCTATGAGATCAATAAAATAATTGCATCACTAAATGACACTAACGCAGTGGGATATGATGAAATTTCAACCCACATAATAAAAAAGTGTGCTGAGATATTGTCTCCTATCACAGCTCATCTTGTTAACTTAAGTTTATATGAGGAAAAATATCCTAACAAATTAAAGTTCTCAGTTGTAAAACCATTACATAAAAAAGGTTCTAAAAAGGATTTAAACAATTACCGTCCTGTAACCTTGATTCCTATTATTTCAAAAATTTACGAAAAGGTAATGTATAATCGAATTGTTTCATTTATTACAAAATACAATATAATAAGCACGGAACAAAACGGTTTTCAACGAGGAAAATCAACTGCGCTAGCTTGTTTTCAATTAATAAAAACGATCACTGAATATATAGATAAAAAAATACCGGTCAGTGCAATATTTTTTGATATGAGCAAAGCATTTGACTTTGTAAAACATGAGATACTGTTAGAAAAGTGTGAGAATTACGGGATAAGAGGAAAAGCCCTAAATTGGTTAAAAGATTACCTATCCAATAGACAACAACGGGTTGAAATTTTAGGTGTTAATAAAGATAGAGAAGTCATAAAGTATAGTTCTCAGTACAGAACCAATGCATACGGCGTGCCTCAAGGTAGTATTTTGGGACCATTGCTTTTTCTTCTATATATAAATGACTTGCCAACAGTAACGAAAAGTAAGTGCGTGTTGTTTGCGGACGATATCTCATTGATAGTAAATAAAGACAATAATGATTTTGAAGATAAAATAAATACTGACGTAAAAGTTATCACAGAGTGGCTTAAACTAAATAATTTATGTGTGAATGTCGCCAAAACTAAATATATTAATTTCTCTAATTATAAAATGACAAATGATCTAATGAAAATTATTGGAAATGATAATGAAATCGAAGAAGTTGACCATACGAAATTTTTAGGCATAATAATTGATAAAAATTGCAACTGGAAAAAACATGTCGAAAGTGTTTGTAATAGACTAAACAGCTTTGCTTTTGCACTAAAAAATCTTAGGAAAACTGTTGGACGCAATGCTGCTCTTTTAGCCTATCATGGATATGTTTCTTCTATACTAAGATACGGCTTGGTCATATGGGGCAATTCCACTGATAGCAGTAAGGCATTTATTGTGCAAAAGAAGTGTCTCCGAGCTGTTTTTGGTGCAAATCCATTAGACTCATGTAGACCAATTTTTAAGAAATACAAATTACTTACATTACCGTGTTTATACATACTGGAAGTGGGAGTGTTCGTAAAAAGACATCCTCACCTGTTCAGCACAGCCGATAGCCACAATATTTATAAGATGGGCAAACTGTCAAGGGATCCAACCAAATTGGCAATGCCAATAGCTAGAACAGCATACTGCCATAAAAACACTAGTCGAATGGCAATAAAAATATTCAACAAGATACCAAAGGTTATTAGAGAGCTGCGAACAAGCTTATTTCAAAAACATCTCAGAGCCTGGCTCACCGAAAATTGTTTTTATAATATTAAAGAATTCATGGATTTTAAGTGAAAGGGTTGCATGACATTAATTATTTTTCTTTTTTTTTTTTGACATTTGTAATTTAATTTAAATTTTCTCGGACATTTATACCCTGTTACGGACGATTTTTTTTTTTTTTTTTTTTGTTTTTATTTTTGGTAATTCTTTGATTTTTGGCATTAATATTTCATTGTTTGGTTTAAATTTATAATAATTTTATATGGAAATTTGTATGACATGATAATTCAAGTTGACATTGTAATTTAATTATTTTAATATGTTTTTTAAAAATTTGCATGCCGAATTCAGTAAGCGGAATATGAAGAACGCGTATATGTTATGACATCTGTAGAATACCATATTTCAGGCAAATGAATAAATGAATTGAATTGATATTTTTTTGTCAACTAATCATAAATAGCCGACCGCGCAAGACGACGTACCTCTCATTTTCATAGAGAATTTCAGTGCAGCGCCATACTAATAATAATGAGTAATTTTTGACGCCGCTAGTCGGACAACAAATCGCTGATTTGTTTTTGTCTCGAGAGCCGTCTCAATACGCACACATGCGTTGTGAGTATTTTTAATACTATTAAAAACACTTTCAAACGTTTTGAATTGTGGAAGGGCGCGTCATGTTACTGTAGTTTATCTCTACCTCACACCTCAAGTGTTTAAATAAACGGTTTTCCTACCTTTTTTCTTATCTTCTGAGAGGACTAATGAGTCATGAGAGTAATAAGACAACGTTACGGTTAGCCATATTGACTGACGTCCGATTGCGACGTCCGATTGTCCGATTGTAGCACAATCACCACGCTAATGACACTTCAGGCCGCCACTGTGACCGCGGTGGTGTGTTTTTGGAGCGTTTGGAGCCGCGGCCTGCGGTTTGCCGTAACCGCTAGTCCGTCCGTCTGGAAGCCACTTTATGCAAAATGTCAGGATACTCTTCAGCGGTTTTGGGCATGAAAAATTATTAAGCAAACAACTTTCGTACTCCTAGGTTGTTTACTTGAAACTGGTCTATCGACAGTCAAGACTCATAATGTATTACATGCTTAAACTTAAAATTTGATCATGATTCGATAGACACGTGGCGCCATCTACTGTCATAAGGACGTTATTGTGATTTCCCTCGGGAACAGTACTTTTTTTCGGGATTAGAGGTACCCTATGTTCGTCCCTGTACACCTGGCAACGTATATGCAAAATTTCTGGATGATCGGTTCAGTGGTTTAGGCGTAAAATGGTAGCAAACAAACAAACAAACTTACTTTCGCATTTATAATATTAGTTAGGATTAATGATGTCCCCGCCTGTTTTCGGTATTCTAAATTACTACTATATGCAGATGATATGAAAATTATGAAACAGGTTATTACCCACGCTGATGCCTTGTTACTGCAAGATGACCTGGACACCTTCCAAACTTACTGTAACCTAAATAAGTTAGACTTAAACGTTTCCAAATGTTACGTGTGTTCATTTACCCGAAAACCCGACCCTCTTTTGTTTCCTTACACTCTCCTTGATACCTCCATATCCAGGGTCAATGTCATCAAGGATCTCGGGATTTCCTTCGACTCAAAACTTATTTTTGACACTCACATCAACAATATTATTAGCAAAGCATCAAAAGCACTAGGTTTTATATTTAGGGTCTCGTCCGATTTTAAAAACATAAAGACCATCAAAATCTTATATTGCTCGTTTGTTCGTAGCCACCTCGAGTATGCCTCTCAGGTCTGGAACCCGATTTATAACATTTACATTAATCGTTTAGAGGGCATACAAAGAAAATTTTTAAGGTACATTAAATTTCGCTCCAAAGTATATATCTCGGATTATAAAAAACGGTGTAAAAAGTTTCATATTCTTCCTTTGCATGAGCGCAGAAAAATTTCTGATTTAGCTTTTCTGTTTAAGATTGCTAACAGTTCCGTCGACGTGCCTGAATTGTTGAGCAAGGTTGGACTGCGAGCATCTTACTCGTATTTGCGCAAGCCTCGCCTGTTGTATACACCAGTGACAAGAACAAATTATAGACAAAACTCGTACATGATTAGGGCGAGTCGTGTATACGATTCGACTTGCCGTGATGTTGATATCGATCTTTTTTACACTAGTGTACATAAGTTAAAAAAGACGCTGTGCACTCACTTCTTTCAAAACGTAAAATAATCTTTAATTTGCTTTTTTTTTACCCAAGTACCTTACAGACCTGTTTATTGTGTCTACTACCTATTTAATTCTATGTTTACTTTCTTACCTGTGAAAACTTGTAATTGGCCTTTTTAATGGTATCTAAACCCGAACTATTGTATATGACTAGCTGTAAGTTTTCCTAAAATTATTAAAATAAATAAATAAAATAAATAAATATTTCATCCAGTCATCAAGAAGACGCCTGACGTGCGGCGCATCTACGACACCTCGGTGTTTCTATGCATGCGGGTCGAGATGTCGAGATAGAGGCATGGCGTGGAAAACGTCGGCCGGCGCAATGCCACCGATGCCAAAAATTCTGCCACAGCTCGCACCAATGCCACCGTCCGCTCGCCTGCGTGCGTTGCGGAGAAGGGCACGCGGCGCGCGACTGTCCGCGCCCGAGGGAGGAGCCGGCCACTTGCGTGAACTGCGAGGGCGCCCACCCGGCGAACAACGCAAAGTGCCCGGTCTTCCTTCGGGAAACCAAAAACAGGCGCGCAGGGACGGTGGCCCTAACCAAAAGAAGAAAGGAGGCCCCGGGGGTTCTCCCTCCCGTGGAGAGCCAGGAGCCGCAGCAAGGTGCGAACCTGATGGCGGCAGCAAATGGGCCCACGAGCCGAGGGTCAAAACCCGGGTCCAAACCCGGAAAAAAGCGGAGGAGAGGACGGCGGGGCGGGAAGGATCGAAACCCCCCCCCCCCCCCCCTCGGATACACACCAAGAGGCCCCCCCTGCCCACAGTGCGGTGGTACAAGGCGGTGAGACGAAGACACAGGGCGCGGCGGCGACTGGCGCCAGTGTCTCCGAGAAAAGGGACCAAGAAAGGAGGACCCAAACTCGGCGTCAGCAGCAGCCGCCCCCACAACAACAACAAGAGACGCAAAAGCCCGGTCCACAAGCGGACCGTAAAAAGGACTTCACCGCCTGCGCCATCCGCCTACTGACAGACCTCCTGAGGTCCATCAGAGAGGGGCAGGACACGGAGCGAGTGATCCTCGACGGCCTGACGGAGCTGTTGTCCCTGTACCATGGATAGCGGGTCGTTGAGGGTCATTCACTGGAATGCCCGGGGCCTCAGGGACAAGGCCCCCCTCCTCCGACTCCTCCTATCGGATCAGGACATCGACGTGGCGCTGATCAGTGAAACCTTCCTGGGGCCCGGGGACAAGGTCAAGATCACCTCCCTGTGCTCGTGACCCTGTCGGGGATTCTTCGAGTCGCCACACGAACTGGAAGCAGTTCGGAGAGGAGATGGCGACCACGACACCGACTCGGCCAGTCGCCACCGCCGCAGACGTCGACGAACTGACGGGCGAGATCACCGCTTGCATCCAGCGTGCCTTCGAAAAGGCTACCACCACCGTGCATCATCAGGGGATCCTGCCTCCCCTGCCCCGCCACCTCAAGCAAATGGTAGCCGAGAAGCGGCGCCTACGCAAGCGGTGGCAAGTAACAAGATGCCCGTCCCAAAAAGCAGAGCTGAACCGTTTCGCGGAGAAGGTGAAGGCCGAGCTGCTCGCGCTCGACACCGCGAGCTGGGAGTCAAACATCGATGCCGCAGAAGGCGACTGGCCGGCAATACACAGACTGTGCCGGCGCCTCTCGAATACCCCAGCTCCGGTTCGACCGTTGATACACGCCGACGGGGAAATAAGATACTCCGCTGCTGACCGAGCGGAGATCTTCGCCGAACATCTGGAGCGTCAATTCCAGCCGAACCCGACTGACGACGTGGATCACGTCGCGGCAGTGGAGAGGCACCTTGGAGAATATTCGCAATGCCGATAGCTCCCGAGTAGGGCATGCAAAACCGGTTTTCCGGTTTTGCGCAAAACCGGAAATCGGTCAAAATTTAACGATTTTTGAAAACCGGTTTTGAGAGCCAAAACCGGAGCTCAGCTCCGGTTTTCCTATTATTGAGTAACAATTAACATTTTGATTTTTATCAACATTATTTTTCGAACACTCTCAAAAAATAATTAATTTTGAGGCATCAAATGTTTCAAAGTACTGTTACTTGTTGTTGATTTGATCTCAGTTAATCTTTATCTATACTAATATTATAAAGAGGTAAAATTTGTTTGTAAGTTTGTATGTTTGTAAGTTTGTTTGTAGGTGGTAATCTCCGGAAGTAATGAACCGATTTTAAAAATTCTTTCACTGGTAGAAAGCTACATTATTCGTGAGTGCTATAGGCTATAAGTTATAAAGATATCATGCATAATAGCCGAACTATCTAAATTTTTGTCTAGCCAGGTGAAAAAAATAGCTCTTACAACAAAGTTTTTTGCATGCTCTGCCTTAACAGTTGTACATAATTGAAAACAATGTATGACAACCTGGTCCGCCTTTAATAGTTCTACAAAAAAGTCCGCAACACCATTTTTCTATCTTTTATATTTTAGCAGATATAGTAGCTTTTATGTGTTAAAAAAAGTATTTTTTGACATACTTACCTTTGGACGATTTTTTAAACAACAAAATATTAAACATTATCGAAAATTTATTTCATCACAAGTTAAAATGTTTACCGCCCAACGAAGTGGGCACGGGTCAGCTAGTACTATTATAAGTTCATTGTTATCTGTACAATTATTATGGTTTGGATTAAAAAGAAATGTATCATACAATTTGTTTAATTTGTAGACTTAGTGGGTATTTAAAAAAAAATGGTGTTTCTTTTTAAATTATACTACATTCGATTTTTATTGCTAAAACCGGACCTAGCTCCGGTTTTCGGTTTTGGTCCCAAAAAAACGATGTTCAAAACCGGTTTTGATGACTTTCCGGTTTTGCATGCCCTACTCCCGAGGAAGACCCCATATTTTTCTCGCCCTGCGCAGTCAGACGCGCCATCCTCAACACGAAGCCCAGGAAGGCCCCCGGTGCCGACGGGATCACCAACACAGCGCTGCGCCACCTACCGTTCCGTACGGTCGCGGCGCTGGCGCGCCTGTTCACGGGGATCCTGCGTACGGGGGCCTTCCCAAACCCTTGGAAGGAAGGGCGCGTCATAATGCTGCCCAAGGCGGGGAAGAACGTGCTGAAGCCGGAGAGCTATCGGCCGATCACCCTGCTGCCAACCATCTCCAAGGTGTTTGAAAAACTCCTGCTGCGACACCTCACGCCCCACGTGAAGCTCCGACCGGACCAGTTCGGGTTCCGCTCGGAACACAGCACGACGCTCCAGCTGTCGAGAGTACTGCACCTGCTAGCATCGTCGTTGAACAAGAAGGAGGACGCAGTTGCAGTACTCCTCGACATGGAAAAGGCTTTCGACCGCGTCTGGCACGAGGGGCTTGTCTATAAGCTATCGCTGTCGGACGCGCCCCGTCGCGTGATTAACGTGGTTGCCTCTTTTCTCAGAAACAGGACCGTCAGGGTGGTGGTCGACGGCGCGCTCTCTAGTGCGCGCCCAGTGAGAGCAGGAGTGCCGCAGGGCAGCTGCCTCTCGCCCCTGTGTTACTCATGTTACACCGACGACATCCCCACGACAAAGGACTCGACGCTCGCGCTGTATGCTGACGACGCCGCGTACATCACCACCTCGCTGAACGCGAGACACGCGGCCGTCAAAATGCAGCGCGCCCTCGACCTCCTCCCTGAGTGGCTGTCGAAATGGCGGTTGTCGGTGAACGTGGGTAAGACGCAGGCGCTCCTCTCCGGATGCGCCCACTACCCATCACCCCTGACTGTGCTCTCGTCACGCCTCCCGCTGCGAGCCAAGCTGGGGGTGTACAAGCTGTACGTCCGCTCCTTGCTGACGTACGCCGCCCCGGCCTGGTTCGCCCTCACGAGCGAGTCATCTCGCAAGCCTCTCCGCGCGCAGCAAAGCCTTGCGCTGCGGAGAATCGTCGACGCCCCTCGCTTCGTGAGGAACCGCGTAATACAACGCGACCTGCGAATCGAGAGCCTGGATGACTTCGTCGCCCGCCTGGCGGCCACCATGTTCGCGCGTGCGGATAAATCTGCCTGGGCGCTTCTCAACGAGATAGCCCCCTGGCAGACTCGCCCGCCCGACAGACGTCCTCTGCCGCGCGACCTGCTGCCGGACTCAAGCTCCTCCACCCCCCGGACTTTACCTCACGAGGAGGCCGCATACACCTACACGCGGCCCTCTCACTCAGTGACACTCCACATGCACTACATACGCCCGACGTGCGCCGCGCTCTAAGTTAATATAAGCGCCACGCGCGCCGACCAGCACACATGCACAGACTCCACTACGCAGTCATCACGCGATACAGGCGCGGCGCGGACGCGCTCTGTACTCGTGCCCACTGGGCAGTGTCACACAGCACAATACCGCCCCCACACACACTCCGGCCCCCCTGCCTGAACGTAACCGGCTAGACCTGGAAGCGGGAAGGCGGGGGACCTCTCTAAATCATCTGAGGGCGCGCCACTAAAGCCGACTCTCCTGTCGCTGGTCGCCTTCTGCTGGACCTCCCCCAGGTAACTGGGGGTCTCATCCGGCGGAGGCGGACCGCCGGAGAGCCGTGAAGCAGGCGGCGTTGTGCGACTAGGCACAACGCGCCGGCGCTCCCCCAGACACACCTAGCATCCACACATATGTATGCCTATAAGGCAATCTAATGACGGGCCCGTAGTTACGGGCCGCGGTATAGCTTCCGCGGGCAGGGGGCCTCGCCCCGATCCCGCTTGCCGTGCCCCCGTAAGGGGACACAGCGACTACTAGTTGGGTTTACCTACAACTTGTGAAGTTTTCTTTCGAAAACCCAAATATCAGTAATCATCAGGAAACCACCAATTGTGACGTAAGCGTTGCTGACGTCACACCTTTTAAAAACACTACGGAGCTTACTACTCCGTCATATACATTTTTAATGCATTTCAATGCCACTTGTGTGATCCTTAGCAGAGTGCGGTGAAAAAGTTTAAATCTGCAGAAATAATATTAACTAATCGTAAGACACGTGACAATGGGAGAAACTGATTTTTTTTTCCCAGAAGTGAAGTGTAAAAGAGTCATGTAGTTGGCTTTCTAATCCTTTAGAGGCAGCCTTGAACGGCCCCAGTTTGCCTCAAGTCGAGGCTTAACATTCTAAGGCTATTCAAAGGGATAAGCAGCTTTATACGGATGGAACTTATATCAGGTTAAGGACAGGGGTCCCCTTATCTTTTTCAGGGTAGTGACACACCACAGTTGGTGCGTATATGGTACAAGGTACAAAAATGCATCTTCTCTAACGCCCTATAATTCTTTAATAATGAGTCTTAATTCCAATCCTGCTTCCGATCTATGCCTGGAACCAGTCAATGGCCTTGTTATACTAATCTGTAACCTTGAGATAGCAAATCACAAGGACCGCGTGGCAAGATTGAGGATTGAGATATTTTTGGGCGTACAAGGTAAGTCCTTCACTTGAGGTAAGGTTTCCGTCACCTCAAGAAGTATATCCTTGAAGCCAGGCCTTGATGATGCTATAAATAAACTCTAAGTAAACAAAGCTCATTTCCTTGATAGGTTGGTACATGCGCTGGCAAATATAACAAATGCATTACTGATAGGCATCAATAATGAGCATCCGTTGAGTATTGACCTTCGTGGTGTCAAGTTTGTACTATGGCGGTCTACAGTTAATCTAGTGTCTAGATTATAATGCTGTGCATCACAAGGTCTTCGGGTTAGGTTAACTTTTTTGCAGGAGTGGGAAATCCTCATTGAGGACAGACTGCGTCATTTCTGAGTCAGTCTAGGCAGTGCTGGTCTCTTACAGGCTAAAATCACACTCCTGCCATAGCTTGAGGGGTTTTATTATTGGGTCTTCGTTTTTGCACTTTGCTATTTTTCCGGGTTTTGCTTTGAGGAGGCTCACAGAGAACCAGGATCGGGGGTCACGGAAGGCGCGTATGCTACCGGGATTCCGACGTAGTGGTGGGAAGAAAACACCAGTGTGGTTTTTGGTCAGTATGAGTCTGACAGGCCGTGAGACAGAGACATCTAAATTTTAGCTCACTCAGCATAGGTCAAATTGTTTTCGAGATATCTTGTTCAGTCAGTAAGTGACCTTTCGCTTTTATAATTCAGCCTTCCATACCAATATTATTATTGCGAAAGAAACTGTCTGTTTGTCTGTTACGTTCTCACAACTAAACCAGTGAACTGATTTTAATGGAATTTGGTACGGGGTAAGTTTGGACCTCAAGAAAGGACATAGGCTACTTTTTATTTAGCAATTTCTTCCGCGTCTGCAATAACCGTCATTTACGCGAAGTCATGGGCAAAAGCTAAAACAAGATCGCCAATCCACCTTAAGCAAGAGCGATGATCAGTGCTCACACCTTCTCTACATGAAAAAAAAGTATTTGTCCTTAGTAGAACAATACCAGCCGGTAACATAATATGTCAGCTGGATGTGACATGAGTAAAACAGGTTTAAGTACGAACATCCGTCAATTAAATCGACCTTGTGCAATACACCGATGAACCATAACATAACTGTTCGGGTTAGTGGCATTACTGTGCCATGGAGGGATATAGAATGGATATGGCATTTAATTACGTAATTGTAGGTAACGTTTAACAATAAATCTCCGAATTTTTTTAGAGTATGGTAGTTGGTGATCTTCTGTTTAAGTGGATATATAAGGTTTATTGTGGTTATCTGTAAAAGCACTTAGAACTACCTGGGGTCAGCATAATGCAGGTGTAGACCCCATTAACTAATAATTCCAAGATACAACTTTTCCATAAAATTAATTTTATGCCGTTAAAACTCGAATTATGTTAAACTTGGTGACTGCGGGAAAATACACGCGTTGTGTTTCGACTAAAAACGCAAGTGCGGCGCGCACACGCCGTATGTGTTTTTCTAAGGCGAACACGCGAACAGTGGTAGCTAGCCGCACTTCCATTTGGCGCAGCGAATGTTCTAACGCAGTCAAAGGGTTAATTAACTGACAAATTAGATTTTGGGGGAAATAGGTTTTGACAACTCATAAAACTGTGCCTCGGAATGCACGTAAAGCCATTAATGCCGGCTGTCATTCCCACAAATGACCCATCAATTAATGTAAAGTATCGATATGTGTATATTTGACAGCCGTTACGGATAGTCAGAAGCCCGAAAGTCTTACCAGGGGGTATCGTGTTACCCAGTAACTGGATTGCGGAGGTCATATAGGCATTCGCTCTATGTAAAATATTGGTATTCAACTGCTTCCAGTTAAACTGAAAGCCGACCAAAACATAGTTGAAAATAAGCTAAGCTGCTAGGCCAATGATGCTTTGGAAGAAGATATAAAACATGTAGCTACCCAACGTCGTTCTAGCATATAACATTGACCCATCATGACCCGTGTTGAACAAGGAAAACAGGTCTCATGGGTACAATTCCAATCACTACAACATTACGAAACAGTTGTTATCGTCAGCTATATAATTTTCTAGTACCTACATGAAGAATGTAAAGAAAATATTTATCACGTCAAGTCTGAGTCATCATTGTTTTTATTACTTATTATCTTTTTATGTTTTGCTAGTAGTTTAGTTCGTGAGTTTCTGGTAGTTATAAGGTCACAAAACACAGCATAACATCACGCCTGTAATCCCTAAAGGGTTAGGCAGAGAAGTACACCTACATTTCGCCAGTTACGTTTAAGTCCCACGTGACATAACTCAACAACAAAACTAGTCTTCTGCCCACAACTTCGTCCACATCAAAGTCGATATGTTATCCCATGAGAACCGCACAATACGCCTATGTGCTATTCCAGACTATAATCTACCTCTGTACTTTTCGTCTAAATCCGTTCAGCCGTTCAGATGTTCTGGAGTGATTGAGTCACAAACATCGAACCAAACTACCATACAAATATTTGTTCCAGCGCACCAATCGCTCAACCACAGCATCAACGTTATCGTGCAATTTATAATCCCTTCAAAACATGCCATTAGTTTAGTTTCACCGGGCTGTCTTCGCACTTATCTACTTAATTGGGCCCTTGTGCGTGTCTGTTTGTGGTCCTACTCTAGCCCACCCAGAAGGTAAGCAGCCTTTGCAGACCGCTACAGGCTTCCGGGAGTTATGCTGAGAATTGGAGAATCCGCGCTCGTTGATCGGTCACGTTCCTGCATTGCATAATCACGCTGTGACGTCCACACCATACCACATCCATAACCCTATCTACTTCCGAACTCGACCCACAGTAGCGATCTAATTTTAACCGTTACACAAGCTTACATCCTACGGGTTTGTTTATTTACAAAACCGTAGTAACGGTGCGGTAGTGGAAAATTATCCGTGTAACACGCAGCAGTGTTAAGGTTAACATAACATGTCGCTTGTATTCTCCGAAGGGTTGACAGGAGTTGATAGTACACATTTCGTCAGTTCAGTTTACGTTGGAACTGTGCTAGGTTTCTTCTCGGGTCATTTTCACAAGTTCCGCTACGTTTTGCAACACACAGCTTCCCCGCAGGCTGTGGTTTAATGATGTCATTTTTATACAAATCTCTCGCTACGAACATCTCTGGTTCAAATCTCTTTTCGGGCACGGCACGGTCACCGTGCCTTGTGAAAGCTCTCATTGTAGCTCTTACATTACTACTTCACACAGCACGGCGTCGTTCCGTGACCGTGTGCCTGTGAAAAGGGGCTTATGCTATGTCCACACCAGTGCCCTATCACGTTCATCTTGCCGTTTCGTCAGACGCATGCATGAAGCGCAATAGCGCATAAGACATGCGATTTTTCGTCTTCTTTATCGTGTGGGCAGTAATGTCTTACGACCCCACACACCCTAGTGTCAGAGTTTCTAAACCGCCTCAAGGGCCTCTGACATGGTTTGAGTGGGACAATAATAGGCTGTTATCAGTCCAGGTTTCCTCACGATGTTTGTTTGTGTGTTTGTTTGATGACGCATGCGCTCGATGCGAGATCATGTTGAAGACCCAAGATGATCATGAAAGCACACTGGTGTAGACAAAGCTTTTGGGTGCATATATGTATTTGAAAAGGTACACGTTTGTTGTTAAACACTTGGTACATACAAAAGTATGTAGTAAAATGTAGTTTATGTGGAACTGAACCATTCGTGTGCAACTCCGACTAGTTTTAATTACTTTTCACAGTACTATCACCATAATGAACATATCGATAATACCAGCTATTAATTGCTCAGCCTTGATCAATACAAATGACGTTGGATCGACGAATAGTGTAAATAAACAATGTAATGGCTTTAAACTACGCTTGTTTACGGACATTAAACTGTTTGTGGTAGATACTAGAATAGGTATAGTAGCGATCATAAGTGGAATAGCAATCTCACAAAGCAATAGATTGTAATTTTTTAACTTCGACCTTTCGACGCCGGCTCTATATAGTATAAAATAAAGACGCTTCCCGCCGTCTGTACGCTTACATCTGAACTATGCAAAGGATTTTAATGCGGTTTTCATCAATAGATACGAGTGATTCTAGAGGAAGGTTTAGGTGATAGTATCTACATTGCACCCGTGCGAAGACGGGGCGGGTCGCTAGTTCTACCGTACCAGACATTACAGGGTACAAAGGGTTAGGCAGAGGTGTAACCATGAGTACACCCACATTTCGCCAGTTATGTTAAATACCTCATGTTCAGCGCGTTTTGCGACTACTAGACCAACGAGGCAGTCCATCAAACTAGACCTTATCACATAGTTGCAATCATAATTTCACGAGAAAAACGCTTAAAAATTTTGAGTAGGTAATTGTAACATATTTATAGTCGCGACTGTACCTAATTCACATAGGCAAATCCCACGGTTGCGTGTGAATAACATTAAACCTCTCAGGTCAACACAAAAACCGTTGGAATATTATAAAAAATACTGTTTGCACTGTCAACATCCGGTCAAAACGGTTCATTTATAAATAAAAAAAATATAGGTTAATTGGGTCATGTTATTAATAATGCGACGAAAAAATATTATATCAACGGATATCGGGTATTTGTGGTTTTCGACGAGATGGAAGGCTGAACTCACACGCAAATATTTCTGAGGAGGCATTTGGAGTGTTGCATTTTATAATTAAGAAAATACCAGCCAATTACAAAGGCCTCCCTTAATGGGGAATGTGAGGAAACCTGGACTTATACCAGCTTATTACTGTCCCTCTCAAACCATGTCAGAGGCCCTTGAGGCGGTTTTGAAACTGACACTAGAGTGTGTGGGGTCGTAAGACCTTACAACCCACACGATAAAAAAGAGGGGAATGTGAGGTCAGCTGACCAGCTTGTCTCACAGCACATGGTGAAGGGGCCCGCTGATGGTGGAGCAATACCAGTCGGGGGCGTCAATGATTCATCAAGTGTATTCCAGGTTCCTGACTTATGGCGGTAGAAGAAACTTTAGGCTTTTCGTCGGTAAGAGTTCGACATAACCTTCCGCTTTAGCCAAATGGAAGGTATCCATGAGGATTTTTCCACATAGGTACAATGGCAAAGGCCTCTTCTCACACAGAGACGGCACGAGCATTGTTCACCATGCTTGCTCAAGGCGGATTAGCCTTTTCAGACTAATATTAATTACAACCCCAGATTTCGTCACAATGTTTTCCTTTACTGATGTCAGTACTGTTTAAAATAAACGTCACATTGATCGTGTCCGCTTGCGACCTCACCACCACACACAAGAGAAACGGGCGCCCTAGCCACTGAGCTAACATGACAGACATTTGTCATTTGAAAGGTTTTGCCTTTTTCTCAAGATGGTACCCTATGGGACACCGTCAAATATGTCTGGTTTTCCACTGAGGCACGTATTTCGTCTGCCAACCTTGACAAGGGTCGTAGAGGGCAGACAACACAACCCAGGTACACCTTTTTCAACTGTAAATAAACATGTCTAACTTTTTTTCGGATCTCTTATACGGTACATGAATTATGGACAACAGTTTGGCCCTATGAGGTTTTTATAGCTGTAAACGGATTTAGAAAAACACGAGAACAATATCCTCCTGATCAAATGTTGATTACAGCGGCCAATTTCAAAAGGGACTGGTAAAGTACGCAGGAGCTATTATTTAAGACAAGTGCGCAAACACTGGTGCACCCTTCTTCCTCAGACTTACAAATCCGATGGCATGGAAATCCAACACGACAAGGAAGAGATCAGGACGTAAGACCAACGGCTTTATTTGCTTTCAACTGTATTCGGGTGTCATATCAAGAGAAATTCCTAATGGAGAAACCCAATAACACGCTCAACAGACCACTCGGACCACGAGGCCAAGAGAAGTCAACTGGGAAAGCACCGGAACATATCTAGTGTAAATACCTAGATTTAAGCAACAGGTCAGGCAAACTAGGACTCTAGTCATTTATAATTAGATTCTAGCTTCCTTTAGATCTAGATGACCGCATCCTGAAATACTGCAAAACGGGAAACGGGCTCTCGACTGTATAACAATTGGTCAAGGTTGAAATTTGTACGATAGTTGCACAGTCGAGGATCGCAGAAGACGCGCACGTACGCTTCTGGGATGTACGGCGTAAGGGTAGGAAGGCAACATCGGAATGGTTTTTAGTCAGTAAGAGTATGTCAGACACCCTCTCAGGGTGGAGAACATCTATGAGGATTTTGCACACCGGAACAAAAATGAAGAGTTTCAAACAAACACGTAAAACAAGTTTCTTGTAAATATATTTAATTTAGATTATTAATTGTTATAGCGGCAACAGGACCGTGAAAATTCCAACTGACAAGATAGGCCGCAGACTGACGGAGAAACGAACAGCGGAGGCTTAGCAATAGGATCCCTTTGGCAACCTTCGGTTGAACCCTATACATGTTAAAATAGTCATGGGCTACAATGAAGAAACTGATCATCATAGAATTTGCACAGAAAAATGCTGCAAAGTCCTTTCTACAACGGGTCTGTCATCACATAAGTCATCATCTGCCTAGCCTTTTCCCAGCTATGTTGGGGTCGTCTTCCAATCTAATCGGATGCATTTGAATACCAGTATTTTACAAGGAGCGACTGCCCATCTGACCTCCACAACCCAGTAACTGGGTAATACGATACCCCTAGGTAAGACTGGTTGTCAGACTTTCAAGCTTCTGACGACTCGTAACGAACTGTCAAAGAACCACGTACGTCATCATGTAAGTACTCACTCGATAAAAGGACGTTACCTGATCATTATGTGGTACATAATGATCTCTATTAGCATGCAAATACAATCTACTTCACACGTAATAATATACGTGGATGTAACATGTGACTGATGACGCTTCATCATTACCATTGGACTTTAGTTAGTGTCATTTACATAAAGTAAAGAAGTAATGAAGTGATGCTAAAAAACTGTGGTTTTAATTTATGCATAATATAATAAGACTTAAAGATTTTTTTTGTTTAAACGCTCAAATCTCCGGAAGTGCCTGTCGGATTAGAAAAAAAACTTTTTTGTATTTGATAACCAGATTCATGAGGAATAGTATGGGCTATATAACATCACGCTACGACCTCCAGGAGCGGAGCAGTAACCAAAGACGTAACTGAACGCGGAGTCTGTCTAGTTTTCCATAAACAAAGGGCCATATATTTCACATAAACCTGTTGGCAATTGCTTCCAACCAACAAGCTGCATGTCGCCGATTTTGGACGTTTATAATTTATATAAATTGGCATTAAGGACTACTCTACACAAGTTTTACAGTACAACGATTTCCTAGATTTAACAAATCCTGCGAATCCTCTGGGACCTTCCGCTAGTAACAAACAAGCCTTGTTGTAATAGATTCTTTATATTCTCTATTGTAATAACGAATATTTTCTAGTCTACTTCAACTCTGTTACAACGAGGTTGCCGTAGTAAGTAGGTACTGTATTACGTTATGACTTACCAAGCTGTATAGATCCCATAATCTGTGATGATTGTATCTTCTTGTAGGTAATCTCGCCACCCTCGCCGACTCGTCGATGACCAATCTTCCTGTCTGATTTGTGCACCTTGCTGATAGCCCCCGAGGGGCCCACGGCCGGCTGCAAAGAAAAATACTATTAGAGAGCGAATAAACCTTCAGAATTTCTCTTTCGTCCTTTAATAGTCATAGCCTACCCCCCAAATACCACCACTACGATAGATCCTGTTCCTATCGTACCCAGATATAGGAGAGGATCGTCTGTCTACCTCGCGGAGGACACAATCCGGCTTTCAGTTGGTTTATTGGGTGTCTTCCAGACCCATTACCAGGGGAAGATCGTCTGTCTACCTCGTGGAGGACCCAGTCCGGTTGTCAGCTGGCTTATTAAGAGTGTTCCAGTAAAATTAAGCTTCACAGTTGGCACAACAGCAGAGCGACTGGTCGTTGCTTTAAAATATTTGCGTTTCATGCCGCTCTGGGTGTTTGTGTATGTTCACGAGATTTATGCTTTTGTAAACGCACCAACAATACAGGAGAAATTAAAAACGGTTTTTAATAAGCCGGTTACGACAGGCTGGTAATAAAAATCTTTTTTCATAGGATCTGTTTGAATAACATAGAATTTTTACTGGATAGTTTTGAATGTTTTGTGTTCGTTTGAAAAGCTATTGTGTTATCTGTGTTTTATACCACTTGGGATTACAAGGGGCGTAAAAGTTACATCAGATTGGCGTTTATTACGCATAATGCCCATTAACTAAGTAACATTGAGCAAAAATTATTCCTGGAATTACTTTTTATTTTTCTGTAAATGTCGAACATCGCGGACGTGGACGAAGTCGCGGTATAAAAAGTAGCCTAGATGACCTTTCTTGGGTACAAACTTACCCCGTACCAAATTTCATCAAAATCGGTTCAACGGTTTAGTCGTGAAAGCGTAACAAACAGACAGACAGACAGACAAAGTTACTTTTGCATTTATAATATTAGCATGGATTGTGCTTACGGGTACATGCAGCAGTACAGGGGTCATGGTGGTACACATAAAGTTAAGCTATAACACTTAAAACTTGTTTTCGAGAAAAAATGTTAAACTACGGCTAATCGTAACTAGAAGGTTCTCAGAAATAGTCCAAACGGTAAATTCAACTAAAAACGTACATAAACTCACGCCTCTTTCCCATGGGGGTAAGCAGAAACCACAAGACGCCACCTGCTACGATCCTTACTCAAACATTTAAGTCAAACAATTTAACTAAGAACGTTAAAATTATAGTTCTGCAATCTCATCTAATTTGTTGAACATGTTTCTTTTTGGTACTAGGTATACAAGTATAGGAAGAGATATATCTAGCCTGATATCATCAATTTTAATAATATAATCCGTTAGGAAGTCAAATGCACTTTCGACGAAACTTAGACCCAAACACGATACATAGACAGACTTCGGTTGCTAACATAACATCACATAACATCACGCCTGTAATCCCCGAAGGGTTAGGCAGAGGTGTACCCATTAGTACACCCACATTTCGCCAGTTATGTTTTTTTTTTTAGTCCCATGTAATAGGGGGCGAGCCTATTGCCATCAACCGGGCACAAATCCAGACTCCGAGGCTGCTACTGAGAAATTCCTGATGGGAGAAACCCAATAACACCGCCACAGCCGACTTCGGTTGCTACCAGTAAAATTATTGAAGAATGAGTCTATTGCATTATAATAAAACCAGCCTATTACTGTCCCACTACAGGGCAAAGGCCTTCTCATACAGAGAAGGCACGAGCATTAATCACCACGATTGCTCAAGGCGGATTGGCGATTCCAGACTTACATAAATTACAAGTCCAGGTTCTCCGATGTTTTCCTTCACCAATGTCAGTGATAAACTTTATAAAGTACATATGAATTGAAAAAGTCACTTGCCCGGGCTCGAACCCACAACCTCGAGCATGAGAGGTGGGCGCGTTATCCACTGGGCCATCACGCCCTATTATTGTTTAGCTTTTATCCTAAGGCACTCGGCAAAAGTGTTGCTTATCAGACAATGATTTTTTGGAATTGGACATTACCTTTTACAAACAAACAATCTTATTTCTTCGTAATAAGTATTAGTTTAGATTGGCCGGGGTTTTTTTTTGTTGGTAAATATCAGTATAATTAAAATATGTCGCAGAATCACTATTGATTGTTAATTTAAAACAACGCCATCTATTATCGTTTGTCGGAAACGTCAAGCAGTGTGCTTGGGTGAGGTCGCTACAGGCGTGGCAAGTTTGACAGCTGTCAGTTGTCATTAGACATTTGACATTTTTGGAGTGGAGAGGCACTTTTGGAGCAGCAACGAGCGCGAGAGGTCGTTTTGCCAGCCTGTAGCGAACTTACCGCGTTTCCGAACTTTAATCAAATTCCATCAGCCTGATCATTTGAGATTTTGTTATTTTGTGTTCGCGAGTGATTAAATAGACGATTATAATCAGTGTTGAGACTATTATTTCGTGCCTACACCATGTCGAACTCCGACTCTGATAACGAGGTACCCGAAATGGGTGAATTGCCTTCGTTATCAGAAGTGGGATGCAACTCAAACGCCCCACCTGGTGTAAGTGACAGTGCTAGCCGTGGAAAGTGTAAAGAAAATGCACGTGTGCTTGAAAGTGACAATGAAACGGAAAAATGGCGTTTTCTGTTGGAGCAGCAAAACAAAAACTTTATGGCTATCGTGCAAGCTATGAAAACACCTTCCGCGATTATGGATGTTCGCCTACCAGATTTTGACCCTGAAAAACGGAATGTCGACCCGCGTGCTTGGCTGGCAACAGCAGACATGTGTGTTATCGATCCGAATAGTCAAGGTGCATCGTTGATGATTGCTTTGAGCCGCGCACTCAAGGGAGAAGCTTCGTCGTGGCTGTCGTCCATATCTTACCCAGGGATGAAATGGAGCGATTTTAAGGAGCTGTTCATAGCCAGGTATGATTGTCCAGAGACTACCGCTTCGTTTCTTATCAATCTGCATGGTAATAAACCTAAAGAAAATGAGTGTTTGGCCGCATATGCAGCTACCCTCACGACAACCATTATGTCAAAATGGAACGGCCTCACAACGGAGCAGATTGCTATCGCGACGGTGCTAGCTCATATCGCGAAGAACGATACGCGAGTCCAGCGATTGTCGTTTACTACAGACATCAAAACCCGCAGTGAGTTACTACGGGAACTGAAGGCTGTTTCGTTTCTGAAAAGGAGCGCCCCGTCTGGTGGTGATGAACGTGAAGGTCCAGACGCGAAGAGGAACCGACCCAACTGGCCTTACCCTGGACCCAAATGTTACAACTGCGGGAAACCAGGACACAGATCGATGCAATGCCGCCTGAAAAAAGACTCGAAGGCACATGAAGATCAGTCAAGATCGATGGCGTCTAGCAGTGGCAAGAGCAACCAGGCAGCAGGGAAAGCCGACTGGATTACTTGCTTCAATTGTCGTGAGCAAGGACACTACGCTTCCAACTGCCCGGCGAGGAGCAACAAGGAGGCCAGCAGCAGCACGGCGGTTGCTCCTGTCAAGGAAAAACGAGTTGACGTGTGCCTTGTTGACGCACCTGCTGGATCTTTACGGCATTCTGGTGAGCAATTCGAATTTTACTATGACTCTGGTGCTGAATGTTCGCTTGTTAAAGAATCTTTATCCTGTAAATTTAGTGGCAAACGACTTAGTGAAAATGTGACATTAACTGGAATTGGACAGACTTCCGTGAGGTCGACTGTACAAATTTTGACCACTGTTGAGATTGATGGAATTGTTTTTGAAATTCTTTTTCACGTTTTACCCGACAATTATTTGCGACATAAAATCATGATTGGACGTGAAGTATTATCGATTGGTTTAGTAGTTCATATGTCGTCAGATAAGATTCGATTCGAGAAAATACGGACAGTTCAGACATGTGACGTGATTGATGACAATAACTTCGACTTTAACACAATAGACACTGACATCCCCCCTGAAAGAAAACCTGAACTGCTAGATATTTTGCTATCTTTCAAACATAGTTTTATTTCCGGTGTACCGACAACCCCTGCAGAGACTGAACCCATGCAAATTCGCCTTATAGACCCTCACAAGACCGTAAATCGACGCCCCTATAGGTTGAGCCCAGAAGAGCGACAGGTTGTACGAAGTAAAATCGATGAACTGCTTAAGGCCAATATAATTCGCTGTAGTTCATCGCCGTTTGCGAGTCCTATCCTTCTCGTCAAAAAGAAGGATGGTACAGATAGGATGTGTGTGGACTACCGCGAACTGAATGACAATACAGTACCTGACCGTTTTCCACTACCGCTTATTTCTGACCAAATAGCTAGGTTGTATGGAGGCCATTTCTTTTCAATTTTAGATTTGGCATCAGGTTTTCACCAGATTCGCATTTCAACTGAATCTATAGAGCGGACAGCTTTTGTGACGCCCGACGGGCAGTTCGAATATTTGACCATGCCATTTGGCCTTCGAAATGCACCTTCAGTGTTCCAGCGAGCTCTCATTCACGCGCTTGAGGATTTGGTGAATACCTACGTCGTAGTCTACATGGATGACGTGCTCGTCGTTGCAGAAAACGTCGACGAGGCACTTAAGCGACTCCAGGTAGTTCTTAGGGTCCTTTCTGAGAAAGGGTTTTCTCTTAATTTTAAAAAGTGTGCCTTCCTAAAACAGAAAGTAGAGTACCTCGGGTTTGAAGTCAGTCAAGGGCAGATAAGGCCGAATCCTCGCAAGGTTAGCTGTTTAACATCCTTGCCACCACCTCAGACAGTGACGCAATTGCGCCAATTTATTGGCTTAGCGTCATATTTCCGTCAGTTCGTAGCAAAATTTTCGCAGATTATGGCTCCGCTGTATGCCCTGACCTCCGGTAATGGTAAGATTGAATGGAAAGCCGAGTATGAGACCATAAGACAACAGGTAATTTCTATTCTAACTAATGAACCTGTATTATCAATTTATGATCCAGCTCTAAGAACGGAGCTGCATACGGATGCGAGCGCTGTTGGATACGGAGCAGTTCTTATTCAGCTAAAAGAAGGTAAATCTCATGCTATTGCTTATTTCAGCAAGCGCACAACTGCTGCAGAGTCCAAATATCACTCGTATGAGTTAGAAACTCTCGCTGTTGTCAACGCGATAAAACATTTCCGTCATTACCTGCATGGTCGCAAATTCGATGTGGTAACTGATTGCAGCTCATTGCAGTCCACCCGTAAGAAAACAGACTTAACGCCACGTGTTCACAGATGGTGGGCCTTCTTGCAAGCCTTCGATTTCAACATTGTTCATCGTAGCGGTAAGCGAATGTCTCATGCAGATTTCTTTTCAAGAAATCCGTTACCAGACGACGAAGGCAACGCTTCTTTTGAGAAGGTAAGCTCCAAACAAATTAATTTAGCCGAACTTAATGACAACTGGTTAATTGCGGAACAGCAGAAGGATGGGGAACTTTCAAAACTCGTGTCCGACTTGAAAGATGGAAAGCTTCCTCATGATGTGGCTAAGACCTATGAGCTTCGATCAAGCGTTTTGCATCGGAAAATTCAGCGCCGTGGTAAGACTTTATGTTTGCCAATAATTCCTAGAACGTTCCGATGGTCTGTTGTGAACAATGTACATGAAGGTTTGCTGCATTTAGGATGGGAAAAGACCTTAGAAAAGGTTTACGAACTTTATTGGTTCGACAAAATGACGAGGTTTGTGCGAAAGTTCGTAGACAGCTGTGCCACGTGCAAAATTTCGAAGTCACGCTCCGGCAAAGCACAGGCAGAAATGCATCCCATTCCTAAGGTAGCTATACCCTGGCACACCATACATATCGACGCTACGGGAAAATTAAGTGGTAAGAATGATCGGAAGGAATATGTGTTCGTGCTTATAGATGCCTTCACTAAGTACGTATTACTTCATCATACTCTTAACATTGATACAGCTAGTAGCATCAAGGCTTTAAAATCTAGTGTCTCACTATTCGGTGCGCCCAACCGTGTAATCGCCGATCAAGGTAGGTGCTTCGCTAGTAGGGATTTCAAAGACTATTGCGAGTCTGTTAACATTAAGCTCCATCTGATAGCGACAGGAAGTTCAAGGGCCAATGGTCAGGTAGAACGAGTCATGAGCACATTAAAAAACATGCTCACTGCCATAGAAACGAGTAGTCGTTCGTGGCAGGATGCTCTGCCCGACGTGCAGCTAGCTCTCAACTGCACGATGAATCGAGTCACGCAAGCTAGCCCATTGGAACTTCTCATTGGGAAGGTTGCGAGGCCTTTGGATGTCTTATCAATAGTTGATGACGAACCCGAAATTGACATCGATCAAGTCAGGTTACAGGCTGTGGAGAATATGGAGAAAGGCTCAGCTTACGATAAGGTACGTTTTGACTCTACCAAAGCTAAACTAACACCGTTTACTATTGGAGACTTTGTACTGCTGCAGAACGAGGAACGAAATCAAACAAAGCTCGATCCTAAATACAAAGGGCCCTTCAAAGTCATAGAGGTACTGGAGGGAGATCGGTACGTACTTAAAGCTCTCAATTCGAATCGAACATACAAGTACGCACACGACCGCCTTCGAAAAATGCCTGACAGCGACAATTTTGACGAAAACGACTCTGACCCTGAACGTAGCAAGACTGACGAGACGAGACCGACTGATGATGGTGTCACGCCTTAGTGAGGGGATAAAAGATGCAAATGTAGTATGCAAGTGACTCAGATTGCATGCATCCCAATGCTGTTCGTGACTTGTCCAGCATGGCGATGTAAGTAATCGCCAAAGGTGCTTAATAAAAGCAATGTATTGTCTCTTGAGGTTGGGTACCGGATGGAGGTCCCAAAGTTGCCGGATAGAGGCAATGTGATGTGTTGTGTATGGAAGTTGGGTACCGGATGGAGGTCCCAAAGTTGCCGGATAGAGGCAATGTGATGTGTTGTGTATGGAAGTTGGGTACCGGATGGAGGTCCCAAAGTTGCCGGATAGAGGCAATGTGATGTGTTGTGTATGGAAGTCGGGTACCGGATGGAGGTCCCGCTGGATTGCCGGATGGAGGCAATGTGTTGTATGTGACGAAGTTGAGTTTCGAACAGTGCATTGCATACTAGATTTGCTTAGAAGTTTTCATGAATTATTTCGAAAACTGGTGATTCCTGAAGAGTGGTGATTTCAATGTTGAGATTCCTTAATAAGATTTGATGAGAATGTAAATCAGATTAAAATTGTGTTGATTGTATTGTGTGACTTTAATTTTGAATGCCTTGGTCAGGAAGGCCGAGCAAAGGACGTATTACTTTCCATGAATTCTTGTTTCAGATGCCTCACACGAGGACGTGTGAATTGTCAAGATGGCCGTGTCGCAGAATCACTATTGATTGTTAATTTAAAACAACGCCATCTATTATCGTTTGTCGGAAACGTCAAGCAGTGTGCTTGGGTGAGGTCGCTACAGGCGTGGCAAGTTTGACAGCTGTCAGTTGTCATTAGACATTTGACATTTTTGGAGTGGAGAGGCACTTTTGGAGCAGCAACGAGCGCGAGAGGTCGTTTTGCCAGCCTGTAGCGAACTTACCGCGTTTCCGAACTTTAATCAAATTCCATCAGCCTGATCATTTGAGATTTTGTTATTTTGTGTTCGCGAGTGATTAAATAGACGATTATAATCAGTGTTGAGACTATTATTTCGTGCCTACACCATGTCGAACTCCGACTCTGATAACGAGGTACCCGAAATGGGTGAATTGCCTTCGTTAAATAAATAAATTATATCTTGGAACAACTCACACACGGCTATCTGATCCCAAGCTAAGCAGAGCTTGTGTTATGGTAACCAGACAACTGATATACATACTTATATAATTTATAAATACGTACATATTATAGATAAATCACACCCAGACACAGAACAAACAATCATGCTCATCACACAAAGTTTGTCCTGGGTGGGAATCGAACCCACGACCTCCAGCTTAGCAGTCAGGGGCGCTAACCACTAGACCAACAGGCCCATCAATTCACCAAACTTGTGTTTGTTTGTCATCTCGTATCCGTTAAATATGAAGGTGAGAATGACTAATGCGGGTAAACGTTGCGTAATCAATTTCAGGTATCAACAATGTTATTCTTGATAACGAAGATTTCATCTTATCATTAGCGAAAACCTGAAGTGTGTGTGTCATGTTTATGAGTTAAAGATTTGATTTTTCATAAAAAAGTAATTGAAGTCAAGTCGGTCAAATTTAATATATTTAAATTACGCGTCACGTTGTCTGTCCGAGATGGTCTCCTAAACTACTCAACCATTTTTTATGAAATATGGCTTACTGTGTGTAATTTGGTCAAACTTAAAAGATAGGATAGTTTTTATCTTGATTATTGACCTCAATATCTTTACTCACTTCAAGCCACCGAGTCGAGTCAGCCTTATAAAACTTGATAAAATCTTTACACCTAGGTACTAATATAATAGTTTTTTTAAACGCGCTTATCTCTAGAAATAGCTGTCGAATTGGAGAATCAATTTAATTTGCCCGACCTGGGAATCGAACCCAAGACCTCATGCTCAGCAGTCGCGCTTTGCGACCCCTTGACCAGCGAGGCAGTCCCTTAGCCCGACGAGGTAGTAGGATTATATAACAAGTATTTAAATTACGTATTTTGATTATTTCGATCACGTTTAGGTGTTACGGTAGGTACAATAAAAAAAAAGATAGGTAAGCAGGGTCGTCAGATATAGTCAAAGTTTTAAGAAACCGATGGATGTCTTCAATTAAAAATTAATGATTAAACTGTATATTGATTATCTACTTTTGGAAATAAAACATAAAATCATAACATCACGCCTGTAATCCCCGAAGGGTTAGGCAGAGGTGTACCCATTAGTACACCCACATTTCGCCAGGTATGTTTTTTTTTTAGTCCCATGTAATAGGGGGCGAGCCTATTGCCATCAACCGGGCACAAATCCAGACTCCGAGGCTGCTACTGAGAAATTCCTGATGGAAAAGCCCAATAACACTTTGCCCGACCTGGGAATCGAACCCAAGACCTCATGCACAGCAGTCGCGCTTGCGACCACTAGACCAACGAGGCAGTCGAGTTGTAAATAAAATTACATTTAAAAACATCAATCGGTTTCTAAAAGAACTTCCAACTATATCTGCCGACCCTGCATACTATCTCTTCGGTTGAATGTACCTAAGTATCGTCAATTATGGAGATTTCATCTCATTCATAAAACTATTTTTTCTTTCCCGGTATTTCCTATTCTGATTCTATTTTTAACTTTTCCTCAAAGTTGACTCATTATTCTTGCACCGCTGAGGTTATTTTTTCTCATAAGGTAAACATGGTATGATATTTCTTTATGAAGACGTTGCCTCACACTAGGAATTTATCCTGTTTCTGGGGCGCGTTTACAAACAAAGTAACATAACATAACATCACGCCTGTAATCCCCGAAGGGTTAGGCAGAGGTGTACCCATTAGTACACCCACATTTCGCCAGTTATGTAAAGTCCCATGTAATAGGGGGCGAGCCTATTGCCATCAACCGGCACAAATCCATACACAAACATAGTAAGACAAACAAATAGACCCCTAACAAGTTGCGGGACGTCTTAACAGGATAACGTGGCCCCTGAACGTAAAGGGCAACAGAAGGAACAGAGTGGTTTTTTAGTCAGTTAAAGTCTGACAGTCCCTTCCGCCCCACCCAGGGCGGAAGGAGTCATTCGGTGATTTATACCACCTTAAAAAAAACCCCCTAACTGCAACCTTATAAGTCGTACAAATATTGGCTCACTGCGTGCTGGATTCCTATTTTTTTATTATTTAGCTAGCACTCTTCCAGTGACTTTGTTAGCGTGATTTTCCTTAGGGATCCCTAACTTTTTTTTAAATATAATATAGCCTATGTTACTCAGGGTGAATCTAGCTTTATAATATTGAAAAAAAAAAAAATCAGCACAGTAGCTGTTAAGTTTATTCATTACAAACATACACACAAAAATACAAAACTTTTCTCTTTATAATATTAGTGTAGATAATTGTTTTTACAAGTGAACAAATAAATATACTAGTTTCTACCCGTGACTTCGTCCGCGCCGAAGTTGGTTTCTCCATACAAACTTTGGACCCCTGTTTCATCCTCTTAGAGAGTGAATTTTGGAAAATCATTTCTTATCGAATGTCTACGTCTTACAAAGAACACACACTCTCACATCATTCAGGACAAAGCATTTTATATGTATAGATAAATAGATAGATAACACCACCCTATTACTGTTCAACAGCATGTCAAAAGCCGCTTCTCATACAGAGAAGACACGAGCATTGATTACTACGCTTGCTCAAGGCGGATTGGCGATTTAAAGTCCCGGTTTCCTTACGATGTTTTCCTTCATCGATGTCAATGATGTCCAAGATAAATAAACTTAGAAAGTAGGTACAGTCATGAGCGAAAACAAGTATGTTACAGTAAGCAACATTACGGAGCTATTCTGTCATTCGAAATGTCATGTTTTTAGGAATATAGTATTTTTAACCGACTTCTAAAAAAGGAGGAGGTTCTCAATTCGGATGTTTGTATTTTTTTTTTAGGTTTGTTCGCGCTTAACTCCGTCGCTTGCCAACCGATTTCAAAAATTTTGTTGGATAGGTTATACTGGCAAATGGTCCCATGAAAATTTTATCGAAATTGGACAAGGCGTTATTGAAAAATCAACAAAAAATTATCTACATTGTCTACATTGATGATCTTTTCATTCCTCTGCATTGTTTGTTCACGCATTTTAACTCATCATTTTAACTTAAATAAAAAAGGAGGTTATTAATTTAGTTGTATTTTTTAATGAGAAAAAAACATGTCACAAAAAATGTACAAATCAAAAAATTTTTTTTGCAATAAAAATAACCGACTTCAAAACACCCTAATAGCACTAAAAAGTTAAAAATAATACTATAACCTACCTATATTAATAAACCTAACCTAACCTACGATTAACCTATACTAAAATTTAACAATTTTTTGGAGTCGGTGCCAAGCAATATACCTACAGACTAAGGCCAGAAAAAAAAACATAACACAAATCTTACAGCTTCATTACTTAGCTTGGCACAGACTCCAAACAATTGTTAAATTTTAGTATAGGTTAATCGTAGGTTAGGTTAGGTTTATTAATATAGGTAGGTTATAGTATTATTTTTAACTTTTTAGTGCTTTTAGGGTGTTTTGAAGTCGGTTATTTTTTTTGCAAAAAAAAAATTTTGAATTCAATACTAGTATGAAATAGGTCTTATATCAAAGTTACAGCCATTATTTCACAAGTAAATCGCTTTTGAATTTTGCTAAGTGTATAGGTAGTAGGTACATGTTTTTGCTCGTGGCTGTACATAATATATGAATTGTAAAAGACTCATATTGATTCTTTACTACCTGGGTCATGATGAATGATCTCAAATGAATAAAGGGAATCATAATAATCACACAACTAGTGATGGTGTAACAAAATTGGCACTGAATAGGAAAGCATGACAACGCAGTGACCTCGTGTGTTGTCTGTGACCTCTCGCTTCCGGTGGCTGATGTTCAAATGCAAGTAAACTTTTTTCTGAAAGCTTCAATACGATTTAGGTCTACCATCTCGTATGTTGACGACTGTTTAAAAATAGAATTAAGTTTTAATGTAATAAGGTGTGAGTGAGACAGAGGTAGTTAATACTGAAACTCACTCTAACATAAAGTATTAAAAGATTGCGGTTTTTCTTTTGTTCTATAATAGTCGTGCTTTAGGGCTGATTTTTCTTAGAAAACTTTAACCAAAGAATAAATATGACAGTTTGACATATTTTCTATACAAAAGCTGTCAAACCGCCATAATTGTCTCTTCGTTAAGAGTTTAAATTTACGACGATTAAAAAAATTAACGTTTAAAATAAACGATAGATTTAGCATTATTTTATTCATATTTCATCTCCGACAACGGACAAAACCTACAAAAACCAAACGAAATGTCTAGTCTGTCTACATTTGTTTGACATTAAGATTTTTACGGTAAAAAATAAAAACCTCCATCCACACTCATTTATAAACCACAGACTAGATTCCGCCCGAGACTTCGTCCGAGCTAAAGTTAAATTTTATTCCACAGGTACCGTAAATTTTCGAAATAAAAAGTAACCTATATGCTATAATTACAGTCTATATAATCTGTCTCTGTACTAAATTCCATCCACATCCCTTCAGTCGTTCTGGCGTGATTAACCGAAATTAAAGTTATTTTTTATTTATTAGTTTTGAAAGCCGTTATCGTTTGTGTAAAAAAGACACAGAATTTCGTCAAACCGACATTCAAGCAGCCAAAGTCAGGGGCAAAAAGTTAGTTTCTTAATAAATATGTCACAAACTTTTAGACGAGCGTTCCTCCTCACTTGGTAGACTGTTATTCCTCCCTACCACCTTTCTTTCACCTACATTCAGTTATTTATAGCCGCCACCCACCATCGTCGCGGACACAATAAAGGTAAAACAAAAGACCAACTTCCAACGGTGGCAAGGACTCCATACAACTCGATTGCTACCGGTTTGCCGACTTTCTAAAGTTTATCTTGGATTCCCTGACATCGGTGAAGGAAAAACATCGTGATTACACCTGAGGTTTACACCGCCCTTGAGGCGGTTTAGAATCTCTGACACTAGGGTGTCGTAAGGCCCATGCGATAAGGAAGAAGAAAATCGGCTTGCCTTCAGAAGTTAGGAATAACAGCTACTCTGCCGCCGTGGTTTCGTGCCTTCGTGCCCGGGCCATGGCATTATGCTGAGCGTCAGCCATTTGGCGCATTATTGACGCATATTTCCATTTATATTTAATGTTTATTTAATTTCTTCTTTTCTCGTTCTTTTCTCCGACGACCATTGACCCTTCGCCACTAGTGAAGGTATGGAAAAAGGCGCCATCTTCAATGAGCCCGCCCGCGAGCCGTCACCTCTTTATCTTGTCATTGTAAAACTTAATTTAACGCATACGATTTAAAGCCGTAACTTGAACGACAAATTATTTGCTGTGACAGAGCTGTCCTGTTATAATGAGCTATGGCTTTAATCGTGCGTGATTCTATCACGGCACCATAACAAGTGGTATTTCTGCCACTAACTGTCACATGGTCGGACCACCTAAATTGGTAAGGTCAATGGTCCCAAACAATGATGGGTTCGCCATAATGAGACTGTGGCGTTATATTCTGATACATTTTAATGTTCTTTGTGTTGTCAAACGAAAATATTTTTATTTTAAATAGTTTTTAAAATTAATTTTGTCTTCGACTTAGTTTTCGTGAATTTTCTTACGGATCTCTAATTTTTTCGATAGTAAAATATAGCCTTTAGCAATCAGGGATAACGTAGCTTTCTATTAGGCAAAGAATTTTCAGAATCGTAAAAGTCGTTTCGGAGATGAGCGCGTTCAAAACAAACTTTTTAGCTTCGTAATATTAGTAATATATGAGTTAGATACATTAGGTTTTAGACAAAGTTTGTGACTATAAGCGTTGTCTCTGTCAGTCCTCATGCCTGTGTGACAGTTTTTTCCTTGAAACCTCGAGGTGTCATATTATTAAAGCCCAGAAAAAATACAGCCGACAAAATTTTGTAAAAAGCTGTTATTTTTACATGACAAACAGAAACTTCAATTTTATTATTTGTATACATGTATAGAAGATGTAGATCAGCTAATCAGGGCCGAATCTAAGGGGGGGCCAAGCCGGGCAAATGTCCAGAGCGACAAAAATGAGGGGCGGCGAAAATAAGGCGCTTTGCACACGGAGCAACTTTTGCAGCAACTGGCAACTGGCAACTTACTGGCAACTCGCTGTTTACATGTAATTGAATTGGACTGCGCACACAGAGCAACTCAAGTTGCGAGTTGCGGCAATCGTCAACAGTTTTCAGTTGCGGCAACTAGCAACTTTTTTAGTTGCTAGTTGCCGCAACTAGCAACTGTCAAATATTCGATTTCACACCCTCCCTCCCTCGCCCTGTGCCCGGCATAGTGTTGCCATTAACTTAGTGGTTTTTCCCACTAAGTAAACACTTCTTTTTGGGATACTGTGTAAAATGCTATAATAAAATACGTCTTGATATTCTCCAACTAAATGAGAGAACATTTAAACCATGCATAAAACGCACACTATCTAATCAAGCATTATTATAAGTTAGATGATTATATCACGGACAAAAACGCTAGGCTAAATGCTAGTCCTGCTCCACTGCCACTCGGGCTCACTAAATAGGATTATTTTCTAAGAGAATGATGTTTCTTACCCTCTTTTTTGTCGACCTGAATAACTTGTACCGTTATCAGTACGATTACTTTTTCTTTTTTTACATACCACAGTCATCTAACGGATAAGTACACTGAAAGTGTTAGTATTGTAAATTTATTTCAATTTTGTTTTTGAAAACCATCAACCTAAAATTTGCCCACTAAAACATCCACAAGCCACCAGATACAAATTCTTCCCACCAGATGGGGGTCCCAATCCACCAGATCTAGTGGTAATACCGCTAAGTTTGCAACACTGCAACTCGGCTAAAAAAGTTGCTTACAAATTGCCAAAAAGTTGCGGCAACCGGCAACTTTATGGCAACTAGCAACTTTTACAGGAAACTTTTAAAAAGTTGCCAGTTGCGGCAACTAAGTTGCTCCGTGTGCAAAGCGCCTACGGGTGCCGGGCGGTTGCACGAAGTCAAACATACTCTCATGATTCTTTGTACATACTTGTTCAGAAGCCGAATTAGACGTATTATGTGAATATAACATCACGCCTGTAATCCCCGAAGGGTTAGGCAGAGGTGTAGCCATTAGTACACCCACATTTCGCCAGTTATGTTTAAGTCACATGTAATAGGGGGCGAGCCTATTGCCATCAACCGGGCACAAATCCAAGCTCCGATTACATGGGACTAAAAACATAACTAGCGAAATATGGGTGTACTAATGGGTACACCTCTGCCTTACCCTTCGGGGATTACAGGCGTGATGTTATGTTATGTCTATTCTAAATAGCTAGATATAGGGCCCTGGAGGTAATCGCAAGATACGCAGTATTCTCATAAACTTGAAGGCTAACGAAAATACGTTTAACCCTAAAAGGGTTCAGTTTACATACCAACTTGTTCTATTACAACTAAAAGCTTTTACGCCATAAGTTATAAGCCTTAATACAACGTCGTTTGCCAAAACCATACCCATATTTCAAGCATGACATAATATCCTGGAGTTTCTACAGCCAAGTTAGTACTTTATTAGGGCTAGTGTACTTTAGTCTGGCCAGACAGTAAGGCTGTTTACAGAGTAGAACATCATTCAGGTAATATTTTTGTTCTTCAGAAAATTACTAGACGTTTTTCTAGATGTTAAACAAGCCCGCGGCCCCATGGTGTTAGGTGGTCACCATTGCACAGACATCTATAATAATATTATAAAGGGGAAAGATTTGATGGTCGAAAAGCGTACATTGCGGGACCGCGCACTTGTCGTGTCATAAGTGACTGATCATCGACGGAAATGTATCACAACTTGCACGATATTTCTCGCACCGTCTAAGGGATGACTCTCTTTAGAGCGGGCCGTGCCCGGGGCGGGGCCCGGACAATGCACTGTGTAATATAAATTGATTCATACAAAATATATGTAACAGGTTAAAACCGTGTCCCGTCCGGGCCCCGCCCCGGGCACGGCCCGCTCTAATGAGAATCATCCCTAAATCAGCTTTACTTCAAGAGTTTCAGTAGAATTTGGTGGCACAGCGAGATTAATTACCCGACTACGCCTAAGCCAAATGGAGGGCAAAGTATCTCCAGTCTTTGGTATGTTCTTCTGTTTGCGCATAGCTCTTACACCAGGGGTATTAAAAGTGGGAGGCGCAGAGACCAGCATAGGTGGCGTGGGCCACACCAGTGTAGTCCTGTTACCTGTTTACAGATTACGAGCGTTTTCGTCGTACCTACCTACCGCATTTCACACGAACTTAGGTTTAATGTTTACGTGATTGTTTTATGTAATCTTTGATTGTAACTAAGCAATATTTTTCAACCGACTTAAAAAAGGAGGAGGTTCTCAATTCGACGCGTATGTTTTTTTTTTTTTTTTTTTTTTTTTTTGTATATTTGTTCTACGATTACTCCGCCAATTATGAATCGATTTGGATGATTCTTTTTTTGTTTGAAAGAGTATAGTCCCGAATAGGTCCCATAGGAATATTGTCATGATCTGATGATGAACTTTGGAGATATGTAACGGAACTCCTTATAAAATCACAGCAGAACCGCCGTAACAAGAAAAATTGCTTTGTTTATACGTGTAGTCGATGACTGATTGAAGGAAGTGGGGAGGGGGTACGTCAACCCCCCTCCTTCCACTTTCCAAAATTAAATATATCGTGTGAGGTATTGTTTGAAAGGGCTTTATGTAAGGAATTCAAAGATTAACACACAAGCACTAAAAAGTGAAAAATAAAAAGCTTTTTTCCAAAAAAATATGACCGCCTTCAAAAACTACAAAATAAATAAAAAATAACTTTAGCTTGGAAGTCGGTGGCAATACCTACATAACAAGAAACAAAACCAAAGCCATTGTGTAAACATTCATACCTATATTTATTTAGTAAAAAGCTGTTATTTCGACATTACAAACAGACACTTCAATTTGATTTATTTGTATCTAATAAAACAGTGGCTTCTACATTACTTTAGCGGACAAGCTGCTTCACAAAGTGCTCAACTGCAAAAAGACATTTAAAAATCTATCTCTATACATGGAGCCATACGCACAGTCAGACTTAGAATGTACAATGCACTTAAGTAGGTTCCCACAACAACAAAAAGACAGTACACTCCATTATGAAAAGTTTTACTTTAAAATCCTTTTACTGTGAATTTTTGTCAGTGTTGTTTTTTTTTTTTAGTTCTATGACTTCTGCTGACCGTTTAAAGACCACCAGGGGTGATGTTATGTTACTGAGGAGGTGTCGTAATTGTATTTGATTATTTATGTGTTTTATGACAACCACCTAAAATACTAAACACGGGGGTGTCACATAACCAACTGAGCAATTCAAAATGGAAAACCACAATAACTTGCCCGACCTTAAGACATCAAATCATCAAATGACTCGTTCCGCTCTGGGCGGAGCGGAAAGGAGTGTCAGACTCTTACTGATTAAAACCCATCCGTGTTCCTCCTAGTGCCCTTTGCGTTCCAGGGCCGCGGTAACTCTTTCGAACAGATTCTGCAACCCTGGCAGGCACTGGGTCTGGCGGGCCCCGTGTTCTGTGCTGACAGCTCTTTGAGGCACGCGCGTTTCAAAGCACCTTGGAAGACCCTAAGCTCAGAAATCGTATCTCTATAACTACACAACCAGAATGTTGAATGTCTCTTTCTAAAACTCGAAATGTTAATATTTCATAACATAACATCACGCTTCTAATCCCCGAAGGGTTAGGCAGAGGAGTACCTATTAGTACGCCCACATTTCGCCAGTTATGTTTAAGTCCCATGTAATAGGGGGCGAGCCTATTGCCATCAACCGGGCACAACTCCAGACTCCGAGGCTGCTGCTGAGAAATTCCTGATGGAAAAACCCAATAACACTTCGCCCGCCCTGGGAATCGAACCCAAGACCTCATGCTCAGCAGTCACGCTTTGCGACCACTGGACCAACGAGGCAGTCAAACATTATATTTTCCTCTCAACTAAACAGGCTTGTCTGAGTCAGCCATAACACCATGAAAATATAGTCAAGCATAGCCATGAGAACGAGCCTTTATTCTTCTTTGTACAGCGCCACTGGCTGGTTGCCAGCTTTGTAATGCTTTTTTCCCCATAGATAATATTTTTATAGGCTGAATACTGATTTCTTAGGCTGTGAGCTGTGTAGACTTCTTGATGTGTTTGATTATTTTAGTACTTCTTACTCCCATATTTTTTTTTTCGTGCAGTACCCTAATTATTTCTCTATAATTAAGCCTACACCAGTTAACTTTTTGTAAAAATTGGATCAGCCTTTTCGAAGATTAGAAGGAGCAAACAAACAGACTAAACTCTTGAAAAAATAATTTTGATTAGGGGTTTCCTAACTTATGACGCCGATCAACAAAGAAAGATAATATAATTTTAAATTACTATCAAAGATAAGACCGAGACAGATTTTGACTGCAGTAATGTATGAATGTCATTTTTTTAAACATATGTATGTTACCGAGTTACCTAGGGGGAGGGGGGTTGTATTACCTAGGTGTATCGTATTACAATAGACGACTCGTAACTCGTAATCGTAACTGCCAAAGATCCACGTATGACAGCCGGGACCAACAGCAATACGTGCTTTCTGAGGCACGGAATGATGTCGGTAATGTCTAAGATAAACTTTAGAAAGTACATATGAATTGAAAAAGTCACATTGGTACTTGCCCGGATTCGAACCCACAACCTCAAGCATGAGAGGCGGGCACCGTAACCGCCAGGCCATCACGACGACAAGTACATAATACCTACTATAGTACGGATATTTTAAGTACATATTTTTTTTATGAAAATAGGTACAACGATAATTATAATTATTTAATCTCATTAAAACTAATAATTACTCACGTCTAGTTACCCACGCTGGATAGATAACAAATACGTTATCATTTCATAAAAATGTAGTAAAAATAAACAAGAATTTACTATCACTATCAAAATGCAATCATGTTTTTTATTTACTACTAGGTTTTTCCCCCGACTTCGTCCGCGTAAATGTCGGTTATCGCAGACGAAGTCGCGAAATAATAAGTAAACATAATTGGCGAAATGTGGGTGAACTACAATAGTGCATGCGGTGTTAGCCTGTAAGTGATTGTTTTTGGAATTAATTGTGTAAACAATTGTTGGCTAACCTATTAATAAATAAATAAATAAACTAGTGGGTTCATCTCTGCCTAACACTTCGGGGATTACAGGCGTGATGTTATGTGTTATGTTATTTAGCACACCCAATTTTTTGATAATAAGACATAGCCTATAGCACTCAACTTTCAATTTGATAAAAAAATTTCAAAATCGGTAAATCCAAAGATTACCCCCTTGCAGGGGGCAATCTCCCTTCACAAACTTCATCTCTATATAATATTCGTACCTATAGATAGTTTAGATTTATGGTAGGCAAAGGAAGCTGTATTACAATAAGAAAATATTATATAATAATTCAAATAGCTGAAACTTAAAATATAAGGAAAATAATTGCATAATGTAAGATTTTTTTGTGAAAGTTTTATTTACACAGAGTACAACTATTTAAGGTAACTCTGCGGCATCTTATGTAGTTGTAATAGGAGCGATTTTGCACCAAAAAGATATAGTCTAATGTACTGGCAACTGTAAACATATTTTTTGAATTTTAATTATTATTCAAGTATTGTTTAGCTAAACCGAATATATTAAGTATTTGATTTTTACTATACAGTACGTACCTATTTTTTTTTTATCTATTGCTTATATTATTAAACTAGGTACTGAACTAATACACTACATACAAAATGTCCCTAACAAGCCATCAAAAAATGCATTGCAAGTACTGATATTTATTACAATTCACGACTATACACACAAACAGACATAAAAATAATATAATATCAAGTATCTTGACTTGGCCCGCAAGGTTGTCAACATGTGGGAGGTAGACACAGCGATCATTGTGCCAAGATTCATCAGAGCAAATGGCTTTATGCCTTGACCAACATCTAAGGAGGCTCTGGTTAGGCAGCTGGATCAAGGGCTTGATTCAGAAAGTACTACTTCTGGACACGGCCTTCATATTTAGGAGGTTTCTCTCTTTGGAGCTCTGACTGCTGGCTACTATTTTTTATATTTTTAAATATTTGATAATAATATTTAATTGAATGAAGGAATAATAGTAATATAACTACTAGAATCATGTAGAATGAGATTAACTATTTACTAAGAAGAAAAAAAAAAGCTTTGTTAGCAGTTAAGAAAACTCTATTGTTGAATACAATGGGTTTTAAGTACTGGTTGTTAAGCCATTCTTTTTTTAACACTTAAATTTGGAAGGACACATGTTTTTTTTTTGTCACAGAGACTTCTAAAGTATTACTTGCCAGTTTCAAACATTTGTAAAAAGGATATTATGCTTATTTTCATTAATTACTTTATGACATGCCTATGTGGTACTTTATGAGGTAGAAATAAGAAGTTATGTTCACCATTATAGATATGAAAGTCATTACAGGCAAAAGGGCCTTATTAAATCGAATAATGAGGATTTGAATGTACAAACAGTTCACTAAAACATTTATGATTGTTTCTGGGTGTTAAGATTAAATTATTCAAATCTGGCAATGATGTAATACCTTATCTTTATTCAATTACAATAAAAAACAGATGTGAACATGCATTACTTAGAAACTGCTTGACATATTTTGATGGGAATTTAACCATGGTTTTGTTTTAGAATTTTAATTGTACATTTTTTTGCAAAAAATGCGCGGAAATGTATAAAACTGTTTATGTGTGTGTTACGAAGATTATATTGTAATCACAATAGTGTTACTTAGCAGTTTCTCACCGCGTAATTGTTAATGAATCTTGAATGCTAATTACTTACAATTCATTTAGCCAATTTCTACAACACTTTCTCCGCAATATTTCCAACTTTTCACGCAGTTATGAATGAAATGGTCACAATAATAATAAATTTAACTATCACTTACATCGTATGGTACATTTTTCTCAGCGATTGAAGTCTTGTCTCGATCTGAAATGAAGAAAACGGGACGATGAGCATAGTGAAAATCGCCCCAGTTGACAACCTTATTATCTTGTTACAATGGGATTATAACAATGGAATGCGTTGTAGTATTATTAGATTTAGCAATGCACTACCATCTTCGTCTGCGGCCGAAGGTCCAGTCGCGCTATCAGCTTTTTTAGCAGCTGAAGTGTCCATCACTTCGATGTGATCAGTATCTCCTGAAGCCATTTTTATTCTTGTGTTACATCCCCTATTTATAAGTCTCTCGGTTGTATATTTGCACAATATTAATTCGCATGGCTCACATCACACTTGCATCGCTTACACAATGATTCACTATAATTTAATTAGAAGAAATCAATTAGTTTACGCGAAAATGCTCGCCCGAAGCATCCGTCTGACACGACCACTCATAGTAACTGGGTTGCCAATTAATTAAAATATTTATGTTTTCGCGTATAGACAATAGAGTTAAGTGGGTGGATAGGGTTGTTATCGGCACATTAATTTTGCAGGTGTTATTTGTGTTTCGTTAATATAATAATAAAAACTTTATGGACACAGAAAAACACATATTGCAAAACGAACTTTAAAATGTTATTTAATTTAATCCGAATTACAATATTTTTTTAAGTGAATTATGAGTTTTTTGTTTACATTTCTAAAATAATCCTTACGTGTAAACTAGACAGAGCCTGAATGTTGGACCGTTATAAAATTAAATGCAACATAATTTTTATTGTATGATTTTCAATTCATAGTAATTTGTTATTTTTATTTTAAGAATTTCATCTCCTTATCTTTGCGATTTGAGAGATAACAACTTTTTTCAAAACAGTTTAAAAATATAAGACACTTAAATAGGGTATTTCATAAAACCATTTTAGCATAATATATGGTTGTCGAAATGAAAACGTTTTAAATGGATGGATTTCCAAAATGTATTAATTAATAGTTGGACGTAGTTAAACGAAAAGGATCCAATCCACAACATGCTCAAAAATGAGTTAAGTGCATAAAACTGATACTAAATATCAATACTATCGGCCAGTAAAAAAGATCCCAGCAAAATCAACTGTCTTTCACGTTTTTTTCAGCCTCAGAACCAATCCACATGTATGGCACGTTAAAAAACAAAATCACCTTAAATAATCCAACCTTCCTGGTTCTTAACCAGTATTACCAACCGATTCAGTAAAACGAATCAAGGAGTCTGGATTCTTTTAACGTAATTACAATTTGTTCATCACCGACACTTTAATAAAAACACTAAAACGATCCAGAATGTTTGGATCCTTTTCTATAAATTGATTTTCATTTAGTATTTCAATAAATCTGTCAACGAAAACGATCCAGAGTGCTTGGTACATTTTTATCGGTTAGATTTTTATCCAAAATCAATTTAAATTAATTTGCGAAAACGATCCAGGCCTATTAAAATCGACTGATTAAAATATCGGAAATCAAAATATATAATGTTCAAAATATCGAAATTTTGTTTTTCGTGATAACGTATTTGCCGTGTGGCGCCTTTTGCAACTTGCGTTTGCGTGGCAGTACCATAGATTACTTACTGTATGGAGTTTCTTACCCATTCTTCTCCATACGACACCACCTTTTGTAAGCGAGCGAAGCGAGCTCGGGATTTGGGGCATTTCGACTCGGACAGGTTAGGTTGGAACAATGGGATGGCGGGGTCTGCCAGACCCCGCCATCCCCTTCTTTAAAATTAGTCGTATGTAAAAGACGGGAGTAGAGAAGGAGATGACGTGCGGGTAGGTAAACAATACCTGGACAATCTAGTTTTGGCGTAGTCAACAGAACCCCGGTCTACGGAGCCAAGCTGTGCTCCTACTTCTGAGCGGTTTAAAAAAAATAACCACGAAGGGGATGGCGGGCCGGATGACCTTTTAACCTAATCTGTCCGAGTCGGAATGTCCCAAGTCCCGAGCTCGCTTCGCTAGCTTACAAAAGGTGGTGTCGTATGGAGAAGAATGGGCAAGAAAATACATACAGTAAGTAGTCTATGGTACTGAAGCAAGTTGCAAAAGGAGCCCCACGGCACATATTTTATCACGAAAAACAAAATTTCGATATTTTGAACATTCGATATTTTGATTTTCTATACTTTGATTTTCGACATTTTGATTTTCGATATTTTAAATTTTCGATATTCTGATATGTACTAAATTTTTTCTGTGATCTTAACGTTGTTATATTTAACATGAAGAGGATTGATAGAATTAGGGGCGCTACTTAAAAATAAAGTAAAGTCAATTTCCATAATTACAAATTTTTCAAATCTAGGCGCAATCTCATCTGAACAATAACTAAAAAAGAAATTATAGGAAAAAAGGGTGTGTTGTTAAAAAATGTCAAGACAAAAAAGGAATATTTGACAGTTTGTGAACGTTCTTAAAAGTACGACAATCACCTCAAAGATATGTTGACTTATCGGACAATCTTAATTTAATGGGTACCTACCGTAATAAAACATATTGTCATATTATTAGGTACTTACATTTTACGAAAATAACTTACAACACGCTACCGACCGACCGAAATTTTAAATAAATGTATTTTATTTCATGAAATAAGGTTAATTTACTACTTGGGGCGTTTTAACGAAATTAAGACTAGAGCATGCACTATAGAAATTGCCATATAACGAAAAGGATCCAACCATATAAATTTACATATATCTCGGAAAATATAATAGCTATGCTTGACTTTACTATTAACAATAAAAACAGTTTTATAATCCCACACACAACATCATACTTTCATTGGTTTTAATATGAATACCAATGAAGAAATATCTTCCAAACTTCAAACGTCAATATCTCTAAAGTGACTTTGTGTGGATTGGATCCTTTTCGTGTAACTACGTCCAGTTATAAAAACAAATCCAAAAAAACTTTATGTAATCAGTCAAATAATTGCGATTAGCCATGCTCTGTTATGATAGGAATAATACTGTTTGAGTAGAGTCAGTAGCAAAGAGTATTCAATAGTGAATCACAGCACGACAAAGACCTTTTCTTATTCAGAGTAGCAGAGTAGTAATAATAATTGCTCAAAGCGAATTGGCGATTTCAAACAAAGTTTATCATCACAAAATATATCAATGGTGTTCAAAATGTTCAGAAAGCTTACCTAGATGAATTCTAAAAACTCATAATTTGGTGTCTAGCCATCATATTTCGGTGTGAACTAAACCGAATATGTCGTTTCCTCACATGGATATCATCAACGTATGAGGACCCAGCATAACAGTAGATTTCCATGGTAGATTTACAAATGTCGAATATTTTTTTACATCGTAACACTGATAAACGCCATGTTTATTTCTTTACCGTCAATTCGTTGCCGCGGTAAGAATTTTTTTATAGGTTATTACTTTATCTCGGCGTCTCTACGAAAAAGCTAAATTATTACAGATTATTCACCACAAACGCGTTGATAAACAAGCAAAAATTACCGGTGCATTATCGTTTTGTTTCCAGTTTCTGTGAAAAGGCACTGAGCAGTTGGAAATTCAAGAATACATTAGGTATCTCAGCGGCGTTCATTGAAAATGGGCAAAAAAGTAAAGGAATACAAGTCTGGCGACTTCATCTTTGCCAAAGTAAAAGGATATCCAGCATGGCCGGCCAGGGTTAGTAAGAAATATGAGTGATTTTGTTGTCATTGTATGTTGAAATGAAAAGGCTGTAGCCTTTGTGTTCTAATTGGGTGTAAGCGCGGGAAGACATGTTGTATCGCGGTCCCGACGCCTTCGCACTGCCCCAAGGTCTCAGAAAGCAAATAGAGACTCTGTTATCCACATAATTTACATTTTCGATATTGACATAGCAACAGATCATTACATATATCAGATAACAATGTAGTAATAACATCAATTTAGTGATTTCAACGACATTTAATTCAAATTTAGTTGTATTCAATTTAAAATCACACTTCTCGTGTCTACTTCATCTAATTATTCACGAATTCTAACAAAAAAAAACAAGTTAAAATTGTGTCACTATTTTTTTGTCACCATTGTTTAGCAAAATGACACTTTGTCAATAAAATACTATTAAATTGAAATGAGTAATTAAGCTTATAATATTTTATAGGATTTTTAATGTATTAAAACACCCAAACATGATTATTTTTGTAATTCCTCATAGATTTATTTGGTAACCTACATTGATACAGTAAAAATATTGACATCAACAGTACTGATAACAATTTTATTATCTGTCATTGTCATTATTTATTTTTGGGGATGTTTGCACTGGCCATTTATTTGTTGTGAGTTCTGAAATAGGGTTTGATATACAGAATTTTGATCGGTAATTCAATGCATTCTTTGTAAAGAAAGAAACTTAGACTTGGTAATGCAAACAATTTTGATTCCGAGTTATAGTGGATTGCTTTTCAGTTATAGCTATTTTATGTAATTTTTTTTCTGTTTTAAATCAATAACTTTGGGGAAAGGGCTTCTGCCCTGCAGTGTGACAATAATGGGCTGGTATTATTATTTTATAACTAATCAAAAACTACTAATTAATGAATCCTCTACAAATCTAATGTTATCTGCTAATCAAACATCATAAACTTTCTTCTTTTTCCTTTTTCTATGATTTTATAATCCTTTTTTTTAATTCTTGAGCCCAGTAGGTGGCTATATTATAAATGAACTTCATGTCATTGCCATATATGTATAATCTAGTAATTTACACAACAATATACACTTAACAAAATAACGACTGTATCAACTCAAATTTATCAGACTCAAAATCTTTGCAGTTTATTCTCTTTCAAAGAATACATACAGTTACAAGATTACTTAAATTTAGAAAAAAATGTGCAGTCAAAGATTGAAACATGCCTGTAGGGGGCATATCACCTTGTTTTAAATGCATACACAATTTTAAACAATACTATTTAATTTCAGGTACAAAAGCCGAATGGGAAAAAATATTTTGTATACTTTTACGGCACTGGAGAAACGTAAGTCTATAATATTTATTTAATTATTGTATAATTACATTTATGACTTTGTCTGTCTCAAAGTTGATATATTATTCCATGGGAATTGTACATTTTTCCCAGATAAAAAGTATTGTATGTGCTGTTTAAGACTATAATCTATATCTGTGCCACATTTCATCCTGATGCGTTAATCCATTTGGGCGTGATTAATTAACAAACATTTATAAAAGTAGGTAGTACGATTAACTGGCACTTATTAAGTGGGTACCCCAATTCTATAAAAAATCTTTTATCTAAATGATTAAATGTGAAAACAAAAAACATGCAAATACTTAATTAGTCCACTATGTAAAATATATCTTATCACAGTCAATACACAAATTCAATTTAGCTGCCTAATACGTATTTTGTTCAAATTATTGCCACACTAGCTTTGGCCAATGACTTCGCCCGCGTGATAGTTAGCTACCGCGGACTTGGACGAAGTTGCGGTTTAAAAAGTAGCTTATACCCTTTAAGGTTCAACTTACTTCATAACAAATTTCATCAAAAATTCTTTCAGTGGTTTAGCTGTGAAAGTATAACTAAGAGACGGACAGTTTCTTTTGCATTTATGCATTTATGCTTTACTAGGAATAACAACCACATTCAAAAAGTATATAGAGTGCCTGTAAATTGGCTAAAAAATTATAAGGTTATTCTTTTCATGATTTCAGGGTTGGTCCCATAGTAAAAATTGTTTATAATGATGACTACAAATGCCATTTTTCAAGTTTCCTTTCAATACCCTTCATTTTGACAATACTACACAATGCACTGTTTCATCACACTAATGTAATATAAATACGAAAGTAAACTGAGATACAGGTTTATTCCTAGTTCAAGTAGAATCTAAATCTATCTTAATATGTATATAAAAGCTAAAGATCTCATACTCAACATGAAATATTGATCTACAAAGATGGAATTTGACAGGGTGGTAGTTTATAGTTAGTAAACATCTGCTAAGAATGGATTTTTCAAAATTCACTACAATATAAGCTTAGATTTTATACAATTATAAAAATTTTTGTATCACTGTTTCCAGGGCAAACCTCTCTCCGAATATGATATTTGACTATGCGGACAACAAAGACAAGTTTCTTACTAAAACGGTGAAGAGACGCGACTTCAACGATGGAGTCAAGCAGATTGAACATGACTTTGCCAACAATGTGCCTTTGGAGCAAGTGATTGGGATTTCTGTTGAGGTAAGAGTGGAGTGGTTTTCTTTTTAATGTCTTAAAGATACAGGCAGTTTGATTAACCGGGCAATATTAATGCCTGATCATCTGTCCAGGGATAGCGAACCAATGGTACAAGTGCCAATGGTGACACGCGACGTAATAATTCGGTCACGCAACATTTTTCATTAATGCTCCGCTTCTTTTGGTCATAGCGTAATGTTATATAGCCTATAACTTACCTCGATAAATGGACTATCCAACACAAAAATAATTTTTCGAGTCGAACCAGTAGTTCCTGAGATTAGCGCGTACAACTAAATAAACAAACTCAGCTTTAGAAAATTAAATTTTCTTCTTTTTAGGTACCACCAGCTGAATCTTCAACCAACGATTCCGTCAATGACTCCGCAATAAATGATACTTTGGATGACACCGGTGTAGACACAACAGCTGCTGATGAGACTTTAGTCGAAGATGTGAGTACAATCATTTTTCTATCAGGCTATGAGAGTGCAGCTGTATAGATAAACTACCTACTATAACATGGGGCGCCACTCCGTATTACTATTTCAATGTTAAAGAAAGAGTTTGTATGTAGTTGTAAGTATTCGTCTTCAGTAGCAGGCCGGCGGATTTGTAGGTCAACTAATCATAACTGCAAGACCTCGCAAGACAACGCACGTGTCATTTTCATAGAGTATGTCAGTGCAGCGCCATACCAATAATAATGAGTAAGCAATGACGCCGCTAGTCAAGCAACAAACCGCTGATTTGTTTTTGTTTCGACAGCCGTTTAAGTACGCACACATGCGTACACATGCGTTGTGGATGGGCGCGTCATGTTATAGTAGTCTATCTCTAGTATATTGTGCACTATAACATTAGTACTTGCTAATTTATACTTGTGCACTATAATATTAATACTAGCTCAAACAATAATTTCTTAAATACTAGCTTATGCCCGCGACATAGTTGATTTCTCCATACAAACTTTGGACCCCCGTCCTTAGGGGGTGGTTTATGGAAAATCCTTTTTAGCGTCTAAAAAAAAAACCCTTGGATCGAACAAGTACTCAAGTCAAGTACTTATTGGCCCAACAGGTATTTTTTTTTTGCAAATAAAATAAGAAAATGACAATCTCATTTGGTTTTCACAGACTACACTCAATGCTACGCAGAATGACACAGCCATTGAAGACTCAGATGACACCGGAAACCTGGTCATTGATGAAGGAAAGGTATGTTGTATGACATCCTAATGGAAGTAAAAAGACACTCATAATACCAGCCTATTATTGCCCCACTGCAGGGCAAAGGCCTCTTCATATACAGAGAAAGCACGAGCATTGATCACCACGCTTGCTCAAGGCGAATTGGCGATTTCAGACATATAATTAGTACAGGTTTCCTCACGATGTTTTCCTTCACCGATGTCAGTGATTCAAGATAAACTTAGAAAGTACATGTGAATATTAAAAAGTCACATTGGTACTAGTCTGTGAGTGTTGCACACCCACAACCTTGTGCATGACAGTCTTAACAGAGCCGTGACGAGTTTGACAAAAAGTCACTTGACAGTCAAAGACACAACTTCTAAAAAAAAAACACGTCATTTTAGTCCTGAAAACTCGATAAATGTTCAATAAACAGTAAGATTCGATTTTTAGTTGCTCTAAAGTCAATAAATAGTTAATAAATTGAGTTAACTAGTAAGAGATGTCATAGCTGTCTTTTCCAAAATAAAATCTATGGAAGAATCTCGTTTTGACAGCTCATAAAAAGTATATCAATTGATTGGTATTGTCAAATACCCAATTACATGTTCTTTCCATCATTGCTAATACAAGCAACCAATCATTATCATATAAGTCTGAAATCATGCATGCCTTCTAAGTATGAGAAGAGGCCTTTGCCCTGCAGTAGGACAATAATAGGCTGGTATTTATAATACATATCTTTTTTCACAGCAAAAACAAATCAAGAAGACAAAGAACGATGTAAAAGCTAAAGAGACTCCGGTCAAGCCGGTTAAGGAGCCCAAAACCCCTCGGGGTAAAGGCAAGAAGGATGAGACCGGTAAAGAAGATGATGAGGAGAAGAAGGAAGAAGAAATTGTTAGCAGAAGTGGACGGAAGATACGACCCAAGAGGTATTTAAACTTTTTTATTACAAGCTTTTATTTAGCTTGCACTATTCGTATGTATGTAAGTTGCCCTTTAAAAATTTGCAAACCATTTTTCGACCATTTGTTGTTATCCGATTGAGTTGTTGCATACACCGTTAGTTCTGATGACAATACAATGTCCAATACTCAATATTGTAATAATTAAAAAAAAATGTTATTCCGTTCTTCCATCAGGAATTTCTCAGTAACAGCCTTAGAGTCTAGAATTTGTGCCGGTTAATGGCAATAGGCTCGCCCCCTATTACATGGGACTTATACATAACTGGCGATATGTGAGTGTACTGATGGGTACACCTCTGCCTAACCCTTTGGGGATTACAAGCGTGATTTTATGTTATGAATGTCGGTTATCGCGGACGCAGCCATCCTGGAAAAGTTTACGGTTCCCGTGTGATAAATATATCAACTTTGATACGGACGAAGTCGGGGGCGGAAGCTAGTAATTTATTTTAAACAAACATTGGATTCGTATATGTCAAGTTTTATAATATATCAACTTGTCTAAATAAAATCCATAGATTAAATGCGTCACTTGCCGAAATGCGGTTACTAAGTTCTGAACTGTGTTTGCGATTGTGACGTACATAATATACATAATATGTATATTTTAAACTAGCATTACCCCGCGGTTGCACCCGCGTTAAGTTACCTCTTAGGTTACTGCTCCGCTTCCGTGGGTCGTGGCGTGATGTGGCGCATGCGATGAAAGATATGGCAAAAAAAAGCCCTTTTACATACATAAACTCGGTGTGAGTTTATGTATGTAAAAGGGCTTTTTTTTTTACGATTCTTACATACTCCTTTCGTCACATCCACGTTCATACATCTCGTCATACAAGCACGCCACACACATACTTCGCTTGTATTATATGTAATCTCCATAATTTTACTAGACGATAAATAAAAAACATCATACCCGCAGGTATATGGATGAACAAACAGAGGATAATGCAACACTACCGTCGCCTGCGCCGAAGAAGAGACGTGCCGGGTCATCTGACAAAGACAAGACTGACCCGCCTAAAGATAAGGCGTCTGAGAAAAATATTAAACAGTTTAATGCTGTTACACAGGTTTGTTTAATTTTATGAATATTTGGCATTTTTAACCGCCACAGTCATCTATATCTATACAAAGTTGATACGACAGATGGGCTTTCCTTTAAACTGCCTATACTAGGTACCATTTTCAAGATCTGTACCAAAAATCAATCAAATAGGAGCAGTAGTTTAGTCGCAAATGATTTTTTAAGTTTTTGCCCCGTTTGAACACGATGTATCTTTCCTAACAGCTAACAGCTGATTATGTCTATACGCACAGGTCATGCACCTACGTTGCCGCTTAAATACCTAGGTATCTAAGGTCAGTTAAATTTATTTACAAAGGGTGTTTGCGTTTTACTCTGATTTGTAAGCTATTTAGTTTGAAAAAAAAAAAACTCATTGTTATTTATATTTTATTTTATACCGTATCGAATTAATACTAAACACGTGTAGTATACGAAGTGTAATTTAATGCTCTTCTGTCATATCAACTCTGTATAAATGACAAACCGAAATGTGCCCAGTATGCTACAGTCACGACTAAATGACAGACTTTAAATAAGTAAAAAGCTCATAAATCTGCTTTGATTTTGTTTGTTCCTCCCTTTTCAACGTAGGATGAAAGATTTTACACTCTTTACAGTTCTCATACCTCTAAAAATCTCCTAGCATGAATTTACTTTAATTTTATGGCAATTAAGTTCGAATTAGCGCGAAAATGGTGTTTTTAATACTGGAAGTACAGACAAACAAACATTTAAATTATCATTATATTATTTCTTATTGGAACACTCAAAAATCATCTAACATGTTTATTTTCTTGTTTGCAGTCCGAACTAGAAGATTTGAAGGAACCGTTTAAACCAGGTAAGAATTTAATATCATCACGCTTATGTTTTTCGAAGGGTAAGACAGAAATCTAGTATAAATACGCGCCACGAAAGATGAGACTTGACAAGCGTCAGTAATGGGGAGCTTGCGCAGGTATGGATTTACGAAATAGTTATCCATAATTTGTGTATCTTTTCAGGGATATTTAGATAACATTTAGATTGAAATTCTTAACAATATTATAATATTTATTACGAATTAATAAAGTTTGTGTGATGTGTCAAGAGTCATCATTCGTGGCGCGTATTGTACGTAAGTTGTCCACTCACATTTCGTCAGTTTTTACGTTGTAATTTAGTCCGAAGGTGGGACTAAGCCATTTAATTTATAGGCTTACAAGCAATGAGTAAACGTATAAGATTTATTCTTCAGAGACATTTCTCAAACTATATTAAAAAAAATTAAAGTGGGGGTCTTTTAAAATTTTAATTTAATTTTAACAATACAATACAGAAAAAACAAAATCAAAATCGGTTCATCTGTTCGGGAGCTACGATGTCACAGACAGACACACAGACATGTGAAACTCATAAAACCCGCCGTGTTACGTCGGGATTTAAAAATAACGTTTTTTTTAAACATGTCTATGATTCGCTAAAAAAAATTAATATCTATAAAATATTTTTTTTTATAGAAAGTACCACAAAGCATATTCTGTTTATGCTTGAGCCTTACCAGTGAAATAAACATCTGAATATATTTGTATTTACCGCAAAATCCATTCAAACTCAATATATAAGTTAAAATTGCGTGAGATTAAAACCTTTTTTAAATTGGCTGAAATAGCACATAGCGTTATAAAAAAAAAGAAAACACTTCCATATTTAATTCAAATTTCGAACGTTTTCTTTTACCGCGAAAGTTAAAATATTTTTTTTGCAAAAATTAAATGTTGTTGTTTTGTTTTAATTAAAATTACTTTAAAAATGGACGATAAAAGTAGTGAAAATAGCCAATTTAGTTTCAAAGATGACATATTCAGTCAATTCGACGATAATTTCGCTACGGAAGAATGTTTGACGAGCTATCAGAATAATATCGGAACTGATGTTGACAAAATGCTCGAAGGTAATTTGTTTTTCTATTACAGCCGTTTTACAGGAATTTCATTGGACTTAACATTTTAATTACGTTAGACTTTCACGTTAAGTACACACATTTATAATTTTCATGTTACGTATTACGTAAAATCGTAAATGATAAGTTTTCTGGCTAGTCCTACGGCATTAGATTGCATTTTACGAATTCATTTCTTTTTTTGTCTTGATGCAAGCCGCTGATAAGTGTTGCTAGCTGTTATGTATTATAATACTAGCGACCCATCCCGGCTTCGCACGGGTGCAATGTAGATCCTAACTATACTTTTTTCTCGAAGGGATTAAGCAGCGTTTTCGATGAAAGCATGAAAATCCGTTCAGTAGTTTTTTGAATTTATTGCGAGCAAACAGACAAACACGGCGTAGGCTTTATTTTGTAATATATAGTGGTAGTGTTTTATGTTTGACTTTGACAAATAGGTACCTACTTAGTAGTCAAACAGAAGTTTGTAAAATAGACGCAAAGTTATGTATATTTTCAGTTTAATATTAAGTTAAAGTAAAACATTAAAAAAAGGTATTTGATATGTCGTGATCGCCCAGTGGTTAAGGCGCCTCTCATGCATAAAGTTGCAGGTTCGATACCGGGCAAGTACCTTTCAATTCTGAAGTACTTTCTGAGTTTTTCTTGGATTTCGCTGATATTGGTAAAGGAATGAGGAAACTTAATTTAAGCCTAAAATCGCCATTCCACCTTGAGGTTGTGCGGTGATCAATGCTCGTGTCTTCTTTGTGTGAGAAGAGACCTTTGCCCTGCAGTGGGAAAGTATAAAATTATTAGCTTCAATATTATGGTACATAAATGTATATTTTTAAATGACATGGAAACGAAATTATAGAGAAAATTATTCACACAAATATAGAACAATTACCTACTATATACAGACTTTAAATGAACAAGAGTAGGTATTCTACACGTACGAATTCTTTAAATTCATATTTTTTATAAATATTTTTAGATTCAAAAAATAAAGAAAAAACAGTACCAAATGTTTCACAAGCTAAAATAGTACCAACATTTGGTAAAAAGAAGAATTCCAAGAAAGATGAGAAAAAACCAGCTGTAAAGTCTAAGAAATTCGTTCCACCGATCAAAAATACTCCCAAAATTGAAAGAAATTTGAATGATATTGGCCCGATACAGAAATGTTTGTACCAACATTTGCAGCCAACATCACACAACTTGAGCCAAGTATCTGAAAGTTTAAACATTAATAATAAATTACAAAATATTGAAACTATGGGATTGGATATATCTCAAAATTTAAATAATTTTGATAATTTTTCCAACATTCTGACTCCATTAGACGATTCTTTAAATATAGAAAACATGGATTATTTACACAGTACATACCAAAGTATTACAAAAGTTGACACTATAGAAAATATTTCAAACATGGAAGGATTACATTCCCCGAATACTCAAGAAAAAAGAAAAACAAATAACAAAAAAGTTTCAATACCAAAGAAAATGTCATCAAACATACTAGGCAATATAATTTCAAGTTCTTTAAACATACTCTATGATGAAGATATCATTCCACTTGAAAATCTTTCTCAAAATTCAAATTCGGATCAGTCAAATATAAAAACACTCTCGCAGAGTCAGAATCAATCGTTTTGCTCGGTAACCTCTTTGAGCAAGACTTATAAAAACATAGATTGTAATAGTTTCAAAAATGATATCCATAAAATACCGGAAGGCAAAGATTTCTTGGATTTATTTAAAAATAATGTCTGTGAAAAAGTTAAGCCTGTGGCTATGAGCACGGAGTTTGGGGATATAGGTTTTAATATAAAATATTCTGATTATACAAAGAATATTGGATTTGTTGATGATCAAACACTTGAGGAAAGAGAGACTGCTTTAATGATCATCAATATGTATCCCGAAGAAAACTGTCTTAGAAAAAATTAATTGTAGGAATAAAATGTTAATGGTTAATTTTTCTGTTTTTCATTTCGTAGTTAGTCAAATGTAAAAGTAAGATTAAGTGAAAGTGAGGTTAAGATTTGGTTCCAAATAAATTACTTATGGCATATAAATATAGTGATGGCCCATTGGTTAAGACACCCGCTTATTATCTATGAGGTTGTGAGTTCGATACCAGGCTAGTACCATTGTGACTTTTAAGTTTATCTTGGATATCACATACTAGCCTGATCTTATAATTAATGTAAGTCTGAAAGGGCCAATCCGCCTTGAGCAAGCGTGGTGATTAATGCTCGTGCCTTCTCTGTACAAGGAGAGGCCTTTGTCCAGTGGGACAGTAATAGACTGGTAGGCAATATTTATTATATCATAAAAATTCTGTTCGATCTATACAAATAAATAAAATTGAAGTGTCTGTAATGTCAAAATTAAGTTCTTTTTATTTTACAAAATCCATGTAAACGTTTACACAGTACTTACACGAAAAATCTATGTATGTGTCTGTCTGTCTGGCTAATCTCTAGCTAGTTTTATAAAATAGAGGTGGCAAAACAAGCTCTGCAAGCTTCTATTAGGTTTTGTTACTTCTCATTAGCTGTCTGCCTATTCAGATCTAGAACAGTTTTTTGACATCATACTGTCATATAGTCTGTTGACTGCCTCGTTGGTCTAGTGGTCGCAAACCGCGACTGCTGAGCATGAGGTTTTGGGTTCGATTTCCAGGTCGGACAATGTGTTATTGGGATTTTCCATCAAGAATTTCTAAGTAGCAGCCTCGGAGTCTGGATTTGTGACCGGATGATGGCAATAATAGGCCCGCTCCTTTTGCATGGGACTTCATAACTGGCGAAATGTGGGTGTACTAATGGGTACACCTCTGCCTAACCCTTCGGGGATTACAGACGTGTATTATATATGTTATAATCTGTTGCTTTTATGTTCGCAGAAGATGCAGAGAAAGAAAACATTCTAATAGCTTACCTGCCTACGGGGCAGTACATCGGGATCAAGCTGTTCCAGTCAAGACCTAACAGCTTTAAAAGCGAAGCTTCAAGGCTGCAGTGGGATAAGCAAGCAGCTTCAAATGCTCTCACACTTAAAATGCAGCTTGGTAAGTTAGTTTTTTTTATATTAGGTGGTAAAGAAATCTTCCCCATTAGTCTTTAAATAAAGTGAAAAAAGAAAAAAACAAATCAAATCAAATTATTTATTGTAGGTAGGCATAAACAGATGTTACAATAGGTAGAAGTATATAAAGTACTCTGTATCATTACCTAATAAGGTGTGCAAATATTGTTATTAATATTATTGTTGATCTAATTTAAAAAAATATCTGATACATAAAATGGCCGCCGTACGCGGTTTGAAGCACATTATTGGAGTAGACACTTCTAAGCAATTGATAAATACATTTTATGAGCAGGAAAATCGCGATTATGTGGAAATAGCAAACTATAACGTAATTTATTCGACAATTTAATTGCCTAACTACGTTTTTACAGTTAATTAATAATAGTTTTCAGGGCTGAAATAAAGTGCATTTTTTTAAAAGGACATTAACCAAAAGTTTTACGAAACAATCTTACAATTTTTGGTTAATGTTGTCTATTAACCAATTCTAATATGTTCCTTATTTCTTAATTATACTCAAAATGGCGGCCATGGCCACGTTCTGACAGCATTTTTCTTTATTCAGAAGCTATATCTATAGCTCTATGACTATATGACGATAAAAAAATCAACCTTATGTTTTTTGATTTTGTTTTTCATTAGAAAAAGGTGATATAAACACGATGGCTGTTGCGGCACAACTAGTAACTGATCTTAACCTCACAGACGAAGAGAAGGCGACTCTCGACAAGGAAAGAGAAACTGGTATGTTATTTATCTTAACTATCGATAGGTATGTCGTAGCGCTGCCATCACCTAAATTGCTGACGCCTGACAAAAACTTCAAAAACTCTAGACATTTTGGTGAAATTGTGAAATATTTTCCGGGACGTCCCAGAAAAAAAAATACAATATTAGGTTAAGATATTTTTTTACTTAGATTTGTTTTGATTTATCGCTTATCTTTCAATTAATCGGAATTCCCCGACACTAAAAGTGTCCGGGCTTAAAAACCCAATTACACTTTAATCGAACCCAAGACCTCATTTTCAGCAGTTGCGCTTTGCGACCACTAGACCAACGAGGCAGTCAGTCAGTTTGGGAGATTAGCCGAAAAAAAAAACAAAGTCAGACAAAAATAAAATTAAACCGTTCTATTTTTTAGTGCAAATTCTGTGTAAGCTTCACATTTTATTAAGAAGTATGTTTGTCAATTTCAGAAGAGAAGAAGTCCCGCGTACAGTTCTTGAAGACTGAAATGAAGTTGATAGAGTTAGATGCTAAAATTAAAACTTGCTTGTCTCTGGAGAAGGCGGATACGGATATGTGTTTGAAGCTTTTGGATGATTTAATAGGTAAGTGTACTCTACATCACACAAAAACAGCCTTTCCAAAGTGTGTTCCCCTTGTGGGGGCTGCAGGCCTAAAGACGGTAAGAGATCCAGAAAAAAAATCGGGGCGTTGTGCATAGTAGAGATTTGTAATTTCATCTACTAGGTGGTTTTTAAATAGATGAAAAAATGGGGGCACTAGAAAATAATTTATTCTCAAAGTGGGCGGTAGACGAAGTAAAGTATGGACCCTGCACTAAAACAACACAAAATAGTCTAGTTGATACAACCTATCAATTGACGTACTTTTTTTTTTACCGTGTTACCGGTGTGTCAGAACAATAGAAAATCAATTTTGTCTCATTACGTGGGACTTGTGTCGTTAAGACCTATCAAAACACGATTCTGCCATAGATTTTGTATGGCAATATCGAACTGTGACGTCACTTATTTGGCAACTCAATCGACTAACTATTTATTGATTTCAAAGTCACAAAAAATCTATATATATGTGGGATTATATGGCAAAATAAACGAGAAATACTTTTAAAAACTTTTATTTATTGACACACCAGAAAAAAGATCGCCGTTACACCGTACGTCTGTCGTAAGACTGCGTCATCTCGCTGTTACACTCACACACATACTTCCCTCTCTTTCATCCGCTGCGTTCCGCTTTGACAATATTATGCTGCATTCATACTTAAGCTTGATACAAAATCATTATCCCACAGTCGGCCATCCTGATTCATGTCTGTCCTCAGACATGCACCCGAACATACGTCGCTAACTTTCATCTTATTTTTAACAGAACTACTAATACAACAATACACTAATACAACATCAGAGTAACAGCATAACATCACATAGTTACAGTTTTATTTTAAAGGGGACATCATAAAATAATAATTCAAAGAGACAACATAACATTGTTAATGTTCCTAAAAAAATGTTTACACACTGACATTTATCGTTGCAGTAGGTACAGTAAAGATACAAATACAGATCTCTTAACTCTTAATAACAATAGACTAAGCTTACATCTAACAAAACACAGTGTTTAACAAAACATTGCACACAACCTTTCATACACAAACCTGAAACAAGAAAAAATTAACAAGCAACTCTCACCTATTAGGTTAATGAGTTCACAGCTGGCCACACCTTCATGTAATCTGCTGAACTAGAGGTTACGCTAGGGCCTTCAGTATTCGGGTTGAGCTTTTTCACATCATACCTGTTGTTTCTCTTTGCTTTTACGACTTGATAGGGGCCAAGATATTTAGCTTTAAGCTTCATTCCCGAGCCGAATTGCGTGCGTTTTATTGCTACCAAGTCTCCTTCATTGTACTTCATACTTTCTTTTCTATTCTTATTAAAATTTCTTATATTTTCTTCTTGAACTTGTAGAATTTGCTCTTTAGCTTTCTCTCTAAGTTTTTCTCTCTCCTCTGAATAGCTTTCCCTTTCTTCTTCTGAAAGCAAATCATAAATCTCGATGTCTTCCTTCATTCTCATCTTTGTCCCAATCAATAGTTGATAGGGTGTAGTGTTTATGCTTCGCTGGAAAGTACTATTTAGAGAACGCTGTAATCTACTTACATGCCTATACCAGAGAGCAGGGTTCTCTATGCACATCTTGGTAAGTACAGAGATTATAGTGCGATGGACTCTTTCCACTTGGCCATTTCCTCGAGGCACACCCGTCGTAATTTTGATGTGTTGTATATTTTCGTCTTTACAATACTCTTGAAACTCAGTGCTCGTATAAGCCGTTCCTCGATCAGTTATAAATCTGGTTGGATTGCCAAAATGTTGTTGGTGAATTTTCAACTTTTCTATTGTTTCTCGACTTGTGGTGCTTTTAGTGGGAAATATCCAAGTGAACTTCGTAAATGCGTCAACAATCGTGAGGATATGGTTATACTGCTTCTTCGTCTCCGTCATTGGACCAATGTGATCCAAATGCAGTGTATGTAGCGGTGACTCTTCCTTTTCAATCGGAGTTAGGAATCCTTCTTGTTTTCCCTCTTTACGCGTAGCTAATAGACATGGAATGCAACTTGTAATAAACTCTTCAATTTTCTTATCAAGGTTCTTAATAAAATAGTCTTTACCAATTAATTCAATCATCTTCCTTTTGGAAAAATGTCCATTTGCATGTGCTCTTTTAATGATTTCATTTTCCATAGACTTTGGGATCACTAAGTGCTTTTCCACCCCTTTGTAAAGCAATCCATTATCAGTATAATAATCACCGTATGTTCTCTCCCGTAAAATCTGTAATATAGCTTTTAGACCATCATCCAACTGTTGTGCTCTTCTGATCTCATCGTGCAACGTTACTACAGCTACATATGGGTTTCGGCTTAATGCATCAGTATGCTTCATCCTCGTTCCTGGCCGATGTTCAACCACAAAGTCAAACTCCTGCAGAAGCAATGCCCATCTTGCAACCCTTGTACTCAAGTCTTTCTTCTTAAGCGTCATCTGGAATGCTTGGCAATCAGTAACAATCTTAAATCTTATACCATATAAGTAGTGCCTAAATTTCTTTACCCCTTCAATAATAGCCAGACTTTCCAGTTCATAACTGGTGTACTTTTTTTCCGCATCATTGGTTTTACGACTCATGAAATATACTGGATGTAGTCCACCGTCATCATCAGATCGCTGCATGAGTATAGCTGCGTAAGCCAGAAGCGATGCGTCTGTATGCATTTCTGTCTCCAATCTTGGATTAAATATTTGTAAAACTGGTTTAGTAGTCAAACGCTCCTTCAAACAATTAAATGCACACCGTTGTTCATCATTGAATTCAAAATTGACATCTTTCTTAAGTAAATCTGTAAGCGGCTGTGCTATTGATGCAAAATTCTGGACATACTTCCTAAAATACGACGCTAACCCAATAAAACTTTGCAATTGCTTAATTGTTCTGGGTTCTGGAAACTTTGTAACGGCATCAATCTTTTCACTGGCAGGCCTTACTTGTCCATTCTCAATCGTATGACCTAAATAGGTTATGCTTCGACATATCAGCTGTGCTTTTTTCCAATTTATTTGCAGGCCATATTCAGACGCCACTCTTAAAACTTCCCTTAATCTATCAACGGCTTCCTGTTCATCTTTTGCTGGAATAAGAATATCATCAACAAATATTAGAACAATCCCTTTAGATATTAGTTCTCTGAAGATTATGGTCACAAATCTCATGAAATAGTTAGGGCAAACAGACAAGCCAAATGGAGCTTTCAAAAACTCGAACTGACCATGATGTGTAACAAATGCAGTATATTTTACCGACTCACTGCTGACACTCAGATGGAAAAATCCATTTTTTAAATCCAGTACACTAAATACTTTTGCCTCAGCCAACTTGTCAATGTAATCCTCAATAATGGGCAATGGAAACTCATCTTTTACAATTTTACTATTTAATTTTCTATAGTCAACGCACACCCTTGTAGTACCGTCTCTTTTGCGAACAAGAACCAATGGACTGGCATATTCAGAATAACTTACACGTACAATTCCTTGCTCGAGCCACTCCGCAACTTGTTCTTCAACAACCACCTGCTCCTTCAGTGATATGCGCCGTGGACGTTGCACCACCGGGACATCATCTTTCACAATTATTTTCAACTGGATAGGAGCTTCTTTAATTTGGCATGGTTGATAGCTCTCAACCATCTGAACAACCTCTTCTTTAAGGTAAGTATTACTTACATGGCCAACCTCAACACTGCAACAAAAACAATTAATTTCGTTCATCCATTCCACAGGTTTCATCCACACAGCACTACCATTCATAACCGTTATAACATTCTTAAGAAATTCGTGACCTATGATTACATCAAAAGGCATACAGTCCTTAGGTACCACATAGAATGACACATCGTCGTATTTCGTACCGTCGATCACAACATTTGTCGATAGACGACCTAATGACTCCACTTTAGCGGATCCAAGTCCAGACAGTGTTATGTTATTGTTCAGCACTTTACTGACGTTAGCACAAAACTCGGAAGATACTAAGTTCACATCACTACCCGAATCAATAAGCGCACTTGTCGTTTTTCCACATAATTCTACGATTTTTAAAGGTTTTTCCCGTCGCGAATGTTTGTTTACATCGCAAATGTCAGATCCAATTTGACTTTGACGTTTGCTGTCTATGTCGTCATCTGTCATCTTGACACTGTCATTCTGTGAGTGTGACGTATTATCCGCGTTGTTGAACGATGATTGACCGAACATTGCTTGCTTGGTCGTCGTACGTTCGCCGCTCCCGCTCCCACTTGTCGATGCGCCGTTGTTTTCTTTCTTATCGCCGGAACCGGAACTACGCCATCTTGATGAGCTCGTATCTTCCTTACGGCCGGCTACCGCCGCCATATTTTTCTTATGCGGGCACTTCGGTGAAATATGACCGTATTCGTTGCAGTTAAAGCACTTTGGACCTTGTGCCTTCTGCGGACAGTCTTCCGACACATGATCGCCGTCACCACAGTTATAGCACCTTTTCAACGTTTTTTCGTGTCGCATGATGCCGCGTTTTTCATTTTTGTAGGTACTTCTAGAATGTTCCAGTTTCATCTTTTCCTTAACAGTCTCGTAGATTTTAAATTTTTCTTTCAGATCAGGATACGTCGTTACACCGTATAGCATGATTTTGTTAGTCTCGTGGTCGACTATGCCATCAACAATATATTTAATAGCCACGTAATCGGGTATCTTACCCCGTTTCCCCAACTCCTTCATGACCAACATATAGTCAATACAACTCTCGTCACGTCTTTTCTTTCGTTGGCTCAGAAGCTCGTGTATTGTTTTGATGTCGACGCTGTCGGGGAACTCTTTACTCAGGGCCGCCTTCAGTTCTTCCCATGACTTGTGAGGGCGTTCAGCTTGCATCCAAAGCTGTGCGGTGCCTGATAAGGATCTCCGTGCCATCAGCAGCTGTTGTAACGGTGTCCAACCACATATTTCTCCATTTTCCTCCACGTCTTGTATCCATCGCGCCACTGGATACGTCTTATCTTGACCGGTGAATTTAGGTATTATGTCCGAAGTTAGGTACAACATCGAGTTTAGGCCCGTACGTGATTCGTCTTTCGTCATTTTCGAATTAGTTTTTTATCTCCGTTATCGTCAGCTCACCGTTCGCCGATACCGTCGTAATTATCGTCGGCCGCCGTTGATTTTTTGAATAGGTACCGTTCGTCGTTCGTCGCCGTTGACCACGCCACGTGCCGGCCTCCGTCGTCCGTTGTTTATTCACTTGTTAAACTCGAACTCGTGTCGTTATTTTGCCAATCCCGGACGAGCCCCCAAATTTGTGGGATTATATGGCAAAATAAACGAGAAATACTTTTAAAAACTTTTATTTATTGACACACCAGAAAAAAGATCGCCGTTACACCGTACGTCTGTCGTAAGACTGCGTCATCTCGCTGTTACACTCACACACATACTTCCCTCTCTTTCATCCGCTGCGTTCCGCTTTGACAATATTATGCTGCATTCATACTTAAGCTTGATACAAAATCATTATCCCACATATATTTTTTTAATGTATGATGGGTTTGCTCTTGACTCTAGTCTAGGTCTGAGGTGACGGAGACAAAGTCTACAATGGAGTGAGCTTACCCAGAAGAAGCATGTTCACTCTTACTTTGAAGAGATTAGGGTCGAATGCGTTTGGAAATACAGAATGATAAAATGATAATGTGAATTAGTAGTTACTCAAGGCTTAATTAATTGTCTTTTAACCTACTTTAATCCTTACAGGTCTAGACATAAAACCGTTAATGCTGTTAAAACATCCAACGTGCTTGGAGACGATCAAGCGCATGCGCGCCTACGTGGGCAACACGCCGTCGTGGGAGCTGTCGGAGAGCGCCGCCCTCGTGTTCACTAAACAAGCACATCTTATCAGGAAGCAGGCGGACATCGTCTACAAAAAAATTAAGGTAAACTAAACCTAACATTTATAATAATTATGTTGAAAGGATAGGTGAAAGACGATTAACAAAAGGTATTTATTAGGCGAAATGTGGGTGTACCTACTGATGGGTACACCTCTGCCTAACCCTTCGGGGATTACAGGCGTGATGTTATGTATGTATGTCTTCTCCTTACAAAACTACCTTTTGGAAGGGGCGACTAGATTCAATCCTTTTTTTTTGTATATGACGTTCAAAAGTGCCTTATATTGGCCTAAATGAAATAAATGACTTGACTTTGAAACATTTTCTTTCATTTTCTTACAGGACCTGTTTATACCACTGGAAGGGGTATCGTTCTGGGAGTACTTCACGAATCGAGTCCTACTGTTCAAGAAGAGCACGTCAGCACTAAGCGCTGATGAGTTACTGGAGATGATACATGAACCACTTGGTTAGTACTGCCCTCTCTTCAACCCATATACAACCGACAGTCTGGTCGCAAGTGCGCCTGTAGAGTGTGGGATCCTGGCTTCAATTTCCAGGTCGGGAAAAAAGTGTTATTGAGTTTTTCCATTGTGAATTTCTCAGTAGCAGCGGACTTCGAAACTTGTTGATGTAACACACCTGTGCCTCGGAAAGCACGTAAAGGTCGTGTCGGGTTTCCGTCCCATCCTGCTATGGGAGTGCGCCTGTGTTTGTGCACACACTTGTGCACTATAATATCTCCTGGGTAGTTAACAAGTTTCATCTTTGTGGCTGTCGCCTCTATCGGCACAATAACTGCTGTACTTACATCCCACATGTCGACAGCAGCGAGAAACAAGTCAATATCATATATTTCTTTCTCAGATTAAGCCACCTTAGGTGTTGGTCGACCCGGGGTTGCGGGACGTCTTAACAGGATACCGTGGCCCCGGAACGTAAAGGGCAACAGAAGGAGCAGGGTGGTTTTTTAGTCAGTAAAAGTCTGACAGTCCCTTCCGCACCACCCAGGGCGGAAGGAGTCATTTGATGACTTTAAAAAATGTTACTACCTTAAAAAAAAAGTGTTGGTCGAGGCTCTTGTGTATTATTAAGACTTCTCCCCCACATGACTGGCGACATAGTGAGTTTACTTTAGACGTCTGCTAGCTCTTCAGGTGATACGGCTTGATGTTATTTTCTCTTTTTTAATATTTCAGAGATGTCACAGCCTTCAGGGTACAGTATGGTAGAGGCAATAGAAGCAGCGAATGCGGATGAAATAAAATTGGCGCAAAAAGAACAACAAAAGGCTCAGAAAGAACAAAAAATGGCGCAAAAAGAAGAGAAGAAGAAGAACTCAACGCCAGGTTAAATCTTTTTTCTTTGTTCTTTTTTTATTGCCTTGTTGGTCTAGTGGTCGCAAAGCGCGTCTGCTGAGCATGAGGTCTTGGGTTCGATTCCCAGGTCGGGCAAAGTGTTATTGGGTTTTCCATCAGGAATTTCTCAGTAGCAGCCTCGGAGTCTGGATTTGTGCCCGGTTGTTGGCAATAGGTTCGCCCACTATTACATGATTCATAAACATAACTAGGAAAATGTGGGTGTACTTACTAATGGGTACACCTCTGCTTAATCCTTCAAAGATTACAGGCGTGATGTTATATTATGTCATCATTATAGAGTGATTGGTACTTAGTAACCGATACTTAACACATGATTGTATTCTTGAAAACAAAGTGAACAACTTTTCCAAAGAAATGTAATATTTAAACACCCTACGCAAAAAGAGGGGTGTTAAGTTTGACCGCCATGTGTGTGTCTGTCTGTAGCACCGTAGCTCTTAAACGGGTGAAACGTTTTGGTTGGGGCTTCAAAAAATGATCGCAGTGATAGAAAAATCGGTAAGTTTTGGGTACGCTAAGCTTCTTTTTACAACCATTCATAATCTGCCTAGCCTTTTCCCAACTATGTTGGGGTCAGCTTCCTGTCTAACTGGATGCAGCTGAATACCAATATTTTACACGGAGCGACTGCCTACCTGACCCCCACAACCCAGTAACTGGGTAATACCCCTTTGGTCAGACTAGTTGTCAGACTTTCGGGCTTTTGACGACCCGTAACACCCACCCACCCATTACCTTTCGTAAAATCTAAACATTTTTTTTTAATGTCTACAGCGAAATCAAAGAAAGACAAAAAAGAAGTGAACAGCACGTCCAAAACACCAGTCAAACGTCAATCCTCTAGAAAACTACAAACAGAAGAGAAAGAAAAAGAGAAAGAGAAAGAAGCTACAGAAGAAACTCCCCCCCAACCAGAAGCTACGCCAGAAGAGTCAGAACCGGCGAAACCAGACGAAGAAGTACCAGAAAAAGTTGACGAAAATATAGAAAAGACGCCAGAAGACACGCCAGAAGCCGAAAAAGTCACAGAGAGTCCGGCAGAAGAGAAGGAACCGGAGAAAGAAGAAAATGGTAACGTGGAGAAGAATGAAGAAGACAAAAATGTGGAGAAGGAAGCGGAGAAAGTTAAAGAAAAGGAAGATGTAGGAGAGCCTAGAGCGAAACGATCGAGAGAGGTTAGTTCATGTCAGCTGTTTTAATATTGGGTACTTGACTATCATTTTTTTTTGGTAGATTTTTAACAACTTTAAAGGCAAAGTCTAGCTAGCGTTCAAATAAACCATTTGCAGGTAATTTTGAACAGAGGTCAAACGGTAGTAGCTACATATAAAATACTAGCTTAACCCTTTGACTGCGGACGAACATTCGCTGCGCCAAACGCCAGTGCGGCTAGCTACCAATGTTCGCGTGTTTGCCATAGAAAAACACATACGGTGTGTGTGCGCCGCACTTGCGTTTTTAGTCGAAACACGTGTGTGTTTTCCCGCAGTCAACGAGTTAAGTTTTCGCACGGGTGCAATATAGATATTAAAACCTTTCTCTTGAATCACTCCTATCTATTTATGAGAACCGCATTAAAATCCGTTGCGTAGTTTAAAAGATCTAAGTGAGCAGACGGCGAGAAGCGACTTTTTTTTGTACTATGTAGGGAAAAAGCTTTAATTTATTCATTCATATTCAAAATTTTAATAGGCAAAATTATCAAATTTTTGCATGCATTATACATTCATTTTAGTGCTGACATGTCAGACATAGTCATAGTCATGACATATTTACATCGTGTGATATCATCGCGATGATGATTTGAAATTACGGCGACACTATCGCCTAAGGAAATGGCGCCTTAATCTCTAGATTTAAGCCGAAGACTGTTTGTATGGCTTATTGAATTTTAAATTAGACTCTACTGTCACACATTTTTTATTTATTTTCTAATAAATCAAATCTTACAAATGAAGAACCACTTCTCGATGTTCTATTGATCTGTTATTTTGCAATTTGCATGACAATTAAATATTAGCGCTTGTTTGAAAAAACACATATTTTTAGATAGTATTAGTTTATGAGTCAGACCCATACAGACACACATTTTATATAATATCGATATGCCATTTGAACACCACTGTTCTCGTTTACATTTTAAACATACCTATATAAAAATTTTGTTTGTTAAAAAAATAATTGGCACAGAAGCGAAAATTACAAAAAAAAAGAGAACAAAAATTCTCAATGGGAATTTCTCAGTAACAGCCTTGGAGTCTGGTTTTGTGCCCGGTTGATGCAAATAGGCTCGCACCCCTTTTGCATAGGTCTTAAACATAACTGGCGAAACGTGGGTGAACTAATGGGTACACCTCTGCCAAACCTTTCGGGGATTACAGGCGTGATGTTATATAAAAATGTACAAAAAAGTTAAAAAAGAATTTGATTTTTGCAGATTAGAAGGAGGCGAATCCATGTAATATGATGATGTTACTTAAAAACAATGATTTGTATTGTTTCGCGGAAAGGGTCAGAAAAGTTTTATTTTTAATAGATTTCTTTTTCATGCACGAAGTATTTAAATATGTAGTCAAGTACCCAATTTTTTAAGTAATGCGTCTGTGAGTTTTGTTTAGCTAACATTTTCTTAACATGGTTTTAAATACTGCTTTTTTTGGGGTTGTTTACAGCTTGGATGTAGTAGCTTGCCTATAGAAGATTCAAGCTAAAATATTCCTTTAGTGTAGTTATAAGTTCGATTAGAATTATTCGCTATAAGAAGATTAAGTTTTGATTGTTGGAGCAACTGCATACAGTCACAAGCATAAATGTCTTACAATAATGCATAGTCTATTGTTCGTTTGGCGAGGTGATTCAGTTCCCTGTCAAATTATGCCTATCTATTAACCGAGCTGAATCAGTCTGCTTCTCTGGGTCGTTGTGACAGATGTCAAAAACCTCTTATTGTCTTATGAAATAGGTCTTTTGTTAGAATTGCATTTTTATTTCCAAGCTTTTATTCTGTCCCGGTGTGGCTAATCAAAATTACAAGTTAAAATTGACCCACTAGGAAATGTACAATTTGCACGATAATGCAATATAATGATGTCATAGAGCTGGTCTGATGATGGAGCCGGAAAGTGACAAAATCTTAAAAGTTAATTTTGACCCACTTCCCGGTGTTCGATTGAGCTGGAATTTTGAATACATATACACATTGCATGACAATGCAAATAAAAGCTTGTTTAAAAAATAATTGAATGTTTTCTGTAGAAAATCTCTATTGAAGTTTTTCGTGATTTGTAACATATTTTGTGCTTGCGACTGTATGTAGGTACTATTAGGGATAACATTAATTTTACATAATAATGTAGCAACTAACGTTATATAGAAAATAATCGCCTTTAAGGCTAGATAATGGCATGCAATATAATATGGTAGTAGACCCCATCAATCAATTGACATACTTTTCATGACCTGTCAAAACGCGATTCCCCCAAAGATTTTTTATGGCAATAGCAAAACTATTGCCTGACTCAATTGACTAAGGGATGATTCTCATTAGAACGTGCCGTGCACGGGCCGGGGCGTGGACGAGCCGACGTGGTATTGAAGTGCGTCGAGAGGGCCCGGACGGGACACGGATATTGCACTGTGTAATATAAATTGATTCATACAAAATATATGTAACAGATTTAAAACCGTGCCCCGCCCGGGCCCCGTTCCGGGCACGGCACGTTCTAATGAGAATCATCCCTAACTGTTTACTGATTTCAATTTCAATAACGAATTTTTTGTGCATCAGTATGCGCACACACTTGTGCACTATAGTATATCTTTTGGGAGAATATTTATTATCAATGTCATTGCTTTCAAAGCATCTAAAAAAGTAATTTTACAGTCAATTGAAAATTAATCGGGTTTTCAGGGCAAAAAGTGTTTTTTAGAGAAGTTGTGTTTTGTTTAATGGTGTCTACTGTCTTTGGGTAACATGCCTGGTTTTGATAGAAATATTCTAAAACCCTTTTAGAGAACAAAAAAGAAAATCGAGCTTGAATAAAAATGATTTGTGTGATAAAAAAGATATAAGACTACATATCAGGGTCAGGGCTTTCCATCAGGGACTGCATCAAAATCTGCTGCGTAGTTTTAAAGATACATAGAGGCAGACAGAGGGAAGCGAACACTCAGAACCTGGGAAGTCTTGACCCAAAACTCTGTGAATATAATTAAAGCTGCGAAGGTAATATTCGGTGCCCTGCGACTAACATCCGCGTATGCGGAGTTTAAAATCTTTTACAAGAAACCATGTATATGGGTGCAGAAATCAAACAAGATTTTTTTTCAAATATTTAGCAAAATAAAAATTTAAGCATTAAATTCAGTAAAAGGTAGTTTTGCCGCCTTTTATGGGGTCAAATTTGTTATGCAGAGGTTCGTAAGATACAAAATGGTTTATTGCTTCAACAAATTTACGTTTACATTTTTTGTGTTAGGAGCTCCCCTGTAAGCAAGTAATGCCTGTGTTGGGGAGCCCCGCTCTTCCATAGCTAAGCAATAAGTGCAATAATCATTATGAACTAGGTAATTACATCTAGGTATTACTATTTTATTTGTGTGTGTGAGGATGCGTGCGCGCGTGTTTGTATGTGTGTATGTGTGTTGTGCATTTGGTGTTTATAGATATAGGTTTGGATGAGTTGTGTGATTATTACTACCTAATTAGCAAAAAATTTTACTTAATGTGTTCCAAAAGTGCCTCCGTGTTGTCATAAGTTCATAATTTTATCCAATTTGTTAAAGTTTTCCAATTTATACCCGCGATACTGAAAACATAAAAAGACTCCTCCGTGCCTCGTAAAGTACGATAGGCCGTTGGACCCGGCTGTCATACGTGGATCTTTGACAGTCGTTACGACTGTTCGCTAGGAACACTGGCTGATGGTGTCGATAAAAATCTGCATGTTATTGAGTCTCCGATCTCTGCCCAATTAATTTTTGGTCGCGACCTGTGCTAAATCTACATCCTCATTGATTATTGTGGTTGCGGATGCCTTATCTCCGCAATAAGCTAGTTGACTCCACCAATTAATTGAGGTACTTTTTAAGACATGACAAAACGCGATTCTACCATAGATTTTGTATGACATAGGTGCCGATTCCCTTGGTCACAAACTAAATTAAAATTAGACTATTTCCATCTTTTTCTGTCCAATAAAATAAGAAAGAGAGTAATGTAAATAAAAGCTGTCAAATTTAGTCAATCTGACACATCCATACAATTATAGTTGAAATCCTAAAACGTGTGGATTAAAAATACGGAGAAGTTCAAGGCAAAACTAATTTGACATCTCTAACTTAGTTCTTTAATGTCACGAAATGTCACCGTCCTTTCCTTTCGCTGTATGTTAGTAAGAGATGTAAATTCTCTAAATTTAGTCTAGTTTGTAAACAAGGGAATCGGCACCATTATCGAACTGTGACGTCACTTATTTTCCAACTCAATTGAATAACTATTTATTGATTTCAAAGCCACAGAAAAATCAATTTTATTTATGATATTGTAGGAAACAAATGTTTACCATATAAGGGGACTTGCCTCCTTAAAAAGGGATTTTAACGTTGTAATAATAAAGCCCACACAGTTACTAACTGTTGTATGTCTACACCAAGGCTTCACTTGTTCTCGTCCTCCCCTGCTGCCAGGCGCAAGGCACCGAACGCTACTTTCAAATGTTTAAATAATTTTGTATTGACAAAATTATAATTATTTACAGAGCAAGAAGACTGAACCCCCGCCGCCAAGGTCACCTGCTAAGCGAAAGTCAAAATTCTAAACATTCTTGTTGAATAAAACACACATTGGATTTTATTTTTATACGAAAAGCCGCGCGGTGCGATCTTGTTATGTACTGTGGGTGCATTTTTTTATATTGTGCTAGCTTTTGCCCGCGGCTTCGTTCGCGTGAGTGTCGGTTATTACAATGTAGCCTATGTCGCTACCCGGATCCCAAGCTACCTCTTTGTCAAATTTAATTACAATCGGCTTAGTAGTTTCGTCGTGATGAGGTTATACACATACAAACAGAGATACTTTCGTTTGTAAATTTGTATTTTAACTATTGATTAAATTTTACTTGGTTTTTGAGATCCGGGTGCTTTTTGTATAATTCTTTTAACAAGCTCGAAGCACGGCTACACGCTTAGTGTGTTGGGCGTGGGAAAACACATACGGTTGTGTGTGCACCGCATTCGCGTTTTTTTTTCAGTAAAAACACAACGTGTGTGTTTTCCCGCAGTCAATGGGAGGATTTCATTAGTTTTTCTAGTACAATATAAAAGTGCACCCACAAAGACAAAGACAAAGTCCGCTAGTTTTAATGTAAAAACAAATTGTAGCGTAAAACCAGGCTCTATGAAATACTTCAAATAATCATAAATTATTAAGAATTGTATGATGAAGCCTTTAAAGTTTCTAAAGTGATTACTTTGGAACATGTAATTTATAATACATAAGTTATGTATGACATTTTTTTATAGAAGCCGTTCCCAACGTTTAACGTATTTTTTTCTTTTCTTTAAATGTGTGACTTACTTTTGGTTTTTCGAAAGAGAAATTAATGTGGGAAATTGACAAGCACGTCTAAGCTGCTGTGTGATGTGATGTAGTGACATCTATCGTATAGAATAGGAACTAAAACTGTCATTTCACAAGGCAAAACATTCATGTTAATTAGACAATTTACAGGCACTTTTGAATTGTCAAGGAGTCGGTCAGTTAGTCCGAAAGCTGAAGCTAGTTGCTCGTTCCAAAACTGTGGCCTTTATGGAGAAGAACGAGCAAGAAAAACTCCACAGCACTCTTTTCAATTAGGTTACAAAATACTGGTTACATTATTCTTGTTATTGTTACATGTGTGCAATCAAAACTCCCCGCGACATTAGCATATATACGAAATCCTGACAACAATCGTCGGGCAGTAGCCCACCAGCACCCGCCTGGTCGGAGGATCTTCCCTTTTCAACGGACGATGAGAAACTTTACACCTTGTTTCAAGTTTCAAATTGACAATTATACGGACAAACAAACTCTTCAGTTTTATTATATTATTATACATTTTTGTTTCTTTCGAAAAACCGACGTATGTCAACATTAATGTCCCTATATGACCAAATTAAGAAAATTTTAAAATTCTTCAGTAAATTGATTCATATCAAAATGTTATTGTAAACAATTATCCTTCATTACAATAATATCGGCAAAATATTGAGAAAATTATTAAAATACAAGATGCAGCATTTTGTATATTCGTTACATTCAAAAATAATAAAAATCTAAGTATTATATTGATTTTATTGACTATTTTATTTGACTATGTTTTTTTTTTGACAGCCTTCTGAAATTTTACGACTATGCTAATCTGCATCTTGTTTATTGGGATCGCTAGTATTCAAGAATAAGCCTTCTAATCATAACAAATACGTTACAAAATAGTGTGTATCCTTTCACAGTTTATGACATACAAATATTAGTGTAAAAGTAAATTTTTCATCGAATAAGGAGTACAAAGACCCTTTAATTCTAAATTCTACAGATTATATTGCAAAATAACAATAAGCAACAAAATAGCACTACTAGTTGCAAAATGCATAGTTACACATAGGGTTGCTAGGTCCGGAAAGCCGAACTAACAGTCAATCAAGCCGGACTTTTGGGTAAAATTGGGTTTAAAAAAAAAAAAAATTTTTTTTTAACGATAACAGTATTGTATTTGCTTTTTTCAATCTTTTATCTTAAACCAAACTCAACTCCTAATGAATTAAATGCTCAAGAAAAGATGGACACATCCAATAAGCCTGACAATGTCCAGCTTTATCCGGACGCTTGGTAACCCTAGCTACACACAAGCTTAGTTCTTGGCACTAATAACACCGTGTGGACCTGCTGTCATGGTGCTTAGTATTAGTCACCAGCGCGAGTGAATAGTAGCCAAACGTTTTTACTAAGCGACAATTAAGGTGAGTATAGACTAGAGCATTTACTTGTAACAGAACAACGAGCCGCTCTATGATATGTTCTAGTGTATCACCCTTCACGAAACAGACGTCAAGCACGCTCGCCGTTTTGTTACAACAAAAATTGTACAAACCAACGAGCGTATTGGTGTAACATTTCGTCGAGCCTTCGCACGAGCAATTCATCAAGATAAACGCAGCACACGCAACTTGTAAGTCAGCAGTGTAAGGAAGAATTAATGCAAGGTACAACGAAATGTTATGGGTAAAGGCACATTTGCAGCATTACGCCGAGCATTCGCAGGAACGTTACACTACACGGAAATTCTTTGAAAATTGAGCTTTTACCTGTATTGTACCATTCGTAAGAACGTTACATTACACAGAAATGCACGAGAATATGCTCTAGTCTATGCTCACCTTTACGTGTCGGTCGACCGCGTCAAAGTTGGTTTCTCCAAACAAACTTTGGACGCCTGCTTCACCCCCAGAGGGGGAGAAAAAAAAAACGGTGGTTTGATTTAAGAATCCAGAGTGATCCAATTATGACTGTAGTAGAATATCTTTTCTCAGAAATAGTTTATTTAATGAATTTAAAGTGAAAAAGTTAGATTAGGTTTCCAGAAAATAAATATGTTTATTGGCCATATTAAAGCACAGATCGGGAACGTTTCAAAGCATTCTAGTTTAAGGAAGTTTCTCAAAAAGTTTTACTTTTTCAACTTCATCTGTTACATCAAAACAATGTTTATGGTTAAAGTACAGTTTTTTATTGTATTACACTTTATAATTAGAGATAAAATATTAGTTATAATTTACATTGTAAATACTTACAATAAACGTATCTACGTATATGATTTTTTTTGTTTTATTATTTTTGTTGTATCCTGTATTTCAGGTGTTGACGCGCCGCCCGCGAGTCGACATCTTTTTTCCCTGTTTTAAAAAGAGCGATGACTTTCCTATAACTGGTAGTACTGGTACCACTGGTTATTGTTAGCCTATAATTTTGTTGGTTTAATACTAAAGTAGGACAACAACCCAAATTAGAAATGGCGGCGGTTATTAAGTGCGCCATTTTTGCATAGTTTTTTAAATGAAGGAAGTTAGAAAGTTGAATATTAAATAAAACACGTTTTTTTATAAATCAATAATTTACTTATCAAAGTATAGAAAAATAAAAAGTCTTTTATAATTATCGCCGCCTCCTCTTCCTGTTTTGACTAGGATACATGCTAAGTATCTTTTTAGCAGATTCCTTTGCCTCTTCTTCGACTGAAAAGTAATAAAACAGGTTTCAGAAATCATAAAAAGGTTTGAATGGGTACGAATTTAGGTAAAGGACTGAAGAATGAGCCTTTTTTATGATGAAGCTGGGCCGCAATGTTATGGTATATACTATTACTGTCAAATAATTGCTAATCAGTACAGCGGTAGCACTATGGTTGTTGAAAAGAATCAATAACGCTATTTGGTTTGTAAATTTAAAGAAGAAAACGTTTCCAAAAGATAGTTTTTGTTTCTTTCCCTAAGCAGAATGTACGCTGCTCAAGCCGCGGCAGATAAATTTGGTCAAAACTGTAACCTTCCAGAAATAAGTTGCGTCGCTAATGAGCCCTGTTGGCAAAGAGTCCCTTCGAAGTAAAGTCTTGTCGGTGTACAGTCTGTCGGAGTTTAGTCGTACACTTAAAAAACAACTCACATTCATCTTCAGAGCTATCCGGCTGATGCCTCCTAAGCGCCAGCTGTTTATCAAACCCGATACCATCATACTGGCTATTCATTGCCGAAGTACGAACAGACTTGTTTTCCAAGAAATATATCTCCGACATCGGTAGCAGTGGGTTGTAAATCCCTTGAAATAACCCCAAAAAATTATCCCCTACCGGAATTTCGTGATGATTCCTGTAACTTCTGTCTTCAAATACATTTCTTGGTTTGTTTTCTCTGCTAGGACCTGCGTCTGAGCTGGACATTTCATTTTCGCCGCCCAGATCTCTCTCCTCTCCATCAAAATAATGTATTACTGGCTCAGGACTGTTCTGAGATAGATTCTGGTACTTGTCGACCTTGAAATTAATTATAATGGCAGTCTTACTCGCCTCGGTTTCTGATATGAATTCGAAATCTGATGAATTGTAGCCGTCTTCCGAATCTGATGCATCAGAAATTGTATATATAGAGATAGAATCCTTTGATTCTACTGTCTGACTTTTCTCGTCTTCAATTGAAGAGTTTATGGAAATAACATCAATATTGTCATTTACATTTGAATGTATTTCATTATTTGCATCTTTTATTTCTTTTTCCTTCAAAGTTGCACTCTCATTACTCTCTAAAACGCTAAAACTTTTTATAGAAATTAAATCAGCATTCCCATTGTCCAATTCATCGAATATTTCGTCTAAATAAATGAGATCTGATCCAAAATCATCAGTAAGTACAGTTTTGTCTATGTTGTTTAAAGCTTCTTCGAATTCTTTAAGGGTTTGCATAGTTTCATCGTCTATAACATTGATCGGATCGGTTCCAGTAATATAGGTCGCATCATTGGAAATTGTCGCTTCATTCTGGTTTATAGCAGGTCCATTCTCTCTACCAATCTTAACTGAATATATTTCAGCAGCATTATTTAAAATTCTAGCATCTTCAAGCACAGCATCATCATTTAAACTTAGTGCATTTACTTCTGGATCTTTGTTATCATTTGTAATGATTTCAATAGGAACGACATTTGCTAGATTGTGGAGAGTTTTAGTAACACCAAATTCATCAGTGCTACGAGCAACAGAACAATCGTTTTCGTCCTTATTATCAGTGTCATAACTTTCAATTTCCAGTTTATTTAAATTATCAGCTTGTCGATAACATTGATGAAGAGATGGTTCTTTAGTTATATTGTTACTTTTCTCCGTAACCGAAGCCATAGTCCGTGGAAATATTTTTCTCAAGAAATTCATTTCAAACTGGAACAAAAATCTGGGATAAAAACCTAAACTCCTAGATCAGATGCATAGAGGTACTGCATGTGGGTAAGTTAAGTACCTACCTACTTCGAGTAGTAGGTAAAGAAAAAGGTAGGTACTGGTGAGTTAAGGTGCATTCATTCATTCAATCATTCAATGTAGGTATTGTTAAGAACGAGAAGAAGAAGGAACAATATTATCTAACAGTTTAATAGTAGTAGTAATTGTAGTAAGTATTCGTAGTAGTATATAACTAGTCGCAGTCTAGTGTCAGTGTCAAGAAGCCCAATTCTATTAACAATCACAGTCACAAACTTATCTCAGCGACAATCATTGTTAAAAACTTGACACAAATTATATTATAGGTATTTTTGACATACTTACACGTATTATGAATGCGATCGTTGTAAATAACACTATTTAAATTATAGTATTGCGTAGGTGCTCACTTTATTGTGTAGAATAATACCTATATTACAATATCTTGAAGAACTGTTCCTAAAAAAATATTATTCATTAAGTTATCACAAAAGCACGAAGTAAGTCTGTCTGTGCGTGATGAATCGCGAGTTGTCAAATAAGGCGGGAAAAGCTTCCAGGCAAAGGTCAACATTCTTACAGCCTATTCAATAACAACAAAATTTAATTATCAAATGCTTTATTTTATTTATATAAAATGCATGTTACAAGTTTGGTATGTACCTATGTTAGACACGTTTATAATTATGAGCCAAATTATGGCATTACGACGACGTCCATTATAGAAAGACATGATAGTGGCGAACCATGGTTTATGCTGTATTCAACAATTAAAAAAACAACAAAAGATCTTTTAATAATTCTTACATTAGAATTTTTAGCCTATAAATTAAAATACATAGTTAGTTGTGTCACTTTTTTCCCGACTTCTTGATGCCACCAGTTGCCAACGGACCTTTTTGTGAGGCCTTTGCTTTCGCCTCCTGGAAAAAAAAAAGGTTTAAAAATGTATAATAATTTCACCCTGTTACACGAAATTTGTAAGTTTTTCATGTTCAAGGCGGAAACAGACTTATAACACGCTACGCCATCCACACTTGCTTATTGGCAAAAGACAAAGAAAAATGTGGCCTATGAGTACGCTCCACGAACTAGGCGAGCGTAGCGTATAATTCTGTTTCCGCCTTCGTTTCTGACACCGATTGTTACTATTTAGTGAAACTTTACAGACCTGTAATGCCTTCTGTTGTTCCTTTAACTTTTGTTTATGAGCTAAGTCATCCTCGTCGAGATCCTTCGAGTCTTTCTTGGGCGCCTTCAGCGGCTTTTTCTTACCACCTTCACGGCCTGACATCTGGAAACGTCACAATTTCAATGATAAATTTAAAAATAATGGTACATTACATTAAAATATAACTGCATTTTTGATGTAGTAATCGCAAAGTGCGATTGCTGATCATGAAATCTATTCACTAAAAGATTGTTACTACTTGTCCTGCATAACTAATAATAAGTCAATAGATGGTCACGGCTAATATTGATCAATTTACAGCACACGGTTTCAAATTGTGAGTAATAAATTAGTACATTTAAAGGTTATTCGTCATATGCCAAGACCACTATTTATGTCTACTAAATGCATGTTATGCATGGCTCAATGATGTACGAATTCAAAGATTGATGCCCGAAATAAAAAAAATAAGGAATTTTTATGCCAGCCCTGTCTGGATTTCAACCAAGTTCACAAAACAAATATTTTTATTTATTTATGAATACTACACCTCTGGCGCAGTAGGTGCTGTGATTCCCTCACTCATTGTGTGTGTTCCGGGTCTGTTAGTGTGGCATCTAACTCATTAATGAATGAACCGATTTTGTTTTTGTTTGAAAGGTGAATTAGTCAGGAGTGTTCTTAGCAAAGTTTTGTCAGGAGTTTTTCCCTTTTACCTACAATAGATTTCAGCACAGAATAGTAATTTTCTTTGGGGGTTCAAAAACATGTTTCATTTTCACAAACTAGTCATTTAATCATTAAATAGAAGAGAAAAGTGAAAATTAAATTAATATAGCACCCAGCTTTAAACGAATGAACAATGCTTGTAATCCATCGCTCTGAAAGAGTGCAGCAATTCTTGTATTTTACTAGAATATTACACATATTGTAGGTAAACCATATTATTTATTTTCTATAGTAGGTACAATGAAGAATTTAGAATATTTAAATTTAAAAAACTCGGAAGTAGTAAGTACTAAAGCATATTTAAATCTAATTTGCCATGTCGACTTTAACATCAAAAATCTTTAAATCTCGCGAGAAAAGCTGAACAGGTTTGCATTTGAAATACTTAGTTCTTTTAACGAAAAAAGAAAAAAGGCAATTCTCTGATCAGACATCGTACTTTATAAGCTTATTTTTATTTTCAATTTTGTGAAAATAATTCTTCCTTAAAACGTCATTGACATATACATTTTACTCTTATAAAATAACCTCAACTCGTAAGCAGGCAAAACGATGGAAACCTACATTTTAGATTTATATTACGCATTGCATTTAATATGCGAGGAATAACAAGAGAAATACTTACATTTAGAAGTGGTAGCGGAGATGTATTGAGAATGAAATCAATGAAATTGGATGAATTACACGCTTTTATCCAAATTACAATGAAATCATTGATTGACGTTCGATACCTACTTACGTTTTGACAATTTGCTGTTTGACAGATAGACAGAACGTGAACGGTGTTACCAGCGTCAGCTATTTCGTTCGAAAATTGATTTTTAAAAAGCATCTTATATTTTGCACACACAAACTTACTGCTTATCAATATATAAAATCAAGATCGTTTAGCCAGACCTAAGTCATTTAAGTACGGCTGAAATTTTAAGAATATGTAGAGGAATATGTTATAGAAAGGTGTTATTGCTTGGAATATGTTATTGGCTTCAATACTGGGCTCATTATCGGGTATACCAGGAACAAAAATTACCTTACCTACTAGCTAACGTCCAAGTATTATGGCTATTGATAAACATATAATTCTGAGCGCCTCCTTGGTCTAGTGGTCAATTTTTAAGTCGGGCAAAGTGTTCTTGGGTTTTTTCATAAAGAAATCCTCAGTATACAATAGCAGTAAACAGCGGTATACAATATAACATCACGCTAGGATCCACGGAAGTGGAGCAATAACCAAAGACACGGTTGAAAGATACCTCGCGGACGAAGACGCAAGGAGCAGTTAGTAGGGGGTAAACACATAAAACACGCAATTGGAAAATACAGTTTATTCTCGTACTTCAATTACATTGTTTAATTATTTCATTGTTAAGTTTTAACCTTGCCCGTTTACCTTATATGTATATAAAAGCATTAATTAATTGATATTTAGTCATACAACAGTACGTACGCATTATTCGGTACTGGCTTCTAGCGTTAAAGTATCTAAATTATTTCACGGAGCCGCACTTTTTTGAGATTTAAAGTAGCCTGTGTGCTATTACAGGCTTTAATCTATCTCAGTGCCCAATTTCATCCAGATCCGTGCAGCCGTTCTGGCGTGATTGAGGAACAAACATACCGACATCCAAACTTTTGCATATATATTAGTAGTAAATTTCAAGATGAAGTTTTCGATATTACTATTAATATTTTGTTATTTCGTGTTACATACAGGTAAGTTTGAACTAATTTAGTATAAGTTAATAATACCAGCCATTGTCGTAGTAGTCGCTATTATTATGGTCTTCTTTCTTCATCGTGTGGGCAGTAAGGTCTTACGACCCTACATACCCTAGTGTCAGAGTTTCTAAACCGCCTCAAGGGCCTCTGACGTGGTTTAAGTGATGTGAAAGAAGAAGAAAGAAGATTATTATGGTAGGTAGAGATAAACTACAGTAACATGTCGCGCCCTTCCACCACAGAATAGACTTTTGTGCTTCTACAATCCAAAACGTTTGAAAGTGTTTGTAATAGAAAGACTCACAATGCATGTGTGCGTATTGAGACGGCTCTCGAAACAATTCAGCGATTTGTTGCTCGACTAGCGGCGTCAAAAATCTTTATTATTAGTATTAGTATGGGGCTGCACTGACATTCTCTATGAAAATGACAGGTGCGTTGTCTTGCGCGGTCGGCTATTTAATGATTAGTTGACAAACAAATATGAAGTCTTACAACTATATACAAACGGACAGTTTCAGATATGTTAGGGCTCTCCTCGCGCGGAACCCTAATTATTTTTCTAAGTGTCCTAAGTTACTTCTTACGACATCAGCTATCTGTCGGTAGCGTCAACACTGGACCAGCCGTTTCGAAGATTATCGGAAACATACAGACAGACAAAAAAAATGTATTTCTTTTTCTTATCCGTATACAGTTCTCCGAATCATTCATAATTATGATTATGCATTTAGTAAAATGCTATCATTTTGACAAAACATTTAATTAGATTTTTATTCTTTTACTTTTCAGTTGACGGGGAAATATTTTCATTATCATGCTCTAGAATGGTGACGCAGTACTATAGAAGCAAAATTGAAGAAATTCTGAAATACTCCTCCCCAAGTTATGACGATTTAGAAAATCTAGAATATTATAAGCGTAAAATAAAAAATGTTACTAAAGGACACTGCTTACTGTAGGTACAGTAAGCGATCATAAGTGCAGTAGCATGCTAAGGTTTAAATTGTTGTGATCATTACATCTTTGTGTATAATTAATGATGTATTACGACAGCACCTCAAAATTCGACCACGGCGTTGGAAGGTTGTAAGTTTAAATAAAATTACAATTTATTGCTTTGTGAAATTGCTAATCCATTTATGACCGCTACTGTACCATGAGTAAGTCAAGTTTTTAACATAATTAAGATTATTATTACTAAAACGAAACAAGCCACATTAAAACGTCGCCGATTTTTTTTTAATAAATTCAATCATAAAAATTATATCAGTCTCTTTTTTATTTATGTATTTTAAATGTCATACTACCTATGATCACCTAATAAAATAACGTTGTTAAAGTCATAGACTAAAATATGACCTCAACCTGAATATTTAGGTACAGTCAGCAAAGTAGATAGGTAAGCAGGGTCGTCAGATATAGTTGGGGTTTTCTTAGAAACCGATGGATGTCTTCGATTGAAACTTAACTTAATGTACTGTTTATTATCTAGTTTTTAAATTAAAATACATTTGCTAACATCCATCGGTTTCTAAGAAAATTACAACTATATCTGACGACCCTGCATACCTATCTACTTTGCTGACTGTACGTATTGACCGTAAACCATAAGTACAGCTCATAAGGATAAATGTATAAACGTGAGTACCTAATTGGAAAACACAGATCAGATGATTCATAATGTAATTTGTCAGGGCCAGACTGTGATTTAATGGGCCCCTGGGCTGACACTCCTTGGGGGCCCACCTAATTTACCAAACTAATTAATTTGTCTTTTTCATTTTGTTGTAATGCCAATAAACACATTTTTCTTTTTAATTACCATTTTGTCAAAAAGCTGTTTGCTATAATTTTGCATACGGTAGCTATATGACACAAATTAGAACCATAGGGTCATAATAAAACTAGTAAGCTCGCAGAACGATCTCGGAACAGGGCCTGCTGGTAGTGGACTCGAGGTCAGTCCGTCGCCCGAATAGAGGCAGGCCTGAGAGTAGGGCAAGCGCGGTGTATCCGCGCGCTTTTATGGAGTTGGTATGGCCGGTGGCGGCGGCTCACCCACCGTGGGTGACGGCACCTGCCTTGTGGTGGTGGCAGTTTCTATACCTGCCGTGATGCGGAAGAGTGTTCTAAGCGACCCCCGTGCCGGATTTGGAGTATCACCGCAGGGTTTTGGTCGACAGGAATACGACATACCTCAAAAAAAATGCACTAGCACTAGAAAGCTAAGAGCAATGGAACCGACAGTGATGTGGTTGTCGCGGACGTAGACCAAGTCGCGAAATTATAAGAAACAAACTAGGGGTTTCTAAGGATTCAAACTTACCCCATACTAAATTTCATTGAAATCGGTTTACCCGTGAAAGTAACAGACAGAGTTACGTTTCGCATTTATAATAATAAATAGTATGGCCTCTTTTAATTTTAATTTCAATAGGGGCCAGGGCCCAGTGCTGCAGGTCAACCAACCTATATAATATATAGATCCGCCCCTGTACTTTCTTATCAAAATGACGTCATAATATTATTTTGAAGTTATGTTATAAATAGTAACAAAAAAAGCAATTGGCCATTATTCAATCGTGTACAAGACAGTGAGAAACTATAATTCAAAATTGCAAGATGAAGTTATCAATATTGCTCTTAGTATTCTGTTCATTAGTTTATACAGGTAAGTTTTTATTAAGCACTAATGTAATATTATAATATATTTTTTTTTGTAAATGTTTGGTCACGTTTGAGCTCGCGGCCTCACAGCTCAGAGGCCCCGTTGGGCCAGGGTCCCGTGGCATTTAGCCAGCCCTGCCACTCTATGGTTACGCAACTTAACAGACCTAGTCCGCCCTTTTTGATATTTTTATTTTTTTAAATGACCCTATATATATATCTTGTACTTTTCTTTCAGTTTCTGGCAATGCTATATCCGTACCATGCGATACAATGTTAATATGGTACTACAGAGAAGAATTTGAAGATATTCTGAGCGATCCTTCGCCAGATAAAGACGATTTAGATAGATTACGACATTTGAAGCGTAAACTAAGATGTTATTAAAGAAAAAACAATTATCATTAAAAAAATAGTTTGCTACATAAATACCTACAGTTTTTTTTGTTTTTTTTTGTTAGCCTGTTCTGCCCCACTCCTGGGCAAAGGCACCCACGAACCGAGTAAGTAGGTTCATTGTTCACCCATCAACCCGCATTAGACAAGCGTGGTGGGTTAAAAGTCTAAACCCCTCCAAATACATGAATATGACATAAGTACAGTAGGTGAGTAAAAATCTTTTTTTTTTATCGTGTGGGCAGTAAGGTCTTACGACCCCACACACTCTAGTGTCAGAGTTTCTAAACAGCCTCAAGGGCCTCTGACATGGTTTGAGTGGAACAGTAGTCCATCTTCAGTTTATTTTCAGGTGCATCGTGTCGACTGCCATATTCATTCATTCATCCATTCATATTTTTATTTGGCCGGATTTGAACTCGCGACCTCATGCATGAGAGGCGGGCGGGCCTTAACCATTAGACCATCACGACACTAAGTAAAAATCTATTATGCCAATAACCGACATTTAAGTACTGTCACATTTACACTAGTACTAATTAAGCTGAAGATATTTTTTAATCTCTGAAATTATCAGTATGATTTGAAAGATTCCTTGTATCTTCTTCTTCTTAGTAAGGCCTTACGACCCTACACACCCTAGTGTCAGAGTTTCTAAACCGCCTCAAGGGCCTCTGACATGGTTTGAGTGGAACAGTAAGTCCAGGTTTCCTCACGATGTTTTCTTTCACCGATGCCAGTGATGTCCAAGATAAACTTTAGAAAGTACATATGAATTGAAAAATTCACATTGGTACTTGCCCGGATTTGAACCCACAACCTCATGCATGAGAAGCGGGCGCCTTAACCACTGGGCCATCAAGACTTGTACATGATAGCCACATTCATGAGGAATAGTATAGGGTATTTAACATCACGCTACGACCAAAGGGAGTGGCCCAGTAACTAAAGACGTAACTTAACTTAACAAAAACTTAGTATCCTGTGTCCTTCCTCGGATCTTAAACTATCTTCATGCTAAATTTTATCAAAATTGGTTCAGTGGTTTAGTCGTGAAAGCGTAACAGACAGACATAGTTACTTTAGCATTTATAATATTAGTATGGACAGATTTTGAGTCAAGCTTTTAAAACATAATTACAAAAAAGACAACCGCCTTCAAAAAACTACAAAATAAAAAATAATTTTAGTTTGAAAGTCGACGGCTTTGGTTTTGTTTTTTGTTATGTAGGTATGGTCCTTCAGTCAATCATCGACTACACGTATAAACAAAGCAATTTTACTTGTTACGATAGTTCTGCTGTGATCCTATGAGGAATTCCGTTCCATATCTCCGAAGTTCATCATCAGATCATGACAATATTTCTATGGGATCTATTCGGAAGTAGACTCTTTCGAACAAAAAAAGAATCATCCAAATTAATTCTTAATTGGCGGAGTACACAAAACACTGCCTCGTTGGTCTAGTGGTAGCAAGCGCGACTGCTGTGGTCTTGGGTTCGATTCCCAGGTCGGGCAAAGTGTTATTGGGTTTTTCCATCAGAAATTTCTCAGTAGCAGCCTCGGAGTCCGGATTTGTGCCCGGTTGATGGCAATAGGCTCGCCCCCTATTACGTGGGACTAAAAACATAACTGGCGAAATGTGAGTGTAATGGGTACACCTCTGCCTAACCCTTCGGGGATTACAGGCGTGATGTTATGTATGTAAAAAGAAAACATTCCGCCGATTTGAGAACCTCGTCCTTTTTGAAGTCGGTTGAAAATGTAATAAGGTAATACACTTTGTAATATGAACATACAAGTAGCCAGTAGGTATCAGATATCGTTGAATTAGTGCATTTATAAAATGGGTGATGTCATATTTCATCCATACCTACCTTAAGGTGTGACCAGACGAGACTGTCGCCGACCAGGCGATGTTATTTCATTCGGCTTGTTTTTTTTTTTATATTACGTCTGTAAATACATGTTGCTTAAATGAAATAAATTCTACTTTTGCCCGCGTTGATGTTGGTTATTGTCGTTGGTGTTTTTGGTTTTTAGCACGGAACCCTATTTTTTTTCTAAATAAAAAGTTGCTTAAATTACTCTTTATAACATAGTTATCTGCCTGATTATTTTATTTGAAAATGGTGTATTCTGTAATACTGTCAAACATAAGGAACTAATAAAAGCATTAATAAAAAATATTTTTTATAACAGTCTTTAATTTAAAATTATTACAATATTGAGTATTGGACATTGTATTGTCATCAGAACTAAAGGTGTATGCAAAATTTCAGCTCAAACGGATACCCACAAATGGTTTACAAATTTTGAAAGGACAACTTACTTACATACATAAGTACATAATAATTATATACGTACGAACAGTGCAATCTAAATAAAAGCTTGTGAAAAAAGTAATTATAATTTATTATTAGCTTTAATTTTATTTGTTTTAAGTGTATTTTATGACTGCCTCGTTGGTCCAGTGGTCGCAAGCGCGACTGCTGTGCATGAGGTCTTGGGTTCGATTCCCAGGTCGGGCAATGTGTTATTGGGTTTTTCTATCAGGAATTTCTCAGTAGCAGCCTCGGAGTCTGGATTTGTGCCCGGTTGATGGCAATAGGCTCGCCCCCTATTACATGGGACTAAAAACATAACTGGCGAAATGTGGGTGTACCTACTAATGGGTACACCTCTGCCTAACCCTTCGGGGATTACAGGCGTGATGTTATGTTATGTTATGTATTTTATGACAACCTCCAGAAATTTTGAAAAGGGTGCAATTTTGCACCTTGTAGTTTAACTGAACGATCAATCGCTGTCCGTCTGTCGTCACCTTAAGTACCTACAAGTAATACATGTTATAACTCCAAGGTACATTTTCCTCTTACATCAGCAGGATGCATTTATAATTGCTATTTTTAACTGTGTTATAAATATTACCTATTATTCGCTTCCGCAATACAAACGTATTTGCTTGAACGAAAAAATGAAGACTTTAATCATGTTATTGATAATAACGGTGTTCTTCTACATTTTGGTGATAAATATGGGTAAGTTTGTTTTATTTGTAAACTAGCGACCCGCCCTGGCTTCGCACGGGTGCTGTGTAGATACATAAACCTTCTTCTTGAATCACTCTACCTATTGGTGAAAACTGCATTAAAATCCGTTGCGTAGTTTAAAAGATCTGAGCGTACAGGCGGCGGGAAGCGACTTTGTTTTACACTAAGTAGAGAAGTTTGTTTTTAATCTCTTTATTTTATTGCGATGACCTTTATATAGAAGATATTTATATGTAACTCCAGCAGAAATTAATATTACTGCACTAGTACCTACGGTACACTTCGTAAAAAAAAAATATTCTTTAATATTTTGTGAATAGTTAAACTAAGTGCCTATTCCTTAGTAATGTGTTGAAAAACGTCGAATAAAACTCGTGAGCATTTTATCTTTACACTCTCGACTATAGGCTCGCCCCCTATTACATGGGACTAAAAACAACAACTGGCGAAATGTGGGTGTACTAATGGATACACCTCTGCCTAACCCTTAAAGGATTACAGGCCTGATGTTATGTTATGTTGCTCTCGACTATATCACGACTGCAATCCAGCTTCAACCGTAATAATACACTTTACTCACTTGTATCATATTGATACTAATAAAGTTTATCTTTTTCCACAGTTGCTGCCAGCCGTTTCATGTCAGCAAAGAAAATTATGAAGCTTTATAATCAGAACAAGACTGGTTAATAATAAGCCTGAACAGGGAATCAACAGTTCAGAGTTTAAAATTGATTAACTGTAAGCAAAATAATAAAACCGCATGGAATTTTAAATAAAAAAAATCCTTGAAATTAATTCTAAATTACTATTACCTACCCTATTTTTAACCTTTTATAAGTTTGATGTGTCTGTGTGTGTCTTTCTGTGGCATCGTAGCCCGAACGGATGAACAGAATTTGATTTTTTTTGTTTGAAAGGTGAATTAGCCGGTTGTAGAATAGAATACTTTTTATCCTTGTAATGTGTTCCCTTGAGATAATAGTTTAACTTACTTTATGGAAAGTTACTTTTAACGCGGGCGAAGCCGCGTGTAGTAGTTAGTATATTCATTTTTTTTTACTTCGACGCTAGAAAGTGACGGAACTTTTGAATAACATACAAATATAACATCACGCCTGTAATCCCCGAAAGGTTAGGCAGAGGCGTACCCATTAGTACACCCACATTTCGCCAGTTATGGTTAAGTCACATGTAATAGGGGGCGAGACTATTGCCATCAACTTTTGAATAAAAAAAGCAAATTACTTAAAATTTCTTTATTTTCGACATTGCGACGTAAAACATTTTATTGTCATATTGTGTTTTCGCTTTCATCGTTTTTAAAGTGCAAATATTTGCGGAAAGCTGCTGATAAATTAAATGCACTGAATCTGTATTTTAGACTTTGCTTGACCTGAGCTAGGAAATAATTGAGTGGTGTGAAGCATGTCTTCCAGCATTCGTTGATAGATTGAAACCTATTCCCTTCGTCTCCACAGCCATCGTATATGAATTCTTCACATTTCTTCGTATTGGTATTGTAGCTAAAACTGCAAGTTTATAAACGCCATAAATGTCAAAGGCAATTAAATGGTAATTTTGACAGTCATATTAAAAAAAAAAATGAATCTATATGTGCTCTTTTTGGTTTTGTATGGAGAAGAATGGACCAGGAAATGAAATTACCTAAATATCGACGATGAAGAGTCAATATATAATATCTAACATTTTGGCCAGAAAAGGACATAGGGTCCTTTTATCCCGAAAAACGACTGTTTCTGAGGGAAATCACATTAACGTTCTTATGATGATAGATGGCGCCACATGTTATTCGAAACATATCGAATTTTAAATTTTATTTGCGAGCGAAGCCGTGTTTTAAAGTTAGTGATAGTATATTACTCACAAGCGTCCGATGTCACTGACACTTCGGCTTTCATCACTGCAGTTTCCTTTGATGATTGGAAGTTCACAAACGTCATCATTCAAATGTATATCTAATCCAGAATCCTCATCATCATCATCTTCATCTGATGCGGAATAATCTGAAAGGAATACAGCAATGATGACGTCATTATCCTGTCAATGAAGAATTACCTTTGAAAGTGCAGCAGCTGAAGATTTTGTTTGTATGAACGTGCTAAATCTCTAGAACTACTGGTACGAAACTGAAAATTCTTTTGCTAATAAGAAGATATGTTATCCATGAGTGATATATATTTAAAAAAAATTGGGATCTGTAAGATCATGTAGACGAAGTCGCGGGCAAAAGCTAGTCTATTTATTATTTTTATTAATAGAGTGAAGATTTGTTTCTGTGTTTGTTTAAACGCTCTAATCTCTGAAACTACTAGACGAATTGTAAAAAAGGTTTTTGTAAATGATAGCTAGATTCATGAGGAATACTATAGTTTGTATAACATCACACTCCGACGCAAGGGAGCGGAGCATTAATCAAATATGTGGGTGGAAAAACCACGCGGTCGAATTCGAACGAATCTAGGCTACTAATAAAATAACTAAAAAAATATACTCACCATCGATACCATTTGACTCTAAATCATTTGTTTCAGAATTATCTATCTTGCTTATGGTTATTTTAAAACGTAATAATAAAATAACTATACAATAATAGTTTTTAAGCGTAATCATTATTTTCTGTTGTTTGTTTTCATTGCTTTAAATACATATATCTTTTTGAGCGTCAGTCACAGTCCGATAAAAAAAAAAACTTTTTTTTTAAGTAGTTAATGTTCACGGGATTTATAAATAAAATAGTTTGAAATCACCAATCCGCTTTGAGCAAGTGTGGTGATCAATGCTCTTGCCTTCTCTGTATGAGAAGAGACTTTTGCCCTGCAATGGCATAGGCTGTTATTATTTGATTCACAGGTTGTTCACTAAATTAAACAATTTATTATGACACTGGTTATTTTAAAATTAGATGCAATTTTTATTAATAGTTGAAAATACATTTTCCCAAAACATTTGCAATTCTGCAACGAGCCGCACGCTTCGTTGCGGATTAATCAGTGTTTATTTTTTCTATTTTTTTTTGTCGTACCTTTTCTTTATACATCCTGTTTTTTTTCATATGGTAAATGTTGACCAAACGATAGCTAAGTAGAACTGAAAAGGTTTTTTTTTGTTTGTCGGTTTAAACCCGCTAATCTCTGGTACTTCCAAACGGATTGGAAAAAATCTTTTTGTATATGACAGCCAGATACATAAGGAATAGTAAAAGCTATATAACATCACGCTACGAGCTACGGGAGCAGTGCAGTAACCAAAGATGTATTTGAACACGGTTGAAAAAAACCAACTAATTGCAAGGAGCAGCCGCAGTAGTAAGCATAAGGGCACATGATTATTCGGTGTTACACTTTTCGAAGTCATGCAAAGGTAACATTCCGATTTTGGCGACCGCGACCGATAACCGCTACCAGCGACCGCGACCAGTGACCGCGACTCACTGCTTAGTATGAATATTTTGAATATATGGAACCCTAAACAACGCACGCGACCACAGTTCGCGCGACCTGGTCGCGGTCGCCTATCGCGGTCGTTGGTCGCGGTCGCCAACATTGGAATGTTACCTTAACCCACTAATAATACAAGGTCTCATTTCGTGTCGAACTTTTGAAAATGCTTGTAGAGTGTGAAATTTTTATCAAAATATTTTCCAAAAACACACACATGCTGTATATCGATGTTTACATTTCCATTGTTAACGGAACTGCAATATGTATGCCACGACTGCTGAGCGTGGGGATCTTGGTTTAATTCCCGAGTCGGGCAAAGTGTTGATGGATTTTACATGAGATGGCCCGCTGCCCGTGGAGATCTGGGTATTTTTTTGGAAAATCCACCGAGAACGTCGATAATTTTGCGTCCGTGCGAAGCCGGGAAGGTTTGCTAGTTTAAAATAAAACAAAAAACAACTCAAAATACTAAACTATATTCGTTTGACCAGTCAATACGTATTGTACTAAATTTAAAAACTGGTTCACCCCCACCACAGCTGGTGAGCAAGCAGTCACACATTGCGCGTACGTCGCGAACCTGTTGGTGTTGCCGCCACAGCCAGAATACGTGAACTGGACACAGTTGCCGCTGTTTATGTTGTATCCATACCTGGAAACGAGAAAGTAATTTTTTTAATGCAAAGTCAAAGTCAAAGTCAAAGTCAATGTCAAAGTCAAAAAATGTAATTTTGTTTGCCCATTAAAAGGTACTTTTGTAAGTTATATACAAGAAAACACAACATCACGCCTGTAATCCCCGAAGGGTTAGGCAAAGGTGTATCCATTAGTACACCCACATTTCGCCAGTAATGTTTAAGTCTCATGTAATAGGGGGCAAGCCAAATGCCTTGAACCGGGCACAAATCCAGACTCCGAGGCTGCTACTGAGACTGATGGAAAAACCCAATAACACTGCCCGACCTGGGAACTTAACCCTAGACTTCATGCTCAGCAGTCGCGCTTTGCGACCACTAGACCAATGAGGCAGTCTAATGATAATAAAGGTAGAATACTTTTTTTTTGTAGAGGAATAAGGAAAATGCTTAATTATAAAAATAGCACACAGTCTTACCTGATAGTAGGAGTCGATAGAAGAGATAGTACACCGCAGTTGCCAGGATCAACTGGCAGTCGACAGGAAGCACCTGAAAATAAACTGAAGATCAAGTACAGGTCGAGAGTACAATCTCAGGGATTTTAATTTGTCAAATCCGACGTTTAAACAAACATACAAATTATTTATGGCTTCATTATATTCGTTATTTTAACATGTAGTTACGATAGTCACAGACTTATTTAAAAAAAAAATGCAAAAAAATATCGAATCGAAATGGAATTCGAATATTTAAAAAAAAACTAAAACTAAATGGCATCAAAAAAATCAACCACATCGCCGTTAACTAGTAATGTGCCCAAACGACTGGCCGCATTGCTATGTTGGATGGCAATCCTAAGGTGGCACACACATGGCACCGCACACCACTGCGGTAGGCGGTGAAGCGCCGACTACGGTACGCAGCGGTGTGCGGTGCCATGTTAATCGCCTTAGCATTGCCATCCAACGTTACATAATAATTATTATAATATTAGATAATTGTAAAGATTTGTACATACCACTTATTTGCTGTGTATTTGTCATACTGATGAGAGTCAAAAAGGTGCAAATACACCAAACCGTCGACATTTTTTAAATGAAATAAAATTGCAGTTTTAATAAGAATCTTTCAAAAACAAAATATAGAGATTAAAAAAAACAAAAGACAAAACTATTGTTTGACTATCCCTGTTCGTTTATTTGGACTAATATCTAAAAAAGGACTGCGATTTTCGATTTTTATTCACTTCCACTTTTTTTTTTGTATTTTTCTTGAACTTGTCAGTAATCCCCTGATTCCTAAAGAAGATTAGCTGAAAGTTAAGTAACGACTTGTATAAATACCAATTGTTTCAAGTAGTTTCTCGAAAAAATTGTCACAAGGCTAGTAAGTAACATTGATACTATTTTACACAGAGTAAGAAGAAATGGAGTGCTTACTGATTAAACAGGTGAGCTGAAGTAACAAAGGAACGCTGGTTCGCTAACGAGGTTCTGTCCATAATCGGGAATGAGAGTACTTGGGTTGCTGTCAGCTTCTTCTGAAAGAGAAGGACGCTTTTTCTTTTCACCTAACTCGCAGCAGAAGCAGAGGGCACCGAAGGGCGCTATACGATCACCGGCTCGTGCGAAAAATTCCGCCTTCCGTATTAAGTCCACCTTCATACTGTGTATCTTTACATGTGTGTGTGTGCGTGTGTTTGTGTGTGTGTGTGTGTGTGCGTGTGTTTGTGTGTGTGTGTGTGTGCGTGTGTTTGTGTGTGTGTGTGTGCGTGTGTGTGCGTGTGTGTGTGTGTGCGCGCGTGTGTGTGTGTGTGTGTGTGTGTGCGTGTGTGTGTGTGTGTGTGTGTGTGTGTGCGTGTGTGTGTGTGTGTGCGTGTGTGTGTGTGTGTGTGTGTGTGTGTGTGTGTGCGTGTGTGATGTTTTTTACAGTTTGAAAAATAAATATAATACATTAATTAATAAGTGACGAGCCTATTGCCATTAACTGGGAACAAATACAGACTCCGTATCTTTTTTTATATTCTTTTTTTAAGTGTGTTTAACACACACACACACACACACACACACACACACACATGTTTTACACTTTAAAGAAGAATAAAGAATGTGGAAAAAAACGTTAAAAATCTACTTACTTTGGGTTTACGGGTGGTAGCACTCCATTTTATATTGAATCATTCCACTTGGGTAGGGTTTTCATTTAAATCACTAACACTGGAAAAAGACTTCAAAAAACTCAGGACATTTGGGTAAAATTGGGATATATTTTTCCCGTACATTAGGCCACAAAAAAAAAACCAGAAAAAAAAAATACAATAAAAAAATAAACAGTTTTTTTTAAATTATGTATTTTATTTTATTGCTTTTCTTCATTTCAAATAATTGGCATGTCCATGACGGTCACTTTTGAGAATCCCTTCCGGACGACCCCGGACACTAGACAACTAGGACAAATCCGAGGAATCACGGACGCGTGGTTCCCCTACACTTAAGGTCACCGCACAGACCATTTATAATAATTTGACATAATTGTTACTTAATAGCCCTAATTAAGTAATGGATTAAGGAAATTATGTACATTTTTACGGTTTTTAATGAGGATTTTTGAAATAAACAATGAAACGAGGAAAATTAAGTCAATGAGTTTGTCATTATTCCTTTTATTTATTATTTGTTTGAATTAAAAAATAATTATCCTTATTTATAAAAATCTATCCGGCAGTATTTGCGTGATGCTCTAACAAACAAACAGACGAAAATTAAAATAAAAAAATGTTTTCGGCGTTAGTATCATTTACCTACCTAAAAATATCAAAATTAAATGTACAGTTTTGACTTCGCTACCATTTTATTATATGTATAGATTCTACTAGCGACCCGTCCCGACTTCGCACGGGTACAATGTAGATACATAAACCTTCTTCTTGAATCACTATATCTATTGATGAAAACCGCATTAAAATCCGTTGCGTAGTTTAAAAGATCTAAGCGTACAGACGGTGGAAAGGGACTTTGTTATACAGGGTCATTGAAAATTATGAAAAAAATCGAAATTTTTTTTTCGCATGATTTGAGGGTTGGTCTCATAGTAAAAGTTGTTCATAATTGATGAAAGTAAAGCAAGACTTTTGAGTTAAAAGAAACTTTTATTTTTATTAATTTACAAAATAAGAATCGCACACGTGACTAAGTCCAATTGCAAGAGAGTGCGCCTACTTAAGAACAGTTGACACGGAGTAGTGCACATTGCTATTATAAATGTCGCAGGCGTTTTCGTTCATCTCATATTCCATCAATAATGATGAGTACAATGACCCCTTTTCACGTTTCTGGTATATTTTCAAAGACCCTGTATACTACTTGTATGTAGAGATTTTTACCTATTGTAGGTTTACCTATATTTTTTACAAATAAAACTTCGACTTTTAACTAAATTACTATTTTAATTATGTTATTAATTCAAGTATTGAAGAATAATGTCAGTTCTATTTCTTCCGCTGCGGAAGCTAGATTTAATTATAATTAAGACTGTACCTACATTACTTTAAACTAATTAACTTAAACACAAAACTTTATAAAATATTAATAGAATAAATAATAATTATGTACAATTTATAAAAAAAAACATCATAAATCTCCTCCGCACGCTGTCAATGGGGCAATAACCTAAATGGCTGGCAGCATTGCCACGTTGAATGGCAAATGCTGATTCTACAGTCAACCAAAGACCTAGGTACCCAGAGTCGTCAGATATCGTTGAAGTTTTCTTAGAAACCGATGGATGTCTTCGATTGAAACTTAACTTAATTAATGAACTGTTTATTATCTACTTTTTAAATTTAATTACTTTAAAAAACACTCATCGTTTTCCAAGAAAACAGCAACTATAATATGAATTGAAATATGTTATGAGTAGTATAATAGTTTTTATTTCTTTGTTTCTAACTATAAGTGACGACCCTGGGGGCTTAGACAAAGTAACATCGCTTCGTCGATTGACCACGTGATTTAACGCGGCTTATGTCAATCCCATACATTTTAGTCTTTGATGTGGTCATCGCTTTGTCGATTGACCACGTGATATAACGCGGCTTATGTCAATCCCATACATTTTAGTCCTTTCTAACTTCGTTATCGTTTTGAAATTGTTACTTTGTCAAAGCCCCCAGCATATCTATCTCTTTTGTTGACACGCAAACATACATTATTTCTCATTTTTCCATTACACATAGACAACGCTATAATTAATTTTTTTGGGATTTTTATGACCACGCTTGCATTTTTTATACTTTGTTCTGTACTGGCACTTTTTTGTCTTAGGACAATATTTGACCTTGACCTTGCATAGTTTTGTTGTTTTCGGACGGCGTGTTGGCCTTTGTGTTGTTGTTGTAGTTGTTGTGGTTGTTGACGGACGGCTTTTTGCCAAATTGTACGCGTTAATGATCACTCCAGATGGCATCATGTTTACCATTTGATCGTAAGGATCGGGATGGGTACCTAAAAAAGTTGGAACAGAATAAATTAGCAAGTAGGTACTTTTTTCAGGATTCCACAGGTGTCAAAAGGATATCCGAAAATTATCAAGACTGCACATCTTTTGAACCTCAATAGGCTGACACTTTAATGTTCACACAGTGTGTATAATTTTTTGTCGTAATTTTTATGTTCACTTAAACTATTATTATTTTGTTAAATGATATTAATTGATTTAACTTGTAAAGTTAACACTATGTTACTGTGCCCTAATAGGGTCCATGACTGGAATTTAGCTTTAAGCATTCTGTAACATCTTTTTACACACATGGTATGTAATAAATAATTATGAATATGAATAACAGCAGAACATAATATCACGCTTTTAATCCCCGAAGGGTTAGGCAGAGGTGGAACCATTAGTACACCAGTATTTCGTCAGTTATGTTTAAGTCCAATGTAATAGGGGACTAGCTTATTGCAATCAACCATGTCATAAATCCAAACTCAGAGGCTGCTACTGAGAAATTCCTGATGGAAAAACCTAATAACACATGGCTCGACATGTTAGTTATGTCATGCATATAGTCATGCATTAGTTTAAAATATAAATATTGTATTCACTTTATGGGGCCCGATTTTGATTATTTTTTAACATTATAAAATCGTGGCCCTTGCCGGTTCCCCCTGTCATAGGCCACCCGGGGTCATGGCCCCCCTTCTTCTTCTTCTTTTCGTGTGGGCAGTAAGGTCTACGACCCCACACACCCTAGTGTCAGAGTTTCTAAACCGCCTCAAGAGCCTCTGACATGGTTTGAGTGGAACAGTAAAGTCCAGGTTTCCTCACGATGTTTTCCTTCACCGATGCCAGTGATGTCCAAGATAAACTTTAGAAAGTACATATGAATTGAAAAGATCTCATTGGTACTTGCCCGGTTTTTAACCTAGTCGCTCTCGAGGTAGAATAAATGTGGTTTTTAGAAATGAAATAAGTCTCTTAATATCCGTAATTTTTAGGAAAACTTACTGTTGTAAGGACTGCGTGGTGACTCCGGTATTGACTCGTCAGGTGTTGACTTGGGACGTGTTGCTGTCGGCTCCGGATGTATTACTAACACGTCGGAACTAGTGACTGTCGGCTCGGGATGTATTACTAACACGTCGGAACTAGTGACTGTCGGCTCCGGGTGTATTACTAACACGTCGGAACTTGTTGCTGTCGGTTTTGGACGTTTAAATCTCGGCCTGCGATGTCTAAATCTCTGCTTACGACGTTTCCGTATTGACTGGCGACGTATCAGTGCTCTCTTGAGTCGTTCATGTACTTGTGGACGAGGCCTTGTAGTAGCCATTTTGTGTGATGGCAGAGCCAATTTATTTTGAATTATGTCAGCAGAAATTTCGGGATTTTGTGTTGAATACGAACCTAAAAACATGTGAAATGAATATAAATTAGTGGAAGTAATAATGCTAGCTTATTATAACACTGCAGAGTAATAGCCTCTTTTCATACAGAAAAGGAATGAGCATTAATCACAACATTTATAAATCTATATATAAAAGACGAAGTCGGGTTATTTGCACTATGGGATATTGATATACAGGGATATTGATAACAGAAATATGAAAAATCAGTATATATCAGTGTATACCCAGCAAAATTATAGATCACTAGCTTTTACCCGCGACTTCGTCCGCGCAAAAATAAAATAAAATATAGCCTATGTTACTCGCAGATAATGTAGCTTTCTAATGGTGAAAGAATTTTTAAAATCCGTCCAGTAGCTGTGAGTTTATCGATTACACACAAACAAACAACACATACATAAACATAATCCCCGAAGGCAGAGGTGTACCCATTAGTACACCCACATTTCGCTAGTTATGTTTTGAGTCCCATGTAATAGGGGGCGAGCCTATTGCCATCAACCGGGCACAAATCCAGACTGCAAGGCTGCTACTGAGAAATTCGTAATGGAAAACCCCAATAACACTTTGCCCGACCTGGGAATCGAACTCAAGACATCATGCACAGCAGTCGCGCTTGCGACCACTAGACCAACGAGGCAGTAAAAACAAACAAACAAACAAAAATTTTTCCGCTTTTGGTTGGTCCCTTACTTAAAGCTGTTCATAACGATAAGTACAATGACCCCTTTTCATATTTGTGGTTTATTTTTTTTATAACTCTGTATACTCAAGAACGGCTAAACCAATTCCAATGATCTTTGATTTTTGCGTGGTACTTATGCTGATTGTACTACAATCAAAGCGAATTTTCCTTTCAGGATGGCTCTACGGCGCCTCAAGGCATCGCGACGCACTGTTTGGGAAACCTTGTTCAAATTGAAAGAAATTATTTGACTTTGTATAAAAAAAATATTACTTACGCAAGTTTCTTCTTGTATTCAGAAGTGTAATTAATTTTCCATTTCCCTCGTATTGGCGGCTTGATTGTACAAACGTGGATATGAACATTATAAACATTATTTTCATGTTTGTCTGTTTGTGTGCACTACTGATAACATTTTGTTTATGATTGAAAAGCTGTAATTTAAAACATTATATATGTAGTAATGTACAATGAGAGGAGATGCTATTAAGGCGCTGTTCTACTGCGGCGCACGTGCACGCTGCACACGTTGCCTTTTTTTCTTATTGTAAATGAAAATATTGCTCCACACAATAGGAATTTCTCCTGCATCGTAGGTACGTAACCACGTAAAGACACGAGCTAAAACAAGTATACACTTAACAACATTACGTAGCTATTTTCTTCGAATATATTGATTGTAATGTCTTGTTTTTAGGAATATAGTATTTTGAATTCAATATTACTATGAAATAGGTCTTATATCAAAGTTAAAACCATTATTTCACAAGAAATTCGCTTTTGAATTGTGGTAAAAGTATAGGTACTTGTTTTTGCTCGTGACTGGTACATATACGATCAGCCAGACCCTGAACAACTATCTGTAAGCCAACTAAGCTTCTTTAAGTATGAAAATGTAGTGTAATGACCTCCACTGCTGGCCACGAATATGCTACGCGGTTGGTGACGTCATTTATACGCGTGGCTTGCTTGGGTATGTGACTCATGCATTTCAACTCTGCGCACGCTATACACGCGGCCCACAATTGCTGCGTTGCATGTGCACACAGTTGCTACGCACTTTTGTGGTGTTTATCTTTCCACAGCAACGCATATGGTGCATGAATGTTAACTCACGGCTACGTGCAGTTCAGCAGCCATGGTTGACATAAATATTCATGCATTCAATATACTTTAGTGTAAACGTTGAGACGCGTGATCTGATTCGCGGATACCTACACCTAACGTGGACGTGCACATCGTGCATCATGTGCACCGCAGTGGAACAGCACCTTTAGGGTCACACAGACTCATGATCGAACAGTTTTCATTTATTAATTGATTATGAACTTAAAGCAACAGGAATACAGTTGAAAATAGAGTAATTGTGAGCGAAATAATAAATATTGTTCAAAAATATACCGTGCATACAATTTTCAACTCTATCTCTGTTGGCTTTTGGTTCATTATCGATTGATAAATGAAAGTCGTTTTATGGATTGTTAGAGGCGACAAGTATTCATAGATTTATTCATTAGCAATCAATTGGACAATGATAACTAAATTAGGAACAATATGTTTGTAATTCAAAAGAAAGGAAATTTGATTGTTTTATTTTTATTTTTAAAGGTCAATTGTCATTGTAAAAATATAGTAATAATTATAATATTGTTTATTACCCTTTTATTATAACACGAACATCACGCCTGTAATCCCCGAAGGGTTTAGCAGAGGTGTACCCATCAGTACACCCACATTTCGCCAATTAGATATGTTTAAGACCCGTGTAATAGAGAGCGAGCCAATTGCTTTCAACTAGGCACAAATCCAGACTCCGAGGCTGCTACTGAGAAATTCCTAATGGAAAAACCCTATAACACTTGCCCGACCTGGGAATCGAGCCCAAGACCTCATGCTCAGTAGTCGCGCTTTACGATCACTAGACCAACGAGGCAGTCAATATTATAAATGCGACAGTAAGTTTGTTTATTACTTTTCCTCTCAGAAACAGTACCTACTTTTTTTCTGGAAGATGGATGTTTAGCGGTTTAGGGCGTGAAAAGGTACCTACCTACCAAGCAAACAATCGTACTTTCGTCCTTCTAACATAAGTAATTTTATTTATTTAATGCACAATATAGGTACAACACTACATAGTTAACGAAGTCGCGGGCAAAAGCTAGTATAATATAAATGCGAAATTAATTTTGTTTGCTTGAAACTGGTCTATAAATCACAAATTCTACTCTTTAGGTACATTTCAGTCATGATTTGAAACACACGTGGCGCCATCTATTATCATAAAAACGTTATTGTTGTCCTCTATGAGAATAGTACTTTTTTTCGGAATTTAAGACACCTATTTCCGTTTTATACGTATTTTCCATAAGCGAGAGCTAAACTCCAAATTATAACTTTTTACTCAGCTATTCAGTCGAATTTGTAATTGTCCCTTTTGCACGCCGATCGCTCGCAGGACGCAGCGATAGTTTCTTCTAAGACGATTAACACACGGTACACCGCACGACCGCAGAGGTGCGCGGTAACATAACATCACGCCTGTAATCCCCGAAGGGTTAGGCAGAGGTGTATCCATTTAGTACACCCACATTTCGAAGGTTATGTTTTTAGTCCCATGTAATAGGGGGCGAGCCTATTGCCATCAACCGGGCACAAATCCAGACTCCGAGGCTGCTACTGAGAAATTCCTGATGGAAAAACCCAATAACACTTTGCCCGACCTGGGAATCGAACCCAAGACCTCATGCACAGCAGTCGCGCTTGCGACCACTAGACCAACGAGGACCTAATTTTCAAAAATCGAATTATTTATTTAAACTTTATGCAACAAAAGTACAAAGGCGGACTTAATGCCTTAGACATTCCCTTACAGCCAACCAAAGGTTGTGAAGAGATAACATGGTAGTTGCAAAATATACGCTAATAATTATTATTACAAGCTTTTATTCAGCGTGGTGTGCTGGCGCTGCTGCTGCGGCTGCAGAAAACCTCAAACGGCGTAAGTATAGTACCCTTTCAGGTAACTATATTTTCGAGCCGTTTGGGGTGGAAACTCTCGGGTCGTGGGGTCCGTGTGCCTATGGCCTTTTCAAGGAGTTGTTCCGGGGCCACGGTATCCTGTTAAGACGTCCCGCAACCCCGGCAGGGGAAAGTGCAATAATATTCAAACTGGTCAATCGAACACTGGGAAGTGGGTCAAAAACTTGTAAGATAGATGCAGTTCCTATGATCACTTTTCAGCTCCATCGTCAGATCAGCTCTGTGACATCAATATATTGCATTGTCACGCAAATTACACATTTATGCAAAATTTCAGCTCAATCTAACATCGGGAAGTGCGTCAAATTTAACTTGTAAGATTTGATCGACCGCCACAGACACAGGGACAGGTGAAAGTAAATAAAAGCAAGTAAATTTTTTTTTACATTTTATTGTTGAAGTTTTAATAGGTAAAGAAGAAAAAGATAAATAAAATTTACAGCAACTTGTTTTTTTTTAATTAATATAAGTCTGAAATTGCCAATCCGCCTTGAGCAAGCGTGGTGATGACTTTCTCAATGTTGGTTTCCAAGTTGCTTCTGAAGAAGGAAAGCACTATCCATTTTTCCATGATCTTATGGTTTGTGAAGAAGGTTGACTATGTGTCCCTCCCCGAGGAATCCCAATAGGGGGGTTCGCATCTAGAAAAATAAAAAACAAAATTAAGTGTCGATAGTAAGTAAATATTTTTTTAAAAAAACAACATCGCATCTGGAATCCCCGAATGGTTAGGCTGAGCTGTACCCATTAGTACATCCACATTTCGCCAGTTATACTTAATAGCCATTAGCACAAATCCAGACTCCGAGGCTGCTACTGAGAAATTCATGCTGGAAAAACTCAATAACAATTCATCAACCTGGACATAGTACCCAAGACCTCATGCTCAGCAGTCGCGCTTTGCGACCACTAGACCAACGAGGCCGTCCACCGGACACCGGATTATTCAACAATATAAACTTAAGCTACCTCTTGGATGTCTTCTTACATGTCCACAGCTCGCTAAAGCGAAAACACAGAATAAAAACAATACAAATATGATTCTCATGATTCTAATGTCGTACGTGCGAGCTAGAATAACGATTTGTTAGTTATGTTGTTTTAAATGCAGTTTCCAGCTTTATATATGTAGGAGAAACAATACTGTGTCATCACCACAAATATGAGAACAATGGTAAAGTAACTAAATTAGATATTAGATACAATCATTTTATTATAAATATAATATTATAATAATCCTTATTAATATTATAAATATCTGTCAGTCTGTCTGTGTGTTACGCTATCACGACTTAACCACTTCTTCTTCTTTCTTCTTCTTCTTCTTTGTCGTGTAAGTAAGGTCTTACGACCCCACACTAGGGAGTGTCAGAGTTGCTAAACCGCCTCAAGGGCCTCTGACATGGTTTGAGTGGAATAGTACCGATGCCAAAGATGTCCAAGATGAACTTTAGAAAGTACATATGAATTGGAACTGAACTACATACGTAAACTCACGCCTTTTTACCATGGGGATGGGCAGAAAACACAGAACGCCAGCTGCTACGATCCTTACATACTCCTTTCGCCTCATCCACGTTCATACAAGCACGCCGGCTACGGGTACTGCGCACCTGGCCTTTCTGAAGAACCTCACCGATAAGGTCAGGTCACTGAACTGGTTTAAATAATATAACAAGTTGGTATTAAATTTAAAAAATAGGATAAGGCAAGGTAGGGTAGGGTAGGGTAGTAGGGTATAGGGTATTTTTATCCCTGAATAATTTACCGTTCCTGTAATAACATAAAAGCTGAAAAAATTTTGTTTGTGTAAGCGCACATATCTCTAGAACTACCAATCGGATTAATAAAATTCTTTTTGTATATGATAGCCAGATTAATGAGAAATAGTAAAGGCTGTACGACCCACAAAGGCGGAGCAGTAACCAAAGACGTAACTAGACATGGGTGAAAAAAACCGCGGACAAAGTCGCAGGGAACAGCTAGTGCGTAGATAACAATATAGTGCAAAAATAAATAGGGAAGATTGTATTGTTTACGTGTTACTATAATTTATTTTAGTGTTCGATTGTGCCGTCATTAGTGTGTAAATAGAATAGGTCAGGGTTTCTCAAACATTTGGATAAAAAGGTCGGACACCCTACATTATTGAGGATTTTGTGTCTTACTTTAGTTAGTATTAATAGGTACTACAAAAAAAAAAGCATTTTTATCAAGCTTTTTTTATTATTACCATAAATCTTATTAAATTATAACAAAAGCCATTCAAGCTGGACACCGTTTATTTTGGCTGGACACGCTATTAAAAAGCCTAACTATGTCCGACTATATCCGGACGCCATTTTTTTTTTTTTTTTTTTACCGATGGGAAATCATCAAATGACTTCCCCCGGGAAGGAGTGTCAGACTTTTACTGACTAAAACCCATCCATGTTCCTTCTTGTGCCCTTTGCGTTCCGGGGGCGCGGTATCTCTTTCGAACAACCCGCAGCCCCGGCAGGCATCGGCCCTTAGTGGCCCCTTCAATTGTTTGCTGACATCTCTTTGAGGCGCGCGTGGAACACGAACGCGCCGTCGACACGGTACGCGCCGTCGACACGGTATCCGGACGCCTGGCAATGCTAGTCGCGACGCTCTGGGACGTCGTGGAGCTCTTCCAAACATCAGCACAGACAGTGAGGAGCGTAGAAGATAGGATTTTATAAGCACTCAAAAATCAACTTTAAATTATTAGAATAAAGAGCAGTATGCGTAAATCTGCCAAAACATGGACTTTTAAGAGATAGCCCTGGACAATCAATACTATTTGAAATTTCTGGTGGAAAAACCCAAAAACACTCAGCCCGACCTGGGAATCGAACCAAAGACCTCATGGTCAGCAGTCGCGCTCTGTGACCACTGGACGAGCGAAGTAGTTGCTTCTATAGGAAAGGCGTCGCAAATGTAAGTACAATATGAATAGGGAGCAAGGACGGATCCAGCATTCAAGTCAGGGGGGGGGGGTCTTAATAAGATCTAGTCAGGACAGGCTCCGTTTCGATTATAATAATAAAAAATAATATAAAATAATAATAATTCTAATTACAAGAAAATAGGGATCCTTCCTTGGCTCAGACAGAGTGGAGCGCAGCGGACAGGATTTTATTAAGGCACTCGAAAATCAACTTTAGACTTTTTAGAATTTAGATCATATATGTGTGAACCTGCCAAAAAATAGTCTTTTCAAAGATTGTGGTCAGCCCTTTTTTTTGGGGTGGTAAAAATCATCAAATGCTGTCATCAATCGTCAAATTGTCAGGTTTTTACTGACTAAAAATCCACCCTGTTCCTTCTGTTAGTAGCTCTTTGAGTTCCGGGGCCGCGGTATTCTGTTAAGACGTCCCGCGACCCCGGATTGTGGTTGGTAAGGCCTCAGGACTATAAATATGATTTTGACAATTTTAAAGTAGGGCAGGGGAAATAGGGAGCTGCGGTATAAAAAACTTTGGGAAACTTTGGAATAGTTAGATATTTTAAACTATTTTATTTTAAGTAATTATTTTACAAGGAAAACCAAGAATTACACAATATACATGGCATGGATGTTACAATACAATAGATTGTAATCATAACTATTTATCCACATAACTATTACAAATTCAAATTGAAAGGAAAAGCAAAACAATTAAACATACAAGTTGTCTCAAATCTTATTCTTATAATAATGACAAAGCAAAGAAAAAAGTCACAAAAAATAAAAAAATAGTTTAGGAAGCTTCTGTTATAAACTATTATTAAGGTGGGTGTACCATGGAACACTAACAAACAAGCTACTATAATTTAAAAAATTCAAAAACACGACTGCAAGAATTGCACATATTTGTACTTTGTTTACACGACACTTTTTTTTACGAGGTTTTTTATTTACAGTGTTATATATTTTTTAAATCTACTTGTCAAATTCTAGACGATAAACATAGACACGACCGGATTCATAAAAAAAAAATTGAGGCTGGTATTAATTTACGTTTTAAAGTGACTACACAGGATTCTTTTTATTTTTAACTAGCCTATGTTACTCGGAACGATGCAAGGATTGTAACGATACCCCATACATACAAATCGGTTCAGACGTTTAAAAGTTATGGTGGAATAAAGAATCTCACATACATACATACATACATACATACATTAACCCTGAACACATAACTAACACTCCTTTTTTTGGGGCAGTCGTGTAATAAACAGCTTTTGTTTATTTACTGGATAAATGAAACTAACAAATCTTCTTCTCTTCTTTATCGTGTGGGCAGAAAGGTCTTTCGACCCCACACACCCTAGTGACAGAGTTTCTAAACCGCCTCAAGGGCCTTTGACGTGGTTTGAGTGGAACAGTAAGTCCAGGTTTCCTCACGATGTTTTCCTTCACCGATACCAGTGATGTCCAAGATAAACTTTAGAAAGTAGACGAGAGGTGTGCATTATGGAGGCACAAACATCCACCCCCTCCACACTTCATTACTCAGGAAGAACATCTTCTCCCTGGTTGTGAACTGCAGTGGCCAATCTGGGAATCTCTTAACTGGCAACTAGCTGGCAACTAGCTGTTTACATACATTTCAATTGGACTGCGCACACAGAGCAACTCCGAGTTTCGAGTTGCGGCAATCGTCAACAGTTTTCAGTTGCTGCAATCGATGACTAAGTTAGTTGCTAGTTGCCGCAACTAGCAACTTTTAAATATTGTACCGGTTTTTAAAGTTGCCGGTTTCCTCAACCGTCAATCGCAACGCTTCGGGCGATTTCACACCCTCCCTCCCTCTCCGTGTGCCCGGCAATGCCAGTGTCGCTATGGCAACGGCATACGGCAACTCGACTATGAAAGTTGCTCACAAATGGGAAACTTTGTCAAACTTTTACTGACTAAAAAACCATCCTGTTCCTTTTGTTGCCCTTTACGTTCCGGGGCCACGGTATCCTGTTAAGACGTCCCGCAACCCCGGCAGGGGAAAGTGTAATAATATTCAAACTGGTACATCGAACACTGGGAAGTAGGTCAAAATCTTGTAAAATTTATGCAGTTCCTATGGCCACTCTTCGGCTCCATTATCAGACCAGCTCTGTGACGTCAATATATTGCATTGTCATGCAAATTACACATTTACGCAAAATTTCAGCTCAATCTAACATCGGGAAGTGGGTCAAATGTAACTTGAAAGATTTGATCGGCCGCCACAGACACAGGGACAGGTGAAAGTAAATAAAAGATTATAATCAAATTTTACATTTTATTGTTGAAGTTTTAATAGGTAAAGAAGAAGAAGAATAGATAAATAAAATTGACAGCAACCCGGATTTTTAATTAAGATAAGTCTGAAATTGACAATCTGCCTTGAGCAAGTGTGCTGGTCTGGCTTGCTGTATTTTGGTTTGCAAGCTGCTTCTCAAGGAAGAAAGTACTATCCTTTAATCCATGATCCTATGATTACTGAAGCAGGTAAATCTTGTGTCTGTACCCGAGCAATGCCCTTAGGGGGGGGGGCATCTAAAAAAATAAAAAACAAAATTAAGTGTCTGTAGTAAGTTTTTTTTTTCAAATAAACATAATGATGAAATAAATCACGTCTGTAATCCTAGAAGAGTAAGGCTGAGGTGTACCCATTAGTACACCTACATTTCGCCAGTTGTGTTTAAGTCCCATATACTTAATAGCCATTAGCACAAATCCAGACTCCGAGGCTGCTACTGAGAAATTCCTGATGGAAAAACTCAATAACACTTTGCCCGACTTGGAAATTGTATCCAAGACCTCATGCTCAGCAGACGCGCTTTGCGACCACTAGACCAACGAGGCTGTCCACCGGACACCGGATTATTCAACAATATAAACTTAAGTTACCTCTTGGATGTCTCCTTACGTGTCCACAGCTCGCTAAAGCGAACATAAAGAATAAAAACAATACAAATATGATTCTCATGATTCTAATGTCGTACGTGCGTGCTAGAATATCGGTTTGTTAGTTATGTTGTTTTAGATGCAGTTTCCAGCTTTATATATGTAGGAGAAACAATACTGTGTCATCACCACAAATATGAGAACAATGGTAAAGTAACTAAATTAGATATTAGATACAATCATTTTATTATAAATATAATATTACAATAATTCTTATTAATATTATAAATGCGAAATTCTGCCAGTCTGTCTGTCTGTTACGCTATCACGACTTTACCACTTCTTCATCATTCTTCTTCTTCTTTGCAGTAAGCAAACCCCTACGACCCCACACAGCTTAGTGTCAGAGTTTCTAAACCGCCTCATGGGCCTCTGAAATGGTTTGAGCGGAACAGTAAGTCCAGGTTTTGTCACGATGTTTTCCTTCACCGATGTCCAAGATGAACATATGAATTGAACTTCATCACTGAACTGCATACGTAAACTCACCCCTTTGTTTCATGGGGATAGGCAGAAAACACAGAACGCCAGCTGCTACGATCCTTACATACTCCTTTCGCCTCATCCACGTTCATCAAGCACGCCGGTTAGCGGTACTGCGCATCTGACCTTTCTGAAGAACCTCACCAATGAGGTCAGGTCACTGAACTGGTTTAAATAACATAACAAGTTGGTATTAAATTTAAAAAATAGAATAAGGCAGGGTAGGGTAGGGTAGGGTAGTAGGGTATAGGGTATTTTTATCCCTGAGTTTTTTGTTCCTGTGATAACTTTGAAGCTGAAAAATTTTTGTTTGTGTAAGCGCGCATATCTCTTGAACTACCAATCGGATTAATAAAATTCTTTTTGTATATGATAGCTAGATTAATGAGAAATAGTATAGGCTATATAACATCACGCTACGACCCACAGGGGCGGAGCAGTGACCAAAGATATAACTTGATACGGGTGAAAAAAACCACGGACAAAGACGCAGGGAACAGCTAGTGCGTAGATAACAATATAGTGCATAAATAAATAGGGAAGATTGTATTGTCTACGTGTTTTTATAATTTATTTTAGTGTTCGATTGTGCCGTCATTAGTGTGTAAATAGAATAGGTCAGGGTTTCCCAAACTGTGCGTCGCGACGCTCTGGGACGTCGTGGAGCTCTTCCACGCATCAGCACAGACAGAGGAGCGCAGAGGATAGGATTTTATTAACACTCGGGCCGGACGGGCCTGTTGGTCTAGTGGTTAGCGGCCCTGACTGCTAAGCCTGAGGTCGTGGGTTCGATTCCCACTCAGGACAAACTTTGTGTGATGAACATGATTGTTAGTTCTGTGTCTGGGTGTGATTTATCTATAATATGTATGTACATATATAATATAAGTATGTATATCAGTTGTCTGGTTACCATAACACAAGCTCTGCTTAGCTTGGGATCAGATAGCCGTGTGTGTGTTGTCCCAAGATATTTATTTATTTATTTTTATTTACTCGCAAATAGAAAAAAAGAAAGAAAAAACTGTTCATTCACGCGAAAATGACGCACAAACATAAGAGAAAAATTAAAAATTGTACACATAAACAAATAAAAATAAATAACAAACAAATTAAAAAATTCTCAATTTTTTGCAAATATTTACTCATCTTCCTAGTTCGGCGTGCTGTGCTGGCGCTGAAAATGCGGCTGTAGTAACGGCGTAAGTATAGTACCCTTTCTGGTAACTATATTTTGAGCCGTTTGCGGTTGAAACTTGAAACCCACGGGTTGTGGGGTCCGTGTACCCATTGCCTCTTCAAGGAGTTGGCCAAATGGTTGGTTGACACTTACCGTGACACAAAGGATGGTTATTACTTTGACCCGAGGTTAAACATTGCCATCCAACGTGGCAATGCGGCCAGTCTTCTGTCTCTTTTGCTGATTGTATTTTTTTTGTAATTAAGCTCGCAAATCAACTATGAAATTATTGGAATAAAGTGCATATATGCGTGAACCTCCCAAAAAATAGTATTTTAAAAGATTGTGGTAAGCCCTCAGGACAATAAATATTATTTCAATAATTTTAAAGTAGGGCAGGGAAAATAGGGAGCTGCGGTATAAAAATCTTTGGGAATCTTTGGAATAGTTAAGTATTTTAAACTATTTTATTTTAAATATTTATTTAATAAGGAAAACCAAGAATTACACAATATACATGGCATGGATGTTAACAATAGCTTGTAATCATAACTATTAATCCACATAACTATTACAAATTCAAATTGATAGGAAAAGCAAAACAATTAAACATACAAGTTGTCTCAAATCTTATTCTTATAATAATGACAAAGCAAAGAAAAAAGCAAAGAAAAATAAAAAAAAAGCTTAGGACGCTTCTGCTATAAACTATTATAAGGTGGGTGTACCATGGAACACTAACAAATAAACAGTTTTCGTTTATTTACTGGATAAATGAAACTAACAAATCTTCTTCTCTTCTTTATCGTGTGGGCAGTAAGGTCTTACGACCCCACACACCCTAGTGTCAGAGTTTCTAAACCGCCTCAAGGGCCTTTGACGTGGTTTGAGTGGAACAGTAAGTCCAGGTTTCCTCACGATGTTTTCCTTCACCGATACCAGTGATGTCCAAGATAAACTTTAGAAAGTAGACGAGAGGTGTGCATTATGGAGGCACAAACATCCACCCCCTCCACACTTCATTACTCCGGAAGAACATCTTCCCCCTGGATGTGAACTGCAGTGGCCAATCTGGGAATCTCTTAACAGATTGAGGATCCAGGTCGGCCGCTGTAAAACTAATCTGGCCAAATGGGGCTTTCTTCACCCATCCTTATAGTGGCCTAATTGAAATAAATGATTTGACTTTGACTTAACGGAGTGCCAGTGTGGAGCACCATCACAGGACATGCGTCACCTCCTCAGTTGCTTGTCATGCACCTGCACCATCCAAGACCTTAATGAGGCCAATGACAGAGCTGTACAGGTTGCTCAATATTGATCGGACAAAATATGAGTCAATCGACGCTAGAAGAAGAAGAAGAAGTAATTTGTTATCACATGGCAATAACTATGAAATTATATTAATTGGCCTTCGAAGGAGCATGGCTTTCCATGGTCCACCCATCTTATGTTGCTCTCGGATATCTACCACCATTTTGGCTTCTTTGTCTTCTTTTTACGGGGACGCTTTTTTTTGCGTGTTGGCAAGCTAAGTTTGGGTCTGCGGCGCCGCGTTGGCAGTTTTACAACCTTCTTCTTTGGTGATGACGACTTCCAGCTGCTTTCCACCTTAGAAGAGGGGATCGAGGGGTCGTGTCGTTTGTAATCGTCTTCATCATAATGATATCTTCGAGCGCCTCGTCGCTCAGGGAGGGAATCCAAATCTAAAAATGAAGAGGTGAAATATTTTTTAACTAGTAGGTATTTGACAGATTGAAGTTTTCCAAACTGACGGCCAACCTTCAGTAGTTGAAGAGGCACTGCCAGGAAGGAGCAGTAATATTTATTTACAGACACAATATTAATACATAACATCACGCCTGTAATCCCCGAAGGGTTAGGCAGAGGCGTACCCATTAGTACCCCCACATTTCGCCAGTTATGTTTAAGTCCCATGTAATAGGGGGCGAGCCTATTGCCATCAACCGGGCACAAATCCAGACTCCAAGGCAGCTACTGGGAATTTACCGGTGAAAAAACCCAATAACACTTTGCCTGACCTGGGAATAGAACCCAAGACCAGTCGCGCTTTGCGACCACTAGACCGACGAGGCAGTCAAATCAGTAATAATGCCAGCCTATTAGTGTCCCACTGCAGGGCAAAGGCCTCTTCTCATACAGAGAAGGTACGAGCATTGATCACCACGCTTACTTAAGGCGGATTGGCGATTCCAGACTTATATTATTATAAAAAGAAGTAACTAAACGCGCATCGCTGTCAACTGGAAATGCTCCCAAAAACCTGGCCGCATGTTGAATGGCAATGTCTCTTTCTACTTTCTAAGGTAATAGCCAGCCCTTGGGGCACGGGAAGTGCCAACCAACCGTTTGGACAAATCCTTAAAAAGGCCTTGGGCACACGGACCTCACGACTCAGAGTTTTCCCGGAACGACCATTGATCACCGCGCTTGCTTAAGGCGGATTGGTGATTTAGACTTACGTTTATTGATAGCGTTGACTGCCCCGTTCCGTTGGTCTAGTGGTCGCAAAGCAAACATGAGAACATGAGGCCTATTTTTTTTTTTTTTTTTACCGATGGGAAATCATCAAATGACTTCCCCCGCCCTGGGCGGGGCGGGAGGGAGTGTCAGACTTTTACTGACTAAAACCCATCCATGTTCCTTCTTGTGCCCTTTGCGTTCCGGGGGCGCGGTATCTCTTTCGAACAACCCGCAGCCCCGGCAGGCATCGGCCCTTAGTGGCCCCTTCAATTGTTTGCTGACATCTCTTTGAGGCGCGCGTGGAACACGAACGCGCCGTCGCGTCGACACGGTCTGTCGTTATCAACGAACGGGCGGTGAGCTACCCATTGCTCACCGCCCACAGACCCGCGTCTACGGTGGCCGGGAGTCGTCTCGCGGCTCCCGACGCCCGGAGCGTCTCCCGCGGCGGCTGGGGCGTGAGGTGGTTAGAACATGAGGCCTTGGGTTCGAATGAAAAGCGTTATTGGGTTTTTTCATCAGGTATTTCTCAGTAGCAACCTCGGAGTCTGGATTTGTATCCGATTGATGGCAATAGGCTCACCCCCTATTACATGGGACTTAAATATAACTGGCGAAATGTGGGTATACTAATGGACACCTCTGCCTAACCCTTCGGGGATTACAGGCGTGATGTTATGTAATAATAATATAAGCTTACCTCTTCGGTTTCTTTCTTCATTTCCACGGCTCTTCAATACAAAAACAAACAATAGGAACAATATAAATATTGTTCTCATTTTTGTATTATTTTTCGTGTGCTTCTTGTAACAATTCGTAGATCTCTGCTCTAAAAAACTGTTCCCCCCATTTTATAGGCTGTGGCAGGGGCTCCCAATCTTTTTCGTACTGCGACTCAGTATACAGGTTGTATTTTATTTTTTGACGTTCGTCTAAGGGCCTTAAAACTGGCTTGATAAAAAGAAATGTTATTTATAATCCTGCTCCTGTAATCTTTAATAAAATACCTGACCAAATTAAAAAATTATCGTTGCAAAAAATTTTAAAAATGTTTAACAGAATTACTTGTAGATAAATGTTATTATTCTGTGCAGGATTTTTTAAATGATATTTTTTTGTAATATCTTTATTTCGACCTCTACTTTTATTACATTTACATGCTGATATATAATTTAACAACTTATTCTTATGTCACGACATTCTTAGCAAATAAAGACTTATTCTATACTAATTTTATCATACGAATTGCGACCAGCGAATTCGTTGAGGACTCGCAAGGAGATCGCCGCGAATACCTATTAGCATGGACACTTTTTTGTACTGTCTAAAGTCAAGATAACCAAGATACCATTGCTTCGGAATAAACATACATATATGAAAAGAAATGGGGGTCCACCACCATCTCTTAATACAGTACCATTTTAATATTACTTTGTAATTTCTGCTGTTGGATTGGCTTGACACAATAACATGGCGGGGCACAGATTTTCAATTTTCAATTTTAAAAATCGTGGTACTTGCCTTCCTGTCATATGCCGCCCGGGGTCATGTCCTCCTGCCCTCGCCAAGCCACGCCACTGAGTACACCTCTGCCTAACTCTTCGGGGATTACAGGTGTGATTTTATAATGGGACCTTGTACGCCTTTCAAACGTCGAACACCTCTTCAAAACAATTAAGATTTTATAACGAAAACAGTGAGCATCGCTGGACACAATGTTTGTTTATTTTTTTTTTACTGAGTTTTGTACTCTACATTTTTCTTTAAATGATATGTATGCTTAAAATTGGTGTGTACATTAGATATTATAATTTGCAACAAGTACATTGTACTCTATTTTTCTCAATGTATAATGTATTCATTGTTACTGTACTTAATAAATACAATCCTTTCATGGCGAGTTAGTTACACTAGACAACTCCGTCGACCTGTGCCTACCGTCGTGTGAAACCCTCGGGATAGCTTCAGGACAGCTTGGGAACCTCTGGGCTATAGCTTAAGGATATTACGTTGTTTATTACATAAACTACTTGATAGGCTTTAATAATATCGTTTGGTCTATATATAATACTAATTATAACTAGCTGCGATAAAACTAGACATTTATCACCCTAATTATGATGTTTTTTTCCTTGTGGCCCGACAAATATTATTCTTGATCACTCTCGAGGTACAGAGAATTAATTAACTAACTATGTGCTGGGTTTACCCAGGTGTCGATAATATAATTATCAACATAGGTGCAAGTGACTGGCGGATATGTTCACATATCATTCCTGTAATCATCGAAGGGTTAGGCAGAGGTGTACCCATTCCACATTTCGCCAGCTATGTTTAAGTCGTATGTATTAGGGGGCAATATGGTCACTTGAAATTGGCCAAGTGTAAGTTGAACTACAGACACATTAGCGCATCTAGACTCTAAACTACTGAACCGATTTTAATGAAACTTTTTTTTAAATTTAAATGCTGAGTTTTGGATAATTCAAAATTAAAATTAAAAAATTGTTAACTGTGACAAAGAATAAGTTATTAGGCGTGAAGCAAAAGCAAATGATCTCTCCTATGGGCCAATTCGATTTGGCAAATTATGCACCAGACACCCTGTATCGGGCACGCCGCAATCGCGGCGGTAAGACCCCTCTTTGAGGAGTGGCTGGAGAGGCGCTACGGCGTCCTCACCTACCGCCTGACGCAGGTCCTCACCGGACACGGTAGTTTCGGGAGGTTCCTGTGTCGGATAGGGCGGGAGGAAACGCCCGGGTGTCACCACTGTGTGGATCGCCCGGAGGACACGGTGGAGCATACGGTGCAGGACTGCCCCGCTTGGGCAGACCACCGCCGTGTCCTCACGGAGGCGATAGGCGGCGGCGACCTCTCGCGTCCGGACCTGGTTCAGGCCATGCTCCGGGGCGAGAGGGAATGGGATGCAGTCACCTCCTTCTGCGAAGCAGTAATGCTAGCGAAGGAGGAGGCGGGCCGCGTGAGGGAGAGAACCACCTCACGCCCCAGCCGCCGCGGGAGACGCCCAGGGCGTCGGACGTCGCGAGGCGACATCCGGCCACCGTAGGCGCGGGCTTGCGGACGGCGAGTAATGGGTAGCTCGCCGTCCGATCAAGGACCAAGCCCGGGTCGACGGCGCGTTCTGTTCGCGCGCGCCTCAAAGAGCTGTCAGCACAGGGACGGGGCCCCCAACGGGGCCAACGCCTGCCGGGGTTGCGGGACGTCTTAACAGGATACCGTGGCCCCGGAACGTAAAGGGCAACAGAAGGAACAGGGTGGTTTTTTAGTCAGTAAAAGTCTGACAGTCCCTTCCGCCCCACCCAGGGCGGAAGGAGTCATTTGATGATTTTTACCACCTCAAAAAAAAAAAAAAAAAAAAAAAAGACACCCTGTATATTATTTTAAAATGAATAAAATATTGTGATTTAATCTTAATATAATTACGCGTCACGTTTCTTATCGTGGATGAACTCTGAAACTACTCAACCATTTTTCGTGAAATATGGCTTATAGTGTGTAATTTGGTCAAACTTAAAAGATAGGATAGTTTTTATCTCGATTATTGACCTCAATATCTTTACTTACTTCAAGCCGAACGCGTGGTCGAGTCAGCAAGTTACGTAATAAATAAAATAAAAATGAGAAAACACTTTTATTTAGTTGCATAGTCTAGATACTTATAGTCTCATCGTTTTCCGAGTCAGAGCTTGAGTTCAGACACGCTTCCTCGCAATCCGTCAGCGTCTCGAAGTTGTTACTGTTTCCCTCACAGCCCTTGTAGGTGAACTCGACGCATTCGTCGTTCTCTGTCATGTATGCATACCTGTAAGTAACGCATAGCGTTATTAAGGCGCCCGCCTCTCATTCATGAGGTGAAGGTTAAAATCCGGGCAAGTACCAATGTGACTTTTTCAATTCATGTGTACTATCTAAAGTTTATCTTGGACATCACTGGCATCGGTGAAGGAAAACATCGTGAGGAAACCTGGACTTACTGTTCCACTCAAACTATGTCAGAGGCTCTTAAGGCGGTTTAGAAACTCTGACACTAGGGTTTGTGGGGTCGTAAGACCTTACTGCCCACACGGTAAAGGAAGAAAGAAGAATTATAAGTTTATTTGGGACTGATTCGGGAGTATACTATTTATATAAAAATAATAATTTTTTAAATCGGTAAACAATTATTGACCGATAAATCGGTGAACAAACATAAAATACACACATACATATTTTACATCAAGCCTGTAATCCCCGAAGGGGTTGTCTGAGGTGTACCCATTACTACTCCCACATTTCGCCAGTTATGTGTGTTATGACTCCGAGGCTGCTACTGAGAAATTCCTGATGGAAAAACCCAATAACCCAAGACCTCATGTTCAACAGACGCACTTTGCGACCAACGAGGCAGTCCAGGCAGAAAAAATATATATTGGAACTGAGAACCTCCTCCTTTCTGAAGACTTTACCTTGTAGTATCCTCAGTCTCCTCAGAGCAGTGTCCGAGGTCTACCGGCTGTTCGCAGTTCGAGTCTGATGAATCACCTGAAAAAGGTACACATTTATTGTATGGTGTTCGTAAACATGCCATGTTTACGGTTATATGTGGAGGGAACAACCTGGTAAATGTCGAGGAAAACCGCTGGGTGCGGCCAGCGTGAGCGCAGGACCAGTCATTGTGGCTAGGGGAGGCCTATGTCCAGTAGTGGACGTCTTTCTTCTGATATGATGATGATGTGAAAGCATTAGAGGAGATCCTGGCTACGTAATTACAGCTGCACGGGTCGATCCATCAGGTTAAGCTACGCTTGTCGGGGTTTCTCCGTGGTTGAGTGACCATCATTACACACCGAGACTCCTAGTACCTCTGAAAGCAAGTGAGGCACGACACCACCAACTTCCATACTCCGGGCTCATCATATCATAGCCTTATAAGCGTCCACTGCTGAACGCAGGCCTCCCTCAAAGAGTGCCAACCATCCCGGTCTTAGGCAGCCCGCATCCGCTGCCCGCCACCTTCTTCGTCGGTCCACCGTGCAGCAGGGCGTCCCACACGGCGTTTGCCTAAACGTAGTCTAACGTGTCTACTCCACCGACCGTCTGTCCGTCTGCAGACATGGCCGGCCCGCTTCCACTGTCGGGCTGCTACTGGAAAATGCCCGAACTGGGATTCCACTGATAGGTGAATGGAAACCTTCTGAGAAAATTTGGATAATTGATAGAAGGCTGAAATCTTCAAACTGCCTTGAGCAAGCGTGGTGATCAATGTCTTCGATACTTACTTTCATCTGATTCTTCAGAATCAGCCTCACTCGAATCTTCACAAATACTTCTAGATAAAATGAGAACCAGCAAAAATAATGTGTGTTTCATCTTGATTTTTAAGTTAGTTAGTTATTTTAAATCTTCCTTCTTATGACGGAATTCGTAGGTTATTAATATTTACATGAAATGTAATCTTAACGGATTATTATCGCCTCTTTAGTTTCGCGGCGAGTAATTAAAAGATTAATTGTTGGTAATAGTAATTATAAATCTAACTACGATTATAAGAAGAATTCCATTTATTTATTTAATATACATATATAATTACATTTTTAAATATTACTAGCTTTTACCCGCGGCTTCGCCCGCGTTTGTTTAGAATTTGACAATCAATTCGGGTGGTACTCGGCTTGTTGTTCGGCCAGATCCAGAATTATTAAATACCTACAGACCAACAGAATGTGACTCATAAAAGTCCGTCGGCGTTCAGTTTGCATTTCTGCAAGAGAGGTCCTTCTCACCTGCGACTATTTTAGAGTTTCTGTCGCTGTAATGGCTGAGCTTGTTCTCTGAGACGAAGTTGTGTTTGATTGAAAAGGCGTCTCAGTTGCTCTTACAGCTCTCTGGCTTTCGGCTTGTTCCTCCAAAAGCAATTGCGTTTAAAAGGGCGTTTCAGTCACTCTCTGAGAAGCTTGGAGGGCGAACGGCTCGGCTCTCTAGTCTTTCCTGGCTTTAAGAAAATGTCTCATCAGCTCTCAAATTTACTTGTCGCTCCGGTTGTGCTTGCCTTCTTAATGCGGCATGAACGGAAGATTCCGAGGATTGAGCAGTAATTTTTGCTCGGGCTCGCAATGAGCTTTTGGTTGTGTGTTGGACCTGCGAGATATTCTAAAATTGAAATCGTAACCTACCTACCCTCATTAAAACACACCGGAAATACCTCTAACGAAAAAATTAACAGTACTGAGGGACAAACTTAACTTTGCCGTTGAAAAACTGTTGTCTACATACATCGACATAGGTCACGGTTAGTTTAGCAACTAACCTCTTCCTTCAGTCAATCATCGACTACACGCATTAAACAAAGCAATTTTACTGTTAAGACAGTTCTGCGCTGTGATCTTATGAGGAGTTTCCTTTCCATATCTCCGAAGTTCATCATCAGATCATGACAGTTTGGGACCAATTCGAAAAAATAAACAAAAAAAGAATCATCCAGATCAATTTACAATTAGCGGAGTAATCGCAGAGTATGCTTCATTGACAGAGCGTAGGTTCACCTTTATTCTTCCATGCATCCTCTATGAATGCGTTTACACCTGTCAGTGTCAGTGATGACAGTGTCAGTTACGCAGTTTTTCTGTATCCTTGACAACGTATATAAAGTGGGTCACAGACAAACGCGAAATGTTGTGGCGGCCGCGTCAATTGCAAATTTTAACAACCGGCCGCGTGTACTGCTTTGTAAAATGACGCCAAATATGGAAATTGTAATAGAAATAGTTGAATTTAAATAATAATTTAAATTTAACTCACACTTCTCTATTCCTAAGAGTAATATGCGATGCTAATGATGATATAGGTAGAGATAAAATTTTATACCTTGACGCTTCCCTCCATATTACCATTTCAATGTGTGTAGTCACATTCGTATGAAAGACTTTGTAAGTAATCGTCTTCAGTAGCAGGCTAGGATATTTTTTGTCAACTAATCATAAATAGCCGACCGCGCAATACGACGTACCTCTCATTTTCATAGAGAATTTCAGTGCAGCGTCATACTAATAATAATGAGTAATTTTTGACGCCGCTAGTCGGACAACAAATCGCTGATTTGTTTTTGTCTCGAGAGCCGTCTCAATACGCACACATGCGTTGTGAGTATTTTTAATACTATTAAAAACACTTTCAAACGTTTTGAATTGTGGAAGGGCGCGTCATGTTACTGTAGTTTATCTCTACCTCACACCTCAAGTGTTTAAATAAACGGTTTTCCTACCTTTTTTCTTATCTTCTGAGAGGACTAATGAGTCATGAGAGTAATAAGACAACGTTACGGTTAGCCATATTGACTGACGTCCGATTGTCCGATTGTAGCACAATCACCACGCTAATGACACTTCAGGCCGCCACTGTGACCGCGGTGGTGTGTTTTTGGAGCGTTAGGAGCCGCGGCCTGCGGTTTGCCGTAACCGCAAGTCCGTCCGTCTGGAAGCCACTTTATGCAAAATGTCAGGATACTCTTCAGCGGTTTTGGGCATGAAAAATTATTAAGCAAACAACTTTCGTACTCCTAGGTTGTTTACTTGAAACTGGTCTATCGACAGTCTAGACTCATAATGTATAACATGCTTAAACTTAAAATTTAATCATGATCCGATAGACACGTGGCGCCATCTACTGTCATAAGGACGTTTTTGTGATTTCCCTCGGGAACAGTATTTTTTTTCGGGATTAAAGGTACCCTATGTTCGTCCCTGTACACCTGGCCACGTATATGCAAAATTTCAGGATGATCAGTTCAGTGGTTTAGGCGTAAAATGGTAGCAAACAAACAAACAAACTTACTTTCACATTTATAATATTAGTTAGGATTAGGATTATTTAAAAAAATTAAAAACATTTAAAAATATTAAAAGTAGTAACCCACCGGCGTCGGGAACAGGGTCCAAGCCACCGGTGGTCAGGGCTCCTGAGAAAGGAATCTCCTAACAATACGCGCCGTGTCCTGGAGTACCGCTTTCTGAATCAAGCCCTTGATCCAACCGCCCAACGAGAGCCTCCTAAGGTGTTGGTCGAGGCTCTTGGCTATTATGCCATTGGCCGTCACGACTATCGGCACAGTGATTGCTGTACTCACATCCCACATGTCGACAACCTCGCGAGCCAAGTCAAGATACATAAGAAGAATTATTATTAAGAAAGTTGGCAGACTTGTCCTACAATTAATTTGTTGTAAATGTCACCCAGTCTATGTATTTTCATCTTTATGATGGAACAGGGAGGTAGATTATAGTTAGTAGACGTTCACTAAGAACGGGTTTTCCAAAATTCACCCCTAAGAGGATGACATTTAGGGGATTCATATTCGGCACCGCGCACCGCCTACCGCAGCGGTGAGCGGTGTCGTGTGTTAATCGCCATATGCGCCATATATATTTATTAGTAATTATATACAAACTAGTCAAAAACCGGACATATTCGGGGAAACCCGTACGAAAAGCAGCCCTATTTAGGATTAGCTTCTGCCCTCGACTTCGCTCGCGTTAATATCTGACTGATATGACTATCTGTATAAGCCGTAACGAACAGACAAAAAAATATGTATTTTTTTATAAAACCTGTTAATTTAAAAAAAAATATACAAAGAGACACTTCAATTTTATTTATTTATTTGTATAAATAGGGGATGCAGATAAGAAAGGTATTGAGTGTTAAAATAAAAAACTAGTTTTACTTGCATTTTTTTGTTTATAAAACACAAGTTTCTTCACAACCCTTTACAGTTTCGAAACATTTCTTATTTTCTTGGCAAACCATGAACGTAGCGCCTTAGTCTGTTTCCGCTTCAAACGTGCACCTGTAATGACAATAGGATAGTCAACACCATCAACTAATATTACCATCTCAGGCATAACTAAAGAAACACTTGTATGTTAGCCCTAAAAACCTGATTATTTTTCAGTTAACTGCAAAATTTAATTTTGAATTGCTTTTAAATTAGTGCAGTGTCAGATTTATGCTGATTAAAATGTCGTGATGGTCTAGCGGTTAAGGGGCCCGCTTCTCATGCAGGAGGTTGTGGGCTCGAGGTTGTGACTTTTTCAATTCATATGTAGTTTCTAAAGTTTATTTTAGACATTACTGACATCATTCCGTGCCTCGGAAAGCACGTTAAGCTGTTTGTCCCGGCTGTCATACGTGGATCTTTGACAGTCGTTACGAGTCCTCAAAAGCTTGAAAGTCTGACAACCAGTCTTACCTAGGGGTATCGTATTATATTACCCAGGGTTGTGGAAGTCAGATAGGCAGTCGCTCCATGTGAAATACTGGTACTCAGCTGCATCCGGATAGACTGGAAGCCGACCCCAAACATAGTTGGGAAAAGGCTAGGCAGATGATGATTCTTGCTGAGCAAAACCCATCTGTGTTCCTCCTAATGTCCTTTACATTAAAGTCACTTACGCCGTTCTGGTTGAACTAAGCAATATTGCTCACACTCCTCTTTGCTTTTGAAATTGTTAGCAGTAGCACCGCAGCCACCGTAGATGAAGAAGAAACATTCATTGTTCTCCTTGTTATAGTAAAACCTGAAAGTATAAACGTTTCCTTGATATTAAAGCAGCGTTTCCTTGTCTTTAATGTCACCGTCCTTTTCGTTCGCTGTATGTTAGTAAGAGATGTCAATTCTCTAAATTTAGTCTAGTTTGTGAACAAGGGAATCGGCACCATTAAGGAATTAAGTTAGCGATGTCAAATTTCTTCGTATTTTTAATCCATACTTTTTAAGATTTCAAATATAACTGTATGGATATGTCAGATTGACTAAATTTGACAGCTCTTATTTATATTAGTCTCTTTCTTGTTTTATTGGACAGAAAAAGATGGAAATAGTCTAATTTCAGTTTAGTTTGTGACCAAGGGAATCGGCACCAATATACACGAAACGCAGTCAGTGGTTAGAACATTTGTGGGACATTTTTTTCTGCTTTTGTTTCCAACTCGACTAGCGGCGTCATCAATTACTCATGATTATTAGTATGACACTGCACTGACATACTCTATAAAATTGACACGTGCGTTGTCTTGCGCGGTCGTCTAGTTATGATTAGTTGACCAACAAATCCGGCCTGCTACTGAAGACGAATATTTACAACTACATACAAACTCTTTCATAAGGATGTGACTACACACATTGAAGTAGTAATATTGAGGGGCGCTCCATGTTATAGTAGTATATGTATCTTCTATTGTTAGACATACCTTGGTATGTAAGCGAGACACTTATGTTTTCCTTCATGAGACACCGAGCATGGAGATATTTCTTCTTGCACTGCTGAGGACATAAGTCAAAGTCAAAACATTACATTACATAACTAGCTTTTGCTCGCGACTTCGTCCACGTAAACGTTGGTTTTCGCGGATGCAGACCAAGTCGCGGAATAAAAAGTAGCCTATGTTCTTCCTCCGGGTTCAACTATACTCAGTACCAAATTTCGTTAAAATCGGTTCAGTGGTTTAGTCGTGAAAGCGTAACACACAGACAGAATACACAACATCCATGTAATAAGGGGCGAGCCTATTGCCATCAACCGGACACAAAACCAGACTCCGAGGCTGCTACTGAGATATTTCAGATGGAAAAACCCAAAAACGCTTTGCCCGACCTGGTAGTCGACCAGCTTATTTTATTTTGGCAGTTTCTTAGTGAAATTAAATTAAAAGAGTTACCAATGTCTTCCTCAACTTTAGGTTGAACTTCGCAGGTCTGTTCGCACTCCTCTTTAGTCATAAAGTTATTAGAAGTACCACCACATCCTCCGTAGATGAAGGAAACACACTCACTGATTTCTTTGTCATAGTAAAACCTGAAAAATAATAATAGTAGTTAGACCTTGACTTTGACCTTGACCTTGACTTTGACCTTGACTTTGACTAAGCAACATAAAAGTCAAATTCAAGGGCAAGGTCTAAGTCAAATTATTTGTTTTGTATATGAATGTATGAATGTATGTTGTGTGTGTGTGTAATAAAAGCTTTTCAATAATTTGTGTAGACTCTAGTACATTAATACTTACAATAATTATAAATGGAAGGCGATGTAGGTACCTACCTAAAATAAAACCTTTTTAAAGGGGCAAATAGATTCAATTACATTTTTCTCTAGTAAATGACGTTCAGAAGTGATTTAAGTGAATTGAAATAAATATTTTGACTTTGACTTTAACTTTCAATCTAAAAAATATCATGTGCGAAACGGAATTCTCAATTTAAAATTGATCAGTTTTCTTGCTCGTTACGTTTACTGCTCTAGTTTAATTGATCTCTGTGTATGAATGCTATAATAGTACTGCTACCAACCTTGGTATGTAAGCGAGACATTTTTGAATTCTCTCATGAGGCGTCAAGCATGGAGATATGTCTGATTGTACTCCTGAAAACATAATGTAAGACAATTGAGATTTATTTTTAAATTGTTTTTTGTCACTTGACTGCCTCGTTGGTCTAGTAGTTGTAAAGCGCGACTGCTGAGCATGAGGTCTTGGGCTCGATTCCCAGGTCGAGCAAAGTGTTATTGGGTTTCTCCATCAGGAATTTCTTAGTAGCAGCCCAGAGTCTGGATTTGTGCCCGGTTGATGGCAATAGGCTCGCCCCCTATTACATGGGACTGAAACGTAACTGGCGAAATGTGGGTGTAGTCAAAATTTTAGCAATAATCCCAAGAGTAAGCTGCAAGCAGAAATATACCTTCTGGCGCATGCTGTGAGTCGAGGATGCTTTGCTCACGGCCCAAGCTTCGTTTGGCTGCGTTATCGAGTGAAGGCACTAGGGTTGTATAAAATGATAAAAAATATATGAAACAATTGTTTTGTTTCACAATCAAAAGTGTTTGAGTTAAAAAAAATGGCTTCAATTCATTCAAAAGCCATTAAAATCTTTATTGATTTTCCAAAAGAGCTTTTTTGCTTAGGTTAGGAGATATTTATAACTAGCAAACATTCATCTTTCCAAACTGTTATTAAAATATACCGTGTGATTGCGCACTCACTTGTGCACTATAATATCTTCGGCGTACTTGACTAGTCTCCATTGAGATTGACCTTGAACTTGAAATAGTAAAAAGAGTGCTGTTTCATATATTTTGTTATTTATGTGTATGAAATAGATTACTTTACTTTGGCTGTTTCTTAGTGAAATTGACATAAAACACTTACCAGTGTCATGATCAGCTCTAAGTTGAACATCACAGGACTGCTCGCATTCCTCTTTGGTCACAAAATTATTTGAAGTGGCACCACATCCTCCGTAAATGAAAGGAACACACTCATTGGTTTCTTTGTTATAGTAAAACCTGAAAACATTACCATTTTTTTAATGTTTTGAAAAGTCAAAGTGAAAGTCAAGGTCAAAGTGAAAGTCAAGGTCAAGGTCAAAAAGTCATATAAAAGAAAAATAATTGAATCTAGTTGTCCCTTCCTAAGGTAGGTAATTTTGTATGGAGGAGAATGGGCAAGATACTCCAACTCTTTTAAAATTAATGTTTTACAATAATTTGTATGGGAACATTCACGACAATTAAAACCTTTCAACAAGCAACCAGATTCAATTATATATAACTTTTGTTTATATTTGAAAGTCAAAGTGAAATTTTGACTTTTAAATTTAAAAATTTCAAGCGTGAAACGGGTATTCTTAATTTAAAAATCGATCGTATTTCCATTAAGTTTACTGCTCGGGTTTAGTTGTTTTCTGTTCAAAACAAGAATGCTATTATAGTACTGTTACCAACCTTGGTATATAAGCAAGACACCTCTGATTTCCCTCATGAGGCACCAAGCATGGTGATATGTCTGATTGTACTCCTGAAACATTATGACAACATTTTACCACAAGTCTTATGACCCCACACACCCTAGTGTCAGAGTTTCTAAACCGCCTCAAGGGCCTTTGACATAGTTTGAGTGGAACAGAAAGTCCAGGTTTCCTCACGATGTTTTCCTTCACCGATGCCAGTGATGTCCTACATTATCTTTAGAAAGTGCTTAAGGATTGAAAAAGTCACATTGGTACTGGTACTAGGTATTTACTTATTTAACATCTATGTAATAAAAATGAATCGCTAAATGTGTTGCTAAGCGCAAAACTCGAGAACAGCTGGACCGATTTGGCTGATTCTTTTTTGTTGTATCCGTAATTTTCTGGACAAAATTCTTATGGAAGATTTTTTTTGGAAAATCCACAGGGTATTATAATTTTCGCACGTGCGAAGCCGGGGCGTTGCGCTAGTAGTAAATAAATAAAACTCACCATTTAAAACATCCACAACTTTAGGGTGTACATCACAGGATTGCTCGCACTCCTCTTGAGAAATAAAGTTATTGGGAGTGCCGCCACAGCCTCCGTACATGAAGAAGATGCATTCATCATTCGTGGCGTCATAGTAGTACCTGAAAAATTCAAAAGTAAAGTCAAAGAACTATAACCTAACCAACATACAAAAAAATAAGTTTATCTATAATCGCAAAAAGGTTATCATTTTATGATTATTATAACTACAAAAAGGTTTTCGGATTTTTCCTTTAATTGTGCTACATGTAAAGGAAAAATGTCATGTCATGTCCTGCACGGTGGACCGACGATTTAATGAAGGTGGCGGGCAGCTGATGGATGCGGGCTGCCCAAGACCGGGATGGTTGACGCTCTTTGGGGGAGGCACACGTTCAGCAGTGGACGGCCATAGGCTGAAATGATGATGATGATGATGTGCTACATGGCATTGCTTCTACCCAAACATGATTCTAGGTCAACGGGAAGTCCCCTATAGGTTTTGACCGGTCATTATGGCTATCTTTAGGGGAGGCCTATATGCAGCAGTGAACGTCTTTCGGCTGATATAATGATGATGCCTGTTTAGAAGCACCGTTTCATACAAACCTGGGAATATGTCCTGAACATCCATTCACGGATTGTACCTCATAAGGCTCCAAGCAATATGGTGATTTATTCAATCCTGAAAGCATTAAGTATTAAAGAAATTATAAAGAAGATATTATACACAAGCGACCCGCCTCGGCTTCGCACGGGTGCAATGTAAGTCTCCTCCTTATCGTGTGGGCAGTAAGGTCTTACGACCCCACACACCCTAGTGTCAGAGTTTCTAAACCGCCTCAAGGGCCTCTGACATGGTTTGAGTGGGACAGTTGTAGTCCTAGTTTCCTCACGATGTTTTCCTTCACCGATGTCAGTGATGTCCAAGATAAACTAATTCCAAAACAACCAATAATAGTAATTTACTATTTAAGCAAGGTAAGTACTAAGTAACTATACATACCTAAATTCTTTTCATTAAATCACTCTATCTATTGATAAAAACCGCATTAAAATCCGTTGCGTTGTTTAAAAGATCTAAGCGTACAGACGGCGAGAAGCGACTGTGTTTTATAAAAGTCAAAACATTTATTTGAATTAGACTAATTACTGACACTTTTGAATTGTCAAGGTTTACTTAATAAAGGTTTACTTAATCTAATTAACTTTGTGCTAACTTACATAAACATACATAAACTCACGCCTTTCTCCCATGGGGGTAGGCAGAAACTACAGAACGCCACCTGCTACGATCCTTACATACTCCTTTCGTCTCGTCCACGTTCATACATCTCGTCATACAAGCACGCCGGTTACGAGCACTCCGCACCTGTCCTTTCTGAAGGACCTCACCAATAAGGTCAGTGTAGGTCTTCCTAGGGCGACCCCTCCCTGCGTTGCCACTCACCTCTGCCATATAAATAAGTTATTTATATGGCAAAGGTTATAAGATTATAACTTATGCTTTAATTATGTATTTACCATCAATTATTTGAATTTCCACAACACTAATAAGTATAAATAAGAGAAAATTAAATAATTTACTCATAGCGTGTTGTTTTTAACGATTTTAAGAGAGGATAACAAAAAAATGTAGTCAATTAAATGTTTTAGTAATTTTCTAATAACTTATGTAGGTACCTACTTACTTATTTCACGGTTGAGAAAATAAAACATACTTTGCTTACTAATAGTTTTATATTGAATCTTTGCTAATATTGTAAAGCTAGAGTTTGTTTGTTTGGTTGAACGCGCTAATCTTTAAAAATGGTTTCAATTGATTGTTTTTTGATAGTCCATTTATAAGGGTACTAACCCTTACTAGCAACTATATTTTCGAGCCGTTTGGGGTAGAAACCCTCGGATCATAAGGTCGGTGTGCCCATGACCTTTTTAAGGAGTTGTCCAAACTGTTGGTTGACACATTCCGTGTACCAAGGGCTGGCCAGAGGCTAAGCATTGCCATCCAACGTGGCAATGCGGCCAGTTCGAGCACATTTCCAATTGACGGCGATGAGGATAAATAACCGAACAGTCTGGACTAATAAGTAAGTTTGCAACAATGTACAGTTACTAGCAATTCGAGTAATTGATTTCATTGTATTTTATATTAATTACAAGACTGATAACATAGTTGTGCCGTGACGAAATTTGTAACAATAAAAAACAAAACATATTATGATTAGTAGATGAAAATCTGTAATTACTTATTTTATGATTACCTTGTTGGACTAGGTAGAAGGCGCAGGCTCAGTGCTCATAACATCCTCATAGGAAAGCATTATTGAGTTGTTTTTTTTCTACCGGTAGAGTACTTACCATTTTTTGTTTGTTTATTTGTATAAACGCTGTAATCTCAAAAAGTATAAGTCCGATTACAAAAAATCTTTTTGTATACGATAGCTAGATTCATGAGGAATAGTATAGGCTATATAGCATCACGCTGAAACCAACGGGAGCGGAGCAGTAACCAAATACGTTACTTAAAACGGGTGTTAAACGCGTACGCGGTTAGAAGCTTGCATAAAATAAAATTAAACAATCACATCTTTCATTCGCAATCCAGTGGCAGTGGGCAGGCCACATAGCACGCAGTACGGATGGCTGATAGGGCCGTAAAGTTCTCGAATGGAGACCACGCATCGGCAAGCACAGCGTAGGACGTCCACCCACAAGGTGGACAGACGATCTGATAAAGACCACGGGATCGCGCTAAATGCAAGCCGCTTCCATCCGGTCTTATTGGAAATCTGTAGGGGAGGCCTATGTTCAGCAGTGAACGTCCTGCGGCTGATATGATGATGATGATTCGCACGCACAATCTGACCCGGAATAAGTACTTGTAGGTCATACAAGTATTTCGATGGCCGCATCGAATAAACATGCAAGAATCATGGCTTCTTTTTTTTGATGTTTTCGGTTCCTTTGCCCATCCTCCTACCTCCTAATTTTTTTTTATACATTTTAGTCTGTAAATAATTAAATAATACTGGTGCCGATTCCCTATGTCACAAACTAAACTAAAATGAGACAATTTCCATCTTTTTCTGTCCAATAAAACAAGAAAGAGACTAATGTTAATAAGAGCTGTCAAATTTAGTCAATCTGACACGTCCATACAGTTATAGTTGACATCTTAAAACGTATGGATTAAAAATACGAAGAAGTTCAAGGCAAAACTAATTTGACATTGCTAACTTAGTTCTTTAATGTCATCGTCCTTTTCTTTCGCTGTATGTTAGTAAGAGATGTCAATTCTCTAAATTTAGTCTAGTTTGTGAACAAGGGAATCGGCACCAATAGATCTGCTTACAAGGAACCCCGCGTTATTAAGGATTAAACGATTTTATTTTCTCCTGACTTTTATCACTTGCTCGTTTTAAATTCGATGCGGCCATCGATTTGTTCCGTGAGGTATTCGAACCCGCGACACTTAGCAGAGCAGCCAATCTATCAGCCACTGCACCAACTGTTATGCGTATGTGCGTATTTTTTACCAGACTAGTAACAAAACGTGGTTATTTCTCAGTAGAAGGTCAAAGGTCATTTATTATCTAACATAATGTCAGGCTTCCTGATATCTTCCTGACCTGAGAGATATTTGCTACAGGGCCGTATTTGGTACCTACATCAAAATAAATATATAATAATTTTATATATTAATACAATATGTAACAAAAACCCTGTCCGATCCAATAAAGGCGTATTCCTGGTTCAACATACGTGCTAGAAAAAATTGTTTTAAAAATGTAACTCATAACAACCAAAAGTTATTGTTTTTTTATTTTTATAATCCATGCGAAATTTAACACTGCATATGGCAAATTTTCATAAGTTGACAACACTCCACCCGCCGGCAAAATCTTTTTATTTATGCCTATTTTTATTTCAAAGAACACCGCCGTACACTACCGCGTTGTAGGCACTCTTTCAACTAGTCGCCGACTCTTTGATGTCGCCGACTGGTTGCCTACCCTACCGGCGCCGGCGCCAGTCTTTCATGGAGATAGCTTTCGATCGGACGTCCGTACGTATCAAGCGCTATCGTTTCGCGAACAATGTCGTATTCCAATCAGGAAAATTTTACTACCTATGTTGATGTGCTTAGGCGTGAGTACGTGCAAATTTATTAAAAAGGTGTCGAATGTGTATTAATGTTGGAGGTGGACAATTGGACATGTGGAGCACGATCGCCAAAGTAGGCAACAACAACAAGTTAACGTTTTAATTATCTGATACCTGCAGTCTGTAAGTACATTGCCAAAAGCACATCACATTAAAAAAAAGCCCTTATTATGGCTACATTTAATTCGATTAACTGTTTCTTGATAAACAGAATTATGTCTGAAACACAAAATACAGAGAGTGTGTCTGGAATTCGGATCACTATGCCTACAAAACAATATCAGCTGATACCTACGCGTAGGCAGATATGACGTAGCGTAGGTTTCTTTCGTTATAAGTTTGTTAGGCGGCACGCGACAAAGCGAGTTCATGACACGGGATCATACAAACCGTCTCGCTCAGGCGGCTTCTTTGACAAAAAACTGTAGGTAACACGTGAACTGTGTCGAGCGATCGGTGTTGCCGTTGATCAGTTTTTATTTTTTATTTTAATTTCATTGGGGAAAAATAATTATCTCAAATCCATTAAATGGTTACGTATATGTGTTCGCAGTAGGATGCCGAATACTACTCTTCAGGATCGGACAGGGTTTTTGTTACATGCTGTATATAAAAGGGAAAGGTATAAACATAAAATTTGGCACGGAGGTAGAGAGTAAGAACGGATATTCTAAAATTCACCCCCATTTGTATGGAGAAACAAGATGCGATAGACAGAAGCCAGAGTATCTATAGAATGCAATCGTTACTGACTGACTGATCCATCAAAACACAGTTAAAACCACTGAACCGATTGCGCTGTTTGGCACGCAGGTAATTATTACGTCGTTAAGGAATTTCTAAAATTCACCCGCTAAGGGAATGAAACGGAGGTCTGAAGTTTGCATGGGGAAACAAGAAGCAGAAGCCAGTAATTAATATTATACATAACATAACATCGCGCCTGTTATCCCCGAAGGGTTAGGCAGAGGTGTACTCATTAGTACACCCACATTACGCCAGTTTTGTTTTTAGTCCCATGTAATAGGGGGCGAGCCTATTGCCATCAACCGTTCACAAATCCAGACTCCGAGGCTGCTACTGAGAAATTCCTGATGGAAAAACCCAATAACACTTTGCCCGACCTGGGAATCAAACCCAAGACCTCATGCATAGCAGTCGCGCTTGCGACCACTAGACCAACGAGGCAGTCAAATATTATACATAAAAGTCTAAATACATCCCTGCTTTATACACAATTGCCAAATATAAATATTAACGATATAGTTATTATAATCAGCGCAAACATAGTGTCGTGAACAACTCAAATTTTATTTGTTAAAATGAAATTATTTTATTTTCTTGTCTTATTGTTTGTGGCTTTTGCCCTGACTGAAGCAAGGGGTAAGTTATAGACTTTAAAAGTTGGGGAGAATGAGGACGGGAAGTGTCACTAACCGTTTGGACAGTGGCTGTTAGAGGTAGCTCTTAGACTAACCCGATCAGCAACTACGTCTTCGTCGCTCGGTGTTCACTTGTTGTCGACAGCTGGTCCACGGTTAGATGCCACGTGTAAACGCATTGGTGTAGTTAGGGGGGGCATGGGTGGCGGTCTGCCCCGGGTGCCACCAGCTCGGTGGTTTTAATTTTTTGGTCGTAAAAATCTTCAAATGTCTCCTTCCGCCCTGGGTGGTGCGGAAGGGACTGTCAGACTTTTACTGACTAAAAAACCACCCTGTTCCTTTTGTTGCCTTTTACGTTCCGGGGCCACGGTATCATGTTAAGACGTCCCGCGACCCCGGCAACCAGCTGTTTGCAACCAGCATGTTTTTCAACAATAAATCACTTAGGTTTAGTCACTGACATTGATTGTGATCATTTTATAAATGTATGTAGGTATTTTATGAAATATGTAACGTTAATAAGAAATGGAACACGAGGCAACACAAATTCTTTTTTTATTCTTGGGTGACCACAGTTATCCGGCCCGGGTGCCACCCACGCTAGCCAAGCCACTGGATCACGTGGACATTGCGTTATCCACGAGTACCTACATTAGTAGTTTGTTTACTATAAAAAACGTATTTGACTACAGATTAAAAAAGAAACTTTTTTTTTCAGATCCAAAATGTTTGCAGCCCACTGATACAGGGATATGCTATGGACACATGCCTATGTATGTATTGTCTTCTTCTTGATTATGAAAGCGAAAAGTCACTCACTCATCACGAAATATCGAAAACCGCTTGACGTATAAAGGTGAAATTTGTCAGGGAGGTAGTTTATAGTTAATGGATGTCCGCGTTCTTTGTAGTGACAAAGATAGAAAAGGGTATGCTTATATGGTTCGGTCATGTTGAGAGGATGAGTGAAAGACGATTGACAAAAGGTATTTATATGGCAGAGGTGAGTGGCAACGCCGGGCGGGGTCGCCCTAGGAAGACCTACATTGACCTTATTGGTGAGGTCCTTCAGAAAGGTCAGGTGCGCAGTACTCGTAACCGGCGTGCTTGTATGAACGTAGATGAGGCGAAAGGAGTATGTAAGGATCATAGCAGGTGGCGTTCTATAGTTTCTGCCTACCCCCATGGGGAAAAGGCGTGAGTTTATGTATGTGTATGTGTGGACGTCCGCTAAGACAGGATTTTTTTAAATTCACCCCGTAAGGAGATGAAACGGTTTTCCAAAATTTGTATGAAAAACTTAGGAGAAAAGTAGAAGTAAACTAAGTTACCCGAATTTAACGCGAGCGGAGCCGCGGGCAAAAGCTACGTATATAGAGTGATTGATAGTGATCGAAATCAATGAACTGATTTGAATGAAACTTCCTACAAATAAGCCTAGAACTAAGATGAGAACATTTTCGAAAAATTGTGGAAAAATAATAAGGGGCAAGCCTATTGCCATCAACCGGGCACAAATCCAGACTCCGAGGCTGCTACTGAGAAATTAAGGTATAAGAACAACTTTATTTCTCATAAAGAATTAGATACATAATTCACTTACTGAGAAACAATACTAAATATAATTAAAAAATTAAAAAACACGACCGCCAAACCTGCACATATTTGTACTTTGTTCACTCCAGTTTTACGACGTTTTTTATTTCTATTCTAGACGATAAAAATAGACACGTCTGGATTAATTAAAAAAATTAATTGAGGCTGCTATTAATTTACTTTTTAAAGTGACCACACAGGTTTCTTCTTATTTTTAACTAGCCTATGTTACTCGGAACGATGCAAGGATTGTAACGATACCCGATACATCTAAATCGGTTCAGGAGTTCAAAAGTTATGGTGGAATAAAGAATCTCACATACATACATACATACATTAACCCTGAACACATAACACTCCTTTTTTTGGGGGCAGTCGTGTAAAAAAACTAAGATTAATAATCTGAGTGCACAGAGGTGCGTATACAAGATAACAAAACAAAATAGTTAAGAAAAAACAAAAAAATAAATAAATGTGGGTACACAGATAACATTAACTCGATTGTAAGTTAGAATAACCAAGCACAACATGGACGTATGAATTAGATTTTTACTGGATGTGGCATTGATGGCTCAGTCTGTTATTTTTTTTTTTGTAATGTTATGGTTTTAGTATTATAACACTATTTTTTTGTAGAGTTTGTTGAGTATTGAATTGTATTTTTTTTTTTTTTTTTGCTTTTGTTATCTTTAAGTTATGATTAATGTATATAGGTGTTTTCTTTTTTTAATTCCTGATGGGAAAACCCAATAACACTGCCTGCCCTGGGAATTGAACCAAAGATCTCATGCTTAGCAGTCATGCTTTGCGACCACTAGACCAACGAGACAGTAATTTTCAACATATCCGTAATATAATTTTTTTTCAGGTATTCTTTCAATAATGCAGCTGAAAGGTGCGAGCCTTTCGTCTATGGAGGATGCATGGGAAACGATAACCGCTTTGCTACTTTAGAAGACTGCCAAGCGGCTTGTTGAGACACGCAAGAACTTTTACAAAAATTAAAGTTATTATAATAAAATGCAGTTTTATTTTTTTAAGGATTCCGTGCACGAAGGATGCTTACGGAATCCTATTAGTAAGCCTTTGTCCGTCCGTCTGTCAGCGGGCTGTATCTCAGGAACCGTAATATATAGCAAGAGTAGGGGTCACCAGATTTAGTCAAAGTCAAAGTCAAAATTATTTATTTGCGTTAAATGTGATATGTACAAAGATGGAAAATACAAAAAAAAGTTCAAACACATTTCGCCATAAAAATGGCATGCAAACATTATTAAACTTTTAGGTTACACAACTTAAACATCGTTTGGTAACTACTTAAAATACAACTTATAGTTTTATTAAATCTAAAAGAAATTATATTTTGCTGTTAGAAAACATACAAATTAAAATTTAAAACTTAAAAAAATATTTAAAAAGTAGTTCACAAACATAACATAAAATAGTACCTAAGTAACGAACAATTCGTTATAAATAGTTATAATGCATTACGGTAGTGATATGATTTACAATTGGTGTTGTACCTGCTGATGTCCATCCAGGGTCAGCACGGGGCTTCGGGGCTTCGCCCTACTGAAGGAACCAGGGAGCGAATAAAACGCAACCACCCTGTTCCAACGGTATATTTCGCAGAAGTAAAAAAAATATTCTTTTTTTTTTTTTTTTTTTTTTTTCGGTATTGCACCTCGCAGGTCAACCTATGAGGTTGTCGGCTGCTTAACCGGGCTTTCCTGTGGTGCCTTAAATGAATTTAAGGCCTCCAGCCAGGGCTTAAAATAACTTACAAACTAAGCGACTACACGCTAAGGGCACCCCCTGTGGGGTACGGACCTCGGCTTAGGGCGTCGCTGGGGGAGGGCAGCAAAGGGACAGGCTGGATCTGGTCAGTATTATTTAGGGACGGATTTAAAGCTACAGGCTCAGCGGCGCGGGCTGGCACGAGCAAGGGACGGGGCGGAGATGAACAGGGACGTCGCGACGGACCTCGGCGGCGAGGTCGGAATGACGGCGGTCTGTGTGTGTACTTTCGTAATGTACTGGTTTCTTTGTTACTCTCCTGGAGGAGAGTAATGGCATCGTCGGGGATGGTCAGAGTATGTCTCGGTCGGCGAGTCTTACTAATACGGGAGGGGGTGTATCGGGCGGCCGATGCGATCAGGGGATTGGGGTGTTTTTCAGCAGTGTCGAAGAAGCGCTTGGCGGTGCGTTTCATGAACTGCTGGATGGTGGGGATTCTCAGATCGAGATGGAGATTCTCGTTGCGAAGGTAGTACGGGGCTCCCGTGGCCTTACGCAAGAAACGGTTTTGTAGGGTTTGCATCCTATGGAGACGGTATGCCTTTGCGTGTGCGAATACGGCACAGGCGTAGGTCATGATGGGACGAATGCACGCCGTGAAGATGCGCAATTTGCACTTGAGTGACAACTTGCTGCGTGCATTTAGCATGGGGTGAAGCCTACCGAGAGCGAAAGCGGCGCGCGAACGAACCGCCTTAATGTGCTCTCCGAAAGTGAGGTGGTGGTCGAGGATCACACCGAGGTATTTGGCTCGCTTTTCCCAAGGGATCGGCTTGCCGTACATGGTGATGGGACTAGGGGGGGTGAGGGATGAGCGCGGTTTAGAGAAGAGGACCGCTTGGCTCTTGTCCGGGTTGACCTCGATTCTCCATTTCCGGAACCAAACGCCTAGGGCGCTTGCGGCGATTTGGAGAGTGCGGGCGATGGAGGCTGGGATGCGACCGGTGTAATAAATAGCCGTATCGTCAGCGAAAAGGGCCAGCTGGGTCTTGCTATTTTTTGGGATGTCGCTGGTGAACAGCGTGAACAGAAGCGGGGATAGGACGGAGCCTTGAGGGACTCCGGCGCGTATGGGGTGGGGAGAGGAGAGCGCACCTTCAATGCGGTAGCGAAAGGTACGATTAGACAGAAAGTCTCGTATGATGAGTACGAGGCGGTCAGGCACTCCGATCTGGTAGAGCTTGTATATTAAGCCATTGTGCCAGACTTTGTCGAAAGCTTTCGCTATGTCGAAGAAGAGAGCGCCCGTCAGAGAGCCACGTTGAAAGCCAACGCTTATGTGCTCGACGATGCGGTGGACTTGTTGGACGCAACAATGGTGGGAACGAAATCCGAATTGTTCGTCCGGGATGAGGCTCTTTGCTTCGACATAATCTTTGAGGCGCTTATAAATAAGCCTCTCGTAGATTTTGCCGAGAACGTTGAGCAGACTGATGGGTCGATAGCTTGAAGGCTCCGACTTGGGTTTGCCGGGTTTGGGGATGCCAATGACGGTGGCTTCCTTCCACGTCCCGGGGAAGATGTTGTTGCTCATGGCGCCATTGAAGATGGCAGTCATAAGCATTATGAGAGGGGCAGGGAGGAGTTTGAAAACCCTGTTCGTGATTCCGTCAGACCCAGGGGCTTTCCGGGGTCTGAGGTTTTTGATGATGTCCTGCACCTCGTCGGGGGTGACGGGGGGCAGTGGGTCGTCGGGGTCTTCGACGGGTGGAATGGCAGCTCTACGTTCGACTTCGGCGTCAACCCTGGAAAGGTGAGCTTCGTCTACAGGTTGAGTGCTCGGGGTGCATTGGGCCTCAAGACTGTCGGCTAGACATTCAGCCTTTTCGTCGTTGTCGAAAGCGACGGTTTTGTCGGGGCGAGTGAGAGGAGGCATGGCGGCCTCTCTGGTGGAGCGTAGCCTCCTCTGTAGCTCCCAGAAGGCTAGGTGGGTGGGCTCCAGTTCGCTAAGCGTCTTTTCCCAGCTAGCGTTACGCCACTCATCTATGCGGTTCTTTACAGCACGCTGTAGAGATCGCATGTGAGCTTTGTTCGCGTCACAGGGGAAAGCGCTATACGCACGGATGGCCGCGTTCTTCTCGGTCATCAGAGCACGCACATCGTCCGGTAGTTTCCAGCGGTGATCGTTCACCACCGGAACCTCCCTTGAACAATCGTTCAGGACGGATTGTACGTGTTCCGTGAAGGAGTTGATCGCGCCCGTCGTGTCTGCGACTGAAACGATGTGGTCGGGGATAGCGTCCAGGTGAGGCGACGTGACGGACTTTAAGCTTTCGCTTACTTTCCTCCAGTCGGTTATCACTTGGGTCGGGGGGGGTTGGTTGGGATCATAGGGACCTGAGCGAGGAGCTAGTTCCATGATGACCGGACGGTGGTCGGAGTCGAGCTCAGGGAGCGCTTCAATAGAATGCAAACGGAGATTTACATTCTTGAGGAGCGCTACATCGAGGATGTCGGGGAGGTGATTTGGGTCGTGGGGGAAGTGGGTGGGAGTCATCGGAGCGATGACGTCAAAGTTGAGGGTGGCACAGAGGTTGAACACGATTTTACCTCTGGTAGAGGTCGTGTTGCAGTTCCAGGCGGGGTGTTTGGCGTTGAGATCGCCCGCTAGTATAACGGAGTCACTCAGGCCAAGAAGAGCGGAGAGATCGTTGGTGAGCAGAGTTGGGTCCTCTGAGGACGAAGGAGGGATGTAGGCAGAGATAATGGTAATCGGCTGATGACCAGTCATGCCGAGCCGACAGAGTGAGACCTCGAGGCGAGAGAGGGGGGGAGGGTCCATAGGGATGCAGTACAGTTCCTTTCTGTAGTATATGAGGGTGCCGCCCTTGTGACAGCGAGACCTATCGTTGCGAACTAACCGATAGTTTGCAATTCTCGGGTCACGATGGCGGGGCTTCAGGAATGTCTCCTGTACTAGGAGTATGTCTAGATGATGGTCGCGGAGGAAGGTGGCGATCTCATCCCGCTGACCATTGATGCCATTTGCGTTGAAGAAGCCTAACTTGAGGGAACGGGGTTTGGTACTACAAAGCTTTTTACTATCCATTATGGTTTAGGACGGTAAAGCTTTTCTAGGACACGCGTAATTGCGGGGTACGCGTCGAACACTTTCCCTATGGCTGTAAGGTCAGCATTGCAAGCAATGATTTCCTGAGCCATAGTTACGGCATCCGGGTTAACGTAGATGCTGAAGGCGTCCGATAAGATTTGGACGTGTTCAGCGTTGGGGATAGCGGCCACGGGGCCGGTGCGGGCGGGAGAGGGCGCGACTGGGGCTGCAGGGGCAGCCTTTGTGGGAGGAATCTTTTTGGGGGCGGATTGAGGAGCGGGGGCGGCAGGGGCCGGCGGCGCTGAGATAGGGGCTGGCTGTGGGGTGGCCAGTGCTGGAAAGGCTCTCTGGTGGTTAAGCGTGTTCCAGGGGGAGGGCCTCTGAGGGCTGAGACGCTCGGGCATCTGTGAGGAGGGAACCTTCACAGATGGGCTTTCCCTTTGTTGGCGGGCGTTTGCACGCTTTACCAGCTTGGGAGAAGAGGATTTTGGGGCCTTGGGACAGCCGCGGTAGTTAGCCGGGTGTCCTGACTGGCCGCATAGCACGCAGCTAGGTGGTTCTGTACATAGCTCACGCTCCTTTGGGCGTGGGCAATCGGCAGTGCCGTGCTCCCCCAGACACTTAACGCATCTCGGGGTCGCGAAACAGTTGCGCTGTACGTGGCCATACAGTTGGCAACGGTGACATTGGCCGACTACGTTGGCCTTGTAGGGCTTCTCTATGGAGATGCCAGAAAGGGAGCAAATTGACTTCACCTTGAAGATGGGGTGATGGCCTTCTGTGGGGTCACAGACGACCAGGACGGTGTCGAAGGCGGGGCCGCCCCTCGCTTTGTGCAGGCGATGGACTGCCGAGACGGGGACCTTTTGGGAGTGGAGGTCGTTGAGGATGTCCTCAACTGGGATCTCTTTTGGGATGCGCCGGATCACCACTCGGGTGGGCGCTTCCTCGGGGAGGGAATAGGTGTGGAACGAGACGTTCCTCACCCTCAGTAGGCTGGTTAGTTCCCTGTGGTCTTTTGCCGTGGGAACTTGGACTTTAATGCCCTGCAGGGTAGTGCGGGCGTTGGTGTAAGTGATCTTGCGATCATTACACCACTTGGAGACCTCCGTCCATTTGGCCTTGTCTTGAATGAACAAGGGCGGCGGGGGTTTGAGCTTCTTCTTCGAAGCTAAGGCGGGGTTGGGAGTGAGGGGGCTAGGGGGGCGGCTGGACTCGGAAGTCGGGAAAAAAATATTCTAAGTTCACAGTTCTTATATACTAATTGACGGAAAATCTTAACACCGCGATCTAGCGGGAGTACAACGCCATCTATCGAAGCATTGAAAACTACTTTGCAAAAACAGTGTGACAAGTATATTCTGACATACAGTTGGTACAGTGCGACCAAGGTTATACACAGAAGCGTAGCGTACCTTGGCGGGGCCCCGTATAAAAATTTGTTTGGGGGCCCTTAGGAAGGGTAAAGATTTCTCAAAAAAGAAAAAGATATTTGCATAAAATTAAAAGAAATATTTATTCATTATAATCTGTCACATTTTTAAAAACAATTCAAATTTAATATTACTCCCCTTGCCTTTTTTTCGGCAAACTGGTTAATTATATCATTCATAGCTGATGATGACTTTAGTTTTTCTTAAGTTTCTGCCTCTATGGACAATAGTGACAGGTCTGACAGGCGTTCCTGTCCCTTATAAGTTCTTAAATATTTTTTATCAATTTTAATTTCGAGAAACTTCTTTGGGAAGTTTTTATTAATTTTTGCTTATACGCACCTTGGGGGCCCCCGTAGGCCGGGGGCCCCGTATAATTGATACGGCAGATACGGCGGTAGCTACGCCCCTGGTTATACAATTGGATTTTTTGAGGAATTCAGCTATGGAATAAAAACTGTGTGAAATAAGCCATTTTTTTTAAACTATGCAAATTATTTTATAAGGATGGTCAGTAATATTCTTTGGTAAAGAGTTTTTATTGGAGATCCGTATTTGAAAATTATGAAACGTTTGCGGTTCACTTGTTGATAACAAATAAAATACATATTTTTACCTAGGAAGACTAGTCTAAACTAAAATACCACAAGTTTTTATTTTGTTATTCACACTATATTTTGACATAACTAAATAATAATTTTATGTATGTAGTTTACTGTTTTCTTAAGGTCCGCACAACATACGTCGACGGTCCGTCATTTGTTGACTCCCTTTTTTTTTGAGGTGGTAGAAATTATCAAATTAGTCCTTCCGCCCTGGGTGGGACGGAAGGGACTGTCAGACTTTTGCTGACTAAAAAGCCACCCTGTCCCTTCTGTTGCTCTTTACGTTCCGGGGCCACGGTATCCTGTTAAGACGTCCCGCAACCTCGGTTTTGGTGACCCCCGAGCTAGAGAGTTTAAATTTTCACAGAACTTGTTAATTATTGCTTTATGTTGAGCCATTTAGGCTCAACATATCCATTCTAGGTCACTTTTATCTTCCAGATTAATCAATTTTAAGATTAAACGTAGCACTGAGCTACGCCGTAGCTGCCTATGCAACGGAGAGGCTACCGCCTCGGAACCACTTTAGTTATCCATGTTTAACGATGATTCTGCCTTTCAGATTTTTACGTGACGATATTGAAGACAGCGCCATCTATCCATCTATAGGAAAATCACGTGGAAGCAGACTGTGTTTTGTTTAATATTAGTTATACATTCTCTCGATAGATGTCATCATTCATTAAAGTGGTTTTGTTTTTACAAATGAAAACATTCAGAAAACGGTTACTCGTGGGCTAAGGGTTCCGTACCTCAAAAACTTTTGTTGTAGAGAGGTTTCAATTTGTATCTGCATTTAGTATTATAAAGCTGAAGAGTTTGTGTCTGAACGCGCTAATCTCAAGAATCATCTGCCTAGCCTTTCCCCAACTATGTTGGGGTCGGCTTCCAGTCTAACTGGATGCAGCTGAATACCAGTATTTTACATGGAGCGACTGCCTATCTGACTTCCACAACCCAGTAACTGGGTAATATGATACCCCTTGATAAGATTGGTTGTCAGACTTTTGGGCTTCTGACGAGCCATAGCCACTGCGGCGGGCGGGTTGCTAGTATAAATAATATCATTTAACATTCAAGAAGTTAATACCTTTTCAGTACGGATTCCTAAAAATCTAACACAATTAGAAGTTTTGTAATTGATTATTGTCTTTATATCGTGTCCCAATTTAAATAAACTCTTTTAGTTCCCGTTTTCTGACACCCTTTGATTACGGAACCCTAAAATAGTCAAAAACGTAACACGATAAGAATTTTCGTTACAATTTAAAATAATGAATTTCTTTAATGTATTTATCAATTACTTTTGGATTTTGCTAAACTTATTCCCTTTAATAATAATAATAAACCTTTATTTCAGGCAACTAGGGCCCATAAAACACAAATACATAAATAAGTAGAATAACTGTAAACTAATACATATTTTAACACTAAACTTATAAAAACTACTGAACACGAAGTGTATATTATATTTTTTTCTGTACGTGTGTTTGTCACCTAACTGCTGCTGGACCGATTTGGATAAAATTTTAAGTGTATATTTTAATAGGTTCCTGGATGGATTGAAAATACAATTACACCAGGTAGGTGGCGCTCTAAGTCAACGTTCGGGCAGAACTTTATTGTTGTAATTATGTTTATTTAATAAAAAAAATACAAAAAAAAAAAAATTTTTTAGATAACCCTTCCTTGGCAGTCGGATAAAAATAATGTACTGCATTTGACACTGCCTCGTTGGTCTAGTGGTCGCAAAGCACGATTGCTGAGCATTAGGGTCTGAGTTTGATTCTCTGTTCGGGCAAAGTTTTTACATCAGGAATTTCTCAATAGCAGCCTTGGAGTCTATAATTGTGGCCGGTTGATGGCAATAGGCTCGCCCCCTATTAAATGGGACATAAACATAACTGGCGAAATTTGGGTGTACTAATGGGTAAACCTCTGCCTAACTCTTCGGGGATTACAGGCGTGATGTTATGTGTGTTTTATGTGCATTTTACAAAATTAAAAACACTTCTCGGAGTTTCAAGTTAAACAGGTTTTTTTTTTTTTACAATTAACTTAATTTCAAATTTGGAAAAGCAGTTACTTTAAGATTGTTGTCTATGGTACTCGATGTTGGTAGGTACTATTAATTACCATAGTTATCGTTTCATTTATTTTGCAGTGTTCTCATTCTTGTTGATGATAGACAAATAACATTTATATCAGTAGGTATTGAACAGGGCTGTATTTAGGGATTGTAATCCATTACTGTATTCAATCCCGCAGGATTTTTCCTGGATTGATACAAAAAAACTGTCTCGTTGGTCCAGTGGTCGCAAGCGCGATTGCTGTGCATGAGGTCTTGGGTTCGATTCCCAGGTCGGGCAAAGTGTTATTGAGTTTTTCCATCAGGAATTTCTCAGTAGCAGCCTCGGAGTCTGGATTTGTGCCCGGTTGATGGCAATAGGCTCGCCCCCTATTACATGGGACTAAAAAAACATAACTGGCGAACTTCGGGGATTATAGGCGTGATGTTATGTTATTATAAAAAAAAACATTTTATGGTAATAATAAAATCCATAATAATATTATAAATGCGAAAGTAACAGACAGAGGTCTGTCTCGCTTTCACGACTAAACTACTGAATCGGTTTTAATGAAAGGTACGAAGTAAGTTTTTTTTAAATTCAGTTATGCATTTAACTGGCAACTGTGAAGAGTTCTTAAATAAGGTGGATGCGGTGAAATAAGAACAATTTGATGACAGCGCAGGAGTGTTGAGAAGCGTGTCATGCTTAAAGAAGTACAGTTGGCTATCTAGCACGTGTAATTTTAACAAAAATCCATCCATACATTCACATTCATAATATTGCGGTAAGATTTTCTTAATTACATCCATTTTCCCATCTCAAAAACAAAGTTGAAGTGTCTCATGTGCCTTTAATTACAGTTATACCCATCAAACTGGAACCAAAACGAAATAATTATGAGGTTCCCTATAAATTATAGTATTTAATTAACTAAATTGTTTAACTCATTACAATAAACAATAACAGCGACGCGGACGAATTTTTTGATGCCCTATGAGGTTTCTCCTTTCTGCCTTTTTTTAAATTGTAATTATTTTACATTTACTTTAAGGTTTTATGTTGAGGTTAATTATTGTTTATATATTATAGTATTTCAATAGTGTTCTTTAATATTTAAATTCGGAAGCCTGAATTCGTCCCTGACTTTGCAACAATTGTTTAATATAAATTGCTAGAAAACATTGTATATATATTTTGAATTTTATACAAGTTAGTATTATTGTGTTTGAAGCGGTATTTCGAAGGCAACCTTAACATAATGAAAATATTTTGTATCCTTGTATTTTTCGTGGCGGTGGTCTACGCAGCCATAGGTAAGTTTCAAAATTTGTATTTTTGTTTGTTTGTTTGTAATGGATAAACTCAAAATCTACTGGACCGATTTTAAAAATTCTTTCACCATTAGAAAGCTACATTATCTGCGAGTAACATAGGCTATATTTTATTTTTGCGCGGACGAAGTCACGGGCAAAAGCTAGTACTTAATATCTTTATTGCTTTTCCATATTATTATGTATTTTTAGTAACTTATATAATTAAATAACATTTTACTTACAGATAGGTATACCTTGGTACTAAAATATGTATTTATTTGACCGATAAATAATTATAAAAATATGCCTCATCTAATCTTAGTGGGGCATATTCCACTGCAAAATTTTACTTTGCCACAGGGGGCTTAGAAAAAGTAATAATTTCAAAACGATACCGAAGTTAGAAAAGACATAAATAAATGTATGGGATTGACATAAGCCGCGTCAAGACACGTGGTCAATCGACATCGTTATCGCAATTTGGTAGACATTGGTGCCGATTGAATTGAGAAAATTGACATCTCTTACTAACATACAGCGAAAGGAAAGGACGGTGACATTCCGTGACATTGGTGCCGATTCCCTTGTTCACAAACTAGACTTAATTTAGAGAATTGACATCTCTTACTAACATACAGCGAAAGGAAAGGACGGTGACATTCCGTGACTAAAGAACTAAGTTAGAGATGTCAAATTAGTTTTGCCTTGAACTTCTCCGTATTTTTAATCCACACGTTTTAAGATGTCAACTATAACTGTATAGATATGTCAGATGGACTAAATTTGACAGCTCTTATTTACATTAGTCTCTTTCTTATTTTATTGAACAGAAAAAGATAGAAATAGTTTAATTTTAGTTTAGTTTGTGACCAAGAGAATCGGCACCAATGTTAAAATTCGTAACGAAACCATAAAGTAACGAATCGTTATCGTGTTTATCCCATACAAATATACAAGCAGCGCTTTCAGTGTTCGCCTTCGCCTCGATCGTGATCGCGACCATAGTGTTACATCGGCTATGAAATGTTTGTCGTTATCTCAGAGACGATGACGAATTTAGGTATCGTTTAGCTACGAAGCGATGTTACTTTGTCTAAGCCCCCAGGGTGGCGGTTTGATGGGGCAAAGTGGAACTACTCCGATGGACGTGGACATCTGTGCCTCCTATATTGTCCAAGCCAGTTGGACTGTAAAAAGGTTATGAGGAAAGCTTGAGATTTACTTACAATGACTCTTAGGGTTGTATTTTTTCAGATCCAATTTGTTTGCAGCCAGCAGAAACAGGACTGTGTCGTGGTAACTTTTGTAGGTACGTGTCCATTTGTTATTAACCGACATCAAAACAAGGAGGTTCACAAACGGAATCCTTTTATTTTTGTGTATTTTCTCTGATTACGGATTACATCACTGACTGCCTCGTTGGTCCAGTGGTCGCAAGCGCGACTGCTGTGCATGAGGTCTTGGTTTCGATTCCCAGGTCGGGCAAAGTGTTATTGGGTTTTTCCATCAGGAATTTCTCAGTAGCAGCCTCGGAGTCTGGATTTGTGCCCGGTTGATGGCAATAAGCTCGCCCCCTATTACATGGGACTAAAAACATAAATGGCGAAATGTGTGTGTACAGGATGTTTTAGCTTTAGATTTTGTTTAAATATTTAAAGGCCACATTTTAAGATCTCATGTATACAATGTTTTATAGCAAATAAATATATTACTATTAGGACCGATGTTGACAACGGACATTCACGCGGACAGGGTCGCCGGCATAAGTTAGTCAGTAAATGATTTTCATTTGTACTGCTCGAGAATAAAGTTGACATAACATCACGCCTGTAATCCCCGAACGGTTAGGCAGAGCTGTACCCATTAGTACACCCACATTTCGCCAGTTAAGTTTAAGTTACATTTTATAAAGAGCGAGCCTATTGCCGTCAACCGGGCACAAATCCAGACTCCAAAACTCAGAAATTCAGATGAAAAAATCCAATAACACTTAGCCCGACCTGGGAAGCGAACCCAAAACTTCATATTCAGCAGTCGCGCGTTAAGACCAATAGACCAACGAAGCAGTCAATGAAAGTTTATTTTTCATTTTTTTTCAGATATGCTTACAACTGTACTACAGGAAAGTGTGAAACATTTATCTATGGCGGTTGTGGTGGAAACAAGAACAATTTTCGTACTATGAAGGAGTGTTGCCAAGCTTGTCATAATTAAAGAAGTAAATGGTAGATGACCTAGCACGAATATTTGTTAATTTTTATTTTTTTAACCTAAACATAAAATCTAAGAGTAATTAGAACTTATAAAAAAGACAGAAAGGAGAAACCTCATAGGGCATCAAAAAATTCGTCCGCGTCGCTGTCAATTTTTAGTTTTTATTTGAAAAAACGTTGGCTCGTTCCAGGAATTCTTCTGAATTTTGGCCGCGTTTACAAATACAGTACGTTAAATAATAGATGGTGTTTCTTTATACTTGTTAATGGATTTAGAAAAATATATATCACCATGCTGGCATGGCTGTACTAATGGGTACACCTCTGCCTAACCCTTCGGGAATTACAGGCGTGATGTTATGATGTTATTTATATATCACCATAGAAAAATAAAATAAAAAATCCTAAACAAAAAAATAAATTAATAGTGACGATTCCCTTATTAACAAACTAAACTATTAGTAGACTATTTCTTTCTTTTTCTGTTTAATAAAACAGTTATACATATACACATCCTAGATTCCTAGTTTGTATGTAGTTGTAAGTATTCGTCTTCAGTAGCAGGCCGGCAGATTTGTTGGTCAACTAATCATAACTAGCCGACCGCGCAAGATAACGCACGTGTCATATGTTCATCCAATATTATTCTCCATTACATACTTTACATAGGTAATGTATACAATTCCTAGGGATTGTATAGAGTACCTGCTGGTCCATCGGCAATGTGTAAATAAACAATTTTGGTCTATATGGTTACTGTAAATCATACGTTTTAGAAATCTTAGACTTGGTATTAGCCAAGGAACTGTAACCAACTTGGCTGTGGAATTTTGAGGTCACATATAATGGAGAGACATATAATGAGAGATGAGAGGAGACATATAATGGTGCCGATTCCCTTGTTCACAAACTAGACTAAATTTAGAGAATTGACATCTCTTACTAACATACAGCGAACGGAAAGGACGGTGACATTAAAGAACTAAGTTAGCGATGTCAAATTTGTTTTGCCTTGAATTTCTCCGTATTTTTAATCTATACGTTTTAAGTTGTCAACTATAACTGTATGGATGTGTCAGATTGACTAAATTTGACAGCTCTTTTTTACATTAGTCTCTTTCTTATTTTATTGGACAGAAAAAGATGGAAATAGTCTAATTTTAGTTTAGTTTGTGACCAAGGGAATCGGCACCAATGAAATACAAAGATTACGTCATAATGTTTACAAATGGCGTTGAATCTGTCAGCTTAACGTGTGAGGGACAGCTTGAATTGCATTTATAGCGCAGACGTATTCGCTTCCTGAAGTGAGTGCATGCCTTTATACCGGGATTCTGTCACACCGTAGCGTAGCGTAGCATAATGCATCAATTAAAATGACTGCTTCGTTGATCTAGTGGTCGCAAAGCGCGACTGCTGAGCATAATAATATTTATTTAAACTTTATGCACATGTAAAAAAAATACACTGTACAAAGGCGGATTGAATGACTTGGGCATTTTCTATCAGTCTACCTTATATCACGCCTGTTATCCCTGTAGGATTGGGCAGAGGTATACCCATTAGTAAACCCACATTTCGCCAGTTATGTCTAAGTCCCATGTAATAGGGGCGAGCTTATTGCCATCAACCGGGCACAAATCCAGACTCCGAGGCTGCTACTGAGAAATTCCTGACCTAAAAACACAATAACACTTTCCTCACTTGGAATGCGAACCCAAGACCTGTTTAGCAGTTGACAATACAAGCCTTTAAACAATGTATTTTTTTTTACGTTAAGTGAATAGAGATTCGAGAAATTAATAAAAAAAGGACAGAGTCGTAGAAAATCTCAGACTAAGCAGTAGAAAAAACGATACCGTTCGGTCTGATAGTCGTCCAACGCCGGTACGCCGGAAACATCCTGTATACGCTATGTACAGGTTGCTCTAACATATTTTTCAGTGTTCATCTTATAACGGAACTTCTATTTGACTGCCCGATTACATTTCAATTGGAATTCTGCTTATTTCGCAAAGAAATGCATGTTGCTGCATGTTTTTTTCATGAATGAGTCGTGATGGCCTATTTATCTCATGCATGAGATTGTGGGTTCAAACCTGGGCAAGTACCAATGTGACTCTTTCAATTCATATGTACTTTCTAAAGTTTATCTTGGACATCACTGGCATCGGTGAAGGAAAACATCGTGAGGAAACCTGGACTTGCTGTTCCACTCAAACCAAATCAGAGGCCTTTGAGGCGGTTTAGAAACTCTGACACTAGGGTGTGTGAGGTCGTAAGACCTTCTCGCGAAAAGAAGAAGAAGAATTTTGTGTCTTTCACACTGGTACAGGTCACATACAGATTAAAGATCGTTTTGCTAGAACGCCATCTGTTAGTCAAAATTGCAAAGAGGTAGCATCCGATCTGTGGATTGGTTTTGGATGAAGCTTATTCGCCCTTCCAACCCTCATACCTTCCTTTTTCGTTATGATGACTGCCTCGTTTGTCTAGTGCTCGCAAAACGCGACTGCTGAGCATGAGGTCTTACGTTCCGACGTCGGACAAAGTGTTATTTGGTTCTTTCATCAGGAATTTCTCAGTAGCAGCCTCGGAGTCTGGATTTAGGCTCGGTTGATGGCAATAGGCTCGACCCCTACTACATGGGACTTAAATATAACTGGCGAAATGTGGGCGCACCTGTGCCTAACCCTACGGCGATTACAGGTATGATTTTATATTATTTCATTTTAAATGAACTTCTAAAGTACGTATAGTATTGAGGTTACTTATACCTCAATCTAACAGGCATCACTGAATTTTATAAAAAACCAAACTGGGTCGGTCCTATGCAAGTCAATGCTCTGAAATATCAACAACATCAACCCTCTACGGCTTGTGTGTGTGTTTGTATGCGCATGTGTAGTTATATGTGGGTGCAAAAGTGCGTGAGCGGTGTGTGTGTGCAAGAGGGGAGCTAGCCTCGTTAAGAATGACTGGAGTGTGTTTCCATTGATTTGCGGTTGCATTTTACTACATCATAATATTACCTGAGAAAGAAATAGTAGATTCCGTTTATTGTCAAAACGAACCTAGAGCAAGATTGACGTGATTCATAACATTATAACATTACGCCTGTAATCCTCGAAGGGTAAGGCAGAGGTGTACCCATTAGTAGACCCACATTTCACTGCTACTGAGAAATTCCTGATGGAAAAACCCAATAACACTTCGCCCGATCAGGGAATCGAACCCAAGACCTCACGCTAAGCAGTCCAGCTTTGCGACCACTAGACTAACGAAGCAGTAGTGGTTGTATTTTTAATGTATCAGATATCTGCGCTGGCGCAATGGACACAGTATCTAGTCTTAAAAAGTGCGTGAGTCCCACATAGCCATGTAGATGCTTATAACTTAGGCGTGTATAGGTACTAAGCTTTATGTACGAGCTATATGATTAGAAAGTACATTATTTACTTATGTTTTCTTTCATTAAAATGGAAGTAATTGGACTGCCTCGTTGGTCTAGTGGTCGCAAGCTCGACTGCTGTGCATGAGGTCTTGGGTTCGATTCCCAGGTCGGGCAAAGTGTTATTGGGTTTTTCCATCAGGAATTTCTCAGTAGTAGCCTCAGAGTCTGGATTTGTGCCCGGTTGATGGCAATAGGCTCGCCCCCTATTACATGGGACTAAAAACATAACTGGCGAAATGTGGGTGTACTATTGGGTACACTTCTGCCTAACCTTTCGGGGATTACAGGCGTGATGTTATGTATGTATGTAATTATTATATATTATATTTTGTGAAGTTTGTTGATTGTTAGGTTGAAAATAGAGTTCATATTTGCTTGGTAATCTTATGTGGGGAAAAAGAGTATTTTACAAAGTTATTCTAGATATTCTGACACGCTAAGATTTTTTATTTTTCTATTTTAGGATGGTTGAGATAGGCTACCTCCGTTGCGGATTAAAAGAGGATGTAGTGACAGAGATAGAAAAGGGTATGCTTAGATGGCTCGGTCATGTTGAGAGGATGAGTGAAAGACGATTGACAAAAGGTATTTATATGGCAGAGGTGAGTGGCAACGCAGGGAGGGGTCGCCCTAGGAAGACCTACACTGACCTTATTGGTGAGGTTCTTCAGAAAGGTCAGGTGCGCTGTTCTCGTAACCGGCGTGCTTGTATGACGAGATGTATGAACGTGGATGAGACGAAAGGAGTGTTAGGATCGTAGCAGATGGCGTTCTGTGGTTTCTGTCTACCGCCGGCAAAAAAGGCTTGAGTTTATGTATGTGAGATAAATACAGCCAATAAGAGTGTCTAGTGCCTTGTTGCTTGGTGGACCGACGATTTAGAGAAGGTGGCGGGCAGCGGATGTGGGCCGCCCAAGTCCGGGATGGTTGGCGCTCTTTGGGTGAGGCCTACGTTCAGCAGTGGACGGCTGATATGACAATTTCGAAATGTATGGGATAGCTGCTGATTTAATTAGCGTTAACAATTTGAGTTTTAGCTAGAGTCATGTACTGAATTTATAAAAGCTTGCGTTAAAATGCCCTTCCACCGCATGATATCCTAGAAATATTATAAATGTGAAAGTCAAAGTCAAAACATTTATTTCAATTAGACCATTTACAGGCACTTTTGAATTGTCAAGGAGTCGGCCAGTTAGTCCGAAAGTTGAAGCTAGTTGCTCGTTCCAAAACGGAGGTAGGCCTCTATGGAGAAGAACGAGCAAGAAACTCCACGGCACTCTTTACAATTAGGTTTTTACAAAATACTGGTTACATTATTCTTGTTGCTTTTACATTTGTGAAAACATTGAAGATTAATATAAAACAGTAATAAAATATAATATAATAAGAAATTTTGTAAAAATGATTGGGTGAAAATTGGCACATAGGATATTTTTTATACCGGTAATGGGTTCCCTTCAGATAATATAATAGTTCAACTTACCTAAACGGACAGTTACTTTTTACGCGGGCGAAGCCGCGGGCAGACGCTAGTATTTTAATAAATAAGGCCTGATTACACACAGGCTAGTGTTTTAATTACTTACTGACGCATTTTATAAGTTATCTCATGATTTTAGGCTCGCTACACACGAGCGACAGAGGCGATTTTTGCGACGGCCATTTTGTACTTAGATAATAGGTACTTACTACATAATACACTTTCATTTTATTAAACACTAGCTTATGCCCGCGATTTCGTTCGCGTGAGTGTCGGTTATCACGGTTTTTTTTTATCCTGGATTAAAAAATATCTTGGAAGGCTAATTATTTTTCTAAAGTTGTTACTCAATGATTTGCCAGATTAGCTGGCACAAACCGACAGACAAAAATTTTATACCACCATTTAAACATTCATTAGATAAGTATTAGTAAAAAGCTGTTATTTTGACATTGACATTTCAATTTTATTCATATAAAGGTATAGATTATAATAATTATAGTTAAGTACTCATTTGCAGTCGATAAAAACAAAAATAAAATACCTCGCCTCGTTGCCTCGTTGGTCTAGTGGTCGCAAGCGCGACTGCTGTGCATGAGGTCTTGGGTTGGATTCCCAGGTCGGGCAAAGTGTTATTGGGTTTTTCCATCAGGAATTTCTCAGTAGCAGCCTCGGAGTCTGGATTTGTGCCCGGTTGATGGCAATAGGCTCGCCCCCTGTTACATGGGACTAAAAACATAACTGGCGAAATGTGGGTGTACTAATGGGTACACCTCTGCCTAACCCTTCGGGGATTACAGGCTGATGTTATGTTATGTTATGTAATGTTAAAAATTAAATACTTAAAATAAAATACAACAGAATAATAAATAAAAAAAATCGCGAACACGCGTTCCTAATTCAAACGCGTACGCGTGCAATATTATAAATACGCACACATAGACAGCCCATTGAGTGGTACGCGTGAAAATTCACGCCAGCGCGTTACGCGCTTTTTTTTAATTACAACCCTACGGCGCTATTGTTGCACAACCCTAGTGGGAGGGGATCTAGTTGTAGGGTTGTCGATTATCATTTAGAAAAGGATAATTATTTTGTGCGTTTATTATGATGACATTTTCTGTATTTTTAACCGACTTCAAAATGGAGGAGGTTTTTAATTCGGCAGAATGTTTTTTTTTACAGTGAACTTTTCTATTTTATTGTCATTGACAGGTATATAATATATTTGCTTCTGTCTGCGATTTCGTTTGCATCAAAGTTGATTTCTCCATATAAATTTTGGAATCCAGTTTTAACCCCTTTTACCAACTAAAAAAAAAGGGGTGAATTGTGGGAAATCTTTTCATAGCGGAGGTCTACTGACTATAAACTACGTCCCTGCCGAATTTTATCTTTATACGTCAAGCGGTTTTCAATATTTCATGATGAATGAGTGAGTGAGTGAATGATCTTTAGCTGTTATATGTATAGATTTTCGTTGATTACCAAAAATCATCGACCACGTTGATATGATGGTCGCTAGAACTACTGCTAAGTGTGATTGACAAAAGGCAAATAATTACTTCTTGTGTACAGGTTAATTGAAAAAATACCCGAAACCTTAAAAGGGTCATTGTACTCATCATTATGAACAACTTTTATTATGGGACCAACCCTGAAATCATGAAAAAAAAACAGCTGTTTGTTGCCCACAGCTTCTACGAGTATATACATTAGATCTTAATTAAGTATTACAAACTTTAAAGACGTAGTCAGGTAAAAATATTTTTGAAAACAAAACTTCGACGTGACAGCCCTGTGTTACATTTTATCGAACTGTGGGTTCGTCAAAGAGCGTACTGCTGTACCACGGTAATATAGAAATACACGCAGTCACCCGTATTCATAGTTTTTACTCAGATCTGGAATTAATGTCACACTTATAAAAAAGTGACTTTCCGTAAAGTTGAGCTATTATCCCAAGAGAACACATTACTGAGATAAAAAGTTTCCTATGTGTTATCCAGTAAATGGTCTATTTATGTGCCAATTTTCATCCAAATCTGTTCAACGGTTTTCGCGTGATTGAGAAAGAAACATCCAAACATCTAAACATCTTCACAAACCACATATTTACATTTATAATATTAGTAGGATAATGATAAGACCACTAGTAAAGTTTGATTTTGTGCAGCAGTAAATTGTCACCTACATATCTGCTGTTCTTTTTTGCTAAAATCTTATCTACTTTTGAAATTAAATTACATTTGAAAACATCCAACGGTTTTAAAGAAAACTTTACTACATCTGACGACCCTGCATACCTTTCTCTTTTGTCGACTATACAACTGCAATTAATTTAACCATAGTTTAAATGAGCAGTCAAATAGGTTGCATTGGCAGTCCGCCAAGTCATTTCTACTAGATGGACTGTAAAAGTGTGTTTACGTTAACACATTTAGGCTACGATTAACTTCCCATTTGAGAAATACACCCATCATGGCTTTAAATGCTATCATTATGACAACACAAAAGAAAATCCATTGCATTAAATATATGGTAAAAAGTCGTTGGTCTAGTTGTCGTAAAGTGCCAAGGCTGAGCATAATGAAGTCTTGGGTTCGTTTCGCAGGTCGGGCAAAGTGTTATTGAGTTTTTCCATCGGGAATTTATCAGTAGTAGCCTTGGAGTCTGGATTTATGTCCGGCTGATGGCAATAGGATCGTCCCCTATTAAACATTCGCGAAATGTGGGTGTACTAATGGGTACACCTCTTCCTAACCCTTCGAGGATAACAGGCGTGATGATGTTATGCCTAACAATTCATTTTCCTGCTTGACTATCGTTGAATGGTTTAATAAAGGCGATTTTTATTTGTATTTGTAATAAGGCTGCAAATAATAGTCAACAGCTTTTATTGTTATTACACCTAATAAAACAGTCATGCGCAGTTAGGTAAGTAAACGTACGTTCAGTTGTTTATTTGGCAACGAGCTTAGTGACGTATGGGCTAAATGACGTTGCATTAAATGTCAGCAATAAAACTGGATACTAGATAAATATACAGGAAGGCGCTCTGCCCGCGACTTCGTCCGTGTCAAAATTGACCCCCGTATCATACCTATAAGGTGTGAATTTTGGAAAATCCTTTCTTGGCGATTGTCTACTAACTATAAACTACTTCCCTGCCAAATTTCGTGTGAGTGATTGAGTGAGTGACCTTTCGCTTTCATATACATACATACATAACATCACGCCTGTAATTCCCGAAGGTTTAGGCAGAGGTGTACCCACTAGTACACCCACATTTCGCCAGTTATGTTTTTAGTCCCATGTAATAGGGGGCGAGCCTATATCCATGAACCGGGCACAAATCCAGACACCGAGGTTGCTACTGAGAATTTTCTGGTGGAGAAACCCAATAACAAACTCAAGACCTCATGCTCAGCAATCGCGTTTTGCGACCACTAAATCCATTATTCCGACGAAGAGCATCCAAAATAGGGTTTAAAATAATCTTAGAGCATTATAAGATGACAAGCTCTAAACAGCACTATGAATACGACCCCTACGTCACGATATAGACATCTGTAGATTCGCAACAATCACAAGTGCCATGAGCTCATTTCATTACCTACGTCATTAGTTTACCATCACGACTTGTACGTGACGGGGTCGGCACACATTCTAATGTGTCAAACACTTTGATTTGTACGTTTTTTTTTATTGTGGCTAATTGGTATTTTGAATCAGATTACTTTTAATCATTTTCGAAAGAGCTCTCATATTAAATAAGTCTCTTATAAAGTATTTGGATCTGATTTTCTGAATTAGTGCTGACTAGTTATCTGTCGGTATTTTTTTAGTGGAATCCTATTTATTTTTTCTCAATTATAAGTAGCCTAGTTACTCAACATCAGATATCTACCGGTGGAAGTCCTGTCGGTCCAGTCGTTTTGGAGATTAGCCGAAATAAACTGACAGACATAAAAAACAAAAAGACACAAAAAATTAATGACCAAATCAAATCGTTTATTTGTGATACATGGGTTGCATAATATATTATACATATATAACTGTAAACATTTCTATGTATAAAGCTGTTATGTATTTTGATATTATAAGCAGGCTCTTTAATTTTATTTATTTGTATAGATTTAAGGATATATTTAGTATATCAGGGGAATATATAATAATATTATGTAATAGTTAAGTTTAAATTCAGTTCAAAATGAGTTTTGTTAAATTTAAAAAATAGTTGTTTAGTACAAAATTAAGACACCTATTTCTACAATAAATTCTTAATGTTCAAGTCAATCAGTGTCGCGTCTATGATCTAAAAACATTCAATCGAAGAGAAAATATTTTTATCAGCACCTTTTCAGTGAGAATTCGTCCTCAAAAGTATTGAAATATCCAACCTTCATTTAGACTGAACTTAGAACATTTCTCTTACAAAACGTTTAAAAAAAAAATACCCTCTCGATAACCTAAAAATATTTCACAATATTTCCATATCTGTATACAAAATGACCAGTCCACCCTCTTCAGAGCGTAGCGTGAAGTATTAATTTAACTTGGCAACATTTTTCTAAGTGGGCAACACTTCAGCTGTATTGCCTCATTGAAGAAACCAAGATGGCGGCCGGTGGCGGACTTTATATTCGAGAAATATGCAATAATACCTACATTATTTACGGTGCTTCGAAGTTTTGGGGTTCAGAAGTGAGAAAGAAATAATTTGGTATCATTTTATATTAAAAACTGTTTATACATTGATGGGAATTTCTAATTATTGCTTGAAAGTAGGTATGACCTAAGGTAACAAAATAAGTAACACTCAATATTAAAAGCGACCAATCGTTTCATGTATTTAATTAAATTTTGATTTCAACTCACGGTGTTGGTTTTTCTAAAGTCAATGTCAAAAGTCAAAGTCAAAAGTCGAATATTAAAGTCAAAAGTGAAAGTCAAATCACTTACTTCAATTTTAGACTATTAAAAGGCATTTTTAAACGTCTTTTTTTTGGGAAAAAAATAATGATCTAGTTGCCCATTCCAAAAGGTAGTTTTGTACGGGAAAGAATGGGCCAGAAACTCCACTCTTAACCCAATAATACCATGTCAGGGCTGGGAATTGTACCCAAGAACTGATGCTTAGCAGTCGACTAAATCAATGATGCTTAGCAGTCGACTAAATCAATGATGCAGTCATGTTATTCACGTTATGATATAATCAAACTTTGAAGTATTGAAAAAATTAAAAAGTATTGAAGAATTGGTACTACTACGGTGTTTAAAATTTTTTACACGATATTTTTTTCTCATTGTTTCAAAGATGGCTGACTATCTCAAAACACAAAATCTACCACATCCATTTAAAATAAGTATTCATTCCTCCAGCCTCTTCGAAGGAAAATCTTCAACTTTTTTTCCTAAGAACTCTTTATATTTTTTTTAATGTCTATGGAGAGCCTTGTGAAAGGTCGAGATAGGATCTTGGCGACGCATTTCGAGGACATTAGAAAAAAATATCATGTTTAATGAAAACCTTATTCACTTTTGGAGGCAATTCGTTTATTTTGACGTTAAAAATGGCGGGAAATAAAATATAACTCGTAAAAGGTTAGGAAATGGTAATAAAAAAATTAAATTATACTTTTTTTTTGTGAACTCTCAGGTCGGTATTTTATTATTTTTTTAGTTGGTTTGGCGACCTTTTTATTTCATTTTTTTTACTGATTTGGTAGTAAAAGGGAATAGGGCTTTATTAACTGTATCTATCATGGACAAGTCGTAAAAAAATTTAAACCTCGGAATATATATTTTTTGTAGGTTGTAGAGTTACGATTGTAGGAAGTGTTTCAGACTTCAGTTAAAACGACTCATAATAATACCAGCCTAATGAAAAAATATCTTATACCTATAGATAGCTACATTATTAGCAAGAAACATATTTTATTTAGAAAGTTTGTGAAGATGTTTGGATGTTTGATGATGATGACTCAATCACACGTAAACTGTTCAACAGATTATTTATTGGCACATAGATAGATCATTTCCTAGATTAACACATAGGATACTTTTTATTCCGCTAATGTGTTGCCTTGGGTTCTACTTACTTTACAGAAAGATATTTTTACGCGACCAAAGCCGAGGTCAGAAGCTAGTAAACTACATGTATTTTAATTTTCAAAAAACTAGGGACCCGTAAAGAAAATCGACGCGGACGAAGTCAGAGACAAAAGCTCGTATTTTATCATTTTAAAACTTCAAAACACGCTCCCTATTATTTAACCCCCATATCATAGAGGCGTTGAACCATAGAGAAAGTCTTTTGTCTATGACGTACTATTAATAACTGGCACTATTGTCCCGTCTAGTGACATTGTGTGATGATAATAGTCGTTGAAAATCAGTAGACTGAACATTTTTATTAAATTTTTATTTTTTACAAAAAAAATGGTGCGAATAAAATGCTTTGAAGTTCAATGAATTTTGACATTTATTTGAAATTTGCTGCCCCTACGAACCTAGGGCCGCCTCAGAATATATATATTTTTTGATTATTTTTCTCGTATTTCAATAGTTAGGTATTCTACAATTCTCAACAAATCATCTACATCTGCGTAGCCTTTTCCCAATTATGTTGGGGTCGGCTTCCAGTCTAACCAAATCCAGCTGAATACCAGTATTTTATATGGAGCGACTGCCTATCTGACCTCCTCAACCTAGCATAGGTAATACGATGCCCCTTGGTAAGACTAGTTGTCAGACTTTCGGGCTTCTGACGACCCGTAATGACTGTCAAAGATCCATGTAAGACAGCCGGGACCAATAGCTTAACGTGTTTTTCGAGGCGCGGAGATGTCTTGTAAGGATGGTCACCCATCCACGGATCAACCCCGGCAAGCGTAGCTTAGCCTGATGGATCGGCCTGTGTGGCTGTTATTACTTAGCCACGAGCTCCTCAACACATACCTCAGTATAAGAATAATAAAAAAGTGAACCAACCATCACAATTTTGTCCGTTAAGTCCAGTTAGTACATATGTATAAGAAAAACCATAGACCACCCTAAACCTTTACAAACTAGCCACAGATTAGAAATCGTACTTAGAAAATAATGACCATAGAATTTTTATAGAAGCACTTACCATTCAAAATAGGAAGGGTCATGGCGAGGTGTTGCCAGCTATCGCGACTTATTTTAAAATGTACTAAATTACTTTATTTTATTGCGGATATTTTTTCTGGTCCTTATTATATTCTTACAGCGTATTTTTATTGGGTTCTGTCTACAGATTCTATTTTAATTCCAAATGGTACTTAACAATGGTTCCAAAATAAATATATTGTCTTAAAATACAAAGAGGCCCAAATTGCGAGGTCCTAAAGAAAATTCCAAAAGTCATAGGCTTCCCATGTAAGATCTGCGATTTTTTGTAGTTTAGTAATTTTTAGCACAATATTCTCATGTGTCTCCAGATTTTCTTATTGTCCCGCATTTTTTGAGATTTTTCTTTTTGTTAATACATAAAAAAAATTAATATGTATGTCAAAGATTGCTCTAGTCTAATGTGTAAGTGCCACATTGTATCCTAAAAGTAGTTCATTATTTCTAGTGTCTATTGTCATTGTAAAAGTTACCAATAAAAAAAAAACACAACATCGAAAAAGAAAAGTGTACGATTTTTGCGTTGTAATCTGGCAACTCTAATCATCTGACCCCTGGTCTAGGCAAGCAGCTGGACCACTAAAGCTTGCGACCCTCCTCTCATGCCTTCAATGAATAATAAGTCTATATTGCACGATTGTTTGTCGTCCAGTATCAAAGATCACAGGGGTAGATGCGACTGGTCGCATTTTTTAAAGTAAGATGAAACACGGCGAGATATTTCGTAAATCTTTCTTAAGTACCTACTAATATATAAAAGAAGCAAAATTTGTGAGTTCTAGAAGTTGAGGGTGTAATTTCTAGATATACTGAACCGATTTTGAAAAATCTTTCGCAAATTCGAATCTAAGTTGTCACTGAGTGCTATAAGCTTTTTTACTAGTTAGGGATCCGTAATCACGTGAACGAAGTTTCGGGGAGAGTGCGAAAAGCAAAGCAACTTGCTTCAACTTTCTGACTAACTGACCGACTCCTTATCAATTCAAAATTGCCTGTAAATGGCTGTAATTGAACTAAATGCTTCGACTTTGACTTTGACTTTACATACGTTCAATAAACGTTGTCATGACATTGACAATTTAACTATAATTAAAATAAAATAGATTTAAAAGGTCACGAAAACAAATTAAAAGACAATTTAATCAAATCCATTTAGGTAACTATCAATGGCACGCAACGAAACTCTTTATATTAAAAATCAATTCGAATTTAGAATTTTACTCTATGCCTCGCTATTAAATATGTCCCAACTAGTGGCCAGTGCGTGTTATAGAAAAAAAAGAAATTGTCTATTGTCTATGGACTACATAAATGGGGTTGCGTTCGGCCGCGTTCATTTAAAAAACAATTTGCAGTTTTTAAAAATGTTTTGCTAGTGATTTCAATTTTAAAATTTAGTTTTTGGGTTTCGTACCTTAGTCGGCAACCGAACACTGCCCGATCTACTCAGCAGTCGCGCTTTGCGATCACTAGACCAACAAGGCAGTCATTTATAATTTTTCCCTAATTAAGTCAGCAAGAAATAAAATACCATTTTATTATATTTACCTTCAAAAACCATCATTATTATATTCCATAAACAACGTCTAACAAGCTTAACCACAAAAAATATAATATACTAAATGAATGAATAAATAAACGTATTCAGACAAAATGTTTGCCTTTCCCAACTGTACGCGTTCTTGTAACGTTTTTACGCAATTCAGTATCGTAGTGACCAGAGGTTCTCAACATTATGGGGCAGCCCAACTTTCTTTTAAAATCACTACGACACCGCAGGCAAGAAATAAATAAATAAATGTAAAGTAATGTATGTAATGCCATCATCATCTTCCTGCCCTTGTCCTATGTTACTTGGGGTCGGCGCAACACGTTTTCCTCTTCAATTCTGTCCTGTAACGCATATAATGGAAATAAATTACATTCTATCTAGATATAGAATGGAATTTATTTAAATACTAGCTTCTGCTTTTTTACCTGCGTTAAATTACTTCTCAGTTACTGCTCTGCTCTGGTATTCCTCATGAATCTGACTATCATATTATTATACAAAAATGTATTTTTTACAAACAGACTGGTAATTCCAGAGATTAGTGCGTTTAAACAAACAAACAAATAACCTCACAGCTGTATCATAATCATATAGAGAACATCACATAAAAGCTTAACAATACATTGCACTTTTTTTTTAAAATACTAACTTAAAAGAATACTGGCGCCTCAAGTAGGAATTTGTTTGAGTTTTTGAATTAAACATCGTTTTCTTCTAAGTGCACTGGTGTCAGTTGATTTGGATGTATATTGGCTATAACGGCTCTCTTTTAAATGGTGAATGAACTCAAGAATATGAACACTTATTCGTGGGACAAATTCTGAAATATGAATATAACTAGCTTCCGCCCGCGTCTATGCCCGCGTTGTTATAGCGTGACAGAATTACAAACATCCATCGTTGTATAGGTTAGTATTAATTTTTTTTCTAATACAAAGAACATACATTTTATAATTATAATTTCTTTTTTCTCGCCGTGCCCCCATGTGTCACTCTACGCCCAAGCGGGGTACACCCCACGGGTTGAGAACCGCTGGCTACAACTTTTACGCAATTCAGAGTCGTATAGACCATTTTTTCCTTCAGTTTTCCTTCAGTCTGTTTACACCGAAAGCAGTGTTTCCCGCTCTTTTCCATATTATTTTTACATGGTTTATGATGAGAGGCAGAACGTAGTTGCCTTTGCCAAGCGGTGCGGCGCACAATAAGAAAATGTTGCAGCTTTTTTCTTGTCTATTCTTCGTTTGTGTGCAGTTAGCTTTATATTGTTTTTTTTTTGTTTATTTGTGTTTGCTTTACTTTTGCGGTTTCCGTTTTTTAGGGTTCCGTATTCGGCAGACACGGAACCCTTATAGGATCAGTTGATTGTCCACCTGGCCAGACGGACGTCTGTTCGTCTGTCAACAACCTATTTCTCAGAAATGCGTGGAAGTATCAAGCTAAAATTAATATCAAATAACATTATCATTTATTTTATTCTGTTTTTTTAGTATTTGTTGTTATAGCGGCAATAGAAATATATCATCTGTGTATAACTGTCTAACTATCTCAGTTTATGAGATACAGCCTAGTGACAGACGGACTGACAGCGGATTTTTAGTAATAAGGTCCCGTTTTACACTTTGTTTACGGAATCCTAAAAAGAACTAGTTGTCAAAGCTTCATCAAACCATAAACAACTGGTGAACATTTGAAATGACACTCGAAAAAGAAAAAAATAAATTCGCGCGCTTTTTACCCACTAACAAGATATTGCGTATTATGCCATCGAGGTATATTAAAAATGGCGACGGTGTAAAAAATAATAAAGGTTTTTATTTTTCGATTTAAAAGAGCACGTATGGATATTCTTGCCTATTCTTCTCCATACAAAACTATCTTTACGAAGGGGCAACTAGATTCAATTTCTTTTTTTTATTTGTATATTTCGTTCAAAAGTGTCTTGTTCTGGCTTATTTGAAATAAATGATTTGACTTTGACTTTGATAAAGTCTATTTGTATGATTGTGTTGGTAAATACATATCGCATAAGCTTATGAACCTCAAAAGAAGCTTGAGAGTCTGACAACCGGTCTTTCCTAGAGGTATCGTGTTACCCAGTTACTGAGTTGTGGAGGTCAGATAGGCAGTCGCTCCATGTAAAATACTGGTATTCAGCTGCATCCGGTGAGACTGGAAGCCGACCCCAACATAGTTGGGAAAAGGCTAGGCAGATGATGATAAGCTTATGAACCTAGATCTAGTCTATATCCTTTAGTTTTCAATTTTAATTAGCTTCAACTTTTTGACTAACTGACCGATTCCTTGACAATCCAAAAGCGCCTAAGTAATTATCTAATTTAAAACTAGCTTTTGAACGTGACTTCGCCCGTGTAAATGTCGGTTATCGCGGACACAGACAAAGTCACGACGTAGAAAGTTGCCTATGTCCTGTCTTGGGGTTTAAACTTACCCCGTATCGAATTTCATTAAAATCGATCCAGTGGTTAAGTCGTGAGAGCGTAGCAGATAGACAGAGTTATTTTCGCATTTATAATATTTGGATAGTATGGATAATGGATAAATGCTTTTAATATTGACTTAAATCAAATTCAGAATTACACGATTTTATAAAAATCTAATATTTTGCATCTAGAACGTTCTGTATTGTCCATGGTATTAGTTACGATGTCTTTTCCACCTCGTAGGTACCATAGACGATAAATAATTAATTAATTACGATTCTTCTCCAAATATTAGTACATGAATGTAGTGCGTATACGAATAGCAACGGAAAATCACATTAATGCAGCGGTGTGGTCTAATTTAACTATAAAAGTGTATGCTTTCCCCAGCCCTAGAGCGATCAAAGAGGTGGGTAGGCTTGAGAATGTCGTAGAAGCGGCAGAGGCCCGCCTCACTATATTCTCAATCATTGCAACTCCTGAAAGCCAGAAAAGTAAGAAAAAGTAAGTAAGAAGTTTGACGAGTGCAGTCTTGAATTCCGCAATTAAATTAATCCGAAAAGAACAGCGAAGGAAAAAGAAATCGGCCAATATTACAATGAACATAATGAATGGACCTTTTACATACATAAAATCACGCCTGTAATCCCCGAAGGGTAAGGCAGAGGTGTACCCATTAGTACACCCACATTTTGCCAGTTATGTTTTTAGTCCCATCTAATAGGGGGCGAGCCTATTGCCATCAACCAGGCACAAATCCAGACTCCGAGGCTGCTACTGAGAAATTCCTAATGGAAAAACCCAATTATTTATACTTTATGCAACAAAAGCACAAAGGCGGACTTAATGCCATAGGCATTCTCTAACAGTCAACTAAAGGTGGTGAAGAGATAACTTGGTAGGTGCAAATTAATGTACGTGTTCTGTCAAGGAAATTTATTTTTGCAGATAGAGCATATATGTCGGCGCTGAATAACAAAGATATTTGCAAGCGCGCACGTGCGCTATGTGACGTCATCGCACCACTCTATGAGTCAGGCGAGGTGGGGACGGACTTTTATAAGCCGGCGCGCCAGTCGGCTGGACACAGTCCAACTTCAAGCGGGCTGCCCTACGCTCATTGCCGGCGACCTGAACTGCAAGCACCCGGCATGGAATGCAAACGTGATAAACACGGGGGGGAGACGCCTTTTTGCCGACTCAGAGGCCGGAGGGTATGTGGTGTCTGGTCCTGACACCCCGACCCACTACCCAGACAACAACGCTGCGGCTCCGGACGTACTGGACATCATAGTCCACTCCGGCCTCAGCTGCCAGATCTCGCAGGTGATCGTAGATGAGCTACGCTCCGATCACCTCCCTGTGCTCGTGACCCTGTCGGGGATTCCTACCCGACAGGCCCCTCCAGCGCCACGTCGCCACACGAACTGGAAGCAGTTCGGAGAGGAGATGGCGACCACGACACCGACTCCGGCAAAGTATTTTTGACGGTTAAGACCGTCAAAAATACTTTTTATTACCTACAACTGCCTGTAAAAGTATGAAGGGAAAATTGGAATAACTTTTTGGGTGTTGTGACATTAGATTAACTAAAGATCAGCAAATCAGCTGTTGATAAGCGCAAGGGTCAACGACCCAGTGTTCTGGCGCCCGCGCCGTCAGCCGCTCGGGTCTCGGCCGCTGCGTTTGACTAGGTACTACTATTGGATAGCGTTCATTTTCGAGTTTCGTTTTTCACAATTGTGAATCTGCCATTTTTATATTTTCATAGTAAAGATATTTACTAATCGATTGTACTACCGAAACAAAGTCATTTCGCTGCAGCTTTGCAACGGTTTACATTTCACGGTGTAGACAAAAATATGACTAGACTATGTTCTGAAAGAAGCGCGCTGTTTGTACTGTTCTTGAGTCAATCCAACTGAAATAACTATCATATCAGATTTTTTTTTGTGCGCGGTGGTAATCCACGTGGATTTCCTCCGACGTGGGGTGACGAAGCGGCATGCCGAACTCTTACCGGGCAAAACCATCATAGTGTTTCACCTCTGCCTGGAGTCGGGAGTGTGGCGAACAGGACCGCTCAGAGCACAGCCACATAAACATCTTCCAATCTCAACGAGACAATCTCCGAGAAACAAAATGTATGTAGACGTGATGGAGGCTCGAAACACATAATAAAACAAAAACAAAAATCAATACATAAGTACCTACAAAAGAGTACGATACCTTATAAATTATCACAAAATATTTAACAAAGAGGTCAACATAAGTTAAATGTTTGGCTATTTACAAAGTATCCCCAGTAGTAGCATAGCTGCTTACAGATACCAAACTCAAAAATAAAAATACACCCCGTTGTTTCAGACAAGTACAAGTTTATAACGCAGGCTGGTGCAGAGCACGCACCGCCTGTCAGAATGGCCGTATCGGCGCAAGTGCATTATTTAAAGAACCTCGTCAACTATATAAGATGCAGCTACATCAACGAATAATTAGATTAAGAGTTGATTACAATAAATTATGATCACGAATTAATTGTTTAAAAACACAAATTATGTTAATGTTATTAATTTTGATGGTTAATTAATTATTATTGATGATTAATTAATTATAATTGCATGGTTCAATTAATTATCAGTTTATTTACTCCAAAAGATTGTAAAAATAACCATTTATTTACAAAGTTTGAATCCTAACCTAAAAACTCAAACACGTGCGCCGAGCACGTGGTTAGTGTCTATAAATACAGGCGACGGCCACAGAGCGGCTCAGTTGCGCACGAGCCGTCGGACGGAACACATCTCTGTGAGTCATATTTATACTTTTTTTTTTTTTTTTTTTTTTTTTTTTTTTTTTTTTTTTTTTACCGATGGGAAATCATCGAATGACTTCCCCCCGGGATTACGTCCTCGCTTCGGATTTCGCTGAACCCTATAAAAAACGTGGGCGAAGTTAGGCTTTATCATATGCATTCTCTAACAGCAGCGATATAACATCAGCTATCTGCCAGTGAAATTCTCGAATAGCCGTTTAAGAGATTTGCAGTATAAAACATACAGCCATGAATTTTATGAATTTTAAAAATTGGCATCATTTTTAAAAACTCCAATATTTCATGTCCTAAAATATTCCAGAGGAACACACAAACAGGACAAAAGTTATACTTTTTGACTGTCTGTGTCTAATAATTACTAAGCTATTCAGCATTACGTTTTGCTAGGTACCATGTTGTTTATCATGTATCATTTTATCCCCTTGATCTTGTCATGTCCAACAAAAAAAGCTTATTAACATACTTTTTAAATACTAAATGATTTTTAAACATAAACGTGCATTGGATGCATTTAGTCATGTCCTTTCAGCTAATACGTGAAAGAGTAAAAAACATCCATTCATTCATCCATCCCACAAACTATCCCGTTTATTAGCAGTAGGGTATCTAGTACTTAGTTCATGCTGAGAACTAGTTTACAGACTAACACGATGACATTAAATAATTTTCTAACACACAGCTATAAGTAAGAACATTATTTGACCCAATTTCCAGCGCAGTGGCGTTCAATTGAACAGTTTACTTAGATTCCGAGATAAAAGTGACTAACTGTATCTGTGAACGCACCACGTAAGGTTAAGGTAAGCTTAAGTTAAGGTAAACGAATAGTTATGAGGAATGCCCCGAGAACGTTTAGCCGAATAACGATTGCCTGAAGAAAAAGAAGCTTTTCAACTTTGCTTTGTAAAAAAACCGTAAAAAGAAAACTTGGACCTTTAACTTTCAATATTTTCGTAAAACTAGCAGGTTCTCAGGTATACATACATAAACTCACGCCTTTTTCCCATGGGGGTAGGCAGAAACTACAGAACGCCACCTGCTACGATCCTTACATACTCTTTTCGCTTCATCTACGTTCATACATCTCGTCATGCAAGCACGCCGGTTTCGAGTACTCCGCACCTGACCTTTCTGAAGGACCTTACCAATAAGGTCAGTGTAGGTCTTCCTAGGGCGACCCCTCCCTGCGTTGCCCCTCACCTCCGCCATATAAATACCTTTTGTTCCCAGGTATAGTCCAGTAGCCGAGAAGCGGCGCCTACGCAAGCGGTGGCAAGTAACAAGATGCCCGTCCCAGAAAGCAGAGCTGAACCGTCTCGCGGAGAAGGTGAAGGCCGAGCTGCTCGCGCTCGACACCGCGAGCTGGGAGTCAAACATCGATGCCGCAGAAGGCTACTGGCCGGCAATACACAGACTGTGCCGGCGCCTCTCGAATACCCCAGCTCCGGTTCGACCGTTGATACACGCCGACGGGGAAATAAGATACTCCGCTGCTGACCGAGCGGAGATCTTCGCCGAACACCTGGAGCGTCAATTCCAGCCGAACCCGACTGACGACGTGGATCACGTCGCGGCAGTGGAGAGGCACCTTGGAGAATACTTCGCAACGCCGATGGCTCCCGAGGAAGACCCCATATTTTTCTCGCCCTGCGCAGTCAGACGCGCCATCCTCAACACGAAGCCCAGGAAGGCCCCCGGTGCCGACGGGATCACCAACACAGCGCTGCGGCACCTACCGTTCCGTACGGTCGCGGCACTGGCGCGCCTGTCCACGGGGATCCTGCGCACGGGGGCCTTCCCAAACCCCTGGAAGGAAGGGCGCGTCATAATGCTGCCCAAGGCGGGGAAGAACGTGCTGAAGCCGGAGAGCTATCGGCCGATCACCCTGCTGCCAACCATCTCCAAGGTGTTTGAAAAACTCCTGCTGCGACACCTCACGCCCCACGTGAAGCTCCGACCGGACCAGTTCGGGTTCCGCTCGGAACACAGCACGACGCTCCAGCTGTCGAGAGTACTGCACCTGCTAGCATCGTCGTTGAACAAGAAGGAGGACGCAGTTGCAGTACTCCTCGACATGGAAAAGGCGTTCGACCGCGTCTGGCACGAGGGGCTTGTCTATAAGCTATCGCTGTCGGACGCGCCCCGTCGCGTGATTAACGTGGTTGCCTCTTTTCTCACAAACAGGACCGTCAGGGTGGTGGTCGACGGCGCGCTCTCTAGTGCGCGCCCGGTGAGAGCAGGAGTGCCGCAGGGCAGCTGCCTCTCGCCCCTGTGTTACTCATGTTACACCGACGACATCCCCACGACAAAGGACTCGACGCTCGCGCTGTATGCTGACGACGCCGCGTACATCACCACCTCGCTGAACGCGAGACACGCGGCCGTCAAAATGCAGCGCGCCCTCGACCTCCTCCCCGAGTGGCTGTCGAAATGGCGGTTGTCGGTGAACGTGGGTAAGACGCAGGCGCTCCTCTCCTGATGCGCCCACTACCCACCACCCCTGACTCTACACGGAGTCGACATCGGGTGGTCCTCCCAGGTGAAATACTTGGGGGTGACCATCGATCGTCAGCTCTGTATGAGGAGCCATGTCCGGCAAGTTTCCGCCAGGTGCAGGGCTGCCCGCGCGCAGCTTTATCCAGTGCTCTCGTCACGCCTCCCGCTGCGAGCCAAGCTGGGGGTGTACAAGCTGTACGTCCGCTCCTTGCTGACGTACGCCGCCCCGGCCTGGTTCGCCCTCACGAGCGAGTCATCTCGCAAGCCTCTCCGCGCGCAGCAAAGCCTTGCGCTGCGGAGAATCGTCGACGCCCCTCGCTTCGTGAGGAACCGCGTAATACAACGCGACCTGCGAATCGAGAGCCTGGATGACTTCGTCGCCCGCCTGGCGGCCACCATGTTCGCGCGTGCGGATAAATCTGCCTGGGCGCATCTCAACGAGATAGCCCCCTGGCAGACTCGCCCGCCCGACAAACGTCCTCTGCCGCGCGACCTGCTGCCGGACTCAAGCTCCACCCCCCGGACTTGACCTCACGAGGAGGCCGCATACACCTACACGCGGCCCTCTCACTCAGTGACACTCCACATGCACTACATACGCCCGACGTGCGCCGCGCTCTAAGTTAATCTAGGCGCGACGCGCGCCGACCAGCACACATGCACAGACTCCACTACGCAGTCATCACACGATACAGGCGCGGCGCGGACCCGCTCTATACTCGTGCCCACTGGGCGGTGTCACACAGCACAATACCGCCCCCACACACACTCCGGCCCCCCTGCCTGAACGTAACCGGCTAGACCTGGAAGCGGGAAGGCGGGGGACCTCTCTAAATCATCTGAGGGCGCGCCACTAAAGCCGACTCTCCTGTCGCTGGTCGCCTTCTGCTGGACCTCCCCCAGGCAACTGGGGGTCTCATCCGGCGGAGGCGGACCGCCGGAGAGCCGTGAAGCAGGCGGCGTTGTGCGACAAGGCACAACGCGCCGGCGCTCCCCCAGACACACCTAGCATCCACACATATGTGCCTATAAGGCAATCTAATGACGGGCCCGTAGTTACGGGCCGCGGTATAGCTTCCGCGGGCAGGGGGCCTCGCCCCGATCCCGCTTGCCGTGCCCCCGTAAGGGGACACAGCGACTACCAGTAGCTGGACACAGTTTTGCTCAGGCAGTCGTGAAGTCAACACCTCTCGATTGTGAAGCGGAATCACACCTGAGTCATAATCGTGGTTTTTTAATAAGGTTTAATGTTAATTATGCAATTTGTTTATTAAGTGATTTGTTAATTACTCGGTTTATAATTTTATAATAATAAATCAGTTTCCTAAGTTCTATTATTGAAAGTTTTTATATAAAACATGTCTGAAGAACACCCTCGCCCGGTCGAACCTGAGGATCACCGACCGCCTTCACCTATTCTGCAGCGGATATCGGTTCCATCCGATATCAGAAGTGGGATGGACCTTGGGGCTTCATCAGCTCCATCTGCCTCCATGGAAGGTAGCAATACCTTTGGCGCCGACATATATTAAATATTTTTTTAAATACATTATTTCTAGGTTTTTGACTACTTCGTTGGTCGCAAAGGGCGACTGCTGTCTGTCTTTGGTCCGATTCCCAGGTCAGGCAAAGTGTCATTGTGAGTTCCCATCATGAATTTCTTAGTAGCAGCCTCGGAGTCTGGATTTGTGCCTGGTTGATGGCAATAGGCTAGCTAGATGGGACTAAAAACATAACTGGCGAAATGTGGGTGTACTAATGGCCTCTGCCTAACCCTTCAGGGATTAGAGGCGTTATGTTATATTTAAATAAATAACACGTAACCATCAGTGATTTTAACAAAGAAAAGCTTTTTTTAGCACTTCCTCTAAGCCTAGTCTAGATTTTCTTAAGCCTAGCTGCACATAGCGAGGTCTATGTCCTATGGAGAGGCTGCGTGTGCGAGTAATAGGTGTTTAGCCGTGCGCTTGCTCGCATAATGTGAACACTCCCGAGTCTCATCGTGTCCCAGTTACGGGCTAAGCTGCGGCTCAAAATGGCGCGAAATTTGATAATTTTTATATGACGGAAAGTTTTTTTTTAAAAAAATTGGGGCGGAAAAAACCACACGGCAAAAAAAAAAAGATTGAATTAATTTTTAAAAATAAATAAAATTGAAGTGTCTGTTTGTAATTTCTAAATAAATATGTATAGTCAAAAAAAGAGATAGGTATGCAGGGGCGTCAGATATAGTTGAAGTTTTCTAAGAATCCGATTGATGTTTTCAAATGTAAAAAAGTAGATAATAAACAGTTCATTAATTAATTTAACTTTCAATCAATCCATCGAAAACTTCAACTATATCCGACGCCCTCTTTTGTTAACTGCACTTATACAAAAATTACTTATAGATACAATTTTGTTTTTTTTTTCTCGCGGGCAGAAACTATCTGTAAGATAAGCCTGAAGTCGAAACTGCCTTGAGCAAGCGTGTTGATCAATGCTCGTGCCTTCTCTGTATGAGAAGAGGCCTTTGACTTGCAGTACTAAATAATTTTACTGCATCTGTACAAATCTATAGGCGGCGGAACGGACATCGCATCGGAAACTTGTACACGTTGACTTCTTTTTAATACATACATAAACACACGCCTTTTTCCAATGGGAGTAAGCAGAAACCACAGAACGCCAACTGCTACGATCCTCACATACTCCTTTCGCATCGTCCACGTTCATACATCTCGTCATACAAGCACGCCGGTTACGAATACTGCCTTAACCAGACCATTTTTTTAAATGACCGATACTAAATGGCTTTTTTAATAGTAAGTATTTAGAATTGTAATTATTTTGTACTTGTGTAATAGGCTCGCCCCCTATTACATGGGACTAAAAAACATAACTAGCGAAATGTGGGTGTACTAATGGGTACACCTCTGCCTAACCCTTCGGGGATTGCAGGCGTGATGTTATGTTTTTGTGTACACTTCATTTTATTTATGAAAAATTTTGAGTACTTTTTATTTTTTTTTAATCTCTAATTTTGTTGTTTTATGCTCGTACAATAACTTGCAGCTACCATGTTATCTCTTCACCACCTTTGGTCGACTGTTAGAGAATGCCTAAGGCATTAAGTCCGCCTTTGTACTTTTGTTGCATAAAACATAAATAAAGAAATTGCTGACGCAGCGTGTCCTATCCTATTATTATATACCAAATCCATGGCCAAAATTTTCGTTACGAGGTCCTTCCCACCTCCTAAATAAAGACGAAAAAAATAGACACGCATAGAACGGTTCACGCAACTTACTTGACATATTTCTATTCATTTACATCAAAGACTTCAGCCACATAGGGAAGTCCCCTCGCCAAAGCACACACTATGTAGTTTTGAATCATTTTCCACCTAGGGGTGGTAGGCACATGCCTAGATAAAGGGAGGGGTGTAGAACTAGCGCAAAATATTAGAAAAGTAGTCGTGAATATAATTATGGGGGGACTGAGGGTTGTTTAATGGCTAGTAGGATACGTGTTTGATGGTGTTTTGTATAGAGGATGTTGTTATGTAATTACTAGTTTCTGCTTGTGACTTTGGCCGCGTTGGTGTTTTTATTCGGCACGGAAATCTTAGTATTTTTTCCTAAAATAAACGGAACCTATGGTAAAATACGCGCCACGAAAATTATGAGACTTGACAAACAAACTTTATTGTTTCGTAATAAATCCTAATCCTAACTATCTTAACTAATATTATGAATGCGAAAGTAAGTTTGTTTGTTACCATTTTACGCCTAAGCCACTGAACCGATCATCCTGAAATTGCATGTACGTTGCCAGGTGTACAGGAACGAACATAGGGTACTTTTAATTCCGAAAGAAAGTACTGTTTTCGAGGGAAATCACAATAACGTTCTTATGATCATAGATGGCGCCACGTGTCGTTTCGAATCATGATTTTAACTAAATAATTGAAATGACAGGACATGGGTAACCGAAATTTACGCGGACGAAGTCGCGGGCAAAAGCTAGTATTATAATATTGTTAAGAACTTTTCTCAATGTCTTCAAAATATCCCTGAATACACAAATTATGGATAACTATTTCGTACATCCATACGTGCGCAAGCTCCTCACAACGTTTATTCAAAATTACAAAAATATTACAATTAAAATTGTTTTACAATTTTGTTTAAATCTATGTCAAGTTTACAATGTGTTTGTGCCTGAACTAGGAAATCCTGTGGTTCAGGCGAGAATAGGCAAAATAGAATAATAACAATGATTACATAAAAAAAAAAACAAAAAAAAACCTATGAATTTATGTACCTAGTTTAATTATCTAAAAAAGATTGTATTTAAATAAACGGTGTAAACAATGTGGTATTATTTCAACTTACTAAAATTATTATTTTTTCTACCTTATCTAGTTAATTTTAATAAAACAAATAACTATACAAAAAAAATAAATTAATTAAAAAATGATTTTGTTAATAATGATGATGGCAATGCTGATTCAAGAAAAGGCCAGTAGTTGACCAGTCGCTTGGCGATGAAATAAGTGTTTTTGGTTTTCAACAGAAAAGGAGGAGGTTCTCAATTCGACGCGTATGTTTTTTTTTTTATATATTTGTTCTACGATTACTCCGCCAATTATGAATCGATTTGGATGATTCTTTTTTGTTTGAAAGAGTATAGTTCCGAATAGGTCCCATAGGAATATTGTCATGATCTGATGATGAACTTTGGAGATATAGAACGGAACTCCTTATAAAATCACAGCAGAACCGCCGTAAGAAGAAAAATTGCTTTTGGGGTACGTCAACCTCCCGCCTACCACTTTCCAAAATTAAATATATCGTGTGAGGTATTGTTTGAAAGGTCTTTATGTAAGGATTTCAAACATTAACACACAAGCACTAAAAAGTGAAAAATAAAAAGCTTTTTGTTTCCAGCATTACTATAGCAGCATTCTAAATACACACTCAGGGAAATTTAAAATAGCCTAGCAATCGATAAGGAATGTTGGCTCAAAAGCCTCTTTGTCAAATTCCTTAAATTACCTCCACTGTTATAAGTTGTATGTATATTTCTATCGTACTACTATTAGTAGGTAGCGGTGAAGGAAAACATCGTGAGGAAACCTGGACTTATAATTTATTTATATTCATACATTCATACATAAACTCACGCCTTTTACCCATGGCGGTAGACAGAAACCACAGAACGCCACCTGCTACGATCCTTACATATTCCTTTCGCCTCATCCACGTTCATACATTTCGTCATACAAGCACGTCGGTTACGAGTACTGCGCACCTGACCTTTCTGAAGAACCTCACCAATGAGGTATAGTCTATTAATTTATATTAACTAACTACTAATCTAGTTGGTCTTGTGGTCGCAAAGCGCGATTGCTAAGCATGAGGTCTTAGATTCGATTCCAAGGTCGGGCTACGTGTTATTGGGTTTTTCGGTCAGGAATTTCTCAGTAACAGCTTCGGAGTCTGGATTTGTGCTTGATGGATGTCAATAGGCTCACCTCCTATTACGCGGGACTTAAACATAACTGGCGAAACGTCGGTGTACTTATGAGTACACCTCTGCCTAACCCTTGAGAGATTAAAGGCGTGATGTCATGTAACATAGGTTCATTAAAGAAATTCCCGACACTCCAATATCCCCCTGTCCTTCAAATAAAAAGAGATTCCTTACTTTTAAAATAATAAACTCCTTTATATAGAATTTCTTGCCCATTATTTTTTGACCTGCCCTTCCCCTTTAAGATCCCCAGTTTCGTGTTACCGCGAGGGGTTTTTTAGGGGGATCAAGGGTTCTTTGTACGCTGGTAGGGTTGTGTAACGCGTGACACATCAGTACAATGCCTATTATGAAGTGACAATAAGGCTGGGGCCCTCTTTCACACCTCCTTTGCTTTTCAATCTTATGTGGTATTCGCGAACGTGGAATTACTAATGGATTGAGTTTGCATTCAATAAATTTCTACATCTATAAGTACTAGTTAATAACTTAATACTTTAAAGAGTCATTGTAATAATGAATACAATTATATTTAAAAGTAGAAATAGCCCTATAGTAGATTAATTTAATAATAATAAATAAATAAAATAAATAAATGAATATCTTGGGACAACTCACACACGGCTATCTGATCCCAAGCTAAGCAGAGCTTGTGTTATGGTAACCAGACAACTGATATACATACTTATATAATTTATAAATACATACATATTATAGATAAATCACATCCAGACACAGAACTAACAATCATGCTCATCACACAAAGTAACAATACCAGTCTATTACTGTCCAATTGCAGAGTAAAGGCCTCTTCTTATATGAAGAAGGCACGAGCATTGATCACCACGCTTGCTCAAGGCGGATTGGCGATTCCACACATATATTAATCACAAGTCCAGGTTTCCTCACGATGTTTTCCTTCACCGATGTCAGTAATGTCCAAGATAAACTTTAGAAAGTACATAGGAATTGAAAAAGTCACATTGGTATTTGCCCGGATTCGAACTCACAAACTCATGCATGAGACGTTTTACCTATAGTCCGAGACAGGGACACGCCGCCGGCTTACGCTGAAAACCAGCGCCATGATTTTAGTGCCTTCGTACAAGGGCCAAGGCATTACGCTGAGCGTAAGCCTTTTCGCGCGATAGTGGCGCGTATTTTTTTGTATTTATTTTTAAGTTTATCCCAAACATGTTTCTACTTTGCTTTTATCAACAATTTTTCTTTTTTGTGTCATTTTTGCGTGAATAAACAGTTTTTATTTATTTCTTTCTTTCTTCTTCTTCAAGTTAGCGCCTCAACCATTGGGTTACCCAAAAATAAAGATGAAATAACCAAAGTACCAGCTCCACGAATTTCTTAATCCATGTACAATCATTCACACCTTCAGTTATGATGACAAGCGTGCCACTCGAGAACTGTGAGACCCCGTAATTTGTATAATGAACATGGCTTTTACTATAACACTCCCTGCTGACCCCATAGACCTCATACACTACTAGTTCAATGGCTGATGCGTCGCACGTACGTATTATGTTTGAAGAGTGTAGGTATATGCTTTTTGTGTGAGGTACCTATGATATTGTGCGGGTAAATATGTATGTTCGTCTATTCATCTATTTTCTATGTCTACAATAAGCTTTGAACTCAAAACTGGTCAAGTGCGAGTCGAATTCGAACGCAAAGATAACATAACATCATGCCTCTCACAATCGTTTAATAACATAACATCACAACAGTAATCCCCGAAGGGTTAGGCAAAGGTGTACCCTTTAGTGCACCCACATTTCGCCAGTTATGTTTAAATCCCATGTAAGAGGGTGCCTATTGCCAACCGGGCACAAATCCAGACTCCGAGGCTGCTAAGAATAAATCGCAAAAAACGCAGCAATCGCTTTTTTACGATTATAAACTACTAGCTGTCGGCCGCGGTTACACCCGCGTCTTTGGTTACTGCTCCGCTCCCGTAGGCCGTAGCGTGATGGTATATAGCCTATAGCCTTCCTCGATAACTACTCTATCTAACACTGAAAGAATCATTCAAATCGGACCAGTAGTTTCAGAGATTAGCGCGTTCAAACAAACAAACAAAAAAACACTGCAGCTTTATAATATTAAGTATAGATATAACTTAACGATATTTTCTAATGTAACTGCCAATAGTTATAGAATTTATTCCTTTACTTGTGATACATAGCATTGCTTCTTGCCACATGATTGTAGGTGAACGGGAAGTCCTCTATAGGTTTTGATTCCGTAACGTAAACGATCTTATCTTTTGATTGCGTTGACTTCTAAGTCTAAACTTCTAAGTTTGAGTTTTTCACTACTTCAGTGTTAGCAGACCTGAGTATTTGATATTAATTTCAACTTCTCGAGAAAAAGCTAAGCTCTTGACAGACAACCTTATACTTTATTCCAATGTATTAGTGGTTTTGATTGAACGATGACAATATTAACAACAATTGTATTTTGCATGCCTAATTATAAGGTTACTTAAGGGTCTTGGGTTCGATTCCCAGGTCGGGCAAAGTGTTATTGGGTTTTTCCATCAGGAATTTCTCAGTAGCAGCCTCGGAGTCTGGTTTTGTGCCCGGTTGATGGCAATAGGCTCGCCCCCTATTACATGGGACTTACAACATAACTGGCGAAATGTGGGTGTACTAATGTGTACAACTCTGCCTAACCCTTCGGAGATTACAGGCGTGATGTTATGTTATTTTAATTATAAGGTAGATTGTACAAGGTTCCATCCCCATCTGTAATACCTTATTTTCAACCGACTTCAAAAAGGAGGAGGTTCTCAATTCGACGCGTATGTTTTTTTTTTTTTTTGTATATTTTATGTACCTACAATCTATGCAAATAAAATTTTACTTACTTACTTGCTTAGACAGACAGACGGACGGATAACAAAGTGATCCTTTAAAGGTTCTGTTTTTGACGACTGAGGTACGGAACCATCACTTCGGACTATTTTTAGAAAATAAACCGCTAAAAGACTACTTCTGACTACCCCACAGATGATATTTTCAAAAAAAACACACGTCCTAAAACTGTTGCCAAGTTCATTTATTATTTAGCCAAGACTTGCCAAGGTGCTGTTACGGTAAATGTATTAAAAAGCCAATTTTAGGCAATTACTACGCCGCCACGCCGTAATCCTGGGAGAGTGCGCTTAAAATGTATAAGACTTTGTACAGACTGAGACACAAAGTTGCTACATTTGTACAAATAAATAAAATTGTAGTGTCTGTTTGTAATGTAATTTTAAATTATTACAATATTGAGTATTGGACATTGTATTGTCATCAGAACTAAAGTTGTATGCAAAATTTACAGCTCAATCGAAAAATGGTTTGCAAACAAATGAAAGGACTACTTACTTAAATACAAACAATGCAAGCTTAATAAAAGCTTGTAAATAGAAGCTTGTTAGTACATGTATATAAAAAAATCACTTTCTAAAAATCTTTGTCATCCTGTCTGTTTATGTCGGCTAATGTTTTAAACGGCTAGACCGATTTTGACGGGACTTTCACTGGTAGATAACTGATGTTATAAGACGTAACTAGTTGAAGCTGCTCTGCACATCATCTGCGCTAATAATAAATGATAATTCTTTTTGTAAAATAAAAGTAGCTTAATAATATATTAGTCCTTATAGCATTAGTTATATGGGTACCGAAAAAAGAAGTCGTTGTAGTGAAAGTCCTGTCAAAATCGCTCCAACCTTTTCGGAGATTAGCTGCAACTAACAGACAGATAGGAAGTCAACATTATAAAGATTATTTAGTAAAAAATTGTTATTTTAATAATACAACAAACACTTCAATTTTATATTTTTCTATGTATAGATGTGGCTATCGATAAAAATCGTCAACTACAAGCAACTAAAAGTGTCTCAGTGTGAAAAAGACATTATTCCTCGGAACCTAAGTGATTAGTAATTTAAGCTAAAATTCTGAGCCTCTAAGGATATACCTAGGTATTAAGTCATTTTCTCCGTTCAGACTAGGTTTTACAGGTAATTTTGAAGCTTGTAGGAGGCAACACTGGGTAATACACAGAATGATTGATGATTGCATAAATGGGATCAACTATATTCCTCACGCTCTAGAATGGTGCCGGTGACATCTGTCAAAATGTTGCTTTTCACTCTTGAACGTTACGGCGATTACCAATCATGATTGAATATTTTAACTGCACACTAATATCATAGTCGTTCTACGGAATCAGTAATAAGTAAGTAAATAACTACTTACTAATTTGAATAATGTCACTGACCTAGTTATGCGATTTTTTTTGCTGACATGTGTCACCCGCACCATCATAGAACGTATGGAATATAGAGCTAATTTGAAACAAAGATATCGAAAACTTGGGTCGAATACTGGGTTGTTTTTGAGTCATAGAAAGATTTAAGTTTTCTTTTTATTTTATTTGGTCTTGTAACCTGTATCTGTGTAGGTACTTTATGAATGATTTTCAAAGTGTTTACTTGTTTATCACTTAAAATTTACAAACAGAGTGTAAATTTATGTGAACTATGGCTGTTGTAATAACAAATAGTATTTAAAAAACGCCCCGGCGGCGGCCATTTTCGACCAATTTTCATCAAACATAGATAAGAACACTCCCGACTAATTTAACTTCAAACAAAAAAAACCGAATCAAAATCGGTTCATCCGTTCGGCAGCTACGATGCCACAGACAGACACACAGACACGTCAAACTTATTACACCCCGTCCTTTTTGCGTCGGGAGTCAAAAATAGAGTTAAAAATTGAAGAAATGTGATTTATTTGTAGGCGTTATTAAATACATACATACATAAACTCACGCCTTTTTCCCATGAGGGTAAGCAGAAATTACAAAACGCCACCTGCTACGATCCTTACATACTCCTTTCGCCTCATCTACGTTCATACATCTCGTCATACAAGCACGCCGGTTACGAGCACTCCGCACCTGACCTTTCTGAAGGACCTCACCAATAAGGTCAGTGTAGGTCTTCCAAGGGTGACCCCTCCCGGCGTTGCCTCTCACCTCTTTGCATTGTTAAATATTATTTTGTTTTCCGGTTTTCAGCTTACAGTAACTCTTTCGATCAAATTCCGCAACCCTTGAAGGGCAATCGGTGGATACTCATCGATTCCTATGACAGTAGAGATAAACAATGATAACTTGACGCGCCCTTCCACAATTCAAAACGTTTGAAAGTATTTGTAAAAGTATTTACAAGACTTACAACGCATGCGTGCGTACTGAGTCGGCTCTTGAAACAAAAACCATTCAGCGTGTCATTGTTGCTTGACTAGCGGCATTATTAGTATTTTTTACTACTGTTTTGTATTTATCTTCATTGTTTTCATCAACAAGAATATTGTAACCAGGATTTTGTAAAAACCTAATTTAAAAAGAGTGCCGTGGAGTTTCTTGCTCGTTCTTCTCCATAGAGGCCTACCTCCGTTTTGGAACGAGCAACTAGCTTTATTTTTCGGACTAACTGACCGACTCTTGACAATATAAAAGTGCCTGTAAATGGCCTAATTGAAATAAATGTTTTGACTTTGACTTTGATAAATATCATCATCTTTCATTATTATTTAAATAGTAATATGGAGGAGAGCGCCATAATATAGTAGTTTATCTCTACCTACCTATGATATCCATGTAGGTTCATATAAGCATGGAGAATAAACTCTCCTTACAGATTTTTACGTCAAAAAAAACGAAAAATATTTTACATGACACATCAAAAATCTGAATCTGTTCAAAAGTCAGCCCAAAAAATGTAGGGTTTTAATTATTTTTTGGGCTGTTTTAAGTTTCAAAATCACAAATCACAATGTAACACACGAAAAATGGAGCTGAATTTAACTATCGACGTATAGCAAACAAATCCAACGGTAACAGTAAAAATGTATGATTCCTCTGGACGTTTAAAAACCAAAATAAAATAGCCCACAATTGATGAAATAGTTACAAGGGAACAAGAAAGTGAAATACATCAAAATGTTAAAAGATGATGACGGTAAGCCGTAACATACATACATATTCTCAGTAGCAGCCTCGTAGCCTAGATTTGTGTCCAGTTGATGGCAATAGGCTAGCCCCCTATTACATGAGACTTAAACATAACAGGCGAAATGTGGATGTACTAAAGGGAACACTTTTGCCTAACCCTTCGGGAATTACAGGCGTGACGTTGTTAGCTAAATTCATGAAAAATAGCTACATAACACACTACGACCTTAGGGAGCGGAGCAGTATGCAAAGACGTAACTAAACGCGGGTAAAAAAAAAAACACGCAGACGAAGTCGCAAGCATAACCTAGTTAAAACAGAAAAGCCTCTCTGTCCCCACCACATATCTTTAAAACAGATGAACTGATTGTAATAAGGTTTTTTTTACACGACAGCCCCAAAAAAAGGAGTGTTATGTGTTCAGGGTTATGTATGTATGTGAGTTTCTTTATTCCATCATAACTTTTAAACGCCTGCACCGATTTAGATGTATGGGGTATCGTTGCAATCCTTGCATCGTTCCGAGTGACATAGGCTAGTAAAAAATTAAAAGAAACCGGTGTGGTCACTTTAAAACGCAAATCAATACCAGCCTCAATTTTTTTTTTAATGAATCTGTTCGTTTAATGTTTATCGTCGAGAATTTGACAAGTAGATTAAAAAATATAAAACACTGTTACTAAAAACGTCGTAAAAAAAACTGACGAGTAAACAAAGTACAAATATGAGCAATTTTTGCAGTCGTGTTTTTTATTATTTTTCCATCAGATGGCGCTGACCCGAGCATCGGTGCCGTCAGGTATCCCGTCATGCCATCCCAGGTGGCCCTTCAGCAGATGAGGAACAGACTCCATCTGGCGCAGCTGGGTAAGAAGTTGATGAAGTGGACTGCCATGGCTACCCTCAAGGAGCTTCGAAGGCTAGCCGGTGTGATTACACAGTAAGTACAACTGTTCCAGTAAGGTAAGGTTACAATGCCGAGGTTACGGGACGCCTTAACAGGATACCGTGGCCCCGGAACGTAAAGGGCAACAGAAGGAACAGGGTGGTTTTATAGTCAGTAAAAGTCTGACAGTCCCTTCCGCCCCACTCAGGTTGAAAGGAGTCATTTGATGATTCTTACCAAGTTAAAAAATGTTTGGATATGTGCCCGTTTGATAGCAAAAGGCTCGCCACATGGGACCTAAACATAATTGGCAAAATGTGGGTGTACTAATTGGCACACCTCTGACTAACCCTTCGGGGATTACAGGCGTGACGTTAACTGTTAAGTCTTAAGCTAGATCAAACTTCATTATGTGTGACAAACTACAGCTAATTTCATTTAAGCATGAAAGTATAACAAACATCCTTCCATCCATCCATCCATCCATCCAAACATCCATTCTCTCAAATTTTCGCATGTAAGATTAATTATTATTTTTCTATATTTTTCAGATTAATCAAAGACTATGACGTGAAGGTCAGGACTGCATTCATATATCTTGCGCGTGCGCGTTACTTCGTTCCACAAATGAATGACGTCGTACTTGAAAGTATTCCACTTCATGTAAGTATTTTTCTATGTGTTGTGTGTGTTTTAAAATGTCGTGATGGCTCAGTGGTTAAAGCGCCCGGCTCTCATGCATGAGGTTGTGGATTCGAATTCGGGCAAGTACATTAGCGGTGATAAGTGGAGTAGCAATCTACAAAGCAAATAGATTGACGCTTTGGTTAAACTTACGACCTTTCGACGTCGTGTGCGAGTTTTGAGGTGAACATAGGTACTGTGTTATTACGTTCTAAAGTTCCTTATAATGTAAAAATATACTAACAAATTGGATAAAGACACTAAATTACGCAGACACTGAGGAACTATTATAAATAAATAAATAAATAAGCCATTTATTCCTTCTCATTTTTTCATGCAGTTTACAATAAATATTGTTGTTATATGTATTATTTAAAATGAGAATCCCTCAGTTGGGTAAAGGCCTCCTCCAATGTCGTCCATTGTTTTCGGTCTCTCGCTTTGCTGCGCTTCGCTGTTGGAGAACAGTGCATGGGCCAAACGTGCTTTGGATGAAAAGTGAATGGGCGAAACATTCTGTTGGTGAAACATTCACTGGCGAAAAATCATGTTGGCGAAACGTTCGTGGGTGAAAAGTGCTTTGGGTGAAAAGTTCGTGGTTGAAAGATTCTGTTGACCAATAGTTCATGGGCCAACCGACTGTTGGCGAAACGTTTCACACTCGCATTACTTGCTTAACAGGAGGCTCCAATCACCAACTAATGTAAACTTTTTTGGTTCAGAAATAAATTTGATTTGATTTGATAATGGCCTAATTGAATAAATGATTTGTCTTTGACTTTAACTTAGAATACATCACATATACACACAGATCGGAGAAGCTCGTGGCTAAGTAATAACAGCCGCATGGGTCGATCCGTCAGGTTAAGCTACGCTTGCCGGGGTTGGTCCGTGGATGGGTGACCATCTTTACACACCGAGACTCCTCCGTGCCTCGGAAAGCATGTTAAGCCGTTGGTCCCGGCTGTCATATGTGGATCTTTGACAGTCGTTACGGGTCGTCAGAAGCCCGAAAATCTGACAACTAGTCTCACCAAGGGGTATCGTATTACCCAGTTACTGGGTTGTGGAGGTCAGATAGGCAGTCGCTCCATGTGAAATACTGGTATTCAGCTGCATCCGGTTAAACTGGAAGCCGACCCCAACATAGTTGGGAATAGGCTAGGCAGATGATGATGACATATACACACAGATGTAGTACGGCCTGTACCGCGTGTTCACAGCAATTCAAACCTTAGCATGCTTCTGCACTTATGACCGCTTACTGTGACTTTTTCAATTCATATGTACTTTCTAAGTTTATTTTAGATTTGGCTAAGTATTTCATGTGCTTACCCCACAGCCTCCGTGGCGCAATGGCTAGCGCGTTCGGCTGTTAACCGAAAGGTTGGTGGTTCGAGCCCACCCGGGGGCGATTCTTTTTAATACAGATTCGGACTACTGATAAGAATGTTTTTTTTTATATCTAAGCTTTTTTGTCCCTCTGTAGGGCATAGGACTTCTTTGTTTATTGGGTACTAGCTTTTGCCCGAGACTACCTACGTCCGCGTGGAACTTCTTTATATTGTACTTGCATACACACTTCCACCTCCCTTTTCACCGCCTTAGGGGGTGATTTCCGGGATAAAAACTATTCTATGTCCTTCCCCGGGTCTTAAACTATCTCCATGCCAAATTTCATCAAAATCGATTAAGCGGTTTAAGCGTGAAGAGGTAACAGACAGACACACTTTCGCATTTATAATATTAGTATGGATAGAAAATGTCTAACGCATACCGCGCCGTCCGTGGAGACGATGAGGCTATGTGAGGCTTGCATTTAGGGTTGCTAACCCAACTATACCTATAATATAGTTTCTCAATGGCGTAGTCAGCATGGGTGGCACCCGGGGCGGAAAAATGTGGTGTCACCCCAAGAATAAAAAAATCACATCATTAAATTTTTTATTTCGTGTTGCCTCGTGTTCTATTTTTTGTTAACATTATTTACTTCATAAAATCCATGCATTTATAAAATTATTACAATCGATAAATTAAATTATTTAGTTTAGATAAAGAAAAGAAAAGACTATAGAAAAGGGTATGCTATGCTATGCTATGCTGTGCTACGCAGGGACCCCTCCCTGCGTAGCCCCTCACCTCTCCCCACCCTAGCACGACCTACACTGATCTTATTGGTAAGGTTCTTCAGAAAAGTCAGGTGCGCAGTACTCGTAACCGGCGTGCCTGTATGACGAGATATATGAACGTAGATGAGGCGGAAGGAGTATGTAAGGACCACAGAACGCCACCTGCTACTAAGCAGGTTCTGCCTACCCACAATGGGAAAAAGGCGTGAGTTTATGTATGTGCATGGATAACTAAAATATTCTGTCCATCTTTATACGTCAAGCGGGGTACATTTCGAGATGAGTGAGTGACTGTCTTATATATATATTATACGAGAAGACAGTCTTATATTAAAACTTGTCTTTATATTTAGATAACTACGGACGGCTTTGCATGGGTACAATGTAGATAGTATCTATACACAAACCTTGCTATTGAATCACCCTATCTATTGATGAAAACCGCATCAAAATCCGTTGCGTAGTTTAAAAGATCTAAGTGAACAGACGGCGGGAAGCGACTTTGTTTTTTACTATGTAGAAATGAAGATGACAATATATTATTAAATACTCGTCGTGATGGCCCAGTGGTTAAGGCACCCGCCTCCCACACATGAGGTCGTCGGTTCAAATCCGGGCCAGTACCTAATTTTTCGGTGAAGGAAAACATCGTGAGGAAACCTGGACTTACTGTTCCACTCAAACCATGTGAGAGGCACTTGAGGCGGATAGAAACTCTGACACTAGGGTGTGTGGGGTCGTAAGACCTTACTGCCCACACCCTTAGATACAGCTGGTTATTAATAACTAATAATTGTCTACTAAATGTCTGTATATATACATAAAATCAGATAGCAAAAATTCATACGGTAAAACGCAGGCGCCGTGGCTTAGTTGGTTAAAGCGCCTGTCTAGTAAACAGGAGATCGTGAGTTCGAATCTCGCCGGGGCCTTGGTGGTATTTTTTGCATATGTCATATATTTATTTTTGTTAATTTTCTAGCGTGTGATAAGGAAATGTTATCATAATTACTTTATAATGATAAATCATTAACTATCTTATCAATTTTATACAAAGTGAAGATTATTTTAATTGATGTTATTAATTTTATTTAGTTTGAATCTCGTCGATTTGTTATTAGCTAATTCGCTAAGCTAAGCGTCTAAATTGTGTCTGTTTGTCTGTTACGTCTTCACACTAAAACTTCTGCTGAACCGATTTAGGTGAAATTTTGTATAGTCATAGTTTAAGACCCGGGGAAGAACATAGAATATTTTTTATCCCGGAAATCACCCCCTGAGGCGGTGAAAAGGGGGGTGGAAGTTTGTATGCAAGTACGATATAAACAAGTTCCGCGCGGACGTAGTCGCGGGCAAAAACTATATCGTTGTAAAATCCGTATTAACTGTTATTGGTTAATTATCCGTTTTTACAATAAAAGTGTAAAATTTTAACTATACATTTTATTTTAGCTTTAGCATTTTAGCTTTTGCCCGTGTCTTCGTCCGCGTAAATATCGGTTACTGCGAACGCAGACGAAGTCGAAGTCTAATAAAAACTATCCTATGTCCTTCCCCGGATCTTAAACTATCTCCATTCTAAATTTCATCAAAATCGATTCAGCAGTTTAAGCGCGAAGAGGTCACAGACAGACACACTTTCACATTTATAATATTAGTATGGATGTAGTAATTAACTGTAGGTAACGCGCGCGTGTGCACGCCTTTGGGATAAAATGGAACATGGGCTGAGCAAAAAAAAAAATCCCCCACATTCACTTTTCCGCCATTTTGTGACAGCGGCCATCTTGGACCGATTTGAATCAAACATATAGCTAAGAACACTCCCGATTAATTTTATTCACCTTTCAAACAAAAAAAAAAGAAAACATATCAAAATCGGTTCATTCGTTCTGGAGCTACGATACCACAGACATATACACACCCTCGTAAAACTATTAACACCCTTCTTTTGCGTCGGGGGTTAAAAAAAGATAACTGGAAATCTCCGTTTCTATGCAAAACTTAAAATTGGTTAAATTTAGCCGCAACACAATTTATTGAAAATTTAATACCTACCCCCCACCCCCTATCGCTTCTCTATCTTACTTAGGCGTAGGAAGATTGAATAAAATTGGCTTATTCATTAAAAAAAAAAAGGACTTGAAAGTTTGTATGAAATGCCGTACGGCGTAAAAGCATGTATCATTCATTCATTCATTCATTCATTCATTCATTCATTCATTCATCATTCATTAATTTAAGCTCAATGTAAATGTCAAAATGTACCTATGTATGTTTATTTTGTTTCAGGCTTGTGTTACTGTTAAACAAACTGCAAGGAGCGTTTCCGGAGTGAAAATCAAAGATTTCAGCGTTTTAAATGTAAGTTGTGTTCAAAAAAGTCAGTCAAGGTCAAGGTCAAGGTCAAGGTCAAGATCAAGGTCAAATCATTTATTTCTACTTTACTATTAAAAGGTACTTCTGAACGTCATTAATAAGTGTTGCGACATCTATCGCTCAACATGCGAACTATAACTGATGTTTACTACATCGCGCTATCAAAGTTCTCCAGAATGTTAGCTTAAATACATGGGCGTAGCGACGGTGGGGCAGAGCGGGGCCTTGCCCCACCCTGACTGGTTCATGGGTGATTAGTTGCTACTTTTAAAAGATAGTTTCATGTAGAAAGATAGGCAAGAAAATGTATAATTACACTTAAAAAAAGTTATTTAGATTTGAATACATTATATGTAAAACTTTATATGTTTATCAGTACTGCCCCACCCAAAATCAAAACTTGGCTACGCCAATTTTTAAATATATACAAAATCCCGACAACAACCGTCGGGCAGTAGCCCATCAGACACAACACCCGTCTGGTCAGAGATTCCCCTCTTTTCAAATGACGATGAGGAAATTTACACCGTTTTCCTCATACAACTAAACAAGAAAGAAAAAATTATAATATTATTGATTGAACCTAGTTGAACATTCCAAAAGGTAGTTTTTGAATGGAGAAGAACGAGCAAGAAACAGGTCTTCAAATACTCTTATAAAAAAATATTTATCGACAATATTTTGATCATGGATTTCCAAAATTTCGACTTTTAATTCAGTAACTAAATATAGTAACTTGATAAAGGTTTACCAAGTATTGACAAAAAAGATAGTGAAGTGGTGTAAGAATGAACGAAATTGAATGAACTTAAATAATGTACCTAACTTGGTATTAAACCATTCTTATCATTCGTTCTTTACGCAAAATCGTTCACTACCCCAACACTATTAGTTCTGTTGTAGTATGGTAACATCATTTTTCGAAATATACAAAGAATTTCACTTTCACAAAGAAAAAAATATCTATCAAAGATTACACAGATAGAAAAAAAAATACATTAAAGTTGTCTAATTTTTAAACGTAATTTACTATTTTATATAATGTTTTAACAAACGTTATTGTTATCTATAATTTATACGATAAAATACTGATAGATAGGTCAATGAGAATATGATCTAAAATTTCGAGACACCATCAATAGCCTCCGTGGCGCAATGGCTAGCGCGTTCGGCTGTTAACCGAAAGGTTGGTGGTTCGAGCCCACCCGGGGGCGATTATTACTTTTTGTAATAGAAAATATTGTTTTGTTTGTTCAATAATTAGTTTTTTTTTGTGTTTTTCATATTTTTTGTGGATGTTCTCAATTTAATATTGTTTTATCTAAACAAGATTTAGGCGCTCCGCAGACAGAGCAACTTTAGTTGATGCAACTGTAAACTTTTAAAAAATGTTTGCAAACATTTGCTATTTACAGCCTAGCTTATTCCCGCAATTTCGTCCGCATAAATGTTAATTATGAGCGATGTTTATTTTTGTGCGGATCCCTAATTCTTATGCTAATGAAAATGAAACCAACAAACAGACTGACAGACAAAAATTTAATGGACTCTTGTGTGTTATATTACTCCGTACAATACGCGCCACGAAGGATGAGACTTGACAAGCGTCAGTAATGGGGAGCTTACGCAGGTAGGTATGGATGAACGAAATAGTTATACATAATTTGTGTATCTATTCAGGGATATTTAGATGACATTTAGATTAAAATTATTAACAATATTATATTTTTATTACTAAATATTAAAGTTTGTGTGGTGTGTCGTGGCGTGGCGTAACTTTCGTGGCGCTTATTGTACCGCAAGCAGTAATTTTTGACACTAAAGTTAAAAATCAATATTTTCTGCTTAATTTGATGGGGAGTATTTAAATGTGTAATGTATTTTTTTAATGTTATTATTAGCGTCACTTTCGCGGGAATAAATAGTTTTTCTTTCTCTCTTTCTTTCGGGTATGTGATGTGCCTTTTTATACCCCGTATGCACAAGATCGTATTTTCTATTTTCAGCATGGATGCGATTCGTACCTGTATTTAGGAATGAGCCAGGGAGGTATTCAAATCAAAAAATGTAAAGAAGTGTGGTTACAACTAATTAAACAAATGGTTCTAATTTGTCAATATCGGGTCACATTCGTGTTGATTGAAGCGGCCAATAAGAACGCTACCAAGTAAGTGACTGTCAAATTTTACTAAAGAAACAAATTCAAAATGGCGGCCAAACAAATGTCATGCTATTTCACTCGCATCATAAACGAGTGATAGAGATAACACTATGAGCGGCCATTTTCTATTAGCTTCTTTATTGGTTGATAAACGTGTGTGTGTGCGTAGCCGTTTTGAGGTTACTAGCCGAACATGATAATTAGACAAATGCTTTTATGGTGATTATTTTAATGTAGTCAGTTAAATTCTAAATTTCTTATGTTTTTTTGATAATTATAGCGTTGTTTTCCATCTTATTTTGATCGTGCTAATAAGAATGATATTTAAGTGAAACGTCTTTTAAAACATTAGAGTTCCCGAATCTATATTTGGAAGAGAATAAATAAATAAATTCATATTCAAAGTCATATTTTTATGAAATAAGGTTATCGTTCAACACGCACAGCTTCGACGCAGCAAAAAAATGCCATGCAAATTAGCACTTGAAATAGCGTGCATTAAAATTGCTTTTACAATGACAAGATAAAAAGGTGAAGGATCGCGGGCGGCGCGATAGCAGCTAAAACGCTATTTCTGTATCGAAGTGGTGCTGTTGTTTTTAAGAATGGTTTTGATGAATTCTCAAGCAGTCCGGAGTCGGTTTTTGTAACGGATTGATGACGTTAAGCTGGTTCTAATGACATGGGATTTTAGAACATATCTGTCGACATGTAGGGATATTAGAAAATGTCTTTACAAGGTGCCATTTTGCATCCCTGATAAATTCAAAATGGCGTATGCTAGTAATTCTCAACACGAATTTAATTATGTACCTATAAAAATGAATCTCTATTTCCCTCGGTCACGGCATCATTGTTTTTTGAAAGAGGTTTATTCTGAAATACTGACAAGCAACAAAGAATTAAACAAGTTACATTAATTCAACATTACTCCTGCTAACCTGGGCAATACGTCATTTCTATACGGCGAGTAAAGCCGCAGGCAAAAGATTGTCATACTATATTTTTATTATCATGTTATTAAAGTCTCTAGTTCTCTACTTTTTTTTTAAAATTTTGACATTCCTAATATAATAAACGTCCCGTGATTATTTAAATTAGTAGCCATTTTGTCAAAAAACTGTTTTCCTTAAAATGATGTACATGGTACAGTCAGCAACAAAAGTCGATTAACAATGTTACTAATTTATATCATTTAAACATGCACTAAACACATAATGTACTGGCTTTCAGAATTTCAGGTAATAAGCTAGGGTTTATTATATCTTAATTTTTCATTCATTGAGTTTTACTTTTAATATTGTACTTAATAATTAGGATTTAAAAATCATAAATGTTAATCGACTTTTGTTGCTGACTGTACCTATGAGAAACTAATAGGACAATAATTATAATAGTTCATTATGATACTAGTGATTGAAGTTTATCATAACAGTCGAGAGTGTTGTGATGAAATACATCATATTTTTATTTTTCTTTTATGCCTTTTTATATTCACGGGGCCTTAGGATGCGGCCCAAATAGCCTAGATCTGCTCCTGCATTTTTTACAAGTATATTTTCTAAGTTTATCTTGGACATCACTGACATGGGTAAAGGAAAACATCGTGAAGAAATCTAGACTTATTATTTAATATAAATCTGAAAACGTAGTGATTTAGGCTTTTGCTCTGCAGTGGGACAATAAAATGCTGGTATGATTATGAGCGAAATGTCAAAGAAAACCTAGGGGGCCCTGAAATGGGCATGTGATATTAGACTTTATACCAATAACTTTAAAGTATATTACGATTTGAACGCTTTGTACCGTCTATCCTAACTATATTTTAAAAGTGTGACTGTTCCGTTGGTCTCTTGGTCGCAAGTGTGACTGCTGAGTGTGGGGATCTGGGTTCGGTTGCTAAGTTGGCAAAGTGTTACTGAGTTTTTCCATTACGAATTTCTCAGAAGATTGTGGTGACACCCCAGTGTCTTAGAAAGCCTGTGTTGCGCCTGATCTCGCCCTGGTCGTGTCCTATTGCCGTCCCATTGGACTATGAGAGTGCATAGAGCATACTTGTGCACTATAATATCTCCTGCGTACTTGCCTGGTATATTACATTAAGATTGGCCGGCTCGACCGAAATTCGGCCGTGATATTATTATTATAAAAGTCTAACGTGCTACGCTGCCGTATCCACCCATTGTCTAATTGTCTTGCTCGGCCAGTATTTACCTCTATTTAATCTTCTAGGGTCCCTTTAAGGTCATAGCTCATTAAGAGCCACCCCTGGACCACCCCGCTTGAAGCGAGGCGGTGCTGGTTGGGTGGCCCAACCAGCACCGCCTCGCTTCAAGCTAGTATTCTTTGTATGGAGTACTGTGGGTATACGCTTACTACATCATCTCCGGAGCGCCTCGCCCAAAGGCTGACCACGCGCGAACGGCGTGTAGACCACTCGGTGACCACCCGTTGCCCACGTGCAGTTCCCAAATTAATGCATAGTGATGATCCCTGACAAACTACTCGTCTATTCACCGACAACGCAATGTCCAGTTGCTGACCACGCGACGTTCACTGGTTGATACGTGGTATCCAACTGTGGACCACCCGGCGACAATGAGTGACGAGGTGGTGCTGATCGGGTGTCGAGTGGGTGTAATGCTATGACCTTTAAGCGGGTCGGTTTATTCGGTTCGGCATCTCAATATAACCGATATTGATAATGCCGAACCGATTTGCCGAATCGCTTATGTGTAGCGACCCTTATCTGAATTTTAATTATTGATCTATGCCCGAAAACAATTGTTGTTTTGTTTTTAATAATTAATAGTAAGATTCAAACTCGTAAAAGTAATAGGTATTTACAACGCTGTAATAAAAAATATCAATAAAAAGGTAATATTAGCCGCATTTTGAGATAAAATCTCTTACCCAGATGTTCGAAAATTATGGCCGCGCTACTGATCAATTATTATTCGTTAGCAACGCTGGTGGTGTTGATAAAAATCTGCATGATAAGTAATAGAGTCGCCGGCCCCGCCCAATTTCTTTTTGTCGCTGTTCTTAATCGACATCCGCATTGATTATCGTGAAATGCAGTTGTCCAAATTAATGCGGAAGTTCCGCAATTGCAGATGCGGATATTCGCGATATCCCTAGCTGAAATTTTCTTTTTTATGAAAATGCTTTTTTACTCGCCTGAAGAAAAAGTACTGCAACAAAATTGATACAAGTTTTTCTTACAACTTGCAACATGTTGCTATAAAAAATGACAGGTGTCTTCTTTTTCAAGTCAGTTTATTTAAAAATAACAATATAATTACAATTAAAATAGTTTGAATCACGCTATTATTAATTTAAAATCCTAATTTGAATAATAATAAAGATAAGACAAATAATTTTAATTTTGCAAAGTATAGTTCTTAAATTATTAAAAAAAGGGTTAAAATAATCAAAAGGAATTTTATTGAATTAAATTTTTTGTTATTCAATTAAAATTAAATAAACTCGTCTTGGAGTAGGTACTTACTACTACTTGTATGGGGTGAGCGACTAAGAGCATAAGATGGGGTATACGTATACCTCTTAGAACAGAACAGATGGCCACGGGGTTCAAAAATGTCCCAAAATTCGGGGGTGCAGCGTGGGTAAAGGCCCCACTTCAAGATCTGTAACTTGATGAAGGTAGCGGAGATCCGCTGGCTGCGGGAAGTATTAGGATTGTGGCGACGCTTGGGATGGGCCTAATCCCAGCACATTATTTTTAAAGCTGAAATGATGAGACAGGCGATGCTGTGTTCCCTTTAAAACGATATGACTATAAGTAGTTAGGTATGGGACATGAGATATTTCAGCTTTGTTTTCTGTCCCGATTTACATACAGTAACATAATACGAGTATTTTTAATAATTACTGTAGCTAAGTAATAACAGTCGCACTGGTCGATTTATCAGGTTAAGCTACGCTTGCCGGGGTTGGTCCGTGGATGGGTGACAATCTTTGCACACCGAGAGTCTTCTGTGCCTTTAAAAGCACATTAAGCTGTTGCTCCCGGCTGTCATACGTGGATCTTTGAAAGTCTGACAACCAGTCTTACCAAGGGGTATCGTATTACCTAGTTACTAGGTTGTGGAGGTCAGATAGGCAGTAACTCTATTTAAAATACTGGTATTCTACTAATATTCAATTTGCTGTTCGCTTATAGCAGATATAGTTTCGTGCTTGTCTAGGGAGATTGTCTTTACAAGGATATGTATTTGAGTTTATTTGTGATCAGCAGAAAGATGGAAGGTTTATTTAATACAAAAACAAATTACAATCATCTTACACTTGGAAAGTGATTATTTTGAAAATAATGTTAGAACTAGTTCTACTCGTAAACAAATATATATTTTTAAACAGTAACAATCGTCTACAAAGAGTATCTATAATAGTTAGTGATCCTACTGACAAATACCCTGTATTTGATCTTAATTAACTTAACAATTTATTCTTGTGTAATGAATAAACAAAATAAAAGGTGTGTTCAGCATATAAAAAATCGGCCAAAGGCGAGTCGGGAGTCGCATAAAGGTTTTTGTACCACCGTATAATTTTAAAATCTAGCAAAAAACGTTTAATTAAACACATAATTATCTTGTATGTTATTGTAGCGGTCATAGTAATACTCACTATGTGAAAATTTCAAGTGTCTAACAGTTGCGATTCATGAGATACCGCTGACTGATAGACGGACGAACGGACAGTCAAAGTCAAAGCCAAAGCCAAAGTCAAAGTCAAAGTCAAATCATTTAATTCATTTAGGCCATTAAAAGGCACTTTTGAACGTAATTATACTCTTACTAGAAAAAAAGCAAGTGAATCTAGTTGCCCTTTCTAAAAAGTAGTCTCGTATGGAGAACAATGGGCAAAAAACTTCATAAATACTCTTTTAAAAATCAATGTTTTACAATACTATACAGAATTACACGTGAATGCAATGTACCTTACATAAAACCTACTATATTGCAGCGGAGGCTTAGTAATCCCACGCTTAGAGTACGGAACACTTGAAAAGCAGAATGTCAACAAGAAGTTTGTATTCGCAGGAAGCAGAATGTACTACAGAGGTGCATTATACCAAAAATTACAGTTACTATGACTTACGTCCTCTCAGAGTTGGACGAAATGGAAAGAGAAGAAACATTCCGTTTGAAAAGATTTAAACAGCTTAAACATAAACAAGATGTAGTCAGAAAGATAGTGAGAGACGAGGAACCAGAATCAGTACGCGTACCAATTCCAGTACCCATTCCCCAACCAGTTATTGAACCGGTTGAACCAGACAATCTGGATCTTCTCATGATGCATATAAATAAAGTTATAGATCTGGCGGGGATATTGGAAAATGAAGGTAGGTTTTCAGTTATAAAATTTTAGCTTTTGCGAGCGACTTCGTCTTTGGTTATTGCTTTGCTCCCGTTGGTCGTAGCGTGATGTTATATAGTCTATAACCTTTATCGATAATCACGCTATCAATAAACAATCAAAAATTCTCGAAAGTTAGAATTGACGAAGAGATTTCGTGTAATTTTTTAATTTCCCTGTTGATTAATTCAGAAAAATTTTGATTATCATGTGTTCAATGTAAATTGGATAAAAGCCCTGACGCCCTGAGTCCTCCTTGGACACAGAAAATGAATAAAACCATAATGTGGGACCCAAAATCGAGGTGTGATCTGTCTGTCTGTTTATTCCGGCAAATCTCCTAAACGGCTGGACTGATTTCGAAGGGCTATTCATTGGCAGATAGCTGGTGTTATAAGGAGTAACTTAGGCTATTCAATTTAGAAAAAATAATTAGGGTTCCGCGCAAAAATAAATTAACAGCGATAACCGACATTGACGAGGACGAAGTCGTTGGCACAAGCTGGTACTTAAATATACTTATTAACATAATTAACATTTTTGACAGACATGCCACCGGATATGGATTTTGGTCTTACTAAATGTGATCTTGTTGGACTGAAAATGCAGTTGAACGAAATAGTTAAGCTAAATGATACCCCGATCAGGAACAGAGTGTGTGATGTTTGCGGCGGATTGGAGAAAGCAGTAAACCAATGTTCTTGTCCAAATCAAGACGACACATCAAGAAAAGATTCTATCACTACTACATCTTGTCTTGATTTACCTTCCGTTGTTATGTCCAAGGACATTCCTCCTATTGCCACATTTAATGTTGATACACCTTCAATTAATACATCCAGTGTTAACACACCTCCAGATGTTACATCCACTGTTAATACACCTCCCGCTGTCGAACCTGCCGCTGCTCCACCCCCCGTTAATGATATTGAAGAAAAATTAGAAATAAATTATAAAATGCCCGCACAAGATAATATCTCGGAACAACGATCTGTCTGTGTCCCCAAACCAGCATCTGTTTCGCATTCTAGATTAGAAGAATTTGAAACATACGTTGATAAGGTTGTTGATATAACATTTAGCTATCATGGTGAAGGTTTATTGAGTGACCCAGAAGAATTTGTAAAAGCGTGTAAAGCTGTTAAAGACAGAATACAACAGTTCAAAGATTATAGAAAAGTTAAAGATAAAATAGATCGTTTGAAAGAACAAGTAACTAATTTGGAAGTTATGACAGATATTGTACAGAAGGAAATACTTTCATCTACTAGTATAACTAGCTTTTTATCGTGTTGCAAAGAATTTAAGAATAAACTAGACCATCGAAATATAAATAAAGAACCACAGTCACTAAACAGTATAGAAAATCTTGTAACCCAAATTAATGATAGTATTTTATTAAGCAAAGAAGCTAAAAAAGAAGGATACATTACAAATGAAACCTTAGATGCATTTATTGACAATTGTAATGAAATAAAAGAAAAAATTCTTATAGGACCCGGAAAACCACCAGTGATTGAAAAACTGCTACTTAATATAGACGACATTTTAGGTTATATATCACAATATCACGAAGGCGGATTAACTTCAGAGAGCATTGAGAGTTTTTATAATACTTGTATGATTACTAAAAATAAACTTAGCAGCAACAAGAAACGGTCAGAAAGAGCAATTAAAATAACTACTTCAACTGAACAGAATAAGATGCTCAGAGCTTGCGGGTTGGTGCCGCCATATCATAAACCTCCACCTAGAATTCCGTCGCCTGAAAAGATAAGGAAAGTATGCGGGAAAAGATCGCCAGGTGTTCAAACTCCGTCAAAAACATCTTCGAAAGCTTCGTCGATAATTCCTTCGAAAGCTCCCTCGGAAGCTCCTTCGAAAGCTCCTTCGGAAGCTCCTTCACAAGCTTCTACGAAAGCTCCTTCTAAAGCTCCTTCAGATGAAAAACCTCAACCAACAATGGATCCAAACGATAAAAATGTTTGTTGCGTACCTTCAATTAAAACAGATAATAAGTCTTTGAATTTTGGTAACGAAACAGGCTCTCCCGCTCCTTCCCTTGCTAAAACTGTGAAATGCTCAACAAGTGAAATCAGTTATATGGCAGAACAGCCATCAGTTATAACACCACAGTCATCCGAACCGACCTTACTGCCATGCAGTAGAACGACATGCACGCAATGCACACACGGTAATACAACTCCACAAAAATCCAAATCTGCTGAATCTATATACAATTCTTGCACAGACATTAGTAAAAGTCCGCCGGCACCGCCAAAAAACTATCCAGTTAAGGTAAAGAAAGATCAAAGAGGTTACTATGAGCATACAGTAAGTACAGTAATAAAGAGGCTTCAAGAAGAAGATGGAAGTATTATTGAAAATTCTGAGATTGTTACTGTGACAAAACGTATTCTTGATTCACAGCAAAGGCCAGTCACATCACAGAAATCGATTAGATGCACTAAGCAAGTCAGTGTATGTGATGGACCACCTACAGAAGGGTTTATACAAACGGTGAGAAATATCAAATCTGCGTGCGATTTCTCACATCCATTTATACCTGTGGTCTGGTCATCTATGTCTCTTGATACTGGTCAACGAAAGTACAACGATCCATTCTTTTGTGGCAGTCCGACAATTTCTGATGAGTTGGAATCGTAATATTAAAAGCAGGCTTCTATAGTTGTTCAGTTTATATCTTTAACCATTCAAATATAGACGATAAATTATGTATAAATAAATTATTATCATTTTTTTTACTAATTTCATTTCTTAACTGCTAAGTCGAAAATCCTAGATCTGATACATTTGCGCGAAAAATATTTCTGCGAAAGACACATGCGATTCCCTTTGTGCGAATAAATATTTTCGCGAAAAGACACTAGAGTCAACTTACTTGTGCAAGAGTCATGAGTATTTTTACCCCCTAAAATCATAACATAACATAACATCACGCCTTTAATCCCCGAAGGGTTAGGCAGAGGTGTACCCATTAGTACACCCACACTTCGCCAGTTATGTTTTTAGTCCCATGTAATAGGGGGCGAGCCTATTGCCATCAACCGGGCACAAATCCAGACTCCGAGGGTGCTACTGAGAAATTCCTGATGGAAAAACCCAATAACAATTTGCCCGACCTGGGATTCGAACCCAAGACCTCATGCACAGCAGTCGCGCTTGCGACCACTAGACCAACGAGGCAGTCAAAACCCCCCCCTAAAATCGATAGTGAATTAGAAATTAACCTGTATTTGGAGGTAATATGGCCGACACCTGCAAACATTTAAGTATTCTCTAGTCATTAAAATTATATACATACCGGTTATACATATTATACTCTACTACTTTGCTTAACAATCAAAATGGTAATAGGTTATGCCAGTGCCTTAGAAAAATGTTTGAACTAAGACCCTCTGCACCTTTCTTTTCTCGTTGGGAAATTCTCATGGACTACCTCAGCCTCGGGTAAGGCATCGAGGTGTGTCGAGCTCATACCGACTATAACCTCCCCAAATTATCATCATTTCAGCTGAAATACGTCCACAGCTGGACGTAAGACTTCCCCAAGCGTCACCACATCGACCAGTCCTGTGATTCTCGCACCCAGCTTAAATAAGACATGAGTCAGTTGTAAGCCTAATGACGGAATTAGTTATCAAGACTAATGAAAAGAAACTTGGGGTATCTTAGAATACCATTGTTTATTATCATTCAAATAAGCAAAACTTAAATTCTATTGTACAGGCTCACTGTAAAACAATCAAAATACATTGAAGCAGAATATTGTTATTCATAAGAATATAAAAACTTTAAAATATATATTATGACCTTTGTTTTTGATTCTGAATATCATAAATGTATGTAATTATCATTGTTCCGTTGCGAAAAAGATAGATTTATACGTAAAGCTTCATGTTAGATCACGTCATCAAACTCCCTTTATGCAGTCCCAAAGTATCAAATTTTGTCTTGCTATTTGAAACTTGTTTTAATTTTATTTTTAAGTGGTATGGTTACGGCAATGCTTAATAAAAGTGACAAAATAAAACTAAATATTTAGCATTGTTTTAGTGTTCACTTGGATAATTAGTTCAAGAGACAACGACGAAGTAATGGAGCCCATTCCTTCTGCGTCTGCGCAGTCTAAAGGCAGTATGAGCCGTCAGACCAGTGCGAACTCGAAAGACAACGGCAACCGAACGCCTCTCAGTGGCTGTTGCAACACAACTGTGGCCCACGGACCACCCTCGGATTCTAGTGATACTGAACCTCCTTCTAAAACATCTAATTCCAAAATTCCCTTACCAAAGAAGAGCAAAAGTAGCCAAAGTAGAATCAGGGTTTCTAAAAGCAGGTCGAGTCTTAAGCGATCAATTTGTCCATGTATCAATGCTCTCAAAGGATCGAAAGTCAAATTACCACCAAGTAGAAGCTCATTACCGGGAGTAAATGCGTGTATGTGTGACTATGATCCTGATGATAGTAAGGGACTAACAAGTTTCACGAAGACGAGATCCAAATCTGTATCGCAATCTACGTCAGTCCAATCATTTAATAAATCATGCCTAAATAAGTCGTCAGTAACACAATATAATACTTTGGAAGAGTTTGAACAACATGTTGATCGAGTTATCGATATGACTTTTAACTATCAAGGTGAAGGATTATTGTGTAGAACAGAAAACTTTTTAAAGTCTTGTCAAGCTGTCAAAGATAAAATAAAGCAGTACAAAGAGTCCAGAGAAGTTAAAGCGAAATTAGATCATTTGAAAGAGCACGTTACTAATTTGGAGAATATGACAGATACTGTTGTTAAACAAGAACTTTCATCTACTAGTTTGGGCAACTTTTTATCGAGTTGTAAACAATTTAAGAAAAAACTAGACCATCGTAATGTTTCTAAGGGACCGCCAATTAGCAGTGTACATAATCTTGTTACCCAAATTAATGAAAGTATATCACTAAGTAACGAAGCGAAAAAGAAAGGACTGGTCACAAGCGAAAGCGTAGATGAATTCATTAAAAACTGCAACAGAATAAAAGCAAAGATTTTAGAAGGACCTCAAGTACAACAAAAGCAACCAGAAATGATTGACAAACTACTAGTTAATATAAATGATATTTTAGGTTTTATATCAAAGTATGAAAAAGACGGATTAGTATCAGATAGCATTGAAAATTTTTATAGAACCTGTTTATCTACTAAAAGTAAACTTAGTGGGTACAAGAAATATTCAGGAAAAGGAAACAAGAGAACCACTTCAGGTGAGCAAGGAACGTCAACACAAAGTAGACCTAAAACATGCGGGGGAGCATCACCATGTCGCAAAACTTCGTCTAAAACTCTTTCATTTGAAATGCCTAACAAAAGAATGGGATCAGGCGAGAAAAGAAATTGTTGTAGACATTCTTTAGCGAAAGCAAGTAAACAGTCTTCGAATTTTTCTTCCAAAAGAGGATCACCCTCTTCGTCCCTAACTCAATGTGTAGAGTGTTCTAAAAGTGCAAGCAGTTCTAAACACTCATCACCATGTATATCACTACCAAGGATCACACCATGTACTAAGTCAGCATGCACCCAATGCACTCATTCAAGTGGTAGCAACACTCCAAAAGGATTCATTGAATCTGTTTGCAGTTCATGCTCAGAAATGGGTAAAAGCATTATCTCGTTACTGAAAAGTAAGAACCCAGTAAAGCAACAAGTAAGCATAATAGTTATAAAGAGACTACAAGAGGATATTAAGGAAAATTCTGAGGCTGCTACTTTGAAACAACGTGATCTTGAGTCCCAACGACAACCGGTCACATCACAGAAATCTATCAAATGTATAAAACAAAAAGATGGATCTGTACCGACTGTAGGATCCATACTAACGGTGAGGACAAATAAATCTGCGTGCAATTTCTCAAATTCATGTATGCCGTTGGTCTGGTCGCGTATATCTTTAGACGCTGCTGAGCGAAAATATGATAATCCATTCTTCTGTGGCAGTCCTACAGAATCTGATAATGAGGATTTCTGAACAGTTTTCATTAATAATATTAATCGCAGTCTATTTCAGTACATTTCTATAATCTTTCAAAGTCGAAAAATTGAATATTGTGAATGACGAAATTGCAATAAATATATTTTTTGCATTTTTTGTTCTTTTTTTATTACTTAATTTCCTCTTTATGGGAAATTTTGTCTTTAATAGATCAGAGCCAACGTCCTTTAGATTTTGTTTAAGTTATGACACATGATGTTACTGGAATAATAGGTAGATGACACAAAGACAACCACAAGACAAAGTCAAAGTCAAAGTCAAAGTCAGAGTCAAAAAGTCAAGTCAAGTCTATTTAATATGTTATATATATACCTTTTGTGTACCTATGTTTACAAATAAACATATAGAAACTCTTTTAAAATCAACGTTTTACAATATTTGTCAGGATCATACAGAATTACACGTAAATGCAACGCACCTCACCAAGAACTATTCTAATATCTAGTCTATCTATTACTATTCAAAAGATAACCTTAGTAATAGGGTTCCGATGGCAACCTTCGCGTGCGAAACCTTAAAAATATCTAGGACAAAAATCACAGTCAAAGTCACTTTTGAATTGTCAAGGAGTCGGTCAGTCAGTCAGAAAGCTGAAGCTAGTTGCTCGTTCCAAAACGGAGGTAGGCGTCTATGGAGAAGGACGAGCAAGAAACTTCACGGCACTCTTTTCAAATCCATAGCTATTGATTGCTATCTTAGGAGGTCGGAAACTAGACAAATCATCATCATTTCAGATGAAAGACGTGACAGCTGGACATGGGCCGTTTTTTTTCTTCTCTTGGCAAAATCTTTATGGAAACCCACACTGTTCAGGGAAGAACAGAGAGTTAAGTCAGACTTTTACCGACTAAAACCCTACGGTTGCTCCTGTTACCATAAGTCGGGAGCTGGGTATTCGCTTGACGTATGATCCGCGCCCCTGACTGGAAGTAGACCGCCATTAGGCCTCTTAAAACTGGACATAGGGCTCTCCTAAGCGTCGCCACACTCGCCACATCAACCGTTCCTGTTTGCTCTTTAAAATTCTAAGGATGGTTCATTAGGAAAAGCTTAAGAACCCCTGCTTTAAAGACTAATTCGCAGTCTCGCTGAGTATCGTTAGGCCAGGAATCCACTAAAGCGGAGAGGAGAAGAGATGTCTCGTACACAACCAATAGGATACTGTGTTGTGTTAAAGCTAAAAGGTGAGATGTCAAAATAACGCAAGCCAATTGGTTAGACGAGACATCTCCTCTTGCCATTCAAATTAGGGCTTTAAATCGTGTGCGTTAAAATATTGTTTTGTTATGACATGATAAAATGGTGTCGGAAGGCGGGCGGCTAACGTTTAGTTTTGTCGAGGTGATTTCGGCCTGGCCGTTACCGTGTCGATAGTCGGATCCGCTTAGAAAAAAAATATTCATCATTGTTCCGTTGCAAAAAGGGATGGAGTTATACGTTTAGCTCGCCATCTTTCTCTTGCACTGGAACAGTGATGGACCAATCACGTCATAAAACGGCCTTTATACAGCCTCCCATATTTATACAGTTTTTTGACACTAAAAGAATCAATATTTTTTTAAAGTTATTTTCCTGTTATTTTATTTATACGGTAATCCTTAATAAAACCGACAAAATTAAACTAAATAGTAAGCATTGTTTTAGTGTTGGCTTGGATTATTAATTGAAGATACAACGACGAAGTAATGAAGCCAATTCCTTCTCCGTCTGCGCAGCTCAAAGGCCGTAAGAGCCGCGAGTCCAGTGTGACATCAAAAACCAAGGGTTCCCAAACACTCTCAGACCCTTCTGTAACCAGTAAGCCTAAAGTGATTCACGTGCCATATGGGACTCCAAAACCTAAGACGCCAAGTGATATTTCAAGTTACGAAGGACCCATCTCCAAGAGTTGCAGCTGCAGTCAAAGTGGCACTTTACTCCCTAAAACCGTCTTGAGTCGCTATCTCTCTGTATGTTCATTTGGTGGCAAAAGACCCATGGATAAAGTGAAGACATGTTCGACGGAAATCAGCTCATGTACCTTATTGGGGGTAAGCAGATGTCACTGTAACCCCGATGCTGATGACAGTGCAGAACGTCAAGCAAGTTCTAAGTCGGAACCCGAATATAAATCGCACGCTACATCAGTCCAATCATTCTTCAATAATATACCAGTCAAACCGTCAGTCAATGTAGGTACTTATTGCATTCCTAATTGCACAGGACTGGACCATACACGTATACAAAATGTTACTACTCATTTAGAATGTTACACGGACGCTCCAGTAGCAGACCCGGTCCTTGTAGCTACGTTGCCTCAAGGTGTAAACGCAGTTCAACCTCAATACTGTAATAAAAGATCTCAAACATACACGCCAGATGACCGCAGCTTTGAAAGAAGCGATTATAGAAGTCAAATAGTTATCAAAGGACGCATGTTAGAAGATTTAAGAAAGCTTATTCTACAGACTACGAAATTAACGCAATTTTACATTAGAAGTGAGATGAATTCGTCAACCACTGATACTTCGTCGTATGGCTGTCAATGTTGCATGTCATCGGCGACATGGAGCAAGCAAAATTCTACAGATTTAACCTGTTTAGCTAATAGAGAATCTGAAGAAGAGACCTGTTTATTGTGTGGTACTCTTGGAAAGTTTTCTTATGAATCTACCCAGATGATTCCGGAAGCACCGTCCAATAAAGCGGACAGTAGACTGTCTGTAAAAGCAAGTGAGAGCAGCTGTAGTAAATCTAGAAAAAATGATACAATTTGAACAGTTTCGTATTATAAATCCGCCTTCTTAATTGTCATCTTATGTTAACAATATATTTGATTTAAATAGTCGAAATATACCTACGTAGTTATCTTTGTTCTTTAATTTATTATCATAATGGTGCCGATTCTTTTGGTTACAAACTAAACTAGAACTAGACTATTTCCATCTTTTTCTGTCCTTTAAAACAAGAACGAGACTAATGTAAATAGGAGCTATCAAATTTAGTCAATCTGACACATCCATACAATTATAGTTGACATCTTAAAACGTATGGATTAAAAATACGGAAAAGTTCAAGACAAAACTAATTTGACATCGCTAACTTAGTTCTTTAATGGTGCCGATTCTCTTGGTCACAAACTAAACTAAAATTAGACTATTTCCATCTTTTTCTGTCCAATAAAATAAGAAAGAGACTAAAGTAAATAAGAGCTGTCAAATTTAGTCAATCTGACAAATCCATACAGTTATAGTTGACATCTTAAAACGTATGGATTAAAAATACGGAAAAGTTCAAGGCAAAACTAATTTGACATCGCTAACTTAGTTCTTTAATGTCACGGAATATCACTGTCCTTTTCTTTCGCTGTATGTTAATAAGAGATGTCAATTCTCTAAATTTAGTCTAGTTTGTGAACATTGGAATCGGCACCAATGTCACGGTCCTTTCCGTTCGCTGTATGTTAGTAAGAGATATCAATTCTCTAAATTTGTCTAATTTGTGAACAAGGGACGATTCCCTTGTTCACTTCTCATAATTGTATTTGCGTTCGTCATTGGTTCCAAAGAACCAATGACGAACGCAAATACAATTATAATATCTAGAACAAAGGACTGAATTTCGAACTACAGCTTTTTGATGAAAATGTAAGCTTGCAGCTGTGTAAGCATGTTTTTTTTTAACGAATCGACATTAAATGCTCATGTCATACGTTAAAATTGACATAAAATATTAGCATGTTCAACGGAGTTCTTATTTTTGACAGTTTTTAGTCGTTTTGTCGATTTATAATCGACTAGCTTTTTCCCGAGGCATTTGTCAAAGGTAGGTAGGAACTTAAGATTAAGGTATTAAGACATTGGTGACGATTCCCTTGTTCACAAACTAGACTAAATTTAGAAAATTGACATCTCTTACTAACATACAGCGAAAGGAAAGGACGGTGACATTAAAGAACTAAGTTAGCGATGTCAAATTAGTTTTGCCTTGAACTTCTCCGTATTTTTAATCCATACGTTTTAAGATGTCAAATTTAATTGTATGGATGTGTCAGATTGACTAAATTTGACAGCTTTTATTTACATTAGTCTCTTTCTTGTTTTATTGGACAGAAAAAGATGGAAATAGTCTAATTTTAGTTTAGTTTGTGACCAAGGGAATGGGTACCATTAGTAAGGTATGAAGATTAAGATTAGAATGCAATCGTTGTTAAATACACGGAGATTGCTACTCTGATGTGTGACTAAATTTAGCCAATCAGTCTAGACATTATGTAAAACTAAATAGAATAAAAGCGACTAAATAAAACTAAATTGTTAGCATTGTTTTAGTGTTTGGCATTGGGTACGGATAATTAGTTGAAGATAAAACGACGAAGTAATGGAGACGTTTTGTTCTGCGTCTGCGCAGCTTACGCATTTGTAGTGTAGGGTTGACAAATTTCATGAGAATATTTTTTTGAAACGAAGTTTCTTGGTGCGACATGAGGTTTGAATTGACTGGCGGGAATCGTCACGTAAGGAAAACGTGACAAGCGACCTTTCCTCTCTTTCTCATAACATAACATCACGCCTATAATCCCTGAAGGGTTAAGCAGAGGTGTACCCATTAGTACACCCACATTTCGCCAGTTATGTTAAAGTCCTATGTAATAGGGGGCGAGCCTATTGCCAACAATCGGGCACAAATCCAGACACCAAAGTTGCTACTGAGAAATTCCTGATCGAAAAACCCAATAACACTTTGCCCGAATTGAACCCAAGATTTCATGCTCAGCAGTCGCGCTATGCGATCATTAGTCTAACGAGTCCTTTTTCTCTGCTTTTCTTAATTTCTTATTGTCCTATTCTCTCTTGATCGTCTTCTTCTTTATCCTGTGGGCAGTAAGGTCTTACGACCCCACACATCCTAGAGTCAGAGTTTCTAAACCGCCTCAAGGGGCTCTGACATGGTTTGAGTGGAACAGTAAAGTCCAGGTTTCCTCACGATGTTTTCCTTCACCGTTGCCAGTGATGTCCAAGATAAACTTTAGAAAGAACATATAAATTGAAAAATTCACATTGGTATAGACCTTACTGCCCACACGATAAGAAGAAGAAGAAGAAGAAGATCTCTTGATGGCAAGCCTTGATACAGACGACGTAAACTTTTTAGGCCTATGTATCCTGCTTATGTGTTAGAAGTTTCATCAAATTCAGTTCATTCATTCCGAAACATAACGACTTAATAATTAAATAATTGTTTATCTATTTATATATATCTATCTATCTATATTTCATAATTAAAACTGGTTTATATCCGTAATTACGTCACACACAAAGGTCCAGTTGAAATCCAGCGTCAGGCACAAGGGGTCTGGCATTTTATGCTGAACTGGGTCTGTTTGGCGCAGCTGTGGGGCACACAATTTCTTACTTTCTATTCTTATGATGGCCTTTTTATTATAACTTTTGTGTGCATATGTGCACACTGTGTCTGTGTCAATAAACATTTTTTCTGTCTTTCTTTCTTTCTTTTACTTAAAAGTTAGTATGTAATGTCGTACGGCGAAAAATAATAATACCAGCCTGTTACTGTCCTACTGCAAGGCAAAGGCCTCTTCTCATACAGAGAAGGCACGAGCATTGATCACCACGCTTGCTCAAGGCGGATTGGCGATTTCAGACTTATCATACAAGTCCAGGTTTCCTCACGATGTCATTCCGATGTCAGTGATGTCTAAGATAAACTTTAGAAAGTACATCGACGATGAAGAGTCAATATATAATGTCTAACATTTTGGCCATTATTGTTTTATTGCATTATTTATTGTAGAATAGAGTAATACACATGCTGACAAAGATCTTACGTCTGTTTCTTATTCATTTTGCAAGATAAACAATTATTGCAATATATACCAAATGGTGATACGTCATTTACGATGGCAATAGATACTATCTACGCAGAGACGCGTCCGCTTGTGATTGTTGTACCAACTGTTATTATATCTGCAATTTAAATAAAAACCAGTAATGTTTAAATAAAATCATTCATTGCATAATATTGCAGTCAGTTAACATAAAATATTTAAAAAATCAAATATACTAACAAAATAGTTAAACGGACTTGAAACGTTTTTTTCGCCTCCTGTAAAGTTGCGTTTTTGCAGTTATTATTTATTGACTCTTCATCGGCGACATATGAATTGTAAAAGTCACATTGGTACTTACAACCTCATACATGAGAGGCACCCTATCCACTGGGCCATCGCGGCGTAAACGGTCTTAAATATTTTTCTGCCCGACTTTCGTTTGCTGACAGCCCTGGCCGTTTGTTGGCTCGCGTCCACGCCATAGTACGCAGACTTTCTGACGTCACGGGGCATTCCTACCACACCGACGAACTGTATAATTATATCTAGTTACTAGGCTACTATTAAATATCTCTGTCTGGTTCGACGTATACTCTCTAAACGTAGTTCGGTTTGAGTTGATTTCAGAATTGGTTATACGACCATAACATAAACATCACGCCTGTAGGTAATCCCCGAAGGGTTAGGCAGAGGTGTACCCATTAGTACACCCACATTTCGCTAGTTATGTTTTTAGTCCCATGTAATAGGGGGCGAGCCTATTGCCATCAACCGGGCACAAATCCAGACTCCGAGGCTGCTACTGAGAAATTCCTGATGGAGAAACCCAATAACACTTTGCCCGACCTGGGAATCGTACCCAAGACCTCATGCACAGCAGTCGCGCTTGCGACCACTAGACCAACGAGGCAGTCACGACCATACACGGTTAGTTTTATGTCGTTCTGGAACCGAAAGCCATAATCTCGATCATCAAACTCGAAACGATTGGGACCATTTTTTTCAAAAAGTAACAATAAAAAAATCAGCTCTTATTGGGATTTGATGATATTTCAATAAGAACTCGTAGACTTCTATAAACGCGATATTTATTTTTAATAATGGTTGAACACAAACAAATTGATGTCGTTTCTACAAAGGGAAGAGACAACAACGCCATCGCTGGTAGGAAAAGGAAACATTCTTATTACGAAGATACTTAGTACTACTAAACGTTTATAAGGACACCTATCTTATAAATTTATATATATTAAACAGCTGTTCATTACATTTATGTTCGTCTAACTCGTCAAAGTGTACTGAAAAGCTGTTTTTTTATTGTTACTTTTTGAAAAAAATGGTCCCAATCGTTTCGAGTTTGATGATCGAGTTTATGGCTTTCGGTTCCAGGACGACCTAAAAGTAACCGTGTATATTCCATACGTTCTGATGGTGCGGATGACACATGTCAGCAATTCATCTATGGATGTCAGAATCGCATAACTAGGTCAGTGACATTATTTAATTCACGAGTTATTTACTTACCTACTTTTTACTAATTCCGTATTTTTTTACGACTATTATATTAGTGTGTATTTAAAATATTTAATCATGATTGCAAATCGTCGTAACGTTCAAGACTAAAAACTACCGCGCGAAACGGCCGACGCTCAGCATAATGCCGAGGGGGGCATTTTAGGGGGCTCTACCCAAGAATCTCCTAGTAAATTGGGTTAAGCAAAATGTTCTCTAATAACAGCCGCACGGGTCGATCCGTCAGGTTAAGCTACGCTTGCCGGAGTTGGTCCGTGGATGGGTGACCATCTTTACATACCGAGACTCCTCCGTGCCTCGGAAAGCACGTTAAGCCGTTGGTCCCGGCTGTCATACGTGGATCTTTGACAGTCGTTACGGGTCGTCAGAAGCCCGAAAGTCTGACAACCAGTCTTACCTACTGAGGTATCATATTACCCAGTTACTGGGTTGTGGAGGTCAGATAGGCAGTCGCTCCATGTATAATACTGGTATTCAGCTGCATCCAGTTAGACTGGAAGCCGACCCCAACATAGTTGGGAAAAGGCTAGGCAGATGATGATGATGATGATGAAAATGTTCTCTAATAATTTTTAGCCCTATGTAATCTGCTTATGTTATGTGTAGGAAGTTTCATAAAATCGGTTTATTCATTTCGAAGAATAAGGATTTGAATGTTTGTATAAAATGTACGGCGTAAACATTCTTTAGCAACTTAAATGTTGTTGTCAATATTAGCTTGAAGCTATGGCGGTCAAGTCGTGATGTTAAATAAAACTAACTTAGTTAAGGCGATGTTGGCTATAAACTAAACTAAATATATAAAAGCGAAAGTTCACTCACTCAATCTTTTTTAACATAACATCACGCCTGTAATTCCCGAAGGGTTAGGCAGAGGTGTACCCATTAGTACACCCACATTTCGCCAGTTATGTTTTTAGTCCCATGTAATAGGGGGCGACCCTATTGCCATCAACCGGGCACACATCCAGACTCCGAGGCTGCTACTGAGAAATTCCTGATGGAAAAACCCAATAACACTTTGCCGGACCTGGGAATCAAACCCAAGGCCTTATGCGTAGCATTTGCGCAATGTGACCACTAGACCAACGAGGCGCATATTTCGGAGATGAACCGACCATACAGACAGACACACAGAAACAATGAAAATTACTGTGTAAACATATTGTTTTTGTAAAAGGCTGTTATTTTTCATTACAAACAGACGTTTTAATTTAATTTATATATGCGTAGATTAGTGTTCGCCTTAACCATCCGGTAACCGAATGCAATAATCAACTCTGCAACGTGATTGTTGTCTCACAGATAAGTATTGGTCACAGATATCTACAGAGCCACCACGTAAACTATAAACATAGGCATTTTTTGTAGTTAATGTATATTTGAGGTTTAAAAAGTCATTGATCGTTATTTATTTTAATTAGAGAAAAGGGTAGATGACACCACCGATCAATTAACGTACTTTTTATGACTATAAAATAAAATATAGCCTATGTTACTCGCAGATAATGTAGCTTTGTAATTGTGCAAGAATTTTTTAAAATCGGTCTAGTAGTTTTTGTGTTTATCCATTACAAACAAACAAAAATACAAATTTTTCCTCTTTATAATATTAGTGTAGATTAAATTTTATTAATTTGGTGTAATAGTGGCATTACAAATACACAGTCAATAAAAAATTTAACTCTCCTATCACGGTTTATGAGATACGCCCGCTGACAGACGACAGACGCACAGCGGAGGCAACGCTCGGGTACAAAACTGAAAGTGCCCAAGTTCTCAGTATCAGTGGTCAGAAATAATAGAATTGTCACAATACAATTCGTATGTCCGTCCGTGGCGCAATGCCGGCCGCATTTCAAGCCATTATGTGCCTAAAGCCGGTCACGGCTCGAGTGTTTGTCACCTATTATTAGATATTATGCTGTTTGGCAAACCGTTTCACTTTTTAGTGATTATAGTGTGTCATGCTTTGTTTGATATTATGAAATTAGGTTTTGTGTTACGATTCTAGTTGTCTGAAATCTATACTATAAAAGGCAACTGTTACTGAATGACTAATCCATCAACACAGCCTTAACTACTGATTAGATAGCGTTGAAATTGTGCTAAAAAATGTTTTTCAAATTTCTACCCTTAGGTTTAGGCAGGCAGGTAATGATCAGTTCGAATTCAAAAATGAAGTTTACAAATATCCTATTTATTTTATTATTGACTATAATCTTGTTTCTCCATACAAACTTTTGCCCCCCCCCCTTTTTTTCACCCCACAAGGGGTAGAATTTCGAAAAATCATTTCTTATCGGATGCCTACGTCGCGGTCGTACACACCCTCCAAGTTTCAGGTCTCTATGATCAGCGGTTTAGGCTGTGCGTTGATCCGCCAGTCAGTGATTCAGGACAAAACATTTTATATACAGGGCCATTGAAAATTTACCCGAAACCTAAAAAGGGGTCACAGTACTCATCATTAAGAACAACTTTTACTATGGCACGAACCTTGAAATCATGAAAAAAATCAGTTAATCCATACATTTTACGGTCATGATGCGTAGCATTTTTATAGGGAACAGCTGATTTTTTTTTCATGATTTCAAGGTTGGTCCCATAGTAAAATTTGTTCATAATGATGAGTACAATGACCCTTTTTCAGATTTCGGGTAAATTTTTAATGACCCTGTATATAGAAAATTTGTGTTGAGAATCACTAGAATAAAATTACCACATTAAATTTGACGAGCATGCAACACAGTGCCTTGTTTATAAATATAGATAAACATTGGTCGTCCGTTGGTTTACTTATTAACGATGACTACAAAATTCAATATACTGATAGCATCGCTATTGACGAGGGCGTGGCTTTTCTTTTTTTGCAAACACTACCGTATTAAGGCGAAGACATTGAATTTTAATTTTAAAATCTTACATTTTTGGATCATACAGGGTATTAAAGTAGCAACAAAGCTGTTAACTAGATATACTGGTGCCGATTCCCTTGTTTAGAAAAAAGACTAAATGAAGAGAATTGACATCTCTTACTAACATACAGCGAAAGGAAAGGACGGTGACATTCCGTGACATTGGTGCCGATTCTCTTAGTCACAAACTAAACTAAAATTAGTCTATTTCCATCGTTTTCTGTCCAATAAAATAAGAAAGAGACTAATGTAAATAAGAGCTGTCAAATTTAGTCAATCTGACACATCCATACAATTATAGTTGACATCTTAAAACGTATGGATTAAAAATACGGAGAAGTTTAAGGCAAAACTAATTTGACATCGCTAACTTAGTTCTTTAATGTCACGGAATGTCACCGTTCTTTCCTTTCGCTGTATGTTAGTAAGAGATGTAAATTTTCTTAATTTAGTCTAGTTTGTGAACAAGGGAATCGGCACCATTAAAGAACTAAGTTAGCGATGTCAAATTAGTTTTGCCTTGAACTTTCCGGATTTTTAATCCATACGTTTTAAGATGTCAACTATAATTGTATGGATGTGTCAGATTGACTAAATTTGACAGTTCTTATTTAAATTAATCTCTTTCTGGTTTTATTGGACAGAAAAAGATGGAAATAATCGAATTTTAGTTTAGTTTGTGACCAAGGGAATCTGCACCAATGCCTATCAAAGTATTGGAGGAACACCGTGGGGTTTTAGACGGTAGGAGTCCGACACAATCCTCCGCCTTCCCCGAGGTGGAGGCAGTCCATGACGATTCCCCCACGAAAAAAAAAGTAACTTATAGCAAAAATTGTTATTATGACATGGCTTTTATTTTTACTGTGAGAAATCAGTTTATAGTAGCGCACAATGTAGGTAATGCATAACATAACATCACGCCTGTAATCCCCGAAGGATTAGGCAGAGGTGTACCCATTAGTACACCCACATTTCGCCAGTTATGTTTTAAGTCCCATGTCATAGGGGGCGAACCTATTGCCATCAACCGGGCGCAAATCCAGACTCCGAGGCAGCTACTGAGAAATTACTGATGGAAAAAACCCAATAACACTGCGGTCACAGTGGTCGCAAGTGCGACTGCTGTGCATGAGGTCTTGGGTTCGATTCCCAGGTCGGGCAAAGTGCAAGATAACAAAATCCCGCTCGGAATATCTTGCACACAATTATGAACCCTATTTGAAATGAATTTTAGTTCATTATCAATATTAAAATACGAACACTACTCGAACAAATTGTGGCTCTACTCTGTCCCTAATGGATGAATTCGAGTCGTTAACTTCGCCTTAAGCTGTGTGTGGGTTACTTCGATGAAATATCAATTAAAATTTTACCATTAAAAAGTTCAATATTTATTTTTACGCGCCAATATAATGTACTCGATATGATCTGCATTACGCCCTGTATTATTTTATGGTGTGGGCAGATCTTTAAGATCATGCGCGCCTACACGAAGTCATTATGGATCTCAGTTAGAGTTGAGTAGCAAAGATCTGTCGTGATAGCCCAGTGGTTAAGGCGCCCGCCTCTCATGCATGAGGATGTGGGTTCTAATCTCGGCAAGTAGCTTGGACATTACTGACATCGGTGAAGGAAAAACATCGTGAGGAAACCTGAGCTTATACCAGCTTATTACTGTTCCACTCAAACCATGTCAGAGGCCCTTGAGGCGGTTTAGAAAATCTGACACTAGGGTGTGTGCGGTCGTAAGACCTTACTGCCCACACGATGAAGAAAGAAGAGTAAAGAACTTTGTGAACCAGTTCGTAAGGAGAAGCTTCGATTTCCAAATTGGGAAAAAGTATTTTAGGGTTTTTCTATTAGGAACTTCTCTGCAGCAGCTTAGAGATTAGTAGACAGTGGCGTAAGACCCCTGTGCTTCATAAAGCCGTTGGTTAGAAATAAAGAAAGAAAGTAGGAAAGAAAGAAAAAAAAAAGCAAAAAAGAAAGAAAGGGCGAGTCTATTGCCGTCAACAGGGCACAAATCCAGACTCCAAGGCTGCTACTGAGAAATTCCTGATGGAAGAACCCAATAACACTTCACCCAACGAATCGAACCCAAAACCTCATGCACAGCAGTCGCGCTTTGTGCCAACAAGGCAGTCATTTATCTACAAAATATTATTAAATCACTTATTAACCGATCTCAATACTTAGCACACTTCAGTAAATCTGTCAGTTCTCATTAACACTCCCTGCTGACGACTCAATGCATCTCGCGTGATGTTTGCGCCATATTTTATGTATAGTATTACACGTAACTTGACACATACTGTGCATACTATCACGCTAAGGTGTTTGTGGTGTTATGTGGTGGGCAGAGGAAGATTTATTTTTATTTTTAAATACTTTACCCTACACTAGTAATTTCTCCTGTATCGTGCTTGCGTTTACAAACATGTAAACACACATACACAGACAGACAGACCCGGAACTACTGTCTGTAGGCTGTACAAATATTTGTTCTGTACGGGTATCGGACCCGCGAGACACAGTGCGGCAGCCAATCGTTTAGCCACTGCGCCATTCGTGTCGTCAAATTCTGGCTCTCAGATTCTGGCTGTTTTAGCCATAAGTATCCAAATGACTAAAAAATACAATTATTTTCTATTTTTAATTACAAAAAAAACAGCTTTTTATAAAAAAACATTAATGTTTAAAAGGCACTTAGAAATATCGGCAATTTTTTTTTAAATGTTTGTTTGTTCTGACTAATCTCAGAAACGGCTGGAACAATTTTGACAAGACTATCACGGGCAGATAGCTGATTGTTGCATACAACTTAAATAAAGCCTTTTAACTTTCAAAAAATTAAAAACACTGCCAATTTGTATAGAAAAAGCAATTAAAAAAATACTCAAAACAAAAACCTCGAACTCTAAATATCTTCACGCTGTTCACTTTATGAGCTAGCTAGACAGACAGGTATCGTGTTACTACGCACGCGATACGAAAATAGTAAGGCCGCCATCTTTGTTTCGTTGACATAATTAAAATTGACAGGTTACTGAGATGTGGTAGGACAGACTGACACGCCAGTTTGGGAAGTCAGCTGTGATGGTAACTTACCTAATGGTGCTTCCGAATTGGCCATATTTATTTAACAATAAGTTAAGCAAAAGCGGCAAAGTGTTATTGGGGTTTTCCAACAGGAACTTCTCAGTAGCAGCCTCGGAGTCTGGATTCGTGCCCGGTCGATGGCAATAGGCTTGCCCCCTGTTACATAGGACTTCAACATAACTGGCGAAATGTGGGCGTACTAATGGTTGCACCTCTGCCTAACCTTTCGGGGATTACAAGCTTGATGTTATGTTTGTAGATAAATCCGTAAAATGTACCTATAAATAATATCAAGCCTATTGTCCCGCAGCAGGGCAAAGGCCTCTTCTCATACAGAGAAGGCACGAGCATTAATCACCGCGCTTGCTCAAGGCGGATTGGCGATTTCAGACTTTTAATAACAATAAGTCCAGGTTTGAGACTGCCTCGTTGGTTTAGTGGTCGCAAGCGCGACTGCTGTGCATGAGGTCTTGGGTTCGATTCCCAGGTCGGGCAAAGTGTTATTGGGTTTTTCCATCAGGAATTTCTCAGTAGCAGCCTCGGAGTCTGGATTTGTGCCCGGTTGATGGCAATAGGCTCGCCCCCTATGACATGGGACTAACAAAAAAAAAACATAACTGGCGAAATGTGGGTGCAATAATGGGTACCTCTGCCTAACCCTTTGGGGATTACATGCGTGATGTTATGTAAGTCCAGGTTTCCTCACGATGTTACAGGAAATACGTCAGTGGCAATGTTTTGTGGTCGGTGGCCCGCTAAGTCTCTCTGCTGACCCCCAGGGGAAGAAGGCTTGAGTTTATGTACAGTCAGCAAAAGGTGTAGGGTATGCAAGTTCATCAGATATACATAGTTGCGGTTATCTTAGAAACCGATGGATGTTTTCAAATGTAATTTTATTTAAACAGTAGATAATAGACTGCCTCGTTGGTCTAGTGGTCGCAAGTGCGACTTCTGTGCATGAGGTCTTGGGTTCGATTCCCAGGTCAGGCAAAGTGTTATTGGGTTTTTCCATCAGGAATTTCTCAGTAGCAGACTCGGAGTCTGGATTTGTGCCCGGTTGGTGGCAATAGGCTCGCCCCCTATTACATGGGACTAAAAAAAAAACATAACTGGCGAAATGTGGGTGCACTAATGGGTACACCTCTGCTAACCCTTCGGGGATTATAGGCGTAATGTTATGTATGTATGCAGTAGATAATAAACAGTTCATTAATTAAGTTTCAATCGAAGACATCGATCGGTTTCTAAGAAAACTTCAACTATATCTGACGTCCCTGCTTACTTGCTTTTGTTGACTGTACGAAGATAAGTACATAATTACTTGTCAAGGGATAATTAGACCATGGAATCGGATTAATAAGATTTCTCAGGTCGGGTTCATTGACCAGATTGGGACAACTATAATTATCTACTTACTTACTTTTATTTAGGGAAAAGAAACTCCCTTGAGGGATAAAGGTACCGGTTAGCGGCAGTTCAGGAGTTACAAAGGCTAGTCTATCGCCATTAAAAATTGGTCAGTCCCTACAGTGACTACCTGTCAAGATCCGTTTAGCCATTTCAGAGATTAAAACTTAAAAAAAAGCTTTTTTACAAAAAAAGATGAAGTTTTTTATTTTTCACTTTTTAGTGCTTGTGTGTTAATGTTTGAAATCCTTACATAAAGCCCTTTGAAACAATACCTCACACGATATATTTAATTTTGAAAAGTGGTAGGAGCGGCGTTGACGTACCCCCACTTCCTTCAGTCAGTCATCGACTACAAGTATAAACAAAGCAATTTTGCTTGTTACGGCGGTTCTGCTGTGATTTTATAAGGAGTTCCGTTCCATATCTCCAAAGTTCATCATCAGATCATGACAATATTCCCATGGTACCTATTCTCTTTAAAAAAGAATCATCCAAATCGATTCAAAATTAGCGGAGTAATCGTAGAACAAATATACAAAAAAAAAAATACGCGTCGAATTGAGAACCTCCTCCATTTTGAAGTCGGTTGAATAGTTTTTTTCGTGTTTTGTGTGCACATTAAAAATCGAAGACAAACCATTTTTTTTTAATAATATTGGTTTGTCCTTGACTCTAGTCTAGGTCAGAGGTGACAGGCAAAGTCTACGATGGAGTGAGCTTACCCAGAAGAAGCATGTTCACTCTTACTTTGAAGAGATTAGGGTCGAATGCGATCGGAAATACTAACGGGCTGGCAGGGTGGCAATAGTGCAACGCAAACGCCTACAAAACTATGAAATAATCGTCCGATCCGATTATCGGTCCTACAAAAATTATGACGTGGCTTTAGTCCCCATTAACCTACATACATACCTATTCTTTGGTGTGAATTTATGTTGAAATATTCACCGACCTCTAATTTAACTACCGCGATTCTTCTTTTATCTGAAAAGAGTGCCAGAATTTGGTTTTTACTACACCGTGTATCAAATATTAAGTACACAGTTGTTGGCCTGATTTCGTTGCGCACCGATTAAAAGAAAATTTATTTAAGAACTAGCGCCACACACTGGTTTCGCGCGGTAGTACCTAATAAAAAAAAACATAAACACATTAAGCCCAGCACACACAGATATTCCACGCTTACGTCCCGCTCTCGTCCCGCTCATGTCCCGCTTACGTCCCGCTCATGTCCCGCTCACGTCCCGCTCACGGCCCGCTCATGTCCCGCTCACGTCCCGCTCACGTCCCGCTCATGTCCCGCTCACGTCCCGCTCATGTCCCGCTCACGCCCCGCTCATTAAAATCTGTTCTGGCATTATTAAAAATAAGGACTTGAAAGTATCTATGAAATTAATGGCGTACGGCCATTAATTTCACTCATCCTCTTAACATGACCGAACCGTCTAAATTAAATCAATCATTTATTCATTTGCGAATATGGGTACAAAAGGAAAGGTTTTAAATATAACAAAAATGACCATTAGCCATATCCTACTATAAGGCATGCAAATTTACAATACACAGGTTCAGATTTACGAAATTAGAGTTTAAACATAAAGTAAATTATTTAAAATATCATTTCTAGAGCATTAATAGATTAATAGAGACTGCCTCGTTGGTCTAGCGGTCGCAAGCGCAACTGCTGTGCATGAGATCTTGGGTTCGATTCCCAGGTCGGGCAAAGTGTTATTGAGTTTTTCCATCAGGAATTTCTCAGTAGCAGCCTCGGAGTCTGGATCTGTGCCCGGTTGATGGCAATAGGCTCGCCCCCTATTACATGGGTCTAGAAACATAACTGGTGAAATGTGGGTGTACTAATGGGTACACCTCTGCCTAACCCTTCGGGGATTACAGGCGTGATGTTATGTTATGTATTAATAGAGATTATATAACATAATAACACACTGTCATGAATAGAGATAATTTCATTAACATTATAAGAGTTTATCTTTTTAATATTCAGTGACTGAGTAATATGCTAAGCATATTTTTTTCAATCCCTGTCACTACATCCTCTTTAAATCCGCAACGTTTGCGTATAAACCTCATTTCTCACTCTATCGTCGACGTTGACTTAATCCCTCCTAAAAAAAAAGTCTTTCCACAATGTTAGAAGTTCAGGAAATCGGCGTTCAAGGTGTCAACTGTCAGCGAAAGTTTATCTAAGTATTTTACTTCACCTATCTTTCGTAATCATGACAGGCAGACACTGACATTACCTTTCCAATATGTCAGTCTTTATTAGGGAACTTTTGCTGAAGGATCTTCTTGCAGGCAGTAGGTACCTACCTTTTTTTTGGGTTGGTATAAGAAAGAAAATAAGAAAGAAAAACTTTTTATTCACGTGAAAGTGACGCACAATACACAATAATATACAAATAATATACAATATAAATATAAACTAAATACATAATAGAAAATAAAAAAATAAGTGTCCTGAACGGTGTTATCAAAGGACTCCTTCCGCCCTGGGTGGGGCGGAAGGGACTGTCAGACTCTTACTGACTAAAAGACCACCCTGTTCCTTCTGTAGCCCTTTGCGTTCCGGGGCCACGGTTTTCTGTTAAGACGTCCCGAGACCCCGGCAGGCGTTTGGCCCTGTTGCGGCCCCGTCCCTGTGCTGACAACTTTTTAAGGCGCGGGTTTGATTTCCAGGTCGGGCAATGTAATTGGGTTTTTCCATCGGGAATTTGTCAGTAGCTGCCTAGGAGTCTAGATTTGTGCTCGGTTGATGGCAATAGGCTCGCCCCCTATTACATGGGACTTAATCATAAGAGGCGTAATGTGGGTGTACTAATGGGCACACCTCTGCCTAACCCTTCGGGGATTACAGGCGTGATGTTATGTATCTTCAGCTTTATAATATTAGTATACCCTACATACTAAATCACTTCAAAGCTACAAATTACGACGTACCGATCAAATAAGTCACCGTAATGATATGAAACTTAATAAATCAATTCTGAGAGAAAATCGCCGCCCCTGTCATGTCACGCGAATATGTCTATATGTGTGGTACAAGGTACGAAAGATAGCGATTTAAAGCGCTTGTTCCGTCGCTTGCGCGGATAGGTGCCACAGGACAGCAACACAAGGCTATTTAGTGCAAAGTGAAGTCTTCTTTAAATTATAAATAGTATGTATGTTTAGTTTAAGGTCTATGGGCTTGTGTCGCCTGCAATGAGTTATTATTGAAAGAAAGAAAGAAAGAAGAAAGAAAAAATGTTTAATGACACAGACTATGTGTACACAAAAATAATAATAAAAAGGCAATAAAAAGAATAGAAAGTAAGAAATTGTGTGTCCCACAGCTGCGACAAACGGACCCAGTTCAGCATAAAATGCCAGACCCCTTGTGCCTGACGCTGGTTTACAACTGCGCCTTTGTGTGTGACGTAATTACGGATGTAAACCAGTTTTAATTATTAGGTATTATATTAAAGCTCAAAACACACAGAACAGGGTGAGCCACTAAAATTATATGCTCCCGACTGAATTTTGGCGACAGCGACCAATCTGAATGGAAACTAGCCAAGTGCGCAAGAGTCAGTATAGTTCACAAGTGTGTGCGCTTTCGCTCTCTCTCATATTCTGATGGGCAATAATAATAAAAAAATCAAAAGTAATAGTCAGTTAACAATCACATTTACAATAAATATCTTACCATCTAAAATAGAACATAGTTCCTAGTGTTAGTTCTTAGTGCCTAAGGCATTAAGTCCACCTTTGTACTTTTTTGTTGCATAAAGTTTAAATAAATAGTTGCATCCGACGGTCGGATCTTCGATCGGTCGGTCAGTCGGTTGCAATCCGACACGACTGAAGAGAGATCAGACGCAGAATCAACGGCTTTACGTGTATTCAAGAGACGGCCTACCTACTACTCCTACCTTCTCCTGTGGGGAATAAACTCTTAAATATTCTTCAACGACAATTTTTTAAATACCGCTCCGCGCCTCTTTTTAAGCCACACACCAAAAAGCTTGAGCGTCAGGTGCTAATCAGAGTGACTGTAACCGAATAACCGGGAGCAACCAGCCAACCGGACGGTGACGGCAACCTGGCAACCACACGAGCCGATTTAGGTTGCAAACCGAACGCTAGGGACGATGTGTTTCGTACATATATAAATGTATGTGTGTCGTATGTACATGATAGCCAGATTTATGAGGGATAGTATAGGCTATATAACATCACGCTACTACAAGTGTGAGCGGAGCAGTAACTAAACACGTAACTTAACACGGGTGAAAAAAAAACCATGCGTAAAAAGTCACAGGAGTCAGGAGAAGCTATCAGAAGAAGAAGAAGAAAGTAGAAAACGTCCCGGGCATTTGGAGTAGCAATGCGATTTCCAGCCATCGAAGGCGCGGGCCTGCGCTTCGCTGTCCGATCAGAACCAGGGCCGGGTCGAAAGCGTGTTGTGATCCACGTGCGCCTCAAAGAGATATCAGCATAGTAGACAGGACCCACTAGGGTCAGTGCCTGCCAAGGTCGCGAAATTTGTTCGAAAGAGTCACCGCAGTTCTGACACGCAAAGACAGTAGGAGGAACACGGATGGGTTTTAGTCAGTAAGAGTCTGACATTCCCTCCTGCTCCGCTCAGAGGGGAAGAAGTCATTTGATGATGTCACATGCTTAAAAGAAAGGGGAGTAAGTAGTTTATTCTATCTATACATATAAAATGCTTTGTCCTGAATGACTGGCTGACGGAGCAACGCACAACCTAAACCGCTGATCGTAGAGACCTGAAACTTGGAGGGTGTGTTCTTTGTATGACGTAGGCATCAGTTGTGAAAGGATTTTCCGAAATTCTATCTCTTAAGGAGTGAAAAAATGGCGCAAAGTATGTATGGTACAACGTGATTCCTTACTCCAATCTATTTCAAATTTTGTGTAAACATTCCTTTCCATTTAAAACATGATTTTGTCATAGTAAGGTAAGGTTCTAAAAATAAGCTAAGTACTACTTTTGTTTTCCATCCAGCCTTTTTAAAATAGGTCCCAATTAACAAAACTGTCATAATTGCCCTACTCCAAAGGACATTTCACAAATCTTTTTCGAAAAGTAATTCAATTAAATTATTTCAGTTGGCTAAGTTTAAAATAGTTTTACAAAAGGATTTGATTTTGTTAAAAAATCTTGGTGTCAAAGAAATGTTTTGAAAGGACGTTTTCAAGAAAGATTTTTGTACTTAAATTATAAAGTACAGTTAGCTTTCTTACCAGGTAACCTTTGAGATACGAATTTGATAAACATTTTTTAAGAAAAGTGTATGCTTAGATGGTTCGGTCATGTTGAGGGGATAAGTGAAAGACGATTAACAAAAGGTATTTAATGGCAGAGGTGAGTGGTAACGCAGGGATGGGACGCCCTAGGAAAACTTACCCTGACCGTATTGGTGAGGCTCTTCAGAAAGGTCATGTGCGCACTACTCGTAACCAGCTTGTATGACGAGATGTATGAACGTGGTCGAGGCGAAAGGAGTATGGTAGGATCATAGCAGGTGGCGTTCTGTGGTTTCGGCTTACCTCTATGGGAAAAAGGCGTGAGTTTCTGTGTGTGTGTACGTGATTTAGACAGTATTTCAGAATACACCTCTTTCAAAAAACAGAATCGCCCCGTTGCGTATGCGGTAGGCAGTGCTGCGTGACGCGTAGTCAAAACTACAATTTGTATTTAAGAAAAAACAATTGCCGTTTGTATGAAACGTCATCATTTGAAGACCACAGAGGCTTGATTGAGGCGGCCTTATTTTTTGTTGCGTTCTTAATCGAAAATCTCAATTTAAAAAATGTGTTATTCAGTAAATTGCATAATATTCTAGCGTATCCGGGACGTGTCGCTAGTTATTTATACAGTATGCTGTCAATATACTGTCAGTATAGTGTCGCCCTTCAAAAAGCACTGAATATTTATTTTATTGCACACATTAAAAGCAAAATACATTAAACATAAGAGAACCAAACGCATAAATAAATCTTTCACATCAGTAACATTAAATTTCCATATAATAAAAAAAAACACAGTAAACACAGCTCACACTTGACCGGCCGCCATACACCGGCAAAAGTCACCCCCATAAAGCATAGAGCAGGAATCACAGAGCCATGCGTTGAGGTCATCGACCTCTTGGACACAAACTAGATAGATACAGAAGATCAACTCGAAATGCCGAGCGAAATTTCGCGCGGTAGTGGCGTATATTTCTTATTTTTATTTATTTGTTTTTAATTTTTTAAGACTTAATTAATACCAACTTTATTTTGCTTTTCTATACAATTTTTCTCATTTTATGTGCGTCATTTCCGCGTGAATAAACAGATTTTCTTTCTTTCTTTCTGAAAAGCATGCACACTACACCTATGACTTTTATTTTACTGCGCATATTTTATAGAAGGTAGTCATAAATACGATCAATTTATATTATGAGATTAAACTTGAAATGTGAAAAAACTCAACTGTTCTGTAAAATTCGATCTGGTTGCATCCCTTACAGCTGCATATATTTTTTTACTTTTCTTGTAATAGTTTAAAAACTGCGAAATTAGCATATTAACATGTTTTTAGTGAAATAGTATGATTTATAACATAACATCATAACATCACGCCTGTAATCCCCGAAGGGTTAGGCAGAGGTGTACCCATTAGTACACCCGCATTTCGCCAGTTATATATTTTTTTTAGTCCCATGTAATAGGGGGCGAGCCTATTGCCATCAACAGGACATAAATCCAGACTCCGAGGCTGCTACTAAGGAATTCCTGATGGAAAAACCCAATAACACTTTGCCCGACCTGGGAATCGAACCCAAGACCTCATGCACAGCAGTCGCGCTTGCGACCACTAGACGAACGAGGAGTCGAGGCAGCATGATTTAAAAGATCTACAAAATGGTATATTATTAACAGGTAAATTTTAACTTTTTTAAACACTTTAAAGATCATAGAACGCGTTTAGTCGACATTTGACAGATTCTACTTTTGACATCATAGTCTACTATTGACAGATTCTACATATGACAGATTCTACATATGACAGATTCTACGTATGACAGATTCTACATATGACAGATTCTACATATGACAGATTCTACGTATGACAGATTCTATGTATGACAGATTCTGTATTTGACAGATTTTGAAAAAGTGAGACAAGTAACGGACACCTTGTGGAATCAAAAATAATACTGCTAAAATAATAATCACTATATTTATTGATTAGCATAATTTGTTTTTCTAACTAGTATTAAATGTTTGTATTATAGTACTTATATTTTTAGAAACAGTCACATTTACCAAATTAACGTTAAAATTATTTTTTTGTTAACATAATTACGTATAAACAATCACAGTGAAAACAATGGAAACGTTATTAATTAACAAGCAACAATCATTTTTATCACATTAATCATAATTAGAATTCTGAATAATTAGAATTCACAATCGTTCTGCGCTCAAATACTTTTTTCTTGCATTATAAAAGCTATCTTTTTTGTTGTGAAAGGTCGGGATTCTACTCGGTCCGTCGGTACTACTGTCAAAAATATGTTCAAAAATCATTTTAATCGGACCCAAGTTTTTACACACTTCCCTCTTCACCATGTTAGTTTTTATAAATAACTCGTTTCCGAGATGATCAGCCTGACACGTATGTGGAGATTTACGAAGAATTTTCATTAAATTAACACATCCACTGTTATAGATGCACTGCACTCATTTCTCTTCACACAGCGCCAACACGTACTTTGATCTTTATTGACTCGTTTGATTTTGTTAAAACGGTATCCTTCGTACAAGATTGTGTTAAAACCTTTTTTATTTTTTTCGTTTAGTCGACATTTGACAGATTCTACTTACTTACTTCTAATCAATAAATATAGTGATTATTATTTTAGCAGTATTATTTTTGATTCCACAAGGTGTCCGTTACTTGTCTCACTTTTTCAAAATCTGTCAAATACAGAATCTGTCATACATAGAATCTGTCATACGTAGAATCTGTCATATGTAGAATCTGTCATATGTAGAATCTGTCATACGTAGAATCTGTCATATGTAGAATCTGTCATATGTAGAATCTGTCAATAGTAGACTATGATGTCAAAAGTAGAATCTGTCAAATGTCGACTAAACGATAGAACGCACAAGCCCTACGTACTGAGAATGCGCTTGCCTGACGCGACTGGCATTCGTTTGAGAGTTGTATGCCACTGGTAAAATTTCTTCCTTCTACATTTTGTCATTGAAATCGTCGCAAATCATTTAATTGGCACCTAGTTTAAATTTTATAGTATTTTTTTTTTGGACATTTAATGAATTCATCCATTTTCTTTAATCCATTCTCAGTTTTTTTGTGATATTTCTGTATGCGCGTCTTTGTGTGAGCGCACATTTTCGCTTATTGTATAAAGTTGGCCTTCGGTAACTAACTAGTTTGTGTCCAGGGGTAGCCCCACCCCGGCTAGACGGTTTATTTATAACAACATCGATCTGTTAGAGAGGGTTGGTCCGGGTTCGGTTCCCGGTCGAGAAGGTAGATGGCGTTTGTTTTAAAGTAATTATGATAATGTTTGGAAAGGGAAAGGAATTTCGGCTTATTTTATGTTATTACTAGTACTCTCCCCGCGATTTTGGTCGCGTAATTTTCCTTACATATTCCTAACTTTTTGAAAATATTTATTTATTTATTTATTTAACTAACACACACTATTTTACAGGTGGAACCCAAAACAATAGTGTTTCCAAAAAAAATAATTAAATCTAAACTTATCTACTACAAACTAATACTAAAAAACATAAACAAAAAATTTAAATCAATAAACTAAAACCTATTAAAAATTAGACATAAATAAATAATCTAAACTAATATAATTTTTAAGTTCAGGTAACTTATTATTATTATTAATTCTAATTATAACTAACAAAATTTAACAAAACTCTTGCGAATTCACTCATATTGCACGAAAATATGTCGACCCGCTCATGCAATTCATATATATAGCCTATGTCACCCGGGGATAGTGTAGCTTGCCAACAGTGAAAGAATTTTTCAAATCGGTTCAGTAGTTTAGGAGCCTATTCGGTGCAAACAAACAAACAAAAAAATCTTTGCTCTTTATAATATTATTTTATACTTACTTTACATATTATACGTACTTATACGTCGAAAATTCATCACGCATTTTGCTCTGCTTAACCCTCTGAAAAATAAAAGCGTCACATTATGTTTCTAGGTAAACTTCAACTATATCTGACGATCCATACCTATCTCTTTTGTGGTAAACATATAAGAAATTACAGGTTGAAACTTATAAAAAAATAATACGCGTTCGTAATCCAAAATATAGCTCAAACAAGACTTGAACCTACGACTTTCTACTCAGCAGTGCTGAGCAATGCTGAGTAGAACAGGTGCACGCTCCTACGAAGTCACAGACAGACAAATCGATTTCATTAAATTTATTAATATTGATAACACAACCTAAGTGGGCAAGTCATCTCGAGATTTATCTGAAGATATTTTTGTACAATATATTTTAACGGCTTTTATCCCCGAGACAAGGAGGTGTCATACAACCTACTTCCAGACTCCAAGGCTGATACTGAGAAATTCTTAATGGAAAAACCTAATAACACTGTCCGACTTGGGAACGAAATTCAGGACCAGGTCAGCAGTCCTGCTTGTGACCACGCGACCAACAAAGCAATAAAAAACAAAAAAGTACCTACTTCTTCTTTCTATCTTCTTTCTTTATCGTGTGGGCAGTAAGGTCTTATGACCCCACACACCCTTGTGTCAGAGTTTCTAAACCTCCTCAAGGGCCTCTAACATGGTTGAGTGAATAGTTGACATCTTAAAACGTATGGATTAAAAATACGGAGAAGTTCAAGGCAAAACTAATTTGACATCGCTAACATTATCTACTTTAAATTGAATTACTGCTTCACCCAGAGTGGAAGTAATAAAAAAAGGCACACGAATATTTTGAATTCCCGCTGCAAAGTTGTAAAACCACAGAAGTCGAGACAATTCGCAAAATCGGGTTTGCACGACAAAATCGGTAAATCTGACAACGTTGGTGTAAACCGACTCTAAAATTACTAAACAATGTCTGCACATAATCTCACACACCCCAACACGTAACATAATCACACCCCACAATCTAAAACGGTCTCAGCAGACTTGTAACTCGTAACTACAGTAAATAAAACAAGTAAAGCGGCTCTCGGCTGAAATTTAACGCAACTTTGCTGAAACTCAATTTCCTGAATGAATGTATCGCGTGAAACTTATTCCCTGAGTGGCATAATAAGTTTGACACGACGTTACGACTTTTTGTTGCGATTGCGACAATTTAGTCGGCTGTATTCTGTAAACTGCCTAAGACTGCTTCGGTCGCAAAGCGCGACTGCTGAGCATGAGGTTTTATGTTCGATTCACAGGTTGAGCAAAGTGATATTGGGTTTTTCATAAGACATTTCTAAATAGCAGCCTCGTAGTCTGGATTTGTGCTCGGTTGATGGCAATAGGCTCGCCCACTATTACATGGGACTTAAACATAACTGGCGAAATGTGGGTGTACCTGTACACCTCTGCCTAATTCTTCGGGGATTACAGGCGTGATGTAAAAATCCATCATATGACTAAAGCCACCCTGTTCCTTCTGTTGCCCTTTGCGTTCCGGGGCCACGGTATCCTGTTAAGGCGACCCGCAACCCTGGCAGGCGATTGGCCCCGTTACCGCGTTGGGGCCTCGTCCCTGTGCTGACAGCTCTTTGAGGCGCGCGCGAACAGAACGCGCCGTCAACCCGCGCCTGCGGCTTACTCTTGAACAAAATCGAGAATGAGATTGGAATCGACTGCATGTTTGACTACAGCGATTGACATGAGGTTGCCATACAAATGAAAACGTAAATTACCAAATTTTAAAATATTAAATAACTCGTTAATTCTATAAATAAATGTCTTCTTATATTTATTGGAATTGAAACTGGATCGGATGTACATGTAATGTCGATTCCAATCTCATTCTCGATTTTATTCAAGAGTAAGCCTACTGGTCTTTGATCGAGCGAGCTACCCATTACTCGCCGTCCGCAAGCCCAAATTCACCCCCTAAAAAGATGAAACGGGGATCCGACGTTGATGCGGATGAAGTTGCCAGTAAAAGCTAGTATTAGTATAAAGATTAAGATAACAATAAAATAAGGTTGGCTAGAAAGCGTTTACTTAAGCAAGAAAAAAATCGCAAGCGCGCGCCTTCTCTTCTCCTCTATTTGTTTCCAAATATCGCGAAATAGGTGAATTTGAATACAAACAGCTTCAGTTACTGGAAAAAATGATTTCATGTCTTATTGTGAATATAAATGTACATTATTCAAGTACGACCCGACTCTTAAGAGAACAAAACAAGGAATATTTATTTTTTTGTCCAAGCCTTGAAGTCTTCCATCATTATTTCGTATTTTGGTAGGTACACGTTTTTAGGGTTCCGTAACCGAATGGTACTAACGAAACCCTATAAATAGCTAATCTTCTTCTTTATTATGTGGGCAGTAAGGTCTTACGACCCCACACACCCTAGTGTCAAAATTTCGAACTGCCTCAAAGGCCTCTGACATGGTTTGACTGGGACAGTAAGTCCAGGTTTCCTCACGATGTTTTTTTTCATCGATGCCAGTGATGTTCAAGATAAACTTTAGAAAGTACATATGAATTGAATAGCTAATAGTAAAGAGTAGTTATTCATATAATATTATGGCAATTACTAAAAGTTAAAATGGCCGACACTTTTTAACAAACAGGTCGGGCAAAGTATTATTGGGTTTTTCCATCAGGAATTTCTCAGTAGCAGCCTCGGAGTCTGGATTTGTGCCCGGTTGATGGCAATAGGCTCGCCCCCTATTACATGGGACTTAAACATAACTGGCGAAATGTGGGTGTATTATTGCGTGTCTACCTCTGCCTTGCCCTTCAGGGATTACAGGATCTACAGGCGTAATGTTATGAATGTGTACGGAACCCGTAGTGCGCAGATCAGACTCGAACTTAACCAGTTTTTTGTTTATGTAAACCTCAATGAAGACTTCTTTTTGGTATGCTAATGTTATGTTTTTGTGTTATGTCCCGCAATGGAGGTTTTTAATCGGGTCAGAGTTGGCTGACCTTGTAAACATATTTTATTTTGGAATTAATTTTTATAACGCCTCTTGCGGTAGGAGTAAATTGGCAGAAATCATCACGTAAGTAAAAAGCGTTATGCCACACAACGTGGCAATCATAATATGTAAAAAGTTTTTTTCCAATCCGTCTGTCAGATCCAGAGATTAGCGCGTTTAAACAAACAAACAAACAACAAACTCTTTTCAGCTTTATTGTTTTACTAGCACTCTCCCTGCGACTTCGTTTACAATTCGGAATTAATTATAGTAAAATATAGCCTAAAGCACTCAGTGATAAGGTAGCTTCCAATTTGCGAAAGAATTTTCAAAATCGGTTCAGTAGATCCAGAGATTACGTCCTACAAACTCACAAACTTTATCTCTTAATAATATTAGTATAGTTATGTATTTTTAAGTATAGATACAATAAAAATCCTCTGAAGTGTCGTGCCCAAGGGCAGATCCAGCGGGGGTGGGGGTCATGACCCCCATGACACCCCCCTTTTTTATTTTTTAGGTGGTAAAAATCATCATATGACTCCTTCCTCCCTGGGTGGGGCGGAAGGGACTTTCAGACTTTTGCTAACTAAAAAACCCACCCTGTTCCTTCTGCTGCCCTTTACGTTCCGGGGCCACGGTATCCTGTTAAGACGTCCCGCAACCCCTGCAGGCATGACACCCTGGATCTGCCCTGGCTAACTATATTCTTTTAATTAGAATTATTATTGTAATTGAAACGGAGCCTGTCCTGACTAGACCTTATTAAATGACTCCCCCTGACTTGAAGGCTGGATCCGCCCCTGGTCGTGCCACCACTAAGCGCAAAAGGTGCAAAGGTGGTGGTGGGTTAAGGTGCAAATTCCCATAATCATAGTCCAGTGACCTCTTAGATCACATATGCTTAACTACTTAAACGACATAAGCTCACAGAACTCACTTAAAGTGAATTTTAAAACTAAGTACTAGCGCGGTACCGACGTAATTTGATCCCTATGAATAATTAAACAGAAAATAGCCAGGCAGTCCCAAGTTGTCGCGACGTACAAAGAAAATTACCTAGCTAGGTTATCGAGCTTCGATTTACTCAAGGATTTAAGAAGAAAATTGGATGAGGCTTTCGAAAGAGTGGAAGTAGAACAAGCCATTCGAAGACTATCTGTTAATTAAAAATCAATCAGTAAATGTTTTCAAGTGTATAACAACTAAGTATAAGTAGGTAGGTAGGTGGTGTAGGTATGTACATGGCAGAGGTGAGTGGCAACGCAGGGAGGGGTCGCCCTAGGAAGGCCTACACTGACCTTATTGGGGAGGCTCTTCAGAAAGGTCAGGTGCGGAGTACTCGTAACCTGCGTGCTTGTATGGACGTGGATGTGGCCAGAGGAGTATGTAAGGATCGTAGCAGTTGGCGTACTGTGATTTCTGCCTATCCCCATGGGAAAAAGGCGTGAGTTTATGTATGTTGTATTTTTTCCATGGGTAATCATTTTAAAACTACTATTTTGACAGACAAAGAGTTGGCAACACGTGTGCCCCGACAAAACACCGATTTTTTTTTGCCACATCCGCCATCTTTCTTTACTCTATGGTATCAAGTACAACGATGACAGTTCTGCATTGAAAGTTTAAGTGACTTTGACGTTTGTGGAAGTTCTATTTTAAGCTTGCTTTGTCATTGGACTACGTTTATTGTGAAACGATTTGATTTGTGACAAGCTGACTATTAATTTACTGCAAATATTAAATGGAGTAAAAGTAGTCATGAGTATGACAGGTTTTTATTAAGGGATCAACTCTAAAATGACTGCCTCTTTGGTCTACCTCGATTTATAATAACTATCGATCTGGTGAACAATGATGTTTTGCTTAAGAAGTTAGCGGCCGTTGGTTTCACTCCACATCTGCTGGGGTTTTTTTCAAGTTATTTGAGCGGTAGGCAGCAGTACGTGGAATATGGGGGCCCTAAATCAGAGCCATATTTTACCAGGTCGGGCGTAAGTCAGGGCAGTAACCTTGGGCCTTTGCAATTTATTCTTATGATAAATGATTTGCCAGAAGTGGTCAAACACGCCAATTGTTTACTGTTTGCTGACGATCTCAAGCTATCACTGGAAATAAGTAATGTGGAAGACTGTGTCAGGCTTCAAAGAGACATAGACAGAGTGGTGACCTGGAGCAAGGATAACCTCTTGCAGTTCAACACCTCAAAGTGCGTCACAATCAGTTTCTCTCGCGCACGGACTCCTATCCTATACTCCTATAATATAGATGGGTTGCCAATGGCTAGGGCTACGGAAGTTAGGGACTTGGGGGTGAAGTTCAACACTGGGCTAACGTTTCGTGATCACGTCACAAGCTGCTGCAGAAAAGCCTACCGTAATTTAGGATTTATGCTCCGTATGGTACGTGGTTTTAATAACATAAAAGCGGTTATCGCCTTATACAATTCTTTAGTTAGAAGCCAATTGGAATGTAACGCCGTCATTTGGGCACCACATGAATCTAAATATAGGCTCATGCTGGAGAGAGTACAAAACAAGTTTGTGAGGTACTTGTACTTGCGCTTGTATGGTGTATACCCATTTTATCCGCTAATGTACCCAACTTTATTTATTTTGGGTATGGTTGGATATAACGAGCTGAGGGTCAGGAGGGAACTCGCACTCACCTCGTACATATTCAAAGTACTTAGAGGAAGGGTACATAATGCGGACATATTAGGGAGCATAGGTTTGTGTGTGCCAGACAGGTACGTATGGCGACGACGACAGCCACGGCTGTTGGCGGAGCCGCGCGCTCGAACCAATCTTTTAGGTGAGGCGCCACTGACGCGTGCACTCCGCACTCTCAACCTCATAGCTAGTGACACGGACCTATTCTGTTGTCCTCTGAGTGAGTTCACAAAGAATGCATTATTTGTAATAAGTTACAAGGCTAAATTATAAGTTGTAGTATCTATTTTTATTTTAAGATAACGTTATTGATGTACACTATCGCAATGGAGTAGTCTGTAATGATAGATGTAAGTTGGAAATAAATAAATAAATAAACTATTATTAAAGATAGTAAGATCGATAAAGAAATGAAAGAAAAAGGTAGATAGTACGACTGCCTCGTTGGTCTAGTGGTCGCAAAGCGCGACTACAGTGTATGAGGTCTTGGGTTCGGTTCCTAGGCCGGGCAAAATGTTATAGGGTTTTTTCATCAGGAATTTCTCAGTAGTAGCTTCGGAGTCTGGATTTGTGCCCGGTTGATGGCAATAGGCTCGCCCCCTATTAACTAGGTACATGCTTAAACATAACTAGCGAAATGTGGGTGTAGGTACTAATAGAATAGAATAGAATAGAATATGTATTTATTTGTCAGAATATTGTACAAAGCTGTTATATAGATTATGTATTACGATCATAATATTCTGCCGTTTCCGGCGTACAAATATGGTTTGTAAATTATTGGTCATCATAACATTAAAATTAAATTAATAATTACAGAATAAAAATCACAAATCATTAACAATATTTTTAAATGAGATTATTTATAAAGTCAAAATTCAAATAAATACATATTCTATTCTATTCTATTCTATTCTATTCAAGGGAGCGGAGCAGTAACCAAGACCATGCTCAGCAGTCGCGCCTTGCGACCACTAGACTAACGAGGTCGTCTAACCTCTCATACAACTGGAAGTCCATACAATACAAAGTCAGTAACGGGAATCGTATATTTAACTTAATATGTCATAGATTGTTCGTAGTATTTCTGGGTCGCAATTAAAAAGTACATGTCATTTTAATTATGGCGTGCGCCTCAGATATTATATTATTTATGTATTTTCTAGGGTTGCCCCTAGAGCTTTCTGTAAAACTAGCTTAACTTGCGACCCACCCTGGCTTCGCACGGGTGCAATAGTCGATGAAAGCTCTGCGGCTTGACTTTTTCCGACACTTCCAACAAATTTTAATCGATTTACATAAAACCTTAATAAATGATATAGGTGCTTCAACCTCCCTTTTTTTTTTTTACCGATGGGAAATCATCAAATGACTTCCCCCGTCCTGGGCGGGGCGGGAGGGAGTGTCAGACTTTTACTGACTAAAACCCATCCATGTTCCTTCTTGTGCCCTTTGCGTTCCGGGGGCGCGGTATCTCTTTCGAACAACCCGCAGCCCCGGCAGGCATCGGCCCTTAGTGGCCCCTTCAATTGTTGCTGACATCTCTTTGAGGCGCGCGTGGAACACGAACGCGCCGTCGACACGGTCTGTCGTTATCAACGAACGGACGGTGAGCTACCCATTGCTCACCGCCCACAGACCCGCGTCTACGGTGGCCGGGAGTCGTCTCGCGGCTCCCGACGCCCGGAGCGTCTCCCGCGGCGGCTGGGGCGTGAGGTGGTTCTTTCCCTCACGCGGCCCGCCTCCTCCTTCGCTAGCATTACTGCTTCGCAGAAGGAGGCGACTGCATCCCATTCCCTCTCGCTCCGGACCATGGCTTGCACCAGGGCCGAACGCGAGAGTTCGCCGCCGCCGATGGCCGCCACGAGGACGTCGCGGTGCTCCGCCCAAGCGGGGCACACCGCCACGGTATGCTCCACCGTGTCCTCGGGGCGATCCTCGCAGTGATACTTCAACCTCCCTCATGAATCACTCTATCTATTGGTGAAAACCGCATGAGAATATGTTCAGTAATTTTTGGGTTTATCGCGAACAAACTGATACACGCAGTGGAGGACTTTGTTTTGTAATATTTATTGATTATTCCGTATTATCCTATTGCTGAACAAAGGCCTAACTTCGTTCCTTCCATAGGTCTAGAGTAAAATTGTCATTTGTCGTCATTTGTCAATTGTCCCAAGATATTTATTTATAACTAGCTTTTACCCGCGGCTTCGCCCGCGTTGGTTTAGAATTTGACAATCAATTCGGGCTGTACTCGGCTTGTTGCTCGGCCAGATCCAGAATTATTAAATACCTACGGACCAACAGACTGTGACTCATAAAAGTCCGTCGGCGTCCAGTTTGCATTTCTGCAAGAGAGGTCTTTCTCGCCTGCGACTGTTCTGGAGTTTCAGTCGCTGTAATGGCTGAGCTTCTTCTCTGAGACGAAGTCGTGTAGTCATGTGTGTTGTGTGTCGTGTGTGAATAGGCGTCTCAGTTGCTCTTACAGCTCTCTGGCTTTCGACTTGTTCCTCCAAAAGCAATTGCGTTTAGAAGGGCGTCTCAGTCACTCTCAGAGAAGCTTGGCGGGCGGACGGCTTGGCTTTCCCGTTTTTAATAAAATGTCTCATCAGCTCTCAAATTTGCTTGTCGCTCCGGTTGTGCTTGCTTTCTTAATGCGGCATGAACGGAAGATTCCGGGGATTGAGCAGTAATTTTTGCTCGGGCAAGCAAAGAGCTTTTGCCTGAGTTGGAGCTGTGAGACTAAAAAGAAAGGAACCTACCTACCGTCATTAAAATACACCGAAGATACCTCTAAAGAAAACATAAACAGTACTGAGGGACAAACTTAACTTTGCCGTTGGAAAACTGTTGTCTACACATCTACATCGACATAGGTCACGGTTAGTTTAGCAACTATAACCTCTTCCTTCAGTCAGTCATCGACTAAACGCATTAAACAAAGCAATTTTACTGTTACGACAGTTCTGCTGTGATCCTATGAGGAATTCCGTTCCATATCTCCGAAGTTCATCATCAGATCATGACAGTATTTATATGGGACCAATTCCGAAAAAATAAACAAAAAAAGAATCATCCAAATCAATTCACAATTGGCGGAGCGTGTTATAAGTTCGCCTTTATTCTTCCATGCATCCTCTATGAATGCGTTTACACCTGTCAGTGTCAGTGATGACACAGTGATGACAGTGTCAGTTACGCAGTTTTTCTGTATCCCTGACAACGTATATAAAGTGGGTCACAGACAAACGCGAAATGTTGAGGCGGCCGCGTCAGTTGCAAATTTTAACAACAGGCCGCGTGTACTGCTTTGTAAAATGACACCAAATATGAAAATTGTAATAGAAATAGTTGAATTTAAATAATAATTTATATTTAACCCACACTTTTCTATTCCTAAGAGTAATATGCGATGCTAATGATAATATAGGTAGAGATAAACTACTATAACTACTATAACCTCACACCACTCACCACCTCAAGTGTTTAAGTAAACGGTTTTTTTCTACCTTTTTTCTCATCTTCTGAGAGGGCTAATGAGTCATGAGAGTAATAAGACAACGTTACGGTTAGCCATATTGACTGACGTCCGATTGTGGCACAAACACCGCGCTAATGACACTTCAGGCCGCCACTGTGACCGCGGTGGTGTGTTTTTACAGCGGTTGGAGCCGCGGCCTGCGGTTAGCCGCAACCGCAGGTCGGTCCGTCTGGTAGCCACTTTATGCAAAATGTCAGTATGCTCTTCAGCGGTTTTGGGCATAAAAAATGATTAAGCAAACAACTCCGTACTCCTAGGTTGTATACTTGAAACTGGTCTATCGACAGTCTAGACTCAAAATGTATTAGATGCTTAAACTTAAAATTTGATCATGATTCGATAGACACGTGGCGCCATCTACTGTCATTAGGATGTTATTGTGATTTCCCTCGGGAACAGTACTTTTTTTCGGGATTAAAAGTACCCTATGTTTGTCCCTGATCACCTGGCAACGTTTATGCAAAATTTCGGGATGATCGGTTCAGTGGCTTAGGCGTAAAGTGGTTACAAACAAACAAACAAACTTACTTTCGCATTTATAATATTAGTTAGGATTAGTTTGATTGGAGGTCCGTATTTAAAAATCATGATGATTGACGAAAACACACATTTTTACTAAAGATGCCATTTTAGTTTAGCCCAGACTGGGACTAGTTTTTATTTTGTTATTCCAATTGAGAGACCAACCCCAAAATTGCGAAAAAAAAACTGCTGATCTATACATTTACGTTTGCATAAGTCGACAAACTATGGATTACCTACCTGTTCTTTTTTTGGCTAATTTCAAAGTTGTAAAGGTTCTCAATGCCTCTTTGTATTTATTTGTTTTTAGTACTCTAGACTTAATACGAAATTGTTTTTGTTTTGCTTTTGTATTCAATTTTTCTTATTATGTAATGTGCGTCATTTTTAGGACGTCCACCCACAAGGTGGACAGACGATCTGATAAAGACCGCGGGATCGCGCTGGATGCAAGCCGATTGCAACCGGTCCTATTGGAAATCTGTAGGGGAGGCCTATGTTCAGCAGTGGACGTCCTACGGCTGATATGATGATGTTGATGAAAGTGTGTCATTTTCGCGTGAATAAATAGTTTTTCTTTTTCCTATTAGAATACTGACAACCCTATGCACTGTTCATAGGGAAGGGAACTCACTGTCCGCCATTTCTTGCCAGAATTTTAACATCGACGACTGTCTTATTATATGTAACGATTTGTATTCATTTTAACTAAAATCTAATAATTTATATTTACATAGTTTATAAAAATCAAGTATTTCATCAAGTATCTTAAACATTGCTGACATCATTCCGTGCCTCGGAAAGCATGTTAAGCTGTTGATTTCGGCTGTCATACGTGAATCTTTGACAGTCGTTACGAGTCGTCAGAAGCTTGAAAGTCTGACAACCAGTCTTACCTAGGGGTATCGTATTATATTACGTAGTTACTGGGTTGTGTAGGTCAGATAGGCAGTCCCTTCATGTGAAATACTAGTATTCAGCTGCATCCGATTAGACTGGAAGTGGACCCCAATATACCTGGGAAAAGGCTAGGCAGATGATGAGATGATGATCTTTCCGCCGTCTGTACGCTGAGGTCTTTTAAACTACGCAACGGATTTTAATGCGGTTTTATCAATAGATAGAGTGATTCAAGAGGTATGTCTGTGTTAAGTATGCCTGTATTTATTCTGTTAAACTGTTTTGCATGCCTTAGCTAATGCAGAAAGTATAAGGATCACTCAATGTGTAACATCTCAATATTGTACCTACTTTTTGTGCAAATAAACAATTATTCTATTCTATTCTATTAATGTATCCATACAAAGTATTGTAAAACTTGTTTTATAAGAGTACGTATGGCGTTTCTTGCCCATTCTTCTCCATACGAAACTACCTTTTGGAAAGGTTCAACTACCGGGAGGGAACTACAGTTTAAAAGTCAAAGACAAATCTTTTTGACTCAGACTTTTACTTTTAACAGTCAATGACTCTATTCCTATAAGAATCGTTTCTGACAGATTTTAACTTTATAAATCGTAGCGGAATCGCGTCGTATCAATAAAAACTTCTCATTTCAAACTATACCTTTGACTGGACAATCTGGCCGACTCGATTATGAATATTATATCGGTACCGATATCGATTTTGTACCGATTACGGGGAAAATACGGTATCATTATGTCTAGCCGATAATTAAATGGTTTTAACATCGAATTTGTCATGGCTAGTTAGTTTTAACTAAGAATTAGTCAAACAATGGTGCCGATTCCCTTGTTCATAAACTAGACTAAATTTAGAGAATTGACATCTCTTACTATAATACAGCGAAAGGAAAGGACGGTGACATTCCGTGACATTAAAGAACTAAGTTAGCGATGTCAAATTAGTTTTGCCTTGAACTTTTCCGTATTTGTAATCCATACGTTTTAAGATGTCAACTATAATTGTATGGATGTGTCAGATTGACTAAATTTGACAGCTCTTATTTCCATTAGTCTCTTTCTTGTTTTAATGGACAGAAAAAGATGGAAATAGTCTAATTTTAGTTTCGTTTGTGACCAAGAGAATTGGCATTTGAACAAGGGAATCGGCACCAATATTAGCCTTGGGCCAAGATGACATAATCTGAAGCTCTGCTTACCATAAATAGCCGTAAACCAACATTTTTATAATAATAATAAATAATAAATAAATAAATAAAACCAAGTTAAAAAATATGGGGTAATCAGTATAATAATAAGACGCATCGCTCTAAACTCCGCCCCAATGACGTAAACCACGCCCATTTCGGTTATTTACGATGGTTATTTTGTACTCGTATTTTTTAATTTAATTCCTTCGGATTTAAGTGTCTTTGATCTACATAATTGTAGTAAAATATCTCAGAAATTGCTTCAAAGATTAGAGGCAGTTCGCAACCGGGCACGGTAAAATCAATGAAGTTTCTCGCTCATTTTTCTTCATACGAAAATACCTTTTGGAATGGACAACTAGATTCAACATAACATCACGCCTGTAATCCCCGAAGGGTTAGGCAGAGGTGTACCCATTAGTACAACAACATTTCGCCAGTTATGTGTAAGTCCCATGTAATAGGGGGCGAGCCTATTGCCTTCAATCGGACACAAATACAAATTTCGAGGCTGCTTTCTAAGAAATTTCTCATAGAAAACCTAATAACTCTTTGTCCGACCTAGGAATCGAACTCAAGACCTCATGCTTAGCAGTCGCGGTTTGCGACCACTAAACCAAGTGGTCAAAAACAACTTAATTCAAAAATATTATTTTTTCTTTCTTTCTTGTAAAAGACGTTCAAAAGTGCCTTTTAACGGTCTAATTGAAAAGGCTGTAGTCTTTTTAATAAATATGTACTTTCTAAGTTTATCAAGGACATCACTGACATCGGTGGAGGAAAACATCGTGAGGAAACCTGGACTTAAAGTTGATTTAAGTCGGAAATCGCCAATCCACCTTGAGCAAGCGTGGTGATCAATGCTCGTGCCTTCTCTGTATGAGAAGAGGCGTATAATCATAGGCTAATATAATTTATATTCTGCTTAAAATCTTATAGCATTTTTATTGCACTACTCTTTGTGCAATGATTGCTTTAAAACATTATTTTACAGCCTTAGTTCTAGAAAAACCTATATTACTATAATAGCGGAACTTTCCGATTCTGATATAAACAGCTTCTGAAGTTCCGCAACCATTGAAATCGTTTGAAAAATCAGTGAAGCCATTTTAAATAGCTTCCTATTGCTGTCATTTAGCGCCAAATAGACAGTCGGACAGACAGATCTATTAGTGATGCCAAAGATTAAACGGTTTATAGAAGCGAAACTGCCCTGTTAGTCTCAGCTTCGATTTCTAGGTCGGGCAAAATGTGCTGAAAAACTTTTGTTTGTTTGTCTCATCTCTGGAACATGTAAGATTGGAATAAATCTTTTTGTAACTGAATGCCTGTTTCTTGAGGAATAGTATAAGTTATGTAACATCACGCTACGACCTTCGGGAGCAGAGCAGTAACCAAACACAACGCGGGTGAAAAAAACCCACACATACGAATTTGAGGGCAGCTAGCTATTATTTTGTGTTAATTTTATAAAGCCGCAGAATTTGTTTGTTTGAACTACTGGTCCGATTCTGAAAATTGTTTTTCTAATAGAAATCTAAGTTATCTATAGTTGCGGACGGGAAATAATTTCGTATCTCCACAATTTTACTACTCTTTGGTGCTTCCTAAGTATATAAATTGCTAGATTTTTATTTTTAACCGGATTTTACGCGGTATTTCGTGCGGTTAGCTGTTTTACAAAGAATTTTGTGATAATAAGTAGACTATATTGTATTTTTAGGGTTATAGGTGTGAATTCGTTTAATTTTTAACTGGAATCTCTAAATTCGCCGCCGCCATTTTGTATTAGATTTTCCGTCATTTTGAATTACTTATTTAATAAGTCCATACTATCTATAGTCCGTACTATCTATAACTTACTAATACTAATAAACTGGTGCGTTTGTTTGTTTTTAAGTGCCTTGTTAGATCTTAGGAACTAGAAGTCCGATTTGAGAAATTCCTTTTGCGTTATATAGCCCATTTATAGATGAAGGTTATAGACTATATAACATAACGCCACGATTCACGGCAACAGAGTAGTGACCAAAGACATAATTTAAAGCAGGTGTGGGTAAAACTGCGGGATATATCTAGTAATATTGTAAATGTGAGAGTAACTCTGTCTGTGTGTGTGTTTGTTACGCTTTTACGGCTAAGTCACTGAACTGATTTTAATGAAATTTTGTACACACTAAGCTTGAATTCTAAAAAAGGCCAAAGCCTATTTTTTATGCTGCAACTTCTGCATCAATAGCTTATAAATCAGTCAATAAAGTTGATAAGTATGCAGGGTCGTTACATATAGTTGAATTTTCTTAGAAACCGATGGATGTTTTCAAATGTAATTTAATTTGAAAAGTAGATAATAAACAGTTAATTAATTATGTTAAGTTTCAATTGAAAACATCCATCGGTTTCTAAGAAAACTTCAACTATATCTGACGATCCTGGATATCTATCAGCTCTTTTGTTGACTGTACAGTCACGAGCAAAAACAAGTATACACTTAGCAAAATTCAAAAGCGATTTTCTTACTAAATTATGCTTGTAACTTTGATATAAGACGTATTTCATAGTACCTAATATTGAATTCAAAATCGAATAATTATATTGATTAAAATTTCAATCAATATACACACATACATACATAAACTCACGCCTTTTTCCCATGGGGGTAGGCAGAAACTACAGAACGCCACCTGCTACGATCCTTATATACTCCTTTCGCCTCATCTACGTTCATACATCTCGTCATACAAGCACGCCGGTTACGAGTACTCCGCACCTGACCTTTCTGAAGGACCTCACCAATAAGGTCAGTGTAGGTCTTTCTAGGGCGACCCCTCCCGGCGTTGCCACTCACCTCTGCCATATAAATACCTTTTGTCAATCATATTTCACTCATCCTCGTGCAATCAATATTTTCTAAGAAAATAGCTCCGTAATATTGCCAAATGTATATTTGTTTTTACTCATAACTGTACGTAGAACTAGCTTAACAATAGCTTTATTTCGGTAACTGTGCCTTAAATCAGTCAGTCCCAACGTTTGCTCATTCATAAAATTCTTAGTATCCTTGCACTTTTAAAATGACATAAAACAATAATGATAATTGTTTCAACTGTCACTTTTGCGTTTATGTCAACCACTGTTTATTTAAAACAATGTAAGAATAGAATGAAAGCGAAATCGTCTTCCAAGAAAAATATTGAACAAAAATGGTCTGGCAAAATATTTGCAGAATAAATTGTTAATCCTTTGTAAATAACTCTTCAATACCCAATGGGTGACTTTCGTTTGTTTCGATATTTTGCAGAATTGCTACCTGAAACCAATTTGTATAATGATACTTGCTGGATGCTATGATACAATAGCAACTAGCAACCGTTTGTGTAACCGTGCCACTATCACGGATTTAAAACAACGGAACTTTACGCCAGAATTTAATTAAGCCGAATTTTTCGTTCCTAAAAGAGCGTTCGAAAAGTTCGTTTTAGTGGTCGCAAGCGCGACTGCTGTGCATGAGGTCTTGTGTTCGAATCCCCGGTCGGGCAAAGTGTTATTGGGTTTTTCCATCAGGAATTTCTCAGTAGCAGCCTAGGAGAATGGATTCGTGCCCGGTTGATGGCAATAGGCTCGCCCCCTATTACATGGGACTAAAAACATAACTGGCGAAATGTGGGTGTACTAATGGGTACACCTCTGCCTAACCCTTCGGGGATTACAGGCGTGATGTTATGTATGTATGTTGTTCCTAAACTTGCAATACTTTTGCTGCTATACTTTGTTGAAAACAAGATGCATCCTTGTCATATTAGGTTGTGATAAAACCCATATAAAATCTGAAATAAAATTACGATATTCTTGTCAATAATTAATATACTTCTTATTTTAATAATTTTAGTTGCAGAGTATTTCAGAACACACCTCTTTCAAAGAATGAATCCCCCGTTGTGTATGCGATAGGCAGTGTCGGAATACCATATCACTGTGTGCGTGCGTGTTGCATCGCCCGCCTTCCTAAATCCAGTGGCAAGATCGCTAGTTCGAATTCAAAAATCACTACCTAAAAATAAATAAAAACAATCCTACTTATTTCATTATTAATTCGTGCTGTGAATCACTAGCACAGTTGCCTACCTGTATCAATAATTTGTCAAAAAAAACAGGGAGTAATTTTAATAACATTATGTAATGTTTCTATTCTTATCAGTCTCAATCTGTCATAAATTCCACAACTTCAACTACATTTTTGACATTGATGGTCACCGATATGACATTGGTGCCGATTCCCTTGTTTACAAACTAGACTAAATCTAGAGAATTGTCATCTCTTACTAACATACAGCGATAGGAAAGGACGGTTACATTAAAGAACTAAGTTAGCGATGTCAAATTAGTTTTGCCTTGAACTTTTCCGTATTTTTAATCCATACGTTTTAAGATGTCAACTATAATTGTATGGATGTTTCAGATTGACTAAATTTGACAGCTCTTATTTACATTAGTCTCTTTCTTGTTTTATTGGACAGAAAAAGATGGAAATAGTCTAATTTTAGTTTAGTTTGTAATTATAGTCCATTTGCATTAAGAAAGTAGTGAATCATTGTTGTATGCTGACATTGACATTGACTAATCATGTAGTAAATTATTTCACAAATACCTATCACCCAAGTTTCACTGACTCATTATTATCTCAACGCGAATGGGACTATAACAGAATTCGCCCTCAGATATCACAAAATTTTCAGCGTATACGAAAAATTATCCAAAGAAATCATACCACAGCTCGTGTACACAATAAGTGACATGTCAACGCAGTTAGAGAAGAGAGAGAAAGAAGGACTTCTATTAAAAACAATCAAGAATAAGAATAGACTGCAAAAAGTTATCGATAAACTTTTGAGGAAAATGGTAGTTCAATTGCTATCTGAATATTCTGAACTGCCTCGCAAGAAAAGAGATTCAGCTCCAACAGTTCATGATACTCCAGAGGAATCTATCAATAATTGTGATATTACACCGCATATTACTTGCAAAGAACCGCCACTTAAAGATCAACCAGTTGCACTCAATTTAGACCAGTTGGCTGGAACACTTTCACAAAATTCATCAGATCATACACAACCTTCATTAAAAATAGTTGATAAAACTGAACCATTTGCTGACCTTACTCCATTAAATACACGTAATGAAGAATTAGTAGATGAAGGCGAAGATATAGAAACATCTAAGCAAGAATTGGGACAAGAGCGCAAGGATTCAGTTATGACAGTCTCTTTAGACAACGATGTACTTATAGAAAATCGTAAAAATGAGTTAAGTAATGATATTCTACCAACCAGTAAAGTAGATATTCCATTTCCAAATCCAATACAAAGTCAAAAGTTAATCGTCATGGACCTACAATCAGAGAACCAACAACCATCAGAAGATAGTCTACCGCAAAAACAAGATTCTTCCACATCATATTCTGATAATCAACCAATATTAGAAGAAGAAATATCAAAAATGAAACCAATATTATCACAGCTAAGACTAACAACTTCAAGGATTAAGAAAATATTGAGAAAGAATCAAGTGGCACAAACACAGGGACCAATGGTAATAGACGATTCTCTAAACAGCATGTTGGTTAAAGAATCGTCATCTACTTCTAACAATAATGAACTAATAGTCATAAAAGAATCAGATGAAATCGATTACTACGATGAATTCATTCCTCCAATTGCCCACAAGAGTTATGCTATAACATCAAATATAATAGAAATCGTTGAACTAGAAAATGAAGTAGAAACATCAGTGGAAGGAAAGTCATACGAGAACCTAGAGACTGCAGTAAACGGAGAAGCATTTGAAACAGGCGAATGGTTTGAATCACCAGAAACGGATTTTATTATTAATAGGCAAATTGAAACTATATCGGATATAGTACCTCTTCTTTCTAAAAAGGAATCTGCTGCAACTTACGTGTTGCGTTCAAAACATGACTTGCCTACTATACACGATACTGAAAGTCAATTACAAGTTCTTGTAAACCCTCCAGGAGAGGAAGACAAAGATTGTCTTTATGATAATGATGATGGTAAGAAAAATGTATCAAGCCAAGATCGAATTGTATCATCAGCTTTACTCATGGATAAAGAAATGGTTCGATACCTTGACGCGTTTGAATCCGCTGATGAGTTTGATGATATAATAAAAGAACAAGATTCAGCGGAGAGTGAGACGATAGATAAGAAGAAAAGAGACAGAAACGCTAACAGAAAAATGTACAAATTTGTTGTCGAAGAATCGGATTCTTCGGAAAAATCGTTTTTGAGTGCACGAGATGAGTTTTCAAATGGTAGTATTAAAAGAAAAGGGTCTAAGACATAATTGAAACGAAATCAAAGTCTAAAAGAAGTAGTAACACACATTTACTAGAATCCAGTTTTTGGACACCCAGGCATTTAAAAACATAAGCCTGTATCGAATAAAAAGCTTGACAAAGAGAATAACATTAGCCTATAAATTTCCCACTACAGGGCAAAGAACTCTTCTCGTACAGAGACGCCACGAGCATTGATCACCACGCTTGCTCGAGCAATTAACTTGGTTTTTCCAGCACTATAATTGTTTGATCTTAAATTGATTGTGTTTTTAACCTTTGCTAAATTAAACTATTAATAAAATAATTATTTAGTTTTATTTCAATCCTCAGTTCATACTAATAGTAGGTATTAACCTAACTGAGAAAGTGGGTTTATTTTTACGCATCCACGGTTAAACTACGGAACCGATTTTGATAAAATTTGGTACAAACTAACAATGAACTTAAAGCCTGGCACATGGGCCACATGCGACAGTTTCTAAATCCACCACCTGAAGCTAGAAGAAGCGGTGTGGCGGCGAGTCCATATACAATGTATAAAAACTACAGGAAATTCGGTCGCTGGCAAAAAAAAAAATTGGCACAGAGAAAGATATACTTTCGGTTCCCATGGGATAATGTATCAACTTTAACTCGGACGAAGTCGCGGACAGAGGCTAGTAGAGAAATATACCTATTATGTCGTTAAAGTGATTCTATAAGGGTTTCGTTTTTGCCGAGTGAGGTACGGAATCCTAAAAAAAGAAGAGTCGAAAGCACCTCTTCCATTCTTGCTGGCAATAATCGATGAAGCAATAATCTTACATCTGAAAATCATTGTGGCAATATATTAGTTCGTCCGGGGCAAGTTTCCAGCGCTGGCCGGGGTTCCCCGATGCCTCGGATAACAAAAGATGATTATGATTGATCTATGTCAGTTGACAGGGATATAGCGTCGCTAATGGCTTTGGCTTAGGGAGTGGAAAAATATCGATAAGTTCCAACATGGAAAAAGAAAAAAAAAAGTACAAATTTGAACTGACTGTCTCGTTGATCTAGTGGTCGGAAAGCGCGACTGCTGAGCACGAGGTCTTGGGTTCGATTCCCAGGACAAGCGAAGTGTTATTGGGTTTTACAGGAATTTCTCAGTAGCAGCCCGAAGTCTGGATTTGTGCCCGGTTGGTGGCAATAGGCTCGCCCCCTATTACATGGGACTTAAACATAACTGGTGAAATGTGGGTGTACTAATGGTTATACCTCTGCCTAATCCTTCAGGGATTAAATGCGTAATGTTATGTTATGTTATTAAAGTACAAAGTATTTCTTAGCTACGTCTGAGCCTTGTCGACGGCACGTTGTGTTCCACGCGCGCCTCAAAGAGATGTCAAAATAGAAGATGCCCGATAGGGCCAGTAGGCACTGGCCCTATCGCCCTATCGGCCAGGGTTGCGGATATTGTTGGAAAGAGTCACCGCGGCCCTGGAACACAAAGTGGATTAGAAAGAACATGGATAGGTCAGCAGTAAGAGTCTGACTAGAATAACTATATAGAAAAAAAATATGACCGCCTTCAAAAACTACAAAATAAAAAAAAATAACTTTAGCTTGGAAGTCGGCGGCTTTGGTTTTGTTTCTTGTTATGTAGGTATTGCCACCGACTTCCAAGCTAAAATTTTTTATTTTTATTTTGTAGTTTTTGAAGGCGGTCATATTTTTTTGTAAAAAAGCTTTTTATTTTTCACTTTTTAGTGCTTGTGTGTTAATGTTTGAAATCCTTACATAAAGCCCTTTCAAACAATACCTCACACGATATATTAAATTTTGGAAAGTGGTAGGAGGGGGGTTGACGTACCCCCTCCCCACTTCCTTCAGTCAGTCATCGACTACATGTATAAACAAAGCAATTTGTCTTGTTACGGCGGTTCTGCTGTGATTTTATAAGGAGTTCCGTTCCATATTTCCAAAGTTCATCATCAGATCATGATAATATTCCTATGGGACCTATTCGGAACTATACTCTTTCAAACAAAAAAAGAATCATCCAAATCGATTCATAATTGGCGGAGTAATCGTAGAACAAACACAAAAAAAAAAAAAAAAAAAACATACGCGTCGAATTGAGAACCTCCTCCTTTTTGAAGTCGGTTGAAAAAAACCTTTGATGCTGTTTTAATCATGATGGCCTAGACGGTGGACGCTGAACATGATGGCGTTGAAGAATGAGCTAATGATGTTAAAAGTTCAAAATTGGTAAGTTCCTACTATATTATTATAATCGGTAGAACAGACGCTCTAAACAGACTTTTCACCCAGGTAGGCCGCAGCTCCAAGTAGGCAAGTGCATCTTTGTTTTCGTGGTCGCAAAACTCGCAAACGGGGCTGCTGAGCGTGGGGTCCTGGGTTCGATTCCCAGGTCAGGCAAGTGATAATGCCGGGGTTGCGGGACGTCTTAACAGGATACCATGACACCGCCCCGGAACGCAAAGGGCAGCAGAAGGAACAGGGGGTTTTTTAGTCAGTAAAAGTCTGACAGTCCCTTCAAAAAAGGCAAGTGATATTGAGTTTTTGCATTAGAGATATCTCAGTAGCAAAAGTTCGAAGGTTCGAAAGGTCGTAAGTTAAAAAATTACGATCTATTGCTGCTCTACTTAAGATCGCTACTGTACACTCATGTTTGAGCAAATAAAGATATTTGAATCTGAATACATTTCAATCCGTTCGAAGCCAAAGCGGATCGCAAGTTATCGATATAATTATTGCCCTCAGCACATCACTACACCACTTTTTAGGCGAACAAAGAAAAAAATTGGGCAATCTCTTTAACTGCGCAATGACAGTTCAATATTTTTGTTATTGTTACACGATTACGTGTATCTTTTCAAAAACTTTCTTTTTTAAATATGTTTTTTGGCAAAGAAAGGTCCTTTTTTTAAAGACAAATAGAAACAAAAGTTTTTTTTTTTTTGAGAAAGGATGTTTTTTATTGTTTTATGAGTGAGGGTTGTCGGAATCGGTTTTTTTATGATGTAACCCCCGTTGTAACGGGTTATATGGGGGTAAGCAGGTAGCGAAGTAGAGATAAACTACAGTAACATGACGCGCCCTTCCACAATTCAAAACGTTTGAAAGTGTTTGTAATAATATTAAGAAGACTCACAACGCATGTGTGCGTATTGAGACGGCTCTCGAAACAAAAACAAATCGGCGATTTGTTGCTCGACTAGCGGCGTCAAAAATTACTCTTTATTTTTAGTATGGGGCTGCACTGACATACTCTATGAAAATGACAGGTGCGTTGTCTTGCGCGGTCGGCTATTTATGATTAGTTGACAAACAAATTTACTGTTTACTACTGAAGACGATTACTTACAACTACATTTACAACTACTGCAAACACATGCAAATGAAAATTATTTTAACGCACACGATTTAAAGCCTTAATTAGAATGGTAAGTCAGCTGCGTTTGAGTCGCTATAGTGAGTGATATCCTTAACACTTTTATTTGTTCCACAGATAACTAAAACTCGATCCATCCACCCATATCAACATTAAAATATACACAAGGGTTAAAAACTTAATACCTTGTAAAACATGACGTTTTGACATATATTTACTTTTAGGTACCGTTCAAAAAGCACTCTCCTTCGAATATGTACCTTAATAATTCGAAATAAGATTCAAAATAATAAATTTCTAAATCTTTATGAAGAAATGAACTATGAAATTACCACGTCAGTTCAAAATTGAGTTTTATTTTTGGTAAAATTAGGTTTGAAATTGAAGAATTTTTTATTGACGAGTCTCATGATCCTGATGCATGATTGTTAGTTTATGATTGATAATGTCACGATAAATTGATTGATAAAAGGGGATAAAATTTCTAAGGAATATTGGTAATTTAGAAGCTTTAAAATGGCTGACTTATTTTGGGTCAAGAATCCAAATTTTAATATACAGGGTCATTGAAAATTTACCCGAAGTCTAAGAAAGGGGTCATTGTACTCCAAAATCCAGTAGCCGGGTAATACGATACCCTTTGGTAAGACTGGTTGTCAGACTTTCGGGCTTCTGACGACCCGTAACGACTGTCAAAGATCCACATATGACAGCCGGGACCAACGGCTTAACGTGCTTTCCTAGGCACGGAATGATATCAGTGATGTCTAAAGATAAACTTAGAAAGTACATATGAATTGAAAAAGTTGCATTGGTGCTTGCTGGGTATCGAAACCACAACCTCATGCATGAGAGGCGGGTGTTGTTATCACGGCATAAGTTTGATTCAAAATACGCCACGAATAAAAAAAAATGCAATTCCATACACTACGTATTGCACATTTGTATGGAATAGCGGATTGTTTTTTAAAATTTTGTATTTCAAACAGACGCAGAAGTCGGTTCTCAAAAATATTACCATTTTACAGCTTTTACGATTTACTCGGAAGCTGTACTGTGACCAACATACAAGTAAAATACAGGATAAAACCCCCCTTTGTTATCATAATCGCTACTGCTGACGTTAGGTCCGAGGTTCATTTCCCAAGTCGGGCAAAAAGTATAATTGGGTTTTTTATTAGGAATTTCTCAGTACCAACCCAAATAAAAGATGTGGCATCTGCCCCATTAAATCAAATTAGTGGGGCATAATCCATTGCATTTTAGACAGTCTACTTTGCCACTTCAGGGGTGGCAGTTTGATGGGGCAAAGTGAAACTACTCAAAGTTCAAGCGTCTACCTAAATATTACAGTTTAAAAGAAGCAGCCCTGTGACAGACAAACGGATAATCAGGTAGCTGTCTTAGTAATAAGTTCCCGTTTGGCATACTTTGAGTCTTCTTCTATCTTCTTTATCGTGTCGGCAGTAAGGTCTTACGACCCCACACACCCTAGTGTCAGAGTTTCTAAACCGCCTCAAGGGTCTCTGACATGGTACAGGTGGGACAGTAAGTCCAGGTTTCCTCACGATGTTTTCCTTCACCGATGTCAGTGATGTCCAAGATAAACTTTAGAAAGTACATATGAATTGAAAAAGTCACATTGGCACTTGCCCGGATTTGAACCCACAACCTCCAGCATGATAGGCGGGCGCCTTAACTGCTGGGCCATCACGACTGACTGATACTTTGAGTACATGATCGTGAAAGCAATAGCGCTTGCGTTATTTCAGTAAAAAACATCGGGTCTTTCCGCCAATCTTCGTGTAACATCGTCACTCTACTAAAAGCTATTTTACTAAAACGTCAAACGCGCAATATTTTGCATGCACAACGCAGGCGTAACACTAAACTGATTGTTCTTGCGCATGTCGCCAGCGCGCATGCGTCATTTGAACGATTCAAAAAAGGAACATTTAAATTTCAACCTTTACTTATCAATTTAGAGTTGAAAATTGAATGTAATTTGCAGAAAAGTGTTTGGCCGTTAAAGTATTGAAATGTCATCTTTGCTTGGTATTGTTTAAGGTTGAAAATAGCATAAAAGCGGTGTGTTTAGAAAAGGGCTATTGTTTCAAGAAAAATGGCTTCTTCGACTTGACGGTAATAGTTTTATTTTAAAAGAATATCTAATTGGCATTTGTTTTATTTAAAACCAATCTTCACAAATACTCCATTTTACCTACTGTGTAAAAATGAGAGGTTTATTACACGACTGCCCCAAAAAAGGAGTGTTATGTGTTCAGAGTGGTATGTATGTATGTGAGTTTCTTTATTCCACCATAACTTTTAAACGCCTGAACCGATTTAGATGTATGGAGTATCGTTACAATCCTTGTATCGTTCCGAGTAACGTAGGCTAGTAAAAAATATATAATAGATCAGGGTAAAAAGCGTAGGAGTTCAAACCAAAAAACCCATTGAATTTCGAACTAATTTAATTTTTTGTTATTTTGACATCATTGTTTTTAAATGTCATTATGTTGTCTCCATGACAACAGAACTATTACATTGAGATAAGATTGTGGACTTCAACACCCGCGAAAGTGACGTACATCGTGTAACCAGGATTTTGTAAAAACCAAATTTAAAAGAGTGTCCGAGGAGTTTCTTCCTCGTTCTTCTCCATAGAGGCCTACCTCCGTTTTGGAACGAGCAACTAGCTTCAACTGTCGGACTAACTGACCGACTGCTTGACAATTCAAAAGTGCCTGTAATTGGTTTAATTGAAATAAATGTTTTGACTTTGACATCATAATGTTAGCCGACAAGACTGCCCCAAAAAAAGGGGTGCTATTATTGCAGTCGTGTTTTTTAATTATAGTAGCTTGTTTTTTTATAACTTCTTATGAGCGTTTGCGCCGTAGGTAGGGCATTTCATGCAACCTTACCAAATTCTTTTTCAATTCTTATGTACTTTCTAAAGTTCATCTTGATCATTCCGTGCCTCGGAAAGCACGTTAAGCTGTTGGTCCCGGCTGTCATACGTAGGTTTTTGATAGTCGTTCAGAAGCTTGAAAGTCTGACAACCAGTCTTACCTCGGGGGATCGTATTACCAAGTTGCTGGGTTGTGAAGGTCAGATAGGCAGTCGCTCCATGTAAAATACTGGTACTCAGCTGCATCCGGATAGACTGGAAGCCGACCCCAACATAGTTGGGAAAAGGCTGGGCAGATGATGATGAAGGGACTTTTGAACGTAATAACACAGTACCTAAGTTCACGTCGAAACTCGCATACGACGTCGGAAGGTCGTAAGTGTAACCAAAGCGTCAATCTATTTGCTTTGTATTTTGCTAATCCACTAATGACACCGACCAAAAAAAAAACTGTAAAGTTTTATTTTTCCCGCTTCGCAAAATTAGGGTTGTGTTTATGACTGTTTATTACTCATCATTCATTGTTTCTATATCTTTTGGCGTCCTTTCTAAAGTTTCTAGTAACAGTTTAAAACGAATAAAATAATAAAACAGTTGTTTGTCGGTCGGTTAACGGGTTTTCTACCCTTTCTAAAAGGGTTTTCCTGTAGTAAAAATGTCGGTAAAATATTAGTTGTTAGGTGTTTCTAAATATTGCAATTAAACTGTTTATTATATTGCATTTAGTTCTGGAATTTTTGTTTTGGAGAAAGTTTTTTTACCGTTACGCGTATGAAAGATGATTTGACTTTTTTTTTAGTTTTCTACAGAAATGTGTAATTTGCTCTATATTATTACTCTAGCTCTAACTCTTTTCTACATCTATCTATGTAGTACATCTACAATATTTGGAGGAAAAAATTGTGTTATTGTTTGTTTGTAATGGATAAACTCAAAAACTACTGGACCGATATTAAAAATTCTTTCACCATTAGAAAGCTACATTATCTGCGAGTCGAAGCAAAAGAACGAAGACGAAGTCGCGGGCAAAAGCTAGTTTAGAAAATTCGAACCATTTATTTTTTTTTTTTTTTTAAATATCGTTATGACTCAGTGGATAAGATATCCATCTCTCAGGCATAAGGCTATGGGGTGTCGGTCAGAATACCTCCCCGCGTGCCTATCGGCTGCTTGTCCTTCTGGACTCGTCTGGAGGGAACGGCAGCTGATAGACTGGTGCACCTTGGGCGCGGGTAGTGATCTTCCCTGAGGAATGTGAAGCGATTCCTATCCTCTGGGGAATGTCACTGCCCGTGGCAAAAGTTCTGACGGGAGGGGTCCATTTTGGACCATGGGCGTTTCTCCGCGTGTCCCTCTGATAAGCAGAGGGCACAGCGGAGTAGTGAGGACGGGCTCGGCGTGCACTTACCCTGCCACCGAGCAGACAGAGAGGGATGTCGCCCCTTTCTGTCACCGTCGTAATATCGTAACCCATGTTGGAGTGTCGTGGATCACGTCTCGCGGCTTCAACTGGGACCGAGGGTCTTGGCTTAACCGCCCGGACCGCGAGGTAGAAAACCTCTATAAAAAGTCACCCCGAATCCCAAGCGGCGGCGCACCGTGATGACCAACCTATGCGGGGGCAAATAAAACAACAATTTACAATTGAAAATTATCGGGGTTTAATGTAGTAAAAGTAAAATGAACCTTATAATTAATTACATAAGTCATAGAATATTCATAATAATAATTATTTTCATTTGCCTTAGGCAATCCCAAAGATTGAAACCCAATATAAGCTTTCCCAGCATGTGCATTGTTAACTACATCCGGACTAGCCATATCTATACATAACTCTCCCACACGACGTTTAGAATTTAATAATGCCGTCTCCACACGTTTTTTGCACCGAGGATAATAAGTCCACTTAATAGATAAATTAGGACGCAATTTATACTTTTTAACATTCTCATACGAGCCAGTTATCTCTGGCGCCCCAAGAGAGCCATGATTAGCAACAAAATATGTACAAACATCAAAATGATCCTGAGAAAACAAAGGATCCACTCTCAAATCAGTAAAATGTTTGTTAACTTGCTCCACCTTTCCCATATCATAATAACGATTAATCTCAACATTAGTAATTTCATACTCTACTTTATTTATTATCATCATACCGTACTGATTTTGCAAATACAAAGAAATAGGCTTGTTACCCATAGCAAATAAAGAGAAAAAAGGCACTTCTGAATATTTAACATCATAAAAAGTACACCCAAACTTCCAAGATGGTTGTTGAATAGCACAACCCTTATAAACATATTTCATAACACGACCAGGCACACTCATACTGCTACGCAAAGGAGGCCCCGTAGAAGTTCTCACTGCCCTACGCCTCTTGGGACGCCTCATCCTCCGACGATAAACATATCGTTTCTTGAGACCACGGGGGCGAGTCCATTTCCATCTTCGGAACACACGTCCGTACCGCCTCCCAAAACGGTTCACAGGCACTAACAAACAACAACCGATTCTTTAATGCTTCATCCATACTCTCATCCAACTCATTGGAAACAAATATAATAGGACCTTTGAATGCCAATATCATATCACTCTCACACTTAACAGGATATGCATATTTACGACCCTCCAATAATCGCTTCAACATATTTGGAACAGAAAACTTATAAGAAAACTCTTCAAATAATATAATCTTATGATAACCTTCACGAAACCCCTGCATAAAAAATTTACCAACACCCGGATAAAAAACATACTTCATATTAACACGACCAATCAAAGCTTCTATGTAAGAAGACTTACCCACATTAGATGGACCATACAAATACAACTGCTTACGTTTAAAACCAACAGTACGTAAATATGCATTCCACCACATACACACTTCCATAGTCCAATTCCCATAACACTCATTCAAAGGTCTCAAAACTACATCTACAACTGGCTCTTTAATATCAGCAAATACTTTTTGCAAAAAACGATAACAAAAACGATGCTCCATAACGAATGGGTCATCAAACCTAAATCTTGGAGTCCAGACCCCTGAGGTGCTTCCGCTGCCACGTGGGGAATCACGTGTCATGCCGATGCGCCTCGGAGGTGGACCGCAGCGCTCTCTGCTTCCGCTGCGGTCAGCCCGGTCATAAGGCCGCGACATGCGATGCCCCGCCGCACTGCGACGCATGTGCGGGGGCTAGCAAGCCCGCGGATCACCGGGCTGGGGGCAAGGCCTGCGCCGTACCTGCCAGGGCCCGGGGAGGGCCCCGCGCCACCGTCCCCGCCGCTGTCGCCGCCGCCGCCACCGCCGCCGCCGCGGTCGCACCCACGGCCTCTGTCGCCGCCGTCGCCGCAAAGGCCGTACAAGGGCCCTCACAAGGGGCCCTCGAGGGGGCTGCAATGGATTGCCAATAACGGCTCCATTGCGCCTCCTCCAGGCGAACATCAACCACTGCGCCGGCGCTCAGGATCTGCTGCTCCAGAGCATGGCGCAGTGGTCGATAAATATCGCCGTGGTCGCCGAGCCGTACTTCGTCCCGCCCAGGGAAGACTGGGTGGAGGACCTTAGCGGCTCGGTGACCATAATTGCGTCGGCCGCCGCCGGCACCCCGTCCCTTGAGGGAGTCAAGAAAGGACAGGGGTGCGTAGCAGCCCGGTTCGGGGGAATTGTTGTAGTTGGTGTCTACTTCTCCCCGAACCAGCAACGTGCGTGCGGATGCGGGGCGAGTCGGTGGTGGACATTTCGTTTGCCAGCCCCGCTCTGTCACCGCGGGTGCTTGACTGGCGCGTTATGGAGGGGGTGGAGACTTACTCCGATCACCGGTACATCCGGTTTGACGTCTCCGCCCAGAACTCCAGCGCGCCGGTCATACAGGCCCCGAGTGGTCCGCGGTGGGCGCTGAAGCAGCTGGACCGGGAGCTTCTCCTGGAGGCCTCGATCGTGCAGGCCTGGGTGTCATCACCGGTCAGGCCTGCCGATATCGACAGTGAGGTGGAGTGGTTCCAGGAGGCCATGTCCGAGATATGCGACGTGGCAATGCCCCGAGTTCGGGCAGTAAGCGCCCGCCGGCAGGTGTACTGGTGGTCGCGAGAGCTGACGTCTCTGCGCGAGGCATGCGTCGCTGCGCGGCACCCGTACGCCAGGCATCGCAGACTCCGCATTCGGCCACCGAATGCGGCAGTCATTGAGGCGGAGCTGTACGAGGGGTACAGAGAGGCGAAGACCGCCCTCAACGAGGCCATCCTGCGGGCAAGAGCTCAGGCCCGCGAGGAGTTGTTGGAGACTCTCAACGGAGATCCGTGGGGGCGCCCTTACAAAACGGTGCGGGGCAAACTCCGCACCTGGGCTCCCCCGCTGACGCAGAGTCTCCGGCCGGAGCTCGTTGAGGACGTGGTGAGCGCTCTGTTCCCCTCGCGGGGGGAACATCCTCCCCCGCCCATGGCTCCGCCGCTCGCGATGCCGGAAGCGGACCACACCGACGACGACATTCCAGAGGTGACTGGGGTAGACCTGAGGGTGGCGGTACGCCGGCTGAAGGCCAAAAATACCGCCCCGGGACCCGATGGCTTGCCTGGGAAAGCCTGGGTCCTGGCCTCAGAGGCTCTAGGGCCCCGACTGGAGGGGCTCCTAAGCGCATGCATGGAGAGGGGCCAGTTCCCACTTCGTTGGAAGACGGGGAAACTGGTCCTCATTCGGAAGCCGGGGCGCCCTGCGGACTCGCCGTCTGCATACCGGCCCATCGTGCTGCTCGACGAGGTGGGCAAGCTCTTCGAAAGAGTCATTGCGGGCCGCCTCGTCGGGCACCTGTCTGAGATGGGGCCGGACCTTGCGGACAACCAGTTTGGTTTCCGCAGGGGGCGCTCTACGGTGGACGCCATCATGCGCGTGAGAGCTCTCACGACGGGGGATGCTGTGTCCCGGGGTGGGGTTGTGCTGGCGGTGTCGTTGGACATCGCCAACGCGTTTAACACCCTGCCCTGGACCTGCATTAGGGAGGCACTCCGGTATCACCGGGTGCCGAACTACCTCCGTCAAGTGGTCGGGGCCTATCTGACGGATAGAGCCGTGATCTACCCTGGTCGAACTGGAGAATGGAACCGGCGGGAGATGTCGTGCGGTGTTCCACAGGGATCGGTGCTGGGGCCGCTCCTGTGGAACATCGGTTACGACTGGGTGCTGCGTGCTGACCTCCCCGAGGGCGCCAGTGTTGTCTGCTACGCGGACGACACACTGGTCCTGGCGCAGGGGAGGTCGCACGAGGCGGCGGCCGACGTCATGACACGCGGGGTTGCGATAGTCGTAGAGAGGATCCGGCAATTGGGACTCGAGGTGGCTTTGCACAAGTCCGAGGTCATGTGCTTTCATGGGCCTCGGAACGCGCCACCGTTGGGATCCCAAATCACGGTGGGAGGGGTTCACATCGGCGTCGGGTCAACGATGAAGTACCTGGGACTCGTCCTCGACAGCCGGTGGAACTTCGTTGAGCATTTCCGACGTTTGGCTCCCAAGTTGGAACGGGCTGGGGCCGCCTTCAAGCGGCTCTTACCCAACCTGAGGGGTCCAAACGCCTCCTGCCGGAGGCTCTACGCGGGGGTCGTGCGGTCGATGGCCCTTTACGGGGCCCCGGTGTGGGCGCGGGGGTTGAGGCGACGTGCCGCCCACTACCTAAACGCGTACCAACGGGTGATCGCCATAAGGGTCATCCGAGGATACCGCACGATCTCCGGTGAGGCGGCGAGCCTCCTTGCCGGATTGCCGCCGTGGGATCTGGAGGCGCTGGTCCTCGCGCGCCTGCACGAGTGGCGCGTGGAGGTACTAGGCCGGGGGGAAACTCCGCTGCCGCGGCAAATCGCCGCTCAGCGGACAGACCTCCGGCTTGATCTCATGGCGACATGGAGAGAGCGACTGTCGCAACCCCGTGCAGGGCACGCCTCTATCGAGGCGGTAAGTCCCCTCTTTGAGGAGTGGCTTGAGCGGCGCCACGGCGCCCTCACCTTCCGCCTGACGCAGGTCCTCACCGGACACGGATGTTTCGGGAGGTTCCTGCACATCATCGGGCGGGAGGAAACGCCCGGGTGTCACCACTGTGAGGATCGCCCCGAGGACACGGTGGAGCATACCGTGGCGGTGTGCCCCGCTTGGGCGGAGCACCGCGACGTCCTCGTGGCGGCTATCGGCGGCGGCGAACTCTCGCGTTCGGCCCTGGTGCAAGCCATGGTCCGGAGCGAGAGGGAATGGGATGCAGTCGCCTCCTTCTGCGAAGCAGTAATGCTAGCGAAGGAGGAGGCGGGCCGCGTGAGGGAAAGAACCACCTCACGCCCCAGCCGCCGCGGGAGACGCTCCGGGCGTCGGGAGCCGCGAGACGACTCCCGGCCACCGTAGACGCGGGTCTGTGGGCGGTGAGCAATGGGTAGCTCACCGTCCGTTCGTTGATAACGACAGACCGTGTCGACGCACTGTGGAAAATAATGGTCTGTTTCTGATTAAAAATCAATAACTTCTTTATTTCTGAATATTATGTTCTAAAATTTTGCACATACATAGAATAGTGTATATGGCTTCAAATGGAATGTAATTTATTATGATTAAATTCAAAATAATAAATTAAAAAATAAAACAAATTCAAAATTATAAAAAAATTGCCAATGTTTATTTCTTAACAATGAATACTATTATTTTAATGTTTACAAAAACCAAATATCATATAGTACATCAAAATAAAAATCAAATAAAATAAAAAAAGCATTTTTTTAAAGATTAAAATCGAACACAGATTAATTAATTAATTGTACTGTTTACTAAATGTTATGTTATTTATACTTGATGAACTTCGGGATCTAAAATTAATTCGTTCACTTTCAAAAGATCTAAGGTGTCTTCATCAAGTTCCTTCACGTTTTTAGTATACGGTTTTCTAATGCTGGTAATGTAAGGATCTGAAGTATGAAGAAGAGTATGAAATACATCTACGTTTGTAGCGGATCTTGAGCATTTTCTAGCATGATGAAGACGAAATTTTTTATAATCCTTATTGCGAGATTCTTGTGCATCTTCAGAAAGTTGACCAATAGGAAGTACTGCAAAATGCTTTATGACACTTTCTCCATGAATCAAAATTTGTGAACTGAAGATGGCATGTAATACCATTCATAATTGCTCACATAGAGCCTAGCAGTCTCCATAGCATAACTGCCAAATTTTTCAGCATTTATCATTACACCCGATGAAAGAGCTTGCAGAATTATGTAAAGTCGTTTAATCAAATTTATATCCACTCCTGTAATTTCAGCAGAGCAGCTTGCATTGTGAAAAAATCTTCTGGCAGTATTACCGTCATTAGAATTACCACTTAGGTACTTGTCTTGGTTTGTCGATGATCAATCCTAGCTCTTCACGGAAACGTCTTTGTACCAGGGTTTTCTTCTCTTGCTTTAGTCGTTTCTTTTCTTCACTTGTGGCTGACCATGTTTGGAAAGACAGATTATAGGAAATATGTAAAATCATTTCCATACAACGAATCCAGGCGTGCAAAGTAGACAGTCCGTAATGATAAGAATCTTCATTTTCAGGCAACATGAGTGCAAAAAAGATAAATGCCCTAATATCAATGATAAATTACAAAACTTACCGCAAACTATTGATGTAAACAGCAACATTTCAAACCGCAATAGTTAGCGAGCGGTTTTCCGTTTTCTGACTCTTATCACATTTTTATTAATTACTCCGAAACCCGCAAATATCCGCAGCTGTTATTATTTGATTATATTTATGGATAGTTAGGCTACAAATCAACATTAAATGTAAAGCAGGGGTAAACGTGGGTAACTGTCAAAAGTCTCGTTGAACTTTAAAAAAACTTTTTTTTCACCATATTTTATTTTGCAATTATTTTAAGGTGAACCTTAACATAACATTAAATACATATTAGCTGTTTCATATTCTTCAAAAGACGAGGTTTCCAGAAATATATAATACATTATACCTTTTCCTGTAACGTATAACAATAAAATCAATTTAAAAGTGATGAAGTGAACGGGCCTGACATGGACGTCCGTCAAAACTATAAAGTTTGTGGTCTTGTAAAAAAATCATTTCATTTAATATTTATAATTTTTTGATATTATAGTCTAGTTTGGTCCTTAAACTATTGAGTAAAATAAAAAAAGCATGCCAGTAGCGACATTGACAAAAACCATTTTTAATCAGCAGTTGTTCTACGATTTTCCATAGTGCGACGGCGCGTTCGTGTTCCACGCGCGCCTCAAAGAGATGTCAGCAAACAATTGAAGGGGCCACTAAGGGCCGATGCCTGCCGGGGCTGCGGGTTGTTCGAAAGAGATACCGCGCCCCCGGAACGCAAAGGGCACAAGAAGGAACATGGATGGGTTTTAGTCAGTAAAAGTCTGACACTCCCTCCCGCCCCGCCCAGGGCGGGGGAAGTCATTTGATGATTTCCCATCGGTAAAAAAAAAAAAAGGCATAAGGCTATGGTTTCAATTCCGGGCAGCCACCAATACGCAAGCGGTTTTCGATATTTCGTGATGAGTGAGTAAGTGACCTATCGCTTATATATATTTATCTAATATATAAAATTCACGTGCAGCAGTGTTTGTTACAGAACTCCTCCTAAACGGCTGGACCGATTTTTATGAAATTTTGCGTGCATATCGGGTAGGTCTGAGAATCGACCAAAAATCTATTTTTCGACGGTCCCTAGTTCCCTACGTATATAAAGACATGTATATAGAAGTCATTTTTGACATGTCTTTATGTACGTAGGGACCGCCGTTTTCATACCAAAAAAAAAAATGTAGCGGATCAAAACTCGTTGAGTCAGCTAGTATTTAGATAGTAGTAGGATATCGAGTACTGTGCAGAGGAAACTTTTAGACTACAGACACTTCTGTCCTCGCCTATACAAGACTTGCAACCACACCGCTAGACACCTAGACGTGTCTAGATCGGAAAACTGATAATTTTAGACTACATAGCAAGCCTAGAATAACTAATGAAACTGGGCAGAGGGCCTTCTACGAGCGAGCGGAATAAACTTAAAAAGGTATTTTTTTCTTTATCGTGTGGGCAGTAAGGTCTCACGACCCCACATACCCTTTTTGTTTTTTTGTTTTTTAGTCGGTAAAAATCATCAAATGATGGTGGGGCGGAAGGGACTATCAGACTTTCACTGACTAAAAAACCACCCTGTTCCTTCTGTTGCCCTTTGCGTGTGGGTCAAAGTTTCTAAACTGCCTCAAGACCCTCTGACATGGTTTGAGTGGGACAGTAATACGCTGGTCCAGGTTTCCTCACGATATTTTCCTTCACCGATGTCAGTGAGGTTCAAGATAAGCTTTAGAAAGTACATATGCTCGTACTTATCTGTATGACAAGAGGCCTTTGCTCTACATTGGTACCGATTCCCTTGGTCACAAACTAAACTAAAATTAGACTATTTCCATCTTTTTCTGTCCAATAAAACAAAAAAGAGACTAATGTAAATAAGAGCTGTCAAATTTAGTCAATCTGACACATCCATACAATTATAGTTGACATCTTAAAACGTATGGATTAATAATACGGAAAAGCGCAAGGCAAAATTAATTTGACATCGCTAACTTAGTTCTTTAATGTCACGGAATGTCACCGTCCTTTCCTTTCACTGTATGTTAGTAAGAGATGTCAATTATTTAAATTTAGTCTAGTTTGTGAACAAGGGAATCGACACCATTGTCTATTGCTAATTCGAAAATCGATTCAAACGGAATATAGGTTTTTGCATCATCGTGTTTGTGCCAGACCTATCGGCGGGAAAGTTGGAAGCCAAATTCTGTTTTGTACACGCATACATTGCCAATGTAAGCTGACCCTTCATTGGATCGAAAGCCTATTATCATTCGAGGTCGGTTTATAATGGACGCTTATTTTAAGCTTCTTCTTTGCGTTCATCCCACTAATTCTTGTTTTGGTATGACATAATAAACGCAGAACCTTAATTCTAGAAGCTAGTGAAAGTCTCTTCAATATTGGTGCAGCCGTTTTGGAGATTAGCTGGAACACAGACAGATAGATGAACAATTTAACAATATTTTTTTTGGTTATAATTATAAGTCATGCAAGTCAAGTTATATTCATAATTAAAAAGCTGTTAATTTGATATTACAAACAGACATTTCAATTTTATTTATTTTTATGTAAAGAAAACACCTTTTTACTTTTAAATAAATAAAAACATAAAAATTTCACTTTAATCTTAATCATTTACACAAAAAGAATTTTTTTTACATGTACGAATATTATAACGTTAAAGAGTTGGTTCCTTTGTTTGTTTTCACACGCCAATCTCCGGAACTACTGGTTCAATTTTGAAAATTCTTTCGCTAATTCAAAGCTACGTTATCCCTGAGAACTTTATTATAAAATCAGTAATACCCAGCAAAACTCTTCAGCTTTTTTTTATTAATAAAGTATCTGATCAGGCATCGGTAAGAAAATTAACGTAGACGAATTCACAGGGAAAAGCGAGTATCGAATAAAAAGCCCTTTGTCTTCAGGGCCCCAGGGACTCAGGGACTGTAAAGCCATGTTTTAGGAGAATACTTGACACGTAGAACAAACAAGTAATATTGCCGCGCTAAGTACCAGGAGCTAAGTGTTAGGGTCTGCGTCTACTACTTCTTTGCTTAACACTTCGGGGATTACAGGCTTGATCTTATGTTATGTCAAAAAAATGTGTGTGTACTAATAGTGTTTGCCTTACCCTTGGGGATTACAGGTGTTAACATCACACCTGTAATCCCCGAAGGGTAAGGCGTTTTATGTGTTAATTTTATAAGCCTCGTTGGCCTAGTGGTCGCAAAGCGTGACTGCTGATCATGATATTTCCAATTCGGGAAAAGTGATAATGGATTTTTCCATTAACACTTTTCCCAAATTTCTTTTAATCTCAGTAGCAACCTCGAAGTCGAGATTTTTGCTAGGTTAATGACAATAGGCTTGACCCCACTCACTTACAAGAGACTTAAACATGACTCGCAAAATCTGGGTGTACTAATGGGTACACTTCTGCGTTATGTTATGGTGATGTATGAAACAAAATGTATTTTCAACTCAGAGACATGAGCATGTAAGCTTTGTCTATCTATAGGATGCCTCTGGTATAGCAAATGTCCATAGATAACATATTCACTATCTTTTAAGGCAGCTTGCTTACCCTATTGCGGCAATAAGGCGATAAACCTCAGTGTGCCTCAACCCTAACGCGCGCAGACTATCAATAAAGCAAACAAACAAACAAAAGATATTAAGTTACTAATGTAGGTATTGTGAAACTTTAAACTTGCACACTTTATGACGAGCCGGTAGACTACCGCTAGATGGCGCTCGTGGTACTATGATAAACAACCTTTATGGCGCGCTTACATTGTGCTTTTTAGTTGACTGGCAAACTAAGAAAACTAAGTACAATATGCAAGGAAGTATTTCCAGACGTTTATCTACCGAAGACCATACTTTCAAGATTCATCTATATTTAAATAAAAATGCCTCGTTGGTCTACTGATCACAAGTGCGACTGTTGTGCATGAGGTCTTGGGTTCGATTCAAAGGTCGGGGAAAGTGTTATTGGGTTTCTCCATCAGGAATTTCTCAGTCGCAGCCTCGGAGTCTGGATTTGTGCCCGGTTGATGGCAATAGGCTCGCCCCCTATTACATGGGACTAAAAACATGACTGGCGAAATGTGTGTGTACTAATGGGTATACCTCTGCCTAACCCTTCGGGGATTACAGGCGAGATGTTATGTTATGTTATGTAATAATAAACAAAATAGTAGAAATGAAGAAAAAAATATGATTAAGTAATTTTATCTCATATTTGCACGTTGAAATTAAACGCAGAATAAGAGAACCATTTCATACATTCTACCAAACCTCTGTACCTTATTTACTCAAATAAAAAAAGAAAGAAAGAAAAAAGAAAGACCCGAGTTACACCCGAGCTACTCCTTAAATAAAAGTAAATACATTTCAATCGGTAGTTCCCGATATCGAGACAACTAAACAAACTGACACGTTGCAAGATAGTGGCTATCGTTCAGACATGTTATAGTATTTACATTATGTACGTAACAAACATAGGAAGCTTATCTCCTACTTAAACATGTTCGACATGACATTTATTAAATACATACTTGAGTATGAACTTAACGCCTGCATTCTAAGGAGCTAGACAAGGTTCCCCAATTAGTCTAATTGGTTTTTGAAAATAATAGGACTGTCATGACAGTTCTATTAGCTTCAAAAGTTAGTTAGTTAGTTTCAGAAGTTCAGTTCTAACAAAATAAACAAAAATAAATCTGCCTCGTTGGTCATGACGTCTTGGGTTCGATTCCCAGATCGGGCCAAGTGTTATTGGATTTTTCCATCAGGAATTTCTCAGTAGCAGCCTCGAAGTCAGGATTTGTGCACGGTTGATGGCAATAGGCTCGCCCCTATTATATGGGACATAAACATAACTGGCGAAATGTGGCTGTACTAACGGGTACACCTCTGCCTAAACCCTACGGGGATTACAGGCGTAGTGTTATGCTGTTATGTTTTGAATTGTCAAAGAGTCAGTCAGCTACATACAAAACTACCTTTTGGAAGGGGCAACTAGATTCAATTCAATTTTTTTTTTCCATGTAATGATGTTCAAAAGTGCCTTATAGTGGCCTAATTGAAATAAATAATTTGACTTTGACTTTGACTTTGACTTTACACGATCAGACAGGTCACGATGACCGTTTGACCCTACATTTTAGGGACCCGTAACAATAAAAACGTCAGCAAAATAAATCATCATCTGCCTAGCCTTTTCCCAACTATGTTGGGGTCGGCCTCCAGTCTAACCGGATGCAGCTGAATACCAGTATTTTACATGGAGCGACTGCCTATCTGACCTCCACAACCCAGTAACTGGATAATATTATACCCCTAGGTAAGACTGGTTGTCAGCAAAATAAATATTTACCAACAATTAACCAATTTTGTTTGACGGATCCACAAATCCATCTTTAGCCGATCCTATTCCATACGGATGGCTAAATGGCTAGTATATTCTTTAATAGGATTTGTCAAACGTACGTATAATACGCATTAGGTGACGCTGAAGAACTGGGGCGGAATGTTGTGGTGGCCATGAGTTTATGGAAATGTAGGACAGTCCTGGAAATGAGAAAAAAATAAAAAAAAAATATTTAAATTAAGTTCTTCCGACCGAATTTTCGAAAAAGCGGCCAATCTTGGCGGAGGCTAGCTAAGCGCGGGAGATATTAAGGTGTACAAGTGTTAGGGCAAACACGGACTCCTTTCCAAATTTTCATAGTCCGATGGGCAACAATTCGACACGACCAGGTAAAGATGAAAGATTTTATGAGGTTTTAAGTGGAATTATAATGGAAAACCTCGTGATTCATTACATGAACTGGGGGCCTACCACAACCTCTTAAGACAATATTACTTTGCCTTCCGCTCTGTTGGATTTTCAACGCTCGGGTCAGCGCCGAGAGTTGAAAATGCAACAACAGAAATTGCAAAGTAATAGGTATTAAAATAATATTGTTATAAGAGATGGCATAGGCACCCTGGGAATGGAACTATAAAAAAGAATACCGCGTAAGTAATAAAATACGTACCGGGCAGTCGTAGGTACATCAAAACGTCAGAAAGAAAATAATATAAAAAAGGAACGAGAAAACAAGGACTGTCCGATCAAAACCTTAACTTGTAGACACACTACACGCGCCAGAAACCGTATCATCTCTAATTAAGTAGGCTTTGTTGCATAATGCTAATGAGTGTGTTTGTCGGGAACCGAACCTTGGACTCTTTAACATGTACTTTGTGCCTAGTTTGTTTTAACATAACACGTAACGTTTTGTGTAACATAAGATCACGCCTGTAATCCCCGAAGGGTTAGGCAGAGGTGTACCTATTAGTACACTCACATTTCGCCACTTATGTTTAAGTCCCATGTAATAGAGGGCGAGCCTATTGCCATCAACCGGGCACTAATCCAGACTCTGAGGCAAACCTGAAATCATGAAAAAAAAATCTACTGATCCCTACAAAATAAGAAACAACACGATCGTAATGTATGAAACAGCTATTTTTTTCATGATTTCAGGGTTGGTCCGATAGTAAAAGTTGTTCATAATCTCATGATTATTTATATTATTTTGATACCTGAAAATGGGTCATTGTACTCATGTACAATGACCCGTTTTCAGGTATCAGGTAATTTTTTTTCAATGACCCTGTCTAGAAGACTAAACTACCATAGGTACGTCCCATTTACAATCCCATTGTCTGAAGAAGCCATTAAATCTGCCAAGAACCATTAAGGCACGTCGTAATAGCCAATCATACGGTTGGTTAATGACGCATTAACCGTTTGACACTATAATGTCTTTTTAGTGTTGATTTTATAATGACTTTTAACTATCTAGCTAGTTACCTGTCGTGAACTGCAGTGGTCTATCTTAGGGGAGGCCAAGAAGGAATTTTCGGATTTACTCGAGCGCGGCAGATTAATAATTATAATAATTATATATGTATACTAAATAAATAAATGGAATAATAATAATAACTACTGACATGCCGATCTTGCTCCACTTTTTCAAAAATGGCATCCATTTTATCCGTTATAGGGCGACCAGAGCGACGTGCATCTTTGACATCAAAATTTCCTGATTGAAAACGCTTAAACCAAATTTGTGCTACTCTCACAGACACTGCACTAGGTCCATAAACATGGCAAATATTTTACGCGGCTTGCGTTGCATTTTTACCTTTTTTGTAGTAAAATTTTAAAGTGTATCGAATTTCTTCATTAGTCTCACTCATCTTGACAGAACGAAAAACAAATGAAAATCACACATTTTTCTAATTAGAATTTTGAATTATGTTCTTTATAATTTAAACTTTCAATGATAACAAAACCGGCCAGATACAAATAGTATAGCTAAAGAGATTTTATTACAAGTTCATACATACTATAATGCGAAAAGACTTTTTCCCCAACCAATACATATAAGGGGGTACCTTACACCCTGTTAAGTACCTCCACCATATACATAAGCCCTGTACATAAGGCTGCGGATTTTATTTTTCAAACCTTCAGCTTGAAGAAGTCCCTGCACATCATTGTCAGATTAAGGGTCTGTGGTCTGAACTGTCTTTATATTAATCTGACGCGATCGAGAATTTCAATGTTTCAATTTTTTCTCCCATTTTCAACCCTTTTGTACGGCCATCCCCACTTCTCCCCCATTCCTCCGTTATCAGAAAACGTATCTGACACGCTCGAGTACCTATATATTTGTATTTATTTTTTCAATATTGAAGATCTGTACCTACGCGCTCTCTCCATCAGTAAAAGGGTCCTATCTGTAACCATTTTTTTTTAGTATATAATCTTCACAATACAAAAGGTCCCCACGATGCTGGAGCAATCGCGAATCCACATTTAGCATTGTGCTATCTGGAAGACATTAAATCGCCTGCGCATCCAAGTAGGCCGCTGTAAACATTGTTTAGCGAAATGGGTTATCATAGACCCGTCTGACACCCAGTGCAATGGGGAGCTCCTGATCAGAATATATGTCCATATTATTATTGTTTTACCCTATAAAATTACACAGGACTAGTCCGCGTAAATGTCGGACTCCTTTTTCATCCTCTTTGAGGGTGAATTCTAGAAAATCCGTTTTTAGCGAACGTCTACCAACTAATAATCTACCTCCCTGCCAAATTGCATCTTTATACGTCAAGCGGTTTTCGATATTTCGTGATGAGTGAGGTGATAATATATAAAAGCAAAAGGTCAGTTTTGCTTTTATATATTAAGAGAATAGATAGGAATAACGTACAAAAAACTTAATCAAACTTTAAAAGTAGGTTAAATTCTATTTATTAATCAATATTCTAGCGGATATTTTTTCTCCAAATAATTAATGAGATAAAAACCTCAGCTGTATGAAACGTTATTTTTTTTCCGATATAGCCAACTCTTTAATATTTAATAAGTAGGTGCCTACATACGTATAGTCGAACAAGCAATTTGGTTTACAGGCAGCTAACTTGCTACTACTTTTGACAATGTTTCGAGAGTGTCAATTCTTTTAAATCACTCTACATAGTTTTCGAAATTATTAAACACCACAAGCTTAAAAGTCAACAAGATGAACGTGAAGAGTGAATTAGAGGAAGTTTGAAATTAGAACCAATGACAGAAAACTTGAAATTGAATCGTTTGTCTATGGGCATGTGAAGAAGAGGGATGAAACGCATGTGACCAAGAGAGTTATGAATATGAATGTAGATGGATGGAGAGCAAGAGGAAGGCCAAAGAGCAGATGGATGGATTGTGTGAAGAATGATATGAAAGAAAAAGCAGTCAGTGATAGCATGACGGTTGACAGGACAGAGTGGAAGAGGAAAACGTGTTGCGCCGACCACAAGTAACATGGGACAAGGGTAGGAAGATTATGGAGCTTGAAAAGTGAACACAAATTAACAATAAATGGCAAGGTAGCAGAAAGATAATTATTGACTGTAAATCAAATAGTTTGTTCGACTGTACTGCTTTACATGATTTGTTGTAATATGTGGCTATATAAAAATTTATAGGTATAATGGCCGTTTTCATAACATAACATAACATCACGCCTGTAATCCCAGAAGGGCTAGGCAGAGGTGTACCCATTAGTACACCCACATTTCGCCAGTTATGTTTTTAGTCCCATGTAATAGGGGGCGAGCCTATTGCCATCAATCGGGCACAAATCCAGACTCCGAGGCTGCTACTGAGAAATTCCTGATGGAAAAGCCCAATAACACTTTGCCCGACCTGGGAATCGAACCCAAGACCTCATGCACAGCAGTCGCGCTTACGACCACTAGACCAACGAGGCAGTTTGGCCGTTTTCATTTTCCTTAATTTGTGTGACGAATTACAAAATTATTTATTTGTTTTATCGTGATAGCCCAGTGGATAAAGCGCCCGCTTCTCATGCATGAGGCTGTGGCTTCGCAACTGGGGACGAGCAAGTCCCAATGTGATATTTTCCATTTCGTAAGTATTTTCTAAGTTTATTTTAGACATCACTGACAAAGGTAAAGAAAAACATCGTGAGGAAATCTAGACTTTTAATTAAAATAAGTCTTGAAATCGCCAATCCGCCTTGAGCAAGCGTGGTGATCAATGCTCGTGCCTTCTCTGTATGAGAAGAGGCCTTTGCCCTGCAGTGGGACAGTAATAACCTGGTTTTATGTTTAAATAAATACTCGTATAATAAAATTATTACAAGATATAATTGCTGTAGAGGATAAAAAAATGACAAAATTTTTTTAATGTAATATGTGATTTATTAAATTGTAATATAACCCATAATCTAATAATTATCAGATTCAACTAAACAGTAAATCTTATTTCAACCAAAAAAAAAACAAGTTAGTAGGTAATTATTTTCTTACCGGCCTTAATAATCGATTCTTAATATTGTCAATGGAATGTCTAAATCGAATACTAAAAGCTTCATTAATAACATTGACAGACAAAAAAGTCAAAAATTATGCGAAAATAAAATCATTTGGCATAATTAGCATAACATTATAAATGATTATTGTGTGCAATATCGTCGACTGTAATGTTTCGGCTTCATACCCTTTTAGGACTGTATAAACCAGTTGTGGACTTTTTTCAATGGCCGCTTACGGATGCGTTCACGTTCAACCAAAAAGCTCCAAATTCAAACTTTCGAATAAAATTAAATTCTTATTTCAAAATACAAAAAGGAAATTATTAGATTTATTTAAAAAAATACAATTTTGTAAGTCTTGTGATAGCATTTAAAACGTTTTATATTTTCGTACAGGGCAACAAATAAAATGGCGACAGAACGAAAGCTCGGCAAAGCTCGGAACGCGTCGGTAACGCCGCGGGTGCAGGGGCGCGGGAGGGGCGAGCATGCGTACCGAGCCCGCAGGTCGCATTCCAGTAGTTCGGCCGACCACCGCGCGGCGCTTACGTGCCCGTCCCAGTCCGCGTCGCCCGTTCCCAATACAAAGAACACCTATGTATTGTAAAAAATCTGTGATGTATTGATTAATTTCAACTGTATCCTCACACTAATAGCCGTCTGACACAACCGTGAAGTTAAAACCAGTGTTAAAATCAACGTAAGCGTCGTTTCCAACGCCTTTTGAACGGGCCACGTCCTATGGAATTCCACATTTATCGTTGAATAGAATCTAGCGGACGGAGTAACATGGAGGGCCAAACGCGTCGCTACTGAATGGATTGATCGTGTTTTATATGTGAAATTGTGAACGTTCAGTGATGTATAGTGATTGTGGAATATAAATATGGATTGGTGTCTGTGCAGTAGTGTGTAGCCAACACCGACTTTGTAGCATCTTTATCGAATAATGCGCGTCGAATAAAGCCGTCACGATGGTATCGCTAACTTACTTCGGGCTCCGTCATACGCCATGGACCGTGCTTGTGATCATTTTCTTCATCGAAAGCGTTATGGGGAACTATGCTAAATCCTTCTACATACATTGGAACACAACAAACAGCATATTTAGAATAGATAACACTGATCACGTTTTCGATTTGAATAAAGGAAATGCTCAATTTGAATACGACCAAGTGAATATAATCTGTCCAGTGTACACACCAGGGACGTTTGAGGAGGACACAGAAAAATATATAATATATAACGTTAGCAAAGAAGAATACGATACATGTAGAATAACTAATCCGAACCCCAGAATAATTGCTATATGCGATAAACCGCACAAATTGATGTTTTTCACAATCACATTCAGACCGTTTACTCCCCAACCGGGCGGCCTAGAGTTCCTCCCTGGAAAAGACTATTATTTCATATCGACGTCCAGTAAAGATGACTTGCACAGACGTATTGGGGGTCGATGTTTGAGTCACAATATGAAATTGGTGTTCCGGGTGTGTTGCAAGCCGGAGGAGCAGTCTCCGGCGCCGCAGCCACAGCCAACCCCTCCGCCGCCACCCCCACCGCCGACGACCCCAGCGACGACCACAACGACAACAACAGTGAAGCCTGTGACTAAAAAGACGCACAAGTACGACAAGACGCCGAATGAAGTTATTAAGAGTGAGGAGTTGTCTCATTCTCGCGGGGCAGCGCTGGCTTCGTCGCTTGCTCTGGCCCTGGCAGCGTCCGCGGTGCTAGCGCCTCTGGCTCGGTGAATGTGCGCCCGGGCGGCGCGACCCCCGCGACCCGACCAGGCTGACAAACCAGGCCCCGCGACCACACAAACTCTAAACACGCTACATTTACGTCCTGACACTCTAATTTACACGTGAATTTGTGAGCAGTGTTAGACTAAAGTGGTGTACTGCATTAGTGAAGTGCCCTAAGGATTGTGGATCTTATCGAGTTGTAAGTAATCGAATGGTGTTAATTAGGGATGTGCAAAACTGAAGTTCCAATTGACAAAAGTTTAGTCTTTAAGGTACACGAAAGCCTAATTTTTATCTAAATATTATGGGCCTACCGAGTAATCGAACTATTATGTAAAGTAATTTTCATTAGAGAACTTAAAACAACTGTAGCCTACATCAGTTAAATATATTTATATATAAAGAAATGTTAACGTGTATGATAAAATTAGGTTTCTAAACCATTTAGGAATTAACGATTTTTTATATTTTTCATTATGCAAAGGATATTTGACTAAGAATTTAGGGTTCTTATGGATCAAATGCAGATATAGGAAAGCGTATATATATATAAAAATAAATAAGGTAGCTTTTTTTTTAAATATTAGTTCAAAAGACAAGTTTTTCTTTTTAATTATTTTCACAAGATAATGCATTAATTAGAATTTATTTATAATTATAAATGAAAAACTTTGGACAAGTTATGAATCTTGTCTAGAAAACTGTGATTTTGGTTTTAGTATTTTTTCTCTTTATATGCTTTTATTATGTGATATATTTACCTTCTATATATTAAAAAGTGAAGCCTTTTCACCTCATTTTCTTGACTGATATTTGCATTTCAGCTTTTTTCTTTACGATAAAAATTTTGCTCGAAGGCGCACGTTTGTATCTTTTAAGAATGGCGGTTTTTAGTCAATGCAACGTCAGAAAGTCCGCCATTTTCTCACGAAAATAGCAAAATGAAATAACAAAGACGGTAACGTGCTTTTATAGCTAAATAAATCATAATTCTGAGACCTACACCTATTCGAAAAGATGGAATTTTCAAAAAAATGTGTGAGTGCAATGAAAATTTCATTTTTTTCAAAATACGTATTAAGCACTACGGTGCCATTACAGAAACATGTAAAAACATGTGTTAACATAATAACGAAATAGTCAAATAGTTAATTGTAGTCGAAATAGACCGGTTTTCTTTTAGCCATAACTCAATAGCGACAGTTGAATATATTTTAGATAGTTTTTAAGAACAAAAACGGTTGAGTTTCAAATTGTATTGAGAAAAACACGTAAAAAAGGTAAATGTTTACGTAAAACAAAAGACGCGAGGCATTACCGTCAAGACGTGACGCAATTTTTCGTGGATCTGAGATGCAGGGCAATCTCTCTAATGACTTTACTAGGACTGTTTAAGAAATAGGTGTAAAAAAATAATAATGCTAATTGGGTATTGACACCATTACCCGTTAATTCCAAGACATAACATCTCCAAAGAAACATTTTATTTTAGCCCTGAAAACACGATTAATTTTCAATTTACTGTAATTTTTTTTGTGGCTTTAAAATCAATAAAAAGTTAGTCAATTGAGTTCGCAAATAAGTGACGTCACAGTTCGATATTGCCATACAAAATCTATGAGAGAATCGCGTTTTGACAGCCCATAAAAAGTACATCAATTGATTGGTGGTAAACTACCCAATTACAGTTCCTTAAATACATCAAAATAAATATCAACTTGCATATCCAAAGGGCTTGAGCAAAGGGGTTATTAAAATGACTCAACTCATACAAATGAAATTCGACCTATACGCCATGAGCCTATAATTCATTTTAAATGTGACACACCAAGCTATCTGTCTCAATTCTCAGAGATTTATACTCAATAAATAACTGAATTAAGTAATAAGAAAAATGGTAGTAATCATTTTTCTTAGCTGTGGTTACTACTGGCCTATTATTGTCCCACAGCTGGGCAAAGATCTCTTCTCATACACGAGCATTGATCACCACGCTTGCTCAAGGCGGATTGGCGATTTCATACCTATATTAATTACTAGCTCTGCCCGCGAGGAAAGACTATCTAATCTTGTTTTTCTATACAAACTTTGGAGTCCCGTTTCATCCTCTGAGATGAATTTTGGGAAATTCTTTCTTTTCGCATGCGTACGTCATAATAACTATCAGCGTGCCAAATTTCAGCGCAACCAGTTCAGTGGTTTGTGCTGTGTGTTAATGGATCAGTCAGTAACTGCTGCCTTTTATAATAACAAGCTGCTGTCCGCGGCTTTGCTCGCGTTAAATTCGGGTAACTTTGTTTACTCCTAGTTTTCTCCTAAGTTTTTCCATACAAAATTTGGACCCAGAATCATCCGCTAAGAAAATCTATTCTCAGCGGATGTCTACTAGATAAATAAACTACTTCTTAGCCAAATTTCATCTTTATATGTCATTCAGTTTTCGATATTCCGTGATGAGTGAGTCAGGAAGTGACCTTTCGCTTTTATGTATTTAGATATCAACCGGGCACAAAACCAGACTCCGAGGTTGCTACTGAGAAATTCCTGATGGAAAAACCCAATTTTTCCATTGGGATTACAGGCGTGATGTTATGTTGTTATATTTAGATATACTCGTAGATAAGTCTACAATTCCTCACAAAACAGTGGTAACTACAAAAAGAAATTCTTACCAGAAAACTAAAGCATCTGGCCACAACAGTTAACAAAATCTTTTATAGTCACAAAGCTAATTAAAGATAAAAAGAACGTGACACATAAAAAGGTCTGTTCTCTTTTAAAAGCAAAACGGTTTTAACATTGTCTTTGGTCATGCATTGTTTTCTAAACAACGCGAGTTTAATTTTAGACTCAGTCCATGTTTGATGGTTTATGATGTTAAGTTGTTATACACTGTTGAACCTGGTCTAAGTCAAAGTTAAATCATTTATTTCAATTAGGCAAATATAAGGCACTTTTGAAAGTCTTATACAAAAAAGGATTGAATCTAGTTGCCCCTTCCATAAGGTAGTTTTTTGTGGAGAAGAATGGGCAAGAAACTCCATACGTACTCTTTTAAAATCAAATCAGAATCATACTCGGTCTTATTTTATGTTCTACATCATCTAATATCGTCGTCAGAAGCCCGAAAGTCTGACAACCAGTCTGACCAAGGGGGTATCGTATTACCCAGTTACTGGGTTGTGGAGGTCAGATAGGCAGTCGCTCCATGTAAAATACTGGTACTCAGTTAGACTGGAAGCCGACCCAAACATAGTTGGGAAAAGGCTAGGCAGATGATGATCATCGACACTAAATCTATTATCACTGTCGCCTTTATTCTAATTTATTTTGGGGTTGGCGAAGAACTGGGTTTCTTTTTCCCTCCATAGACCTCTAAAGGCTCCGTGTAATTAACGCCAGGTGTCCACGATGAGGTACTCAAGACAAATAGATAGATTTATCAAGCTACTATTAGAGAAAACATTCATAATTCGAGTGTTTTTTCTGTTCAGCTTTCGAGACCAAAAATTGTACAAGTCACGTCTTACTGAGACCTCATTGCCTGCTATTTACGCTTAAATATGCAAAATTTGAAATCGATTTTCCATTACAATTGCGTTATCATGGTTTTCAAAGAACTGGGTGACAGTAGGCTACCAGCACTAATTGTAATGACAACTGACAAAAGTGTTATTGGATTTTTCTATCAGGAATTTCTCAGTAGCAACCTCGTAGGCTCGCCCCCTATTACATGGGCCTTCTTTTTTATATAATATTTAGGTTTGCTCTTGAATATTGTCCAGGTCAGAAGTTACATAGACAAAGTCTACGATGGAGTGCGCTTACCCAGAAGAAACCTGATCATTCTAACTTTAAAAAAATTAGAGTCAACACGTCAACTTGCGAAAGGTTATACTGATGGCAATAGGCTCGCCCCCTATTACGGGGTACTTATACATAATTGGCAAAATTTGGGTACACCTCTGCCTTACCCTTCGGAGATTACAGGCGTGATGTTATGTCATTGCTTCTTGTATAACGACCGTTGTAAATCATAAAAAGCTTATTCGCATTGCTCATAACGTCCATAAACTTCTCCTAATCAATTTAGACAGTCCAAAAACAGGGCTATAAATATAAACTACCATTGTCACCGGATATTGGCATAGATACACATCTTCTTATGTATGCATTTCACACGTTACAACCGGAAGATACGCCCCAAACATATTGACAGTTGAAACAATACGTTTTATCGCACCTCTGCCCTGGAAAAATGTGTACGCACCTAACGTATCTGCACAATGCGTCATAATATTGAAAATTTGTTTTGTCGTTCTGTGTGAGTTTCTGCAAACATAGTTCTCACATAGTCTCCTAATTCTCTGACGTTGTCATAAAGTCTTCTGACAGTTATACACCCTACGCCATGCGTCCTTTAATACAGACTTTCAAGTCTTTATTTTTCAAAATGAATGAACAGTTTTTAGTGAAACTTCTTACGCATTTTTGAAGGCTTATTTAAAAAAATGATAATAGTACATCTGTTTTTATGGGAAACTTAAAATCGGTCAAATGTAACACACAATCTTTCGAAAACGTGCTTTGATAATTTCTGTCTGTTTATTTCTCCTAATACCCAAAACAACTGGATAGATTTTGACGAGATTTTCATTGGCAGTTAGCTGATATTTTATAGAGTAACTTTAGGCTACTTTAGTTTTAGAAAAATAATTAGCGTACAAAACAAAACATCATTAATCTAAAATATAAAAGCGAAAGGTCACTCACTCACTCATCACGAAATATGGAAAACCGCTTGACGTATAAAGATGAAATTTGGCAGGGATGTAGCTTACAGTTTATAGACGTCCACTAAGGATTTTTTTTAAATTCAACCCCGAGGGGATGAAACAGAGGTCCAAAGTTAAACCTAACTTATATGAATTTAACGCGCGCGGAGCCACGGGCTAAAGCTAGAAACCCACATGTATATGTGGGCTATAAGTAGGCACATAACTAACATGGGCTAGAGCTTGGGCAATTAACATCGTTTTAAGTATTGCTCAAACCTTTAGGGAAAGAGTGAAGCTATAAATTATGGAGAACAATAGCCCCATGCTTGATTTCTTAAATATCTTTGTTAGAACTAACAGCGAGTAAGAAGTAGTTGCGATAGTTTACAGAATGATTTTAAAATCCCTTTTTTTAAAGAACTTATTTTGGAGAAGACGAATAGGGGTTCCTTTAGTGATTATTTCATGAAGCCGTAAGTCAAAGACAAATCATTTATTTCAATTTAAAGCAGGGGATTGTCTACTATGAATAATTTTCTTTTTAGAGCCTCCATTTTTTCACCTTCTCAAAAACCACCTAGTAGATGAGACAAATAGCCTCAACACAACGCTCCGATTTTTTTTTCTGGGTCTCTTACCGCCCCCTTAAGAGTATGTTTAGAGAAGGCTGATTTAAAGCCTTTTGAAAGTCATGTACAGAAAAAATAACACTGGGGAACAAAATTTGAACTTTGTCGTGCCACACGAACTTCACTCATATTTTTTACTTTGATCGATGATTGTTAGTAAAAATAAGTAACTAAAAAACAATTATTGGCCTAGAATTTTATTGATTAACGTAATTTAAAAATTTCAACAAATAATGACAGTCCGAAACAAAAAAGTTCTATTATGAATTTATAATTTAGGATTTTCAGGCAAATTTAGCTCCTGGATGGTCCCTTTTTAACGTCCAACAGTAATCGGCCGACATCCTTGGGTTCCATTTGCCCTGATAGCGCTTTTCCATCTGTGAAATGGCCTGATGGAACCTCTCCCCGTGCTCATCGCTCACAGCTCCCAAATTCTTCGGAAAAAAATCCAGATGTGAGTCTAAGAAATGAATCTTGAGTGACATGTTGCAACCCAATGCTTGATAAGCCAACAACAACTCGCTAACAAACTCTTTGTACTTCTCACTCTTATGGTTACCTAGAAAATTTGTAACAACGTTTTTAAAAGATATCCATGCTCGTTTTTCTAGATCGTTCAATTTTTCTTCAAATACTGGATCTTTTATTAACTCCCTAATTTGAGGTCCAACGAAAATACCCTCTTTTATCCTTGCGTCACTTATTTTAGGGAATTTTTCAAAAAATCCGCTCCCATTCCGATCTATCGCCTTAACAAAATTTTTAATTAGGCCTAATTTAATGTGCAATGGTGGAAGAAGAACTTTAGACGGCTCTACAAGAGGTAAATATTTCATTTCAGTGTGTTTTTTTTTTAGAATTAATACCTTTTATATCTGTAAGACAAAAATAGCAGTCCGAAACATGATCTTTTGGTTCGGTCCAAATCATGGGTACAGCAAACGGCATAGAACGGGACCCTTTCTTCCAATCACTCAAATTCTTAACGCAGGTTATGCAACAAATATGGGGAGCCCAAGATTTGTCTTGATGAGCCACGGGGAAACTCCATCACAACTTTAGTGAAATTTCGTCTTTGTTTTTTAAAAGTTAATTCTCCACAAATATAACAGAAAGAGTCAGGTTCGTTTTTACTTTACTTTCTCGGCATATTCACACAATTGCAGCAATTATAAATCACTAAATTTAAACTAATACGAAAACAATTAATTTAACGACAATTTATTCGCGATCGTTTGTTTGCGTTTATCGCCGTAGTACTGGTTATACGAATCAACACATCACAAGAAATCTAAGGCCAATCGGAATAAAACTATTGCTGTTTATTAATGAGTGTAGGTGGCAAAAACAATATTAGCCATCAGAGTTCGTGTGGCATGACTAGTGTTGACCAGTGTAATTGAATCTAATTACCCCTTCCAAAAGGCAGTTTCGTATGGAGAAGAATGGGCAAGAAACTCCAAACATACTCTTTTAAGATTTTACAATATTTGCATACAGAATCTTACAAGCATGAAAGCTAGGCTAAAATTTGTAAGCTTAACAAAGTGTTAGGATATTAAAACTAAGTATTATTCTCTTTGCATTCAACTTTGGTACTTATTTAATAGTTGCTTAAAGTTGAGTATTGTTTGACATCTATTGAATACATTTATTGACGTTTAAGCACGTCCAAACATTAAGCAACGGCTTTAAGTAAAAAGCAAATTATCGTGAAAACAAAAAAGATGCTAATAATACCAGCCTATTATTGTCCTACTGCAGTGCAAAGGCCTCTTCTCATACAGAGAAGGCACGAGCATTGATCACCACGCTTACTCATATTTAAAATAAAATTGATGTGTCTGTTTGTAACATCAAAATAACAGATTTTTACCCAATGCCTTAAAATTTAATGCTTTAATATTTTTTTCCGATTGTCTGTTTGTTCCGGCTCATCTCTGAAACGAACAGCTAAATCGTCACAAGACTCACTGGCAAATAGCTGATATTATAAGGAGTAAATTAGGCTACCAGGATTTTATTTTAGACTAGGTTTTACCCGCGAATTCGTCCGCGTTAATGTCCGCTATCGCAAAAAAAGTCGAAGTTGAATAAAAAATAGCCTATGTCCTTTATTGAGAATCAAAATTAGCCCCTACCAAATTTCATCAAAATTGGCTCAGTGGTTTAGTCGTGAAAGCGTGGCAGACAAACAGATACAGTTAATTTTGCATTTATAATATTAGTAATCGAAGGAATTACGTCATGGGAATTAGGGTTTCGCGGAAAAGATAGGTATTAAACCGTGTGATTATTTTTCTATCAATTTAAGTCTGACAAAGATAGTAAGCAAGAATACAATCCCAAACCCAGGTATACGATGCAACCACGTCTCAACTGGCGCTGAGTGGTTCTATTTTTATTTTTAACTAAACAGTTAAACGTCTACTTAGCATTTCTGGGTACAGATCGTTTGTTTAAACGTGTCTTAAGTCTATTTTCAGTATCCGAAGGGATTGCGGACGAAGCAATCTCGTTGGTATGTTTGTAATAATTCTGACATGTTGTTTTTTGTACACACCTTTTTGAAGTATTTTGGACTTGTTAAAACGTCTTCATCTTTCCTTTTTTAACTTGTCTTTTTAGAGTTCCGTAAGCAAAAGGTTAAAACTGAGCTGTAAAAGCTGGTTCAGACGGTGCGAGAAATATTTTGCAAGTTGTGGTACATTTTCGTCGATGATCGGTCACTTATGACACAAATAGTCTAAATAAGGCTTTACTTTCGTTCAACCATCTGTCACAGGGTTGTATGTTTTAAACCTTAATAGGTAGACATTTGTAATTCACAGAGAAAATATATCTATGGCGACTAAACTAACACGTATATTTCTACATAGTATTTGATAAAACAAAGTCGCTTCCCGCCGTCTGTACGCTTAGATGTTTAAAACTCCGCAACGGATTTTAATGCGGTTTTCATCAATAGATAGAGTGATTCAAGAGGAAGGTTTATGTCTACATTGCACTCATGCGAAGCTGGGCGGGGCCGCTAGTTATAAAAAAAAAATAGAACAGGGTATTTTAGGTATTTTGCTCGATCTTAATGTTAACTTCTCGATCTATGCGGTGATACGGAACGCAGTTTACTAGTTTAGGAACATATTCTCAGAAAGGGGTTCATTCTTCATTAGTCCATTAATATCTGACAAAGGTCCTTGTGTAAACAAACAGTTCATTCATCAGTACAGACCGTTAGCCGTTAAACATAAACGTTGAGGTGTATGCGACCAGGAATTATACTAGCATTCGCTCGTGACTTTACTTTCACCAGTAGCGACGTCCACTGCTGGACATAGGCCTCCCCTAAAGATAGCCACAATGACCGGTCTTGTGCTGCTCGCATCCAGCGGTTTCCCACAACCTTTGCCAGATCAGCGGTCCACCTGTTGGTGGGTTTTGCCATAATAAAAATTCGTTGAATTTTCTTACAGATCTCTAATCTTTATTAGTCTATACCATTGACGGATAACCTAGCTTCCTACTAGCGAAGAAATTGTTAGAATTGGACCAGAAGTTCCTGAGATAAGCGCGTTCAAACAAGAAACAAACTCTTTAGTTTTTTAATATTAGTAAAAATGATATAGTCGGCAACTTTGAATGTCAGACTGATAATAATTCTTATCTTAAGAGACATACAGTTAGTTATTGTAATTGAATAAATAAGTTCTTTGTTAACAATCAGCGTCGTGATGCCCCAATGGATAAAACGCACGCCTTTCATACCGCGCAAGTATCAATGTGACTTTTTCAATTCATAATATGTACCTAAGTTTATCTTGGACATCACTGACATCAGTGAAGGAAAACATCGTGAGGAAAACATGGACTTGTGATTAACTATCGACCTGGCTTCGCACAGGTGCAACGTAGATACATAAACCTTCCTCTTGAATCACTCTATCTATTGATGAAAACCGCATCAAAATCCGTTGTGTAGTTTGCAAGATCTAAGCGTATAGACGAAGGGAAGAGACTTTATTTTATGCCATGTAGAGAATATTATCATAAGTCTAAAATCGCCAATGCGGCTTAAGCAAGCGTGGTGATCAATGCTCGTGCCTTCTCTGTATAAGAGAGAGGCCCTGCATTGGGACAATAATAAGCTGGTAATATGTTTCCTTTGAAGATACCGCCTAAAATTCATTGATTAATTTAGTAGCTCAAAAACAGCGTACATACTTCGATGATATTTTAATTGTTGTTAATTATTTTCTGCAATTATAATGATAGAACTTGATAGCATCGGTAATAATTTTGTCTATTGCTTGCCAAATCGACTCCTAGCTGTACTTAATGAAATGATTACCTTTAGTCTTTAAGAAGAGGCCGCCATTTTGTTACTTACTTGCTAATTACTTGAATTACCGACAATTGAGTAATCATCAATTCTTTTTTAATTTTCTCTTTGAGCATTATCCGTACATAAAAATATAATTGAAGTGTCTGTTTGTAACGTCAAAGCAACAGCTTTTTTTCTTTAAGTAATAAATGTTTAATGCGTCGCTTAAACTAAAAAAAAACTTTTTATTTTGTCTGTTTGTTCCGGCCTAACTCCGAAATGGCTGTACCGATTTTGACTGGGCTACTTTTATTTTTGAAAGGAATTAAAACCCCGCTTATAACCAACAACCATCTGCCCGCTACTTCGTCCGTATGGGTCAAGTGTACCATAAAACATATCCTAAGACTCTTGGCAAAAATGCAGATTTTTATCAGTTAATTCTTTTCTCGTAATCAAACCAGTATTTCCAGAGATTACCACTTACAAACTGACAATTAATTTTACCTCTTTAAGAGGCAATATAAAATAACGCTACGTTTAACTCGAGTGACACCGGGAGATATGTCTAGTTTATTAATAAAAGCCCCAAAATAATAAATCGCTGTTACACCATCTTATGTCATAATAACAATAAATATATCAACTCATTATTTTTTATATTCAGTTAGCTAATTAAATTATTTAAAATATATGGGTTTAGAAATGGATTTATGACAGATATTATACGATTGTGGACATAGTTATGAAGTATTAAATATGTGTAAAAATCTGGTAGGAGAAACTATTTAAAGTACAGTCAGGAAACTAAACTATAAGTATAGAGCAAAGGCCTCTTCTCATACAGAGCAAGCGTGAACATTGATCACCATGCTTGCCCAGGATGAAGAATATTGAGAAGCAAAAAATCGTTTATTTATTACGGTTTCCAGTCTAACCAGATGCATAAAATGAGTCCTTCTGCCCAGGGTGGAAGGATTCATTTTATGATTTTTGATGGAAGGGACTGTCAGACTTTTACTGACTAAAAACCACCCTGTTCCTTCTGTAGCCCTTTGCGTTCCGGGGCCGCGGTATCTTGCTAAGACGTCCCGCGTATCCGGTAATACTCTCCGCCTTAAGAAAGAGTGGTGATCAATGCTCGCGCCTTCTCTGCAAGAGAAGAGGCTTTTGCTCTGCAGTGGGATGATAATAATAGGCTGGTATTTCCATTATTATTAATCTATTTAGTCCTACAGAATTTAAAACCTCTTTTACGGTTAGTAAGAACTTGAAATCAACACTGTAAGCCAGTATAAAGTTGATTGTACTCCTCAATGCTGTAGAAATAACCGGTTACGTAAATAACGTGGTGGATTTAAAAATAGCAGCGGCTAAATGATAGCTGGCTAGTTCATTGTCAGAATGGAATGGTTACAATATTATTCGCGTTATATTCAAATCGCCAATCCGTGTGCAAACGTGGCGATCAAAGCCTGCTCGTGTCTTCTTTGTATGAGAAGAGGCTTTTGTTTTACAGTAAGGTGTAACATAACATCACGCCTGTAATCCCCGAAGGGTTAGGCAGAGGTGTACCCATTAGTACACCCACATTCCGCCAGTTATGTTTAAGTCCTGGGGCGAGCCTATTGCCATCAACCGGGCACAAATCCAGACTCCGAGACTGCTACTGAGAAATTCCTGATGGAAAAACCCAATAACACTTTGCCCGACCTGGGAATCGAACCCAAGACTTCATGCACAGCAGTCGCGCTTGCGACCACTAGACCAATGAGGCAGTCAAAATGGGGTAAATAGGGTGGGGTGTAAATAGACTGGTATTTGTTTGCATGCATTAAAGCAGGGGTTCCAAACTTATTTTGTCTACTGCCCACTTTGAGAATAAATTATTTTCAAGCGCCCCCATTTTTTCATATACTTAAAAATTGATGAAATTACAAATCGCTCCTCAAGCCTCTACGCAGCGCCCCGATATTTTTTCTGGGTCTCTTACCGCCCCTCCTTAAGCCTGCAGCGCCCACAAGGGGGCGTTATCGCCTACTTTGGGAGGCTGGGATAAATTGTCAAGGTCTCAGTCAGTTAAAATGTTTATGATAGTTGCTAGATCCAAACTGTAGGATTATTTAGAGAAAAACTAGCAAGAAGCTCTTGGATACATTGGAATCAAAATATGAATATAAAATACTAGCTTCCTGCCGCGCCTTTTTTGACTTGGTTTTTTTACCCACGTTAAGTTACGTCTTTGTTTACTGCCTCGTTGGTCTAGTGGTCGCAAGCGCGACTGCTGTGCATGAGGTCTTGGGTTCGATTCCCAGGTCGGGCAAAGTGTTAGTGGGTTTTTCCATCAAGAATTTCTCAGTAGCAGCCTCGGAGTCTGAATTTGTGCCCGGTTGATGGCAATAGGCTCGCCCCCTATTACATGGGACTAAAAGAAACATAACTGGCGAAATGTGGGTGTACTAACCCTTCGGGAATTACAGGCGTGATGTTATGTTTGTTTACTGCTCCGCTCTCGTCAGTCGTAGCATGATGTTATATAGCCTATAGGTACTAATCCTCATGAACCTGGCTATCATAAACATAAAGATTTTTTCTAATTCGGTCGGCAGTTTCAGAGATCATCGCGTTTAAAAACTTTTCATCTTTATAATATTATAGTATAAATTCCGCAGTACTATACTTTTATCTCTCTCCTCAATTTCAGTTTGTCTAGCTTCCAGTCTACCTAAATTATCTAGATTTTACTCAACCTTAACATTAGATACTTATGTTAGTACAATATTATCTGAAGGCGTGTCGTAAGCCGCACCTATTTCAAATTGTTCAACAAAGATATTGTCCAAGATACTAGAATTACCTCCGGCATTGCTTGTTCAGTCGAAAACCGTGTTGTTGTTACTGTCAGTATCTATCTAAGCATCTGATTTAGGTGTACTTATATTTCTTAGACTCATTTCATCATTTGGAAGTAGTTTATTACTACTTACATTTATACCGCGGTTTTATTCGCTATGTCTTTGGTAACTGCTCTGCTCCTGTAGATCTTAGCGTGATGTTATATAGCTTATACTATTCCTCATGAATCTGGCTATAATATACATAAAATTGTTTCCAATCCGACTGTTAGTTTCAGTGATAAGCGTGTTTAAACAAATAAACAAAAAAAAACTACGATTTTTTATGTTAGTGTGATGTGAGTTTAATTTGGTCATATGATTTGTTTTGAAACAATTGCTTCATTCATTTTGTCATTACAGTGTCTCTATCTGGGACTTTGTTCTCGTTTTAGTTCCAAAACTATACGTTTGTAATTGAACATGGCCAAGTACCAACCTAGCCTTGGTTTTAGCAATAAATTTCATATCATACCTTGCTGCAAAACATTACAAAATAATGTTGAGAAAAAAAAACGTGTGATCGAAAAAAAAAAAACATTTAGGCCTTTTGTTGTCTCTACAGAGCATAGGCCTTCTCACAAAGAAGGTACTCGATGACTGATGTTCAAGATAAACTTAGAAAGTACTGAAAAAGTCACATTGGTACTTGTCTGTCCGGTTGCAAACCCATAACCTCGGTAACTGAAAGAAAAGGAAATTCCTTTGCTTATCCTCTAGCCTTCTATAATACGTGCCACGAAAGATAGGACTTGACACACCACACACTTTATTATTTCGTTATAAATATAATAATAACACACACAAATAACATCACGCCTGTAATCCCTGAAGGGTTAAGCAGAGGTGTACCCATTAGTACACCCACATAAATAAATATAATAATATTGTTAAAAATTTCAATTAAAATGTCATCGTTAAATCCCTGAATAGATACACAAATTATGGATAACTATTTCGTACATCCATACCTGCGCAAGCTTTCCATTACTGACGCTTGTCAAGTCTCATCTTTCGTGGCGCGTATTGTGCCAACTATGTTGGTATTAGTTTTCAATATAACCGGACGTGTATTACCACTATTTTCCATGTATCGACTGCCTATCTGACCTCTACAACCCAAATATCATTAATTTAGTTGTTATTCCCAAGAATTTCTGACAATATATGAACTGGTTTTCATTTTACGATGTCCATGGCTACTATTGGTTGTTGTACCATAAATCTTACAAGCGTTTTATCTAAAAATGTTTATGCGACTAGTCTTGTTGCAATAAAATTTAATTATTCCCCATTATTTTTTATTTCATACACTTTTTCTGTAACTGTTTGTATGTCTTGGCAAAGCTCTCTTCTCTACATTTAAATTTATATGTATGTTAATTGTTTATCAAATTTTTAAATGGCGTTTAGACTTCTCGATTGTAATTATATTTTTTTTTGCAATTTGAAATTGTTATTTGGCTGGTTCTTTCCTTTTCAATAATCATGTTGTTTTGTATCTGTAATTACTATTATATTTTGGTAAGGTTGATAAGATTCAATGGAGATAGCTCGGTCGGTGATGGATCGTTAGTTTTACGACCCATCATTAAAATAGCAACCGTTAAATCTACTACAAAACATTCTAATCCAAATGAATAAAAACTACAAGTGGAAGATAGCATACAAATGGCCGAATTAATACGGGAATAAGAAGTTCTAGGGTCATAACCAGGGCCGGACTGTCAATTTGTGGGGCCCTGAACTAACACAACTTAGGGGCCAAAACTAGGGGGCGGGCGGAATAAAACCAATTGCCATTTTGTCAAAAAACTGTTGGCTATAATCATGTAGGTATATGGTACAAATTAGGACGATAATAGTTCATTACGATACGCGTGAGATAAGTTTGTCATTACAGTTGAAGTTGAATTTGCAGTCCGAGCTGTAAGCGATGACGTAACGGAGCCACGACTAATAGTGCTATAATACTTAACATTTTTGTTCTATATTGGTGCCAGGGCCCCTATATATTCACGGGGCCCAAGGCTGCAGCCTAAAAAGCCTTTATCCAAATCCACCCCTGCTAAAAACCTAGAAAAATATTCGCCAAAGAAATACTGAAACGTAAAAGTAGACACGTACAGCTCTCTCCTAAAATGGAAAGTAATATCCATAGCCACCTCGCTGGCCAACCAGGTTGTTGACCGTAACTAGTTGAAGGAAAATAAAGAAACGATATATCTCCTCCAATATCTTCGCTTAAACTTGATCGTCGGCCATTTTTCTTATAGGCGAACAAGATAAATGCAAATGAATCTTGTACCGACGCAGACATGTCTACATATAATGATTTATCGAACGCTAGGATGTATATTTGAAAATATTTGTTCTTCTACTGATATTTTATTTGTTCTTCCTTTTGTGGGTTTTTTGTGTTAGTTTTTGTTATTCTGAGGTATTTCGATGGCCTATTGGCTAATACATAAGAGTACCTACCAATATGACTATTTCAATTCATATGTACTTTTTAAGTGTATCTTGGACATCATTGACATCGGTGAAGGAAACTTGGACCTTCACATTCACAAACTTTGTACCCCTGTTTCATCCGTTTTGGGAGTGAATTTTGGAAAATCTTCTCTTAGCGTACGTCTACTAACTATAATCTACTTCCCTGCCAAATTTCATCTTTATACGTCAAGCGGTTTTCGATATTTCGTGATGAGTGTGTTAGTGAGTGATTTGTCGCTTCTATATTTTTAGATATAGGTTTGGAAGCCAAGCCGCGTTGAGCAAGTGCGGTGATCAATGCTCGTGCCTTCTCTGTGTGAGAAGAAGCCTTTATCCTGCAGTGGGACAGTAATAGACTGATATTTTTTGTTACTGCTGTTAGCGCGTCTTTCCTTCGTCTGTTCAGTAATAATACTTATTGCTACGAGTTTTAATTTTGCGCTGATCTCATTTATTATGTTGGTCAGAATTCAATTTCAAATATCTTAGCCGTCAGCGAATGTATTATGAGTTGATCTCGCGTTGAGTTGCATTATATGTGCAATGCAGTAACTGGTTCATCTTAAATTTTTATTGCATATCTTTTCATAATACAGTCCTGTACTGAACAAAAATGAGTATACACTTAGCAAAATTGAAAAGCGACTTTTAAATAACTATTATAATATAACATCACGCAGGTAATCCCCGAAGGGTTAGGCAGAGTGTACCCATTAGTACACTGACATTTTGCCAGTTATGTTTAAGTCTCATGTTATAAGGGGTGAACCTATTGCCATCAAAAGGGCACAAATCCAGACTTCTAGTCTGCTACTATGAAATTCTTGATGTAAAAACTAAATAACACTTTGCCCGACCTAAGAATCAAATCAACGACCTCATGCTCAGCAATCGCGCTTCACAACCACTAGACCAACGCTGCAGTCATTTTACCAATGTCTGAAGGTTTCTTGACATTCAATAAATTAGGTATTAATAAGTTATACTTCAGAAAAAACGGGCTAGTATATAATATAATAAGTCAGAATGTAATATACAAACTAATAAAAGATATATTGTAAGAAATACAGAAACATTAATTACAAAATTAATATCTGTAATTATTGCCAATCGTTACTCAATACATTTAATCAAAAACCATTATTAATTACAATATATAAAGTAATTTCGTACATGTAATCATTATCTTTCATTCATACTATTATGACTGCCTCGTTGGTCTAGTGGTCGCAAGTGTGACTGCTGTGCATGAGGTCTTGGGTTCGATTCCCAGGTCGGACAAAGTGTTATTGGGTTTTTCCATCAGGAATTTCTCAGTAGCAGCCTCGGAGTCTGGATTTGTGACCGTTTGATGGCAATAGGCTCGCCCCCTATAATATGGGACTAAAAAGTGATGAGTGGCAAAATGTGGGTGTACTAATGGGTACACCTCTGCCTAACCCTTAGGGGATTACAGGCGTGATGTTATGTGTCATACTATTATGCGAAAGTAACTCTGTTTGTTTGTCTGTCTGTTACGCTTTTACGAATAAACCACTGATCCGATTTTTATAAAATTTGGTACGGGGTTAGTTTGAACCCTAAGCTAGGACATCGACGACTTCGTCTACGTTCGCGATAACCGACATTTACGCGGACGAAGTCGCAGGCAAAAGATAGTACTTAATAACTAGCTTAAACCCGTGATTTTGTCCACATCAATGTTAGTTATCTGAAGGGTTTCAGTTCTCCTTATTCAATCTGCCAATCTTTTCCCCAACTATATTGGGGTCAGTTTCCAGTCTAATCGGATGCAGCTGAATTTTACTTGGAGCGACTGCCTATCTGACCTCCACTATCCAGTTACTGGGTAATACGATACCTCTTGGTAAGACTGGTTGTCAGACTTTCGGGCTTCTGACGACCCGTAACAGCCGGGACCAACGGCTTAAAGTGCTTTGCGAGGCACGGAGGAATCTGTGTTCAGCTCCCCTTGTTATTTTTCTAAAATTTAAAATGAAAGAATTTTCAAAAACGGTTCTGTAGATCCAGTTTCAGCAACCTCACAAATTTTATCTCTTTGTTATATTATTATATAGTATAGTAATCTATACTTGAACGATGAAGAACGAACTCGGATGAAGTCCGAGCAAATGTCGGTTATCGCGGATGCAGTCGAAGTCAAAGTCTATTAAAAAGTAGCCTATGTCCTTCCCCGGGTCTTAAACTATCTCCATGCCGAATTTCATCAAAATCGAATCAGCGGTTTAAGCGTGAAGAGGTAAGATAGACAGACACACTTTCGCATTTATAATATTAGTAAGGATGAGAGTCAGTTCTGAAAATAACACTAAAATCGACAAAAAAAAAAATCAGCAAAACTTTGTTAAGCAAACCTAAAAAACACATAAAGAGATTAACAAACTAAAATACAACAATATAAAGACGAAGACATCTTATTGTTTGAAATACAAAACAAAAAACGATCTGTTATTATAAAAACAAGAAATGGCAGTAAATTATACGCAAAACTAGATGATAAATCATAGCGACGCATTAATCTTCTGAATCAAACGTCCGTTTGTTATTTTTGGAACAGCGATGTTCAAAATTTTGTTGACGCCCCCTCGGAGTTCAGTTGCTAGCAAAGACTATAGTTTTTTGTTGTAAATTCGTTCTTATTACAACCGTATTAGATGCTGCAGTGTTTACCTTAAAAGCGCTGCCGCCTGTACGGCAAAAATGACGTCTGAAGGAATTTAAAACTTGATTAGGTCGTTTTTTAATGCAAATCTAATGAAACCGAATAGATTTTTTGTTTGTTTGTTTGAACGCGTTTAACTCTGGAACTCCGAGTCGGATTGGAAAAATTATTTTTGTATATGGTAGCCTGATTCATGAGAAATAGTATAAGCTATGTAAAATCACGCTACTACCAATGGGAGCGGAGTAGTAATCAAAGACGTAACTTAATAAAGGTGGAAAAAACAAGCGTACGAAGTGGTATGATTGATATTTTGGATCAAGTAAATTATTTTTTTTGATGAAATGCGCTATTAAGTTGAGTAGAGTATGATAGATGATGTTTTAATTGTTTATTAAGGTATTCAAATACTAAGTTTTGTACGATATAATGAAAAACATCAAAAGACACGTGTCAAAAAACAGATAAAATAATGTCAGAAGCTTTTGACAACAAAGAATGTTTACACGCAACTTACACAAAAAAAAAAAACATTTTTTTTTGTTATTTCTATCGATTTGTTTGTTCCGACTAATCTCCTAAGTGGCTGCACCTATTTTGACGGAACTTTTACATGCAGATAGCTAGATAGATATATTTTAGAAAAATAATTACAGTTCCCCGCAAAAAAACACCATTGAAAACCGAAATTCGCTGATTCATCCTAAAAATATGCTAATTTAAAATATGTTTTAGAACCGAATAAACAAATAAATCATTTCAATAGTAGAGATTAAAAACAGTTATGAAGACCAAAAATTGAAACATTAATAAAAACATAAACATATTTAGATCCGCTGGATAATTTGTTCCGAAATTAACTAATAATTAAGTCTTAAAACTTAATGTAAGTATACAATTAAGATACCGATAACATCAATTGCTTGCTAAAAAGATAAAAATGATAATTATAATAAAACGCTTCTAATAAAAATGGCAATTAAAATATAAAAACTTCATTTTTTAAGAGCTTTGTTTTAAACGGCGTGTTCTCGGTTTAATTGGTTCTTATTCTTTTAATGTTTGGAACTAATTTCGCCATTGGCGTATTGTGATTAATTATTTTCTGTTCTGGAAACAATAACCTGCATAGTAATTAAAACATTGAGCACCAGAGATAATGATGGTTTAGCGATAAACCTTTAAACATTAAGAATGAAGTTTATCAGAATTTTCATAATTATAATACCAGCCTATTACTGTCACTGCCACTGCAGGGCAAAGGCCTTTTCTTATACAGAGAAGGCACGAGCATTGATCACCACGCTTGCTCAAGGCGGATTGGTAATTTAAGTGCGAGTTAGATTCGCACACGACAGCTTCCGTACTTTCGTACAATATTTAACAGTCCAAAATAAAAGCACGGTTCCTATAAGGGGATCTCTTTTAATTTTAATTTCTTACTACTATTATAAACGCGAAAGTTTTGGATGTTTGTTACTCAATCAAGCCAGAACGGCTGAATCGACCTGGATGAAATTTGGCACAGAGATAGATTATAGTCTGGAATAGCATATAGGCTACTAGCTTTTTATCCCGAAAAACTGTACGGTTACCGTGGGATAATATTATATTAACTTAGACGCGGACGAAGTCGACGGTGGAAGCTAGTTACTTCATATGTTTTATTCGTTTTTTCACTCTGTGGAAATTTTTAAGCGTCTAAGAAAACGGAATCTTAGTAACAGGGTTTCGTTTGACACTATTTTGGAACGGAACCCTAAATAAAACCCAATTGCCCATGTTATCCAAGGGCTTGTGCTTGCTATTGGTATTTTTAGAAAGCACATTTTTGTAGAAAATGTTAAAAGGACGCCATTTTTCAATTTTAACGGATATTTTCTTTAAAGAAATGAGACGATTCACCGAATACTCACATCAAAGCCAAACGATTGATGCCCCCGTCAGTTTGTCAAGAAATTATGGTGGCCAAGCTATTTTTATTTCACAATGTTACTGAGTTTCGAGTGTTTAATTCTTACGTGGATTTATTTGTTGGAATCGTTTCAAGACAAAAGGTTTATTTTTGTGGTTGATCTGGGAATTTAGGTCTTAATTCGAGAATAATACCAGCTTTATTGTCCCAGTTCAGGACAAAGGCCTGTGTAAGAAGGCACGAGCATTGATCACCACGTTTGGTCAAGGCGGATTGGCGATTTCAGACTTATATTTTATTTTAAGTCCAGGTATCCTCACGATGTTTTCCGAATTTTGAAAAATCCTTTCTTAGCGCACGACTACGTCATAATAACTATCCACGTTCCAAATTTTAGCGCAATCCGTTCAGTGGTTTGAGCTGTGTGTTGATAGATCGGTCAGAATTGGTTTACATTTATATATAGATGATATGCGATTTTCAACCTTATATACCAAATCCATCTCGATCATTTCGCAAGTATCCCAGATGATTCATACCAAATACTTTTGTATGTATCGAATTGAGTTTCACGAGTAATCCTATTCCGTTATGTGGCAAATCAATTAATATTTTATGAGTCATACAGTCTTTATGAATTCTGCAAGCTTCATCTGTACTTCTAATTCATCCAGCTAGTAAAATCTCACACAAATCAATTCACATTTTTAATCTGTATTCCGGATTATCCATTACACGACAACAATTCAAAAAACCAGGTAAGTGTGAGTTGGACTCGCACAGGAAAAGTTCCGTACCGTCATACAAAATTATCTTACTACTATCATAAATGCGATATTGGATGGATGGATGTTTGTTACAAACACGCTAGAACAGCTGAACGGATGTGGATGAAATTTAGCTCAGAGATAGATTATAATCTGGAATAGCGTATAGGCTATGTACGGTTCCCGTGGAGATAACATAGCGACTTTGACGCGGACAAAGTGATTACCATGGCGGCCATTTTGAATTTCGCCATCATGGATTTTTATAAAAAAATGATTTTAAAACCCAAACCACACAAACACACAGATAAACGAACAGCATAGGTTTAGTTATAGGGTCCCGCTACCACGGAACCCTAAAAATGGCTGGCCTTGGTTGAGTTCATTCCCAGTATGAGCGTGAAATCGTTGCGATACTCTGCTGGTATATCGTTGAGATGTCTTAGATAATAGTTTTTGCTCGATAAATGATTCTTGACGGTTATTGTGTTGATTTTAAGAAAGCTATTGACGAGAATTTGGTGTATAGGTCGATAATTTTGTTAATTTTATTATCAATTTGCGGGTGTATTCTATAAAAAACTCTCTCGGTGAAGTAAGATGGAGATCAGTTGCCGCTTAAGGGACTACGCACACTTATTCAGCTCCATTTAGCTTTTGTCCATAGAAAACAACGATTTTGTATCGCATGCGTTCAGACGCGGAAAGCTGAACGGACGCGTACGCGTCTCATACGAAATCGGCTTTTTCTATGGACAAAAGCTGAATGGAGCTGAATATGTGTGCGTAGTCCCTAATTGAGCTCTGAGCTGCTGACACTGTTTGCCGTTACCCATTGTGACGTCCCTTAAGAACTATCGAGTGCATATTTCGCCTCTTGTGTATCACGCCACGAACGCCCACCGCGCTCTTGTATCACGCAGGACTCGAGTAAGAGCTTTAGATATAGCGATTGCCATCTCGCTTCAAGTAAATTCACTAAAGGTCAATTTTGCAGAATAGCACTGCTGTTTTTTTCTCTGCTAAGTATCTTTAATTATGTTAAAAGATGGCAAGGAAAAACGTTAAAGTTATTCAAGAGAAACCTTTGAAGATTGGTCTCTCATTACCATTATCAATTAAACATTGAAAAAAAGCTTTGATGTCGAACCGACAGCATCGACAGCTGCCTAGTCTTTTTCCCAACTATATTAGGAGCGGTACCAGTCAACCCTGTCTGAATACCAGTATGTGTATATTGAGCGACTGCCTATCTGTACAGTTGATACAGTTGTCATTCTGACAGCACAAGGGTTCACGTTATAATAATACCAACATATTATTGTTCTACTGTATGAGATGTATGGCAAAAGCCCCTTCTCATACAGTGAAGGCACGAGCAATGATCACCACAATAGGGATGATGACTAAAAAATAATAATTAGTCCATCTTTTAGAACGCCAGAAAATAGTAGATACGTATTTTTTCTTTTGCTTCTAAAACTTAAAATAACAAAGTTACAGAGCGGCGAAAGTTCGCGCTACGTCATTATTTCGTAAAATTTTTACTAAAGAGTGACGTCACGAGCCCCTACTCCTGAATTTGAATGTGCTGTATCTTTGTCAATATTATTCGTATGGAAAAATAAAAAAATACGTATCGAGTATTTTTCTATAATCTAACTGACGGACTAATTAGAATCTTGTTGTTTTAACCCAGGAGGGAAAGGCAGACTTATTATGTATTAACAGACTTTCAGACTTATTAACTACTATTAATTCAGGTTTCCTCATGATATTTTCTTTCACCGATGTCAGTGATGTCCATGATAACCTTAGTATGACTTTACTTTTCTCTACAAGAATATTTATAAAAAACAAAATGCCATAAATATGACACTCTTTACATGATAGACTCCTTTAGTTTCCAGTGACAGAAAGTTTTGAAACGACAACATTGACAGTCACAACCTAACACAGAGACGGTCTATGTCAATGTTGTCACTTTGGCTCCTGCGGCAGTATTATGACGTCATTTTCAATGACATATTGTTTCGATGCGAAAAAGAGATGGGGCTATCGGTCATGTATAGCTCCGTCTTTCTCTTGCTTAAGAATAATGATGGCTTATCATTTCATAATACAACTTCAAGTAGTACTTAGATGAAATATATAAAACAGTTTTCCTCGTCAATGTGGTGTCTGCAATTTTGAAAAATGCGTACTTTTACTACATATTTATTTTTTTACTCTGTGGCGAGTGAAAAACCGGAAAAAAAACAAGTTTTTTTTTCAAAATCAGAATAGAAACTGACAATGCATTTAAAATCTCAATACAATTTGAAACTCAAAACGTGACGAACAAACATTTTTTCTTAGTAATCTCTCTAATTAGTTTTTGATTAGTTGTGCTGTGTACTTAGAAATAATAATTATTGCCTGATTATTGTTATTATAATGATGACCTCATTTGCAGAATCTCGAAAGAAAATCAGTCCGCTAGATTATAATGAAAAATAAAAACATAATTTTTATATTTAAACATTAAAATGTTTCCCAAGCAGAAACTAAAATTTTACGTCGAATTTGAGAATGGTCTAATTTTATTAGTACTTTTTAGTTTTGATCGATTCTAAATGATTTAGTTTTAGTAATGAATGTGTATTTATTTTATTTTTCCACAAATGAAAAGGGTCATAAATAAAATCTGATTAGAAATCTAGCAATGCTAGCCAATTTTACGTGCCCGTGGTATAATTTTAATGGCTAAAAGGCCATTTATCCACGTTTATCATTTTAATGGTTATTTAGGCTATATCTGTAAGTTTAATTACTATTGTTTTAATGCCTGTTTATTTGTTATAACCTTTGTGACCTCTTAATGAAAAATCAATTAAGTTTTTTTACTATCTAACTTTTCGATGAAACTAGAATTGTTTTAAACTTAAAACATTATGTGATAACAATAAAACATCGAGAGTTAAGCAAACGGTCTAAGATTTTCTTTTTTCTTAGTTACGGAAGTTTTTTATGTAACAGAAAAAGAAAGAAAAAGCTTTTCTACCATTTCAAATCTTGTGACGTAAGTTGTCAACTGATTTCTGATTGGGAAACGTTTTAAAAATAATTGATATTGTGTAAGCCTAAAATTAATTGTCTGTGACAAATTTCCTTTACGCTAATTGTTAGTTGATACTAAAAAAATATGATCGTTCTAGTAACTCAAGTTGAGAGCAACAATCCTATAACTTGTGCCTGGTTTTATCGAATTTTCGTTGAAGTTTTAAAAAGATTTTTTTCTAAAAAAAGATACAAGTTATCTTTTACTTTCTTTTCTATTTATTTTTTCTTAAAATTTAAAGCTTCAACGAAATATATTGGTAAAACGTTTGTTTGCTCAGTAAAGGTTGTACAATCTAAATGTTTTTGACCCAATTCTATATTTATAATCTTGTTTTAATCGAAAAGTGAGAGCAATGAACTATAACTAGCCGTTTTCTATTAATAAGTTTAAATAGGTGAATTAAATTTGATCGAAGACGAAAGAGAATGGATTAACGATATTATTTCTGTATTTTATGTATTTTGAAACTGTCTACTGTGTATATTACGGGAATAATTGTATAAAAAAATGAATTTATAACGTTATTTTGAAAGTAGTTCATTGCTTTTACTATTATTTCTTTTTTACTACTTTTAAATGAAATAAAGTTCCATTTTTATTAAGAAATATTCGCATTGGTGCTACTAGCGATCGCTAAAATATAGTTTTTACATTTTAATTTATTGTAATTTTTGTACTTATTTCACGTTTTATAGACTTTTTTCGATGTACTTAATTCTTTTTAACTTTTTAATTAGCGAGAAAATTTTAGAATATGAAAAGCTTCAGCTACCTCTTAACTGTTCTAAAGGTATTTTTGTAAAAAATAACTAATCTTAGTATTAGTGAAATAAGCTTAAAATCTTGAGTAACTAGATCGGTCATAGCAATTTCCTAAAAAAAAAAAACAAGATTCAAAATCCACACTTTTCCTAAAAATGGATATTAATTAATAAAATGAGTGCGTGAACCGTCACGCGATAATGGGTTCTGTAGATATTTTCGGAATAAACATTTTTCTCATCGAAAAATTTAAAAAAAAAAATCCTAATCTTTTTTGCTTGAAAAAGATAAACCTGAAATGAAATTGTATTATATTGGAGTATGTTTTTTACTTGTTCCTCTAATATCTACGGGACCCTAAATATTTGAAGATACTTAATAGGTTGTAGGACGATGGTGAAAACCGTTAGTGTATTGTACAATATATTTTGCAGCTGTATTGTTAGTTAATGCTGTAATTAATAAAAAAAATCGCGGCCATAACGACTCTGGTTTTGATTTGGAATAAAAAAAAATGTAAATTACTTGGTAAAGGCAGAGTTTTGTATTAATTTTCGTGTTAATACTTATTTTAATTAAATATTTAATTTGTAAAAAAGAATTAGGCACTAAATTTTGTAATTACATCTTTCTAAAACAATTTATTTTCCCAATTTCATTCTCAGTGTTGAAATATTAATACTTTGTTTCAAAATATTTTGTAAAAATGTTTTTCTTCTTTTTTTAAAACACAATATCTCTGCCTGAATTATGGGACGAATAGTAATAAAAGAAAATTGTTATCGAAATTGGTTTAAACTTGGCCAACAGATTTTTTCAATTGAATGTGCTGTCAAAACCACGTCGCCATATTGAAAAAAAAAAACCGCAATTATTTTTTGCGCTTTCCAGTATTTAGCTCTATGCTTTAAATTGCAATACTTTAGTACTATTGTAGAATTATTTGAGCACATTCAATTGATACGAATAATGAGAAAAGGCCTTGAATAGTGAGGCCACAGATTCGGGAACAAGGCTGTAGAAAATGGCCACGACGCGTCGAACATTCACTGGCTAGAAAGAGATAGAATATAACTTCATCTCTTTCTAACTCATGAATATTCCTGCAGTATTGCTAAGTCCAGTACACTTTGTAGATATTACGAATCGATATTATTAAATGTAGGTATTAATCACTTCTGTGAGGCGAAAAAGCACTTTTGGACTTAGAAAATGTGTTTGGGTAAATTTTAGAGTGGGTGGGTAATTTCGACGCCAATGTTTTCGAGTCGGTGGTCAAAATGAGATTTGTAAAAATAGTACTGGAGGTTCGAAAAATAAATGTACCTACTAAGTATTTGGTAATGAATAACTTGTAAATATGTTGTTTAAATAAGTGTAGTCCCTGTAGGTATTTATTTGTACGATTTCGGGCCTTTGTTGAAATCCAAAGTTTTTAATTTATTTTTCGACCAATAAATGTTGGAGAGAACTATTCTGTTTGTTTTATTTCTAACATTTAAATTTTGCGTTTGTGTGTCGAATGTGAAATGATGGTTGTTAAAATGAAAACAAAAAAATATCGACAGTTTTTTTTTTGGAGACTAAAAATTGAACTGTAGGACAGTTTCTTTAAGAAAATAAATATCAAACCTGTCATATTTACTATTTAAAAGGCACTATTGAAAAAGCTGCCCTCAGTCTTTTAAATAAAATATTTTATTATTAAGATAGAGAAAGACGATTGACAAAAGGTATTTATATGGCAGAGGTGAGTGGCAACGCCGGGAGGGGTCGCCCTAGGAAGACCTACACTGACCTTATTGGTGAGGTCCTTCAGAAAGGTCAGGTGCGGAGTACTCGTAACCGGCGTGCTTGTATGACGAGATGTATGAACCAACGTAGATGAGGCGAAAGGAGTATGTAAGGCTGATTTTACAGTCACGCTGATGCGTAGGTGTAAGCGCTGACGGCGAAGCGGTGGTCGACGCTGAGCCGTGAGCGACGCTCGCGCCGTCATACAAATTGAGCCGTCAGCGCCGACCGTCAGAGTGACTCTAAAACCAGCCTAAGGATCTTAGCAGGTGGCGTTCTGTCTTCCCATGGGAAAAAGGCGTGAGTTTATGTATGTGTAAGTATGTATTTTATTATTAAATTTGTTACAGGAAACAATACGTTATTTCTAATAACGTTTACCCACAAAACTAAAAACTGACAAAATAAAATTCTAAAGTAAAAAAAAACAAACTACAAGGACTGTATAATTCTACATTAATGCACGGTGACCAAAAAGACATGAGCACCGTGAAATGTATCATGAATCATTTATAGGGTTACAAAGTTTTGTGACACACACAGCCTTCTGCTTTTTCATACAGACAACAAAAAAGAACACAATGAAAGAATAATAATATTCCCCTGGCATTTTATCTGTGTCATACATTGATCAGGCAGAGGCCACAGTCCTTCCACGGTACTAAGTAACCAGTCCACATAAGACTATTTACGCTAGACGCCTTTCATACAAACGTTCAAGTCCTTATTTTTCGAAATCAATAAACCGATTTGAATGAAACTTCCTACACATAAGCCGAATACATAAGTCTAAAAAATTAGTTGAGAATTAGCTTTGAAAAATTGTGTTGTAGGTCAATTCGACCGAATTTAAGTTTTCAATAGAAACAGAGATATCTATGTTTGGGCTTTATAGTTAGAAAAATAACCACCATAAATCATTCAGAAATGAAAACTACAAAGTACATAAACATAACATCACGCCTGTAATCCCCCAAGAGTTAGGCAGAGATGTACCCATTAGTATACCCACATTTCGCCAGTTATGTTTTTTAGTCCCATGTAATAGGGGGTGAGCCTATTGCCATCAACCGGGCACAAATCCAGACTCCGAGGCTGCTACTGAGAAATTCTTTGATGGAAAAACCCAATAACACTTTGCCCGACCTGGGAATCGAACCCAAGACCTCATGCATAGAAGTCGCGCTTGCGACCACTAGACCAACGAGGCAGTCAACTACAAAGTACCTAAATAGGTAACTGATTTTATTCAAAACAAACCATTCACCGGCCGCACGTAAGACGTCGACGGCCGCGGCTTGCCGACCACTGTAGTAGATGATTTTAAATACCCAGACGCAAACCCGCTACACTTTTCCTAACCTTTTCCTATCATTCGAAGGACCAACGGCTTCATGTGCTTTCCGAGGCACGGGCGTGTCACACCACCGACTTCTGTACTCCGGGCTTCTATGCTACTGGTAATTTGTAACGGTAAAACTCATTATCAATTTTCCCGATCTGATAATTGAATCCAGGACTACACATTCAACAGTGGCGCCTGCGACTACTACACCAACGAGGCAGTTCTGCCAACCAAATCTATGCTAATAATCTGACAGTATTGGTTTGGTGTTATTAAAAAATCTTAATAAATATAAATTACGTGTCACGTTGTTTGTCTGGGATGGACTCCTAAACTACTCAACCATTTTTATGAATGGCTTACTGTGTAATTTGGTCAAACTTAAAAGATAGGATAGTTTTTATCTCCATTATTGACCTCAATATCTTTACTTACTTCAAGCCACAGCAACGCGTGGCCGAGTCAGCTAGTGAATTATAAAGCTGAAAAGGTTGTTTGTTTTTTTTGTTTGTATATATAGATCTAGTAACTAGACTTTGACTTTGACTTTAAGAATATTTTATACAATCGATCTCAATCAAAACCAGCTGCAACCACAGAAACAAGCGATTACAAAGTAACAAGCATTAGAAAGTGTTGCCAATCCGTTTGTGTCGGTTACCATTGTGCAACTGCAGTAATCATTGTACCTTGGACGGTCAGGGTGACGCTGATTGCAAAGAGAAAGGGTGCACGGTACAGAAAAGTTGGACATTTCTGCTTAGATCCTGTCCACATAACATAACATCACGCCTGTAATCCCCGAAGTGTTAGGCAGAGGTGTATAATACGTGCCATGAAATATGAGACTTGACACACCACACAAACTTTATTATTTCGGAATAAATATTAGAATATTGTTAAGAATTTTAATCTAAATGTGATGGGAAAATCCCTGAATAGCATAACATAACATAATCACGCCTGTGACCTCCAAAGGGGTAGGCAGAGGTGTACCCATTAGTACACCAGTTGTCCCAAGATATTTATTTATTATTTATTTCGCCAGTTCTGTTTTTAGTCCCATGTAATAGGGGGCAAGCATATTGCCATCAACCGGGCACAAATCCAGACTCCGAGGCTGCTACTGAGAAATTACTGGTGGAAAAAACCCAATAACACTTTGCCCGACCTGGGAATCGAACCCAAGGCCTCACGCACAGCAGTAGCGCTTGCGACCACTAGACCAACGAGGCAGTCAGTCAAATCCCTAAATAGATACACAAATTATGGATAGTACCTATATTGTGCATCCATACTTGCGCAAGCTCCCCATTTCTCATGCCTATTTCCCATGAGCAGGCAGAAACCACAGAACGCTACCTGCTACGATCCTTACATATTCCTTTCGCCTCCTCCACGTTCATATATGCACGCCGGTTACGAGTACCTACTGCGCACCTGACCATTCTGAAGGACCTCACCAATAAGGTCAGTGTAAGTCTTCCTAGGGCGACCCCTCCCTGCGTTGCCACTCACCTCTGCTATATAAATAACTTTTGTTAATCGTCTTTCACTCATCCTCTCAACATGACCGAATCATCTGAGCATACCCTTTTCTATCTTTGTCACTACTGCAAGCGATGTCAATAAAAACTGCTTTAACATAAATTGCTCGCCATGCTCATGAGATCTCATTACCCTACGCCGATTCTTATAACTAGTAATTATTGCACCTAATAAATTTAATCTTTTTCTTTCGTTCTGAACGTGACATGGAGATTCTGCATACCCTTTGGTAGTCTACATGATCATTAAAGTCAGTTAGCAAGAAAAAATAATAATCATCATCAAATTAACAATATCCTTCTTTGAAAGTCTTTTAAAAAGAGGAGCTTGAACTGGTTTTCCGGTAACGAGCTTAGACGAGTCAAATGTGGATCTGGGTCTGTTATTTCTGCTGGAGTACAGATCTAATACTGTTATGGTCATGTCTCAAAATAAGTGTTCCGATATTACCATATCTTTCATAAAATTATGATAGATATATATTATTCAAAATTTTTTGTTAAAAAATTCCAACTATTAGCTGCCAGCACGCCGCCCGCGAGCCATCACCTTTTTCATCTCCTCATCTATGATATCATTATATTGTATTGTCATACAAATTGCACATTTACATAAAATTGCAGCTCAATCGAACATCGGGAAGTTAGTCAAATTTAATTTGAACGATTTGATTTGCCACAGACTCCGGGACAGGTAAAAAAAAGTAATTAAAAGCAAGTAATGACATTTACAATATTAATAGACCTGATAAAAAAAAAACAACCAGAATAAAATATAAAAAAATCATCCGCATCGCCGTCAACAGGAAATGTGCCCAAAAGACTGGCCGCATTGCCACGCTAGATGGCAATGCTTAGCCTCTGGCCAAGGTAATAACCAGCCCTTGGGTCACGGGAAGTGTCAACCAACCTTTAGACAACTCCTTGAAAAGGCCATGGGCACACGAACACCACGTCCCGAGGGTTAACATTTAATTAATTTATTTATCAGATGGAGGACCAACAGCTGGACATAAAGTGAATACAGAAGTAAAATAGGTTACATAAAAATAGTAATTATAATTATTGTTAAATTTTTATTTATTCTATTCAATAACATTTTTTTTAATAAATAACAAGCTTGTAAAAAAGCTACGACAAAATTACAAATTGCATTTCCACATTTATTTAATCTAAGTAACAGTTGCATTTTCGAACCGTAAAGGATTTGAAGTAAAAAAGTTAATAGTTTTGCATGCATTTAACGAGAACTGAACGTTCAATTGTCACTGTGTTTTACTCAATTACTAAGTACTTAGTTGATTTTAGTTTTTTTTGATAGTGCTATAGAAATGTTAAGCTGTTGATCCCGGTCATACGTGAATCTTTGACAGTCGTTACGGGTCGTCAGAAGCCCGAAAGTCTGACAATCAGTTTTACCAAGGAGTATCGTATTACCTAGGTATTGAGTGGTGGAGGTCAGTTAGGTAGTCGCTCCATGTAAAGTACTGGTATTCAGCTGCATCTCGTTAGACTGGAAACCGACTCTAACATAGTTGGGAAAGGCTAGGCAGAATGATTGGTAGTGCAATAGATTTGTTTTCTGTTTAGTTAATCGTATTATCTACTGCTGTATTATCTACTAGAGCGAGCAACTACGAGCAACTAGCTTCAACTTTCTGACTAACTGACCGACTCCTGGACAATTTAAAAGTGCCTGTAATTTTGGTTTAATTGAAATGAATGTTTTGACTTTGACTTTATTGAAATTTTTAATGCCATTTAGTTCCTTTTTTAATTCTGATTGTTTTTTTTTTTCTTTTTATAATTTCTGTCTGTAAATATTATACCGATCATTATATCAAATAAAATTTTAGTTTTAATTTAATTTTAACTCAGCGTGAGTTTTAGCTCGTGCCGATACGAGAAAAATATTCGTATTTATATATTTTATTACTCGTGTCAAGTTTCATATAATTCTATATTAAAAAGAGGTTAAACTATTTGTTTGTAAGAGTTTTTATCTGGTCTAATTACAAGAAATCTTTTACTGATTAAAAACCAACCCTTTTAAATTTTCTTTTTCATGCAAACAAAAGCTAGTCTAAACTAGTAATAAAAGGAGAAAATATTTGTATTGTATAGGTATAATAGTTTGAAAGAAATTTTAACCGTTTTTTTTTATTCTTTCTCTTATGGAAAGCTAGATTATCAGCGAGTAAAGTAAAAAATTGGCATCAGATCAGTAAAGAAAATCTACTCAGGCGAATTCGCTGGCAAAGGCTTAACTTCTAAATCAGAAGCAATCGTTACTGACTAACTGATCTATCAACACACAGCTCAAACCACTAAACAGTTTGAGCTGAAATTTGGCACGCAGATAGTGATTAGACATAGGCATGTGCTAAGAAATTACCCCTTGAGGGGATAAAACTGGCTTGCAGACGGCGAGTGATGGGTAGCTCGCCATCCGATCAAGGATCAGGCCTGGGTCGACGGCGCGTTTTGTTCCACGCGCGCCTCAAAGAGCTGTCAGCACAGGGACGGGGCCCCCAACGGGGCCAAACGCCTGCCGGGGTCCCGGGACGTCTTAACAGGATACCGTGGCCCCAGTACGTAACGGGCAACAGAAGGGTGGTTTTTTACTCAGTAAAACTCTGACAGTCCCTTCCGCCCAGGGTAAAAGGACTCATTTGATGATTCTTGCTACCCTAAAAAATGGGGTGAAACGGGGGTCTAAAGTTTGTATGGAAAAACAAGATCGTCAATAACCGACATTTACGCGGACGAAGTAGCGGGCAGAAACTAGTAGTTATATTGGTTCCGTATTTTTTTTTTCAAATGGTTTCGTATTACCTGCTACCTCAGAATGATATTAGGAAACATTTACATTAATTTAATATACTTAGGTACTAATCTGGTACATAAAGAACTTGATAGCGATCAGCTGTTTATCAAATCGTTCGAAATAGTCTATGGCAGGGATCGCCAACCTCGCGGCTTTTAGTCGACTCGATCCCAGATGCAAGCTCACACTAACTTAAAAAGTTACTAAAAAAATAATCTTCAATTTAGTTGTATTTCGATGACTGGCTGAAGGAAGAGAGGGATGCCGCCCCCTCACCCTTCTTAGCATTTTCCAAAATTAAATATATCGTGGGAAGTGTTCTTTAAATGAGCTTTTTGTAAAGATTTCAAACACTAACGACAAGTAATATTGGACTAAAAAGTGAAAAATAGTATAAAACTTTTTTACAAAAAAAAGACAAACGCCTTCATAAACTACGAAGTGAAAAATAACTTAGTTTTGGAAGTCGGGAGCAGTGACTAAATAACAACAAACGATACAAAATCCGCTGACTTTTAAAACTAAAGATATTTTACAAGCTTTTATTTAGCTTGCACTGTTCGTATGTATGTATGTCGTCCTTTCAAAATTTGCAAAGCAGTTTTCGACCATTTGTTGGTATTCGATTGAGGTGAAATTTTGCATACACTTTTAGTTATGATGACAATACAATGTCCAATACTTAAATCATTTTAAAATAAAGCTTGCTTTCAAAAATATGGTTATCTTAAGATTTTTTGAATTTAAGTTAGAATTTAAAATAAAAGTCTGTTTTTTTAGGTTGTCTACTCCTGGTCTATAGAAACTGGTTTTTAAATTGCTTGTCTATGTTCTAGCTTAATAAGGAATATAGAGTTATTAATTTAATGTAATTGGCTTTGACATATTTTTCTTTAAGTGTCATTATTATTAATTTTAACCCGTAAATAGTCACGTAGAATTAATTACCATACAATAAAGAAAAAATCTATTCTATTCTATTATGAATGCGAGAGTTTGTGAGAATGAATGAATAGAAAGATGAATGGATGAATGGATGTTTGTTATGTTATGATGCAAGTTTAAATCTGGTAAGTAGGTATAGCACAGTATTAGTCCACATAACATAACATCACGCCTGTAATCCCCGAAGGTTAGGCTGAGGTGTACGAATTAGTACACCCACATTTCGCCAGTTATGTTTAAGTCCTATGTAATAGGAGGCAAGCCTTTTGCCATAAACCGGGCACTAATCCAGACTCCGAGGCTTTTTTTTTGAGGTAGTATTAATCATCAAATGAGTCCTTCAGCCCTGGGTGGGGCGGAAGGGACTGTCAGACTTTTACTGACTAAAAAACCACCCAGTTCCTTCTATTGCCCTTTACGTTCCGGGGCCACGGTATCCTGTTAAGACGTCCCGCAAACCAGGCAGGCTTTTGGACCCGTTGGGGCCCCGTCTCTGTGCTGACAGCTCCTTGTGGCGCGCGCGAACAGAACTCGAGTATGCTACTGAGAAATTCCTGATCAAAAATAACAGAAAATTAATTAAGATAAAATCATGAACAACCCACATAGATAATAATCTAAATTAAAAAAATATAATTTTCACCACAGATGTCACAAAAACGTAAGATGAATAAAATATCGTTATCCTTTTCAATATATTATCTATTTAAATACATATATTTTTTGCTATATTTCTAAATATATTAAAATAACATTAGTAATAAATAAAATAGTTAATTATCATTATTTTGAATAAGACCGGTTATCTAAGTCGCTTTGCACACGGAGCAACTTAAGTTGAGGCAACTATCAACTCTTTAAAAGTTTCCTGTAAAAGTTGATATTTGCTATAACATTTACGGTTGCTGCAACTTTATGGCAATCTGTGAGCAACTTTTATAGCCGAGTTGCTCAATCTACGCAGCGATCAGCGTTAATGGTATAATATTTAACAGTTGCTAGTTGCGGTAATTAGGAACTAACTTAGTCATCGATTGCAGCAACTGAAAACTGTTGACGATTGCCGCAACTCGAAGCTCGAGTTGCTATGCGTGCGCAGTCCAATTGAAATATATGTAAACAGATAGTCGCCAATTGCTGCAATAGTTGCTGTGTGCAAAGCGCCTAAAATGTCTATGCGCAAAAAAAAATATTTAAAAATGTTGTCGAACATCAATTTGTGTTGGGACATCACTACCTAAGAATTTTGCCTGTGGTAATAATATATTATTATGGTTTTTTCATGGAAATAATTTATACTATAATATCTATTAGATTGTTTACGAAAAAAAAACATAGTAAATTTTTTTTGTTAAAAAAAAATTGAAGAAAATAGTTAATTAGGTAATTTATCAATGTTTAGTTGTTAACTCAGAAATAATAAATTAGAAGTATTTTTTTTAGGGTCCTGTATCCAAAGGGTGTTCACGGGACTCTATTACTAAGACTCCACCGTCCGTCCGTAAGTCAGTGGGCTGTATCTCATGAACCGTAACAGCTAGAGTGTTGAAATTTATACGAAATGTGTATTTCTATTGCCGCTATACCAACAAATAATGGGAGGCAGTGTTAGATGCATCAAAAACCCATATTGGGACTTATCCGGTATCGAATACGCAAGGCGGGCACCCTCACAACTCAGTCATTACGACACAATTATAAACACTAAAAAACAAACAAACTAAAATAATTAGTTATATTAACGTAACTAACTAGCTTATACCTGCTACTTTGTCCACATTATTTTATGTTATCGCGGCACAGGCGATACTTATCAGTAAAATTCACCATTGCAGATAAAGCCTAAGTTAAGAAAGTAAGCTTTAATTACTACGTATGAAATCAGCTATCCGCTAGTGGAAGTCCTGTCAAAATTGGTTCAGCCGTTTCGGAGGTTAGCAGGAACAAACAAGCAGAAAATTAAAAAATAATGTTTTTTTTTGTTTAACTGTTATCTTGACATTACAAACAGAAACTACATTTTTTTTAGTTGTATGTATGGATGTATGGATGAAGTTTCCCAGGCGGAGAACGTTTGATGTCGCGTGTGGGTTTGTTTCATTATTTCTATCTAATTACGAATATTTTATTGTTTTCTATTAATACTTGATAATGAAATGGCTGTTATTAGGAATGCGTGGGATGCCCCAATACCCGGCATAGCTTGAAGTAGCTTTGTAGGTTAAATTTACGACTTGGTTGTTGCGCTGCGTGTCGCGGGTTTGATTCCCGCACGGAGCAAGTTTTTTTCTGTAATTTCTGCCTACCCCCATGGGAAAAAGGCGTGAGTTTTTGTATGGCCGAAAAAAGAAAGAAAAACTGAAATTCACGCGAAAATGACTCACATGACACACAAAAAATGGGATACAAAAGAAGAAAAATGGCAAGATCTGTTTGCGTGTCTGGCTATTTGTGTATCCGAGTTTGTTATATTTTAAACGCTCTCACGATTTAGAAGGAATATAAAAATGCAACTACTACGATCTATTGGCCCGTAGAGCCCAAGATTGGTGTCCCGGAACGACAAGACGGGGACGAGGCAGACCAAGAAGGAGATGGCGGGACGACTTGGTGGACTTCCTTGAGAATTGGCAAGACGAAGCGCAAAGTCGCGATACATGGAAGAAATGTAGGGAGGCCTTTGCCCCGCAGTGGGACAGTACAAACTAGTTATGATAATAATAATGAAAAAGTATTAAAGTTTGAAAGTCTAATGAAAAAACATAAAAAAGACTACAAACAAAAAATGTGAATCAAAATATTGTGTTGAAAACTAAAAAAAAAAAGCGAGTGGTTAGATCCAAACTGATCGTGTTTAGGGATCTAAAGTGACGAACATACTTACAAAGAGTGTCGTGCCCAAATACACTACAGTCTTTGTTAAATGCGGTTAAAAATCCGCATTTTTTCTTAAATATGTTTGCTCTTGGCTCTAGTCTAGGTCAGAGGTGACAGAGACAAAGTCTACGATGGAGTCAGCTTACCCAGAAGACGTCTTTAACAAAAATATTTACTTCAATAAATAAACATCCGGTATGACAATGATCACCCATCGAGTTCCATACCTTAGAAACATTAACTTAACCTCAATAAAACATTAACAAAAGCACCTATATTTGTTCTTACTAAGTGACCACGTCAAGTTCCCAGGCGGTCTGTTTGATGACGTATGCGCATGTAACATTATTTTGAACAAATAATCAATATTTGAGAGGATATCGGTCCGGTTCGGACACGCGTCGGTATGGTGGTTCTTCCGTTAATGTCGGAGATTTCGATACTTATTTAAAAAATGAGTATTAATTTTAGAATATTTCTTACCTTGTGGTTCTCACCCTGCTTTGCTCCTGTGGGTCGTAGCGTGATGTTATAAATGGTCGTGCCTTCTCTGTGCAAGAAGAAACCTTTGCCCTGCATAGGGAAAATAAAAGGCTTGTATTATTTGAAGCTTAATATTATTTATGTCTACCTCTATTTTCTTATTTCTTTAATAATTTGAAATAAGAAAATAGAGATAGTAGAAAAAAGATTTGAATTTGACTTTAACACAGACGATGTAAGTCGCTTTCTTAAACTCAGCGACAAAATGATTAATTCGAATTCAAAAGTCAATTGCTACAAACAAAAAAAAAACTTTTGTTTTAAAATAGTCAAAGTCAAAGTCATTTATTTCAATTAGACCGTTTACAGGCACTTTTGAATTGTATACTGATGATTCGTGTACCTACCTCCTTGAATTTTACGAGAATGCAAAACTTCTTCAATGTGTAGGCAGTAAGGTCTTACGACCCCACACACCCTAGTGTCAGAGTTTCTAAACCGCCTCAAGGGCCTCTAACATGGTTTGAGTAAGACAGTAAATCTAGCTTTCCTCACGATGTTTTCCTTCACCGATGTCCAAGATACAAAAATGTACCTTGTTTACGGAAATCAAGCGTCTAACACACCGTCATTACCGCGCATTACTCTTGCATTGCATGACACATCCATACAGTCACATACCTGTTCACAGAAACAACATGGAGACGTTCATTGTTACACGTTGCATGCTGAGCTCAGGTATTTAGGTCTCAACCTCATCTTGATTTGCAAAGATTGTATAACAAAAAAATTATGGGTCCTTTAGAGCAAAAAACCAGACTATATGCTTCACGCTCTAGGATGGTGCGGGTGACATTTGTTAAACTGTTGCGTTTCACTCTTGAACGTTACGGCGATTTACAATCATGATTGAATATTTCAACTGCACACTAATATCATAGTTGTAAAATACGAAATCATAAGTGAATAAATATCTAGTAAATTAAATAATATCACTGACCTAGTTATGCGATTCTGACATCCTTAGATGAATTACTGACATGTGTCACCCGCACCATCATAGAACGTAGGGTATATACTGATAATTTAGTCCCGATTGACAATTAAGCGATGTTAAGTGTGTTGTGTTGCTTTCTTAAGTTTATCTTGGACATCAATGGCATCGGTGAAGGAGGACATCGTGAGGAAACCTGGACTTACTGTTCCACTTAAACCATGTCAGAGGCCCTTGAGGCGGGTTAGAAACTCTGACACTAGGGTGTGTAAGGTCGTAAGGCCTTACGACCCACACGATAAGAAGAAGAAGCGATGTTATAAAGAGTAATTTATGCTACTTTTGTTATATTAAAAGAATTATGGTTCTGCGCAAAATAAAAACCCGATATTGGTGTCGATTCTATTATACACAAACAAAACATTTAGACTGTTTCTTTCTTTCTCCAATTGAACTAGAAAGGGACAGATGTAAATAAAAGCTGTCAAAAGTCAATCTGACACATCAACACAATTATACTTGACATATTAAAACGTATAGATTAAAAATATGGAGAAGTTAAAGATGGCGAAACTAATGTGACATCTCTAACTTAGTTCGTAAGTGTCACCGTCCTTTTCTATAGCTGTATGTCAGTAAGAGATGCCAAATCTCTTAGTCTAGTTTGTGAACAAGGGAATCAGCACCATTCACGCGAACGATCAACGAAGTCGCGGGTAAAGCTAGTCGTTTTTAAAGTTAAAAGCCGTAACAAGTTAGAACTCAGATCCCCAGGACCAATTATCATTACGGAAAGAAAAACATTCTACTTGTATGAAGGAGCGGTGTTATGCAATAAACTGCGCTGCAGCGGTGTTTTGCAGAAGTGTGGCGGATCAACGGGCACGGATTCTCCAATCACCGGTATCGCTTCCCGAAGCCTGCAACAGTCTGAAAAGACTGCTGGCCTTCTGGGAGGACCTGGGATGGTTGGAGTGACTCCTCGAGGATATTTTTCACACGTACAATGGCCCAATAAAGGGGCTAAGTGCGGAAACAGCCCAGCTAAACTAACTAACTAACTAACTATGCAATAAACTGCCAGATGAAATGACTAATGTGAAAAGCACAAATATCGTTTAAAAAATGTTATAAACTTATGTTGCCATAATTTAGTAGGTAATTTAATTTTCTCTATCTATACTTAATTTTTCTAGACCCCGATATATAATAATAATAATAATATGTTTATTTAAAGGAATCTTAGGCATACATTACAGTTATTTTAACAGGCTAATTTAAGTTAGATTAAGTTGTGAAGTCATCTGTATCCGAACTAGGCAAAGCCTGTATTTCGAATATCAGCGCCAACCCCCTCGAGTATTTTACATGTGTAGTAGCCGTTACATAATTTAACTATAATTTGTATCTTTTGGATATCAAAATAAAAACTTACAAAACAATCGATCTACTTAAGGAAAGATAAAAAAATTAAAATAATAAAATGTATATGTGTACTACATAGAAAGAGAAAAAGAAAAAAAAGAAAAATTGTATAGTGTTTGTGTGTATGTAGTGATATGTATAAAATATATATATTATATGAGATTATATAATATATAAAAGATACATATAGAAATATTTATTTAAACCGAAAACAAAAAGTGACAAACACATATTACTCATCATGTACTTTCCACTTCATTTATGTGACATACACGTCTGTGGTTTAAGTATAACCGCTCTACATACTTTAAACCTAACTAATTTATATTCATAGTTAGTTGACTAATAATGTTAAACAATATTAGTCATCACTGAGACATAGTTTTAGTATTTCTCATTGTTTAGTTAGTCGTCAATAACAATACTTTAGCGGTCGGTACATTGTTAAACAAACAGCTGTCATTGGTACGGTTAACAATGAAATTATTTTGCTAAGACTATGACAGTGAGGGAAGAGGGAGTGCACCTGTGTTTGTGCACACACTTGTGCACTATTATATCTCATGCATCCTATTTACCTTTAAGATTGCCTTTTATTTAACCACTTAAGGCCTGTAGGCCTACTACGATCTAATTAAAAACGATTCAAAAGTAAGACATTTCAGATTAGGTTCTTAAGCTGCATCACTCAAATTCGCAACAAGAGGTCCAATTCGCTCAGCGGCATTTGTATCGTTAAAACAGTTAGTTTAGAGAAATAGTAACTTAAATGAATTGACAGTTGAGCGTTTGAGTTGAGCTGCTATAAGGCGCTATGCGCACAGAGCAACTATTGCAGCAACTGGCAACTGGCAACCACATACATATTCATAACTCTCCTGGTCACATGTGTTTCATCCCTCCTCTCCACATGTCCATACCAAGACAAACGATTTCAACTTTTCTGTCACTGGCGCCACTTTCAGACTTCCTCTTATGTCCTCTCCTTTACAATACCTACGTTATAATATTAGGCACTATACCACAGATCAGAGTATCTGGCCATATATTTCTTCATGAATTTCCTCACTCCGTCACAGCTACTTAAAATTTTGCTCACCTCCCTAAATCTTTATAGCTTGATACACCAAATAAAACCATTGACCCGCACTTATGAACATTACGACGGAAAAATAAACGTAATAATAAGTAAAATACGCCGTTTTATGACTGAAGACATGATGCCATAAAAGTAATACATATAGGTATAAAATATGGTGTGTATTGTATACTGAGTAATAAATCTGTTAATAGATATTTGTGCTATTGTAAAGCTTTGACGCCAGTAATATCAAAGTTAAACTTCTGACATACGTAAAGGAAAACATCGTGAGGAAACCTGAACTTGTATATTCCTCACACTCTAGGATGGTGTCAAAGTCAAATCATTTATTTCAATTAGGCCAATAAGGCACTTTTGAACGTCATACACAAAACAAAATAGAATTGAATCTAGTTGCCCCTTCCAAAAGGTAGTTTTGTATGGAGAAGAATGGGCAAGAAACTCCATACGTACTCTTTTAAAATCAATGTTTACAACATTTGTTTACAGAATCATACACGACATGGCACGTGAAAGCAATGTATGTACCCTATAAAAAAAACTAATTAATCATAATAATTAAAAGGTACAAATTAAGAATTTAAAAGTTAAAAAATGTTCAAATTTACATAGTTTTCACGTGTTTACAAATATTGGAACTACAGACGACCACTCTTAACATCTCAACCAACATGAAATAGTGTGTGAGTCCGCGCAATCTATAACACACTTCAAAATGAATAATCAAAAATAAAACAAAATTAAGTATTAAGAAAAATGAAAAAAAGAAACATTAATAACCAGTTTGATTTTGTCTAGAATGTGTCATTGTCCCATGGAGCAGGACCAGCATTTTTCCAGCATGGTGCCGGTGACATTCGTCAAACTGTTGCTTTTCACTCTTGAACGTTACGGCGATTTACAATCATGATTGAATATTTTAACTGCACACTAATATTATAGACGTAACATACGGAATTAGTAAGAAGTAAGTAAATAACTAAAAAATTAAATTATGTCACTGACCTAGCTATGCGGTTCTGACATCCATAGATGAATTGCTGACATGTGTCACCCGCACCAGCATAGAACGTATGGAATATATAATTAATATAAGTCTGAAATCGCCAATCTATCTTGAGCAAGCATGGTGATCAATGCTCGTGCCTTCTCTGTATGAGAAGAGGTCTTTGCCCTGCAGTGGGACGGTATAATGCGTGGTAGCATGATGTATCTACACCAATATTATAAAGAGGAAAAATTTGTATTTTTGTTTGTTTGTTTGTAATGGATAAACTCAAAAACTACTGGACCGATTTTAAAAATTCTTTCACTATTAGAAAGCTACATTATCTGCGATTAACATAGGCTATATTTTATTTTATTTTTGCGTTAACCAAGTCGCGGGCTAAAACTAGTAATCTCTATTTTGAATATGATAGTTAGATTCATGAGGAATAGTGTAATCTATATATCATATCATCATGCTATGAGCTACGACAACGGAGCAGTAACCAAAGACGAGACGAAGTCACGGATAAATGCAAAAATTTGGATGGATGGATGTTTGCTACTCAATTACGCCAGAACGGGTGAATAGATCTAGATGAAAATTGGGATAGAATAGAATAGAATAGAATTTATTTTATCCATCTATCATTTAATTAATATATACATTATTTACAAGCTTAATAATAAAAATAAAATAAAAAACAACCAGAATAAAAAAAAAAGAGAAACTAAAGTTAAATGGCATCAAAAAATTCATCCGCATCGCTGTCCACTGGAAATGTGCCCAAAAGACTGGCCGCATTGCCACGTTGGATGGCAATGCTTAACCTCTGGCCAAGGTAAAAACCAGCCCTTGGGTCACGGGAAGAATCAACCAATCGTTTGGCCAACTCCTTGAAAAGGCCATGGGCACACGGACTTCATCTTAGATACAGTAGGTACACTAGAAGTAAACATAAAATCTTTGTTATAACTAAAGTACTTACATAGTTTTTTAAGTTTTTTATGCACACTCACGAAGTTTATAAGGTAGGTACACTCACACAAATACACAGTAAAATCCAAACTTAGATAACGATTAATAAGTTTAACAGTGTCATTGCAACTGAGAAAAACTTGCTTAATTTATAATAACATTTAACGAATGATAAGTGTCCATTGACGGGATACGTGAATAAAGTCACGCCTGTAATCCCCGAAGGGTTAGGCAGGGTTAGGCAGTACACCTACATTTCGCCAGTTATGTTTAAGTCCCATGTCATAGGGGCGAGCCTATTGCCATCAACCGGGCACAAATCCAGACTCCGAGGCTGCTACTGAGAAATTCCTGGTGGAAAAACCCAGTAACACTTTGCTTGACCTGGGAATCGAACCCAAGACCTCATGCTCAGCAGTCGCGCTTTGCGACCAGTAGACCAACGAGGCAGTCAAGTTCTTTACCATCCGTGATAATTCGTGCGTGTTGTTCTGTGTTAGTCTGGAATAGCACATAGGCTATACATATGTACAAATAATATATCAACTTATACGCAGTCGAATCCCGGACTAGTCCATACTAATATTATAAATGCGAAAGTGTGTCTGTCTGTTACCTCTTCACGTTTAAACCGCTGCACCGATTTAGGTGAAATTTTGTATAGAGATAGTTTCAGATCCGGGGAAGGACATGGAATAGTTTTTATACTGGAACTCACCCCCTAAGGCTGTGAAAAGGGGGGTGCAAGTTTGTATGCAAGTACGATATAAAGAAGTTCCACGCGGACGAGTAGCTAGTATAACAATAAAGCCAAATAAACACGAAAGAGACGTATTAAAACAGTCACAATAACACATAGAAAACTACATCGAACTGTGGACTGACAATCAATTTTCATGCCATAATTACTGCCAGCCATAACGGACGCCTGTCAACAAAATTGTGAGAAGAAACAACCTAAATGGGCCATCGTGAACGAAACTCGGTACACCACAGATAATTCGAGAGACAAACCAATAAAAAAAAAACACCGTTCGTGCATTCCCAAAAATTCAATTTAAGAAATTAGTCAATTCGTGACCACTATCAAACGGCGGAACACATTCTGTCCAATCAGTGGCCCGTGACGTAGTTCTTTTTTTGAAATTCGAAAATCGAACGCGACCCGTCACGATGTCAGATTCACACGGGTCAGACGTCATAGGTTCATTGTCACGAACGGACGAAAGAGGTTGAATGGTATTGTCTAAAACATTTTTTTTTTAAAGTATTCGATGAAATGAAAATTCTTTCAAGCATTCTCAAGTGTTATCGAAGGGGCCGTCAATGTTTCATTGTTTTTTTATTATTTTTCTTATTTGTCTGGCATTTTTTCTTTTCTTTGTTTGTTTTCTTAGGACTTAGAGTAATTTGAAAAGAGTGCCGTGGAGTTTTATGCTCGTTCTTCTACATAGAGGCCTTTTTTTGGTGGTAAAAATCATCAAATGACTCCTTCCGCCCTGAGTGGGGCGGAAGGGACTGTCAGACTTTTACAGACTAAAAAACCACCCTGTTCCTTCTGTTGCCCTTTACGTTCCGGGGCAACGGTATCCTGTTAAGACGTCCCGCAACCCCGGCAGGGTACATAGAGGCCTACCTCCGTTTTGGAACGAGCAACTAGCTTCAACTTACTGACTAACTGAACATAACATCGCGCCTGTAATCCCCGAAGAGTTAGGCAGAGGTGTACCTGTAAGCACACCCACATTTCGCCAGTGATCGTTATATTATAGTTAAAAATTGTGTCCGGTAAATGGTATGTACCCCTAACTTCGTCATCGACCAATCGTAGGTGAATGACATCAGACCTAACCCTTTCATGATAATGTGATAAATTGTGACATTTATTTGCAATATTATGCATTAACCCCACAGGCCGGACATGAGCCTGCCTTATGAATAGTGTACGGTATTAGGGAATGCTATAATAGCTACAAATGTTGAGATATGTTTAATGTTAGTCTGTTATTTGGCTGCATCGTCGTGGTGGCCCAGTGGTTAAGACGCCCGCCTCTCATTTGCGAAGATGTGGGTTCAATACCCGGCAAGTGCCTATCAATGTGACTATTTCAATACATAATAATATGCACTTTCTGAGTTTATTTATTTATTTATGCACATGTAAAAAAAATTCGTTGTACAAAGGTGGACTTAATGCCTTGGGTATTTTCTACCAGACTACCTTAGGGTGATGCAGAGACAAAACATAGAAGGTGCACAGATACGGATACAAGAATAAAATCACTGACACCGGTGAAGGACAACATCGTGAGGAAACCTGGGGGCTTAGACAAAGTAACATCGCTTCGTAGATTGACCACGTGACTTAACGCGGCTTATGTCAATCCCATACATTTTAGTCTTTTCTAACTTCGTTATCATACATAACATACATAACATCACGCCTGTAATCCCCGAAGGGTTAGGCAGAGGTGTACCCATTAGTACACCCACATTTCGCCAGTTATCGTTATCGTTTTGCAATTGTTACTTTGTCTAAGCCTCCTGAACTTATAATTAATGTAATTCTAAAATCGTCAATGCGCCTTTAACAAGCGTGGTGATCAATACTCGTGCCTTCTCTGTATGAGAAGAGGCCTTTGCACTGCAGTGGTACAATAATAATAGGCTTATGCTAATATTATTAAATTCTTATTAACAGCTGTTCTCTTGCAACAATCGTACTTATTAATTCATTTAAACATTATAGAAACGGGATAGATAAAAAAGGGTATGCTTAGATGGTTCGGTCATGTTGAGAGGATGAGTGAAAGACGATTGACAAAAGGTATTTATATGGCAACGCCGGGAGGGGTCGCCCTAGGAAGACCTACACTGACCTTATTGGTGAGGTCCTTCAGAAAGGTCAGGTGCGGAGTACTCGTTACCGGCGTGCTTGTATGACGAGATGTATGAACGTAGATGAGGCGAAAGGAATATGTAAGGATCGTAGCAGGCGGCGTTCTGTAGTTTCTGCCTACCCCCATGGGAAAAAGGCGTGAGTTTATGTATGTATGTATGTTAAACATTACCAATTTCACAGCTCACATTAGGACCCATTAATTTAAAAATAATTGCAATCCGTGTTGCTTGGCAATCTGGGCTTCTCCCAGTTGTAAACATCCCTTTGTGCCTATTGGCCTAGTTCTGTTCTGTCTCCTGCTTGTTTGGAGGGAAGTGGAAATTATATTTTTTCTTACTCCTCCGCTATTCTTTTCTGATTCATTTCGTTTCAGGACCCAAGACAGTTAACCGCTTCTCTGGCACTCGTCGAGCTTCATTGCCTCGGCGCTTTTCAGGTGGCCTCCACTGTTGATTCTGGCTTTCAGGAGTTGCAGTAGGTGGGAACAGTGTGGCGGGCTTGTCCCAATTAAAAAAAAAATATATCAATTTCAACATCAAGATAAACAATCAACAGATATACAATACAATACATTTCTAAATGAAATTGTACCTAACCCCTGTTTTTATGATAAATCAATTACATTTATACACACATACACCTGTCAGTCAGGGGTACTCAATAAAGGGTTGTTATCAGATCCCGTACCCTTGTGACACCCCTGACAGTTGTAGCGAATTAATTTATCTTTTTAATACGATGTGTATAAAATTTTATTTGAAGGGTCATGTGATTAGGGTTGGTAAGGGCAAGTTTTTGATTGGAATATTTATTTATTTATTTTTTGTTTTTTTTTACGACTTTCTTTTGTTTATTAGGATTAGGACTAAAAACTAACACACATAATTTTAGTAACCTAAAATGCAATTATTAAATTAAAGAGTGAGTATGGAGTTTCTTTCCCGTTCTTCGATTGCTTGTTACGCACGGCTAAACTACTGAACCGAATTTGATAATATTTACTACAGAACAAGTTTGAACCCCAAGAAAGAACATAGACTACTTTTAATCCGTGACTCCTCCTGCTTTTGCAATAGCCGCCATTCACAAAAGCCGCTGTAAAAATAAATAAAAAACAAGAAACATTTATGTATTTAGCAGGACAAATAACTTCTTTATCATAACCACAACACACCTAAACCGCAAGCCTTTACCTAACCCACGTCGTCATGTTGTCTTGAACAATCGCTGGAACTGCTAAGGTCATTTGTATATGAGTCAGCGAACGGATGTCATCAGCCTACGGCCGTAATGACACACATACATAAACCTACGCCTTTTCCCCATGGGGGTAGGCAGAAACCACAGAACCACCTGCTACGAGCCTCACATACTCCTTTCGCCTCATCCACGTTCATACATCTCGTCATACAAGCACGCCGGTTACGAGTACTGCGCACCTGATCTTCCTGAAGAAGCCGTAATGACGTGTCAATTTATAAGTCTACTATTTGCAGTAGGACCTCTATTTTGTGACTTTTCTATTTCATACTTGCTTTTGCGCGCGACTTCGTTCGCGTAAATGTCGGTCGTGGAATAAAAAGTAACCTATGTCTTTCCTTGGGGTTCAAATGTACCCTGTACCGAATTTCATTAAAATCTGTCCAGTGATTTAGTCGTGAAAGCGTAATAAATAGACAGACAGATCTAGAGTTGCTTTTGTATTTATAATAGTAAGTAGCGATGTACTTTTTGAGTTTGTTTTGAAAATCACTGACGTCACACAACCTGACTTCTTGCTCGCTGATTTCTTTTTCATGATTTGAGGCTTGGCCCTATAGTAAAAGTTGTTCATAATGATGAGTACAATGACCCCTTTTAAGGTTTCGGGTAAATTTTCAATTACTCTGTATATATTTTAAAAGATTTTTTAAATTCTAATTTTGCAACCGTTCAACCCTAAGTGAGTGAACGAACTTGAGTGAACGAAATTGAATGAACGTATCGTCAAATTCTCTGGAGTGGTGTAATGTTTCACGTACAATACATGAGATTTTAACTGTTTTGTGCAATTCTATTGTTGTGCATTATTTTTATTTCAAATTGATTTAGATGTTTAGATTTTTAGGATAAGCAGAAGAAATATTATATCGCATTAACTTCTGTTCCCGACTTTGTCCGCGTTTTTTTTTACACACGTTAAATTATGTCTTTGGTTACTGCTCTGCACCCGTGGGTCGAAGCGTAACGTCTTATAGCTTATTCTTGAATCTGGCTATCATATTATATACATTTTTTTCCAATCCGACTAATAATTCCAGAGATTAGTGTGTTTAAATAACTGACTGCTAAGCCGGAGGTCGTGGGTTCGATTCCCACCCAGGACAAACTTTGTGTGATGAGCATGATTGTTAGTTCTGTGTCTGGGTGTGATTTATCTATAATATGTGTGTATTTATAAATTATATAAGTATGTATATCAGTTGTCTGGTTACCATAACACAAGCTCTGCTTAGCTTGGGATTAGATAGCCGTGTGTGAGTTGTCCCAAGATATAAAGAGATAAATAGACAAAGAAAAAATCTCTTCATTTAATATAGATTTTAAAATATTTATTTAGTTTGAAGACCTCATTCATGTGACTACATAATACAAATTATGCTTGACGTATTGAATTAGAAAGAAAGAAAAAAAGACAGGTTGCCGGCAGAAGTGAAAACTTGATTATTAACGTTGAGCATGTTTGATATTTTGGAATGGTTAGGGAATAATTTTGCACCAATTGCTTTATCAGTATAAAAGTACTATCATTTATGTGGTAGAATACAATATTCATTTATTGCGCTATCGTACACAAACATGACAATTTATATTACATTAAAAATTTAACACTTTAAAACTATTACAATTATTTTACATTAAAAAGTTATACACGAACATTCGCGCAAGCGCCCTGCGCTGCCTAAACGAAACAGTAGGCCCAGGCATACATTTTCGCCGCGCCGTAGAGAGGGGATAGCTGTCTACTCTCCATCCGTCTTACGCTTTTTCGATCAGGTCACGTGTCCTGACGCGAGTTTAAGATTTTATACCCATTACAGAAAAAGTGCTCAACGCCGCTAAAGAAGTTTTCACTTCAAAAACTGAATGTTTATTGATACAGACCATGTTCACACAAAAAAACCCCAAAATACTATGGAACAGTCGTATTTTTAATTTGAAAATCGTTTCAACGTTAATAAGCGCGCTCATGCTAGGCTTTTTCTGTTGTAAAAAGAATCGCCCCCGGGTGGGCTCGAACCACCAACCTTTCGGTTAACAGCCGAACGCGCTAACCATTGCGCCACGGAGGCTGTGGGGATGTCACTGAAATATCTATTCATGGTGTAAGCCTATTTTTTTTTTTTATTCTATGAAGTCTACTGCCTGATTTTGCTGCAAGAGTAACATGTAAAAAATGTATAATGGAAAACGCTTGTAATCCCCGAAGGGTTAGGCAGAGGTGTACCCATTACTACACCCACATTTCGCCAGTAATATTTAAGTTCCATGCAATAGGAGGCGAGCCTATTGCCATCAACCGGGCACAAATCCAGACTTCGAGTCTGCTACTGAGAAATTCAGGATGGAAAACTTAATAGCACTTTGCCCGACATGGGAATCGAACCCACGCTTGCAGACTAACGGGGCAGTCACATAGAACTTACAGAAAGAGTCTGTCACACAGTTTTACAAAACCAAAGCGTTTTCTGAAAGTCAAAATGTCATATTACTCTTGTCTACCGTTCCAATCTAATATATACTTATATTATAATAAAAACTAAAAAGTTAATTTGTTTGTTTGTTTAAACGCTCTTATCTCTAGAACTACCAGGCAGATTGGAAAAAATCTTTTTGTATATGATAGCTAGATTCTGGCGGAACAGTATAGGCTAAATAACATCACGCTACGACTTACAAGAGCAGAGCACTAAAGACGCAACTGAACGCGGATGAAAAGACCACGCGAACGCTTGTTATTTTTAACTGTATTGAGAAACACCAATAAATCTGCTTACTACATAACGGAAAAAGGGCGTGAAGATAATACCATGTTGTCAGCACAAAAACAGGCCAATTGACCAACAAGTTGCGTGATTAGTCGGTACTATACCAGTACCAATGACCAGTTTAAATTGAGCCGTTTAAAAAAATGATTTGTGCCAGAGTGTGGTCGAACCTTTATTGGACCATGTCGTGTACGAGACTCGATCATTAGAACATTGAGTATTATATCGACAGCTAGCTCCATACATAAGTAATTCTACTATTATCACACCCATGCACATATACATAAACTCATGCCTTTTTCCCATGGGGGTAGGCAGTACACAGAACGTCGCCTGCTACGATCCTTACATACCTACTCCTTTCGCCTCGTCCACGTTCATACACCTCGTTATATTATGAGGCTGTGGAGATGTCACTGAAATATATGGTCATGGTGTAAGTCTGAAATTTTTTGAATTACATGAACTCAAACTGCCTGATTTTGCTGCAAGATTAACTTAAAAATGTATAATGAAAAACTTAACATCACGCCTGTAATCCCCGAAGGGTTAGGTGCACCCATTCGTACACCCAATTTAAATTTCGCCAGATATGTTTTTAGTCCCATGTAATAGGGGGCGAGCCTATTGCCATCAACCGGGCAAAAAAAAAAGAAAGAAAAGCTGTTTATTCACTTAAAGTAACGCAGTAAACAAAACTTTGCTATTTACAAAATTAAATGTAGTCATATTTTGGTTACATAGATCTAATTAATCTTGACGAAATAACGATATTACGATTTTAAAATCTTGTACGAGACTTTGTTTGGATCTAAGTTATTTGCCAAAGAAACTAACTACAAGCTTAGATATTAATGACCTTAACCTTCAAACGAGATTTTGATTTAATCAATGTAAAAAAATTAAAAACATCACAGTTAACGGACTCACAAAACAGAAAAATTCCTAGAAAGTCGGATTTTTTTCTTTTATATCATAATTCTCTTCTTAAATTTTAAAACGTCATCATAGCCTTAGTTCTTTAGGGTTCTTCAATGACATGAAATGAGGTCGAGAATAGTTCATTACTCATTCGGTCATTGCTCATTATTGACTGGTCAATCGCTTGATGGTATGGTGCGTGAAAAATACGCGTGGTCATTGTACCGAGCTTTCAATGAGCAACATAATTATATTATTGAAATTTGAATTGAAAATATTAATTTCAGACCAAGCACACTATTATTGGTACAAGTCGATATTATGTTAGTAGGTAGATACTTATAGCTATTGTTAGTAAAATTTAAAATAATTTATACATGAAAATAATTACCTAGTAGATAAGTACTGGTAATTTGATGATATTTTTAAACTATGAGTATTTGACAAGTTTTATTTTTATTTTACCAGCTACACACCACGCGTTAAGTTACTCGGCTCCTAAATCTCGTAGCGTGATGTTATAAAGCCTAAAACGTTCCTCGATAAACAGGCTGTAAAGCGCAAAAAGATTTAATCAAATGGCACCATTAGTTTATAAGGTTAGAACTTTCAAACAAACTATTCAACTTCATTATATCAAAAAAAAAAAATAGGTACAGATTGACTTTTGATATTTCAATACGTTTAATAATGGGTCCACCTCTGAAATCTGATAAAAAAGTGATTTTTGGCACCAAAAATAAAAGTCGTTTTCCTGCAACCATTATTTGTCACAATATATTATATCATTGAAAATTTACCCGAAACCTGAAAAGGGGTTATTGTACTCATCATTATGAACAACTTTTACTATGAGATCAAACTTCAAATCATAAAAAAAAACAGCTGTTCCTTAAATTACGATCGTGTTGTATAGCATTTTTGTAGGAAATAGCTGAGGTTTCGGGTAAATTTTATTGACCCTGTATAAGTAAAATGAAAACTAAAAATTACACGCAAAATACAAAAAAATTGTTCGACACTATCTCCGCCCGTATGTTTTCTATATAACCCAACCTAATAATAACACCACAGATTAATAAACATTACAGAAACCGTACTAATAATTATTATTACGACCTTCCTTTCTAATTGCGACATTTAATAATTAATAGTGTGTGCACTACAACTGACAACTATTGTTTCAATCGTGAGCTAACTTTTGCCTCCGGGCGTTACTTGCAGTTTGTCTGTAGTGTTTTGATTGCAAAATATTGACCTACAGCTTAGTACAAGTAACGCTTTAAGTCATAACATGACATCACGCCTGTAATCCCCGAAGGGTTAGGCAGAGGTGTACCCATTAGTACACCCACATTTCGCCAGTTATGTTTAAGTCCCATGTAATAGGGGGCGAGCCTATTGCCATTAACCGGGCACAAATCCAGACTCCGAGGCTGCTACTGAGAAATTCCTGATTGAAAAACCCAGTACCACTTTGCCCGACCTGGGAATCGAACCCAAGACCTCACGCTTTGAGTCGATTTTCGACTTAATTGAATAACATTGAAACGTCTGTTTGTAATATCTATAGCTTTTTACAAAATAAATATGAATGTTGACAAGGTGCGTAAGTATACGAGAAAAGCAATTGTCTGTCTGCTTGTCTGTTTATTCTGGGTAATTTATGAAACAGCTGGGCCTTTTTTTTTTGAGGTCGTAAAATCATCAAATGACTCCTTCCGCCCTGGGTGGGGCGAAGGGATTGTCAGACTTTCACTGACTAAAAGAACCACCCTGTTCCTTCTGTTGCCTTTACGTTTCGGGGCCACGGTATCCTGTTAAGACGTCCCGCAACCCCGGCAGGCGTTGGCCCCGTTGGGGGCCCCGTCCCTGTGCTGACAGCTCTTTGAGGCGCGCGCGAACAGAACGCGCCGTCGACCCAGCTGGGCCTGGACTGCATTCTGGATGCCTCGGAGTTTGGATTTGTGCCCGGTTGATGGCAATAGCCTCGCCCCCTATTTCATGAGACTTAAACATAACTGGCGAAATGTGGGTGTACTAATGGGTACACCTCCGCCTTACCCTTCGGGGATTACAGACGCGATGTTGTTATGTATTAAGTTTTTTTATTTATTTAGTAATTAATAATTAGTAATTTTTATTTATTTTATTTATTAAGTACCTAATGGATAAACTTGAAATTCTTCGCAATATTTAATCAAATTATGTGGTCCTGGTTACCAGTCTAACCAGCTGGAACTATGCTCATCTTTAAAAAGTAAAAACTCGACCAGTAGAACATCCCGCAATACGCATGCGTCAACTTTTTGCTTCTGTGGGAATTAAAACAATTTTATTAGGTACTTAAAACATTCCGTACAACGAAAATTGAGCTACGGGAATATTTTTAAAAATATAATTACGACTATAGATAATTTACCATCGATAAAGAAGACCGCAACACGCTTTTTCCGTGTGTGTTATTTTTGACATACGGTTAACCGTATTTTCCAGATACTCTTCATATTAAATAAAAAAACGAGTGTGCTTATGACCACACGACTGAAGTGAAACTTCTTTCGCTCCATCTGTATGTATATATATATATATGTGTGTACAATATATACATGTATACACATATACATATATTAATAAAGTGTGCTTAGATATACGGAACGTATTTGGCTATGAGAGGAAGAGAGAAAGAAAATGTGCGCGCGCACTGCTGTCTCTTGCTTATATCCCCCACTTAACTTCCGTTCGCCTTGCCCGATCACACTTTTCGTAACGCTTACGTCACGCGTTCGCCAGCTTACTCCCCAAGTCGAGCGTGCGTAAAGAAGTTTCACTTCAAAAAGCGAACACATAAACACCGTTTGAATTTCAAATAAACTTACTATTTAAAACTAACAATATTGTTGTTCTGTATGTAATCAATGTACTTAATATTTCCATGCAAATATTTTAGTGAAACTGTCACTTTTGACGTTAATGACAGTTAAGACAGTCAGGGATAGAGTATTTTTATTTAATGTAAATTAACAAAGTCATGTTATGCCAAGGAACATAGTAATTGGTCTCAAAAATACCTTAAGGTTGTGGAAAAAGGCAAAAACTATGAGAGATGCATTAATTGTGTCGTTTTACAGTAATCATTGATGGTTTTTGTTGAAAGAATTTGTAATTGTTTTGTTTAAGTCTTGAATCTACTGAGGTGGGGTCTAGTCCTTATTAAGTTGGCTTTTAATCGCCGGGTACATTTAAAAAAGGTTATTTATACTAGCACATGCCCGCGACTTTGTTTACGTTAAAATCAAGCCAAGTTTTAAATTATTCCATGGGAACAGTACATTTTTTCGGGATAAAAAGTAGTGTTATTTTTTTACAGACTTTAATTTATATCAATTTTATCTAGATCCGTTCAGCCGTTCTGCCGTGATTGAGTCTTTCACATTTGTAATAGTAGTAAGATTACTATGATAATGTATAATAACTATAGATAAGTATTATGATCTCAATAAAATTGTAAATAATTTGTTGAATATTAATGTTATTTAATTTTAATATAAAATAACTAATATATGTAATATATATACTGTAACTATATTCGTAATTTATAAGGTTTCAATAATTTATAAGAATTGTATTTTTTTAAATTTTATTTTTTGTTTTTTAATTTTAGTTTAATACTATGTTACTAAACTTATGGCACAGGCTCCATAACTGTACTTTAGTTTTAAAGCCTCATGCAAAATCTTAAACACACATTGTTGTATGCAAATAAATGAATATGAATATGAATCCAAAAACAATTTTTTACCCGACCACAAAGAAGGATAACGTTTCTAACAATATTCAATAAAATTTCTCATAACTCACATGACTAATAAGTAAAACTAATTTAAAAAAAGAACGTTAAACATCCCACATTTTATTAAATCATCACATTTTTTTTTTCAACTGACATAACTTTGAAGTTCGAACGCATTATTCTACCTGGCCAGTCAACGGCCGAAATAAAAAATCTTTGTAACAGCGGGGTATCGAACCGAGGGATACCACACAGCGAACTAAACATAATAAGCAGTAATGGACGTTGATAGGACATAATAAAAAATGTTGCCCAAAACATGTTTCGATATAAGAATTTATTAAGTAGTTGCGTTTAGTTGGAAAATGTGGGAGCGAGGTTCTGTTGTTTTGGTAAAAAAGCTTTTTTACAAAAAAAGATGACCGCCTTCAAAAATTACAAAATAAAAAATAACTTTAGCTTGGAAGTCGGCGGCTTTGGTTTTGTTTCTTGTTATGTAGGTATTGCCACCGACTTCCAAGCTAAAGTTATTTTTTATTTTGTAATTTTTGAAGGCGGTCATCTTTTTTTGTAAAAAAGCTTTTTATTTTTCACTTTTTAGTGCTTGTGAGTTAATGTTTGAAATCCTTACATAAAGCCCTTTCAAACAATACCCCACAGGATATATTTAATTTTGGAAAGTGGTAGGAGGGGGGTTGGCGTACCCCCTCCCCACTTCCTTCAGTCAGTCATCGACTACACGTATAAACAAAGCAATTTTTCTTGTTACGGCGGTTCTGCTGTGATTTTATAAGGAGTTCCGTTGCATATCTCCAAAGTTCATCATCAGATCTTGACAATATTCCTATGGGACCTATTCCGAACTATACTCTTTCAAACAAAAAAAGAATCATCCAAATCGATTCATAATTGGCGGAGTAATCGTAGAACAAATATACAAAAAAAAAAAAAAAAAAAAAAAAAAAAAAAAAAAAAAAAAAAAAACATACGCGTCGAATTGAGAACCTCCTCCTTTTTGAAGTCGGTTGAAAAAGGTTTTATATGTATGTAGTAGGTACTGCTTGATTGCCCCGTTGGCCTAGTGGCCGTAAGTACGGCTGCTGAGCGTGGCGTCCTGGGTTCGACTCCTAGGTAGGGTAATTTTTTTATTATTTCGTTCCATTGAGATTTTGTTGTTCCTGCGCCTGATCATTCCCCGATCACTCGTGCACTATAATATATTTTCTGCGTACTTGGCTAATTGTCTCCATTGAGATTGGCCGCCACGACTGAAATTGGTCTTGAGAATATTACTTACCTATATTATTATATTTTCTTAGAAATCGATGGATGTGTTTGATTAAAACATAATTTAATTATTGAATTGTTTATTTTCTATTTTTTAAATTAAATTTTATTTGAAAATATTCATCAGTTTCTAAAAAGTCTGCAACTAAATCTGACGACCCTGGTTATAATATCCTCTTTTGATGACGGTATCCATTGCTTGCTCATAAGTAGCCTTTTAGACACAATTAACAAAAACAATGTGACGACCATTTTACTAATTTCGACGTTAATTGATCCTTATTAAAACTAAAACAAAGTAATGGAACGATGTAAAAAATATTTGTTATTCACTGAATATTTACAATTTAGTGCATTTCGAAAAGCTTTCAAAATAAATCGAATCAAAATAATTCGTTGCAAACATAAAATGACGCACAAAACTCAATTTGAACGCCAAAAAAAAAGAAACACAAACAACAATTTTTCGAAATTCGAATTCGCATTCCGTTTATTGTAACGTGCGTTTAGCCAGCGGGCGCCGAATTTATTTGAACGTTCCAAATGATTTCGAATTAGGAACGTATCAATTTTTTAATATGCTAACTTTTTAATGATTATCGGGCTAAGCTGAATTTATTAGGCTGCGGGCACATTGAGTATGTTAAACGCATTTTTTGTATTGGCAGATTTATTAGTTTAAGTTGTACAAAAAGGTTTTATGGAATATGGATATTTAAGCGGCATTAACGTGTGTTATTGTAGTCAGTACTGAGAAAAAATGGAGGAAAAATTAAATATTGGTACATCGTATTTTTTCCTCAATGATTTTTTTCTGCAACGATTCGGTAAAACTAGATATTAAGTTGAACTAATAGTTCAAGGACCTAACTTTATAATTTTTTTTTAGCTTGTCTGTTGCTAATACTTAAGTTATAAGGAGTCACATAAACTACTTTATATTATTTTAGAAATGAAATTAAAGTACCGCGCTAAAATATAACCGATTTAAAGATAACCGACATTAACGCAGACGAATCGCGGGCATAAGCTAGTATGTAAATAAATTACCCCGCTAATGTGAACCAGCCTTAAAGTATTTATGCATAATTATTAGCTGATATATTCCGAGATTTGGTTCCGTTTATTAATTTCAAACATTTTTATTGTGAAAAGAAATAAAAGATATTGACATTATTATAGACTACTGTTTGATGCGATTTGAATTTTTATTGTTCCAATTTCGAAATTGACGAGCATTAAGAATGATTTGAGTTTTGTTTGCGGCCAGTTCTTAGTATAAGATTTCGACCGTTTAACATTGATTGTTGCTAAGATGAGTTTGTGACTACATTTTGAACGTTTATAATTACTTAATTAGTAGAATTATTGGTCTTCTGAAAATCTTCCTTAAGTTTATGACGTAATTACATACATAACATCACGCCTGTAATTCCCGAGTTAGGCAGCAGTGTACTCATTAGTAGGTACACCCACATTTCACCAGTTATGTTAAGTCCCATGTAATAGGGGACGAGCCTATTGCCATCAGACTCCGAGGCTGTAACTCGAAAAACTCAAAAAACCTGGAAATCGAACCTTAGACCTCATGCTCCCCGGGTCGACGGCGCGTTCTGTTCGCGCGCGCCTCAAAGAGCTGTCAGCACAGGGACGGGGCCCCCAACGGGGCCAACGCCTGCCGGGGTTGCGGGACGTCTTAACAGGATACCGTGGCCCCGGAACGTAAAGGGCAACAGAAGGAACAGGGTGGTTTTTTAGTCAGTAAAAGTCTGACAGTCCCTTCCGCCCCACCCAGGGCGGAAGGAGTCATTTGATGATTTTTAACACCTCAAAAAAAAAAAAAAAGACCTCATGCTCAGCAGTCGAGCTTAGCGACCACTAGACCAACGAGGCAGTCAAAAAGCAATACAATGAAAAGTACCTACAGCACAAATAAAGATTAATTTAGACATAACACCATCAATTTAATAGAACGTATATCTAAATCAATACACACATTACAAACCAGACATCAATTAACGCCAGCCAATATCCATCAATAAAACATTTTCCCAATGTCATCGGAACGCGGCGGCCATTTTAAAAATTCAAACATCGAAAACAAATCGCGCTCCGTTCTATGTTCGTGAATTTGCGTATTTGAGGCGCGTTCGCTTTAACGTTCATTTGTGTTAAATGTCTTGGAACTAATGGAGTATCAATGGGCCACAGATAAGAAATATGCCGTAATTAACGCGAATATCGACCTTTAGCCATTCAAAAGCGTTTACGGTGCCATATTTTTGTTGTTCTATAACTTATTGGACGGGTGGTAATGATTTGGAAGGGTGTTTCGGCTTTATTTTGTGTGGAAGTACGATATGGGGAAGTGTGATAAGAAAATCAATGCAGTGTATGCGTAGCAGTGTTGTTTAGTAGAAATCTTCTGAGGTTTATTTAGGTGAAGTCTGTGTGAGGTGAGCTGTTATTTCACTTGATAGCTCACTTCACATCGAGATTTCTACAGAAAAAATAGGGTGGACACGGCTAAGTTTAAAAGCGAAGAGAAAAAATTCAGCTATGCTAAAATGACATTAGTCTGACTACTCTAAGGCTTGGTTTACACTAGGTCGGACCGACAGTTTTATCGGACCGGCAAACAACTTTCAACTGCTTTGTAACAACCTCGAGTCCGTTGCCTGTGCTTTGGTACAAGTCCAGGTTTTCTCACGATGTTTTTCCTTGATGTGCTAAAACGACGGTGGTGTTCACATTAGGACGGATCGGCAGCTACTAGTGTGAACAGCAACACCCGACCGTCGGTCCTGTTTAATGTGAATCAGCTCTTAGATCAATTCCAAAAGGAATTACAAAATGCAAAGTTCTTAATTCAAATTCAAACGTGGAAGTACTGAGTGGCCAGTGATTTAAAAAAGTCAGCAATAACGTTGTGTTCCAGATGAGTTTCTTTACAAAGAGTTATACTTAGGTACTAACTAATATAACTCCATACGTTCTATGATGGTGCGGGTGACACATGTCAGCAATTCATCTATGGACGTCAGAATCGCATAATTTTTGTTTTTTTTTCCAGTGACATTATTTAATTTACTAGTTATTTACGTACTTATTACTGATTTCGTATTTTACGACTATGATATTAGTGTGCAGTTAAAACATTCCATCATGATTGTAAATCCCCGTAACGTTCAAGAGTGAAAAGCAACAGTTTGACGAATGTCACCGGCACCATCCTAGAGCGTGAGGAATATAGGTACTCATACTTTTAAATATTGCCCTATTAGATCCAATTTCTCCTAAACACGACAACGATTAATCGAATACAAAATTCCATGAATCATTTTCAAAGTAAACATCTCGAGTAGACTTTAATTCGTGTATCACTATTCTACATGACGAAGCATTATTTTGAATAGTCACGGTTTGACGTTCCGAATTCGAAAATTTGAAATTTATCGTTGACGCCATTTTGTTTGATTACCATTTCTGATTTTGTTAGGACTGGTGTAATTTTTTTTTGTACAAAGCTGGTAGTGGAAGTTGTAACACTAAATATTATACGTAGTATTTTTTCATTGCGTTTTCTGGGAAGTTTTTTGTATAAAACGATAACTATGTCTAGTATGAGTCTACTAACATTAAAGTCCAGTCGATTTTCGAGTTGAGAATACTGGGTAGGTACTATAAATCATCTATCTATTTCTACATATAAAATGCTTTGTCCTGAATGACTGACTGACGGATCAACGCACAGCCTAAACCGCTGATCGTAGAGACCTGAAACTTGGAGGGTATGTTCTTTATATGACGTAGGCTTCCGATAACAAAGGATTTTCTAAAATTCAGCCCCTAAGAGGATGAAACAGGGGTCCAAAGTTTGTATGGAGAAATCAATATTGACGCAACCGAAGTCGCGGGAAGAAGCTTGTTTTGATGTTATACTTTTTTATACCTATATATTCATACATCAAGCACAATTCTCTAAGTATCTTTTTACCAAAGAAAATTTTGAGAGATTTTCCATCAGGAATTTCTCAGTAGGCAGCCTCGGAGCCTGGATTTGTGTCCGGTCGATGGTAATAGGCTTTCCCCCTACAACATGAGACTTAAATATAACTGGCGAAATGTTGGTGTACTAATGGGTACACCTCTGCCTAACCCTTCAGGGATTACAGGCGTGGTATTATGTTACCTACTATGTTGAGCTTCCATTTAAATGTCTGCTGACTCGAAGATTCAGGCAAATAGCGTTTCGAGTATCATAGGCGCCGTGGCTTAGTTGGTTAAAGCGCCTGTCTAGTAAACAGGAGATCGTGAGTTCGAATCTCGCCGGGGCCTGCACTAAACTTTTTGTAATTATTCTGACGTGACACTAGAACGTAAGTAAGATACTTTTTATGCCTGATACCTGAAAAACCAACCAGGTACAAGTCAGACCAAACATTGTACCATCGTACAATAAATATTTTACACTACTTACAAAATAACATGTTTCTTTTCTAAACAGGGTAATTGAAAATATACCCGAAACCTTAAAAGGGGTCATTGCACTCATCATTATGAACATCTTTTACTATGGGACCAACTCTGAAATCTTAAAAAAAAAAAATTAGCTGATCCATAATATTACGATTTTTGAGATTTTGATATAGATATGAGATTGTTTTTCATGATTTCTGGGTTGGTCCCATAGTAAAAGTTGTTCATAATGATGAGTACAATGACCCGTTTTCAGGTTTCGGTTATATTTTCAATTACCCTGTATATGTAAACCCCTTGTATGGAGAACTCTTTTATTTTTTTAATTATTTTATACATACATACATAAACTCACGCCTTTTTCCCATGGGGGTAAGCAGAAACTACAGAACCCCACCTGCTACGATCCTTACATACTCCTTTCGCCTCATCTACGTTCATACATCTCGTCATACAAGCACGCCGGTTACGAGTACTCCGCACCTGACCTTTCTGAAGGACCTCACCGATAAGGTAAGTGTAGGTCTTCCTAGGGCGACCCCTCCCTGCGTTGCCACTCGCCAAATATTTTATTTTTATTGATATAGCCGCAATAGAAATATACACTGTGTTTACAACTCTATACCTTTTACGGTTCATTAGATAAAGCTCGTTGACAGACAGACGGGTGGACAGCGGAGGCTTAGTAATCCCGTTACAAACCTTCGGATATAGAGAGATCTTACCCTAAAAATGGTCCAATAATAAAACTAGAGAGAGAGAGCAAGATACTCGCTCCTTCTTAACTACAGATTCCTCTATCTATTCTTAAATAACCCTGCTGACGTAGATCTGGAGACTCTAGACTCTTGGACTATAAGGTTCGAGTCAACTACACATCGGAGGATCGAACTCACGACCTCTGACTTCTGTTAAGTCCCATACTTTTTGCCGTTCATCTTTTGTGCGCTTCTTCTTTCCATGTAGCCCTCCCCGGAAGCCCGACTCTGCAAGTTGAACAGGCAACACTGCGGGGCAGCCTTGTATTACAATCTGTGCATCAGTGAAAGTCGCGCTTCCATACGATCGTATTGTTTTTATATAATACGCGAGTTATCGAACATTGTACTCAGATGTAGAGTTTATAGAAGTGGCATGTTTTTTTTGAGCGTGGTTATAATAATATGAAAATTATTTATGACCAGATTATGTATAAAAACACGTAGATAACAATAAATAATTAAAAACATTTTTTTTTTCTATAGAATTGTGAGTATTTTGTTCACATTTCTAAATGAATCCTAACGTCTAAACTAGGCCAGGCCTGTATCTTAGACGTTAGATAGTTCCCAGTTCTTTGGTTGAGTTTACAAACACATAACCTTACATGCACAAACAGCCAATCCACTACCTGTAGGCCATACAAATATTCGATCCGTGCGGAAATTCAACACGCGACACGCAACGCAGTAGCCTATCATTCAAAAAATGCACAAATAGAGCCGTCTAAAAAAAAATGAACAAAGAATACACAAACAAACAAAATATCAAAAACCTTTAGTCTCATCCAGTTACCTAGCTCCACATCAATACATCGAGCCCTCAAGCTCACAGTGAACAATGGCTCATTATTTTTACGACTTATTGTTACACGAATACTCTTGTTAAGCCTGTCCGGTTATAAGGCGTACCCTAACGTCATTGGCGTGTCTTAAATTCGGATTATCTTGGCATAAAAGGGCTTATCGGTCAAGGATGTGTGGGCAAGTTTTCATCAGCCGAAAGACGTTCACTGCTGGACATAGGCCTTTCCAAAAAAAACGCCAACTTCCGCGGTCTTGGGCAGCCCGCATCCGCTGCCCGCCACCTTCTTTAAATCGTCGGTCCACCGTGCAGCAGGGCGTCCCACACTACGTTTGCCTAAACGTGTCTCCACTCTAACACGTGTCTGCTCCGCCGACCGTCTGTCCGTCTGCAGACATGGCCGGCCCACTTCCACTTAAGCGCACTAATTTTGCGAGCATTGTCGGTGATTAGTTCTCTGACGGGTTCTCTGACGGGATGTATGAACGTGGACGAGGCGAAAGGAGTATGTAAGGATCGTAGCAGGTGGCGTTCTGTGGTTTCTGCCCTACACCCATGGGGTAAAGGCGTGAGTTTATGTATGTATAAGTAGAGATAATATTCCCACACTGCCCCTATTTCTAAATTTATTGGATTATCAATAATCTCTCTTGCATGTATTAGCCCCAATTAGTTTTGCATTGATAAATATTGGATTTGATACGATGCGGGTGGATATTCCATTAAGTTATTATGTCACCTACTGCTCTGTTGATCTCGTAGTCATAAGCACGAATGCTGAACGTGGATTCGATTCCCAGGTCGGTCAAAGTGTTATTAAGTTATTCAGATTTTTTTCAGTAGCAGCCTTGGAATCTGGATTTATGCCCGGTTGATAGCAATAGGCTCGCTCCCTATTACATGGGACTTAAATATAACTGGCGAAATGTGGGTGTAATAATGGGTACACATCTGCCTAACCCTTCAGTATAACAGACGTGATGTTATGTTATGTAAATGGAATAATAATACCTACTAGCTTTTTTATATCCTGAAAGGCAAAGACCTCTTCTCATACAGAGAAGGCACGGCATCACCACGCTTATATCTTATCAATATTGCGTTCACACATTTTTCTGGCAAAGCGTGGTGATTTCAGAATAAAGTTGAATGGATCGCTTGGAGAGTTTGTGTAGAGACGAATGTTAAATATGAAACCAGGGGCTCACAACCCAACGCTAACATCTAAAGAGTAACAATACTTAAGAAATGTATTGTTCGCAAAACTGGGCGTCCATTGAAATTATACAAAAGGTGTGAAAGATTAATTTGATAACAAAAAATATGGGTGACAATGTTTGTGGCTACCTGAGATTATGGAATCAAGTAGTTGAGAGCCCCTGCATTAATAGTTTGGGGTGCATTCGAATCCCTTGCAGAAATATCATAGTAAACACATAACATCACGCCTTTAATACCCAAGGGGTAAGGCAGAGGTGTACCGATTATAGTACACCCACATTTCGCCAGTTACGGCTTAGCAGTCAGGGCCGCTAACCACTAGACCAACAGGCCCGTCAAAAAAAAAAATATAGCCTATGTTACTCGCAGATAATGTAGCTTTCTAATGGTGAAAGAATTTTTAAAATCGGTCCAGTAGTTTTTGAGTTTATCCATTAAAAACAAACAAACAAAAATAATTTTTTTTGCACTTTATAATATTAGTGTAGATTACTATTTTCAGGATATCTATAAAACTTGAAAAGTCATGTAAAGTGTTATTATAGTTTTTGGCATCCGATCTCTACATTAAAACAAAGAACAGTGTCACTTAACCCATTTTATAAACTGATAGTAATAAAATAAGTTATAAAACAACTATAGTAAAAATCTTCTAACATTTTATACCGTGTAGTTTTCTATTAGTTTTGATACATGCGCAGAAAAATGGAGACTCCAAACCTAAATAAATTCATACTTTATTACCTAAAAACACAATTAAATAATAAAAAAATAATAACAGGATATATCATAACATCACGCCTGTAATCCCCGAAGAGTTAGGCAGAGGTGTACCCATTAGTACACCTACATTTCGTTATGTTTAAGTCCCAATAATACAGGGGGGACGAGCTTATTGCCATCAACCGGACACAAATCCAGACACCGAGGCTGCTACTGAAAAAATCCTGATGGAAATACCCAATAGCGCTTTGCTCGACCTGGGAATCGAACCCAAGACCTCATGCTCAGCAGTCGCGCTTTGCGACTACTAGACCAACGAGGCAGTCGAACGATAAAAAATATTTAAAAAAAATTACATCAAAACGGCATGATTATAAAGAAAGAAGTATACACATCTACTAGGTATGAGACCTGTCGGCGAAGAGTCCTGTCGGCGAAGCGTCCTGTCGGCGAAAGGTCCTGTCGGCGAAACGTCCTATCGGCGAAGCGGCCTTTCGGCGAAGAGTCCTGTCGGCGAAGAGTCCTGTCGGCTGTCGGCGAAGCGTCGTATCGGCGAAGCGTCCTGTCGGTGAAGAGTCCTGTCGGCGAAGCGTCCTGTCGGCGAAGCGTCCTGTCGGCGAAGAGTCCTGTCGGCGAAGCGTCCTGTCGGCGAAGCGTCGTACCGGCGAAGCGTCCTGTCGGCGAAGCGTCCTGACGGCGAAGCGTCCTGTCGGCAAAGCGTCCTGTCGGCGAAGCGTTCTGTCGGTGAAGAGTCTTTGTCGGCGTTTAGTCGTACACTCATTAAACTCGACTATTATTCATTGTCCACAGCTAGTCCTACACATATTATTTGCACAATCAACAAAGGAAACTTACGCATTGATGTCGAGTGTAACGTAAGCCAATGGAGTTAAGGGCAAGCCTTTTCTAGAAAAACAGCATTATCTATCTATCTATACTCTATATAAATAATAACTAAAAATGAATGAACGAGGACGAAAACGACTGGACCGATTTGGCTAATTATTTTTTGTAGTGTTAATAAGATCAGATGTAACCAGGATTTTGTAAAAACCTAATTTAAAAGAGTTCCGTGGAGTTTCTTGCTCGTTCTTCTCCATAGAGGCCTACCTGCGTTTTGGAACGAGCAACTAGCTTCAACTTTCGGACTAACTGACCGACTCCTTGACAATTCAAAAGTGCCTGTAAATGGTTTAATTTAAATAAATATTTTGACTTTGACTTTGATCTATATTTTTTTAATCTGATATTTGCACCCGTGCCAAACCGAGGCGGTAGTATCGCAAAGCGCGACTGCTGAGCATGAGGTCTTGGATTCAATTTCATTGGGTCTTTCCATTACGAGTTTCTCAGCAGCAGTCTGGAATTTTCCCCGATTGATGGCAAAAGGCTCGGATTACATGGAACTTAAAACGTAACTGGCAAATCTGTGGGTGTACTAATGAGTACACCTCTGCCTAACCCTTCGGGGATTACAGGACTAATGTTATATTATGTTTTTTTGCGTATTTTCTGTTAGCTGTACGCAGCCATTTTGAATTTCTGTGACGTCATCATCGTCGTCTATAACCAACAGAACATCATGACACTTCTAACGATATCTCGTTTGTTAATATAGTTCGAAAATTAGGAGGTATATGCACTCAGGTGAATATACAGACATAGACTTCTAAAGTAATAACCCTCTTTTTGACTTTACTGCAGTAAGATTAGGGGTGGAAGGGACTGTCAGACTTTTACTGACTAAAAAACCACCCTGTTCCTTCTGTAGCCCTTTGCGTTCCGGGGCCACGGTATCCTGTTAAGACGTCCCGCGACCCCGGAGAAGGGCTACGCCTTAACAAGTTAGTAGTTATGTCACCATGTACTTACCCTAACGGACACGGTGTTTAGGTACCCACTGGACTAAAAAATCGTACCCGAAGATACACAAATCTTAAAGTCGTGACTGAAGCGGCAGCAGGGCCGTGCGCATGGGCAGCCTACCGGAAAGTTTTGGGTGTGAAAGAAAGAAAATAAAATTATCACGTATAGTAATAACAAAAGAATCGGTAGTAAAAATTACAGCTAAAGAAGTAAAACTATTTTTTTTTGTTAAAGACAAAATTAAAAAAAAAAAACCGACTAAAAAAGCAAATAGAAATAAGATTTTATGAATATAATTTAATTGCTGACGTCACAAAATTAAACTAAGGGATGATTCTCATTAGAGCGGGCTGTGCCCGGGCCGGGGCGTGGACGAGCCGACGTGGTATTGAAGTGCGTCGAGAGGGCCCGGACGGGACACGGATAATGCACTGTGTAATATAAATTGATTCATACAAAATATATGTAACAGATTTAAAACCGTGCCCCGTCCGTGCCCAGTCCGGGCCCCGCCCCGGGCACGGCCCGCTCTAATGAGAATCATCCCTAAATGTTCTAATGAATGTCATATAATATGGTTTAAATAAAATAAATGCTTTGACTTTGCCAAATAATATTGCCACTTCATTTTGCGTATTTGTGCAAATATGTCACACAACCAAATTTGAAATTTAGGGCTGCTACTGAGAAATTACTAATAGAAAATACCCAATAACACTTGACCAAACCTGGGAATCGAACGCAGTACCCTTAGATCAGCAGCTGTCGAGAGACCAACGGGGTAATCAATATACATCAATAAAACATGGTAACATCAATATTAGGAAAAAACAAAAAAGAAAAATTAAAAAATAAAACCGTTATCATATTCATTTATTCCATAAGTTTTAATGCGTTATTCTTGTTTTGTTGTTGACCTGTTATTATTATAGAAATTGTGTGTGAGCCTTCTATCCCTCGTTTCTAATTTCCTTCTTTGAAAATATCCTTTTGAACGAGTTAAAAACACAATTTTTTTAAAGATGAAGAATTTCAGCAGTTGCAGACTTGGATTTTTTTTCCCTGACGCCAATTAATTGGTCACCGCTGAACATCCCAAGTCCGGAATCCCTCAAATTCCTTCAGCCATCAATTTACGAAGGAAATAAATCGTCTCATTCTTTCATATATTTTCTACTCTCCAGAGTATGGAATAAGTCGAAGCAACTAGATCATTTTTTCGGTTTATTATCACACTTATTCTTCTCAGCTGCAGGTCGATCAGGTGGTGGGTTTGGCATCTCATCTTTACAAGGCAACTTATCCCGTAAAACAAAGCTCCTACCACAGACACAATTTACCAAACACACCGCTACTTTTCCGACTCTAAAAGATACATTTCTGAATACTTCATCAGTTGCTTCAGGGAAGCAGAGAGCCCCCGTAGCTAATGCCCCTAAGGTTGTAAAGAATAACTTCTTGATTAAACTACTGCTTCCTGATGAGTAGTAGTACCCAACAGCGGCTCCAGTGACGACAACTCCTTGTCTTTTCGTATAGTTATCAGGGTGTCTCATGTAGCGTATAAATTCTTCTCTTTGCTTACAGATCCCCTTGCACGCGTCATCCCTGAGTTCTCTGGCATCTTTGTTAAACTCTGTAATGGAATCAACCCAAGATTTTCTGTAGTTGCTTACTTTTGGAAGTAGATACGCTTGTAGCAGCTTTTCGTCTGCGTTTGGGCATTTCTTTTGGTCTTCTATATAGTCTTTGTATTCATAGTGTGGGCTTTCGTAAATTGGCAGGTCTTTGTATTTCATTTTTGGCGGCCTTTGAGGGGTTTCGGGAGCTTTGGCTGCTTTTACAGTAGGAAAGAGGGAGAGGCTTGCTCCTACTAGCACGCTCCTAAGTGCCTGAATCCATAGTCTACCAATGACATAGAAGTCTCCATGACATAACGTTGTTAATTCCTTTTGAAACTGCTCCTGTGAATCAAATAAAGCGCCATCGGATTCTGAATCTACGTTACGACCAGCTTGTATTGGTGTATTTTGCATTGTAATTTTAAGGTTTTTATAATATTGAGCTGTTTGTTTACAGAAATTTTGACAATGACGTTAGTGGTTTTTTTACTTTTATCTGTGTGCCGTTGTCAATGGTCCACATAGCGGGCGGACATAGTAAAAGAGGTTTAATTATAAAGTTTACATACCTACTATAATATAATAATATAGTTGAAATAAACTTTATTATCTCGAAGAAATATTATTATGTCGTTAAAACCGTTATTCCTTAATAGCCCAGACTGCCTCGATGGTCTAGTGGTTGCAAGGCGCGTCTGCTGAGCATGAGGTCGTATATTCAATTCTCAGGTTGGGCAATGTGTTGTTGGTTTTTTTATCAGGAATTTCTCAGTAGCAGCCTCGGAGTCTGGATTTGTGCCCGGTTGATGGCAATAGGCTCGCCCCCTATTACATAGGACTTAAACATAACTGGCTGGTTCGGGTATACTAGTGGGTACACCTCTGCCTAACCCTTCGTGAATTACAGGCGTGATGGTATGAACTCCACGCCAAAAAAAACCGTGGAAACCGACATTGAAACGAACAAAGTCGCGACAATGAACTAGTTAGAACTATACGTGTTATTATAGTCTTTATTATAATGTCTATATGAGTCACTAAAAACTTGTTCCAGGAACTGAGTCATTACTTTTGTTCACATTTAACATTTGGACGTAAAAATGCATTTTATTGCTTACCCACGACCTTAAGGTATTAAGACCTCTGTGTTTTAGACCTTTGTCGTAACGAAAAAAAGTTTAAGAAGGTTTAATGCAAGCCTGTGCAGTAAACAAAAAATGGCGGCGCTGTCGGTAAACAAAAAATGACAGCTGCTGTCAAATTTTCATGATGATATCCATTGAGATAAGTCTGCCATTTAAAATTTATACCTACATATATTGATGCCTTTAACTTCAAATGTATTAAACAAATACGTGTATGGAGTATGGTATGTAGGGAGTTTCTTGCCCATTCTGCTCCATACGAAACTGGGTTTTAGAATGGGCAACTAGATTCAATGTTATTATTTTTTTCTTAGGTACATGACGTTCAAAAGTACCTTTTTAAGGTGAAATTGATAAAAAAAGGATTTGACTTTGACCCTGAATTTGATGTTGTTCCTCCAAACGGTATTTTTTAATCATTTTTTATGGCTTGCAAAACATTGTATAAAGTTAAGTTAGACATTTCAAAGTCTTTTTTAAAAATAACGTTAATTACTGTTGAAACTTTGACCTTTTCTATCTCTTTAACCAGAAGATTCCCAGGTATGGTCTAGAAAAAACATGATCACAAAATAATGGAAAGAAAATATGACTTTCGGCTTTGTTTAGTGTCTTTTAATCGACTTAGAAAAAGGTTGTCAAACTTTTTATAAAATTTTATACGGCTTCCTCCCCCTCGCCCCCTATTACATGGGACTAAAAACATAACTGGCAAAATGTGGGTGTACTAATGGGTACACCTCTGCCTACCCCTTCGGGGATTACAGGCGTGATGTTATGTTATGTAATATATGTTTATACGGCTTCCTACATTACCATAAAAAATATCTGTCAGCTTGTGAAATGGAACTTCTGTTATTAAATCTACTTAGTGACATCTATGTTTTTGGAATTATTAACTTGTAACTCTCACGCGTTTACCCTTAACGGGGTAAGCACTTAATGTAGTCATAATACGTTATGGATGTCATTTTTTTTGTCATAAAACTGTTTTGCGTCTACGGATATTGCGTCATAGGTACATAACATCACGCCTGTAATCCCGAAGGATTAGGCAGAGCTGTACCCATTAATATACCCGGATTTAGCCAGTTATGATTAAGTCCCATGTAATAGAGGGTGAGATTTATTTAGATACATTATAAATTGGAAAAAGTCACATTGGTACTTGCCCGATATCGAAACCTGCTTGACATGGGCATCTTAACCACAAGACCATCACAAAATATAGAAATAGACTATATTTTTCAAAAGGTATTTGTAAAAAGTATCGCCCCCGGGTGGGCTCGAACCACCAACCTTTCGGTTAACAGCCGAACGCGCTAGCCATTGCGCCACGGAGGCTGTGGAGATGTCACTGAAATATATTCTTTTCATTATGTTAGTAGTTGGTTGGTGTAATATAATATTATAAATAAATAATAAATACATATCTTGGGACAACTCACACACGGCTATCTGATCCCAAGCTAAGCAGAGCTTGTGTTATGGTAACCAGACAACTGATATACATACATATATAATTTACAAATACATACATATTATAGATAAATCACACCCAGACACAGAACTAACAATCATGCTCATCACACAAAGTTTGTCCTGGGTGGGAATCGAACCCACGACCTCCGGCTTAGCAGTCAGGGCCACTAACCACTAGACCAACAGGCCCGTCGAACCAGTATGCAGCGTGGTTCAGTGTAAAGGATATTTTTATACCCGAAAATTACATGACGTGTTACATTACGATATTTATCTTCTACCTGATATTCTTCGGAGATATTGAAGATTATCCTTTTGAACGCCATTGTCACATATATGTGACAAACGAAATCTTACCCTGAACGCCAACGTCACAAATATATGACGAAATACACGTCGCATCATACAATGAAATAAACAATGTAATCAAGTTTTGGAATCCTTATTCTTTATCATTGTCATTTGACAAAAAAGTGGCCTGGCGTCAGGGGTACGGCGATACGTTTATACTCTGTCGTTCAAAAGGTTAAAGATTCTTCCTTCGTGAATTTAGGTGATGTGAGGATTTAGTGAGAATAGGATACTAGGACACTCTTTAATCCGCGACTTTGTGTGCATCCGCGATAACCGATATTTATTTATGCAGACGAAGTCAAGGGCAAAACCAAGTCTATACTAATATAAGAGGTAAAGTTTGTGCGGTTGTAGGGTAATCTCTGGATCTGTTAAACCGATTTTGAAAATTGATTCGCAAATTGTAAGCTACGTTATAATTGAGTGCTATTCTTATATTATTATCAAAAAGTTAGGGATCCGTAAGAAAATTACGCGAAGGAAATCGCGGAGAGAATGCTAGTTTAATAAATTAAAGAAACAATAAAATCTAAGTACTATACACTTCACACCTTTGAATCGAAAATCCTATTCAAAAGCACGTCAATATGCTATCACAGAGACCGTCAAAACGACCTAATCTTTACATTCAAAACCAAACCTTATAGACCGATTAAAAAACCTCAAGCCGTTCAATTTTCAACCTTATCTCCAAGCAAAAAGAGTGTTAAACAACCGTTAGAAGTGAAAACAAAAGATGGTATTTGAAAATCGGCCTACGTGGCGCATACGAACGATTCCGATTCCTATGTTTTTTTGTGCAATCGAAATCGGGTGCATCGGTTAATCGAATAGTCGGAATCAAGTATCGATGGAGTTTTCAATCGATTTGAGGAAAGATTGGCAGAAACTTGAGGCGTGGGGATTTTAGGGGGAAAAGTTAGTTACGTAGTAGCTTCTATCAAGTATCGATGGAGTTTCTCTGAGGGACAGAATTCGCAATGAAGTCATCTGTCAGAGAACTAAAGTCACCGACGGTGCCGATTCCCTTGTTCACAAACTAGACTAAATTTAGAGAATTGACATCTCTTACTAACATACAGCGAAAGGAAAGGACGGTGACATTCCGTGACATTAAAGAACTAAGTTAGAGATGTCAAATTAGTTTTGCCTTGAACTTCTCCGTATTTTTAATCCATACGTTTCAAGATGTCAACTATAACTGTATGGATGTGTCAAATTGACTAAATTTGACAGCTCTTATTTACATTAGTCTCTTTCTTATTTTATTGGACAGGAAAAGATGAAAATAGTCTAATTTTAGTTTAGTTTGTGACCAAGGGAATCGGCACCAATACTCGCAAAGTTAGTGCGCTGAAGTGGAAGTGGGCCGGCCATGTCTGCAGACGGACAGACGGTCGGTGGAGCAGACACGTGTTAGAGTGGAGACCACGTTTAGGCAAACGTAGTGTGCGACGCCCTGCTGCACGATGGAACGACGATTTAAAGAAGGTGGCGGGCAGCGGATGGATGCGAGATGCCCAAGACCGGGATGGTTGGCGCTCTTTTGGGGAGGTTTACGTTCAGCAGTGGACGGCCATAGGCTAATACGATGATGATGTGAGTGACGTAAAACGTCATGTTCGTGAACGGACGATGTCAGGTGGCATTGGTCATCTTTTGAGAGCGTTTACGTTCTACATCATTTCATAGAAACTTTCAAGTCCTTTATTTTATTTTTAATCAATGAACTGATTTGAATGAAACTTCCTACGCTAAAGCCAAAACATAGGTCTAAAAAGTAATCAGAGAACATTATCGAATTGACGTTTTGGAGTTATTAAGTTTATCCCGGAGAAACAGATTGGGACATCACGCCTGTAATCCCCAAAGGGTTGGACAGAGGTGTATCTGATAGTACACCCACATTTCGCCAGTTATGTTTTAGTCCCATGTGATAGGGGGCGAGCCTAATATGGCCATCAACCAGGCACAAATCCAGTCTCCGAGGCTGCTACTGAGAGTCCCTGATGTAAAAACCCAATAACACTTTGTTCGACCTGGGAATCGAACCCAAGATCTAATGCTTAGCAGGTGGTGATATTGATATCGATTGTAATAGTAATCATCCAATTCATTGTTTCATCATCGGAAAAACAATTTAGTAAAACTGTAGTTAGATTTGCACGCGGCCGAAGTCGCGGACAAAAGCTAGTATTATATCCGGGTGAATGTACTTTTTAGAACAAGAACCCTTTTGTAAAAAGCTTCTAGAATGAAGGATTAATTCAAACTTAACAATTATTTTTCTTTAAATTTTTTTATAGTATTAATCACTGACTTAGACCATCATACAATACATCAACTAACACATAATTAACAAGTGCCAAAGTAATTACAATATAATGTCAAAGGCCGACAAACGCTAAAAATTAATCACAACACACAATAAGACACGAGATTATCTTAAAAAACTATAAAATAAAAAATCTTTGCCGCGCATTATTAACCGCCATTTTAAACATCTCGAAATGTCATTAGCAATATAAATGAGTTTCGCGCCATAACGAACGCTGTGTTGCCACAATGGAAAATCATAAATCAACTGTCATTTTGATATTCGTTGAAAGGAGGTTCGTCAATGCATCGGTGCAAACTTTTTAAACTCTTAGAGAGGTTTTTTGTACCGGTGCGTTTGATTAATTGTAAAAAAAGAGGCGTGCTTATGTTTTTTTTCGGGTCGCCATTCAATGGAGATCTTTTGAAGTAAAGGTTTTTGACGTGAGAGGTGTTTAATATGTTATTTTGTGAGTGCTAAGACGGTTTGCAGTTAAATTAAGTTTATCCGTGTATTTTGTTGAGTAATGTACTTGTGGAACTTTTTGCGCGGTTCTTTTATTTCGCGTTCTTTTGTTTTTGCTTGTGATACTTTTTTTGTGTTATCTTGAGTTATGTTCGTACTTACGTGTTGTAGCACCATATTGTTCCTTAATAAAAAGTGGTTATTGATCTTCTTTTTAGAGCGGGAATTACTTTAAAATCAATTAATAAATCAAGACGTGACTGCCTCGTTGGTCTAGTGGTCGCCAAACGCGACTGCTGAGCATGAGGTCTTGGGTTCGATTTCCAAGTCTCGCAGTGTTATTGGGCTTTTCTATCAGAAATTTCTGGGCAGCAGCTTTGGAGTCTGAATTTGTGCCCGGTTGATGACAATGACCATTACGTGGGATTTAAACATAACTGGCAAAATGTGGGTGCACTAATGGATACACCTCTGCCTAATCCTTCGGGGATTACAGGCATAATGTTATGTTTTGTGTTCATAAATCAACTACCCATATGTATAATTGTACAATCTTTTATCGCTGGTCTGCTGGATGAAATTTCTTTGAAAGTAAAGCGTTCTTTTTTCTTTAATAGGTAAATGAACGTTCGTATCTGCTAATCCATTCTAGGATTCTAATTTTGGCGTTTAATATTAGATCCAGGTCACCTGTGAACTATTAGGGACACCAATACGAAACCGTTAGCTGTCTAAGTGAAGAACTGGGGTTGCCATTTCAAAAATAGAATATTTCGTAGTAATTTTTCAACTTTTTAATTACATCATTCGGTTTTGCTATTGTTTTTACCCGACGATGGTAAAGCCAAAGTATGGTTATGATTTTAGCTGGCTGTGTATGTATGAATATTAGCCGTGATCGCATGAGGCATTTATAGGCATTTTTGGATTTTCAAGGAGTCGGTTAGTGAGGCGATTAACAAGCGGATCTCATGTCGCATTGGCCTGTAAGAAATCCTTTGATGCCTAACACACGTACAGCGCCCGACCGCGCGTTCAAGCGGTGCAATCCGCTTTACAGTCACCGCTCACCGCATCGGTGCGCGGTGCCGTGTGTTAATCGCCTTAGTCAGAAAGTTGAAGCTAATTGCTCGTTCCTCACTAGCAATACCTACTGAATTATGTGTGCGTACAACCAAAAGAACTCACATACAAACAATCAGACCCGAAACAAACAGAGCCATACAAATATTTGATCCGAACAGAAATCGAATATGAGACACGCAGAGCAGCAACCAATCACTCAGTCACAGCGCCTACCAACCGTAAAAAAACAACCGAACCAACGCGGAAACACACGAATGAACACGATGTGCCCCGATACCACGTATTTACGAAAAAGTTACGGCCATACATAACATTGTATGGGCGTGTGACGTCATCATACACTCGTATCGGAATATTTTCACCGTACGTTGTATTCAGTCTCTTTGTTGTTAAAAAGAGACAATATTTTCGCACCGCATATTGTTGTCATGATCCGAAATGGGTGCAGGGTTGTCAAGTTCATATGTGTGAGTCAATACTCAATACAGGGTCATTGAAAATTTACCCGAAACCTGATAATGGGTCATTGTACTCATCATTATGAACAACTTTTACTATGGGACCAACCCTGAAATCGGTCATCGTTGAAGGAAAACATCGTGAGGAAACCTGGACTTACTGTTCCACTCAAACCATGTCAGAGGCCCTTGAGGCGGTTTAGAAACTCTGACACTAGGGTGTGTAGGGTCGTAAGGCCTTACTACCCACACGATAAGAAGAAGAAGAAGATCCTGAAATCATGAAAAAATAATCAGCCGTTCCATACATTACGATCGTGTTATATAGCATTTTTTGAAGGGAACAGCTGATTTTTTAATGATTTCAGGCTTGGTCCCATAGTAAAAGTTGTTCATAATGATGAGTACAATAACCCCTTTTCAAGTTTCGGGTATTTTTTCAATTACCTTGTATATGAATCTCTACATATTTTCCTTGGTCACGGCATCACTCGTGAAAGACTGGACCAGTTTCACAAATTCTTTTTTGTTGTGTTTGTTATACTATAACGAGAAGATTCATAAGATTCGTAAGAGAGAAGAGAATAAAAATACTGCGGTACGAAGTTCGCTTGGTCAGCTAGTCATCATATTATTAAGAAGAAAGGTTTTTTTTGTTTGTTTGTTTATACCGAATAGGTTCCGAAACTACTGGATCGATTTTAACCATTTTATCACCAATACAATGCTTATTTATCATGAAGTAACATAGGCTATAGTTTATTTAATAAAATAAGGGTTTAAATGCTCCACAATAATTCACTTACACGGTAACTGGTTATCTTTGACAGCACCTTTATGGAAGGTTCATTCTAATATTCGGTTAACTGTAGTTATGTACCCTTTACTTAGTAAAATATCACATCACCACACAAAATTCTTAAAACTTTAACAACAAAAAACATTCTTCAACAAAATATTCAAGCTACAACGATTTTCAAAATAAACCGTTCCGAATTCGAAATACAAAACTCAAAGCGCCATCAAATCATTCACAGACTATAAACAACAATAAACAAAAGGTTGTAAAAAATATTTTTTAAACTGGCAACCCTCACGTTTGTGGACGATAAAAGGTACGAAACAGTGGTGAACTGGACACGAATTTCCGAACGAGCGTGGAACATACTTTTCTATTAGCTACGCGAATGGAAAACGTTTTGAAAAAAATGTTTCGTGTGCATATCGATATTTGTATACTTAGTTACTATCAGTAAACATAACTGGCGAAATGTGGGTGTACTAATGGGTACACCTCTGCCTAACCCTTCGGGGATTACAGGCGTGGTGTTATGAACTTATGATGTTACAATGAGTTGAATGACTTAGTGAGCATGAGGTCTTGGTTTCGATTCCCAGGTCGGGCAAAGGGTTTTTCCATCTTGAATTTCTCAGTAGCAGCCTCGGAGTCTGGTTTTGTGCCCGTGACGATTCCAGTTCGTTCGTCCGTCCGTTCGATTTCCAGGCCTGGCAAAGTGTTATTGTGTTCTTCCATCAGTAGCAGTCACGGAGTCTGGATTTTTGCCCGGTTGATGGCAATAGGCTCGCCCCCTATTACATGGGACTTAAACATAACTGGCTAAATGTGGATGTACTAACGAGTACACCTCTGCCTAACCTTTCAGAGATTACATGCGTGAGATGTCATGTTAAGTGTTTTTTAATTGGCGTGGTAATTCCAGAGATTAGCGCGATTTAACAAACAAACACAAAAGCTCAGTTTTATTATATTAGGCAAATCAAATCAAATCATTTATTTATTTGCGACTATGGGTACAAAAGAAAAGGTCTTATAGTATAACAATAATGTCCATTAACCATATCCTACCATAAGGCAAATTACAATACACAGCTACAGATTTAGATCGTAATTGCAAAAGCCTCTTCTCATACAGAGAAGGAACGGACATTGATCACCATCAGTACTCTCACATGATTTCAATCTAGGAATTGTATGACCAAAAGCATTCATAGGCCAGCTATAATAATTACTCGGCTTTCAGACGCCGGAAGATTCGGCCTATTCCAGAAGATTCATGGCGTACCTGTCGCGTAGTTAACATAAATAATATTAAGAGAGCCTATTGCATATGGGCGGGTGGCAGCTCCTAGCGTGTCACGTGATAAAGTGTCTCATACGATGTGCGACTGGTTCCCATCTTGAGGTGAAACGAAAGTGAGTTGCAAAGTCGTGCTCCAGAATAGTCCTGTCTCCGATTATTTTTAAATTTGAAAATGGAACATTTATTATTCTTTATTTAAATTTATATTTAAATAAAAACGTTAACCCACACATGTTGTAGGTGCACTTATAAATCTATAATGTCCATACTTTTTTCGTACTAATATTATAAATGCAAAAGTAACTCTGTCTGTATGTCTATGTTGCTACTAACTGTCTATCTGTTAGGCTTTCACGACTAAATCACTGAACCGATTTTGATGAATTTTGGTACAAGATAAGTTTGAACCTTAAGCAAGAACAAAGGCTACTTTTCCGCGACTTCGTCTGCATTCTATGATCAAACTACCCCGTTTCAAATTTCATTAAAATCGGCCCAGTGGTGTAGTCGTAAAAGCCTCACAAACAGACAGACAGAGTTACTTTCGCATTTAAAGTATGAACAAGTTTCTTATCAATTACTGCGACAAAAAAATCGCACAAAAAAATCGTGCCACGAGCACCGATCCTTACGAAGCCATTACGTTACCATAGAGTAACGCATGAATAAGCTATGGGGTTTGAAAGGCGATTCCCGGCACAGCCTCAAGGTGTGTGCAGCATCTTGTGCCTTATCGAGATGAGATAGCGCGAATTATAAAACGGAGGACGAAAAATATTTTTCGACGCGGCATTTTAGGGTTGGAATGTCAACAAGTTTTGTTTTTGGGACTTTTCGCCTTTTTTTAGCGGGAAAATGTTTTGCAATATTTTTTTTTATGACTGCCTCGTTGGTCTAGTGGTCGCAAGCGCGATTGCTGTGCATGAGGTCTTGGATTCAATTCCCAGGTCGGGCAAAGTGTTATTAGGTTTTTCCATCAGGAGTTTCTCAGTAGCAGCCACGGAGTTTGGATTTGTGCCCGGTTGATGGCAATAGGCTCGCCTATTACATGGGACTAAAACATAACTGGCGAAATGTGGGTGTACTAATGCGTAAACCTCTGCCTAACCCTTCGGGGATTACAGGCGTGATGTTATGTTGTATATTTTTTGGTTGTTAGTCTTGGTTTTTATTGGGTAATAAATACCATCATCATCTGCCCAGCCTTTTCCCAACTATGTTGGCTCGGCTTCCAGTCTAACCGGATGCAGCTGAATACCAGTATTAATAAATACCATTAACTAATAATTCTAAGACATTCAAAGAAAAACTTTCTGTTAGCCCTGAAATCTTGATTATTATTGATCTTAAAAAGCGAAAGGTCTCTCTCACTCACTCACTCATTGCGAAATATCGAAAACAGTTTATAGTTAGTAGACATACGCCAAGAAAGGATTTTTCAAATTTTACCCCCTGAGGGGATGAGACGGCTTCCAAACTTTGTATAGAGAAATCAACTTTGACGCGGACGATGTCGCGGGCAGAAGCTACACACATACATAAACTCACGCCTTTTTCCCATGGGGGTAGGCAGAAACCACAGAACGCCACCTGCTGCGATCCTTACATACTCCTTCCGCCTCATCTACGTTCATACATCTCGTCATACAAGCACGCCGGTTACGAGTACTGCGCACCTGACCTTTCAGAAGAACCTCACCAATAAGTGTAGGCCTTCCTCAGGCGACTCTTCCCTGCTAGTATTAAAATAATAACCTTAAGTTGAGGCAACTGGCAACTCTTTAAAAGTTTCCTGTAAAAGTTGATAGTTCCTATAACGTAGTCGGTTGCCGCAACTTTTTGGCAATTTGTAAGCAACTTTCATAGCCGAGTGGCCGTATGCCGTTGCCGTAGCGACACTGGCAGTGCCGGGCACACGGACAGGGAGGGAAGGTGTGAAATCAACCGAAGCGTTGCGATTGACGGTTGAGGAAACCGGCAACTTTAAAAACCGGTACAATATTTAAAAATTGCTAGTTGCGGCTACTAGCAATAACGTAGTCATCGATTGCAGCAACTGAAAACTGTTGACGATTGCCGCAACTCGACACTCGAGTTGCTCTGTGTGCGCAGTTCAATTGAAATGTATGTAAACAGCTAGTTGCCAGTTGCTGCAATAGTTGTTCTGTGGGCAAAACGCCTAAAAGAAATACAAAACATTTTTAACGTTATAACAAAATTATAACGTCCTTCACACATACCACTCCGTTATAATTAAGTTGAAAGTAATTAAAGACAAAAAAAAAAGAAATAGTAAAAGATTAATGATCTTCCAACCCGCCTCAAAAGCATTGTGTTTCAAATATTGTAATTATAAAGTCTTTCATTTAGAATGGTCACGATTTTTGTTCTGTCAAAATGAAATGAAGATTTTTGAAGGGAATTTGAAGTTTAAATACCAGTGTTGCTAGCAGGGAAAATGTTATGACCATTGTCCCTTTCTTTTTAAGATTTCTTATGTTTGTTTTTTACCTGAAATAATAGAATAAAAATTATTATTCATTAAATTTTCTGCCTCATTGGTCCAGTGATCGCAGAGCACGACTGCTGAGGATGAGGTTCTTGTGTTCGATTCTCAAGTCGGGCATAGTGTTATTAGGTTTTTTCTTTACGAATCTTGAATTTGAGCCAATAGGCTCGCGTCCTATTACATGAGACTTAAACATAACTGGCGAAATATGGGTGTACTAATGAGTACACCTCTGTCTAACCCTTCGAGGTTTACAAGCGTGATGTTATGTAAAATGTTCTAGTAATAGATCTAAACTTTATTGCTAAAGAAACTCCCACAGCAGACTTCATAATTTTACTAAAATTAAACAATAAAAAGTACCCAGAGACTAATAAAAAACGTAAATATTTTTTTAACTGCACAGATGTGGACAGTTTGTAATAGGAGTGAAATTAAAAAACATAAAAAATAACAACTTAATAAAAATAAAAAAACGCCCACAAAAAGTTTTTTTGACGATTCGCGAACGAATTAAAATCATATCTATTTATAGGTTGACTACTTCATTTAGGGCAGTTTGGGGTTTGGAAATCGTGAGGTTTTTTTTGAGGTTTTGACCGGAACTTAATTTAATTTTATGTCAAGTCAAGTCAAATCATTTATTTCAATTAGACCATTAAAAGGCACTTTTGAACGTCATTTACAAGAGAAAAGAAAAATTATAATATTGAATCTAGTTGCCCATTCCAAAAGGTAGTTTCGTATGGAGAAGAACGGGCAAGAAACTCTATATCAGGCAGAAACGACACTGTTACTTTAAAAACAAAACATTAAAATATTTCATTAATAAGTTCAAAGTTGATTATTTTATTATACCACAGAAACTTTACATTTTCGCGGTACAAAAAGTATCCTATATGCTATTCTAGACTATAATCTATCTCTGTGCCAAATTTCATCCACATCCGTTCAGCCGTTCTGGCGTAATCGAGTAACAAACAACCGTCCTTTCAAATTTATCTCTTATAATTAATAGAAGAAAAAGGATTACACCATATTTACAATGAAAGTAAATAATCTATTAAAAGTAATTTAAAAAAAAATAATGGCGATGGCTTTAATATACGAATAAATCTTAACAATAGTAAAAAAAAGTCGTGTAAATTACAATAATTCATGGTAAATCTATTAAATAACAGGTAAATACAGCGATAGACATCTATGTTCTAAGTTTTTTAGGGGTCCGTCGTCCACTAATAACCTTTGAAGTTTTATTTCGTGTCTTATGAGCTTTTTCTGGAGCTGACGAGATACTCTTGTAGCTGTTCAATATTAGTTGAAAAGTGAAGATTTATGCAATTTCAATGATGTACAGTCAACCAAAGATAGGTAGGTATCCAGGGCCGTCAGATACACAGGATAGGTACCGTGGCCCCGGAACGCATAGGGCAACAGAAGAAACGTAGGGTAGTTTTTTAGTCAGTAAAAGTCTGACAGTCCCTTCCGCCTCATCCAGGGCGGAAGGACTCATATGATGATTTTTGCTACCGCAAAAAAAGGGGCGTCAGATATAGTTGAAGTTTTCTTAGAAACCGATGGATGACTTGGATTAAAACTTAACTGAATTAATGAACTGTTTATTATAAACATAACATCACGCCTGTAATCCTCGAAGGGTTAGGCAGAGGTGTACCCATTGTACACCCACATTTTGCCAGTTATGTTAGAGTCCCATGTAATAGGGGGCGAGCCTATTGCCATCAACCGGGCACAAATCCAGACTCCGAGGCTGCTACTGAGAAATTCCCAATGGAAAAACCCAATAACACTTTGCCCGACCTGGGAATCGAACCCAAGAACTCATGCTCAGCAGTCGCGCTTTGCGAGCACTAGACCAACGAGGCAGTCCCACTGCACTAAGCACGGCACTGTTTATTATCTACTTTTCAAATTAAATTACATTACAAAATAATTACTTTTTTGCTAAACTTATTTTTTTGTATGCTGTCTTAAATATTGTATGGATGTACGGAACCCTTCGTGTGCGAGGTCGAATCACACTTTACTGGTTTTTTATATCTATATCTTTGTAATGGTTATTGATTTCATAGGTCACGCATATCTATGCCCTTGTCTATGTTTGACCCTTCCAATATCGTTGTGATCATATTGTACGAGTATTTTGACATCAATCTAAATAGAATAATTCTAGTCTATAGAAGTAAATGATATTAAAGTGTCTATGGCTTTTCATTAAACGTATATGAATATTAACATGGTACCTACTAATACCAAAAATAATTTTAAAAATATTTGTTTGTTTGTTCGTTCGTTCGTTGGTCTTGACTGCCTAGTTGGTCTAGTGGTCGCAAGTGCCACTGCTGTGCATGAGGTCTTGGGTTCGATTCCCAGGTCGGGCAAAGTGTTATTGGATTTTTCCATCAGGAATTTCTCAATAGGCTTGCCCCCTATTACATGGGACTAAAAACATAACTGGCGAAATGTGGGTGTACTGATGGGTACACCTCTGCTTAACCCTTCGGGGATTACAAGCGTGATGTTATGTTATGTGATGCTTTTTCAGTTTAAACTTTATCCTTGAGAAACGGGTTTCTTAACCTTTTGCCAATTAGTCCTATTACTAGGCTTTTAATACAATATCTCTTAAGTTAACTGCCCTATATTAAGTCAAAGTTCATTAGTCGAGGCGTTAATATTAAATCTACAATCAAACTTAATTGCTTAGACGTAATAATTAATTAAGTAAATAATACTTTGATTGTAAGTGATATTGATTAGTTTAATTGTTACCAAATTAATATCATGGTGGTTTGAACTTACTTTTTACTTAGTTCACAGAATAAATACCCGATATTGTAAGTATTTATTGAGCTTTATGCACAAAAAATACACTGTACAAAGATGGACTTAATTGCCTTAGGCATTTTTTACCAGTCTACCTTTTTTTTTTTTTTTGAGTTGGTAAAAATCATCAAATGACTCCTTCCGCCCTGGGTGGGGCGGAAGGGACTGTCAGACTTTTACTGACTAAAAAAACCACCCTGTTCCTTCTGTTGCCCTTTACGTTCCGGGGCCACGGTGTCCTGTTAAGACGTCCCGCAAAGGGTGATGCTGGAACATAAACTCACGCCTTTATCCAAAGGGAGTAGGCAAAAACACCAGAACGCCACCTGCTACGATTGCCTACGATCCTTAGATACCTACTCCTTTCGCCTCGTCGACGTTCATACAAGCACGCCGTACGCCGTTACGACAACTGCGCACTTGATCTCTCTGAAGAATCTCATCAATAAGATCAGCGTAGGTTTTCCTAAAGCGTCCCTGCGTTGCCACTCGCATTTGCATACATCATACATACATTCCTTTTAACCATCCTACATAATATACATACATACATAACATCACGCCTGTAATCCCCGAAGGGTTAGGCAGAGGTATACCCATTAGTACACCCATATTTCGCCAGTTATGTTTTTAGTCCCATGTAATAGGGGGCGAGCCTATTGCCATCAACCGGGCACAAATCCAGACTCCGAGGTTGCTACTGAGAAATTCCTGATGAAAAAGCCCAATAACACTTTGCCCGACCTGGGAATCGAACCCAATATCTCATGCACAGCAGTCGCGCTTGCGACCACTAGACCAACGAGGCAGTCGCCTACATAATATAATATGACAAAAATCTTTAAAAAGGCCAACATATCAAAATGTTACCAAAAAATAATATTCCAATAAAGTCCGAGCGTCCATTTCAACTCAAACGCGTTAAACCAAGCAATTCCCTTAATTATTGACCAGTAAAGTTATAGAGCTATTAAACAGAATTGGTTTTCTGCAAAATGTTTAATTTATAGTTGTCTATTAGGCCGCGGTGGAGGGTTGGGGGCGAACTTGTCATTTTATACCCATGTTGCTTTATTGACACAAAATGGCGGTCGTTATTTTTTAATTTTCTTTTTTTAATTTAAGGTTAGGCATGTGGTCTGTTTAGATGTCTTCAAAGACACCGTTAATTCTTTTATTTTGATTGAGAGTTCAAATTACATTTTAAGAAATAACTTCTAAAAAAACACTTTTTTTCCGTAGATACCTGATAAACTTTCAACATAACATTTAACATAACATCACGCCTGTAATCCCCGAAGGGTTAGGCAGGTGTGCCCTTTAGTACACCCACATTTCGCCACTTATGTTTAAGTTCCATGTAATAGGGGGCGAGCCTATTGCCATCAACCGGGCACAAATCCGGACTCCGAGGCTGCTACTAAGAAATTCCTGATGGACAAACCCAATAATACTTTACCCGACCTGAGATTCAAATTCAAGACCTCATGCTCAGCAGTTGCGCTTTGCGACCACTAGACCAACGAGGCAGTACATAAGTAACGTATATAAAATAATAATCACAGTCTCACATAACGGCTTCTGAAACCTTCAGGATAAAACAATGGATATATTTCAGTGACATCTCCACAGCCTCCGTGGCGCAATGGCTAGCGCGTTCGGCTGTTAACCGAAAGCTTGGTGGTTCGAGCCCACCCGGGGGCGATTCTTTTTAGGCATTCGTTCTAGACTAAGCGTAGACTTAGACGTGACAGTATACGGAATCCAAAATAAACATGTTTTTTTTGTAACTTTGCTGTACTGTTCCATTATTGGACAAAGGCATGCCCCAAGTCTTTCTAGGTATTACTTTCTCTATTGTGTATAGTACTTAAACACATTGTCTTCACATTCATGTAAATATTGAATTCAGGTATGGTTTCCTTCCTTCATCGGTCCACCTCAAGCATTTGCATGCGCCTGAGTTGATAAAAAAACATGAGATATCCAGCCTTATTTTCTTTACAATACGCAGTATCAGAAATGACCACAAAGTACACAATTTGCATTACTTATTAAAGAATTTCATGCGTGTGGTCGATCTTTCTCAAAAATTCGACCACAAGACACTGTAGGTAAAAGAAATTACCCAAAATAATGTGTTCCAAAAAAATGATATATGTACAAGCCGAGCATATGGCCAATTCTACTAATAAACATAACATAACATCACGCCTGTAATCCCCGATGAGTTAGCTAGAAGTGCACCTACATTTCGCCAGTTATGTTTAAGTCCCATGAGATAGGGGGCGAGCCTATTGCCATCAACCGGACACAATACAGCCTCCGAGGCTGCTACTGAGAAATTCCTAATGGAAAAACCCAATAACACTTTACCCGATCCGGGAATCGAACCCAAGACTTCGTGCTCAGCAGTCGCGCTTTGCAACCACTAAACCAACGAGGCAATCGATGGGTGTTCATTATCTTAACTAATTATATAAAGAATAATCGTAACTATCAATACATTAAACCCTGCCTACCCCTAAACAACGTCGTTACCAAGTCGCGATGGCTCAGTAATTAAATTACTTGTTTGCAGGCCGGCACCGAACCTGGAACACTGTTAGAGGCGCTAATTTGAACACCGTAATGCATTTTATGATGCTTAAGAAGAGTTAAGAATGTCGTAGAATAGACATTTACTAAATGGATAAGTTTGAAGCATGAAGTATACTTTAATTTGCAGATAAATAATTTATTGTCTGACTGCCACGTTGGTCTAGTGGTCGCAAAGCGCGACTGCTGAGCATGATGTCGTGGGTTTGATTCCGAGGTCGAGCTAAGTGTTATTGGGTTTATTTATCAGAAATTTCTCAGCCTCGGAGTCTGGATTTGTGCCCGGTTATGGCAATAGGCTCGCCTCCTATTACATGGGACTTAAACATAACGTGCAAAATGTGGATGTATTAGTGCGTCTACCTCTGCCTAACCCTTTAGGGATTACAGGCGTGATGTTATGTAATTTCTTTTGTTAAGATTTTTTCCTTTGAGTGACTAGTCTTCATTAGTCTTCATTATTATTATGATATATATGTTAGTCTGTAAGGTATTTATCTATGGGCCAAAGTAGCCTGAAAATAAAGGATTTATTATTATTATTATTTATTATTATCAAGGGAATGCCATCAAAAAGTCTTGTTTCTAGGAAAACCAGAAATTCGCATTACGATGTTATCGTGGCCCACTTGATGTGTAGAATGCCGCCCGACACGAGATTAAAATCTGGTGGTTTTATGACACCCATGAAAAGAGTTGTACTTGACATTTCAAATTCGAGGACAATTGAATTTTTGAAATATTTTTTTTGTGATAAATGGAAAGATCATAAACAAGTTTTATAATAAAACTATTTAATTTCGCAATAATTCAAAAGTTATATCGAAATAAAAAAATATTTTTGCATCCAGTAACGAAGACACTCCGACAAAGCCCGAACAAACCCGAGCGCGTGTGACGTCATACTGTTAGTTTGCCGCTTGACGGGTGTCGGGTTACTGCATCGGGCAACTATAACATTATGACGTCACAACTATGGTGCGCAATCATGGTACGTTTATAGTCACGTGATTTATTTATTTTATTAATAAGTATTTAATTGTTTATTAATAATTGATTTTTTTTTAGATTTTTGCATTAAATATTATTGATTATTAATAATAAAGTTAAAACATAAAAAAATAACTTTTCTTTTCAAATTTCCAATTGCATTAAACCAATCTTCACTCTTACGGTCTTAGTAACAAAGACAAAAAGTAGTTAAACATTTTATAGAATAGCACTCCAGTTCTAGCCACACCTAGGTCTGTGGCCGGTAACATTTGGCGCGGGGCATCGCTTTGGGTAAATATTTACATGTGACTCACGGACCTGGGCCGCTAAAATGATGCTGACATCACTAAAGTGCGGCGTTTTGTAAAAATTTTAAATATTTTACTTTGCTATCGAATCGCTGAAAATATTGTAAAGCAATTTTGTATAATGGCAGCTAACTTATGTTACTCATCAACAAGTTAGCTTTTTTAATATTTTTTATTTTATTTTAACATGAACCGCCACTGACCAATTATACATATTAGTTGAAGCCATTATGTGTATTTAATTACACGACATTCCTACGTTCATCTTACAATACAATTGAAGGAGTTTATCATGCAGTTTGGGAGTATTAAGTAATATTTCCATGCAAGAATTTGCACATACTAATTATTTTCTCATTATTTTTACCTCAACCGTATAACATAAACAAACATAATAGGTATTAAAAACTATTCACATAATAAAAATAAATATTGGTGGTGTAGTAGTATTTTTGCCAGATTTTTCAAATTACTATAGTAAGTAAGTACATAACATAACATCACGGCTGTAATCCTAGAAAGTTAGGCAGAGGTGCACCCATTAATATTTCCTATTTATTTATTGCATACCATGTGTTTAAAAAGATGTTGCAGAATTCTTAAAGCTAAAGTTCAGTCATGGACCCTATTAGGGCACAGCAACATAGTGCTAACTTTACAAGTTAAATCAATTAATATCATTTAACAAAATAAAAAAAATAATAATAATAGTTAAAGTGAACATAAAAATTACGACGATACACAATTTTTAAAATTATTGAAATCATAAAATTAGTTTGAAATTATGATAGTAATTATATTGTTATAAAATATTAATATAATAATACACCCACATTTCGCCAGTTATGATTAAGTCCCACGTATTAGGGTTAGTAGTAGTAGGTAAGTAAAAATTAATATATTTTACAATAGTGGTCAACAGCGCCATCTTAGCTGCCTCTTTGGATAAAGGCGGTGTGTGCTGGTTTTATAACTGAAAGGCTATTGGCCGATCCGTCACTGTGGTCTGATGTCAGAATACTACTTTTATAGATTATATTATATCGATGAGGTACAAAATTATATTGATTTTTCTGACTTTTTTAATACTTTATAACTAATCCCATTAAAATAACACATATTCATAACATTACATCACGCCTGTAATCCGCGAAGGATTAGGCAGAGGTGTACCCATTAGTACACTCACATTTCGCCGCTATATTTAAGTCCCATGTAAAAGGAGGCGAGCCTATTGCCATCAACCGAGCACAAATCCAGACTCCGGGGCTGTTACTGAGAAATTCCTGATGGAAAAACCCAATAACACTTAGCTCGACCTAGGAATCGATCCCAAGACGTCATGCTTAACAGTCACGCTTGGCGACGACTAGACCAACGAGGTAGTCAAAAATCTTATGTATTTTATTATTCATTCTTGCTGAGAATTACTAGATAGCATACAAATATAATCAGCATTGAGCAAGCGTGGTGATCAATGCCCGTGCCTTCTCTGTAAGAAAAGGCTTTTGCCCTTTCTTTATCGTGTGGACAGTAAGTTCTTAAATAAAACCCCACACACCCTAGTGTCAGAGTTTCTAAACCGCCTCAAGGGCCTCTGACATCCCTATTTTTACCACCAAAAAAAAAAAAACAAAAGGGCCTCTGACATGGTTTGAGTGGAACAGTAAGTCCAAGTTTCCTCACGATGTTTTCCTTCACCTATGCCAGTTAAGTCCAAGATAATCTTTAGAAAGTACATATGAATTGAAAAAGTCACATCGGTACTTGCCCGGATTTGAACCCACAACCTCATGCATGAGAGGTGCCGCCTTAACCACTGGACCATCACGACACGACACATCCTTTGCCCTGCAGTAGGACAATAATAGGCAGGGATTATGAGTACATAAAAATTTGAAATTCAAAAACATTTATACCAGCATCACTTCATTAACAAATAGAGATTCTATTTAAGAACTTAAATATATGTTAATTTATAAGAAATCAACATAATTAGCGTTATTAGGCGACGCTCGGCGGGCGGTCCAGCGAGATCAAAATTATATCATATAAGTTCAATTCTTGCGATCAAAATTTATAAATTTAATTGGTTTAGACAATTTTTTTTTATTTTGGTTCTGTATACATTTTTATTCTTTCCGTTTTATGTGTTTCAATGTCGTGATGGCCCAGAGGTCTATGCAAAAGAGGGGGGTTTAAGCAAGTACCAATGTGACTTTTTCAATTCATATGTACTTTGCAAAGTTTATCTTGGACATCACTGACATCGGTGAAGGAAAACATCGTGAGGAAACCTGGACTTATACCAGCCTATTACTGTCCCACTCAAAACCATGTCAGAGGCCCTTGAGGCGGTTTAGAAACTCTGACACTAGGGAGTGTGGAGTCCTAAGACCTTACTGCCCACACGATAAAGAAGAAGAAGGCCCTTTTACGGACACCCACGGACCCCTAAAAATATCGAAAAGCTCTATATCACAACACAATTAACATAAGTATAAGTAATAATAATAAATTTATTAAAATTATTCAAAATATGACAAACACACAAACAGACGCGCCGAGTTATCGGCAAATTATTCAATAGATATATATAAATTACGTGATTTAAACGATAAGCGGATTTTCATCAGTATTTACTGACAAGCCGATTATAATGGATGTTCGTGGATGACGAGACTAAAGACTAACGACCGTAGGATTTGAACATTCGAATGGTTAATGGTAATAGCATTCAAGGTCACCTAAACCTCGTCTTCATGAGTGTGAAAATATGGGGCTGGAATTTCGGGGTCTCCATATGACATTGGAGCCATGGAACAAGGTCAATGTAAGACAGAAATGATATGTCAATCGATGTTTACTTGACCTCATCATCTGTCTAACCTTTACCTAACTATGTTGGGGTCGGCTTCCAGTCTTATTATTGAGGTATGATTCCGAACCACGCGGTTAAGGCGCCTGCCTCTCATGTAGGAGGTTGTGAGTTCGAATCCTGGCAAGTACCAATGTGACGTTTTCAATTCATATGTACTTTCTAAAGTTTATCTTAGACATTACTGACATCATTCCGTGCCTCGGAAAGCACGTTAAGCTGTTGGGCCCGGCTGTCATACGTGGATCTTTGACAGTCGTTATGAGTCGTCAAAAGCTTGAAAGTCTGACAACCAGTCTTACCTAGGGGTATCATATTCCCAGTTACTGGGTTGTGGAGGTCAGATTGGCAGTCGCTCCATGTAACATACTAGTATTCAGCTGCATCCGGAAAGAAATGCCCACTATTTACCTAGTTTATCTTGGACATCACTGACATCGGTGAAGGAAAACATCGTGAGGAAACCTGGACTTGTAATTTATAAGTCTGAAATCGCCAATCCGCCTTGAGCAAGCGTGGCGATCAATGCTCGTGCCTTCTCTGTATGAGAAGAGGCTTTTGTTCTGCAGTAGGACAGTAATAGGCTGGTATTATTAAATACCTAATTAGCTCTTTAATAAAACCTTTACACATGAAGATATTTTAAGCCATACGAGGCGTAAAGCGTAGGTTTTTTTATTTCGTATCCGAGGACAAGTTTCTCGTTGAAATTATTTGACACGGCAAGTTGTAAATAAGGATTAATAATAACGTATTGTTGGGCCACTAAGTTAGCGATTTGTTGAGATGAAACGAGAAATTAATTGGTAAAAATTGTTGCGGTCTTTTGAAATTATTTTATTTATTTTTTTTGCGAAATATGACTGTTTTTAAAGGACTGTCTCGTTGGTCTAGTGGTAGCAAAGCGCGACTGCTGAATATGAAGTCTTAGTTTCGATTTTCAGGTCGGACAAACTAATATTGAGGTTTCCATCAGGAATTTCTCAGTAGCAGCCTCGAAGTCTGAATTTGTGCCCGGTTGATGGCAATAAGCTGGCCCCATGGGACCCCTACATGGGACTTAAACATGACTGGCGAAATGTGGGTGTGCCAATGAAACAGACCTCTGCCTAACCCTTCAGGGACTCCAGGCGTTATGTTATGTGAATGCAATGTTTTCTATATATGTAGTAAGTTTAGTGGCCCCAACATAAACGTTCGCTTTACCATATTGCTACTTTGAATTCGTATTTAAGAAAAATCTTCGACAATATTTTTTAATATCCCAAAATAAGAAGTCAACGTTTACAGAAATTATGGCAATAGAATAAGAATAGTCTGTTACCTTTTTTGTTCAGTGTATCGAAGCTTAAAGGTCATGGCACATTATCGCGGTACCGCTCTTTACTTGTCATTCAAATTAGAGCATTAAATCGTGTGTAGTATAATTTATTTCATAATGTCAATATGAAAAACCTAACGGCGGGCGGTCAGCGCTTGCCGCTATCATACAATTCGCCTCGTCCGCGCGCTGCCAGCGAGCGGATCGCGAGCTTGCATCTTGCGGACAGAGCACGGTCTGGCACACATAAGCACAAAAAAAAATTGGTATTGAAATCTAAAAAAATATTTAAACAAATTCTCAAGAAATATGCGCCACTACCGCGTGAAACGGCTGACGCTCAGCATAATGCCGTGGCCCGTGCACGAAGGCACGAAAACCACGGCGCTGGCTTGCAGCGTATCCGGCGGCGTGTCGCTGTCTCTGACTATAGATAAAACATCATTCGCCTATAGTTCCCAGGCATAGGACAATAATAATCCTACTTTTTGGTCAACAAATGACTAGATTACTATAGCACTCAGTAACTCCCACCAAATTTTTTCTTTATTTTAAGAACATCATCATCATATTACATTATTAACAGACGGGCCTGTTGGTCTAGTGGTTAGCGGCCCTGATTGCTAAGCCGGAAGTCGTGGGTTCGATTCCCACCCAGGACAAACTTTGTGTGATGAGAATGATTGTTAGTTCTGTGTCTGGGTGTGTTTTATCTATAATATGTATGTATTTATAAATTATATAAGTAGGTATGTATATCATTTGTCTGGTTACCATAACACAAGCTCTGCTTGGGTTGGGATCAGATAGCCGTGTGTGAGTTGTCCCAAGATATTTATTTATTTATATTAGCCTTTAGCTGTCCACTGCTGAACGTAGGCCTCCCCCAAAGAGCGCCAACCATCCCGGTCTTGGGCAGCCCGTATCCGCTGCCCGCCACCTTCTTTAAATCGTCGCTCCACCGTCCAGCAGGGCGTCCCACACTACGTTTGCCTCAACGTGGTCTCCACTCTAACACGTGTCTGTTCCACCGACCGTCTGTCCGTCTGCAGACATGACCGGCCCACTTCATTTTAAGAACAAAAACATAAAATTAATAAACACAAGAAAGCGACACATAACTCCTTTTTATTCAAATCGGTAAATTTAATACTTTACTACCAGTTTTACTAGAGCTCTCTAACTTTAAAGATTCTTTTCAAAAACAGGTCAGGTTGTGTTGGTTCATTTTTGCGTGTCACTTAGCTATGTAGTCTATTTGGGTCAATTATGACTAGTTAGAGGCTCATGTTAATATGCTCAGGCCACGCATTTTGGGGGTGAGTGTACTTCGAATTGTTTTTTTTTTCTACCCTTTTAGCATTCTGTGCTTGAAGGGTGCAAATAGAACCCTTACTAAGCTGTCCGTCCGTCCGTCTATACGTCTGTCTGTCTATCAGCGGGAAGTTACTCATAAAAAGCAGTAGATAGAAAGCGTGTATTTTTATTGCCGTTATAACGACAAATAAATCTCTACATAGTAAAAAACAAAGTCGCTACCCGCCGTCTGTACGCTTACATCTGTAAAACTACGCAACAGATTTTAATGCGGTTTTCACCAATACATAGAGTGATTCAAGAGGAAGGATTATGTATGTACATTGAATCCATGCGAAGTCGGGGCGGGTCACTAGTATTATAAAGTCAAAGGCTTATAAATTAACTGTTTTTTTTTTGTTTAGTTTTAAATATTTTACAGTGGTACGGAACCCCTGGTACGCGAAGCCAGCTCGCACTTGCCAGGTTTTTTACTACCATTTGGCTTATAATAGTGGTCTGGTGAATTACAAAGCTATGTTTTTCAAAACAATGTTTTTGTGGAGTTTGATGTGATTTTTAACCGACTTCAAAAAAGGTTCTTCTGTATGCATTTTTTTGCTCATTTACATTGACTGAACGTTGAAATACCGGGTAAAAGAGGGTGTGTTCACCCCTAGGGGAGAAACTAAATGGGAGTAAAAAGAATCGCCCCCGGGTGGGCTCGAACCACCAACCTTTCGGTTAACAGCCGAACGCGCTAGCCATTGCGCCACGGAGGCTGTGGAAATGTCCCTGAAATATATCATTTGTTTTATTCTGAAGGTTTCAGGAGCCGCTTTATTAATACGCGATTGTGAGTATAATATTATAGTTTATTTTTGTAATGTCTATTTTTGTTTACAAGCTAGCTAGCTTAGGTAGCATAGTACTTTTGTTTTAATCTAAAAATCGTCAAATGACTCCTTCCTAGAAGGGACTGTCAGATTTTTACTGACTAAAAAACCACCCTGTTCCTTCTGTTGCCCTTTACGTTCCGGAGCCATGGTATCCTTAAAGACTTCCCGGAACCTTGGGTAGCAAAGTATGTTCCCGGACGAGCTCCCTCACAAAGACCTCTATTACTAATTTAGTCTTTACTACGTTTGCTTTCAACATCTATCATTCATCCCCTTTCAAAAAGATGACAAAAAAAATACAATATAAAATTTCAACCCCCAAAGCAAAATAATTTTCAATTCAACCCCGTTCCATAAGGGTGGACACTGATGGATGGGTTAACCAATATGTCTGTCTACCCACATTTGTGGGTGGTGTGGTGATAGTCCAATAAAATATTATTAATTATTTATATTTATTTGTGTTTGGTTTCGAATAAGAGAGGGGTGGAGTCGACTTGATTTTTTTTCTTTTTTTTTATAAATCTCTTTGATTGCCTCTATTGGTCTGGCAGTCATAAAGATGGCAAAGTATGGGGTCCTGGATTCAATACCCATGTCGGCTAAAGTTTTAATTCTGATCTGATTTCTTCCTTTAGTTTCTTAGAGGCGAGTCAGGTTTGTGACAATTAAGTTAATTACAAAAGACTCGCCTTAGTAAATAATAAACTTTATGTAGATATTATCTTTAGGGGAGGCCTATGTCCAGCAGCGGACGTCATTCGGCTGATATGATGATAAATTAAACCTAATAAAAATTAAGGCTCAACCCAAACAGAGCAATATACTCGAACATTTTCATTATGTAATTGAAAATAAACTTAATTTCATCACAAATAGAGATAAAAATGTTGTGCATTGACAGAATGCGCTAAATTATATTAATAATAATAAGAAGATAAAGATAATAATAATAAGATAATAAGGCTGAGAAAGATAAACAAATGAAGTATCTTGACTTGGCTCACGAGGTTGTCGACATGTGGAATGTGAGTACAGCAATCACTGTGCCGATAGTCGTAACGGCCAATGGCATAATAGCCAAGAGCCTCGACCAACACCTTAGGAGGCTCTCGTTGGGCGGTTGGATCAAGGACTTGATTCAGAAAGCGGTACTCCTGGACACGGCGTGTATTGTTAGGAGATTCCTTTCTCAGGTGCCTTGATCACCAGTGGCTTGGACCCTGTTCCCGATGCCGGTGGGATACTATTTTTTTATATTTCAAATGGTTTTTTTTATAATATTATTTAAAAATGTAATTTATATGTTTTTTAAGTTAATAAAGGAGAATAATAATAATATAATAAATTATATTAATAATTATTTTATTTTTTATTTTTAAATGTTTTTATATCTTTAATAATAATATTTTAAAATGTAATTATATAAGTATATTAAATAAATAAATGATATAACAATAAATCATTTATTTCAGAAAAAGTTCATAGATAGTAAGTAATACAATTGTCGCTTGATACATTTTTGTCTTTCACTCCTCGATGTATAGATAGATGGATTTAATTCACACATCTGTGCAAACATCTTCGTCCGGGGAAGTACTAACACCATGATACCTATGATGCTAATCTACGTCACAGTGTTCCGGTTTGAAGGTTACGTGACGGTGTAATTACAGGCACACATACATATATAACATCACGCCTGTAATCCCCGAAGGGTTAGGCAGAGGTGTACCCATAAGTACACCCACATTTCGCCAGTTTTGTTTAAGTCCCACGTAATAGGGGGCGAGCCTATTGCCATTAATTACAGGCACACGAGACATTAACACAATACTCATCATTATGAACAACTTTTACTATGGGACCAACCTAGAAATCATGAAAAAAAAAAAAACAACTGTTCCGTACATTACGATCGTGTTGCGTAGCATTTTTGTAGGTTTTTTTTTTACTTTTTCTGTCCCTGTAAGTCTGAAATGGCTAATCCGCCTTGAGCAAGCGTGCTGATCAATGCTCGTGCCTTCTCTGTATGAGAACAGGCCTTTACCCAGTGGGACAATAACAGTCTGGTAATAGGTTCACTTAGGGATTGCGCTGGATGCAAGCCGCTAACATCCGGTCTTATTGGAAATCTGTAGGGGAGGCCTATGTTCAGCAGTGGACGTCCTACGGCTGATATGATGATGATGAATAGGTTACGCGTCCGTGAACCTAAAACCATGTAATCGAAATCGCGGGCACAGCTAGTGAAGTAACAAGGACATAGTAATTTTTTTTTTCATATATGTAATGAGGGAATACCACTTCTGTCATGGAAAAGACTATCTCCTTAAATAGATATAGTCGTTTCTCAATATATATAATTTCTCACTTATATGTTAATGAAATTTTATACAAGAATATAAAAATCTTAAGTTTTAGCAATTTGAACTTTATGCCATTGGAATAGAAATCACTGAAGTTGAGTGGATAGTATAATTAAACTTGCATTTTCAGTATATATCAGTAAGTTTTACGTGATATTGTGAAATCTATGTTTTGATCTGAAGCTGAAAAGTTGTGTTGTGACATAATGTGTTTTATTACAAGATTTTTATTACTTTTAATTGTTATTTTGGCTTTGACACAGGTGCGTAAATATTTACACTTATTTTTTAATTTTTAACTAGCTTTTGTCCGCGACTCCGTCCTTGCAAATGTCGGTTATCGCGAACGCAGACATCGTCCAAGTCGAAGTATAGTAAAAAGTAGGCTATGACCTTCCAGAGGCCTTCACTAACCGGGTCTTAACTATCTCCATGCCAAATTTCATCAAAATCGATTCAGCGTTTTAAGCGTGAAGAGGTAACAAACAGACAGACACGTTACACTTTCGCATTTATAATAGTATGGATGAGCATTTCTTAGGTTTTTCCCATTTATGTACCTATGTATATTTTTATGCATTTGCTAGTCAAATAATCATTGTTTGACTGCCTCGTTGGTCTAACAGTTGCAAAGCGCGACTGCTGAGCATGAGGTACTTGGTTCGATTCCCAGGTCGGGCAGTGTTAATGGGTTTTTCCATCAGGAATTTCTCAGTAGCACCCTCGGAGCCTGGATTTGAGCCCGGTCGATGGCAAAAGGCTCGCCCTCTATTTCATGGGACTTAAACATAACTGTCGAAATGTGGCTGTAGTAATGGGTACACCTCTGCCTAACCCTTTGGGGATTACAGGCGTGATGTTATGTTTGTGTAACAATAAAACACTTCGAACAACTTAACAGTGATGGCTTCAATTTATTTTTTATTTGTTTTATTCCAGATAAGTGAAAGTCACTTCTGGTGGGGCCCAAGGCCGTGGTACAGACCTCGGTTTGGACCAGTCTATGGCCCAGTTTATGGCCCAATCTACGGTCCAGGCTTCGGACGAGGCTTCGGACCAATATATGGACCACCACCGCCCCCCTTCTATGGATAAATTAGATAAACCTACGTACTGAAAATGATGAAACAAAACTGACAAATTAAATCCTTTTAACTTTTTATTTTGTTTTTTTTTTAACCACCGACGCAAAAACTACTATGTGTAATAAATTTGACGAGTCTGTGTGTGTGTCTGTCTGTGGCATCGTGGCTTCCGAACGGATGAACTGATTTTGATTTTGTTTTTTTTGAAAGGTGTGAAATTGTTCTTAACTATGTTTGATGAAAATAGGTCCAAGATGGCCGCCAGAAAAGGCCATACAAATAGTTGTTCCGTACGGGAATCGAAGTTGCAACACGCAGCGGAAAAGCTGTCCATACTGAGCGCCAATCGTGTCAACATCCACTATCTTCTTCTTCTTCTCTTCTTCATCATGTGGGCAGTAAGGTCTTACGACCCCACACACCCTAGTGTCAGAGTTTCTAAACCGCCTCAAGGGCCTCTGACATGGTTTAAGTGGAACAGTAATTGGCTGGTATAAGTCTAGGTTTCCTCACGATGTTTTCCTTCACCAAGTCAGTGACGTCCAAGATAAAATTTAGAGAGTACATATGAATTGTTAAAGTCACATTGGTACTTGTCCGGATTGACAACCATCGCCTATTTCGTTCAAAGATCTTTTTTAGCTTTTTTCGACTCCATGCCATCTGAATACTTAAATTTCCACTCAATTAACTGTTTGGCTGGTCTGCGGCAATTTCTCAGTCGAATTGTTAGCATCCAACACAATGCAATGGCCGATCGTTTGTCTAAAAAATTAGGTCTTGAATAAATCGCCATTTTAATAAAGGCCGGAGATAATAATGGGTTTGGAAATATTCTATTGATTAGCTTATATGTATACCAGATGATGCTATTTTTTAAGAACATACATAACATAACACCACGCCTGCAATCCCCGAAGGGTTAGGCAGAGGTGTACCCATTAGTAAACCCACATTTCGCCAGTTATGTTTGGGTCCCATGTAATAGAGGGCGAGCCTATTGCCATCAACCGGGCACAAATCCAGACTCCGAGGCTGCAGGATAGGTTAGGATACCCCTAGGTAAGACTGGCTGTCAGACTTTCGGGCTTCTGACGACTCGTAACGACTGTTAAAGACCCACGTATGACAACAGGAACCAACGGCTTGACGTGCTTTCCGAGGCACGGAATGACGTCAGTAATGTCTAAAATAAACTTTAGAAAATACATATGAATTGAAAAAGTCACATTGATACTTGCCCGGATTCGAACCCATAACCTCATGCACGAGAGGCGTGCGCTGTAACCGCTCTGCTATCACGACATTACCACCTACCATTTCCAACCTATTACAAGAATATCAAACAAAAACTCCAAAAGTTTTTGTTAGACCTGTACCGTCCTCTTATTAAAGTTACCGTGTGGGTAATCGTCACCTTTAGTCTGGCAACACCGCGGTGGTGTAATAATTAAATATTTTCATAACACGACAACACTGGTTCGTGCCTATAAATCACGGAGGGTGCGCGTTCTCACTGTTTGAATGTAACCGTCACGGGAATTTTATGTAGGAGATTTTATGGGTCTTACCACAAAAGCTTAGATACTGTTCAACGCGTGTCTCATGTAAGTCTTAATAAACATGTGTAATATCCTAACTAATATTATAAATGCGAAAGTAAGTTTGTTTGTTTGTTTGTTACCATTTTACGCCTAAGCCACTGAACCGATCATCCTGAAATTTTGCATATACGTTACTAGGTGTACAGGAACGAACATAGGGTACCTTTAATCCCGAAAAAAAGTACTGTTTCCGAGGGAAATCACAATAACGTTTTAATGATCATAGATGGCGCCACGTGTCGTTTTGAATCATGATTTTTACTAAATAATTGAAATTACATAATAATTTAAATGACTGGACATAGGTAATTTTTTCCTCGACTTCGTCTGTGTCCGCGATAACCGTAATTTACACGGACGAAGTCGCGGGCAAAAGCTAGTTATACATATAAATGCAAATGTACGTGAGAAAGTGAAAAGTAGTTGTTTCAACATTGTTTTGCCACAATTGACGTACAAAAAAAAATGTTATTTTTATAAAATACAACTATTAAAGCAATTAGGAAAAAAATAGTAAGAAAAAAAAACTTTTAAACTCTATAAATGAATATCATGTTTATTAATTGTTTAATTTAGATAAACACAGTTTTGTGGTAATAAGATATATGTTTTTAAATATTTTTTTCTTTCAGCGAGAAACAAAGGATTTTTTTTAACCTTGCATAATCTAGATATCTTATTGTTTAAATTGTCGAAATCATTCATGCAATTTTTCGTTCTAATTACACAATCAATTGTATGTAATTTCTAAAAGACTGGGGTTCTTATGTCGGACAAAATGTTATTGGATTTTTGCGTTAGGAATTTTGCAGAACTGCCTCGTCGGTCTAGTGGTCGCAAAGCGCGACTGCTGAGCATAAGGTCTTCGGTTCGATTCCCAGGTTGGGCATAGTGGTATTGAGTTTTTGCATCAGAAATTCTCAGCAGCAGCCTCGGAGTCTGGATTTGTACCTTGCAATAGGCTTGTCCTCTATAACATGGGACTTAAACATACCTAGCGAAATGCGGGTGTAGGTTCTAATGACTACACCTCTGCCTAACTTTTCGGGGATTCCAGGTGTGATGTTTGTTCGGATGACGTCACCATGCCGTGTGACAATGTAACCGCGCATTAATAAGGGGTAAATTCATAACGCCACCGCTTTATAATACCATTCTACAGCCTCTATTATATTAGAACAATGGCTATAGCCGTATAGCCCTTAAATATTTTGAATATCTCCAAGCAATTTGTCAATGTCTCTTAAAAATCATTTTATAACGTGACTCAGGGGTCTTCATTCATAAGTTTGTTTGTAATATGTGATAAAAATATTTATTTATGTATGTATGTAATAAACATAACATCACGCCTGTAATCTCCGAAGGGTTAGGCAGAGGTGTACCCATTGTACACCCACATTTTGCCAGTTATGTTAGAGTCCCATGTAATAGATGGCGAGCCTATTGCCATCAACCGAGCACAAATCCAGACTCCGAGGCTGCTACTGAGAAATTCCCAATGGTAAAACCCAATAACACTTTGCCCGACCTGGGAAATGAACCCAAGCCCTCATGCACAGCAGTCGCATTTGGGGCTGGCTCGGAAACAAAAGTCTGTCACCAGTCTAAAATCGCCAATGCGGCTTAAGCGTGGTGATCAATGCTCGTGCCTTCTCTGTATGAGAAGAGGCCTTTGCCCCGCAGTGGGACAGTAACAGGCTGGTATTTTTTAAAATGTCGATAATCGATTCTTCCCTGACTGCATTTAAGAGTCGCCACAAGTAAAGGCTATTTTTATTGCGCCAGAGTAAGTATGTAAATCGTTTATTTACTTCACCGTCGATACCTGTCGCTCGCCGTCGAGACATACGTACAAACATAATAACTTCTTCGCATTGTGTTGAAAACTGCGCAAGAGTCGCCATGCTGTGCGATATCCGCGCGATCGGCAGGGTTGCCACTGTTGAATTATTCATTAAAAAAATATATTTTATAAATATTTTTTTTATGTGCACGTTTTTTTGTGTGATCATGCGTGTGCATATATGGTGAGTCTAATGGAAGGCTATAAAAAGCGTTTTTAGTAGTTAGTATGAATGTTTTAATAGACTATTAGATAGACTAAATTGTTATGTTAATATTGATAGTTAACTGGCAGTGATAAAATACGTTTGCAACTAACCGCAGTTGTTTTATTACGATTTTTAAATGAGCTGATTTTTCTTTTCTTTACAAATAACTGATATCGGTGAAGAAAAACATCAAGAAGAAACCTGAACTTATAATTAGCTAGCTTCTGACCGCGGCTTCGCCTGCGTTAAAAGTAACTTTCCGTGAAGTAAGTTAAACTATTATAGTCATGTTAAGCCGTTGGTCCCGGCTGTCATACATGGGCCTTTGACAGTCGTTACGGGTCGTCAGAAGCCCCAGTCCCCAAGTCTGACAACCATTCCTTACCAAAGGTCTCGTAGGTATTGCTTGGTTATGGAGGTCAGATAGGCAGTCGCTCCATGTTAAATACTGGTATTCAGCTGAATCCGGTTAGACTGGAAGCCGACCCCAACATAGCTGAAAAAAGGCTAGACAGATGATATTGGTGCCGATTCTCTTTGTCACAAACTAAACTAAAATTATACTATTTCCATCTTTTTCTGTCCAATAAAACAAGAAAGAGACTAATGTAAATAAGAGCTGTCAAATTTAATCAATCTGATACATCCATACAATTATAGTTGACATCTTAAAACGTATAGATTAAAAATACGGAAAAGTTCAAGGCAAAACTAATTTGACATCGCTAACTTAGTTATTTAATGTCACCGTCCTTTCCGTTCGCTGTATGTTAGTAAGAGATGTCAATTCTCTAAATTTAGTCTAGTTTGTGACCAAGGGAATCGGCACCAGTGTCAAATAATATACTGTATCTTGCTTTTCAATTCCTTTGTTGCCACACATAGGAATTTTTAAACTCCAACCCAACCAACCCTAACAGTTTTGCGGTGGCTACCCGTGTAAGGCGTGTAGCGTGTTACATTTTTTTATTTATTTTTTAAGAATATAATATTTTTTTGATTCTCTTTTTACCATACTTATCTGCTTCGGAGAGTTTTTTATGATACATTATAAAAGGTGTTTTTTTTTCCTTACATACTAGTGTTGGTCGTGGTTTTGCTTGGCATTTTCGAAAAGTAGGAATCACAATCATCACACGTAAAGTAGGAATCTGTAACCATATTTATTATTATCATACTAATGAAAATTTGTGAGATGAATGGATGTTTTGTTTCTCATTCACGCAAAATTTACTGAACGGATCTAGATATAATTTGGCACACGTATAGATTATAGTCTGGAATAGCTAGAAAAAATCTACGGATCAGCACCCTTCAGTTACGGAACCCTAAAATATACACGAACAAACAGACATACCCATTTTTTCTCAATAAATTTTAAGGTAAAAACATTGTAATTTCCTTCATTTCATTACACCATTTTAAAATGGCGGACGGGTCGCTGGAATACCTTGTAAATAATAATATTACAACTTTTTATCACTTTATAGACTATTATATGGTAATGAGAAGGGATTTTTACACTTTTTTAGGGTTTTCGGACACCTTAGGCATTCATTCCGGACATTTGAATGCTAAGTCTTGTACCAAAATATATTACGTGGTTGGATTATGCTAAATTTTTGCGCAAAATTGTGTTAAAGACAGAATCTTGACAATAAATATACGTTTCTTGAGTTGTTTAGTTTGTTTTTCTTATAAAAAAACGTTGCGTCACACTAGGAATTTCGTCCTGTTTCATCGATGCGTTTAGAAACATATAAACTTACATAAATACAAACAGCCAGACCCGAAACTACTATCTTTGACATCATAACATCACGCCTGTAAGGGTTAGGCAGGAGTGTACCAATTAGCACACCCACATTTCGCCAGTTATGTGTAATAGGGGGCAAGCCTATTGACTTCAACCAGGCATAAACTGCGAGGCTGGTACTCAGAAATTCCTGATAGAAAATCCCTTTGCCCGACCTGTCAATTGAACGCAAGACCTCATGCTCAGCAGTCACGCTTTGCGAGCACTAGATCTACGAGGCAGTCCGTTAAACTCCTCCCTGAATATATAAAAAACACAAATTATAGATTGGATTACCGAGAAATCGATGTCTTTAACAAATTCCATTCGTTGTTTAAATGCCACCGAAATTACTGATACGCTGTATAAAAGTAACCTATTTAGGAAAGACGAGTCTTAAGTTATTCCAGTACATTCTCAGACTAGTAAATATTTGCATGCATACATTAATTGTGGTTAATTAATCTTATTTTTAACGATAAAAACGTATAAATTTTATTAGTAGCGTACTACAGTTGTGAAGTGGAAAGGCGTATCTGTATTTTCTGCAAATAAGACTACAGACAGACAATAATTGGCAATTGATTTTTCTATATATTTTTTAGTTTATCCTTGTATGTTTTTGACGTGCCTGTTGGTCTAGTGGTTAGCGGCCCTGACTGCTAAGCCGGAGGTTCCATTCCCACCCAGGACAAACTTTGTGTGATGAGCATGATTGTTAGTTCTGTGTCTGGGTGTGATTTATCTATAATATGCATGTACCTATTTATAAATTATATAAGTATGTATATCAATTGTCTGGTTACCATAACACAAGCTCTGCTTAGCTTGGGATCAGATAGCCGTGTGTGAGTTGTCCCAAGATATTTATTTATAGATACTTATATGTATCCCTCAAAGATAGAGTCAAAAGTATGTAGCAAAGTCACATTGCAAAAATCTCATGCTAAAGTCAAGTCAAAGTCAAAATATTTATTTCAATTAGACCATTTACAGGCACTTTTGAATTGTCAAGGAGTCGGTCAGTTAGTCCGAAAGTTGAAGCTAGTTGCTCGTTCCAAAACGGAGGTAGGCCTCTATGGGGAAGAACGAGGAAGAAACTCCACGGCACTCTTTTAAATTAGGTTTTGACAAAATCCTGGTTACATAATTCTTGTTGATTCTACATGTGATCACAATGAAGATGAATATAAAACCGTAGCTACTTAGTGCTATAACCGCTGGGATATCAAAATTTGCACTTACATCGTTATTTTACAGAGCAGACGTATGTGCAGTAGAAAATATGCGATGCATGCAGCTAGGCTTCCCATATACAGAAAACCTTTCTTGTAAGTACCGTTACTGTTTATATGTTATCAGTTATTTGCATGGGGTACTTTATGTAGTTACAACACAATGAATTTGTCTGAACAAACAATAAGTTGGCGTGTTCAAAATGTCCCGTAGAGCTGGCAACATTGCCATCTGAATTGACGATAATGTTGAGTTTATGGTGTTGCAAAACGGAAAAAAAATATGTTTTTGTTAATGAGAAAAAGGTTTTGAAAAAAAAAATGGGTGTCAGAATTAAATTATTTTATACTTTTTAGTTTAGTTATTAACAGGTCATAAAAGCTTGTTCATAAAACTTTAAAAAAAATGCCGTACAAACGACACATAAGTTCACGCAGACGATGTCGGGGGCAAAAGCTAGTAGCAACATAAAATAAGGTGGTGACAGAATTAAATTTAAACAGCGGTCATAGTTTCTACCTATTTTCATTTAATAATTTTATTTAGAAGATAATAAAGTAATATTATTTTAATACTAGCATTAGTGAGTAAAGTACGGACTTATTTGCATAGGTCAACCGTCGAAGAGATTCTCTAACTATCATGGTGGATCTAAGAATAAAAATGACAGACACGACATTTTGAATCTGAAAAGTACCTTTTAATGGTTTAATTTTTTATATTAAAACAATATACAGTAATTATCCTTAGCATAAAACCTAAGATTAATTATAAAATTAAAAAAAAAAACTGATAGGTAAGAAGAACCTAATAGGGCATCAAAGAATTTATCTGCATCGCTGTCAAATATTTAATTGAAATACTTTGACTTCACTTGACTTAGGGAGATTTTTACAAAAATATTGATTTCTAATTATTTTTAGCCAATCTTGAACTAGTCTTTGAATCACGCGCTGGTATTAGGGGTGGCAATCACGGCTACCAGGTGTAGTATTGCACTCTATTTCCAAAGTTGCCAAGAATAATGCACTCACTTTTTTAAAATAGCTGATTAACTTTAAATACCTATCTGGTTTATAATATTGCACAGACAAGAATCTCTTTTCTTTTCTTTTTACGTAATATAAAACTATGTCGCTTTCCGCCGTCTATACGCTTAGATCTTTTAAATTACGCAACGGATTTTAATGCGGTTTTTATCAATAGATTTAGTGATACAAGAGGTAAGATTATGTATCTATATTACGCCCGTGCAATGACTGGACGGGGTGCTAGTTATTAATAAAAGAATATCGCCATAATCAGACAAAGGTGAAGACAAATAGCGGTCATTTCACAAGCACTATTTGTCCAGTCTACAAATAGTCTATGACAAAATTCCGAAACGAATATTCCAGTAGGAAATGACTAATTTATTCCAAATCCCGTCGGCTATTGTTATGTTGGCAGCGCCAATCTCCAGCCAATGCTGCTATTTGGCTGCGAGATTGGACAAATATTCTACTGTTTACTCTTGCTTTGTCCTATCTGTATTAATTTACTGGTTCTTGCCCCCGACTTTGTCCGTGTGGTTGTCAACTGCGTTAAGTTACGCCTTTGGTAACTGCTCCGGTCCCGAAGGTCGAAGCGTGATGTTATACAGGGTAATTGAAAATATATCCGAAACCTTAAAAGGGGTCATTGTACTCATCATTATGAACAACTTTTACTATGGGACCAACAATGAAATTATGAAAAAAAAAACAGCTGTTCCCTACAAAAATGCTACATAACAAGATCGTAATGTATGGATCGTGGAATTAAAACTAGCCTATATTCTTTCATAGGGTTCAAAATTACCCCATGCCAAATTTCATCAAAATCGGTTCAGTGGTTCAGTGATGAAAGCATAACCGACAGACAGAGCTACTTTCTCATAATTTGCTTTGTTTTTAAGTCTTCCAGTCTAACCGGATGCAGCTGAATATCAGTATTTTACATGGAGCAACTGCCTAACTGACCTCCACAACCGAGTAACTGAGTAATACGATACACCATAGTTAGACTGGTTGTCAGACTTTCAAGCTTCTGACGACCCGTAACGACTGCCAAAGATCTACGTATGACAGCCGGGACCAACGGCTTCCGGAGGCACGGAAGAGTCTCGATGTGATGGTCACCCATCCATGGATCAACCCCGGCAAGTGTAGCTTAACCTGATGGATCGGCACGTGTGGCTGTTAACACTTTTTGACTGGCCTGTTGGTCTAGTAGTTATAGTGACCCTGACTGCTAGAACGGAGGTCGTGGGTTCGATTCCCACCCAAGACAAATCTTTGTGTGATGAGCACGATGATTTGTTCTGTGTCTGGGTGTAATTTATCTATGTTAAGTATGAATTTAGAAATATATAAGTATATTTATCAGTTGTCTGGTTACCATAGTACAGGCTCTGCCTAGTTTGGGATCAGATGGCGATGTGTTGGTTGTCCTAAGATATTATTATTATTACTTAGTCACGAGCTGTTCTTTGAGAAAATAAATGTCTTTAAACTGAATTAATACTCCTTTTATATCTCAGTTGGGGTCAAAAAGAGAGGAATTTGCCCCCCTTCATTCGCTTCTGCTCCCTAAGGTTGTGTGTGTGGGTGTGAGGTATGTGTGTGTATATTATTATTATTTAGTCGTCGGCGGTACCGCGGGGAACTCGTTTCAAGACGGCTTTAGGCCGTGACCTCTGGGGAGGTGATTAGGGAATAGTTTGGGTATCGATATCGATAGATTTAGATTTATTTTAGTCGGTTTTGCTTTTGGAGAAATATGGTTGTTTTTATGTTGATATTTTATGATACAGAACATAATAAATAATACATAGTTAGTATTTTAATTAGGTAGGCTGTAGATACTATTTTTCAGCGTATTATGTAAGTAAATTAATATTACATGGACACCTTAATATTGCATTAAGTGAAAACCTGTTATGATAACTGTAAAGGAAATATAAATTAATTAAAATGATCAATTGTTTTTATAACTTTTGAATTTTAATTTCAATTTACTAGTCATCAGTTAATTTAAAAATCTGCGAGTGCTACATAAATAAACTAAGGTAATTATTTCCTTAAAAACATTAGGAATATTCATGATATCTAGTAAATTCCCGCCACAGCGACGATGAATATATCAACTTAACCCAACTATGTAGACATATTTTAATTATATTTTAATCTTTGTAGCACTTGGTACGTATTGTAGTACTTTGTATGACTTTTATTTTAGGTACATCGTCTTCACATTCGTGTAAATAGAATTAATGTACCTACTACTTATTGTAAATCATATATATATATTTTTAAAAGAGTAAGTATGGAGTTTCTTGCCCATTCTTCTCCATAAGAAACTACCTTTTGGAATGGGCAACTAGATTCAATATTATAATTTTTCTTTTCTCTTATAACGTTCAAAAGTGCCTTTTAATGGTCTACTACTACATACTTAAAGATAATATAAAAAATAAAAAAGTTTTAACAAAAAATAATAATCTTTCTTTTTTTATCGACAAACCCAATTCGCAAAAAGAATCCCACCACTAAATCACGCGTCACTTTCGTGTTTCATCTTTTACACCTTCCATGATGCAATCCTCTGTCCTCCTCCCTCTCGGACCTCTCGCTCGCACACTCCTTGTTCCTTCGAAGACTATCGGCATAACTTTATCGCAGTTTTACATATTTTTATTTGTAATGGTGTTTTTTATGTCACTGAGGTGGAGTGTAGCAGGCTGTTAGCGAGAGGTTATGGATGTGTGATGTCGTAGGTGCGATTAGAACAAATAATAATATGGACAATGGACTCCACGAGACAGGCTCGACCTAGTGTGGAGTCCACAAGTTAATGTTATAACTATGTTTCCTTTTTGTCTCAATCAAATTTTATTATTATTTATTATTATTATTATTATATCAGCCTATTATTGTCCTATTGCAGGGCAAAGGCAAAGACTGGCAGATCACTGAGAATTTTAAGACCTAATTGTCTTTTTTTGTTCGGAGAAAACAATACGTCAATGTTCAACGTACTGAAAATTTAAATATGATTTATTGTATCGTAATATCGAAAATTGTTATACCTATGCCTAAAATGTCTAACATTGAAATGTCGAGTTATAAAAATATTTAATGTAATGTAAAATATCTCTATGTACTCCAATAAGCAACTACTTAAAAGCAATCAAAAACATTATAGAGTTAAGACGCATGAGCAATGGTATAATGAGCTTCTCGAGAGAATCACACCATCAACTGACTAACTCCGGTCTGCTACTGAGATTTTTTTAATAACATAACATCACGCCTGTAATCCCCGAAGAGTTAGGCAGAGTTGTACCCATTAGTACCTACACACACATTAGTTTTTAGTCCCATGTAATAGGGGGCAAGCCTATTGCCATCAACCGGGCACAAATCCAGACTCCGAGGCTGCTACTGAGAAATTCCTGATGGAAAAACCCAATAACACTTTGCCCTACCTGGGAATCGAACCCAAGACCTCATGCACAGCAGTCGCGCGTGCGACCACTAGACCAACAAGACAGTCGGGCGGGGATTTTTTTAATAGAAAAACCTAATAACTTTCTCACAGACCTAGGAATCGAAACCAGGATCCCACGGTCGTCAATCGCGATTGCAATTTTGTGATTAACGACGCAGCTAACACAACTATAATTTTGGAGCCAATTTCACAAAACCCAGGAAGAATGAAATAAAAATGGAGAAAAGTAATAAGTAGTACTTACATTCATACATACATACATAAACTCATGCCTTTTCCCATGGGGGTAGGCAGAAACTACAGAACGCCACCTGCTACGATCCTAACATTCTCCTTTCGCCTCATCTACGTTCATACATCTCGTTATACAAGCACGCCGGTTACGAGTCCTCCGCACCTAACCTTTCTGAAGGACCTTTATAGTACTTATTATTATTAACAGCATAATTTTGTCCCACCGCAGGGAAAAGGTATCATCTCATACAAAAAAGGCACAAGCATTGGTCATCACGCTTGCTCAAAGCGGATTGCTGATTCTAGACCAGGGTTTCTCACGATATTTTCGTCTACCGATGTCAGTAATGTCCAAGATAAACTTTATAAAATACTAGCTTCTGACCGCGACTTCGTCCGCGCAAAAATAAAATAAAACATAGCCTATGTTTCTCGCAGATAATGTAGCTTTCTAATGGTGAAAGAATTTTTAAAATCGGTCCAGTAGTTTTTGTGTTTATCCATTACAAACAAACAAACAAAAAATTTTTCTCTTTGTGTAGACATATGAATTGAATAAGTCACATTGGTACTTGCCTAGAATCGAACCCTCATGCATGAGAGGTGAGCGTGTAACCACTAGGCCATCAAGACGATTTTATTTATTTATCACATACATATTTATAATTATACTCATTAAAAAAAACTCAGTAGTCAGTAACACATTAAACTTTAAAAAATCTCCGACAATTTAAATAATTTGCGATGACAGGTGTTAAAGTCAGATTTAAAAGGTTCCCGACCCGGTTTTGACAGGTTAACTGTTTACCGTCAGACATGGTTAATATGGGTAATAATGTACCGTAACTTACCTTTTAACAATTTTAATATAATCAGCCTTGGAACCTGGGTTCGATGGCCAGGGGGCTTAGACAAAGTAACAATTGTAAAACGATAACGAAGTTAGAAAAGACTAAAATGTATGGGATTGACATAAGCCGCGTTAAGTCACGTGGTCAATCGACGAAGCGATGTTACTTTGTCTAAGCCCCCAGGTCGGCAAAGTGTTATTAGGTTTTCTAATAAGAAAAACCTAACCGCCTCGTAGGTTTTGTGGTCGAAAAGCTCAAATGCTGAGATCTGGGGTTTAATTCCCAGTTCGGGCAAACTGTAATTTAGTTTTTCCATCAGGAATTTCTCAGTAACAGCCTCGGAGTCTGGATTTGAGCCCGGTGAATGTTTTAGTCCCATGGAATAGGGGGCGAGCCTATTGCCATCAACCGGGCACAAATCTAGACTCCGAGGCTGCTGCTTAGAAATATTGATGGAAAAACCCAATAACACTTTGCCCGACCTGGGAATTAAACCCAGAATCCCAACGCTCAGCACTCGCGCTTGCGACCCCGAGACGGGACAGTAACACATTAACAGTGCAACGAACGGGATTCGCACTCACGACCTCTCTCTTCACACACCTTGACCGTTGGGCTATATAATTTTGCGTTTAATCATCATTTTGCGCAAAAACTGCGCATAAATAGCCGTTTGGAGCAAATTTGTGCAACCAGTTATATCGACCTCTGTACCAGTTATAAATTAACACCATACAATACGCTGACATTAAGGATTTTGCACAGTTATTAAGTAAGGTGAGTGTACCGGTTATCGGTGTAGTCTTGTTAAAAAAATTTTAGGCATTTTTAATCTTGTACCACCTGCAATAACTTAAGTATGTGCTGAGTATTTGTAAGGCGTAATTAGAAATGTATATTTCGTTAATTCTACAATTTTAATATTAACTATTTTTTGTCCGTGACTTCGTCCGCGTGATCGGTTGTCACGGATGATGAAATACTACTGTATATCCTTTTTTAGGATTTAAGCTTAGTCTGTACGAAATTTCATAAATATCGGTTGAGTAGTTTAGTAATAAAAGCATAACAAACAAACAAACTTACTTTCGCACTTATAATATTAGTACTTGTAGAAAAAAGAATTATGTATTTCATTTTATTAGATAACCTTATTGCCAATCAAATAATCATGCTATTAGTAGTTTCCAAATACAAATACCTATACTTTTTTTTGGAGAACGCATTATATTTTTTTCTGTTCCATTCTAAAATTCTGATATCAATTCTCAGCACGAATAGTAGGTACTATTAAATATTTTATGGCATAACAAAAATCCCTTACAAAGTAGAAAATTTTACACCTGACGAGAAAAAAACAAAACATTTGCCCCGGCCGACAACAGGTGCGTCCACCACACAAGTCGGTACGCTGCAAGTATGAAATGAGTATTAACGCGCGTCCGACAAGGCGCAAATATGAAAAGTTCATTTTAATATCACACACGTACCTACATCGTTTTAAAAAGGAAAATTCGTGGGCAGTCGAAGGTATAAAAGACTGGTTCATCAACAAAATAAGGTAGGTGTACTAACGGGTCTAGAAGTTATGTCATTTTGGCCCAGTGTTTAAGGCCGCTCATGCATGAGGTTGGGTTCAAATCCGGGCAAGTACCAATGTGACTTTTTATTACAAGCTTTTATTTAGCTTGCACTGTTCGTATGTAAATTAATAAGTTGTCCTTTCATAATTTCCAAACCATTTTTCGACCATTTTGTAGTTGTCCGATTGAGCTGAAATTTTGCATACACCTTTAGTTTTGAAGACAGCAATGTCCAATACTCAATATTGTAGAATTTTAAATTAAAGCTTGTTTTTAAAAACGTTATTTTTTAATTCGTTTGTTTTTTCAATTCATATGTACTTTCTAAGTTAATCTTAGACATCACTGACATCGTTCCGTGCCTCGGAAGGCACGTTAAGCTGTTGGTCCCGGCTGTCATACGTGGATCTTTGACAGTCGATAAGAAGCCCGAAAGTATGACAACCAGGGGGTATCGTATTACCTAGTTACTGGGATGTGGAGGTTAGATAGGCAGTCGCTCCATGTAAAATAGTGGTATTCAGCTGCATCCGGTTAGACTGGTAGTCAACCCCAACATAGTTGGGAAAAAGCAAATGATGACCATACCTGGGAACCTTGTGGCTATGGAGAGCCAGAAGGTTCCCTGGTATGGTCATACATTTTGACCAAAACTGCCTCATTGGTCTAGCGGTCGCAAAGCGTGGCTGCTGAGCATGAGGTTTTTTCTATCAGGAATTTCTCAGGAGCAACCTCAGAGTCTGGATTGATGCCCGGTTGATGGCAATAGGCTCGCCCCCTATTACGTGGGAATTAAACATAACTGGCGAAATGTGGGTGTACTAATGGGTACACCTAACCAGGGCTAAGTTTCTTTAGAGAAGTTAGGTCTTGGAATTATTGATCGTCTTCTTTATCGTGTGGGCAGTAAGGTCTTACGACCCCACACACCCTAGTGTCAGAGTTTCTAAATCGCCTCAAGGGTAAGGGAATTATTGTTTAATGGTGTCTATTCGCCTAATTCTCACTTTGACTTGCCTTGCAAAATCGATGGCGGTGCTCATGACCTGTATCTACAGCTTAATAAGAATATCAAGAACGCCAGATCAAGTTTATAACTTAAGCCAAGCAAAAAGATCGCATCAAGATTAAAAATGCCAACGCAGAATGCCTTCGCAACATTTAATATTAAGTATATTGGCTTATATCAATAGGAGCACGGTCTATGTACGAACGTTTATGTAACATAACACATAACATCACGCCTGTATTCCCCGAAGGGTTAGGCAGAGGTGTACCCATTAGTACACCAACATTTCGCCAGTTATGTTTTTGTCCCATGATAAGGGGCGAGCCTATTGCCATCAACCCGGCACAAATCCAGACTCCGAGGCTGCTACTGAAAAATTCCTGATGGAAAAACCCAATAACTTTGCCCGACCTGGGAATCGAGCCCAAGACCTCATGCACAGCAGTCGCGCTTGCGACCACTAGACCAACGAGGCTGTCAGAAGTAACTATTTGTTTAAAGTGATTATTAGCTGTTGCCTGTGACTTCGTCCTCGTAAATGTCGGTTATCTATCGTTACTAGACCAATCAGGCAGTCAGTTTAATAAATATTAAACTATACTACTATTTTATTATACTGGCAAAATTTGGCCGTACGAATGAGTACACCTCTGCCTAACCCTTCAGCGAATACAGGCGTGATGTCGTTTTATTTTACAGAATAAAACTACAACTTACTTATTCTGTGGGCTATGTGACACTTTAGTTCGTAACCTCAAAAACATACAAAAAAAAAATTGTCGTTAAGGCATAAAAATAACATCTCCTCACGGCAAAGACTTCAAAAGTGCTTGTAAAACAATACCAGTACTATTAACACATGCAAATGATTTCTTGTCATGTCATCTTTATTTGTCAAATAGAATCCGGGCGCTGCACTTCGACACCTCCAAAAAACCTACACAAACGCAACGCGCCGCTAAAGTTTGGTTAGGACAGACGGGTTTTGTAGAAAAAAGGGCTAATACGAACTCGCACGTGAGGGAAAAAGAAGGTTAAAGAAATATACGTTTTTTGTATGGGAACATGCTTTAATTTATTTTTGCATGTGTTATTATAGTTGTTATAACAGTTTAAAAGATGAGAGGGACAGACAGACGAATAAGCAAGCTACTTTAGTCCAAAAACCTGATTTATTTTCAATTAACAGTAAAACAAAAAATGTAGACTGCGTCTGGTGTCTGGTCTAGTGGTCGCAATGCGCGTCTGCTGAACATGAGGTGTTGGGTTGGATTCCGAAGTCGGTCAAATCCGGTAAAGTGTTATTGAGTTTTGCCATCAGGAATTTCTCAGTAGCAGCCTCGGAGTCTGGATTTGAGCCCGGTTGATGACAATAGGCTCGCCCCCTATTACATGGGACTTTAACATAACTGGCGAAATGTGGGTATACTAATGGGTACACCTCTGCCTAACCCTTCGGGGATTACGGGCGTGGTGTTATGTTAACTGTAACACAAAAAAAAAATATAGACTGCGTCTGGTGTCTGGTCTAGTGGTCGCAATGCGCGTCTGCTGAACATGAGGTCTTGGGTTAGATTCCGAAGTCGGGCATAGTCCGGCAAAGTGTTATTGAGTTTTGCCATCAGGAATTTCTCAGCAGAAGTCTCGGAGTTTGGATTTGTACCCGGTTGATGGCAATGGGGTCGCCCTCTATTACATGGAACTTAAACATAACTGGCGAAATGTGGGTGTTCTAATGGGTACACCTCTGCCTAACCCTTCGGGGATTACAGGCGTGATGTTATGTAAAAAGTGCGTCAGTTAATAAGTGGTGTTTTACCCTATTATTTGTTGATGTCTAACTTCCCAACTGTCACTCAAAATGCAAAAATCAAAAATCAATGGTGCCGATTCCCTTGGTTACAAACTAAACTAAAATTAGACTATTTCCATCTTTTTCTGTCCAATAAAATAAGAAAGAGACTAATGTGAATAAGAGCTGTCAAATTTAGTCAATCTGACACATCCATACAGTTATAGTTGACATCTTAAAACGTATGGATTAAAAATGCGTAGAAGTTAAAGGCAAAACTAATTTGATATCTCTAACTTAGTTCTTTAATGTCACGAAATGTCAACGTCCTTTCTTTTTACTGTATGTTAGTAAGAGATATCAATTCTCTAAATTTAGTCTAGTTTGTGAACAAGGGAATCGGCACCATTGTCAGTCTTTCCCGCCATATAAACTATGATTCAACATTAAAATTCACGTCACGGCGATCAGTTGTTATAGATAATTTAGCCCACCCGAAACTTACAGCCATTTTGGATTATCAATAATGTTGTGATACGTTTTGAATGATAAACAGCTGAAGTAAGGTCTTTCCTGTAGTTTAATTACTTCTGGCGAGAACTTATAATTAAGAATGACAGGAGATGGCTTTTCTTTTATACAACATCACGCCTGTAATCCCCGAAGGGTTAGGCAGAGGTGTACTCATTCTTCATCATCATCATATCAGCCGTAGGGCCGACCTCCCCTACAGATTTCCAATAGGACCGGTTGGAAGCGGCTAGCATCCAGTGCGATCCGGCGGTCCTCATCAGATCGTCTGTCCACCTTGTGTGTGGACGTCCTACGCTGCGCTTGCCGGTGCGTGGTCTCCATTCGAGAACATTACGGCCCCATCGGCCATCAGTTCTGCGTGCTATGAGTCCTGCCCACTGCCACTTCAACTTGCTAATTCGCTGGGCTATGTCGGCAACTTTGGTTCGTCTACGAATCTCCTAATTTCTGATGTGTTCTCATTAGTACACCCACATTTAGCCAATAATGTTTTGGGGCGAGCTTATTGCCATCAACCGGGCACAAATCCAGACTTCGAGACTGCTATTAAGAAATTCCTGATGGATAAACCCAAAAATACTTTGCCCGACTTGGAATTGAACTTAAGACTTCATGATCAGCAGTCGCGCTTTGAGATCACTAAACCAACGAGACAGTTAAAAAAGCACAAACTTAAGCTAGTCTGTACTAACATAAATATGGAAGTAATTTTGACTGTTTGGTTGTTATCTTATTACAGCAAAACTGCTGCACCGATAATAATAAAATTTGAAGGTAAGAGCATTATATTTTAGCAAAACCTAATAATATAAAATTCTATAACAGAATATGACCACTGCTCACAAAAACCTTGAACGTTAAATAACAAAAGATTTTTTGTTCGATTTTATGTGTCCGATGCGACTCAGGAAACGAACCCGGGACTTCGAATTAGTATGCAATGTTTATGTTATTGCGTCACGCTATATTTAAGGATATAGGATGTTGTTCTTTTGTATATTTTAAGAATCAATTATTTTGTTGATTTACAAAATTGGGATATTCTAAAATTGAAGTATTTTTTTTCCGCGAATTTGTATTAAAAAAAATTATGTCTTTAGAGTAATTTTTTTTAACGCTCATGAGTCTGTAGTGATCATTGCCATGCCTTCTCTGTTTGAGAAGAGGCCTTTGCCTTGCAGTGGAACAATACTAGGCTGGTATTATTATTATTAGCCTCATTCGTTGGTCTAGTGGTCGCAAAGCGGGACTGCTAAACATGAGGTCTTGGGTTAGATTCCCAGGTCGGGCAAAGTGTGATTGAGTTTTTTCTATCAGGAATTTCTCAGTAGCAGCCTCGGAGTCTGGATTTGTGCCCGGTTTTTGGTAATAGGCTCGCCTCCTATTACATGAGACTTAAACATAACTGGCGAAATGTGGGTGTACTGATGGGTACACCTCTGCCTAACCTTTCGGGGATTACAGGCGTGATGTTATGTTATGTTATGAGTCTGTAGTGATCATTGCCATGCCTTCTCTGTTTCAGAAGAGGCCTTTGCCTTGCAGTGGGACAATACTAGGCTGGTATTATTATTATTAGCCTCATTCGTTGGTCTAGTGGTCGCAAAGCGGGCCTGCTAAGCATGAGGTCATGGGTTAGATTCCGTGGTCGGGCAAAGTGTGATTTTTCCATCAGGAATTTCTCAGTAGCAGCTTCAGAGTCTGGAGTTGTGCCCGGTTGATGGCAATAGGCTCGCCCCCTATTACATGGGACTAAAAACATAACTGGCGAAATGTGGGTGTACTAATGGGTACACCTCTGCCTAACCCTTCGGGGATAACAGGCGTGATGTTATGTATAATAGTCTTATTACTTTTCTACATTTTTATTTCTATCCTCCTGGTTTCTGTGAAATTGGCTCCAAAATTATAGCTGTGTTAGCTGCGTCGTTAATCACAAAATTGCAATCGCGATTGCCGACCGTGGGATCCTGGTTTCGATTCCTAGGTCCGTAAGAAAGATATTTGGTTTTTCTATTAAAAAAATCCCCGCCCGACTGCCTCGTTGGTCTAATAAAGTAATAGGCTCGCCCCCTATTACATGAGACTTAAACATAACTGGCGAAATGTGGGTGTACTAATGGGTACACCTCTGCATAACCCGTCGAATACAGGCGTGATGTTATGTAATTAGAAACAAACCATTTATATTGATCGACGAAAACACAACCATGTTGAAATACGGCTTTTATAAAATATAACACAAAATAACGCCCTCACAAAGTATTCTTGTTCATTTTCTTAACAATGTCATGAATTATTACGAGTACGGAACCACAAACGTTTGCGGTTGGCTTCACTGCCGTCGCCGCCGCAATGATTACGGACCCCTAATATTATGTTGTCACAGTAAGTATGATACCTTGACAGTGCGGTGAGAATGACGTTGAAATAAAGATTTTGAATAACAAGCTTCTATAATTAAAAGAATTAAAAAAAACACGACTGCAAAATTGCACATGTTTATACTTTGTTTACTTGTTAGTTTTTTGTTACAACGTTTTTTTACAGTGTTATATATTTTTTAAATCTACTTGTTAAATTCTAGACTATAAAAATAGACACGACAAGATTCATTAGAAAAAAGATTTGATGCTGGTATTAATTTACGTTTTAAAGTGACCACACAGGATTCTTTTTAATTTCAACTAGCCTATGTTACTCGGAACGATGCAAGGATTGTAACGATATCCCATATATCTAAATCGGTTCACGCGTTTAAAAGTTATGATGGAATAAAGAAACTCACATACATACATACATTAACTCTTAACACACATACACACCTTTTATTGGGGCAGTCGTGTAAAAATGAAAGAAATCGCAAAAATTTTCAATTCATATGTACTTTCAAAAGTTTATCTTGGACATCACTGACATCGGTGAAGGAAAACATCGTGAGGAAACCTGGACTTACTCGTCCACTCAAACCATGTCAGAGGCACTTGAGGCGGTTTAGAAACTCTGACACTAGGGTGTGTGGGGTCGTAAGACCTTACTGCCCACACGATATAGAAGACTTATGTAGGTATTGCTGTATGTATCCATATTCCATAAGCACAACGATTTTTTATACAAAAAAAAAGCTGGTTGCATGCAATTTTTTTACTTACAGTTTATTAGATTGATGAGCATTAAACGATGTGTCTTTAAACACCCCGTATAAAAAAACCCACAAATCATTTATGAAACATCCTGTATATACGTAAACTCATAATCCTGTATAGTGATTAGCACATAATAAAAGATGTTAGGATCTGCGGCGCCGGCGCCGGCTCTATGCAAATAATATTCCTTTCTAACCAAATCTATGGGAAATCATAAAAATCGACCTTGAATAAACAATGAACAAGAATCTTATGATATGTTTGTTTGTGAGTGTTAAAATGGTGGTCTTCTATTCTAGACAAAAAAAATTATATAGTAGGTACCTACTGTTATAGTAATCTTCTTCATCGTGTGGGCAGTAAGGTCTTACGACCCCACACACCCTAGTGTCAGAGTTCCTAAACTGCCTCAAGGGCCTCTGACATGGTTTGAGTGGAACAGTAATAGGCTGGTAAGTATAAGTCTAGGTTTCCTCACGATGTTTTCCTTCACGGATGTCAGTGATGTCCAAGATAAACTTTAGAAAGTACATATGAATTGAAAAATCACATTGGTACATGCCCGGACTTGAACACAACTACCTCAAGCATGAAAGGCGGGTGCCTTAACCACTGGGCTATCACGACACTTATACGACACTTAGACGTTATTATGTTAATTATTTTGTGATCAACTATGACGAAATCTGTATTATTACATAGTATTAAACAAAGTCGCTTCCCGCCGTCTGTACGCTTAGATCTTTTAAACTGGGTATCTACGCAACGCTTTTTAATGCAATTTTTATTAATAGCTAATAGCACTCTCCTCGCGACTTCGCTCGCGTGATTTTTCTTGCGGAATCCTATTTTTTTTTAAACAAAATGAAACTTAAAGCGATAACGTATCTTCCAACTTATGAAATCATTTTGAAATTATGTTTATTCAGTAAAGTGGTTATAAATAACACTTTTACACGTCACATTTTAAACTAGACGAGTCCAGTATTTCCTAGCCGACTGCTCTGAGAAGAAACACCGAAACAAACTCAGAGGTCAAAGTCTCTTTTAAAGTCCATACAATTACTTGTAATGGTCAAATCATATGCGAACCAAGTAGGTTAATGTCTGAGGTGGTCTCTTGAGGAGAGAGGCACACAAATTTGAGTCGGCCTGTCCAGTCAGTGCACGCATTTGGCAGAAATCGTCAAGCTCGACTCAGAATGTAGATCCACACAACCTCAAAAACTCACTAACAATACCTCTTTATAATATAAGTACCTATAGACAAACAAACACAAATCTTTTCTCTTTATAAGTACCTAATATTAGTTTAGACAAAAAATCGTCAGTTTTTTTTTTTACAAAAAACCTTTAAATTATTCACTTAAACTGCGACACGTAAATTGAAAACCTCCATTCGCATGTTGCAGCTCCATTTTACTTTTAATATTTTCGCGAAATGTCTGTTTGACAGTCATTTTTTTTTATTTGTACTCGCGGATGATGTTTGCTTTGAAAACAGTCAGTTGATTGGTCGCTGACGGAACTGCATATTTATTTGTTATTATGTCTAGCAACATTGTTTTATGTTTAATTAAATATTACTGGAAATGGGTGCTTTTTATCTTATTTATTGAGTTTTGTTTTTAACATAACAAACCATCACGCCTGTAATCCCCGAAGGGTTAGGCAGAGGTGTACCCATTAGTACACCCACATTTCGCCAGTTATGTTTAAGTCCCATGTAATATGGGGCGAGCCTATTGCCATCAACTGGGCACAAATCCAGACTCCGAGGCTGCTACTGAGAAATTCCTGATGGAAAAACCCAATAACACTTTGCCCGACCTGGAAATCGAACCCAAGACCTCGTGCTCAGCAGTCGCGCTTTGCGACCACTAGACCAACGAGGCAGTTTTGTTTTTATATCATAGCCTGTATATCTAGGTATGTTTATTTATGTCCATTCGCTAAACCAAATTCCAGAACTAAAAAGAAAAATATTCATTCAACCCGATGAGAGATCCATTTTAAATATTTACACTCGTAACTCCAAAACTGATTAAAGAAATTCATTTTGACGTTTCAAAGATAAAAGATCGCGAAAGAAATCGCCAGTTTGTTTTTTTTTTAAACATTTCCTACAAAATAAAGTGTTGAGCGAATTTGAACTTTATGTGATTGAGTTAAAGAGGTTGATTGGTGATAAATCCAATCTAAATTTTGGGCGGGCCAGCTGCTGAAATATAAGCGGTGATCACGAATGTAGTTTAGGAGCTAGGGTGAAAGAGATGTTACCATGTTTAGTTCTAATATTTGTAAATACGTTAATACTATGAATTTCAGTAAATAATTTAGCCATTATAATTTAATTTGTAATACTTTGTACATTCATATTAATATAATAAAGCTGAAGATATAGATATGTTTTCATTTTAATAACAAAAATAAATTAAAATTCGTTTATTTCAGACTAATGTCCATATTTCGTTAGTAACATTATATGGTTATGTTAGTCCTAATTTATTAAAATTGATTTGACAATAAATTGATTGAAAATAAATTAAATTAAATTGAATTAGAAATAAATTTATTGCAAATAAATTAAATTGAAATAGTCAGCACATAAACTATAGACTAAGTTGAAATAAAAACATTTTAAAATTTAAATTGCAGTTAGCTAATGTTTAAAAGTTTAACGCCACTAATCTCTAGAAGTACCAGTCAGATTAGAAAGTATTTTTTGTATATGATAGCCAGATTCGTGAGGGCTAGTACAGGCTATACAGAATGATTGTTACCAAAAACTTGAAAAGCGGGCAATTTACTCATCATCATGAACATCTTTTACTATGAGATCAACCCTGAAATCATGAAAAAAAAAAAACAAATGTACAGTCACAATGCATGGAACAACGTATGGGGTACAGAGGTCACTACTTTCTATTCCGCGACTTCGTTTGCGTCCGCGATAACCGACATTTACGAGGACGAAGTCACAGGCAACAGCTAATAATCACTATAAACAAATAGTTACTTCTGACAGCCTCGTTGGTCTAGTGGTCGCAAGCGCGACTGCTGTGCATGAGGTCTTGGGTTCGATTCCCAGGTCGGGCAAAGTGTTATTGGGTTTTTTCCACCAGGAATTTCGCAGTAGCAGCCTCGGAGTCTGGATTTGTGCCCGGTTGATGGCAATAAGCTCGCCCCCTATTACATGGGACTAAAAATATATTTGGCGAAATGTGGGTGTACTAATGGGTACACCTCTGCCTAACCCTTTGGGGATTACAGGCGTGATGTTATGTAGGTGTGTATGTATGTTACTTCTAGAGATTTCAATTAAAAATAAAACAGATAACGTAAAAAACCTGCTATCTAGCTCCCGGCTTACCCTGGTAGTTAATAGCAAGCAACGAGTTGATTCGTATTGATGGTTCCGTACGGTGGCGACTGCCAACTTAATTGGTTTTCGCTTCGTGTTTATGCGTGTAGATTTTTTGGTTAGGGTTCCGCAAACATTTAGGAGTGACCATTGGAATGGCACGCTCTTAATAGAAATGGATGGGTTTGAGTTGGATGAAATGGTGTTTGGAGAAGAGTGGTTGCTTGTGAAAGTGCTAAGGGAAGGGTTCAGAGATGCCCTGTGGGCTTACTCTTGAACAAGATCGAGAATGAGATTAGAATCGACATTACATGTACATCCGATCCAGTTTCAATTCCAATAAATATAAGAAGACATTTATTTATAGAATTAACGAGTTATTTAATATTTTAAAATTTGGTAATTTACGTTTTCATTTGTATGGCAACCTCATGTCAATCGCTGTAGTCAAACATGCAGTCGATTCCAATCTCATTCTCGATTTTGTTCAAGAGTAAGCCTACAGGTCAGGCAGAAGTTATTGGTTTTTTTTTTGTAAATTTTCCAGTAATAGTCTGTTTTAATTTAGTTTGTAAATTTTGGAAGGACAACTTACATAACTACATATGAACAGTGTAAGTTAAATAAAATTTTGTAAGAAAAAACAAAATGGCGTAATATGGGTGGGCTTTACACCTCTGGCTACCCCTTTCAGGGATAGTCAGCCTGATTATATTTAATAATCAATTATCATTTATTATTTGTAAAACATAGGTAACAAAGAATACAGATCTTATAGGTAATGCAGTGCGCTATGTTTTGTCTATGGTAAGACATACAAATATACATGAATAGTTTTAATATTTACAGTCAGAAAAAAAAAATTTAAAAAGAAACGTCAAAAAAAAAAATTGTTGCAATTTGTAAATGTTGAAGTTACTAAATTAATCGTGTAATAACATTTGTCAATTAAAATTAATTAATTACTACCTACAGAACCGTTCACATTGAAACAATTTCAGGTTTTTTTTTTATTCTCACAGTTTTTCAAGTGGGTAATCAAATGATTTTTTTCCTTGCTACCAACCAACTAAGCAATCCAAATAAATCGTAAGAAAAACAAATTCAAAAATAAATATTTAGACCTTTTTGTTTATAAATGTTATTAATTGACTGCCTCGTTGGTCTAGTGGTCGCAAAGCGCGACTGCTGAGCATGAGGTCTTGAGTTCGATTCCCAGGTCGGGCAAAGTGTTATTAGGTTTTTCCTTTAGGAATTTCTCGGTAGCAGCCTCGGAGTCTGGATTTGTGCCCGGTTGATGGCAATAGGCTCGCCCCCTATTACATGGGACTAAAAACATAACTGGCGAAATGTGGGTGTACTAATGGGTACACCTCTGCCTAACCCTTCGGGTATCACAGGCGTGATGTTATGTTATGTTATTAAATTAATGTACTGGTTTTATAACTGTTGTTAAAAACTTTAGGTAGTTATTAAAAGGGGACGCGACAGACCAAGAAGGGAATGGCGGGACGACTTGGTGGACTTCCTCGAGAATTGACAAGACGTGACGCAAAGTCGCGATAGATGGAAGGTATGGAGGGAGGCCTTTGCCCAGCAGTGAGACAGTACAGGCTAGTTATAATAATTTTAACAATAATATTAAAAGGGTGTTTTTTGTTGTTTTACATAATTATATACATACATACATAAACTTACGCCTTTTTCCCATGGGGGTAGGCAGAAACTACAGAACACCACCTGCTACGATCCTTAAGTACGTACAGTTATTAGGTTTTTCCAACAGGAATTTCTCAGTAGCAGCCTCGGAGTCTGGATTTGTGCCCGGTTGATAGGCTCGCTCCCTATTACATGGGACTAAAAACATAACTGGCGAAATGTGGGTGTACTAATGGGTACACCTCTGCCTAACCCTTCGTGGATTTCAGGCGTGATGTTATGTTATGTGTGTCAGGCGCATATTCTGTAATCTTCTTACTCTAAAAGCAAACCAGAAACTTCCCAAAATACAGATCGCTACTTGAAATGTAAAATTATGTTAAACTAAAAATCTTCATACTTTGAAGGGAAACTGATTAGTGATCAATACAATTCGTGCGCCGGAGTGGGTCGGCCGGCATCGGAAGCTAGTATTGTCATGCGTACGCGCATAGTTTAGTTGGATAGTGTGGATAAGGACCCACTGTCATCCATGACAACTGTCAAAGATACACGTGACAGCCGGGACGATGTCAGTGATGTGATAAGCTTTGAAAGTACACATGAATTCAAAAAGTCATTTTGGTACTTGCCCGGATTTGAACCCACAACCTCATGCATGAGAGGCTGGCACTTCAACCATTGGGCCATTACTACATATCGATTTTCCGAAATACCAATCATTTTATAACGCGACATGAGATCTTCTTTCTTTATCACGTGGAACCCCACACACCCTAGTGTCAGAGTTTCTAAACCGCCTCAAGGGCCTCTGACATGGTTTGAGTGGAACAGTAAGTCCAGGTTTCCTCACGATGTTTTCCTTAACCGATGTCTAAGATAAACTTAAAAAGTAATATGAATTAAAAAAGGCACATTGGTACTTGCCCGGATTCGAACCCTCATGCATGAGAGGCGGGCGTGTGACCACTAGGCCATCAAAACGATTTTATTTATTTATCACATACATATATTTATAATTACATACATACATAAAATCACGCCTGTAATCCCCGAAGGGTTAGGCAGAGGTGTACCCATAAGTACACCCACATTTCGCCAGTTATGTTTTTAGTCCCATGTAATAGGGGGCGAGCCTATTGCCATCAACCGGGCACAATTCCAGACTCCGAGTCTGCTACTGAGAAATTCCTAATGGAAAAACCCAATAACACTTTGCCCGACATGGGAATCGAACCCAAGACCTCATGCACAGCAGTCGCGCTTGCGACCACTAGACCAACGAGGCAGTCAAGATACACGTAGACATATTTATAATTATACTCATAAAAAACTCAGTAGTCAGTAACACATTAAACTTTAACCACTGGGCCATCATGGCTGGCCAAATTTCTATTTGCTGAATTACCAATCATTTTACATTACATATTTTCATTTTACAAGGGATGTGATCGTATACATCCTTATCCTTTGGTTGACTGGTAGAGAATGCCTTAGGCATTAAGTCCGCCTTTGTACTTTTTTGTTGCATAAAGTTTAAATAAATAAATACATACTAGCTCATGCCTCTCATATCGACACGCGAGCTTCAATATTCCCTAGTCTATTCCACTCTAATATAGCTGGTGTTTACATAATAATAAACTGCACAATAGCGCCGCATTGTAATGAGTTACACCCACGCGTGCGCATCGCTACAGTTTGGGGTGTGGCTTCATTTAGAAAGGAAAGCGATTTTTCTACATTTATCATTAGCACGAGCTCTACGCACGAGTTACATGCACGAGCTCTATACACTAACTTTATGCACGAGCTTATTATTTGAACTTTATACACGTGATATTATGTGTGTGGGCTATATTCACTAGCTACATACCTACGAGCTTCATGCACGAGGTATATAAGGTCAAGTTATATGCACCAGCTATACTAGACGAGCTACAAGCACAAGCTACATGCACGAGCAAATTATAAACATGAACTTTAATTAAAAAAAAAAATATATAATCAAGGATCGCTTACCTACTTTTTTTTTCACTTTTTTAATTGGCAATTTTTTGTTACATTTATGTTATTTGTTATCTTTGGACTGTGTTACTGTGTTGTGCTATGTCTTATAAGTGCACACAAAATAAACGTTTTACCTATCTATTTAGACACTGGGTTTAGATCTTTTAACTTGTACCAAACAAAGTGAGTCCAAATAATAGTAACTTATTATCTCTTAAAGTACATAAAGTTCGTTTTTGGTAATTCCACTAAAGTGACTCGACATGTTTTACTAGAGAAAACATGATTTTGGAGCATTTTGACTTTTCTATACAAATAAATAAAATTGTAGTGTCTGTTTGTAATGTCAAAATAGCAACTTTTTACTAAATGTTTAATAATATGAATGTTCTACACGGCAATTACTTATATAAAAAAAAAAAATGTATATTTTTTTAAAAATTGTCTGCCCGTCTGTTTATTTCGGCTAATCTCCGTAACGGCTCGACCGATTTTGACGGGTGTTCACTGGGAGTTAGCTGATGTTATAAAGGATTAGGGTACAGCGCTAAACATTTTAACCCTACAGATAACCGACATTCGGAGTCATATGCATGCTATGAGACAAAATAGGCTGGTTTAGTTACTTTTTCAGTCTCTTCCTTAGAATGCTCACCCATCCTTTGACTGACCATAACAAACAGCTTAACCGCACAAACCACAATTCATAAGATACTCAACATAACATCACGCCTGTAATCCCCGAAGAGTTAGGCAGAGGTGTGTCCATTAGTACACCCACATTTATGTTTAAGTACCATGTAATAGGGAGCGAGCCTATTGCCATCAACCGGGCACAAATCCAGACTCCGAGGCTGCTACTGAGAAATTCCTGATGGAAAAACCCAATAACACATTTTCCCGACCTTTGAATCGAACCCAAGACCTCATGCTCAGCAGTCGCGCTTGTCGACTACTAGACCAACGAGGTAGTCCTTTGCAAGTTTAAAAAATAAAAACATGCAATGTTTACCAAGGTAGTCAAAATTAATCTGAAATGATACGCGAGTCATAAATTACGAAGGGAACGCCCCCTGTTCTGAACAGAGAATTATTTTGTGTATATTTTTTGTGTTCGTATGTTTGCACCTTTTTTTGAAACATCACAGGTAGCCATGTTTTTGCACAATGGTGCCCGGTCTCTATAACTTACTGACCGTTTCTAGTAATTCTACGACTCTATGATTCGTAAGAGCGCGCTTGTATTAAGTACTAGCTTTTTTTGACTGCCTCGTTGGTCTAGTGGTCGCAAGCGCGACTGCTGTGCATGAGGTCTTGGGTTCGATTCCCAGGTCGGGCAAAATGTTATTGGGTTTTCTATAAGGAATTTCTCAGTAGCAGCCTCGGAGTCTGGATTTGTGCCCGGTTGATGGCAATAGGCTCGCCCCCGACATGGGACTAAAAACATAACTGGCGAAATGTGGGTGTACTAATGGGTATACCTCTGCCTAACCCTTCGGGGATGACAGGCGTGATGTTATGTATGTTATGTAAACCACCCTGTTCCTTCTGCAGCCAACTTCTGCACAAGACTAAGACTATAATCCATGACAGTGGTGCCGATTCCCTTGTTCACAAACTAGACTAAATTTAGAGAATTGACATCTCATACCAACCTACAGCGAAAGGAAAGGACGGTGACATTAAAGAACTAAGTTAGCGATGTCAAATTAGTTTTGCGTTGAACTTTTCCGTATTTTTAATCCATACGTTATAAGATGTCAACTATAATTGTATGGATGTGTCAGATTGACTTAATTTGACAGTTCCTAAGTATTTACATTAGTCTCTTTCTTGTTTTATTGGACAGGAAAAGATGGAAATAGTCTAATTTTACTTTAGTTTGTGACCAAGGGAATCGGCACCAATTGTAACATTCATATACTGTAAGTATTTAATAACAAGTTAATATTTGTCATACAAAATACTAACGCGCTAGCAATCTTGAAAAATCTCACTCAGCACTTTGGAAGCGCGATGAAAGGGTTATGTGCGCATGCGTGACACACCAGTTAGGTCTTAATATCCTAATTAGTTCTCTGTCTATGACCTAAGTTCCCTGGCACATAGGTAATGAAGAACTTTCATAATTGACCGCATAATTTATGCTTAAGATCATATATTTTGCCGACTTATATTATAATGCACATTCACAACCGAATGAAATGTCAGTTGCAGAGATGTACTAAAGGATTCTTAGAATGGGAGCTACTATTGGTAAGTAAGTCGATCGGTACTCGATTTTAAAAGCAAAGTGAGAAATAAAAAAAAAGTTTTGATATTTTAAGGTTTCTCTGATCTACTCGTAATAAATATTCACTGCTCATTATGACAGACCACGGAAACGGCCCGACCGGAATTGCCTCGAAAAATTTAACCGTTACAAATACAAATACAAAATAGTTTATTGTGCTAAATAGTAAGTACATTACATGTTAACGTGTTTGGAGCCCCCATTTAAGCAAACAATGCCTGTATTAGGGGGCGCCTCAGCGCGTTAGCTTCCAGCAAGCCGCCCGCGAGCCGTCACCTTTTTTACCTTGTCATTTTAATTATTAAGCTAAGCGTAAGCTAGTACTTACTACGTAAGTGGAATGACAGCTCACATCTCACAAATCCACAGAAAGGGATTTTTATAGAATAGGCCGAATGGACAATACTCGACACTAAATTCGGGAACTTAGAGTCCTTATTCCGAGCTACATACAGACATATCGATAACAAACTCACAAAAATCAAATCGAGTTAACACTGGCGACATTGGAACCAATCGTACGAGCTGCTACCTTCATAATTTACGACATAAGAAATAAAATATCTTGAAAATATAATTGTAGGTGTCGACTTGGACGCACAAAATGGCGGTCGTTCTTTTTTTAAAAATTTGAGTTATGATTATTGTAGCATTGGGTGCAGCCTGCATTTTTTTTTAAAGTCCGTTTCCATTTTCAAAATTTTATTTATAGTACACGTCTTTACTAATAAAGGCGTTGGATTTTTTAATTGGTTGATTTGAAATTCGAATAGTTTTTTAATTCACTGACAGCGTTAACCGTTGGGTGTTTAAGCAAGCAAGGATTTTTTTTATAACTACCCCCAAAAGGGGTGTGATTTTTAATTCCTTATAAATAGTTTATCCTAAACATCACTGAAAGCATAGTAAAGAAACCTAGTCTTATAATGAAAATAGGTCGGAAATCGCCAATCCACCTTTTGCAAGCGTGATGATCAATGCTCACGTCTTCTCTGTATGAGAAGAGGCCTTTGCCCAGCAGTGGGGCAGTAATAGGCTGGTCTTAATATTATTTGACAAAAAATTGTACTTAGTGGGTGGCCCATTTAACTTACAAGGTAACTAAAAGAAACCTAGACTTCTATATAAACCTAGTAGTATGAAGTCATTAACCGGGAGTCGAACCACACCTCAAACAGTGGCTGGCATTATGAATATGCGTTTGTCGCCTTTTAATGTGGCTGGTATGTAAATACGTACTTAAGGATGTTGGTACGTTGATGAGCTGAAGCGATTTAATAAGCGGAGCGATTAATTTGTTTTATGTGGACTTTATCGACACCGACTTTTTTGACGGGCCTGTTGGTCTAGTGGTTAGTGGCCCTGACTGCTAAGCCGGAGGTCGTGGGTTCGATTCCCACCCAGGACAAACTTTGTGTGATGAGCATGATTGTTAGTTCTGTGTCTGGGTGTGATTTATCTATAATATGTATGTATTTATAAAGTATATAAGTATGTATATCAGTTGTCTGGTTACCATAACACAAGCTCTGCTTAGCTTGGGATCAGATAGCCGTGTGTGAGTTGTCCCAAGATATTTATTTATTTATTTATCTATTTTACCTCGTTCAGTATAAAAGTAGTCTATTCACACCAATTTTGATAAATTCTACTAAATCTTCAAATCTTCTCGTTGTTCTAGTGCTCGCAAAGCTCGACTACTGAGCATGAGCTCTTCGGTTCAATTCCTAGGTCGGGCAAAGTGTTATTAGGTTTTTCCATCAGGAATTTCTCAGTAGCAGACTCGGAGTCTGGATTTGTGGCCGGTTGATGGTAATAGGCTCGCCCTCTATTACACACCTGGCGAAATGTGGGTGTACAGTGTACACCTCTGCCTAACTCTACGGGGAAAAATGTGCAGTTTCTAAGGGATAATTAGGCTGATATTACTATTATTTATAGGTACTTGTTTTCTTCCCCGCTTCCCGCTCCGCTCATGTCAACACACCCACCCAAAACCCACACATTGTTCATACTACAAAACAATTGCTAATTAAGTCGAACAATTATCCAGCAGATTGTATAATAATTACCTGTGCTGTCCCATGAGCTTTATGGTGGGTTAACGAGTTCTTAAGTGGTATATGGGGACCCTAATTAGGAGGGGGGGGGGGATACTTCATAAGAATTTTGGCAAGATTTACATTATGATGTAGTATGGAGATTTTTGGCTTGAGTTGAATGAAGCTTTGAGGATGTGGGAGAAAATTAAGGTCAAAGGTCATACATCCATACTAATATTATAAATGCGAAAGTGTCTGTCTGTTACCTCTTCACGCTTAAAGCACTGAATTGATTTTGATGAAATTTGGCACGGAGATAGTTTAAGATCCGGGAAAGGACATAGAATAGTTTTTATCCCGGAAATCACCCCCTAAGGCGGTGAAAAGGGGGGTGGAAGTTTGTATGCAAGTACGATATAAACAAGTTCCACGCGGACGTAGTCGAGGGCAAAAGCTAGTACATACATACATAAATTCACGCCTTTTCCCATGGGGGTAGGCAGAAACCATAGAACGCCACCTGCTACTTTTTACAGTATTTTACATGGAGCGACTGCCTATCTGACCTCCAAAACCCAGTTACTGGGCAATACGATACCCCTTGGCAAGACTGGTTGTCAGATTTTCGGGCTTCTGACGACCTGTAATTACTGCCAAAGATCCATGTATGACATCCGGGACCAACGGCTTAACGTCCAGAGTAATACGTAAACTAGTAAACTTAAAAGCTCGCCCATCCAATTCCAAGCCTCGTTCGGTTACTGCAGCCACATTGCGTTATTTACGACGCCACTATGATCTGTCCAACCTGAATGAACTCGCGCTTACAACAATTTATTGTTCATGAAACGTGTCTTTTAAAGTATAGGGGAAAGTGTGGGTCTACTATGTTTATTTTTGTGGTTCCGTACATATACAGGGTAATTGAAAATATACCCGAAACCTTAAAAGGAGTCATTTTACTCATCATTATGAACAACTTTTACTATGGGACCAACCCTGAAATCTTGAAAAAATATCAGCTGTTCCATACATTATGACCGTGTTATGCATCATTTTTGTAGGGAACAGCAGATTTTTTATTTATGATTTTAGACTTGGTCCCATAGTAAAAGTTGTTCATAATGATGAGTACAATGTCCCCTTTTTAGGTTTCGGGTATTTTTTCAATTACCCTGTATAGGGTACATACATTGCTTTCACGTGCTGGATTTTAAATGTTTTGACCTTTTGAAATCTGACCACGGAACCCCAAAAACCTTATCACCCGAAACTTGGCATAACTTTTTAAGTGTTAACTATAGAAAAAAATATGCAATAAAAGCGCCATCAAAGTCTATTTTTTTATCAACTTTAAGTGGGAACTTTATTGTCATAGCTATAGAGTTGAAAGTCCCTTTACTGTGAAAATGGGAGTAAAATCTTTATGAAGCAATTATTAGACAAAAATGTGCTTTAATATTGTCTTTTAAAGTATTTTCTTCAGTAAATTAAGATTATTTTTATTAAACTTTTGCGTTAAATATGTGGAATTTTGATTATTTTAATGTCAGATGGCTATTCGATGATATCTTAATTAGGATTATTTCCATTAATTTGAAAGTAAAATAAATTTAGTTATTCAGGTAATATTGACCTACTAATATTTAAATAGATTGGGTAATAAATTTATATATGCCAAAAAAAACAAAAAAAAAACATATTTTATTTAAAAAATCAGCTGTTCCGTACATTAACGCTTTTTCTAAAGAGCGACTAGCTTAAAAATAGTAACATAAATATAACATGACACTACGCCTGTAATCCCCGAAGGGTTAGGCAGAGGTGCAACGATTAGTACGCCCACACATTTCGCTAGTTTTGTTTTAAGTCCCATGTACGAGTAATAGGGGGCGAGCCCATTGTCATCAACTGGGCACAAATCCAGACTCCGAGGCTTCTACTGAGAAATCTATAAATTATATATAAAAGAAAGTCTGGTTAGTTACACTATTTATAACTCAAGAACGGCAGAACCGATTTGGCTGAAAATTGGTGGGGAGGTAGCTTAGAACCAGGAGACGCGGACATAGAATACTTTTTTATCTCTTTCTGTGGGACCTGTGGCGGTAGAAATAAGCAATTTTACTCAGACTGGAAAGGTCAACATACTGGGTTTAAAAAAAGAAGTACTAGGCTGTCAGAAAATCAAGGGTAGGTACCTATTCAAACAAAAATCACTTCACTCATTGTTGTCAGAGTACAATCTGAATTGATTAGCAAATTCTAAATTAACGCGAGCGAAGCCGCGGGCGAAAGCTAGTTCCTGATAAAACAAAACCCAAAAAGTAACGTTGCTATATTATCCCACGGGAACAACATATATCCGTAATAAAAAGTAGCCTATGTGCTATTCCAGACTATAATATACCTCTGTGCCAAATTTCACCCAGATCCGTTCAGCCGTTCTGGCGTGATTGAGTACCTAACAAACATCCATCCAAACTTTCGCATTTATAGTAAGTAAGATGAAAACTTTGTAATAGCTGAATCATGATACTAATTTTTTACTTTTTGTTTCTGATTATTATTTTTTTAAAAATATTTTTAGTAAATGTCGTTCAAAAATACCTTTTAAAGGTCTAATTGAATTATATGATTTGACTTTGACTTTGACTCCCGTGGTTCCACCAAGTCCAATCAAAAACGAAATAAATAAAATTTTCAAACAAACAATTTCAACAAAAGAACATTTAACGTATAATTTCGAAAATCGAACGTCAACCATATTGGATATCAAAAAAGCAATTTCATTGGACAATAACAGCGTCATTCACTGTGTGGAACCTTCAAAAACCGTAAAACCGTACTGACGCGGCAATCGGTAAAATTCATTGTCGGTTTTTTATGCTGCCACTCTATTTTACAGCCTTGCGTTCCACGTTTGAAATTTCGAACGGTTTTAAATTTTTTTGATTGTGGGTACTTTCATGACAGTTTTTAATATAATGTTTAGATGAATTGGTAATTGCCTCGTTGGTCTAGTGGTCGCAAAGCGCGACTGCTGAGCTTGAGAGCTTGGGTTTGATACCCAGGTCAGGCAATGTGTTATTAGGTTTTTCTGTCAGAAATTTCCCAGTAGCCTTGGAGTCTGGAATTGTGCCCGGTTGATGGCTGTAGGCTCGCCCCCTGTTAAAAATACCTGGCGAAATGTGGGTCTTCACTTCTGCTTAACCCTCCGGGGATTACAGGCGTTATGTTATGTGAATTGGTAATCAATTGGCGGTCGGCTCTCAGTTGAGATATAGGCTCGCCACCTACATGGGACTTAAACATAACATAACATGTGAGTATACTAATGGGTACATCTCTGCCTAACCCTTCGGGGATAACAGGCATGATACAAAAACATCACATCTGTATTCCTTATCACCAAAATAACCTACAAATAGTAATTCCGATAGCATCTAGTGATATGCTCACGTTTAAGCGTAACTTAGTGGTCGCAATCGCAAACGCAGTAGCCAGTCGCAGTAGCCAGTCGCATCGCAGTCGCGCAGTTAATATGCTAAGTGTATTGCCGGTTTTAGTTGTATAGTCTAGATGACGTGTATTGGCCGTTATTATAGAATTTTAAAAATGAAAATTTAATTTTTCACTCAAAACTACGTCTTGTACCCTCGACAGAGAGCTCTATTTATTTTACAGACAATAATACTTAATTATCTTTCATACATACATAGTATATACATACGTACATACTCACGCCTTTTTCCCATGGCGGTAGGCAGAAACTACAGAACGCCAACTGCTACTATCCTTACATGCTCCTTTCGCCTCATCTACGTTCATACATCTCGTCATACAAGCACGCCGGTTACGAGTACTCCGCACCTGACCTTTCTGAAGAACTTTACCAATAAGGTGAGGTATTGTATTTTAATGTTATTCTAAAATCACTTGTTAAGGTTTTGGTATATAATAATTTTTAAACCTATTCAGAGTGATTTAGAGGAATTGATACACTCGTAAAATTGTTTACAAATAGTTTCAAATTAGCTGCATATACAGTGGACCCGGTAATCCGGCCCCTGTCTAATTCGGCACCCCTTTTTACCCGGCATGCCTATCACTGTTGAATGTAGGAACAGAAACATTGTATACCAAATGGCTTATTCGACTGAGCAAATGGGCCTCGGTTGCCTAAAAAGTTACATATTCTATATGAAAGTGAAGTGCAAAAGTGAAAGTGAGTTTGTGATGAGTGAGTAATTTATGTAAGTGTGAAAGTGAGTGTAATTGAGTGGTCACTCAATCACTCACTCATCACGAAATATCCAAAACCGCTGGCAAACCAAGCCGCAAAAAAAGATGTTTCGCAGGGAGGTAATTTATAGTTCAAAGACGTCTGTTCAAAAAGTATTTTCCATGAAATAGAGGTCCAAAGTTTATATGGAGAAATCAATTTTGAAGCGGACGAAATTGCGGGTAGTAAAAAAATTGTCTGACAATGGCCAATCCACACCAACCACACAACAGCATTAAGTATGCACAGAAGAGGAGGTTCAAAATTCGGCCGACCCGATGTTAATGCTTTATAGTTTCCTCTATGGGTGACGTCATTTCCTCCCCCCACCCCCTCCCCTATTATATCATCGATCTACAATGCACGTATCGAATAAAAATGGCAGTTTAAAATATAGGTTAACTATTTCAAATTTGGAATTTGTTACAGCACAATTTGTTTTTAGTTAAATGTGAGGTTTTTGTGCCAATGTAGACTAGCTATGCCCCAGGATTCGCCTGTTTTCAGTAACGTCTTTTGGTTAATAAAGCTGAAGAGTGTTTTTGTTTGTTTGTTCGTTTGAAAGCGCTTTTATTGGATAAATATTTTTGTAGCTACCTATATTATATACAAAATTCATAAGGCTAGTATAGGTTATATAACATCATGCTAACATTATAACAGGGGAGTGGAGCAGTAACCAAAGACATAACGATACTGGAAATATGAAAAAAAAAACATTTTCGATCAAATTTAAGGGACATTAGGTCGAAAACCTCATTTTCATATTTCCAGTATCGATAACATAAAATTGTAGAAATAGAGACATGCTCGTACTTTATAAATAAAATCATTTTTTAATTAACGAACTTTACAATAGATGGATAACTTAAAATTAATAATGTATGTATGTATGTCTGTATTGTTAAAACAATAAGTATTTGATACCGACCGGACCATGGTTGGGATAAACACTGATTTGCATGTACAGTTGATGACAAAAGTGAATAGCTGCAATTAAAAAAAAAATGTAAATTATAGTAACAATTAAAATTAGAAATTATTAAGGTATTCTATTTGACTACCTGCTAAGTATGAGGTCTTGGGTTCGATTCACAGGTCGGGCAGTGTTATTGGGTTTTTCCATCAAGAATTATTCAGTAGCAGCTTCGGAGTCTGGATTTGTGCCCGGTTGGCAAAAGACTCGCCCCCTATTACATGGGACTTAAATATAACTGACGAAATGTGCGAGGCATTAAAAATACTTAAAATTTCAATTTGTCAAAAATACATAATAATTTACATTAATTCTTGCTAAGATGAGATTGCGACTGGATATTAAATAATTTTAATTACAAAATTGGCTTTTATCACAGCTACAACGCCAAATGGATGTAGGTACTAATAAGTACACCTCTGCCTAACCCTTCGGGGATTACAAGCGTGGTTTTATTTTATGTTTAAACGTTGCTGCATACTATAAAACAACTACATACAAATATTAATTCCAGAAACAGAACTTGCTACATAGCAACGCAGTCGCCAATCGCTCAACCACAGCGAGAAACGTGTCGTCAAATAAAAAAATAATAATAACAATTTTATTTTTTACAACTGCCTCGTTGGTCTAGTGGTCGCAAGCGCGACTGCTGTGCATGAGGTCTTGGGTTCGATTCCCAGGTCGGGCAAAGTGTTATTGGGTTTTTCCATCAGGAATTTCTCAGTAGCAGCCTCGGAGTCTGGATATGTGCCCGGTTGATGGCAATAGGCGCGCCCCCTATTACATGGGACTAAAAACATAACTGGCGAAATGTGGGTGTACTAATGGGTACATCTCTGCCTAACCCTTCGGGGATTACAGGCGTGATGTTATGTTATGTTATGTTATTTTTTACAACCTCTTCTGCGCGCGTCAGTACAAGCCATCATCCACATTATGAAGACAGCGTCCCACACGCGGCGCACCGCTATCAATCATACATTATCACGTGATACAGTTACCGTATGCATTACTTATAATTATGTTAGATGGTACATTAACATATGGTATAAGTTACATGGGAAAATAATTTGTTAAGAATCGTTTTGATACCAATAATAAATTGGTAGATTTGAAGATAGGGAAGTGAAATAAATAAAATAAAACTAGCTTCTGATATTTGTAATCCCATGGGAACTGTGTATTTCAAAGTCAAAGTCAAAATTAAAAGGCACTTTTGAACGTCATACAGGGTGGCCCAGCTAAGGACGTACAAACGAAAATTTTGGACTCCTCTCTGGCTGTCCAATCGACCCCCATGTGTGTTCTACGATTTTTTGCGGTTTAGGAGCTAGACGACATTTTAATATTTTTTTGGAATATTCTTCTTTATATCAGATTTTGTAGATTTTCTCTTTTTGTGTCGCATTTTTTGAAAATATTTTTACTGATAATTAATCCTGAAAGTATGGTCTTTGATCGATCAAAACAACTGTCTGTCTTATTGTCACCTGAAATTACAAAAACTTATTTCAAATGCAAAAATGTTGTTTTGTAAATACCGTTGTAGATTTTCGGCTCTTAAAGAAAAATCACAATAAGGGCCCAAATTACCTCAAAGTCATTTCAAAAACTTCCACGGACCCTCATTTCTTCAAAACAGTACAAATAACTAGTATTTTACATGTCATTATTCGGAGCAATTGAAGCTCAAACATGGTAAGGCGAAAAAAGCAATATTTTCATTTTCTAATGAAAGCCGATGATAATGAATTTAAACGAACTTTTATTATGTTTTCAAGCAATATATTCTATTCTCCTAAACGGCTGGACCGATTTTAATGGGACTTTCACTGACAAATAGCTAATGTTTTATAGAGAAACTAGGCTACTTGTACTTATTTTAGAAAGATAATTGTGTTTTCACGCAAAAATAAACCCATCAAAACCACGATGATTCACGCTAATAATTTTCAATAAAATCCTAGCTACCAACTCTCACCATTCATCCAATTAACATCCAAAAAGTTACAAAACAAACATACATTTGTCTCATCCATCACGCATGTGGACCAAGGTACACAGGAAGGCACAGGATAACGTTATCAGTGTTGATAAGGAGATGGCTATAAGTCTTTGTGGTGCCGATAAAGTGAAGCACAGATAGATAAGTACGAAGATTGATTGAAAAGGATGGGTTATGTAGGTTGGTTTGTTAACCTATTTGGAGGGGAAAAGGAGGGTTCTGTGTTTGAAAAGAATATGTTTTGAAATAGAATGTCTTTTGTTTTTTTTTGTTTTCTTGAGTTTCCCGTTAAGAACTTCTCAGTCGTATCTGAGAGAGAGTAATTGCAGACTCTCTCTCAGATACGACTGAGAATTGTGCCCGGTTGATGGCAATAGGTTCGCCCCCTTTGGAATCTACCTATTCAGAACCATAATAATTGTGTCCAGTGTAAATACTTTTTGGTAATTACACAGAAAAAGAAATATGTCAAAGTTATGTTGTCAAGAGACAATTATATAAATCAGAATTGACATGTTTTTTTTTGGAGTGAATAAAACAGTTTTTTAGTTCAGTTAATTTCAACAGTTTGGAGTTTTAATTCGTTTACAGTGCTGACATTTGGTGCATGGGACTTTAAAACATAACTGGCGAATTGTGGTTGTACTAATGGGGTACACCTCTGCCTAACCCTTCGGGGATTACAGGCGTGATGTTTTATGTACAGATAGTGAGATTCAAAAGATAATTTAGGATACCTCTTTCCATGAGCTTTCCAAATTATTGTGACTTTTTAAGTTTGGTAGCTGTTACAACTGCTAATAGTTTTTTTAATATTTGATTGTGGGGTTGATTCGTTCTACATAAACATACATAAACTCACGCCTTTGTCCCATGGGGGTAGGCAGAAACCACAGAACACCACCTGCTACGATCCTTACATACTCCTTTCGCCTTATCTATGTTCATACATCTCGTCATACAAGCACGCCGGTTACGAGTACTCCGTACCTGACCTTTCTGAAGAACCTCACCAATAAGGATATTTTATCAAAAGTAAAGGTTTTATGGAAGCTGGAAATTACATGACATAAGACGCTTTTTTTTTTAGTTGGTAAAAATCATCAAATGACTCCTTCCGCCCTGGGTGGAGCGTAAGGGACTGTCAGACTTTTACTAACTAAAAAACCACCCTGTTCCTTCTGTTGCCCTTTGCGTTCCGGGGCCACGGTATCCTGTAAAGACGTCCCGCAACCCCGGATGACTTAAGACGCTGAAACGCAGGTAGTAAGAACGCAGACAAAGTCGCGAACTAAACCTAGTATTCACTAACATTAAAATTAAAATTGATCACCCCAAAAAATGTCAGTGCGTCATAACTAAAGTCAAAACTACCCTATCTACGTACAATATTAAAAACCTTTAATCCACCGTTGCGTGGTGAGTAGACATAAAGTCGGGAGCGTAAGCGACATCTGGCGGCGCTAAGTGGAAACTCGCATAACATCTCGCCGTCATAGTTGCGGTAAAAGCAGTAATTTACTTACAAGGATGATTGGTTTACTGGATGTGGCTTAGGGATTAGGGTACCTCTTTGGAATAATAGTGTAAAAAAAAAGTATTTTCAGAGCAAAAAGTAGCTTTTCTTGCAGAATTGACATCTCTTACTACAATACAGCGAAAGGAAAGGACGGTGACATTCCGGTACATTAAAGAACTAAGTTAGCGATGTCAAATTAGTTTTGCCTTGAACTTAACCGCATTTTTAATCCATACGTTTTAAGATGTCAACTATAATTGTATGGATGTGTCAGATTGACTAAAATTGACAGCTCTTATTTACATTAGTCTCTTTCTTGTTTTATTGGACAGAAAAAGATGGAAATAGTCTAATTTTAGTTTAGTTTGCGACCAAGAGAATCGGCACCAATATTAAAATATTTTTTACGAAATAATAAAGTTTGTGTGGTGTGTTAAATCTCGTTTTTTGTGACGAGTATTGTACGTACTTATAATCTAAAATTAACACATCCAGCATCTCTGTACATCCGTGCCACATTCAGCAAATGAGGCTGAACTCGTTACGTGCAATGAGCATACACTTTCTAGACACATCTAGTCATCGTATGAGCTGTTTGTTGTGATAGCACATTGCTACATGTACCCTGATGTGATAGCGTGATAATAGTGTTACTACTATCTATAATACCAGCCTATTTTTGTCCCACTGCAGGGCAAAAGCCTCATTTTATACAAAGAAGGTCATGCGCATTGATCATAACGCTTGTTCAAGGCGGATTAGTGATTTTAGACTAACATAAATAACACTAATATTACATGGGACTTAAACATAATTGGCGAATTGTGGGTATACTAATGGGTATACCTCTGCCTAACCCTTCGGGGATTACAGGCGTGATGGTTTGTTATGAACGTTTACGCGGTGACAAGAATTAAAAAGCTTTGATGGTTCGGTCATGTTGAGAGTATGAGTGAAGGCGTGCTTGTATGACCAGTTGTATGAACGTGGACGAGGCGAAAGGAGTATGAGAATCATAGCAGGTGGTGTTCTGTTGTTTCTGCCTATCCCTATGCGGAAAAGGCGTGTGTTTATCGTTGGTTGCTTAATATGGCCCTTTCACTAGGCATTACTTAGGTACCTAGCTAGGCATTACTTAACTTGCTTAGTTAGACACTAGAATCCCCTAAAAATGTTTGCTTATGTACTTTTTTTTTTTTTTTAGTTGGTAAAATTCATCAAATGACTCGCCGTCCGCAAGCCCGCGTCTACGGTGGCCGGATGTCGCCTCGCGACGTCTTTGCTTATGTAATTATGGCCCTGTCATTAGGTATTAGGTACTTACCTGGCTAGGCATCGCATACCTTGCCTTTAGTTAAAATGCCCCCTAAAATATCTTCCTAAACGTAGAGAGCAAACCTTTTAGAAGCTATTATTGTTGGTGTCAAATTATTTGTCAGTATTGGACGGTACACAGGCGATAGAGCACTACTGTAGAGTCAATAGAAGTCTTGAGCACTCTACTTGTAGAGTTAAGTGCTTGTAGAGGCGGCAGGGTGTAGTGTGGTAGGGGTGTGAAAGAGTGGGGGTCGAAATTATTAAGTAACTAGCTTCTGTCCGCGTCAATGATGCCTTTTTTATTTATTTTACTTTATACTTTATATTACCTATATATTCCATACGTTCTATGATGGTGCGGGTGACACATGTCATCACATTCAACTATGGATGTCAGCATCGCTTTATAAGGTCAGTGATATAATTTAATTTACTAGTTATTTACTTAATTATTACTGATTCTGTATTTTACGACTATGATATTAGTGTGCAGTTAAAATATTCAATCATGATTGTAAATCGCCGTAACGTTCTGTGAAAAACAACAGTTTGACAAATGTCACCGGTACCATCCTAGAGCGTGAGGAATATAATTTTATTTATCATGTTTGATGATGTTTGAGAGAAATTGGATCCTTATGATTGACTCTATCGATTGATGCCATAAAAGTACAGGATGTTTTTTTCGCTGGTTATTTTAGCTGGTTCTATTCTCGAGTGTGGTAAACGAATTTTGGAAAAGTCTTTGTATGCAGAAATATTTATTTAAAAAATAAATGAATGTTTCCTTTAAGTACAATTTGTTATCTTCAGGATTTAGAGTACTTTCCCTCCAGGGCCCTATTTAACCAACGTTACAATTTGGCAAATTTGTAAATAAGAGACATATTTGTAAAGTTGTATGACAAATTAAAAAACCTTACAATTATGTAAAAAAATAAAAATTGTAGGTGCATTTTAACAATTTTGTAAGTTTCCATCATGTAAGTCGTATTAAACAGAAACTTGTAGATTTGTAACTTGTAAAATACAATTATTTACAATTTGTAACGTTTGTTAAATAGGGCCCAGGTGTAAGCTGAAAAATTCCACCCAGTATATGTCGTTCAAAAGTGCCTTTCAATGGCCTAATTTAAATAAATCATTTTGACTTTGGCTTTGACTTTGACTGTAGTAATTGCCCATTCTAAAGGTTCCTAACTCTGTACGCACGGCTACTCAATATAAATATACGTAAATGTATTTATACAGCCACATCGCCGCGTCTCCGAAGGTGGTCCATCGAGTGGATCTCTGTTGACCCATCCACTTTTGTACAGGGCTGTCACACGGAGAGGTGGATGGAGACATTTGATAGGTGGATTTGGTAGCTAATTTCTAGCTTTAGCTACGGTTGCCGGGGTTGGTCCGTGGATGGGTGACCAACTATACACACCGAGACTTCTCCGTGCCACGGAAAGCACGCGTAAAGCTGCTGGTCCGACAACTTAACATGTCAATCTATATCATACTTTAAAATAAAAAAAAAATCAAAACAAGCAACTATAATTAAAAAATTAAAAAACACGACTGCTAAAATTGCACATATTTGTACTTTGTTTACTCGCTAGTTTTTTTTACGACGTTTTTTATTTACAGTGTTATATATTTTTTAAATCTACTCGTCAAATTCTAGACGATAAACATAGACACGGCCAGATTAATTAAAAAAAATAATTGTGGCTGGTATTAATTTACGTTTTAAAGTGACCACACAGGATTATTTTTATTTTTAACTAGCCTATGTTACTCGGAACGATACAAGGATTGTAACGATACCCCATACATCTAAATCGGTTCAGGCGTTCAAAAGTTATGGTGGAATAAAGAACATCACATACATACATACATACATACATACATACATACATTAACCCTGAACACATAACACTCCTTTTTTTGGGGCAGTCGTGTAAAAAATAGAAACAAAATGAGTATAAAGAAAAATGAAAATCGTTAATAATCAGATTGATTTTGTCTATTATGTGTATACCAGTATGTTTCCAAGCATTCTTATCTTGAATATAATCCTCTAACTGTCTTGATGCTTGTTTGCAAAGTGTACCTACTTTTAATATATACTTACATATATACATAAACTCACGCCTTTTTCCCATGGGGGTAGGCAAAAACCACAGAACGCCACCTGCTACAATCCTTACATACTCCTTTCGCCTCATCTACGTTCATACACCTCGTCATACAAGTACGCCGGTTACGAGTACTTTTAATGTCTTAAATTTTAACATACATAACATAACATCACGCCTGTAATCCCCTAAGGGTTAGGCAGAGGTGTAACCAATTACTTAGTACACCTACATTTCGCCAGTTATGTTTTTAGTTCCATGTAATAAGGGGCGAGCCTATTGCCATCAACCGGGCACAAATCCAGACTCCGAGGCTGCTACTGAGAAATTCCTGATGGAAAAACCCAATAACACTTTGCCCGACATGGGAATCGAACCCAAGACCTCATGCACAGCAGTCGTGCTTGTCTTAAACTTTCTTTAATTTAATTCTAATTTCATTAGGAATTTCATTGTAACATTTAACACAGTACCCCATAATTTGGAACGCTTGGAATCGCAGAACGATTTAGATAGATGAAGAATAGAAGATTACCACCCACATCAAGAGACGACCTGGTGTATCCCAGCTCAGGAACCGCGCTACTAACTCATGTCGTGATTAACATGTAATAGTGACGATAAGGTTTCACCGAGCGTTCGGTAAACGCCTGTCAAAACACGCATGCGAGTAATATGATGCGTTGTATACAGGGTGTAGGGAAAAGCTTACATGACATATTTTTTTATTTATAATTATTAAACTTAGTCTGTTTGTGAATTATTACTATCCATTGTGGCATTACTATCCATATTATTATTTATACATCATAATACCCATTAGTACATCTACATTTCGCCAGTTAAGTTTCAAATTCCATGTAATAGGGGGCGAGCCTATTGCCATCAACCGAGCACAAATCCAGGTTCCGAGGTTGCTACTGAGAAATTCCTGGTAGAAAAATCAAATAACAATTTTCGCTACCTGGGAATTGAAACACATGCTCTGCAGTCGCGCTTTGCATCCACTAGACCAACGAGAGTCCTATGTTACTATCTCTACATAGTGTAAAACAGAGTTGTTTCCCGCCGTCTGTACGCTTAGATCTTTAAACTACGGAACGACTACTCTACTGGTTGTTTGTATATGTAAGTTAATATAATCGTAAACACACCCTCAACATAGGAAAAATCTTCAGGCGAAAATATGAATAGTGTTAAAAAAAAAAAAATATTTTCTATACACCCTGTATTAAAAGAATGTGCCGGTTACACCACGTATCCTGTGGGCTGAGCAAGACGCCACCGCTCACATAGTGTGGAGAAGACTTTTTTTACTAATATAACTTTATCTGACTACCTTTTGCTCGCGGCTGCGATCATGATAAATTCAGTCGGCTTAGTTCAGTCCTACGTTTCTACTAAGTTTTACCATAAAAACTTTGGAACTCCATTTCATCCTCTTAGGAGATGAATTTAACAAAAACTTTTCTTAGCGAGTGCCTTCTTACTATAAACTACCTTCCTGCACATTTTCATCTTTATAAGTCAAGCTGTTTTTGATTTTTCGTGATAAGTGAGTGAGTGGATAGGTAAGTGACCTTTCGCTTTTAAGTATATATTTAGATAGATTCTCTTGGTATGTAATGTAGAATGTAGAACGTTAGGTTGTAAAAAAATAAATTTCACAAGTGGTTAAGTGAAATAAATGGTGAAATAATTTTTAAAATCGGTCCAGTAGTTTTTGAGTTTATCCATTACAAACAAACAAACAAACAAAAATAAAATTTTTGTTCTCTTTATCATAGTGTAGATGTAGATGTGTTCCAATAGCAGCCTCGGAGATTGGATTTGTGCCCGGTTGATGGCAATAGGCTCGCCCCCTATTACATGGGACCTAAACATAACAAGCGAAATGTGGTAGCTAAATAATGTGTACACCTCTGCCTACCCCTTCGGAGGTTACAGGCGTGATGTTATGTGTGTATAAAATTTATATTATGACACAATCCTTCTCCACACTAACCGTACTAAACCATCGCGTGTACGTACTTATGGCTTCGCGAGTACGTAGCTAAAGAGAGTCGAGACAACCAGTATTGGCCAGTATCTTAGGTCTACTTGCGTACAGAGGGCCTACCACAAGCAAGCGACAAACGTAACGTGAATACGATCGGTTTATAAAATAGAAATACCTGTTTCCCTCTCTTATTAATCGTTCCCCCATTTTTGAAAGTCAAAAGTGCCGATACTCTTGGTCACAAACTAAACTAAAATTAGACTATTTCCATCTTTTTCTGTCCAATAAAAGAAGAAAGAGACTAATGTAAATAAGAGCTGTCAAATTTAGTCAATCTGACACATTCATACAGTTATAGTTGACATCTTAAAACGTGTGGATTAAAAATACGGAAAAATTCAAGGCAAAACTAATTTGACATCGCTAACTTAGTTCTTTAATGGTGCCGATTCCCTTGGTCACAAACTAAACTAAAATTAGACTATTTCCATCTTTTTCTGTCCAATAAAACAAGAAAGAGACTAATGTAAATAAGAGCTGTCAAATTTAGTCAATCTGACACATCCATACAATTATAGTTGACATCTTAAAACGTATAGATTAAAAATACGAAGATATTCAAGGCAAAACTAATTTGACATCGCTGACTTAGTTCTTTAATGTCACCGTCCTTTCCTTTCGCTGTATGTTAGTAAGAGATGTCAATTCTCTAAATTTAGTCTAGTTTGTGAACAAGGGAATCGGCACCAATGTCACCGTCCTTTCTTTTCGCTGTATGTTAGTAAGAGATGTCAATTCTCTAAATTTAGTCTAGTTTGTGAACAAGGGAATCGGCACCAACGTCAAGTCAAATAATTTATTTTTTATGGACGTATCAAAGTGCCTTTAAATGGTCAGATTGAAATAAATGATTAGAGTTTGGCTTTGACTTCGATGGTCCGTCACCTGGTGAAAGGTGGTGCTGACACATATTTCCAGCTGGTTTTGAGATCTGGTCCAAACGTCTGTTCGGGGTACGATCTCTGGGTCATCTAACTTCCACCTTTCTTGTCACTGAAAGTCTTTCTAAATTGTTTGACTCTTTTCAATATACCCGTTTCATACAAAATATTTCTTTATTTTGAAGGATTTATTCCTATAAATGACTATCAGATCAATATCATTGCACCTGTGCGAAGCCGGAACGGATCGCTAGTGTTGTATACTTCAATTTCAAAATCGATTTGAATCGAGTAGTTTTGCGCCAGCGCACTCGTGTTAGGCCTACAGATCTACTTGTATATTGCTCGATAACCTAACGTTACAGATTACTGGAACCATTTGTTAACGATGTATATCTTAAGGTTGAATATTGGGACTCTTATCTTACAAAATGGCGGATGAATGGGAGAAAAAAATATTTTGATAAGTAATATAAACACTAGTCACTGCCCGCGACTTTGATCGACTAAAAGTACCATGAAACATACCCTATAACACTTGGCAATAGATTGTAGATTTATCTATTAGTGTAAAAATTGATAATCAGACTAGTATTTTCAGAGATTACCTCTCACAAACAAAAATAGAAAACATGCAAACTTTACCTCTCTATGAAATAATTTTTTAAATCGGTTCAGTAGTTTTGAAGATTATCCAATGCAAACAATCATATCTTTCCTCTGTATAAAATTATATAAATCTAAGTACTTATTGATTGTTACAAATTTTGTCTCGCTCTTGTAAATGATGTTCGAAAGTGTCTTATTAAAATAAATAATTTGACTTTGACTTTCATTTTGACTTTGACTTTGAATGGTTTTTCTTCCCCTCTCTTTTCCTATCTTAGGTGTCGTAATTTAATCGGTTTGTTCAATTTCTCTTCTCTAATTACGTGGCTATGGGCGCCGATTCCCTTGGTCTCAAACTAAACTCAAATTAGACTATTTCAATCTGTTTCTGTCCAATAAAACAAGAAAGAGACTAATGTAAATAGGAGATGTCAAATTTAGTCAATCTGACACATCCATACAGTTATAGTTGACATCTTAAAACGTATGGATTAAAAATACGAAGAAATTCAAGGCAAACCTAATTTGACATCGCTAACTTAGTTCTTTAATGTCACCGTCCTTTCCTTTCGCTGTATGTTAGTAAGAGATGTCAATTCTCTAAATTTCGTCTAGTTTTTGAACAAGGGAATCGGCGCCAAATTAAGGTAAACGTGTTTAAATACCTGTCAGTCATTATAACCTTAACACTTCATTGGCATAAATAATGTTTTGACTCATAAAACAAATTATATGAACGCAAAAATAAAACTTACACATCGTGCCAAGAACCAATTACTGATAAAAAACCATTTTTAAAACAAACATGTGATAGTTCGTAATTTTTTCGATAATAAACTTTATTTTCAAGTACTTAAAGTCGTAATTCAAGTGAATTTAAATGCGAATTAATATTTTTTAGTTTTACTACATCAAAAAACACGTATGCAACAATTTCGCACAATTAAACTTGTGAATAAAAAACTTGTAACACAACCATAGTTATATTATCGTATAAAAACTTATATCCAAAAAAAAAACATTCGAAATTCAACCTTATTCCGTCGCAATAAGACCTGACATAAAATCAGGATAATTATACAAGGTGTATTTCTGTGTGGCAAGTGTGAGGCGCAGAAAAGCGTAAGAAATTTGTCCTCCGAACGTTTTTGCTTTATCTGTACTTATTTTATTTTTTATTTTTGCACTGGCAACTGTTAACGCAAAAAGATTTTGACATTGTTTCGGAACGCTCGCACGATTTGGGCGCCAATTAATTTTTCGATAAACACAGAGTAGTTATTGACAGAGATTTTTTTGTTAATTGTTACTAACCTAAATTAATATAAAAATGACTGCCTCGTTGGTCTAGTGGTCGCAAGCGCGACTGCTGTGCATGAGGTCTTGGGTTCGATTCCCAGGTCGGGCAAAGTGTTATTGGGTTTTTCCATCAGGAATTTCTCAGTAGCAGCCTCGGAGTCAGGATTTGTGCCCGGTTGATGGCAATAGGCTCGCCCCCTATTACATGGGACTAATAACATAACTGGCGAAATGTGGGTGTACTAATGGGTACACCTCTGCCTAACCCTTCGGGGATTACAGGCGTGATGATATGTAATATAAAACTAAAGCTGGCTTTGATTTTCCTTTTTAGGTACATCGTACAAATTAATTAGTTCAACATACTCTTGGCCATTCTTTTCCATACGAAATAGGCAACTAGGTTAATAGTTTTTCTTGTAAATTACGTTAAACATGTATTATAATGATCTAATTAAAATAAATGTCTTGACTTTGACTTTGGCTTTAGAATAAATTTCATTTGAATGTGTGATCTTTGCTGGGGTTGCGGGATGTCTTAACAGGATACCGTGGCCCCGGAACGTAAAGGGCAACGGAAGGAACAGGGTGGTTTTTTAGTCAGTAAAAGTCTGACAGTCCCTTCCGATCCACCCAGGGCGGTTTTTAACATAACAATAAAAAAATAAAGCATAAGTAGTAAACAACTAAAAATACATTACCACTAGTAATGCAAAAAAACCCTCTGTCGCTCACACTAACCTGTGAAAAATTCTGTGCGGCCATTTTAAAAATGTGCCGCCATCACATAGTCCCTTCGTTTAGAAACACCGATCCCAATCACAGAGTGATAAATTATGAGAAATATCTTATTAATCACCACAATCACCAGATATCAATCGTTTAACTTTAATTGGTGATTATTTAGTAAACTTGCTTTACAAAAGATTTTTATCGAGTACAAAATTTATTTGTAAATTAAGTTTTAGTGAAATTTAAATCAACCGGTTGATTCATCAGTTTTTTGGGTAAATACTTTGCGTTCGCTTAATTACTAAGGTAGGTTTTAATGTGAGGAAGTCTAAAAGTGGCGCCAGTGACAGAATAGTTGAAAAGAAATCATTTGTCTTAATATGGGCACGTGAAGAGGAGGGATGAAACGCATGTGACCAGGAGAGTTATGAATATGAATGTGGATGGATGGAGAGCAAGAGGAAGACCAAAGAAAAGATGGATGGATTATGTGAAGAAGGATATGAATGAAATGGGAGACAGTGATAGCATGGCGTTTGACAGGACAGAGTGGAAGAGGAAAACGTGTTGCGCCGACCCTAAGTAACATGGGACAAGGGCAGGAAGATGAGGTAGGTTTTAATGTAGTTTTCTTGGAATTACGTAAATTAATTGCATGAACTTTACGCTGGGCTACTGATTGGTAAATCAATCTCAGAATGCATTTTCAAATTATGTTTAGTTTTGTATGAGAAAATTCGAGGTTAATTTTAGTGTCATTTTTCATGTTTGACTTAGATTACATTGCTAATAATTACGTCAAACCAGCTTATGAGCTGAAATAAGACAGAAAAATGTAACACGCATATTATTTACATTATAAATTTATTTTTGGTTAAAAAAAAATACCGTTTTAGTTCAGCTAAAACATTTATTTTTATTTTTCAATATGAAACGACATGGTAATTTGACCTTCAATATCTCCGTAACCAAAATATTACCAGGTATGGTCCAGAAGAAAAAAAATATCGGAAAGACGAGAAGAACATGTAACTTTCAACATTGTTAACCGTCTTGTTACACCCGGTATTCTCTTCTCTCACCTTATCCATTCTAGTCACTCCACATATCCATCGACATGACTTTAACTGACATTAAAGTTAATTGAACAAACAGTAAAATCAATTACTATAAATTCAGTAACGCTAAGCTAACTATTAAGCGTTAGTTTAACTATTTGTGAGTCCTTAACTATCCTAATGTCAACAAAACCTCGAAAATAGAAAAAAAATGGTGTGTGTGTTTGTTAAATGTTTACAAGTCGATCGTTTTTGTACTTACTTACTAAAGGACGGTGTGAATAGGGAACTAGGGTTGAATCGGAATGAAACTTTAAAAGGCTAATCTAATCTATACAGGGTAATAATACCCAAGGGCTGGTTATTACCTTGGCCAGAGGTTATTGCCATCCAACGTGGCAATGCGGCCAGTCTTTTGGGCACATTTCCAGTGGACAGCGATGCGGATGAATTTTTTGATGCCATTTAGTTTTAGTTTTTCTTTTTTTTTAGTCTGGTTGTTTTTTATTTTATTTTTATTACAGGGTAATTGAAAATTTACCCGAAACCTGGAAAGAAGTCATTGTACTCATCATTATGAACAACTTTTACTATGGGACCAACCCTGAAATCATGAAAACTAAATCAGCTGTTTTATACATAACGATCGTGTTGTTGCATTTTTGTATGGAACGGCAGTTCTTTTTTTTTTATGGACCTGTATATAAAAATGAATCAATATTTCCCTTGGTCACTGCATCACACGGGAACAGCTGAACTAAATTCATTTATTTTTTGTTGTGTTTTTTATTGTAAAGAGAAGGTTCTTATGAAAGAAAATAAAAAAATAATGCCTCGTTGGTCTAGTGGTCGCAAGCGCGACTGCTGTGCATGAGGTCTTGGGTTCGATTCCCAGGTCGGGCAAAGTGTTATTGGGTTTTTCCATCAGGAATTTCTCAGTAGCAGCCTCGGAGTCTGGATTGGTGCCCGGTTGATGGCAATAGGCTCGCCCCCTATTACATGGCTGGCGAAATGTGGGTGTACTAATGGGTACACCTCTGCCTAACCCTTCGGGGATTACAAGCGTGATGTTATGTTATGTAATGTTTTAAAAAAATAATCAATAATATAGAATCTAGTTGGTCGTATGGAAAAGAATGGACAAGAAACTCAAATAAATGCTTTGACTTCAAAATAACTTATTGACGCAAGCGTATCCGCAGGGCACAACATGTATCTAAAACAGTTATAGTACCTACCTACATGAATCCGTAGCGATTCACTAGTTAATTCTGTCAGTAATTGCGTGTTAGCCTAATCGCCGATCAAAAGGTATGATGGTGCATGATTTTTGGGGTTCCGTAGGCGTAATAATAAATCTGTGTACATTATACGGGGCTAGAGTAACGCGGTGGTATAAGATTATAATGTTTGATTGTTTAGTTTCGTCCTCCACACTTTTTTTTTTAATTGTTGCTGAGAAAAAGTTACCTAGTTATTTTGTCAAGTTTTTTTTCAAAAAAGTATGTAATTTATAAATAACATCACATCACGCCTGTAATCCCCGAAGGGTTAGGCAGAGGTGTACCCATTAGTACACCCACATTTCGCCAGTTATGTTTAAGTCCCATGTAATAGGGAGCGAGCCTATTGCCCTCAACCGGGCACAAATCCAGACTCCGAGGCTGCTACTGAGAAATTTCTTATGGAAAAATCCAATAACACTTTGCCCGACCTGGGAATCGATCCCAAGACCACATGCTCAGCAGTCGCGTTTTGCAACCAATAGATTAATGAGGCAAACAGATTTTTAAAATATTTATTAAATCATAACAAAATAAGTACGTTATATTTTTTCATTTGTAGATAGATTCCATTTCTTTCTTCTTAAAATAAAAACCTAAAACGTTTATAGACTTCAGCTTGTCTTACAAAACAATGTCGCCAATTCAAAAAGAAATATCGACATCAAATTCTAAAAATACGACGCGCTACCTTCTAGCACAAAGGACGTCGGAACTCACACTAACTCACACTAACTCACACCAACTCATACTATTTTTATTTTCATCAAACACTCTTTTAGAATGCGACGCGAATTACATTTTCGATCGAAAAAACAATTGAAAAAAAATTACTGACACCGTTTTGAATGTAGACCTAATAAGGGACTGGATGTTTGGTCGTTTTTTAGTCGGATGTGTGTTTTAAGCATTTTGTTGTTTTGGGGTCGACAGAAAGGATAATGTCTGTCTTACTTTTTTTAAAGATTTAGATACTCATATTGAGGTATATTTTAATTATATTTGATGGTTTTGCTCTTGACTCTAGTCTAGGTCAGAGCTGACAGAGTCAAAGTCTACGATGGACTGAGCGTAGGTACCCAGAGCAAAGTGTTATTGGGTTTTTTCACAAGGAGTTTCTCATTAGCGGCTTCGGAGTCTGGATTTGTGCCCGGTTGATAGCGATAGGGTCGCCCCCTATTACATGAGACTTAACCATAACTGGCGAAATGTGGGTGTACTAATAGGTACACCTCTGCCTAACCCTTCGGGGATTGTAGGCGTAATGTTATGTTTATGTTTTCTTTATTTAATTTTAGTTTAGATAAGTTTTGTGTTTGATCAACTGTGCATTTATTTAGATTTAAATTATACAATAGACTTTTCTAGCGTATCAAAATTAGTTCATCAATTTCCAAGATTTTGTACTTGAAAGTGTGGAGATAGCATATGGAGTAAATACTCTTAAAATAAATAAACTACACCACAGATGTGGTCCGCTGTCTGCCTTACATTTCCTGCTCAATTTAAATATAGCAACACTGTTTATATTGGTCATCATTTGTTATTGCTTTAGCTGAATGATTGACGTGTCAATCTGACGGATATAACTGTGGGATGCGTCAATGGCGGAAAAATCATTTTTTTAAACGAAAAAATACAGGATGTTTAGTGAAGCTGAAAGTAATTTGTTGTTCTTATCATTTTAAAGAAAGAAAAAAAAGAAACTATTTATTCACGTAATGACGCACAGAACATAAAAGAAAAATCGAACACAACATTAAAAAAAAAACAAGCTGGTGTTTTTTTTTGTTTTAGACCATACCTGGGAAATTCCTAGTTAGTAAACTGCCTCGTTGGTATAGTGGTCGCAAGCGCGACTGCTGTGCATGAGGTCTTGGGTTCGATTCCCAGGTCGGGCAAAGTGTTATTGGGTTTTTCCATCAGGAATTTCTCAGTAGCAGCCTCGGAGTCTGGATTTGTGCCCGGTTAATGGCAATAGGCCCGCCCCCTATTACATGGGACTAAAAAGATAACTGGCGAAATGTGGGTGTACTAATGGGTGCACCTCTGCCTAACCCAAGACCTCATGCACAGCAGTCGCGCTTGCGACCACTAGACCAACGAGGCAGTCCTACCTATATATTCATAAAAAATGGACAATACGTACATCCCTATGTATTTTTGCCCCCGGAACGAGTTTTTCTTTACGGCGTTTTTCCCACTGCTGGGAAAATGGGTTCACGCATTTTTTTCAGTGTTATGTTTTCTTTAAACCATTTTAAACCATTTTTCCCAATGCTGGGAAAATTTGTTTGCATGCATTCTTTCCCTGTGCCGTCTAACCAGCCCTCTTCATACAGATCCAGGTCACCTCGACACCTTTTTTTGACTGTCTTCGGAAACACTGTTCATCTTCGTGGAGACTCTCTTGCTTACTGATAAATCGTACTGTCTTCTAGTACCTAACTTAAACTAAGAATATCTAACACCGGATGTCTGTGTCTCTGTCTAAACATAGTTTTGAGTTAAATACGCTAATAGATACGATATGATTAATGGTAACTTCATGACTAAACTCTATTAGGGAATGGACAGAGATGAATGTCAATTAGTTAGTGTTTTTTTTTTTTGTTGAACCCTAATACTTTTTCGGAATAAAAGTAGCCTTAGTTAATCCGTAAAACATCAGCTATCGGCAATTCCCGTCAAAATCGGTCCAGCCGTTTCAGAGATAAGCCGAAACAAACAGACATACAAAAAATAAAAAATATTTTTACTGCGTAAATTTTCTGATTTATTTTTTCAATGCTGTTATTTTGACAAAACATAATTATTCATGTTTATATAATATTCGTATCATTTATTTGCATCCCACAATGTTAATGAGGAATAATGTTACAAACAGACAATTCATTTTTATTAATTATGTATTTTTCTAAACTTTGTGCGTTGTCTGTCAGTGTATTTAAGATTTTAATAAAGTACCTACCTACTTGGGTACTTAGAGATCATTTTTCCGTTCATAAATGTATTCTCCAAAATTTCATAGCTTTTTTATTTATATTTTTCTATTCGTTGCGAAACAATGGTGCTATCTAATCTCTTTTTTTTTCTATTTTAAAATATTTTCTTTGTAAAATCGTGTTTCGCTTGTGAATGGTTTATTTTTGTCTGTCTGAGTGTTTGACAGCGGCCGATTGTTTCGAATTTCAAATGTGTTTAGTTTTTTTTTTTAATAGGAGTCAATGGCGGTTTTGTTTTTTTTATTATTTTTATTTTTGAATGTGTTATCTGTGATCGCCGTTCTAGAAACTGTGTTAATGGTGCCGATTCCCTTGTTCACAAACTAGACTAAATTTAGAGAATTGACATCTCTTACTAACATACAGCGAAGGGAAAGGACGGTGGCATTAAAGAACTAAGTTAGCGATGTCAAATTAGTTTTGCCTTGAACTTCTCCGTATTTTTAATCCATACGTTTTAAGATGTCAACTATAACTGTATGGATGTGTCAGATTGACTAAATTTGACAGCTCCTATATACATTAGTCTCTTTCTTGTTTTATTGGACAGAAAAAGATGGAAATAGTCTAGTTTAGTTTGTGACCAAGGGAATCGGCACCAATGTCACATATTTGTCAAAGTAAAACTTAAATAGATTGCTACATTGCTTGCTTTTTGATACAATAATACTGAAGAGTTTAATGTTAGTTTGTTTAAACGCACTAATCTCTGGAACTACTAATCGGTTGAGAAAAAAATGTTTTAGTAAATGATAGCCAGATTTATCTGGAACAAGCGGCTTTTTAACATCATGCTACAATTTATGAGAGCGAAGCGGTAACCACAGATGTAACATAAAGCATGTGAAAAAACCTACACAGACGAAGTAGCGGACAGAAGCTATGGTAACTAATAAAAAGTAGGTATAGAGTATAAAATTACATACCTACATACATAACATCACGCCTGTAATTCCCGAAGAACAAGACAGAGGTATGCCCATGAGTACACCCACATGTCGTTAGTTACTTTTTCATTTATAATATTACATAACATAACATCACGCCTGTAATCCCCGAGGGGTCAGGCAGAGGTGTACACATTAGTACACCCACATTTCGCCAGTTAAGTTTTTAGTCCCATGTAATAGGGGGCGAGCCTATTGCCATCAACCGGGCACAAATCCAGATTCCGAGGCTGCTACTGAGAAATTCCAAACAAAACCCAATACACTTTGCCCGACCTGGGAATCGAACCCCAGACCTCATGCACAGCAGTCGCGCTTGCGACCACTAGACCAACGAGGCAGTATTTATAATTTTAGTGTGAATTAATAAAAATAACATCATACATTCGAGGTACTTAACAATGTTGTCAGTCCAGACTGTCAGTCCAGACTGTCAGTCCATCAGATAACACCAACATTCTTGTACAACAATGTCAAGTCAGTGATCAGTAACTTTAGAAATTAAAACAACGATCGTATGAGAGGACTCATTAATATAGAAGCAGAGTGACAGATGACACTAGACACAGAAATGTCAGAAGTCCCATTACAAAAAACTATCATCATCATCTTTGACTGAGACTGCCTCGTTGGTCTAGTGGTCACAAGCGCGACTGCTGTGCATGAGGTCTTGGGTTCGATTCCCAGGTCGGGCAGTGTTATTGGGTTTTTTCATCAGGAATTTCTCAGTAGCAGCCTCGGAATCTGGATTTGTGCCCGGTTGATGGCAATAGGCTCGCCCCTTATGACATGGGACTTAAATATAACTGGCAAAATGTGGATGTTCTAATGGGTACAACTCTGCCTAACCTTTCGGGGCTTAGAGGCGTGATATTATGTTACACGTTATGAGTGAATAGATCGGAGGTGTTAGAGCCTATTGCCATCAAACTTCGAAATTCCTGACGGAAAAGCCCAACTACACTTTGCCCGACCTAGGAATCGAAGCCAAGACTCACTCAGCAGTCGCGCTTTGCAACCACTAGATCAACGAGGCAGTTTCTCCACTCAGTGAATGTCAAAAGTGAACCTTCTGTTCAAGCCATACCGATCTATATCATTTGATCAGAGTGACAGCTAATGTATAACGATCAACAAAAAACACTACTAATAAGTGTCTGAGCCTCCGAATTACTTTGCTGGACATGTTTAGACTATATCTTTGGGTTGTGCGGTGCAGACGGGCGTTTTTATTGACGCTTAACAATTTTAATGAGCTTTTGTCGAAGAATTGTGATTTTAAATGGTAGTAAAGTTTTATTTGTTGTCGTTATGTGTTAGGTGACGTAACTATATATTATAGAAAAACAAATCAAACATTTTTTGTACTCTTATTGTACAAACAAATTTGTATAAAAACTTATAAACAAGACAAACGTTTTATCGAATGACAGTTTATAAACGTTTAAATTTCTTTCTTTAACAAATGCATACCCTTTTATAAAATTACAACACCGCGTTCGTAAAATAATGTAGTTAAATTCTTGTAGAGAGATCAAAAGAGCTGTCAAATTTATTTTTATTGCATTATTGTACCATTTTTTTACACACACTATGATATACAATAAATGAATATTAATAATAGTGACTTATAATATGCACGTACTAACTGTGTTAATATTGTTTATAGTTGCTTATATTAAAAATAAAAATACAACAACTGTATATTCCATGAAACTCATCTACGAAACGAAACTATTACAATTGTAACTTTAAACTAAAAATGGTAAAGAAATCATAAATCCCGAATAAAAAAAAAACGCTCAACAAACGCTCCACAACCGCTCGTCTGCTCCTCCTATCAGATATCGCACTATACCCACGTCACCATGACGTTTGACGTGCCACTCAATATACTTACTGTTTACGGTCTACTTTCATACGAGAATTTATACCGTTTGTATACCTAGGGGACTACTTTTTTTTGTTTGTTCATAAATACATATAGGGGAAGGTTGCTATGAATGGACCACTTAACTTTACGACCTCAAATCTCAAAAAGTATAAGTGTTAAAATGAAAGCAGTTTATTATTTTTATTTCGTAACATCTTTATTCGTCATAATCAAACGCACAAACAATTCGGGCTAACACTTTTTTAAATAAACGAAGAAAACTAAATCTTGGGCTGTTGCCTTCTTTGGACCATGAGCACCTTCATTGGACCACCAAGTTGCCATCAATGGACTTCGAGAAATTTGTTCTAGAGGTCCAATCGAGGCAACTGGCATTTGATAAGTATTATAATAATACTTATCAAATGCCAATCGTCTAATATCTGTTGGAGTAATGCCGTACAAGCAATTTTCCATGTCAAGAACGTGTTTAAAAAGCTCTTGCTCTAATTCTGGAGGGAGGACACTTCCGGAACCGGTATCTGGACGTGTTCCTTTACTTTTTGGTTAACTCCATCTAACCTTAGTTTAAGAGTTGCTTTCGGCACTCCATAAATTCTACTTGCTTCGTTTAAACCAACTCTTTGTTTCCGAACTGATTCTATAGCCAGGTGCATACTACTTTCAATCCATGTGAAGTACTTTCTTTTATTTGGTAACAATCTGGAATTTTAAATGTATATTAATTATTATGACCAAAAAATACAATAAAAAGTTGCTATGATTGGACCGGTCCAACGGTGGAACTCTCTTGAGGTCCATTGATGGCAACAAGGTACTGGTTAAGAAAAACTAAACTAAAATATTCATGGTCATGATTAGACAAAATTGAATAAAACCCATGGAACCTCAAATAAACTGTCCATTATTTCATAACAGTGCTCCCAGACAAATATAAATACAATATTACTTACGTCAAATTGTCCTGAGTGAAATTATAAGATTTACACCGCCGCAAACACACCCTTGCGCGTCACTCCTCACTACATGCCACAGCGTCACTGAGGTAAGAGGGGGGTGCAACTGAGTCGCCACGGACACATTTCGACTAGTTTGGGTGGTGCTAACTTGCACAGTTTTGGAAATACCTTGGTGGTCCAATGAAAGAGCTAGTCCAATGATCGCAACCTTCCCCTACCTACACAATATAATTCTGGTCTATTTATTGCCCCACTGCAGGGCAAAAGCCTCTTCTAATACGAAAAAGGCACGAGCATTGATCGCCATGGTTTTTTAAGCATAATTATGTAATTATGTATATACACTTTTACTTTTAGGTCGTTCTGGAACCGAAACCCATAAACTCGATCATCAAACTCGAAACGATTGGGACCATTTTTTTTCAAAAATAACAATTAAAAAAATCAGCTGTTCAGTACATTTATGTTCGTCTAACTCGTCAAAGTGTACTGAACAGCATATTTTTTTTCGCCTGTAATCTCCGAACGGTTAGGCAGAGGTGTACCCATTAGTACACCGCCAGTAATGTTTAAGTCCTAGTACATTCTGTATTCACATTTCTATCTTGAATCTTCTATACAGAGTTGATATGACAGAGGGGCATTAAATTACACTACGTATACTATACGTGTTTAGTATTAATTCGATACGGTATAAAATAAAATATAAATAAAAATGAGTTTTTTTTTTCAAACAAACTAAATAGCTTACAAATTAGAGTAAAACGGAAACATCCTTTGTAAAGAAATTTAACTGACCTTAGATACCTAGGTATTAAAACGGCAACGTAGGTGCATGACCTATGCGTATAGACATAATCAGCTGTTAGGAAAGATACATCGTGTTCAAATGAGGCAAAAACTTAAAAAATCATTTGCGACTAAACTACTGCTCCTATTTAATTGATTTTTGGTACAGAGCTTGAAAATGGTACCTAGTATAGGCAGTTTAAAGGAAAGCCCATCTGTCGTATCTACTTTGTATATACCCTACTTAAAAACAAACCATCTCATACTCATTAAGAATCATTCTTCTTAACAAACCTTTAAGCATAACTATGGAATGAAGAAACCGCCTCAAAAAAATAATTTTGCACCCATTCCTTTACTCTGTCAAAACTTCAAAAAACCGACCAAGTGCGAGTCGAACTCACACACGAAGGGTTCCGTACCACCGTAGAATATTTAACATTACACAAAAAAATACGTTTCCTGTCTTCATTTTTTAACTTTAACGTAACATTAACATCACGCCTGTAATCCTCGATGGGCTAGACAGATGTGTGCCCATTAGTACACCCATATTTCACCAGTTATGTTATAATAATAAATTCATTTTCATGTTCAGTTATGTTATGTTTGTGTGTTATGTTATTTTTAACTAAATTATAACTAGCGAGCTACCTCGGCTTCACACGGGTGCAATGTAGATACTACTTCTATCAATACTTTTTCATGAATCACTCTATCTATTGATGAGAACCGCATTAAAATCTGTTGCGTAGTTTAAAAGATCTAAGCGTACAGACGGCGGGAAGCGACTTTGTTTTATACTATGTAGAGATTTTTTGTGATAGTGGCACTAAAAATGCACACTCTGTGAAAATTCCAACTCTTTACCGGTTTATGATGTACAGCCCGTTGACAGACGGACGGACAACGGAGGCTTAGTAAGTACAATAATCACCCTTCCAATACGGAACCCTATAAAGGTACAAATGTCTCAACGTGCCTAAAATACTTTTAGTTAAACTTCACGCTAACAAAAAGAGGAACAAGGTAGAACAATGTTGCCTTTTGCAGATCATAATGAGACGCGGATCTGTAGCAATGTCTAGATTTTATCAGTTGCTGTGACATTTTTCTGACGTGGCTGTGTTATACGGGAGGTAATTTCGGACGGGAACGTTTGGTTATTGCAGCTCTAGAAAAGAAAGAGACAAACATATGAGTGAAGGACCTGACACTCTACAACACCGATTTTTTCCAATAACTAAATGTAAATTTTATACTACTAGCTACCAGCTCTGCCAGGGTTGCGGAATTTGTTCGAAAGAGTCACCGCGGCCCTGGAAAGCAAAGGGCATTAGGAGGAACACGGATGGGTTTTAGTCAGTACGAGTCTGACACTCCCTTCCGCTCCGCCCAGAGCGGAAGAAGTCATTTGATGATTACCCATCTTTAAAAAGAAATCATACAATATTTAACAAATAGGTACCTACATAAAAAACATCAAACAAAAACGCCAAAAAATAAATCGTATTTTTTTTTACTTTATTTTTATTTGTTGTTATAGCAGCATTAGAATTAAACACTCCGTTAAAAATGTGACTCTTTACCTATTACTGTTCTTGAGATACAGTTCACTGACAGACAGACGGACGGACAGACGAACGAACAACGGAAGATTAGTAATAGGGTCCCCTTAGCAAGTTAGCACCATTTGCGTACGAAACCCTTCCCATCTGGGGATATGTCGAACGCTTACCGACTAAAACCTCACGGTACCTACCTTCTATTGCCATGAATCTCTCTCTACGGAACCCTAAAAATCCACAACAGCGCTACCGGTCTGTACAAAATATCCTCCCGTATGTTTCCCCTCAAAAGGTCGTGTCGGCATGTCATTTTTGTCACTACACAAATCGTTTTGACCAATTAGGCGCTTTTAAAATTCTGTTTCAGTGGCTAACGATATTTTAATTTTTTGTTCGGGCGTCGAGGTTGTCAGAAATGGCGAAGAGTTATATTTAAAAATATCACCCATTCTGAATTGGGGACAAGTTTTTTTGGGCCCACCATGATAGTAAGGGGTCTATATAACTTTCTCATGTTATAATAATACATAACATAACTTCACGCCTGTAATCCCCGAACGGTAAGGCAGAGGTGCAGGTACCTATTAGTACACCCACATTTTGCCAGTTATATTTAAGTCCCATGTAAGAGGGAGCGAGCCTATTGCCATCAACCGGGCACAAATCCAGACTCCGAGGCTGCTACTGAGAAATTCCTGATGGAAAAACCGAATAACACTTTGCCCGACCTGGGAATCGAACCCAAGACCTCATGCACAGCTGTCACGCTTGCGACCACTAGACCAACGAGGGAGTCCACAAACAATTCACACAAACGCATTAAATGCAAGTTTTTAAAATATTTAAATAATTATTAAAACCTCAAACTGCGCTTGCCCACCGCTGGCAAAGGAATCGAAAACGTGGGAATGGACATACCAAATAACTGTTCTCATAGAAATGAGTGGAGCTGATGTTGACACAACAATTTTTTTTTAAACTTCCCCCAGACTTGGGATTTATCCTGTATGGTATGTTTTAACAAACATATAAAGTCATAAAAACAAACAATTAGACCTTATATTAAGCATTTATTAATTTATTTATTTTTCTTTGGGAAAACAAACAGTTACACAAAGGTTCCTTAATTAACAATTCTTAGTATCTAAAGTATATAGTGTATGTGTAACTCACAACGTTATCCATATCACATGTTGCCTATTCGTATACAAGAACTAACTAGGCTAGGCAGCATTAATCATCGAATGACTTCTTCCACTCTGGGCGGAGCGGAACGGAGTGTGAGACTCGTACTGACTAAAACACATCCGTGTTCCTCCTAATGCCCTTAGTGTTCCAGGCCCGCGGTAACTCTTTTGAACAAAATTTGCAACCCTGGCAGGCACTCGCCCTTGCAGGTCCCTTCTTCTATGCTGACCTTTTTTTAAGGCACGCGTGAAGCCGAACAACCGAAATTGAGACATACAAATCGAGGAATTGAACTTGCAACACACAACGCAATGTGCAAAATTTCAGGTTATCCTAGCAAACAAACACACAAAAACTTCTTATCAGATGCAAGTCTAAAAAAAGTCTAAAAAATAAAGATGTAAGCCATGGCAGTTAAGAGATGACCAATCCCAACTGACAGCACTCGTTCACAAGCATGACGCATGGATCAGCACCACATAGCTCAACCATCATGAAGGGAGTCAAGTGATCCAACACACGCGCCACCATCAGCGAGACATTTAAGTGAGCATGACAAGCTTCCAACTGCCATGCTCATTAAGTAAAAACACCTAGTAACTCAGTAAATAAATAAAACGCTCCATGGTACTCACATTTACAAAATTAAAATAATTGATATTTAATTATACAATACTTGCACTTTCAGTGTACTTATTGATTCGTACCTTCCTTATTCCTACCTTGTACTACATCAGTTTTGTGTCGATAACATTTTTACTTTTATAAGTGAAAGATTGAAAGTGATTTATCAGTTTTGTTTGTCACTAGCGTGACGTGATGACAGCGTAGTGATTTATCGATGTATGGCAACACACATATTCAAGGAAGATGAGCCGAGAGAAACAAAATAAAGAAATAAGGGGCGGAATAGACATCGCTAAAAACTTGTATCATCATCAGCCTAGCCTTTTCCCAACTATGTTGGAGTCGGCTTCCAGTCTCACCGGATGCAGCTGAGTACCAGTATTTTACATGGAGCGACTGCCTATCTGACCTCCACAACCCAGTAACTGGGTAACACGATACCCCTAGGTAAGACTGGTTGTCAGACTCTCAAGCTTCTGACGATTCGTAACGACTGTCAAAGATCCACGAATGACAGCTGGGACCAACGGCTTAACGTGCTTTCCGAGGCACGGAATGTCAGTAATGTCTAAGATAAACTTTAGAAAGTACTTAAGAATTGAAAAAATCACATTGGTACTTGCCCGGATTCGAACCCACACCCATCACATCATTGCTAAAAACTTGTATCTTGGATACATAATGCTAAAAGCTAAAGTACAGCTATAGACCCTGTCAGGGCACAACAAAATTAACAATAAAAAGAAATCAATTTAACATTAAAAAATCAATTAAATTAAATATGTATAGGTTTTAATTAAGTATTACAACAGCTATAGTCACTGAGATCAGTTTTATTTAATTTTATTTAAATAAATAATATGTATATTTTAGCAATTATTTATAATTAATATCTATTTAACAACAAAATTACAGGAAGAAATACACTACCATTTATTTATTTTACATACTGTATAGTTGTATACAAATGTTATTTTAAAATAATACCTATTACAAAAACAAAACATAATAAATAATCGGGAATAGGACCCAAAGAATTTTTTGTAATCGTTGTCCATCATTAAAAAAATCCAACAATTCAAAAATCTTTAGCGCAAACCCGCTCCACACCACCTCTGTTCCGCTGGAACTGCACTAAATACCCAGTGGGCGTTGTAGGGCGTTACAATTAAATATATATTACAGTCGCCCACAAGAAACAATGCCGTATCTGATGCTGGCAGCCGACGGGTTAAGGTGATGAACGTCGTTCTCTTATAACTTACAAAAAATAATATTGATCATTAACTTATGTACGCGTGAACGTTGGTTATCACGCGGTTTTATCTGCCAGGGAACGTCCTTTTAGAATCCAGTCGTTTCTGAAATTAGCTGGAACAAACAGACAGTAAAAAATTGTGACTAATTATACATTATTATTAATTATTGTATTGTGCCTATTGGCTTAAAAACTCAAGTTTATTTATGACATCAAAACTATAAAATATTAAAAAATACTTTTTTTGTAACCAAAATTAAAATTAAAATTCATTTACATAACATAGGTACACATAAACTCACGCCTTTTTCCCAAGGAGGTAGGCAGAAACTACAGAATGCCACAAAAAAAAAAACAAATTCATTTATTGCGAATATATAAGTATAAGTTTAGATGTTATACAAATATTTCGAACATATTCAGCTTTTCAGCATGCAATATTTTTGTCATTTTAATTCTGGTTTCCTTTCATTCATTATTGCACACGTCATGCTGAAATAATTTGTCAGGAATTAAAAGTAAGCATAAAACCACTGAACTGATTTTGACGAAATTTGTTACAAGGTAAGATTGAATCCCAAGCAAGGAATAGTATAATAGACCAATATAATACAATACAACATTGAATACAGCACAACACACAACCAGTAAAATATTTCACATCATCATCTGCCTAGCCTTTTCCCAACTATGTTGGGGTCGGCTTCCAGTCTAACCGGATGCAGCTGAATACCAGTACTTTACATGGAGCGACTGCCTATCTGACCTCCACAACCCAGTAACTGGGTAATATGGTACCCCTAGGTAAGACTGGTTGTCAGACTTTCGGGCTTCTGACGATCCGTAACGACTGTCAAAGATCCACGTATGACAGCCGGGACCAACGGCTTAACGTGCTTTCCGAGGCACGGAGGAGTGGTCACCCATCCACGGACCAACCCCGGCAAGCGTATCTTAACCTGACGGATCGACCCGTGCGGCTGTTATTACTTAGCCACGAGCTCCTCACAAATAAATTATAAAATATTTCACATAAAAAAAAAATACAACGAAAACTTTTTAAGAACAAAAAATCTAGCAGTCTGACCCTTAACGTTCAAATTCTTCGGTGATTAAAAGTAATTTTTGAATAGTAATTTGGTTGTTTTGAAGAGACTGAACGAATTTAGATGTCAATTTACATAGTTTATCAATGAACAGGTAGTTATCTATATACTAACATGCATTCATGAATGAAATTGGAAGTAATATGATCCTGCAACCTCAAGCATGAGAGGTGGATCACTTAACCACTGGGATATGAATATTAAGTAGTTGTACTTTATTCATTGGGTTCTGATGGTAGTTTCCGATTTTGGCGATGTTCTCATGATTATTATAATTGATAAGAATAACATTTGATGCTGTAATGGACCATGGCGACTCATTTAAAAGCCAGAAACTTGATAACGTGTTTTGATAAGCAGGAAGGTACTTTCAAGATAGTTGTTTATACATAGAGTGAGGAAATTGTATGTATTAGTCAAGTATAAAATACTAACTTCTGCCCACGATTTTGTCCGTGTCAAAGTTGGTATATTATTCCAGAGTTACTGTATATTTTTCCGGAAATAAAAGTAGTCTATATATATCTGTGCCAAATTTCATTCGGATCCGTACAGCCGTTCTGGTGTGATTGAGTAACAAACATCCATCTATGTGACTTAGTTTGATGAGTAGTATGTGTAGTTCATATTTTTCATCTCGTATAGGTTCTGCCTACCCTTTGGAAATAGGGCGTTAATTTATGCATAATGCACGATGCGCGCCACGAAAGATGAGACTTGACACACCACACAAACTTTATTATTTCGCAATAAATATTTAAATATTGTTTAAAAATTTAATCTAAATGTCATCGTTAAATCCCGGAATAGATATACAAATTATGGATAGCTATTTCGTACATCCATACCTGCGCAAGTTCCATGATTACTGACGCTTGTCAAGTCTCATAGTTAATACATACAAACTCAAAAACAATTAAAGTTATTTAAATGTTGCTCACATCCACAAGTTTCAACAATAAATAATTTTAAAAATGTTAACCACCGCCATTTTGAACTGTCAACAGAATTCCCGAAAATGGCGCCGAAAGCGAGTTCGTTGAATTTTCCAAATTCAAATTCAAGTGGGTGGAAAAAGAATGTCCAAATTATTTGCGTAGGTATAGAATTTTATTAACATTTTTTAAGTACCTCCTGCCATATTAATTACATATAAAACATCACGCCTGTAATCCCCGAAAGGTTAGGCAGAGGTGTACCCATTAGTACACCCACATTTCACTAGTTATGTTTAAGTCCCATGTAAATGTAATTGTGAGTAATTTCCGTGATGGCTCTGTGGTTAAGACGCAGGCCTCTCATGCTTGAGAGTTCAAATCGATATTAGAGAAATATTCACTAGTGTGGAGCAAAGATTTCAATAACAAAAATTTGCTGTTAAATTATACGAGACGGCCGGAGACGGTATGTACAGTCATCAGCACATCAGACTACATATTTTTGTTGCAAAATCGCTCTTATTACAACCATATAAGATGCCGCAGAGATTACCGTAACGCGCTGATGTTAGTATATCTGAAATCAGAGCGTCTAACATTACTTCTTTCTACACCCGTCAAGGATCACTGAAAAAACCGTTATTTTAATGCAATGTAGTGTATACTTAATACACTACACTACTGTGTGTGTGTATGTGTGTGTGTGTGTGTGTGTGTGTGTGTGTGTGTGTGTGTGTGTGTGTGTAGGTGTGTGTGTGTGTGTAGGTGTGTGTGTGTGTGTGTGTGTGTGTGTGTGTGTGTAGGTGTGTGTGTGTGTGTGTGCCAGTAGCAGCCTCGGAGTCTGGATTTGTGGCCGGTTGATGGCAATAGGCTCGCCCCCTATTACATGGGACTTAAACATAACTGGCGAAATGTGGGTGTACAAATGGATACACCTCTGCCTAACCCATCGGGGATTACAGGCGTGATATTATGTGTTTGGTGTATAATTTAACTAAAATATTAGACACACACAACATAACCCAATAAACTAAGTACAAAACTATAATTGTAATATATTTCCCATTAAATTTATATCGATAAAGGAATAACATAACATATAATTAAATATATTATCATAAATATTTGAGTAACATGTGTTTAACCCTTCAGAACGGAATAGCTATAGAAAGGGAAAACTTTGGATCATTGTATGTGATGAAAAAAAATTGTTTCCTACGATTCATCGATGTAGTTTAGGAGATAGTGTAACGAAGACGGTTTACATGTCGTCAATCGTGATGAAGGTAATAGTGGAATTACTAGTTTATAGCCGCGGCTTCGCGGCTATAAACTAGTAATTCCAATTCCATTCCAATTCCAATTCCATTCCACTAGTAATTCATTCAATTTGTAAAAATTGAATTTAAAATTCAATCATTATTTGAAAGACTTGTGGGGCCTATATCATCATAAGAACGTTATTGTGATTTCTCTCGGGAACAATACCCTATGTCCGTTTCTGTACACCTGACAACGTGACTACGTATAGGTATGCAAAATTTCAGGATGATCGGTTCAGTGGTTTAGGCGTGGAAAAGTACCTAACAAACTTAATTTCGCATTTATAATATTAGCAGTTAGGAAGTTAGGATTTTTAGATTTAATAATTGAGCTTAGTTGTGTTAAAATGAGCCAGATCATATAGTTTACTTAACTTAAAATTAATTCAATAAGCCAAATTACTATCCAGCAAATATAGTGCTAAGTAGTTTATATTTTAATGCTTAGAGATGAAATAGACATTCAAATTAATCAACGTAAAATAGTACTTTGATAATGGGAATTTTAACGTGTCTTGCTTGGTTTTGGCAAAACTAGACCCAAGTTAAGTAAGTCGTACAAAATTATTTATAGAAAAAACTAGCAATCCACCCCGGCTTTGCACGGATGCAAATATCCGACAATTCCGGTGCATTTTCCATTTTGTTTTTCATCTAAACCTTGTGTGTAAAATTACGTACACAAAAAAAAAGAGAATCAGCCAAATCGGTCTAGACATTCTCGAGTTTTGCGATTAGCAACACATTTAGCGATTCATTTTTATTATGTAGGTAGTTTATTGTTTTTTATAATTCACTGGAAAATATTAAAAACAAAGAAAAATATTTAAAAATTAATTTAATTGGTAAAAAAAATTAAAATGACAATAGATAGCACATTAAACTGGAATTGAAAATGTCAATAATAAATAACGTATTTTTTTTACCTTACCACAAAGCGTTTAACTAAAACGAGATTAATAAAAGCTAAGTACCCTAGCTCCTACACTAAGCTACGCTGAGTTGAGTACGGTACGTTTCCCCAACCTATAATTTGGCCGTCAAACACTTTTTAAGAGACGTCATTCTACGCATGCGCGGTAACATTTCATTATCTATGATCCCAAACCGTTCATTTCTTTTTTTTGAATTTGGTTTTTTTTTTGTTTAGATGAGTTGTTCGTTTTGTTTCTTTGTCTCTTGGACTTGTTTATGGTTTATCCTACTACTATTGTAAATGCAAAAGTTTGGAATGAATGCATGTTTGATACTCAATCATGCCAGAATGGCTAAACAGACTTGAATGAAATTCAGCACAGAGATAGATTACCGTCTGGAATAGCAAATAGGTTTTTCAAAGGTATTTTAATGAGAGAGGTGAGTAGCAACGCAGGGAGGGCTCGCCCTAGGAAGACCTACACTGACCATATTGGTAAGGTTCTTCAGAAAAGTCAGGTGCACAGTACCTACTCGTGACCGGCGTGCTTGTATGACGAGATGTATGAACGTGGATGAGGCGAAAGGAAAATGTAAGGACCGTAGCGGGTGGCGTTCTGTGGTTTATGCCTAAGAGGCGGAAAAGGTGTGAGTTTGTGTAGCTAAATCCGTTCAGCCGTTTTTGCGTGATAGAGTAACAAACATCTATCCATCCATTCTCACAATCTTTTACGTTTATAATAGTAGAAAAACATAGTTCATAGTTGTGCCCTGTTATTTATTTATTTATTTGTTAATGGCAATAGGCTCGCCCCCTATTACATGGGACTTAAACATAACTGGCGAAATGTGGGTGTACAACTCTGCCTAACCCTTCGGGGATAACAGGTGTGATGTTATGTTTAAAAACATAGTTCACAGTGAAGACATTTTCATTTTAAAATTCACCTGAATCTTTTCTAGATAAAATTCTCAAACGTTTTGCACAAGACTGCATTCAGAGTTTTTCGGACACCCAGTGGGACATATCGAATGCGGGTAGACAAAGTACTTTCTGTAATCTTTGTCTTTCTTCTTGACTAGCTTTTGTACGCGGCGTCGCCCAGTTGAAGTTTCTTGCGAATCCCTATTTATAAGTACAAATCTAATTGTTAATGATACTTATAATTTACTGATTTTCTATTTGTATTGTTGACATACTTTTTTAATAGCGCAACTGCTGACGTTTGATTCCCAGGCCGGGCAAAGTGTTATTGGGTTTTTCCATCGGGAAATTTTCAGTAGTCAGGATTTGTGCACAGTAGATAGCAATAAGCTCGCCACCTACTACATGTAACTTAAACATAACTGGCGAAATGTTTGTGTACTAACAGGTACACCTCTGCCTAACCCTTCGGGGATTAACAGACGTGATGTTATGTGTTAAAAGACACACTCGAAACTTTGTTAAAAGTAGTATAAAGTTAGCTGCTTTTGTACCCGGAGTTGCGGGACGTCTTAACAGGATACCGTGGCCACGGAACGTAAAGGGCAACAGAATGAACAGGGTGGTTTTTTAGTCAGTTCTAGAGGAATATCTCCCTCACAGATAAATACAGCACGTAGGATATTTAACATTATTGTGTTCTAACTAAATTTTTATATGTACCCACTAAATATTAGTTTTTTACAACAGATTTTGTAAATCATCATCTGCCTAGCCTTTTCCCAACCATGTTGGGGTCGGCTTCCAGTCTCACCGGATGCAGCTGAGTACCAGTATTTTACATGGAGCGACTGCCTATCTGACCTCCACAACCCAGTAACTGGGTAATACGATAGGTAACCCCTAGGTAAGACTGGTTGTCAGACACTCAAGCTTCTGACGATTCGTAACGACTGTCAAAGATCCGAATGACAGCCGGGACCAACGGCTTAACGTGTTTTCCGAGGCACGGAATGTCAGTAATGTCTAAGATAAACTTTAGAAAGTACATATGAATTGAAAAAGTCACATTGGTACTTGCCCCGATTCGAACCCACACCCTCATGCAGGAGAGGCGGGCGCCTCAACCACTAGGCCATCACGACATTTTGTAAATAAGGAAGAGATTTTATGAAATACATACATTCCACACACAAACTGCATTTGCGTCTTTAATAAGACGGGTTATAATTAACCCTGCAAAAACCTAACACAGTAAAACTCTGACTCACTTGATGCTGAATTGCTGCATTTGATAAAAATGCTGCCTGTATACTAAATGGATTGTTCGATTGTACTATCACGTTCATGAAAATGGCGACGACACGCGTGACGTATTTGTCTTGTCTTACAAAACGTAAGACAGTATGAATCTTTGTGATTCAAGATAACACCTTCAGGATATTTAACCCCACACATGAGGGACAGACGAACTAACAGTGAGTGGCGCACAGTAGCGGCGCAACGACATGTGCACGCGCAGTGAGGGTTAACGTAGGGTGCGCAGATAAGGCAGGGCTTTAAAAAAAATAAAAAATGGTTTTATGAGTTGGTATTATGTTATTTATAACTCATCCATTTTCTTTTGCTTTTGTTTTTTTTTATGTTTGTTACAGGAAGATTTGTTAAGGAAAAAAAATATTACTTTAACTTAAACACAGCTAGTTAATGACTAATTTTTGACGCTCTAAGACTGTGAGTTGATTGATCTTAGTTCTGTCAAAAAGGCAAAATCCACAACCTTTTAATAAGGAATTAATTATATAAATCTTAAAAAATGTGAAGTGTGTTTAACTAACATTCGACAGTAAAGTACAAGCTTGTTTATTCAAAAATAAACTGTTTTATAATTGTAATAGGTTATCATTTTATTTAAATTTTTAAATGTTTCATTTAGTTTGTTGATGTATTATATTATTACGGAATATAATTTGCTTAATTTTTGACTAAAATTAATAAAAATAAACCATATCTTTTTGTCTGTCGCTACGTACTCAATAGTTTGTTATCTTTTAGGTTTAACATGACACAAACTGCTTTTAAACACTTGAGTTTTTGTTGAGTAGGAAGAAAAAAGGGCCAAGCTTATGAATTAACTTACTGTTAAATGGTACACAGTGACAGGTTGGCTAAATACTAGACGGTTTTTTTTAGAGGAAAATTGGCTACTATTTATATTCTTCTTCTTCTTATCGTGTGGGCAGTAAGGTCTTACGACCCCACACACCCTAGTGTCAGAGTTTCTAAACCGCTTCAAGGGCCTCTGACATGGTTTGAGTGGGACAGTCCAGGTTTCCAGTAAGTTCAGGTTAGGTTCAGGTATTTATATAAATAATTATAATGATTTAGGATATTTAACGTTGATTAATTTTGAATCTGTTTCAAGCATAATATTGAAATTGTAAGTACAATAAACTGTTAATCGATGCAGCCGTTTAGGAGATTAGCCAAAAGAAACAGACAGACAGACAAAATTTTAAGAATATTTTCTTGATAGATATTGGTACCATGTAAACATTGATATTACAAACAGACACTACAATTTTATTTATTTGCATAGAAATGCAAACATACATACATACATACATAAACTCACGCCTTTTTCCCATGGGGGTAGGCAGAAACTACAGAACGCCACCTGCTACGATCCTTACATACTCCTTTCGCCTCATCTACGTTCATACATCTCGTCATACAACTTGAATGGCGAGACAGATGATGATAATTGATGTATTGATACAAGCAATGAGAATGCAAGCGTTTATATAAAAGCTAAAGTTACTAGAACTGCTTATCTGAGTTAAGCCGTGGGAGCTTAATGTGTTAGAAAAAAGCTCTTCAAACTAAAACAGCAGTACCTATTACTTGAGCAAAAAAAAAACAAAAAAAAATGTTTTCATTTTTTTATACGACTCTTATCTTATTTGCTGTCGCTACCAACCCTATTAGTTAACGTTGAACCCATAACGGTACGGTTAACATGACACAAACTGTTGTCTAAACACTTGAGTTTTTGTTCAAGTTTTTTTTGCTAACCATACTTGTCTTTAGTCACGGGAGAAATGTGACCCTCAGTTTTAAGGGGTCAGATGCTGAGGTTTCTTTGATTTATTGATAATGAACTTAAAAGCAATTGAAATAGAGTTTAAAATGACGTTAATGCGTAAGTAATAAATATCAAGCGAAATTTTAAATGAATAGCACTTCAACTAGGCTATGTCACCTGGGTTTACTGTAGCTTACCAACAGTGAAAGAGTATTTCAAATCGGTTCAGTAGTTTCGGAGCCTGTTTAATGTAAACAAACAAACATTCAAATCTTTCCTCTTTATAATATTAGTGTAGATAATGGTATTGATATCTAAAAGCCTTCAATCTAAATAAAATTATGTTCGAAACAGTCATCTATACATAAAATACTTTGTCCTGAATGACTGACTGCCGGATCAACGCACAGCCTAAACCGCTGATCGTAGAGTCCTGAAACTTGGAAGGCGTGTTCTTTGTATGACGTAGACATTCGATAAAATAGGATTTACCGAAATTGTATCCCTCAGGGGGTAAAAAAGGGGGAAGAAAAGAAACGTTAAAGCGGACGAAGCCACGGGCAGAAGCTAGTCTTAATATAAAAAAGCAAAAGATCCGTCGATTTCTAAGAAAATTTTAACTAAATCTAACGACCCTGCATGCCTCTGTTATTTAGCTGGCACTGTTCGTATGTATGTAAGTAAGATGTCCTTTCAAAATTTGCAAACCATTTTTCGACTATTTGTTGGTATCCGATTGAGCTGAAATTTTGCAAACACCTTTAGTTTTGATGACAATACAATGTCCAATACTCAATATTGTAATAATTTTAAACTCATGAATTTCTCAGTAGCAGCCTCGGAGTCTGGATTTGTGCCCGGTTGATGGCAATAGGCTCGCCCCCTATTACATGGGACTAAAAACATAACTGGCGGAATGTGGGTGTACTAATGGGTACGCCTCTGCCTAATCCTTTGGGGATTACAGGCGTGAAGTTATGTTTAAACTATAGTTTGTTTAAAAAAAATACTTTGATGTCTGTACATAATTTGTGAGAAATTTCAGCGAATTCCGTTCAGCCGTTTAAGCGCAAAACAGTATCATACATCCATCCATTTATCCCCACAAACTTGTGGCCATTTAATAAAGTCTCTGGGAATATCACACAAGTAAATTAAGGAGCTGCCATATGTTATATCATAAATAGAAGCTACACTACTCAAATTACAAGTAAAGCAACGTAGTGTGAACGAATCAGTTCAAGCGAGAATGTTTTTGTTGCGGGAACAAAATGGCCGCCGTACCTGTCATTTGAGATATAAGTAAGATACTGTTCATTTGGGTGTTAGGATTTGTGGTAGGAGATTGTTTCGTTTTTGAGTAGGTAGGTAGGTTATTTTTGGGGTTAGCATGAGGTTCCGTACCACCATGCATATTAAACTTAATACTCAATACTCAATACTCAATACTTTATTGCATTCCATAATGTATACAAGGCTGGTAGGTAAATTATTATAGAGAAACAATTATGGACCCTGTCGGGCACAGCAAGTTAGTTTTTAGAGGAGAGGATGAAGCGCTTTTTGTTTAAAAACATAATAATATTGAAATTAAGGAGTAAATCTTATATTTAGATATTTAAGTAGATATTATTATTATTATATTATTTATGAGTAGATTTATATTAATTTTGTTTATTATTAATATTTCTATATTTATTTATTTATTTATATATTTATTTATTTATTATTAATAGATATTTTCTAAATTATAAATTAGGTAATTATTTTGTATATTTATTAATATATTAGCTGTAATTTATTATTGACTAAATAGTAAGTAATTTAAGATATTGCACGGTAGATAAGGTAAATAGATGTATTAGGTACTACTACTTGGTTATTCTAATTATCTTCGTTTCTCTAGGAGGAATTTATCTTTGAAGTATTCGTCAATTGTGTAGTAGGTTTTATCTAAGAGAAACATTACACTTATATTTAAATCAGCATTACGACAAAGCTCGACTGCCTCTTTGGTCTCGTGGTTGCAAAGCGCGAATGCTGAGCATGAGGTCTTGGGTTCGATTCCCAGGTCGGACAAAGTGTTATTGGGTTTTTCCATTAGGAAATTCTGGAGCAGTCTAAGAGTCTGGATTTGTGCTCGGTTGATGGCAATAGGCTCGCCCTCTATTATATAGGACTTAAACATAACTAGCGAACTGTTTCGTCCCCTTCATCATCTGCCTAGCCTTTTCCCATATATGTTGGGGTCCGCTTCCAGTCTGACCGGATGCAGCTGAATACCAGTGTTTTACATGGAGCGACTGCCTATCTGACCTCCACAACCCAGTAACTGATTAATACGATACCCCTTGGTTAGACTGGTTGTCATGCTTTCGGGCTTCTGACGACCCGTAACGACTGTCAAAGATCCATGTATATGACAGCTGGGACCAACAGCTGATTGTGCTTTCCGAAGCATGGAACGATGTCAGTGATGTCTAAGATAAACTTAGAGAGTAGATATTTTAGTTTAGGCGCAGAATGCCCAATTCAAAATGATAACAGTGTCGCAAAAGGACTAATAATAAGCCTAATTGGCCATTCTGAGAATTAGGCTTTTTGAGAACTAGTCCTTTTGCGATTTTGTTTTCATTTTGAGAATTGGGCATTCTGCGCCTAAACCGATATTTTATACCACTTTATTGCGGAACCCTCAATACTTATCCAGTGTTATGAGTAAGGTTGACATTTGTTTGTTAAAATGTCAAATTTCCTGTTGACGGAACTCCCTCAGATTTCCGATTTTGAAATCTACGTTAATCTAATAAAAACCCTTTTTAATAAACTTAGAAATAGTCAGCTAACTTTTAATTAATTCAATCTACTTAAGAACTTATGAGGTTTTGGTTTACGGGTTAAATTTTAACGAAAATTAAAAAAAAAAATTGATGGTAGTAAGATAAAAAAAAATAATAGAAAAGTCTCAATGGTACTTGTCCATGACAAGCGGGCGCCTTAACAACCGGTCCATGACGACATACATCAAACATATAACATCACGCCTGTAATCCCCGAAGGGTTAGGCAGAGGTCTACCCATTAGTACACACACATTTCGCCAGTTATATTTAAGTCCCAAGTAATAAGGGGTGAGCCTATTGCCATCAACCGGACATAAATCCAGACTACGAGGCTGTTACGGAGAAATTCCTGATTGTTAAACCCAATAACACTTTGCACGACCTGGGAATCGAACCCAAGACCTTATGCTCAGCAGTTGCGCTTGCGACCACGGGACGAACGGGTAAAATGTAAAGAAAGGAAGAAGTATTTACTCGATTTACATTTAAGATAAACTTTGCAATAAATAATATTTGAACAAAAAAGTTTATTTCTCAATAATTATAATCGGTTTCTGATTACCAAACATTGAATAATAAATTGGTATGATATCAGTAATCTTAAGTTTTACCGCAAAACCAAAACCGTATGAGAACGTTTGAGTATGAATGAGACAAGCTGTGACACCAATGTTTGACAAGAACGAGAGAGGGAGAGAGTTAAGTTCTTATCTCTCAGTCGGGGTCGTGGATCATGCGTAATGCCGGGCTCCCAACTTATTGTAGCAGGGTTTTAGGGTTCAGGGTTTTAGTCGGTAACAGTCCGACATAACCCTCCGTTATCCCCAAACTGAGGGCATTCATGAAGATTTCCCCAAGAAAAATAAATGCCTTGTAACATAGTAAAACAAAGTCGCTTCCTGCCGTCTGTACGCTTAGATCTTTTAAACTACGGAACGCAAGCCGGGCGGGTCGCTAGTAAGGTAAAAAAATAAGCAGTCTGAACTAAACTGATTCAGGAATAACAAAAGTGAACATTTTTATATCTTTGGAATGACAGTCGACAGTCATTTTAGCATGTCGGTGACGCAAACCCATAAGGTTTGCCTCTAACAAAAATCACTCTCGTGTAAATAACTTTTTTTTTGTTAATGCTCTAACGCAATAACTTAAGCGCTCCATAGTGTGCTATTAACACACAAACGTCTAAGTATTCACGTATCCGCGACTCTTATTAATCCGACGTATAAATACTTCGACGCTATAACGAATAATTCAGTTTTTGAGGTCACCATCATTTTGGAAAATGTGTGGACTTGACCGAAAAAGACTGACTTATGATCAAAGACTACAAAATAATCCGGGTAAAAAAATATTCTAGTTATTCTTTATTACATTTTTGGGGTCGATTGTCAAGCTGAAGTCTGTCAAACTCAGCTCAACACTATACAAACTGGAAGCTGGTGGAGTGTCATCTGCGTGCCTCGGAAAGCACGTGTCGCCGTTGGTCTTGAGCCTGATCTCTCCCCGGTCGTGCCGGATTGCCGTCCCATTGGACTATAAGAGTGAGGGAAGAGGGAGTGCACCTGTGTTTGCGCACACACTTGTGCACTATAAAGGTTTTTGTGTACCTGCTTGGCTAGTTTGTTAAAATTGAAATCGAGATACAGTCCGTCGTTAATATATTATTATATGAGCATTAAATCGAATATAATAAAGAGATCAAAATAATTGACAAAACAAACTGTCCTACAGTTTCACAAGCCATGGCCACCCTAATCAAAAAGATCACAAAGATAGTGCAGTTGGTAACAAAAAACTCTTTATTTTAACGTGCAGAAATAAGTAAAAAATTTACTTTAACCAAAACCTTCCATTACTTTGAGAGATGCTATCTAAGCTCTGTTTATTTACCGCAGTCCGATTATTACCGAGCTTGTAATATTTCGACCATGATTTATTGGCTGAGTGATCCGATGGTATGAATTATGGGTTTTTTATGTGTGTAAGTAACAATTTTTGTTTTCTTTTATATGAGATGTTTTTTTAATTTTTAAACTTTGTTAAATTAACTGTGATTTGATTGTGTTAACTTTTTTGTAAATAAGTAAGTGGGGATGTTTTGAATTATAACATAACATAACATCACGCCTGTAATCCCCGAAGGGTTAGGCAGAGGCGTAGCCATTAGTACACCCACATTTCGCCAGTTATGTTTAAGTCCCATGTAATAGTGGCCGATCCTATTGCCATCAACCGGGCACAAATCCAGACTCCAAGGCAGCTACTGAGAAATTCCAGATGAAAAAACACAATAACACTTTGCCTGACCTGGGAATCGAACCCAAGACCTCGTGCTCAGCAGTCGCGCTTTGCGACCACTAGGCCAACAAGGCAGTCGATGGCACGCGATGTTTTTAATTATGTTTACGAAGTTCCATAAGAAACAATTTCAATTGTATTAAAAAGTCATCACATTAATATACAAGGTAATTGAAAATTTACCCGAAACCTTAAAAGGAGTCATTGTACTCATCATCATGAACAATTTTTACTATTGGAGCAAATCTAAAATCATGAAAAAAAAAACAGCAGATCTGTACATTACGATCTTGTTATGTAGCATTTTTGTAGGGAACAGCTGATTCTTTTTTTCATAATTTCATGGTTGGTCCCATAGTAAAAGTTGTTCATAATGATGAGTACAATGACCCCTTTTAAGGTTTCGGGTATATTTTCAATTACCCTGTATAATTGAAAATTAATATTCAATACAACAGATAATAATATACCCTATCAAATGCACAAAGTCACAGATTAAAATCACTCATAAAAGTTATCATTTTATTGATTTTGTGAAACAAACGACCGTCGCCAAATTTATACTTTAATACTTATATTATTCATATAAATGCGAAAGTGTGTCTGTCTGTCTGTTACCTCTTCACGCTTAAACCGCTAAACCGATTTAGGTGAAATTTCGTATAGAGATAGTTTAAGACCCGGGGAAGGACATAGAATAGTTTTTATCCCGGAAATCACTCCCTAAGGCGGTGAAAACGGGGGTGGAAGTTTGTATGCAAGTATGATATGAACAAGTTCCACACGGACGTACTCACGTCAAAAGCTAGTATTATTATAAATGCGAAAGTAACTCTGTCTGTCTGTAACGCTGCCTAAAACATACTCGTTTTTTTAGTTATTGGTGCCGATTCCCTTGTTCACAAGCTAAACTAAAATTAGACTATGATGTCGATTCTCTTGTTCACAAACTAGACTAAATTTAGTGAATTGACATCTCTTACTAACATACAGCGAAAGGAAAGGACGGTGACATTAAAGAACTAAGTTAGCGATGTCAAATTAGTTTTGCCTTGAACTTTTCCGTATTTTTAATCCATATGATTTAAGATGTCAACCATAATTGTATGGATGTGTCAGATTGACTAAATTTGACAGCTCTTATTTACATTCGTCTCTTTCTTATTTTAATGGACAGAAAAAGATGGAAATAGTCTGATTTTAGTTTAGTTTGTGACCAAGAATCGGCACCTATTTCTTTTTCTGTCCAATAAAACAAAAACGGGGCGAAAATAAATTAGTCCTGTCAATTTTAGTTAATCTGAAACTTCCATGCAATTTTAGTTGACTAAACAGAGCGTATTGGTTAAAAACACGGAAATGTTCAAAGCAAAACTAATTTGACATTTCTAACTTAGTTCTAAAGTGTCACCGTCCTTGTCTTTCGCTGTATGTTAGTAAGAGATGCCAATTCTAGTAATCTTACTGTAGTTTGTGAACAAGAGAATCGACACTAATATTTCAGAGGAAACCTCTTTTAAAGAACAGAATCAAATTGAAAAATAAACTGAACTGATTTTGATGTAATTTGGTACAGGCTAAGTTTGAAACCCAAGAAAAGAAAGCCTACTTTTTATTTCGCGACTTCGCTTGCTTCCGCTATAACCGACCTTTTTGCAGACGAAGTCGAAGCAAAAGCTAGTTAAATATAATGTTTCAATATGGAGATGACCATTTTATATTTCATTGCGATATTTAATATCTTTTGGTCGTAAACATAAACATGTGTTGTATGGTTTATAGTTAGGATGACAAAGTTTTTGCTTGCTGAAAAAAAAAATCAGGCAAGCGCGAGCTGCACTCGCACACGATGGGTTCCGTAGGTACTATCGTCACAACATTCAAAACATAATTATGTTACTTGTATGGGGTTGCCTTTTTAATTTTGAACGTTTTTGTTTGTTGTTATAGAGGCCATAATTAAACAATGGTGCCGATTCTCTTGGTCACAAACTAAACTAAAATTAGACTATTTCCATCTTTTTCTGTCCAATAAATTAAGAAAGAGACTAATGTAAATAACAGCTGTCAAATTTAGTCCATCAGACGTATCCATACAGTTATAGTTGACATCTTAAAACGTGTGGATTAAAAATACGGAGAAGTTCAAGGCAAAACTAATTTGACATCGCTAACTTAGTTCTTTAATGTCACGGAATATCACCGTCCTTTCCTTTCGCTGTATGTTAGTAAGAGATGTCAATTCTCTTTTAGTCTAGTTTGTGAACAAGGTAATCGGCACTAATACACACTTTCTGAAAATTTCAAGTTTCTGCCTATCACGGACAAAAATGATACAGTCCTGTGATCTCAAATGATGCAGACGAATGGATGGACAAAGAACGGAGTCTTAACAATAGCGTTCCATTTGGCTACGAATCCTTACAAAATGGTTTAACTGTTTTGCATAATTTGTATGATGTGATTTTGTTTTTTTTTTCGATTTTAACGTAATTTTAAAGCATTACTCTTTATTATGTGAGTCGCTAAAAAGCAAACTGAAGATAGTTTTGTGTGTAAATGATTTAATTTATTTGTGATTAGTGAAAATTAACGTTAACGTTTAACGTTATTAACGTTTTATTTTTTATTATTAATTGTTTGTGACTGCCTTGTTCGCAAGCGCGACTGCTGTGGTCTTGGGTTCAATTCCCAGGTCGGGCAAAGTGTTATTGGGTTTTTCCATCAAGAATTTCTCTGTAGCAGCCTCGGAGTCTGGATTTATGTCTGGTTGATGGCAATATTCTCGCCCCCTATTACATGGGACTAAAAACATAACTGGCGAAATGTGGGTGTACTAATATACGCCTCTGCCTAACCCTTCGGGGATTACAGGCGTGATGTTATGTTATGTTATCAAAATTAATAAAAAAATGTGACGAGCACCTACTAGGTAAGTAAATATATTAAATCTTTTATTCAATTTTATTTCTACACTCACAGAACCCTAAAAAAAGTCAACCACACTCGAGACACTTCATTTAATGTCAATTATTATACTACTACAGTCCTCGACTTCGCTTCAACAATGAACTGTTTGCATCTGCCATTTTTTGCCCCTAAACTGTACAATACAGACCTATATCGATGCCTTGAGGCGTTAAATTTTGATCTCGAACCGACCCTTAAGATTTCAATGCGTCTTTGACATTTTAAAATCTCTATTCATTGAGAGAATGTAGGTAACGTTCATAGACAAATGATGTGTAGAAGCGACAATACCGCTCCGAACGCATTTTATTATGCCTACATGTTGAGTCTTCAGTGTCGCACTAGCGTAATGTCGATCTTCAGTGTGTCGCAATAGCGTGCATTTGAACTATCGTGTATCGCGGTACAGATCTGTCACACTAGCGTGCATCGTACAATCATTTGTCGAACTCACATAGCGCACTTTACAGAAAGATACGTTCAACGCTGTTAGAATTGTGTCTATGTCGTATACAATAATAGCCTCCGCCCTCGACTTCGTCCGCGTCAAAGTTAATATTAATTTATCCCACAAGAACCGTACATTTTCTGGGTTAAAAAAAATAGCCTATATGCTATTCTAGAAAAATCATCCATAAAAGTTTTCGCATTGATATAGTAGTAAGATTGAGAATCTAGCAATGCTATTCTGTAAAAATCTCCTTAAGCTAAATAACATGACTAGCTTCTGCCCGCGACTTCGTTTGCCTGGTTTGTTTCACCCGCGTTACGTCGGTTACGTCTTTGGCTATATAGCCTACTATTCCTCATAAATATTTTTTCTAATTCAACTGATTATAATTCAAGAGATAATCACATTTAAACAAATAGATATTTATTTATATTATTTACCTGTCCAAGGAAATTGGTTGTAAATCGGCGGCGCATTCCGTAGGTACTAACCATACTTGAGTTTCGCGTCGGCTCCATTTTCTTGCTCTATGGTAGTTAGAAATGCCGTTGGTTCTACACACCTATTGTTATGTGGATGTATTTTATGTGATTCGATTTGTAATATATTGTTTAGAATGAAAGCATTTGAAGCACATTTGACGGTGTGGGGAGTGAACAAGAATTTATGGATTCATTAGATTATTTTAATATTTACTGCTGCTCCACTCCTGTGGATCGTAGCGTGATATTATATAGCTTATATTGTTCTTCATGAATCTGGCTATCTTAAACAAAAATATTTTATCTAATTTGATTGGTAGTTCCATAGATTAGCGTGTTTAAACAACTATTAAACAAACAAAATTTTTAGCTTTATTACATTATATATAGAAATTGTCATATCGCTCATGCTTACAAAGTGAAAGTCAAACATAACATAACATCACGCCTATAATCCCCGAAGAGCTGTACCCATTAGTACACCCACATTTCGCCAGTTAGGTTTAAGTCCCATGTAATAGGGGGCGAGTCTATTGTCTTCAACCGGGCTATCCAGACTCCGAGGCTGCTACTGAGAAGAAAGACAAAATGAACTATTTTAATCCCAAATATTGATCAGGAAGCTTACCATCTTCTCTAAAAACACTTTAAACCGGTCAAGCTCCGGCTGACTTACCGGTAAGTTAGAATAATAGAAATCAATTGTGTCTCATTACGTGGGGCTTGAGTAATTAATACTAGCTTTTGCTCCGCGACTTTCTCCACGTAAATTGTCTTACGGATCCCTATTTTTTTTTAATAATAGGAAATAGTCTTAAGACCTCTATAGAGCACGGCATTGTGTATAATCCTGTAAACAAAACATTTATTTTAAAAGAGTAGATTTAAAATTAGGAATTTCTAATTGTCACCCTGAAGTTTGGAAGTTGATGATGTGACACCGCCGTGCCTCGGAAAGCACGTAAAGCCGTTGGTCCTGCGCCTGACCTCTCCCCGGTTGTGTCAGATTGCCGTCCCATCGGACTATGAGAGTGAGGGAAGAAGGAATGTGCCTGTGTTTGCGCACACACTTGTGCACTATAAATCTTCCACGACTTGGCTAGACTCCATTGAGATTGGCTGCCGTGACTGGAATACGGTCGAGATATTAATTATTATTTAAAGTCAAAGTCAAAATAAAAAAAAAAATATTTCAATTAGACCATTTACAGGCACTTTTGAATTGTCAAGGAGTCGGTCAGTTAGACAGAAAGCTGAAACTAGTTGCTTGTTCCTAAACGGAGGTAGGCCTCTATGGAGAAGAACGAGCAAGAAACTCCACGGCACTATTTTTAATTATTATTATCAGGTTTAAAGGTACTACATTAAAGTACCATTAACACACCTGGCACCAAACCTCATACCTGACAAGTCGACATAATCGATTTACTCAACCGACTCTGCGGGCACAAGCTAGCAACAAAAATGCCTATTGTATTCACTGAACGGAACGTAAAAAAAATGGCTGTCGAAAAAAAATGGCGCTCATAAAATTGCCGCCAAAAAAAGTAAGAGGATATGTCAATTATACAGTTTAGGTTAGAATTTTGAGAAAATTCACTAATTTTGTATGTTGTTTAAGTATTATATTACATTTTGGGACGTTGGTGAGCATTTCGCAAAATTGCTAATGAGTGTAACATAATATTTTTTCAAGTTTATGCAATTATGTTTGTGAATTATATTATGCGCCATTTTGAAAAAATAATGCTTCAAAAATTCTGCCAGAATACTAACCAACCATCTTGACGTTGTTGACAATACCTCAGCATTGGCTGCTGCGCTGCATGTGGCGGGTTCGATTCCCGCACGGGACAAATATTTTTAAGACCTAGATAGTTGTTTCGGGTCTGTCTATTTGTGTATGTGGAGTTTCTTGCTCGTTTTTCTCCATAGGGGCCTACCCCCATTTTGGAACGAGCAACTAGCTTCAACTTTCTGACTAACTAATAACTAATCAACTCCTTGACAATTCAAAAGTGTCTAATTGAAATAAATGTTTTTACTTTGACTTTTAGAGGCGGGCGGCCTTAACCACTGTGCTATCACGACATTAACAATTTCTCTCACCTACAGAGAAAGAAAATTACTTCAATTAAGACAACAGGACCAGTATATTACTGAGACACATCTACATAAAAAGATATAAATTTTTGACCACACGCACTAAAAACTAATAATTTACTTTAAGGCAGCGGTCGTCAACACGCGGGTCGTGGACGTCTTACTTGCGGCCCGTGAATGTTTTGTCTACATCTACACGATTATAAAGAGAAAAAACTTGTATTTTTGTTTGTTTGTTTGTTTGTAATGGATAAACTCAAAAACTACTGGACCTATTTAAATTTTTTTTTTTTTTTGCGCGGACAAAGAAGCGAATGCTAGTAAAGTATAATATAAGTTTCTTATCGTAAGTATTTTGTAGTTTTCATTTCTGAATGATTTACAGTGGTTATTTTTCTAGCTATAAAGCCAAAACATATAAACATAATGTAAGTATTACGTGTACGAATTAAATCTGTTTGCTTTTTTTTTTAAATAGCGTTTTTATTTTTATATTTATTAAAAATAAATTATAATATAGCCTATGTTACTCGCAGATAACGTAGCTTTCTAATGGTAAAATAATTTTTAAATCAGTCCAGTGGTTTTGGAGTTTATCCATTACAAACAAACAAAAATACAAATTTTTCCTCTTTATAATATTATTATAAGTGTAGTTATTGGCATCTAGGGTTAATATTACAATTGCGGCCCGTCTTTAGTTTATTTTGCCACCTTGTTGCCGACCCCTGCTTTAAAGAAAAGATAAAGCGGTGTCCACATTGGCGTCTTATCGTTGGATTTAAGTGAGAACTCGGCTTTATGTGGTGATTATTGTCGGTTGTGTAAACGATATCTTTCGTTTTGACAAGTTTATTGTATTTTTTTACTGGTCAAGCATTCGGTTATAATCTTATAAAACAATGGGGAATGATTCTTAGTAAGACATTTTTAACCGACTTTAAAAAAAGGAGGAGCTTCTCAATTCGTCGGATTTTTTTTGTATGTTACCCAATTACTCCAAAACGCCTGAACCGATTTGGTAAATTCTGTTTTTATTCGTAACGGTATACTTTTCAATTGGTCCCATAAGAATATTGTCATAAGCTAATCATGAATTTAGAAGATATGGAACGGAACTCCTCATAAGATCACTTAAGCAGAACTTTAGTTTTCGAAGTCAGTGGTAGTATCTACATAATAATATACTAAACCTAAGCCGCCGACTTCCAAAACTATAGTTATTTTTTATTTTGTAGTTTTTGAAGGCGGTTGTCTTTTTGTAAAAAACGTTTTTTTGTTGAAATAATGGTGCCGATTCTCTAGATCACAAACTAAACTATAATTAGACTATTTCCATCTTTTTCTGTCCAATAAAACAAGAAAGAGACTAATGTAAATAATAACTGTCAAATTTAGTCAATCTGACACATCCATACAATTATGGTTGACATCTTAAAACGTGTGGATTAAAAATGCGGAAAAGTTCAAGGCAAAACTTATTAGACATCTCTAACTTAGTTCTTTAATGTCACCATCCTTTCCTTTCGCTGTATGTTAGTAAGAGATGTCAATTCTCTAAATTTAGTCTAGTTTGTGAACAAGGGAATCGGCAACATTGCCAATATTTAACTGGCATAAAAATACACTTTAGTGCGTTTACATCGTACGTCATTACATACAAATTCTTCAGTCCTTATTTTTCTAAATGAATGAACCGATTTTAATAAAACTTCCTACAAATAAGTAGGATACATAGGTCTAAAAAGAGAGTTCAGAACATAACATAACATCACGCCTGTAATCCCCGAAGGGTTAGGCAGAGGTTTAACCCATTAGTACACCCACATTTCGCCAGTTATGTTTTTAGTCCCATGTAATAGGCGGCGAGCCTATTGCCATCAACCGGGCACAGATCCAGACTCCGAGGCTGTTACTGAGAAATTCCTGATGGAAAATCCAAATCCAATAGGCTCGCCCCCTATTACATGGGACTTAAACATAACTGGCGAAATGTGGGTGTACTAATGGGTACACCTCTGTCTAACCCTTCGGGGATTACAGGCGTGATATTATGTTAGAGATTTCCAATTATCTTAATTTTAAATAAGACATTTTAAAAATGTTTTAATTCACTATACCTACGTGTCTACGCAAAGGAAACTTTACAGTCTTAAATAACTATTAGGTACATAATTTACCGAGGTAACATGGTATATTACTGCCAGTAATAAAGAGTAAACTGCGGACAAAGCAGCAGGGCGCAACACTATTACTAAAATTATATGAATTTTCTGATATTTTCAGTCGAAAACATTATTTATGAAGTCACATAGTAAAATATTGTTGAGTTATGAGTTTTAAAATACATACATAAACTCACGCCTTTTTCCCATGGGGGTAGGCAGAAACCACAGAACGCCACCTGCTACGATCCTTACATACTCGGATTTCTACAGCATTAATCCTACTCTCATGCCTCGTTTGCCATACCCAACATTCACTTCCATACATAAGCGTAAACACCAGCACGCCGTTGTGGACAGTCAGTCGAGCCTTTTTGGGCATGGACTGGTTGCTTTAAAAATAGATGAACACACTATGTATCATTAAACATAATTTCATACAAACTTTATTTTTCGAAATCAATAAACCGTTTTTTATGAAACTTCCCCTCCCCCCTCGCCCCCTACACCCCTTACATGGGTCTAAAAACATAACTGGCGAAATATGGGTGTACTAATGGGTACGTAAACCTCTGCCTAACCCTTCGAGGATTACAGACGTGATATTATGTGTTATGTTATGATACTTCCTACGTTTAAAGCAGGATACTCATACGTTGGTTATAGTTATCGGAGAATATTTTTGGAATCAGCGGTAACACGTGTACTCCTACACTAAACGAGGACAGTGGAATATATATATAACAGTCACATATATGTATAGGATGAGTTTTAATTAGAGTAAGATATTTAGACACAATGATTGTACTCATGATAACAAAAACATAGGTACCGAAAAAAAAAATTTGGCTCATCGACTGGCCTCGCTCGAATCAGCTGTGCACGCGTTACGTACATCATCTGCCTAGCCTTTTCCCAACTATGTTAGGGTCGGCTTCCATTCTAACCGGATGCAGCTGAATACCAGTATTTTACATGGAGCGACTGTCTATCTGACCTCCACAACCCAGTAACTGGGTATTAAGACACCCCTAGGTTAGACTAGTTTTGCCAGACTTTCAAACTTCTGACGACTCGTAACGACTGTCAAAGATCCACATATGACAACCGGGACCAGCAGGATCACGTGCTTTCCGAGGCACGGAATAATAAACCGCTAAACCGCCTCATGCGCCTCTGACATGGTTTGAATGGAACATTAAGTCCAGGTTTCCTCACGATGTTTTCCTTCACCGATGTCAGTAATGTCTAAGATAAACTTTAGAAAGTACATTATGAATTGAAAAAGTCACATTGGTACTTGCCCAGATTCGAACCCACAATCTCAAGCATAAAAGGCGGGCGCCTTAACCAATAGACCAATACGACATTCCGTTGCGTTGCGTACAGTTGATATTTGATCGAAAAAAGAGTAAGTTATGTAGTTTTATTTGTAAAAAGGGATAACTAAGTTAAATTACAACTAATGGAGTATTTTTTTTTCATATTTTTTCGGTATGTTGTTTGTCATTATCAGTAAAATTACATGTATAAATATCGTATACTAATTAAATAATGTTAAATGGAAAAAGAAAATAAGATTTTTTTTAAACTGTAAAAAAAAATGTAGAGTTAAATATTGTGAGGTCGTACGGAACCCTTCGTGTGTAAGTCGAACTTACGCTTAGCCTGTTTTTAATTTTTCAGTCTCACCCCTATGCTGAGGTATTAAGCCTTTGTCTGTTACTCTTCACTAGATTCCTCTACATCTAAGCCTGTTTATATCTTCAATATGCCGATCCCAGCTTAACCTAAATTCAAAGAAAACACCTCTACTTTATAGTAGCAAAGCGTCATAAACAAGAAAAAGAATAATAGTGACTCTTTGATATAGTGGTAGCAAACCGCGACTGCTGAGCATGAGGTCTTTGTTTCGATTCCCCGATCGGGCAAAGTGTTATTGGGTTCTTCCATCAGGAATTTCTCAGTAGCAGCCTCGGAGTCTGGATTTGTGCCCGGTTGATGGCAATAGGCTCGCCCCCTATTACAAGGAACTTATACATAACTGGCGAAATGTGGGTGTACTTATGGGTACATTTCTGCCTACCCCTTCGGGGATTACAGGCGTGATGTTATGTTATGTTTATTTAGACATTAAGGTGAGATTTCAACTAGATTCAGAACTAGAGACAGAAATGTGGGTACACCTCATCATCTGCCTAGCCTTTTCCCAACTATGTTGGGGTCGGCTTCCAGCTAAATACCAGTATTTTACATGGAGCGACTGCCTATCTGACCTCTACAACTCAGTAAATGAGCAATACGATACCCCTTGGTAAGACTGGTTGTCAGATTTTCGGTTTACTGACGACCCGTCACGACTGTCAAAGATCCACGTATGACAGCTGACCTATGCCTCACAATTCAGGGATTACAGGCGTGAACTTATATCACAAGAATATTACACACAAAATCCATAATTCCATACAAAATCTACCAGTCACGAAAAAAACAAAAGACATGCTAAGTTTTTAACCGACCTATGTCCAGCCCATCTCAACGACCGGGATTAAGCTCTGCCAAACACAAGGCAGGGGGGCGAGTTTTGTAAACCTCCCCTAATTACGGACACGTCAACCTGAAGTGGGTATAATGCGTAATTAGCTTTGAGGAAGACCGTACTACCGGTTTTAGGGAATTGAAGAAGTGAGGAGTATTCGAGTGTGATTTATTTTCTTTTCTAGCTAAAACCTATTAGGGACTCATCATCTGAATAGCCTTTTTCCAACTAAGTTGGGGTCGGCTTCCAGTCTAACCGCATGCAGCTGAATACCAGTATTTTACATGGAGCGACTGCATATCTGACCTTTACAACCCAGTAACTAGGTAATAAGATACCCCTAGGTAAGACTGGTTGTCAGGCTTTCAAGCTTCTAACGACTCGACCTCTCTAAAGTCTTTTATCCCATGGGAACCGTACTTAATTTTTTCCGGGAAAAAAGTCTAAGTGCTATTTCAAACTATAATCGTTTCTCTATGCCAAATTTTATTCAGATCAGTTCAGCCGTTTTGGCGTGATTGAGTCAAAAACTTGCATCCATCCAAACTTTCGCAATTTTAAATAGTAAGAAATACGGTCTTGTCCTGTAAAAATCCCCATCGGCTAAATAAGCTTCAGATGAGCTATTAATAACAATACATAACATCACGCTTCTAATCCTTGAATGATTAGGCAGAGGTGTACCCATTAGTACACCCACATTTCGCCAGTTATGTTTAAGTCCCATGTAATAGGGAGCGAGCCATTGCCACAAACCTGGCAAAAATCCAGACTCCGAGGCTGCTACTGAGAAATTCCTGATAGAAAACCTAATAACACTTTGCCCGACCTACGAATCGGACCTAAGGCCTCATGCTCAGCAGTCGTGCTTTGCGACCAGTAGACCAACAAGTCTGGTGATATTTTTATTTATTTTATTTACTTCTTACCTTACCTATAAACAAACTAGCTACCCATGTTTCAAAAGCTTTTACGACCTAAAAATACAAAGGTAGGTATTAAAGTCTGTATCAATTTTCGTTACCATAGTACGCCCCAGGTGTATTCATCCCGACTCCCCGGCCATATTTGGCGATCAGTCAGGAAGAAAGCCGAGATACGGTTACCATAGCAACCAGCCGAGCCCGAGAGAATACAAAATATTGGGTATCTATGTCGTTCTATTACAAGTATTGATAATAATTTATGGATAAAATGGTTTTGATGGTATTTCTTTTGTAAGCTGCATTATCCTTGTTTTTATAGACATGTTATGAAATGTTATTATTAAAAACAAAGCATTTTTATTAAAATAAACCTCTTACAGACACTTTTGAATTATCAAGAGCTGCTTATTTTCCTGTAGGGGGGAGTCCCTGGTGTCCTGAGATACAGGCTACGAGTTAGTTCAGGCACCAGTCTCCCACAAATAAACATTTAAATATTATTATTTTTCCGTATTTAAGTTTTGGTTTATGTATTATTTGTGGAATAAAATAAAACATTTTTTTATTTTTATTAATCAGTCTGCTCTGACTGTCAGCTCTGCTCCTTGTCCTGCCTCGTCGCAAAGCGCGACTGCTGAGCCGTTGTACGAGAATCAATTTGTTTCTATGTTCCTAACCAGTAAGGTAAATGGCCCAGCAACCGTGAAGTTTCGAACTTGACAGAGTTAAAATACCAATAGATCTGGTGCCGATTCCCTTGTTCACAAACTAAACTAAAATAAGACTATTTTCATCTTTTTCCGTCCAATAAAACAAGAAAGGGAAATAAGAGCTGTCAAATTTAGTCAATCTGACACATCCATACAATTATAGTTGACATCTTAAAACGTATGTATTCAAAATACGGTAAAGTTCAAGGCAAAACTAATTTGACATCGCTAACTTAGTTCTTTAATGTCACCGTCCTTTCCTTTCGCTGTATGTCAGTAAGAGATGTCAATTCTCTAAATTTAGTCTAGTTTGTGAACAAGGGAATCGGCATCTATTATGTTTTTTTAAAACCCGTATTATCAAATCTGTCTAAAATATCAGTATTTTACATGGTGTTCGGATCTGAGAGTCAACCTTGTCTTAGTATGCAAAATGTAAGTGGATTTGTTTGTTCTACGTACTCGAGTCTTCAATTATGGTAATACTCGTCGGTCAGCCGGGTTTGTGCTTACTTCACGTCTAGGACTTAAAATAATTGAGTGGTTTCAATCGAAAATGTTGGTAGGAGGTGGCTTGTTTGAAAATCAATTCTGAGGAGATTTATCCCTAGTTTTTTTAATCTGTGAAAGTCATACCTCATTATTTAGTTATTCATACTTCATAAGACCATAAAAAAGGCACTTTTAAATGTCGTATTAAAAACATAATCCTTTTCTTGCCATCGGGTAAAAATCAGGCCAAGTTCGAGTCCAGACCACCATACAATACAATAAAAACTTAAGCAAAAGCTTTAAACAAAAAAATAAGTTTATAATCACAAAAAAAGTCGTCAATGTCGTGATGGCCTAGCGGTTAAGGCAAGCGAAAAAAGGGTATACTATACACCCCTACCTACCACTTCAATAAACGCAGGCGTTATATTTTGTGTCACTAAGTACACAAGATATAAGTTAGTGACAAGCTCCGGATACTGCTGTCTATCTACCGGATGTAATCCCTTAGTTGACAGGTTGGAGTGAAACGGGTGACTGAGACTTATTTCAGTACCTACCTACTGTTATTTGACCGTATAATATGAGGTAGATGAGTTGTAGTGACGTACCCATTAGTACACCCACATTTCGCCTGTTTTGTTTAAGTCCCATGTAAAAGAAGGCGAGTCTATTGCTGTCAATCGTGCAGAAATCTAGACTATGAGCTCTGCTACTGACAAATTCCTGATGGAATAACCCAATTACACTTTGCTCGACCTGGGAATCGAACTCAAAACCAGACAAATCGGCGAGAATAAAGACGCGAGCAGAATCTTCATTATTGTTTTCATTTTTTGTTATTTAAAGAAGGAATTAATGAAAATATATATTTGTAAACAAAGAGATTCTACTCGCGTCTTCCTTTCGTCTGCGTAGATTTCAGAATTTACAAATATTTATTAAAAAAAAAAACATTAAACAAAAACACAAATAAAAATTACAAAGTTTTGTAAACATTTAATTAAATAAATGACTATCTAGGTAAACAAATCTTAATTAAAGAACGTCAAGCTATTAAAATCTAATAAAAATTGTCTTAGTTTATAGGCCCGCCCCTCTCGCCCCCTAGACAAACAAATCTCTAGCTAACTAAACCCCCGTGCTGCCTCCGGAGTCCCGTACCAAAGGTTCTCTGTCGCGACTCATAAATAAATCTCTAACAACCAAAATCAATACGCATGAGACGGGGAGGGGCGAGTAGGGATGAAATGGCGAGTTCTATACTGCACCCGGAGATTGGTGACGAAATATTTTTGTTTGTTACGATAATTCTTACCGGTCTATGTTATCTTTTCACCACCTTTGGTTGACTGGTAGGCCTTTGTACCTTTTGTTGCGAAAAATTTGAAATAGAATAAAATAGAATAGAATTGTATTTATTCGAGTAACCAAGACTCAACACACTTTTAGTTAAACTTAGATCTACGTTAATAAGCACTGACAATTTTTTTTTTTTATAAATCCTTCCGTTATAAAATAATAAAAAATACTTTGTTGGGTTCCGTACCAAAAAGGTGTCAAACGAGAGTCTATTACTTAGACTCCTCTGTCTGTTCGTGTGTATCTCACAGGGCCGTTTGTTTTGAACCATAAATAGGTAGAAACTTGATTTTTTCCAGGAGCGTACCTATGGCCGCTATAGTAATAACAACAACAAACAAAATATAGATTTACAAGAAACCTGTCTTTGGATGTAGTATTAAATATTGTACCCATCGTTTCCAAGTCCGACTCGTACTTCGCCGGCTTTATTTACAAGATAATTTGTCTTACAAGTTTGCCTCAATATTTCTAGCTAGACTGAAATCCACTTGGAAAAACAATTCTCATAATATTAAAAACATTAAAACCCTGGTTGCAATCTCAGCTCAGTGTAAAAATTAAAAAAAAATGTAGGTTAATTATATTTTTGACAGATTAAGAACAGTTTATATGAAAATAATCCATCAGAAAAAAAGGTTTCAAGTACATTACGCGCCACTACAGATGAGATTTGACAAGCGTCAGTAGTTGGGAGCTTGCACAGGTATGGATGTACGAAATGCCTCTTCATTTCCATCTAAATTCAGGGATTTTTCGATGACATTTAGTTTAAAAGTCTTTACAATATTATATTACTAGCTTTTGCCCGCAACTTCGTCCGCGTAGATTTCGGTTATCGTGGACACAGACGAAGTCGCGAAAAAAAATACCTATGTCCTGTAATTTCAATTCGAAACGACACGTGGCGCCATCTATGATCATAAGAATGATATTGTGATTTCCCTCGGAAACAGTAATTTTCTACGGGATTAAAGGTACCCTATGTTCGTTCCTGTACACCTGGCAACGTATATGCAAAATTTCAGGATGATCGGTTCAGTGGCTTAGGCGTAAAATGGTAACAAACAAACTTACTTTCGCATTTATAATATTAGTTAGGATTTATTAGAAAAAAAAAGTTTGTGTAGTGTGTCAAGTCTCATCTTTCATGGCGCATGATTATTTTAAGCGCCAAAACAGTTTTTATTTGTAGAGTGGGTCGATTCGCGTGGCCCAAAGTGTAATCCATCTCGCATCCAAGAGACGCCTGTGTCATTTACCTGTCCTCATTATATCTACTTACCTTTATACATATATTATTGTACATGTATACATCTAATAATGTGCCCTAAAATATTATGTGAAATTAATAATTAATCTTCTCAGAAATGATCATTATAATAATGATTTTGCTGGAATTAAAACGCGGTCGGATTTTTGGCTTTAACTTGTAATCTTATTAGGAATGTATGGCTACAGAACTGTCTGTTTTGATATGAGGTTAAGCAACTCTTTCTGCGGTCATATTTTGGATGGGTGTCCGTTTGTTGTGGGAAGTTTTAGGTAGACTGCCTCGATGGCCTAATGTTCGCAAAGCGCGACTGCTTAGCAAGAGTTCTTGGGTTCGCTTCCCAGGTCGGTCAGTGTTATTGGGTTTTTCTATCAGGAATTTCTCAGTAGCAGCCTCGGAGTCTGGATTTGTGTCCGGTTGATGGCAATAGGCTCGCCCCCTATTAGAAGGGACTTAATACATGACTGCCGAAATGTGGGTGTACTAATGGGTACACCTAACCTAACCCTTCGGGGATTACAGGCGTGCGCCTTTGCCCGCGAATTCGTCCGCGCAAATGTCGACTGCGGACGCAGAGGAAGTCGAAGTACAATATAAAGTAGCCTATGTCCTTCCCCGGATCTTAAACTATCTCCATGCCAAATTTCATCAAAGTCGATTCAGCGGTTTAAGCGTCAAGAGGTAACAGACAGACACACTTTCGCATTTATAATAATTAAGTATAGATTTTAATCAGTAAAGAATAAAAGCGAAAACAAAAAAATAAATAAAATTAGAAAGAGTTGGGTTTAATTTTGCCAAAATGAAATAAACTATGACATCATGATTCCCATTTTAGGGTTCCGTAACTCAGTTGGCAAAAGCGAAACCCTTGTGGGATTGGTTATTCAACTGTCTGCTGTCAAGACCCTTTGTCTCATGAACGGGTGGAGATATCAAACCCCAAATGATGGCTATGGATTACACACGGTGATTCGTTGTCTTTTGAAATGCTTGAAAAGATAGTTGACGATCACAATATTGTAAACGTGTGAGCACTGTGTATCTACAACAATTAATTTAGCACTTATTTCGAATCTTTTTAGCACTTGGTACGTATTGTAGTACTTTAGATGACTTTTTAAGTACCTACATCGTCTTCACATTCGTTTAAATTGCATTAATTAATGTACCTAGTACTTACTGTATACCTTATAGGTACTTACATATTTTTTAAAGAGTAGGTATGGAGTTTCTTGCCCGTTCTTTTCCATACGAAACTACCTTTTGGAATGGGCAACTAGATTCAATATTTAAATTTTTCTTTTCTCTTGTAAATGACGTTCAAAAGTGACTTTTAATGGAAATAAATGATTTGACTTTGACTTTGAAATGAAACTCTGACTGCCTCGTTGGTCTAGTGGTCGCAAGCGCGACTGCTGTGCATGAGGTCTTGGGTTCGATTCCCAGGTCGGGCAAAGTGTTATTGGGTTTTTCCATCAGGAATTTCTCAGTAACAGCCACGGAGTCTGGATTTGTGCCCGGTTGATGGCAGTAGGCTCGCCCCCTATTACATGGGACTAAAAACATAACAGGCGAAATGTGGGTGTACTAATGGGTATACCTCTGCCTAACCCTTCGGGGATTACAGGCGTGATGTTATGTTTGAAATGAAAAAAAAACCTGACTTGACACGTTTAACGTTAACAACCAAAACAGACGCCTCTTCTGAAACAAGGAAGGGGTAACCCGCCCTTAAACAACTTGATAAAGTTCCCCTTAAGTCTCAAGTATGTTATTATTTATTACCTTCAATTTAAAAACTTTTAAAAGATAATTATGAAACTTTCGCTTTTGTTGTCTTTACGTGGCGCCAGGGACGATTTAAAAGTTTAATATTAGTCTTTATGGTTTCTTCCTAAAAATAACATCTGACTGCCTCATTGACAAAACGTGACTGCTGAGCATGAGGTCTTAAGTTCGATTCTGAGTCGGGCAAAGTGTTTTTCCACCAGGAATTTCTCAGTCTGGACTTTTGCTCGGTTGATGTCAATAGCCTCGCTTCGAAATGTGGGTGTACTAATGGGTACACCTCTGCCTAACTTTTCGGGGATTAGCTATGATGTTATGTATTACCTGAAAGCGTCAACGGGACCGTCCGATATCATGCGCAGCAGTCGCGCTTGTGACCACTAGACCAACGAGGCAGACAGACCAACGAGGCAGGCTTTCAGGTACTGAACCCTAAAAATAACATAACATAACATCACGCCTGTAATCCCCGAAGGGTTAGGCAGAGATGCACCCATTAGTACACCCACATTTCGCCAGTTATGTTTAAGTCCCATGTAATAGGGGGCGAGCCTATTGCCATCAATCGGGCACAAATCCAGACTCCGAGGCTGCTACTGAGAAATTCCTGACGGAAAAGCCCAATGACACTTTGCCCGACCTGGGAATCGAACCCAAGACCTCATGCACAGCAGTCGCGCTTGCGACCACTAGACCAACGAGGCAGACAGACCTACGAGGCAGGCTTTCAGGTACTGAACCCTAAAAATAAAAGTTCTTTATGCCTTTTACTCTCAAAGGATAAAATAATAACAGTATTATTAAACTCTGCCTATTACAGCACATTTGGGCTCTAATATGATAATAATATGTCGTAAAATGATCCCAGCAGCCATTTTGTAATAAAATAATAATTACGTGGAGTAAGTCGTATCGTGTGTAATTTTGATTCGCGATCAAAATGTAATTTCTTTGGAGGGAGGGCGATGTTACAGTGATAGCGATGCTATATGCGCTATTTATACTATTTTTTTTGGTAGTTAGGTGTTATTTTTAAATTACGCTCTAGTGCTTGTGTTGTATATAATTAAGGCACTCCACCGCCTGTGTTGTACGTAATTAAGATTTGTACTAACAAAATATGGACAAAATAGTCTGGAATAAATAAATTGATTTAATTGCCTTGCTATCTGGTGCCATAACACTGTTTTGCATGCTTGAAATAATTATTGCGAATATCTGAAATCACATAACACAAACAGCCAGAAAACATATTTTTGTGGTTGTTCTTTTTTCTAAAATTAAACTAATGTCCGGAATTACTAGACCGATTTTTCAAATCTACAATGTCCCTGAGTGCTATAAGCATTTTTGCCAAAAATCACACTTATCGTAATAAGCGTTTAATTTTTTGTGCCCTCATTAATGTAAATTTAAAAATAAATCCTTAAATAAAAACAATTGGATTCCAAACGTAAATTCACACATAAAGTCCCAGGCAATAGCTTATAATACAATTTGCTGTTTGTGTACTTTATTGAAAATATAAATATAAATTATAGCTTTCAATGTGACAGTACCTTAAATCTATATTAAGTTAATGAAATGAAGAGTGTAATTTTAAGTCATTATTGTCATTACCGACTACTTTGTACCGTCGGGTTTATTCCTCAACTCTCAAGCTAAATATCATTATACAATGACACGTGCAAAAATGGATTTTACGCTAATTTTTATAAGAATGTTTTTTCAATGTTCAATGTTTTGTTGGCCCACTTGGTAATGTGACTTTTTAGGTATTATTTTATAATTATTAAAGTTAATTTCTCCATACAAACTTTGAACTCCCGTTTCATCCCCTTAAAGGATGAATGTTGAAAAATCCTTTCTTAGCGAACGCCTACTAACTATAAACTACTTCTCTGCCAAATTTCATCTTTATACGTCAAGCGGTTTGATGAGTGAGTGAGTGAGCTTTCTCTTTTATATACCTATTTACATATATTTATACTTCTTACTTTATCTTAGACATTACTGTCATCAAAAAGGAAAACATCCTTATAAAAACAGAACTTGTGATAAATAACATAACATCACGCCTGTAATCCGTGAAGGGTTAGGCAAAGATCTGTCCTAGTAAGTACACCCACATTTCGCCAGTTATGTAAGTCCCATGTAATAGGGGGTGGTATGCCTATTGCCAACAACCGGGCACAAATCCAGACTCCGAGGCTGCTACTGAAAAATCGTAATGGAAAAATCCAATAACAATTTGCCCGACCTGGGAATCGATCCCAAGACCCTAAACTTAGAAGTCACGCTTTGCGATGATTAGACCAACGAGGCAGACAACTAAAATGTAAGTCTGAAATTGCCAATTCGCCTCGAGCAATGGCGTACCTAAGGCAAGTGTAGGCTTGAAGCTAAGTTATTCATATTTATATACTCAAAATATTAACTTTAACAGACTACCCAATATAACGGTAACATCCACTTATAAATACAACATCCATCCATCAAAACACGTCCCACCTAACCAACACACTAAACTATTTATCACACGACTAAATATACCACTTCGTTAAGATGCGCAAGAGTCGATTGAGACGCTCACAAACGACGCGCTAAAGAGGCGCGGACAGACGGTTTGTTCAAAATATTAGGGACGACCAGTTTTGGAGAACGGTGATACATACAGACGGAGTTTTTTGTTGATGAGATTTTGTTTCAAAATATTTAATATTTTATTTTATTTTCATTTCATAGCCGAACAACGTCCACTACTGGACATAGGCCTCCCCTAAGGATGGCCTCAATGAGCGGTCCTGTACTGCCCGCATCCAGCGGCTTTCAGGTCGTCAGTCCACACCGTGGTCGCCACTCGACAAACATACATAAACCGCCTGTAATCCCCCAAGGGTTAAGCAGAGGTATTAGTACACCCACATTTCGATAGTTATGTTTAAGTCCCATGTAATAGAGGGCGAGCCTATTGCCATTAACCGGGCACAAATCCAGACACCGAGACTGCTACTGAGAAATTTTATCTTCTTTATCTTTCTTAAAGTTTATCTTGGACATCACTGACATGGATTAAGGAAAACATCGTAAGGAAACCTGGACTAATACCAGCCTATTACTGTCCCACTCAAACCATGTCGAGACCCTTGAGGCGGTTTAGAAACTGCGGTGTGTGGGGTCGTAAGACCTTACTGCCCACACGTTATATAAGACTGAGAAATTGATGGAAAAACCCAATAACACTTTGCCCGACCTGAGAACAAGACCTCACCCGAATATCAAGATAATATAGCTTCGACCTTCAATGCTCTATGAAATCTTCCCCACCTCACACAGCTGGTCAAAAGTAAGCCTCCGTAGCACCACAAAGGTTTGTACTGCGACTAAACCTATTGTTTTACTATTTCATCCGTCTTTGCATACGAAAGTACAGTTGAACAAAGAGATTGCAGTACAGACAGCTTACTTGTGAGTACTTTTAAATAAAGTGTGCTGAATAGTCAAATCTTTTACATAGAAAGGAAGACAGAAAAAAGTTTATTAGACCAAGTGCACAAAAAAATGGTTATTCAATAAAAATACAAGCCACTACCCACCCTGTTACTGGGTTGTGGAGAACAGATAGGCAGTCGCTCCATATAAAATACAGGTGTCCAGCTGCATCCGGTTAGACTGGAAGCCGACCAAAACATAGTTGGGAAAAGGCTAGGCCGAATGATTGATTCAAAAAATACAAAAAAAAAACAGCAACATTATTGTGAATGCCAGACCACATGTGCCTGACATTGGTCTTCAACTGGACCCCTATGTGTGACGCACAACATAGAAAGATAGATAGATGATAGCTGGCCGTTGCTAACCTAACCTTGCAAAATGGGGGTTTATAGATCCCACCGATACCCAGTGCGAGTGCGTTGCTCCTAATCAGACGATGGCTCTCTTACTACAGTGCCCAAAGTGTCCCTACACCTGAACTTAAGGACATTAAATGCAACTGATGTCTCGATAAACATGACCACATAATAAGCTAAGAACATTAACAAAAACCATCGATTCGAAAGGAAGAAGACTCTTAAGTAAGCAATTATAAAGCAAGTCACAACAAAAAGAAATATGGTGGTAGGCAGAAACTACAGAACGACACCTGCTACGATTCTTACATACTCCTTTCGCCTCATCTACGTTCATACATCTCGTCATACAAGTACGCCGGTTACGAGTACTAGTTAGTTAGCAGGTGGCGTTCTGTAGTTTCTGCCTACCCCCATGGGAAAAAGGCGTGAGTTTATGTATGTATGTATGTAAAAAGGAAGTGTGGTCAATAGGTAAATTATATTTGCCTGTATAGCTAATAGTTTGTGCAATTGTACACGAAGGAGCTTTGAAAGCGAAGATTAAGGGATAGCTACGTTGGAATATACATGCAAATTGGATTTTAGACATAACAATAGTCTGGAATAACGGTTATCATTTATGCACTTTGGATAATCTAAAAAATGGCTTGTATTTTTACATAACATCACGCCTGTAATCCCCGAAGGGTTAGGTAGTACACCCACATTTCAACAGTTATGTTTAGGTCCCATGTAATAAGGGGCAAACCGTTTTCTTTAATCTACACTAATATTATAAAGAAGAAAAAAATTTATTTTTGTTTGATTGTTTGTAATAGATAAACTCAAAAACTACGGGACCGATTTTAAAAATTCTTTCGCTATTAGAAAGCTACATTATCTGCGAGTAACATAGGTATATATTTTATTCAATTTTTTGCGGACGAAGTCGCGGGCTAAAGCTACTAGATAGATAATTCAAAAGGAAGGTTTATGTACCTACATTGCACCCGTGCGAAGACGGGGCGGGTCGCTAGTCACTTATAAAGTGAAAAAGTAAAATAAGTCTACAACAAACCACGTAGTGTGTACCGCTCCTAACGCTAAGGGCGTTTGCACACTCAATTAGTACATCTAATAGCTCTCAACAGTAAGTGACTCCTTTACGTAACTTTAACATTCCATCGAAAACACCTTAACGGTCAGTTTATTTTATATATTGAATAACTTGCTAAACGATGTCGCTGGTAGAAAGTGGAGTATTTACCGCTTTTGAACTCTTTAGTGGCCATTTTGAATTTATACAAGGCGTAGGGTGTAGTTGCCTCGTTGGTCTAGTGGTCGCAAAGTGCGACTGCTGAGCGTTAGACCTTGGTTTCGATTCCGAGGTCGGGCAAAGTGTTATTGGGTTTTTCCACCAGGAACTGCTCAGAAGCAGCTTCGAAGTCTGGATTTGTGCCCTGTTGATGGCAATAGACTCGCCCCCTATTACATGGACTTAAACATAACTGGCGAAATGTGAGTATACAGGGTTCACCTCTGCCTAACCCTTCGGGTTTAAAGGCGTGGTGTTATGTTACAAGGTATAGTTTTGTCTTCGGAATTAAGGGGGTAGGCAGAAACGAAAGAACGCCACCTGCTACGATCCTTACATACTCCTTTCGCCTCATCTACGTTCATACATCTCGTCATACAAGCACGCCGGTTACGAGTACTCCGCACCTGACCTTTCAGAAGGACCTCACCAATAAGGTCAGTGTTGGACTTTCTAGGGCAACCCCTCCCTGCGTTACCACTGACATCCGCCATTTAAATTCCTTTTGTTAACCGTCTTTCACTCATCCTCTCAACATGACCGAACCATTTAAGCATACCCTTTTCATACTTAAGTAAATGTCCTAAATTCTTCCACGGAATCACAAAAATAGAATAAAAATTATTTTATTTAGGTATAAGGTAAGTAAAATCAAAATCTATCAACACTTAAAATGTTCCATGAGAATCCATTTTATTCCCAAAAAGACAGTCGAAACCAGCGCATCAAGCTAGTATTTATAGAAGGTCATAACTAAACTATAGTTATTTATAACTGTTCGTTATGTGGGCCTTCTCAGGATTTGTATGAGCTGATGGTAAGCATGATATCAAATAGAGATGGGACACCATAATAATATGAAAATTTTCGATAGATGTTAAAATTGGGTTTCCAGACGATTATTTTTAAGTCAGCTGCAAGAAAAATCAGCTGTTCAGTACATTTACGTTCATCTAACTCGTTAAAGTGTACTGAACAGCTGTTTTTTTTTTAATTGTTACTTTAAAAAAGAATGGTCCCAATCGTTTCGAGTTTGACGATTGAGTTTATGGCTTTCGGTTCCAGAAAGACCTAAAAGTAATCGTGTATATTACTAGCGACTTCGTCCGCGTAAATGTCGGATCCCCATTAGGGGGTGAATTTTGAAATACCTTTCTAAGCTCATGCCTATGTCATAATAACTATCTGCGTGCCAAATTTCAGCGCAATCCGTTCAGTGGTTTGTGATGTGTATTGATAATCAGTTTGTTAGTAACGGTTACTTTAAGATAACAGATTTATAATATTTGGTAGGTACTACCTACTTGACCTTTCTGAATGTGTGTGTGATATTTATATAGAGCTTTATATACTATTGAATTTATACATCTATACTTTATATAATATTATAAAGAGGAAAGATTTGATTGTTTGTTTGTATTGAATAGGCTTCGAAACTACTGAACCGATTTTAAAAATAAGTCGCGGCGAAAGTGTTAGTATTTTATAATTTTATTATTGTTTATTAGTTTTGTGTTTAGACTGCCTCGTTGGTCTAGTGGTCGCAAAGCGCGACTGCTGAGCATGAGGTCTTGGGTTCGATAGCCGAATGAGCAAAGTGTTATTGGGTTTTTCCACCAGGAATTTCTCAGTAGCAGCCTCGGAGTCTGGATTTGTGCCCGGTTAATGGTAATAGGCTCGCCCCCTATTACATGGGACTTAAACATAACTGGCGAAATGTGGGTGTACTAATGGATACACCTCTGCCTAACCCTTCGGGGATTACAGGCGTGATGTTGTTATGTGTTTAGATTATTTTTTTTACTATATTTATTCTTATAAATGACGTTCAAAAGTGCATTTTAATGGTCTAATCAAAATCTAGTCTGGTCCTTTGGTTTTGTTTTCGCAACCATTGGTGCCGATTCTCTTGGTCACAAACTAAACTAAAATTAGACTATTTCCATCTTTTTCTGTTCAATAAAACAAGAAAGAGACTAATGTAAATAAGAGCTGTCAAATTTAGTCAGTCTGACACATCCATACAATTATACTTAGTTGACAACTAAAACGTATGGATTAAAAATACGGAAAAGTTCAAGGCAAAACTAATTTGACATCTCTAACTTAGTTCTTTAATGTCACGGAATGTCACCGTTCTTTCTATTCGCTGTATGTTAGCAAGAGATGTCAATTCTCTAAATTTAGTCTAGTTTGTGAACAAGGGAATCGGCACTAATGTCTACCAACAAAATAATTCAAAATTCGACTACGAAAGGTCCAGCTCTAACCAGAGCCAATATGCCTGCGAAATGTGAGCTAATACGACATGATTCTCAGATAGTTAAGTCTAAGATATGCTGCTGGGGCTGCGTGGTGACACCATCATAACTTAGAGAAATATTGGGATATTTCTCCAAGATAAATATTAAAAAGGCTAATAGGCTCGCCCCCTATTACATGGGACTTATACATAACTGGCGAAATGTAGGTGTACTAATGGATACACCTCTGCCTAACCCTTCGGGGATTACAGGCGTTATATTTCCGGATGTTACGTTATTTCTCCAAGATTTATGATGGTTTATAATTCTCTCTTTAGGAAGACCTAAACTGACCTTATTGGTGAGGTTATTAAGAAAGGTTAGGTGCGCAGTTTTCGTAACCGGTGTGCTTGTTTGACGAGATGTATGAACGTGGATGAGGCGAAAGAAGTATGTAAGGATCGTATCAGGTGACGTTCTGTAGTTTCTGCCTACCCCAATGGGAAAAAGGCGTGAGTTTACGTATGTATGTATGTATGTATTCCTCCAAGCCTACGTCGTTGGTCTAGTGTCTTGTCGTTATTTGGTTTCTCCATCAGGAATTTCTCAGTAGCAGCCTCGGAGTCTGGATTTGTGCCCGGTTCATGGCAATAGGCTTTTCGCATTACTATGGGACTTAAACATAACTGATGAAATGTACGTGCACTAATGGGTACGCCTCTGCCTAACCCTTCCGGGATTACAGGCGTGATGTTATGTTATGTCCTATGAAGTACAAAATAAAAATGTAACATTCCGAAAAAATCCAAACGTCATGCACACCCTAAGTGTTCACCATTCAATGCGCTTGCGCGGCAGCGTGCGTTCGAAATTCAAAAATTCAAATCAGTCTCTGTCCGTCTTTCGTCGAGTGCGCACGCCTGTCAGCATTTACATACACGTTTTGTATGTAAAGACCCATACATTTATCAGTCTTTTATTTTTTTTATAGTCTTATTTTACTGTATAAAACTTACATTTTCTGCCTAACGATGTCGTTTTACCATTTTAGTGGGTTACAGACCATATACGTCGGGGTTCATGACCCTGAGAAATGTAGACTTCGATCAAGAAGACTGGGTTTTGCATTGAATTTTAATGATGGCAACACTTGGGTGGAATTCGAATGGTTTCTTTTAAATATTTTTACTTTCATGGTAATAAAAAGGACTATAAAAAATGATGCTAAGTAGTCCTTGAGGAGTGGCTGGAGAAGAGTCGCGGGAGACGCCCAGGGCGTCGGACGTCGCGAGGCGACATCCGGCAACCGTAGGCGCGGGCTTGCGGACGGCGAGTAAAGGGTAGCTCGCCGTCCGATCAAGGACCAAGCCCGGGTCGAAGGCGCGTTCTGTTCGCGCGCGCCTCAAAGATCTGTCAGCACAGGAACGGGGCCCCCGGGGACTACAGACCATCATTACCTATTTTTTCATTCTCTAATCCTTGTATTTTTACTCATTATTTATTTAAACTTTATGCAACAAAAATACAATGGCGGACTTAATGCCTTAGGTATTCTGTACCAGTCAACCAAAGGTGGTGAAGAGATAACATGGCAAGTGCAAATTAACTTACGAGCGCTAAACCGCAAAGTTAAAAAAAAAAAAACACAGAAAAAGTATAATATCTAACTAAAATAAGGAATGATGATCTTCTTCTTCTTATCGTGTGGGTAGTAAGACCTTACGACCCTACACACCCTAGTGTCAGAGTTTCTAAACCGCCTCAAGCGCCTCTAACATGGTTTGAGTGGAACAGTAAGTCCAGGTTTCCTCACGATGTTTTCCTTCATCGATGCCAGTGATGTGCAAGATAAACTTAAGAAAAATTTGTTTCACATAAAGTGTCTTATCTTATCCAGCAGTATCCTAAAGTGATCCAGAGCATCCATTGATAACTTTAGGATACTCTAAATACAATTAGGATAACCTGGATACCTCTAGCATACCTCAAGAAAACCGTGAGCCATAACTTCAGCCATATGTTCAAGAATTCGTTACTTTAAAGTGTGGTGGACAGAGCACAGTCTCAATAATATGGTTCCATTAGCCATTGAAGCTAGCAAGTACCCAAAGACGAAACGTAAGCGAAGCCGAGGGCAAAAGCTAGTTAATAAATAGAAATTGCAAATTTTCCGTTGACCCATAGAAGCAGACTTATATATAGAGTACGGTTTCTAATACAGAATACACCTGCATTTACACGTTTTAGAAACCCATTTACAGATATCCGAAGCTTAAGAATTCACCGTACATGGGTTCAATCGTGAGATATATCTCATGTCCTTTATATATCTTGAGATGATAATGAAACTGTAGCTTCTCGCGTCTTTATAAAGAAGTAAAATTGTAGTTTCGGTTTGTTATGACAAAATAAACAGGATTTTTGTTAAATGACAACTTACTATTTATAACAAAAAAAAAACACTTTTAAAATTTTCGTCTGTTTGTTTCGGCTAATCTCTAGAATGGCTAGATCGACCATAGGTCACTGGTAAATAGCTGATGTTATTAGGAGTAACTTAGTGTACTTTTATTTTTGAAAAATTATTTAGACAAAACGGTTCATGTGACTACATAACATAGTGCTTAATCAGTTTTGGCCTTCTTTGGGGTTAAAAGTTACCCCGTATCACTTCAATATCGATTCAGTGGTTTAATCGTAAAAGCGTAACAGACATACAAACACAGTTACTTTCGCATTTATAAAGTAAGGAAGTAAAGTTTATTTTTAAAAGTTCATTACTTTTTTAAATCCCGATTTCCAGGCAGACAAAGTCGGGAGTAGAACCATAATAAAATCCACCAGCAGAACTCGACAGAATCAAACGATACAATGATATAGCAGACATGTGGTAGCCGGCAGAATGTATAAATTATTAGCCTAAAGGTGCTTCCACACTAGGAGCATTCGCGTGTAATGTAAGGCTATCAACACACGGCACCGCGCACCGCCGCGGTTGGCGGTGAAGCGGAGCTCATGTCGCATTGGCCTCAAAGAAATCCTTCGATGCCTTTTATTTTTACCGATGGGAAATCATCAAATGACTTCCCCCGCCCTGGGCGGGGCGGGAGGGAGTGTCAGACTTTTACTGACTAAAACCCATCCATGTTCCTTCTTGTGCCCTTTGCGTTCCGGGGGCGCGGTATCTCTTTCGAACAACCCGCAGCCCCGGCAGGCATCGGCCCTTAGTGGCCCCTCCAATTGTTTGCTGAAAGAATGCCTAACACACGGTACAGTAGCGGTCATAAGTGGAGTAGCAATCTCACTCATCAAACAGTCATTACACAGTCATTTTTTAGATTTAGACCTTTCGAAGCCGTCTGCGAATTCTGTGGTGTTGTGTTGGTACTGTGTTGATACATAATCACTTATACACACAGATGTAGGTACGGCCTCTACCGCGTGTTCTCAGCAAATCAAACCTTAGCATGCTACTGCACTTGTGACCGCTTACTGTACACCGCCCGACCGCGCGGTCGAGCGATGCAATCCGGTTTACCGCCACAGCCCTCCGCGGCGGTGCGCGGTACCGTGTTACGTTACAGAATCCAGCATTGTATCAGTGTAGGAAGAGAACCGTGCGTTACAGTGCTCAACTTGATGATACATAACATAACATCACGCCTGTAATCCCTTAAGGGTTAGGCAGATTTATACCCATTAGTATACCCACATTTCGTCAGTTATGTTTCCGTCCCATGTACTAGCCTATTGCCATCCACCGGGCACAATTCTAGACTCCAAGGCTGCTACTAAGACATTCCTGATGGAAAGCCCAATAACACTTTTCCCGACGTGAGAATCGAACTCAAGACCATACCATACTCAGGGAGGCAGTTTGTAATACAATGCTCAAATTCGAATCTAAAATGATACATTACAGGCGAATACCCCAGTGAGGAAGTACCCTTATACCATTTTCCATGGAGTGATGAATAAGTCAGCCGCAGAATCGTGGGAGTGTTATGTCTTTATTTTGTGTGGTATAGTTTTGTATTGAATTCTTTGAAATGTATTGCAAATTATTATTCTTCGTGACTTTGAGGGGGTAACACTTAAGATGCTGACAATAGTTGAAATACTGACAGTTTTTCAAAGTGTTGTGCTGTCAGTGTGTATAGAAAAAAAAGAAAAAACTTATTACAAACTAGCTTATGCACGCGACTTCGTTCGCTGAAAAATAAAAATAAAATATACCCTATGTTACTCGCAGATAATGTAGCTTCCTAATGGTAAAGAAATTTTTAAAATCGGTTCAGTATTTTTGAGTTTATCCATTACAAACAAACAAAAATAAAAATAAAAATCTCTTTATAATATTAGTGTAGAAAAATAGTAGTTTATGTTTGTGATTTTATCTGCGTAAATGTTAGTTTATCTGTGTGGATTTGTTTTGAGTTGAAATTCCTAATTCTATTTTTGAATAAAAGTACTGTCTGTCAGTGAAAGTTCTGTCAACATCGGTCCAGCCGTTTCGGAGATACAAACAAACAAAAATGACAATAAATGTTTTTGTTTTGTATAAGTACGTGCAAATTGAAAACCTCCTCCTTTTTAATGAATTAGTCATCACGCTTGTAATCCTTGAAGGGTTAGGCAGAGGTGTGTATTAGTACACTCACATTTCGCTAGTTATGTTTTAATCCTATGGAATAGGGGGACAAACTTATTGCCAGAAACCGGGCACAAATCCAGCCTCTTAGGCAGCTACATTAAACATTCCTAAATTCCTAATGGAAAAAGGCAATAACACTTTGCCCGACCTGGAAATCGAACCCAATACCTCATGCTCAGCAGTCGCGCTTTGCGACCACTAAACCAACGAGGCAGTACATGAAGATAATCAAAAATTAAAATAAATGATTCATTAAAAAAAATATGTAGATATTAATTTCAAGCAAACAGTTTCAATACGCAAAGGCTATAAAAATATAGCTTTTTAAATACATCCCCAATATTATTGCTACTAAGTGAGTATAATGTATGCGTTACCCCCCCTCCTTTCATCCCCTTACCCCCGTTCCATCCCCTGTTTACTTTCATTGCACTTTGCAATGAAAACGATCGAGCTTTTAACTGGGTTGCCAGATGCATATTAAAGTTATACTTATGTTAGGAATATTTTTTGTCAATCACACAATTTTTACTTATAAATTTTTGAGTGATTTTGCTCGTCCTCCTCTCTTGTAGGTATAGGTTCGAAAATAAGCAAGGACCAATAAGACTTTCGAATTTATTTCTATTTTCTAACTTTATCTGACATCAGTCAAGAAAAATATCACGAGAAAATCTGTACTAGGCTGCTATTATAATTTTTATTTTTAAGTGAAAAATAATAATGAATAACATAACATCACGCCTGTAATCCCCGAAGGGTTGGACAGAGGTGTACCCATTAGTAGGTACACCCACATTTCGCCAGTTATGTTTTTAGTCCCATGTAATAGGGGGCGAGCCTATTGCCATCAACCGGGCACAAATCCAGACTCCGAGGCTGCTACTGAGAAATTCTTGATGGAAAAACCCAATAACACTATGCCCGACCTGGGAATCGAACCCAAGACCTCATGCACAGCAGTCGCGCTTGCGACCACTAGACCAACGAGGCAGTCACAAATAATAATGAATATAAGAGATTAATTTTTCAAAAAACAATTTATAAATGAAACTGTAAGTAACTAACATAACATCACGCTTGTAATCCCCAAGTAATATATTTAAGTCCCATAGACCAAAGTAAGTTCTCCACCGTAAAAAAAAAATACTAGCTACCGACCGCGACTTCATCCCCTTCAATGTTAAAATATTATCCTACGGGAACCGTCCTTTTCGAAATAAAAAATAGTCTATCACATCCATCCAAACGTTCTAGCATGATTGAGTTACAAACATCCATCCAATAGTAAGATAAGTACTTGACCTAGTTTTTGCTCTAAGCCATACAAAGTAATTCTGTAGGTACTTAAGTTTCTATAAGGAATCTAATGTATAAATTCAAAATTACAAAAATAAACATAATTTCAGTCAATTTTCTTTACATTTCCAGTATACCTACCTAATTAAAATCTTTATATTACTTTACAAAACAAACGAAAAACTTCAAATTTTGCTGAAAACTTGACGGCAAAGTTAATATTACCATTAAAATGTCGAAGTTCATTTTACCCCTTGAATCGGGTAAATATTTTCCGTTGGCAACACAGGGGACTTGGTTCTCCGGCTGTGTTATTAAAGCAAATATGTTGAAGAATTATTAAACAATTGTACTTTACGTTTTCAGTCAATTTTGGGGGGTCGGCAGACAAGTAGGTTATTTTAAATTATTACCTGTTGAGGGGAAATTATTGATGAGGTGTATGGAAAAGCGTTATGGCGTAAAATGTATGGAAGAAGTCGGTTAAAAATAACGAATATATCTGTATCTAGTATAGATACATCATAAATGAGAACTGGCACAAACAAAAAAGTTTACAAAAATATATTATTATATAATATCTACGACTACCTCGTTGATCTAGTGGTCGCAAACCGCGACTGCTGAGCATGAGATCTTGGGTTCGATACCCCGATCGGGCAAAGTGTTATTCGGTTTTTCCATTAGGAATTTCTTAATAGTAGCCTCGGAGTTTGCATTTGTACCTGGTTGATAGCAATAGACTCGCCCCTTATTACATGGGACTTAAACATAACTGGCGTAATGTGGGTGTACTAAAGGGTACACTTCTGCCTAACCATTCAGGGTTTAGAGATGTGATGTTATGGTAAAGATAGTGTATTTGTATCCTAGCTTTTAAAAAGGGCGATAGCAAAATAACTTAACCATTACTCAAAGTCAAAGTCAAAACATTTATTTCAATTAAACCATTTACAGGCACTTTTGAATTTTCAAGGAGTCGGTCAGTTAGTGGGAAGCTGAAGCTAGTTGCTCGTTCCAGAACGGAGGTAAACCTCTATGGAGAAGAACGAGCAAGAAACGCCACGGCACTCTTTTAAATAAGGATTTTACAAAATCCTGGTTACATTATTCTTGTTGATTGTACATGTGAAAACAATGAAGATTAATATAAAACAGTAGTAAAATCTCAATCATAAATCATTTCAAAACAAACAATTATTTTGATTTTCTCAAGCAAAATATTAAAATGAGTACCTAAAATATTATAATATTTTCATAGCCCCGCCAATTAAGCATACGGGCAATTTTAGTAAAATCTTGGAAAGCTTACAAACTCACAATTCAACAAAGTCCTACAGTTTGTTCGTTTAATTATCAAAATATAGCATTGAGCTGTTTAGGGATGGGAAAGATGAGCAGGTATCGATAGATTTTGTCGATAAATTATTTTTAAGTGGATAGTGGACTAAAGCTTGATTCACACATATGAATAAAGTCACAGTTCCGGCATCATACCGTATCACTCAAAAATTATTTTTCATAAATTCTCTAAAGTCAAAGTCAAAGTCAAAATTAATTATTTACGTTAAATGTGGTATGTACAAAGATGGAAAATATAAATAAAAGTTCAAACACATTTCGCCATAAAAATGGCATGTAAACATTATTAAAGTTTTAGGTTACACAACGAACGTCTATGAACGTGTTCACAGTGCTCTCAGTGTCAGTTCCGGCGCGTTCATAGAGAATGTATGAAAGGATAATTATCACTGAAACGGGTAGGTGCCGGATCTGGGCTTTACTGATATGTGTGAATCAGTCGTCTTTTGTTGATTCGCTAATTGGAACAGATATGAATCCGCAATGAAATACTTTATAAATCCTTTTGACTTATATGCTGTGATATCAAGTGTTATTGTGGTTCAAAGTGACGTTTCTAGATTCCACACTTTGCTCATGAATGCGGCCAGAAACAAAGGTTTCATGAACATCGTATCGACAAATCCACCTCAACTCTCAAAGCACATCACTACCCGCCGGATCGATAAACCGTCGGTTACTAGGGCTACAGACGACGCGGTCCCGCCTATAACGGGAAAAAGCATACAACGGACCCACCTGACAGTATTACTTGCTAAATACAACCCCTGTGGATGAAATTGTATATAAAAATTGATGAGGGATGAATTAAAGTACATATAGCGTATAGGTTTTTGTGTAATCTTGATACTTTGATGTTGGGTAGTCTTGTTCTTACTGTATCGATTCCAAATATAGATACTACATAACATCACGCGTGTAATCTTCAAAGGATTAGGCAGAGGCGTGCCCATTAGTAGGTACGACCACATTTCGCCAGTTATGTTTTAAGTCCCATGTTATAGGGGGTGAGCCTATTGTCATCAACCAGGCATAAATCCAGACTTCGAGGTTGCTACTGAGAAATTCCTTATGAAAAAACCCAATATCACTTTGCCCGACCTAGAAATTGAACTCTAGACCTTATGCTCAGCAGTCGCTATAGATATAAATACTAAAAACAATAAAATTAAAGATTTTTTATTGTGCCCACTATTCAGCTACGACAATACCATTAGGCGACACACGGATAAAGCGGATCTCATGTTCCATTGGCCTCTATGAAATCCGTAGTTTCCTTTCTAAAACACTAAAACATAAAATGCTGACCAGTATCTAAAATAGGCATATTAAAGATGCCTGCAATTCCCCATAGACGACAAATAAAAAAAAAGAACAAATTAATCCCAACACCCCAAAAGTTTTAATTTCACCCCTATCGAACTCAAAGCACATCAAATCACCCCGCCACGTCAAAAGTAACACACACATACACACACGGTTAGCTTCAATAGAACGCGTAGTTTAATAATTCACACAAATGACCGGTACAGTCTAGACTGATTTTAGCATTCAGTTGGGGTCTAGGATCTAGGAAATTGTGGATGCGGTAAATTAATAATACTAGCCTATTATTGATCCACTGCAAGTAAAGGTCTCTTCTTATACAGAGAAGGCACGAACATTAATCACCACGCTTGCTCAAGTCGGATTGGCGATTTCCGACTTATATAGGTATTTACTATCATCTTCTTTATCGTGTGGGCAGAAAGGTCTTACGACCCCACACACCCTAATGTCAGAGTTTCTAACATGGGCCTCTGACATGGTTTGAGTGGAACAGTGAGTCCAGGTTTCCTCACGATGTTTTCCTTCACCGATGTCAGTAATGTCTAAGATAAACTTTATAAAGTACATAATTATTAATTTAAAAAATCACATTGTACTTGCACGGGTGCCTTAACTACTAAGCCATGACGACACGACAAATAAACCATTTATTTCAAATAAACCATTTACTTAAAATTGTCATGGAGTCAGTAAGTTAGTCAGAGAGTTGAGACTTATTGCTCGTTCCAAAACGTAGGTAGGCCTCTATGGAGAAGAACGAGCCAGAAACTCAACGGACAGTCTTTGCAGTTAGGTTCAATTCTTCGGTAAAGTTTATTAAGGCAAACGTTATTCTGCAATTGGCAATCTATAATGGCATCATTGGGTAATCTTGGCGCACTCGAGAAATACTATAGAATATTTGAATGTTATAATTAAATAAATGGACAACAGTTAAACGTTGAAAGCACATCGTAAACTTTTTATGACCAAAGTTTTAATCAAATAAAAGTGTCACAAAATGTTAGGTTTAAAGTTTTAATGTGGTTTTATTTGTTTTTTAGAGGTTTTTTTACTCACTTGAGCAATGTATCGACAGTGTCATGATAAAGTTAAATATCGATATCGATAGATTCGAGACGCTACTCAATTTTATTGCAAAAAAATATAATATTATGTCAAAATTAGTTTGTGATTTTAATTTGCTGTATAAAAAATAAATTTGATATTTTCGAAAAAGGCTAAAAAAAATGTTTATTATTTATAATGATTTCTCCAATACTTTTTATTATTTCGTACAAACATTTTTGGAGAAACTCCACAAATCGTGAAGTTGGCTATAGAAGTAAAGTTATTTATAAAGTTTCTCCAAGTAGTTATCTAGAACGTTCCAGCTTCTATTTCACGATCACCATTAATTTTGACCTTGACCTTGACTTTGACTTTGACTTTGACTTTGACTCTGACTTTAACTACTATTAAGCTCCTTTAACATTAAAATGCCACATCTAAAATTCGTGTTACGTTTTCCAACATCAACTTCACTTTAATCAGTTTAGTCTGGATTTAAACCAGCCTTATTTCAACTACACTTAGTTCGGAGCTGATTGAGTTTAATTCTGATCCAATCGTTCCGTTTATTCCCATGAGGGGTCATGGGAATAAAAAACCTATCTTTATCTGTAATAATAATAATTATGGATGTTTGGATGTTTAAACACCTTCAGTTTGGGTCTTTTAACCTCGCTGTAGGTTAAGCACTATTTTATAACATGACTTCACGCCTGTAATTCCCGAAGGGTAAGGCAGAGGTGTACCCATTAGTACACCTACATTTCGCCAGTTGTGTTTAAGTCCTATGTAAAGGGGGCGAGCCTATTGCCACCAACCGGGCACAAATCCAGACGCCGAGACTGCTACTGAGAAAATCCTGATGAAAAAACCCAATAACACTTTGCCCGATCTGGGAATCGAACCCAGCAGTCTCAGCAGTCGCACTTTGCGACCACTAGACCAACGAGGCAGGCTATTTTATAAATATTATGTTATAAGAAACTATTATTAACTAGCGAAACGCCCCGGCTTTGCACGCAATTTTCCGACTTTTTCAATGCATTTGCCACATATTTTTATTCAGACAAAAAAAAAACAGTCAAAAAGTTATCAAAGAACACTTTCGAAATGTCTTATTTAAAAAAAAGGTAATTGTAAAAAAATAAAAATAATAAAAATAAATATCTTGGGACAACTCTCACACGGCTATCTGATCCCAAGCTAAGCAGAGCTTGTGTTATGGTAACCAGACAACTGATATACATACTTATATTATTTATAAATAAATACATACATATTATAGATAAATCACACCCAGACACAGAACAAACAATCATGCTCATCACACAAAGTTTGTCCTGGGTGGGAATCGAACCCACGACCTCCGGCTTAGCAGTCAGGGGCGCTAACCACTAGACCAACAGGCCCGTCAAAAATCTCGATTTCTTTTAAGTTATTACCTAAGAAAATACTATACGGAAAAACAATAAAGATTTTAAGTATTGAAATACCGACAAAGTAGGCATTAAAACCTACACAAAAACACCATTCCATTTTCCGCAACTCCTATATCCAGCAATGGCCGGCTAAAGGCTGTTGATAATGAATCGATTCTCCGGCTGTCTGTCAGCGAACGCCGCACAGATTGTAACAGTGGGGTCATTACTTCCAACTCTTTGTTATTTCGTGTCAGTTGCCGACTGAGATTCACATCTAAGATGCGTTGTGACTGGATAAGAACACCGTCATTGTACAACGTCCAACAGTTCAAAATCGCTGTAATTTCAAAGTTGTATTCGAAAAAAATCTGTGATTTAACTATTATTTAAATGACGGTTTCAGAAACTTCCTTATTATGATTATTAAAAATGCGAAATAACTCTGTCTGTCTGTTAAGCTTTCACTACTAAACCACAGAACCGATTTTGATGAAATTTAGTACGGGGTTTATTTTCTTTTTACTGAGTTTACCCAATAAATAGAAAATAAAAAGTAAAAATAATAAAAAGAAGAATAAAAACATAACACTCCTTTTTTTGGGGCAGTCGTGTAAAAAGTAGCCTATTTTCTTACATAGGCTACAATTTTTACAGAGTGTTTTATATTTCCGCTATAATAGTAATACAATTTAAATTAAAAATTAAATACTGTCCTCATACATAACTTGTATTTTTATGTAGTGTTAAATATTTTACGGTAGTACAGAACCCTTTGTGCGTGAATCCGTATCGCACTTGGCCGATTCTCATTGATCAGTTCTTAATAATATTTCATAGAATTACTAAAATAGTTACAAGTTTAATAACACAATCGACATCTTTGTCTTCTCACACGAAATCAAACAAAACCCCAACAAATATTTAAGAAAAAATCTCATTAGATCTTTACCGAAATTAAAAACCACTATCAAAGCTAGACAATTAATCGAAAACCTTTAAAACACGAAAAAATAAACCTATTCCATCAAGCACTTAACCGCAAACCGCAAAACTCAATTAAACAATGACAAACAAAAATATAAAAGTCTATAGGTAGAAGATAAACTATAACATGGCGCGCCCCTCCATATTACTATTTCAATGTGCGTGTCTAAGGGTGTGAGGGTGTTTCAAAGTTTATCTTGGACATCACTGGCATGGGTGAAGGTAAACGTCGTGAGGAAACCTAGACTTACTGCTCCACTTAAACCATGTCAGAGGCCCTTGAGGCGGTTTAGAAACTCTGGCTCTAGGTTGTGTTTTGTCGTAAGACCTTACTGCCCACACAATAGAGAAGAAGAATGTGTGTAGTCAAATCCACATGAAAGAATTTCTATGTAGTTGTAAGTATTCGTCTTCATTAGCACGCCGGCAGATTTGTTAGTCAACTAGCCGACCGCGCAAGACAACGCACGTGTCATTTTCATAGAGTATATCAGTGCAGCGCCATACTAATAATAATGAGTAATCAATGACACCGCAATTCGAGCAACAAATCGCTGATTTGTTTTTGTTTCGAGAGCCGTCTCAGTACTCACACATGCGTTGTGTTGTGAGTCTTTTAAATACTTTCACAAACACTTTCAAACGTTTTGAATTGTGGAGGGACGTGCCATGATATAGTAGTTTATATTATACCTACCTATTCTTCTTATCCAGTCATCATTTAATCCGTGGTGGTCAGATCGCGAATAGCATCATCACTGAACGCTGCGTCATCTGACTTGGGTATAGCGTGAGCTTAAGAACTGTATAGAATAGGACGGTTCTTTGCAATAATAATTGTAGTCGTGCCCGGTTGATGGCAATAGGCTAGCCCCTTACTACATGGGACTAAAAACATAACTGGCGAAATGTGGGTGTACTAATAGGTACACCTCTGCCTAACCCTTCGGGGTTTACAGGCGTGATGTTATGTTTATGTGTAATTTTAGTCGCTTTACACGATCTTTTTGGGCGCATAACATTATATGCAACTGACCCGCGTTCGACCCGCGCATGTCCCGCGACCGACCCGCACTCAGGTTTCGTATGGTATCTTTTGTTATAATATCGATTGGCGAATTAAGCTGCATTTTGACAGGTAGGATGTTTATTATAGGTAGGACGCGTTAGCTAAGAAGGGTTTTTAAGTCGTCTATGATCCGCGCCCGACCCGTAACTGCTCATGGACTATGTAACCATACGGATCCTTATTTTTTTGTGCATATAGCCGTTTGTACTGAGGCATAACGTAATTTTCTATTAGCGAAAGAATTTTCAGAATCCGACCAGTAATTCCGGAGATAAGTGCGTTCAAACAAACAAACTGTTCAGCTTATACTTGTAATAAAATCACATTCAATTTCGATTAAAACGGCCTTCTCTAAACATTCATAACCACAAACTATCGAAAACATCTCAGCTGGTCGCTCATATTTAACAATAGCAATTATTGTAGCCTATTCGATACTATCGATTCTAAATCGATATTATATCGAGAAGTATCGATACTATCGACACGATGACAGGTAGACCGCTATTGTTCCGCTTAGAATTAGTTAATCTTCATTTGTTAATACATTTATTCTTCTTTGAATCGATGAAACAGATACCCATTATCCGAACTGTTATAAATGCGAAAGTTAGTCTGTGTGTTTGTTACGTCATACCGGGAAAACTGCTGAACCTATAGTAGTGAAATTTATTTATTTATTTATAAAGGCTTACCAACTAAGACACATACAGACAATCTTAACAAGCAACAGTTAATGTATGCTCTTAAATTACAGGTAGGCACAACATTATTTTTTGACACTGTTCGAGCAAATATAATAATAACCAACTAAGAACTATAGTAAAATTAGTATAAATCATCATCTGCCTAGCCTTTTCCAAACTATGTTGGGGTCGGCCTCCAGTCTAACCGGATGCAGCTGAATACCGGTATTTTACATGGAGCGACTGCCTATCTGACCTCCACAACCCAGTAAACCTAATGGGTAAAATGATACCCCTAGGTAAGATTGTCAGACTTTCGGGCTCCTGACGACCCGTAACGACTGTCAAAGATCCACGTATGACAACCGGGACCAACGGCTTAACGTGCTTTCCGAGGCACGGAGGAGTCTCAGTGTGTAAAGATGGTCACCCATCCACGGACCAACCCCGGCAAGCGTAGCTTAACCTGACGGATCGACCCGTGCGGCTGTTATTACTTAGCCACGAGCTCCTCCTTAGTAAAATTAGTATAAAATGCCGCGCCATTACTAGTAAGTAATAAGTAATAATTTGACAAATAAGTAGTTTGTTAAAGTCTCAGCATTCAATCAAACCATTTATAGGTACTTCCGAATCATTTTTGAAAATGATAAAAAAACACTACGATTTCTTCCTTCATCGCACGTGCATTTACAAACATAAACTCGCACACAAATCTGTACAAGACCTAAAACAACTATTTGTAGGTCATAGAAATATTTGATTCGAATCGAACCCATACAAAGGCCATTATGGAAAAAAAACGTGGAAGAAAATACACGGACACTCTTTTTGACGTTTCTTATAGGATTTTGAATTTATAACATAATGTCACGCCTGTAATCCTCGAAGAGTTAGGCAGAGTACCCATTAGTACACCCACATTTCACAAGTTATATTACAGTCCAATGTAAAGAGGGGGCGAGTCTATCGCCATCAACCGGGCACAAATCCAGACTCCGAGGCTGCTACTGAGAAATTCCTGATGGAAAAATCCAATAACACTTTGCCTGACTTGGGAAATGAACCCAAGACCTCATGCACAGCAGTCGCGGTTTTGCGACCAATTTATTACGTTTGTATTATTTGTTGTCATAGCGGCCATAGTAATACTCTGAAAATTCAAGTGTCTAATACTGTCACAGGTTCATGATATACAGTTTTTTTTTTAAGTTTGTAACATAACATCATAAAATCACGCCTGTAATCCCCGAAGGGATAGGCAGAGGTGTACCCATTAGTACACCCACATTTCGCCAGTTATGTTTTTAGTCCCATGTAATAGGGGGCGAGTCTATCGCCATCAACCGTGTACAAATCCAGACGCCGAGGCTGCTACTGAGAAATTCTTAATGCAAATCCCAATAACACTTTGCCTGACCTGGAAATTGAATCCAAGACTTCATGCACAGCAGTCGCGCTTGCAACCACTAGACCAACGAGGCAGTCAAGTTGGTTTGGTTTGGTTTAAGTTGGTAAAAATCATCAAATGAGTCCTTCCGCCCTGGGTGGGGCGGAAGGGACTGTCAGACTTTTACTGACTAAAAAACCACCCTGTTCCTTCTGTTGCCCTTTACGTTCCGGGGCCACGGTATCCTGCTAAGACGTCCAACAACCCCGGATAACATACAGTCCGCTGATAAACAGACACACGGACGAACAGCGAAAGCTTAGTACTACGGTTCTATTGATACCACGTAACCTTTAAAAACGAGTCGAATGCAGTCATCGTGTTCAGGCTAATGATTTCTTCAAACAAAAAAAAAACACACGATATTTTTTTCTTTAAATCAAATAGTTATTATAGCAAATAATAGTTTTTAGATTAATAAATGAGTGTAGCAAGAAATCCCGCTGTGCAAATACTGTGGGTGATGTAGGGTGAGTGTACCAATTGTCATCTGTAGTGAAAGATTTTTTAGTTGGGCTTTTTGGTTAGGTTTTTGATTTTTTTGATGTAGGGTTTTTAGACAGTCGCTCCATGTAAAACACTAGTATTCAGCTGCATAAGGTTAGGCTGGAAGCCTACCCAAACATAATTGGGAAATGGCTAAGCAGATGATGATGAGTAAAAGATTTTTTTAGTACAACGTAATAATTATTTCTTAGTGCAAAAGTAATTAGATGTGGCACGGTGGGCACAGGGGCTGTGCGATTGGCTGCTGCGCTTCGTTTTATGGGTTCTAAGGGGCTATGGGTCTAGCTGTCTGAGTATGTGAGTTTCTATGTTTGTAAAAGCACCCACGATACTGAAGAAATTCCTAGTATTTGGCCCATACTATGAATTTCTCGTTTTTATAAAAACAAAACAAGCTACAATTTTATACTTACTTATAATAAAGCTAAAGAGTATTTTTTTTTTGTTTAAACGCGTTATTTTTGTATAATTAGCCAGATTTATAAGAAATAGTAAGTATTAACTATATAATATGACGCCATGACCCACGAGAGGTGAGCAATAACCAAAAATGTATCAAAATACGGGTGTTAAAAACTACTAGTAAATAATAAACACTTCATTCACACACTAATCATCAAAAAGAAACAAAACCAAGTGTAAATTTAAACTAATCCGGGATTAAAAGCGAAACATTTAGTCAACTATTTAATATACAAAATAAACTAACGCGTGTTAGTTTAGGCAACGAATTAAGTTTGGTGCGCGTTTGATTCTAAACCGCGGCCTCACAAACAGTGGCCTAAACCAATGGACTGACACTTTAGGCCTCCAATATTTTGAATGTAACCTCTATTTCTTTGTAAATTAAACCAACTATATTGTTAGTATTATTTATCTGTGGGTTGCAGATAAATTCAAATACTGGCAACTATCAATGTGACTTTTAACACATAACATAACATCACGCCTGTAATTCTCGCAGGGTAAGGCGGGGGTGTATTAGTACACCGACACTCCGCCAGTTATGTTTTTAAGTCCCATGAATTTTAGGTTTTTGGAAAAAAACGTAAGTTGTATAAGTCGTCTAGTGGTCGCGAAGCTGGACTGCTGAGTATGAGGGTTCGATTTTCAGGTCGGGCAGTGTTATTGGGTTTTTCCAACAGGAATTTCTCGGTAGCAGCCTCGGAGTCTGGATTAGTGTCCGGTTAAAAGCAACAGGCTCGCCCCCTACTACATGGGACTTAAAAGTAACTGGCAAAATGTGAGTGTACTAATGGGTAAACCTCTGCCAAAACCCTTCGAGGATTACAGGCGTGATGTTATGTAAGTTTAAGTTGGAACTTTGATCTTCGTTACCAAAAGGTTACCAAGTATGGTTCGGAACAAAAAAAAAAATGATCGCCATGATTAAAAGAACTTATAGCTTTCGGCTCCTACTGTTTGTTTTCGTAACAAAACTAAACTATACTAATATTATACAGAAGCCAAGTTTGTTTGTTTGTTGTAGGGAGAATCTACTGAACCGATTTTGAAAATAATTTCGCAAAATGGAAGCTACGTTATCACCAAGTGTTAAGCTATATTTTATTATCATAAAAATGGAAAGACCATCTTTCCCCTGGATGTGAACTGCAGTAGCCAATCTGGAAATCTCAGACCCAGGTTGGCCGCTGTAAAACTAATCTGGCCAAATGTGGCTTTCTTCACCCATCCCAAACGGAGAGCCAGTGTGGAGCACCATCACAGGACATGCGTCACTTCCTCAGTTGCCCGTCGTGCACCTGCAATATCCAAGATCTTAATGAGGCCAATAACAGAGCTGTACAGATTGCTCAATACTGGTTGGACAAAATTTGAGTCAATCGACACGAAAAAAAGGCGATAATCAAAAAAATCGTAAGAAAAATCACGCGAGCATAGTCGGGAGGCGAGTACTAGTATAAAGTAAACAAAACTGAGTTAAATTATTATCTTCATCATTATCCAGAGCTTATGTGCCTCGGTAAGGAAAACATCGCGAAAAAAAAAACAAAAGGCTTATAGGATATTTAGTATAATATTATAAACTAGATTCAGCCCGCGACTGCGGCCGCATATAATTTTTTTATAAATCGTGGTATAACTTTCTATTAGTAAAAGATTTTTTGTAATCGGTCCAGTACTTTGAGAGAAAATTCTTACAAATAATAAACTGTTCCGTACCATTATCTATAAAAGGAGGAATTAAATATTTATTTTTTAGTATTTGTTGTCAAAGCGACAACAGAAACAGATAACATGTGTGAAAATTTCTAACTATCAAGGTTCATGAGATACAGCCTGGTGACAGACGGACGGACAGCGGAGTCTTAGTAATAGAATCCTGTTTTACCCTTTGGATACAAAACTCTAAAAAACAAACGAAGTTTTACCTCTTATTAGTATAGATGAGACGCAGTAAAAACAAATGAATATATTTGAATTATAATTCAACCAAATTATACGAGTGGCGGACAACAGGGCCTTTTACCCGACATCCGTCGTTTTTTGCGAAATGATTAGTGATTCATACTGAGTCATAGCTCTCAGATACGCTGTTGTTGATATTTATATCTCAGTTAGAGTATTAATAAGACCAGCTGTAGGTAACGTTAGTACTGTTTTCCGGAAATACCTGTAATTATCAACAGATTTTAAAGAAAGTGAGGTGGTTTTTAATTCGACCTGTATGATATTTTTTTACTGCCTGGTCAATTTAAATTAAAGAGCGTTTGAGTACTGCATTCGATCCAAACATAAAAAAGATACAATTTTTTTCTTAATTTGGACGGTAGTAATTTAGATCTAATATTAAAGAGCTTTAGATCCAACTGGTCTAGGGAAGCAGCTTCAGCCATCATTTATACGAGATGTCTCCTACCAAACCGTGTTTTTTTTAAGGTTGTAAAAATCATCAAATGAGTCCTTCCGCCGTGGGTGGGGCGGAAGGGACTGTCAGACTTTACTCGTGTTGCTGTATTTTTGTCGGCAGGGTTTAAGTGTCAGTGGAGTTTCTTGCCCATTTTTCTCCATACGGAATTAACTATCTTGTGAAAGGAGCAACTAGATTATTAGAATAATAACCATAATCATTTATTTGACGAACGACGAATTGACGACGTTTGAGTGGCGTTCAAAAGTGCCCTTTAATGGTTTAATTGAAATAAACGATTTGACTTCGACATAGACTTTAAAGGACTTAAGAACAGTCATTGCCCAGCAATGGGTCAGATTAGGCTAGATACAGAAGTAAAGTTCTCTAAGCAAACGACGCATCCGCAAGACTGTGTTATGAAATCCGAACCTTGTCATATTCATACTCTCAGGTCATCAATATTAATGTTACCCTACAAGTACCAATCAGTTATGCTAATGTTGAACATTGCCATTTCCTAGTATTTATGTTTTGATCCCTAATCTATCTTTGACCTAGGAATGTCATATTTATTTGACATTTTGTCGTGTTGGTTGAAAGAATTTTATATCGACCGCCATGTGTGTTTTTTTATTAATTTAATTAATTGATCATTAAATTAAAATATTAGGTTTACAAGTCGTTAATCGTAGTTTCGTAAACAGGTAGGAAACTAAAAAAAAATAACACATAACATCACGCCTGCAATCGGGTTAGGCAGAGGTTTACCCATTAGTAGACCCACATTTCGACAGTTATGTTTAAGTCCCATGTAATAGGGGGCGAGCCTATTGCCATTAACCGGGCTTAAATCCAGACTCCGAGGCTACTACTGAGAAATGCTAACTATGTTGGGGTCGGCTTTCAGTCTAACCGAATGCAGCTGAATAGCAGTATTTAACATGAAGCGACTGCCTTCTGATCTCCACAACCCAGTAACTGGGTAATACGATAACCCTTGGTAAGACTCTCGGGCTTTTGAGGACCTGTAACGACTGTCAAAGATCCACGCATGACAGCCGGGAACCAACGGAAACACTAAGATTAACTTTAGGAAGTACATATTATTGACGGGCCTGTTGGTCTAGTGGTTAGTGGCCCTGACTGCTAAGCCGGAGGTCGTGGGTTCGATTCCCACCCAGGACAAACTTTGTGTGATTGTTAGTTCTGTATCTGGGTGTGATTTATCTATAATATGTATGTATTTATAAATTATATAAGTATGTATATCAGTTATCTGGTTACCATAACACAAGCTCTGCTTAGCTTGGGATCAGATAGCCGTGTGTGAGTTGTTATTTATTATACCCAAGATATTTATTTATTTATTATGAATTTAAAAAGTCACATTGATACTTGCCCGGATTCGAACTTCATGCATGACAGGCGGGCGCTTCAACCACTGAGCCATCACTATGTATCATCCTACTATTAAGTACATAATTTACATAATATATTGGAGTCAATTATTAAACCTAGCAACACTATATTGACTACTATAAACATAGAAAAATATGTTGACATTTCCGTTAATGTTGTCGCATTAGCTACGGTAAGATTAATTGTCCTAATATGTTAAGTGTCATTAAATAATGTTATTATGACATTTTGTTGAATTCTTATTAATCGCTTAGGTAGGCAAGATTTTTTTTAGGAAATTCGTTGTGATCTGTCAATGTTTTTATTTTTTTTTAATCTTTTTATTTATTAGGTAGAGAAGCCTTTGGCCTTAATGTAATTTACACACAGCAACATCACGCTTGTAACATCTGAAGTGTTAGGCAGAGCTGTACCCATTAGTACACCCACATTTTGCTAGTTATGTTTAAGTCACATGTAATAGTGGCGTGCCTATTGCCATGAACTGGGCACAAATCCAGACTCCGAGGCTGCTACTAAGTAATTTCTAATAGAAAAACCCAATAACACAGCCCGACCTGGGAATCGAACAATCATGCTCAGCAATCGCGCTTTGCGACCGCTAGATCAACGAGGTGTAGAAAGATATGAATTTGAAAAGTCACATTGGGACTTGCCCAACCTACCTTAAACCACTGGTTAGCCGGGGTTGCGGGACGTCTTAACAGGATACCGTGGCCCCGGTACGCAAATGGCAACAGAAGGAACAGGGTGGGTTTTAGTCAGTAAAAGCCTGACAGTCCCTTCCGCCCCACTCAGGGCGGAAGGACTCATTTGACGATTTTTACCACCTTATAAATAAAAACAAACCACTGGGTCTTTACAATATTCACAATTTGTGATAAATACTTACAATGGTGCCGATTCCCTTGTTCAAAAACTAGACTAAATTTAGAGAATTGACATCTCTTACTAACATACAGCGAAAGGAAAGGCCGGTGACATTAAAGAACTATGTTAGCGATGTCAAATTAGTTTTGCCTTGAACTTTTCCATATTTTTAATCCATACGCTTTAAGATGTCAACTATATTGATTTGGATGTGTCAGATTGACTAAATTTGACAGCTCTTTTTACATTAGTCTCTTTCTTGTTTTATTGGACAGAAAAAGATGGAAATAGTCTAATTTTAGGTTTAGTTTGTGACCAAGGGAATCGGCACCATATTTGACTGTTTGGTGCGTAGATAAACTCACATACTAAAACAATCATAACCGAATATAAACCCACACTTGCATATATCAGCCGGCAAGTAGCCTTCCGGTATAATTACAGTCATAATTCTAAGCACTTGGTACCTTTTCTACTAGTCCGGTCTTCTTCTTCGTGTCGCTGGCACAACAGTTATTCAAATGTGAGGCAAAACATTGCCTCTTCCGTGGCATCGTTGGTGGCAGCACATAGGTCACTTGGGCTGCATGTTTTGGGGCATTGTTCGTGAATCGGCTCCACAAGCACACCCCCTAGTCGATCCGTCAAGGCACCTCCACTTTGCAAGGTTATTATATTGAACCCGCAACATCATGCAGAAGAGACGCTCGCCTCAACCACTAGGCCATTACGACAACCAAAGGGCAAATAAAATCAGATGCATCAACATATTACGTAATTATCGATAGTTACACAGACATATCGACAAAGTGTGGTAATATACGAATGCTATGTGTTGCGTCTTATATACAAGCGGTGTTGACAACTAGACATACTAGGTGGACGAGGATTGTGGGTGTCCATTGTGCCACGAGAAAAGCAATTTTACTTGTTACGACAGTTCTGCTGTGATCCTATGAGGAGTTCCGTTCCATATCTCCGAAGTTCATCATCAGATCATAACAATATTTCTATGGGACCTATTCGGAAGTATACTCTTTCAAACAAAAAAAGAATCATCCAAATCTATTCATAGTTGGCGGAGTAATCGGGTAACATACATACAAAAAAAAAAAAGAAAAAAAAAACATACGCGACGAATTGAGAACCTTCTCCGTTTTGAAGTCGGTTGAAAAATTTCTAGATAGACCAGAGGATCTTAACGTTTTTCTAGTAATGGACCTCCGTCAAAATTTAAATAAGACCACGATCCCTTTACGATACAATTAAAAAAAAGAATAATAATTAATTAATAATGACTGTCTCGTTGGTCTGGTGGTAGCAAAACGCGACTGCTGAGAATGAGGTCTTTTTTTGAGGTGGAATAAATCATCAAATGAGTCCTTCCGCCCTGGGTGGGGCGGAAGGGACTGTCAGACTTTTACTGGCTAAAAAACCACCCTGTTCCTTCTGTTGCCCTTTACGTTCCGGGGCCACAGTATCGAGTTAAGACGTCTTAGGTTCGATTCCCAAGTCAGGCAAAGTGTTATTGGGTTTTTCCATCAGGAATTTCTCAGTAGCAGCCTCGGAGTCCTGATTAGGCCCCCTATTACATGGGATTTAAACATGACTGGCGAAATGTGGATGCAGTAATGGGTACATCTACCTAACCCTTCGGGGATTACAGTCGTGATGTTATGTATAAAAATATCGTATCGTCCATAGCAATGGAAACACACAAAAAACCAGTTATTACTAGTGAATAGACCTTAGGAACTATTAGCTTGAAATATTCACAACATTAGCATAAGTTATGCCCCTGTCTCTGTCCGTTTGACATCTCTATCTTGTCTAACTATAAAAAATAGATGTCATCTAACATCTGTGGTTAAAAAAAAATAAGGTATGCAAAATGTTTATGGTATTTTTTGAAGGTATTGTAATCGGTTGTCTGTGACAGGTTATTTTTTTGGGTTGCTTGCCTGAAACGTGTATATGGGATCGTTTTACAAAGCCTCCGCTGTCCGTTCGTCAGTGTGTTTGTCAGCGGGCTGTATCTCGTAAACCGTAATAGTTAGAGAATTGATATTTTCACATAGTGTGTATTTTTATTGCTGCTATAACAATGAATATTAAAAACAAAATAAAGTGAAAAATTAACAAAAGTCTTCTTCTTATCGTGTGGGCGGTAAGGTCTTACGACCCTTTGTCAGAAATTCTAAACCGCCTCAAGGGCCTTTGACATGATTTGAGTGGAACAGTAAGTCCAGGTTTCCTCACGATGTTTCCCTTCACCGATGCCAGTGATGTCCAAGATAAACTTTAGAAAGTACATATGAATTGAAAAATTCACATTGTTACTTGCCCGTATTTGAACCCACAACCTCATGCATGAGAGGCAGGCGCCTTAACCACTGGGCCATCACGACACAATTAAAAAGAGTACAAGTAACAAATGTGTTTTTTGTATGTAGTGTACGGTTTATTGTATAGTGATACGGAACTCTTCATATGTGACTACGACTTGCACTTAACCGATTTATTTTCAAGGTTATTTTGTGCTATATTGATTTGTGTATTTTCTTAGCCTATATTCCTATAGCAACAAAATTCGTCCTAATAGAATTTAATGTATACATTGCAAAATAAACTTTATGCACATTATTTAAAGTCCAAAAGCAAAAACATATCGCTCGTTTCTTGAATTCTTGGTGTAAGTACATGGTCTGTGTCAAAGTCAACGTCAAAACATTTATTTCAAATTATTAGACCATTCACACGCACTTTTAAATTGTCAAGGAGTCGGTCTGTTAGTCAGAAAGTTGAAGCTAGTTGCTCGTTCCAAAACGTAGGTAGGTCTCTATGGAGAAGAACGAGCAAGAAACTCCACGGCACTCTTTTCAATTAAGTTTTTACAAAATCCTAGTTATATTATTCTTGTTGCTCGATTGTTGCTGTTGCTTGTTGTCAATAAAAATATTTTCTTTCTTTATTTTCTTTACCGACCGTTGTGAATTAAAAGAGGATGTAGTGACAAAGATAGAAAAGGGTACCTATCCTTAGATGGTTCGGTTATGTTGAGAGGATGAGTGAAAGACGATTAACAAAAGGGATTTATATGGCAGAGGTGTGTGGCAACGCCGGGAGGGGTCGTCCTAGGAAGACCTACACTGACCTTATTGGTGAGGTTCTTCAGAAAGGTCAGGTGCGCAGTACTCGTAACCGGCGTGTGTGTATGAACCTGGATGAGGCGAAATAAGTATGTAAGGATCGTAGCATGTGGCGTTATGTGCCTACCCCCATATGAAAAAGGCGTGAGTTTATGTATGTTATTTTATTTCATACAGATTTCGGAGAATTAGGTATCTTTTGAAATCTCAATCTAGTTTAATCGCAGTCGCTAAAAACATCACAAAGTTCAATCAATTAGCTATGTAGTCGTACATCAAACGGTCTGCGCAAGCGTCGTGTTACAGTGTACTGAAAAACGAGTAAACTGACAGATCTCGCAATATTGTCCGACCACGCCCGCTTCCGATGGACAACACTAGTCGTGCCATAGACTGAGGAACGCTGTAGACTTAATTGTCATTTTTAGTAAAGTTAAATTGATAATTGGACTGCCTCGTTGGTCTAATGAACGCAAAGCGCAACCGCTAAGCATGAGGTCTTGGGGTCGATTCCCAGCTCGGGCAAAGTGTTATTGAGTATTTCCTTTAGGAATTTCTCAGTAGCAGGCTCGGAGTTTGGATTTGTGCCCGGTTGATGGCAATTGGCTCGCTCCTTTTACCATGGGATTTAAACGTAAACGTGGCTGTACTAATGAGTACACCTCTGTCTAACCCTTCGAGGATTACAGGCGTTATGTTAATGATAAAAGGTAGTGTCTTGTATCCTTGCTTTAAAAAATTACCCATTTCTCAATAACAAATCACAGGGGTGATGTTATGTTATGTTATTAATTAGTATTTTTTTTTTAGTAATGCCGTAGACATTTCAGTATTCTTTTCTATTCCATTCTTTACTCTATGTCTAAACGCTGATGCCTCGAAATGGGTGCTTCCGGTGGCGAGCAAAGATGGCAGACGCTACTACCGGCGTACGTCAAACTTCGCCAAAAGATCGTTTGATGTGCCATCGCTGTTTTTCTTCCATTATTTATTATATTATCGATGGTTTATATTGAGAATTCAAGCTATCTTTAGAAGAAATCTAAATATCTGGCTTTGTCCTGCGGTTTCACGTGTTTACGTCTTTAGTTACTGCTATGCTCCCGTACGTCAATCCTCGTCATAAATCTGGATATGAAATACAAAAATGTTTTTTCCTCATCCGACTGGTATTTCCTGAGATTAACGCGTTCAAACAAACAAGCAAACAAAAACACTCTTCAGCTTTATAGTATTAGTCTATACTATAATATTATAAAGAGAAAAGATTTGATTGTTTGTTTGTTTGCATTAAATAGGCACCGAAACTACTGAACCGATTTGAAAAAATCTTTTTTTTTAATAAAACAATAAGGGTTACGTAATAAATATTACGCGAACAAAGTCGCGGGGAGAATGCTTGTATAGACTAAAATTGAGAAACTGCGATATTTTTGGATGATAAATCTAAGTAATTTTGTGATTCATCAATAGATTTAAAGCTAGATACATAGTTTTTCTTCTTTTTTGTGCGCGTTTTAAATCCTCTTTTACTTCCTCCGTAGTAGAGATTATGGAAGGGCTCACTTTTTCTTGCATTCTGTGTGTTTTTCATCCAGCCATAAGCGTGAAAGAGTTACAAACATCCAACCATTCATCCAGCCTCATAAACTTTCGCGTTAAGAATAAAATACTACGAGTAAGAAGTACAATACCAAACACACATACAAGTCAAACTGAGAAGTCTTTATTTACGAGTTGAGTAAAAAGTCACACAATTTGTAGGTACAATGCTTTATAAATCCGATAAAGAATATAAACATTAAGGCTCTGCGCAAACGTAGACACTTTTTGTTACCGACACGGCACACCATCACTGGAAACGTAGTTGCCGTGCCCGGTGGCGACGATCGGACACAGTCGCCAGTTGCTACTCCTGGTTACGTGTAACCGTAGTTGGTGTGTTCGGCCCGGCTACTATACTTACTTCTGATTATAGGGTAAACTACAATATTTTAAAGGCATCAAACTTAAAGCAATAACATTCATTTCAAACTATTTCTGGATATTATTTTAGTATATCAAGTTGATAGTACGTTCACTTTTTATACGAATGCCCCAAAAAAAGGAGTGTTATGTGTTCAGGGTTAATGGATGTATGTATGTGGGTTTCTTTATTGCACCATAACTTTTAAACGCCTGAACCGATTTAGATGTATGGGGTATCGTTACAATCCTTGCATCGTTTCGAGTAACATAAGCTAGTAAACTAGTGTGGTTACTTTAAAACGTAATTTAATAACAGCCTCATTTTTTTTTTTAAGGTATCTGGTCGTGTCTATGTTTATCGTCTAGGATTTGACAAGTAGATTTAAAAAATATATAACACTGTAAATAAAAAACGTCGTAAAAAAACTGACGAATAAACAAAGTACAAATATGTGCCATTTTTGCAGTCGTGTTTTTTTTTAATTATAGTAGCTTGTTACCTACCTAAAATTTTTTCATCTTATCGCTACCTACTATATTTTTATGGGAAATCATTTTAGCACTACTAGTTTTGCCAGACAAAGAGTTAGCAACACTATTTGTATCCGACACAAGACACAAAAGTGTCCGCGTTTGCGCAGCGCCTAACTACTAATTATATTCAATACAAGTATTTTATTTCAGATATGGTTAGCAAAAGCGAATGTCCATTATAGTAATGAAAAGATACTTTATAAACTTCATAGAGATGTTAAGAAAATACCAAATATGGTACTTTTTAGGGTACCGTGTCTCAGTCGGGAAAAACCAAACCCTTGTAGGATCGCTTTGTTGTCCGTCTGTCAAGACGCTTTTCTCAGGAACACTTGAAAGTATCAAGCTGAAATTAGTAGTAGAAAAAATTAAACTTCAAGTCAACGCAATCTAAAGATAAGGTCGTTTATGGTGCAAAATTTGACGCTCGCTAGGGAATCTAAACCTATAGGTGACTTCTAGTTGATATAGAATCATGATTTTTGGCAAGAAGCAATGCTATGTAGCACAAGTGAATAAATAAATCTAAAAACCGTAAACTTGTAGCCACATCACAATATTTTTTTTTGCGATTATGTCAGTAGGTATGTGCTTGGTTTTTTTTTTTGTATGTAGTATTAAATATTGTATGGTATAGTTTGACCAGAACCGCTGTGCCGCGGCGAAGTGGGGGACGAGAAAAAAAGGGTATCAGTACGTATAGGGTTGGCGGCAGACTGACGGAACGGAGCGGCCGATACTCCCCACCGTCTCGCCGCGCGTATACCTCAGGCGCGGTACAGCGGTTTCGGTCAAACTATAGTGCGGAACCCGTCGTGTGCAAGTCCGACGCGCACTTGGCCGTTTTTTACTGAGACTCTTTCACACTATTCATCATTTATTTTAAGACGTAGATTATTTTCTGTTGATTGTTGAATATTATCTATATATGGAGTATAAAAAGACACATTACATACCTGATATCTATGCTTACTGCCGATCAAACTAAACAACACTGAGCATTAATCATTACGGAGAAACGACTTTCATTTTCTTCGTCTGAGAAGTTTATCTTAAACAACACTGGCATCGGTGAAGGAAAACATCGTGAGGAAATCTGGACTTACTGTTCCACTCAAACCATGTCAGAGGCCCTTGAGGCGGTTTAGAAACTCTGACACTAGGGTGTGTGGGGTCGTAAGACCTTACTGCCCACACGATGAAGAAAGGTGTCAAATTCCATTTACTTATTTAAACTTTATGCACCAAATCTACAAAGGCGGAATTAATGGTTTTTTTTGGGGTGGTAAAAATCATCAAATGAGTCCTTCCGCCCTGGGTGGGGCGGAAGGGACTGTCAGCCTTTTACTGACTAAAAAACCACCCTGTTCCTTCTGTTGCCCTTTACATTCCGGGGCCACGGTATCCTGTTAAGACGTCCCGCGACCCCGGCAGGCGTTTGGCTCTGTTGGGGCCACGTCCCTGTGCTGACAGGCCTATGAAGCGCGCGTGTAACAAAACGCGCGGAATAATTTCCTTAGGCATTCTCTAACAGTCAACTAAAGGTGGTGAAGAGATAACATGGCAGGTGCAAAAATTTGCACAAGAGTAAACAATCAAATATAAAGCAACAAAACAATTATTATATAAAATAGAATTATTTGTTTTGCCGTGCTAATCTCAAGAACTGCTAGTCCGATTTGAAGTAACCCTTTTGCGATAAATAGCCTGTTTATCGAGAAAGGTTATAGGCTATATAACATCACGCTACGAGCCATAGGGACGGAGCAGTAAGCAAAGACGTAAGTTAACGCAAAGGCGCGGGGTATGGCTAGTTTTTTATAAAATAATCAATGGAACTATACGCCTAAATTATATATTTTTATATTATAACTTTTGAAAATAATGAAAGCTCTACTGCTGAGCATGAGGTCTTAGGTCCAATTCTCAGGTCGGGCAAAGTGTTAGTGGGTTTATTCATCAGGAATTGCTCAGTAGCAGCCTCGGAATCTGGATTTGTGCCCGGTTGATGGCAATAGGCTCGCTATTACATGGGACTTAAATATAACTGGCGAAATGTGGGTGTACTAACGGGTATCTCTGCCTCGCCCTTCGGGGATTACCGGCGTGATGTTATGAAAATTAAAGTTTTTACATTGACTTAAAAAATAATTAGTTTTCTAATTAAAATCACATAGTGATAATGACCCCGAGACCCCTATTTTTCTAAAAAACTTTCCCAAGACGCAAACGTTCAGAAAGTTTCATATATCATCAAGTACGGTCAGACAAAAAGAACTGTTCAATAGATATAAAGAAATTCCTACGGCGTTACTAAAACTGAGGGTAGGCACAAAAGGTTAACTGCAGCGGAAATTACGTCATCCACACCTTGTTTTGTTGGCTGTACCTTTTGAGTGGGTGGTTTTATGCAAGATGTAGTAATTCGGTTATTTTTATTTCATTTAAATATAACGAGTGTACAAATAAACTTAACGAAGAAACATAACATCACGTTTGTAATCCACGAAGGGTTATGCAGAGGTGTACTCTATTGTGCACCCACATTTCGCCAGTATGTTTAAATGCCATGCCATGTTTGTGCATTTTTTTCAAAAAGTAAGAATAAATAAAATCAGCTGTTCAGTATCTACATTTATGTTCGTCTAACTCGTCAAAGTGTACTGAAAAGCTGTTTTTATAAAACGTTTTTTTTTTTAAAAAAAAAAGGTTCCAATCGTTTCGAGTTTGATGATCGAGTTTATGGCTTTCGGTTCCAGAACGACCTAAAAGTAACCGTGTATATTGTTCTGTCATACCGGTATGACACCCGGGCCTTGAGCGGTTAAGGCAGAATATAAGGATCGTATTATACAATTTAACAACTTATTCTTAAGTACCTATATACTTTTATTGTTAATTATTCCCAATTTTATTGTTATTTTTTATTTAACATAACATAACATAACATCACGCCTGTAATCCCAGAAGGGTTAGGCAGAGGTGTACCCATTAGTACACCCACATTTCGCCAGTTATGTTTTTAGTCCCATGTAATAGGGGGCGACGCTATTGCCATCAACCGGGCACAAATCCAGACTCCGAGGCTGCTACTGAGAAATTCCTGATGGAAAAACCCAATAACACTTTGCCCGACCTGGGAATCGAACCTGGGAAAGACCTCATGCACAGCAGTCGCACTTGCGACCACTAGACCAACGAGGCAGTTTTTATTATTTTTTGTTTTTTTCATTTTGCTGTGCCTTATAGGGTCCATAATTGTGCTTAGCTCTAAGCCATAATTTTAAGAACTCATTAACATTGTGGAATGCAAATAAATAATATGAATAATATGAATACCTGCCTACATTCTAGGCAAATAAAGATTAATTTTATTTTATGCTTAAATAAATGAATACATATTGCATAACACCATCCTTTAGAGGTGTAAGTGATCAAAACACGCAATCAGTCGTCTCTTTCACTAGCATAACACCGGCCATCTTTTAACACTTCTCCTTTGTGTACACCGGCCTTTTGTGAGGTACCCCATTATCGAATAAGTGTATTCATTCATTTGGAGATTAATTTTTGAATTGCTTGAATGTAGATGTACCTTTAAATTTTTTTTTTTGTTGTTGAGATGTGAGGTGTCGTGATGGCTTAGTGGTTAAGGTGTCGGTCTGTCGTAGTAAGATTGTGGGTTCAAAACTGGAGAAGTATTTAAGTGACTTTTTATTTTTATTTGTGATTAGTTTCTGCCCGCGATTTCGTCTGCGACAATATTGATTTCTGTGAAGTGTCGTGATGGTTTAGTGGTTAAAGTATTAGTCTGTCGTGGTAAAATTGTGGGTTCAGAACTGGAGAAGTATTAAAGTGACTTTTTATTTATAATGTAACTAGCTTCTGTTCGCGACTTCGTTTGCGTCAAAATTGATTTCCCCATACAAACTTCCGGTATCCGTTTCGTCCCCTTGGGGGTTGAATTTTGGGAAATCCTTTTTTTAGCGGACTTCTACTAACTATGAACTACCTCCCTGCCCAATTTCATCTTTATACGTCAAGCATTTTCGTTATTTTGTGATGACTGAGTGAGTGAGTCGTTTTTATATATTTAGATAAGATAACATCACGCTACAGCACACGGAAGTGGAGCAGAAACCAAGGACGAATGACTGACAGACTGATGCAGGTGCCTTAACAATCACGGACCCCTAAATACGCGTCATTTGATTTAAAACTCTCGACGTTGAACCGTAGTTTGAAAATCCAACAGCGCACTTTTATTTAGGCATCTCCTTTAGGTGTTGCCTAGTGTTAACAAAAACTAACATGACAATTCCAAGTATCTCATACTTGCATAGCAACAAAGCACTCATACAATATTAAAACACGAACGCGATCAAAACAAAACCATATTAGATTTATGAGATGGTACATACAAACATACATACAGAAATACAAGTTGTCTGTACGTCTATACTACACATTACTCGGGAACTAGTCGCCGATATTTCATTATACATCATTTGGGGACGGAGTGTGATGTACAGGATGTTGTTATTTTTGCATTTTGTTAAACCGTAGAAAATTAAGTTAAACATAACATAACATAACATCACGCCTGTAATCCCCGAAGGGTTAGGCAGAGGTGTACCCATTAGTACACCCACATTTCGCCAGTTATGTTTTTAGTCCCATGTAATAGGGGGCGAGCCTATTGCCATCAACCGGGCACAAATCCAGACTCCGAGGCTGTTACTGAGAAATTCCTGATGGAAAAACCCAATAACACTTTGCCCGACCTGGGAATCGAACCCAAGACCTCATGCACAATAGTCGCGCTTGCAACCACTAGACCAACGAGGCAGTTAAAGTTACATAATATTACTTTAACTAATTACATAAATATAGCAAAGACAGACAAGGGTATGCTTAGATGGTTCGGTCATGTTGAGAGGATGAGTGAAAGACGATTAACAAACATTTATTTTTGTGTATATAGTGTATGTTATAATTATATATAAATAATAATAAATAAATATCTTGGGACAACTCACACACGGCTATCTGATCCCAAGCTAAGCAGAGCTTGTGTTATGGTAACCAGACAACTGATATACATACTTATATAATTTATAAATACATACATATTATAGATAAATCACATCCAGACACAGAACTAACAATCATGCTCATCACACAAAGTTTGTCCTGGGTGGGAATCGAACCCACGACCTCCGGCTCAGCAGTCAGGGCCGCTAACCACTACACCAACAGGACCGTCAAATGTAAATATACATAATTACACATCCAATTAAACTCATCTAATAATAATTTATAATTAGGTATTGCTTGAATGACTACCCGCCTCTTCCTCTCTCCAAATTTTTGCTGTGAATGTAAAAAAAAAAACGACTATTGAGTATTTCAAGCCCCCTGTACGTCAGGTTGCTATAGAAAACCATTAATAACCATTCGGTGCGATCCATCAAGAGTATCTCGGTTCACGCGGCTGACCCGGCGACAACCGCGCGCTACAACACAAGTGACGTCATTCCACGTATTGTTTTAGTCAGTTCTCATAACAGATCTAGACTTTAAATCATTCTTAGGAATTCTAAAAGGTCTGAGACTTCATCTGCGTCGATGTCAAAGGCCACCCTAAGTTAGCCTGTCGCAAAATATGATGTTATCCCAACTACTGCCTCGTTGGTCTAGTGGTCGCAAGCGCGACTGCTGTGCATGAGGTCTTGGGTTCGATTCCCAGGTCGGGCAAAGTGTTATTGGGTTTTTCCATCAGGAATTTCTCAGTAGCAGCCTCGGAGTCTGGATTTGTGCCCGGTTGATGGCAATAGGCTCGCCCCCTTTTACATGGGACTAAAAACATAACAGGCGAAATGTGGGTGTACTAATAGGTATATCTCTGCCTAACCCTTCGGGGATAACAGGCGTGATGTTATGTTATCCCAACTAGCTAAATAAGTAATATACAAGGAACTTGAAAATTTACCCGAAACCTGAAAAGGAGTCATTGTACTCATCATTATGAACAACTTTTACTATGGGAGCAAACTTGAAATCATTAAAAAAAATCAGTTGTTCTATACATTACGATCGTGTTGCGTAGCATTTTTGTAGGAAACAGCTGATTTTTTTTTCATGATTTCAAAGTTGGTGTAAAGACTGACACAGTTTTTTTTGTTCTGTTTGTTTGTTCCGACTAATCTCCGAAATACTTACTCATACAATGAAGTTAAAGATTTCTTTGTTTTGTTTTTAAACGCGCTCTCATTTTGAAACTATCAGTCGCAATGGTAAAAATCTTATAGTATATAATAGTCAGATTCGAAACGACACGTGGCGCCATCTATGATCATAAGAACGTTATTGTGATTTCCCTTTTCAAAAGTACAATAATCACAATAACGTTCTTATGATCATAGATGGCGCCACGTGGCGTTTCGAATTGAAATGACAAGAAATGGGTAATTTTTTCCGCTGCTTCGTCTGTGTCCGCGATAACCGAAATTTACGCGGACGAAGTCGCGGGCAAAAGCTAGTATATAATAAAAATCGAAATTATCTCACGCCTCCTAAAATCCAATTAACATAATCATTCTAAAATTGAAACAAACAAAATCCCGTTAACAGCTTGTTAACGAGATAATTAAACATTAAAACCGTAAAACAATTATTTTTATTAATCGTTCTTGATGAACTGAACCGAGTGTTCGATTCGTAATTGTAGCAGGTTCGATATCCGGATCGGGACAATTAGTAATCGTTCACGCTTGTTTTTTTGGATTTTGATTTGGTCATAGATAATAACGGTTTTTTTTTATAGATTTTGTGCCGTGTTTTCCAACGTGCAGTCTTTCAGGATGTTGCCAAAAATGACGTAAATTAATCAATTATAATTCACTATGGGCCTATGCCTATGACTGCCTCATTGGTCTAGTGGTCGCAAGCCCGACTGCTGTGCATGAGGTCTTGAGTTCGATTCCCAGGTCGGACAAAGTGTTATTGGGTTTTTCCATCAGGAATTTCTCAGTAGCAGCCTCGGAGTCTGGATTTGTGCCCGGTTGATGGCAATAGGCTCGCCCCCTATTACATGGGACTAAAAACATAACTAGCGAAATGTGGGTGTACTAATGTGTACACCTCTGCCTAACCCTTCGGGGATTACAGGCGTGATGTGATGTTTATGTAATTTACTATGGGCTGGCATAACGAATCATCATCTCCCTGCCCATTGTCCCTAAGAATTACCTAACACTCATTTTGCTGGATTTAATTGTTAAGTGTACGAAATGATAGTGTTAACAGCCATTTAACGAGTGATTAAAGATTTAGAGCCGTTTATTAAAGTTTAGTATCATTGTATTTGCGTGACTTTATTACGCTTAGCCCTTTGTACAGGCGAGAATAAAAGTGTTATTTAATTACTTTTTTATCTTTTATTGATTGCAGGTACGTAAATTATTTTATATTTATATTATTTTAAAAGACACGCCTTATGTACCTTAACATTTATTAAAATTGAACTAAGTACTGGAAAATACCTGTAACTGTAAAATTACTTCTCTGTATGAGAAGAGGTCTTTACCCTGTCTTTTTTTTTTGTTTTTTTTTAGGTGGTAAAATCCATCAAATGACTCCTTCCGCCTTAAGTGGGGCGAAAGGGACTGTCAGACTTTTATTAACTAAAAAACCACTCTGTTCCTTCTGTTGCCCTTTACGTTCCGGGGCCACGGTATCCTGTTAAGACGTCCCGCAACACCGGCAGGCGTTGGCGCAGGATTTGCTCGCGAAGTGCGCAGTACTCGTAACCGGCGCGGCGTGCTGGTATGACGAGATGTATGAACGTGGACGAGAAGAAAGGAGTATCTAAGAATCGTAGCAGGTGGCGTTCTGTAGTTTCTGCATACCCTCAATGGAGAAAGGCGTTAAGTTTTTGGTTAAGTTGATTAGTAGAGAATATTATCATATATATAAAATTCTCGTGTAACAGTGTTTGTTATCAAACTCCTTCGAAACGGCTCGACCGATTTTTATGTAATATTGTGTACATATCGGGTAGGTCTGAGAATCAGCCAACATCTATTTTTCATACCCCTAAATGATAAGGGTGTTCCACCCCTAAATTGTAATTTTTAATTATTTTACAATTTTTTTTTATATTTATTTAATAACATAACATCACGCCTGTAATCCCCGAAGGGTTAGGCAGAGGTGTACCCATCAGTACATCCACATTTCGCCAGTTATGTTTTTAGTCCCATATATTAGGGGGCGAGCCTAATGCCATCAACCGGGCACAAATCCAGACTCCGAGGCTGCTACTGAGAAATTCCTGATGGAAAAACGCAATAACACTTTGCCCGACCTGGGAATCGAACCCAAGACCTCATGCACAGCAGTCACGTTTGCGACCACTAGACCAATGAGGCAGTCACATACATCGACCGTCGATCGTCGTACATTTTTTTTTATATTTATTTAATTAGGACTCTTTTTTGTGTTTGTTATTGTAAGGTGAAATTAAGAAAGAAACTTAAAAAAGAAATGTCTGTATGAAGTTAGCTGGATCAGCTGGTTAATTTATATATTTGTATTAAATAACAGTTCATTTACTTCCATTTCAAGTCACTTTTGTGTTCACACACCCCTCCAATCAAGCGTCGTCCTTATAAAAACGCTCGATAGGTACCATTTATCTGTGAAATCGGCCGATATATCAACAATTAGTTGCCCATTGTGGTAACTATTGTGTTCACGAATCGATCGGTCATGCCAATCATTATGACCACTCGTTAGTTGATGAAGGAATGAGAAAAAGTGTGAAGTTTTGTATGAATGAATTTGATACAAAACATCACGCCTGTAATCCCCGAAGGGTTAGGCAGAGTACCCATTAGTACACCCACATTCCGCCAGTTATGCTTAAGTCTCATGTAAAGCGTGTCTATTTCAAACGGACACAAATCCAGACTCCGAGGCTACTGAGAAATTCCTGATGGAAAAACCCAATCACACTTTGCCCGACCTGGAAATCGAACCCAAGACCTCATGCTCAGCAGTCGCGCTTTGCGACCACTACACCAACGAGACAGTCAGGGAGTGGTATGAATGAATCGGAGTTATAATATAACTAGCTTTTGACCGCGACTTCGTCCGCCTAGCGGAATAACAAATAGCCTATATCCTTTATTGTTTTGTTTGTTGGATTTAAACTAACTCCTTACAAAATTTTATTAGAATCGGTTAAATAGTTTAGTCGTAAAGCGTTACTTGATAAAAATAAAATATTAAATAATGTAGTTATGACTCGCCATCAAAGAATTTTAGTGAAGAAAAATAAGTTTGGACACTTTATTTTCTTCACATTTTTTTACCTTGAGCAAGTGTGGTGATCATCGCTCGTGTCTCCCTCAGGGGGGAGAAGAGGCCTTTGTCCCGCGGTGGGACAATAATAGGCTGGTATTATTATTATTTATAATGCTTAAATAATGAAGAGATCATTATGCTCTATTTTCAGCCTAAACTCAAGCTTAATAAGGACGTTTTATTTAGAGGCGGGTATGAGACCCGTCTGTCAGTTGACATGAACGTTTGACGGCTTCTGACTTTTATACTATACGATTTTAGCTAAACAATAGGTACCTACCTTACAAAATAACTCACTTTTGTGATGACCTAAGGCGTTGAGACTTGATTTTTTTCAATTATACTATTTCATCATCTACCTAGCCTTTTCCTAACTATGTTGGGGTCGGCTTCCAGTCTTACCGGATGCAGCTGAGTACCAGTATTTTACATGGAGCGACTGCCTGTCTGACATCCACAACCCAGTAACTGGGTAACACGATACCCCTAGGTAAGACTGCTTGTCAGACTTTCAAGCTTCTGACGACTCGTAACGACTGTCAAAGATTCACGAATGACAGCCGGGACCTACAGCTTAACGTGCTTTCTGAGACACGGAATGATGTCAGTAATGTCTAAGATATACTTTAGAAAGCCATATTCGAACTCACAACCTCAAGCATAAGAGGCGGGCACCGTAACCGCTAGGCCATCACGTCATTTTCCAATTAAACTATTTAAGACACTAATAATTTCACAAAAAAAAATAACTCTTCATTTTATAAAGTCATTATCTTGTTTTTATTAATATTTAGCTTCCATATAAATGTTTGTGCTCGCATTACTCGGCAAGTAATAGATGGATTGACTTGAAAGCAGAAGAATGTTTTTAGTTTTTTTTTTTACTATTTAGGCAACAGCGAATCCTGGTCAAAAGGGCAATTCTACAAACTTTTAGGAACGGTCGTAATCTTATGTGAGTCTCAAGCAAAACGTCTCTGATTTACCTAGATTTTTTTACATTTATTTTTATTAGACTTTGAACGTTTTTAACTAGTATTTACGTAATAAAATTGACCTTCTGATCCTAGTTGTCGTAAGATAACGAATTTTCGGCCTCTACAAAGTCAATGTCAAATCTTTTATTTAAAGAAGGGCTAATTTTTCAATCGTCAGTTAATTCTTAAGAGGGAAAAATATGGCCGTTTGACAGCTTTTTTATAGGAAATATATCAAACTGTCATTATTTATTTTTTGGATAAAAGTTATTTGACCTTTGAAATATCAGCCCTTAGACAATTAAAAGGCATTTTTTAAATTTATGATAGCTCCACACAAAGTGTCGTATCGTATCCGTGTCGTAACATCTAAATATACCGAACGCATCATCCGCCCTCAGTTTTGGCGTTAAAATGATTTAGCCGGAGACTGTCCTCTTATATTTATGAATGTCCTTCCCAAAATACACCACTCCACCAACCAAAACACCATGAGCTCTAATCCTCATAATATTTAAGAGAAATCAGGGCTCAAAATATAATGGTAGCCGTTATTCCCGAAACCAACGTAACTTGAACTGTGAACGTTTGATAGTTTAATTAAATGCGAGATCAAATGAAAATGGCGAAGTTATTTTTCTTATTTTCTGCGTTTAAATCGTTTACAGGGGTCATAACAGTTTCATATTATATTTTGGAGCTGTTTAGTCCATTTTAGAACCCAATTAGAGGGTGGAAATGAGAAGGTAACGATCGGTAATAGTCATTAAGAAAGTATAGTGGTTAATACCTGGTTTGGTTAATGTTATTTATCGGATTTGCGGCCATTTTGGTACATTTACGGCTATGTGGCACGTTAATGCATTAACTAACATAACATTACGCCTGTAACCCCCGAAGGGTTAGGCTGAGGTGTACCCATTAGAACACAAAAATTTCGCCAGTTATGTTTAAGTCTCATGTAATAGGAGGCGAGCTTATTGCCATCAACCGGGCACTAATCCAGACTCCGAGGCTGCTACTGATTCCCGAAGGAAAACCCCAATAACACTGCTCAACCTGGGAATCGAACCCAAGGCCTTATTCTCAGCAATCGCGCTTGACGACCACTGGTTATCTTTTCCTTCTTTTTCTTTTTGAAAGAAGAAAGATTTTTTACTTAACTTAAAGACTGACCCAACTCCCTATGATCCAAAATCCAAATCCAAAAGCTACATTTTATTACAGAACTAGTTTCTCAAAGTTGGTTTCTCCATACAAACTTTGGACCCCTGTTGCATCCTCTTAGGGGCTGAATTTTAAAAATCCTTTTTTATAAGATGTCTACGTCATACAAAGAACACACCCCCCAATTTTCATGTCTTTACGACCAGCGGTTTGGGCTGTGCGTTAATCCGTCAGTTAGTCATTCAGGACAAAGTATTTTATATGTCTAAATGATTTTAAATAATGGACTCTTACAACATCTTTGAAGATATAATCTATTCGTAGTTCAGACATTTTCTTATTACAAAAAACCCCATAACACAGACCACAGTGGTAGCTGGTACTTAAAACATTTAAAAATAAAACAAAATTAATATTACAAACTTCTAACATAATCCGAGGGAAGTTGAAACTTTGGTAATTTGATTCGGTGACATCAAAGATTCTATCTTGTCTATTCTAGGCGGCCATCTTCCCGCCATGTGTCAAAATGTGGCGCGAAAATTGTAATTAGAGCGCTATTTTTGGATTGTCTGTGGCAGTAAAAAGTTTCATCAAAGTGGTCTATGAAACAAAAATGAGGAGATATGAGGACGCTAATTACCTTACAACCGACTTAATTATTAAGTCTTTGGCTAAAAATAAGTTTTATTACCTACTGGTTGCTGTCTGCCTCAGTGCGGGGCAAAGGCGTCTTCTCATCCAAAAAAAGGTAATGTTGACGGTGACCAGGCATGCTCATTGCGTATGGCCTGAGTACTGACAGTTTAAGTTTTTGTCTACCTAATTTAACAGTACATGCCCTTCCCCATGGGGGTAGGCAGAAACTACAGAACGCCACCTGCTATCCTTACATAGGTATTCCTTTCGCATCGTCCACGTTCATTATAAGCTCGTCGGTTACGAGTAGGTACTGCACCCGCTCTTTCATAAGAACTTCACCAATAATGTCAGAGTAGGTCTTTCTAGGGCGTTCCCTACCTGCGTTGAGAGTGGCTCACATCTGATCTGCCATATTCCTTTGGTTATTCGCCTTCCATTCATCCCTTAAAAATCTGTATAAATATGAAATATCTGTTGAAATTGAAAGCTTAACATTCATTCCGGTCATGAAATCTGCAACTTTGGGCACAAAAAGCGTATCCTTTAGACTCCTGTGTTGTGATTCGTCTTCAATCTGTGCCACGGTGTAGCCCGATAAACTAGTGGACTGTAGTCACTAGCGACATCTAGTAGCTGTTTACAGCGACCGAAATAAAGCGCCATCTGCTGCTTAAATGAAACTTTTTTCTGTGATTTATTTCTAAAATCAAAGATGGCGCTGGCTGTTTCAAAAATTAAATTTAGGATCTCAAAGTATTATAATTATATTATTATTTGTTAAGAAAAAATACCTACTACGTGTTCTTCATTTTTTTTTATCCTTACATTTTAGTAGCACATTTTGACGGGATATTAAAAGTTGCAACGAAACGTACTTTTTCTTTCATGGAACGGAACGTAATCATCGACGTAGAGTTGGCGCATCGTAAATCGACTAACATCTCAGTTGCATTATAGTCAATAATAGATAAACTGTAACACAGTTTATCTATTATTGACTATAATTTATATTAATTTTAGCATTACACAAATTGCGGCCAATAATAACTGGATTATATTGTCGTAATCATTATGTACATTATTACCATTTCGCCAAAATAATAAAACAAATGTTACCACTCAAAAGACATAGAGCTTTAACTATGGTGCTAGTAATATTTCCAAATTATACTCTACAATTTTTACACAAGAGGTTTATTACGTGTCAAAGAAAACCTGCCAGTAGAATCATTAAAAAAACTGATGGGGTGTGTAGGTAAAATTATTCATAGATAAAACATAAACATAACATAACATCACGCCTGTAATCCCCGAAGGGTTAGGCAGAGGTGTACCCATTAGTACACCCACATTTCGCCAGTTATGTTTTTTAGTCCCATGTAATAAGGGGCGAGCCTATTGCCATCACCCGGGCACCTTTGCCCGACCTGGGAATCGAACCCAAGACCTCATGCACAGCAGTCGCGCTTGCGACCACTAGACCAACGAGTTATTACTCGTGGTATTATTCATAGTTTTATTGAAATACAAATGTTGTGTTCTTTAAAAATTTTATGTCTATCATATCAATGTCCCACTCCTGGGCAAAGGCCTCCCCCCATTCCTTCCACTTTCCTCTGTGTTGTGCCTCTTCTCGCCAGTTCCTGAGGAAGCCATCCAAGGCGTCCCGCCATCTCCTCCTCGGTCTGCCACGACCCCGTCTTACCGTGTCAGGGCTCCACTCTTGTGATATGCGGGCCCATCGCTTAGCGTCCGACGGCATCCAGCAGACATGGCCCGCCCAGTCCCATTTAAGTTTTGCAGCTTTTTGAGCTATATGTCTATCATATGTTAAAAAAACTACACACAACAATTATTTCACAAATCTGGCAGAAATTAAAAATAACTGTCACTCGATTGACTAAAACTATTTCGTTGTTTCACATCACTAAAGAAAACGTCAATAGACACAACGTTACATCAAACTTTAATGTTAATTTGTCAAACAGAAACACGTCAACGATTTTAAAGTTGCATGTTTTGTTTAGAAAATTAAAACAACGTTTATATTGTCCAGAAAATGGTTCATACAACAATGGAAGGATCACTTTTTGTAAGTTACATTTCTGAATGGCATTTCGTAGGTCGACCTATGAGTTTTTTGGCTGCTTAACCGGACTTTTTTTGTGATGCCTTATAAATTATGGCCTCCAGCCAGGGCTTAGATCTTGTATAGTAAGTGACTACACGCTAAGAGTAACCCCAGTAAGGTACGGACCCCGGGTTAAGGCACCGCTGGAAGTGGTCAGCAAGGGGACAGCCTGGATCGGATCTTGCTTATTAGTCATATACACTTGAAATAACCTTTCATGTTTTGTCTAATGGTATCTTGCTTCGCAACTATCAATATTTTGTAGTAAATTGTATGGTTAAATGTACATTTAGCTGTATCATTGGGTTTTGTATGTATTGTAATCAGATGCCAATGTTTCCGGTTGCTCAATCTGTCAGGCTTAAAATCTGTTGTTGTTGACTTTTTTGCTGACTCCAATAATTACGTCAATAGTAACTACTTGCCTATACTAAGGTACCAATCTATTAAATTAAGTGTCAATTTGTAATTTTAAAATGACAGCATTTTACTCAATGTTTATGATTGACAATTATATTATACTGTACTTAAACACATTTTTTTTTTCAAATTTTTGACAGTGTTTGTTACAGCCAATCTCCGAAACAGTTGGACTGATTTTGACAGTTTTAACTGTTTTACTGACCAGCAATAACAGTAGAATATATATCTATTTTTAATGTTTAGAATAGATTTAAAATTCATCAGCATTAAATATCCAAAATCACAACAAATACTTAGTTTGAAAAATTGAAGAAATTTTGACAATGCCTGGTTCCTTTTGCCAGAACTAACTCCAATTCATCTGCCTAGCCTTTTCTCAACTATGTTGGGGTCGGCTTCCAGTCTAACCAGATGCAGCTGAATACCAGTATTTTACATGGAGCGACTGCCTATCTGACCTCCACAACCCAGTAACTGGGAAATATGATACCCCTAGGTAAGACTGGTTGTCAGACTTTCTGGCTTCTGACGACCCGTAACGACTGTCAAAGATCCACGTATGACAGCCGGGACCAACGGCTTAACGTGCTTTCCGAGGCACGGAGGAGTCTCGGTGTGTAAAGATGGTCACCCATCCACGGACCAACCCCGGCAAGCGTAGCTTAACCTGACGGATCGACCCGTGCGGCTGTTATTACTTAGCCACGAGCTCCTCCTCCTGAAGAACTAACTCCAATTAATGTGTCCTTATTCCAGGAGCCCACCCTCTACATAGTCAAAGGCATGTGCATCTTGGACAACGACGGCAACCGGATCCTTGCCAAGTACTACGACAAGGATGTGCTGCCCACAGCCAAGGAACAGAAGGCTTTTGAGAAGAACTTGTTCAATAAGACACACAGGTATACTAGCTTAAACGTCATAATAGGTATACAACGTGGCGCTACCATGGTGACATTAATTTAACACACGAATAGGGCTAGTGTCCATAAATCATATTCAATAGGACAGGTTACAGAAATACGTAAATTGAAAAAAATTTTTTTCGAACAAACTAAATAATAAAAAAGTAACCAAAATTGGGATCACTCTGTACAAAAATTCATTCATGAAATTAGAATACTATCACCTGGTTGAATTACGTTTACTCGAAGCGGCAACGTCTCGCTTTGCGCGCTGGCAACCACGCTTGCGCCTGGTACTTGCACAGACTTGAGATCGGTCCGATTGTAATTTGACGACATAATAATAACAAAGAAACCGAGCGTAGTTAATCACATATCACCTTCTCTTATTACTGTTAGTTATTATCACCATCATCACTAATCAAATTCACTTTTATTTAATAGTCTTTAAGTGTTTTGAATTTTCAATGAGACCACCTTGTTGGCGGATACCTACAAAGGGCTAAAGGGCGCTTTACGTTCTCCCGCACTTTTGACAATAAATTGTCCCTTACAGCCATTTCCCTCATTCTGACGAAGGCTAGTTTTGGGCTGATTTTGAAAATAATGTAGCACATTTTCATTTTATTGGATTGGGTCTTAACGTGTAGGCGATTGATATGGGCGATGAGACCTAGGATCCACTGGCTGGTTTTCGCGGATGCGTTAAAGAGCTTCTACAATAGTAAGTGAAGCTGCCGTGTAGTTAGGATGAGTATTTGCCATCACGATCACAGGTTTACACAAGCACTAATAACACAAATAAAAACGTCCTTAATGCCAAAGATGTAAGTACCTATCGTAATAAGAAAGAAAACTAACGAAAACAAAGCAAAGCGTCTTTATCGCAGTACCATGATCTAACAATTATCCTAATTACACAGAAATAAATAAATAAAATAAGCAAGAGTCTTTATCGCGGAAACATTCACAAAAATAAATACGACGTTATTATGCGCACGAGTATTCACATCAATAAGTGTGTCAAGGGCATGGGTCCGACGAGCACTAGAAAATAAAAAGGATCCGCGGCTTGCGGGGGAGGGGACGACGACACCCGACGCCTGCGTCGCCTACGATACTCGCCGACAAAGGGATCTCTCTTTCCTTCAATTAGCCTACTCTTTGCATTTGTTTCATCTTTTTAGTATTGCTTATTCGTTTTAATTTCATTGATAGGATGCTAGTATCCGTGACCCCGGCAAATGACCGCTGGGCTAGAGTTCTTTAAATACAGGTTGCTCCAAGATGCTATTTTCTAAAATTTGAAATAACTCAATAATTAATAACGTTTTATGGTTTTTTCTTTTTTATATAAAACAAAAATGCGTAACCCTATACGTGTGTTAAATTAATGTCACCATGGTAGCGCCACGTTGTATGCTAAAAGGGACATTACGGGACAAGGGACTCAAACATTTACTATGGATTCAGTACGTAATTGGGTAGTAGGCAATATTAACCAACAATTCCCCCCCGCTATTCGCTCGATAGGCTCGCCCCCTATTACATGGGACTTAAACATAACTGGCGAAATGTGGGTGTACTAATGGGTACATACAAGCTCTGCCTAACCCTTCGGGGATTACAAGCGTGATGTTATGTATGTATACAACCAACAATTCCAAGACGTAACTTCGCTAAAGGAAACCTTTATTTCAGCTCTGAAAAACCAATCAATTTAAAATTAACTGTAAAAGGTTTTTGTTGCTTTGAAAACAATATAGTTATTGTCAATTCCCAAGACACAAGCATAGCTTAGTTTGGGCTCCAGTCTCTCTTCCAGTTCTGTATTAGCCCAAATTGTAAATATGTAATAATGGAGGAAATAAATAAATGATGAATTGAGTTGGGAAAAAATTAACTTTAAAGTCAATTGATTGGTAGTCAATTACATATTATTCTATATTCGGGACACATGAGGGGTGAAATTTACAATGATTATTGAAAAACAAATTGCTGTTTTATACTAAAATTACTAGGTTAAAACATGTTTATTGAACATTTAATAGTTGTCCTGTGTCCATGTATGTGAGTACAACGACATGCAGTTGGTAGCAGTTATATTGCAGTCGTACTAACTGCATTCAAACTGCAATTTGGCAGTCGGAGTGCAGTTGAAATGCACTCCGACTCCGGTTGTCGTCTGTCTAAATGACTAGAGCCTTATTTAACAAATACATTATTTTATTAACTGCTAAATTTGATTTTAGATCAACATAAAGTAAAACAGCATAGCAATTTGCAAAAAGCCACAGAAAGTTTTTGATCTACAATCTACATTGAAGTGTACACATAACATAATACTGTTTTCAGAGCAAACGCCGAGATTATAATGCTGGAAGGTCTGACTTGTGTATACAAAAGCAATGTGGACCTTTTCTTCTACGTCATGGGCAGCTCACATGAAAATGAGGTAATATCTATATAATTGAAAAGCAACCGTTACTGAGTGACTGATCTATCAACACACAGCTCAAACCACTGAATGGAGATAGTTAGTTTGACTTAAGTATGTGTTAAGAAACGATTTTCTAAACTTCACCCCCTTGGAGGATGAAAGGGGGGGTCCAAAGTTTGTAATAAAAATAAATAAATAAATATCTTGGGACAACTCACACACGGCTATCTGATCCCAAGCTAAGCAGAGCTTGTGTTATGGTAACCAGACAACTGATATACATACTTATATAATTTATAAATACATACATATTATAGATAAATCACACCCAGACACAGAACTAACAATCATGCTCATCACACAAAGTTTGTCCTGGGTGGGAATCGAACCCACGACCTCCGGCTTAGCAGTCAGGGCTGCTAACCACTAGACCAACAGGCCCGTCAGGCAGTTTGTATGTAGAAACATGATTAGACCGCCAATAATCGACAGTTTATAATATAGTCAATAATCGACACAGCAGACGAACTCACGGGCAGAAACTTGTACAATATAATTATAGCATGAGCTGTCAACACTTATGATATAGTATTACATTTAGGCTCATAGTCAAATAATTTATTTTATTGCAAACATTAAGAGGCACTTTTGAACGTCACATAATGTACAAGAAAAAAGAATTTAATCTGGAAATGGGAAATGTATTGTTAGCAAATTGACACTATACACAAATCTCAAGAGTTTAATTAGTTTGAACTCGCTAATCTCCAGAACTGCTGGTCCGATTCTGAAAGTTCTTTCAATAAAAGGAAGCTACATTATCCCTAGGTTCTAAAGGCTAATTTTGTTTAAAACAATTGGGATCCCTAAGAAAATAAATTCAAAATAAAATTATAAACCTAAATGTCCTTATTCCAGTTAATCCTGCAATCAGTCCTCAACGCCCTCTACGAGTCGGTCAGCATACTCCTACGGAGGAATGTTGAGAGGCGAGTGCTGCTGGATAACTTGGATGCTGTCATGTTGGCTTTTGACGAGATCTGTGATGGAGGGTAAGATTGCTTACTTATTTACCCTATACCATCTACTCCGTGTGGTGTAAAAAGGCACATTACATGGCTGTCAACTTCACATAGTGCCTGTTACGGCCCCGGCATTATCACCGGAGGCCCACGGGACTTTCTACTGCCGTGGGCTCCGGTGTGCGGGACTTCACGGTGCCATGCCAACCGGAGTTCCTGCGCCGCGTCGCGAGAGCGCCCCACCACACAACACAGTCGTTGCCCGTGCGCCGAAGCGATATCACGCTCGTCGCACGCGCCAGCAGCGACTTCACCAGAACCAGACCAGCAATCAGCCATATTTCATCATCATCAATTACTTAAGTTAATAAGTAAATAAATAACACAGCGCTAACAGTGCCCATCAAAAAAATATTGAGCAAAATTATTGCTGAGAAACGACTTTAATTTTTAGACTAAAAATGATTATAGTAGCGCGCAATACACACCCAAAACATTGGCTTACTATTCTTCATAGGCTTTTACAACTAGACGAGTGTATATAAAAAAAAATTAATCATTTCCGATAAAAGTAGTAAAGTTTATTTGATTTTTAGGCTTACCCAAAGGGTAAAACGGGTCCCTATTACTAAAACTCCGCTGTCCGTACGTCTATCTGTTTGTCAGTTCGTGTGATAGTTAAACAATTGAAATTTACATATAATGGTACGGAACCCTTCGTGCGCGAGGGCTCGCTATTGACCGGTTTTTATTAATTTTTTCCATGAAAAAGGCCTTCATCGTAAGGAAGCCGAGTGCCATAAGCTATGGTTTATCCATAAGGCACAAGGCTCAAATAAACCATTTACAGCCGGTTAAACTTAAAAAATAATATTCATGATACCCAAATGAAAAAATCCTTTTTTCTTCTTTCCAGTGTGATTCTAGACTCGGACCCAACATCGATAGTCGGCCGCGCAGCGCTACGCACTGAAGACGTTCCCCTAGGAGAGCAAACAGTAGCCCAGGTAATGGAGCAAGTTAATAAAATGTTTTGGTAGTAGTTTGTGTTTGAGTATCGCACTGGGGTTGGTATTGAGTTGATAGATACAGCAAACTTTTAAAGTGAGTCACTGAAATTACGTTCCTTCTACGAGTCTAGTTCAATTCAGCCAATTTACAATCTTCTAATTAATCACACAAGAGTATTTATAACATCCATTGATATGCATAAAGTTTTCTAAACAAATATTATATGGGAAACGGGTATTTTGAATTTAAATCGATCGAAATTACGTTATTTTTACCCCGCGCGCTCCAGTTCTCCATGCTCCGGTTCCGGTCTGTTTTCTAACTGACTCAAGAAGGTAAATTCTTATAATTAAAAATGTCTAAGATTTCAATTTCATCTCAGTGACAAACACTGTCAAAAATGTAGGTTAAATAACTGCATTTTTGACAAATTGAGACAGAATCGGAAAGCCAATTCTAATAAAATAAATACGTGCAAAATCTGGTCCCAATCTCGGCGGAAATCAATGTCAAAAATTTAGGTAATTTAGAGACATTTTTGACAGATTGAGACCAAGATCAGATTGCGATCGTTCCTAAAAATTAGCAGAATTACAGTTTTCTGTATCTATCAATTTCTCTATAGTGTTGTATCATCGTTTTACTTTGTATGCTCTCGATTATTCGATAAATTATTCGCGATCTCAATTGACGTTTGTCATGATGTTTCGTTATGAATCTCAAGTAGATTGCATTTTACCGATTTGTGCTTGGCAATTTATAGGGTATGGGCGAGACATGTACACAGGGCCTGATCAAGCTATCTAGCTGCTTTTTACACAAACACCATTATAATATATCATGAGCTTGCTATTCCGAAGATGGGATGATATTGTTTTAATTGTATAATGGTGCCGATTCCCTTGGTTACAAACTAAACTAAAATCAGACTATTTCCATCTTTTTCTTTCATATAAAACAAGAAAGAGACTAATTAAATAAGACCTGTCAAATTTAGTCAATCTGACACATACATACAGTTATAGTTGACATCTTAAAACGTGTGGATTAAAAATACGGAGAAGTTCAAGGCAAAACTAATTTGACATCTCTAACTTAGTTCTTTAATGTCACGGAATGTCACCGTCCTTTCCTTTCGCTGTATGTTAGTAAGAGATGTCAATTCTCTAAATTTAGTCTAGTTTGTGAACAAGGGAATCGGCACCAATATTCACTTAAGTTAGTCTACTACGGCTTCTGAACAAGTATACAAATATTCATGAGAGTATGTTGGACTTTGTTCAACCGCCCAGGACCCAATTTTAGCGCTCTGGGCCCACCTTAGATCGGGCCCTGAGTACATTCAATGATTCAATTAAATGTAGTGTTATTTGATTGGCATGGCAGTAAGTTGATTTGTAATAAAAAAACTGCACTTGTGATTTCAATACAGGCTAATTTTTCATTCACTGCGAAACTTTCTGTGGGCAAATGTGGATACGAACAGCTTTTACTATGGGATCAACATAAAAAATTGGCTGTTCTCTACAAAAATATACAACTTGATCACAATGTGGAACTGTCGATTTTTTAATATAAAACTAGCCTTTTCCAGCGATTTCGTCCGCGTAGAGGTCGAAAACAGCAGTTTAGGCTGTGCGTTGATCCGTCAATCAGAAAATTTGAAGTGTATTGGACTAAAGAATTACATTGTCTCATACAAAATTTGCCTCCTTTTTCACCCAGTAACCAACCCTTGTCATACCTAGTACCAGTCTTACCAAGGGGTATCGTATTACCCAGTTACTGGGTTGTGGAGGTCAGATAGGCAGTCGCTCCATGTAAAATACTGGTATTCAGCTGCATCCGGTTAAACTGGGAGCCGACCCCAACATAGTTGGGAAAAGGCTAGGCAGATGATGAACCAACCCTTGTCATTCAAGACAAAGCATTTTATATGTATAGATAATTAAAAATAAATGTTTGTGTTTGTCCCATAATACATTCCTAAACCATTGATCCGATTGTGATAAAATTTTACTGGGTTATTGGACGACCGTGTAGGTTACTTGCTGGTCTAAAAAAATCTTGGTACCAAAGTAGGGGTTGCTACACATAAAATATTCTAGCCAAGCACAGTCGAATAAAAAAAAATTGTTTATGTTCTTTTTGGCTGGTGGTGATAGTTCTTGTTGATGTGACTAATTTTAAAAAACAAAGTAAGTACCAAAATGTTTTATTTTTAATCTATTTACAATGATTATTAAAATGCACTTTTTAGTATATTTTTTTCTATTCAGTTTGCAACACCGTCGCTTGAGATTGCGTGTATTTATCTAATTTTTAACTATTCTTTTTTTTTTGTTTATTTTACAAAAATATACTTATGTTGGTTATTATGTATTTAAATCACTAGAATTAGTCTATTGATGCCTGTTTTAAGTATTAAATTTTTATTTTTTGAGGTTAAACAAAGACATCTTACTATAATTATGATAAAATGGTTTATTTTAATTACTGTCCGAATTAATATCAGTATTTAAGCCGCACCATAATATTCCATATTTTTTCTGGTCAGAAAATTTTATGAGTTATTATAATTGTTTTTTATGTTTTTTGTTGAATAAACATTTTGGAAAAAACTATTATTATTTTATTGTTATTTATTATTGCACTTGGTGTTTGATTGTTTTTTTGTTTAATATTTTTCACTTAATTGGGTATAAGACACTAGCAATCGATTGACGTACTTTTTATGAACTGTCAAAACGCGATTCCTACATACATTTTGTAATACGTGACGTCACTTTTTTTACAAACTCAATTGACTAACTATTAAGTAATTTTAAAGCGACAAAAAATTTAATTTTACAGTTGATTGAGAATTAATCGCGTTTTCAGGGCTAAAATAAAATGTTTCTTAAGGGTTAAGCCAAACGAGCGTAATTTTGTGAGTCGTGAGTCGTAGAAATCCTGCTGCATTTGGTTTCATAAAAAAGTCCTATTTGTTTCACACGGCGACGCAAAATGAGTTGTCTGCCGACTCACATGCATTTTTCGGACCGAATTCCGTTTGCGGGGCAGGGGGCCGACGCATGGCACAAACATCCGCTTTAAACGTTGAATTAGGGACTACGCACACATATTCAGCTCCATTCAGCATTTGTCCATAGAAAACAACGATTTTGTATCGCATGCGTTCAGACGCGGAAAGCTGAACGGACGCGTACGCGTCTCATACGAAATCGGAGTTTGTGCGTAGTCCTTGGGCGTTGGATGGTAACTGAATAAAATGCGCTAGTCTGGCATCTCAACAAAATTTCTGTCAGGCAGAATTTCTGCGACCGAAATTCTGCGACTCACGACTCGCAAAATTACGCTCGTTTGGCCTCGCCCTTATGTCTTGACATTTTTGGTTTTGGTGTCTATTACCTAATTATTGTTTTAATATTTTTGGGATTAAAAGTATTATATATTCATTAGTTTCACAAGATAATTTAGTAAAACACACTGGGAATTGTTTTTTCTGAAGTAAAATAGTATTTTTTTATGTAAAATAATACGTCGACAATGATTTTTTATTTATTAAAAATTTCAGATTCTACAGAACATAATGAATATGTAAGCGAACCGGGGGCAAATAGTTACACATTACGTATTTCTACATTAAATTGTAATTGTAGTCATTTAGTGCTTATTAAAATTTTATTTACTAACATTTTTTTTTTCATTTTTTTTTTCATCGCAACCCTTTTTCATTCGCTTTGTCTTTGATGCTTGTTTTTTTTTTTTAAATATTTTTGGTAATTCGGTAAGGAGTTTTGTTACTAAAGAGAAATAGTTTCGCATGCTTGAATAAAAGCTCTAAAATTTCGTACTATTGTGTATTTTTACTTGGTGTAGGTGTAAAAATGTTGTATAGTTATTTTAAAAGCAAAGATAATTATGTAGAAATTATATAAACTACTATAAAATGGCGCGCCCTCCACAAATTAAAAACTTTTGAAAGTATTCACGAGACTCACAACGCATGTGTTGCTCGACTAGCGGCGTCATTGATTACTCATTATTATTAGTATGGCGCTGTACTGACATTGGTGCCGATTCCCTTGGTCACAAACTAAACTAAAATTAGACTATTTCCATCTTTTTCTGTCCAATAAAATAAGAAAGAGACTAATGTAAATAAGAGCTGTCAAATTTAGTAAATCTGACACATCCATACAGTTATAGTTGACATCTTAAAACGTATGGATTAAAACTACGGAAAAGTTCTAGGCAAAACTAATTTGACATCACTAACTTAGTTCTCTAATGTCACTGAATGTCACCGTCCTTTCCTCTTGCTGTATGTTAGTAAGAGATGTCAATTCTCTAAATTTAGTCTAGTTTGTGAACAAGGGAATCGGCACCAATGTCTTGCTAGTTATGATTAGTTGACCAACAAATCTGCCGGCCTGCTACTGAATACGAATACTTACAACTACATAGAAACTCTTTCTTATGGATATGACTACACACATTGAAATAGTAATATGGAGGGGCGCGCCATGTTATAGTAGTTTATCTCTACTATTTATTGCGTATTTTGGTCATGCGTGGCCATTTTGTATTTTTGTAAATAGCAGTTCTGCCATGTATATAGTAAAAAGACAAGTAAAAAATGTCATTTAACGAAAGTTACATGTTTTTCCATCATTACTATTTTTTTAGGGTTCCGTAATTAAACGGTAAATCGGGACCCTATTACTAAGACTCCGCTGTCCATCCGACCGTCCGTCCGTCTGTCACCAGGGTTTGTCTTATGAACCGTGATAGTTAGACAGTTAAAATTTTCACAGAATTGATGTATTTCTGTTGACGCTTTAACAACAAATACTAAAAAACCAAATTAAATAAATATTTAAGGGGGGCTCCCATACAACTAACGTGTTATATATTTTTTTGCCGTTTTTATAGTTAATAGTACGGAACTCTTCGTGCGCGAGTCCGACTCGCATTTGGCCGGTTTTTTTTTGTTTTTGTACCTGTACCTACCCATCCTGGGATCCTCTGAAGATCAAAGTTCAGACATTTTCTTATTTTTTTATGAAAACAAGTATTATATGATAAAACGAAACTTCATCTGAGCGGTCAGGGAACTCCCATCATATCAAAGAGACAGAAAAATAGACAGGGAAGGTCGCATAACGCTTTTTCCTTACGTGACGATATCTGCCAGTTTACTCAAGCCGCGATACGGAACTTTATTCCAAAAATCATCAGTTCCAAGCATTTTGACCCTGTTCCTTTTTTTTACCTTTTTTCTGTACCTTCATGGGGGTGACGAAGGGATATGTAGGAACTAAAATCACCGCGTAATCCACCTCTGCCTATAGCCGGGGTTGCGGCATTCGCATATGCAATCATAGTTTCCAGACCCTATTCCCTGAATCATGTACTAAACCCATGTTTAAAGTTTAAGCGTTTATATTTACGGAGTTGGCAACTTAATGTAACTATGTAGAAACCTGGTTCTCACACAATTTAGTACATAAATTCAATTTAAAATACAGAAAATTTATAAATATGTAGGTATATTAATTTATTTTATTAAAAAACCAGTAGCCGTTATATTTCTTAAGATTACTTTTGTCTTGCACTTCGTTGGATTTTCAACACTGCTTAACGATTTAAGGTTGAAAATCCATCAGTGAAAATTAAAATAATATACAGGGTACAATGACCCCTTTTAAGGTTTCGGGTATATTTTCAATTACCCTGTATAACATTAAAATAATATTGTTGTCAGGCATTTGGTAGGCCGCCGTATAAGTAAGCCACAGTAAACTTCATTGTAATGTAATAATATTCTATACCTATGTTAGTTTTTCTTATTTTCAGGTGTTACAGTCTGCGAAGGAGCAACTGAAATGGTCGCTGTTGAAATAAAACCAGTTTTTATTAAATTATAATAATATTCCAATAATAATATTTAAGTTACTTCTATAGTTTTTACGTTTTACGAGCGCATGTGAAGTCTCTACATAGTAAACAACAAAGTCTACGCTTGTCTCTCTTATCTTTGAAACTGCGCAACGGATTATAATACGGTTTTCATCAATAGATAGAGTCATTCAAGACGAAGGTTTATGTATCTACATTGCACATATGCGAAGTCGGGGTAGGTCGCTAGTAATATGATAAAAAAAAATCGAGGCTATTAAAAAAAAATACTAGTAAAGTCAGCAACAATAAAAAAATATACCAGAGCGATTGCATTTAATGTTTTCAGAAACAAAAACAAGAAGACGAAGACTTTATATTGACTAATCAGTCAGTCAGTAATCATTGCCTGTTATTAGAAGACTATAGAATAAGAACCTTATAAAAATGTTCATATTATTATGATACAAATTCCAGGCGCTCGTGATTAAAAAACTATAATTACGTCAAATCTACTTTATTTTCACATTACCTATTTACAGTTTATTTTCCTTTAAACATCAGTCTTAAGTCCTATGTGATGAAATTATATATAATTTAACTACATTATTTTAAGTGAGGAAATTATATTTTAAAATAAACTATTTTTAGTACCTATGTTGGGCTTCTTTTTTGTAAATGGCAACCCTAAAAGCTTAACATATTGTTTTAATAATAGTTGCCAGCAACGAGCATTCTAAAATAAGGGCCAACACACAATTCAATCTTCTTTATAAAAAATAAAAATAAATGGCTAAAAATGTATTGCTAAACGCTAAACTCGAGAACGGCTGGACCGATATGGCTGATTTTTCCGGACAAGGTTTGTATGAAAGATTTTTTGGTAAATCCACAGGAAAATTGGTAATCAGCGCGATACCGGTTCGCTAATAATAACTAAATTACGTCAAATTAATTAAAAAATAACAAATCTGGTATATTATTGTTCAGCATTAAAAAATTCAATGTTACATACAGAACTTATCCTTAAAAAAGATACGAAAATCTGCGTTAAATATTCAAAATCATTTAAATTACTTCGAAAAATGGTTACTTATTTCAGCTAAACTTAATCCCAAAAATGATTTTGATTCGATGCGTAGATTGAAAATATAATTATATTTTTTCTTGGGTTAGACGATTTATACATCGAATAACTACGCAAAAAAATTATTACAGCTTAATATTAATCATTTATACATCTAAAAAGCAGTTAAATTTTTCCAAAAAATTCAGTTCCCTCCCCTTTCAAAGACATCTTTCCTCTCCGCTTGTTATGACCTTTCATTCTCAATACATCAGTTTACAGCTGATCAATCTTATCACTAATCCCAAATTCGTCAGCAGTGGGCTTCAGATTAAGTTTAGAAACTTGTTTAAATGCCGGATGGTCCTTGTCGCGCAGTAACTTGAATAGGACATTTTCCGAAGTGCCCACATAGCAACCGATGTTTTGGAGACGCTGAAATAAAACAAGGATTTTGTGAAAAAACTTTTTATTTTTCTAAAGGTAAGTACAGTAAAATTAAAGTAAATAAATATAACATTTTGTTAATAAAAATAAATATACTATCTGTGGTTCAAGACATAGACAACTAGAGTAGACGTCAGTCAGTAAAAATAACATGGAATGTTAATTTTAAGTACAATTTCTTATTTAATACCGTATAAAAATACACCATAACCATTAGAAACAAAAACTTTTAATAAGTATAAAGTCAACGAAATAAAATATTTACAATCACCAAATAAAATGAATATTTTAATATTTATAAGAAAGAGGAAACACAAAACAGCTTTTATAAAGTCTTAGTTTTATTGGCCTTGAATCATGTTTAAAGAACTCGCACTCTGTATTGAAATCTATTTACAGATTAAAAATCGAATATTAACAATTTTGTTTAAAACGCATTTAATTAAAATAACCCCATAAAAAATAAACAAAATTTTATACCTATCACTTTCCGAGTTCCTAAAAACTCTTTTTGTAATCCTGTTTTAAAATCATGTTGTCTCTGACACTTCAAGATGTAATATAGAGACAAAAACACTAAAATGTAATGTAAAAAAAACTTAATGAAGTCTTATATTTTAGATTTTTCCGTAAACCCTAAAGTATCTACAGTGGGTTCCATAATAAGTTTAGAAATTTCTTTGAACTGAGGATGCTTCTTGTCCCGCATTAGTTTGAAGAGAACATTCTCCGAAGTGGTTATAAAACAGTCGAGACCACCCATGCGCTGCAATAAGCAAAGAAAATTTATTTAGGCCATCACCTTTTTATAGTGGCAGACGAGTCATCATCTGCCTAGACTTTTTCCAATTATATGGGTCGGCTTCCAGTCTAACCGGATGCAGCTGAATACCAGTATTTTACATGGAGCGACTGCCTATCTGACCTCCTCAACTCAGTAACTGGGTAATACGATACCCCTTGATAAGACTGGTTGTCAGATTTTTGGGCTTCTGACGACCCGTAACGACTCAAAGATCCACGTATGACAGCCGGGACCAACGGCTTAGCGTGCTTTCCGAGGTGGTCACGAGGTAGAAGACGGGTATGGGGTCCTTTTTACCCGACTGGCGACGCAAAAGGGTAATGTGTTTATCAGCCTATGTATGTATGTTCCTTTGTGGCGCTCCAGAGACCAAACGCGTGGGCCTATTTTAATTATTCTCGTCATTTGTCATAATATTGCGAGTGTCAAGATATGACAGTAATCAAAATTCAATATGGCGTCTGGATGCCGCCATTTTACATTTTGATTAAGTTACTGTGAACCGTGGATCTAGTTTTTTTGTATACCATTGTTTTATTGATTTTTTAAGACAAGTAAGGTCGGGAGCGTATTACTCGTACCGTAGTAACCAGGCGGTCTATTCTGTAACCGTCGGTGCATTTATTTTAATAAGTTGTCATCTCACCTAATGCCAGGTATTGAAAGGAAGAGATGTATAGAAACTATGGGTGACTTTATCTATCCCTACTTAACTTTTTTCTGAATAAGAGGTACCGCCCTATGTCGTTTTTTAACGTGTATGCAAAATTTCATAATCAGTTCAGTAAAGCAGTAAAATTTAAACAAACTCACTTTCGCATTTATAATATAATATAGATAGGATATTCATATATCATTTATTTTGTCTGATTTATGTCGATTAGTGAACCCTAACGTGTCTACAGTGGGTTCCTTATTCAGTTTAGATATTTGTTTGAACTGAGGATGCTTCTTGTCCCCCATTAATTTGAAGAGAACGTTCTCCGAAGTGGTAATGAAACAATTCAGGATACTCATCCGCTGCAATTTGTAAAGTTATTTTAGTTTTGCTATCAACTTTTCTACGATTTCGGGTGGGCCATCGCCGCCTATAGACTAGGGACATTGCGGATGTAGATTTTGTCACAGATGTGGATGTGTATCATAATATCATTTAAAAGAAATTATGTGGATGCAGAAATAAAATAATAATGATACTAAGGGCTAATTTTTTCGGAGGAGGATACGGAGGGATAAATATGGCGATTTGACAGTTTTTGTATAGAAAATAATTATGTCAAACTGTCATATTATTATTTGGTTGAAAGTTATTTGACTATTGAATCAGCCCTAAGTAATATTGCCGCCTTAAGTCAAGTCTGTTACGCAGAGACATTCTTAGAGCGTTTGAGTCATAAAGCATTTCATACAAACTTTGTAGTCCTTATTTTTTTAAATGAATGAACCGTTTTTTTTTTTAACTTCGTACGCATAAAAAGCATTTGTGTTTCGCAATTTTGAGAGCTATGTCAGTTAGCGCAAGATCGAAACAGAAATGAGGAGATCCGCAAAAGAGCAACCAACATAGTTGACTGAATTATTAACAACCACAGTGGTGCAGATTCTCTTGTTCACAAACAAAACTAAAATTAGAGAATTGGCATTTCTTACTAACATACTGTGAAAGAAAAGGACGGTGATATTTTAGAACTGAGTTAGATATGTCAAATTAGTTTTGCCTTGTGTTTTTAATCAATACGTTCTGACATAACTATAATTTGCATGGAAATTTCAGATTAACTAAAACAGACAGGTCTAATTTATTTCCGCCTCTTTCTTGTCTTATTGGTCAGAAAAAGATAGAAATAGTCTTTAGTTTGTGAACAAGGGAATTGGCACCAGTAACACGTGCTTGTCAATTTGGGTAGTCTGCACTGGAATGAACAGGAAAACTTGAATAATATAAATATATACCAACCTGTAAAGCAAGGCCCCGATCCATGAGAGATCTGGAGGACACTCCATCAGCCAGGACATGTACCACTAAGTCATTGCACAGCAGGTCTATCACAGTCTGTTCTATACATACATGGGTCTGGAAAAACATTGAAAAGTTTACATTAAATGGGGGAATTGGGTGACTGCCACGTTGGTCTAGTGATCGCAAAGTGCGACTGCTGAGCATGAGGTCTGGAGTTAGATTCCCAGGTCGGACAAAGTGTTATTGGGTATTTCCATCAGGAATTTCTCAGTAGCACCCTTGGTGTCTAGAATTGTGCCTTTTGATGGCAATAGCCTCACCCTTTATTACATGGGACTTAGACATAACTGACGAAATGTGGCTGTACTAACAGGTACACCTCTGCCTAACCCTTTGGGCATTACAGGCATGATGTTATGTTATGTTTACTGACTAAAATCCTATGGTTCCTCCTGCTAACATGAGTCTGGAGTCCAGTATTTGCTTGACGCATGATCCACACCATATGGCAAGGCCTAAATAGTCATTAGAAACTGCATCCTATGGAATCTAAATAGAAAATTAAAATATGAATGGGTATCTTAAATTGTTTACCTCAATGCCAAACAAGACTACAGACTGCAGTTCAGGTACATCTTTCTTCAACCGTTCCTGCAATTCCGGAGTAAACATAGAGAACTTTGTTTTCTCATAGACTAATGCAGCGTCACTAATGTTGATGTCCTTAGTTGTGTGGCCAAGACCTTTGGGATATTGTTCTGAGACATATACGGGTATTTTGAAGTGCTGTGCGGCCACCATCTGGAATTTAAAATTGTATAATTAAGTACCATCTCTTTTAAGTTTACAAGTGCATATTATCTCTGACATCGGAAAATATCATGAAAAAACATAGACTTTTCGAAAATTTAAAGTTTTTTTTTTATGCTTCTATCACTCAGAGGATATGGTGTACTTGACTACCGTTGTGGACAAAGTCTAGGGCAGAAGCTAGTAATTTTAATATAAGAATTAAATTGCTGTCTGCCTCGAATAAACTTGGTGATCAATGCTCATTGGTGGCATGCAACTGTCGTTTCTGCCTGCCCCCATGGGAAAAAGGCATGAGTTTATGTATGCATGTAACTAAAACTGATAATTATTATTGAAATATAATGAAGTATCTACCTTTAAAGTTTACAATATTGTAACATTAGAATACATAACATATTAAAATAAAAAACAACGAAAATGAGACCGGTCTAATTTTTGATTTTTGCTATACAGCAAAAATTGAAATGTTTTTATTTTAATAATCTTTATCAATACCGGTGTAGACATAAAATTCATATTTTATAATTTTTTTTAACAGATACGAAGATCAGATGTTGCCATTATCTAATCAAATATTTTTTAAGGCGTATAAGAAAAGATTACAAGGCAGATAGCAACACGTTATTACGTAACAAATTAATAAAACTCACCATTTTATTTGCTACTTTTACTACTTCGCTGAAATACTTTATGTGAGCTCTGAATGTTTCCTGGATATCACATAGCAAGAAAGCTGTCTTTTGCGCCTCTAGGGCTCCCAACTTGATCATATTGCGAGTGCACATTATTGTAATATTATTAAATTAATCACCGGCAGAAAAACACTACCTACTTGGAAAGATACAAAACTGTTTTGGTAAAAAAATGGAAGTGACGTTTGACGTACGTTAATGTCAAAAGATTGTGAAATTTCAGAGTTTGGTCACACTGCAACTGAATTAAAAATATTTTATGCGTATTTTCATAGAAAACTAGACACCAATTATATGCCGTGTCAGCAATTTGATTTATTGTAATTTCGAGTAAGTACAAATAAATTGAATTAACCTAAACTGTCAAGAAAAGGGATTTGTACTGGTAACACTAAAGAATGCAAGTAACATCCGTTTCCTCGAACAGATGTTTTCGCCTTTTCGGAAAATCAAAAAGATACTGTGGTAAAATACTTATAAAATTTATCAATTTTATTAATTACTCTAATGTTTTAAAAAGTGATAGTCAATAAAATTTAAAATTTTAAAATATGGTGGTATTAAAATTTAAAAACATACTCTGAATTTGAAGCAAGTGAACGAAAAAACATACTCATTTTACAATATTATAATATCTACATTTTAGTGGTAAAGTATTTAAACATAAAAATAAACAATTTTGATCTCTATTTTATGAGAATTTCCTGCGCAAACGCCTTATATAAATGGGAGCCAGAAACATATCTCTAAAGCTTGACTTGTTGCTATCCGAAATATTGTAGGCGTTAGTTCATTTTGTCTGAACCAACACGGAAATAGTAAAAACTAAAAACATACTGGTATTTAAATAAAGTCTGTGATTAACAATGCTAGAATAGAATTAAATTATAATAAAGATATGAATGTCGCGCGGAGTTATAATCTTTCACGCAATTTTCAACTTTACCTAAGTATTTCTGCAATATTTTGAACTCAAGAGAGTTCAAAATATTGCTGCTTTGTATTTTTTAGAGGCCAATGCGACATGAGATCCGCTTCACCGTCAACCGCGGCGGTGTGCGCGGTGCCGTGTGACATTTTAACAGTTACGCTGTATTTCATGAACCGTGATAGTTAGACGGTTCATCACTGATGATGTACTTATTTCTGTTACTGCTGTAACAACAAATACTTACTTACAGAAGTGACTTTTTTGCTCGTTTTGTAGATATAACTTTTATATAATTTTTGTAAGTCATGCTGTGTACCTACACATATTTAGGAGTGCAGTCTCGACCTAAACTTTAATGCTGTGTTAGGTACTCGTGTAATGTGTGGTCTGTATTCTGTTTTGTGTTCCTTAATTAAATAAATAAATAAATATGGTACGGAACCCATATGGAATAGACTATGTATAACTGTATTTTTAAATATTGTGCTAATTCAAGATTTTTTTATCCTTCAAATTTTTCTACGGCGTCCGAGCACTTTTTTGATGCCCTATGAGGTTCCTCCTTTCGGTTTTTTTATCAATTCTACATATTAAATAATTTTAGAATTACTCTTAGGTTTTATGTTTAGTTTAATTATCCTTCAAATAATAAAAAATGATAAGTACCTACCTGCTACCAAAAATCAAAAATAGGTAATCAAATTCGTAATCAAAAACCGAGCAGGCAAACCCTAAACCGACCAAAAAAAAAAAAAATAACTAGGTAGGTATTTAAGTAGAACCGTGCATTCGAACAAAAGTCAAAATTTGAACACGCAGACGTATCATTACCAAATGTCGGGCACGCAATTTCTTAAAAAACTATTCTCTTTCAAATCTCTAATTTACCGAAAAAACTGTATCATTCAAAAAAACCTTTTTTTTTTTCTTATTTTGTGAACGCAAGACTTTTGAGTGACTGTTTTTCGCCTGAGGCAGTATACGAACGCAACTGTGGTTTTAAAAAAAATAATAAACGAACATGGCGCCCGAACGATCGCGTGCGCCTTTTCGGCGGGAAGCGCTTTTAGAAAAAAAAACCATTGAGACAGACCTTTACCTGTGACGTCGGTACCTCAAAGTGCTATCAAAAAGACATAGGTCAAGAGAAATTATAGAAAGTCGGAAAAAAAAGCTTGTATGGGTATACGGAAATTGGAGATTTTATGAGATTTGTGGATGGATGGAGAGGGAGAGGACGGCTAAAGGAACAAGTTTTATCTAATAGCATATTTTTTTAAACAAACTTTTGTATTACATTGTCATGCAATGTGCACAAGTGTTCAAAATTCCAGTTTTGATTGAGCTGGAATTTTGAGAACGTCTTACGATCAATACAATCTTTATTTATCAATTTTATTTACAAGATTGTGCCCTACTCTTCGGTGCTCGCGCCATAAAAAGACATAAAACCAACACCTGACATTTCTTCTTAATTTCTCTTTTTTTTAATCTACCGAAAATACAGCTACAGCATTTTTGTCAGACTTGCAAACGCGTCCTTAATAAGTAAATATCAAACAATTTTAAACAGATATAATAACATAACAATAACAAGAGATTCAGAAAAAAAACACGGAAATTTAATTCCGGATTTACTATTCTTATACTAACGGGTCTAATCTGACTTGAGGCGTGGGGTAGGGAAGCAGGCAGGAGGAAACGGCCAACGCGAAGTGAACGCTTCATACCTACCTACCTAAACGTTATAGGTACTTACAGAACACTCAGTCGAAACCCGACAGACCATAAAAGAAACCAGTAGCCATCTTCGTAATAATATTTTATTTCACACTGGCAAATTAAAGTATGACCAATAAACAAAATTAACAATATTTTTAGCGGGCAACAGTGGCGCCACCTCATCCTATTAGGTCGACCCGGCGGCAGGCGGCGCGTGCTTTTAAAGAGGTTTTTATTTTTATTTTTAATATAAAAACAGCTTATAATTACAGACTTTAGACTGTTTTACGTAGTCCAGAGGTTAATTGTGGGTCGGTTTAGTGTTTTTGAAGTTTGGATTACTGAAATGTTTTTAAAATGGCGCGTTTTTTTTTTAATGCTAAATATGAAGTCATGTTACAATTTTTCTTTAACACTAGCTGACTCGGCCACGCGTTGCTGTCGGTTGAAATAAGTATAGATATTTTGGTCAATAATCGAGATAAAAAGTACCGTTGACCGCCTCGTTGGTCAAGTAGTCGCAAAGCACGACTACTGAGCATGAGGTCTTAGGTTCGATTCTCAGATCGGGCAAAGTGTTATTGGGAATTTCCATCAGGAATTTCTCAGTAGCAGCCTCAAAGTCTGGATTTGTGCCGGTTGACGGTAATAGGCTGGCCCCCTATTACATGGGACTTAAACATAACTGGCGAAATGTGCGTGTCATAATGGGTACACCTCGGGCTCACCCTTTGAGGATTACAGGCGTGATGTTATGATGATGATAAATAAATAACGACTTTCTTTTTTCAGTACCACCAACTTTCATACTCCAGGCTGTTACTGAGGAATTTCTAATGGAGTAAACCCTATACCACTTTTTATTCGACCTGGGAATCGAACGTAGGACCCCACATTACAGAGGTCGTGCTTGCGACCACGAGACCACCAGGGCAGTTATACATAATTATATACATTCATACATACATTAATTAGGTTGATAAACATCCTTTGGGTCACGCAGTCGGCTAAATAAATAAATAAATAATAATAAATATCTTGGGACAACTCACACACGGCTATCTGATCCCAAGCTAAGCAGAGCTTGTGTTATGGTAACCAGACAACTGATATACATACTTATATAATTTATAAATACATACATATTATAGATAAATCACACCCAGACACAGAACTAACAATCATGCTCATCACACAAAGTTTGTCCTGGGTGGGAACCGAACCCACGACCTCCGGCCTAGCAGTCAGGGTCACTAACCACTAGACCAACAGGCCCGTCAAATACAAATTTTAATATTATATTGAATACCTACCTCACAAGTTTGATCTATCCAACATGCTATAAAAGATCTATAGATCCAACACACTCTCAGTCCGGCGCCGGAGGCGTGTCAGAGCGGAGAGCCAAAGTGTCAGTGGCGCCAAACCTTTCCGCTTTGGACTTTTTACTTTTTTTTCGTTTTTTTTTTCGAGACGCCCCGCGGCAAAGGCGTTGGTGCGGCAAAAGTATAGTTCCAATAATTTAATTAAGTGGCTGAACTAATTTTTGATAGTTTGGTCTTTGGAGATAGTTTTTGTCGTTTGCGGAGCACGATTTGCTGTGCTTTGTAAAATCATTAACCGTTAGCTTGACAACATTAACCAATAATTCCAAGACATAATTTCTTTAAAGAAACACTTTATTTTAATCCTGAAAACCCGATTTATTTTCAATTTACTGTAAAATTAGATTTTTTGTGGTTTGAAATCAATAAACAGTAAGTCAATTGAGTTGATAAATAAGTGACGTCACAGTTCGATATTGCCATACAAAATCTATGGAGGAATCGCGTTTTGACAGGTCATCAAAAGTACGTTACTTAATTGATTGGTGATGTCAACTAGCCCAATTCTTGTTGCAATGTGATCTCAGCGACAATTAATGTCAAATACTTGCCAACATTACAACAATAAAGACAGAGGTTTAATTTTGAAAAATTGAGACTAGGATCAGGATTAGATATGGCCGCAGTGAAACCCACGAGAAATTCTCCTTTGAGGGCCTACCCCCATCTTTTAAAACAGTATTTTTTTTTAATATTACTTTGCTTGTGCACTGTTAGATATTCAACGCTCCGCTCAGGCTCTCGTTGGCAGAGTTGAAAATTTAACAACAGAAATTACATAGTCATATTAAAATGGTACTGTTTTGCAGATTTGCAGATTTTCCGCAATTTAATACCAAATTTAATGCCCATAGATTCACACTCCATTTCGTCGGACAAAACTGTTAAACTTAATTACTAAAAATCATAAGAAAAACAGAATTTTCCTTTCATTTCAACAGCAACATTCCGACGCCATTTTTTCTAATTAAAACCGACAAATCATTGGATTACCGTTGTTAACAAAAAAACACTTTTACCGTCATCCAAATGAGAAGCAAAATCGAACATTTCCTGCTACTAATTGCCGCCATAATTGGTGTTAAGAAAAATGGCGTTCGCGCCAAACAATGGACAATGGAGCACAGATAAAAAAATAAATTAGTTTTATTTGATCGCGTTTTGTTGTATCGATGTTTGTGTGATAACAATGTGACGATAAGAACATCTCTTTTATTATGTGTGTGATCGTAAATTATTGCTTATTTTTTTCATGTTAGTACCACATATTAAAAATTAAAGAAAAACAATGGAAATATACCAAACAACTTAGAATTATTGTCAGTCCGTCAATCTGAAAGTTGAAGTTAGTTGCTCTTTTCAAAACGTAAGTAGGTCTTAATGGAGAAGAATGACCAAGAAACTCAATTTTCCACGCTTGCTATACCTATACTTAGCATTTATTATGTCAAGTTATTAATAGAATGTAAGTACATAATATTAATAACTAAATGAATCAGTAGGAAGGTAAATAACGCTCAAGTAACTATGTAAAATATTTGAATTAGTATTCTGATTAATCAGTTTTATGATGAAGGATTATAAATACAACTATGTAAGTTACACGTGTCAGGTGAGAATAATTTATTTTTATTTGAGTATTTATTTTTTATTTGAATTCCACTTAGGGCTGATTTTTCAATAGTCAGCTAACTTATATCCAAAGAATAAATATGAGAATTGGACATATTTTCTTTATAAAAAAAGTCAAACCCCAATATTTAAAAAGCTTTAAAAAAATAATTATAGCATATAATGATAGAAAACAAATTAGGGTATCGAGCAAAAAAAAATATAAAACCCTGTCATAACCGACATTTACGCGAACGAAATCACAAACTTACTAGTTAATTATAAACAAATACTTGTATTTTTAATCTATGGCATTAGCTGCCCACAGCCGCGACCTTTGGTCATCAAAGTTCACATTGAAAAAAAAAAAACAAAGACCGCCTCACTACCACGCGTTCCCGCGCAAAGAATGACGCATCCAAAATGGCGAATTAAAAAGTAATTAATCTTGCCTCTTCCGTTGCGAGACTCATTTCTTTATGTTTTATTGCGTGTGAAAGCGAGTTAATATTAAATAAATCATCTCTATGCTGCATGGGTAATCTAATGTATGTTGTAATGTATTATGATTCTAGTTCAAACTAAAATAGGTAATGCATTTCGGCAGGAGTATTCTGGAATAAAATCTTCCTCGGTTAATTTAGGTTAGGTGAGTTTGAGGTGAGATGCTGTCTTACGATCTAGCCCGAGCTTACTTTACCTAAATTCACAGTGGTGATTATTACAGAATAGGCTACCTGTTCTATGAATTTTCCGCGTTTTTTTTTTGTTTAACATTTAAAAGTAATTTTAATTAGCAGTGATCGGGGTCTAATTTAGGTTTATAAATTGGATCTAAGGCACGGGCAATAACTAATGAGACTTTTCTAAAATTCATATCTATCTACTTCCTAAGTTTATTTTGGACATCAGCAAAGGAAAACATCGTGTGGATTTGAGAGAAGGAACAATCAAGAAAAGTAGTAATGAAAGCGGATAATGACTCTCAATAAGTATTTTGTTTTGTGCTTCGAAAATGATTTTACGCACAGATTATTTGGAGAAACTGTGTGGTTATGTGAGGCTTCCACTCCATCCACCAAAAACTGCCGGGGTTGCGGAACGGCCGGGGTTGCGGGACGTCTTAACAGGATACCGTGGCCCCGGAACGTAAAGGGCAACAGAAGGGACAGGGTGGCTTTTTAGTCAGTAAAAGTCTGACAGTCCCTTCCACCCCACCCAGGGAGGAAGGAGTCACTGTGACAGTTATGGGAAAATCCGACTTTTATGAGGGATTTTAGGTACTCTCGCGTACGAATTTCCCGACCCCGGAAAACTTACGTACTCAATACGTACGTTTGACTCTTATTAACTAAGAACCATCCCGTTGTTATCTTTCCACACTTCCGAGGATACTGGGGGCCACCTTTGCGGGCGTCCCCTGGTCAGGGGGGGAATAAGCTGTTCGACTCCTCAAGAATAAAAGAATACGACGTGTCGTCGCCTCGGGTCCATGAAATGGGGGGTGACAAAAGCCACTCAGCTGTTCAGGGATCCTATTCCATGATTGATTCAGATGCCCTTGACCGATCGTCAGAGGTCATTTGTAATGATAAACACCAGAAACACAGACATTTTTCTTATCATGCAGCCTTGGGCTTTGTGAGCATACAATAAATCATGCTTAATACTTTTAGTAGCTGCCATCTTTAGTGATTGATTACTCATTGTTTGAAGGGAATGTTTTTTTTTGTGGAAGTACTTGTTGGTTGTGTGCATGGTGGAGTGATGGCGATCATTTTGTATGATTTTGGTGTCTACATAACATCACGCCTGTAATCCTTGAAGGGTTGGGTGTACCGATTACACCTACATTTCTCCAGTTATGGTTAATCCATCAACCGGGCGCAATAGTAGGAGGGGGGATTCTCTACGTCTATTCTCGTTAGGTAAGTGGTAAGTAATTGTTTCTTTTTCTATTTCACAAGTAGTTTCTTAGTTTATATTTTATATCACTGACTTCGGAAAATCTTTGATTGCTGCTCCACTACCTATGGTCATAGTGTTATGTTATTATACTACTATCTTTCGCCCGCGAGTTTATCCGTGTCAAAATGGATATATTATCCCACGGGAACCGTACCTATATTGTTCCGGTATAAAAATGTTGCCTTCGTGCTATTCCAGACTAATCTATAGGTATGTGTGCTAAATTTTATCCAAATATGTCCCATAGTTTTTGCGTGAAAGAGTAACAAACATTCATACATCCTCACAAACTTACGCATTTATAATATTAGTAGGATTAGTATAGATAAGTCAGAAATCTCGAAATCGTATTACCCAGTTACTGGGTTGTGGACGTCAGATAGGCAGTCGCTCCATGTAAAATACTGGTACTCAGCTGCATCCGGTTAGACTGGAAGCCGACCCCAACATAGTTGGTAAAAGGCTAGGTAGATGATGATGAAGTCAGAAATCTCGAACCCGCTTGGAGCAAGCGCACTGATCATTGCTCATACAAGGTCAATTGAAGTTCCCTATATTAGCGTGTCCTTTACACTTTCGGCCGAATTAAGTGACCTACCTTACGCCATACAAGCCGCGATGCTGTCATCAACCTCTTATATTCACTAATATCCATTAAAAAAATCCTTAAAAGAATAAAACACTTATCAGGTAGCTCGGATGAAGATGTGGACTCAATCACTAATTAAAGAAGAATGAGTGGAATACTTTTAATTGCGTTTAGAAAAGATTTTGAGCTCTATTGTGGGCTGTGATAAAGGTGGTATTCAAATGGTGAGGATCAGTTGAATGAGTGTCAGTTTGAAGTGCTTTGTCAGTGTTACAGTTGCGAGCAGAATTATTGACCACTAATGTATGACCGTGACTTTGTACGCGTTTGCGCTAAATATTACTCCTTATGATATCAACTATCTGTCAGTGAATGTCTCATCAAAATTGGTTCAGCCGTTTCGGAGATGTGCCGAAACAAACAGACAGACAGATAGTCGGAAGACAGATAAACAAATTTAAAAATTGTATTTTACGTGTAATTGTGAGACCTTGTGATAGGAAACCAATTTTATTATTCAGTGACCACTTAATTCTGTCCGCCAGTGTCCGGCGCCTGCACATAAACCGCTAGTCATCCCAGTCGGCGCGGGCGCACCATCAAATGGACACTAATGTAATTTGTTAGCGCCGCTTACTACATTAGAGTTAGACGGGATTTTTGGAGGGAATCTTTTTTATTGTACTTTTTTCTTACGGAATAATACACGACATGAATGCAATAAATAAATCTGCCTAGTTTTTTCCCAACTATATTGGGGTCGGCTTCTAGTCTAACCAGATACAGCTGAATACCAAAATTTTAAATGGAGCGACTGCCTATCTGACCTCCACAACCCAGTAAGTGGGCAAACAATACCCCTTGGTAATACTGGTTGTCAGACTTTCAGGCTTCTGACGACCCGTAACGACTTTATTGGGACAAGCCCGCCACACTGTTCCCACCCACTGCAACTCCTGAAAGCCAGAATCAGTGGAGGCCATCAGAAAAGCGTCGAGGCAACCCCGAACCCGACCCGTAACGACTGTCAAAGATCCATGTAAGACAGCCGGAACCAACGGCTTAACGTGCTTTCTGAGGTACGGAGAAGTCTCGGTATGTAAAGATGGTGGCCTATCCACGGATCAACCCCGGCAAGCTTGACGTGATGGATCGACCTGTGCAGCTGTTATTGCTTAGCCACGAGCTCCTCCCGAATCAGTACTCATTGACTGCGGGAAAACACACACGTTGTGTGTCGACTAAAAACGCAAGGGTGGCGCACACACACCGTATGTGTTTTTCTACGGCGAACACGCGAACGTGGTAGCTAGCCGCACTTGCGTTTGGCGCGGCGAATATTCGTCCGCAGTCAAAGGGTCTCATTTTAGAGTACTTGGACGTAGTAGGTGGCCACGTTTATCGCGGCATCAGTAGTGTTTTAAGGGACTACTCACACTTATTCAGCTCTATTCAGCTTTTGTCCATAGAAAGCAACGATTTTGTATCGCATGCGTTCAGACGCGGACAGCTGAACGGACGAAATTGGCATTTTCTATGGACAAAAGCTGAATGGAGCTGAATAAGTGTGAGTAGTCCCTTAATGACCTCCAAAGTGTAGGTGTATGGACACTTTGGGCACTGCAGCAAGAGAGCCATCGTCTGATCAGGAGCACCACTCTCACACTGGATGTCGGTGGACGATCAAACCATAAACGAAACTTAGTTTTTTTTCACCGCTATCTGCCTTAAGGTGTAGACCGATTAAGTTCCTCTTCCGGGAATCGAACGCCGGCGCTCTGAGTCATAAAGCGGTACTCGGAACCGAAGCGGTATTTGTGTTGTAATGTAATTATTTTGTATTTTTTTCTGTCTTTGATTTAAGTCTAATTTAATTTTCTGCCGACTTTATAGTGTTTAGTTGTTCATGTTTATTGTTGTGTGCTTATTAGACAGTTTTAATAAACAGTGATGATTAATGGGCGCTGGGCAGGTGGCTTTGGGGACCTTATTTTGCTGTCTATTTTTTTATTGTCTTCAGGGGCAACATCTGACTGCCCCGTTGGTCATGGTTGCAAAGCGCGGCTGCTGAGCATGAGGTCTTGGGTTCGACTTCTAGGTTGGGCAAAGTGTTTTTGGGTTTTTCCATAAGATTTTTTTTAGTAGGAGCCTCGGAGTCTGGCTTTGTGTCCGGTTGGTGGCAATAACTGGCGAAATGTGGGTGTACTCATTGATACACCTCTGTAGAATTCTTTGTGGATTACGGGCGTAATTCATGGCATTTTGTTATGTTGAAACAAAACAATATGTAAAGAAACGTTTGAATTTTCTCTTCAAGGTCTAAAAGTAAGAGTAAGGTGTCATTGCGTTAGAAAGAGATGGAGGATGTGTGAGGGAGATAGACTCCTCCGTTGAAAGCAACGGCGCCATGGACCCTCTGTACCGATAGAAGACAAATTTTTTTAGAAAAAGATTTTTATATTTTAATTAGATTTTTAATGTCGTGATGGCCCAGTGGTTAAGGAGCCCACCTCATGAGGTTATAGATTCAAGGCAAGTACCAATGTGACCCGATCATACATAAACTCACGCCTTTTACTCATAGGGGTAGGCAGAAATCTCAGAACACACCCTGCTACGATCCTTACATACTCCTTTCAATTTTTAATTACCTTATTTTTACCTTTTTATTTCATGATTATGTAGTTTCTAAGTTTATCTTAGACATTACTGACATCGGTAGTGGAAAACATCGCGAGGAAACCTGGGGGCCTACCGCTATCTCTTATTCAAGTATATTATTTTAATATTGTTTATTTTAATATTATTTTAATTTTGTAATTCCCGATCCAATTAAGCTGAAATTTTGCATAAGCCTTCAATTCTGATGACAATACAATATTCAATACTCAATATTGTAATGGTCTAGTTAAAATTAGGTATCTTTATATTAATTTTAAAAAGCCGAAGTATTTTTTTTTAATTATTCTCTGAAACTACTGATAAACATCTGAACTTCCTGAATTCTATAGTTTATATTTTATTGTTATAAAAATAGGGACCCGTAAGAATAATTCACGCAGACGAAGTCGCAGGCAATAGTTAGTCTTTAAATAAAATTATACCTTACGTGACGGTTAACGCTTGTTCTGCTGACGGTACACAAATAGACAACTTCAATCACGTCTGCGGGAGGAAACGCGATTGTTTTTACGTCTTTGACGAGCGTCGATACACACGGGGTGAAGATTTTGCGTATTGGGATTTAATTCACTTTCAGGAATATTTTTTTTCTTCAATTGGTGATTTATTTATTAAGTAAACTTTATGCAACAAAAATACAAAGGCGGACTTAATGCCATAGGCATTCTCTAACAGTCGACCAAAGGTGGTGAAGAGATAAGATGGTAGGTGCAAGCTATTGTACGAGAGTAAAACAACAAAATTGAGATTAAAAAAGAACAATTTAACATAATAAAATGAAATGTACACAAGTACAAAATCATCAGTAGGTATTAAATCAGTCTGTTCTTTAGATTATGATCATGTTGTACAGAATAGAGTTTTTTTCATGATTTCAGGGTTGGTGATGGACCGAACCCTAAAATCATGAAAAAAACTTACTACTTTACTTTCTAATTTTACTATGGAGTTGTTGTTGTTGAAAACATCGTGAGGAAACCTGGACTTATACCAGCCTATTACTGTTCCTACTCAAACCATGTCAGAGGCCCTTGAGGCGGTTTAGAAACTCTGACACAAGGATGTGTGGGGTCGTAAGACCTTACTGCCCACACGATACAGGAAAGGAATAGAGTTGTTCATAATGATGAGTACACTCCTTTTCAGGATTTTGGAAAATAATAAACATCGTGAGGAAACATGAACTATTTAACTAAATAAGTCTGAAATCGCCAATCCAACTTAAGCAAGCGTGGTGATCAATGCTCATGCCTTCATAAGAATGCCCTGCAGCGGGACAATAGGCTGAAACTATATTACATACATACATACATAAACTCACGCCTTTTTCCCATGGGGGTAGGCAGAAACCACAGAACGCCACCTGCTACGATCCTTACATACTCATTTCGCCTCATCTACGTTCATACAAGCACGCCAGTTACGAGTACTCCGCACCTGACCTTTCTGAAGAACCTCACCAATAAGAAATTATATTATTGTAAGACAAAGACTTTCAAAATACCATTGAAAGAAACAATCCCAAAATGGCGGTGTGTGTTCCGCGCATGCGTGCTACGCCGGCCTGTCATTATAGCCGCGCAGACGCAGATCACATTATCCCCGATACATTGAGATTACATACAATTATGTGCCTACCCGCCGGCAGGGCGACACGCGAACCAAAACTAGTATATTATGTATTGGAATCGTTGCTAGCTAGCTTATGTATTTGAAGATTTTTTTTAGTTAGGTATGTATGTATTTTTTGTTAGGAAATTGTAAATACAGGTAGATTTGATCTTTACCTATATGACACATACATACTAACATACAAATCAATTAAATGAAACTGTCTATTACCGACTGCCTCGTTGGTCTAGTGGTCGCAAAGCGTGACTGCTGAGTATGAGGTCTTGGGTTCGATTCCCAGGTGGGGCAAAGTGTTATTGGTTTTTTCCATCAGGAATTTCACAGTAGCAGCCTCGGAGTCTGGATTTGTGCCCGGTTGATGGCGATAGGCTCGACCCCTATTACATGGGACTAACTGGCGAAATGCGTGTCTACTATTGGGTAAAACTTCGGGGATTACATGCGTGATGTTATGTATATATGCTATGTAAATACATAATTATAAAAGTTGTCACGGAACGTATACAAAAAAAAAAGAAAAAACAATTATTATTATTTGTCTTACAGTCCGTTTGTTTCGGATAATCTTCTAAAACGGCTGAACTGATTTTGACGGGACTTTCACAGGCAGATTGCCTATGTTTTAAGGAATTACAAAGCCTACTATTATTACAGAAAAATACTGGGGGCCATGAAGAAAATGAAAACCTCGCTGATAACAGACATCCACGCAGATGACGTCGCGGACGAAGTCGCGGGCAAAAGCTTGTTGTATATAAAGGTTATCATGGTAAGATCTACTAAGTCTGACAACCAGTCTTACTAAGGGTTATCGTATTACCCAGTTACTGGGTTGTGGAGGTCAGATAGGCAGTCGCTCCATGTAAAATACTGGTACTCAGCTGCATTCGGTTGGACTGGAAGCCGACCCCAACATAGTTGGGAAAAGGCTAGGGAGATGAATGGTAAGATCTACTATCAGCTCAATCAGCAATGATCTGGCTAAGCTATGATGATTAAACTTCAGCCCGTGAGTTTGTGTGCGTCAGAGTTAATACATTATTCCACCGAAACTGTTCATAAACAATCACGCCTGTAATCTTTAAGGGTTAAGCAGAGGTGTACCCATTAGTACACCCACATTTCGCCAGTTATGTTTAAGTCTCATGTAATAGGGAGCCTATTACCTATTGTCTATTAACCGTTCCTTTTTCCGAGTTAAAAAGTAGCCTATGGTGCCGATTCCCTTGTTCACAAACTAGACTAAATTTAGAGAATTTACATCTCTTAGTAACATACAGCGAAAGGAAAGGACGGTGACATTCCGTGATAAAGAACTATAAGTTAGAGATGTCAAATTAGTTTTACCTTGAACTTCTCCGTATTTTCAATCCACACGTTTTAAGATGTTAACTATAACTGTATGGATGTGTCAGATAGACTAAATTTGTCTCTTTCTTATTTTATTGGACAGAAAAAGATGGAAATAGTCTAATTTTAGTTTAGTTTGTGACCAAGGGAATCGGCACCTATATGCATTCTAGACTAGTAAAGTTCTGGCGTGATTGAGTAACAAACATCCATCCAAAGTCTCGCATTTATAAGGATTACACACAGTAGCCATTTTAAACATTGTTTTCTTTGTATTTTTTTTTTACTAAAGCTTAGTATACATGATCGTTCAACCCTATATTAAATAGAGGATCCGTCGATGCATAAAATCCGATTTGTGATCAACAATGAGTTAGTTTACACTTGATTTGAAGGGATGCGAGAAAAAATATACCGTTTCAGTTCAAAGGGACGAAAATATTTATGTTTCTGACTGTTTTAATGGTAATAGTTTCACAAATATCCATGTATATGTTTTGGAAAGTTTAGTTCTTACTATAGTCATGTTTTTGAGACCTGCTGTCTACACTATTATTATAAAGAGGAAACATTTGTAATGGATAAACTCAAAAAGTACCTACTGGACCGATTTTAAAAATTCTTTCACCATTAGAAAGCTACATTATCTGCGAGTAACATAGGCTATATTTTATTTTTATACGGACGGAGTCGCGGGCAAAATCTAGTAGATTATAAAAATGTTGTACTTAGTTCCGATTTATACAGGAAGATTTTTTATCATTAACAGCCTTGGCTGATTTACCTGTGAGTCAGAACAATATAAAATAAATTGTGTCTCATTACGTGGGACTTGACTAATTAATATATTTTGGTGTATATTGATTTAAATGTATAATACTTACATAAGTCAAAGTCAAAGTCAAAACATTTATTTCAATTAGACCATTTACAGGCACTTTTGAATTGTCAAGGAGTCGGTCAGTTAGTCAGAAAGTTGAAGCTAGTTGGTCGTTCCAAAACGGAGGTAGGCCTCTATGGAGAAGAACGAGCAAGAAACTACACGGCACTCTTTTAAATTAGGTTTTTACTACGGCTTCTGTACAAAGTATACAAAAATTCATGAGAGTATGTTGGACTTTGTGCATCCGCCCCCTCAATTTTGCCGCTCTGGGCATTAGCCCGGCTTGCCTCCCCTTAGATTGGGCCCTGGCGTCCACCAGAAAGCCGCCGAAGCAATGAAGCTCGACGAGTCCCGGAGAAACAATTCAAGTACCAAGACACTTGAATTGTTTCTCCCGCAACGAAATTACTCAGTAAAAAACATATTTTCCACTAAGGCAAAAACTAGAGAGAATACTTCAATGTATGTAGCTATATTATGCGGTACTAATTAGCATGACAGTATCCTACCTCTATGCAATGCCATCCCATTGTCTCTGGCCTAATTTCGAACGAAGAAAAGGGGATATGTCTACTAAATCATAAAATAATAAGTCCACGGTACAATTTAAATAGATTTTGCACGTCTGTCAAGCTTTGTCGGCCGCACAGGTAAATGTACCATTTCTTTTTTGAAAGTAGGCTCCATTTTGACAATGGGCGGGAAAAAAAAATCGCAAGTTAAGTTTGACAGTTGCAAAGTAACAGTTTTTGTAATTGTAGTTTTTATTTTGTTTTTAATTTTGTCGCAAATCGTTTGGATTTTGAATTTGGAACTAACTTTGTCTTATTATTTTTAAATGTCTTCTTAATTTGATTTTTTTAATTTTTTTTTCCTTTATTATGTACAGGTGCCGCAGTTTTACCAGCGTTAAGTTATGTCTTTGATTACTGCTCCGCTCATGTAGGTCCTAGCGTGATATTATATAGAATATAACCTTTTACAATTAACGGGCTATATAAAGCTTACGGATTTTTTTCAAATCGGACTAGGTTTTCCTAAAATTAGCGCGATCAAACAAACTCTTTAGCTTTATAATATTAACCTAGATTTAAGATATAGAAAGAAATAAATAGGGTTTACAGATTATGTGGAGATAGTTAGAATGAAAGTTTGATAAATTAAAAACTGCTCACTAATCTATGGAATAAGGCATAAACCAGAAATAAATCATAAAGAAAGAGAAGACTTCAATATCGTAACTATGGCATCATTAATCTTCACGAAAAATTAAGCCTTTGCAATAAGCAATAAATCAGAAAAATATTCTCACAACTACCAATATTTTGACAAGAAATTAACAAAGACATCATTCCTAGCCACCATTTGGTTGTGATGACGCGACAATTTTCGGATTTTTTATCGAAATACATTAGTAAATGAGAATGCACTTTTCAATGACACGTTTCGGAGTCAGCTACTTCATTTTGCCAAGTTTTTTTTTTAAGGATTCAAATGCATTCGATTCTTTGTTCAAATTTTTTTAGAGGGAATATTTAAAAATAGAATTGGGTATTTGACACCATTAACCAATAATAATTTTGGAATTATGACTAGTTCCTACCCGCGACTTTGTCTGTGTCAAAGTTGGTTTCTCTATACAAACCCCTGTTTCATCCTTTTAGAGGGTGAATTTTCAATATCCTTTCTTATCGGACGCCTAAGTCATACAACGAACACTCCCTCCAAATTTCAGGTCTCTACGATCAGCGGTTTAGGCTGTGCGTTGATCCGTCAGTCATTCAAGACAAAGTATTTTATATGTATAGATTTTTCTTTGAACAAATGCTATATTATAGCCTTAGCAACCCGAATAATTTTCAATATTAGCAGTAAAATTAGATTTTTAGTAGATTTAAAACTTGTATGAACGTGGACGAGACGAAAGGAGTATGTAAGGATCGTATCAGGTAGCGTTTAGTGGTTTCTGCATACCCCCATGGGGAAAAGGCGTGAGTTTATGTATGTATGTGTTAAAATTAATAAATAGTTAATAAATTAAGTTAGTCAAACGGTTGAAAATAAATCACATTCGATATATATATTTAAAAATATTGGGTTTTATTATTTCTTTCAAAAAACTTTCCGGCTTCTACTCTTACGTGGACGAAGTCGCGAGCGACTGGTTAACTGATCTAGGTTCCTTTCTACGTAATTAATTGACTTACAAGAATAAAATAATGGTCTATAAAATTGTATCCCATTTAAAAGACTTCTATTTTCATAAAACTGAAGTCGCATGATAAAACGACAGTCCTAAAATAAATGTAATTAATTCAATCATAAAATAAACCTAGGTACGTACCTACGAGTTTATTATAATATTAATTGAATAAACAATTCATTTATTTCTTTATTAATTAATACGAAAATCGTTCTACTTTTTATTGCAAGTCTTTGAGAGGAAACGCGGGTGATATTTTCTTTATACAAACGACTTCGCCTGTTCTTTTTTGGGTTTTTGACTTTTTTTTTTGAGTAAAGTAAATAGGTATGAACTTTTTCTATTCTACGTTTTCCTTTTTGTATAACATCACACCTGTGATCCGCGAAGGGTTAGGCAAAGATGTTTAAATTAGTACACCCACATTTCGCCAGATTATGTTTAAGTCCCATGTAATAGGGGGCGAGCCTATTGCCATCAACCGGGCACAAATCCAGACTTCGAGGCTGCTACTGAGAAGTTCCTGATGGAAAAATCCAACACTTTGCCCGACTTGGGAATTGAACCCAAGATCTCATGCTCAGCAGTCGCGCTTTGCGACCTCTGTACCAACGAGGCAGTACCAATACTAATCAAACCAATACCTACTATTAAATAATCTCTTCGCCCGTCTTTCCTCTTAATAGACTCAGATATTTTATATAGGTACAGTAAAAGATTTACGAACTTTACTTTTAAAAAAGCTGGTAGCAAACGTATGCCTCCATACGTCCTAAGGGACAATCAAATAAACAATAAAATTTGAAACGCAATTTACTTCGGCACATTTCGAAGTTAATGCTAAATTAAAATGGCCGCCAAAGATTGATTTTGCTATGCTATTTTCAACTCTATACCGTTGTCTTAAAAAACATTTAAAATTATAAGGTTTTTGATTAAGCGTAGGACTAAAATTGTTAAGTTATAAAAACCTCGAAGTCCCACTAACAAGGTGAGTTTTAATTATTGAAAATTTTGTGTTAATTTAGTTTTTTTTTTCGGCTGAACGCGCGGTTCCTTTGCTTGGCGGTGTCTTTGTTTTTTTTTTTTTTACGTTTGTATAATCTGTAAAATGACATGTTAGCGCCAGTTTAGTTTGGTTGATCTTTTTTAAATGATTATCGATATTAAATTGTGCATTTCCGTTGTATGGGCCACCCATTTGCTAAGCAAATATTTATTTTATGATTTACTTAATTAGTACTGACTACTTAAGTAAATCATAAAATAAATATTTACTTAACTAGTAGTTTATTTACTTAACTAGTAGTTATGTAGTAGGACTGCCTCGTTGGTCTAGTGGTCGCAAGCGCGACTGCTGTGCATGAGGTCTTGGGTTCGATTCCCAGGTCGGGCAAAGTGTTATTGGGTTTTTCCATCAGGAATTTCTCAGTAACAGCCTCGGAGTCTGGATTTGTGCCCGGTTGATGGCAATAGGCTCGCCCCCTATTACATGGGACTACAAACATAACTGGCGAAATGTGGGTGTACTAATGGGTACACCTCTGCCTAACCCTTCGGGGATTACAGGCGTGATGTTATGTATGTATGTTAATTAGGTCATAAAATTAATGTTAATGTTGTACTTAATCGCGATAGTTTTTGAAACTAGATGTTTGTACAATACCCGCCACGAAAGATGAGACTTGACACACCACACAAACTTTATTATTTCGTCATTTTATATTACAATATTGTTAAGATTTTTAATGTTTTGTTGTTTTAAGGTTTTTCTTCAGGAATTTCTCAATAGCAGCCTCGGAGTCTGGATTTGTGCCCGGTTGATGGCAATAGGCTCGCCATCGTACATGGGACTTAAACATAACTGGCGAAATGTGGGTGTAAGTGCTAATGGGTACTCTGCCCAACCCTTCGGGGATTACAGGCGTAATGTTATGATGTTATGTTATGTCATAAAATAAATATTAATGTTGTACTTAATCGCTGAATTTATTGAAAATAAATGTTTGTACTTGACACGTGTAATAGGGTACACTTCTGCCTAATCCTTTGGGGTTGTTTGTTTAATTTTTTTTTTTTGGGGCTCCCAATACGAACGGTTGCCCAAAAAATCCCCTTTTCAAAAATATAATCACATATTTTTCTAAATTCGAATCCCTAATGGTGCCTAATTCGATCGTATTACCCTGTTACTGGGTTGTGGAGGTCAGATAGGCAGTCGCTCCATGTAAAATACTGGTATTCAGCTGCATCCGGTTAGACTGGAAGCCGACCCCAACATAGTTGGGAAAAGGCTAGGCAGATGATGAATGGTGCCTAATTCGATTGACTGAATAAAATCGTTCCAGCCAGGTTGCCTTGGCATGCACACATCACAGAACTTACCTATTTTACTATTAGTTTTCCACATAACCACCATTGAAAGTGAACAGCTTATTAAAAAACCTACACTGCAAAAGTAAAAGCATGTTTCTAGAGCACTATATATATATAAAAGCGACAGTTAGTCTGTCTGTGGCATTTTCTTTGTACAACACATAATTTTCTATGACAAGTCGCTGTCAAAGACTAGACTAGTTATTATTATGTTCTTTTAAAAACTCTATACTTATCTATGCCTACTCTTTAACACTAACTAGCTGCACCCTCCGACTTCGTATGTCCACGTGTTTTTTTTTTTTACCAGTGTCACGTCATATTTTTGGTTGCACTGCTCTGCTCCTGTCGGTCGTAGAGTGATGTTATATAGCTTATGCTATTCGTTATGAATTTAGCTTTCATATAGCAAAATATTTTTTCAATCCGATTAGTAGTTACATAGATTAGCGGGTTTAAACAAACAAATTTCTTTTTTATTTTATTTAGTACCTATACTTAGATAATGGTTTTCCTGTTAAGTGAAAGGACTGCAGTTTCTAATAAACCATTAAACTATTAATGATTAGAAGGTAAGAAAAAAGAAAGAAAATTTGTTTTCAAAGACAATCAACATTTCATTTCATTTCATTTAATGACATTTTTTTTATAAAAAAATGTTTAAAGACAGAATGACATTTGAAAGCGAAGATTAAAAGTTTGAAATTCGATTATAAAAAACGAATTTTAGAATCGTTATTTTGAATTTCGAATATGTGTGGAAACCTAAACAATTTGAAACTTGCTTGTGAAAAATAAAAACTAAAATTCGGAAGTGTAGAATTCAAAATAGGTCAATAGCTGTTAAAAAAAAATCATTCAGTCATGCTAATTTTTTCTTAGATTACTATAAACTTGACAGCACTTTACCCACCATTACCCATTTACCATCACGCCATAGACCTATGGTTGCATAAGTACAGACAACCACACACAGTACAACAATTTGCCAATAACAGCACCTTTAAATCGTAGCAACAAGGTCGACTTTCGCAGTTCAATTGTTACGTATTGAGTGTACCAATTGCGCGCACGCATGTCCAACCTAAACGGTTGCATCTGATTGTGATAACCGTTCAAATTGTTTACGTGCATACCTACATGATGGGTTAAGTAAATTGTTTAAGTGATTTTATTACTCTGTAGGGTTTATCATGACATGGGTTTTTGCATGTCAGTTAATAAGGCTGGCCGCAGACGACGCAACTCTTGAACGACAAGTTGTGTTGACAGGCAACGATTACCTATTATACAGTATTTGGTTACTGCTGCGGACCTGTGCGTCTTAGCGTGATGTTATATATATATCTCATACATCTATCTATCATATAAAATTACATTAGATTATTTCCAATCGGACTGGTAGTTTCAAGGATTGGCGCGTTTAAACAAACAAACAAAAAGACTCTTCAACTTTATTATATTAAGTATAGATTGTAAGAAACTGCGCAGAAGCAGCGGTTGCTCCAACAGTTGGTGTGAAACATTAAAAAAGTTATTTCTCTCTCTCAAAAAAATGTTGTCCCGCTTGGTTAGATTCCCAGGTCGGGCAAAGTGTTATTGGATTTTATATAAGGAATTCCTCAGTAGCAGCCTCGGAGTCTGGATTTGTGCCCTGTTGATGGCAATAGGCTCGCCCCCTATTACATGGGACTTAAACATAACTGGCGAAAACCACCTATCCCTTTGCGGATTACAGGCGTGATATTATGTTATTGTCCCGCTCTAGGAATTTCTCCTGTATTGTATATACCCACTCACGTACAGAAACAGCCGAACTTAGAACAATTTTCTGTATGCCATCGCTCAGCCACTGCGCCATACGTGACGTCGACAGTTGACAGTTTTGTCAACTAAAGTTGCTCCGTCTGCGCCTATCCTTAAACTTATTTTCATTCAAAATCAGTGTCATTAGTACAGCACAACAGTTTTGTAATATGTGTCCTTATACCCACTCTGATCAATCCTATCCTACTAATCTATCTTCCTGCTTCTTATTTTTTGAAAAGGGTATGCTTAGATGGTTCGGTCATGTTGAGAGGATGAGTGAAAGACGATTGACAAAAGGTATTTATATGGCAGAGGTGAGTGGAAACGCCGGGAGGGGTCGCCCTAGGAAGACCTACACTGACCTTATTGGTGACGGTCCTTCAGAAAGGTCAGGTGCGGAGTACTCGTAACCGACGTGCTTGTATGACGAGATGTATGAACGTAGATGAGGCGAAAGGAGTATGTAAGGATCGTAGCAGGTGGCGTTCTGTAGTTTCTGCCTACCCCCATGGGAAAAAGGCGTGAGTTTATGTATGTGTATGTATGTTCTTCTTATTTTCGTGTCAATTGACTCAAATTTTGTCCGGCCTTATTAGAGATTTTCAGATTGGCCACTGCAGTTCACATCCAGGGGGAAGATGTTCTTCCAGAGCAATGAAGTGTGGAGGGGGTGGGTATTTATGCCTCCATAATGCACACCTCTCGTCCGCCCCACGAGAGGTCTACACAAATGCGAAAGTTTGAGGATGAACGAATGTTTGTATCTCTTTCACGCCAGAACGGCTGAACAGATCGAAATGAAATTGAGCACAGAGATAGATTATAGTCTGAAATAACACTTAGGCTACTTTTTATCTCAGAAAAACGTATGGTTCTCTTGGGATAATGATATTAACTTTGAAGCGGACGAATTCGCCGGCGGAAACCAGTATTCAAATAAAACAACAATTTGTTAAATTAATTTCTTTAATTCAATACAAAACGACATTTATAAAAGGATGCCATTTTACAAAAAATCTAGATAAAATTACAAAAGTATAAATCTTAAAATCTAATAATCATGAGCATAATCCTGAAAAATCACAATATTAACACAGCCAACAAAGAGAAATATCAATAACATAAAATAAATTGGCAACCCCTTTTGAACACTTCACCTGTGTTGCCAACCCAAAAAAAAATTGCAAAGGGTCTATTAGACCTCCCCGTAACAATAGATGAATAGGGTAACATTATTGAGAAAAAAAATTGGCAAAGAGCCGACTCATTTTGATTGTCATTTTGCTAATAAAAAATGATGGACAAGCCTAAATAGATTTACAAAGAGACCGACGGGGTTCGGCAATCTTCGGGACTGTTCGGGTGTCTTCGTTGGCGCATGGCGCTATCAGTTTGTTCTTTCTTTTGCACGACGCTTGTACTTTCTTTGTTAGTGTCCCCTGGTTCTTTGTATGTTTAATAAAAGAAATTTGCATGGTTCGAAGGTACCGTTGGGCTAAATTGTAACAATACTACGGTTGTGTAAGAGTATTTTTATGCTGTACTAGTTTCTAACCGCGGTTTCGTCTGCGTGGAAGCCATGTACGTTTGCTACGGCACTAAGAAATTGTTTAGCTTTCTATCAGTAAAAGATTTTTTGTAATTGGATCAGTAATTTTAGAGATTACCTGTTACAAACAAATTAACAATTTTACCTCTTTATTATTAGTTTAGATACCTACATGACAATGTTTAAAACTATGATAAACTAGTAAACAGATCGGGAGTCATAGAAATAATGGTAATTAACAACTTAGTTACGTAACATAGGTCTATAATCATCCATTCACAGAATGCAGTTTTTTCAGTAATACGTTTTTGCCTTCAAAATATAATTATACAAGTTTTTTGACTGCCTCGTTGGTCTAGTGGTCGCAAAGCGCGACTGCTGAGCACCAGGTCTTGGGTTCGATTCCCAAGTCGGGCAAAGTGTTATTGGGTTTTTCCATCAGGAATTTCTCAGTAGCAGCCTCGGAGTCTGGATTTGTGCCCGGTTGATGGCAATAGGCTCGCCCCCTATTACATGGGACTAAAAACATAACTGGCGAAATGTGGGTGTACTAATGGGTTAAACCTCTGCCTAACCCTTCGGGGATTACAGCGTGATGTTATGTATGTATGCCTTCTAAATATAATTATATAAGTATTTGTCTTATCAAATATTATAATTGTATAATTAATATACACTTATATATAAATACCTGTATACTTAAACATGAATAATATAAATAGATTCCACCTAGCGTTTTCATTTCATAATAGTCTAAAATCACCAATCCGCCTTGAGCTAGCGCGGCAGTCAATGCTCGTGCCTTCTCTGTATGAGAAGAGGCCTTTGCCCTGCAGCGGGGCAACAGGCTGGTATTGATTTTATTTTAATATCTAAGCACTAGGTAGGCAACAGGCTCGCCTCCTATTTTACATGGGACATAAACATAACTGGCGAAATGTGGGTGTTTAATAGGTACCTACACCTCTGCGTAACCATTTCGGGATTACAGGTGTGATGTTATGTTTGTTATGTTATAAAGTATTTAAGACAAAGATACAAAGAAAAGTCAAAATTATAGGTAGGTACCTATACAAAAAGAGTAAATTAAAAAATTAAAATTTAGCTATGGTAAATACTAGATTCATTAACTTATGAATGACATATTATAATATGCAGGTACCAACGTTTAAAAAACTTAAGTTAATATCATAAACTTTCCCATTATTAAAAAAGAAACATCATTAATTTTAAATCCACAACCAAAGCACAGTAGTTAATAAACTTTTATTATATTTTACGACATTTTTCTTTTGTTATTTATACTCTGTGACATTTATAGTTTGTTACCTACCAACCTTTTTTGTTAAGTTTTTTTTTTAAATTTTATGAGGCGTGAAACGTTTGTTGCAAGTTTATAGTTTATGGTATGCCCTTTGTGGTGATAGACACCATTAGATCGTTTCGTCTTGAGTTTTAACTAATTAAGAGAGATTGTAAAATAAGGGTAAATAAATGTATCGATTTGTATTGTGGAGATTTGTTGCTGTTTTAATGGTCGTCTTTGGTTTGAGGAACATGGTGATTTGTATTGAATTGTGTAGGAATACCTACCTATCATAATCCCGAATGGAATAGGTATGATAAAACCTAGGTGACGTTTAGTAGCAGCAAACAAAAGTGTTGTAATATCTAAATAATGGTGCCGATTCCCTTGTTCACAAACTAGACTAAATTTAGAGAATTGACATCTATTATGCGAAAGGAAAGGACGGTGACATTCCGCGACATTAAAGAACTAATTTAGAGATGTCAAATTAGTTTTGCCTTGAACTTCTCCGTATTTTTAATCCATACGTTTTAAGATGTCAACTATAACTGTATGGATGTGTCAGATTGACTAAATTTGACAGCTCTTATTTACATTAGTCTCTTTCTTGTTTTATTGAAAGGAAAAAGATGGAAATAGTCTAATTTTAGTTTAGTTTGTGACCAAGGGAATCGGCACCATTAATGCTATTTTCTGGCGGTCCCCACGTTTGATTCTGGCTTTCAGGAGTTGCAGTAAATGGAAACAGTACGGTAGGCTTGTCACAAGTAAAATACTGGTATTCAGCTGCATCCGGTTAGCCTGGAAGCCGACTCCAACATAGTTGGGAAAAGGCTAGGCAGATGATGCTTGTCACGAGTAAAAAATACTTAAATATATTTATTGGATTTAAATACGATTTTATAAAATCCATATTATATCTTTGGTTGCTGCTCCGCTCTCGTACGTCGTAGCATGATGTTATATAGCCTATAGGTAATATTCCTCGTGAATCTGACTATCATATTATACAATTAGATTTTCCAACTAGACTGGAAATTCTAAAGATAAGCGCATTTAAACAAACAAAACAACTGCCTCGTTGGTTTAATTGTTGCCAAGCGCGACTGTTGAGCATGAGGTCTTGATTCGATTCCCAGTTCTGGCAAGTGTTATTGGGTTTTTCCATCAGTCCCTCAATAATCTCGCCCCCTATTACATGGGACTTAAACATAACTGACGAAATGACATACTTATGGGTACACCTCTACCTAACCCGTCGGGGATTACAGGCGTGATGTTATGTTTATTTATAACCAACAACAGCTTATAACCTAAAAGGCTTAGCTACATACCCTAATGACTGCAAAAGCTCAAACTAATCAAATCACAATAAACTTTTTTCGAAATAAAAATCACCTTTTCCAAGGAAAAATAAATAAACAATAAAAAAATATATAACGCGCCCTGTTCCACGTTCCTATTACAGATTCTAGGAAACGAAATTTGAATTTCGAACTGCTTTATTGTGCAATAAAGCGGCTTGAAGCGCTATTACAGATTATTATGTTATGGCTTCAAAGTTTTGTATCTCATTATGGAGTTTTAATGATTTCGGGTAGCGCTTTATTTTATAAAAAGGTTTTATTTACTATGTAACGTTGACATAATTAAGAGTTGCCTAATATCTTTAGATATATGGGGTCTAAAAAGACACATCACATCATTTCATTGACATTTAGAAAATGCTTATGGCATTAAGTCCGCCTTCGTACTTTTTTTAAGCATAAAGTTTAAATAAATAAATACATCACATAGCCGCATACTGGTGTCGATTCCCTTGTTCACAAACTAGACTAAATTTAGAGAATTGACATCTCTTACTAACATACAGCGAAAGTAAAGGACGGTGACATTAAAGAACTAAGTTAGCGATGTCAAATTAGTTTTGCCTTGAACTTCTCCCTATTTTTAAACGATATGTTTTAAGATGTCAACTATAATTGTATGGATGTATCAGATTGACTAAATTTGACGGCTCTTATTTACATTAGTCTCTTTCTTGTTTTATTGGACAGAAAAAGATGGAAATAGTCTAATTTTAGTTTAGTTTGTGACCAAGAGAATCGACACTAGTGTCTATCAAACTAAGTGACTTTGAGCAAAAATTTTTGCTGGCTTTTTTTAGTGCGAAAAATCACTCTTTTAGAGCATAAATTACGCCGTTATATGGCATTTTATATAAACTTTCAAGTGCTTGCCTAGTTTAGGGCCAACGTTATAAACTTTGTGTATTTTTTTTGCAATATTTTTATTTTATTTATTTATTATTTATAGGTATATTTAAACTTTAAGCAACAAAAGTACAAAAGCAGACTTGATGCCTAAGGCATTCTCTACCAGTCAACCAAAAGTGGTGAAGAGATAACATTATTATTCGATTTTTATTCATTTATGTCCTTTATTTTTCTAAATGCATGAACCGATTTTAATGAAACTCCCTACACATGTGCAGGATACATAGGTCTAAAAAGTTTATTGTATAACATTTTCAAAAAAAAAAAATCAATAGAAACAGAGATTTTCAAATAACTTCTTTTGTACGTGACATAATATCTTTTTTTTAAAGTCACAAGGCGTAAACGATCTTAAGATAGTCCGTTAAATGGCGCACTACCTACGACTAGCTGATGTTATAAGAAGTAACTTTAATAGTAATTTAAGAAAAGAAATAGCGGGTACCGCGCAAAAAAAAGAAAACGCCGTCATAAATTAAGCAAACAAAGTCGCGGACATAAACTAGAGATTGAATAAAAAAATATCTAATAGAAAATAACCAAGACAAACAAGTAGCTGTGTAATTCAAGCAACACTTTAAAATTTCGTCTTGACTAACAGGCGCCATTTTTAAAATTAAAACGCGACATAATTGTTCAAATTGCCTATTAATACAACGTTTAGTGCCGAAAGGCGCTAATAAAGACAAATAAGGCGGCCATGACAGTTCTGTAATACGGGTTTCTTAATTTGAAATTGAACAGTTTTTGTTTTTAATTTTGCCGGCACCTATAATAACCGGCCATTTTGACATTTTTATTAGAATTTTGCGCATGTTTTATGGTAAAGTCATTAGCCATTATTATGTAGGTAATAGAGTCTAGTTTTGTAAGAACCTGTCTTAGTATTCATAAAATCGTTTCAAATGTCAGATTTTAAAAATTGTATTAGGTAAGTCTCTGATTGGTTGGCAAGAATAACAACTAATTATAGACACGGAATGTCACTGAAATGGTTTTTGTTTATCTATTATAATACTAGCTTTTGCCCGCGACTTCGTCCGCGTAAATGTCGGCTATTGCGGGCACAGACGATGTCGCGCAATATCATTTTTTGGGGTTCAAACTTACCCCGTCGCAAATTTTATCAAAGGTTCAGTGTTTTAATCATGAAAGCGTAATATAATAAACAGTTAGAGTTACTTTCGAATAAATAATATTAGTATGCATTATAATAATGGTTTTTAACAGTATTTTCAGTCAGATTAAGTTTTTAGTTACACACTTACCTACCTACTCTAAAAAACACCAATATTTTAGTATTAGAAAGGGCTGCAAGATATTACCCTCTAATTATTTCCATTATATCACACCTTTCAGGGGTAGAAACGTTTAATAATGGACCAACGATTACTTCATAAATAATTTATGGCAGGCCACAGTTCGCTTTCCATCGCTCTATTGGTTAAAAGACGTTAATGGTAATCAGTATGTAACACGTCAATGGATGTTGAAGTTTAGCAGTTTGATAAAAGAGGTAGAATCGGTGGCTGGCCGGCTACAAAGCTTTTTAATTTAAAGTGCATATAATCGTGTTAGAATTTAAAAAGAAAGCATATTATCATAAACAAAATAAAATACTATGATCCACATTTAAAATGGTAAAAGATTCTAATTACAGGCCCGGATTCGAAAATCTATGAAATAAATGATGAAAAAAGTTTCGCCCTGGATTAGAACTTATTTGCCATTAAATTAAATGAAGTACAACCTATGAGCTTTTATATGACATGGGTTTCATTACTGTTGAGTAAAATGAAAAATGTAGGCCCAAGGTTTATAAAAAAAATGGTGGCTTCATTTACGAGTCCTAAGTTTATTGTGACTTGTGACTTAGGTCTTTAAAAGGACGGGGCGTAAAAGAGAATTGGCATTAAAAACATAAGTCTCTTTTATGGCTATCTTTAGGGGAGGCCTATGTCCAGCGGTGGACGTCGTTCAGCTGGCAGGATGATGGAGAAGTATCTTCAAGCTGAACACGACAGGTTTTGATAAAAAGAAATAAAGTAACTAAGGAGATTTTAACACACAAAAACTTCATTCAAGATAACCAACCCAACCCGCAGGCAAGAGCTAGTAGGTAAAACGAATAAATTATTCATATATTCTAAACAAAAGGGTCTATTTCCTTTCCCTAAAGGCTTGTGTCATAGATATGTAATTAGCGTCTTAAGTAATTGTGCAGGAAACATCTGTCAAATGTGGAAACATTCATTTTTGGGTTTTATTCTGTAAAAACGAACTAACACGTTTCGAAGTAAGTAATTCTAAAGATTTTGTATATTTACCGGTTCATCATCTGCCTAGCCTTTTCCCAACTATGTTGGGGTCGGCTTCCAGTCTAACCGGATGCAGCTGAGTACCAGTATTTTACATGGAGCGACAGCCTATCTGACCTCCACAACCTAGAAATAGGTATTACGATACCCCTAGGTAAGACTGGTTGTCAGACTTTCTAGCTTCTGACGACTCGTAACGACTGTTAAAGATCCATGTATGACACCCGGGACCAACAGCTTAAGTCACGACATTTTCCACAAGTATATTTACCGGTTATTAATTTTAAATCTAAAAACAAAAATCCTATAGTAAAATGTAGCTCACTATCTGCCTAGCCTTTCCCTATTTATGTTAGGGTCAGCTTCCAGTGTAACCGGATGCAGCTGAATATTTTACATGAAGCGACTACTTATCTGACCTCCAACACCCTGTAGTTGGATAAAACAATACCCCTTGGTAAGACTGGTTGTCAGACTTTCGGGCTCCTGATGAATTGTAACGACTGTCAAAGATCCACGTATGACAGCCGGTACCACAGACACCGTATGACAGACGGTAGCTTAAATTAACGTATTTTCCAAGGCACGGAGGAGAGTAAAGACTATCATCCATCCACTAACCAATTCTGGTAAGCATACCTTAACCGTATGCAACGACCCGATCAATAATCCCTAGATACATCTCCTTAAAAAAAACTTTACGCAGTCCTAAATCTCTTCATACTATAGAGCAAAGTCGCTCCCCGCCGTCTGTACGCTTAGATCTTTTAAACAACGCGACGGATTTTGATACGGTTTTCAACAATAGAGAACAATAGAGGGTGATTCAAGAGGAAGGTTTAAGTATCTACATAGTACTCGTGCGAAGCCGGGGCGAGTAGCTAGTGAACAATAAAATCAGATTTATATTTCTTGGAAATCAATAAATAGTTAATCAATTGACTTGACTTCTTGTCAAGTGACATCACGCCTGTAATCCCCGAAGGGTTAGGCAGAGTGTACTCATTAGTACACCCACATTTCGTCAGTTATATTTAAGTCCCATGTGGTAGGGGGCGAGCCTATTGCCATCAACCGGGCACAAATCCAGACTAAGAAGCTGCTACTGAGAAATTTTTGATGGAAAAATCCAATACCACTTTGCTCGACTTGGGAATCAAACCTCATGTTAGAATCACTAAACCAACAAGGCATTTTGACAGCTCATAAAAAGTATGTCAATTGATTTGTAATGTCAACTAGCCAATATTTTTAAACGTTTGTCACAAGTAAAAACTACGGAATTTTATTAAATAATCTTTGAACGCAATAGTGATGTCCTCCGTTCCGTTTTACGTCAGTCTGACATTGACATGACACAATATTGTGACAACTTGACGTCTAAGGGCTATTTTATAGCTCGGAAGGACAGTAATTAACTGTTGCGTAATATATTGAGTTGTGTAAGCTATTTATTAGTGTTATAACGGTTCGTTTAATTGAATTAAACTGTCGTTGTTACTGAAGATGTTTTGTTAGGTTAGCTGTCGAGGTTTAGCAAATAATGTTAATAAAATTAATCTATGAATAATTGTAGGTAGAGGAAGGTAAATATTTGTCTACAAGTCTATAGTTTATATTATTACAATACAGCTAAAGTGGTTTTTTGTTTGTTTGTTTTAACGCGCTAATCTTTGCAATTTTCAGTCGAATAAGAAAAAATCTTTTTGTCTATTTTAGCTAGATTCATGAGGAATAGTATAGGCGACATCACGCTAAGACACACAGGAGTGGAGCAGTAACCAAAGATGTAACATGACGCGGGTGAAAAAAAACTACACGGACAAAATCGCGGGCAGAAGCTAGTGTAATATTAATACCTGAGTATTTATTGACCTATCAGAAACATTTCTTAACAAGGTCTATTCTGTAAAAAATCTCGATCGGAGAATTTAGGTGAAGTGAGGTGAAGTGAGGTGAGCTTCTATATCACTGATGCTAAATGTAGAAAACTCACCTCAAGTTCACTTCACATAACCAATCGAGATTAGGTACCCAAGTATTACAGAATACTACTGCAGATTATTAATTTTGAAATTGGAACTAAGGAACATAAGAATCACATTTCTTTTTCTTTTTTAAATTAGGTAAGTATGTTAAAATTATCAGATTTTTATCAACTAAATAAATAAATGAAAAGAGTAGAAATATTTTCTTTTGAGCCTATTTCGTTTTTTAATCCCGATTAACATGTTTTTTTTTGGCATTTTTTGACTTTATCATCATCAAAGAGGATTTAAATCACTAAGCACCCTAATTGTAAGCTTGCTTTGTCGTCTATTGAATCTTAATATATATAAATCTCGTGTCACAATGTTTGTCGTCAATGGACTCCTAAACCACTTAACCGATTATAATAAAATTTGCACACCATGTGCAGTTCGATCCAACTTGAGAGATAGGATAGTTTTTATCTCAATTATTCGTCTTAATATTTTTTTATTGCAAATTTGAGCCACAGCAACGCGTGGACCGGTCAGCTAGTAAGTTTATAAAATACTTGTTAATGAAAAAAATCAATATTTTTAATCTATAATAGGTATTGTAGAGTATGTTTGAACTAATACGGAATACGATACCCCTAGGTAAGACTGGTTGTCAGACTTTCAAGCTTCTGATGACTCGTAACGACTGTCAAAGTTCCACATACGAGTATGACACTCGGGACCAGCTTAACGTGCTTTCTGAGGCACGGAAAGATGTCAGTAATGTCTTAGATAAAGTACATAAATTGTTATGTTGTTATCTATGATACCTTGACTTGTCAAAATATATGACGTGTGCAACCAGCTAGTTCTGTGTTTCACTTAATTGCTTTCGTTATGCTTTATTCGCATACTCATCACATATGAATTGAATAAGTCACATTGGTACTTGCCCGGATTTAAACCCACAACCTCAAGCATGAGAGGCGGGCGCCTTAACCGCTAGGCCATCACGACACTCGACATTTTATTTCAACGTTATAATACTTTTTAATTTTTCGTCCCGATTTTTCCCGATGCATCTTTATTCACCCCTTTTTACCGTTGGTACTTAATTCTTAATTCAAAAATTTGTTACTAAGGAAATTTTGGCGGGTTCAGCCATCTTTATTTAGTAGTTTATGGTTTCTAGTCTTTTGAGATTCAAAAAAAGAATGATAGGACTTCTTTAAAGATTGAGTCTTATTTAATTAGTTATAATAAAACTGAAGAGATTTTTCGTTTGCCTATTTGTTTGTTTAATCTCCGAAACTACTAGACGGATTGGATTAAAATCTTTTTGTATTATGATAGCCAGATTCATAAGGAATAGTATAGGCTATATAACATCACGCTACCACCCACGAGAGCGGAGCAGTAATCAAAGATGTTACTTAATGCGAGTGAAACCGCAGGATAGAGCTACCAGCATTATTATAGGTAACAGTAAGTTATAATTACGATTTTTTAGTAATTATTTATATTTCGGTAGTTTTGAACCGTAACTAGTACCTACCTACAATAATAACATTAGAGTATTAGCCATAGTACCATATACATGTAGTACCATGTGCCATATACCTGCCTAAAATTGATTTTCATAATTTTATTGGGTAAGAAATATTTCTTAAAAAAATGGTAACACTACCACGTCCACCACAATAAAGATACCAGTCGCTTCTAGCTACAAAAGAAACCGTAATACCTACATTTTAAATTCTATATTACATAAACAACCCACAATACATAATCCCAATTAACTGCCGAAACATACATAAACAGACAAACAAATCCGAATAACACAAACAACAGCTTCTAAAAAAAAAAACAACCAGCGCATTACATTCCAGATACAAAACACAATGACATACAAACAGTCACAGCACAGAGTCCAAACACTCACGAAATATTATTAAAAAAAAAACCGCACTTAAAAAACCCTACGGCTTGAACCTCGATTGATAGCCGGTGTGTCTCTGTCTGTCCATGCTCGCGTAGCCGACTGGGCGTGGCTTCCATAACAGGTTACCAAAGCACAGAACACCGCCAAAAAATACCCATAAAAAACATATAATAGTAACCCTGGCGCCGACGATCGATCTCACATTGCCAACCCGCGTTCTCTGCACGTACGAACGAAAAAAATCGCGCCACAAACACCGACCAATCAGAAAACAGCTCCTCCTTTGACAAATACCGCCGCGGAATAAGCCACGCCTACGACGCGTCAGTGGCGCCACAGTCCCTATACATGTGGCGAGCGGGAGAACTAATTAGAAAGAGACGGAGCTACGCTGGGCTGTTCGTTTCTCGCACAATTTCCCCCAACCGATCATTAAGTGCTTAAATCCAACAGGAGTTGGTTGTGTCGGGTTTCTTCGGAGGGGTACGCTATTAAAATATCCACAAACATTATCTTTAATTGGACAGAATTTTGTGCTTGTGTGCGTTGGCGAGCGTGTTTTTTTTTTCGAAGCCAGTGACGATTCGGTTTTTTCGAAACTTGATGACTGTTATCATTTATGTTTAGTGTGAGGTGATCGCCTGTGATTTTCTATAGTTTAACTCTACGAATATTACGACTCGTTTAGACTCGATACAGGAACAAGTGTTGTGATTAAAAATGACATCAGTGACGTAATTTTAGCGCGGCGAAAAACGAAATCGACTATCGACGAAGTAAAATTGGAAAATGATGCCACGTGCTCCATAATTGCTGAATCGTAATGCATGGATCGTTAATTGATAGGCAATTATCATTCTGTCCTGTTCTTTATAATTGCAGCAATAATAAATTTGATTGCTACGTCTCACCTCTCTAGTGTTGTACCCAATCCGTTTCAAATTCTTTTAAAAAACAAAACGTTTCGATTTGAAATTCGAATTCAACCAATCAACGGTTTCTTCAAGTTTTGGAGAATATAAGTGAAGGACCAGTGTTTGGAAAAGACAAGTGCACAATAAATAAAAGGAGAAACTAAATTAATTTTGTGTGACAATTTTGTGGTGTAAGAAAATTATTGTGAAAAAGTGATGCTGTGTAATAACGCGTGATTTCTACAAAAACCGTAAGTACTTATTTACTATTACACCCCTTTCAGCTTTTATGCTTCTAAAAACCGGAAAAGTCAATCTTAAGGCAATAAAGTTCGATAAGACAAGAAAAAGTGAAATTATCAGCCGAAAAATTTTGGGGTACGCAAAGCTAGAATAAAATTCACGTCAAGATTAGCGAAAGATTCTAAAATGACTAAAATTTTAATATTTTTTGCAATAATGATCAATTTATTGCAATTTAATTTAGGCCTAATAAGACGCTTATTGGATTAAACTTATATTCCAATATGTCAGGTGAATAAAAAAAATCAACATTTTGTGATTTTTTTATTCTTTTACTCTGTAATTTGAGAATGAACGCGAAGTCTTTTTCTCTGACCTCCTAGGGGTCCCAAATGTATTAGGAATCTTTAAAAATCTAAAATAGAAGACAAACTATTTTTATATCAAATAGCTTTAATCTCAAAAACCATGGTACCTATTTAGGAAGCTCCTTAAATTAACTAAAAACCGAAAAATTTCGATAATAGTCGAAAATAGCTAAGTCTTTGCAAAAATTCCCAAATACCGTAAAAACACATAAACAAGTAAAACTTATTTTTAAACAATCTCATAACACTTGGTTACTAGTCAAAATCGTAGTAGGAACCTACCAAAGTAGGTACTTTCCCGCGCATAACTAAGACCTTATACCTATAACCATTTTTTAGTATTAGGTACTATGGTAAAGTTGCTGAGAATATCAGAAATAAAAAGGAATCTAACGAAATATATGACACTAAAATAGTTATGAATATAAATATGGATGGATGGAGAGGGAGAGGAAGGCCAAAGAAAAGATGGATGGATTGTGTGAAGAATAATATGAAAGAAAAGGGAGTTAGTGATAGAATTACGGTTGGCGGTATGAAAAATATATGTTGCGCCAATCCCAAGTAACATAGGGCAAGGGCAGGATTATCATTACTAAAAGTAGAGCTAACAGAAGTTAACCTACACACTATAATATTAAAACTATACTCTGTTACTCTCTGTATGTTTAGAAAAAGGTGGAGTAGAAACTGATGTTCTTTTAAATTCCTAAGTATCGCTTTCATTCCTGGTGATAAATCAAATCCTGTCGATTCTCGGTTCCTGTCATTACACGGTTTCTTTCATTAGACGGTTCCTTTACGTGATATTCTTTATAATGACTCTAAACATATTAGTCCCGATTCGGAAATCTTGAATGCTTGAAGGACCGCCATTTCGGTTATTACTTACCCAACCATTCTCGCAAGTTAAAGACGTTTGCCCAAAATCAGGTACATTTTACTTATCATATTTTGACTATTTTAGCACCTATGTATCCTATATAAAAATTATACCATAGTTACTAAAATTTGACTCGAAGGACCAAAACTTTCTAATAACTACATAAAGGCAAAGTCAAGAGGTCAAAAACTTCATGTCATAGAGATTTGAAGATGAATCATTACCTACTTTGTTCTCGCCCGATTTCCTCCTTTTTTGCCCCTTGTGAATTTCGAGGAATTCCAAGTCGGTGATCGCTTTTATCGTAAAAGAAACTCCCATAGCGTCATCGGGACTTGAACACTCTTTGGGCATATCACTCAGTTCAGTTTCATAGGATTGTTCGATTTTCATAAAACAAATTGATTATTATCTAAGTACTATCTAAGTACTAATGCACAAGGCATAATTAACAATCATAATTAGGATTCTGCTTCGGTGTACAACCAAATTCAAATAGAAAAGTTTTTGCTACTAAACTTGATGTTCTTCTGCTGTGTTGTGTAGAAAAACATTATTTCATCTGAGTTTGGAATGAATTAGTTTAATTTTTGTTCTTCGAAAGTTTTAAGAACAGACCTCATAGAGTTTCCGACGTTGGTTTATCTAGATGATATGTTTTTTCTTACCAAAATACTACAAGTTAAAATAGCTTTCTGAATTCAGATATTCTTAACTATTGCATGCGCATCTGTCAGTCTATTAGCTTTCATATGGCCATTCAAAACATCCTGTCAGCGCTCTTTTGACCTCCCGTAGAGCATCGCTCCAGGTATCGCTAACGGATCATATACATTTCCAACACCTTTTTATTATAATTCTATTAATAAGAGACTTGTAAAAAGAAGATTAATAAGTGGTTTTGGATTTTCTTTCTTTCTTTGTTAATTGTCAGTTAGGTGAAACGGCGATAGGTTATCTACTCGCTAGTTTATTTGACTGTGTTAATTAAATCGATCCTTAGTTTCTTGTTCATTGTTTATTTAAAGTTACTGTTGGTTCTGCGGCTGATCTCTCCTCGGTCGTGTCAGATTGCCGTCCTATCTGACTGTGCACCTGTGATTGCGCATTGTAATCTATAATATCTCATGCGTTACTTTGCTAGTCTCCATTACATTTTTCCGCCGTCACAGAAATTCTGCATCTATTGTATAAAAGCTACCAATCGGAGAATCCGGGCGGAATTCTGCTATGATAGTAACTACATTATATTGGCAATCACTCTTATTATGTAATAGTTACATAAGTATATAAAAATACTGTTATCATTACTAGTTACAACGAGAATGAATATTGTTAGTGCCACGAAAATCTGTGTTCTGTGTTTCATTTCTTTACATAGTATAAAACAAAGTCGCTTTCCGCTATCTGTAAGCTTAGATCTTTTAAACTACGCAACGGATTTTAATGCGGTTTTCATAAATAGATAGAGTGATTCAAGAGGAAGGTTTACGTATCTACATTGCACCCGTGCAAAGCCGAGGCGGGTCGCTAGTGATGAATTAATAAATAAAGGTCGGCGTATCCAAGACTGGCCTAGGAAGAGGTAGCGAAATGACCTAGACGCGTACCGCGAGAGTTAGTTAGAGGTGGCGCAAGGAAAGATTACTTGTAAGGACTCGGCAGGCTGGGTTTGCCCGGCACCGGGACAGTGGAAAAGTTCGGTTTCCTCATCATTGTGTTGCAACTAACCCTAAACCATCGACTCCAATTTAAAGTTTATCCAGTTGATATAAATTAATGACATAAACAGGTTAATTGACATCAACCTGCAAATGTCAAATGCAAATAATTAATTTTACATTATCTATCTTGAAACTAATATTATAATCTCACAGCATATGAAACGGTAACTGGCAAGGTTATATATCAATCATCGTGGTATGATCATTGTAATTACTTTGAGATTAACTACGCTACTCCGTGATTTATTTTGCTATATTTTCCTTGTATAAAAAGCAGGCAGCGCACGCGCAGTGTTAACGCAAAAACCTTCTTCAACGGATTGTGAAAACCGTGCATTAAATTGTAGAAACTCTGGAAGTATTAACATCAAAACCTTGAGTGTCGTGTTGACCCAGTGGTTAAGGCTACCGCCTCTTAAGCATGAACCTGTACGTTTGACACCGGACAAGTACTCATCTGACCTTTCCAATTAAAATATACTTTCTTTCTAAGTTTATCTTGGACATCACTGACATCGGAATGGAAATCAGAACTTATCAATAATAAACTAGCGACCCGCACTGTCCTTGTAAACCTTCCTCTTGAATCACTCTATTTATTGATAGAAACATATTAAAATCCGTTGCGTAGTTTAAAAGATCTGAGCGTACAGACGGCGGGAAGCGACTTTGTTTTATACCACGTAGAGATAATACAAGCCTGAAATCGCCTATCCGTTTTGAGCAAGCTTGATATATTCATTGTATTGAAACTAAGCGCACTAAACCGTTCCGTCGCCGACCAACACCGTGGCGTGTCCAGCACGGAGCATCAACAATTGTCGGTTAAAAGGCTGTTGAGACGTAGTGGGCATAGAGTTCGTGTCATGTTTCTTTCCAAGTCCAATACGTTCATAGCAAGGTCATGGTGTGGTACGGTGTAGTGGGGTACTCCTTAGAGTCAAAAACTCAAAACATTTATTTCAATTAGACCATTTACAGGAACTTTTGAATTGTCAAGGAGTCGGTCAGTTAGTCCGAAAGCTGAAGCTAGTTGCTCGTTCCAAAACGGAGGTTGGCCTCTATGGAGAAGAACGAGCAAGAAACTCCACAGCACTCTTTTAAATTAGGTTTTTACTACGGCTTCTGAACAAGTATACAAAAACTAGCTTCAACTTTCGGACTAACTGACCGACTCCTTGACAATTCAAAAGTGCCTGTAAATGGTCTAATTGAAATAAATGTTTTTGACTTTGACTTTGACCGGAATAATCCGGATTTTTCGAAGGATTATATATAAACTTTGAAGAGGACGAAGTCGAGGGCGGAAGCTAGGGTCTCTATATACTCTGAGTACTGTTAACGTTTGCTATTCAGTTTGTATTATTGTAAGTAGTAATGTGTGAAAAGTTTTGTGGGTAGTATATGATATATTTGTTTATCCAAACTTCATACACATGTAAATACACTGTACTCGTACTAAAGGGGACTTAATGCCTTGAGTATTTTCTACAGTCTAGGGTAATGCAGAGACAAAACATAGTAGATGCACAGTTAGTGGAGATTTCATAGTTACACTCAAACAAAATATACAAAGTCGAGAGAGAAACAATAATACATAGATAGAGGAATAAACTTAAAAATAAAATAAATGCCAAATAATATGTTAAGACACTTTGTAGTGATATTCTCGGTTTACCTACTAAATACTGTTGGTTTTCTAATACAAAAATATGATAGCCAGATTTTTAAAGAATACTATAGACTATATAACATAACGCTCCGACCCTACAGGAGCAGAGCAGTAATCAAAACGTAACTCAACGCGAGTGAAAACTGCACTATAAATTGATCTTCTTTTGTTTTGCATCTCATCTTCTTCATTCGCGAATTAAATGTCCTTATCATCGCTGTACGTTTTAAAATTTATACTTAAATACTCTGAAAATCTATATTCATTAGTTCTCCAATCAATAAATATTAAAATACAGCCGATTTCACGTGTAATCAATATAGTTTTTATGGCAGCAATTATTGTTAAAAACACCGGTTTATATCTAAGACCGAGGTTGGTTTTAATTAAGCATTCTCGTATTTATGTTTTGACCTAAAGTTCAAGTTTCTGATAGAAATATTCATGTTTCTTCGTAGGTGGGTAGGATGCTGTGAATCAGAGATTCTTGAAGATTTGAATAGGTTACTATTACCAAACTTAGGGATTCTAAATCATTTTTATTCTGTGACCACCTTTATATGTCATAATTTTATGCAACGCGTCTATAAAAAGATATTTGTGGATAAATCTTGCAAATATTATTATTAAGTACTGTAATAAATCTATAAATAATAATTTAATAAAATAAATATACGGTACATAAACCAATAAAATATTTTTTATAAATTTTTGTCTGTCTGTCTGTTTGTTCCGGCTAATCTCTGGAACGACTAGACCGATTTTGACAGGACTTGCAGCGGATAGCGGCAGATAGCTGATATAATAAGGCGTAACTTAAGAATTTGCGTTCCACGCTCAAAATGAGAACTCGCAGAAAACCGATATTCACGCGGACGAAGTCGTGGGCATAAGCTAGTAAATAAATATAATACCAACCTATTGATGTCTCACTGCAAGGCAAAAGCCTCTTTCCATACAGAGAAGGCATGAGTATTGATTCTGTAAAACTAATTTCTTCCAAAGTTGATAATTACCTATATAATAATATTATCGGACTGCCTCGTTGGTCTAGTGGTCGCAAGCTCGACTGCTGTGCATGAGGTCTTGGGTTCAATTCTCAGGTCGGGCAAAGTGTTATTGGGTTTTTCCATCAAGAATTTCTCAGTAGCAGCCTCGGAGTCTGGATTTGTGCCCGCTTGATGGCAATAGGCTCGCCCCCTATTACATGGGACTAAAAACATAACTGGCGAAATGTGGGTGTACTATTGGGTAAACTTCTGCCTAACCTTTCGGGGATTACAGGCGTGATGTTATGTTATGTTATGTTATAATAATATTATCCCACAGAAACCACAGTAGCCTATGTGCTAATCGAGACTATAATCTATCTCTGAGTCAAATTTTATCCAGATTTTTCCGCCGTTCTGGCGTGATTGAGGAACAAACATCCATTCATCCAAACCTTTGCATTTATTTTCTCGAGATGAGCGGTCATTACACACACATGCTAAAGCTCAGCTCAAACTCTCATCACCTAAATTCACTAAAGCAATGATTTTTGCAAGCTTTCGATGTACGTATGTATGTAAGTTGTCCTTTCAAAATTTGCAAATCATTTTTCAACTCTTTGTTGGTATCCGATTGAGCTGAAATTTTGCATACACCTTTAGTTCTGATGACAATACAATGTCCAATACTCAATATTGTAATAATTAAAAAAAACATTTAATTAGTTTATTACAGAATATATCAGCTGACACTTTCAAAACTTATTATGTGCTTAATGCTTGAAATAATAGAGTAAGTTATTCTTTAAACTTTATCAACTGAACCTACAAATGTTCATATCAAAATTCTATTTTAAAACTATTCACGTTTCCGATCGAATCAATAATGTACTCCTTTTCGACCCTTCCGTCGACGTCTATAATAGCTGTTTTACCTTCCAAGCATTGATTACTGAAGTTAATATACGTTTTCAGCCCATTCAAATGGTTATCATTACATTTTGTAATGGTTTCGACACCTAGAAAGTGGTTTTTGTTCTTAAAATAGATTTATGTTGGCTTTTTTATGTTATTGTAACGTAATATCACGCTTGTAATCCCTGAAGGGTTAGGCAGAGGTGGACGCAAAGTACACCTACATTTCGCCAGTTATGTTTGAGTCCATGTAATACTGTTACTTTTATCATCTGAATTAAAGCCGGGCCTGTACTCTTTGTAATTCCTGAAGGGTTAGGCAGAGGTGTACCTAGTACACACACATTTCGCCAGTTATATTTAAGTCCCATATAAGAGGGGGCGAGCCTATTGCCATCAACCGGGCACAAATCCAGTCTCCGAGGCTGCTACGGAGAAATTCCTGATGGTAAAACCCATCTTATTACGTTAAAATAACCTCTTTCATTCAGAATCATCATGTTACTTTAATTACTCGTGTAAATGCGAAAGTTTTGATTCATAGATGTTTGTTACTCAATCACGCCAGATCGGCTGAACAGATTTGGATGAAATTTGGCACAGAGATAAATTATGGTCTAGAAAAGCATATAGGCTATGTGTACTGTTCCCTGATAATATATCAACTTGAAAGCGGACGTAGTCGGAAGCAGGAGCTGGTACTATAGATATTTCAGCTTTGTTTCCAGAATATAGCGATGTCAAGACACCTGCGTTGCTTCCAGCAGATGTCTGTTGATTATGACTAGGTACTTACCAATAGGTACTTACTATTAGGTGCGATGAGGTCGTATGCCACCTAACTAAGAATCTACGCTTTGTAATGATCAACTTTCTGACTAACTTTTTGACAGTTCAAAAGTATTTGTAAATAGTTTATTGGAAACGTTTGCGATTTTGTCTGCTTGCATTTTCTGTACGGATCCTTATTATTTTTTTTGATAATGCAATATAGGTTTTGTTGATCGGTAATGTAGCTTTTCATAGGTGTAAGAATTGTAAACATCGGTTTAGTATTTTTTGAGTTTATCCATTCCAAAGAAATGTACAAATGCTTTCTCTTTATGATATTTTTTATCTTTGCTAAAGAGTTGTTTGTTTGTTTAAGGACGTTTATCTCTGGAAGCACTAGACAGATTAGAACCATTGTTTTTATATAATAATATGATAGCCAGATTTATGAGGAATAGTTTAAACTATAAAACATCACGCTCCAAACTACAGGAGCAGAGCAGGAACCCATAATAAAAATAGTTGAAGCCGTGACTGATAAAAAAGAACATCAAAATCTATATTCCCACAGACAAAAAAAAATCAGAACCACAAAAAAACTAAATGACAACTAAAATCAACAATCCCCATTTGATTTCCATTGATAAACCATCGAAGCCACTAAATCAATAGTTTACTCGAATAGTTGACATCTTATCGCTACTAATAGTCGTCACTTGACGTCTCCTTTAGTTATTGACATGTCAATTTGACACAATGGCTTCTATTTGTACGATGTGTGTGTGTCAACGCGGGTTTGGTTGCTTTTTTTGTTCTGTTTTTTTCTTCACACGTGACATTTTTTTAAGCACTTTAAGCCGTTGCTCTCGACTGTCATACGTGGATCTTTGACAGTCGTTACGGGTCGTCAGAAGCCCGAAAGTCTGACAACCAGTCTTAGCAAGGGGTATCGTATTACCAAGTTACTGGGTTGTGGAGGTAGGCCTCTAGGGCCTAACTCCGATTTGTAACGAGCAACTAGCTTCAACTTCCGGACTAACTGACCGACTCCTTGACAATTTAAAAGTGCTTGTAAATGGTCTAATTGAAATAAATGTTTTATATACATACGTACATAAACTCACACCTTTTTCCCATGGGGGTAGGCAGAAACTACAGAACGCCACCTGCTACGATCCTTACATACTCCTTTCGCGTCATCTACGTTCATACATCTCGTCATACAAGCACGCCGGTTACGAGAACGCCGCACCTGACCTTTCTGAAATAAATAAATGTTTTAATTTTGATTTTATACATATGTATACGTTTGTATCTGACTCAGTCAGCTAGATCCTCTACAGTACATACATATACCTCATTAAACAAATGGCGTAACATCAGAAGCATGCCAACATAAAAATCAGTCTCCGAAAGTCGGCCATTGTAACGAATGAACGTCTATCCAACTGCGTCCTGTCAATTTGACAAGACAGACAACAAAAAAATTGCCATTATTGTAAAATTAATGACCTCCCCGACGAATCGAATTAAATTAAAGAATTTAATTGACACACCACAGTGGCGTTTCTTCATTATTAGATTCTGATAGAGATGTTTCAATCAAGTTTCGAGTAGTGATGTGCATTGTATTGTCTATTCGATTGTTAGTCGAGTTTGAGGATCGATGGTGATTTTTATTCGATTATTTTTAAAATCAATTAAATATTACAGTTTCAGACTATGTAAATTGGTGTAGATTATTTTGAAGACTTAATTCAAGCGTTTTCTATCATTTTCCTTCTCAAGACTAAAAACACAGCAAAGTTTAAGACAGAACTAATTTCATTTTTCTAACTTAGTACATACGTATCTGTCACTGTCTTTTTCTTTAGCTATCTGTCTGTGATTAGTATCTAGTATTTTAGTTTTGTTTATGAATTTAACTAAAATTACAATATTCCCAAAAGCAATAACTAAATTGACTGTACGGTGACAATCTAGCCCACTGTCAACTCTCAATTCAAATAAAATTCCCTTCAACGTAAAATCGACTAAACTAACTCGACAACTATCCCGTCCCTAGATGCGCGGGAGCACACCAACCCTCCGTAATTACCGCGCTTTCCTTTTAAGGTTAATAAGACAAAATGGCGCATTTGACAAATGATTTATTAATGTTGCCGGAGCAAATGTTAACTACTCTCTAACGTCGGGTTGTTTTTCTAAACAACCGGTTGGTTATGGTGTTATTTTTATTTATGACTAGCATTTTCACTGTGACTTCGTTCACGTGATATTTCTTACGGATCCCTAATTTTTGGTAGTAAAATACAGCCTATGTCACCTGGGGACAGTGTAGCTTCACAACAGTGAAATAATTTTTCAAATCGGTTCAGCAGTTTCGGAGCCTATTCAATGCAAACAACAACAAACAATCAAATCTTTCCTCTTTATAATATTATAAGTATAGACTAGCACTCTCTTTGCGACTTCGTTCACGTGATTTTTCTTACGGATTCCTAATTTTTTTGATGGTAAAATATAGCCTATAGCTCTCATTGATAACGTAGCTTCTAATTTGCGAAAGAATTTTCAAAATCGGTTCAGTAGATACAGAGATTACCCCATACAACCACACAGACATTACCTCTTAATAATCAACCTGAGCCGGCTTCGCACGGGTGCAATATAGTTATCTAAACGTTTCTCTTAAATCACTCTATCTATTGATGAAAACGCATTAAAATCCGTTGCGTAGTTTAAAAGATCTACGCGTACAGACGGCGGGAAGCAACTTTGTTTTATACTATGTAGAGATGTGACAAATTATTAAATTAAAACTAGATGTCATTTTAATATCATCATAACGCCTGTAATCCCCGAAGGGTTAGGTAGAGGTGTATCCATTAGTACCTACCATATTTCGCCAGTTGCGTTAAAGTCCCATGTAATAGTGGGCGAGCCTATTGCATTAAACAGAGCACAAATCCAGACTCCGAGACTGCTAGTGAGGAATTCGTGACGAAAAAACCCAATAACACTTTGCCCGACCTGGGAATCGAACCGAAGACCTCATGCTCAGCAGTCGCGCTTTGCGACCACTAGACCAACGAGGCAGTCCGCCATTTCAATCTCCTCAGTTTTTTTTTTCTAATAACATTTAATTTTAATTTAAATTAGTTTCAAGTTTCTTTTTTTTTACACTAAATCAACTGCACCTTAATGCCCCTTCCCTGCTTACTACAAAAGCAATCAGAATAAAGAGAAAGAAATGACTGCATGTCTTAGATAACATTTGTTATCTCACGCAAATCTAAAACTTTGTGCAAACGGGCAACTAACTATAGCCTGCAGTGGTTGTCGCGCGCCACGTCCTTTGATACCGCGCGAATAAAAGTTGTCAGTGATCGCCACTAGTAGTCGGTGGCTGGTAAAATTTGTTGCTATAGGTATAGTCTTATAGTGTCCACAGTTGGCGCAACTGTTGACATATTGCGGCAACTGAGTCGCAAGTGACGCCACTCGCTACATAAATGTGCGGCGATTTCATACAAAACGTGTTAAAAATCATCCTTCTTTTCTTTAGGCTTTGGGCAAGTGTCTCGGTCCCCAAGAACGACAGGCCTGCCCTCAAAATAATAATCATACACTGCAGCCGCCGTTCCATTCAACGCATCATTAGTACCCGATTCATTGACAAAATCTTTGATTTGCAGTGCGATATATAATACAATAAGTTTTTAGCCTTAGGTTTATGAAATATTAGTTTTATGTTTCTTTTATTGATTTAGTTAAATTCAAATTAATAAATAATAAAACTAAAAATTATTAACTATCAAAATTCGCAAAATAATGCAGCGATGCCCAGGACTTCCAATAGGTTAATTAAAAATGGCTCTGACAGGCATGTCGCCAGCCACCGGTGGCACCGGTTGCCCGTTTGCACAAATCTAAGTGCGTACAACTCACGCCATCTAGCGGTGGTTACTAGGAAAATGCTGATGTCTATCTGGCGTTTCTTTTGTTGAGACGCGATTGAAACGATAGCCTGGTTAGGTGGTCTGGTGAAAAATTAAGGGCTGAGTTGTGATTTCAATCTGCTTTTAAGTGCCTTTGAGAAAATTGTTGTGTGGACTTTTTATAAGTAGTGTATTTGGTTTTCTGTACCTACTTCAGTTCAGCCTAATGATTTTTCAGAATCTATATGGCAGTCTGTAAAATCTATATCTGTTACTTAATAAATGTGTATTTAATACATACTCAAAATTAAAGTTACTCTGCCTGTTTCTTACGGTTTCACGACTAAACCACTGAACCAATTTTGATGAAATTTGGTGCGAGATGAGTTTGAAACCTAAGAAAGGACATAGGCTACCGTATATTTCGTGACTTCGACTGCATTTACGCGAATGAATTCGCGGGTAAAAGCTAGTACTTACCGACCTATGCAAGACTTGTAAGGGGCAACAAGGTTCAATTTACGAGGGTCTAATTAAAATAAATAATATGACTTTAACTTCTTATGTAGTAACAATCACTAACCCATTAATGCATAGTATTATGTAATGGTGGTGTTTCTATCAGGAATTTCTAAGCAGCAGCCTCGGAGTCTGGATTTGTGCCCGGTTGATGGCAATAGTCTCGCCCCCTATAACATGGGACTTAAACATAACTGGCGAAATGTGGGTGTGGGGTACCTACACCTCTGCCTAACCCTTCGGGAATTACAGGCGTGTTGTTATGTTATGTATGATAACATCATCTACATTCAACCCTACGTTGTACTTATCTATAATGATCATGTTTGCAAAAGATAAAACGTTTTATGAACTCAAGACACGACAGTATACTAACCAAGGGATTAACATTTGAACCGTGTGTTATAAAAAAACATATAACAATACAATGTTAAGGATTACTGCCGTATCTACATTCATATTACAACTGTCACCTGCGCGTGCGCCTGGTTGTCAAATGTCACTAATAGTGAACTTATTAGTGATGCGAAATTACACGTTTTTAATCCGATTGAACGAATTAGTGTTTTAATTTTGTTCTGTTTAATTGTTTTGATATTTATTCTACTAAATTATAATATATTTTAAATAATAATCTTGATATATATAAATTACTTGTCACGTTGTTTGTCCGGGATGGACTCCTAAAATACTAAACCGATTTTAATCAAATTTGCACACCGTGTGCAGTTTGATCCAACTTGAAATATAGGATAGTTTTTATCTCAATTGTTGGTCTTAATATTTTTTTATTGCATACCTGAGCCAGAGCAACGCGTGGCCTGGTCAGCTAGTAATATTATCAATGTGAACATTTTTGAGGATGAATGGATGTCTGTTACTCTTTCACGCAAAAACTACGAGACCGATCTGGATTAAATTTGGCACACATATAGATTATAGTCTAGGATAGCACATAGGACTGCCTCGTTAGTCTAGTGGTCGCAAGCGCGACTGCTGTGCATGAGGTCTTGGGTTCGATTCCCAGGTCGGGCAAAGTGTTATTGGGTTTTTCCATCAGGAATTTCTCAGTAGCAGCCTCGGAGTCTGGATTTGTGCCCGGTTGATGGCAATAGGCTCGCCCCCTATTACATGGGACTAAAAACATAACTGGCGAAATGTGGGTGTACTAATGGGTACACCTCTGCCTAACCCTTCGGGGATTGCAGGCGTGATGTTATGTTATGTGTTATGTTATGAAGTCGCGGGCAAAAGCTAGTAATAATATATTACAAATGTGAAAGTTTTTTGTTTGAATGTTTGTTACTCAATCACGCGTAAACCGTTGAACAGATTTGTATGAAATTTAGCACATAGATAGACCATTTCTTGGATTAACACATAGTATACTTTTTAACGCGGTAGTGTGTTCACTTGGGATAATAGTTTAACTTACTTTACAAAAAGTTACCTATACTTTTTACGCGGCCGAAGACGACGGGAAGCTTTACCTTGCTCTGCGAGGCACGGAGTAATCTCAATGTGTAAAGATGGTCACCCATCCTACAAGCGTAGCTTCTTCTTCTTCTTATCGTGTGGGTATTAAGGCCTTACGACCCCAGAAAGCACCTGCGTCATTCGGAAGGTGAGGGCACCATGACGCCTCTCCAGTCATTCCTTCAACACGGGACTTACCGCCGTTGTAGCCCACACACCCTAGTGTCAGAGTTTCTGAACCCCCTCAAGGGCCTTTGACATGGTTTGAGTGGAACAGTAAGTCCAGGTTTCCTCACGATGTTTTCCTTCACCGATGCCAGCGTAGCTTAACCTGAGAGATTCAGTTGTGAGGCTGTTATTACTTAGTAACGAGCTCCTAGAATATTGATTAATATTACAAAAGCAATAAATATCTGAGTATCAGTGACTTCTAGTCTATTGTTGCTTTTTATATTGCTGTAATTTTAATTTATTGCTACAATTATAAATAGAACTTTATAGTCATCGAAGATTAATAAATGTTACACAATAAGGCAGAAAACACCACCACAGATTACTGAATAGTTACTACGACACCACTAACACATAACATAACATCACGCCTGTAATCCCCGAGGGGTTAAGCAGACCCATTAATACACACACATTTCACCAGTTATGTTTAAGTCCCATGTAAAAGAGGGCGAGGCTATAGCCACAAAAATCACAAGAAAATCTTCTTGATCTATATACATATAAAATGCTTTGTCCTAAGTGACTGACTAAAGGATCAACGCACAGCCTAAACCGCTGATCGTAGACACCTGAAACTTGGAGGGTGTGTTCTTTGTATGACGTAGGCATCCGATAAGAAAGGATTTTCCAAAATTCATCCCCTAAGTAGATGAAACGGGGGTCTAAAGTTTGTATAGAGAAAACTTTGACGTGGACGACGACGTCGCGAGCAGAAGCTAGTCTTCTCATAAAAAGCAACACGCTTGTCAGTTTTTTCTTTAACAAATCCAAGTAATCTATTTTCCTTCAAGCATTTCTTTCACAAAAACTGTCATGAAATGCTAATGAGCTCATTTTTTATCGTCCCATGACGTCCAAAGATTAATAAACAACAATGAATGTTCTTCGCGCCCTTTCTATTGTGGCCGCCATTATGTTTAGCTGTCAATGAGGTTAAGAACAAAATGGCGGCTGTGACACGCGACTCTGTTTACTGATTTACCGCGCAAATTAACATTATATTATTTATCGTTGGGGTTAGGGTAGATATTATTATGTGTTTTTTTTATAGTGTGATATTACGATTATGAAAAACGGGGAGACAATAGATTTTTGTTCTACATACAAAATTAGTTAGACATCCGTTTTTTACTTTTTCTAGCTGTATTTCGCGGGTTTTATCCGTGGTAAATTACGCTTTTAGTTACAGGTCCGCTCTCTTTGGTTGTAGCGTGATGTTATATAGGTACCTTTCTCGATAAATAGGTTTCATAAGGTAAAATGATTTTTTCAAATCGGACTAGAATTTCTTGTCATTTGCGAGTTCAAACAATAAAACTTTCGGCTTTAATATATTAGTATGAAGTATGATTAGGTGAGATTTAAGCAAGCGTGGTGATCAGTCCTCATACCTTCTCTGTATGAGAAGAGGCCTTTACCTTCCAGTGGAACAGTAATAGGCAGGTATTATTTATGGTTGATTTCATTGATTTAAAAAAAAAAAACGTATGGAGTTTCTTGCCCATTCTTCTCCATACAAAACTACCTTTTGGAAGGGGCAACTAGATTTAATTCTTTTTTTTTGTATGACTTTCAAAAGTGCCTTGATTTGACTTTGACTTTGGTTAGTAAAAAACTGTGTCTTTTGCGATCTAGATGCTTAGTTCTAACCCTATCCAGCAGTAAGATTTCTATGTCTCACTTCATAGATTAAACTCCCCTCTTTCTCCTTCCTTGAAAAGACTTTCAATAGATTCCATAATATTCCATTTCATTTTTCCAGAATAAGCATCAACTTTAGCTGTCTCAATAATTTTATTTACGTTGTCAGTTGTCTGATTTACAATTCAGAGTTAAACAACTCATATTTTTCATCGAACAACTTTATCTAGCCACTAATCTATTATAGTTCAATTACTATGTAGATCTATGCATAGTAGAACATATGGACATGATCAAACATGGTTAGCTATGTTTAAATTATCACCAGACTAGCTTTTGCCCGCGACTACGTCCGCGTGAAACTTGTTTATATCTTACTTGCATACAAACTTCAACCCCCCTTTTCACCGCTTTAGGGGGTGATTTCCGGGATAAAAACAATTTTATGTACTTCCCCGGGTTTTAAACTATCTCTATACAATTTTTCACCTAAAACGGTTCAGCCGTTTAAACGTGAAGAGGTAATAGATAGACAGACACATTTTCGCATTTTTAATATTAGAATAAAATTATCACTAGATACTACTCACTACTCTGACACTAGGATGTGTAGGGTCGTAAGGCCTTACTACCCACACGATAAGAAGAAGATCACTAGATTTATAATCGTTGACATAAACCCATCGGGCAGTCTCAGACTAGCTTGATAGACGTGTAAACTAGTTAAGCTTGCATCCTTTCTAATATTCAATCTAAGTTTTATGAGGGTTATAAAACAGTTGAGGCCGTATTAGAGAGGAAAGCGTATATGATCTGGTCTTGTGCTTGATCTTTCTCTGGTCGTATTGTGTCTTATAGGACTCTGAGAGTGAGGGAAGAGTGAGTGCATCTGTGTTTGCATACAAAATCTCTTTTAAAGTTTCTTTCTGATTCACTCCTGCTTTTTATTTCACCCCGTTTTACGGTAGTGTAGGGCAAAGATTCTTTCTCAGTTTCATGAGTTTATAACGCGTCAGTTTCATCAACATAACGTGCAAAAGCATCTATAAAAACAAAAGTACTGATTACAATTCCAATCGTTTCTCCATTCAGTGTTTTTCCAACTCAAAGATCTTCATTGCATTCGTTTCTGGCACTTTTTTGACCAGCATCCGTTCGTGTCAGTTAATCTGAAGTTTTATAGGAAAAATCTTTAGATGTTTTACAATAAAAACGTAGAATCTCGTGTTTGCTTCGACTTTGAGTGATTTGCCTTGAACTAATTGCTATAAACCAGTAATCGTTGCTGGTTTACGTCATAGTGGTAAAATATTGAATATCATTTACATTTATTTTGTGATTCAGTAAAAAGGATTTGGTGTGGGCTATTTTGAGATTTATTCTGATCAGATTTGAACATGGTTAAAAACTGTATCTTAAACTGCCTCGTTGATTAAGTGCTCGCAAAGACTGCTAAGCATGAGGTCTTGGATTCGAATTCTAAGTCGAGCAAGGTATTATTGGTTTGTTAGTAGAGTCTCGGAGTCTGGATTTGTGCCCGGTTGATGGCAATAGACTCGCCCTCTATTACACGGGACTGGCGAAATGTGAGTGTACTAATGGATACACCTCTGCCTAACCCTTCGGGGATTACAGGCGTGTTACTATGTTTATTTCAAACTTCATCTTCAACACAACTTTCTACAAACGAACAGAAAAGATTGCAGCATCGCATGTTCTCAATAAAAACACAATTTTTATCTTACTTAGATGATCGCGTGCCAGCCTCATAGTTTTACGTTTTACGATTAAAAATATGATTCGGCATGGCTACAAGACACCGTTACACGACCGGAGATTCCTATATTTTTAACTCGTTTTTTTTTCTTGTATTTTCTCGGTGATTGTTGCTTGGCGTGACGGTAAAAGGGAGGTGCCTATGTGTCCTAGTTTCGGCCGTGAGATAGGTTCTGAATGGCAAGAGAGAGGATTTTTTTTTTGGTACAAGCCAGCCACACTATTTCCATCTACCGCAACTTCTGAGAGTACATATAAATTGAATAAGTCACATTGGCACATTGATTTGACGGCCTCGTTAGTCTAAGCATGAGGTTTTGGGTTCGATTCCCTAGTCAGGCAAACTGTTATTGAGTTTTTCCATCAGGAATTTCACAGTAACAGTCTCGGAGTTTGGATTTGTGACCGGTTGATGGCAATAGTCTCGCCGCCTATTACATGGGACTTAAACATAACTGGCGAAATGAGGGTGTTCTAATGGGTACACTTCTGCCTAACCCTTCGAGGATTACAGGCGTAGTTATGTAAATAAATTACATACTGATAAAACATAATAAATGCTACAAAGCGTATCTATTAATACCTATGGAGAATATTAAGTCTTAGAGAAAAAAGGAATATCTATTTAAATAGGTACATTTGTAAACATGGCATACTTCAGGCTGAGGGAAAAGGGGAGTATGATTTACGCGACCGAAAGGACCAATCAAGCGACGCAGATCGATGCAATGCAAATTTTATATTCAAGTTTGATTTAGCAAATCATTGTAACGCAACATCTGCCTAGCCTTTTCCTAACTATGTTAGGGTCGGCTTCCAGTCTAACCAGATGCAGCTGAATACCAGTATTTCACATGGAGCGACTGCCTATCTGACCTCCACAACCCAGTAACTAAGCAATACGATACCTCTTGGTGAGACTAGTTGTCAGACTGTCGGGCATCCGTAAATACTGTCAAAGATCTAGGACCAACGTGCTCTTCGACGCACGGAGGAATCTCGGTGTGTAAAGATGGTCACCCATCTACTGACCAACCCCGGCAAGCGTAGCTTAACCTGCTGGATCGACCCGTGCGGCTGGTTAATATCATGCAATCACATAATAAATTGTTACGAGTGCTCGCGTACATTAACCGCGTTCTTAACAAAGAAAATTCAAGAAAAAAAACTTCATTACCTAATGAATAGCATTCAACCCTCCACTTCTGCCTATCCTCATTTTAATTAACAACTCTAGGTCAGACATGGCGCCAATTTTTTGCATACATTTCATAAAACTGACGACATTGTTTCAAAGGGAATAAATCATTAGTTATTCAATCAATTCGTTACACTTGATTGATAATTTTGTAGAACATACATGCTCCACAGCTTTTTTGTTCGTTCTTCAACAATTGATGGATTACAATACAGTATTTTTTCGAAAGTATGAAGACTTGTGGGCGGTGAGAATTGTGATGATTTGATTTGAATTGGGCTTATTCTGTCAAAACGAGCTAAAACACAATCTCTCAAAAATTGAATGTGTTACATTACAGTAAAAACAGTTTAATATTATGTAACATTTTGTGTCATTTTTAGGGTTCCCCAAAGGGTGCCATCGGAACCCTAAAAACGCGAGTCCGAGTCTCACTTTGCCGGTTATTTGATTACTAAGTTTTGGTATCTACTAAGCACGAGTTTAAGCTCATATTTGAATGCCCATTTAACTGCTGTGCGGGAGCAGTGCGGTATAAATGGATTACGACCTTAAATCCGCAACATCGTCTTTAAGAAGTTGCAGTTAGTTTAGAATCCCCACTTGGGCTCCGCAAGTGGGAATTTTGTCACTCAAGCGCGGCAAATAAATATCTAGGGGAATACCTTGCTCCCTGTTAAGTTAACCATATAAGACCGCGCGTCTAGAGCAATGAATTTCTTTTTCTAACCTTCAGATTGAAGAATTCCCTGCACACAATTGTCAGATTATAGGTCAGCACGACAAAGATATCAAGCTGAACTGTCTGTATATCTAATATTACTATCAATAATCTAAAAGATCCACACGACGCTCGAGTAAATCCACACATAAGATCTTGGGCTACTATAAGGAAGAAAGATGCAGCCCAAGTGACCTATGTACTGCCACCAACGATGCCGTGAAAGAGGCAATGTTTAGGGCCACCTAAATTAGGAAAAACTGCCTTGCCAGCGACACGAAAAAGAAGAAGAAGGAAGAAAGATAAAAATAAAGATAACCACAGCTAAGTAAGCAAAGACAACTGTTAATGATGATGATGAACCCAATGATAGCTCTCATAATGCTAAGGTTATCGCCAAATCGTGTGTCGCTGACAATGTATTAATGAATAGTAATTAATTTTATGAATAACAATAGCTTATTAGATAGATACAATCAGATTGTTGAACAATTTTCATAAATCTTTGAATATTTTAATTTTTTTTGCTACTCTTGATTTTTGCTTGAACATGATTAGGTGAATCAATAAAGAATTGAAGTGTTCTGATTGATAATTTATAAATGCATTTTTATGCATTTAATGCATTTTTTTTTCTTTAAATCGAATTTAGACCGTGTACGACCATTTGAAGAGCGATAACTATACGAAAACCAAAATTTAAAAAAAAACCTTTTTTTTCTTTTTAGAAAAGAGTTTTCAATACCACAAAAAATTATCTAAAATATTTGACATAAAAAAAGCTGAATTATTTACAATCAAACCAACGAAGAAAGATAGAAATACTATTAATTCGATTCGAAGGTGACTCACATAGCATATCAAAATTTGTTTACAAATGCTCAAGCTAAAAAGCAAGCATTAAATCTGAAAAAATAAATCATTAGGATATTTCAATGTTCTAAGACAAAATCTTATTTCAAATTTTACCAGATAAACTTAGAAAATTCTCAACCAAAGAATCAACAACTTTAAGAAACATTTAAAACTATCATTACAACAAAACCAGATAACAAAAATTTCGTACATCAAACTACAAAACCCATTGAACCATGGGACATTGTTTAATGAATACTTAATAACATTTTATGGGGCACCCATTATTTATAGGGTTTTTCCATGTGTTCCCATGAACCTTGCGTCTTGGATCAGTGAGTTTACGTGTCCGGAGTACTTAGTGAGACACAATCATCTAGATATATCTAAGCTTACAATAAGACAAGGATATATTGATAGAAGAAGAGACCATTTTTCTAAAGACACGTACATATATTTTGACGTCACAGAATTAGTACGCTGAAATGAAAGTGGGCTGTAGAAGGACAGACGGTCGGTGGAGCAGACACGTGTTAGAGTGGAGACCACGTTTAGGCAAACGTAGTGTGGGACGCCCTGCTGCACGGTGGACCGACGATTTAAGGATGGTGGCGGCCAGCGGATGCGGGCTGCCCAAGATCGGGATGGTTGGCGCTCTTTAGGGGAGGGCTACGTTCAGCAGTGGACGGCTTTAGGCTGATATGACGATGATATTGACGTTGGCCTGTTGTTTTTCATTAGCATTAAGTAACGTCTTTGGTTACTGCTCCGATCCTGTAGGTCGTAGCGTGATTTTACAAAGCCTATATTACCCTTATATTAAAAAAGAAAACTCTGAAAACAGCGATTTTGCCTGTGTCAGTTATCGGCCATTATTTTTGGCATTAGGTCTTAACAATTTTTACCTTTCATTAGTTACTAATTATAATAATAATACCAGTCTATTGTCGCACTTCAGAGCAAGGGTCACTTTTCATACCGAGAAGGCACGAGCATTGATCACCACGCTTGCTCAAGGCGGATTGGCGATTTCAGATTTATATTAACTATAAGTCCAGGTTTCCTCACGATGTTTTTCCTTCACCGATGTCAGTGATGTTCAAGATAAACTTAGAAAGTAAGAAATCTTCGTTGTTCTTAACCACTGGGCCATCACAACTGAACACAGGATTACTTATTAATTAACAAAATCTGTATCCAAATTTACGTTCAAATCTTTCTCAACCGGCATTTCATCTAAGACTTCCTCAATATCCTTCTTCGTCTTCATCATTGATAACCTTCTCATTTCACAATTTATCACCAATTTCTTAACAAATTGAATCCTCCAATGCAGTGTGATAAATATTTTTCAATAAAACTCTACACCAATTAGTTATGGCTAAACATTATTATTATAACATGAGCAATCAACACGACTAACAAACAGACAAAAAAACGAAACGATTTGACCCGACCTTTGGCGGCGCCGGCGGAGTAATCGGAAATGGAAAGAGATGGAGATATAGGGAATGTGTTGAGAGTGAAAGGGATGGGGAATGGATGTGTAGGGTTGGTGCTAGGTTGAATATGTACTAATAAATAAAATTGTAGTGTCTGTTTGTAATGTCAAAATAATAACTTTTTACTTAATACTTAAGAATGTTTATAATACACTGTACTTATATCAAAAACCCAATTTTCAGATTTTCGTCTTTGTCTATCAATAGGACCGGTCAGAAGCGGCTTGCATCCAGCGCGATCCTGTGGTCCTCATCAGATCATCTGCTCTTGAATGTCAAACCTTTATCCAAAGTTTTGTATTTATAGTAATAGTAAGATCATCTTCAACAATCCTCTCTGTAGCAACCCTGTCAGTAATTAACACAAAGATCTGCCGAAAAAGGGTTTTTTCTCTCTTCTTAATTCATCGTACCATTTGTTTTATACCATCGCGCCGGGTCCAGTTAGTTTGTGAGAAATCTCATAGGATAGTATCGTTGGCCCATTTAGTTTTTTTGGGACATCAATAATAAAATATAATGGGAAATGGACCACACGTTAAAGTAGATGGCGCTTGATATGACGCGTTTTGTGTAAGTATGTGTTAATTTGAAGGTAGTTGATGGAAGTGATATGGAATTAGGTGACAGTTTTAGACTTAATGATTTAGTCGAGTTGGTGCCGATTCCCTTGGTTACAAACTAAACTAAAATTAGACTATTACCATATTTTTCTGTCCAATAAAATAAGAAAGAGACTAATGTAAATAAGAGCTGTAAAATTTGGTCAATCTGACACATCCATACAGTTATAGTTGACGTCTTAAAACGTATGGATTAAAAATACGGAGAAGTTCAAGGCAAAACTAATTTGACATCGCTAACTTAGTTCTTTAATGTCACCGTCGTTTCCTATCGCTGTGTATCGCTGTTGTAAGAGATGTCAATTCTCTAAATTTAGTCTAGTTTGTGAACAAGGGAATCGGCACCATTGGCTCATTCTCGAATTGTCTACATAGTCTATTATTAATGACCAAATCTTGAAACGTACAATTCTTTGAATGACTGATTCTACAAAAGACCGATTCAATAATTAACCGATTCTACATATGACTGATTTTTTCATTTGTTGTCCGACCGAGAATCGTCTACCGAGAATTATTCAGTAGCAGCCCGGAGTATTAAAGTTGGTTGTGTAACACCCCCGTGCCTCAGAAATCACGTAAAGCCGTTGGTCCTGCGCCTGATCTCTCCCCGGTCGTGTCGGATTGCCGTTCCATCGGACTATGAGAGTCAGGGAAGAGGGAGTGTGCCTGGATTTCCGCGTACACTTGTGCACTAATAATATTTCCTACGTATATTAGGCCTCCATTGAGATTAGCCACGGTGACTTTTTTTTCTTTATCGTGTGGGCAGCAAGGTCTTACGACCCTACACACCCTAGTGTCAGAGTTTCTAAACCGCCTCAAGGGCTTCTGACATGGTTTGAGTGGAACAGTAATAGGCTGGTATTAGTCCAGGTTTCCTCACGATGTTTTCCTTGAATTGAAAAAGTCATGTTGGTACTAGCTCGGCTCTTTCCCTGCTCTCTCTGTATGCTTCAATATTTCCAAGACCTGGTTTATAATTCCCAGATTATTTATACAGATTAAATACTAAGTTATAAAGTTTAAACGAATGGATATTGCGTCTCCCCCTACATGGGACACAATGTGCGTCCACTTATTGATTCAATTAACCGTGACGACCAAATTGTTTTAAAGAAAACCCACAACTTTTGAACTTTATTGACCTCGTGGGAGTGGGTGGGATTTTTTATAATAATATTTTTTTTTCTGAGGTCATTATAACAGTTTTTTTTTTATTTGGGATTGGTTTCGTATTTGAAGTTGGTTTTAAGAGATCTGGGGGAATAGTGGAGAATTTTGGTAGGATAAGCCAAACATTATTTTAATGTCAACTATATTATTAAAGGCAAATTTTTCAAACGTCAGATAACTCTTTACGGAGGGATAAATATGGCGGCTTGACAGCTTTTGTATAGAAAATATGTCAAACTGTCATATTTATTCTTTTGATTATAGTTGTCTGACTATTAAAAAAATAGCCCATAGTAGTTTATATTTTTGTTTGTAAGATAGTTGATCTCTGAAAGTAATTACAAGTTTGATTACAAAAAAACTTTCAATAATTGAAAGCTTCAACATTGCCGAGTGCCATGGGATATGATATATGGTACCTATTTTGACTTCCACGCGGACGAAGTCGCTGGCAAACGCTAGTATTAAACAGTTAACGTTAAGCCAGAAAAAAAAACATCTACAACGGAGGATAAGTCAGATTATTACAGACTTAAATCACCAATCTGCCTTGAGCAAGCATGGTGATCAATGCTCGTGCTTTCTCTGTATGAGAAGAGGGCTTTGCCTTTATTATTTATGAAGGACTAACAGATTTAGGCGTCTCTCTCCTATTTGAGCAAAATACTAAATCATGTAAAAAAATCTTTAGTATTTTTTAAGTGCTCATTAAACTAATTTCTTTAAACATTATTTAATAGAAAACCTAACGTTACTTACGGATCTCTACAATTCGAAAACCGTTACGCCTGATTGGGCCGCTTTGAATGTTTGAAGAGTTGAATATTTTTGAGTTGATTGTGTTTCCATCACGGTTGTTTTATTACTTTATTTATTTTTTATTGTCTGTGTGTTTCTACATATACTTTGAATCCGTCATTGTTTTGTCCCATAGAAGCTCTTCCTCCTGTACTGTGGATGCGTTTACACAACATGTAACCTAACGTATACAAAAAACCAGTGCCGTATTTATCATAATTATCGTAGGTCCTGGGTACCAGGATCACGGGGTACCTGTGTGTTTTACGTATTTTAATATTTGACAAATCGAAAAAATATTTTGTCTTGTGTAAAAAAAATATGAAAAAATGGTACGGCCTGCCAAAAATGTTTTGTTAAAGGGAATGTCGGGCCCCCGATGGGCGTGGGGCCCTGGGTACTTGTCCAGAGTCTAATGGAAAAGAGGGGCCTGGCAATAACGACCTATAGGTCACACTATTTTTTTCTATGCGGGATGAAACTGGCGTTACCCAGCGCAGCAGCCTCCTCAGCTCATCATCAAATCTTAGATATGTCAGACCTTTCTAACCAATATGTTTCTTTGTTCCAGGCTACCTCAGCGGCCCCCTACACAAAAAGACAATAAAATCCTCCAAAATTACTCGAATTCAATCCCCCAACAGCAAACCATCCACCCTGAGTTTCACAGATCCGTTTGGGCCTCCCCAGTCTTCGGACGGGGGGGGCCCATCCACCCCACAGCCGGCCCTCACCACCCAAGATTCAATAGACCACCAACACCACCACCTGGGGGGCTCACAAACCCCCCACGATTCCGCAAATTCAACACCCACAAATGTCTCCTCGAAATCTGCTTTTATAGAGTTACAGCAACACGGTTATGGTCCTTTTAAGGGGGGTTATCAACACCCCCATCATTTTGGGAGCCCAGGGGGGCAGCAGAATCCTCATGAGGCGTCGGGCTTCCCCAGTCCTAGGTCGTTAGGGTATCCCTTTCCTCCCATGCACCAAAATACCTATGGATATCATTTAGGGTCTTACGCGCCGCAATGTGCCAGTCCGCCTAAAGATGGTAAGTTTTTTTTTATATTTTTATGTTTTTTTTTTACTGTAATATAATATACTGTATTGGAAAGGAGATATCGTGGCAAAGACTTATGTAATTCTTTACAAATAATTACAATTTAATTAATTAATAAGAAATAAATTGAAAAGCACAAAACATTTTGGTCCTAATGCTTTGATGATATTTTTTACTGAAATTTAAAAATGTATGAGCGAGGTTTTGTCTATAGCACAGATAATAAAAAAGTAAAGAACAAAAAGAAAGAAAAAACGTTTTCTAATTCCCCCTTAAACATAATATCTACTATTACACCATCACAAATTCAATTCAATCCTATTTTAACACCTTCGACACAAAAGAAGCCATTTTGAACGTATAAATTACCCTAATTTGTTTCACATTACGATTGTCTTATGAAATACCCCATTTTTACAAGTTTCACCCCAAAATTATCGTCAGCAAAGTGTCTTGATCGTCACATTATGGTCTGAACCGACGTTTTAAGGCGTCAACTATGAATTTCATGAAGTTATACGAAAAACTCCTTCAACGATAAAAATTGTCTCTTCTTTTCTTGAATATTTTATTGACTTCGGTGAACTTATGACGTCTTTAAATTGTACGATACGATCACGATTATTAGAATCGGATAGTAGAAATTTGTGTTTGCGATAAAAAAATAAAATTATAAAGATTTTTTTTTTATTTGTGTTTTTTTTTTGTTTTGTTTTGCTGCGAGCATTATTATTTTACACGGATTTATATATCCTACCTAGACTTATAGGTGTATTTTATTTTTGCTGACACTATAAAATACTTTTTCTCCACTTATTATAAGCATTAAACGGCCAAATAACTGTAGTTATTAGGTAATATTATTGAAATAACTGCATTTTAGTCATATTTTTGAATGTAAATGTCAAATAGTTTATGTTGCTTTATAATCGGGAAATAACGATAGCGATACAGCGATATTTGTCTAACGTTATAATAAAAGTAGTATAAATAAATAACTAAATAAGCTATTTATTTGCACAAGACGAAAATCAAAGTATTTGATTATAAAATTCTCAATCGAAATTACAATCAAATCACATAATTTCTAGAATATATACAAAATAAAAATCGTGACATCTAAAGTAGCATGGAATACAGTACGTCAAAACACTAGTAATTGTAGTACGGAACCGCCAAGTTAATATTTAATAGAGTCCCCTATAGCACAGTTCAAGTATAATTAGGGTTGTCAATTTTTGTACGGAATATTATGTCGATTCTTTTTTCAAATTAGTTCTTTTTAAGAATACTTTTAAAATTAATGTCAATTAAATGTTGTTTTTTTATTTGCGTTTAATTGTTGAGATGTTTTTCTATTTGATCCGACTGTTACGATTTTTTTTTAAGAATTCGTTAAAATATAATAAGAAATATGTAAGGGATATTATTTTATTGCAAATATTTTTGATATTTTTCTCCATTTGATCAGACAGATAAGATTTTGTTTGAGAATACTTTTAAAATTAATGTCAAATAATTGCTGAATTGTTTTGCAATTTTTTTTTTAGATATTTCTTTATTTTGATCTGACAGTTACTTTTTTACATTTTTTTTTTGTTTGAAAGGATCGTAGGTAGTATTTTAAAGTCCTATATTTCACTAGTGACATAATGAAGGTAATGTTTTTTCACAAATTAGTAGATTATACTTCTTTACATTTTTCACTGTATTTTTCCTTCCCAGATCAACACGGGAATGTCTCTTTTTCACATCTAAACCACTACTTTGGTAAGAGAAAAAACATAATCTTAACACTTAAAAGATGTCCAGCAGTGGGCAAACGCTTCCTTCCTGCGGCTTTCACCTGACCAAGTTCATTGAGAATATAACACTATTAATTTTAATTTAATAGTTTAGTCTAGTTTTTGCTCGCGATTTCATCCGCGTGGAGTTAAAGTCAAAGTTAATCCGTCAAGTAGATTTCGAAATTTCATGTGTAATGAGCGACGTAAAATCAATCGATTATAGAGCAGGACATAATTATGTTCTACAAGCCAAATATTTTGAACTAACTTCTGCCCGCGACTTCGTCCGCGTCAAAGTGATTTTTCCAAAAGCAAACTATGGACCCCGATTCATCCCCTCAGGGGGTGAATTTTGGAAAAGACGTCTACTAACTATAAACTACCTACTTGCTAAATTTCATCTATGTAATTAAAATGAGTGATATTAAAAAGCTTCTTTTTAACAGGCTTTAATCAATAATAGTCATGCTACATTATAATTTAAAATGATTTAAATTGTCAGTAAAAACTTTTATTAACAACCCTAGTTAGCTACTCAATTTTTCCGAACGCAACGTAACGGTCGTGCATGAAACTTTTATGTGTCGCATCGGCAGCGACCAATTTTATTGTAGAACAGAGTTTGAATTTAGAATCAGTCGCATAACGGTTTGTGGAACTTTTAATTCTGTAATTGGCGTGGAATTTTCTAGTTCTTGCAAATGATTAGGGCTAACCCTACCGATTTAAGTTGATGATGTCATATTAATGGGAATTGTTACCTATTTCTAGGTTTTTCTTTATTATTTGATCAACCAACACTGCCTGTTTCGTTGGTCTAGTGATCGCAAAGCCCGACTGCTGCTGGTCTTGGATTCCCAGGTCGGGCAAAGTGTTATTGGGTTTTTCCATCAGCAATTCATCAGTAGCAGTCTCGGAGTCTGGATTTGTGCCCGGTTGATGGCAATAAGCTCGCCCCCTATTATATGGGATCTAAAAACAATATCTAAAAACATAACTGATGTACTTAGGTACACTTCTGCCTATCCCTTCGGGAATTACAGGCGTGTTGTTATGTTTATGTATGTGCTCAACAAAACACAAAACCTTGATAAATTATATACCTATACCTTCCTCATAAATCACTATGTCTATTGGTGGAAAATCACATGAAAATCTATTCAGTAGTTTTTGAGTTTATCGCGAACAGACAGACAGACGCGGCGGAGGACTTTGTTTCATAAAATGTTGTGATAGAAGATGTAGAGATTTAAATCTATGACCTAACTAACCATAGCCAATACATTTTTAAGATTAAGCTGTTTTGCTTACACCTCTTATTTTATTTATTTAAATTCGCTTGCGTGCGTATAATAATAATAATTAGTTAAATAACTAATTAAGCGCTGATAATTCACGCTTTCAACATTCATACTAAGAGTATAAAGTTTCAAAATATTCGGTAACCCACTAAAAATTAACCCTAAATTGCTGAAAATGTTTGTTTTCATACAAACTTTCAAATACGTAGATATTTTTCGAAATGAACATGCTTGCACTCTATTACATGGAACTAAACATTACTGACGAAATGTGGGTGTGCTAATGGGTATACCTCTGCCTTACCTTTCGGGGATTACAGGCGTGATGTTATGTGAACCGATTTGAATGAAACTTCGTACACATGAGCAGGACACATAGGTCTAAAAGTTATCTGCTAGCTGTCAGTTGGGATTGGTCATCTCTTGACTGCTATGGCTTTAATTTCTTTATAATTTTTTACTACTATTTTATATTCATCTTCATTGTGATCACATGTAGAATCAACAAGAATTATGTAACCAGGATTTTGTAAAAACCTAATTTAAAAGAGTGCCGTGGAGTTTCTTGCTCGTTCTTCTCCATAGAGGCCTACCTCCGTTTTGGAACGAGCAACTAGCTTCAACTTTCGGACTAACTGACAGACTCCTTGACAATTCAAAAGTGCCTGTCCAGTGGTGTCTGGTCTAATTAAAATAAATGTTTTGACTTTGACCATCAGAGAACATTTTGTGTTACGGTAAAATTCGACCGTTGTGTGGCTATGCTGATTCTTTGGCCTAAGAAAAGGCCAGCCCTCTGGTCAAGAGTCGACCAGTGGCTTAGCGATGTCCCGAAAAACAAGGTGAGCGAGGACCCCATGGCTCCAGTGTTTCAACCCCAAACGGCTCAAACACATAACTTCTCTTACATTTGGTTTAAAATGATTTTTTCGATCAAATGTCCCTTACGTTATTTCATATGTCCTATAACGATAAATGTACTATAATAATATTATAAGACCACTTTAAGCCACAGCAGTTAACTGCAGCCGTTAACTTAGTATTTAAATCAGAATTTAACTGTTCGTTTTGCAGTATAAATTTTAATAGTATAAGGTTATGTCTTCATATTTTAATACAGTGAAAACGTCATTTTACATAAATTATTGATATTAGTATTGCTTTTGCCCCTGCATTCGTCCGCGTAAATATCGGACCCCCGTTTCATACTCTTAGGGGGTGAATTTTGGAAAATATTTTCTAAGAGGTCGTCTATTAACTATAAACTACCTCCCTGCTTTTCAACTTTATCACAAAACATCATAACATCACGCCTGTAATCCCCAAAGGGTTAGACAGAGGTGTACCCTAGTACACTCACATTTCGCCAGTTATGTTTTAGTCCCATGTAATAGGGAGCGAGCCTATTGCCATCAACCGGGCACTAATCCAGACTCCAACTCAACTTTACAAGTCAAGCTGTTTTCGATATTTCGTGATAAGCGAGTGACCTTTCGCTTTTAATTATGTAGATAGATCTATAAGTTTAAAATCCGCCTTGAGCAAGCGTGGTGATCAATGCTCGTGCCTTCTCTGTATGAGAAGAGGCCTTTGCCCTGAAGTGGGACAATAAAAGGCTGGTAGCGGTTTTCGATATTGCATGATGAGTAACACATTGATTGATTGTATCACGCTAACACCTACGGGTGTGGAGCAGTAACCAAAGACAGATTAATTCGCGGCCAGAAGATGGTGAATAATCTGTAGTTTAGGAGATGTATCGTCTTTTAGTCACGAACATGTTTAAAAATGCAACTAGGAAGATAATTTTTAAAGGTTAAGAAACAAATCTAGTATTAAAAAATACGGAAGACGCGAATTAACCGCAATTAACCTTTGATTCGAATTAACATGAATAAGAAAATGCATAAACCTTATTATCGTACAAAAATATAGAATTAGATACACACATAAACTCGCGCCTTTTTCCATGGGGGTAGTTTAGTTCCATACTTGTTTCGCCTCAACCAAGTTCATTCATCTCGGCATACAAGCACGCCGGTTACGAGTACTCCGCACCTGACTTTTCTGAAGAACCTCACCAATAAGGTCAGTGTAGGTCTTCCTAGGGCGACCCCTCCCTGCGTTGCCACTCACCTCTGACATATAAATACGTTTTGTTAATCGTCTTTCATTCATCCTCTCAACATGACCGAACCATCTAAGCATACCCTTTTCTATCTAGAATTAAAATGTTCGAAAATTAAATAATGAGCAAGCGGGTATCAGTTTCGCTTTTTAAAATGCCATTCGTGAAAAAAAAACAGCACGCGAACCACAGACAAGGCAAAAAAACGTGATAACTTTTTTAAGCGTCAAAAATTTCGTGCAAAGGAAACTATGATTGAATTGATGCGTTCCGACATGCGTCTTCCTTGCTGCTATAATACCATATAAGGATGGCACTTCTAGTAATATATTGTTTATTAAGTGTTGCTGTGTTACTTTTTAATTGTGCTGTCATTATTTTTAATTAAGTCTGTTGATGTCAGAAATTATTTATCAGGAAATTCTTTTATTTGTTTTTTTAAATTTAGAATTTAGAATTTTAAAAATAGTTGCAATATTGCTAGCTTTTTTTCTTTCCAATTGTTTTTTTTTTATATACGGAACGTGTCTTCTGGCCACGGCATCTTGAACAGTCAGCACCGCCATTCTTGCTGATTGACAAGTCATTTATACAAAGTATCTCATTCTGACAGAAGAAACACTTTATTCCTAAAATATGACAGATGACGTTTCGCCTAACTGTCATTTTTAAACAACATTTTTTTAATAGACTTTTATACGCAGACATTCGCAGCATTGCCAACATCGAATAAAAATAAAAATAGAATCTGTATAAAAACATAATAAAAACAATTAAATCACTCACTGACTAAACACGAAATCTCGAATCTAACAAGGAATTTATTGTTAGGAGACTTCAGCCAAGAACGGATTTGACTTTGACTTTGACTTCCACCTCGACGATGTCGCTGGCAAAAACCAGTAGACCATATAAAGAGTATTTAGAAAATTTCTCCATTCAATTTTGTAGTTTGACAACCCTACACAAGGTTGATTTTCACATACATATAGTCGTTTCCCAAATGCACTAGGAGATTTCTAAACCCTTCCTTGCTTCAAGGTTTTGCTTAGGTTTTTAGAATGGCCTCGAAACGCCGGAAATACCGGTTAAAATCGGTTTTGATTGTCTATGTTACTTTGTTTACTATAAAGGTTCCATAGACACTAGAACTGAATGAGTTATATTTGAAAACAGAACTCAATCACTTCTAGTTTTAATTTACGAAACATATTTTTGAAATTCGAACGACGCCATTACTTAGGTAGTTTAAAAACAAATGATTTTGAACTTGTCTAAAAAAACACAGGCTTGAAAATCAGATTATTTTTCAATAAACTGTAAAATTCGATTTTTCGTTGCTTTGAAATTAATAAATCGTCAATCGACTGTCAGACTTCTACTGACTAAAAAACCACCCTGTTCCTTCTGCTGCCTTTTACGTTCCGGGGCCACGGTATCCTGTTAATACGTCCTGCAACCCCGGCAGGAGTATGGCCCTGTTGGGGCCCCGTCCCTGTGCTGACAGCTCTTTGAGGCCTTTTTTTTAGGTGGGTGGTAAAAATCATCAAATGACTCCTTCCGCCCTGGGAGGGGCGGAAGGGACTGTCAGACTTTTACTGACTAAAAAACCACCCTGTTCCTTCTGTTACCCTTTACGTTCCGGGGGCCACGGTATCCTGTTAAGACGTCCCGCAACCCCGGTCAGCTTTTGGCCCTGTCGGGGCCCCGACCCTGTGTTGACAGCTGTTTGAGGCCTTTACGTACTTTCCGAGGCACGAAGGGTTACAAAATTGTTCTATGGTTTATCTTTAAGTACCTCATATTTCTTCATCTAATCTAAAAATCTAATTAAACAATGATATAACCAGTACAAAAGTGATCAATCTTTATGTAAAATAAACGTACAATTAAAAATTACTCTGGACAACAAACAGTTGTATGTAATTAACAAATTGTGACTAATTAAATTGTATGTAGCTAGTAATAAATTTTCATCTCGACCCTTTTGTTGCCGACCTGCTTGGCATAGAAATAAATAACACTATCATTACGCCTGTATTCTTGTAGGGGTATAGCAGAGGTGCATAGTTTAGTTAATTTAGAGTTTAGTTAAAAACTGGGCAAGTACTAATGTGACTTTTTTAAATTCATATGTACTTTTTAAGTTTATCTTAGACATCACTGACAACGGTGAAGGAAAACATCGTGAGGAAACCTGGACTTAATAATTAGTTCTATAAGTTTGAAATCGCCAATCGCCAATAGCGTGGTGATTAATGCTCGCACCTTCTCTGTATAAGAAGAGGCCTTTGCTCTGCATTGGAACAATTAATGGGCTGGTATTATACTTAAATGGGAAAAAAACTCCTGTCGAATTCAGGCCATGGCGTCTGATCTCAATAAAGACGCAGTGTGCGCAAGCGCAGGTGCACTCTCTCGTCCTCAACAATCATAGTTAGAGAGATCAGGCACAGAACTAACGGCTTTACGTGCTATTCGAGATATTGTGATCTCTCAAATTTTAAATTGAGAAACTCTTAATGAAAATCCCGAATAACACTTTACAAGACCTGGGAATTGAACCCAGGATCTCAACTGTCGTGCTAAGGAACACGAGGCTATCGGGGCAGTGTCCTATAACAACAATACAATGACATTAATTAAAAAATTAGTATCATTAAACATACCGACCATTTAATATGATCACAGAGCCCCTTGTTAAACTCTGAAAGATTTATAGCTGTGTACACTGACAGAGAGAATTAGACCTTAATGGTGGGTCATAGAGTTGAGTATTGAATGTGTGGAGTTAGAGTGATATGTGACTGTTTTCTTTTGAACTGTTAGTTTGAATTTGTGGTATTTGGGATAAGCAGAAAGATGATTTGTTGGTACAGTTTCTGTGTGACAAAAGATAGGAGATACCCTAGGCGGTATGCTAATGCTAACACAGATTATTAGGTCAAAGTCAAAGTCAAAGTCAAAGTCAAAGTCAAAGTCAAAGTCAAAGTCAAATTGTATATGAAACTAGATTTTGCCCGCGATATCGTCCGCGTAAATTTCAGACCCCCTTTTCATTCCCTAAGGGGGTGGATTTAGTAAAATCCGCTCTTAGCGGACGTCTACTAACTATAAACTACCTCCCTGCTAAATTTCATCTTTATACGTCAAGCAGTTTTCGATATTTCGTGATGTGAGTGAGTGACCTTTCCCCTTTCGACCTTTATATGTAGATTAGCATCTCCCCGCGACTTTGTCCGCGTCTCCGTACAAACTTCGGAGCCCCGTTTCATTCTCTTAGGAGTTGAATTTCGCAAAATCCTCTCTAATCGGATGCCTACGTCATACAAAGAACACACCTTCAAAGTTTCAGGTCTCTACGATCAGCAGTTTAGGCTGTGCGTTGATCCGTCAGTCAGTCATTCAGGACAAAGCATTTTATATGAATACAGGGTCATTGAAAATTTACCAGAAACCTGAAAAGGGGTCACTGTGCCAACACTGAAATCATGAAAAAAAAACAGCTATTTCATACATAACGATTGTGTTGTATAGCATTTTTATAGGAAACAGCTGTTTGGTTGCTCCCATAGTAAAAGTTAGTCATAATGATGAATACAATGACGCCTTTTCAAGTTTTCAGGTTTCTGGTAAATTTTCAATGATACTGTAAATAGGAGATTAGATATTGTACCTTAATTCAAAGTCAAACTCAAAACATTTATTTCAATTAGACCATTTACAGGCACTTTTGAATTGTCAAAGAGTCGGTCAGTTAGTCCGAAAGTTGAAGCTAGTTGCTCGTTCCAAAACGGAGGTAGGCCTCTATGGAGAAGAACGAGCAAGAAACTCCACGGCACTCTTTTAAATTAAGTTTTTACAAAATCCTGGTTACATTATTCCTTCGATTCTATATGTGATCACAATGAAGATGAACATAAAATAGTAGTAAAAAATTATAAAGAAATTAAAGCCATAGCAGTTAAGAGATGACCAATCCCAACTGACAGCACTCGTTCACGAGCATGACAACATATCAACATAACTGTCTATTCTCAAAACAGCCGTAGACAGACGACTGCTGACTCGTAAGATATCAATTCATATAACTTATCATTCGTTATCAGTAAAGCTTCATCAACGTTCAAAGAGTATTAAAAAGGAGTGACAAACGCATTCGCGTGACACGTCTAAACGTGACAAAAAAGTGTAACCTTTCAGTCAAGAAATAAAGCGTTGTCGTGTGTGTTCTTATAACGTTACTTTTATACTTTATGAGCTTTTCTTAACTTGATAAAAAAACGCCATTAAGTACTAAGTTTGTAGCTAATACAAACTCATTCACAGACTTGTCTATGAGATAAATGCTATTTTGCATGGTAAAAAGCAAAACTAAACTAAAATTAGACTATTTCTATATTTTTCTGTCCAATGAAACAAGAAAGAGACTAATGTAAATAAGAGCTGTCAAATTTAGACAATCTGACACATCCATACAATTATAGTTGACAGCTTAAAACGTGTGGATTAAAAACACGGAAAAGTTCAAGGGAAAACAAATTTTTGTCATCTCTAACTTAGTTATTTAATGTCACCGTCCTTTTCTCTCGCTGTAAGTTGGTAAGAGATGTCACTTCTCTAAATTTAGTCTAGTTTGTGAACAAGGGAATCGGCACCATTAAGTAGGTACTAAGTCTGTATCTAAATGAGCCATATACAAACTCATTCATAAACTTGCCTATGAGATAAATGCTATTTCAAAATGCTACCCATTTTGGTTAGGAAGAGATGTATATACATTAGTACGTCCACATTTCGCCAATTATGTTTAAGTCCCATGTAATAGAAGGCGACTCTATTGCCGTCAACTGAGCTTAAACCCAGACTCCGAGGCTGCTACTGAGAAATTCACACACGACATCACGCCTGTAATCCCCGAAGGGTTTGGCAGGAGCGGACTTATTAGTACACTCACATTTCGCCAGTTATGTTCAAGTCCCATGTAATAGTAGGCGAGCCTATTGCCATCAACCGGCCACCAATCTAGACTCCGAGACTGCTACTGAGAAATTCCTGATAGTAAAGCCCAATAACACTTTGCCCGACCTGGAAATCGGACCCAAGACCGCTGCTCAGCAGTCGCGCTTTGCGACCACACAACGAGGCAGTCAAGTCTGCTTTAAATAAACTTAAATATTTAAATTACCCGTTCATATAATTGTAACATTTTAGTAACAATTAGTTTTGATATAACAATTTTGTAGTCATTGTTTTAAACTAATTGTCGTCATAAATTAAATGGCGCTTGACTATGTTTAGGAGATGATAATCGGATTAAATGAGGTTTTTTTGTGTTCACAGTAAATGTTAGTTAGTTAAAAATTTAATTAACTAACTAACTGGAATGTTTATTACTGTGTCTTTTGAATATTACAAGTTATTTCTCGCAGTTTAAGAAAAAATATGAGATACAGATTCCGCGTCAAAGTTTTTATATTATTCCACGAAAATTGAGCATTTTTCCGGGATAAAAAGTAGCCTATGTGCTATTCCAGACTATAATCTATCTCTGTGCCAAGTTTCATCCAGATCTGGTCAGCCGTTCTGGCGTGATTGAGTAACAAACATCCATCTAAACTTTCGCATTTATAATTGTAGTAAGACGATGCACCTACTTACATGATATTTTGGGGTTGGGAAAAGTTTTTTTTTTTATTGAAAACACACAAACATCACGCCTGTAAACTCAGAAGGGTTAGGCAGAGGTGTAACCATTAGTACACCCACATTTCGCCAGTTATGTTTCAGTGGCGTGATGTTATATTGACCAGCATTATACCTTCTTAATATTTACAGTGTCGAAAGTAAAGAGCAAACTGATAATCTTTATAATAAAAATGAGGCGTTAAATGTGTTGCTAAGCGCAAAACTCGAGAACGGCTGGACCGATTTAGCTAATTATTTTTGTTGTGTTCGTCATTTTCTAGACATCGTTCTTATAAAAGTTTTTCTTTTGAAAATCTTACGGAAAAGTCGGAAATTTGCACCCGGGCGAGGCCGGGGCGGTTCGCTAGTTTCACATAAAATTCAATTTTTGTAACAGCTCCAACTAACCTAAAAACCCAAAACGCACTTACATAAAAATCTTTAAAAAATATTCGAAATTCAAAATCCGAAAAAAGAAAAAAAACACAACAGTACAGTCATGTTAAAAACCGCTTAACGTAACGTTCGGCCGGGCACACCCACTGGTACGCCACGGAACGTGCTCTATTTTGTTCATTAATTATATTTTATTAACTGTTACTTTGCTCGCTCGCTGGTTTTTACGACAAAATTAATTTATGAGATGATTGTGCTAATCCGTCATACGAGTAACGTTTAATGTCAATTTAGTGGTCATTTACTGATTTATTGTAGAGTTATTAATGGAAAAACAAACAAATTATCGCGTTTATTAGAATCAGCTGCAGTGATTCTGCGGCTTTGTTCGCGTAATGAAAGAATAGACTCTTGTTAGTAACAAAAATACGAAAAAAAAATACGTTTACATAGGCATCTAATTTAGCATAACTTCTTTTAAAATTCCGAAAAAAAAAAACCGTTAAAATTATCTTAAAAATAATAAAAAAAACTTCAAAATACTTACAATTAAAATTAAAAAAATCAGGCACACCCACTGAGCGTTGTCTGATTAAAATACTCTATTTAGTCGTACAGTTATATAATTAATAATGTATATAACATTTTATATGTTCGCAAGCATTTTTATTACTTTATTAAGTCACATTAAATGGTTATTATGAAGTTTAAACAAGTTATTCCGGATTTTATTAAGATACAAAATAATATGAGTCTTAAAATAATTGTACCTACTAAGTATTCTTATTAATTTTGTTATTTTTACACAAACATAACTTCTTAATATTTTAAAACACGAAAGTGAGTATGTTCATTACGCTTTTACAGATAAACCGCTGAACCGATTTTGTCGAAATTTGATACAGAATGAATTTTTACCCTAAGAAAGGACCTAAGCTATTTTTTATTCATATTCGACTTCGTTAGCGTATGTGATTTACCAACAATAACGCAGACGAAGTCGCGGGCAAAAGCTAGTTGAGTAATAAATTAAAGGACCCTGTCAAAACCGAAGGGTGTGACGCCAAAAGTACCCTAAACCCTCAGGGTATTCACGGTGGACCCCGGAACCTTCCTATCCACCAACTGCTAATCGCCGCGAGACATATAAACATAATTACACACTGACTAGCTTTTAATTATTAGCTTAAACATAATTTTTATCAAGTTTTTTAAAGAATTCTTTAGTTTAGCCCGAAGCACAGCACGTGAGGTACGGTCGCGTCGTAAAGTGGTTTGAGGTTATTTATATTATTACGCATAAATCCTACTTAATATTATAAATTCTTAAGTTTGAGAGGATGTATGGATGTTTGTTACTCTTTAACGCTGAAACGACCTAACGGATCTGCATGAAATTTGGCACACATATAGATTAAAATCTTGAATAACACATAGGCTATTTTTTATCTCGGAAAAAAATGCGGTTTCTGTGGAATAATTATATCAACTGTCGCGCGGATGAAGTTGCGGGCTGAAGCTAGTTTATAATAGGTAATAAAATCTTTTAGCTTGCGTCTAACCACCTCATTGCATGCGGAGCTTTATTTTTATACATATTACAGTATAAAATATATATGTGTACTTTGTTTTTTAAAAGTTGTGCATAAAAATATTTAATAATAAAGAATGTAGAGAAAGTATCTTAAAAAATACAAAAAATATTGTAGATTAATATAATTGTAGACACCATCTTGATTCTTGTCGCTAACCCTAAATAATTATACAACACAGTCATATAGATAAATTTTCTGCTGGAGCAAAAATACTTTTAAAACCAAAGAAAAAAAACAAAAATAAAATTAACCTTGAAGTCAAAACGATAAAACGTGTTTTAATGTAAAATTATATCGTACATAAATAAGTTTGCAATTATAAAAATAACGAGTACCTACTGAATTATTACGTGTCTTAAGTATCTGCTAATTAACTAGTTAAATAATGATAAAACCTTTACATGTTCACACTTCAATAAAATATGGATTTTGTGATAAAACTGGATAGATGTATGAAATATTAACAATTAAAAGTGCTATAACGGATAAATACCAAGTATTTAAATATAGGAAACACAAATGAGACAGAGTTTTAATAAACATAGGAAATGACAGTTGTATCTTCTTATAATAAGTAACAAAATGTTTACTATCTCACTTTGGGCCAGATGCCCTTAAATATTGTGCAAATACAATACTTTTTCCAATCAAACAAATTTCTCAACGTCGAAAGTCTTTCGAAGAAGAAAAAAAAGAAATGACTCTATTTGCCCCTTCCAAAAGGTAGTTTCGTATGGCAAAGAATGGGCAAGACACTAAAAACATAGTCTATTATAATCAGTCACAATATTTGTATTTAGAATCATATAGAAATTACACGTGAATGCAAAAGACTACTAATCATAATGTGTATTTTTTTCTCGTTATTTAATCGTTATGAATTCTATTTTCTCAAAAATAATGCTAGGAAAAATTAAAATCTAACAGTTAGCTACATTAAAGAAGTAATGTATGTACAGCAAACACTTTGGTTGGTAACAGTTCCCGAAACCATACATCTAAATTAGATTACTTAGGAAGAGAACCTTAGGCTAAGAGAGACACACCTCCTCACTCCAACGTAGGAACCAAGTAAAAAAATAAAAAAACTGTCTAAAAATGTTTTAAGCACATGTTTTTCTAATTACCTCGTGACTGTACTTACTAGGTACTTAAATTGACATATAACATTAAAAAATAAAACTTTTTGACATTTACAACCCAAAGACTTATTACATTTTGAATTTCGAATTTAGAACTTCATTTTTTTAAAACGTAATCAGTAATTACGTACGCAAGATGAAGATCTAAAAATAAATATTAAAACTGTAGAAAAGAAAATAATGTAACGTCAAAACATGTTTATCGAAAAACTTGTTTTAAAATTTTGTTTAATAAGTTAATAGAGAACGGTGAAAGTAATTAAAAGTTAATAATTTGATTCCCATAACACTAGGCTTTTACAAAAAGAGCGGTAACGTACCAACGAGTAAGAGTGTAGTTTTTTTTCTTATTTTTTTTATTTAAAAATGGACGCTGCTATTTTGCTTTGTTGTCGTAGGCGTGACAGACGAGTGACTTTTCTAAATAATTATTTCTTTTTCTTTAATTATGACTTTTCTAAAAAAATCTTAGTTTTTTTCAAAACCTTATACCTATTTATTTCACAATGTATTATATAGGTAGGTGCAGTATTTTAAAGTTATGCTAAAATGTGACTAATTATTAAATGTAGTGTGTTTTTTTAAATTATAGTCTTGCTAAAATCATACCCCCCCTCCCAACGACAATCCTGGATCCGTCACTGTTCGTATTTGGGTAGATGACACTATTATTTTCTAAAGAAACACTTTTTTTTAGCTCTGTTAACACGATTAATTTTCAACTAGGTAACTGTAATATTTGATATTTTTACTGCTTTCAAATTAATAAACAATTGAGTCCCCATGAAAATGACGTCACCATTATTTTTTGCCATACAAAATCTAATGAAGGAGCATTTTGAATTTTTGACAGGTCATAAAAAGTACCTCAATTGATTTGTGATGTCAACTATCCTGATTACATGACATGGAATAAAATAAAATGACATAATACCTATTTAAGATTTTTTTCTTATTAAAAAGTACACTTCAACACAAAAATTAACAAAACTTTTGAACCGCTATCACCCGCCCGTCTGTCCATACATGGTTTTTTTTTCTCTATTTTTTTCTTTTTTTCGTTCGTATCAGGCAAAGGGTTTTATTGTTTTTTAGCTGGTACATTTTACGTTCCGTTTTTCGGTAGGCGGGTTATGGGCGGAGTAGAGACAGTACGGTTTGTGTGTGGCTCTGTTTTAATTTTTATTATTATTTAGATTTATTTTGTGGGTGACAGTGGTAGGTGTAATATTAAGACTCGTTATTTTAGATCGTACAGATTTTTAAAGCAAGTTAAAAATTATTTATATATATAAAAGCGAAAGGTTAGCCACTCGGTCACTCATCACGAAATGTATGGAAAAACTTAGGGGAATCGTAGGAGTAAACTAAGTTACCCAAATTTAATGCGAGCGAAGCCGCGGGTAAAAGCTAGTAACATTATACAAAACTGCTGTGCTTGACGGAGTCTAATGTGTTGCCATTTCCAGATTTTTAATAGCTTTTTTCTTTGCCCTATTCTACATGTATTTTCTTAAAGATTCCTTATTGTTTCGTGATAAAATATAGCCTATGTTACTCGCTGATAAAGTAGCTTTCCATAGGTGAAAGAATTTCCAAAATCGGTTAAGCGGTTTTTGAGTTACAAACAAAAATACAAAAATATTTTCTCTTTATAATATTATTTTAGATAATTGTTTTATAAAACGGCAATTTTTCACAACACTACTTATCGACACGACATCAGCACATCACTAGTGGCTTGAGGGTGTGTCGCGGCCCGGGGCATCGCATTGTTTCGTCTGTATGTATGACGGACGCCGACATACACGTACATACATACATTTTGTATGGAACCATGGGAAGCGCTCGTTGTAGTTTTTTGATGAATGTAATGTGAAATTGTGAACTGTTCGTAAATCATTTAATTTATAAGTTGCTAGCTTTTGCTTACGGGTTTGGTCGAATACAACCTGGAAATACTTTGGGTTGGAATATCACAATTCTTAATATTTTAGTAAGTTTAAATCATTTATTTCAATTAAACCATATACAGGCACTTTTGAATTGTCAAGGAGTCAGTCAGAAAGTTGAAGCTAGTTGCTCGTTCCGAAAGGTAGGTTTATAAGTAGACTCTTTGACAATTCAAAAGTGCCTGTAAATGGTCTAATTGAAATAAATGTTTTGACTTTGACTTTTGAGACGAATACCTACTCTTATAAATCCATAAAAAAATATTACAACATTCTTGTTGTATCTACGGGTAGCTAGAGTAAGTAAGGTAAGTAAGTAAGTAAGTAGTAAGTAAGTAGGGTAAGTAAGTTTCTATGGAGAAAAACACTCTTTTAAAATCAATTAATCATTACAAAAGGTTATATTTTGAATTTTAAGTGTGTGATGAGCTTACTGGATTACGAAAATTTCTGCGTTCTGGTCTTATCCAGAGGTTCTCAAATAGGGGCCTGAAAATGCGGCGGTAAATCTGATTGTAAGGCTTTCGGGCTTCTGACGACCCGTAACGACTGTCAATGTCCCAGTTTGACAGCCGGGAGCAACGGCTTAATGGCGTTCATATCATAATAATAAGAGGTCATTATTTTATATCTAGTTGTGATTTGATATAAGATTTTAAAGTTAAAAGCGATTAGCATTTATCCGAAAATGAAGAAATATATCCTCAAAATTTTCCCCTTTTCATTTTTGCAATACGTATTTAACTAGTGCATCCAAATGGAAGTATTAATATCACGCTGTTGATTTATGAGGCTCGGCTGCGCAAACAGTTTTGCATATCTATCGCCGATCGCGACACTGGCCACCGCAAGCCTTTGAATTTGTAACTGAATTCTGAATTTGAAAGATTTGTGTTCGTTATTTGAATTGTATTTTTTTTTAGAATGGAAAACTATATTTGAATTTGATTTCTTTAAAAAAAAATTGTAGCGTTCCTTAAAAGCAGTACGTTTTTGTTTGGTTATCTGTGGTTCTCCTTAACTGTTAAAGTTAAAATATTCATTCATTTTGAAGGATGTATACCAAAATTCCATTACGCTAATAATCACAGGCGCATCTAAGCAAAAGAAAAAAAAAAGGTCTCGCGTTCGATTTTTAAAAAGCGCACCAAAAGAGCCGCGGACAATTCCAAATTCAAAAATTTTCCACGGCGCGCGTTCGGATGCCGAATAAAAAAGTTAAAGTGCGTTCGATATTAATATGCAGTGCTGAGAATCGTGTTGTATCGTTAGTGTTGTGATAGTAACGGTTTTATTCGATTTTATGTGATTTTTAGTCGTGATTTTACAGAAAATTTGATCAAACTATGTTTAGGTACCTACTTGAAATTATTGTAATATAAAATCTTTACATAGTATTTAAAACAAAGTCGCTCCCCGCTGTTTCTACGCTCAGTTCTTTTAAACTACACGACAGCTTTTAATGCTGTTTTCATTTATTGATAGAGTGATTCAAGAGGAAGGTGCATATACCCACTTTGCACCAGTCCATATATGGGGCCAATCGCTAGTTAGTAATAGGTAATTTGCACTGCCACATAAAATGAACATATTTAAAAAAAAAGTTTTAGTTGTGTTAAAACATTGTACTTATTTAAATGTTTTCTGAAGATATTTTCTCTTAATGTATTCTGAAAAACCACGATATAATCTATTGTAACCTATTTTTTTTTTCAATCGTTAATAATCGACTAACAAAGCAACTCGATTCCCATTCACACCACTACCCGATAGCATGCTTACCAAAAAGCCGAGTGTCGGACTTGAGGCGATCCGATGTAGCGATACAAACCCAGTAATTACAACTTACTGACTATAGCCATTATCAAGTAGCGAATGCCTTTCATATATTTTACAAAATGGATGGTCATGTTTCACAGCCTGTCTTGTGCGTTGAATATTTATATTGTAGATTTATTGCGAAGAAATATGTTGTGATTTATAGAGAGGGCTGTGGTGTGCGGCGCGTTGTTTGAATTCGGAAGGCCATTTTGAATTTTTTTTCGGTTTGAATTTGGAATATTTAACTGAATTAAACTCTTTGGATAGGATAGGTTAAAAATGGATATTGCGAGCTAAAGTTTTTTTTTTGACATTGCATATCATTACGCCTGTAATCCCCGTTGGGTTAGGCAGAGGTGTACCCATTATTACACCCACATTACACCAGTTATGTTTAAGTCCCATGTAATAGGGGGCGAGCATATTGCTATTAACCGGGCACAAATCCAGACTTCAAGGCTGCTACTGGCAAATTCCTGATGGAAAAATCCAATAACACTTATGCCCGACCTGGAAATCGAACCAAAAACCTCATCGCGCAGTCGCGTTGTGCGACCGCTAGACCAACGAGGCAGTTTCATAATAATATAATCAAATTAGATCCCAATAAACTTCTAACAAGCGTGAATATACAAAACTTGTACCAAAACGTACAAAAATTAATTAAAACCATTCCGGCGCCATGTTTAAAGCTTTGATTGATTTTTATTACATAACATAACATAACATCACGCCTGTAATCCCCGAAGGGTTAGGCAGAGGTGTATCCATTAGTACACCCACATTTCGCCAGTTATGTTTTTAGTCCTATGTAATAGGGGGCGAGCCTATTGTCATCAACCGGGCACAAATCCAGACTCCGAGGCTGCTACTGAGAAATTCTTGAAGGCAAAAGTCAATAATACTTTACCCGACCTGGGAACCGAATCCAAGACCTCATGCTCAGCAGCCGCACTTTGCGATCACTAGACCAACGAGGCAGATACCTACATACTATATTGTAAATATCGAAAAATAACTATAAATTTATATTTTCACAGAAAAATGCGGCCTCTCTGATGACCCAGGTCTCCGTGTGAATGGAAAAGGCAAGAAGATGAGGAAACCACGCACAATATACTCCAGCCTTCAGCTTCAGCAGCTAAATAGGAGGTTTCAACGGACGCAGTACCTCGCCCTCCCGGAGAGGGCAGAGCTAGCTGCTAGTTTGGGACTGACACAGACTCAGGTAGGTGGTAATGGATAGCAAAGAAAAGAAAGAAAGAAAGACTATTTGTTTTCGTGAAAGTGACGCATATTACATGGAAAATTTTTGCTTATAAAACCTTCAAGCCAAAAAACCAGTACGAAGTCTGCCGGATTATTAGAATATTAGATTATCAGAATTATTAGAATATTGAAGATTGTCATCAGAACTAAAGGTGTATGCAAAATTTCAGCTCAATCGGATACCCACAAACGGTCGAAAAATGGTTTGCAAATTTTGAAAGGATAACTTACTTACATACGAACAGTGCAAGCTAAATAAAAGCTTTATACTAGCTAAGTAACTATGTAGGTACTTCAATTTCCTATCACCAAATATCTAAACAATTTTTTTAACAGTTGCTTGCAACAATTAAGTACCTACCTATGTCTTAAACAGAAACATTTTTATTTCACAAAAAAAAAATATTAAAACTAAAAAAAAATCCCCACACATCGACGGCATAGTAATTATGTCACACACCTAGTAATTATCTACCAGTGTGTATACATTCACTATATTTTTTATCTCTAAATCAGTGTTCATCTAAAAATAAACCTTACTACTATTAGAATAGAATATAAAATCACTAAGCAACATGTCCACCTTATGTCAGTAACGTATAATTAAAAGACAAGGAGTTTTTTTTTTTAAATATCTGTCACAGATAACGCACTGCTGCTTCTAAGTAGTAATTTCATTGTGAATAGTCTATCGTTCTTTTTACGAAACAAAAGTGCTGAGTATTTTTTTTTTTTAATTTTGTTCGTTACTGTCATTTTTTTTTTTGCGATGAATAGGTAAAAGTTACTAGAAATGCGGAGGGAAATATCGACGTAATAATATGGAGTCTAAAAAACACATACTCAACAAACAAACTTTGAGCAAACATTTCTCCGTGAAAAATCACTTACTCTAAACGCAAACATAGTACAATACGCGCCACGAAAGATGAGACTTGACAAGCGTCAGTATTGGAGAGCTTACGCAGGTATGAATGTACGAAATAGTTATCCATAATTTGTGTACCTATTCAGGGATATTTCGATGACAATCAGATTAAAATTCTGAACAATATCATAATAATTATTCACATACATACATACATAAACTCACGCCTTTTATCCATGGGGGTAGGCAGAAACTACAGAACGCCACCTGCTACGATCCTTACGAAATAATGAAGTTTGTGTGGTGTGTCAAGTCTCATCTTTCGTATCGCGTATTGTACTTTCGAGTACATGCAACAACAGTATAGGTGTAGTAAACTACCAGGGTTGCAGACTTTATTGGAAAGAATCACCGCGGCTCTGGAACTCAAAGAGCATTAGGAGGAACACGGATGGGTTTTAATCAGTAAGAGTCTGACACTCCCTTCCGCTCCGCCCAGAGAGGAAGAAGTCATTTGATAAATTCCCAGCCTTAAAAAAAGAAAAAACATAGGAAACCTGAAAGTATTTCAAAGTTTAGTAATTTTTGTAAAAAAAAACTTGGAATTTTGACCTTCAATATCTCTGCAAAAAGGCATCCCAGGTATGGTCTAAACCAAATGATCCCAATAATGGGAAAAATAATATTACTTTCGGCTACGTTAAACATAATTTTACAACCTGTATTTTTATAACCTAGCGTCACCAACTATGCTATTAAAAAGTAAGTAGCTATCTGCTTATGTAAGTAAGGAAAAAAACCGATCAAGTGCGACTCGAACTTGCACACAGAGGGTTCTGCAGTATCGTAGAAAATATGACCTTAAAGTATCGAGCCAGAAACGCAAAAAAAAAGGTCTCTCGTATCAATTTTAACTTTTTTATTTGTTGGTATACCGGCAATAGAAGAAAATTGAAATAAATGTTTTGACTTTGACTTTGACTTTGAAAGAATGACGTTGCGTAAATTATAAATTGAAATTAGAATATGTTTCAAGAAGTAGTTTATAGATTACGCTATTTCTAAAAATGGTCTCCATAGAGCCCTAACTCCGTTTTGCAACGAGCATCAATAATAATTGACAATTCAAAAGTCCCTGTAAAATTAAATGGTCTAATTGAAATATTATTTTTGACTGTTGATAGAAATACACATTCTGTAAAAATTTCATCTCTCTAGCTATTACGGTTCATGAGATACAGTCCGCTGACAGATGGTCGCCGCGACGGACGGATGGCCAGCAGAGGCGAAGTAATAGGGCGAGACTCCACCAAAGCGGAGACGAGAGGAGATATCTCGTAATTAGCCAATAGCATATTGTATTGTGCTGAAGCTATGGGTAGCTCGCCGTCCGATCAAGGACCAAGCCCGGGTCGACGGCGCGTTCTGTTCGCGCGCGCCTCAAAGAGCTGTCAGCACAGGGACGGGGCCAACGCCTGCCTGGGTTGCGGGACGTCTTAACAGGATACCGCGGCCCCGGAACGTAAAGGGCAACAGAAGGAACAGGGTGGCTTTTAGTCAGTAAAAGTCTGACAGTCCCTTCCGCCCCACCCAGGGCGGAAGGAGTCATTTGTTGATTTTTACCACCTAAAATAAAAAAAGCGCTGAGCTGTCAAAATGACGCAAGCTGATTGGTTGTGAGGCATATCTCTTCTCGTCTCCGCTTTGGTGGAGCCTCCCGTTAGCACCCTTAATGTACGGAACCCTACAAAATGACTTCCTTTGTGAGGTTAAATATTTTTCCCCACCTTCATGGACGGTTTCTTTGCTAAATACATACTTTACAAACGATTTGCGTACACCTAGATATTATAGTGCCATTTTTTTTTTGCTGCAATATATTTTTATGAAACCACGTAAAAGCGCAGCAAGAATTAATGTTCCAAGTAATTTTTTTTCGTAAAAAACATATATTTCAACCGTCCATTTGAACTAGTTACTTAACTTACTTTGTTATTGAGTTTTCCATCAGGAATTTCTCAGTAGCAGCTTCGGAATCTGTATTTGTGCCCGGTTGATGGCAATAGGCTCGCCCTATTACATGGGACTTCAATAGCTGGTGAAATGTGGGTGTACTAATGGGTACACCTCTGCCTAACCCTTCGGGGATTACAGACGTGATGTCTTGTTGTTATAAAACTGAAGACTTTATTTTACGCGCTAATCTCTGAACCTTCCTATCTGATTAGAAAAAAAAATTGTATATGATGGCCGTATTGAAAAGGAACAGTGCAGGCTCATCACAAGTAATTAATTTCGCACAAAATTACCCTAGCACTAATATCACTTTGCCCGACCTTTGACGGGCCTGTTGGTCTAGTGGTTAGCGCCCCTGACTGCTAAGCCGGAGGTCGTGGGTTCGATTCCCACCCAGGACAAACTTTGTGTGATGAGCATGATTGTGAGTTCTGTGTCTAGGTGTGATTTATCTATAATATGTATGTATTTATAAATTATGTAATTATGTATATCAGTTGTCTGGTTACCATAACACAAGCTCTGCTTAGCTTGGGATCAGATAGCCGTGTGTGAGTTGTCCCAAGATATTTATTTATTTATTTATTTACCTGAGAATCGAACCTAAGATCTCAGCAGCAATCACGCTTTACGACCACTAGGTAGTCAAGCACCTTTATTATTTTAGCACAGATTAAGGTATATCAACAAAAAAAACCTCTGTTTTATATCTTTTGCTATTACAAAATTTGAAATAAAAGTCATTACAACCATAGAAACTTACTCTTACAGCAATCAAACCGCGCCTATCATTAAAAAAAAAACATGCACCATAGACAAACGCATGCGTTCAGAAATCATATTCCGATTGGTTTCGTTCAGAAATTGATTCGTCATGTGTCACCGTATGGAATGAATAATCGTGGTCGGAACCGAGCACATTGTAGAGTGAGCAATGTATAGACAAGGCTGAGTCTTGGCGTGACGGGTGTATAACATAACATCACGCCTGTAATCCCCGAAGGGTTAGGCAGAGGTGTACCCATTAGTACACCCACATTTCGCCAGTTATGTTTTTAGTCCCATGTAATAGGATCAGATAGAAAGACAGAGTTACTTTCGAATTTATAATATAAGTATTTGACTACCTCGCTGGTCTAGTGGTCGCAAGCGCGACTGCTGTGCATGAGGTCTTGGGTTCGATTCCCAGGTCGGGCATAGTGTTATTGGGTTTTTCCATCAGAAATTTCTCAGTAGCAGCCTCGGAGTCTGGATTTGTGCCCGGTTGATGGCAATAGGCTCGCCCCCTATAACATGGGACTAAAAACATAACTGGCGAAATGTGGCTGTATTAATGGGTACCTACACCTCTGCCTAACCCTTCGGGGATTATAGGCGTGATGTTATGATTGTATGTTATAATATAAGTACTTGTCCTGTCTAAACATTCTTAAGTTATCTTTAACGGTATAAAAAGTAAGAACCAACTTAATTTTATTATAATTTAATATTTCTCAGTTATTGTCTGTGAGCCGCACTTTGATGAACCCCGCGTCGATATAGGGCTGTGCTGCTATCGATAAACGAGTCTGTCGATAATTCTGAAGTGATATCCGAATTTTAGAAAAGAAATCTAAATTGAAGATTTTATGTATGCGATTAAAATAATTAAAGTTTTTCAATGACTTAATCATTGTTTCTACAACGAATCGGTTGATTTTTTTAGAATAATTAATAATTTTTCAATGATTATGCCTAATTTATTTGAAATCGTTTTCAACGTAATTTGTTACGGAAACATTAGTTTATTGCAAATAAATATTTATTTATAAAACTCACAAACAGGATTTATTTTACAATATAATATTAATTATAAGTTACTAGGTTCTGCCCGCGTCTTCGTCTGCGTAGTTATTATTCCACGGTAGCCTAAAAAGTAGTCTATTTGCTATTCCGGACTATAATCTATTCCTATGTCTTTCATCCAGATTCATTTTGCCGTTGGGGCTTGTCAAACATCTATCCAAATTTTCGCATTACAATTTATTGTGTTTATAAACAACAGTATAGTTTAAGGCGAGACACTATTTTTTTTCTAATAACATAAGATGGTTTTAATTTTTTAAAAATCATAAAAAATAAGTTACTTTGCTTTTATTTATTGGGGACTAAAAACAGTTCGACATATAGGTATATGCTAAAACATAGTGTAACGATGAAATAATAAAAGAGATTTGATAAACATACAACAAAACATGACTGCCTCGTTGGTCTAGTTGTCGCAAGCGCGACTGCTGTGCATGAGGTCTTGGGTTCGATTCCCAGGTCGGGCAAAGTGTTATTGAGTTTTTCCATCAGGAACTTCTCAGTAGCAGCCTCGGAGTCTGGATTTGTGCCCGGTTGATAGCAATAGGCTCGCCCCCTATTACATGGGGCTTAAACATAACTGGCGAAATGTGGGTGTACTAATTGGTACACCTCTGCCTAACCCTTCGGGGATTACAGGCGTGATGTTATGTTATGTTATGTTATGTTACAACAAAACATCGATATAGTCGATAAAGCGATACATTTTCACATCCCAACCCTACCACCTATTCGATTCGATTCCACATTAAAACAAAAAAGTAGGAATTGAACTCCGTACTATTCCGGTCTTTATAACAAAAACGAAATAATCTAATCTCAGATTGCATTACTTAGAACATAATTAAGTTTTTACTTTCACTGCACAAGCGATTTTAAACCTTACAGCTTTAGGAATAGAAGTTTTGTTAACTGCAAATGTAAGGTTGTGAGTTAAGTTTTTGTCAATGGTAATAAATCATTAGATTTGTCTTAAGGTGCTGCCGATTCTCTATTGCTTCATAAGCTGAACATTTTTCTTATTAACTTCTGTGTAGAGTTCCTATATTAATAATCTTTAGTGATAATTAGTATTGTATTAAGATTTTATGATGACGACAAGATATAAATCATGTATATTTGGGATGTTAGTTCGATGTGTTGATTGATTCGCTAATTAGTGAACATGAACATGAGATCTTGGGTTCGATTCCCAGGTCGGGTAAAGTGTTATTGGGTTTTGTCATCAGTAAGAGTCTCGAGGTTTGAATTTGGGCCAGAGTCTGATTAATACACTCACATTACGCCAGTTATGTTTAAGACCCATGTTATAGGGGACAAGCCTATTGCCATCAACCGGGCACAAATACAGACTCCGAGGCTGCTACTAAGAAATTCCTGATGAAAGTCCCCTTCAAAATTGCTTTCTTCATACAAACTTTGGACCCCTCTAGGGGGTGAATTTTGGAAAATCCTTTCATACGGACGTCTTCTAACTACATACTACCTCTCTGCCAAATTTCATCTCTATACGTCAAGCGGTTTTCAATATTTCGTGATGAATGAGTGAGTGAGTGACCTACACTTTTACATTTAGAGATAGTAGTTTTAATATGAACAAAAGTGAAAGCATTTCACATTAATCCAAAAGCAGGAAAACACTTCTCAAACATTACATAACTTTTAAAAAGAACTCGGAACCCGTACGTTAATACAAAACGAAGTTTTTAATTGCTCTTATGCAATGGGATTACGCTCATAAGGTCAGCCATTTTTTATCGATTACATTGTGTTGCCTTGGAATGAATGAAAAAAAAAGAAAGAAAAAAAAAGAATCATGATTGATTGGAGCCAAGTTAAAGATGCAATTTTTTATGTTCAAGTTACGTATGGGGCTTTAAAGGGTAACTTCTGTAGCGGACGAGCTTTACATAGTTGCATTTTTTTATATTTCAAAGAATGTAGAACAAAAAAAAATTACAAGTCCTGAAATTAAGTAAGCCGACATCACTGTCACATAAAGTAAGAGAAAGACAGGAAGGGTAGCCTAGAAGAGGCATAACGCTTTTTCCTTACGTGACGATTTCAACCAGTAAACTCCTACCGCAAACCGCGTTTAGAGATTTAGTTCCAAAAACAAAAAGGAAGGGCCAAAGTCAAAGTGAAATCATTTATTCCAATTAGGCCATTACAAGGTACTTTTGAACGTCATATACAAAAGAAAAAAGAATTGAATCTAATTGTCCCTTCCAAAAGGTAGTGGTCTAGATGAGGGATAACGCTTTTCCCTTACGTGACGACTTACTGTAAGCCGCGTTTACGTACGTACTTCATTCCAAAACAAAATAAAAAGAGGTCTTTACCACAAACTATTACAAAACCATACGATGTGGGACAACTTGATTAAAAATTACTCAATGCAATGTTTTACCCAATAAACTCAGATGCGTACAATATTCTATAATGAGCGTAGCATCGATTCTCATGTCTGAACAGAATTTTCTACGGTTCCATCGTTTAATTGTAATTAAACGTAGTAATCGACAGTTTCGGTTTCAACGTGGATGGCGCTGCACTAGAGTTTTGATTTAAAAAAAAAGATTGTTGACAGATTTGAAAAAAAAGAATAACTTTAAGTTTCGCGTTCAGATTTGAAAAAAGAACAATTTGTAATATTCGTGCGTCTATTAAATTGACATTTCTGTATTCTTATTTGAAAATTGAAAATGAAAATTCCGTTATAACTTTTTTGGATAAGCATTCGAATCAACTTTCCAATATCTAAATTACTATGTACTTAGTACACTGTGTGAGAGTCTGTTATTTTACTAAGAACATACATAAATATCATTGATCTAGTAAACTGCCCAGGCTTCGCACGGGTACACTGAATTATCGCCATATTTCAACAAATTAATAAAAAGCATTAATTTAAACATTTACTCTTGAATCACTCTGTCTATTGATGAATACTGCATTACAATCAGTTGCGTAGTTTAAAAAATCTAAGCGTACAAAGGGCGGGAAGAAGAAAAGTATAGAGATTAAGTTTTTTTCTTTTTCGTTTATGCAATGACGTTCTAAATTTCGGTATTGCCCTATAAATTAAATAAAATACCTATTGTTTAAAAAAATCTCGGGACGTTGTAAAATAATAAGAGAAAATCTTCTCAAACAATTTCTTGCAACCCTTCCCTCACCACGAGAACATTATAAGATTTCTCACATACCAGAAAAACCATAAGCAACACGGAAATTAAAGAAAATATGGAGTTGCACATACATCGCAGTCGTACTGACAAGCCGGCTTGACGTAAAAAATCCCATTTGATCACAACGCGTCAAACAAAATGATGATGGATGTGTATAGTTAATTTGATACTACGGTGTGGTGTGACGAATTCACAAACTGTTTTATGTTTCATTGCATTATTTCTTCATGTTGTATTCTTTTTTTGAAACGTAATTATTTAAAGTTTCTATCGATGTTCGACGTTTTTGCTGTGTATCATGGTGGTGGGTTTTCCAAATTCAAAATTGAGCGTGGCGCGATTTGAATTTGGAATACGTGACCTATTTTGTACGTTGGAAACGTTAGTCATAAACGTAGGTATGCATTTTACCGTTACGGACGCGTTGTTTGTGGTCAGTTGTTGATTTAGGGTCTTTTTACATCTGACCGAAGATAAGCCGCGTATCGTCAGGCGCGTAACGCAGAAACAGTCAAATAGATAATAAAATATCCAATCATTTACACAACCGATGATGCGTTAGTGCGTCGACCATACTAAAGACGGTACGTTCGACGTATCTTCTGTCAGATGTGAATCGACCCTTACTACCTAGTTAAGTAAAGAGCCAAGGGCGGCAGATTTTAAGGTCAGCTTGTAGAAGTCAGATAGACAGTCGCTCCATGTAAAACACTGGTATCCAGCTGCATCCGGTTAGACTGGAAGCCGACCCCAACATAGTCGGGAAAAGGCTAGGCAGATTGATCGATACAAAGTAGTTTTTCTAATAATGGTATAACTTTTTCTAGAGTTAGATTATTATGTTTCTTTTTTCTGTTTTTTTTTTTTATTAGAAGGTGTAAAATAATTGGCATGACATTTCAACATAACGGTTTTGCCAATCAGAAAAGTTCAGTTTGTGTTATTAACTTATTATGTTTAAACAAACAATTAGAGGTGTCATAATTATTTTAATTTAAGCCATTAAAATATAAAATTATGGTCTTTTGTATGTATATTTATTTTTCTAAAGAAACTTTAGGATTAATTACATAATTCCTTTGCAATGGACGAGTTTCTTGAGAAAACCAAATGATGTGTCAAATTACTGCCTTGTTGGTCTAGTGGTCGCAAAGCATGAGGTCTTAGGTTCGATTGTAAGGTTGGGCAAAGTGTTATTGGGTTTTTCTATCAGGAATTTCTCTATAGCAGCCTCGGAGTCTGGATTTATATCCGGTTGATGGCAATAGGCTCGCCCCCTATTACGTGGGATTAAACATAACTAGTGAAAAGTGGGTGTACTAATGGGTACACCTTTGTGTAACCATTCGGGGATTACAGGCGTGATGTTATATTATGTGTAAACGGCGGGAAAACCCCTGTCATATGAGTCCGCAGATTTGAATATAGAACGTCAAAGTCAAATGTTTCATTTTCTTTTTCCGCAACCTCACCACATAACCTTTTTCTTTTCGGCCAGCACTTCCAAAGAATTCTATTTACAAAAATACATAACGTGTCTTAGAACACGCCGAGTCACTATCTCAAACGATAAGAACGATGACTTACGCATTTTGTGTACCTCCTCTGATTGGCTGTCAAAGTCGACCCGACGACCAATAGCGGCTCGTCAAATGTCATGACTATGCGGTTTAAGAACAATTGTTCGAAAAAAGAACGTGCTTCCGTTAAAGTGGCAAGGCTTCTGTGTTTTTTTTTTTATTGAAGTTGTCTATGGAGTCTTTTGTCTGTGGCCGAAAGATAGTGTTTCTTTTGTTGTCTGTGGTAATAAATATGTAGTAGAGAAGTATTTGATTGGTATTGTTTTAATGTGCAAACGGTTTTGAACGGTTTTTGTAAGTCCATTTCAAAAGTAATTCGTGCACACCTATATTATTAGTATAATTATAAAAAATGAGCAATACCGTTCAAGAAACACTTTTTTAAATGAATCAAAGTCCACGAAGCAGTCAATTCTTGCTATTTTTATAAATGCGAAAGTAACTCTGACTGTCTTTTACGCTTTCACGATTAAACCACTGGTCGGATTTTGATGAAATTTTGTACGGGGTAAGTTTAAACCTCAGGAAAGGACATGGGCTACTTTTTATTCCGCGCCTTAATCTGAGTCCCCGATAACCGGCATTGACGCGGACGAATATAAATGTCACTTGGTAAAAATAAGACATTTTGTCAATACAATTTTTTTTTTAAACAAAAAACATTCGAATGTTAATTTCCCCGAAAAAGCCTCTGACTCTGGATTTTTGCTTGGCTGACGGTAATAGGCCCGTCCTCTAGATATTACATGGGTCTTAAATATAACTGGTGAAATGTGGGTATTCTAATGGGTACACCTCTGCCTTATCCTTCGGGGATTACGGGCGTGATGTTATGTATGTATTTTGTTTTTTTTCCCTAAAATCGTCACATCACTTCCATATCATATTCTTTCTTTATCGTATGCGGAGTAAGGTCTTACGACCCCACACGCCCTAGTGTCAGAGTTTCTAAACCGCCTCAAGGGCCTCTGACATGGTTTGAGTGGAACAGTAAGTCCCAGGTTTCCTCAATATGTTTTCCGTCACCGATGCCAGTGATGTCCAAGATAAACTTTAGAAAGTACATATGAATTGAAAAAATCACAAAAGTCACTCACCTAGAGTTGAACCTCATGCATGAGAGGCGGGCGCCTTAACCACTGGGCCATCACGACTATATCACATTAATCCACTATGACCATGGCATCTGCGTTCAAAATGGCAGCTCCCAATAAACGTTAGCTATCGTATCTTTATTTAAAACAATTAAAACACCATTGTTTCCATTGCTACCAATTGTCATCAATTGGTAAACGATTTTCCAATTAATTAAATTGTTGCGTTCTTTTTTTTAAGTTTTACTGGCCTATATTTTTGTTGACAAATGAGAATCGAGTGCGCTCCGTGTTTGATCTTGTTTTTGTTTTTCAATTCCGTGGATATTTATGGGAAGGTTAGGCCGGCTTCTGATGCGTGAAGTCGTGGGTTTGAATCTGGACAATAGTACCGGTTGGAAGAGGCTTGCATTGCATCCATCTTCCCAAGGCGACCCCTCCCTGCGTTGCCACTCACCTCTGCCATATAAATATGTTTTATTAATCGTTTGTGTCGTGATGGCCCAGTATTTAAGGCGCCCGCCTCTCATGCATGAGGTTGTTGGTTCAAATCCGGGCAAGTACCAATGTGAATTTTTCAATTTATATGTACTTTCTTAAGTTTATCTTGGACATCACTGGCATCGGTGAAGGAAAACATCGTGAGGAAACCTGGACTTACTGTTCCACTCAAACCATGTCAGAGGCCCTTGAGGCGGTTTAGAAACTCTGACACTAGGGTGTGTGGGGTCGTAAGGCCTTACTACCCACACGATAAGAAGAAGAATTAATCGTCTTTTACTCATCCTCTCAACATGACCGAACCATCTAAGCTAATCATTGAGTCAAAAATCTTTTCCCATTAAGTCTTAAATTCTTCTAACGGTCTACCATTATGTGCATAACCGTGAAACACCAAGAAATCTAACACTCTTATCAGTTATTTTTATCAGTAGCTTTGCATGTTGTTTATCAGTAAAACGTGTATCTTTAACCGCGGCTTACGACTTTCGTTTTTACTTGAAGTTTATTTCCTGTAAGTTGGTAGTACTGTAATTGTTATGTTTATTCTAATTTGTTGGAATGATCGTGTGTGGTAAACCTCCGGAATGGAAATTAACTATTTTTTTTAAAGCAAAAGTTCATTCACTCGTTCATCCCAAAATATCGAAAACCTTTTGACGTATGAAGATGAAATTTGGAAAAGGGGTAGTTTATAGTTAATAGACGTCCGCTAAGAAAGGATTTTCAGAAATCCACCCCCTAAGGGGATGAAACGAAGGCCTAAAGTTTGATGGAGAAACTAATAAAAGTAATAAAGAAGAAAGAAGTAATTTAAGTATTTATTTTTGTAAAAGTGATTTGCAATATTTACAAATAAATGAATTCAAACCGTAGATTAATTGCCAACATTTACGAGGAAGATTACGCCTCGTTCAGCAATTTTAGCAGGGAAAAACTTGGGAATTCGCGGCACCAACATGTTTGTCTGACCGCGTCACCGACATGCTAATGTGTCTTTAAGTTTTCAGTTCTATCGGCAGGCACCTTGACTGCCCATTTTTTAAGTTTTTTTTTTCTGAAAATTTGTGTATTTCACTCTTATCCTATTTTGATAAATAAAAACGTTCAAAAATTCAGTCGCAAATAATCTCAGCTCTGCGATATGTGTTCGTAAATTAGAGACATTTTTTGACAGATTGAGACTTAGAATTAAATGCGATCGTTCCTAAAAGATAACAGAATTGCCCCCTGCACTGATACCTATCTTACGGTACATTTACTCATTGAAAGGGTGTGTTTTGAGCGGGATTGAGTGCGCATGCGCCGGATATATGTCCATTTAAGCATCGTCACTCATAAAGGCTATAAACGGCATCCTTTAACTAAAAGATAAAGGATTGTTAAATTCCGGAAGCCAGACTATAAATTATTATAATTTACTAGCTCCTGCATACGACTTCCTCCTCAACTCAAGTAGGATATAGGATGAAATATAGCCTACTTACTTTTTCCAGCGACTTCGACAGAAAAAAGTCGGTTAGCGCGTACGCAAACGAAGTCGCGGGATAAAAAGTAGCCTTTGTCCTTTCTTAGGGTTCAAACTAATCCCGTACCAAATTTCAACAAAATCGGTTCAGTAGTTTAGTCGTGAAAATGAATCAGACAGACAAAGTTTCTTTTTCATTTATAATATTAGTATTGACTACCGGCCTGCTCCGGCTTCGCACAGGTGCACAAATATAAACCTTCATCTTGAATCATTTTATCTATTGACTAGCTATTGCCCCCGACTTCGTCCGCGTAGAAGTCAATAACAGCGGTTTAAGCTGAATAAATAAATTATAAACTTTACCCCCCTTTTTTGCCCTTTAAGGGATAGAATTACAGAAAATCCTTTCTTATCAGAGGCCTACGTCATACAAAGAACACACCCTCCAAGTTTCAGGTCTCTACGATCAGCGGTTTAGGCTGTGCGTTGATCCGTCAGTCAGTCACTCAGGACAAAGCATTTTATATGTATATAGGAGATGAAAACCCAAATAAAATCCGAAAAGCTTTTATTATGATTACGTGTGACGTGAAAGTGTGTAGTCATAGTATTGAGAAACAAAACCTTCTAACCGCCAGGAGCCCTTCTTGTTTAAACATGTTGTAGTAGCAAGCACACAAGTCATTCAAACCAAGTTTTAGAGGGCCAATTCAACTTTTACGAACGATCGCAATAAATCTATCTATCACGCCTAAAATCCCCGAAGGGTTAGGCAGAGGTGTGGCAATAGTAAACACACATTTCGCCAGTTATGTTTTAAGTCCCATGTAATAGGGAGCGAGCCTATTGCCGTCAACCGGGCAATCTCAGTGACATCTGTCAAAAATGCTTTTATGTCATTTTTTGTCGATGAGATGAGATTGTGACTGTATTTTGAACGTTTTTGATTAGTAGAATATACGTTAATAAATATACTTAGGGATAGTAGAAATACACTAGCTTTTAACCGTGACTTTGTCCGTGTAAATTTTCTTCTGGATCCTTAAATTTTTTTTTAGAGTAAATCTCTGGAAGTAACTGTCCGATAGCAAAAAATCTTTTACTGATAGTAAGCTACATTATTGCTGAATGTCATAGGATACATGGTAAATTTTATGGCCTTATATACAAGGCTTATATACTTATGGTGGAGGCACATAACAAGGCTTTCTAAACTTTATCTTAGACATTACTGACATCATTCCGTGCCTCGGAAAGCACGTTAAGCTGTTGGTCCCGGCAGTCATACGTGGATCTTTGACAGTCGTTACGGGTCGTCAGAAGCTTGAAAGTCTGACAACCAGTCTTACCTAGGGGTATTGTATTACCCAGTTACTGGGTTGTGGAGTTCAGTTAGGCTGTCGCTCCATGTAAAATACTAGTATTCAGCTGCATCCGGTTAGACTGGAAGCCGACCCCAACATAGTTAGGAAAAGGCTAGGCAGATGATGATGTACTTAACGGGGAGCAAGGTAGGCCCATATATTAATCTGCCGCGCTCGAGTAAATCCAAAAATCTCTTCGTGGGCTTCTTAACTTGTATAATTGACTTCTATGCAGACGAAGTCGCGCACAGAAGCTAGTAAGTTAATATTGTCGAGTGCTTTCGTTATCGCCAGTACTAAAATCCAGTTCGGTACTAAACGTTAACGAGTCGCCGGCAGGTGGCGCCAGGTATATTAATATCTCGTAGTACTAGCTTATTCACCTGGGTTTACTCATGATAAATTACTATCGCAACTTCCATGCTACTCTTTTTTTTTTAAAGAGACCTCCACGCTAGGAATTTCTTCTGTGTCGTGGGTGCGTTTACAGACATATAAAACTCACATACACAAGCAGGCAGACACGGAAGAATTACTTGTAAGCTAATTGACACCATCAACAATTGACATACTTTTTATAACATAAACATCACGCCTGTAATCCCCGAAGGGTTAGGCAGAGGTGTACCTATTAGTACACCCACATTTCGCCAGTTATGTTTTTAGTCCCATGTAATAGTGGGCGAGCCTATTGCCATCAAACGGGCACAAATCCAGACTCCGAGGCTGCTACTGAAAAATTCCTGATGGAAAAACCCAATTACACTTTGCCCGACCTGGGAATCGAACTCAAGACCTCATACACAGCAGTCGCGCTTGCGACCACTAGACCAACGAGGCAGCCAACCTGCCCGGTACTGCCTGGTACTTTTTATGAGCTGTCAAAACGCGACTCTTCCATAGATTTTGTATGGCAATACCGGCCTGTGACGTCACTTATTTGGCAACTCAATTGACTAACTATTTATTGATTTTAAAGTCGCAAAAAAACTAATTTTACAGTAAATTGAAAATTAATCTGATTTTCGAGACTAACAAGTTTAGTGTCTCTTTAATGAAAGGTCAAAGGGAAGTCCCCTATTGGTTTTGATTCCCTAGTGAGCATCAAAATACGCGCCATAAACGACCTTATTATCTTTAGATTGCGTTGACTTAGAAGTTTGATTTTTTCACTTTTACAAGGGGTAGCAGACCTGAGTATTTCACATAAATTTCAGCTTAATACCTCCACGCGTTCCTGAGAAAAAGGGTCTTGACAAATAGACAAATGGCTAAAAAAGTGATCCTATATCTAAGAGTTCCGTTTTTGCCGACTGAGACACGAAACCCTAAAAATAGCTATGTTGGAAATACTTTCCCGGACAAGCTCTTGGCCAAAGAGACCCTCCCCCCCAATACTGGTAGTAATTTCTTTACTTCAACATCCTGAAAAACCAGAACCCAGATACCTATTAATAAATTCAAAACCTGCTTTCATAATTTCTCATGTTATTAAAATGGATGTCTTTTCTCTTATGTTTTATGTTCATAAATTAGCTGGTCGTATGTTTTATTCATTTATAACTTAGCATCATAACATCACGCTCGTAATCCTAGAAGGGTTAGGCAGAAGTGTAGCCGTTAGTACACCCACATTTGTGGTTTCGATAACACCTTTTTGCGGCGTCTGATATGATTTTCAACTCATCGAAGACGTGCCAAGTACGCAGGAGATACTGGTGCCGATTCCCTTGTTCACAAACTACACAAAATTTTGAGAATTGACATCTCTTACTAACATACAGTGAAACGAAAGGACGATGACATTAAAGAACTAAGTTAGCGATGTCAAATTAGTTTTGCCTTGAACTTTTCCGTATTTTTAATCCATACGTTTTGAGATGTCAACTATAATTGTATGGATGTGTCAGATTTACTAAATTTGACAACTCTTATTTACATTACTCTCTTTCTTGTGTTATTGGACAGAAAAAGATGGAAATAGTCTAATTTTAGTTTAGTTTGTGACCAAAAGAATCGGCACCAATATCAATTTTTTGCTCAAAAGTCGTGATTCAAAGTACCAGGGTCGCAGAAACGTTAAGAGGTAACGTACACACAGATATTTTTTTATATGAACATTGCATCAGCGGTCGGCCGCCTATGATCTAGTAATTACTATCGACAGATATTGCGTCACATCCTAGAGTCGATCGACTGTGTCTTGTACAGTTTGAAGATTTTTTTTAAACTGTGCTACTACTTTTTTAAATTATATCTCCTGTGGCACGAGCTATGATATGGTTACGTTGAGATTAATTTGCATTTTGGTTGGTAGTAAAATTGATTACACATCGTTTTAATTCATATACTTACAATTAGGCATCAGATAGTTACTCGTTGGTCTAATGGTCGCAAAGCGCGACTGCTGAGCATGAGGTCTTGGGTCCGATTCCAAGGTCGGGCAAAGAGTTATTGGGTTTTCTATCAGGGAGTTTTCCTCGGAGTTTGTATTTGTGCCCGATTGATGGCAATAGGCTCGCCCCCTATTACGTGGGATTTAAACATAACTGACGAAATGTGGGTGTACTAATGGGTACACCTTCGCCTAACTCTTCGGGGATTACACGCGTGATGTTATGGTTTTATTAAATTTCCCTGACTAAACGAAGAAGTTCTCGAATGGAGACCACGCACCGGCAAGCGCAGCGTAGGACGTCCACGCACAAGGTGGACAGACGATCTGATGAGTGTACAACAATAATAGGCTGGTTTATCTCAGACTGGACAAAGTGTTACCTGTTTATTAGTTATGTGGTGACAGATAACGTCAAATCCAGTCTACGTAATAGGTACATAGCCTAAAACTGTCGCGTACAAGTTATAGCCGTTATTATCTACGGGATATTACTTGTCTATCGCTACTTGATCTGTGGTGTGTTCTCGTTGGAGCCTTGTGATTCGAGCCGGTTTTAATTTTTAAGTAAATGTGAGGGTGAATAAAAACTTTATTAAAGGTATTAACGTGTCTGACTGTCGTGTAGGTGCTAGTTGTCGAGTAACTCGACTATAAAAAGTTTGTAACGAAAAGTTTTCTATGGATTGAGTACCTACATGATTGAATCTAATGAGTGACAAAAATTAAAAAAAAAACTGCTGTTCCATACATACATTTTGTATGGATTACGCTTTTGTATAGAAAAGATGATTAAAAAAAATCTACCTACGTATAAAATTTGATACACGGGATGCCTAAAATTATGAACTGAATCCTTCTAAAATATACCTAAACAATTAACTACATAATTTGTTTTATTTTGCCAATTTTTTTAAAAACATTTTTATTCACTCATAAACCGAATGTTTCGCAAAAAATCTGATAAATCTGTATTAGTTTCCTGATTACAATAAAACTACGAAGTAAATTTTTTACCCACAGCTTAGCTATGATAGTAAAAATTTCTGTGAAACACGAAGGATTGGTCATAAAATCAATTATTCTGAGCCGCAAGCGTGAAAACGTTTTAATTGCTCACAAAACTTGTTTTTTTTTTTATTTATTTTTTCCATATTTGAGGTCACTCCTGATTAGTGCCGGTATTTTTCCGTTATATTTTTTATTCCTTTATTGAAAGTTCGACCAATCAACGGCGTTTTTTTTTAAGTTTAGAATCCTTTGATTGTTGAAAAATTATTTTTTTTAATTATTATATTTGGTTTTAGTTATTTTGTTATTTAGCAATCAATTTTGCATGCCTCATATTTTTGCGAAATGTGATTTTATGAGTTTTTTTTTTTTTATAAAGACTGGTTTTGCCCATCCCTTATAACGTAAAAAACTCTGTAATTTAAGGCTTTATAAGAGTGTTTATTCTTTTTTAACGTTTATAAAATAAAATGTATTTTAATATTAGTTTTGCGTTTTTGCGTTATTGCTATGCCAAAAGCCAATTCTTGTAATTAAAAACGTTTAAAATCCAGTCGCAATCTTAACTCAGCGAAAATAATTTTGAATTATTCTGTATTTTTGACAAAGTGAGATTTTAAGTATTTTTTAAAACATTGCACATTTTGCCTGTTATGTTTAACAAGGAGCGAGCCTATTGCCATTAACCGGGCACAAGACTACGAGGCTGCTACTGAGTAATTCCTGATGCAAAAACCAAATAACACTTTGCCTGACCTTGGAATCGAACCCAAGACCTCATGCTCAGCAGTGGTGAAAATGATAAAGGCAGTAGGTATTCCCATTTGTAGCATCTATACTTTATACTACAAATAAATAAATTTGTCTGTTTGTAATATTAACGTAACTGCTTTTTACTACATGCCTATGAATGTATATACGGTACAAATTTATGCCAAAATAACATTATTTTCAATTTTTCTCTGTCTGTCTGTTGCGGTTAATCTCTGGAATGGCTGGACAGTTTTGACTTTACTGGCACATAGCTGATGTAATAAGGGGTAACTCAGGCTTATTTTTATTTTAGAAAAATAATAAGGGTACCACGCAAAAAAATAAAACTTCGTAGAAAACTGACATTTAAGCTTGTACTGTCCCACTGCTGGGCAAAGGCCCCCCTCCATTCCTTCCATTTCTCGCGATTTTGCGCTTCGTCTTGTCAATTCTCAAGGAAGCCCACCAAGTCGTCCCGCTATCTCCTTCTTGGTCTGCCGTGTCCCCGTCTCGTCGTTTCGGGACACCAATCTTGGGCTCTATGAGCCCATAGATTGCTCGACATGCGGCAAACGTGTCCAGCCCAGTCCCATTTTAGCTGGGCAGCCTTTTGAGCCACGTCAATTATTTGTGTTTTGGAGCGCGTGTTTCATAAGTTAGTCGTGTTATATAATTCTTCAAAACCGTTATAGAGCATTGGAAAAAATTGATTGGTCGCAAGAGGAACACATCTTCCATACATCCCGTCTGACCCGTTCTCATGAGTCACTTCCAACATTTATTTTGCATTAAGTACATACATTCTGTTATATTCACGCTATTTCTTTAACGTAATGGGCAGAGTTGTGTACAAAATCTCATAATAAACTTTTACTAAAAAAAAAACGAAAATTTTGGATGGATGGATGTTTATTACTCAATCATGCCAGAACGGCTGAACGGATCTGGATGAAATTTTGCACAGAGATAGATTATAGTTTCGAATAGGACATAGGCTACTTTTTATCCCGGTTCCCGTGGGATAATATATATTAACTTAGACGCGGACAAAGTCGCGAGAAATAGCTAGTAATTAATACTAATTAATCTATCTAAATATAAAAAGAAGCTATAGAAGCTGTTCCAACGGGATCTTCACGACCCTCAGTAATGAGGAATACGACGCGAGGAGGAATCTATCTAAATATAATAAAAGCGAAAGGTACCCCACTCACTCACTCACTCACTCACTCACTCACTCACTCACTCACTCCCTCCCTCACTCCCTCCCTCACTCACTCATCAAATGTGTATAAAGATGAAATTTCGCAGGGAGGTAGTTTATAGTTAACAGACGTCCCCTGAGAAAGGATTTTTTAAAACTCACCCCCTGAGGGGGTGAAACGGGGGTTCAAAGTTTGTATAGAAAAACTAAGGAGAAACGTATAATTGAATGCGAGCAAAGCCACGGACAAAAGCTATAACAGGTCTATTTTAAGTACATAATAACCTCTATATGACACAAACAAACAACAAATCGTCAAAATTTCCATTTCAAAAATAAATTCCTTAACTTCGTAAAACTAAGAAACTTTGCATAGTTTTAATTACTGCTTAATTACGACTTTGGATGTTTCGACAAGTTTTTAATTACACGCGACAGACAGCAAGAAACTATTATGTTTTCTATGAATTGAAGAATCGTTTTGTTACCGAGCCCTGAAAGTTTGGAAAAGTTTCTATTCAATTTCTATACTTATTACATCACGCCTGTAATCCCCGAAGGGTTAGGCAGAGGTGTACCGATTAGGGTCGGCTCACAACTGACGGAAGATACGTCGAACGTATCGTCTTTAGTATGGTCGACGCACTAACGCATCATCGGTTGGATATTTTATTATCTATTTGACTGTTTCTGCGTTACGCGGCGTATTTTCCGACAGCTGTGAACCGAACCTTACACTCACATTTCGCCAGTAATGTTTCATGTAATAGGGGTCGAGCCTATTGCCATCTGAACACAAATCCAGACTCTGAGGTTGCTACTAAGAAATTTCTGATGGAAAAACCCAATAACGCTTTGCTCGGTCAACTCAAAATCTCATGACCACTAGACCAACGAGGCAGTCATCAGTACATCCTATAGTTTCTTATCTAAACTGCCAAAGCACTAAATACCCCCCACAATTAACCTTTGACCTCTCAAAAGCGTGTTTACCAAATTCATTAACACTCAGATAGGTACTTAATTCTTTTCGTGATTAATCCATAGACTGACCTCAGTGGAGATTTAAAAAAACAGTGTTCTATTCATAATTACAAATAGGAAGGTAGTATGATAAGCAGATAATGGTCCAAGGTCGTGTGAGGTGTCTCCCATTGTATGGTAATTTACGGACAGAAGGTGTAGGGTGACTATGAAGGCAGAAGATGGTGGGACAATTTTTTTTTTTCAATTTTTTGTCTGCCATTTTTGAGGAAAAATTTTCCACAGTGTGATTTGGGATTTTTATTGTTATTATACACTTAATTGAAGTCCGTTTAAGAGTATTTTAGGAGTAGCTGTAGGTACATGTAAGGATTTTTATGAAAACCGTTTTGATTAGACATGACTAAAAAAAAGCAATATTTTTTTTATTAATAAGTTTGCTTGTAGGTTTAGATGACTTAGAAATATGAATAAAGTTTTAAACACCATTTTGGCTACGAAAATCTTTATTTATTTATTTATTATTTACAAAATCCACAGCTAAGGATCGTACCAGGTGGCGTTCTGTAGTTTCTGCCTACCACCCCTGGGAAAAAGGCCTGAGTTTATGTATGTATGTAAAATCCACAGCTCTTTGATATTTTATTTGCTTTTATAATTTTTTATGAATGAAGTGTTTTAGCTATTGCACACAATCATAAAACTGGGTTTGATTAGTTGAAAATCTATCTAGATCGTCTATGCGTTCCGATCTAAACTCAAAAATCAAAATCAACGTTAAAATGTAAAATTGTCTTATTATTTGTCTGTTCCACTCTTTCCATCTTTCAAAATTCAGTGCTTCCACTCTTCTAAATATTTAATTAAAATCAAAAGTTCACTCACTCTTCTCATCACGAATTACGCGGAAGAAGTCGGGTCAAAACCTAGTACTAAATTATATTAGTTTATCTTTCAAAACATTTCTAAACACGTCTTCTAGAAATATAGACTTACTTTTTATAATTTCTACATTCGCAATTCCAACATCAATCAATGTCCCGTATTTCTCAAACTCATGGTCACCGCGTTCGTTTCGCAGTTTGGTTTAGTAGGTAGCGGTAGGAAAGACAGATAAAAACTTGTTGCCGCCGCGTCGGTGCCAAGGGAAAACACTTTATACTTGATGCTTTCACGCTTTTAAGACTGACATTGGGTAAGCAGACCAAAGGCTCAAAGATGTCGAATTTTTTGAATTGTTGAATAATCGCAAAGATAGGAAAAAAATATAGTTTTAGGCTGCGTTAAGTGTCTTTTTACACCAGTTATATTCGCGTCACCGACATGGATACGCGATAGCATCACCGACATGCTAATGCGGCTGCTTTATCGACATGCTACGAAGACCGCGTCATCTACATGCTTACGGGTCGGTATCACCGCGTGCTATAGAGACCGCGTCACCTATACGTAACGACGTCACCAACATGCTATAGAGACCACTTCATCGACAGGCTATTTAGGCGCGTCATCTATATGCTTACGTAACCGCGTCACTGACATGCTATAGAGATAACGTCACCGACATGCTAGTTTGATGTAATGATTGGCTTTGGTTATTTTGACCAACCAATCAAAACCTACCATTGACACGTTATGGTTTTTTTAATTAATTAAAAAGGCATGGTAACCTACTTACAGTGTTTCCGCACCTGCGCAAGCGCACTACATTTTTTCGTTGAAGATCAACATCGAAATTAATTGTACATTTAAAACTAACATGCTTAATCTCACCTTGCAATTAAGAATGTGACCAATAAATATATTTTCTTTCTTGTACACTCTTACCAACAAGTTTCGCAAACAAAAACTGTATTATATTAACATTTTTATTGGAAAACTTGTTATGTTAACTGTACACGCAAAAAGTGAAATATCTCTGGATCTTTGCGATCGATTCGGTAATTAAAATTGTGCTTTAATGTTATGTAAATAGAGTCGGTATTAAGTTGTAGTGTCAGTTTAATGGAATTAACTTCATTTTATTATGCCCTTAGCGGGACTTTACAAGCATTTTACCTGTATTTGCTCGTTTTGTTAATTTGAACAGATGTTAAACTGCTTCTGTATTTGTCGTCTTGTGTTGCATTCTGGGCTTCGATACATAGCTTATACATAATATTATACATACAATTAACCTATCTTTTATCTAAATATATAAAAGCGAAAATCACTCACTTACTCATCACGAAATATCGAAAACCGCTTGACGTATAAAGATGAAATTTGGCAGGGAGGTAGCTTATAGTTAGTAGATGTCCGCTAAGAAAAGAATTCCCAAAATTCACCCCCGAAAGGGATGAAATTGGGTTCCAAAGTTTGTAAAAAACATACAAGATAATATCGTCAATAACCAGCATTTACGTGGACGAAGTCTGGGCCGAACCTAGTCTATACTCTATACAAATAAATAAAATTGTAGTGTCTGTTTGTAATATTAAAAAAAAACTGCTTTTTACTAGGTATATACTAGGCATATGAATGTATGTACCTACGGTACATTAACCAAAAAAAATGACATTTTTTTAAATTTTTGTCTTCCGTTGGTATGTTGCGGCTAATCTCTGGAACGGCTGGACAGATTTTGACAGGACTCTCACTGGTAGATAGCTGATGCAATAAGAGATAACTTAGGTACTTACATTTATTTCAGAAATAGAATTAAGGCTCCTCGCAAAAAACATAAAACGCCGTAGAAAACCGACATTCACATTGACGAAGGCAGGGCAGTACTTAGTGTGTAATTTTACGTCATTCGCTGTAGTATATCTATTCTTAGTAGGTAGGTATACTAGATACCCACATAGTATACATTTATCATACAAACATGTTATTGTCATGTTCCATACAATCGCAATCGTAAGGAATGTATTACAAATGTAAAATTATATAAAAAAATGTATAAATTATGACATTTTATATAATTATTGTTGTGATTCTATCTGTTTAGTAATGAATCGTTTACATGTGTCTAGTTATATAAGTTTGGAATCTAACTATCTACCTTGTAATTTTATTATCTTACTACTTTAAAGTCAAAGTCAGAGTCAAAACATTTATTTAAATTAGACCAATTAAAGGCACTTTTGAATTGTCAACGAGTCGGTCAGTTAGTCAGAAAGTTGAAACTAGTTGCTCGTTTCAAAACCGAGGTAGGCCTCTATGGAGAAGAACGAGCAAGTAATTAAACCGATACTCTTTTCAATTTGATTTTTACAAAATCCTGGTTACAATATACTTGTTGTAACAATAATACAAATAAAATATATTATGAATCAAGATGTAAGCCATCAATCATGCCAGAAAGGCTGAACAGATCTGGATGAAATTGGGCATAGAGGTAGATTATAGTCTAGAATAGCACATAGGCTATTTTTTATCTCGGGAAAATGTACGATTCCCGTGGGATAATATATACCAATAAATCATACAATAAAATAACTTTTCCTATGCACAAAATGTGCACAAATGCGCAATTTTCACACAAACTAAAAACTTTCATACATACGGCCATCATAAATGTCATAAACCGTTACGTTATCAGCCCTAATTGCGTTTGTTTGTCAAAATTAAAAGGAGCGATATAAAAATTACCATTTTTACGATTACATCAACTTTTGAAGTTACGCTCCACCGAAAGATGAGCGAGTAATGAGCTGAGCTGTGTCCTTCTGAGCGTTCATGGTCGCATTGAGCAATCAGTGGTCAGGTACTTGATCATAGACCCGTTACTTTGCTTATTCAAGGTTGGTTTATAAATCTCTGTCTGTTATAATGTAAAGAAAATCTTTTAGTTTTTTATGGTAGTCGTGGAATATACTTGAAAGCCAATTCTACTAATTAAAAACGTTCAAAGACAGCGAGAATCAATGTCAGTATAAAAATGTAAGTAAATTAGAGGCACTTTTGACAGATTGAAACTAGCCCTAGGAAGACCTAAACTGATCTTACTGGTGAGGTTCTTCAGAAAGGTCAGGTGTGCAGTACTCGTAACCGGCGTGCTTGTATGACGAGATGTATGAACGTGGATGAGGCGAAAGGAGTATGTAAGGATCGTGGCAGGTAGCGTTCTGTGGTTTCTGCCTACCTCCATGGGAAAAAAGGCGTGAGTTTATGTATGTATGAGACTGAGAATAGATTGCGATGGTTCCTAAAAAAAATAGTAGAATTGTCTCCCAGAGTTCCTATCTTGTTGCTAATCCACCAATTCGCACAAAGCTTTTCCAAACGTCTTTTATAATGCGCACAGCAGAAGAGTGGAACTCTCTACCTGCATCTGTATTTCCGAAAGCATTCAACCCCTCTTCAAAGTGAGAGTGAACAGACATCTTCTGGGTAAGCTCACTCCATTGTAGACTTTGTCTCTGTCACCTCCGACCTAGACTAGAGTCAAGAGCAAAACCATCGTGTATAAAAAAATTGCCAGTCATACGTCATTTTAAAATGGCTTAAATTTTGGGTTGAAATAGAGGAATTTGTCGATTAGAAGATATGCGAATGTAATAGTCAAATACGGGGCCATTTTATATAATTATGCCATTTTATATAATTATGCCATTTTATATTATTATGTAATTATATTTATTTTATTAACTGCCTCGTTGGTCTAGTGGTCGCAAAGCGCGACTGCTGTGCATGAGGTCTTGGGTTCGATTCCCAGGTCGGGCAAAGTGTTATTGGGTTTTTCCATCAGGAATTTCTCAGTAGCAGCTCGGAGTCTGGATTTGTGCCCGGTTGATGGCAATAGGCTCGCCCCCTATTACATGGGACGTAAACATAACCGGCGAAATGTGGGTGTACTAATGGGTACACCTCTGCCTAACCCTTCGAGGATTACAGGCGTGATGTTATGTTATGTTATGTTTATATAATTATATCAGGTACATAGGTACCTTAGTAGAGTTTCCTGCTCATTCTTCTCCATAGAGGCCTACATCAGTTTTGGAACGAGCAACTAGCTTCAACTTTCTGACTAACTGACCGACTCCTTGACAATTCAAAAGCGCCTGTAAATGGTCTAATTGAAATAAATGTTTTGACTTTGACTTACTCACTTACGTTCGAGTGTGACGGATGGATTAAACACATAAATATTTAACAATATGGATATAAAAACGTCTTATTTTACAATCAGACCGTGGCCTTATAAAACATGTCTTAACCGACATCTGACAACATTACAAACACACATATCCTAGACCTAATTACAGAGGAATAGGGTGTTTAATTGCATAAAAAATGCACATTTATATTTTGGTAAAGCTGCACTTTTATAGCTATACAAGATATAAGTATTGAAAGATATTTTTTATTGATGTAAGTAAATAACTTTTGAATCAGTTAATGCTCAGGCAGGAAAGTTATTAAATTAAGTAATAAAATGGCTTATAATATTATATAACTATACTTTATTAAAAGCCGACAAAATATAAAAATATGATGACTTGAAGATTTAAGTGTCATAATCCTTTTAGCGAAACCTATGTAGAGATAGAATGATTGCATCACATAACATTACGCCTGTAATCCCTTAAGGGTTAGGCAGAGGTGTACTCATTAGTACCTACACGAACATTTCGCCAGTTATGTTTAAGTCCCATGTAATAGAGGGCGATTACATAATAATATGTAAATCTAATAATGACATTCTTCAAAAGTGTAACTTTCTATCAGTGAAAGAATTTTACTAATCACTCCTAGCCTTCCTGAGATTACCAGAAACAAACAAACAAAACCTACCCTATTTATAAAAATCTCGTATCACGGTGTTTGTGGTCGCACTGCTCTGAAATGGCAAGACCGATTTTTATGAAATATTCAAGTATATTTTGTAAAGTTTGTAAAAAACATCATTAGATCGCCAATAACTGACATATTTTACGTAAATCACGGGCAGAAGCTGGGCAGAACTATATAGTATTCCTTATCTAAAATCTCATTAGGTAGTGCCTAGTAATTTCTACTGAGAAAATTAGATTCAACTAACCGCAAAGAATATCTGTATTTTTTTACACCTGTATCTATATTTAAGCCTTAAAAGTGGCTTCTGCTTTCTGCTTATGCCTAGAAAAGATTAACCAATCAGCAATTTGATTGACTGCCAACGCAATTACTGGTGGAACGGTTCAATTTTAAACAATTTCAAAATTAAAAATATCTTGCCATATATCTTCGGAATATGAACCCCTGTGCGTCCCACTCAGTAAGTCGTATCATCGGGACAGGCGGATGTTGGATGGCACAAAAACCGTTCCGCACTGACGGGTGCCAGTCAAAACATTGTGCCAAATGTACCAGGGCCGAAGATTTTATAGGAGGTGTCTTCTTTGTTCGAAAATTTAAAACTTTCCAGGAGTTTAAAATGATTTTTGATAAGTAATGTGTGGTATTAAAGTGACAAGTACCAGGGTTGAAGTTTTTAAAAGAGATTTAAGTTTCGTAGGAATTGCAGATTCAGATTTGATATGATAAATGTAACAAGGTCCCAAGGTCCAAAGCTCGGAAATATTGAATGAAGGATTTCCTAGTACGTTCAACAATCATTTCAAGGTACCAGGGACTCAGATTATAGAAGAGACTAGCTTATGATTGCGGACGCGAGAGCCCAAGACTGGTTTTTTTTTTGTGCGGCGCCTAATTTTTTCTCTAATATAAAAGTTGCCTAAGTTCCTCCTTATAATATCAGTTATCTGCCTATGAAAGTCCCGTCAAAATCGATCCAGCCGTTAAGGAGATTACCCATACAGACAGACTTTTTTAAATTGATTTTTTTAGTGTAAGTATCGTGTAAACAATTCATAATTATTTTGTAAAAAAGCTGTTTTTTTTTTTTAATTACAAATATTGAACTTTTAATTGTATTTTACATGTCATACATGTCTCTTCTATCTTTGATCAAAAACTTTGACTAAGTCATTGAAGGATACTTTGCAGACTTTTTATCCAAATGTACCAGGGCTGCATAAAATCGTAGAAGGTGATACGGAGTGTCCTTAAGTCGAATGAACTAGAACGGTCGATATTACTTGACTCCCACCTGTTCAATGATTGGTGTGTTAGGAATCCTTTACGGAAGTACCTATTGATAACACTTGGTTGAAGACTTATTTCTAGATGACTAATGTATGTATCATTCATCATAGTCAAAGTCAAAGTCAAAACACTTATTGCAATGCGAAAGATACTTTTGAACGTCATTTTGCAAGTAAAAATTGAATATAGTAATTATTTCTTTCAAAAGAGAATTTCGTATCGAGAAAGAGGGGATAAGTAAAATTTTAAAAAAAAATTGGTAAGGGGATAAGTAAAATTAAAAAAAAAAAACAACATGGCGAGTTGGTGACAAATATTGGAGCCAATGTATTTTTACATAGTGCACAGATAAAATCTTAGTTTGAAAAAACTTCAAACGTCATAATTACATACATTATAATAGTAAACTATGTAAGACTACTTGATGTCCTGGGTTTCATTATCATGTCAGACAATGTTATTGGGGTTTTCCAGTAGGAAACTCAGTAGCATCCCGTAGTTTCGAAGTTGGTGGTGTGCCTAGAAAAGCACGATAAGCCGTTGGTCCTGCGCCTGATCTCTCACCGGTCGGATTGCTGTCCCCTCGGACTATGAGAGTAAGAGAAGAGGGTGTACACCTGTTTACACACACAGTTGTAAAAACCTAATTTAAAAGAGTGCCGTGGAGTTTCTTGCTCGTTTTCCTCCATAGAGGCTTACCTCCGTTTTGGAACGAGCAACTAGCTTCAACTTTCGGACTAACTGAGCGTCTCCTTGACAATTCAAAAGTACCTGTAAATGGTCTAATTGAAATAAATGTTTTGACTTTGACTTTGACTTTGCACTATAATATCTCCTGCGTACTTGTCTCCTTTGAGATTGACCATCGTCTGGAGTATATTATTAATAAACTAGGAATGTAATATTTTATTAGTTTATCACAGGTCTGAGTCAGTCTGTATCTGAGATGATGTTGGCTCTAGATGCATTCATTACAGGAAAATATTGTAAGGTTAGCAAAAAAGGTAGCTAGCTGTCAAAGTCAAAGTCAAATCATTTATTTCATTAAGAATTTTAAACCATTAACAGGCACTTTTATTGGCTGCTATGTTTTTTAATAAAAAAGAATCAAAAATCACTCTTCGCACATCACTGCAGGTGGAGCACTATTTTAATTTATTAATCCTTTTTATTATTATTTTTGTAATAAATGAATAATGAAAAGGTTTTTAGGTAAAAGAAATAGATATGTCTATTAAAGCAGTATTTAATTCTATTTGAAACAGTTTTTAATCTACGTTATTATACGTCCTCTCAGTATATTAGAGTGCTATACGATGCGCATGCGCCAAATTTTCTGTCTCTCATAAAACTAACTATCAATTCATTACCATGACTAAGATTTTTTTGATATTCTTAAGAATAAAAACCTTTGACCCAGTTATCATAAAAAAAACAAGTCAAAGTTTTTTGCTGTCTCTACAAAACGCCATAGTGACTTATCACGTCTGTTAGTGTGTGTGTACGTTTATACTAAACTGTCAAAGTGTGGTATTTCCTGTAATTATACACGTTTTATAATATACAAGTTTAAGTACTTACTTAGACCTACGTACTGCATATTGTAAATATAAACAAGATTTTATATATTATGTCGGTACAAGCTATACATATAATCTTAGAAAAACTGGGAACTTAATAGTAATAAAAATACAATCAAACCGCATGAAAATTAGTCTATCCGTTTATGAGCTACAATGTCACAGATACATAGACATAATATAGATAAATAGACTAGGCGTTACATAGACTATTAGACCCTCCACACACATCCCAAGAAAAGACTCAGTATTACAAACATAGTTGAAATATCAAAAACGGCTTGACGCATAAAGATAAAATTTGGCAGGGAGGTAGACTATAGTAAGCAGACGTCCGCTAAGTACGGATTTTTCAAAATTCACCCCCTTAGGGGATGAAACCGACATTTACTTAACGTACCTAATGTAAGTAGGTACCTATAGATTACGTAATTTCCTCTGGATTTTCCAGCATCATACACCTGCTTGTCCACTATCTGACATAACATCACGCCTGTAATCCTTGAAGAGTTAGCAGAGGTGTACCCATTAGTACACCCACATTTCGCGAGTTATGTTTAAGTCCCATGTAATAGGGGGCGAGCCTATTGCCACCAATCGGGCACAAATCCAGACTCCGAGACTGCTACTGAGAAATTCCTGATAGAAAAACCCAATAACACTTTGCCCGACCTAGGAATCGAATCCAAGTCCTCACGCTCCACCTATATTATCCACTACTTATATTATTGTATGTTTGTTTTATTACAATCTTTATTGAAAACTTTTCTTTTTTTAATTAAAAAAATGTAAACTTGAATATAAGTTTGTCAGATTTTTGTCTGTGAACTGAATTTGAAGAAATTTTGAAAAAAAAAAACTAAATACTACTTTGATAATATGTTTTATGATCATTTTTCTGTCTGTCAATTGACACAAGTCTTTAAAAAAATGTTCCTAGAGAAATTTGGTCCCTAACAAGTATTTATTAAGGTATAATTTACAATAAGTATAGATCAGATTTATACCCACAAAGTAACTTAATCATCTGATTACGAATTCGCGATTAGAAAACCTACCATCAATACAAGTTCCAGCATTCTTTAAAAACGCCTTTTGCGTAACCTAGCGAAAGAGACAGCAATACACAACACCACGCGACAGAGCGAGACAGAAAACGCCGGCGCTACTTCAAGGCAATCAACGTTTACTTATAATCCGCTTTCCAACAACGACACAGAGACGATTTCGGTGTTTGAATCATAAAAGAGTGGGGACACTGTGTTTTGACACAGTAACTCTGTGTTTGCAGTTCGAGACTCGGTCGGTCGCCGTTTTCTTGATTTCCAAGTATTTGTTAGTAGGTAACTTCTTTTCTTTTATGAAGTCCTAGTACACTATATGTAGAAATATCCTTTTGTTAAGAAAATTCATTGTCCTTTATTAGCCGACCGTGGCGATTTGAAAGGTAATGTGTTATTCGTATATTTGTGTCTTTATGTCAATATTTATTTAAGCTTAAAACATACTAAAATAATCTATTTATTTAAAATTAAATCTTTCGATTTTGCTTAAGACCTCAAAATGTCACCCAGTTGTCAACTTCAAAAACCAATATGGCTGGCTGTTCGGAATTCAATTTTCTTATCTAAAGTTTAAACCGGTATTTTATTTACTTTATTGATTTGAAAGAAGGATTAGTCATAGAGCAAACCTTTAGATTTATTATAACTAAAGATAAAATAATAAAAATAAAATCGATTGACTAAGCTACTACTTGACTGCTTCGTTGGTCTGGCGATCGCAAAGCGCGAATGCGGAGCATGAGGTTCAGTTCCCAGGTCGGGCGGAGCATTATTAAGCTTTTCCATCAGGAATTCCTAAGTCGCAGCCTAGATTTGTGGCCGTTTGATGGCAACAGGCTCGCCCCTATTACGCGGAACTTAAACCTAAATGGCGAAATGTGGGTGTTCTAATGGATACACTTCTGCCTAACCCTTCGGGGATTACAGACGTTATGTTACTAATAAAATAAATCAGAAGAGTTTTATTTTTGTTCGTTTAAATGCGCGTATCTCTGGAATTACCAGTCGGATTGTAAAAATCTTTTTGTATAATGATAGTAAGATTCATGAGGAATAGTATAAGCTATATAACATCACGCTACGACACACAGGAGCAGAGCAGTAACCAGAGACGTAACTTAACACGTCGTGGGCAGAAATTGGTATACTTAGTTATCTCTCTATCGCTTTGGGTACCTATTTTCATTCATACATACATTCAACAAAAATTAAGAAACATAATACATAAAACCTAGTTGATAATGAATAATATCTAATAATTTACGACATTACTTAGTGAAATCTAACTGGATTTTCCGCGTGAATTAATTACTGTTTATAATTTATCTGAACATTAATATATTCAAGAATTTATTGCTGGTTATTATGACCTAAATTACTGGGAATCGAGTTTCTAAAACCTACGTTTCTAAGTACCATTGTATGTACGTTAAGAAATTAGTAAGTTTCACAATGATAGTAGACTAACTTCCGTATTTTACTCCGTCCGCGTAAATTTTCTTACGGATCCTATATTTTTTCTACAATAAAATATAGCATAAAGCTCTTACAGATAATGAAGTTTTCAATTAGCGAAAGATTTATCATAATCCGACCAGTAGTTCCTATGATTAGCGAATTCAAACTCACAAAAAATTCTTTAGCTTTATAATATAAATACATTAAGTAGTATAAATACATTCAAAAATAATCAGACGAAATTGCTTTGCAATACGATCATAATTTATGAAAGAGCTATTTTATTTTCATGATTTCAGTGTTGGTCCCATAGTAAAAGTTGTTCATAATGATGAGTACAATGGCCCAATGGGTTTTTAGTCAATTAACAATCACCCTGTATAGATAAGATGGTCAAAAAGTCATCATCTGCCTAGCCTTTTCCCAATTATGTTGGGGTCGGCTTCCAGTCTAACCAGATGCAGCTGAATACCAATATTTTACATGAAGTCACTGTGATGATCAAAAAGTGCTATTCTAATAACATAACCCTGGGTCTCTTCTTAGCTTGTCAATGACAGTCTAAACCGAGTTTGTCCAAAATTCAGCAACGCGTTTAGCACTCTTAGTGGCGTCCATCAGATTCCGGGATGAGCAGGCAACAGGACAGGCAGGACACGAAATCAAGTGTCCCATCGTTTGTGTGGCAACACCACAGGGAGACGTCCAAGGCGACGGACGTCGAGAGACGACATCCGACCACTGTAGGCGCGGGCTTCGGACGGCGAGTAATAGGTAGCTCACCGTCCGATCAAGGACCAGGCCCGGGTCGACGGCGCGTTCTGTTCACGCGCGCCTCAAAGAGCTGCCAGCACAGGGACGGGCCCCAACGGGACCCAACGCCTGCACGGGGTTGCGGGACGTCTTAACAGGATACCATGCCCCCGGAACGTAATGGGCAACAGAAGGAACAGGGTGGTTTATTAGTCAGCAAAAGTCTGACAGTCCCTTCCGCCCCGCCCAGGGCGAAAGGCGTAATTTGATGATTTTTACGACCTAAAAAAACCTGAATTTAGGTGAAGTGGCCTTTAGGTAAACTTTCTAGCTTTAGGAACAGCCTATGTGCAGTCTCTATAATCCAATAGTTTCTTTGGTATCCCTAATGAAGTCTATCTTGTATTTTTTAATTACAATTAAACAAAATAGTTAATAAAACAAGCATTTCTTTCCTTTGCGATAAGATATGTTTTTTTTTTCTCTGCAATGAAGAGATTATAATAAATATGGCGGCCCCACCCAGTTGTTGTAACTTACGGCTGCTTATCACACCGTAGTGTGACGTAGAAATGAAATTTCACATCTTTCTTGATGCATTTGCATGCTTGAGAATTTTAAAATGCACTTTTAAAATTCTCCAAATCGTAATAAGGACTAGCTAGTACGCAGGAGATATTATAGTGCACAAGTGTGTGCACAAACATAGGTGCACTCCCTCTTCTCTAACTCTCATAGTCCAATGGCGATGGGACGGCAATCCGACACGACCGGGGAGAGATCAGGCGCAGGACCAATGGCTTTACGTGCTTTCCGAAGCTCGGGCGTGTTACACGACTAATTTCCAAACGCCGGGCAATATCTAATGGAAAATCTCAATTACACTTTTTGCCTGACCTTGAAATAGAACCACGAGACCAACGCGGCAGTTAAAATACAAAATATCACTTCTAAGGCAGTCAATTCCTTCTCTCTCTATGAAGACCCGTGCTCGCTTGCGAACCCAAAGTCTCGACCATGAAAGACAGGCGCCTCAACCACTAAACCAACACGACGTATACCGAGCAAACCTAGAAAAATACCCAAGTAGCAGAATTAATAAATTGAATAACATAATTAAGCACACAACATCAAGAACAAAAGCATTACTTATCCATAAAAATACAGCAAAAAATCATTCATCATCCAACATTCCAACATCCACATTCGCTCGCTACGGTGTAACATAATCCGAGTATGGGTGTGAATGTGTCTGTATACCACCTTATGGGATGCGAAAATTAATAAATAATAGGGCGACCGCCCCGATGTGAGCCCAGCGTTTGCACGAATATTTTAGTATAATTTTTATATGAGAATTTTGCAGCTGTGTCGTTTTTTGAAGACTATTATAGGGAATTGATAAATTGTTTATCAATTATGTTGACATTGGTCTAAAAAAGGATTATTAATATTTATTAAGCGACTAATATTATTTGTACCTACTTAATCATAATATAATTTTTGCTATAGAACTAGTAATGAGGGTGAATAGATGTATGTATGTTTGTTATGCCTACAAGTAAAAACTATTGGACGGATTTTGATGAAACTTTCTAATAATAGTGTCTATATCAGAATAACACAAAGGCTTTACGTGCGTTCTGAGGTACGGGGTTGTGCTACTGAGATATTCCTGATGGAAGAACCAAAAGACTTTGCCCTGTCTGGGAATCGCGCCTAGGACCAATAGAGGTAGTCAACATTTTACATACTTGTCCTGAATTTCCTACCCTACATATATTTTCATATAAATATTCTCCAGATCAATTTCTGTTACTTCAGTCATTCTCAATGACAAATAGCCAAGTACACAGGATATTATATTATAGTGCACAAGTGTGCATGCAAACACAGGTGCACTCCCTCTTCCCTCACTCACATAGTCCGATGGGACGGCAATCCGACATGACCGTAGAGAGATCAGGTGCAGGACCAACAACTTTACGTGCTTTCCTAGGCACGAGGGGGGTCACATAACCAACTTCCAAACTCCGGGTTGCTACTGAGATATAGATCAATAGGGTGGTCAACATAGAACATACTGGCTCACTATTGTTCTAAATCTCTTAGCTACCAGTATTTGCACATGATGTGTAACTACATAAAAGAACACTTTAATAAAAAATGTCTTTACAAGGTAAATGGCATGTCTCTGCCTACCCGTTAATGTGTAAAACGTGAAAGTAGTACTACATTGCAACAATCCGTCGACCTTTGCAATACATGTTGATATTTCTGTGCATTCAATATTGAGTGCATAAAGATTTCATGTGACTTCGCTTGCTAAGATTTATTTTTTATTTGAATATTTTTCTGTTTAGAGCATATCCCTCTATTAAGAAAACTAGCAAATTCAATCAATTTGTAAGATGAAGAATTTTTTCCTTGTTTGTTTGTGTGTTTGTTTAAACGCGCTAATCTCTGAAATTACCAATCGTATTGCAAAAAATCTTTTTGTATATGATAGTCACACTCACGAAGATTAATATAGGCTATATGACATCACGCTACGACTTATAGGAGCGGAGCAGTAACTTAATACGTAACGTTATGCGAGTGAAAAATTCCTATAAAAAGGTTCAAAGTTTTCACTTCAAGTATTTATATCCGAAAAAATCTGACTGTTTCTTTAAACGAAAACGAAAGTTACGACGAGCTACAAAAAAAGCTGATTAAATCTAAACCCGAGTTAAGAAATAGACTATTAATTATGAGTCGGTTTAATTCTTGATAAATTTAAGACAAGACGTACAGTTTTGCCATTAAACATACACATTGAATAACAGTATTCATTCGTTCATGTTTTTTCCTTTATATCAGTTTGATCGCGTACTTTTTGCTTGCGTACGCGCAACCACGTGTGCGCGGACCGTGCAGCTAAAGATTTTTTATTAAAGTTACTCGGCGAAATTTTATTAATCACTTCATTTTCGATTAATATTGCTCGTTAATTAGTTTTTGGTTGAGTAAGATGACGGTTTGGATTTGAAAATGGAACGGTTATTGATTTTTGAATTTGGAATTTGGAAAGAGGTTGAGTGATTTAATTTTAAGTTCAGATTTAAATATGGAATGGTTTTTGCGTTTGTATAATCCATTTTTGAATTTCGTATAATTCGGTGAATACTGTTGGAAACGCAAATAAAACAAATTGATGAAAAATTAAATTATCTATGCTCCATTTAATATTACAAAAAAAAATAACGTTAAAATTCTATCGTTATTTCAATGTTAGCGTTAAATAAAGTATAAATATAGACTACTAGCGAACCGCCCCGGCTTCGCACGGGTGCAATGTAGATATTTAAATCTTCCTATTGAATCGTTCTATCTACTTATTGATAAAAACCGCACTGAAATGGGAGATTGAAATGGGGGGGGTTAGGGTTCTTACTCCTAATGGCTAAAAACTACCCCGGTGTTCCTATCCATAAAAAAAATCTCATCAAAATCGTTAATGATCTTTTAATTAATAAGCTACAAACTTCCTCAAACCTACCAAAAAAAAAAACAATTTTGCATACATTTTATTATCGCGACGCAAAGAGAAAGTGGTTCATTTTTGTAGGGTGACACGACCTGTTGTCGGCACTGACTTTATAATTGACATTGATAAAAAGTGTGTAAATACGGAACGGTTAAAGGTAAAAGGTACTTGTCGAAGGCCTGTTTGGCAAGAATTTTTGTTAAAGTACATTTAGTGTAAACATTGTTTTCGTTTGTAATTTTTTTTACGTAATTGTTTTTAATTGTTTGGGAATGTTTACGTTTTTGGAGTGAAATTCCTTAACGCGGCTTGCAGTAAGAGTTGAATGGCAGAAATCGTCACGTAAGGAAAAAGTGTTATGCATCTAGATGACCTTTCCTCTCTTTCTATTCCTCCCTGTCTCGCTTATTTATATTATGAGGGTTTTAGGAACTTGGTTTCTGACAGGTGTTCCTCCGACCGGTCAAGTTTTTATAGTGTCTAGATATTTTTTTTTATGTTGAAAATATATACCTAGTTTTTTTTTCCTGCTAAGTCTAAGTTTAGGTAATAATAAGCACTGTTTTCTTTTATTTGTTTTTTTTTTCTTTTATTTTTTATTGAGTTCTTGGAGATTCTGTTTTTACATAATACAAACTTGTTATTTTTCTTAGAATATCTTTTTATAGCTCGTAAAGATAGTAGTTATTGAGGAAAATAAGTCAAGAAAATTCTTTATATTATTGTATGGTTTTGTATTACATTATATTCATACACGTGAAGGAAAATCATGATTTGTGGTCATTACTTCATTTATTTGATCGTGTATACTGATTGATTTTATTTGTTACGAGCTAATAAGACATCCATGGGCTTATATTCAATAAAAGTAACATAATTATACAAATCTTACAAAACAAAAAAAAATACGAAAGTTTGAACGGATGGATGTTTGTTACTCAATTACGCCAGAACGGCTGAACGAATCTGAATGAAAATTGGCGTAGAGATAGATTATAGTCTGACACAGCACATAAGCTACTTTTTATCCCGGAAAAATGTACAGTTTCTTTGGAATAATAAATTAAAATGATGCGGTCGAAGTCGTAGTCAGAAACTAGTATTAAGTAAACCTTAAACAGTCCGTTGGTTTCTTTCCACAACTTATAATAACACCAGACCGTTATCAATATCAACTTAAAAATATAAAATATAATTTTGACATTAACTAAAATATAAAATCAGTAATAAACTAAAATCAAAAGCGTTGCATTCACGACTGTACCCGTCGTATTGAGGGCACACAGCCCGCCTCCTTCATTCATACCTGACGTAGCGTAGATGTGAACCTTTGCATACAATATGCTGTGCGAGGTACAGAGCTCTATTTCAAACATACCTCTAGAATAAACTTATAGCAGTATAGTTACCGTTATCATGTCGCCAGCTATGAGTGGGTACAATCCATCTGAGTAGCCTTTTCCTGACTATATTGGGGTCGGCTTCCAGTCTAACCGGATGCAGCTGAATACCAGTATCTGACATGGAGTGACTGCCGATCTGACTGCCACAACCCAGTAACTGGATAATACGATACCCCTTGTTAAGATTTTCGGGCTTCTGACGACCCGTAACGACTGCCAATGGCTTACTCTGCTTTTCGAGCCAACTGCCATCAACCGGGTATAAATCAAGACTCCGAGACTGCTAAGTACTGAGAAATTTCTAATGGAAATACCCAATAACACTTTGGCCGACTTGAAAATCGAAACCAAGACTTCATGCTCGGCAGTAGCGCCTTACGACCACTAGATCAACAAGGCAGTCAAAGTCAGTCTAGTTAGATTTGTTATGCAAAGATATTCTGTTTAATACATTGCAACTTTTTGATTAAGACATTATAACTTGTATATCCAAGTTTGTCTCGATTTGTTATTTTTATTGCATACATTAGTAAAGTCTATATATTTGCATATATTACATATCTTTACGTAAGTAAAATATATCAGAATTGAAGTCTGAATTTTTGTAGTAATAAATCTAATATCGCCAACCTGCCTTGAGCAAGCGCTGTGATCAATGCTCATGCCTTCTATGAATGAAAAGAAGGCTTTGCCCTGTAGTGTAACAATAGTAGATTGATATAATTCATTTTAATAAAAAAGGCACTAGTATTGACTCCCTCAAAGTCAAAGTCAAAACATTCATTCCAATAAAACTATTAAAAGACACTTTTAAACGTCTTAAACAAGAAAAAAAAATTAGAATCTAGTTACTCATATCAAATAGCGATATCAAAGCGTTAAAAACAAGTTTTTTCTCTAAGTTTGCGCGTGAAAAAGCAAAAACAAAACCACAAAGTACATTTTAAAGTTGTACTTCAAAATCCGGCTTCAAAAAGTAAATAAAAATAGATGTGAAACAAAAGTAAAACCACTAATTAATTTATATAGTAATAGGTACAAAAATTAACATAACTAAACAAAAAAATTGCAGGTATTTTTGGAAACTGCCATAAGATTATGACGTACTACGTACTCCTTGCGACTTCGTGGTTTTTCCATCTGTATTAAGTTACGTCTTTGGTTACTGCTCCCCTCCCGTAGGTTGTAGCGTGATGTTATATAGCTCATACTATTCTTCTTAAATCTAGCTATCATATGCAAAAAGATTTTTTCCAATCCGACTGCTACTTCCAGAGATTAGCATGTTTAAACAAACAAACTAAAATTGTCCATAGCTATAATTATGTTAGTTAGATAAACAATTTATTTGGTGCACACGTAAGACATAACAACACACAAAAACACGATTCAAAGATAACAGATAACATAAATATAAAAACAAGGTCCCAATATAAAAAATGAAACAAAAAATTGCGGTGTGCATCTCAAGGTCCAAACGGGAGTCCAACTCAGCATGTGTCAAGCTGATATTCTACAGCACAGGGTCGGGGCCCAAACAGGGCCAAACGTCTGCCGGGGTTGCGGGACGTCTTAACAGGATACCGTGCCCCGGAACGTAAAGGGCAACAGAAGGAACAGGGTGGTTTTTTAGTAAGTAAAAGCCTGACAGACCCTTCTGCCCCACTCAGGGCGGAAGGACTCATTTGATGATTTTTAACACAAAAAAAAAACTGGTATTATACTGGATCCTTACATGATGTCTGTATGTCACATACAGACATCGAGCAGACGAGATAAATTGGAGTTTTCACTATTAACCACTAATTTCAAGACATAACTTGTCTGAAGAAACATTTTATTTTAGTCCTGACACCCCGATTTTCAATTAACTGTAAAAGATTTTTAACTCCTTTCAAATGAATAAATCGTTAGTCAATTGACTCGACACGCAAGTGACGTCACAGTTCGATATTGCCATACAAAATCGAATCGCGTTTTGACAGTTCCTAAAAAGTATGTAATTTTATTAAAGTATAGATTCCTTAAGTCACATTGACAGGAACTCCGTACGTTGCATAAACGTCAAAATCATATTATAACCTAACCTTGAACATGTGTTTGTAAATAAGCAAGGCTGTAATCGCAAAAACGGTGAAAACATTACACCATACGAATACAGTTTAAAATCGATTACCGATTAATGTTGTAACACAAAAAGTTTCGTAGATTAATCATCGTTTGGAGCAGGAAGTAAGTAGTTTATGAGAAACAAAAAGACTTAAATACCGTGTTTGTGTTATTTGGAACTAGGAAGAGGTCGGTATGAAATTTTTTTGGGACAAGCCCGCCACACTGTCCCCACCCACTGCAACTCCTGAAAGCCAGAATCAACTGTGGAGGCCACCAGAAAAGCGCCGAGGCAATGAAGCTCGACGAGACGAGCAACGGAATTAATCAGAAAAGAATAGAGATAGTAAGAAAAAAAATATATAGTTTCCACTTGGTCGAGGGGTCGAGGTCGGTATGGAAATTGAGTATTTGAGATTGTGTTGCATAGATAGTTGTCCCACTGCTGGGCAAAGTCCCCCCCAAAATATTTCCAGGAACTCTTGTCCAGCGCTAGCTTGAACTAGCTCTCTTGGCACGAGACTGTCTATTATCTACTATCAATTGTTTTTACATAAAACGATTTTTTTAAAGTACAATATCGTTTTTTATATTAGGTACACCATGTATGTTTTTTTGCATGTAAGCATTATTTATTTAGATAATATGTACAATAATATTATAAAAAAGAAACAGTCAGAATAAAAAACAAAGAAACTAAAACTAAATGTCGTCAAAAAATAAGTAAAATAAGTGTATCTATATTGATTTTAGTTTTGACACAATAGTTTTTTATTGCAATATTCGTGTTACATATTGAATACAAAAGCATCTAAATATGCTATTTATTAATTTATTTAAACTTTATGCAACAAAAAGTACAAAGGCGGACTTAATGCGTTAGGCATTCTCTACCAGTCAACCAAAGATGGTAAAAGACCATTTTTTTTGTTTTCATTATCTGCAAGCGACACCAATATCTTAAACAAGTATCAAACACGCAATTGACTCATAGAAAACGTACGCCGACTTCATTTGAATATTCACAAGAAAAACTACGCATTTAAACATAACTCTGAGCCATTCATTCATATTTTCCTCATTTCCTGTCTGTTTGTTTATAATTTACGACAGTTCACTAACAAGACATCTAACGGCTCTGAGACTAGCAAAAACTGGCGACTTCATTCATTCATATTTGAAAACAATAGAAACTTTGTTCCTTACCTATGTATTTTTTATACAAGCACATAAAAATGTGACTGCCTCGTTGGTCTAGTGGTCGCAAAGCGCGACTGCTGAGCATGAGGTCTTGAGTCCGATTCTCAGGTCGAGCGACGTGTTATTGGGTTTTTCCATCAGTTCTCAGTAGCAGCCTCGGAGTCTGGATTTGTGCCCAGTTGATGGCAATAGGCTCACCCCCCATTACATTTGACTTACATAACTGGCGAAATGTGAGTGTACTAAAGGGTACACTTATGCCTAACCCGTCGGGGATAACAGTCGTGATGTTATGTTTAAAACCACATAAAAATGTGCAAACAAGTTTAAGTAGGAAAAAATATATCGAGTACTAGGAAACCCGCATTGGTGCACGTGGCACGCTGTGTGCCGACAACTGTCCGCTTTACCTTACGACACGGTATTGGATATGGAGGTAATTATTTTGATCTTTGACCTATCGTGTTATTGGATACTTTGAGCGTTACCTATGGGGTTAGGTTTAACTAGCAAGTTAATATGTGCTCCTAGTACATGTAGTCACATTACATTTAGGTAATAATTGGGAAGTAGACATCAGTAACCAATGATTCCAAGACATAACTTCTCTAAAGAAACACTTGAGTTTTAGTCCTGGAAACCTAATTAATTTTCAATTAATTGTAAAGTTTGATTTTTTATTACTTTGAAATTAATAAATAGTTACTCAATTAAGTCGGCACAAAAGTGACGTCACAGTTCGATATTGCCATACAAAATCTATGGGGAGAATCGCATTTTGATAGATCATAAACCACAACTATTTTTTGTCAAAGTTGTCAAAATTTGACAGCTAAAACGTCAGAATTTTTTGGTTGAAGAAATTGTTGTTTAGAGCGACAGGGAAACTACACGTACCTACAAATTTTATTTTGTAAAAGATTTCTTATAGAAAAAATGACATAAGAAAATATGTTATATTCTTGTTTTGTGTCACATACCAAAAAATCGCAATAAGAAGTTAAAGCCGCATCTTATCACAAAAACAAAGAGAAATGCTGCCGCAACAGAAGGCGCGAAACCAAACATAAATTCTCACTTCGTCGAAAAACGTCATTTTTTGCAGAAAAAAAAAGGAATAAAGTCATAAATCGTCCATCAATGGAGACATGCCCAACGTACACAGTAATATAAGCAAAAGACGCGTGTAAAACGACCAATATATTCTGAGCCCTCATTATTACTCATAAATTCCTTGAAAAACCGTATTTTCTTTACGAAACGCGGGCCGCGGAAGGTCGTTGTAAACTGGTTTATATGCCAAGCTGATAGTTTTTCTATGATGGCTAATAAGGTAGTTATTTTATTATGTAATAAAGATATATACTGTGTCTTATATGCAATTGATGCCAAAGGTCTAGTTTATGTAACGCAATTTTAATTTCATAATGAATTGTGACGTCAACTGTGTCCTTCACCCTATTTTGTAGAATGCGTTCGTAATTCAAATTCAAACATTTTTTTTTACTGGCTGTCATTATGCTTGGGAAAGGCCAGCAAGTAACTTACTGAGGGTAATTTTATTTTTTTATATAATATTATGTTTGCTAAATTTAAAAAAAAGGATTTTAGGGCCTAATTAATAATGACTTGAATACTGAGTAAAAAAATAAAACCCACACTCCCTAATTACTAACATAGTTAATAACTTTACTTAGTCATAAAGTATGTATCTAATACAAAAACTGGCTAAGCCTAGCCTAAAGATAAACCTTGATCTGTAATAAGATGTTCTATTTTTAAATACAACATTCTCTTTCCTTTTCATTTAAAATTTTCTGTCTCGCTCATTCTTTCCTCAAATTTTAGCACAATTTCACAGACCAACCAAAAACCAGAAATAGACTGTTAAAAAATTCGTTTCTTTCATTCTTTTTTCAAATTTGGCATTTCACAGACCAACCAAAATATTGACCGTAGAGAACGTTACGCAAAAAAGTTTTCACACGACAATTTTCTCTAACCAGCCAGCTATAAACTCCGACTAGGTTGGAGATTCACTTCTCTATAAATAGAAGCGAGTATACATAAGTATAGTTCTATACATACTGCTATAATGGGTTTTTTATGCACCCTGTAATGACATTATTGCTTTTTAATCAAGTCTGCGTGAGGCCTGACTCTGTGTGATGTTTTACTACTACTTTTTGTTTTATATTTACTTGAGGAGTAAAAGTTTTTCAAAAAGCGAAGTAAGTAAAGGATTTTGGAAGAATATTATTGATTTATTTTAATGCTTGGCGAAATTATCAAGTGTTTTTATCTATCTATCTATACATATAAAATGCTTTGTCCTTGATGACTAACTGACTGACGGATCAGCTGATCGTAGAGACCTGAAACTTGGAGGGTATGACATAGGCATCCGATAATAAAAGGATTTTCAAAAAATCATCTCCTAAGGTACCTAATAAAACAGGGGTCCAAAGTTTCTATGGAAAAACTTAGGGGAAGTCGCAGGCAGAAGCAAGTTGCGTTTTAATTATGATACATGAATAATTAACGTCAAGATAGAAAGACGTTACCCAGTTCACACACGCAATTTGACTCACATTAAAACATGACAAATCTATTTCACATAATCGATCGACTTAACAAAATGACCACATCACTAAAACTGTCAAATCTGACATTCCTATCAACAAAGCAAAATAACAGCTGCCACATTCAAAAATTCGAACGCACGTTCCAAAAATCAAAAGTTCAAATTGGAAACTGGAACAAATCACGGTGACTGCCCGTTGACCGTAAGTAGGAAGTCCCGATTATTGTATAATTCGCTCAAGTGACGTTTGCCTGTTAAAATCAGCCAGTTAGCGTTGACCTCCCCCCCTTCTTGATGTGGGAACAAACGAAGGTGTTAAAGGAGGAAGGCTAGAGGAGGCCAGGGGTCAAATAAAGATGGCCGGTATATTGGCTTTATTGGTTTACCGGATGCTTGCTCAAGACGTAGGTTATCTACTAGTCGTTGCTTTGTACTATATTTTTGTTGTTAGGTACCTAGTTGTTGTATGTTTGTATGGATGATAGAGTCATCCAAAATGCTTGGAATCATCATGGAATGATGACACAGAAACAATACTGGATGATAATGAATATTTGTTTTGACTGTTCCGTTGATCTTGTGGTTGTAAGCGCGACTGTTCAGCGATTCGATTCCCAGGTAAAAAGTGTTAATAGGTATTTTCCATTAGAAATTTCTCAGTAGCAGCCCGGAGTTTGAAAGTTGATGGTATGACACCCTCGTTCTTCGGAAAGCACGTAAAGCCGTTGGTCCTGCACCTGATCTCTCCCCGGTCGTGTCGGATTGCCGTCCCATCGTTCTATGAGAGTGAGGGAAGAGGGCTCGCACGTGTGTTTGCGCACACACTTGTGCACTATAATATCTCCTGTGTCCTTGGCTAGTCTCTATTGAGACTGACCACCATGACCAAAATTGGTCTGGAGAATATTACTTTTTTTTTCTTAAGTCGTTTTGACTTTGTCAATCATAAATTCTAAGAAAAAAGATAACTAAGAGTAACTGTTTGTAGGTACTATGTTTCGCGCATGCGTGATAGCATAAAGTAAAAAAAAAATCATAACAAAAATATGAAAGGGTTATATAGGGCTTCCTTTTTATTTTTATTGGAGTCTATAAAATAAATGTCAGTTTCTTAAATGTCAGCTGGTATGACCTTATAATTGTTCACAAGGCAAAGGTATGGAAAAAAAAAGAAATTAAAAACTTAACTTAGTGTCTTTGGTATCGTACTTGATGGTCAAGTTAAGTTGGTAGTAATTTTGTTATTTTACAAAATATCACAACCGTTTTCACGTATGGGATGAGCAGAGATGTATAACAGGATTGCCAGGTTGGTCTCGTGGTCGCGCGACTGCTTTGAGATTGGTCGCCGTGATTGAATTATTATTACACAACATAATATCGCGCCTGTAACCCACGAAGGGTTAGACAGAGGTGTACCCACATTACGCCAGTTAGGTATATTTAAGCCCCATGTAATGGGGGCGAGCCTATTGCCATCAACCGGGCACAAATTGGGAAATTCCTGATAGAAAACCCCAATAACACTTTACCCGACCTGGGAATTGAACCCAAAAACCTCATGCTCAGCAGTCGCGCTTTGTGACCAACGGGACTTGAAAAAAATAACTGCCAAAACATGTTTGAAGCATGATGTTAGTTAAAAGATTAAAAAAAAAAATACAAATACTACTAAAATGGTAGAAATTTTAACATAGATTCGTAATTTTGGCAGAAAAAATCCAATCATGATTCTGATTTCTTATCTTCAGCGGCAAGTAAAAGAATCTTTACCTAATTACAATAACGATTCCCACATAAAATTCTACGTACCAAGCAGCTGTTTCATACATAATATATTAATATTACATCTTAAAACAAGCCGATTTTCACATTAAAGTTAATTAACATGAGACCGTCAAAAGAGAACTATTTTATAAATGTCTTAATCAATTTTCGTAGTAATAAAAGTTACAATTAGCCGGCTAGTGTTGTGCAATACTCGATTATAAGTATCGATCCAATTAAGAGGTCGATTTGTTTTGGTGTTGCCATAAATCATAATTCCTACTAGCCACCTGCTAGAATGTGTACATGGAGGTTTAATGTTTTACCGCTGGATGTGGCATTGATGAGTGTGCTTAAGATTTAATAGGTAGGTAATTAGGATTTTGGATTTGTAGGAATGAGTGACTTGCGGGTTGTTTTTTTTACCACAAGCATTTTACGGTTTTCGATCATTTTGCATAACATTTTAGTTACTAATTACTGTAGCTAGCGTGCTTTAGTAAAAATTAAACTTAATAAACTTTTTATCGGCCTACTTAAAATAAAACTATTTTGACTATTCTGTACGAGTTAAAATGAGCATGAGGTGATCCCACCTAGGATTGAACGGGAAGCAGTCCCTCTTCCCTCACTCTTATAAATATGTGATGGCAATAAGACACGACTGCTTTCCAAGACACGAGCTTGTCACACCAACAATTTCTTATCTCCGAGCTGAGAATTTCCTGATGAAAAACCCAAGAACACTGCTCAACCTTGGAATCGAGCCTAGGACCAGTTCAGAGCGGTTGCGACCATTTAGACTGACTGACACTAGTTTCAACCTTTTCCAAGGTTTTTTTTTGCGTGAAGTTTTTATTTGCCTCCTGTCAGTAGAACTTATCTTATATGAAAGTAGGCAATTCAACTTGCGCAGTGTCACACAGTCTTTTTTTTAATCTAGAAAGTAAAAGTAAATGTTAACTTAATGCTGTGGTATTTCGAGGAAAGGAGTCAGGAAACCAACAGGGAAGTGAGGTTGCAATAAAAAGGTAATGGCCGCTGCCTTGGAAGGGCCGAATCGTGATACTTAGCTTATCTTAATAAAAAAAAAACCTATTAGATTTGTGCTTCAGTTAATTGCTGTGCGATAAACTTAATCTTTATATGAATATAATAATCAATTGTCGCATGTATGAAAGATTATCACTTGAGAACGGGTCGACCGATTTGATTGTGTTTCTTTTTTGTAATTGTCAGGACTAGGCTTAAAAAAAAGATTTCTTTTTTGGGAAATACACCATGAAGAGGTTTAGATTTTACGGAAATTTTGATAGTATGTTTGTATGAATATCTTAACAAAAAATGATGCAGAGCCGGGGCAGATCGCTAGTGTAATATAATGAATAATTTCAGAAAGAATACAGTAGGAAATAATTAATTAAGCACTAATAATAGTGGTAAATTAATGATTGCCTACTGTATTTTTAATTAAAAAATCGCAAGAAATTAATAAAATAAATGTACTCACTTTTCATCATGCCAGTTAAGAAATACCTTCCAATAACTGGATTGAGAGAAAAGGTCGCGCGCTGATGCAATCTGTGAACTTTTTATCGAACGTTATTGAATAAACTTGAACCTTAAGTAGAGGATAAAGTAATAACTTCATTAATAAAATTGTCATTAAGTACACATTTTTATTTTATGAGGTGTATTAAAAAACAATCTTACTACTTAAAAACTGTAGGACATTGTTCCGCCTTCTGCCGAAACCGTTAAGTAGATGTTCAAAAAAAATAATGTCATGGAATAAACATTGAATTCATTTTAAATGCGAAAATAAATCTGTCTGTCGCATTCATAACTAAACCACGGAACCGATTTTGATGAAATTTGGCACAGGGTAAGTTTGAATCCCAAGAAAGTATATAGGCTATATTTTATTTCGCGACTTCGTCTGCGTCTGTGATAACCAACATTTACGAGGACTAAGTCGCAGTTTTGCACCTACTAAAAATGCTAAACGCGGATAAAGAAGTATTCAGTTCAAAAAATCTACTAATAAAACAGTAGATCAATATTCCACCTTTCACAAAAACCGTTAAGTAAAAGTTTAAAAAAAGAACGTCACAATTCAAACTCCGAATCCAAAAAAACTGCCACATCTATCTTTCCTACCTCCTTGTACAAACATGGCCAACAAATGAACAAGTTCACAACTAATGAAGAACTAATGACGTAACTAACAAAAAAGACATCATCATCTATCAATCATTCGTCTATTTGAAAAAATTGAGGAACGAATGGATGGAATGAATGACAGTTAGCTTTGTGTAACGGGTTCCGTAGGGTTGGGAAAAAAATGTACTACGGTTTGGGTTTCTTAATTAAAGGATTTGATTATGAAAAATAACTATACTATCTGTGTGTACTGCTTCGGAGTCTAGTGGACGCAAAGCGCGACTGCTAAGCATGAGATCAGCCTCGGAGTCTGGATTTGTGCCCGGTTGATGGCAATAAGCTCGCCCCCTATTACAAGGGACTCAAATATAACTGGCGATATGTGGGTATAGTAATGAGTACACCTCTGCCTTACCCTTCGGGGATTACAGGCGTAATGTTATTTATAATAATCAGGCATAAAAATAGTTTATTTTTTTATTAGGTCTTTGACCGGCAGCAGTAGGACAATAATAGGCCAGTATTATTTAGACAATTACCTAATCTATACAAAATCTCATAATCTGTGACGAATTCTATGCAATTGTGTGCTACATAATAATATATTTTTTAATAAGCAGTACCTACATGTCTGTTGTAATTATTATGTGATTCTGCCAAAATTTATTTAAAACAAACATTAAAAAATGTGTAATAAAAAATAAGATTTGTTATAGCAAGAAGCTCTAGGGCCCAAGGCAGTTATTATATTCCCCAAAAATAAAAATACCAGAAAAATTGAACAAAGAAAAATGCTTTAGAAAGAAATCTTTCCTAACAAGGTTTTCATCATTCAAGAACCCTAATAACCGAACGAACTCAGGCGAAACCATTCATAATTCCAAATTTGAATATTGTGGGGTCAGTCTTTTGTTTTTTTTTCTATAGGCGAAAGTACTGTTTCGCGTTCTACGTAGTGTTGCCAAGTAATTGGTGTTACTAATCGTTGATTTTTTGTGTTTAATCATCTTGTCTTTGGTTTAATTAGGAAGTGTGCTGTTGATTAATATTGTATGCTTTAAATTATGTGATTACTGACTTGTGAGTTAGTGTAATGATGGCAAAGCTTAATTTTTGTTTAAAAAATTGGATCCGCTTCATATTTTAATCGCATGCAACGCTAATTGAAAATTGTAGACATAATTGGCGATTATAATAATTACTATTGTTGTGAAAACGATTGGTGATAGAATGTCAAGATTTCTTATTCCTTAATACCTATTAAAAAAATAAATCTTGATAGTAGCACGCGCCAACCCTCGTACTAATAGAAAGAGACAAAGATAATAAGAAAGAGAGAAAAGGTCATTTGGCCCTCCACAGAAATCGTCACGTACGGAAAAAGCGTTATACTCCCTAGCATAACGCTTTTTCCGTACGTGACGATTTCTGCCAGTTAACTCCTAGCACAAAACCCGTTATGTAACTTCATCCCAAAATAAAACTGTTAAACTAACGCTGTGGCTATTTATTGTATCTAACTTCGTGCTTCTGAAAAGTTTAAGCATTAACTTAACCATATTATATAGACACTTTTGAATTGTCAAGTAGTCGGCCAGTTAGTCAGAAAGTTGAAGCTAGTTGCTCGTTCCAAAACTTAGGAGGACTATAGGGAGAAGAACTGTTACGAAATTGGACTATTCTGAAAAAAAAACAATAGTAGTCACATTTAAATGGGCTATAGAACCTAGTTGTTGATATAAGAGGATCGAAGGCCTTCTTTTGCCAGGTACCTATCTTAATATCACGCGAGATATCCTAATTTTCCTCATTACCGCATTATTTCCAAGAACAACGCAAACGCAACCTCAAACCAACTGTTACGAACAGACAAAAGAAACATTTTTAATTTTATACTTTTTATTTTATTTTTTGCCGGTAAAATAACAGAACCCAAATCAAAAGACGCCTTTATGACGAAATTGTATAACTGGCAACATTGTTCATTTCAAATTTGACAGTTGTAATCGAATTTAAACTCTATGGTCTTAAAAATAGGGATGTGCTGTTAGTTTTTTTATGTCAAACTTAACTTAGTTAAACGTCAGTAGGAGTTTTAAGTAACCGGAAACGTCAAGACGTTAGTTTTTGAATGTTCGCGTGTTGCTGTGGTCTTACTTAACTGTAGTATGTATTTTTTTTCCTTTTTTATACTCAAAAAATCGTGTTCATATGTTGTTATACAAAAAATACGGCAAAAACTCGGTTAAGCTCTTGCTTTATAAATAGGTTGGTAATATCTACTTAATTTAGGTATCACGTCACTATGAATGAAGTTTTTGTGTGAAAAATAATTCATTTAATTCAATTTCAATGAGATAACTGCGGGAAGCCGCTGTATGAAGACAGCGCAGGACCCGTCATTGTGGCCATCTTTAGGAAAGGCCTATGCCCAGGAGTGGACGACGCTTAGCTGATATGATGAAGACAACTGCAGATTTTCTTTAAAAAAAAAGGGTTATTTATCAAAAATCTAATTAACATCATAAATTCCAGAACAAAGCCTCCATAATTAAAAACGTCATTATCTTTTCCATCGGTTATCACTTTTTAAAACTGTCAATAAAAAAATACATTTTATGTGCAAAAGCGAACTAACAGTACCACCGATAATCTCACGATAGTGAAGTTATAACGTTGTGCAGCTAGCGTGGTTACCGAAGGATGACGTCATGGTTGCGTGCGTAACCACGGGAACCGACCAAAATAACTAGAACCCACATTTCCCCTTAACTAAAACAAAAATAGTTGCTTTTTAACTAACATGCGGACCTCACTAGTCCGGATCAGCTCGTTCTCTTTTCAAATTTGAATGTATTTTAAATTGCTTTTTTATTGGACTAGAATTTATGGCGGCTAGCGTTTGTTTCGGCGCCAAAATTTTATATATTATCTATGATGTGTGTAATATATTTTTCTCTGTTTCTTGTTGCAGGTAAACTATGGCGTTTGTTGGACTTAATGAAAGAAACACGTAAGGTATTTTTGTCGTTGCATGCACATATTTGCACGTTCAAACAATAGTTTTTTTTTTCACATTTATCATTTTCATTGTTACGTGATTTAACATTCTTGGCATAACAGAAAAAATGTTAAGAGTAATAACAAGAAGATTCCTTTTTTACATCAAATTATTTATATTGTGTGCAATAAATCTTCCAAGTAATCTGACATGACAAGAATTTAGCCAGTTTAAACACTAGTTACGCTTCAGAAGTCTCATTGACAGCTGTCAAATATCTATGACAGGCACCGAGATTGCCTCCCAGTCGTGAACTGCAGTGGGCTGTAAGGCATTGAATCGACTCGCATCCCGTGCAACTTGCTTCAACTTTCTGACTAACTGACCGACTCCTTGACAATTCAAAAGTGCCTATAAATAGTCTGTGACATTCCACACAAGAGTTGCCAACCCTAAAATGAAAATCAACACAGTAGATAAAAAAAAAAGATGGGAAACTAATACACGTGCCTTAAACACCTCGCCACCAAAGCAAGCTATTAAAAAATAATAAAACAATTTCAAACTACGGATGTACGTAAGGTCGATCTTAAGATAGCGTCCATTATTGTACGTGTCGCCCATGACGACCGCCATCTTGGTAACGTCACGCTGGGAAAATGCAAAGGAACAATAATAAAGTGTGTCGTGTGGATTGGACTCGATGAAAAGGTTGCTTTTTCTCTTGGAACAAAACTTTACGTTACTTATGTTATCATGTACCTAACAGTAGCACTCTCCCTGTGATTTTGTACGCGTGGTTTTCTTACGGGTCCCAATTTTTTCCCTAATTTTTTGGTAATAAAATATTGTCTTTTCAAGGAGTTGGCCAAACGGTTGGTTTACACTTCCCGTGACCCAATGGCAGAGGATTAGCATTACCATCCAACGTGGCAATGTGGCCAGTCTTTGGTCACATTTCCAGTGGACAGCGATGCGGATGAATTTTTTGATGCTATTTAGTTTTAGTTTCTCTTTTTCTTTATTCCGTTTTAAAAGTTAAACTTATAAAATATAATGTTTTTATTTAATAAAGTTTTTTTAGGAAGGACCTAGCGACTTTTTAATCCGCGACTTCATCTTCATCCGCGATAATTGATATTAAAATCAAAAGCTAAATAACAATTTTTCTGCCTGCGACTTCGTCCACGTTGTAGTTGATATACTTATTATTCCACGGGAATCGTACATTTTTCCGGGATAAAAAGTAGCCTATACGCTATTCCAGGCTATAATCTATCTCTGCGCTAAATTTCATTCAAATCCTTTCAGCCGTTCTGGCGTGATTGAATAACAAAGTTACATGCATCCTAACTTTTGCATTTATGATGGTAGTAAGATAACTACCAACATCGACAACACACAATCAACAACAACAACTACAATCGTTACCAATTAGTCTAGATTTAGGTCTTTGATCTTTAATAGGTCAGTTCTGTTTAAGATCTCAAGATGGATGGACGTGCCGGTCGCAAGGACGCGACATTTTATTTCATCTACTTAATATAACGTACCAAAGGACTGAGCAAATAATGTTATCAATATACAGGTGTATGGCTACTTTTCTGTTTAAAAGAATCTTTTTTCTCACCTATTAAAAGACTGCGTGGTTTTTTTTAAATATAATAAGGGCTTGCTCTTGACTTTCTTCTAGGTCAAAGGTGACAGAGACAAAGTCTACGATGGACTGAGCTTACCCAGAAGAAGCATGTTCACTCTAACTTAAAAGAGATTAGGGTCGAATGCCATTGGGTGATCATATAATGTCCTTGGATGACCAATCCACTATACCTAGCCCTTTCCCTCATTAATAACATTTTGCTAAATGATGATTTATTAGATGGCTTTGCAAGCACTGGACTGAGGCTCCTGAGTGCTGCAAGTCGATACCTGGAATCTATAGCCAGCCTCAGCACAATCTTTTTGTCATAAATAAATAAAAATAAATTCTTTTTTTATCTTGCTATTACTTTTCTATTTTCGTTCCATCTACTGTAGTTCTGTTATTGTATGTTTTATGTTTCTCTTTTTAAAGATTAAGAATTAAAATAATATATACATTATTTACAAGCTTAATAAAAAAAAAAGTAAATGGACTCAAAAATTCGTCCGCGTCGCTGTCCACTGGAAATGTGAAAAATTAAAAAAAAATACATCAAAAATTCTCTTTTTTATATTTTTTTTTTGTTTATTTATTAAGTTATATTATTATTGTCCATTAACTTGTATGTCTGGTGCAAACTGTTAGTTTTGGTTGGTTGTTTATGTATAAATAAATAAATGTCTTTGCCCAGCATTGTGACATTAATAGGCTGGTATTAAGATACAAGTTGATTTTTAAACAAGACTAAAAAGTCAAAGACTTTCCGTTATGTTGGACCAAAAACATTGTCTTACTAGACCGTGACGAACAAAAAAACAAGCGAACAACCGAATATGTTGATTTTACTCAGTATTGCACCGAGAAATTTTTATGGAGGTATGTCAGACCGAAAAAGGGAATCAGCCGATAAAGGACGAGACTTTTTGCGTTTATAAATTAAAGTTTTGTTCCTTTTTAACTCAGATACGTTCGTGGACAAGTGTAGTGCGCTGCCTGTCGGGTTGTTAGTCGGTTCACACCTTGCGAACTAATAACATACACAATTAATATGTATTACAGAGTTCGGAAGATTTAGACGCGGCATTTTTGAGTTTTTTTTTTGATATTTCTATTTTTGTTTGTAATGGATAAACATAAAAACTACTGAATCGATTTTAAAAATTCTTTTACCTATGGAAAGCTATATTATCAGCAAATAACATAGGCTGCATATTATTTTCAAAAATATGAAATTCCTTAAACAATTCACGCGGACAAGGTCGGGGTCAAAACCTAGCTATAAATATTTGTGATGCCCAAGATTGGTTTTTAACAGATTTATTTTAAATCTTTTCTTATCTATGTAATGAAAATCTTTATGTTATAACTAGCTTTTTTTCTAAAATTTAAAAGTATAATAGAGGAAACCTATTTATTCATTTAAACTTTATGCAACAAAAATACAAAGGCGGACTTAATGCGTTAGGCATTCTCTACCAGTCAACCATAGGGAGTGAAGAGATAACATGGTAGGTATTTATACCTCTTGAATATAAATTACTTCATTATATACCTTTTAAAAATAGAAAACAAAACCGCCATTACAAAACATTCACTAAAATTCTTCACCATTCGCAAAGAAATCGTCACATAATACAATTTGACATACCACGAATATCAATATAGATTTTTTGAACAAAAATATGTTACAACTGCTGTCACGCGAAAGCATAATGTGTCCAGGTTTTTTTTTATTGAACCATGAACAATTCATAGAGCAATAATTATGTAGATTCAGCTATGTTACAATGAGACCATTTATTCACACTTGTCAATTGATAAAGTAGAACGAAACTTGTACCAGAGACAAGTTTTTTTTTTTGTTAATGTAAATAGATTCGACTGTTCTCTTGATCATGGTGTTAAAAAAATTGACGGTTTTTTTTTAATTTACTTCATTTTATTTTCTAGGATGGCTAGGGTTTCAATTGTTATTTATTTCGTTGGCATTAATATGTTTTATTTACTAGTTGCCGCCTGCGGCTTCGATCGCGTTTTATTAGTTCTTCTCGAGGTCTCAGATGGTAGAATTTTTTTCCGACTTGTTATATTTATACCATAATATAACACAGTATCCTTATAAATTGTAGCTTGTTATTATTGTAAAATGTTATCTTAATCCGCTCACTAAAATTAGTCTTCAACTGGCAATGATCCTTACATGTTAGATTTCAAGACACAATTTTAAATGTACATAATATTTTTGTATAAAAAATCTGAAAAAAAACTTTACTTGGCTTTACTAAATCAATTCTAGTGCTTAATTTATTCAATAATAAGATATTTTATTCACATTTATATCTTTATTTCATACATTAAACAAGCTTAATGATATCGTATGTCATATTATGCATAAAATATTACCCTTATTACATTAAAACTTGAAATTAAATATAAAAAAGTAGCATTTTTTATTTTTTATTGAAAATGTCTTATCAAAGATATAACGCCTTTTTAAATAATGATATAAAATTCATCAGGATTATAAGTAGCAAATAATTCTAATGCTTTTATGAAGAATCGTTTTGATGACCTTGCATCAAAATGATTCATTTAGAACTTTTAAATTTAAATTAGAACATTAAATATTTATTGATAATTTTAGGAGATATTAATATTGTAAAATAGACTTTAAAAATAATAGTTTACAATTCAATGTTGATAGGGTTTATTCTTTCATGTTTATGGATTGTTTGTTTGTTTCTAACTTATTATTTCGTAGAAAACTATCATTGATTTATAACAATACAGGACACCAACATTTTTTTTATTATTTTTATCTTTGTCTATTATCATTCTCCTAGTTCGGCTACCCGACATATTTTTTTTAAAATTAGTCTAGTAAGACTGTCAATACAAAACTTTTTTTAATCGTAAAAAAAATACTGTTATGTTAGTAGCCAGTTCTAAAACTTCGACACTCTATGTCGCGTATTTATTTTCACAAGAGCAGCCTGTCGATGGCGCAACATATGTCGATTGGGAGTCGAACCGGCGACTCTTCGTTTTATTTATGGGATTTTAATGACCACCCCATCAACGGTAGCCCCATAGCCCCAGTTTTGCTGTCACGGAAGTGCCGCTTGACCAATTGTATCAAGTGGTTCTTTTTTTAAATTTGAAAAAAAAAAATCGGTTTGTTTTGTTTTTTTTTCTTGTTTGCTTTAATGTCGTTTATAAAAGTTTTAGGTTTTTAAGGTTAGATATCGATACCAATATTATTAATGTGAAACTCTAAAGAAGTTACTCCGTCTGTGTGTTACGCTTTCACGACTAAATCACTGAACCGATTTTGATGAAATTTGGTAAGGGGTAAGTTTTAGACCCAAGGAAGGACATTTAAGTTACTTTTTATTCCGCGATTTCGTCTGCATCCGGACAAAAGCTAAAAAGAATTTGCAAAAAAATGCAATTTTACTGTAATTTTAAAATGGCATGGCAACATTTTAATTTTACAAGTTTATAGCTTAACTAGACTTAGTAATGGAAATGTTACTTCTTATAATAGGTACCTAAAGTATTTTGCAACAGGTTTGTTTCAAAGTGAGACAAAAAAATTGCTTAATACAAGGTAAAAATTTTCAACATAATATTTGGCACCTCGTGTAACTCAAAAATAAAAAGAATTCATTTTAAAATTCTGCTCGTCATGTCCACATTAATGCAATGTGTCCGTAATACAACAGCAAAATAGATTTGAACGGACTTAAAGAATAATGGTGCCGTGTCTACTGCGAGTTTCAAAAAGCAATGTTTTTTTTTTGCTGACCCTACTCGATCAAACTGGTTACGGAACCTTATAAATTGGAATTAAACCATAAAGGTTAAATAGTTGTAAAAATACAGTGTATATTTTATTCGACTTCAAGGTTTTTTTAGTCTGGCAACAATTTGTTACTGTCAAACTTTAAGAATTTCACATCTGCTTTTTAAACGTCGAATTTAAAATTGGGCTAAAAAGATTGGCGCGACAATTGTTTAAAATTCGAAGACGGATGTCGTTTTGTTTCATAAAATCACAAACGTAATTGTGTGGCTCTTTTATTAACATTTGTAAATGGAAGACAATTTAAACATTTTAGAGATTAATTGCATTTAAATATTTATTTTTATGTCAAAGACTTTATTTTTATTTCATAATTAATATATACAATATTTACAAGCTTAATAATAAAAATAAAATAAAAAACAACCAGAATATAAAAAAAGAGAAACTAAAATTAAATGGCATCAAAAAATTCATCCGCAAAGAAAGACAAAGACTAGTTTCTTCCCGCGACTTCGTTCTCGTTAAAAATGATATAAAAGTAGCCTATTCCGGACTATAATCTATCTCCATGCGTTTAGTCATTCCCGCGTAATTAAGTCACAAATATCCATCCAAACTTACATTAAGTATACTAGTAAGATTATGACGTTGATGGTTTTTACTTTTTTAAGACAAACTAATTAATAACTTTTAAAGTAAAGAGCGATAAGCTTCATCGCGAAGAATAGACTAAGACACCCAGTAGATGCAGTAGACCGTTACAAAATGAATGTATGTGATCAGTAAGGACATGAAATTATTATAGTAATAAATCCGATAACAAAGGGTGATGATTAAGGAGATAAAGACACTAGATTCTTTAAAGCAGTCAGGCTTATGATTAAGAAGAAATTTACAAAAAAATCTTGTCTCACAAAAGAAGAATGACTTCAGTTGTTCTTATATTCGAGTAGATTTGAGAATTTGAATACTTTTTATGACCTGTGAAAACGCGATTCTTTCAAAGATTTTGTATGTCAATATATGAAATTTTTCAGTAAAATGGAGGCGAGAAGCGACTTTGTTTTAGACTTTATTAAAAAAGCACAATTTAATACCATCCGATAATATCAATAAAGCCTTCAAATTAAATAAACAATATTTATGTGGAACGGGTATTTTCAATTTAAAAATCGAACGTAAATAAATGTTAGATTTTTAAATTGAACGTTAGTAAACGTTCGATTTTTAAATTGAACGTAAGTAATCGTTCGATTTTTAAATTGAACGTTTACTTACGTTCGCGCGCTCTCATGTTAAACCATCGGAAAACTCCAGACATTTGGAAAAACGACTAGACACAATCAAGGTCTTATGCTAACAAAAGACCACAATACCCAGCAATTCTATTATAGCCCAAGCCACTGGAATCCGCATAATTACTAGTCCAAACACAAGCCTTGACAACGAAGCGGAAAAATTAATTCGTATCCCTATATTTTAGTTCTAGGTAAAAATATAATGACACGGCAACGTACAAAAGAAAAAAAAATCCACTAGCATTGACAATTGCTATGGACAATGTGAATGCACATCAATTATTATTTTAAAATAACAGTTTTGTCCGTACAAAATTTATTTACGCGCCGCTGCGCTCGAGTCTGTGGGTGTGCTTGTGTGCGTTCGATGTGTGTGCGATGTATGTGTGCGTACAAATATAGGATGTTCGCGAAGCCGTTGATGATTGATTAATTACGTGTGTCTGTGTGCTTTCTAAATTTTTATTTTTATGCATAGGACGTTTGATTTGTTAGTTTGATGTGCTTTTATTTGGTTATAGATTTTACTTTTTTTTGCGACTAGTATAATTATCACGCGAGTTTGCCCGCGTGGAAGTCAAGTGTGATATAAAACAGGGATTAACTAACAATTTTACCTCTTTTTGATATTACTATGTACTTGTTTCCAATCGCGACTTCGTCTGCGTGAAAATCAATTAATAAACCATAAAACATAGAGTAGTACATAAAATTATTTTGTAATTCGACCAGTCTTTCCAGAGATCACCAAAATTCGTCCTATATTTTATGGGTTAGGCTTAAACACTTACTTTTTCGCCTACAGTATTAGTTTTTTTGTGAACAACTTTTTCAAAATAACCTTGTACCAAATTTCTTCAAAACGGATTTAATAGTTTAGTCGTGAAAACGTTAAACTGTTTGTCACAGACAGATTAACTTTCGCCTTTATAATATCATCGTAAGGATATTAATAGAATGATAAAATAAAAATATCAATAATAATCATCATCATATAGAAAAAAAAAGAAAACTAATAAAACTAAACTAAAAACTGATGAAGTCATAAATATCAAAAGTTACACCCTGTATATGCGTCGTGTTTATGCACATCAATTACGAAGGCAGCGCGCGGAACGCTCGGCCGGGGAGAACATTCGGAGGTCAATACGAGCCACTAACGTACTAAAAACATATTAAATAAACATTATTTTGCAATATTTTTGACTTAACACATCTGTCTTCGTCTAGCTAAAGTTCTATAAGATACAACGCAGGATCTATGGTAAATCTGAATGGAAATACTGGACTGGACTGGACTGGTAGAAAATGCCCAAGGCAATAAGTCCGCTTTGTACAGTGTATTTTTTTTACATGTGCATAAAGTTTAAATAAATAAAAACACACCGAAATCTGTTCACATATTTCTTGGCCTGGATTTGTTAATTTTTTTTTAGCTAGCTTTTTTAGCTTATGTCCCACTGTTGGGCAAAGGCCTCCCCTAACTCCTTCCAGGTATTCTTTTCTTGCATACTAACAATTTCGAGGTGACTCTCGAATTTGTTTAATACACAGTGTAATTAAATAAAAGATTATAAAAAGGACTTAATTTATATTAACAAAACATTAAAATTATTTAATCAGAAACCCAGACCACCATCATAGCCAAAAAATGTACCTTCGACATAAAAACAGAATAAAATAAGTAAAATTACATACGTATTTATAATTATGTGAAAAGCAATTGTAATTATTATAAAATATATAAAAAGCTGTTAAATTATTCATCTTTTTTATGTCAAAGGTATTAAAACTTAAGTACAAGGAATGCTAGAATTTAAAAATAAAACATTCCATTTAAATTGAATAATTTAACAATTATTTAAAAACACGTGCATATTTTTATTGTGTCCAATGATATTTATCATAATAATATATTTACAAAAAATTGAATTTAATTAAAATTATGTGAAATCTTGTATTTTAATGACAATAAAAAATTACATTTTGGCACGTGTAACCAAAATTAAGTTAAAAATCAACGTTTAAATTAGAATAAATCATACTAACCAACCAGTTAAAAGTTAACTAAAAATGTTAACTAAATAGATAACAATAATTTATTAACGCTTGCTTAAAAGTGGTATTTAAGCATTTTAATTGCTATTATTACGTGTATAAGATTTGTATCAGCTTTTAACTGGTAAATGCCTAATTGTTTTCGAGTGTCAAGTTTAATAATGTATTTAGTGCAAAATTTTGCATAATCAGCGACGCGTGTAAATAACCGTTGGTTTTGTGCTACTGTTTAACCTGCTTGACTGCCTCGTTGGTCCAGTGGTCGCAAGCGCGACTGCTGTGCATGAGGTCTTGGATTCGATTCCCAGGTCGGGCAAAGTGTTATTGGGTTTTTCCATTAGGAATTTTTCAGTAGCAGCCTCGGAGTATGGATTTGTGCCCGGTTGATGGCAATAGGCTCGCCCCCTATTACATGGGACTAAAAAAACATAACTGGCGAAATGTGGGTGTACTATTGGGTACACCTCTGCCTAACCCTTCGGGGATTACAGGCGTGATGTTATGTTATGTTTAACCTGCTTGCGGTAACCACGCTTAACTTTTAACTCCGTGTTAGTTAGCGACTAACTCGGAGAACGTTACGTTTATTTTTGATGTATCTTTATTAAGAGTGCCGTGGAGTTTCTTACTCGTTCTTCTCTATAAAGGCCTACCTCCGTTTTGGAACGAGCAACTAGCTTCAACTTTCGGACTAACTGACTGACTCCTTGACAATTCAAAAGTGCCTGTGAATGGTTTAATTGAAATAAATGTTTCGACTTGACTGTAGTAATATTATAAAGCTGAAGAGATTTATGTTTGTTTAAACGCGCTAATCATAGAAACTCCCAGTCGGATTGGAAAAATCTTTTTGTAGATGATAGCCAGATTCATGAGGATTAGTATAGGCTATATAACATTACGCTACGACCCACAGGAGAGGAGCAGTAGCCAAAGACGTGACACGGGTGAAAAAATCACGCGTAAGCACGAAATCGCAAGGAGTTGTTAGTATTGAATATTTTCATTATGGCACGCTATCAGAAAGAGCATAGAGCACAGATTTTTCAAATAAGCTTTTTTTTAAGAACATAATGCAGTTTTATCCATACTTATCTATACATACTTAATATTATAAATGCGAAAGTAACTTTGTCTGTCTGTTACGGCTAAATTATTGAACCGATTTTGATGGAATTTGCTACAGGGTATTAGTAATTAATAATAATTCAACCCCAAGGAAGGTGCTAGGTACTTTTTATTCCGTGACTTCGTATGCATCCGCAATAACATGACGCGGACGAAGTCGCGGGCAAAAGCTTAGTTGGTTATAAGTTTTACATTATTGCTTTGTCTATTCTAACTAAATGTCTGTGATTGATTGCTATAATTCAGTGCGAATGTGCTGCCATCTGCATTAATTTTAAATTGTGTTCCATGTTTGAATTGACCTAAGAGGTTACATAACAATTTGAAACTCTTTGGTGTTACAACCTTGAATTAAAAAAAAACAGTCCACACATAATTTGGCAGAAGTTTCAAAAGTTTAAAAAATGGCACAAGATTTTTATACGAGTAATATTTTATTGCAATGTTTAAAAAAACGACATGCAATGTTAGTAGTTTAACTAATTTTGTATTGTTTATAACAAAAACTAGACAGATTATAATAATAACTAGTGTTTAACTAAATATTAATAGTTAAAATTGTCTGTAGTTTTAAAATATGAGTTGTTCTATTTTTAAATGGAATGTCAGCTGATGCTTTTATTAGATAAAATATCTAGATAATCTTCAGGGCCAGTCTGGTAGGATGCTTCAAAATTATCTAGAAGGGAGACTCCTCCGTCTGTTGTATTCTAATGCCGATTTTTCTGCGGGGTTTTATAAAAAAAAGAAAAGAGTCTTAGAAACTCCTAATATCAGCTATCTGCCAGTGAAAGTCTCGTCAAAAGCGGTTCACACGTTTCGGAGAACAGACAAACTAAGAAACTATAAAATATTTTATTAGTTGTTTCGTATAAGTATCGCGTAAACAGCAATATGAAATGGATAAGCAGATACTTTCACAGCTCATCATTTTAGTTGAATTTAGTAAAATTAAACCAAAAATAAATAAACCCTGTTTTTTGCCACGAATTGATTTTGCTATGGATTTTGGCAACTGTTTATCTTAACACAAGCCTAAAACAAAATTACGACCCACTTAATGAAATCAAAACAATAAATTAATTAATTTGATCACTCGACTGTGTGGTCGTTGGTGAACTTACAATCACTCATACACCAAGAAAACTAGTTTACACACACATACACCCCCCACCTTTCACGTACACACCCACACAGCTGTCAAAACGCACACTAGCACACCCACGATATGCATCGACCCACCAAGTAATTATATGTTTGTAAACAACTCGGATAGCTGTAAGTAGGTATGATATAGTGATGGGCACATCATGTCGGGACGTCACGGCTTTTTAATTTATGGGGTAAAGTAAAATGGAGGACACTTGAAAAGTAACGGCTGTCATGTCATTTGTGACAGTTGTCATGGATGGTAGACGTTTGTTGTTTGACAGTTCCTTTAATTTTGGGATACTGGTCAGGTGTTTCGCTTGTGGCAGTGGTTCTTAAAGTTGACTGGACCGCGACTTACCTGAATTATTGAAATTACCTGAAAAAAAGATTTCAAATTCGTGATTCTTGGTTTTTATGAAGGAAAAGGGGCATAACTATATTAATTTAGGACTGATCGGGGACCATCGTATACTTTGCTTACCACTGGCTGTCGTAATGTCATGATGTTTCTTACTGTTTTATCACAGTCTCATTGAAAGAGTTTTAGCTGCTTTTGGAAGCTTTATGATCAATCGATACATTTTATTTTTTACATTTCTGTAAAGTAGGTACCTACTCCTCCTATAAAGCATGCCTCAATGGTCTAGTGATCGCAAAGCGCGACTGCTGAGCATGAGGTTTTTCGATAAGGAATTTCTCAGCAGCAGCCTCGGAATCTAGATTTGTGCCCGGTTTAAGGCACGCCCCCTACTTCATGGGCCTTTGGCCATTGGCGAAATGTGGGTATACTAATGGGTACACCTCTACCTAGCCCTTCTGGGATTACAGGCGTGATGATTTTAAGTTACAAAGACCTTTAAATCTAAAAACAACAGCTATCCATGTCTTATTTTCCTGTTCTACATTTCAAAACGAATTCCGATTTATCGATAACAACTATCGACCAGATCGCATCACTATTCCGACGGACAGTTCTCCTCACGTAGACAGACAGTGTTATCACAATAATGACAGATCTCAACTCGAGACCGCGGTACGTGAGGCAAAAATACCGCAACTTGTAGCTGGTACTTTTCAGTGACAATTATGGCACTACAAATAAATGTAAACCTTAATTTTAAGGCTATAAGGTGTAGTTTGCGTCGCACTGAAAGATTTTAGGTTATGGCGTGACGAAATGACAGATGGAAATCGATTTTTGAATTTGGAATATTATTTTTTTTGTTTTGTTTTGTGTTCTGTTTTTGAATAAAAGCGTTTATTTTATAAATAGGTACTCAAAATAATGTTATTATATTTTTTTAATATTATGGTATCTTTTTCGATTGATTCATTTTAAAATGGCCGAAATTTTGAGAACAAAGGTAATATGTAGTAATGAAGGTATGCTTACTTGCTGATTTAAATGCTGAGCCATTTTTCATGTAACAGATACAAAAAGTACCTTTCTCGATAACGTTCAAGTATGACGACTGTATCGATTTTATTTTCGACAGGAAAACACTCTTATATGAAGAAAAGTTACTTTATTTATACAATTTTATACCCATAGGACAAAACCTAGCATTCGTATCGGATTAAGTTAGGTATAAAAATCAATACAAAAGTATAAAATTGAAGTGCCTATCTGTAATGTCAGAATAATAGCTTGTTCCTAAATGTTAAGAATGTTTACACGGTTCTTTTACGAATTTTAGTCTGTCTTTTAAAACTTTTGAACCGATTTTGACTGGCAAACAGCTGATTTAACAACTTAGAATAACTTTTCCAAGCAAAAAAAAAAAAAAAACTACATAGTGCAAGCCGCGGGCTTAAGCTAGTAAGCTAGTAGGTAAATAAAACACAAACACACAACACATTTTCTTAACATTACTTACGGTTTTCCGTCGGACAATCTACGAACATCAATCATAAGTACCAGGCGTTCATAATGAGCGAAGAGCCACAATCACAATCATTTTCCATGGCCTTGTGTGTGTGTGTGTGTGTATAAAATTGTCTGTGATTTTGTTTATATTGTATAAAAATAGTGTGTTGTATTGTTTTGTATTTTTGTTATGTTGAAAATGGATAGAAATTGTTTGTTTGTTTGTGTCAAAAAAAAAGGAAAGTCTCTTGCAGTTTCCTGCGCGATTGGGCATTAATATTTTTCTAATAAAACGTGATTTTTGTATTTACTGATAATAATACTTTATGTAACTCAAAACCCCGGGCCTTTGAGGCGTATGAGAGGCCGAAGCCAACTTACAGAGGCCCCTCAGCCCTCAGGCAACTTTCGACAAATAAATAAATTACTATTTTTTAACTAATCAATATTTTTTTGTTTCTTCAATATTGGTTCCGATTCTAATATGCACGAACTAAACTTAATTTAGTCTATTTCTTTCTTTTTCTCTCCAATAAAACAAGAAAGGGACGGATGTAAATAGGAGCTGTCAAATTTTGACAATCCGACACATTCATAGATGACATTTTAGAACATATAGATTAAAAATATGGAGAAGTTGATGTCGAAACTAATTTGACATTCTAACTTAGTTTGTTAATGTCACCGTCCTTCTCTTTGGCGATATGTCAGTAAGAGAATATGTCAACGTCTTAGTTTGTGAACAAGGGAATCGACACCATTGTTGAATAATAAATAAAAAATAACAAATATACACATCAGAATCCTGAAATATTTCTCTCCTATTAAATATGCATCAACCTGACCTGCTGCTTAGCCCTACACATTTATAATTAAAAGGGAAGTCTCGTGAATTTGCTTAATTGAACAATTCTCGCTAATTGGTGTACAGCGCCATCTATCGGACAATGGTAGAAACTAATTAATTATTAAGTCATTTCAATAATGATGAAATTATAATTTTATACTGCGTTGTCTATTTGGCTTTTGCTCTTAGACTTTCTTATAGTTATGGCTACTATCCTAGTAACTGGATAATTTTTTTAATCGTAAATCTACTATTTTTTTGCTGTTGCGATTGGCCGAAGGAATTATGACGACGTTAGCTTTTCCCCGCGACTTCGTCGTAAATGTCGCTTATTGCGGCCGTAGACGAAGTTGCGGAATAAAAAGTAGCTTAAGGGTTAGGCAGAGAAGTACCCATTAGTAGGTAAGATTTCACCAGTTTTGCTTAAGTTCTATGTAATAGGGGGCAAGCCTATTGCCATCAACCGGGCACAAATCCAGACTCCGAGGCTGCTACTGAGAAATCACTTATAAAAAATCCCAATAACTTTGCCCGATCAGGCAATCGATTCCAAGACCTCACGCTCAGCAGTCGCGCTTTTCGAACTCTACACCAATGAGGCAGTCCATTACTATTTTTAGGTACAGCTACCCTTTAGCCGTTTTAACTTGAAAGAGTAACAAACAAACACCCATCCATCTTGTCTTCTCATAAAGAGAAGGCACGAGCATTGATCACCACGCTTGCTCAAAGCAGATTGACGATTTCAGATTTATATTAATTATAAGTCCAGGTTTCCTCACGATGTTTACCTTCACCGATTCATAAATCTATAGTATTTCTAAAATTCTAGACATTGAAACAACAATTTTCCATCGCAACATGGAAAGTTTCCACTTTCTCTGGGCACCCATCCATTTGGATCACTCAACGCCGCCCCCTACCGGCGACGATGGTAACTCAAGCATAACTACTGATTTCGATCTAGAATCTAGACCGTTATGTAGTTCAAACCTGTCAAATGCAATTATTTATAGGAAAATTTAATATTTAATACAAGTTTTTGAGTAGGGCTGGCACGAAATTGCAATAAGGCAGAAAGTACCTCCTCTTAAATTGGTATTTTTATTGATGTCAAATATAGATAAACTAATTTCTGCCAGCGTGTTTTTATTTCAGCTACTACTAACATAACTAACATCATCCTTGTGATCCCCTAAGGGTTAGGCAGAGGTGTACCCATTAGTACACAAACATTTCGCCGGTAATGTTTAAGTCCTATGTAATAGGGGGCGAGCCTATTGTAATCAACCAGGCACAAATGCAGACGCCGAGATTGCTATTTAGAAATTCTGGGTAGAAAAAACAATAACATTTTTCAAGACCTGGGAGTCATAGTCAGTACATTTTCTTATGAACCCGGCTATCATATACAAAAAGATGTGCTCCAATCCGACAGTTAGTTCCAGAGATTATAGCATTTAAACAAACGATAAAACTCTTCATCTTTTTATAATATTGATTTAGGGTATTGTTTTTTTTTTTTGTTTTAATTTTTGTTAGGCCCAATATTGATTTACGGTTTGACTTTGACTCTGACTTTGACTGTAGTAAATGTATTTTCCGTGACATCCCTGGCTATAACGGTTATTCAACTGTCTATGTAGATTCTTGTACAACTAGTCTTCTCAAGGATTAGTGCATAGATGTTATAACTGCTGGATGTGATGGATGTATGTTAATTTATTTATGTTCTTGACTTTAATAATATTATGTATAATATTTACAGACTTAATTATAAAACAAAACAATAAAAAGAGAACCTAAAACTAAATGGCATAATTTTTTTCCGCATCGCCATCCACTGGAAATGTGCCCAAAAGACTGACAGCATTGCCACGTTGGATGGCAATGCGTAGCCTCTAGCCCTTGGGTTACGGGAAGTGTGCTATTCATATTTTTGTTTATTTATTCTATTGCATTGCAAGCGAGGGTCTTGGGTGCGATTTTCAGGTCGAGCAAAAAGTGCTATTGGGTGTTTCCATTATGAATTTCTCAGTAGCAACCCGAGGTTTGCAATTTGGTGGTATGACACCCCCGTGCCTCGAAAAGCACTTAAAGCTGTTGGCCCTCCGCATAATCTCTCATCAGACTATGAGAGTGAGGGAAGAGGGAGTGCACCTGTGTTTGCGCACACACTTTTGCACTTATAGTGTTGCACTTATAGTGTCTCCTCGTACTTGACTAGTCTCCATAGAGATTGACGACCGTGTCCACAATAATTATAATTTTCAGACTTCATTCTATGTTATTGTAATTAACAATTCGACGAACGAACGGTTTAGAAACGATTTCTTTACGCACCGAGACTCCTCCGTGCCTCGGAAAGCACGTTAAGCCGTTGGTCCCGGCTGTCATATGTGGATCTTTGACAGTCGTTACGGGTCGTCAGAAGCCCGAAAATCTGACAATCAGTCTTACCAAAGGGTATCGTATTACCTTGTTACTGGGTTGTGGAGGTCAGATAGGCAGTCGCTCCATGTAAAATACTGGTATTCAGCTGCATCTGGTTAGATTGGAAGCCGACCCCAACATAGTTGGGAAAAGGCTAGGCAGATTGATTGTAGTTAACGATTTCAAAGCATTTTGTCATCTGACCTTGGATAGGACAACCCTTTGTGATGTCAGACATGTCGCCATCTTGTATTGTCACGGCTGGATGCTTCTGTACACTCATCAATTTATACAGAAAACACTGAGTCATAGTTTAATGATTACCTTCCTATAAGCAAAGAACAGTACAATACGCGCCATCAAAGATGAGACTTGACACACCACACAAACTTTATTATTTCATTACATAACATAACATTACGCTGTAATCCTCAAGGGTTAGACAGAGGTATGCCCATTAGTACACCCACATTTCGCTGGTTATGTTAAATCCCAGGGGGCGATCTTATTGCCATTAAACGGATACAAATCCAGACTCCGAAGTTGCTTCTGAGAAATTCCTGATGGAAAAAACCCTAAAACACTTTTCCCGACCTGCAAATAAACCCAGGACTTCATGCTCAATAGTCGCGTTCTGCGACCACTATACCAACGAGGCAGTCAATCATTATGTTTGCAGCTGATTCCGTTAAGCCTTTCAACTTGAAACAGCCTGTGAAATGGCTTCACTTCAACACATGAACCTACGACCTCTACCTGATCACCCGTCCTCCTTCCACCAAGCTATTGTAACACAAACTATCCCGATTGTTTCCACCTTCACACGCCAAATTCGGGCACACACTTAAAATCAAATCATATATTTACGTAGACTCAGTTTGACGTAACAAAAAAAAATGTCACCCGTCTTTCTCACGACCCAGAGACAACCGAAATCTGTATCTACAATTGCGACTAATTTGAAAATAATTATACATCAACTTCCGTCTTCAAGAAAAACCAAGCAATTGTTGGCTTGCGTGTATCTGAGACAATACGAAGAAAAAATAGAAAAAAAATCTTGAGTAAAACAAAGTTACACTTTTTCTGTGTTTTTTTTTCAACTATGCATCTTATTTCGTTGGGATAGAAACTGGTTTCGTTTGTGGGTTACTTTCTGAGATGCGTTCGTTGGTTGGTAGGTGGAGTGAACGGTTGGTAGGTACTTAATAAGTGGGAGTTGTTCTGGTTTCTGAGAAAATTCAAACAGTACGTTTTCGTATGATTGATGTGAATTTTGAGAAATGTTGCGTCAATTGTATTTCGTTTTCAAATTTCTATTGTTTCGCCCACAACTTCATCCACGTAAACGGACCCTCTTTCATCCCCTTAGGGTGTGACATAACATCACGCCTGTAATCCCCGAAGGGTTAGGCAGAGGTGTACGTATTAGTGCACCCATATTTCGCAAGTTATGTTTAAAGTCCCATGTCCCATGTCCCATTATCCGGGCACAAATTCAGACACTAAGGCAACTGACTGACTAATACTACTGAGAAATTGCTGATGGAAAAACCCAGTAACACGTACTTCACCCGATCTGGGAATCGATCCCAAGATCTCATGTTCAGTAGTCGCACTTTGCGACCACTAGACCAACGAGGCAAACCTGAAATGCGTGGCACTGATGGCCACGGCATTATGCTGAGCGTGAACCCTTTCGCGCGGTACTTAGTGGCGCATATATTTATTTTTGAATTTATTTGATTTTAATTTTTTAGTTTTAATACAAACTTGTTTCTACTTTGCTAATATGTATATTTTTTTCTTTTTTCTTTTTACGTTGTGTGCGTCATTAACGCAGGAATAAACAGTATTTATTTATTTCTTTCTTTCATCTTAAGTATAACAAATTATTAGTCGCCAAGAACAGGCTAACCAGTTCATCGCTTTAAACCAAATTAAACAGCGCAGTAACACGATTGAGTTTCAAATTGCAGCCGATCTCTGGTTCACTTCGTTATTGTGTAACGTGACTCTCTGAGAGGGTTAACGGGACATTTATGGGTAGGTCATTAATAAAGGATATGGGGAATTAATGGTGACCAGTAACTAAGAAATTGGAGAATTAGATAGTAATTTAAATAAAGATTTATGTTGCAAAGTTGAGTTTCATTTTCTTCTTTCTTTTTTAGACGCCGCCCCACACTAGTGATTTTCCTGTATCGTTTACAAACATATAAACTTACATACACAAAGACCTGAAACAATTAACTACCTATAGGCTGTACCAGTAATTCGTACGGGAATCGAATCCGCGTCACGTAGCGCAACAAGTACCAATGTGACTTTTTACATAACATAACATAACATAACATCACACCTGTAATCCCCGAAGGGTTAGGCAGAGGTGTACCCATTAGTACACCAACATTTCGCCAGTTATGTTTTTTTTAGTCCCATGTAATAGAGGCGAGCCTATTGCCGTGAACCGGGCACAAATCACGACTCCGAGGCTGCTTGCTACTAAGAAATTTCCTGATGGAAAAACCCAATAACACTTTGCCCGACCTGGAAATCGAACCCAAGACCTCATGCACAGCAGTCGCACTTGGGACCACTAGACCAACGAGGCAGTCAAGTCAGTTGGAGGAATAGATAGTAAATGAAATAAAGATTTATGTTGCAAAGTTGAGTTCAACTTTCTTCATTTTTTTAAAGCATTGCTCCCCGCTTGGAATTGGGTACTTGACACAACCAATGGACATAAATATTATTAATGACCTGTAAAAACTCGATTCTCCCCTATTTTGTGTAGCAACAGTAAACTGTGACGTCATGTATTTGAAACAATTGAATTGACTTCCTATTTATTAATTTCAAATCGAATAAAAAAATATTTTAACAGTTAATTGAAAATGGAACGGGTTTTCGGGGTTAAAATAAAGTGTTTTTAAACAGTTGAGTCTTGGAATTATATGTATAAATAATAAATAAATATCTTGGGACAACTCACACACGGCTATCTGATCCCAAGCTAAGCAGAGCTTGTGTTATGGTAACCAGACCACTGATATACATACTTATATAATTTATAAATACATACATATTATAGATAAATCACACCCAGACACAGAACTAACAATCATGCTCATCACACAAAGTTTGTCCTGGGTGGGAATCGAACCCACGACCTCGGGCTTAGCAGTCAGGGCCGCTAACCACTAGACCAACAGGCCCGTCAATTTTGATTAATGGTTAAAATGCAAAATTATTGATTAATGGTGTCTTCTAAGTCATTTGCCTATCTCTAGTGTAAAAAGCTTGACGGAACCAAAAATACATGTCCTATTCATAATTTTGTTCTGGATTTTTTACGTAAACAAGTTCAAAATGTGCTAACTAAACTTAAAATACTTTCCCACCTCCCTTAAATACCCTACAGCCCCTGTACTGTTGTGTGTTACAATGCATGGCACTTTAAAAAGTAACACACAAACAAATTAAAAACACGAACAAAAAAAAGATGGTAACTAGAAATAATTTGGGCTCAAAGATTGAACAACATCTCAAAAATATCTCGCTTCCAAATAAAACAAGGGTTTCCAGAGTAAGACAATTATTGAATGTAGTGCCGCGGAGGTCATGTTTTGTAGGAAAATCTCTACACCGCGATTCAGAAATATGACGTCACGGCACAAGGTCATCTATTACCTAATAGCGATACTAAACTAATGACAAACTATTGACAACTAATGACAAATTGACAAGTGTTGACTGTCATCTATGATTTGCAAGAAGTATTTATTTCAAGAGATTAGACAAAGATACTTAGTTTGATTGTTTGGTGCGTTGTGACGGGTGTGTGTTGTGGTTTTTTTACACCCCCTACAGAGCAAAAATCATTTCAAGTTCCAGCATAACACAATAAACAATTACCAAAATTAAATCTGACATAAACAAATACAATAAAGATTTGATTAACAGAACTGAAGCCAATTTGTTAATAACAAGGGCTGGCATAAATATAATACGATCGCTAATTGTAATTGGTGTGCTAGCCGCGATTTCGACAGCCCTGCTGCGAGGGGCGTCACCATGGCAACGGGAGATCAAATAATTCGGCATATGTCTGTAATTTATAAATAAATTGAGTAATGTGTTTCAATTTGGGGATGTTTTGTTATGAGGGTTGAATTTAAGGGTGTAAAAAGGGTTAATTAGGATGTTTAGTAATGACTAGATTGAGAACTTGATATTTTAAATATAGTTAAGATTTTATGACATAACATAACATCACGCCTGTAATCCCCGAAGGGTTAGGCAGAGGTGTACCCATTAGTACACCCACAATTCGCCAGTTATATTTAAGTCCCATGTAATAGGGGGCGAGCCTATTGCCATCAACCGGGCACAAATCCAGACTCCGAGGCTGCTACTGAGAAATTCCTGATGGAAAACCCGATAACACTTTGCCCGACCTGGGAATCGAACCCAAGACCTCATGCACAGTAGTCGCGCTTGCGACCACTAGACCAACGAGGCAGTCAAGCTAAGATTTTATGAAAGTGTTAAATTCTTTAGATTTTCAAATTAAACTTTTTGACTGTCTCGTTGGTCTAGTGGTCGCAAAGGGCAACTGCTGAGCATGAGGTTTTGGGTTTGAATCCCAGGTCGGGCAGTGTTATTGAGATTTTACTTCAGGAATTTCTTCTTTTCTTAAAAAAAAACATAACTGGCGAAATGTGGGTGTACTAATGGGTACACCTCTGCCTAACTCTTCGGGGATTTCAGGCGTGATGTTATGTTATGTATGAATTTCTTAGGAGCAGCCTCGGAGTCTGGATTTGTGACCAGTTGATGGCAATAGGCTCGCCTCCTATTACATAAACATAACTGGCAAAATGTGGTTGTACTATTGGGTACACCTCTGCCTAACCCTTCGGGGATTACAGGCATGATGTTATGTTAATAAAAATTAGACCATTATCAAATTGTCAAAAGTATTAGTGACGTAATCTTTCACTCAAAAAAAATATCGATAAAAAATTTTATCGATAGTAACCTCCGTTGTCTGTTGCTATAAAATCGAGTCGGCGCCGATAAAGACATTTCGCGGCTACCCAACATACATCCTTGCACTACCTCACAAAAACATATCGCGATTTTTTCGGAGCTTCGCTTGCATTCAGCTTTTTAAGCAAGTTAATTTTTTAAATACCAACCGTTGTTTTTCGAACGTAATGGAAGATATTATGCTGTAATTTTTTTGAGTGTGTTGGGGTTGAAGTCATTTGATGATTTCCCATTCTTAAAAAAAAGCTATTGACTGTCTCGGTGGTCTAGTGGTCGCAAGCGCAACTGCTGTGCATGACGTCTTGGGTTCGATTCCCAGGTCAGGCAAAGTGTTATTCGGTTTTTCCATCAGGAATTTCTCAGCAGCAGCCTCGGAGTCTAGATTTGTGCCCGGTTGATGGCAATAGGCTCGCCCCCTATTACATGAGACTAAAAAAAAACATAACTGGCGAAATCTGGGTGTACTAATGGGTACACCTCTGCCTAACCCTTCGGGGATTTCAGGCGTGATGTTATGTTATGTAAAAAAAAGCTGATTAATCCTTTCATCATGATAATAAATCCGTATTGAAAATGTCTAATTAAAATATATGATTTGACTTAACTTTGGTTAAAAAACTGCAAACACGTATTTGCCTATTAAAAAATGTTAATGAGTATGTCTAATCTAACGCAATTAGCAATAAATCGTGTTAACTATTACTTAGGCCACACTCCTGCTCACCCAATAAGAGAAAATGCTCGTAAAAATAAGTGCATTAATCTTTAAACAGCAAAAAAGACTTACAACAATATTACTAGACTTAATGATATCACGCAAGCAAAACTGCACACAAATCTAAGACACTATAAAAAAAATCTAATAAATTCATTATTACGCAATACTAGTGACGTCCAGGTATCGATAAAAAATATATCGATATGGATACTCTTTAACTGCGATTAGCAATGAATAGGCGTATCACTGAGCTGTAAGATGAAGTACTTATTTATGGTAAACTGGTCAATGCACATTGTAATGGCTGCCGTAAATGGTATTATTGTCTTTGATTCACTCAATGTTGTGAAAAAAAACTGACGTGCTAGTTTGTATTGTGAAGAAAATATATTTCAGAGCATTTAATACATTTACTGCAATATCTGTGTCTTCTTTTTTCCTATATAAAGGGCTGTGACGTAGACATACGCTATGGAAGGATTTTTCAAAATTCACCACCAGTAGGGGAGTTCCATAGAGTGAACTAACGTCACCCCGAATTCGAGAGCGAAATCGCGGGCAAAAGCCAGTCTATCAATAAAAAAAAACATTAAATCTAAATAAAAAAATATACACCTAAAGAATTTGTTTTTTGTTTGAATGCGCTTATCTTCGAAACTACTGATCTGATTCTGATAATTCTTCGCTAATAGTAAGTTATGTCCTTCAAACTATATTTTATTATCAGAAAGGTTAAGATACTGAAGAAAATTTAATCAGAAGAAGTTGCGGACAATATACTTATGGGCTTTTCCAATAAACAGAGAAGAGACCATTGATTACTCGTCAGATTTATTATCCTAAAAATAGCTCTTAGGTATCTCTAATTTGGTTGTTTTACGCTCATACAATAATTTCATGGTAAAGAATGCCAAAGCTATTTTATTGTACTGTTTTGTTGCATAAAGTTTAAATAAATAAATAGTTAAAGAACATCAACATTTTAAATAACTAGATCTTTATAATAAATCTCTTATTTTATCACATCGATGCAAAATTTCGAAAATATCTTCCAATTTAACGCCAAAAATAAAAATACCCTTTTCGCAAAAATGTGAACCCGTTCGACAATTGAGTAACCAAGAAACTGGTCACCAAAATTACAAAAGCGGTGTTTTTACCTTTCTAAGAGGAATTCTGGTGTTTTTCTCAACATAAAACACTGGTTCCATGTGACCGCGACGTCTTACGAAGATTTTGTAAGACTGCTACGGAATCTGTGGAGTAACTAAAGTTCTTTTTAATTGTCTGTGGTGTTCTTTTTTTTTAATTGGTTAAAGTAACTTGGGAGATATTAAGTACTACTGTTTTTTTTTTATTCGCGTTAAGTCTTTGGTTATTACCACGCTCCGGTCGGTCGTAGCGTGATGTTATAAAGCTTGTATTATACCCCATAAATCTGACTATCAAATTTATAGAAATATTTTTTTCAATACGACTTGTAGTTCTAGAGACTGGCTCTATTAAACAAAATACAAAATTTCAGCTTCTCACAAATTATGAAATCTTTCTACTATTATAAATGCAAAAGCTTGGATGGATGTTTATTACTCAATCACGCCAAAACGGATCTGGATGAAGCGATAGATCTATTTTGAGTCTGGAATAGTATATAGGTTATTTTTTATCCCGGAAAAATCTACGGTTCTCGTGGCTTAATTTAAACTATAACGCGGAAGAAGTCGAAGGCAGAAGTTATTCAAATATTTATTGTAAAATAAACATCATAGTCTAAGTTAAAACATTTATTTCAATTAGACCATTTACAAGCACTTTTGAATTATCAAGAAGTCGGTCAGTTAGTCAGAAAGTTAAAACTAGTTGAACATCTCAACATAAAACCAATTTGTTCACGCAAAGAATACATTAAAATAACTTTATCTCAAATGCCACATTTAAAACGAAACATTTACTAGAGAAGAAGTAATTTAAGTGCAAAACTGGATGTCACATTATGTAAAAATGTTTTATTGCTACATATATTATGATTTTTACTAACACTTACACAATTTTACAGATATCTCTGTGAATTTTATTCACCTTTAAAGGCAAAAACATCTAAAAACTAATTTTATACGTATGTTACTTTACAAAATGGCCATTTAGAGTAATAAAATTAATGCAAGACAATTACATGAAGCAAAAAATAACATTACAATCGTTAAATATTCAATGCCCATATTTTTTTTTTTATTTCCATTGGACCGCCTAATGTGCTTGTCACAACACTAATGTATCGATATGTAAAACGCGTTTGTGCATCACTAATTTATTGGATTATGATAAGGGTGTCGACAGCGGGCACCTGTTTGAATTTATTAGACTAATTTGTGTTTTATTGAGTTGGAATTAAAGTTCTTTTTGCAATAAAATTGTGTTTGGATGTTATTGCGTTTTGGTAGACCGTTGGATTATTAAGTTAATATTTAATTTTATGGGTTTGTTTCTCTTTTAAAATTCAAGCTAAAGATTTTTTCTTTCTATGAACAAGTTGTTTTAGTAAAAATCTTGATTACTAGTATTTAATTTAGCAATTTCATTTCTCATTCAAAGTTACAACAAAAAAAAAATAACGCCATTTTATTTTCAACCGACTTCAAAAAGGAGGAGGTTCTCAATTCGACGCGTATGTTTTTTTTCCATCCACAATAAAACAATGACAGTATACCTATAAACAAAACTCTACGTACAACAAAAAGAACACTCAACACAGTAAAACTGCAATTGCAAAAATAAATAAAATAAAAATAAAAAGGACAACTCCACATCATTCACTGTCCAACACAAACACGTAGCGGCTACCGTCTTTTTTTCAAACCGTGGACCGCTTTATGCACCATGCCACCACATTAACATTAATATATTGTCGATTAATTATTTATATTTCTCATTTACTGATTGCTAAGGTGATTGAGTCGTCCAAAGTGATTGATACTGTGTGTGATTGTTGATGTCGTTTTGTGAATTATGACGTGTTTCTGTTACTTTTGTTTTTCATTTGACAAATGTTTTTTTTTTATTTGACAGTTTGTAGGACAGTGATCGTGGAGCTGTGATTTGATTGATTGTTTTTCGATTTAAATATCGAAGGGTAATTGTGTTTTTATGTGTTGGGTAGTTTCAGTTAATGTCGAGTCGGTAAAGTTTAGTTTAGTCAACTATTATAAACTAAATGTGATTGGAAGTTGTTACTAAATATCTTAAGGCCAGGCCTATAATTATCTCAACTGATCTAGGTCAAAGATTTGCAATATCATCCTACCTAAAATGGCAATTGCCTGCTTTAGAAAATTGAAGCTTAGTGAGACCACATTAATTGGGTAATCGATAATCCAAGACACATTTAACTCCAAGACACAACTTTTTTAAAAAAATACACTTAATTGAAGCCCTGAAATCCCGATAAATCTTCAATCAGTAAAATTAGAATTTGTCCGCTTCGATATCAATAAATAGTCGATTGAATTTTACTATTGCCATACAAAATCTCATGGCACCAAATTGTAATAACTTATGTTAATCCATTTTACTTCTAAAACTAACGCATAACTACAGAACATTAATAGACCAACTATAACATCTGCTATTCTATAGAATTAAAGCACATCCTATGGCGGAGTTAATTAAAAGCGATACCATTTAAATACCGTAGTAAGTACTTCCTTTATGTACCTACAGTCGGGTTGATCAAAAGGTAGGCGCAAGCGCTTGTTTCCGTACTACATACTTGTACACTTTTCTAATGCAGTATCCGAAGATCGAATCGTATGGATAGTACTTTGAGAGAAAAAAATATTTGAAAAAAGAAAATTAGATTTCAAATCTATTCTACCTGTCTGAAGATTATTTTAATGGAACATTAAAATGACGTTGTCACTTTGACAGCTGTCAAAATGAAACCAGTTTTTTTACAAGAGAATTTGGCAAAACATGACTGTCTGACATTTATGTGACGTTGTCAAATATGACAGCTGTAGGCTAGTTCAATGACACCATCATTGGCATGCCATCAATGACACGATCAATTGACGTACTTTTTAAGACTTATTTAAACGCGGTTCTTCCATAGATTTTGTATGGCAATATCAATCTCACGTCACTTTCGGTAACTCAATCGACTAACCATTGAATTAATCATGTTTCTTTAAAGAAGTAATGTCTTAGAATTGTTGGTTAATGGTCTCAAATACCCAATAAAACCAGTATTTCGAAAAGTGAAACTAGCAAAAGATGACTATCTCATATTCAAATGACGTTGTCAAATTTGACAGCTGTCAAATGAAAACTTAGAACGTTTTGCGTAGTTATAGTTACTGTTGCACAAAGTCACTAATCAAGAGTTGGAAGTTACTACCTACGCTACGTAAACAGACCTACAACATAAACCAGTCCTTGGAAGTGCTGGAATAGCTGTATGCGAGAGGGCACCAGTTTCTTAATGCTATGCCGCGTATGTCCGCCACGTCTTTGTGAACGCCGCGCGATGTACACATTGCCGACTGTGTGCATACCGCCGTCCGCTGTCCAAACCTATGGGAACAGGGCTGCTTTTTTTTAAATACTTGCAGCATTGGGTATAGGCAGAAATAGAAGTGATTCTAGGTACTGGTAAGGATCGATTTGTGAAATGCGGTCATGGATGTTCTGTGTTGTGCAACTTGGGATGATGTTTGTAAGTACTTATTGCTTCTTCTTAGTTTTTATTGAGAGTTGTACCTAAATAGCTGTTTTAACATAGTTTATCATGCCCAAAAAGTTGTTTTTTTTTCGTTTTGTTGTTTGGTAATATTTCTAAAATTATTTCACTGATACAAAACTGGATTATAGCTGAGTGACAGGGGATGTGTTCTATGATATACTTGCCATCTACGAGGGCGCAGTCGCGAGTTGAAGCTAGTCTATACAAATATTATAAAGAAATAAAATGTGTTTGCTTTTTTAGTTTTTTGTCTATATTCTCTAGAAATACTATTCCCATAACAAGAGCTATACTATAGCCAAGTGTCATAGGTTATGTTTTATGGACAAAGTCACGAATATTAGCTAGACAATTAAAGAAAAAAAAAATGTTTTATTTCATCTCACACTAATCATACAAATACTAAATACACACACTAATATTAAAAAGAAGAAAAATGACCAATGTAATATTTTCAATTCATAAGTACTTTCTAAGTTTATCTTGGACATCATTGACATCGGTGAAGTAAAACATCGTAAGGAAACCTGGACTTATAATTACTTTAAGCCTTCTGCGTATGGGAAGAGGCCTTTACCCTACTTTGGCATAATAATAGGCTGGTACCCGACGGCTACAAATGCCAAAAAAGGGTTAAGTTTCTCCTTTGATTGTTAGTTCTCTGTCTGGGTGTGATTTATCTATAATATTTATGTATTTATTAATTATATAAGTATGTATATCAGTTGTCTGGTTACCATAACACAAGCTCTGCTTAGTTTGGGATCAGATAACCGTGTGTGAGTTGTCCCAAGATATTTATTTATTTTTATTTTTTTTCAGATATCTTGCTTACTGCCTTAATTTGACTTTTTAGTCTCGTCGAGATAATTCTAAAGTTTTCTTCAATCCACAGCACTTTATGTATCTAGCGTTCAATCAACATAAGATTGTTATCTAAGGATTAATTATCATCGGAAATTGCAACCTGTATTATGTATCTACTTATGTGTAGGTATGTGTGTGATTCATAAAACGACTAAGATAGGTATTAGTATTACAAATATTGTCGTAGTGGTAAGTTGATGTAGAAATATAACGTAACATAACATCACGCCTGTAACCCCCGAAGGGTTAGGCAGAGGTGTACCCATTAGTACACCCACATTTCGCCAGTTATGTTTTTAGTCCCATGTAATACGGGGCGAGCCTATTGCCATCAACCGGGCACATATCCAGACTCCGAGGCTGGTACTGAGAAATTCCTGATGGAAAAACCCAATAACACTTTGGCCGACCTGGGAATCGAACCCAAGACCTCATGCACAACAGTCGCGCTTGCGACCACTAGGCCAACGAGGCATGTAGAAATAAATTTGAATAAAGCGTGTTTTGTTACAGATTCTAATATTTTTAGAAAAAAAAATAGCCTATGTTGCTCGCTGATAATGTAGCTTTTCATAGGTGAAAGAATTTTTTAAATCGGTTTAGTTGTTTTTGAGTTAATCCATTACAAACAAAAAATACAAATCTTTACTCTTTTTTATATTAGTTTGGATTATAATCCTAGTTTAACATGTGTTTCTGTTGAGTTTTCTATAAAAGGGTCGATTTTCATTACCATTGTAGGTATCTAAAAGGCTTCAAGGGTTTGGTATAGAAAAATACCGATAATTTAAGATCATTTTATAAGTTTCTCTTACTTTTGTCCGTATCTTTGTCTGCGTGATTTTCTTTCAAATCCCTAATTGTTTCGTTAGTAAAATAAAGCGGATAGCACTCAAGGATAACGTAACTTTGCAATAGCGAAAGAATTTTCAGAATCAGACAGAAATAAAACTTGATTTAATAGTAGTTTCTCCTTTTCTTTATTGTTTTTTTTTTGTACATAAAAATAAATATAGAAGTTTTCTAGTTTTTTCATATCACGAAATTCTGAATAATTTTTTAAACGTACGAATATAAGATTAAGTTACAAGAGACAATTATTGTAGTAGGTATTAATATGTCAAAACGAAAGAGATCGCATGTTTTACTTATTTTTTCCCCGAAATCGTATTTCTCCCCATAATTTCTCGCTACACAATAACAGTGCGTGTAGAAGTAAATAAATACATATTGCATTGAGGTCGCATATGCCGCGGCGGCCATTTTGGATTTTTTTTTATAACAATGACAGTTTTATGAGACAGATGACGTTAGCTAGAGGTGGGACATCTCGATACCTATCGATATCGATATTTTATCAAATTGAAAATAACATAATTACACGCTTGTAATTCTCGAAGGGCTAGGCAGAGGTGTACTCTTTAGTAACTCACATTTCGCCAGTTATGTTTACGTTTCATCTAAATGGGGGCGAGCCTTTCATCCCCTTATCTACTAACTATAAATTACCTTCCTGCCAAATTTCATCTGTATACATCAAGCGGTTTTCAATATATCGCGATGAGTTAATGAGTGACATTTTGCTTTTATTATATTTAGATTACTTGTAGTATTTATTATTATTGTTATAAATGGAAGATAGCATTTTAATGTATTAAATTATAGTTATCATAGTTTTATTATAGATTCAGTAAATAAAAATAATTTTAAGTGTTTCCCTTTTGATGTTCTGCGCAGAATTGTTGGCGCAGTTTTTATGGCAGACATATTTTATGACTTGCATGATATTATGGGCAGCTGTACCCGATATCTATATATTTTACTTTTACTACAAGATTAATATGGATTTCTTTTTATTGGTTCTTAGGGTTCTGTATCCTAAAAGTGCCAACGAGACCCTATTACTAAGCCTCCGATGTCCGTCCGTTAGTCAGTGGGCTGTAACTCATGAACCGTAAAAGAGAGTTGGTTTCAGAGTGTGTATTTCTATTGTTGTTTTAATAATAAGACATAACATAACATCTCATCACGCCTGTAATTCCTGAAGTACAGGCACCTACATTTCGCCAGTTATGTTTAAGTCCCATGTAATAGGGGGCGAGCCAATTGCAATGCACCGGTCACAAATCCAGACTTCGAGGCTGCTACTGAGAAATTCGTGATGGAAAAACCCAATCACACTTTGCCCGACCTGGGAATTGAGCCCAAGAATAATTAGGCAGTCATAATCATAATTAATAAAAAATAAAGTTAAAAATTTAAGAGATACAAGATGTGTTGGCACTCTTCAAATACGAAACCTTAAAAGAACTACGCTGTGTTCAAACTATTCACAAACAAAACCTCCTCAGACCACACAATGATGACGAAAATTTCATAACACAAAAACGTTGAAAAATCTTCTGCAATTAAACTGTTTCCCAACATCCCATGGGCATGTAATAAACATTTATTTGACAAAATTTATACAACACAGTCTTTTGTCACGAATACAATACTCCACGGTCCGTCGAACGAAATGATTTCGTACATACATACGGACGACTATTGTCGATATTTTTTTTCGATAAAAACCTTGAGTATTTCGACATTTTTCTATTTTATTTGAATATGTGTTTTTTTTTTAATATAATTTTGTAATATTCCGGTTTGTTGTGAGTTTGGCAAGTTTCTATAGATAATTTGATAGAGAGGAGTACCTGACTATTGTGTAATAGTTATTATAGTACGTACTTATATGGTATTGGAACAAAAGTTGTTGCTATAGAGTATTTATTTTATGTTGTCGTTTATATTTGAGGCCGCAAATTAATTGGAGACCATAAAATGATATTTTAATGCATTTGAGAAACTTTATTCATCTTACTACTATTATAAATGCGAAAGATTGAATGGATGATAGTTACTCAAGTACGACAGAACGGCTGAAGGGATCTGAATGAAATTTATCACAGATATAGATTATAGTTTGAAATAGCACATAAGCTACTTCTTATTTCAGAAAAGTTTATGGTTTACATAGGATAATAATGAATTCAAACGTAGACAAAATCGCTGTCAGAAGATAGTCATTAAATAAAAGAAAAACACACAAAAGACACACACATTTTACTATTAATCCATCTTTAAAATGTTATTGGGTTTTTCCATCAGGAATTTCTAAGTAGCAGCCTCGGAGTCTGGATTTGTGCTCGGTTGATGGGAATAGGCTCGCCCCCTATTACATGGGACTAAAACATAACTGGCGAAATGTGGGTGTACTAATGGGTACACCTCTGTCCATCTTTAATATTTCGACTTCAAGTTACAATTTAAAATATGGCGCGTGCTGTATCCTAAAACTACTTCTTGCAAAATTTAAAGCAAAATAAATAAAATACTGAACAAAACATGACAGAATCAATAATTCCATAGAATAACATAACCTTGTTCAAGCGGGCTTAGTGAATTGAATACCAAATACCAATACAATAATACAATAAGCTAAGCGACAACACGTCGGGGTTAAGTTATATCGTGCACTGTGACCCGGCTAATCGAAGGGTGGGTGGTAAGAGACGGGACATCTTCATATTTATCGATATCGATAAACAGACGATTATAAAATAAATAAGCCTTCTACACCTACACTTTGCCATAAAAGATTCTTGTGGGCGTTGAGCAATTTGTTTTATATTAAATCGTTTTGCAAACGATTCTAGTTTATAACGAATTTATCCTTATAAGTAATACGACGACTAGAGATTGAGGAGCTTGTGGCTAAGTAATAACACTATCTATCAGGTTAAACTACGCTTGCCGGGGTTGGTCCGTAGATGGGTTACCATCTTTACACATCCGAGACTCCTCCGTGCGTCGAAAAGCATGTTAAGCCGTTGGTCCTGGTTATCATACTTAAAACTTTTGACAGTCGTTTCGGGTCGTCAGAAGCCCGAAAGTCTGACATCCAGTCTTACTAAGGGTCATCGTATTACCCAGTTACTGAGTTGTGAAGGTTTGTACTGGCATTCAGCTGCATCCAGTTAGACTGGCAGCCGACCCAAACATAGTCAGGAAAACGTTAGGCTCATTGATTTTGAAGTAATACCAAAACAAGACAGTAATCGATTTGATTTTTATCGATTGAAGCAAGTTAGTAAACCGTAGCAGTTTTTTTGCTGAAAAACTAGTTTATACGTAACTGATTAACGATTCTTTACTGTCTTAGATAAAAGATAAGGCAAAGTTATGCATCGTAAATAAGAATTCACTTCTGCTGTAATGCTTTCTAGTTGCAACTGCTTAGGAGCGTCCACGTGAAATATAACGCACATGAAAACGGACACGACATAAATAATAACGAAAACGTCAAGTTTTTTTTGTTTTATGACATACCTGTTATGCATTGATTACTCGAATTAGCGATATGAGTTGATCACTTGGTGTGGTTTTAGTGGTAGCGGAAAGGTGAGAGGTGTTTGCAAAAAATATGTTTTTGATAAGGCGTTTCTTATACGAAATGTTTTCAGTAATCTTGATTTTCTTGCTGTTTTTTGCTTACTGGTATTGTTATCATTGCTTCAAATAACTTTAGGTACATTTTTTTAACCATAGATATAAAGAAATCAGATTCAGACACAACCGGCGTTTAATAAAATGAAATATTTATAGAAAAAGACAGCCCCACTTAACTAGTTTCGAATTATCGACTACAATTAACAACTGAAAGTCTATTTCAATGGTTCCCAAAGTGGTCCAGGACCCCAGGAGTCTACAGAAGACTCAGCGGAGGTTTACGTTAAACGGGGATAGGCCTCCACGAAAATTTACCTGGATTTGATAGAAAATAACAAAAATATTGGTTTGGCATCTATCTAATCTAGGCAGATAATAAACTACTCCAAAAATAAGTAAGCAAAACTCGACTGCTTTTTTTCTGATTGAAAAAAATAAATTATCAGATCTGACTTTGTTTAGACTGATTCTGTTTGTATTTTATAATAAAGTCTGTAAATATTGTACATATTACTTAAATAAATAACATAATATCTTAAATACAAGTTAAACTTAACATCACACTCCCGCGCCGCTCCGCCACAGTTACTCCACGTTTATCAATAATGTTACTTGTCACTCAGGTCTGGCTGGTTGCAAGCCTATAACTTGTATTAACGCTATAATGAACTATAACATATTGCAATCATAATTCTTATGTAACCGGAATAACTTTATCTCAAGGAAAATGTGAGATATTGCGTCCTTGGTTATGATTTGCTTGTTTGTAAATTGCTAGCTTCTGTCCCCGACTTTGTCCGAGTCAAAGTTGATATAATAATATTATCCCACGGGAACCGTACATTTTTCTAAGTAGCCTATGTAGTATCCCAGACTATCGATCTATATGTGTGCCAAATTTCATTCTATTTCGTTTCGTAGTTTAAGCGTGAAAGAGTAACAAACATCCATACATCCTCACAAACTCTTTATAATATTAAGTAGGATATTTTTGCAGGAATATAACACTGTATAAATGGTGTAAAAAAAAAAACAAATTAACGTAGCTGAAAGGTTCTTCCCATCATTGTAATAATGTTTTCGATCTGGCCCATACCTGGGAACATCTTAGTTACGAAGATATTCAAGGTCAAAGTTTCAACTTAGGTCTTTTGTTGAAAAAAGTTGTTTTTTTAATTCTTGCTATCTTTGATATTCTAATTAAGTAGTCGTATTTTTGACATTGGTGGGTAAGTATCAGAACTGACTATAAAGAGATTAATAAAAATCTACTCTTAAATGATATCAAGAAACCTGTGTGGATAAACTAGATAGTATAAACATGCAAAGTAAAAGAATGTGGTAAATCGATGCTAATCCGGGTATCCTTATTTGTTATTACAAGTACTATAATTAACAAACAAAAGCAACGAGGCACTTTCTGACTAACTGACCAACTCCTTGACAATTCAAAAGTGCCTGTAGTAATTTTATTAAAAATAAATGTATGACTGTGAAAAACTTTTATCCCAAATCAACAAATTCCATAAGAAATGACAAAAAAAAACAACTTTTCAAACGAAAAAAAAATCTATCGATATTTATAAAATTATCGACAAATCCCACCCCTAACTGTAACGGTACAGTAACGGCTGACAGCCCCAAAGCTCCGCCTTCATCCACGCTACCCCTGTTATGTGTATGTATGTTTATATGTTAGTTTAGGTATTTTGTAGGTAATTCGATGAACATTGCCAATAAGTCTGAACTAAAACTAAATAAAATATGTGACAATTGTGCTAACACTAAAAAAAAGACGGGTTGCGCTCCGGGAGTGCCGGCAGAAGTGAAAACTTGATTATTAACGTTGAGCATGTTAGGAATGGTTAAAGAATAATTTTGGAATGGTTAGGGAATAATTTTGCACCAATTGCTTTATCAGTATAAAAGTACTATCATTTATGTGGTAGAATACAATATTCATTTATTGCGCTATCGTACACAAACATGACAATTTATATTACATTAAAAATTTAACACTTTAAAACTATTACAATTATTTTACATTAAAAAGTTATACACGAACATTCGCGCAAGCGCCCTGCGCTGTATAAACGAAACAGTAGGCCCAGGCATACATTTTCGCCACGCCGTAGAGAGGGGATAGCTGTCTACTCTCCATCCGTCTTACGCTTTTTCGATCAGGTCACGTGTGCTGACGCGAGTTTAAGATTTTATACCCATTACAGAAAAAGTACTCAACGCCGCTAAAGAAGTTTTCACTTCAATAATTCCAAGACACAACTTTCCGAAAAAAAAAACGTTATTTTAGTCCTAAAAATCCGATTCGAATAATATGATTTTAGTTGCTTTGAATGATTTCAAAGCAACTCAAATCTTATCTTATTAACATTTAGCCAAATGAGTTGGCAAAAAGTGACGTCTCAGTTTGCTACAGAGGCTAAGAGGGAATCGCAATTTGATAGCTCATAAAAGCTAAGATGGAAATCTGAAAAAGTAAATATTTCATGGTACATACTCGTACAATTTGACTTTCACAAAAACTATTTGTATTAATATTTTTACTGACCAATTTAATAATTTTTAAAACTAAGATAATTTAAACATGTAGTTTGATCTATGGTCTGTCGGTCTATGGTCTGCGCTGTCATAATGGCCCAGTGGTTAAGGCGTCCGCCTCTCATGCGCGAGGCTGTGGATTCGCAACCGAGCACGGGCAAGTACGAGTACCAATGTGACTATTTCTATTTCCTTATGTACTTTCTAAGTTTATCTTGGACATCACTGACATCGGTGAAGGAAAACATCGTGAGGAAAACTGGACTTATAATTCCTATAAGTCTGAAATCGCCAATCCGCCTTTAGCAAGCGTGGTGATCAATGCTCGTGCCTTCTCTGTATGAGAAGAGGCATTTGCCCTGCAGTGAGACAGTAAAAGGCTGGTATTATTATTTAGTCTATAGCTTTGAAAATACTAATACTCATAAAGAGAACAATCACCAAAAATATATGATTTCCACATAACTATTTATGACATAGTTAAAAAAATATCCAGATCATAAATTCACATAATATTTTCTTCTAGCTTATAGTTATTTATGTAAATATGTAAACATTATATATGCGTATTTATACATATGAATGTTAATAGCGTACATTAACAGTCGTATGTATGGTCAATTAAATAATTTACATATAAAAGTATAAAACGTCTGTCGGCACATTGTTGAACAAGCATTGTAAGATATTTTTTTCTTCTAATAATTATGTATTGCAATCGATAACGTCGATATAATTTTCTCGTGTTGAAACATGTTTTTTAGGGTTCCGTACTTAAATGGTGGCATGCGGAATCCTTTCATAAAAAGTAGTCGAGACATAATTTTGATCAATAAGTAAGAAAGCGATAATTTTTTTTAACTACTAGGTATTAATCGGAGTTTCGTTTGTTTGGATATACCTAAAGACTTATATGGAAAACCCTAATAACTCTTTGCCCGACCTGGAAATCGAACCCACGCTCATCAGTTGCGCCTACTACAGGACAGTCAGCGACATAAAATCTTCATCTTACTTCTTATAAACTAATATACAAAATATAAATAAATAAATAAATGTATAATATAATAAATGTGAAAGTTTGTCTGGATGTTTGTTACTTTATTACGCCAGAACGGCTGAACAGATCTGGATAAAATTTTGTACAGAGATAGATTATGGTCCGGAATAGCACATAGGCTAGTTTTTATCGCGGAAAATTTTACGGTTTCTTTGAGATACAAAGTCTAGTATCCTATACCAACAGATGTCAATTCTAACCAATCGTTTTCTCTCAACAGGTGAAGATCTGGTTCCAAAACCGACGCAGCAAGTACAAGAAGATGATGAAGGCCGCCCAAGTGGGCGCCCCGCCGCCCAGCCTCGGTCTACCGCCCAGCAGCCCGCCCAATAATAACCAACTATTACATGGTAAGAATTCTTCAAGATTGTAACAATGACGGGCCTGTTGTTCTAGTGGTTAGCGGCCCTGACTGCTAAGCCGGAGGTCGTGGGTTCGATTCCCACCCAGGACAAACTTTGTGTGATGAGCATGATTGTTAGTTCTGTGTCTGGGTGTGATTTATCTATAATATGTATGTATTTATAAATTATATAAGCATGTATATCAGTTGTCTGGTTACCATAACACAAGCTCTGCTTAGCTTGGGATCAGATAGCCGTGTGTGAGTTGTCCCAAGATATTTATTTATTTCTTTATTATTTACTTATAATCAGATATTTTCATTTTACCTCAAAATGCTGTAAAATCAAAAATGTGCTCTAAAACTAAGAATTTAGGTCTATTTTTATTTGTTACTTGTGTTACAAGCTACTGCCCGCGGCTTCGGTCGCGTGAAAGTCGGTTATCTCAACGTATTTTTTAAATAAATTATAAATTGTCTAAATAATAAGTAGTTATCATAGTTACTCCTTATAACATCAGCTAGAAAAAAGTCAGCTAGAATCAAAATCAGCAAAGAAAATCTCGTCAAAATCACTCCAGCCGTTTCGAAGATAAGCGGGAATAAACAGACAGACAATTTTTTTTGAAAAAGGTGTTTTTTTGGTAAAAATACCCTGTAAAAAGCTGTTATTTTCATATTAAAGACAGATATTTCAATTTTAAAAACTTGTAAAGCACAATACCACAATATAATGTACTTAATAAGCCATAAACGAGAGTAAGTACCTATTAAAAAGCATATATTTCATCCCCAGGTGGCGGCGGCAGCTCCAGCGGTTCACAACACTCCCCTTCGGCGTACCAAAGTGGGGGGCCTGCGCAGGCGCACTCCCCCACCCCCAGCTCTACCCCAGTGTCGGAGCTGTCCCCCGGGCTGTCCCCCACGGGCACCCCCTGGGATGTGAAGCAGCAGCCACAGCCTGCTTGGGATGTCAAGGTTGGATATGTAAGAGAAAATATATTATGAATAGGGATTTAGGGAGACCATTGCGGATTAAAAGAGGATGTAGTGACAAAGGTAGAAAAGGGTATGCTTAGATGGTTCGGTCATGTTGAGAGAATGAGTGAAAGACGATTAACATTTATATGGCCGAGGTGAGTGGCAACGCCGGGAGGGGTCGCCCTAGGAAGACCTACACCGACCTTATTGGTGAGGTTCTTCAGAAAGGTCAGGTGCACAGTACTCGTAACCGGCGTGTTTGTATGACGAGATGGATGAACGTGGATGAGGCGAAAGGAATATGTAAGGATCGTAGCAGGTGGCGTTCTGTGGTTTCTGCCTACCCCTATGGGAAAAAGGCGTGAGTTAATGTGTCTGTGTGATGTATATCTGTAAAATACGGCACAGTTGGCGCAATGGCTAAGCGATTGGCTGTTGCGCTGCGTGTTGCGGGTTCGATTCCTGCTCTGGCCCTATGCATGACCTATAGACAGTAGTTCCGGGTCTGCCTGCTTGTATATGTCAGTTTATATGTTTATAAACGCACCCACGGCACAAGAGAAATTACAAGGCAAGGTTTTTTAAATCAAAGAAAAAATTAAAACTACCCAACTAGCAAAAAGTTGTATAGTTTTTGAATTATGCAACTTATAGACATATAAAGGTTTTATAATAGTTTTGTAGCAGTTTTACAGTAGTGTTCAATTCGACGCATTCGTTATACATACCTATATTGGTGCCGATTCCCTTGGTCACAAACTAAACTAAAATTAGACTATTCACATCTTTTCTGTCCAATAAAATAAAAAAGAGACTAATGTAAATAAGAGCTGTCAAATTTAGTCCATCTGACATATCCTTACAGTTATAGTTGACATGTTAAAACGTATGGATTAAAAATACGGAGAAGTTCAAGGCAAAACTAATTTGACATCTCTAACTTAGTTATTTAATGTCACGGAATGTCACCGTCCTTTCCTTTCGCTGTATGTTAGTAAGAGATGTCAATTCTCTAAATTTAGTCTAGTTTGTGAACAAGGGAATCGGCACCATTATTTATTTTGCTAGTTTAAATTAAAAAAAAACTAGTAACCTACTTTTGTAGGTTTCCTTTAAATAGTGCCTAACCTAATATTGTACCTACCTTACTCCATACTGAAATAACGTAGATCTAAAAAAACATACAAGAAAAAAAAAATAACCAATATTTTTTTTTATGTTTAGCCGACGGCAGGGCGGTCGCCTGATGGTAGCTCGTGTGACGTCAAGCCACCACACCAGCAGTCGTGGGATCCGAGGGTCGGATACGTAAGTTACACACTGACACTTCCAAGGTTTTCCAATTATTGCATTGCTTAAAATAACACGCTTTTTCTGACCTTTTCCAATTTTACAAATATAATTTTGAAAATAGAATGCCGATATCTTATTCGACAGTTTAAAAATAAGTATAATAATTGGAAAATTCTTATTTTAAATTCAATAATTTAATTTACAAAAGAATTAATTCTTATTTTGAAAATACAACTTTGAATTTGCTATAACTGGAAAATAACAGGTATTTTATTTTAAGAATAAAATGCTATAAATTACTATTTTAGTAAAATGTTTTTCATAAAGTTAGTTAAGTTTAGGTATTTTACCTAAAGATATACATATTTTTGAGGGGAGCTATCTTTTCTTATCGTAGGAGGGGGGTTATTTCGCGCCTCAATCCGATGACATAGAAGGATCACCAGGCGCAGACGGCATGAGGGGCCGACCTATGCCTTGGATGCTAAAGGTAAGGGTTCGATTCCGTGTCGTGTTTGTCAAATTGCACGTAGTTTTTAAAACTTATTCATTTCCATTTTTAGGAACTTTGTTTTAGGAAAAACTGATTATAACAGAAAAAAATATCTTCAATCAAATAATATTGAATCTCAAATCTTTATTACAACTTATAATTTGGTAGGTGTCAATAAGTAAAAACAATTATGGACGCTGAGAAGACTTTATTGTGTAAACAATACAATCGAAAATACAAAAAACCCAATAAAAATCTTTCTTTTGAAATAGAAATTGCTTTACCAATAATCATTTTGTTTACCAAAAACAAACATCGAAATCTTCATTATTTAAATAAATTATCTTCTCGGAACATTCACATTTCCATAGAAAGCTGACAAAAACAAGTTTGTATGGTTGCGTGTGTGAAAATTATAAAAAAAAAAACTATATAAAACTTATTAGATAATGGTCGTGGGTGTGCCAGGCGCGCCTAACGTTTTCGACGATTAGTTTTCGACTAGCCTTTACTGCGGCTTCACTTGGAAGTACCTTTAATATTGTTAATTAGTTTGTTACGTTGTTTATTTGGAAATAGTATAGACTTACTCAACTGCTTTGTTGGTCTAGTGGTCGCAAAGCGTGACTGCTGAGCGTGAAGCCTTGGGTTTGATTCCCAGATCGGGCAAAGTGTTATTGGGTTTTTCTATCAGTAGCAGCCTTGTAGTCTGGATTTGTGCTCGGTTGATGGCAATAGGCGCGCCTCCTATTTAATGGGACTTAATCAGAACTGGCAAAATGTGGGTACACCTCTGCCTAGCCCTTCGGGGATCACAAGGTTATGTTATGTTATGTGTATGTTGACCGCTACTCATCCGCGTTAGTTTTCTTACGGATGTAAAGCCTCAGGGATAACGTAGATTAGTAGTTCCGGAGATTAGAACGTACGAATAAACAAAAAGCTCTCCAATGTTAATTAAGATTGCCCGCAACAAAGTTATACAGGCAATCCTAATTTAAACCACATATTAACTAACCATTGTCTTTCTTTGTCGTAGGGCGCGCCGCCCGGCCCTTGGGACATGAAAGGCGCGCACGCCGCCCATGCGTTGCACCATCAGGGCGCCCCACAGCCTCACCCGCCCTACGTGCCACAGTACTCGTGGTACCAAACCGACGCTAACCCTGGGTTACTCACGTAAGTTCAAATTAATTTCTCGTTTAATTATAACTGGTACTTTCAGTGTTAAAAGTAGATGAACAGATTTTTTATGGAATTTATGTATGTAGACTATTTTAAGCGTTATAGGTAAGTAAAATAAAGAAAGAATTAACTGTAGTCAAAGGGTTCAGAAAAGTTTAGTATTGTCAAGTTTTCATTCATACTACTTTTAACTCTGACTATACCAGAAATGCCAATGGATCTAACTATTGGCGAAATCTGAGACACATCACTGTATCTCAGCCTATCCATTCTGGGAACGCATGGCCTGCTGCTAATCGGGTTCTGGAGTAAAAAAGTAAGTTAAAAACTCTTGTAACTACACCAAACGACCAGTCAGCAAATTTGGTAGCTGGTGTCACAGCCCAGACACACCAGATTTGCTATTTTATTCTTAACAAGCCTGAACGTCCTGGTACCAGTCATCCTCACGTAAGTCCCATGTACATGTTTTTCATCAAGAGATCATCTTCAACAGCCTATCGCAGTCCACTGCAGGACATAGGCCTCTACAAAAATGGGGAATGAATCACCACGCTTGGCAAGCGGGTTGGTGACTGGAGACAAGACGTGGCACCTGGTCTTCGTGTCACAATGCTCCTGGTACCAGGCCGATGGCAATCCTGGGTCAGTCCGTAAGTTTGCATACTACATAATGGTTCATTAATTTTAAAGGTCTGAAGGGTTAAAAGCATAGTTTAATTATAGTCATTTATCCTAACTAATATTATAAATGCGAAAGTAAGTTTGTTTGTTTGTTTGTTACCACTTTACGCCTAAGCCACTGAACCGATCATCCTGAAATTTTGCATATACATTGCCATGTGTACAGGAACGAACATAGGGTACCTATAATCCCGAAAAAAAGTACTGTTTTCGAGGGAAATATCAAAAACGTACTTATGATCATAGATGGCGCCACGTGTTGTTTCGAATTGAAATGACAGGACATGGGTAATTTTTTCCGCGACATCGTCTGTGTCCGCTATAACCGAAATTTACGCGGACGAAGTCGCGGGCAAAAGCTAGTTAATTAATATTTCCCTTATGTCATGATGATTCGTGATTTTAATTAGGTAGGTACCTTTTCCCTCCCTTTTCAGTAGCGTTAATTATTCGAATAAAATAATGGGACTCAAAAATCAAGGACAACCAATTAAAATTTTCCAATTCCAATGTAATTTCCGTTTCATAATTTCCTTTAATCGGTTTCTTAGTTTCTCTGGTAGTGAGCAATGTGTAGCGGCATTGTTTTGTAATTCTATGCTGTATATTTAATTTCTTTTTCTTTTGTCAACAGGGTATGGCCTGCAGTTTAACAGCCCTCGCACAAACACAAACCTAACTAAAATGTAAGTGTATATTCACTATAAAATGGCGGACAGGAATGACGACCATCACAAAATGGCATCGTTTTTATGGCGCGAAGCATCGGCACAACCAACTTTTAATTTTAAGCAGAATTATTTAATAGTTATAATGAAAATCATTGTAAATTTTTATAATTAATTATAAATAGGGAATAAATGTTCATAATGGTTACTGATGTAATAAAATAATTATTGTTAATTAAAACAGTTATTGATGGACCAAACAATTAATGACTACAAAAATTATTTAACAATTTTGAACTATTTCATTTTCTTTTAATGTTTTCAGTAGGTATTTTTACCTATTAATATACAACTGTAAAAAATATTATAAAATCTTGAGTTGTTTTCTCAAAATATCACGTTTCCTGAAATAATTACTTGGCCCATCAATAAACTGTATTCCTAAAAATAACATAAAGTCTGGAATACCTAGACACGTATGAGCCAATCAGGTATCGTGTGTCCTAAAATGCTCGTGTCTGATTGGCTGATAATCACGTGACGCTCTGAAATGGACGAATCACGTTATTTTGTTGTCAACTTTGACTAATGGCAGATGTGAATGTGTTGGATCTTTTATTATTACTTTTTAGTTTCCCGGTACACTAAAATTAGCAGAATTTTATATAAAAGATATTTATAGAATTTGAATATCTGCGATCTGAATTTGAATTTTAATTAAATTGAGTTTTTCGTTTTGCCTGAACTGGAAAACTAAAATTGGTCAAACTAAAATTATTTAACCAATCAATTGGAAAACTCAAATGAATTGAATTCGAATTTCGATTTGCTTTTTGTTATTAAAAACAAAATGAAAATTGGTTGCAATATTGGCTTTATACTAGTTTTTTCTCTAAAAATATTATTTAAAAAAATATTGAAACTATTATTGGTCAACTGTAACTAAAATTATTATTTGAAAAATTGTATTCGTAAATTAAGCTTTAATTCATTTTTTTATTTATTTAGATTTAAATCTTCGAAAAAAAACAATCAAACGGGAACATAAAACCAGTCTGTTGTGATAAATAATTTTAAGTTTTTTTTTTATATAGAACAATAATTTGAATTTAAAAAAATTGTATTTATTACATTTTGTGCAAAAATCATGTGTTCTGAATGCAAAAAGTTTTTTGTTTTAGCTATAAATATATTATTATCTTTAATTTCAACTGCAATTTCTTTATTACCTGTAAATAATATAGTCTATTCATATTTCTTAAATTTTCTGAGATCAATTAATTTTTTATTTTAAATTTTTCAAATAATTTGTTCTTTTTTTTTCATAATTATTATTTGCAATATTTAAGTTACATGAATAGACTATATTATGATATATCTTTATTTCTAGAATGGGTCTTTACGGGATGAAATAAAATTTTGTAAATATTTTTTGTAATATATAGAAAAATAAACTATACATATAAATATAGGTAGCATAATTACTTTATAACTACAATGTATTATAAGGAAAGCGGAAATAAGAAAAAAAGTGAATTAATTTCTTTTGTCAAATAAAAAGAGAAAAATATTATATTTTCGTGTTTTTATTTTGTTGTTTAAAAACCACAAATTGAACCTTAATTACACACACATAAGACAGATGTTGAAAAGCTTTTGTTTCACTCACAAAGTTATAAAAACAATTACGGATGTCGTTTTGCAAAAAGGCGTAGCTTTTTTGCATTCACTGTTAACAGTTACAACGGTAACACTGTCAAGTAGATATTTGAATTAAAATCCATTTCAAACACACACACATCAAGATTTTACCTACCGATCTTCCAAAATGTGAAAATACACATAAATATAATAAAAATCGTAGGAGTCTATCACACTACAGCGTAATGGCTCTTTTCATACAGAGAAGGCACGAGCATTGATCACAACGATTACTCAAAGCGTATTGGCGATTTCAGACATATTAATAAGTCCAGGTTTTTCTCGCGACGCTTTCCTGTACCAATGTCAGTGATGTCCAAGATAAACTTAGAAAGTAAGTACATAATTATGAATGGAAAGAGTAGAGCTATACTATATACCACTATAGTATAATTGGATAGTTAGACACCTTAATCAATTGACGTACTTCTTACAAGCTATCAAAACGTGATGCTCTCATACATTCTATTATGTCAAAAGTTAACTTTGATATCACTTATATGCCATTTAATTGACTATAGATTGGTTACACAGCCCGTTAAATTACTCCGGTTTTTTGAGTTAAAATAAAGTGTTTTTTTGAGAAGTTTTGTCTTGGAATTATCGGTTAATGGTGCCAAATACCCAATTCAGTATAATCACAAGGACTTGTACCTAAAATCAAATAGTAATAAAAAATCTCTGGCGGGCAATCTTAACGGAGACTATAGCCATGTAACGAGGAGATATCATAGAGCACAAAATAATCTGTGCGCAAACACAGGTGCACTCCCTCTTCCCTCACTTTCATAGGCTGATGGGACGGCAATCCGACACGACCGGGGAGAGATCAGGTGCAGGACCAACGGCTTTACGTGCTTTGTGAGGCACGGGGGTGTCCCACTACCAACTTCCAAAATACGTTGTTGCCTGGCATGGGAATCCAATCCCTCATGCTCAGTCGCTCTTGCGACCACGAGACCAAAAGGAAGGGAAGTGACTATGTAAGTAGAAGTAAAATGGTAAGCTAAAATAAAGCTTTTTGATAAACTCAGTAACAATGCAAGCAAGATTTTAATGAACTTAAATGAACTACAAAATTTGACAGACTTGAGTCTCATATTAAAATTTAGATGAAGTTTGATTTGAACTGCCTTTTGAGCTTAAGGTCTTGGGTTCGATTCCCAAGTAGGGCAAAGTGTTATTGGGCTTTTCCATCAGGAATTTCTCAGTAGCAGCCTCGGAGTCTGGATTTGTGCCCGGTTGGTGGCAATAGTCTCGCCTCCTATTACATGGGACTTGAACATAACTGGCGAAATGTAGGTGTACTAATATACCTCTGCCTAACCCTTCGGGGATTACAGGCGTGATGTTATATATGTATGTATGTAACTACGTTTTTGCACTAATAGATTAAGGTTGATAATTTAGATGACAAAAGTAACAGTGTTAAATGACGTCTTTTCCTAACCGACCTGTCTTCAGCACAATTGAGTCAGCTTACTTCCAACCTAATGAAATTACATACTTTGAAAAACGTTAACGATAATTTTTAATCAATTTACTGGTACATAAATTGTGTAAGAAGGCAATTTCGAGTCGTGAAAAACATCACGAAAGCAATTAAAACGGCATTTGGTAGTCCATGACTGCCCATCACAGACGGCACAAAGAATTCTTGCAAAGAAAAAAAAGCGATTATGAAAATTTTATTATCTTACTTTTGCGAATATTTAAGAAACCGGGATTTCTGGGAACTATGCTATTGCATAACAGGTGCAATTTGCACCCTGCATGAGATGTTTGTCGTATCCTATTGTAGATTTTATTCTTATTAATCTAAATATACATACATACATAAACTCATGCCATGGGGGTAGGCAGAAACGACACAACGTCACCTGCTACGATCCTTCCATACTCCTTTCGCCTCATCTACGTTCATACATCTCGTCATACAAGCACGCCGGTTACTAGTACTCCGCACCTGACCTTTCTGAAGAACCTCACCAATAAGGTCAGTGTAGGTCGTCCTAGGGCGATCCCTCCCTGAGTTGCCACTCACCAAAAAATAAATCATCAAAATTCAATTCGATAGGTGACTCATTCATTACAAAATATCGAAAACCGCTTGACGTATAAAATATAAATTTGGCAGGGAGGTAGATTATAGTTAGTAGACGTCCGCTAAGAAAGGATTTTTCAAACTTCACCCCTTTAAGGGATGAAACGGGGGTCCAAAGTTTGTATGAAGAGATGAACTTTGACGCAGACGAAGTCGCGGGCAGAAGCTAGTAATATTATAAATAAGAAACTAAGTCTGTCTGCCTGTCTGTCTGTTACGCTTGCACGATTACACCACTGAACCAATATTGATGAAACGCACGGAGTAAGTTTGAACCTCAAAAGAAGGCCATAGCTACTTTTAATTCCAAAACTTCGTCTGTCTCCACAGTAACCAATATTTACGCGGACGAAATCGCGGACAAAAGCTTAAATCCGAATAATTTGGAAAAACACAAAAAAAACATACATAACGTCACGCTTGTAATCCCCAAAGGGTTAGGCAACGGTGTACCCATAAGTACCCGTACCCATTAGTAGTTATGTTTTAAGTCCCTTGTAATAGGGCGCGAGCCTATTGCCATCAACCGGGCACAAATCCAGACTCCAAGTCTGCAACTGAGAAATTCCTGATAAAAAAAATCCAATAACACTTTACCATCCAAGACCTCATGCTCAGCAGTCACTAAACCAAGGAGGCAGTTAATCATCATCAAAAAATATAATTTAACCTAATTAACCATCCAACGTGTCGCAAGTCGCAAATAAACTGCAAAAGGGTTTGAGTTTTTGAGAATATCGGCGAAAAACATTGAGTGTAATTAAAATGGCGATCGCCAGCCAATTATATGCGCCTTTATTGAAACGTCCAGCAGATGGTCTCATAGTGATGTTGTTTTTTGTGACAGCGGCGTCTTACAAAGGATATTTGTGTTTTTGTCGCGACTCTGCAGTACCACAAAGCATTTGTTGGACGAACATGGTGACTTGGGACTTGGGTACAAAAATTTGTGACACTGAGAGGAAAGGCACTGAGTACCTACCTAACAAAATTGTACGCAAATTAATAATGCCTAATCTTTACATATAAAAATGATTCCTATTTCGGCTGGACAAATTTCGGTATCATTTTTTTTTTTGGTGTGTTTGGTATTGTAAGGAGAAGGTAGGTTACATAGGAAAAAAAATATGGCGGTACGAAGTTCGCTCGGTCAGTTAGATGAAATAATAATACTTATTTGATCTTACTACTACAATATTATAAAATTTACAAACGGATCTGAATGTTTGAAAAAGAGATAGATTATAGTCTAGGATAGCACATAGGCTTCTTTTTGTCCCAGAAAAATGTAAGGTTCCCGAGAGAAACTAAAAATGTCTGTTTTAACGCACTTATCTTAGGAACTACTAGTTCGATTTTGAAAATTTCTTGCCTAATATGAAGCTTCATTATCTCTGAGTGCTATAGGTTAAATTTTACTTACATCAAAATTAGGCATCCATCCAGAAAATTCACACGGGTGAAGTCGCGGTCAAAAACTAGTAAAAACATTTTATTCTGAACTCCATAGTATGAGTAGTATACCTATATATATACCAGATACAAATAGACAATACCAATTAACAACGACTAGTTGGCCTGTCTTTGTAAAAGGTTGACAATTACTGCGCAGGAGTGGTACAACATTCTGCAGCGAACGCCGAAAAAATGACAGCTTGACGTCAAAATTAACAGAAGTCTTTGACAGTTGATAGTTGTTCTAACTAGTTTGTTTTTAGTTGTAACTGTGTTAATTGAACTTAGTTTTGTCAATTTGAGTGAGCTTACAATGTAGCAATAATTTGTTTATTCAAGTTTTAATTTATTAAATTTTAACGTGAATAACTGAATTAATATATAGCTTATGTGCACAAGTTCGCGTGAATGTCGAAATCTATCCCATGAGATCTAAAATATTTTGAAATATAATCTACTTTTATTCATTGTATTTTTTTAGATGCCATTTAGTTTCTCTTTTTTTTATTCTGGTTGTTTATTTTTTATTTTTATTATTTAGCTTGTAAATAATGTATATATTATATATATATATATCATTGTATTGGATTATTCGTGACAAGAACTTCATTTTAATGTTTCTCGTCTTCTGGATTGAGAATTGAGCAGATTTTTTATATTATGAAACAGAAAAATATAACGCTTTTTTTTTCAAACCATATCTCAACTTATTACCTACAACTTAAGCCCTGGAATCCCAGTCTCTTATATTTATATAAATATGGTGTACTTATATACATTGCATGCCAGATGTTAAAATATAGAAAATGTTCTATCATGTTCTAAGATCGTGACGTACAAATTGATAACAAGAGATAGTGCTTATACCGATATAATATTTGTCATCATAATTACAATATAGAATAACCAATTATATCATAATTAATCATTGTTGTTTTTCGGGACATCGCTAAGCGACTGGTCGACTCTTCACATGACCAGAGGGCCGGCCTTTTCTTAGGCCAAAGAATCAGCATTGCCATACAACGTGGCAATGCTGTCAGCCTTTTGGGCACTTGCCCCATTGACAGCGACGCGGACGAATTTTTTGATGCCCTATGAGATTTCTCCTTTCTGCCCTCTTTTTATAAATTGTACATATTTTACATTTACTTTAAGGTTTTATTTAGGTTTAGGTTATTTATTGTAGGATGAAAATGGTTTATGTAGAAGTAATAAACCTATGAGGAAGGGGATGAGATGGGACTAAACCGAATAAATCATTGTTATTTAAAATTGCGATCATATTTTTGTTCTAGATACATAACATAACATCTCGCCCGTAATCCCCGAAGGGTTAGGCAGAGGTGTACCCAATAGTACACCCACATTTCGCCAGTTATGTTTTTAGTCCCATGTTGGCGAGCCTATTGCCATCAACCGGGCACAAATCCGGACTCCGAGGCTACCTGATGGAAAAACCCAATAACACTTTGCCCGACCTGGGAATCGAACCCAAGATCTCATGCACAGCAGTCGCGCTTGCGACCACTAGACCAACGAGGCAGTCTAAATTAAAGTTATTAATTGCATTATCCACTATCGTAAACAATTAATATTATAGCTCCCATAGCAAAACACAACGTCTTACTTGAACCAGGTTTCAAGAACAGATGTGAAATGAAAACAAAAAAAAAACAGCTCTTTTTAAAAAAGTACCTTTTGTATCAAAAGCTATACAGAACCCAACAAAGGGACTGCTTTATTATTTTTTAAAAGGGTTCCGTAGGCGTGGCGCTTCCGTCCGCATTCTCTAATAGTTTTTGGGGTTGGCAACACGCGTTTTGTGTTTTTTTTTTTGCTGTAAATATGACACTTATGCAAGGAAGCAGTTCGCATTTTTTCGAACGTAAAATGATTTTGATGCTGTGAATTGAATTTGGTAAGATGTTTTTTAAAGAACAGCTGAGCAAGATATTGTAGGTGGAACTATGACGCTTGCTAGACTTACTAATGCCAGCCTGTTTTTTTATTTATTTTAATTTTATACACATAACATCATAACATCACGCCTGTAATCCCCGAAGGGTTAGGCAGAGGTGTACCCATTAGTACACTCACATTTCTATTAGATTAGATCTATGTATCCTGCATAAGTGTAGAAATTTTCATTAAAATCGGTTTGTTCATTAAAATTATGTATGAAATTCGGTAAGGTGTTATCGCTTTTAAGTATTCTCTAATAGTCAACCAAAGGTGGTGAAGAGATAACATGGTAGGTGCAAGTTATTGTCCTAGCATTGTCAACAAAATTAGAGAACAAAAATTACTCGAAATAAACACACAACAAAATTAAAACACAGTATTACTGTCCCACTGCAGAGCAAAGACCTCTTCTCATACAGAGAAGGCACGAGCATTGATCACAACGCTTCCTCAAGGCCGATTGACGATTTAAAAAATTTTATCAACTAGCTTTCGCTCTGGCTTCGCTCGCGTTAATTTAGAATTTGCTAATCAATTCAGGTTGTATTCTGCTTATTTATTTATTTAAACTTTATGCAACAAAAAAGTACAAAGGCGAACTTAATGCCTTAGGCATTCTCTACCAGTCAACCAAAGGTGGTGAAGAGATAACAAAGCAGGTGCAAAAAATTGTATATAAGGAAATAATGAAATATGAAATTTTAAAATCATTAAAAACAAATATCTAAACAAGTTTAAACGTACACAAGTACATAAACTCATATATACCATATATAATGCAGATAATAATGAGTGAAGTGATTTTTGTTTGAATTTCTAAGACCCTAGTACTTTTTTTTTAATAAACCCAGTGTGTAACCTTTCCAGTGTCCAAAAAAAAAGATAAAAGTATCCTATGTCCTTCTCCTGGTTCTAAGCTACGTCCCCACCAATTTTCAGCCAAATCGGTTCTGCCGTTCTTGAGTTATAAATAGTGTAACTAACACGACTTTCTTTTATATATATAGATTATAAGTCTAGGTTTTCTCACGATATTTTTCTTTACCGATGTCAGTGATGTCAAAGATAACTTTAAAAATACTCATTAACTAAAAAAAATACACTGGTACATTTATCTCGTCGCAATCTTATCTCAGCGACATACAATGATACAATATTTAAAAAATGTAGACATGTAAATTTCTGTTATTTTGATTGCAATCGTTCCTAAAAATCAGTGGCATGACCTTCTATAAAAACTAATAAAAAATCGTGTCCGTGAAGATTCTTGCTCGTTCTTCTCCATAGAGGCCTACTTCGGTTTTGGAACGAGTAACTAGCTTCAACTTTTTGACTAACTGACCCACTCCTTGACAATTCAAAAGTGGCTGTACATGATTTAATTGAAATAAATGTTTTGACTTTGACTCCCTCATCTCTAGACTCTACAATCTACACTCCAAAATATAAACATGTAAGGAACCCGTCTCCCTTTAGCAACAGTGCAGGGAACCCCAATCGGCCGGCAGCAGTGAACCACGCGTCAAAGTTCTGGTACGTCAAAAACAATAGCAGTGAAGGAATTCTTACGAGCAGGGCTGTCGCGAAGTGGGAGTTGATTTTATAAGAGATTTCTTTGCTTTGAAACTGTATACGTTCTGTATAGGATACTGGGTGTGACTATGTAACATTTATTGGGTATTTAACTGCCCTGTTGGCCTTGGTCGCAAGCGTGACAGATCGAGCAAAAAGTTACAAGTTGTTTTTCCACTAGCAATTTTTAGTAGCAGCCTGGACTCTGGAAGTTAGCGGTGTGACCCGTCGGTCCTACGCTTAATGATTCTCTTGTCGTTTCGGATTGCCATTCCTTCGGACTCTGAGAGTGAGAGAAGAGGTAGTGCACCTGTGTTTGCTCACTCATGCACTATAATATCTCCTTTGTACTTGGCTATAGTCTCCATTGTGATTGGCTACTATAACCAAAATTGGTCTGAAGAATATTTCTGGTGTAGAATAAAACTTAAATAATACTTGCCGATTCCCTTGTTCACAAACTAGACTAAATTTAGAGAATTGACATCTCTTACTAACATACAGCGAAAGGAAAGGACGGTGACATTCTGTGACATTAAAGAACTAAGTTAGCGATGTCAAATTAGTTATGCTTTGTACTTCTCCGTATTTTTAATCCATACGTTTTAAGATATTAACTTTTATTGTATGGATGTGTCAGATTGACTAAATTTTACAGCTCTTATTTACATTAGTCTCTTTCTTATTTGGACAGAAAAAGATGGAAATAGTCTAAGTTTAGTTTGTGAACAAGGGAATCGGCACCATTGTCCCACTGTAAGTCAAAAGTAGCAGCCTCGGAGTCTCGATTTGTGCCCGGTTGATGGAAATAGGCTCACCCCTTATTACATGGGACTAAAAACATAACTGGCGAAATGTGGGTGTACTAATCGGTACACCTCTGCCTAACCTTCCCGGGATTACAGGCGTGATGTTATATAAGCTGTTATTCGGTAGATTAAAAAATGAAAAAATAAGAAAGAAGAAACGTCAGGTATTGATTTTATGGACCATTAATAAGCATACAGACCACATTACAATTATATTTTATAAATACATTTTTATTATTATTATTGTTTTATCTCCAGTACTTCTTTGCATGACATCTGTCACGGTAGCCATCTTGAAGTAAACGGATAGCAATCGGGCGAAACCGGAGCGGATCGGTACTTTAAAAATAAATCTAGAACTACACACTCCGTGTTGCCAGCCCTATTGACAAGGTAAAAACTGAAGGCATATTTGTCCCTCTCTGCCGTAGGACAACAAGAAAGAAGTTATTTTTGTTAAAAAAAAAAAACTCAGGAGATATACTGAGACAGCGGCATTATCAAAGCGTTCTTAACGTGTCACCAGATGAGAATGCTTAGAGTCAGTTTGTGCGAAAATGTGGAAAATATCGCCTGTGTTGGTACTTGTGTGGGTGTGTGTGTGTTGGGTGCTTGGGGGTGTGTTAGTGAGTTGTTGTTTATGTGTTTTTGAAAACGGAATCGAGATAATTTTAGATGCGTCTTTTCTAGGATTATTTTCGTGGTTTGATGTCGTTTTTCAGTAGCAGCCTCGGAGTCTGGATTTGTGCCCGGTTGATGGCAATAGGCTCGCCCCCTATTACATGGGACTAAAAACATAACTGGCGAAATGTGGGTGTACTAATGGGTACACCTCTGCCTAACCCTTCGGGGATTACAGGCGTGATGTTATGTTATGTAATATCATAAATGGAACTGGACTATTAAAGATCCACGTATGTCAGCCATGACTAACAGCGTAACGTGCTTTTTGAGGCACGGAACGATGTCGCCATGTCGGAGCGGTTTTGTCAAAAGTACGTCATCAAAATATAACTAGAATTTTACTGTTTCCTTTCGGCTTGTCTTACTAATAATTATGTGAAGCGCCCTGTAACTTTACAGCATAACCTTTTTAACCACGTCTGTAGGCCTAACACGAGTTTCCTACCGCAAAAATATTCGAATCGAGTCGTTTTTTAAATTAGAAATATGACTAAGTTATTACGAGTTGTAAAAATCGGCTAAGTGCAAGTCGGACTCGAATACGAAAGGTTCCGTACCACAGTTTAATGTTTAACACAACTAACAAAAAAATTAGTTTATAAAAGCAAAAAATGTAGTTTATTTTGTGATGTAACTACAAATTTACGGTTTTCAGATTTAGTCCTTCACTTGTGCTACACAGCCGAATTCTTCTCAGGCCAAATTTCATGATTTTAAGTCAACGGGAAGTCTCCTATAGGTTTTGATTCCCTAGCGAGCGTCAAAATATGCGCCATAAACGATCTTTTCTTCATATTGCGTTGACTTAGAAGTTTGATTTTTTTACTGCTACAAGGGGTCGCAGACCTGAGTATTTTGGTATTAATTTCAGCTTGATACCTTAGCGCGTTCTTGATAAAAAGGGTCTTGACAGACGGACAGACGGACAGTTAAGTGATCCTGTAAGGGTTCCGTTTTTGCTGACTGATGTACGTAACCCTAAAAAAATCACATAGCCGTTCGTGATGTTATGTCAGATATTGTTATTATTTGGAAAAAAAAATCAAAACGGGTATTTTTAATTCAATTTTTTTTTTAAACAAGCTTTAATTAAAAATTATTACAATAATGAGTATTGGACATTGTATTGTCATCAGAACTAAAGGTGTATGCAAAATTTCAGCTCAATCGGATACCAATAAATGGTTGAAAAATGATTTGTAAATTTTGAAATGGCAACTTACTTACATACGAACAGTGCAAGCTAAATAAAAGCTTGTGAAAATCGATCGGTTTCACGTTGCAAACGCGCGCTCATGTTAGGCCCTTTACTCCTTAAATCCTTTCTTCATTTTACTACCCAGTCTTGTAGATATTTACACCACAATAAATGTTATACCCTGAGGTCGGCACTCCTGTATTTTTAAACCGAACTTCATCATATCTGCCGACGGTCAGTAGTTTGAACACAGTCATATAAGCATTAAATACTCTTTTGTAAAGAATATGCGATCTTCAAGGAAATAGTGATACGCTTGTGTCTTGTTAAAAGATTTTATTGGGCACTTGTTTTTGATCGTCTGCGAAGTCAGTCTAACATAAAAAACATATCACGCTTGTAATCCCCGAAGATGTTAGGCAGAGGTGTACCTATTAGTATACTCACATTTCGCCAGTTATGTTTAAGTCCCATGTAATAGGGGGCGAGCCTATTGCCATCAGCCGGGCACAAATCCAGACTCCGACGCTGCTACTGAGAAATTCCTATTGGAAACACCCAGTAACACTTTGCCCGACCCGGGAATCGAACCCAAGACCAAAAACATAAATATTAATAAGTACTAATTTAATTTTATAATCTTACATTTTCATTTATTCAATTAAAAAAAAAACAATCCATGTTACTAAATGGGGTTGGGTAGGAATGGTAGTTATTTGGCAATATACCTCACAGCAGGCTAACTGCGAGGCGCGTGTTATATTAATTAACTGAATGTTTAATTGGCATTTTGAACCCTATCTTACTTACTACTAATAAAATTGAGCGGATGGATGGATATTTGTTACTCTATTACGCCCAAATGGCTGAACGTATCTGGATGAAATTTAGCACAGAAATGAAATGATGTTTATCTATCTGGAATTGCGACTTTGTCCGCGTCAAAGTTGATTCATTATCCCACGGGAACCGTACATTTTTCCGGGATAAAAAGTAAGCCTATTTCAGACTATATTCGATCTTTATGCCAAATTTCATCCGAATCCGTTAAGCGGTTCTCGCGTTATTGAGTAACAAACATTTTACTAAACTTTCGCATAAAATTCAATTTTAATAAACGTTTATTTTTAGCTTGCACTGTTCGTACGTATGTAAGTTGTCCTTTCAAAATGTACAAACCATTTTTTACCATTTGTAGGTATTCGAATGAGCTGAAATTTTGCATACACCTTTAGTTCTGATGACAATACAATGTCCAATACTCAATATTGTAATTTTTTTAAATTAAAGCTTGTTTTAAAAATATTTTTTTTATTAGTTTTTATTAATAGTAGTACGATCACTTATTTGACCATACCGAACCAGGCATCTATTGTTGGTAACTTGACCAACAATAACAAAAGGTAATGTTACACCCTTATTTTTAACAATTGTACCATTTGGGGGGTGTGGCGAGTGGGGCAAAAAAATGTTTTATTACCTATTCGACTAAGGGATCAAATCCCGGTTCGGATTTTTGCATTGATTTTGATGTATTTGCTGTTGAGAGTTTTTTTTTTGCATCGATTTTGATGTGTTTATTTTTTGTTGTTGATGACTACAGATCATTTTGCTGTAGGTTTCGGTGAAATATCAATCAATCTACGTAGCCTTTTCTAAGGGGTCGGCTTCCAGAATACCAGTATTTTACATGGAGCGACTGCCTATCTGACCTCCACAACCCAGTAACTGGGTAATACGATTAAAAGCGGAAACTTGTAATTGGCTTGCGCCTGCTTATTACTTCTTACTATTCGAATGTATGCTACAAGTTTATCTGTAAGTTTTCCTAAAAGCAATAAAATAAAATAAAATAAACAAAATAATAAATAATAATTTATATGGCAGAGGTCAATCGCCCTAGGAAGATCTACACTGACCTTATTGGTGAGGTCCTTCAGAAAGGTCAGGTGCGGAGTACTCGTAGCCGGCGTGCTTGTATGACGAGATGTATGAACGTAGATGAGGCGAAAGGAGTATGTAAGGATCGTAGCAGGTAGCGTTCTGTAGTTTCTGCCTACCCCCATGGGAAAAAGGCGTGAGTTTATGTATGTAAAATAATAAATATAGCTTGGTAAGACTGGTTGTCAGACTTTCGGGCTTCTGACGACCCGTAACGACTGTCAAAGAGCTACATATAGCAGCCGGGGAGGCACGGAGAAGTCTCGGTGTGTAAAGATGGCCACCCATCCACGGACCAAACTAGATTCAATTTAATTTTTCACGTATGACTTTCCAAAGTTCCTTATAATTGCCTAATTTTAATAAATGATTTGACTTTGACCAACCTCGGCAAACGTAGCTTAATCTGATGGATCGACCCGTGTTAATAATAAGTTTTTTTTTAACTTCTTTATTATGTTATACCTACCGGATTCCATGGGATGAGGACCTGGTGATCTGTAATACAGGTCTATACCTATAATAGACACCAGCTCCGCACATACACTTGACTGAAATTGTTTTTTTCTTTTTATATATATCGTATAAAGTCTTGTTTGTGGGAGAAAAATAAAGATATTATTATTATTAATTAACACATAACATAACATCACGCCTGTAATCCCCGAAGGTTTAGGCAGAGGTGTACCCATTAGTACACCCACATTTCGCCAGTTATGTTTTTAGTCCCATGTAATAGGGGGCGAGCCTATTGCCATCAACCGGGCACAAATCCAGACTCCGAGGCTGCTACTGAGAAATTCCTGATGGAAAAACCCAATAACACTTTGCCCGACCTGCGAATCGAACCCAAGACCTCATGCACAGCAGTCGCGCTAGCGACCACTAGACCCACGAGGCAGTCTACCTGTATTATTAATTAATTCGGTGAAATATAATAATCAGTTCTTTCTTTTTGAAAAATAAGGTCTTGAATGTTCGTACGAAAAGCCATAGGTACGGCTTAAACGCTTCTAAGACGACTATAGAAAAAGAGATTTTGGAGAACTCACACGGTATCGTTACGTACTTACAATATCTTTAAAATACAATAAAAACACATCCTTGAAACTTTTATACAAAACCACGCCCATTTTGAACAACAATGAGATATCGGAAGCAAGGTGTGTAGCCGAGTGTCCTGTATCTATGTGAAAAATGGCGTTATTTTTAAAAAGGAACCGGATACATTGGTTTGATTCTAAGGGTCAAAAGAAATAAAGCAAAATTAAGCTCTAGAAGTTTTTTTTTTTTATTGACTAGCTACTGACCGCGACTTCGTCCCCTTCGTCTTCACAAAAATAATATTACCAGCCTATTAACAAAAACTGCCTCGTTGGTTTAGTGGTCGCAAGCGCGACTGCTGTGCATGAGGTCTTGGGTTCGATTTCCAGGTCCGGCAAAGTGTTATTGGGTTTTTCAATCAGGAATTTCTCAGTAGCAGCCTCGGAGTCTGGATTTGTGCCCGGTTGATGGCAATAGGCTCGCCCCCTATAACATGGGACTAAAAACATAACTGGCGAAATGTGGGTGTACTAATGGGTACACCTCTACCTAACCCCTCGGGGATTACAGGCGTGATGTTATGTTATGTTATTATTGATTTGTTATTATTTTTTTAGACTTACTCGTAATACCAACTTGTTCTTATTTTGCTTTTGTATACAATTTTTATTATGGTATATGCGTCATTTTCGCGTGAAGAAACAGTTTTTCTTTCTATTTCTTTCTTTTAGTAATAAGGTCCCGTTTTACCGTTTGGGTAGGGAACCCTAAAATGCCACGATCACCAATAAAGGTTCAGCATCCCTGTGCTATTACGTGTAACTCTATACCATGGAATTACGAAGCACACTAAAGCTATGGAGTCGGCACAACTATATGGTTTTGGCACGCTTATAACAGCCGATACTAAAATTATGAGCAGTTATAACATTGTTATTTTGACGACTAAATTGGTAACTAGAAAAATATTTGACGTTTGCTAAAGGAATGCCATTTTTTAACGCGTGTCATTTTACTTTTTAACTTATTTTTGCAAGCGACTTCGTCCGCGTAAATGACGGTTTTTTATTATGGGTTTTACTTGTTTCGCGACTCTAATATTTATTCTTAAACAGTGTTCCGCCAAAATCAGTCCATTAATTTTAGAGATAAGCTGGAACAAACATACAGAATGAAGAAATTTTTTTCGTATGAGTACCACATGTCATACCATCACGCCTGTAATCCCCGAGGGGTTAGGCAGAGGTGTACCCATTAGTACACCCATATTTTGCCAGTTATGTTTTAAGTTCCATGTAATAGAGGGTGAGCCTATTGCCATCGTCCGGGCACAAATCCAGACTTCGAGGCTGCTACTGAGAAATTTCTGATCAAATAACCCAATAACACCAAGTGACAGTGTTTTTTTGGCATAACAACCATACAATGAACTCATAACCTCGTGCATTAGAGGCAGGCGTCTTAACCACTGGGCCATCACAACATTAATCCATTAGTAGCCAAATCAAAACTATAGACCACATTTTTTTTTTTTTTTATTAATTGTTTACTAGCTACAATAGGAAATAGTATAACAAAAAGAAATAATAATAACAGACTATTCCACCAAAAAAAAATCACTGACAAAATAATTTTCATGAATTAAAACAAAAAACACAATGCTATAAAAAAATAACGTCACTCAAAAAAAAATGTTTGCTCCAACAGAAGTTCGACAAGCGTCCTATAGAGGGCGTTGTCTGCATTGAATTAAAACTCAATCGCAACTAATTCTCTCTTCATTAAGGTTCGTATCACACACAATGCTATAAATACTCCGCGCAGTAGGACGCGACTAACATTAGTGCCACTGCATTATAATGTAAAAAGATCAACACTCGTCCTTTTTGGTAAATTTAAGGCATGAGAGGTAGCGGGAGCGAGTATTATGGCAATCAATGACAATCCAAAAAGGTTTAGGTATATTTGTTTGTTTGTTTTAACACTAGTCTCTGAAACTAGGTACCAGTTGGATTTGAAAAAATCTTTTCAATTAAGTATGATAGTCAGATTCACGAAGAATAGTACAGGCTATATAATATCATGCTAGGACACACACAGGAGCAGTAATCACTGACGCAACTAAACGCGGGAACAGCCGCCGGGTATAGCTAGTTAGTATTGTTTATATAATAAAATACCCTAGGTTTTGCCCCGTGACACAACATAATTATCTTCTCGACAATTGTGTAGATTTCTGTCATAGACAGAATTTTTGTAATCGGATCTGTTCTTCTAAATTATTAGATTAGATTAGGCTTGTTTAGTTGTCATCCCCTCACCTGTTACTAGAAATTGACAGCTAACCTCAAGCAAATGTAAAGTCAAAGCATTTACATCAACTATAACATTTACATTTAACTTTTAAATTAAAGGAGTCGATCAGTTAGTCAGAAAGTTGACGGCTCTTTCCAAAACGTAGGTGGCGAAACGTAGCCTACGTTTCACCAGCTACGTTTTATCTTGGAGAATAATCTTTCTATGGAGAAGAACGAGCAAGAAAATGTGCGACCACACAAATTTAACAAGTAACTTTTTATTAAATTAGACGCTACTTCATTACCGCTCTTCGCTCGTAACCTAGACCACACCCTAAAGCGCTGTTCACACGTCACCCGCTGAGCACATTAGCATTGTGCCAGATAATCTGGCGCCCTGCTGTCTCCCATTGTGCCACCGACCTAATCGCGACAACCCGAAAATGGATAGGTGTGACCCTACATTTTGGTTCAGAGGTTCTGTATATAATGTGGACTTAATCCGAACTGTATGAGAATGGAAGATTATTGTGGATGATGAGAGTGTTTTTTGCGTCTTTATGAGGTATACAAGAGTAGTAGGGACCTACAATCCATAATCTAAATAAATAAAAGCGAAAGTAGCTCTGTAGCAGCCTCGGAGTCTGGATTTGTGCCCGGTTGATGGCAATAGGCTCGCCCCCTATTACATGGGACTAAAAACATAACTGGCGAAATGTGGGTGTACTAATGGGTACACCTCTGCCTAACCCATCGGGGATTACAGGCGTGATGTTATGTTATGTGTTAACAGCGAAAGGTCATTCACTCACTCATCACGAAATCTCGAATACCGCTTGATGTATAAAGATGAAATTTGGCAGAGAGACAGTTTACAGTTAGTAGACATGCACTAAGAACTTATTTTCCAAAATGTACCCCTTATGGGTTAAAACGGAGGTTTAATATTTTCGCGGACGAAGTCAGGGGGAAGCCTAGTGATATAATAAATACAAAAGTAAGTCTGTCCGTCTGTCTATTAAGCTTTCACGACTAAACGAATAAACCGACAAAGGACTTAAGCTACGTTTTGATCGACTACGACTTCGTCCGTGGTTGTCAGATATAGTTGAAGTTTTCTTAAAAGCCGATGGGTGTCTTCAAATGAAACTTAATTTAATTAATGAACTGTTTATTACCTACTTACTAAACAAAATTACACTTGAAAACATCCATCGGTTTCTAAGAAAACTTCAACTATATCTGACGACAATGCATACCTTTCTCTTTAGTTGAGTGTACTTACAAGTATTTTATTGAATAACATAACATAACATCACGCCTGTAATCCCCGAAGGGTTAGGCAGAGGTGTACCCTTTAGTACGCCCACATTTTGCCAGTTATGTTTTAAGTCCCATGTAATATGGGGCGAGCCTATTGCCATCAGCCGGGCACAAATCCAGACTCCGAGGCTGCTACTGATAAATTCCTGATGGAAAAACCCAATAACACTTTGCCCGACCTGGGAATCGAACCCAAGACCTCATGCGCAGCAGTCGCGCTTGTGACCACTAGACCAAAGAGGCAGTCTAATCTAATTTTATTGAATTATCGGGAGATTGTGGGTTGATTTGTTTTGGCAGAATTAAGCCCAATTTTGACTGCATCACCCCCACTGAACTCTACGGAACCCAAACGGTGCTAAAACAAAAAACAAAAAGCCTTTCCGCCTCGGTAGCGGCATCAATTTGTTTTTGATGATCCCGCAATATAGAAATGTCTTTTTTATCTGCCTTTGCGCAGAATGAATCGGTTTTCGGAAACCCTTGGAAGCTGGGATGGTGTGTGCCACTTTGGATGTTATGGACAAGTTTGAAATATCTAGTGGAGTTTCTTGCTCGTTCTTCTCCATAGAGGCCTACCTCCGTTTGGAACGAGCAACTAGCTTCAACTTTCTGACTAACTGACCGACTCCTTGACAATTCAAAAGTGCCTGTAAATGGTCTAATTAGATTAAATGTTTTGACTTTGACTAGCAAAATCGGTTTTACAGTCAAATTGTGACGTCATTTATTTTCCAACTGAAATGACATACTATTTATTAATTTAAAAGGAGTTAAAAATCTAATTTTGCTGTTTATAAAAATCTTTTAGGTTTTCAGAGCTAAAATAAAATGTTTTTATAAAGAGGTCAAATAAGTATAAAAAGACTTCTCCTGGGTAAGGTCACTCCATCGTAGACTTTGGCTCTGTCACCTCTGACCTAGAGTAGACTCAAGAGCAAAACCTCTCATATTTAAAAAAAATATCTTGGAATTATTGTTTAATTGCGTCACTAATGGGCACACCTCTGCCTAACCCTTCGGGGATTACAGGCGTGATGTTATGTATGTTAACCACCCAATTCTTAATTCCAGGTCAAATCCCCAAGTCCCAATAGGAACACATCAGACCAAGGTCGTGTTTTTGTCCAAATTCAATATTAATAAATTCTTTAGTTTGTCCAGTGCAAAACAAAATGAAGAACAAATCTTTTGTTGAATCTCGAATCGTATCTACAGAAGATGTGTGATTCCGGTCCTCGATTTGATTCAGTGTCATTGTGTTTTTGTGTTTGTATTATTTTGTTTTTTTTTTAGGCTTGCCACATTAGTTGTTTTAGTTTGGCAAAGGTCGTGAGTTTGTTTCGTTTCAATGTTAGTTAGAGTTTTGAGTTCTTAGCGAAGATAGGAATTGCTTTTATCGACAATCACTATAGGCAGTACCTATAGTGATTGTCGATATTGATTAGTGCACCCACATTTCGCCAATTATGTTTAAGTCCCATGTAATAGGGGGCGAATAACACTATGAGTACTTATCACCCATCGATATGAATAAAGCCTTCAAGTCGCAATTGTAACATAACATCACGCTTGTAATCCCCGAAGGGTTAGGCAGAGGTGTACCCATTAGTAAAACATTTCACCAGTTATGTTTAAGTCCCATGTAATAGGAGGCGAGCCTATTGCCATGAACTGGGCACAAATCCAGACTCCGAGGCTGCTACTAAGAAATACCTGATAGACAAACCTAAAAAATCTTTACCCGACCTGGGAATCTAACTTAAGACCTCATGCGCTGCAGTGACCACTACACCAATGAGGCAGGCTTGTGTCTTTCTACACCGCGTTAAAGATTATGAACATTATATTTTTTTTGTTATCTAACCCTCTTTCTAAGCAAATACCAAACAAAATCATACCACAAAATAAGCCATATGTTCAATAAACTATTTATACACAATAATAAATATTATTTAGTACAGATTATGACGGGTTAACAAAAAAAATAATACAATAATGTTTTCTAATCTATTGTTAGCCAAAGGGTTTGCCCTTTTGTAAGCACGCCCTTCGGTTTTACTTGACAGACAGATTTTGACATAATTCCACTTGATTTGTTCCGAAAAATGCGTTTTGAACATGTTTTGTTAGCGATAAATGGGCAAGTGAAGCCGACTGTCCATCTTGTCTAGATTTTGGACTTAAATTGTCCAAAAATGATAGTACTCAAAGGGCAGTTTCGTATTGAAAAGAACGAGCAAGAAACTCCATACATATTCTTTTAAAAAATATGTAATATGTTTTACGATAACTAGTAGGTAGTGTCAACAAAAGAGCTAGGTATTCGAGGTCGTTACATATAGTTGAAGTTATCTTAGAAAACGATAGATATTTTCAAATGTAATTAAATTTAAAAAGTAGATAATAAACAGTTCATTGATTAAATAAAGTTTCGAATATATCCAACAGTTTCTAAAAAAACTTCGACTATATCTGAAGATCCTTAATATCTATTTTGGTTGACTGTACATTCATTTCATAATTATACGAATGTGAAGATAGTGTACCTGAAATAAAAGTCATGTAAAATATGTACTCTATAATACGTATCAAGTGCTACAAAATAGCTTTTAATTCTACTCAGTAACTTGACAGATCAAGGGTTACCAAGTTTTGACAAAAAAAAAAGATTATGAGGTGGTGTAAAAAAGAACGAAATTTTATGAACTTAAATAATGTACTTAACTTGGTATTAAACCATTCTTATCATTCGTTCCTTACGCAAAATCGTTCACTACCCCAACACTATTAGTTGTAGTATGGTAACATTATTTGACTTTGAACTGTCAAGTTACTGAATAGAATTAAAAGTCGAAATATTAATTAATTGTTCTAGGTATGTCCCAGAACAAAAAAATGAAACTTTTGGCTGAATTAGGGTATTTTTTTACACTCTCAAATATAATTTAAATAACAAAATATGTGACCATTATATTTCTCCATTTTATAAGTAGTATATCGGTCACACAAACACATTGTATGCTTTTAAATGCTCATTTCAATGTGGCTGCACTTTCATTGTAAGCACTTTTGTTGCTCATCCGATCAGCAATGGTTGCTGCTACCTGTGTAGGTATATACACACTAGATGATTTTGAAATAATTTATGAGTAGAAGTAAAATAATCTTGCTACTTTTATAAATGCAAAAGTTTAAATGGATGCATTTGCATATTTGTTGCATTTATACCATTAGAGGTCCTGCCAGGGTTACGGATTTCGTTCGATCTTTCTTTGGATACCAGAGTTCATACAAAAACTACTGATAACACTAATGGTTAATTAATTATATTATACTATTATTGTATACGCAAGTTGTTGTTTGTAAGTGGTTGATTGTGTTACTATTTTTGTTTTAATAAAATCTTATCTTATCTTAAAGAGTCACCGCGGCTCTGGAACTCAAAAGGAGGAAGATAATTAGGAGGAACACGGATGGGTGTTAGTCAGTGACACTCCCTTCCGCTCTGAAAGAAGGGAAGAAGTCATTTGATGATTTCAAGGTCAACAGAGGTCGACATGTTTGTCGCTTATAAAAATATACTCAGCAGTTCCATACAAAAATTCAATACAAGGTCAAAATGTATGAAACAGTTGTTTTTTTTTTTTTGTTTAACTATATCCAATAATCGAATCAAAAATCGCCACGTGTGCGCCACTCCTTGCCTACAAAAGTGCAACACACCCCGCTGTGTACAATAAGCCTTAACAAATATTTTGCAAATAATACATCGTGTGGCCCCGGCTTAACGTTGAGTGTACTGTGTATACACGCCCTATTTTGGAAAAAAAAAAACAGAAATTTGGGAAGTTCTTATGAATCTATGAAATATTTAAAAAAATGTTTATTAGTACCTTTAAGTTCACTTAAAATACACATAACATCACGCCTGTAATCCCTGAAGAGTTAGGCAGAGGTGTACTCATTAGTACAGCAACATTTCGCCAGTTATGTTTAAGTTCCATGTAATTTGGACGAGCCTATTGCCATCAACCGGACACAAATCCAGACTCCGAGGCTGCTACGGAGAAATTCTTGATGGAAAAACCCAATAACACTTTGCCCGACCTGGGAATCGAACCCAAGACCTCATGCTCAGCAGTCACGCTTTGCGATTACTACACCAACGAGGCAGTCGAGATAGTCAATCTGGACTTATTAATAATATAAGTCTGAAATCGTCAATCCGCCTTGAGCAAGCGTGGTGATCAATGCTCGTGCCTTCTCTGTATGAGAAGAGGCCTTTGTCCTGAATTGGGACAATAATAAGCTACTATTATTTACTTCAAATTAAAGCCACACACCACACTAAGACTTTTGCTTACCCCTATAATTGATCTGACATACAAAACAGTACTTTAATACTTTTTAATACTTTAAAGGACCCTTAACACAGTACACGATGACGAAATCAAAACCGTGATAAACTTCACAACTGGTTCAAGCGAAAATGGTCCTTATTGTGTAGGAAATAAGGTAGTGTGGAACTGTATGATTAAGTTGGTATTCCAGTTGAAAGCTCAAGAGTTCTTCAGATTTCAATTGAAATCAATGTAATAAGTATTATCGCATCTGTTGCTTGTGGCTCGATTTCTGAGAGGGTCGTGTGTTTGATTCGTGGTTAGTTAATGTTTAAAAGATTTATTCGGTTTTTTTATCAGGAACTTTAGCTTCTAACCGCGATTTCGTCCGGTTTGAAGTTGATTTCTCTATAAAACTTTGGACCCGCGTTTCATCCCCTTAAGGGGTTTATTTTAAAAAAATCCTATTTCAGCGGACGTCTACTAACTATAAACTACCTCCCTGCTAAATTTCATCTTTATATGTCAAGCGGTTTTCGATATTTCGTAATAAGTAAGTGACCTTTCGCTTTTATAATACATAGAGTCTAGCGTTTCTAGGAACTAGCGTTTACATTTTTGGTCCTTAAAAAAAAGTTTTTCCATACAAAAAAGCGACACATACACGGTCTCAATGTATGGAAAAGTTAGAATCACACCACCGACTACCAAACTTCGAAAAACCCAATAACATTTTATGCTCGACCTGGGTATCGAATCCAGAACCCTACGCTCAGCTGCAGTCGTGCTTGCAACAACGAAAAAGTTTTCGTTACAATGCCAATCTGCCGTGCAGGTATACCTACAATTATGCTTATGCCTAAATTCGGCAAAGTCGTGAAGATACGACCTCAGTGACCACCGAAATCCCACCACTTGGTTGTCTAATACAACTGAATTGGATCTAATTGAGGCTTCCTTTCGAATTGAGTGCACTTGAATTTTTACCCAAAACCCACGTTCCAAAACCAACCTTAACACCTCTGCACAAAACCCAAAATCTCTTAACAAATTTCATTTCACTTACGACCTTCTTCAAGACCAATTTGGGGGAAATTGACAAGGGGATTGGAACTTTATACGGTAAGGAATAGGAGATATAATAGATTGTTGGTCAAATTTGACCTTAGATACAGGAAAAAGGGTGCAAGTCCAAATGAAATTGATTCATAAGACGTTTTGATTGAAGACGTTTGTATCATCACGCTATCGTTGTATGGAGGTCAGCAGGAGTTGTTTGGGACGACTAATTAGCGGCATTGACCTTTGCTGTGATTGACCCCAGTTACCACATGATATGCAGGGTCTTGGGTTCGATTCCCAGGTCGGGCAAAATGTTATCGGGTTTTTCCATCAGAAATATCTCAGTAGCAGCCTCAGAGTCTAGATTTGTGCCCGGTTGATGGCAATAGGCTCGCCCCTTAATACATGAGACTTAAAACATACCTGGCGAAATGTGGGTGTACTGATGGGTACACCTCTGCCTTACCCTTCGGGGATTAAAGGCATGATGTTATGTTACAATTATTAAAGGTTTTAATCAAATCGATAGGTGATATGTCTGATTGTTCTTTTCGCATTTAAATATCAACTAAAATGTTAATAGGGTGGCATTCTCATTTCAAAATGGACTCTAAGGGATTTTTTTTACTTCGACACAGACATCTATAGGCCTACAGCGGAGGAGTACTAAAAATCCGCTCAAGTGAGAGTAGGACTCGCACACGAAAGGACCCGTACCATCGTAGAACATATTACTATTGATAAAATTGCCTTAAAATATCGTTTATTTACATCGTAAGGATCCCGAGATGTCTGAAATCGCCAATCCGCCTTGAGCAAGCGTGGTGATCAATGCTCGTGCCTTCTCTGTAAAAGAAGAGGTCTTTGCCCTTCAGTGGGTCAGTAATAGGCTGGTATTATTATTATCATTACAGCACCGGTTAAATAATAAAAAGAAGAAGTACTATTGACAAATTTTTTGCGTTTAACAAGTTTGTAGGTACAATACAATGTAGCAAATTAAACAAAAAAATGTCAAACTTATGTAATTAGTTCAATACAAAGTAATAACTATAATAAAACTATATTTAACACTATGTTTGTATAATAAAACATATTATAGTTTTAATTGTAACAAAAAGTTTAAAGATGATTCAATGTTTGCATTGAAAAAAACATTTGAGTGGACAACTAGCGCCATCTAGTTTGCGTTAGGAAAACAAATCTTTGAGTAATGAGCTCGATGATTTGTTCTGTGTCTTGGTGTAATTTGTCTATAATATGTATGTATTTAGAAATATATAAGTATATTTATCAGTTGTCTGGTTACCATAGTACAGGCTCTGCCTAGTTTGGGATCAGATGGCGATGTGTTAGTTGTCCTAAGATATTTTAGATATTATTTTAAGATATTATATTATTCTGTTTAATTCTGAAATCAAGGATGTAGTCAGAAACTAATATCTTATTAGTTTGTTTAGTTACATAAGTTATATTATTATTTATAAAGTAGGCATGTTTAGGTTGACTGCCTCGTTGGTCTAGTGGTCGCAAAGCGCGACTACTAAGCGTTAGGTCTTGGGTTCGATTCCCAAGTCGGGCAAAGTGTTATTGGGTTTTTTCATCAGGAATTTCTCAGTAGCAGCCTCGGAGTGTGGATTTGTGCACGTTTGATGGCAATAGGCTCGCCCCCTATTACATGGGACTCAAACATAATTGGCGAAATGTGAGTATGCAAAAGTGGGGTACACCTCTGCCTAACCCTTCGGGGATTACAGGCGTGATGTTATGTAAGTATCCAAAATCAATTGGTGTGTTGTGTTTTGGTAGAACTAAAGCCTACACTTATTTACTAGCTCTTCCCCGTGACTTCGTCTGCAAATACTTATGTCGCTTACAGCGGACGCAGACGAAGTAACTAAAGAAATTCGCTAGCGCACCCCAAATGTATTGATGTTATGTACTTAATAGAAATAGATGTTGAAAGAGAGAAAGAGAGAGAGTATATTCCGTCTCGCTCTACACGAAATGGCGTGTGTCAAATGCCAGATTCCACGGTGTTTGTACAGGGACGGATTTGCTATTTTTTTTTATTATTTTTTTAGGTGGTTCAAATCATCAAATGACTCCTTCTGCCCTGGGTGGGGCGGAAGGGACTGTCAGACTTTTACTGACCAAAAAACCACCCTGTTCCTTCTGTTGCCCTTTACGTTCCGGGGCCGCGGGGACGTCTCGCAACCCCGGAGACGTCCCCGGCATTTGCTATGAGATAAACTTTTCAGCGATTTTTATGCGGGAATGGATTCAATGCATTCCAATTCAGATTGTAAAGTTTGATGCGTGGAATTGGGTGAATAACACATTATGGATAATTCTAGATATGGATAACTTGGTTAACCAGCGCCGTGGTTTTCGTGCTTTCGTGCACGGACTATAAGCTCAGCAGTCGCGCTGCTTTCACTAGACCAACGAAGCAGTCATTATTAACTTTTATTTATTTTTATTAATTGTTGGTATAGCGGCAAAAGAAATACAGATTTTGTAAAAATTTCAACTCTCTAGCTTACAGTTCATAAGATACAGCTGACAGACGAACAGACGGTGGCTTAGTAATAAGGTCCCGTTAGCACCCTTTCGATACGGAACCCTAAATACAAACCGACAAACTTACATAGTTGCTCAACCGATTAGCTTCAAAGAATGAACGGATGGAAACGTAGTCTCAATATATGGTCAGCAGTTACTGATGTAAAGAAACACATACATACATGGTACAATTTCTTATTCATCTGTTGGTACATTTTTCCGGTGTATACAAAGTCGGTAGGGTTTATTGAATACCTACCTGCTATATGTAACATAATATCACGGCTGTAATCCCCAAAGGGTTAGGCAGAGGTGTACTAATACACCCATATTTTGCCAGTTATGTTTAAGTCCCATGTAATAGGGTGCGAGCCTATTGCCATCAACCGGGCACAAATCTCCGGGGCTGCTACTGAGAAATTCCTGATGGAAAAACTTAATATCCCTTTGTCCGACCTGGGCGTTGATTGTTGAACTTATGAAAAAAAATATACCAGCCTATTATTGTCCTACTGCAGGGAAAATGCCTCTTCTCATACAGAGAAGGCGCCAGTATTGATCATCACGTTTGCTGAAGACGGATTGGCGAATTTCGACTAATATAAATTTCTTACATAAGCTTCATTTAAGTTTTATTTCTTAGCTTTTGACTGCCTCGTTGGTCTAGTGGTCGCAAGTGCGACTGCTGTGCATGAGGTCTTGGGTTCGATTCCCAGGTCGGGCAAATTGTTATAGGGTTTTTCCATCAGGAATTTCTCAGTAGCAGCCTCGGAGTCTGGATTTGTGCCCGGTTGATGGCAATAGGCTCGCCCCCTATTACATGGGACTAAAAACATAACTGGCGAAATGTGAGTGTACTAATGGGTGCACCTCTGCCTAACCCATCGGGGATTACAGGCGTGATGTTATGTTATGTTACATAAGCCGAAAGCGACATGTATGACCGTAGATGAAGCGAAAGGAGTAAGTAAGGATCGTAGCAGGTGGCGTTCTGTGGTTTCTGCCCCCATGGGAAAAAGGCGTGAGTTTTAGTATGTATGTATGTAAAATCTAAAGTATTAAAGCTATTCAATTGAGACTTTGTATGTTTAATTAGTCTATTATTGACATCATATCCTGAGAATATGAACTATCTAGTACATCGGAAACCAACTCTATGAGGTGTCAAAAAAACGACGAAACACTTCGAGAAAAGGTAGGTAGTACCCTTTTTTTTTTAGGTGGTAAAATTCATCAAATGACTCCTTCCGCCCTGGGTGGGGCGGAAGGGACTGTCAGACTTTTACTGACTAAAAAACCACCCTGTTCCTTCGTTTGCCCTTTACGTTCCGGGGCCGCGGTATCCTGTTAAGACGTCCCGCAACCCCGGCAGGCGTTGGCCCCGTTGGGGGCCCCGTCCAGGTAGTACCCTTGCGCTTCGCTTGGCTCGTCGATGTTTGTATGAACATGTTCATACAGTGAGTTTATGTTTATGTTCAAGGCCCCAAATCTCACAATCTGACTCAGTTACCATCTTTTTGACATTTCCAAGTAAGATCAGGGACATGGCTATACTACGTAAATACCACCAGAATTCCTACGCTATATTAATACTAACATACCTACTGTAACAAGCGGGTGATATTACTACTACTAGCCCGCGACTTCGTCCGCGTTTTTTTCAGCCGCGTTTGATTTTGATTTTGAACGATTAATCACGGTTAATTTATTTATTTATTTAAACTTTATGCACATGTAAAATAAAATAAATTGTACAAAGTCGAACTTATAGGCTCATCCCCTACTATATAGGACTTAAACATAACTGGCGTTTGGGTGTACTAATGGGTACACCTCTGCCGCTTCGGGGATTACTGGTTCATCCACCAATTCAAAAAGGAAAAGACCAGCTTCAACGGTTCCCTGCTGTGAATTGCCGTGTTCATATTTTGTGTTTGTTTGGCCCAGTATTCATTCAGTCATTAGGTCCTCACGTGTGCAGGTGACTGATCATGCCAAGATTTAAAGTGATAAACATAAGAACCAAAGTAATATACTCCTATCTTCAACATTTGTAATAAAACTTATCATGAGACAAAAAAAACCACTCAAGTTACAAAAAACGTCTTGTCAAAGTATTTTTCCGACGGTCGCGATTATCGTAGTCTTGAGCGCGTCATTTGTTCAAACAAGTTGTACATATCTTTCATGTTTAAATATCAGTTTCATTTAAACTGAAAGTACATTTAATCCCAAATTCATTTTAGCAGTTTACAATGAATTTTTTTTTGTTAATTTTGGATAGTATTAAAAGGCAATTGCACCTTTAACAGTACGGTTTCTTCGTTACTTTTAACTTGATACGTTTGATGTCTATGTAAAACACCGTCGGTAAATTGCACTAAAAATGTGAGTTAATCTAGGTATACTAATATCAAAAAGTGTTTATTTGTTTGTGAGAGATAAGCTCTGGAATTACTGGTCCAAATACATAAAATATTGATAGAAAGCTACACTATGGCCTAGGATATGTTGCTTTATTTATGGTAAACTAGACTTCCACGTACCTTGTAGACAAAATCGCGAACAGAAGCTAGTGTTTCATAACTTGAAAGAATACAAATATCCGTTAGTAGGTATACCTATTCAAGACAGATAAAAAACATAACACAACAATCGCCTGTAATCCCCGAAGGATAAGGTAGAGGTGTACTCATTAGTACACCCACATTTAGCTAGTTATGTTTAAGTCCCATGTAGTAGGGGGCGAGCCTATTGCCATCAACCGGGCACAAATCCAGTCTCCGAAGTTACTGAGAAATTTGAAATCAAGATTTTGTATAAGAATTTAAAAATGTATTTTAGAATCTAATAAGATTTCGTCCAATACGACTCTGGATGTTAGTGTCATGGCATTTAGGCGGCCACATTCCTGGGGTAAAAGTCAAGTTATTTTATTTGTTATTCTGCAACACTAGTCTATACGACATTGTGACGAGATATTCTGTGTAAATAACATCTTAATAAGTACTTACTAATCTTACTTACTAATCTTAAAAAGAAATTTCTGATGTCGCTACATTTGTGTACAAATAAAAACATTAACAACATTTTTTTTTTACAAACTTTGGACCCTTGTTTCGTCCCCTTAGGGGGTGAATTATGGAAAATCCTTTCTTATCGGATGGTTACGTCATACAAAGAACACACCCTCCAAGTTTCAGGTCTCTACGATCAGCGGTTTAGGCTGTGCGTTGATCCGTCAGTCAGTCATTCAGGACAAAGCTTTTTTTTTATATGTATTCTTTTCTAGAAGACACAGTCATCACAATTTTGCCAATATCACAATATGACAGACCAAAAAACGCGACTTTTCAGTACCTAATTATGATTTTTTAACTTTTAAAAACAAATCCTACAATGGCGTTCGACATGAAAACCTTTCTTCAGCCCCAACGATTATAATCAAACTAAAAATAGGTTTATTACAACTAAAAATTATACAAATAAAAACCCCAAACAACATCTAATGAAAGGAAATTAGTAAGCACTGTTAACATCAAAAGCAAAATGATTTATTACTGAGCAAAATATTAATTCGCTTCTAAACACCATTTTACTATTACAACAAAATAATTACCGTGCAACGTAATAGTTAACTGAGCTAGTAAAACAAACATTAGTTTATAACAGTGTAAACAGTAAATAAATCTATTTTAATAAGCAAATTGAACCAATTATGGTCACAAGGCATTTTGATGTATGACGGCTTTTAGTTCGTAAAGCCGCCGATCCGTGACGGCGCTAGTGTGCTTGGTTGTGCTACTCGACGGTAGATGGCGTTGTTTTATCGATTTTTTTGTTGGTGATCTCGGTATTTATTTATTTGCTATTAAGTTAAGTTTTGAGTTTCAAATGTTCTCATAAAGTGAAATCAGTGTAAATAAGGATTGAGAAAAAAAAAGCTTAACCATATTACATTTATTCACCGATTACAAATCCAGACTTTAGGTTAATGAGTAGGGGGTTCTGAGTTCGATTTCCAGGTATAGGTAGGTTCGGTCCAAGTATATTCTATATGTGTGTCTGTGTATTTTGTATATGATTGCGAGATTCATGAGGTATAATAGTATCTTACTATGGAAAGTTTGAGGATGGATGTATGTTTGTTTCTCAATCACGCCAGATCGCCTGAACGGATCTGGATGAAATTTGGCACAGAGATAGATTAAAATGGATGGAAAAGCACGTAGGTAGGTACGCTTTTTTATATCCCGGAACAATTCACGGTTCCCGAGGGATAATATATTAACTTTGATACGGACGAAAACGCGGGCTGAAGCTTAAGTCAAAGTCAAAACATTTATTTCAATTAGACCATTTACAGGCACTTTTGAATTGTCAAGGAGTCGGTTAGTCAGTCAGTTAGTCAGAAAGTTGGAGGGGGAAACTTAAACTCTAGAATTTTTGTATCTTTCTGATCCTCAATCTAGCTTAAAGCATAGGATAAATTATTTATCCCGTTTTTAGGGTACCGTAGTTCTGACTAGAAAGAGGAAGCCTCATAGTTTCGGCATGTCCGTCTGTCTGTCCGAATTTTTACATAAAATAAATACCTAGTTATAATGGTTAGACACTTATACAGCTATATGTCATTAACTTATTAATTAGGAACATGATAATTATAATTATAGTAATTAGTAGATACAAGAAACAATAATACAGACATCTTTTCGACTGATTGACGACACGCAACACAAAGAATACCTATAGTTTACAAATGTAGAAGAAGCAAGAATAATGTAACCAGTATTTTGTAAAAACCTAATTAAAAGAGTGCCTTAGAGTTCCTTGCTCGTTCTCCTCCATAGAGGCCTACCTACGTTTTGTAATGAGCAACTAGCTTCAACTTTCTGACTAACTAACCAATTCAAAAGTGCCTGTAAATGGTATAATAGAAAAAAAAATATTTTGTCTACTGTTGACATAATTCAGTATTTAAACCACTGCTATGTGACTAACACAAACGAATTTGACCCCAAAACCATAACGCTAGTCCACTTTAGAAAGAATAAAATTAAAATATTGTAGTAAATACATAATATATAGGAATCATATAATTTAAATAACTATAATGTTTCTTTGAAAGTATGTTATCTTACTAAAATGAATATCTTTTCATATTTTCCCACATATAAACCACAACACTTATAATTTACTAAATTATCGTTATCTTATGTTTTAGGATCGATTACAACTATAGCTATGCGAAAACGAAGATTTATATTAAAGAGCTATACAAATTTAAATTAAACTATCATAATAGTATGTGATATGATACTATTATAAAATATGATGTAAATTCTAAAATAATATTTTTGCACAATTTAAAATCAAACGTTACCTAAATAATAGAATAACATAACATAAACACATCACGCCTGTAATCCCCGAAGGGTTAGGCAGAGGTGTACCCACATTTCGCCAGTTATGATTTTAGTCCCATGTAATAGGGGGCGAGCCTATTGCCATCTACCGGGCACAAATCCAGACTCCGAGGCTGCTACTAAGAAATTCCTGATGGAAAAACCCAATAACACTTTGCCCGACCTGGGAATCGAACCCAAGACCTCATGCACAGCAGTCGCGCTTGCGACCACTAGACCAACGAGGCAGTCAATAATAATAATTATAATAATGATAATAGAATAATTGCCTAGTAATTGTGCCACTCTCCCTCACATATTTTTTAATTCTTGTTTTTACGTGTGATTTTTTACAGAATAGCATTAGCATAGCTGAAATAAAATAATCGATACAAGACTGGTTCATCATGCCCTATGGCCGTCCACTGCTGAACGTAGGCCTCCCCCAAAGAGCGCCAACCATCCCGGTCTTGGGCAGCCCGCATCCGCTGCCCGCCACCTTCTTTAAATCGTCGGTCCACCGGGCAGCAGGGCGTCCCACACTACGATTGCCTAAACGGTTAATCGGACTGGATCGGTTCACTTTAGTTTAAAATAAAATATAGCATAGCTTATACTGGAAGACATACTTTAGAACCAAAATCCTAAAACATATTAAGTACCTAATAATATTACTATTAAATACGGTCAGTAATCTGAAGAGGTGCATAAGTTTAATATTCATAATTTTTTGAGCGGGTCCAAGTAAGGAATATGATTAACTTTGTAGGTATTTTACTCTCGCTAGGCTTGTACTGCGGTTTCGCTCGCAAGTAGATGGAAATTCTGTTAAAGAAAAGTATTTAAATTTTTCATAGACTGATTTGTGTGAAGTCAATAAACATTGTTTAATTATTTTTTTATGTAAAGGTCATTTAACATAAAAATAGGCTAAATAGCTGCATCTTTTAATTGGATAAAATATTATATATTTGCTGTTGACATGGTGTCTCTGGTACAAACTACCACGTAAGAACAATATTGTAAACATTGAGCCACGTCAGTCGCAAAAGGGTTAAAATCTTTGTTAAACAGTGTGTTTATTATGTAATGTTCAAAGAGCGTATATGTGTGCGCCATGTCTATTTTGGTTGATGAATCAGGGTGCTGTTAAGCTATGATAGTGCTTTTGAATAAGAAGCATTGCAAAATTATATTATCATTCGACTGCCCTTATCATCCTAAATTAGCATGCATTAAACGTTAGTCGTAGGTATTACTTGTTATAGCTTTATAAGGCTTGCGCCAGCCCATTGCATAACGGTTAAAATACCTCTCTCTTGTAAGTACATAAGAATAGGGGTTCGAAACCCGATAAATAAGTACCAATGTGACTTTTTCAATCCATTTACTTTATATGTCACAATGTTTTCCTTTATAAAGGATACATTGTGAGGAACCTAGACTATAAATTAATACAAGTCTCAAATCGCCAATCCGTCTTCAGCAAGCGTGGTGATCAATGCTCATGCCTTCTCTGTATGAGAAGAGGGCTTTGCCCTCCAGTGGGACAATAATAGGGTAATATTATTATTAAAATGTTCTGGCCTGAATTTCAGACGAAAAGTAAGGAAAACTAGCCTTTATTTGTAAGAAAACTTTGTCAAATACTTATAATTTTGCTGACAGACAGACAAAAGTTTACTTATAAACTTATATATAGTTAAGTATTCGGCGTGTAGGCATGTATTTTTCATGTTGACATGAGTAACAACAGACTGGTATCACAGAGTAACAAAATTATTGAAATCCAGTATACTTACACAAAGTACTAGCGTTCTGTAGTTATGACCCGATAACGTTCAAGTTCACTAAAAAAATCCATGCTAATATTATAAATGCCGAAGTAATTCTATCTGTCTGAACCACTAAACCGATTTTGAAGAAATTTGGTACAGGATAATTTTAAAGCCCAATAAATGACATAGGCTATTTTTACTCGACTTCCACATTGTTTTTGTCCGTGATAACCGACATTTGCGCGGACGAAGCCGCGAGAAAAAGCTAGTAAAAATAAAAAAAAAAATTGGTAAGTGAAACCTAACGGTACCTAATTTTTAAAAACCTATTCAACATTGCTCGTCTTATCATTTATCATAGTTCGTCAATTTTTTTCTTTTTCACAAAATGGCGTCTGATTTCCGCCATATTAAATTTTGATTAGGTATATATCATGTCTTTAGTGACACTCGCAATATTGAGACAAATCGATTGACGTAAGTATCATCAAAATCGGCCCACGCGTTTGGTCTCTAGAAGGCCACATAGGAACAAACTTACATACATAGACTGAAAAACACATAAACTTTTACGAAAAAAAAGATTAAATTAAACCATCGACTGGAGAAGAAGAAGAATAAAAAAAAGCCAAAAAATTACAAGGAAAACAATTCCAATTTCAAAACTGCAACCACTGCAAGTCTGCACTCTACTACTCTGTGACCAACCAACATTATCATTATGTTAATTCAACGTTTTTCGTCTTAAAACTAGACTTGTTCGATATAATGACGGATTAGAAATATAATCACGACGATACCCATCTGTCCTGGGCAGAAACAATTTGTTTTTGAATATAGGTTAGGTTATAAAACGCGGGAATATGAAATGAGTTGGAGTTTTTTTTTTTTTTTTGCTTGATGCATTATGAGGCACTGACGTCATTTTACAGCCAAGCATGCAGCATGTTTTTTTTTTCAATGTATTTTATGGCTTTCCGACTTTGACTGTCAAAAACTATTACTATTGAGATCATTTTTTTTAATAAACTCGGCCCAACTGCTCCCTGCGAGTGCGTACGCGCGGTTTTTTTACCCGTGCTAAGTTACGTCTTTGGTTCCTGCTTCGCTTTCGCAGGTCGTAGCGTGATGTTATAAAGCCTAAACCATTCTTCATGAATCTGACTATCGTATACAAAAAGATTTTTTTCCGATTTGACTGGTATTTCCAGTGATTTGACAAACAAACAATATTTTTTCAGCTTTTTTATTATTATGTAGTCTAAATTGTTTATTGCAGATCAATTAGTTATGTAAAGGTTTTATAAATTGACATATTTCAGCCTAACTATAAAATCTTTATCTGAAAACAATCTACAAAGATAAATTAAAATTAAATCTGCTACTAAATCCAATTTCGTTGAAAATAAACTATTTTTTTAACCAAGCATTATTTTAAAATTCTACAATATTGATTACTGGACATTGTATTGTCATCAGAAGTAATCAGAACTAAAGGTGTATGCAAAATTTCAGCTCAATCGGATATCAACAAATGTTCGAAAAATGGTTTGCAAATTTTGAAAGGACAACTTATTTACACACATACCTACAAACAGTACAAGCTAAACAAAAGCTTGTAAAAATTAAAAAAGACAGTAAGTACTACGATGCTTTTCAGCTTTTCATTACGTCGATATCGAAAATCTATTTACAAAACCAATGTTTAAGCTCCCAACAATATCCTCGAACTAATGCGACCGCATTATACATAATAAGCTTGACACTAAATTGATATTGACCTCAAATTATTACTCTTTGCTCACACAAATTGTTCACAATTATAATTGGGTAGAAAACCGCATGTTGTGTAGTGTAGTATCATTACGCTACTAACTCGCGACAGGGACAGACAGATTCGTGAAAAAGTAGAAAAGTTTTATTAAAATAATGTCAATCGTCAAACAAAATGGCGTCTAAAAAGTTTGTTAGTGTGTTCGAAAACCTCTTTGGTTCTGTTGGAGGACCTAATTTGAATATCGCGCGTTCACGTTCACACGTTCGTTATCGAAGACCGAATTTTAAATTTGGAACTTTCTGAAGACAGTGACCGATGTCGATTGTGTTTTGTTTTTTTTTTAAATGGTGTTATTTGATTTCCGCGCGAAACAGTGATTTGACAGTTTTAGATTGTTTTGAATAATGAAAAGTGAAATTTTCTTGGAGTTATTGTGCTACATGGGTGCTTTTACTAAGTGAGATGTCCAGCTCACATCGCCACAGTTAATTACTAACAGAAGCTGGCGCAAATGGGTATAATGCTTTATATTTTTTTTTAACATTTTTCTCTATGCTAATATTACACAGCTAAAATCTCTGGAACAATCGGATTGGAAAATCTCATTTTGTATATTATAATAGCCACATTCATAAGGAATTGTATCTTAATATTAATTATAAATGCGAAAGTTTGATGATGAATGGATGTTTGTTTTTCACGCAAAAGCGGCTGAACGGCACTGGATAAAATTTGGCACAAAAATACCTGGATTATATTGTGGAATAGCACATAGGCTATAAACATAATTGGAAAGAGTGTCCGTGGAATTTCTTGCTCGTTCTTCTCCATAGAGGCCTACCTCCGACCTCCACAACCCAGTAACTGGGTAATACGATACCTCTAGGTAAGACTGGTTGTCAGACTTTCAAGCTCCTGACGACTCGTAACGACTACCAAAGATCCACGTATTACAGCCGGGACCAACAGCTTAACGTACTTAAGCTTGTAACATACCTAATAATTATAACTATTTGGGAAATAGTGGCCTAATGGTGCCGATTCCCATGGTCACAAACTAAACTAAATTTAGACTATTTCCATCTTTTTCTGTCCAATAAAACAAGAAAGAGACTAATGTAAATAGTAGCTGTCAAATTTAGTCAATCTGACACATACATACAGTTAAAGTTGACATCTTAAAACGTATGGATTAAAAATACGGAGAAATTCAAGGCAAAATTAATTTGACATCGCTAACTTAGTTCTTTAATGTCACCGTCCTTTCCTTTCGCTGTATGTTAGTAAGAGATGTCAATTCTCTAAATTTAGTCTAGTTTGTGAACAAGGGAATCGACACCAATTTTTCATTTATTAACACAAGCAATGTTTGCTTCGTAACAGAAAAGCGTACCGCGTCTAGACTATAAAATTAACATAATTAGTTTAGGCGCCGGCCGGTATTAAGAATAACGTTGCATCCTAAAATTGTTGATACATATTCATGAACCGAAAACATTTCCTGTGATTAAGGGACTGTCGTTAAGCTTAGTTGTTAAGGCACCCGTCTCTCGTACATGAGGTTGCGGCTTCAGTACCGGGCAAGTTTTGTACCAATGTGACTTTTTCAATTTATATGTACTTCCTAAAGTTTGACTGCCTCGTTGGTCTAGTGGTCGCAAGCGCGACTGCTGTGCATGAGGTCTTGGTTTCGATTCCCAGGTCGGGCAAAGTGTTATTGGGTTTTTCCATCAGGAATTTCTCAGTATCAGCCTCGGAGTCTGGATTTGTGCCCGGTTGATGGCAATAGGCTCGCCCCTATTACATGGGACTAAAAAAACATAGCTGGCGAAATGTGGGTGTACTAATGGGTACACCTCTGCCTAAACCTTCGGGGATTACAGACGTGATGTTATGTTAAGTTTTGATTGCTAATAACGTCTCTAGCAAATTAAAAAAGTCTGGAATCGTTAATCCGCCTTGGGCAAGCGTGGTGATCAATGCTAGTGCCTTCTCTGTATGAGAAGAGGCCTTTGCCGTGCAGTGGGACAATATTAGTAATCAGTAATAAGTTATTAAACTCGACGAAATGTTGTAGATAAGATAACAACACTTTTGTTTAGATGTATTATTTTTCGAACAAGAATTGCGCATGCGACGACTGAATCAGCAAGGCACACTATAACCAATGTAAAAGCAATATAATATACTAGCTGTTACCCGCGGCTTCGCCCGCGTTTGTTTAGGATTTGACAATCAATTCGGGCTGTACTCGGCTTGTTGTTCGGCCAGATCCAGAATTATTAAATACCTACGGACCAACAGACTGTGACTCTTAAAAGTCCGTCGGCGTTCAGTTTGCATTTCTGCAAGAGAGGTCCTTCTCGCCTGCGTCTGTTCTGGAGTTTCTGTCGCTGTAATGGCTGAGCTTGTTCTCTGAGACGAAGTCGTGTTTCAATAGGCGTCTCAGTTGCTCTTACAGCTCTCTGGCTTTCGGCTTGTTCCTCCAAAAGCAATTGCGTTTAGGAGGGCGTCTCAGTCACTCTCAGATAAGCTTGGCAGGAGAACGGCATGGCTCTCGAGTCTATCCTGGCTTTAAGAAAATGTCTCATCAGCTATCAAATTTGCTTGTCGCTCCGGTTGTGCTTGCCTTCTTAATGCGGCATGAACGGAAGATTCCGGGAATTGAGCAGTAATTTTTGCTCGGGCTCGGAATGAGCTTTTGCCTGGGTTGGACCTGCGAGATATTTTAAAATTGAAAAATGTAAGCTACCTACCCTCATTAAAACACACCGAAAATACCTCTTACGAAAAAATAAACAGTACTAACGGGACAAACTTAACTGTGCCGTTGAAAAACTCTTGTCTACATACATCGACATAGGTCACGGTTAGCAACAGCAACGGCAACGGCAACTAACCTCTTCCTTCAGTCTATCATCGACTACACGCATTAAACAAACCAATTTTACTGTTGCGACAGTTCTGCTGTGATCCTATGAGGAGTTCCGTTCCATATCTCCGAAGTTCATCATCAGATCATGACAGCATTTATAAGGGACCAATTCGGAAAAATAAACAAAAAATGAATCATCCAAATCGATTCACACTTGGCGAAGTAATCGCAGAGTATGCTTTACTGACTGAGCGTGTTATAAGTTCACCTTTATTCTTCCATGCATCCTCTATGGATGCGTTTACTCCTGTCAGTGTCAGTGACGACACAGTGATGACAGTGTCAGTTACGTAGTTTTTCTGTATCCCTGACAACGTATATAAAGTGGGTCCCAGACAAACGCGGAATGTTGTGGCAGCCGCGTCAGTTGCAAATTTTAACAACAGGCCGCGTGTACTGCTTTGTAAAATGACACCAAATATGGAAATTGTAATAGAAATAGTTGAATTTAAATAATAATTTCAATTTAACCCACACTTCTCTATTCCTAAGAGTAATATGCAAGGCTATTGATAATATAGGTATAAACTACTATAACTTGACGTCCCCTCCATATTACGATTTCAATATGTGTAGTCACATTTGTATGAAAGAGTATGTATGTAGTTGTGAGTCTTCAGTAGCAGGCTAGGATATTTGTTTGTCAACTAATCAAAAATAGCCGACCGTGCAAGACCACGCACCTGTAATTTTCATAGAGAATGTCAGTGCAGCGCCATACTAATAATAATGAGTAATTTTTGATGCCGCTAGTCGGACAACAAATCGCTGATTTGTATTTGTTTCGAGAGCCGTCTCAATACGCACACATGCGTTGTGAGTATTTTTAATACTATTACAAACACTTTCAAACGTTTTGAATTGTGGAAGGGCGCGTCATGTTACTGTAGTTTATCTCTATCTCACACCTCAAGTGTTTACATAAACGGCTTTCCTATCTTTTTTCTCATCTTCAGAGAGGACTAATGAGTCATGAGAGTAATAAGACGATGTTACGGTTAGCCATATTGACTGACGTCCGATTGTAGCACAAATACCATGCTAATGACACTTCAGGCCGCCACTGTGACCGCGGTGGTGTGTTTTGCAGCGGTTGGAGCCGCGGCCTGCGGTTTGCCGCAACCGCAAGTCCGTCCGTCTGGAAGGCACTTTATGCAAAATGTCAGGATAATCTTCAGAGGTTTTGGGCATGAAAAATTATCAAGCAAACCACTTTCGTACTCTTAGGTTGTTTACTTGAAACTGGTCTATCGACAGTCTAGACTCAAAATGTATTAGATACATAAACTTAAAATTTGATCATGATTCGATAGACACGTGGCGCCATCTACTGTCATAAGGACGTTATTGTGATTTCCCTCGGGAACAATACTTTTTTTCGGGATTATAAGTACCCTATGTTTGTCCCTGTACAGCTGGCAACGTTATATGCAAAATTTCAGGATGATCGGTTCAGTGGCTTAGGCGTTAAATGGTAACAAACAAACAAACAAACTTACTTTCGCATTTATAATATTAGTTAGGATTTACCAGAAACAACTGTCTATAGGCCATACAATTATTCGTTCCGTGCGGGAATCAAACCCGCGACACACAGCGCAGCAGCCAATCGTTCAACCACTGCACCACTGATGCGTTTGCTGCATTCCCAGACTAGCATTAACAAAATCTAATACATATTAAACATCCACAAAAAAACAGAATTACACAGAGATCAAGCATTAAACGATAGAAAATTATACAAAATCATTTGATCCGCGTCTATGATCTATTTTTAATGATGGCCGCCAGGGTCGCCATTACGTTCCAATTTCAAATTCAAATTTCGAAGCCGCCTGCGCAGGCGCCTCGCGTCTGTCGCGACTGCGGTTTTTTTGAAAAAAAAAATACAGTCATTTCTGTTTCCGGGTGGGTCGGTAAATAGGGGTGTGCTGTGTTTTAGAGGTGTGTCCATGCTTGTCTGTCAAAATCGGAATAATGATTGTTATTGTTACCAATCGATTGCGTTTGTGAATGATTTTGCGTGTTCTAGTGGTTTTTATTTAAAACTAATATTTATATTATAAAGCTGAAGATTTTTTGTTTGTTTGTTTAAACGCGCTTATCTCTGAAACTGCCAGTCGGATTGGAGAAAATCTTTTTGTATATGGTAACCAGATTAATTAGGAATAGTATAGGCTATATAACATTACGCTGCGACTCACAGGAGCGGAGCAGTAACCAAATACGTGACTGAACATGGGTAAAACCGTAGGGTATACATAGTTTAAAATATATTAAAAGGACACATAACATAACATAACATAACATCACGCCTGTAATCCCCGAAGGGTTAGACAGAGGTGTACCCATTGGTACACCCACATTTCGCCAGTTATGTTTTTAGTCCCATGTAATAGGGAGCGAGCCTATTGCCATCAACCGGGCACAAATCCAGACTCCGAGGCTATTACTGAGAAATTCCTGATGGAAAAACCCAATAACACTTGGCCGACCTGGGAATCGAACCCAAGACCTCATGCACAGCAGTCGCGCTTGCGACCACTAGACCAACGAGGCAGTCGAGGCATATTAAAAGGCATGATTCGTTTATATTTCTGACTGCCTCTTTGGTCTAGTGGTCACAAAGCGCGACTGCTTATCATAAGGTCTTGGGTTCGCTTTCCAGGTCAAGCAAAGTGTTATTGGGTTTTTCCATAAGGAATTTAAGTAGCAGCCTCGGAGACTGGATTTGTGCTCGGTTGATGGCAATAGGCTCGTCCCCAATTACATAGGACTAAACATAACTTACGAAATGTGTGTGTACTAATGGGTACACCTCTGCCTAACCCTTCGGAGATTACAGGCGTGATGTTATGTACTATGTTACTTTATTTTATGATCTGTATACATAGTTAACTGCTTTGTCAGGTGTCTTTTTGAACCCTATACCCTTTCACCATTACTGAGACACGTGACTACAATAGTAAACAATTAAACGTTAATTAAGATCTCAACTTACCCCCCAAAAAAATTGTAAAAGAATACAAAAAAACTAGTTTAGCAACAAAAGGGAACTAACAAGCAATATTTCCACTAGTTTGAATCAGAAAATTATCTTGAATTTTCCACAAATGGACCAATTTGCTTATTGTTGTCGAGTGAAATTGCTTGAAAGAAGAGGGTAGATGTGCAATGCGAAATCAAATTGTATTGTGCGTGGTCAGTCGCGTGTGAACCGTGGTAGGGGCAAGACGCGTGGGGTGGAGCGCTGGAAGGGATATTCAAAAAATACTTTATAGATTTTGATGTGATGTGAACTGACTTTTATACAACTGTGTAGGTATGCAAGTTGTAGTAAAAGCTTTATGTTTTTTTTCTTTTATATTTAACTAGCTTTTGCCCGTGACTTTATCTGCGCAAAAATAAGATAAACTGCCTCGTTGGTCTAGTGGTCGCAAAGCGCAACTGCTGAGCATGAGGTCTTGGGTTCGATTCCCAGGTCGGGCAAAATGTTATTCGGTTTTTCCATCAGGAATTTCTCAGTAGCAGCCTCGGAGTCTGGATTTGTGCCCGGTTGATGGCAATAGGCTCGCCCCCTATTACATGGGACTTAAATATAACTGGTGAAATGTGGGTGTACTAATGGGTACACCTCTGCCTAACCCTTCGGGGATTAAAGGCGTAATGTTATGTTATGTTATGTATGCAAGTTGTAGTAAAGGTTTTTTTTTCTTCCATTATAACAATAACAATAATACCTAGCCTATTACTGTCCCACTGCAGGACAAAGGCCTCTTCTCATTCAGAGAAGGCACGAGCATTGATCACGCTTGCTCAAGGCGATTCCAGACTTATATTAATTACAAGTCCAGGTTTCCTCATGATGTTTTCCTTCACCGATGTCAGTAATGTCCAGGGTAATTTTTAAAAAGTACTTATGAATTGCCAAACTCACATTGGTACTGCCCATCACCTCATGTATGAGTGGCGGGCACCTTAACCACTTGGGTATCTCGACATTCTTCCATATTTGCATTATTTAATTTATTTATTAACTAGCTTTTGCTTGCGGCCTCGTCTGCGTAAATGTCAGTTATCGCGGACACCATCGAAGTCGGGGAATAAAAAGTAGCCTATGTCCTTTCTCGGGGTTCAATCTTCCCTCACTATTATAATCCGATGGGACGGCAATCCGACACAACCGAGAGATATCAGGCGAAGGAACAACATGGCTTTTACGTGCTTTCTTACTTTCAAACTCCGGGCTTCTACTGAAAAATTTATCTGTATGACTTGGGAATCAAACCCAAGAACCCCATGCTCAGCAGTCGCGCTTGCAACCACAAGAGCAAGAGGGCAGGCAGGTATATAAAAACGGTAGAAGGTAGATATATAATGTATTCAGGGCGTGCCTTTTACATGAATTCATTAACATAGCCACATTAAAATGGTATGCACAGTAATAAATCTGCATAAGAACTTGGCAGGTCTAGTTTTACTTAAATATAAGTAATATTCTTTGGTTATAACTATACAACGTTATAACCAATTATATGTTAAAAGTAGTACTTTGTAAAAGTCATGAAAAAGTTAGTTTTACTTCTATTAAAAATGTGAAAGTTAAGATCAATATTTGTTACTCAATCACGCTAGAACGGCTGAACGTATCTGGATGAAATTTGGATCAGAGTTATATTATAGTCTCGAATAGTACATGGGCTACTTTTTATCCCAGAAAAATGTATGGTTTCCGCGATTCCCGTGGACAATAAAATTGACTGCCTCGTTGGTCTAGTGGTCGCAAGCGCGACTGCTGTGCATGAGGTCTTGGGTTCGATTCCCAGGTCGGGCAAAGTGTTATTGGGTTTTTCCATCAAGGATTTCTCAGTAGCAGCCTCGGAGTCTGGATTTGTGCCCGGTTGATGGCAATAGGCTCGCTTCCTATTTCATGGGACTAAAAACATAACCGGCGAAATGTGGGTGTACTAATCGGTACACCTCTGCCTAACCCTTCGGGATTACAGGCGTGATGTTATGTTTGTATGTATGTAATAAAATTATCAACTTTGACGCGTACAAAGTCGCGGTCAGAAGTTAGTTATTCCATAAATCCACATCCTTTTTCATATATTTTTATTAACCATCTCATATTCTACAATAAAATATTAATAATGCATTTATTATCGTGCGTGCACGCCGGTGCTGTGGTCATAATTATATACCGCGATTGACACGGCCGTCATGTTGAAACCGCTGTTCAATTATTTGATAAGTACTTATTCATTGAATTTTGCCAAAACGACCTTACCTATATAACATCAAGCCTGTAATCCCGAAGGGTTAGGCAGAGGTACACCCACATTTCGCCAGTTATGTTTAAGTCGGTCCCCGACGTTCGTGGGGCCCTGGGTACTTAAACAGAGCGCCCAATGGAGAAGAAGGGCCTGATTATAAGTCCAGGTTCCCTCAAGATGTTTTCTTTCATCGAAGTCAATGATATCCAAGATAAATTTTGAAACAACAATTATGCCGATTCCCTTGTTCACAAAGTAAACTTAGAATATTTCTATCTTTTTCTGTCCAATGATTGTTTCATTGGACAGATAAGAAAGAGGCGGAAATAAATTAGACCTGTCAATTTTAGTTAATCTGAAACTTCCATGCAATTTTAGTTGACATGGCAAAACACGGAAAAGTTCAAGGAAAAACTAATTTGACATCTCTAACTTTTTTTTTTTTTTTTTTTAATCTTTATTTTAGGGGACTCGGTCAACAATGACGATGTCGCCCATCTCTAACTTAGTTCTAAAATGTCACCGTCCTTTTCTTTCGCTGTATGTTAGTAAGAGATGCCAATTTTTTATTCTAGTGTAGTTTGTAAACAAGGTAATCGGCACGGATGGAACAGAAAAACTCACATTGTTACGTGCCCCTGCTTGGTTGTAATCATATAATCTCATCCGTAAGTCCATCAATTTAGAGTCCAATTTCAATTACTTTCTTAAAAGACTACAATAAAAATCAAGTAATTCTTCGCGATTAACCCCCAAATGCTTTACTTACTTATCACAACCCGTGAAATCAAACCTATTATAACATTACTCTATATTTTTCCTCAACCCAGTTTATATAAATCACATAAGCCACTAATTCACACAATAAACAAACACGGACACCATTAAAAGTTCATTTACAACTTGCTGTCAACTCAAACCTATAAATAAAATTTATATCTTCGCAATTTGTCACTATAGGAGCCATGAAAAATTATCCTACGTACACGACCATATTAAAAAGACCTCCCTTCCCTTAGAATTGCTTAAAAAATACGTAAACTTGAATAAACACTACGACTTTGAGAGGTCTTTATAATTTGGTCGCGTGCCACTACTTCATAATGTAATTTCGAAACGAAGCACTATTATGTATTTCTATCTCTTTTACTCCTTCGCTTGACGTTTGAGTGGGAGAGGAAGGGGCGATTAAAGAGGGTCGTATTGCATATCATTAACAGACGCTTCGAGAGGTAACAGATGGGGTAGTTTGTTCTCTGTTTAACGTGACGTTTTGAGGTGCGTGTGAAAGAGATGGATGGATGAGATATGATACTGGATTATGCGTTGTTTTTTTGTTTTATAAAAATATTACGAGCAATGAAGGGTTTACGGAGTGAACCATTTTTAAAACGTAAGTTGTTTGTGTGCTGAAATCCAATTTATGATTTTATAGTATGATTTGAAGGCGTTGCCACATATTTTTTTTATATTTAAAACTTAATTTCAGTTAGTGTTTTATATGACATAAATGTTTTTGGTATTACTTGCTTAAATAATTAAAAAATAGTGGCTTGTTTAAACTTTATAAGGTGAAAGGTTATAATTTAATAAAATATGGTATTAAGTCAAGATTTTTATTATTGCTAAATTGATAAACCAAATTCATTATTAATCAATTAAAATATCAATGAAAAAAATATACTTTTATAATTTTAATATTTTTTACGAGTTTACGTACAAAAATAATAATGAAATTAATTACTTTTCTTATTAAATAAGTAATGCATGGTCTTTTGGCTTAATTATAAGAACAACTAGCTTTTGCCCCGGTCTTCGTCCGCGTAAATGTCGGTTATTGCGGACATAGACAAAGTCTAAGTCAAATAAAAAGTAATGTCCTGTTTCTGTCTTAAGCTTTTGTAAACAATTTTTAGTTAAACGTTGATTGCATTTCTTTCGCGGCAATAAATAAATTTTCTTTCTTTCTATGTTCTTTGATGACGTTCAAACTTACCCTGTACCAAATTTCATCAAAATCAGTTCAATGGATTAGTCGTTAAAACGTTAAAAACAGACAGAGGTACTTTCGCATATATAATATTAGTATGGATACATGATTTTAGTTATGTGTATTCATCTTTATTTGTAGTTATAAAATGAAATAACTGCGTTCTTTGATTGTGTATCGCCTCCATTTTATGATATTTTTATTGGATAATTTGGACATTTTTAATGAAGTTAATTAATTTATTCCTTCAACGAACGGAATACAAGCGATTCAAGTTAATTGTACAAGTGTTTTATTGAGTGTAGTTTTTTATAATTTAAACGAATATAAAGGCAGGAAATGTTGTCGTTTTCTTGTAACCCAAAACAAAAATATTAAAAAAAACTATAAATTACTTTGGACCCTCGTATCGTCCCCTTTGGGGGTGAATTCTGGAAAATCCTTTCTTAACGCTAACTTGCCTACGTCATAATTACTATCTGTTCAGTGGTTTAAGCTGTGAATTGATGGATCAGTCAATCAGTTTTAAAAATAATGATTTAAAAAAAAGACTGCCGCGTTGGTCTAATCGTCCGGTCTAGTCGTCGTTAGACCAATCTTGGGTACGATTCCCAGGTCAGGCAAAGTGGTATTGGGTTTTACCATCAGGAATTTCTCAGTAGTAGCTTCAGAGTCTGAATTTGTGCCCGGTTGATGAGAATAGGCTCGCCGTCTATTACCTATGGGACCTAAAAAATATAACTAGCGAAACGTGGATGTACTAATGGGTACACCTTTGCCTTACCCTTTATGAATTATAGGCGTGATGTTCTGTTATGTAATAATTCAAGCTAGTTTTAAGCTTGGCCATGAAATGTTTACGTAAAGAATTATCAGAACCAACTTAATATTTCTGCAGTAATTTCATACACAAAGCATTCTTCATTGAATCGATTTAATACTTGACACTGTGACCTCACCTCCTCACCCTCACGTTGACCTCACAAGCACCGAATTACGGCACAAAATATAAGGGTCACGGCATACGATACAATATGAAATATCACACGATATAAGATTGGTTATCAAGTTTGACTGTTTTGTATCCTTGTAAGGTTTTACAGAGGACAGTAAGAAACTAAACAAAGCCGAAGCCTCTATTTTCTTCCTATTAGGTACTGCGATAATTTTTTTAGGGTTCATTATCTCAGTCGGTTAAAATGGAAACCTTATAGGATCCCTTTGTTGTCCGTGTGTCAAGAGGTATCAAGCTGAAATGAATATCAAATACATAAGTATTTGCTATTAGTTTCAGCTCGATACCGCCACGCGTTTGCGTTTCAAGGGGGAGCAGACCTGAGTCTGTTCTATCATGGGGTGACCATCTTTACACACCGAGACTCCTCCGTGCCTCGGAAAGCACGTTAAGCCGTTGGTCCCGGTTGTCAGTTGTCACATGTGGATCTTTGATAGTCGTTACGGGTCGTCAGAAGCCCGAAAATCTGACAACCAGTCTTACCAAGGGGTATCGTATTACCCAGTTACTGGGTTGTGGAGGTCAGATAGGCAGTGACTCCATATAAAATACTGTTATTCAGCTGCATCCGGTTAGACTGGAAGCCGACTCCAACATAGTTGGGAAAAGGCTAGGCAGATGATGATGATGAAATGGATCTGTTTATGTAGTTGGCAGGTTAGAAGACAGATAAAGATTAAAAAACTAATTTAAAAAATAATTTTTAAAAACAAGGTTTAATTTAGAATTATTACAATATTGAGTATTGGACATTGTATTGTCATCAGAACTAAAGGTGTATGCAAAACAGCTCCATCGGATAGCAATAAATGGTTGAAAAATGGTTTGCAAATTTTGGAAGGACAAACTTACATACATACATACAGACATACATACGAACAGTGCAAGCTAAATAAAAGCTTGTAATAATGAAATTCCTTAGCGTGTACAAGCAGCCTCCTCGTCAAGCTAAAGTTATCCACAGAAAGTGTCTTGCAATAACGAAGAATGGCTGCAAAACGCGAAAAGTTTTATTTTACTTGGCAACACAGCCGTTAATAATTTTACTGTAACACAACTCAGGATGTAGGGTGGGACTGGAAATCGGGGAAAATGAAAATTGGAAAATTTCTTTTGAATTTATTTATTGGATACCTCGACTTGCCTTATTTCCTTGACTGCCTTGTTGGTCTAGTGATCGCAAAGCGGGACTGCTGAGCATGAGGTCTTGGGTTCGATTCCCAGGTCGGGCAAAGTGTTATTGGGTTTTTTCATCAGAAACTCAGTAGCAGCCTTTGAGTCTGGATTTGTGCCCAGTTGAACATAGCTGGCGAAATGTGGGTGTACTAATGGGTACACCTCGGCCTTACCCTTCCGGGATTACAGGCGTAATGTTATGTTATATAAATTTAGGTACATAAAGTGTTAATTATGTATTACAACAGCTATTGTTACTGAGATCGGTTTTTGTTATACTGAATTAATTAATCTTTATATTTTAGCAATCCACACTAATATAAATGCGAAAGTGTGTCTGTCTGTCTGTTACCTCTTCACGCTTAAACCGCTGAACCGATTTAGGTGAAATTTTGTATAAAGGTAGTTTAAGACCCGGGGAAGGACATAGAATAATTTGTATCCCGGAAATCACCCCCTAAAGCGGTGAAAAGGGGAGTGGAAGTTTGTATGCAAGTACGATATAAACAAGTTCCACGCGGACGTAGTCGCGGGCAAAAACTAGTAATTTATAATTGAGATCATGTTTAGTTATTATTAAGTAGATATAATATTTTTTTGTAATCATAGTTTATCATATCAACAAAAAAATGATGCGTTTTTAAACCCTATCTAAAACATATTACAATACAATTTTAATTAAAGCTATCAGCTTTTTATTAAAATCTTCATGAAATTCATGTTGTTTAAACTGTGTAGTAAGTTTTTACAGTACCTACCTAACACCCAAAGTACATGCTGTGTAAATTAATGCTAATTGGCGTTTCACCTTTCACTCAAGCGTTATAACATGATGTATGTTTAAAAAGGTAGATATACTTGTACTTATTTCCTTATTTTATAACATTACGTGGTTGAACTCAAAAAGTGTTCAGTCGAGAATAAGACGTTGTTATGGCGCAGTGGTTTAGGCGACCGCATCTCATGCAAGAGGTTGCGGTTCCGATATCGGGCAAGTACCAATGTGACTTCTTCAATACATAATTATGTACCCTCTAAGTTTACCTATACAACGTGTAACGGAAGGAGTATATACATACAAAGAGTAAGGCTTCTTTGGATGATAACTAACGATATGGCACAGCAGTCGCGCTTGCGACCACTAGACCAACGAGGCAGTTGGTAGTACAATAAACCATAAAACATATCCTACGACACTCGCAATAGTGCAGTTTTCTATCAGTTAAAGAATTTTCTAAATCGAACCAGCTCTTTCAGAGATCACCTCTTACATAAAAACAAAACAATTTTACTTTATATGATATAAGTAGGTATTGATACTATAGTAACCTACATTGTAATCATACCATGACATACAAATCGCCCACAGGTTTTTAAAATGACAATAATTTTGCGATATTTTTGCGGTTTTCGTAAATTTCGCTTTCCCTTGATGCGCCCATGGCGCTTGATGTCCTTCTGACCGAAGGGTGTCAAGGATATGATGGTGAACATTAATATTTATATTATATTATACAAATGTTATTCGATTTGCAGCTTTTTGCATAGGCTGAAAGAGTTCAAATTAGCCTATTACGAATAACTAGCCTCTTACTGTCCCACTGCAGGGCAAAGGCTTCTAAGGAAGATAATCTGACTTATATTAATCATATGGGACAGTACAGGCTAGATAAAAAATATATATATATATTAATCATAAGTACAGTTTTCCTCACGATGTTTTCCCTTCAGGTGTCAATGATATCCATGATAAGCTTGGATAGTACATAAATATGAAATAGAAAAAATTAATCGTGCCCGGGCCGAGTGCAAGAGATTTTATTCAAGAATGTCAAACAATGGTGCCAATTCCCTTGTTCACAAACTAGACTAAATTTAGAGAATTGACATCTCTTACTAACAGCGAAAGGAAAGGACGGTGACATTAAAGAACTAAGTTAGCGATGTCAAATTAGTTTTCCCTTGAACATTTCCGTATTTTTAATCCACACGTTTTTAGATGTCAACTATAATTGTATGGATGTGTCAGATTGACTAAATTTGACAGCTCTTATTTACATTAGTCTCTTTTTTGTTTTATTGGACAGAAAAAGATGGAAATAATCTAATTTTAGTTTAGTTTCTGACCAAGAGAATCGGCACCAATGCTTATTCGGATATCAAAATTAATTTAATCAAACAGAACTCCTGTGTTCCCTCTTTTTGTTAACTTTTAAAGCGATGGAACTATCAAGCGCATTTGGGTAGAAGTTAAAATAACCCATACCTAAATAGTTTAAAATACACCCCAACACACGTCAAATGTTTTACAATCTTTCGAAGTTATTTCTAATTAGTTTTTTAACCTATTACTTATAAGCATAACTTTTGAACATTAAACTGATAATCTGGCATTTTGAATTAGTTTGACACGTAATTAAACATTTCGGATTGGTTCGTTTTAGCTTCTGCTAAAACCTACTAACCTACTTTTAGTTTAAAGACTATCCCACGAGAACCCATGTGCGATTCCAGTCTATAATCTATCTCTGTTCCAAATTTCATCTAGATCTGTTCAGTCGTTCTAGCGTGATTGTGTAACAAACATCCATCTATAAAACTCCGCGAAATAGTAGTAGGATTGTATTACTCAACAAAAATACCTACACTAAAAAATCTAAATATTTCACGTACGCCTCTATCCCTCTTCATTTACCTACTACATAGCGCCGCCCCCGTCGGTTGCCATGGCAACGCTACCCCCGCCTATACACCCAAGCTAGGGTACATTTTAATGACTTTTGTTTTTTACCATTCATAGATAAAACTTGTCATCTATTTAATGGAGATTTTGAAAGTGTTTTCTTGATTTTAAATGACGTCACACCAGGATTTTGGTAAAAACATAATTGAAAAGAGTGCCCGTGGCGTTTCTTGCTCTTTCTTCTCTATAGAGGCCTACCTACGTTCTGGAACGAGCAACTAGCTTCAAACTTCGGGCTAACTGACCGACTCCTTGACAATTCAAAAGTGCCTGTAAATGGTCTAATTGAAATAAATGTTTTGACTTTGAATTTGTCAAAGATTTAAAAATGGAAACTTTTTGAACGCGGGTAGATAAAATATTCTTCAGAATTTCCTTAAAGGTGGTAATCGTTTATTTTCTTTCAAAAGAGAAGAGGAAAATATCTTCAAATCGTTGTATCTTGTCGTACAATAACTTAAATTAGAATCATTTATTTAAATAAGACAATTAAAAGGTACTTTTAAACATCAATGTTCCTACAAGAAAAATGAACTGAATCTAATTGCTCCCTCACAAAGATAGTTTCGCATGGAGAAGAATGGGTAAGAAACTCCATACCTACTACAACACCACGCCTGTAATCCCCGAAGGTTTAGGCAAAGTTGTTTAAGTCCCATGTAATAGGGAGCGAGCCTATTGCCATCAACCGGGCACAAATCCAGACTCCAAAGCTGCTAGTAAGAAATTTCTGATGGAAAAACCCACTAGTACTTTGGCCGCTTTTGGTTTTGCGACCACTATACCAGCGAGGCAACCTATTTTTCTTCTATTAATCATGAATCTGTCTATCATATGAAGCTCCAAAGAAATCCTGTATGTACGAATGTTTTTGTAACTTTGTCGTTGGAGTGCCATAATAAATAAATATGAAGAAAAAACCTCCTACGTTTCCCCTTAAGCATGGAAAGTAACAAAAATCAATGCATACAAATTAATAGTAGTAGAATTTCGTCTAGACATATTCAGCCATTTTTGTACTTACATCTAATTTTATACTGACAAGAGATTTTGATTAATAAATATTGCCATTGAACGTAATCATAGCAAACAAAATTGTTTGTTTCTAACAATTATTGAAATTAGGTCTTTTGTGCTGTTTGTTGATTTATTGGGTATAAAATAAGTAGGTAGGTATGTAGGTATTCTTAAACTATAATAAAAAAAAAAATATTCCCTAGACCGATTTTGGTCACGGCGGAGGCGGCGGCCAATGGAGAATAGCCAAGTAAAGCAAATAAGCAAACCAAAAAAGCAAAATAGGCAAGCTCAGGAGATATTATAGTGCACAAGTGTGTGCGCAGACATAGCACTCTCTCTTCTTTCACTCTCAAAGTCAGCAGCCTAGGAGAGATCAGGCGCAGCACCAACGGCCTTACGTACTTTCCGAGGCATGAGGGTGTCTTACTACCAACTTACCAACGGCTACTACTGAAAAACTCGTAATGGAAAATCCCAATAACACTTTTTGCCCGACTTGGGAATTGAACCCAGGACCTCAAGCTCGCCATGAGACCAAAGAGGCAGTACTCGAATTTGTATTGTATACAATACGTGCAAAGAAAGATGAGACTTGACACCCCACACAAACTTTATTATTTTAGTAATAAATTGGTGCCGATTTCCTTGTTCACAAACTAGACTAAATTTAGAGAATTGACATCTCTTACTAACATACAGCGAAAGGAAAGGACGGTGACATTCCGTGACATTAAAGAACTAAGTTAGCGATGTCAAATTAGTTTTGCCTTAAACTTTTCCGTATTTTTAATCCATACGTTTTAAGATGTCAACTATAATTATATGGATGTGTCAGATTGACTAAATTTGACAGCTCTTATTTACATTAGTCTCTTTCTTGTTTTATTGGACAGAAAAAGATGGAAATAGTCTAATTTTAGTTTAGTTTGTGACCAAGGGAATCGGCACCAATGACTACTATAATAAATTATAAGGTTGCCACCAACCATTGTTAAGAATTTTAATCTAAATGCCATCGAAATATCTCTGAATAGATACACAAATTATGGATAACTATTTCGTACATCCATACCTGCGCAAGCTCCCCATTACTAGTTCACTTCAAAAACGTAAATATTTTATCATACGAACCCTACAATTTCTGGTAAACTCCCACACAAATATAATAAATATCTAAGTTGACTAAAACCACAGTTTTTCCAATCACGTTAATGTACGTAAAAGCATTCGTTTTGTTGAGTGCGCTCGGGGAAAATCTATTGGCGTATTTAGGAGGTACGACATTTTGTAGATGTCGTGTCGTAGCTTCATGAAACGCAAGAAATCTGCTGCTAGAAACACTGCTGTAAGAAACAATAATAACATATTGTACTTTCTAAGTTTATCTTGGATATCACCGGCATCGGTGAAGTAAAATTGACATCAACCGGACAAAAATTCAGACGCCGAGGTTGCTACTGAGAAATTCCTCATGGAAAAACCTAATAACACTTTGCCCGACCTGTGGATCGAACCCAAGACTTCATGCTCAGCAGTCGCGCTTTGCAACCAATAGAACAAAAAGGCAGTAACTTAAAAAAAAAAACAAATAAACGTCAAAAATTGAATAATAACGTTACAAAAAAAACATTATTCGAAGTATTTGTATTGATACTTCGAATAATGTTTTTTTTTGTAACGTTCTGTTTGGCATGTGGCTATTCTAACTCTATAGTTTTGACAAGTTAAGACATAACAAGTTTTGACAGAAACTCGGAAAAAAACAAGCATAATTATGACACGGATCGGATTTTTGAAAGAAAAATGTTAGCGCTTGCGGTCTAAAGCTGTCTTATAGTTACTGAATCTAAGATAAAAGTTTTCCTTACGATTTTATCCCGTATTGACTGCCTCGTTGGTCTAGGGGTCGCAAGCGCGACTGCTGTGCATGAGGTCTTGGGTTCGATTCCTAGGTCAGGCAAAGTGTGTTGGTTTTTCCATCTGAAATTTCTCAGTAGCAGCCTCGGAGTCTGGATTTGTGCCCGGTTGATGGCAATAGGCGAAATGTGGGTGTACTAATGGGTACACCTCTGCCTAACCCTTCGGGTATTACAGGCGTGATGTTATGTTATGTTTATCCCGTATTTTTACACGAAGTCGTGTCGCTATCGTAACATCTAAAAGCCACACTGCAAGAAGCTCGCAGTCTAAAAAGTGGAGTAGAACCGAGTGCTTTTTAAAATGTGGCGCACAGTTATTGTAACTGAAATGGAATGATGGCGTCTTAATATTTACACAGTTTACACTTTTACCTTTTCTAACGGTGATAACATCACGCCTGGAAGCCTTAAAGGGGTAGGCAGTAGACCCTAGCTTGTAACAGGGGTTTCCAAACGCGCATTCTCTAACTTTTTCTCGTCTGCATGAATTTTCTTTCGAATCTCTAAAATTTTTTCATGTTAAAATATAGCCTATAGCACTCAGGGATAGTGTAGCTTCCCAACAGTGAAAGAATTTTTCAAATTGGTTCAGTACTTTCGGAGCCTATTCAATGCAAACAAAGAAATCTTTCCTTTTTGTAATACTATTAGTATAGAGAAAACATAACAATTTTCATCTTACACTTATTGTTTTATGCAAAAATGCAAAATGATAGACTCAATTGGCGCCATTAAAAATATAAGCAATAAATGTCAGTAATTCATTGTAAGTAGAACATTCGCATTACTGTTATTATCAAAAGGAATTTCTATGCATAAATAGTAAATTATATTATAATATGGTTGGAGGAGTGGTTTATTTTATAGCTCAACTTTGTTGATATAAAGTATGTAACAATTTTATTGGTACCTATTCATTGACTTTTATGGCGCCATTCACACAGAAAGTCCTTACAATTCAAGTCCCATGGATACAGCTGAATACCAATGTTTTGCATGGATGCTCCACAACCCAGTAACTGGGTAATACGATACCCCTAGGTAAGACTGGTTACTAGACTTTTAGGCTGTAACGACTGTCAAAGATCCACGTATGACAGCCGGGACCAACGGCTTAACCTGCTTTCCGAGGCATTGAGGATTTGTCGATTTATAAAGATGGTCACCCATCCACGGACCAACCCTGGCAGGCGTGGCTTAACCTGGTGGACATGCGGCTGTTATTACTAAGCCACGAGCGCCTGCGTCCTCAATTTTGTTTTTATTGTTTATATTCTGCCTTTTATTTTGGCTACATTCTTGACTATATTCAGACTAAAGATAGTGTGTTTATAATAAATAAATAAATAAAATTAGACTCCCAAAGTTCGTCAAAAAGTCGATATACATATCTCATCGTCTCAAACTGTACTACAAGTTCCCAATACAAGTACACTTGTCAACTCGATTGACTCGGAGTTGTAACAAATTGCGCTAGTACACTCGACTCGACAGTACTCGAATGCACTTGGCTCAACCCTATTGTGGTACAGCCCTATTGTGACGGTTCTATTGTGTTGCCATTGTCTCGGCTTCGTTACTGGTGCATTGTTTTTAATATTCTTTTATTTTACTGTTTTGTTGGGGGATGTGGGTCTAGTGAGAGAGGGAGGGTTGAAATTTTTCTTTATTTTGTATTTTTTTTTTCAACTTTTTTTTGTAGTGATAAATTTCTAAATATTTTGTATATGTTTTGTAAGCTTTTAATTACCGTTGCTGCAAATAATCCCTATCTTTCCCTAATTGCAAAAAAAGTGTTTAGTCGCCTAGCACTATTAGAGCTGATGTTTTTTTTTTAGGGCTGCTGCCCTGCGTGTCGCAAATTCGACTCCCGAATAGAACAAATATCTGTAAGGTCTACAAAAAGTGGTTCCGGGTTTGGTTGTTTGTGTATAAATATTTGTAAACGCACCCACTAAAAGAGAAAATCCTATTATGGGGAAAAGTTAAAAAAACAATTACATATATTCTTTCAAGCCCATAGTCTATGCAAAAAAATTAAAATATCCAGGTCATAATTTATATCGCTTATATAAAAAAATTCCTTAAGAAAAAGCGAATAAATACCTAGCAAATCGCTCGCATCCACCACTGCGACCACACCCCAGAACATTGTATGGTACCTTAACAGTTAATTACACCAACTGTCGCGATACTCAATTATTTCAACCACATAGTGTTAATGAATACGTTTTTAAACCGATCGCAGTCTGTTGGAGTTCAAGGGAAGACGGGTTGAGCCGTGGACTGGGGCTCTTATGTTGCCAATAGACCGTTACGTTTGATTTTGTCTTTTTGTGTGAATTTTGCTTTTATATAGCCAGCTATTGCACACGACTTCATCCGTAAATATCCATTATTGCACACAAAGTAATAAAATTCTTGAAGTAGTTTACCTATGTCTTTATACCGACAATATTAAATACATAATCTAATTTCGTTCCTATGAAATAAATCTGAAGAATGTTTTTTGTTTGTTTAAACGCTCTTATTTCTGTAACTAAATGTCAGATTGAAAAAAGTCTTTATGTATATAATAGCCAGATTCATGAGGAATAGTATAGGCTATATAACATCACGCTACGACCAACAGGAGCGGAACAGTAACCAAAGATAAATTATAACTTAAAGCGGGTGGCAAAATCCACGCATCCGTCCTTTGATGGTGCGGGTGACACAAGACAGCAATTCATCTATGGATGTCAGAATCGCAAAATTATGTCAGTGACATTATTTAATTTACTTGTTATTTACTTACTTATTAACTACTGATTCCTTATTATACGACCATGATATTAGTGTGCAGTTAAAATTTTCAATCATGATTGTAAATCCCCGTAACGTTCAAGAGTGAAAAGCAACAGTTTGACAAATGTCACCCGCACCATCCTAGAGCGTGAGGAATATAAGTACATACATATATATATTTTTTTTAAGTGGTAAAAATCATCAAATGACTCCTTCCGTCCTGGGTGGGGCGGAAGGGACTGTCAGACTTTTACTGACTAAAAAACCACCCTGTTCCTTCTGTTGCCCTTTACGTTCCGGGGCCACGGTATCCTGTTAAGACGTCCCGCAGCCCCGGAAGTACATATACCTACAATTTTCTTTCGGCTTCGTCCCAGTCATAATCCACAAGGTACATAATATGAATAAAAGAAGATGCAGTAGTCTGATATCGAACCCGCAACCTAACGCATGAGAGGTGGTCGTCCTAACCATCGTCCCAGTAACCAAACACAAATCTAGATTCCTATTTTACAGCAATAAAATATTGAATACTAATAAACTGTTCAATTATACTGTATGAAAGGAAATGAGAAATAAAATAGGTACCTAACTTATTTTATGAATTACTAACCTTTTGCCACGACTTTGTCCGCGTAGAAATCAAATATACACATCTCTATATAACCATCACGGCTGTAATCCTCGAAGGGTTTGATCGAGGAGTCCCATGTAATAGGGGGCGAGCCTATTGCCATCAACCGGGCACAAATTCAGACTACGAGACTGCTACTGAGAAATTCATGATCTAAAACCCAATAAGATTTTGCCCGACCTGGGAATCGAACGACCTCATGCTCAGCAGGCGCGCTTCGCGACCATTAGTCCATAGAGGCATTCACAAACTTATCTACATAGTAAAAAATGTCGCTTCCCGCCGTCTGTACGTTTAGATCTCTTAAACTGCGCAACCGAGTAGATTCTAGTAAATATCGGTTATCGTGGACGCAGACGAAGTTGCGGAATAAAAAGAGTGGTTAAACTAGTTCCATGCCAAATTTCATCAAAATCGGTTCAGTGGTTTAAGCGTGAAAGTATACAGACAGACAGACACACTTTCGCATTTATAATATTAGTATGTAGTGGAACAGGTAGGTAATAAAAGTAATTGAATTCTAAGGTATTTAGTATCCAGAATTATATTTTAAGTACCTATAAACCTAAATGCATAATATTAATTTGTTTGGTCGTGTTATCAATAATTAACATTAAATATAAATTATTTACTGACTCGTTGATCTATTGATCGCAAACTGCGAAGGATGAGCATGAGGTCTTGAGTTCGATTTCTAGAAAAGTGTTATTTTTACACGACTGCCCCAAAAAAAGGAGTGTTATGTGTTCAGGGTTAATGTATGTATGTATGTATGTATGTATGTATGTATGTGAGATTCTTTATTCCACCATAACTTTTGAACGGCTGAACCGATTTAGATGTATGGGGTATCGTTACAATCCTTGCATCGTTCCGAGTAACATAGGCTAGTTAAAAATAAAAAGAATCCTGTGTGGTCACTTTAAAAAGTAAATTAATACCAGCCAAAATTTTTTTTTTTAATGAATCTGGTCGTGTCTATATTTATCGTCTAGAATATGATAAGTAGATTTAAAAAATATATAAGACTGTAAATAAAAATGTCACAAAAAAAATCTGACGAGTAATCAAAGTACTATTTGTACTTTGTACAATTTTGGCAGTCGTGTTTTTTAATTTTTTTAATTATATTAGCTTGTTGTTAAAAGGGTTTTTCCATCAGGAATTTCTCGATAACAGCCTCGGTGTCTGGATTTGTGCCTGGTTGATGGCAATAGGCGCTCCTTTATTACATGGAACTCAAACGTACTTTATGGTACACTTCTGCCTTACCCTTCAGGGATTACAGGCGTGATGTTATTTCTGTATTTTCATAGTTATGTAATATTAATTATAGATTTAATTTTACTTTGTAGCTAGTTATTAACTTTATTGTTCTGTCCTAGAAGTCAAGGTGAGTTTTCAACAAATGCAAAAAAGTCGCAGGAAGCAACTAGTTTATTTTATAAAATACTTGGACCTCACTATGATCGTCTTTGGACTACAGCTTACCCTCAAAGAACCGGACCGTATCAATATACGCCCTAATTCAGACGATGTTGCTATGTATCTCTCCATCCCTTTTTCTCTTATTGTTTTAGATGGAGGAGGTATGCTCCGTCTCTGTCTGGTCCCCTATGTAATAACAAAGCATATAATTTTGTCCATCTGTTGCTAGTTCAATGAATATTGTGGTCTAGTAGCAATTTGTGTGCAGTGACATCTTGGATACAATCGTAGAGAAAATGCTTTGAAATATTATTTTTTTACTACCTTGTGACTTGAGGAGCTCGTGGCTAAGGCTCTAGACAGACGGACTGCATTTCAACTGCACTCCGACTGCCAAATTGCAACTTGAATGCAGTTACTATGACTGCAATGATACTGCCAATCGACCGTGCAGTTGAAATGCAGTGAGTCTGTCTAGAGCCTAAGTAATAGCAGCCGCACGGGTTGATCCATCAGGTTAAACTACGCTTACCGGAGTTGTTCCGTAAATGGCTACGGACCGAGACTCCTCCGTGCCTCGAAAAGCACGTTAAGCCGTTGGTCCCGGCTGTCATACGTGGATCTTTGACTGTCGTTACGGGTCGTCAGAAGTCTTACTAACGGTTATCATATTACCCAGTTGCTGGGTTGTGGAGGTCAGATAGGCAGTCGCTCCGTGTAAAATACTGGTATTCAGTTGCTATTAGATCTGGTCAGACTGTTGACTGGACTGGTGTTATTATTTGGCAACTAGACTACATTTTTTTCCCCTTATAAATGACGTTTAACAGTGCCTTTTTATGGTCATCATCTTCCTGCCCTAGTCTCATGTTACTTGGTGTCGGCGCAACACGTTTTCCTCTTCCATTCAGTCTTGTCAGCCGTCATGCAATCACTGACTCCCCTTTCATTCATATCATTCTTCACACAATCCATCCATCTTTTCTTTGGTCTTCCTCTTGCTCTCCATCCATCCACATTCATATTCATAACTCTCCTGGTCACATGCGTTTCATCCCTCGTCTTCACATGCCCATACCAAGACAAACGATTCCCTTTCAACTGCCTTTTAATCGTCTCATTGAATTAAATATTTTGACTTTGGCTTTGACTTTGACTTATATTGCGTCAAACAAAATATTCTGTTGTCACAAACCACCATTGTCATCGCCAGTACTCACGTATCGATGACAGTCGTGATGCACTTCTTACAAGAGTACAATCAAGCACAATAAAAAAAAATGAACAATTTAACTGCACTATAGTATTTTGTATTCATTTCAATACTAGGTTTATTAAAACGGAATTAAACGCACTAAGTAGCAAGAAAATAATTATGCATGTAGGTTTCCGATGTTTTCATATTAATTATTGTGTAAACTGCAGTAAATACACACTTACATTAGGTACAATGTTAGACGCATTTTTATTAACTTCTTGACTACAAATTAGAAACATTTTTTGCAAAAAAAAGTTCTTTAAGTAATTGAACTAAAAAACAAATCGCTAAATATCTTGTCATAGCAGAATGCAGAACTATGTTTTTAAAAATAAAATAAAATAGGTAAATACTTTTATTGAAGACTAGCACTCGTCCCGCGATTTCGTTCGCGTGAATTTTCTTACGGATCCCTAATTTATTAAAATATATTAAAGCCTATGTCACCCGGGAATAGTGTAGCTTTAAAACAGTGAAAGAATATTTCAAATCGGTTCAGACGTTTCTGAGTCTATTCAATGCAAACAAACAAATAATCAAATCTTTCCTATTTATAATATTATAAGTATTGAAAAGCCAAGGAAACCATCCAAGACGACCCACCAACTCCTACAATATTAATTTATAAACTAAAAGAAGCTAATCTCTTTATCGTGTGGGCAGTAAGGTCTTACGACCCCACACACCCTAGTGTCAGAGTTTCTAAACCGCCTCAAGGGCCTCTGACATGGTTTGAGTGGAACAGTATTAAGCTGGTATAAGTCAGTCCAGGTTTCCTCACGATGTTTTCCTTCACCGATGTCAGTGATGTCCAAGATAAACTAGCTAAGAGCAATGCAGTTATGACGTTAAACCCCTGATCTCCAAATCCACCCCTCTACAGAAAAGCCACAAGCCAATATTCAAACACGAACATTATTTCTGAGTAATATCTAAAACACTGACAAAAAGCCCAAAACATCTTGACCAAGTCATCAAACTCCGCACATTGCGTGCCATCCAAAAGATGATCACCAAAAACCGACAAAGACAAAAAAAAAATCGGAAAGTGACTCGTGAAAAAAACCGGAAAGATTCACAAACACACCCGAAACGTAATTACGGTAAACAGAAAAAAAAAACTATGTCCCGACAAATTATAGGAGCAAATTATATACTTGGTACAACAGACGTGTATAATTTTTAGTATTTTTTTTGTATCCGAACGACCTTTCGGCAAGTTTTGTGTCATTTTTGGACACGATAACAAAAAAGACTGACGCCATTTTTTTACTGAATCAAAATTGGTGAGAATACTTTAATTGTGCGGTCAGAGACCAGAGCGCAGTGGTTCCGGCCTATTTTAAATTGATTTGAAGGACTGAATGATATTCTTTTTTTCATTCATGGAAATCTTGAAACAGAATACCCTAAAAACTCTTCATGCAAAACATTTAACTGAAGAATTAAACAAGCAGTAATGATATATAATTTATTGTAACAGTAATGGTAATTCTTTCTATATAAATCATAACATACATACATAAACATAACAACAACGCCCATGAAGGGTTAGGCAGAGGTGTACTCATTAGTACACCCACGTTTCGCCAGTTATGTTTAAGTCCCATGTAATGGGGGCGAGCCTATTGCCATTAACCGGGCACAAATCCAGACTCCGAGGCTGCTACTGAGGAATTCCTGATGGAAAAACTCAATAACACTTTGCCCGACCTGGGAATCGAACCCAAGACCTCATGCTCAGCAGTCCCGCTTTGTGACCACTAGACCAACGAGGTAGTCTATATAAATCAGTGATAAAGATTATTGAAATACTAATACTGTTATAAAATCAGTTAACTAAACTAATATTATAAAAAGGTAAAGTTTCTGAGATTGTAGGGGGTGGAATTCTTTCGCTAATAAATATTGGAAGCTACGTTATCACTGAGTGTTGTAGGCTATATTTTACTATCAAAAAATTAAGGAACCGTAAGAAAAATCACGCGAACGAAGACCAAAAGTGCCTGTAAATGGTCTATTTAAAATAAATGTTTTAACTTTGACTTTGTCACAATTTATTTGAAAATCGTAAATCATAGCACGTCATCGTACATCCCTACCAGCTGTCATAACTTACTTTTCAGCCCCTTCCTTGTAATTTTCTTTCACACAAATTATACATATTTTTTTAGCCCCACTCTAGTACAAATAGTACTCAAAATAGTAGTCAAATAGTACTTTTTGTACTAATGGCAATTTCCCTTTAAATTCTCAAATCGATTGACAGAACGGCGATTTTATTTTTTTCCCCTAGCCTACGGCGTCCCACTGCTGGGCAAAAGCCTGAAGTCCTTCCAGGAAGTAGGTTTCCACGATAACATTTTTATATATTTTTTTAAATTCATTTTAAATTCAACCCACCTATGTATATCCCTAAGTCTTAGGTACGTTAGGCTAATAAGCAATTTACATACATAAAGACTTGGAAGGGTAGATAATGATTGCTAATGTGGGCCAGTGGACGGACTGTCTGCAATATTCATACGTGTGTGGTAAGTCCATTGTTTCATACTGCACGTCAAAGAGAATGCATTTTGACGGATGAAATAAATATCAAAGTCAAAGTCAAATCATTTATTTTACATACATACATAAACTTACGCCTTTTTCCCATGGGGGTAGGCAGAAACTACAGAACGCCACATGCTGCGATCCTTACATACTCATTTATTTTAATTAGACTATTAAAAGTCACTTTTGAACGTGATTCACAAGAGAAAAGAAAAATTATAATATTGAATCTAGTTGCCCAAATGTTGAGATTGTACGAGACCAATCGATCTGCTTAGCCTTTTCGCGACTATGTTGGAATCAGAATTCAGTCTAACTGGATGCAGCTAAATACCTGTGTTTTACATGGAGCGACTGCCTATCTGACCTCCACAACCCAGTAACTGGGTAATACGATACCCCTTGTTAAAAATGGTTGTCAAACTTTCGGGTTTCTGACTTCTGATTACTTAAAATAAATTATTTGACTTTGACTACCAAAGTCATAATTAATCGTAATAATGGAAACAGTTTCTCCTAGGAACCGTTTCTTGCAATGATTTTTTATTCTTAGAACAGGCTTGATTTTTAAATGAATTATTAATTCGACCTAGCCTTGTCCTGTCCAGTATGGTGGACAGGGGAAATCATCGCTTAATTTTGTACTTTACTGATGTAAAGGTGTGCGTACACCACAATGTTGATACCGAAAATAGTTTTGGTATCGACACTCGTGTGTGTCAAAATTCTTTCACTTATTGGAAACTTGTAAACTGGTCAGTACGAATAGAAAATATCTCTTACAAAAAAAAAAAAAACTATACAATATTAGTGTAGATAATAATATTATAATTATAATATTAAAATACCGGCCGCGACAGCTTCAAAATTTTCTTTACGTATCGCTAATTTTACTTGCTGATAAAGTATCCTACAATTATCGATTTTTTTTTTTAAATCCATCATATTTTTTTGTGTTCATCCATTACAAACAATGTCAATATCTACTGTGTGGAGTGATTAAAATATTAAGAAATATCGTCATATTTAAAAAAATTAACACAAAATAATAAAAACTACTCTTGAATCTCTCTATCGATTGATAAAATTCGTTGCGTAGTTTAAAAGATCTAAGCGCACAGAAGGACAGATGGGGAGACGGGAATCGAATTTGTTTCATACGAGTACTTTGTACAGAGTAGAGGTTATCACCAACCACCTTAATGCGTCTCAACCTTAACGTTTCAAAGTAGCACTTTTCCAATTAGTATAGAATATTCTATAATATAGTATTATGAAGCTCTACTTCCAGGGTAGGCACATAATGATAAAATTGCTTCGTAAAATGCAGACTAACTATTTTATTTATTATTAGTTTGCACTGGAAACCTTCCTTTTGTAATTATTTAATGTCATTTTATAAATTATAGAAATTGAAAGATTTTCAAATTTAAATTCATTAAATATATGTATTTTGTGGGAAATAGGAATGTTAAGGCTTTTATTAATTTATTGACATTTTATGATTGTTAGTTACTTTTTAAGTTTTTTTTTTTATATGTAACTAAAATTTTATAATTTAAATTCTCTGGCAGACTCTTTTAATTCGCGACTGCTGTGCATGAGGTCTTGGGTTCGATTCCCAGGTCAGGCAAAGTGTTATTGGATTTTTCCATCAGGAATTTCTCAGTAGCAGCCTCGGAGTCTGGATTTGTGCCCGGTTGATGGCAATAGGCTCGCCCCCTATTACATGGGACTAAAAACATAACTGGCGAAATGTGGGTGTACTAATGGTTACACTTCTGCCTAACCCTTCGGGGATTACAGGCGTGATGTTGTGTTAAATTCTATGGGTGCTAACAATTATATGATTATCTAAACAAATAAATATCGCATATCTCTTTTATTTACACGAACAGGATCTCTCTCGCTTTTGAGCGAAAAAATAGTCAACAGCTAATCGCTGCCTCGTTGGCGGCGAAACAGGTGCCTTAAAGTGCATTTTCCAATACTCAAACAGGTAAAACTAATACCTACATCAAAATTCACATGAAAATGCTTTCACTTAAACATACGTACAAACTATTAACTAAAAGACGTCAAATTAAATGAACAAAACTACCTATTTAACGTCTTCCATGTATATTACAGTTAAAATACCCACTTATTACAAATAACTGTCAATTACGTCACATAATAATACTTAATAAGACAACAGCCAGAATCAAAGACCTCCCAAAAGTACTATGAACGGTTTTATAGCAGGTCATTTCAAAATGGCCGTTAGAATAGGTACAATAAATTATCGGCTATTCTAAAGAATACCAATCAGAGCTCGCGACGTTTGAATTTGAAATTGGAACGAGCCAATTGTTGTGTTCGAAGGGTAGTAGGTAAAGGTGCTTCCTCACTTGGAGCGTTCGCGTGTAATGTAACGTTACAGACAGGAGGTCGTATCAGCACAGTATAAAAATACTACCAGTATTTTGACTCGGCCGTAACCTTGAATTAAGTGCCTACAACTTCCCTGTACTTACCTGTTAAGCCTCCTCTACACGTCGGCAGATGCGTCCGCGGACGTCATCTGCAGATGCCTCCTCAGACGTATAGAGGGGGTGATTTATGCATCTGTTCATCATCTGCCTAGCCTTTTCCCAACTACGTTGGGGTCGGCTTCCAGTCTAATGTTCCGGATGCAGCTGAATACCAGTATTTTACATGGAGCGACTGCCTATCTGACCTCCACAACCCAGTAACTGGGTAATATGATACCCCTAGGTAAGACAGGTTTGTCAGACTTTCGGGCTTCTGACGACCCGTAACGACTATCAAAGATCCACGTATGACAGCCGGGACCAACGGCTTAACGTGCTTTCCGAGGCACGGAGGAGTCTCGGTGTGTAAAGATGGTCACCCATCCACGAACCAACCCCGGCAAGCGTAGCTTAACCTGACGGATCGACCCGTGCGGCTGTTATTACTTAGCCGCTTTGCTTATGCATCTGTTGTAGGTATTTAACGTCCACAGACGCACGCAGACGCGTCCGCCTCGAATCCGATTGTTGTCGGTTTTTGTGACACGGATCAAAGGGTTTCGGCGCGGACGTCCGGTGTCTGTCCACACGTCTGGCGACGCATCAGTTTAATCGGAGTTGCGATTGAGACATTTGAGAGTGCAGGCGTGCTTCTTGCGGTTTAATTCTTGTTGAAATGGCTAATAAAATGAGCACCGAGGAAACTTTTAGGTTTATATATCAAGCTGTAAACTGTTTAATATCCATTTTTAAACGTGCGTGTTGCGTCTGTCAAGAATGAACCTAGACTGATCGACCTGCAGACGTGTGGACAGCTCGTGGTGATCCATCTGCGGATGCGGGCGTCCGCGGATGCATCTGCAGACGTGTAGAGGAGGCTTTAGGGTTGCCCACCTATAATATTTTAATTTAATCAACCTATTTGAGTTTCTTTCTAGTTTTCAGAATGAAAAGATTAAAAAATAATTCGTTGTGAATGAAATAGGAAGTGTTCAATAAAAATACATGTTTCGTTGTATAGGTAATTAAAAGATTTAGGTAATTAAAAAAAAATGCCGAAAGTTACCAAACTCCAATCCTTACAAACTTCAACATCTACTTACTCAACCAAAATGAAAGAAACATCCAACGAGTAATTATAAAATTTAAATCTGTTGGCATCTCAGCTTATTAACGTTTCCATTAGTACTATAGCTACAGCTAGGAAGCTTTGGTCACCCATCCAATGTCGCACTGCTGCAAACGTTATTTAATATCAATCATCTCATCGCGTGTGCAGTACCTACAGCTATGAAAACCTCTAACTACATACCTACAAAGTCTTATTCAAAAAGTTAATTATGAATATCTTACTAGGTCGGAAGGTACCATTACCAGGTATTAGGTTACCGTTTATTACTCTCATAATCATTTCATATTGATATTTCGTCTATGGCAAATACCTAATTATTTAAGTAACTAAATACGTACATAAGTAAGCAGATAGCAGAAACTAAGAAACTACCTACGAGATCTTTTTAACGCGAACGGCGTAGGTAGGTCATTCGTATCACTTTTTTCATCCTATCCACATATTTATTTATAAATTCAAGTACCTATTTTACTCGATGGAAAAAGCAAAATGTGTAGGTATTTACATATTTTAAAAAATAAACAAATTACTTAATAGTAGGTAAGTTTATAATTGTTTTTAAAGTCTTACCTTTCGTAGTTTTCAGGTAAAAAGCAATCAAACACTGCACAATATAGTCTATAATTTCTTCTTGCCATATTGAGAAATCGCACGCTCACTGCTTAGAAAAAAATTAAACCATCCATTCGTCACTACAGCGCGGCGGCGCGCGGCGGCGGGCGGCGCAGTCGAGACTGTTTGTGTACCGAGAATGTACCGAAATCGACGCGCATAGGTATGACTCGCGTCGCTACCGTTTCTATGAAGATGACCTAATTATTACCGTGGTATCAGCGAGGTAGGAGAACCGAGCATTACAGTGCGCAATCTGTAAGTGCGTACGACTAAACGCCGACAGACTGGACACCGACAAGACTTTATTCGACGGGACTCTTCGCCGACAGGACACTTTCGCCGACTGGACTCGTCGGCGACAGGACACTTTCGCCGACAGGACTCGTCGCCGACAGGGCTCATAGCAGATGTGTATACTTCTTACTTCATAATCTTGTCGTTTTCGTAGGGGGGGCACAGTTTTAACCTATCCTAAACTTTTTTTTAATACGTAACCTTTATTCATATCTACTATGAGCCCTGTCGGCGAAGAGTCCTGTCGGCGAAGTGTCCTGTCGGCGAACAGTCCCGTCGAAGTAAAGTCTTGTCGGTGTTCAGTCTGTCAGCGTAGTGTCTTTCGGCGTTTAGTCGTACACTGATCTGTAACGTGGTCTCCTACCATATAGGCCTCATTAGCAAGCTCAAGATAGCCCAACGAGCTATATAAAGGGCTATGCTCGGAGTCTCTTTGCGTGAGCGAGCCTATTGCCATTAACCGGGCACAAATCCAGACTCCGAGGCTATTACTGAGAAATTCGTGATGGAAAAATCCAATATCACTTTGCCCGACCGTGTCGCGCTTTGCGACCACTAGACCAACGAGGCAGTCACACTGTTATACTGTAATGCTCGAAATCAAATCTGAAATAGTGAGAAAGCACCTTAAAATATATTGTATTAGTACGATTGCATGTAATTAGTTTTAGTTAGTTAATTATTAACTTAATTATATAAGTGACACATGTTAGGACAGAATTTGTTATGTGTCTGTAATTTAGTTGAGTCATAGAATTTATTATTCTATTTCTAAGGATATTAAATGGTGTATTGACTTTGAAAGGATAGTAGATTGGTATTAAAATAATATGGATATATTTTTTTCTTGAAATGGTTTCCGAGTTCGAGCTGAAAGCTTTCGGAGTTCTGAACCTGGTTGTGTGCGGGGCTGAGCGTGGACTTCATCAATCGAGACCTTATTAATGATACAATCGTTACTGTAGACATTTTTAATTAAAAACTTTTAACTTAGGTATAAAGAAACTCCAGTCGAGTGCGTTGCACCGGACAATATTTAACACAAACAAACAAAGGTTTCTGAAAGTTTAGTAAAAAAAAATTAAACTCATCATCATCTGCCTAGTATTTTACATGGGGCGAATGCCTATCAGACCTCCACAACCCAGTAACTAGGTAATACGATACCCCTAGGTAAGACTGGTTGTCAGATTTTCGGGCTTCTGACGACCCGTAACGACTGTCAAAGATCCACGTATGACAGTCGGGACCAACGGCTTAACGTGCTTTCCGAGACACGAAACGGTGCAATGATAAACAAACTAATTTTAATAAAAAAATTCTTTGTCGTTCAATATCTCTGTAATCAGTAGATTCCCAGGTAAGGTCCTGAGCGCAATAAGCTAGTTGACACCTCCATCAATTGATGTACTTTTTATGAAAACGCGATTCTTCCATAGATTTTGTATGTCATACCGGCCTGTGACGTCACTTATTTGGCACCTCAATTGTCTAACTATTTATTGATTTCAATGTCACAAAAAAAAACTAATTTTACAGTAAATTAAAAAATAATTGGGTCTTTAGAGCTAAATAAACATTTTTTTAAAAAGTTATGTCTTGAAATTACTGGTTAATGGTGCCAACAACACAATTATGAGAAGAACATGTAACATTCGGCCTCTTTGAGTATATTTTTTCACCCTTTTCAAAGTACTTTTCTCCAAAATATTCAACCTCTGTGCAAATCAATTAGATGTCATTATAAGTGCACAAAGGACAGTCCCACGCCGGGCACTGATATGTGCAAATAAGCCTATTACAATTAGCACTATACATTCACTTGGGAAAAATTGGATGCGGTAATAGTGTTGAGTTGCGTTGTGCACACTTGTTGTCTTAATCCGAAAGACTGACAGATATGGACAATTTATTGCTTCATAATGCTTTAGGAGTTTGTCAGCTCGATAATGTCAATATTGTATTTTTTTTATAAATTGTTAATTCTCTTTGTCGTTTTGAGTATTAAGATGCTGTGTAAAAAAGAAATGAAACGCCGTCACGAATGATTTGTCTTTTTTTATTAAAATCACAATTTATTACACATAATTTTTATATTTTTAGACAGCCTAGAGCTATGCTAGATATTTCGGCATGGTGATATTATTGTTGATCTGATGATTGATACAAAATAACAATTTTTGTGATCCCCAAGAATACTCCACAGTCATCATCATCTGCTTAGCCTTTTCCCAACTATGTTGGGGTCGGCTTCCAGTCTAACTGGATGCAGCTGAATACCAGTATTTTACATGGAGCGACTGCCAATCTGACCTCCACAACCCAGTAAATAGGTAATACGATAACCCTAGGTAAGACTGGTTGTCAGACTTTCAAGCTGAAAGAATACTCCACAGTACTAACTATATATTATGCCACATCCACAACAAACACTTAAGACATCCGTGCCCCTCGCATCGAATAGAGCGATTACCGGATTAAAGCCAGATCACACGGTCTAGCACAATATTATGACTGCACCCCCGCAGCGCGTGTGCTCACCCCCTAACACCCCGAGATTATGACGTGCTGATCACTGAACAATTTTGTAGAGTTCATTATGTTATAAAAATGTTGTTAATGCACGTTAATTGTTGAATTGATAAAGGGTTGTTCCGTTTCGATTTATATTAGATATTTATACTAGCATTAGAAAAATAATGGCCAAATAATAGCAATAATTGTGTTAGTTGAACGTGTAAATCTCAGGAACTGTTCGTCCGATTTGAACGAATCTTTTTGCGTTATATAGCTCGTTTATTAAAGAAGCTTAAATAGTATTTGACATCACGCTACGACCTACAGGAGCGGAGCAGTAAGCAAATACGTAATGTTTGCAGATAAGAACAAATACCTATTATCAATATTTTTCGGTTATTATTTGACAGGTTTAATTTATTTATTTTTCGATTTAGAAACACTTTTACAGTTATTGAAATCAGATAATCGTTTAACAAAAGCCGTTTCTCAGAAAACCAAATTACTAAATACCCAAAAAGATTTCCTAACCACTATCAAATCAATTCGCCACTATTACAAATTTGAACCCCAATATATTCTACCCTACTACATTTACACCCCCGGGGTCAGTTCATATTGTCCCCAATTCGTAGGGTAACTTATAGGTTTATTCCATACGGCTGCATGGGAAAGCTCTAGTTTATTCAGAAGTGTGAATTCATTATGTTATTTTCTATGGAGCGGTGATTTTTGATGTAAATTGTGGTGTGAGAAAAATGAAATAGTCCCGTCAACTCATTTTGTTCTTTGGTTTCGTGAAATTGAAATCCTAACGTTTATTTTTTGTAAAATTGTTTGGGATTCAGGCACACTTTTCCAGAAGTAATTATTATTTTAAAATCTACTTCGAGTAGGCAATCTTGTAACATCTTCGATCGCATATAAAAGATGAAAACACATATATATATGCCAGCTACCAAAACCATATACCGCCAAACCTAACATAAAATAAAATTCATAAGTTTATCTTGGGTATCACTGACCTTGTTTAAGTAAAACATAAGTCGCCAATTTTCCAAGAGTGGTGATCAATACTCGTGCCTTCTCTGTACGAGAACAGGGCTCTGCAATGTCACAAAAATATGCTGATATTATTTTTATTATATTATTTTATTAATAAAATATTTAATTCCCAAAAACAATAAGGCGCTTTGCACACAGAGCAACTATTGCAGCAACTGGCAACTTGCTGGCAACTAGCTATTTACAAATACATATTTCAATTAGACTGCACACACATAGCAACTCGAGTTTCGAGTTGCGGCAATCGTCAACAGTTTTCAGTTGCTGCAATCGATGACTACCTAAGTTAGTTACCGCAACTAGCAACTTTTAAATAATGTACCGGTTTTTAAAGTTGCCGGGTTCCTCAACCGTCAATCGCAAAGCTTCGCACCCTCCCTCCCTCTCCGTGTGCCCTTCAATGCCAGTGTCGCTACGGCAACGGCATATGGCAACTCGGCTATGAAAGTTGCTCACAAATTGCCAAAAAGTTACGGCAACCGGCAACGTTATAGAAACTATCAACTTTTACAGGAAACTATTAAAGAGTTGCCAGTTGCCTCAACTGAAGTTGCTCCGTGTGCAAAGCGCCTAAATCGATAATACCGGCTTATAACGACAAATAAGATAGGTAATGAGGTCTATTAATTTCACCTCCTAACAACCCTTAACAAACATCTTAATAAATCAACAATACAATAAAATTATTGCGAATACCCACTGATAGTTATCATCGCAAAATAATCAGGTCATAACACAACAAAGGTAATTGTACATAATGGCCAGTCAATACGCACAATGCCCTCTAATCAATGGGCAAAGTGGGAAGTCGAGCGGCAGCGTCACGTGTCGTGACGCCATCATAAAGGGGGATCAACTAACTGGAAATGTGGGTTGATAGTTAGTTTAGTAGAACCGTGGAAGGCGGCATTAATATTGGATTATTTTGAAAATGGAACATAATATAACAACACGTCTGATTTAACAAAGAAAGAGTGCATTCTTCTTAAAAAAAATATTTTGTAAAAGACATAACATCACGCCTGTAATCCCCGGAGGGTTAGGCAGAGGTGTACCCATTAGTACACCCTCATTTCGCCAGTTATGTTTTTAGTCGCATGTAATAGGGGGCGAGCCTATTGCCATCAACCGGGCATAAATCGAGACTCCGAGGCTGCTACTGAGAAATTCCTGATGGAAAACCCAATAACACTTTGCCGGGAATCGAACCCAAGACCTCATGCACAGCAGTCGCGTTTGCGACCACTAGACCAACGAGGCAGTCTTTTGTAAAAGAAGAAAATTAAAAAGATTTGTTTTTATTTGGTAGATAGTATTTTTAAAAATGAATCCCTATATCCCTTGATCAAATTTAACTAATTATTTTTTTGTTGTGTTTGTTATTGTAAGGAGAAGGTTCTTATGAATGAAAAAAACATAGCGTAACATTTTTTAAACATAACTGCCTCGTTGGTCTCGTGGTCGCAAAGCGCGACTGCTGAGTATGAGGTCTTGGGTTCGATTCCCAGGTCGAGCAAAATGTTATTGGGTTTTTCCATCAGGAATTTCTTAGTAGCAACCTCGGAGACTGGGTTTATGTTCGGTTGATGGCAATTGGCTCGCCCACTATTACATGGGACTTAAATATAACTGGCAAAATGTGGGTGTACATGGATACACTTCTGCTCAACCTTCCGGGGATTACAGGCGTGATGTTCAAGTCATTGATATATACTAGTAGGGGAAAAAGAAGAAAATTAAAAAGATTTGTTTTTATTTGGTACTATTTTTAAAAATGAATCCCTATTTCCCTTGGTCATGGCATCACGCGTGAACGGCTGGACAAATTTCACTCATTCTTTTTTTGTTGGGTTTGTTATTGTTAGGAGAACGTTCTTATAAAATAAAAATATGGCGTAACATTTTTTAAAGTTCTTTTTGAATCCTAACTAATATAATAAATGCGAAAGTAAGTTTGTTTGTTTCTTTGTTACCATTTTACGCCTAAGCCACTTAACCGATCATCCTGAAAATTTGCATATACATTGCCAGATGTACAGGAACGAACATAGGGTATCTTTCATCCCGAAAAAAAAGTACTGTTCCCGAGAAATATAACAATAACGTTCTTATGATGATAGATGGCGCCACATGGCTATAGAATAATGATCGAATTATAAACTTAATTTGCGAGCGAAGCCGCGGGCGAAGGCTAGTGGTTTAATAAGTGAACTCACAATTTACTTTTGCCATACAAAATCTTTAGGAGTGTCGTGTTTTCACAGTACATAAAAAGTATATCAATTGATTGGTGTTACCCCCGAGGACGCTAGGGGCTCGAGCCCAGCTCTATGCTTCATCTTATACTGAAGTTAATTTTGTTTTAATTTGTGTTTTAATAACCAACCAACCATTAACCAACCGCCAACCAACAATGCCAACTTGTTTCTACTTTATTTATTTTTTTATCTTTTTATGTTATGTGAGTCATTTTCACCTAATTAAACAATTTTTTTTCTTTCCTTCAGAAAACGAGCTCCGCTTACGACAATCCTGGATCTACCACTGGTGTCGTACCCTATCGTGTCGTGATGGCCAGTGGTTAAGGCGCCCGCCTCTCGTGCATGAGGTCATGTGGGTCTAAATCCGGGCGAGTACCAATGTGAATTTTTCAATTAATATGTACTTTCTAAAGTTTATCTTGGACATCACTGGCATCGGTGAAGGAAAACATCTTGAGGAAACCTGGACTTACTGTTCCAGTCAAACCATGTCAGAGGCCCTTGAGGCGGTTTGGAAACTCTGACACTAGGGTGCGTGGGGTCGTAAGACCTTACTGCCCACACGATAAAGAAAGAAGTCTTATCTTATTACCACCCTGGTTTTGCAAGAATCAAACGGAAATCACTAACAAAAATTGTGTCCTTTGAGTAAAAACTTTAAAATGTCAATTAATTATAAGCAAATCTAGGTGTTGAATGGGCTAGCTTGTAGCCCGGCTGTTTTTGCGCGCTACATCAAAAGCAGCTTACGACGAAGCGACGTGCGCTTGAGATGATTTATACACAGATGGTGAAATAGGTATAATAGGTAGGTACTCACAATTCGAAAAACAAGCCACCATGAAATTTCTAACACTACATCCAAAAAAAAACAGGTTCATTGTATGGGAACCTCCTTTACATACATACATCTATAAACTCACGCCTTTTTCCCATGGGGGTAATAGGGTTTGTATGTGGAGATTTCTTATGTACTAAGGCAAAATTAGATGGGTAACAGGCCAACGCCTGTTTAGGCAGTTTACCATACATACAGAAACTCACGCCTTTTTCCGATGGGGGTAGACACCACAGAACGCCACCTGCTACGATCCTTACATACTCCTTTCGCCTCATCTACGTTAATACATCTCGTCATACAAGCACGCCGGTTACGAGTACTGCGCACCTGACCTTTCTGAAGAACATCACCAATAAGGTCAGTTTAGGTTTTCCTATTTAAAGTGTTACTACTTTTTTCCATCAAGAATTTTTCTGTGCAGCCTCGGGGTCTTGATTTGTGCCCGGTTGATGGCAATAGGCTCGCCCCCTATTACATGGGACGTAAACATAACTGGCAAAATGTTGATGCACTATAGGTACACCTCTGCCTAACCCTTCGGGGATGGAGGCGTGATGTTATGTAATAATATTCTTCAGACCGATTTCGATCCCGGCAGCCTATCTCAATGAAGATTTGCCAAGTAAGCAGGAGATATTATAGTGCACAAGTGTGTGCGCAAACACAGGTGCACTCCCTCTTCCCTCACTCTCATAGTCTGATGAGACGGCAATCCGACATATCGTGCACCAAGGAGGTAATCGGAGGTGGCCACCGATCAGGTGCAGGACCAACGGCTTTACGTGCTTTCCGAGGCACGGGGGGATGACACACCAGCAACTTCTAAACTCCGGGCTGCTACTAAGAAATTCTCAATTAAAAATCCTATAACACTTTTGGCTCTACCTGGAAATCGGTCGCGTTTTGCGATCACAAGACCAAATTATATTGATAGATTGAAGAGACATGTAGGTTATGTATGTACCTATGTTTTCTCTATACAAAACCATTCGTCACTACTTCCCCTCTACGTCATAATCTTTGGCATCCACTTCCCAGATATGCGAGCGTGGTTGCGCCGTCGCAAGTTTTTCTCCCCTCTCTCGTTCCCTCATCGTGCTATCTCTTTCCAACCAAACGGACCGCGCACCGAGGTTTTTGCCCGCTGGTGCTCTCGCAGTTTTTCACGTTCGCCTCACGAAGTTTTGAAATCACTGAGCAACGTTCGGAAATTCGATTTGTAGTGAGTTTTTATGTAGCTTTAAGTATTATGTTTTATATTAGTTATATGTTATGAAAATGATTGCAAAGTTCGAAAACAAAACAGCTGGTTAACAGGTCAGAAATTTATGAAAATCTGTTTTGTTTAATGAGTTTATCAAGTGCTTTTCTTTCTTTATCGTGTGGGCAGTAAGGTCTTACGACTCCACACCCTAGTGTCAGAGTTCCTAAACCGCCTCAAGGGCCTCTGACATGGTTTGAGTGGGACAGTAATAGGCTGGTATAAGTCCAAGTTTTCTCACGATGTTTTCCTTCACCGATGTCAGTGATGTCCAAGATAAAAGTGCTATAACAGTTACCAATTTAACTTTTCAAGTCATGTGCCCTATCACCTTCACAAGTGAGGACCTAATGACTGCGTCGGCGGATGGTGTCGTCATACATGAATACTCGGCCAAACAAAAAATTGGAACAAAACAAAGCAAGCGCGATGATCAACCCTTGCTGTAAAGAGGCCTTTGACCTGCAGTGACTGGTAGAGAGACAATAATAGGCTTTTTTTTATCAATTGTGCGCTAGTATGTACACATATAAAATACTTGCTTCTGCCCGCTACTTCGTCCGCGTCATAGTGAATTTCTCGATACAAACTTTGGACCTTCGTATCATCCCCTTAGGGGTTAAATTTTGGAAAATCCTTTCTTATCGTATAAAGAACACACCCTCCAAGTTTCAGGTCTCTACGATCAGCAGTTTAGGCTGTGCGTTGATCCGTCAGTCAGTCATTCAGGACAATTTTATATGTATAGATAGACGAAGATTACAAATTAAGAATTGAAGTCTGAATTTTATTATGATTATCGTGTTTATAATAATAATATCAGCCTATTACTGTCCCACTAAAGGGAAAAGGCCTCTTCTCATACAGAGAAGGCATGAGTATTGATCACCATACTTGCGGATTGACGATTGCTTAACGCTGATTAGCGATTCCAGACTTATATTAATTACAAGTCCAGGTTTCCTCACGATGTTTTCCTTCACCGATATCAGTAATGTCCAAGAAAAACTTTAGAAAGTACATATGAATTGAAAAAGTTAAATTGGTCATCATATTTATAAATATTGAAACTGTAGCCGTCCATTTAACATCCTAACAAACAATGAAATAGTTACAGTGTACTAGGACCTCAGAAATCAGGTGTACAGCTTTCAAGCTAGACAAGCGCTGAGAAAAAGCGACATACATACATAATACATAGCTTGCATTATGCATTACCGCTTAAAATTCATGAATTTCTTCATCTCGCCATATTCCCCGTCGTTTTCTAGGTCTACTTTGAATATGGGAGTGTTTACTTGTTTTGAAATGTATGAGATCGGTTTCCTTTAAAATGTGGATGGTTGTGATGCGCTTTCTAGTCATTTTGTTGTGCATGGTCTTGCTTTAACTAAATTTGGTTGATTGGAGGGCAAAGGCCTATTCAGATACAAAGAGACATAACATCATAACATCACGCCTGTAATCCCCGAAGGGTTAGGCAGAGGTGTACCCATTAGTACACCCACATTTCGCCAGTTATATTTTTAGTCCCATGTAATAGGGGGCGAGCCTATTGCCATCAACCGGGCACAAATCCAGACTCCGAAGCTACTACTACGAAATTCCTGATGGAAAAACCCAATAACACTTTGCCCGACCTGGGAATCGAACCCAAGACCTCATGCGACCACTAGACCAACGAGGCACAAAGAGACACAATAATTAATTATTGAATTTAAGTTACTTATATGCTGGGAATCTGACTAACCACAAGCCTAGAATACATACAAGTGCCCTTAACCTGACTATAGCAAAAAAATCTATGGGTACGCCTTAAATTATAGTATTACACAAAAAGTGGCAAAATAAAAATAGTTATTTGATTATTTTGTTGAAATAACTGCATGTTATGTGTTTTTTTGAATCTCAGAGACTTATTTGATGACTTTAGTGTTAAACTTGAAAATCTTTAGTTGTTATATTTGAGGAATGAATCTGTCAATTAAGTCCCAGATAATAAAAATATATATATATACATATTTATGTTAAACCGTAGTGGGACTGCCTCATTGGGCAAGTGGTCGTAAAGCGTCTGCTAAGCATAAGGTCCTGCGTTCGATTCCCAGGTCAGGCAAAGTGTTATTGGGGTTTTCCATCAGGAATTTCTCAGTAGCAGCCTCGGAGTCTGGATTTGTGACCGGTTGATGGCAATAGGCTCGCCCCCTTTTGCATGGGACTTTAAAACATAACTGGCGAAATATGGGTGTGCCTAATCCTTAGATTAAAGCGCTCAAGATGTACATTTATTTACCGACGCATCACCTAAGTAGCGACGGTGCCTGAATATTTGAATCACGTTGTTCAAAAAGATAACATAACATCATAACATCACGCCTGTAATCCCCGAAGGGTTAGGCAGAGGTTTACCTATTAGTACACCGACTTTTCGCCAGTTATGTTTTTAGTCCCATGTAATTGGGGGCGAGCCTAAAAGATAATTTTCCTTTTCTTCTCAAAATCCTTTATTCTTTATTTAATCCGTTTTTCTACATAAAGCAGGCAACCGTTCCTTACTAACTGTTCCATCAACACACAGCTCAAACCACTGAACAGATTGCGATGAAATTTGGCACACAGATAAGTATTTATAACGTAGGTACGCGCTAAGAAAAGATTTTCCAAAATTCACTCCTATGAGGGATGAAACGGGGACCGAATTTGTATGGATATACAAGATTATATAGACTTTTAACGCGAGTAAAGTCGCAGGCAGAAGCTTGTCCAACCTTATTTTGACCATGATATAACTTAATTCTAGGCATAACTCGTGTCGAAACGAAAGAAACAGAGCAGACTAAAAAAAAATAAGCCTTCAATTTCAAATAGCCAAATCATTGTGCCACTTACCCCAATATCGCTACGAATAAACAAATAAATTACATAACAAACAAGACGGCCTAATCAGTTCACCTAACAGTTCAATCTCATACAGTTACTTGAAGCCTAATAGGCCAATTTTTCATAATTACTTCATTCACCGCGATTACCACGCGTTTCGGATATCGTGCGACAAAAACAAACTGACAGACGTCAATGGTGATTACTGGTTTTAATTTATATGCGTTTTCAGTGCAATTAAAATGATTTAATGTCAATTTAAAATGATTGATGTTGTTTTGTGGAGTGGTGGCGCCATCTCTTGTTGAGTAGCGGTACTAAGAGGTAATTTCATGTTGGTTTTTCTTTGTCTTTAAAAATATGTACGTATTATAACTAGATGTATTAATTATGATGATAATAGCGAGTATGGTTTATAGGCACATTAAAGAAAGAAAGATTTATTTGTCAGAATATAGTACAATAGATGTTAACTTTATATTAAGTTTCTTATATTCTACCATTTCTGGTGTACAAATTTTTGATCTTAAATAACTAATCTCTTAAGTAACTAATTATGCTTATACAATAGAATTAATTACTTTTTTTACATTTTATTTGATTCTATACATTTCTGTCATCTAGGAATTATTTTGTTGAATAATAACATTTGCTTATTAGGAATTCAAACAATTTTCTTTTAAATTTGTGTAAGTCAAGGCTCTTCAGGCAGTTGCAAAGCATGCCAGACATTTTGCTATCTAATTAAATTATTAATTTTTTGTTTCAGAGTGCTAAAATGATCATAAAGAAACCTCTGTAACTTGTGCTGGTCACTGATTTGGACTCTGTGGGGGTGACAGAAGATTTGCTTTGCAGTTAAAAAAAAAAATATTTTAATTAAGCTCATTTAGAATTGGACGGGTCACATTAGCCGCATGCCTAGCGACGGCTGGGCTAGTCTCCACGCAATGGGTGTCTGAAGATATTTTTTTTTTCGGAATTGATACTGTGATAATAAAATATTGTAATAATGACTGTAACAGATATATTTATACACTACCTTTATTTAGTCCAGTGAGGAGCTCGTGGCTAAGTAATAACAGCCGCACGGGTCGATCCGTCAGGTTAAGCTACGCTTGCCGGGGTTGGTCCGTGGATGGGTGACCATCTTTACATACCGAGACTCCTCCGTGCCTCGGAAAGCACGTTAAGCCGTTGGTCCCGGCTGTTATACGTGTATCTTTGACAGTCGTTACGGGTCGTCAGAAGCCCGAAAGTCTGACAACCAGTCTTACCTAGGGGTATCATATTACCCAGTTACTGGGTTGTGGAGGTCAGATAGGCAGTCGCTCCATGTAAAATACTGGTATTCAGCTGCATCCGGTTAGACTGGAGGCCGACCCCAACATAGTTGGGAAAAGGCTAGGCAGATGATGATGACCTTTATTTAGTCCAGTCTATTTCTCAGTAGCCTCGGAGTCTGGATTTGTGCCCGGTCGATGGCAATAGGCTCGCCCTCTATTACATGGGACTTAAACATAACTGGCAAATTGTGAGTTTACTAATGGGTACACCTCTGCCTAACCCTTCGGGGATTACAGGCGTGATGTTATGTGTAGTCCACTTCAATGTTGGCGTCTTGTCTTTGTTTATATTACAGACATGTTTTTTACAGGAAATATATAAATAACAACAACTGATGGACAATATATGGTTCGGTCATGTTGAGAGGATGAGTGAAAGACGATTAACAAAAGGTATTTATATGGCAGAGATGAGTGGCAACGCAGGGAGGGGTCGCCCTAGGAAGACCTACATTGACCTTATTGGTGAGGTTCTTCAGAAAGGTCAGGTGCGCAGTACTCGTAACCGGCGTGCTTGCGGCATGGACGTAGATGAGGCGAAAGGAGTATGTAAGGATCGTAGCAGTTGGCGTTCTGTAGTTTCTGCCTACCCCCATGGGAAAAAGGCGTGAGATTATGTATGTATATAAATAACCTTTTGGACATTTAAGTACATTATATAATATTAGTTTTACATTTCCCTAATTGAATTACAATAATTATGTAACGCAGAGGGTGAGCGACATTAAAAACAAAAAAAATACATTAATTTACTAAAAGCTTACATTCATATTTTTAATGTTTACGTTATATTTTATTAATAACTTAATAATGGTTATACGATGGAGTGCAGACATAATTATATTTTAATTGCATTAAATTATAATTGGAAGTAATTAAAATGATATAGGTTTATTGATGTTGATGGAAAATGTTTAAAAGAGCATTTTTAATTTGTCGATTAGAAATTAAAACATAACATCACGCCTGTAATCCTCGCAGGGTTAAGCAGAGGTGTACTCATTAGTACACCTACATTTCGCTAGTAATGTTTAAGTCCCATGTAATAGGGGGCGAGCCTATTGCCATCAACCGGGCACAAATCCAGACTTCGAGGCTGCTGCTGAGAAATTCCAGATGGAAAAACCCATTATCACTTTGCCCGACCTGGGAATCAAACCCAAGATCTCATGCTTAGCAGTCGCGCTTTGCGACCAATAGACCAACGAGGCAGTAAATTAAAAAAAAAAAAAAAAACAGCAAAAAATTGACAATGGTGCCGATTCCCTTGTTCACAAACTAAACTAAATTTAGAGAATTGACATCTTTTACTATCATACAGCGAACGGAAAGGACGGTGACATTAAAGAACTAAGTTAGCGATGTCAAATTAGTTTTGCCTTGAACTTTTTCGTATTTTTAATCCATACGTTTTAAGATGTCAACTATAATTGTATGGATGTATCAGATTGACTAAATTTGACAGCTCTTATTTACATTAGTCTCTTTCTTGTTTTATTGGACAGAAAAAGATGGAAATAGTCTAATTTTAGTTTATTTTGTGACCAAGAGAATCGGCACCATTAGGTATGAATTTTTCCCACATTAAATAAGTAGGTATTTTCCTTCACCTCATGTCAGTAATGTTCATGGTAGACTTAGAAAGTACGTTGTAAGAGACACATCGGATTGATACTTACCTGGTATCGAGTCCGCAACCTCAACCATAAGAAGCGCCACCTTAACCACTGTGCCATCACAACACCAAATACACGGACATTATAATGACCAAATATAACATAACATCACGCCTGTAATCCCCTAAGGGTTAGGCAGAGGTGTACACATTAGTACACCCACATTTCGCCAGTTATGTTTTTAGTCCCATGTAATAGGGGGCGAGCCTATTGCCATCAAACGGGCACAAATCCAGACTCCGAGGCTGCTACTGAGAAAAACCCAATAACACTTTGCCCGACCTGGGAATCGAACCCAAGACCTCATGCACAGCAGTCGCGCTTGCGACCATTACACTAACGAGGCAGTCTGACCAAATATTTAAATTAAAAATGACTGTGATGGTGGGGATGTACTTTTTACGACCCCATATAATTTGCATGTGATGGGGGACAGAAGGGGGACTGTAACCCTAGTCGTTAATTAGTACCCCGAAACTCAAGGTGTGGTCGACGCCATTTTGAATGGACATAGAATAAATAAAATTTAACAGAAGGGGAATATTTTAAACTGATTTTAGTCATCATCATCTGCCCAGCCTTTTCCCAACTATGTTGGGGTCGGTTTTCAAACTATCTCGATACAGATGAATACCAGTATTTACATGAAGCGACTGCCTATCTGACCTCCACAACCCAGTAACTGGGTAATACGTTACACCTTGGTAAGACTAGTATTCAGACTTTCGTGATTCTGCCGATCCGTAACAACTGTCATAGATCCACGTACGACAACCGGGACCAACGGCTTAAAGTGCTTTCTGAGGCACGGGAGAGTCTCGGTGTGTAAAGATGGTCACCCATCCACGGACCAACCCTGGCAAGCGTAGCTTAACCTGATGGATCGACCCGTGCGGCTGTTATTACTTAGCCACTTCGCGACTGCTGAGCATGAGGGTTCGATTCCCAGTTTGAGCCTAAACTACACAAAATTTGTCCTGTCTAAGTAAATGTCAACATTTTGTTCTATGAAACGTCACGTCAATCTTCTATGTACTTAATTATATCAAAGTCTTCGAAGCTATATACTTTGTAAGCTTTATATTTAATTCTAGTTAATACATTACTTTAATCAAAAAGCTACGTGGTTTGTTATGGAGTACACGGGACACATTTTCCTGGCAATATGTTGCTGCTATAAATTGCCAACGATGATTTAACCGCTCAAGCCCCAGCTGGCTTGCCGGTATGACTGAACAATAGAAAATCAATTACGTGTCTCATTACATGAGACTTTAGTAATTAAAAGCGTTTATGCCATATGACATTTCATACTAAACTTACAAATCCATATTTTTCGAAATTAATAAACCGATTCATTCGAAATCAATCAAGTCAGAACGACAAAACCGATTTGGATGAAATTTTGCACAGAAATAAACTGTAGTCCAGAATAGGATATAGAGTACTTTAAATCCCGAAAAAAAAAGAACAACATTTATTTATTTCACAAACGTTTTCTTTGCCATTACAGATATTAAATCTAATGCGAAAAACTTAAAAAATATACGTACAAACATGCATACGTAAACTCACGTCTTTTTCCCATGGGTGTAGGCAGAAACTACAGAACGCCACGTGCTACGATCCTTACAAACTTAAAAAAAAGACATAACCGTCCTAAAAATATACCTAACTATAATATACGTATCAACTTTGTCGTAGATGAAGTCGCGGACGAACGCTAGTTTGAAATATTTTCTTTGACTTTAATTGCTTAGAAAAATTGCAAGTACATACATACATACATAAACTCACGCCTTTTTCCCATGGGGGTAGGCAGAAACTACAGAACGCCACCTGCTACGATCCTTACATACTCCTTTCGCCTCATCTACGTTCATACATATCGTCATACACGCACGCTGGTTACGAGTACTCCGCACCTGACCTTTCTGAAGGCCCTCGCCAATAAGGTCAGTGTAGGTCTTCCTAGGGCGACGCCTCCCGGCGTTGCCACTCAACTCTACCATATAAATACCTTTTGTCAATCGTCTTTCACTCATCCTCTCAACATGACCGAACCATCTAAGCATACCTTTTCTATCTTTGTCACTACATCTTCTTTAAAAATTGCAAATAAACAGGACGAAAGGCGAAACAACGGTCACTCATCTAAGTTTCCACTCAAACAATGTTGCTTAACTTCACTAACCAGTCTATTAACCCGAGCTATTTAACTACAGCCCTAAACAATTACTTTTACTCATATCTGAAGTTTTAATCCTAACGCAAATTGAATTTTTGCAACATTTTACAGTGTAAAATAATTTATAGAGCCCTAAGCCAGAGGTTTCTAGACATTTTCAGTTCGCGGGCACTTAGACGTTTAGTAGTTAGTCGTTCTAAGCATTCATATAGAAAAGCAATAAAGACCTACCTACCGACCGACCGACCTAGAGTTCCTTTTGAGTATTTTGTCTCGATGCCCTAGCTAAATTGAAATAGGGTACAAACAATATATCTATACATACCTCTATTTAAAAGGCAACCGTTACTGACTGACTGATCCATCAACATACAGCTCAAACCACTGAACGTATTGCGCTGAAATTTGGCACGAAGATATTATCGTGATAGTTATTTTGGCCTAGGCAACCATTAAGAAAAGATTTTCCAAAACTCACCCCTAAGGGAATGAAACTAACGTGGACGAAGTCGCGCGCAGAAAACTAGTGACATAATAAAGCTGATGACTTTTGTGTTTGTTTCTTGAAAAAATGATTTTATATCTGATAGCCAGTTTCGTGAGAAATACTAAAGGTTATATTTAAGTGTCGTGATGGCCCAGTGGTTAAGGCGCCCGCCTCTCATGTATGAGGTTGTGGGTTCAAATTCGGCCAAGTACCAATGTGACTTTTTCAATTCATATGTACTTTCTAAAGTTTATCTTGGACATCACTGGCGTCGGTGAGGGAAAACATCGTGAGGAAACCTGGCACTTACTGTTCCACTCAAACCATGCCAGAGGCCCTTGAGGCGGTTTAGAAACTCTGACACTAGGGTTTTGTTGGGTCGTAAGACCTTACTGCCGACACGATAAAGAAGAAGGTTATATTACCATACGCTATGACCCATGCGGACTTAAGCTAGTGGTGTGATTCTGGATAATAGTAAAAGTAAAGCCACTCCACGACGGTCTCTTTACTCTCAACAGTGCAACAAGGCGCCGCGGCCCACGCTTTGAGAACCCCTACCGTAAGCCATCAAATTAATTTATAGTTTAATTTTAAGTGCTATTTAATAAGGTTGACGTAGAAAGGTACTCGTAATTTTTATGTCGCTGCCATGGTAAAAATAATATACTTATGTAGGTTTAAACCAACAAGAAAAAGATTGTAGTTTTTTGCTTGTTCTTCTCCATAAACCTCCGTTTTGGAACGAGCAACTAGCTTCAACTTTCTAACTGACCGACTCTTTGACAATTCAAAAGTGCCTATAAGTGGTCTAATTGAAATAAATGTTTTGACTTTGAGTAACGAGGAGACAATTTAAGAGGGAATATTCTGATTCTGAATAAAAAATATTTAAAACGTTGGGCATTGAATACAGACTTTCAAGTACTTATTTTTCAAAATGAAAGAAAGAAAGAAAAACTATTTATTCGCGTGAAAATGACGCACATAGCATAAAAAGATTTTTTTTTTAATAAAATCAAGTAATGTAATACTTTACTAATTTTAAAACAATATACAATAATTAAACTAAACATAAAACCTTAAAGTAACCTAAAAACATAACATAACATCACGCCTGTAATCCCCGAAGGGTTAGGCAGAGGTGTACCTCTTAGTACACCCACATTTCGCCAGTTATGTTTAATTCCCATGTAATAGGGGGCGAGCTTAGCTATCAACCGGGCACAAATCCAGACTCCGAGGCCGCTACTGAGAAATTCCTGATGGAAAAACCCAATAACACTTTACCCGACCTGGGAATAGAACCCTCATACTTAGCAGTCGCGCTTTGCGATCACTAGACGAACGAGGCAGTAAATTATAAAATATGTACAATTTATGAAAAAGACAGAAAGGAGAAACCTCATGTCATCAAAAAATCATCATTTTAAACGAATGAACCGATAATAATGAAACTTTCGACACATAAGCAGAATAGCTTGAGGATGGCTTACAACCTTGGCGAGTAATGGGTAGCTCGCCGTCCGATCAAGGACCAAGCCCGGGTCGACGGCGCGTTCTGTTCGCGCGCGCCACTAAGAGCTGTCAGCACAGGGACGGGGTCCCTAACGGGGCCAACGCCTGCCGGGGTTGCGGGACGTCTTAACAGGATACCGTGGCCCCGGAACGTAAAGGGCAACAGAAGGAACAGGGTGGTTTTTTAATCAGTAAAAGTCTGACAGTCCCTTCCGCCCCACCCAGGGCGGAAGGACTCATTTGATGATTTTTACCACCTAAAAAAAAAAAAACTACCCAATCCGTTGTAACAAGTATCATCTCATTGACCCAACCACTCCGTATTATTAACTTAAATAAAGTCTGAACCGGACTAATAAAGTTTTATGTCGTAACAAGTATAAATATCCTGAGTTGTAAACAGGTACAAGTAATAATAGTAAAGAGAATGATCATTATATTATGTTTGGCGTGACCCGAGCTAGAGGCGTGGGTGTTTTCTTCCATGTAACTCCAGGAGTTTGAGACGGAGCACGCTTTCCAATTTGTTCGACACGTTTTGTGTCGATTGAGACGATCCAATGAAAGGAGGTGGTTGAGGTCAGCGACATTCGTGTCAAGAGTTTTTTTGTTCTGTGCCTCGGAACGATGGGTGAATGATGTTTATGTGTAGTTCCGAGACAGAGACACTTCGGCCTACGCTGAAAACCAGCGCCGTGGTTTCGTGCCATCGTGTGTGGGCCACGGCATTATGCTAAGCGTCGGCCGTTTCCCGCGGGAGTGGCGCAAATTACCGTTCAGGACACTTCTTTTTTTATTTTCTATTATGTATTTAGTTTATATTTATATTGTATAGGTATTATTTGTATATTATTGTGTATTGTGCGTCACTTTCACGTGAATAAAAAGTTTTTCTTTCTTTTCTTTTCTTTCTAGGTGTCCAATTAAAGCCTGTATAATACAGGTTTTAATTACCTACTATAGGCACCGGCGATTCACGAATTATTTGTAACCTCTTTGTGCCAATAAAAATATTAAATTTAATATTATTGTAACGAATTTGAATTGTCCACAGAATAACTGTTAAACTTTTAGAGTATTTGATTTTTACAGCTGAGTAAAATGATATAAAATGTATTCTTAATTATTGTAAAGAAGTAAAGTTTGTTTTATTTGTAAGATGTAATCTCTGTAAGTACTTGGCTGAATGCAAAAAAAAAATCTAAGTACTGGCCCAAATATAAAAAATATTTCAGTGATAGGAATTGGCTTATCTCTGAAACGGCTGGCCCGATCCTGACGAGACTTTCACTGACAGATAGTAGTACTATAGTAGTTATTATAAAGAGCAAACCTACTTTTAATAGAGTTTTAAGTTCTTAGAATTAGAGTTCCGCGCAAGACATTAAAATCCTGCAGTAAACCGACATTAATGCGGACAAACTTACGTTTAATCTTATTTATACCTGCTACATTGATATTTGTTTGCCATTATAGAAATGTGATTTTTACCCAGTTGAATTTAATAATAATAAAATATTCTTACCTATTATAATAACTAAATATGATCTCAACAAATTTTTAATCTGTAAAATATAAATATTATTTTACTTGAATATAATGTAACTGATCTCAATAATTATTGATTAAGAATTGTCATTTTTCCTTTTCTAAAATTTTATTTTTAATTTTATGTCGAAACCATGGTTGCTGTGCCCTAACAGGGTCCAGAATAATTACTTTAGCTTTAAGCCAATGTAAATCCTTATACACATTATGGTATGCAATCAATAATTAAGAATATGAATAAACCTAATTTTCTGTTACACCTAATCCAGTACATCTTGTAAAATTTTTGTGTCGGAACAATCTAAAATTCGACAATGGAAAACGCGATCGACATTGCCGCAGGGCCGGCGCACCAGTGGTATAATTACGACCAATGTTTCGGGGAACCAGCAGCTTTTATTATCTTCGGCTACCGTGATTAGATGGACCACAGATAACTTCGAGAACCCGGTGAAAAAAAACACAATGTTCACTTTGGTCATTTTTGTTTTTGGTTAAAATTTTAAAATGCTGTTGTTTTGTGTACTAGATATTTTTGGAACTTTTAAGCTTTTAGGGCAGATTTTCGAAGATTCATCTGTAAACTTGTTAATTCGTTATACATATTTCAGGCTGCCTCGTTGGTCTAGTTGTCGCAAAACGCAATTGCTGAGCATGAGGTCTTGGATTCGATTCCCAGGTCGGGCAAAGTTCTATTGGGGTTTTTCTATCTGGAATTTCTCAGTAGCAGCCTCGGAGAATGGTGTTGTGCCCGGTTGATGGCAATAGGCTTGATATTTGGGTGTACCAATGGGCACACCTCTGCTTAACCATTTGGGGATTACAGGTGTGATGTTATGTATGTATTATTATAGCCATATTTGAAATAGCTCTAACACGAGAAAATTATAGGCTTGTTTTAAAAACACTATTTTTAATGCAATATTAGTTCTGCCAGTAAGAAAATTACAGTTAATTTGGTATACATAACGCGTCAACAATGTCTTATTATTATTATTTAATTCAATCTTGATATTGCGACCAGTTAATTATACAACAAAGTATGCATATTAAGTACACTTGAAAAATAACTGTTAAATAAAATGCAATTGAATTACAGCTTTATTTCATACACTATAGAGATGATTTTCTAATAAGAAAATGAAGTGAGATGCGTCATTTTTTAAACTGAATGCTACAGTGGTCAAAGATGGGGATAAATTTATTACAGAAAAAAATTCAGTCAATAAGTCTTGGAATTAACGAAGCAAAATGATCTTAAATGCTTCGGAATAAGACATTTAATCATTTAAATATTTAATTAAGCATTTTCATTGGGATTTTGACGTTTGAAATCGAAATGGCGTAAGTTGAATTTTTGATGTAAAAAACTACTTAAAATGTATGTATTAAAATTCATTTCTGTGTATTTTTTTTGTGTTGTCGATTGCTACCTTACAGGGGCGTAGGTTCGAGTCCCGCCTGAGGCATATTATGTATCGATTCGCCGGCTATCGATATTCATGAATGATTAATATTTTTATTGTGAGTTGAGTGTCATCGAAGTTATGTAGTCAGGTATTTGATTAAACTCTAGATGCTTACGGATTAAATAAGACAAAACATTGCTTTTGATTTCTCCGGAACAACTACTATGTATCTATCTCTGTTACCGCGTTAAGCCAATGCGGATTGGTGATTTTCGACGGACGCTCCCATATTAACTTCAATCCCCTATTACAAGCCTTTTTACGCGACAAAAGGTAGCTTATGTCCTTATCCCAGATCGAATTTATCAAATTTCATCAGAATCATTCATTGGTTTTACATAATTATATAATATATTAAGTAGGGAAATGGGTAGGGATCTGTGACAGTCGTTACGGATCTAGAAGCCCAAAAGTCTGACAACCAGTCTTACCAAGGGGTATCGTATTACCCAGTTACTGGGTTGTGGAGGTCAGATAGGCAGTCGCTCCATGTAAAATACTGGTATTCTGCTGGATCTGGTTAGACTGTTACTTGTTAGGCAGATTGATTAAGTAGAGTAGTAGGGATCTTTATTTATTTATTTAAACTTGTAAAAAACATGTAAAAAAATACAATGTACAAAGGCGGACTTAATGCCTTGGGCATTTTCTACCAGTCTACCTTAGGGTGATGCAGAGACAAAACAGATGGCATAAAACCGTTACCTTTAAAATGAAATTAACAAATAAATTAGTAGGTATGCGTTTTTTTTACATTTTAGTATCGAATGGATATTCCAAAACTAAAATACAAAATTTTGTCCTGTCTTCGAATCGATATTTTGAATATGGACTCGATATTCAAAATATTCACCCGTTACATCTTCAAAAAAATATCTTCACCAGATAAAAAAAAAAAACTAAAAAGCGGCATCGGAAGCCAAAAGAGGCTCCATTTAATACCCCCATACATAACTTATAGATTAATGCGATAAATGTACGTTATAACCCATAATTATGAGTTTTATTCACAATATAACGTTCATGGGTGTTTTTTAAAACATTAGAAACTTTAAACAATTTATTGGTTGTAAGAATGTATGCGTCAGAGCTTATTTTAGGAGAGAATATTGTTTGATGGATTGATACGTCCCTTAAGCCTAGAGCTATACTTACCTAATGCTTTTTTTGGGACAAGCCCGCCACACTGTTCCCACTCACTGCAACTCCTGAAAGCCAGAATCAACAGCGGAGGCCACCAGAAAAGCGCCGAGTCAATGAAGCTAGACGAGTCCTAGCGAAACGATTAACTGTCTTGGGTCCCGCAACGAAATTAATCAGAAAATAATAGCGGAGGAGTAAGAAAAAATATAATTTCCACTTCCCTCCACACAAGCAGGAGACAGAACAGAACTAGGTCAATAGGCACAAAGGAATGTTTACAACTGGGAGAAGCCCAGATTGCCAAGCACCACGGATTGCAATTATTCTTAAATTAATGGGTCCTAATGTGAGCTGTTACTTTTGATTCCAGTAATAGGTATGGCAAAAACGCTTGTACGCACGGAAATTAGTTCTAGTTTCTACAAGGTCCGCATAATAAACAACGCCGGATGTAGCCACTATCTAGCATAATATTGCGTTCATTCTGCCAAAGAATACACTCCCATAAGATGTGATGAGCAGATTGTTCATATTCACAGTCAGATGTAGAACATTGTCACAAAGCTATAATGCAACAGAACACCATCGGTGCAGTATTGGATCCTTATCATAACATCACGCCAGTAATCCCCGAAGGGTTAGGCAGAGCTGTAGCTATTAGTACACCGACATTTCGCCAGTTATGTTTAAAGCAGTATGTTAAAGTGTTATTGGGTTTTTCCATCAGGAATTTCTCAGTAGCAGCTTCAAAGTCTGGATTTGTGCCCGGTTGATGGCAATAGGCTCGCCCCCTATTACATGGGACTAAAAACATAACTGGCGAAATGTGGGTGTACTAATAGGTACACCTCTGCCTAATCCTTCGGGATTACAGGCGTGATGTTATGTATGTCCCACGGGAGCGGAGCAGTAACCAAAGACGAAACTGAACGCGGACAAAACCGCGGTATATAACTAGTAAATTACTTAAAATCTAATAAATCACATAATCTGTCAACGCAATTTTAATTTCTATAATTTTTTATACAAATTATTGAATTAAAATACAATTTCCAGTTATAACAGAGATAAAGTACAATAACATGGCGCGCCCCTCCACAATTCAAAACGTTTGAAAGTGTTTGTGATAGTATTTAAAAGACTCACAACGCATGTGTGCGTACTGAGACGGCTCTCGAAACAAAAACAAATCAGCAATTTGTTGCTAGACTAGCGGCGTCATTAATCACTCATTATTACTAGTATGGCGCTGCACTGACATACTCTATGAAAATGACAGATGCGTTGTCTTGCGCGGTCGGCTATTTATGATTAGTTAACAAATAAATCTGCCAGCAACTGAAGACGACTACTTACAATTACATACAAACTATTTCATACTTGTGTCTACACACATTGAAATAGTAATATGGAGGGGCGCGCCACGTTATAGTAGTTTATATCTACAAGGTTTTTTCAGACAGAGTCGCTAAAAATATTATTTATGTATACGGTAGCAGAGAATGTAATTACAAATTTTGTAAATTATTATAATCTTAGTTGAAAGAAAATAACATACGTACCTACCTTACTAAGTACTGACGGACGTAGTGGTAGCAAAAAAAAAATGACTGAATTATTTTGTATCTGACTTTTTTCAATATTCTATTTTTAATAGTCAGGTATATTATTTTTAGGTATAGTAGATATATAATATAGTTAAGTATCTTGCACTTACTTCTCCATACGAAACTATCTTTTGGAATGGGCAACTAGATTCAATAATATAATTTATATTTTCTCTTGTAGGTAAATGACGTTCAAAAGTGCCTTATAATGGTCTAATAAAAATAAATGATTTGACTTGAATCGACGGACAGACATACAGACATGATGAATCCATAAGCGTTCCGTTTTTTGCCATTTGGTTACGGAACCCTAAAAAAGACAATTAGCGCCAGTTATTTTTAAATCCCATGTAAAATGGGGCGAGCCAATTGTCATCAACCAGGTACTAACCCAGACTCCGAGGCTGTTACTGAAAATTTTCTGAAGAAATACCCAATAACACTGCCCCATCTGGGAACTGAACCTAAGACCTCATGCCCAGCAGTCAGACTTTGCGACCACTAGACTAACGAGGCAGTAAAATATGAATTGAACAAATTCGCTGCCTACGAATAAAAAGAAAATAATACAAACTTTTCTGCTATCCATACTTTGACTGCCGACAGCCCGCGGCCATTTTGTTCTTTACCAAAAAAAAAGTACCAACCTACCATGGTCGGTCTGCTTAGAGCTCGGATTTTTTTATTTCATCTATTTTTTTACACGAAAAATCTTCGTATGGACATTAAAAAGTCGTATCGGAGTTCCTGTAATTTTACGGTATTTTTCTGTATCCTGTTAAAAAGGTTGAATAAATTTCGAAATGAATGAGTATTAAGTGAGCTAGCCCTTCTGCAATGGTAAATATAACATCACGCGTGTAATCCCCGAAGGGTTAGGTAGAGGTAGACCCATTAGTACCTACATCCACATTTCGCCAGTTATGTTTGGTTATGTAATAGGAGACGAGCCTATTGCCATCAACCGGGCACAAATCCAGACTCCGAGGCTGCTATTGGAAAATTCGGGATGGAAAAACCCAATATATAACACTTTGCTCGACCTAGGAAAAGAGCCCAAGACCTCATGCTCAGCAGTCGCGCTTTGCGACCACTAGACCAACGAGGCTGTCTAAGGCAGACAAAAGTAAATATATTATATAAAGATCTCTCTCGATGATGTTAGGTGAAGTATGTTTATTTATTTGTGTTAAGTTACGTCTTATTACTACTCTGCTTCTGTGGGTAACAGCGTGATGTTATATAGCCTATACTATTCCCAAGAATCTGGCTATCATATACATAAAGAATTTTCTTAATCTAACTGGTAGTTCCAGAGATAAGCGCGTTTAAACAAAAAGAATCTTCAATGTTATTATATTAGGATAGATTATTGAATGTCAACAAAATCTGATCTTTAGTTGACATTCAAGAATTGATAGTCTCTTTAGCATGTGTCACGATTCTAAGAACTCGTATAAATCGCCCACAGCTCATATAATGATTTACAGTCAATCAAATCACGTTACACCTCACATATCTAATATTGACAAGATGGCCGCGAGATCGAAGTTACCACATGACATTCAAGACAGAAAAGTTAAAAAGTATTCTTTATATCTTGTTTAGGGAAATCTAGATAGGAAAATGGGTGGTTTAGCAGATAGAATATAGCGACTTCGTCTGCGAACGCGGAGGAAATTTATAGGTAACGTCCTTAGTTATTGCTCCGCTCCCGAGTGTCAAAGCGTGATGTTATATAGCCCATACTATCTACACTATAATAATATTATAAAGAGGAAAAAATTGTATTTTTGTTTGTTTGTTTGTAATGGATAAATTCTAAAATTAATGGACCGATTTAAAAAAAGAATCCACCATAAGAAAGCTACATTATCTGCGAGTAATAGGCTATATTTTATTTTGTTTTTGCGCGGACGAAGTCGCGGGCCAAAGCTAGTTCCTTAGCTATCATATTCTCTCAGACTTTCTGCAATCCAAGTGGAAGTTTCAGAGATTTGCGCGTTTAAACAAACAAATAAATTTAGTTTATTAAATGAGTATAGATTGACCCAATATAACTGCCACTGACTGTATGAGACTACTTGAAATGGCGCATCTTCTAAGATTTTAACTTTTTGATTATGTTTTTGCAGTCAGATATAAAGTAATAACTGCTGGGCTGATGGGTCCGAGATGTGAGCATTACCTACTTAATGTGTGCTCAACCCTACCGCGTCTCCCACTCCCCAGTTGCTTGCCTCTTGACAAAGAGAGAGACGGTGGAGAATCGTACAAATGCTAGCGCCACCGAACAAATATTCAACGATACCCACCAGCTGTATTGTATCTTTATAATATATTATGACGCTATATCGAGCAGTTTCAATCCATCAAATTCCTTCACTTCTGCCGTCATCTCTATCTTGAGTCGTGAACCCAAAGGATCAGATGGATTCAGACGCTCGAGGCACTAAATCAAACCCATCGACCCTCAGTTTTAATGCATGCATTAATATAGAAAATAAAACTTGAGGGAAACGATGCATCAATTAAAATATTAATCGGGAAAACTGTGGAGTTGATGTTGGGACTAAAACTTTTATTTTATACTTTAAACCACGAAGTCGTGCATGTCCATGGGTCCTGGGCAAATCCGAGCAAAGAATGCCAGTACCTATGTCTTTTTCTACTTAATAATACCTATGTACTTTCTAAGTTTTATCTTGCACATCACGGACATCGGTGAAGGAAAACATCGTGACGAAATCTGAACCTGCAATTAATATGATCAGACTCATATAAATTGCAAGTTCAGATTTCCCCACCTTGAGCAAGCGTGGTGATCAGTGGTCGTGCCTTTTCTGCATGAGACTAGCCTTTTGCCTCTAATAACAACAACAATAAATTACAACAAATACAAGAACAACACACAATACAATTGTGGACAGTTATAATAGGTATATAGTTATCTAATATAAATTTAATAATAGATTGATCATTTATTTAATTTTTTTTATTTGTGGATTACGAACAAATAATACCTAAGTACATTAAAATAATCGTCTACAAAATATAAGGTTATATAAGTTATTAAGAGATGATTCTCATTAGAGCGTGCCGTGCCCGGGGCGGGGCCCGGACGGGGCACGGACGGGGCACGGACGGGGCACGGTTTTAAATCTGTTACATATATTTTGGATGAATCAATTTATATTACACAGTGCATTATCCGTGTCCCGTCCGGGCCCTCTCGACGCACTTCAATACCACGTCGGCTCGTCCACGCCCCGGCCCGGGCACGGCACGTTCTAATGAGAATCATCCCTTATTCTATAATTTACATTAAATTACAGGCAACCACATCTTATACATTAACGAGTAAACATGCATCATCAAGGTAGGAAAAATAAAAAAAAGACGGGTTGCACTCCGGGAGTGCCGGCAGAAGTGAAAACTTGATTATACATACACATACATTCGCGCAAGCGCCCTGCGCTGCCTAAACGAAACAGTAGGCCCAGGCATACATTTTCGCCGCGCCGTAGAGAGGAGATAGCTGTCTTACGCTTTTTCGATCAGGTCACGTGTCCTGACGCGAGTTTAAGATTTTATACCCATTACAGAAAAAGTGCTCAACGCCGCTAAAGAAGTTTTCACTTCAAAAAAAAAACAGAAAATAAGAGGAATGCAGAAAAAAAGAAAATTAAGAAAAGAAAAAAATCTACGTCGTACGAAGTTCACCGGGTCATGTACCAAGCAAAACAACTCCATAAATTTTTCTACTTCCAAAAATTTTAAGCACGTAACACAGCTCCAGTCCTTCCCTATTCTAATCGATCACCTATCAATCAGGCGCGTCTAAAAAATCTGCCGATTTGATTTCTACACTATTATTACACCCAATAATGGCTGCACATTGTAATTAAATGTTTCATACACTATTGATCCTAATTCCGATAGCACCGTTTTTTGTCAGTTTTTGTCAGAAATTCCGTTTTTCTTTGTGTGTAGGTCATGGTGTCATAAATATTTATGTAATGGTCTTTATAAGTTAAATAAAAATAAATAAATAAAATAAATATCTTGGGACAACTCACACACGGCTATCTGATCCCAAGCTAAGCAGAGCTTGTGTTATGGTAACCAGACAACTGATATACATACTTTTATAATTTATAAATACATACATATTATAGATAAATCACACCCAGACATAGAACTAACAATCATGCTCATCACACAAAGTTTGTCCTGGGTGGGAATCGAACCCACGACCTCCGGCTTAGCAGTCAGGGCCACTAACCTCTAGACCAACAGGCCCGTCAGTTACTAGCTTTTGCCAGCGATTTCGTCCGCGCAAAAATAAAATAAAATATAGCCTATGCTACTCGCAGATAATGTAGCTTTATAATGGTAAAAGAATTTTTTAAATCGGTCCAACAAACAAACAAAAATACAAATTTTTCCTCTTTATAATATTATAATAGTGTAGATGTCTACAATGTGACTTCAAAGTGCAAGGATTAGATATGATTAGAACTAAACGCCAAATCTTCTAATTAAAAACATTCAAAATGTATAGCCGCAAACTCATCTTAACCACAATGTCAAAAAATACACACATACACATAACATCACGCCTGTAATCCCCGAAGGGTTAGGCAGAGGTGTACCCATGAGTACACCTACATTTCGCCAGTTATGTTTTTAGTCCCATGTAATAGGGGGCGAGCCTATTGCCATCAACCGGGCACAAATCCAGACTCCGAGGCTGCTACTGAGACATTCCTGATGGAAAAACCCAATAACACTTTGCCCGACCTGGGAATCGAACCCAAGACCTCATGCACAGCAGTCGCGCTTGCGACCACTAGACCAACGAGGCAGTCAAAAAATGAATGTAAATTAGAGGGATTTTTGACAGATTTAGACTAAGGTTGCATCTTAGACTTAGATTGCGCATCTTAGACTTACTAATGGAACTTATCACAAATGAAAAACATCGTGATGAAACCTGGACTTATACCAGCCTATTACTGTCCCACTCAAACCATGTCAGAGGCCCTTGAGGCGGTTTAGAACCTCTGACACTAGGGCTTGTAGGGTCGTAAGACCTTACTGCCCACAGTTAACATCACGCCTGTAATCCCCGAAGGGTTAGACAGAGGTGTACCCATTAGTACACCCACATTTCGCCAGTTATGTTTTAGTCCCATGTAATAGGGGGCGAGCCTTGCCATCAACCGGGCACAAATCCAGACTCCGAGGCTGCTACTGAGAAATTCCTGATGGAAAAACCCAATAACACTTTGCCCGATCTGGGAATAGAACCTAAGACCTCATGCTCAGCAGTCACGCTTGCGACCACTAGACCAACGAGGCAGTCATGGCAGAGTTTATGTATGTATGAAAAGTAAACTGCCTAAATAGGCAAACTTTACCTATATAATTTTGCCTAAGCACATAAGAAATCTCCACATACAAACCCTATTACACATAAACATAAATATTAACATAAAATATCTCAGACTTAAAAATACAAGCAAGCAATACAAATAAAAGAAATGTAAGTACTGACCGCTGCGGCAGATAATTGCTTCGGAGCACGCAACGCGGACACGCAAGGCGTATCTTCAAGGTACCTGTGGCGCAAGGAGGTAGATAGATATGATAAAATAACTTTGTAGGTACTGTAAAGGCTCTAGATTAACCATATACAAACTCATTCAATAACTTTATGCCTACAAAAGAAAGTAAAACTATTTATTCATGCGAAAATTACTCACGTAATATAAAAAGAATTGTATGACGACTTCTATGACGAGATGTATGAACGTAGATGAGGCGAAAGGAGTATGTAAGGATCGTAGCAGGTGGCGTTCTGTAGTTTCTGCCTACCCCCATGGGAAAAAGGCGTGAGTTTATGTATGTATGTATATAAAAAGAAAAATACTGTATGCAAAAGCAGAATAAAAATAAGTTGGCATTAAGTCTAAATGCGAAAGTTTGGTTAAATGGATGTTTGTTGATCTATCACGCAAGAATGCATGAACAGATCAGGATGAAAATCCCTTTTTATCAAAGAACACACCGTCCAAGTTTCAGGTCTCTGCGTTCAGCGGTTTAGGCTGTGCGCTGAGGCGTCAGTCAGTCAGTCAATTATTCAGGTCAAAGCATTTTATTTAGAAGAAGATAGATTTTATAGATTTATTATAAACACTGACAAAGTTTTTATTTTACAACATAACATCATGCCTGTAATCCCCGAAGGGTTAGGCACAGGTGTACCCATTAGTACAACCACATTTCGCCAGTTTTAACCGGGCACAAGTTTTTATTTTACTGTTTCAAGATTTTACCAAATTCTATTACAACTAGCTTTTGACCACGACTTTGCGCAAAAATAAATAAAATATAGCCTATGTTACTCGCAGATAATGTAGCTTTCTAATGATAAAAGAATTTTTAAAATCGGTCCAGTATTTTTTGAGTTTATCCATTATAAACAAACAAATGCATATTTATACTTCTCGTCTTCTACAAATACCCTCGCTGTTATTGTCATCAAAGGATTTTAAAATACCCTTTATGTATCTTTATTCTGAGTCATAATTATAAAACAAAATTTTATTTAGCAGTAAACTCTCTAAAATATTGTGGATATGTGTGAATGTTTGTGAACGAGGAAGACTGACCTACCGTGATACAGTTTCCACTAGTACGAGGTCAGTGTGAATTAAGCTCAATCAAACGCATACCGAACACAGATATTTGTAACAATATTTTTCGTATTACTTCCTCGTTGGTCTAGTGGTCGCAAGCGCGACTGCTATGCATGAGGTCTTGGGTTCGATTCCCAGGTCGGGCAAAGTGTTATTGGGTTTTTCCATCAGGAATTTCTCAGTAGCAGCCTCGGAGTCTGGTTGCCCGGTTGATGGTAATAGACTCGCCCCCTATTACATGGGACTAAAAACATAACCGGCGAAATGTGGGTGTACTAATGGGTACACCTCTGCCTAACCCTTCGGGGATTATAGGCGTGATGTTGTTATGTTAATTTTTTGTATTCATAGACACAAATCTAAGGATTGTTGAGATTTGTGAATAAGGTTCGGCCTTATAGTATACTATCAATAAACTTTTTACTTTTTTTTTAGTTTTTCAGGATATTGTATCAATTCACTGTACCTTTGAACAATTACCGAGATCGTCAGGTGAAGGTTATTTGGCCTCTACTTTAATCATACGCCTTGTGTAATTGGCTACAAGTTTATGCGCTTACTTTATAATCTTGTTACAGTGGCGTTGCTAACGCCATCTGTTATCGAATAGCGAAAGCTGGATTTGTTATACGATGAAAATTAAAGATAAAAAATTATCTAAATTAACATTTAGCTTTATAAAAAATTGACATTTTTATTTTTGCTTGATATTCTTTATGCTCTTCTGGACACGAGACCGGACTGTGATGTGTTTGCGGATGAATGGACGGTGATCATGTGAGAATGCTTGAAGTACTGCGAGAGAAATGCATAATAGGTATGTTATGTATTTACGTATAGTTTTTACCTACCTTTGTTACTTCCAAACACATGTATTTTACTGAATTTATAACTTTGATTTACTGCAATTCGTTTTTGTTTGCTGTGTGTTTGTTTAAACGCGCTAATCTCTGGAACTGCCAGTCGGATCGGAAAAAATCTTTTTGCATTTAATAGCCAGATTCATGAGGAATAGTATAGTCTGTATAACATCACGCTACTACCTAAGGGAGCGGAGCAATAAGCAAAGACGTAGACAACTAAGATGCAAAAACAACGACACGGACAAAATCGCGGACAGAAGCTAGTAAAAGATAAAAGATACAGAAATGTGGTTACACCGAATTACTAGAGATAGTAATCGATCGTGATTGCTGCACGAAACTGAACAATCGCCCATTGTTAGTAAAGATGGAGATAGGAAGGTAAATACACTTTTAATTTAAAGATTCTCACTTTCGGCACGGTGTAAGGGCACAATAGCTGTGTTACCCGACTTCTTTAGCGTTTTGTTAGAACGTTCAAGTTTCAAAGTAAAAGTCAAAACATTTATTTCAATTAGACCATTTACAGGCACTTTTGAGTTGTCAAGGAGTCGGTCAGTTAGTCAGAAAGTAGAAGCTAATGGTTCAAAGAAGAATGAGCAGACCAACGTTACTATCATATGTATTTTTATTAAATTTATAACATAAAGAAACATAACATCACGCTTATAGTCCCCGAATGGTTAAGCAGAGGTGTACCTATTAGTACACTCACATTTCGCCAGTTAGGTATGTTTAAGTCCCATGTAATATGGGGGCGAGCCTATTGCCATCAATCGGGCACAAATCCAGACTCCGAGGCTGCTACTAAGAAATTCCTGATGGAAAAACCCAACAACACTTTGCGCGACCTGAGAATAGCACCCAAGACCACTCAGCAGTCGCCCTTTGCGACCATTACACCAAAGAGGCAGTCAACAAATAAAATTAATCTACTAGTCCTACTCTTATAATGAATATAATTTTGAAATCGCCAATCCGCCTTGAGCAAGCGTGGTGATCAATGCTCGTGCTTTCTCTGTACGAGAAGAGGCCTTTGCCCTGCAGTGTTGTCCAATAACAAGTCTTTCAAATCCAAGTCTTCAACAGCGCAACTCCTCATAAACAATCACCAACTCGTTATGAGAATAGCCAGCTGATGCATTTTAGTAAGTAATTCTAAAGTTATCGGAAATAAAATACTAAAACCTAGTTAGTTACGTGCTTCAGTTAATACTTAACTATTATGTACGTATTTTAACTAGTAATTCACTTAAATCAAATCTCTGCTTTTAACTTTTGAAATGAATCATTTTTTGGTTAGTTCGCGTTTGGATTTTTTGGTTGCGGTTCCGTAGATGTTTCTTAGTTGGGTTTTGATATGGTGTGTAAAAATATGGTGATTTTATAAGTGTTTTATGATTATCAAAATAAAATACTTAATCGTCGAAAATTACATACATAAACTCTAACTACAGAACGCCTCCTGCTACGATCCTTACATACTCCTTTCGCCTCATCTTCGAAAACTAATATTTTGAAATCTCAAATTCATATTATGTGTGTGGGTTCTAGTGAGTGTGGGGGTACTAATGAGTACACCTCTGCCTAACCCTTCGGGGATTACAGGCGTGATGTTATTTTATGATGTAGGTGTTTCTTAAGTTTATCTTGGACATCAATGACATTGGTGAAAGAAAACATCGTGAGGAAACCAGGATTAAATATTATACTTATACAGGGCATTGAGAATTTACCCGAAACCTGAAAAAGGGATCATTGTACTCATTATTATGAACAACTTTTGCTGTGGGACCAACCCTGAAATTATGAAAAATAAAAAACAGCTGTTCCATGCATTGCAATCATTTTTGTAGTGAACAGCTGGTTTATTACTGTATCAAATCTCTGTGTCTTTCATCCAGATTCGGTCAACCGTCCTGGCGTGATTAAGTAACAAACCTTATAATTTATTATAGTAGTCAATGGTGCCGATTCCCTTGGTCACAAACTAAACTAAAATTAGACTATTTCCATCTTTTTCTGTCCAATAAAATAAGAAAGAGACTAATGTAAATAAGAGCTGTCAAATTTAGTCAATCTGACACATCTATACAGTTATAGTTGACATCTTAAAACGTATGCATTAAAAATACGGAGAAGTTCAAGGCAAAACTAATTTGACATCGCTAACTTAGTTCTTTAATGTGACCGTCCTTTCCTTTCGCTGTATGTTAGTAAGAGATGTAAATTCTCTAAATTTACTTAGTCTATAGTTTGTGAACAAGGGAATCGGCACCATTGTCAAGGTTTTTTCCAGATGACTACGGGCCCCTAAAAGGTAGAAATTATGTCATAATTTATTCAGCAACCTGCCCTACGTCGTCACTAATGTATACTTTTCTTTACCACACTGTGTAATTTATTAGATTTTTACTTTACTAGTAATACATAGGCCGGGATATGGGGGAGGTGAATATGTAATATTTTTATATGTATCTATCTCTTTGAAGTTTTTGTATATTATGTGTTTTCAATGGCTTTGTATGTAGCCATTGCCTTGAATATAAATATACAGTACTAACTGCTAGAAAAGGGTAGATATGCTTAGATGGTTCGGTCATGTTGAGAGGATGAGTGAAAGACGATTAACAAAAGGTATTTATTTACGCAGGGAGGGGTCGCCCTAGAAAGACCTACACCGACCTTATTGATGAGGTTCTTCAGAAAGGTCAGGTGCGCAGTACTCGTAACCGGCGTGCTTGTATGACGAGATGTATGAACGTGGATGAGGCGAAAGGAGTATGTAAGGATCGCAGCAGGTGGCGTTCTGTGGTTTCTGCCTACACCCATGGGAAAAAGGCGTGGTTTTATGTGTGTGTGTGTGTATGTAGTACTTAACTACTTAAAATGACTTCGTACGGGCGGTTGTTTTTTTCACTCATGTTAAGTTACATCTTTGGCTATTGCTCCGCTCCCATAGGTCGAAGCGTGATGTTACATAGCCTATACTATTTCTCATGAATCTGGCTATAGTAACATTACGCCTGTAATTCCCATAGGGTTAGGCAGAGGTTTTCCTTTTACATCCACATTTCGCCAGTTATGTTTAAGTCCCATGTAATAGGAGGCCAGCCTGTTGCCATCAACCGGCTACAAATCCAGACTCCGAGGCTGCTACTGAGAAATTCTTGATAGAAACACTTTTCCTGACCGAGGAATTGAACCCAAGAGCTCAGGCTTAGCCTCGCTTTGCAAACATAAACAAACCCAAAAAAAAACAACAACAAAGAGTACCCTCCAATTTGGAAACCATAGAAACAACAATTTCAACTAAAAACCAAAAACATTCGGGATGCGAAATAAAAACTGTGTTTGATGTACTTAATTGGGGCTAATTCGAGGCCTCGGGCCGCGATTACGAGCCGGGAATCGAACCTGGAACGTTGGTATCATAACTCATTTATCAGTCAAGTGTGCTTTGATTTATTTTGAACGCGAGTTCCTTCGTGATGTTCAAGATGGTGTATCTATGTTATAGGTAACTAGCTTTCGGCCGCGACTTCGTCCGTCCTGTAGGCCTACTCACGAAAAAAATCGAGAATGAGATTGGAATCGACTGCATGTTTGACTACAGCGATTGACATGAGGTTGCCATACAAATGAAAACGTAAATTACCAAATTTTTTAATATTAAATAACTCGTTAATTCTATAAATAAATGACTTGTATTTATTGGAATTGACACTGGATCGGATGTACATGTAATGTCGATTCCAATCTCATTCTCGATTTTGTTCAAGAGTAAGCCTACAGGTCGGGCAAAGTGTTATTGAGTTAATCAATCAGGAATTTCTCAGTAGCAGCCTCGGAGTCTGGATTTGTGCCCGGTTGATAGCAATAAGCTTGCCCTCTATTACATGGGACTTAAACATAACTGGCGAAATGTGGGTGTACCTACTAATGGATACACTTCTGCCTAACCCTTCGGGGATTACAGGCGTGATGTAAAAGCAAGCGTGGTGATCAATGCTACTACTAATGGTAGTAAATCGGGTACACCTCTGCCTAACCCTTCGGGGATTACAAGCGTGATGTTATGTTGTATCATAATGCACTATACTCAGTGGTCCGAATCACTTACAAAGTTGCTAAGACCAATGATCCGATTAACTGATACAATCGACTTCTGCTTTGTATGCATCATTTGTTAGCACGTTTTACTTGTACTAGACGTAACATCAAGCATGTGAGCCGTGACGGGGTGGGCAGTGTTACTGTTGCTATCGAATAAGTAGTTAGTGTGACTGAAATTTGCATGGTCTATTTGGTGTCAAAATTAAAGTCAAATCAAATATTTCAATTAAACTGTTATTTATGCCTATAAATAACGGTTTAATTGAAATATATGACTTACTGAACGTAATATTTTTGCCGCTCAGCTGAGTATTGCGAGCGAAATGATGAAGATTTCGCTCCCATCATTCGCACTTACTTATATACATAATAACACGCCTGTAATTCCTGAAGGGTTTGGCAGAGGTGTACCCATAGTACACCTACATTGCGCCAGTTATGTTTTAACTCCCTTGTAATAGGGGGCGAGCCTATTGCCAACGATTTTTTAAAGATAAAGATGCATATATTTGTATAATCATGCGTAACATGATAGATACATAGATATGCACATGTGAATGGAAACTAGCTTAATATTGTTTCAACATGTTTTGCCATATTCAGCGTACAAAATAGTATATAATAGGTACTTTTGGAAATTATAAATCAGTAGATAGTTGAGTTATTGTCAATATTCAATTAGGTAATTCAAATACATAATTCCAGTGAATAAAAAAATAAAGTCGAAAAAGGAAAAAAATAATAATTAGAATAATTATATCTAAAGTACATACATAATCGAAATTCAAAACTTTGTCATTCAAAAACTCTGTAACATTATAATTAGTATTTCCTTATTTTTATGTAGTGACAAAAATAGAAAAGGGTATGCTTAGATGGTTCGGTCATGAGTGAAAGACAATTGACAAAAGGTATAAGGCAGAGGTGAGTGGCAACGCCGGGAGGGGTCGCCCTAGGAAGACCTACACTGACTTTATTGATGAGGTCCTTCAGAAAGGTCAGGTGCGGAGTACTCGTAACCGGCGTGCTTGTATAACGAGATGTATGAACGTAGATGAAGCGAAAGGAGTATGTAAGGATCGTAGCAGGCGGTGTTCTGTAGTTTCTGCCTACCCCCATGGGAAAAAGGCGTGAGTTTATGTATGTATGTATGTAGTATGCCTTACTAATTAGCATTTTATTTTGTAACTTTCTAATTCTTTAATAAATCATGTATTAACTTTTTTTTTCCTCCTCTTATTCCGCCTCCACGTCCGTTAAACTCCGCATCTGCGTCTGTCTCCTTTAAGGAGGCCTCCATTTCAACCCTAATTCTGTTCCCTCTCCTGAGTGTAGGTACCCACTGTAAAAAAAATATGACATCCAAAAAGCCCCCAAATATGGCGGGTGTTCAACCTGCTTGGCATGTAACGAATACATACATATACATAAGCAAAGTGTACGTCTGTCCGTCTGATCTAATTGCGGTGTACCGATTGGTTGATTATAGGGGGTTCGATTCCCGGTCCGTTCTCACGGGCGGATGTGTGTGCAGTAGGGCGAATATGGGATATTTTAAGGAATATCGGATTATTTTTGTAGTGTAGTAGTATTTGTGTAGTGAGGAAACCTGGACTTATAATTAATTAGTCTGAAATCGCCAATACGCCTTGAGCAAGCGTGGTGATCAATGCTCGTGCCTTCTCTGTATGAGAAGAAGCCTTTGTCCTTTAGTGAGACAGTGATACATAAAGCCCGCGACTTCGTCCGCATATGTCGGACCCCGTTCCATCCGCTTAGGGGGTTAATTTTGTGAAATCTACTAAGTATGCACTACCTCCCTGCCAAATTTCATCTTTATACGTCAAGCGGTTTTCGATATTTCGTGATGAGTGAGTGACCTTTCGCTTTTAATTTAGGTGGAAAGGTAGTCCTAAAAGTTCTTTTCCAATGGCCACCCTACATTATCAATCCGCGAAACCAATGAAAACTGAATTGCAAGTTATTTTAGACAACAAAAGTAAAAATTCGGGTCTGTCTCAATTATTTTCTAACTTGTGAAACACGATGATGTATCGAGCTAGACTTTTAGATCATTTTTCAATCTCAAATACTGGTTTCAGTGATAAAATAATTACATGTTTTTGTGAAGAAATCGGCGGTGAAATAATATCATGACTTTTTAATTGTAGTTTTAAGAGAAGAACGAGGTTTTCCCACGGTAAGTTCAACAAGGACTGTGTTTTTTTTTTAAACAACCTTTTATGTTGCTTTGTCATGCAATATGCATCATCATCATCTGCCTAGCCTTTTCCCAACTATGTTGGGGCGGCTTCCAGTCTCACCGGATGCAGCTGAATACCAGTATTTTACATGGAGCGACTGCCTATCTGACCTCCACAACCCAGTAACTGGGTAATACGATACCCCTAGGTAAGACTGGTTGTCAGACTTTCGGGCTTCTGACGACCCGTAACGACTGTCAAAGATCCACGTATGACAGCCGGGACCAACAGCTTAACGTGCTTTCCGAGGCACGGAGGAGTCTCGTTGTGTAAAGATGGTCACCCATCCACGGACCAACCCCGGCAAGCGTAGCTTAACCTGACAGATCGACCCGTGCGGCTGTTATTACTTAGCAACGAGCTCCTCACCAATGTCATGCATTATGCATATGTATTCAAAATTTCAGCTCAATAGAACATCGGGAAGAGGGTCAAAACCTTGGCCACTTTCAGGCTCCATCATCTGACCAGCTCTGTGGCATCATTATATTGCATTATCATGAAAATTGACTGCCTCATTGGTCTAGTGGTCGCAAGCGCGACTGCTGTGCATGAGGTCTTGAGCTCGATTCCCAGGTCGGGCAAAGTGTTATTGGGTTTTTCCATCAGGAGTTTCTCAGTAGCAGCCTCGGAGTCTGGATTTGTGCCCGGTTGATGGCAATAGGCTCGCCCCCTATTACATGGGACTAAAAACATAACTGGCGAAATGTGGGTGTACTAATGGGTACACCTCTGCCTAACCTTTCGGGGATTACAGGCGTGATGTTATGTGTGTATGAACATTTTACGTGCATTTACGCAAAATTTCAGCTCAAACATTAGGAAGTGGGTCTAATTTAACTTGTAAGAAGAGCCTTTAGTCTTTTTCCAGCTCCATCATCAGACCAGCTCTGTGACATCATTATATTGCATTGTCATGCAAAATGTACGTTTAAAATTTCAGCTCAATCAAACATCGGGAAGAGGGTCTTTACATATAAGATTGATTACCCACAGACACCGGGACAGGTGAAAGTGAATGAAAGCCTGTAAAAGTAACAGTGTAAGTACAACTTTTTTTATGAACATACACATACTCAAAAAAATTTGGAGTCAACCAAAGCTCTTATTAAAGAACTTAATCTTTAATAAGTTATGGGGAAACTAAGCTAAAATAATATGTAGGTACCTAGCCTTTTTTGACAACCTTACTTGTTACCGAATTAAACAATACCTGCCCTTTAGTAAGACAGGTGGTCAGACTTTTAACTGACCTCAAATACGGGTCGTAGAAAGATATATTACATGCCTACCCATTAACTAAGCATACTGCCCACCAAACGAAGTAGCATTGATCAAAAAATATTGCTGGGAAAGTTTTATTTTCGATGTGAAAAATCACTGTAAATGATATCGCAAAGTAACGCTTGCAAAACATTGTAAATATTTATGGGTACATCCAAGAGTACAGGGTTCATGGCGTTACTTAAAGCTTTTCATAGGTATTCAGTATAAGTACATAATGTAGGTACCTATGTAGAATGACAAAATCGTGACTGCAATACACAGAATAGATCCAACCAAACATTTTCCATACATACATACTTAAAACTTATTATTTACCAATACATATAACACACACATAGACATTTAAAAAACGAACAGAACATTAGGACATGCATTCAAATATGGAAGGCGTCGAATCGTGACGGGCCGCGGGCGCGAACCGCGCTGATTGGTCGGCGCTCTCGTGACGCACTTGCGCACGAGTGGAACAAAGGAAACGAAAGGATTTTAGGTGCAAATGGTTTTGAGAAATGCAGTGTGCCTATTATGTTATGTAGGTCTTAAATGGATTGTTTTTAGCTGTATGAAATGCTTTTAAAACTCTTAGGATACTAGGCAGACACCTAAATAAAAGTGCATATTTATGGTTTTGGTCTCGACCAGTTAGATCTTCATTAACGGTATCCCCCTCGCCCCCCTTTGTTGTTATTTGACTGCCCTGCTAGTCTCGTGGTGGGACGCACGCCTGCTGAGCGTGGGGTCCTAGGATTGATTCCCAGGGGGCTTAGACAAAGTAACCATTTCAAAACGATAACGAAGTTAGAAAAGACTAAAATGTACGGGATTGACATAAGCCGCGTTAAGTCACGTGGTCAATCGACAAAGCGATGTTACTTTGTCTAAGCCCCCAGGTCGGGCAAAAAGTGTCATTGGGTTTTTCCATTAGGAATTTCTCAATACCAACCTAGAGTTGATGGTGTAACTCCGTGCCTCACAAAGCACGTAAAGCCGTTGGTCCTGCGTCTGATCTCTCCCCGGTCGTGTCAGATTGCCGTCCCATCGAACTATGTGAGTGAGGGAAGAGGGAGTGCACCTGTGTTTGCGCACACACTTGTGCACTATAATATCTTCTGCGTACTTGGCTGATCTCAATTAAGATTGACAGCCGTGACGAAATTTTTCAGGACTGAATTTAAGTGTGAGTAAACAGTAAGAGTCGTTTCTTACAGACTACTCTCAGCGATGCCACTGACTCCACAAAAAATAATAATAATACCAGCCTATTATTACCCCACTGCAGGGCAAAGGCCTCTTCTCATACAGAGAAGGCACGAGCATTGATCACCACGCTTGCTCAAGGCGGATTGGCGATTTCAGACTTACATTAATTGTAAGTCCAAGCTTCCTCACGATTTACTGCACCGATATCAGTGATGTCCAATATAAACATTGCTTCTTGGCCGGGATGGAACCCGCAACGTCATGCATGGAAGCCGGGCCCCTTAACCACTGGGCTATCACGACTTTCTAACAAAAATTACAAAGAATGTTTTAACTACTTAATTTAAGAACATTCATCATTCAAAAAATATTGCTCCAAATACCTTCTGAAGATCACAAAACCTTTCTTTTTTTTACTTTAGAAGCGCACCCTCGGGCCACAACTAGTATTTCACAAAATCCAACTTATTCAGAACGAAAAATACAAAACACCAACGATTTGTGAATCACGAATGTGAAAATAGACGAGTTTTGATTGATGCCTCGCACAGGATCGAACCCCGCACCCTCGGGGAATGTCTGTCTTACTGTAATCACTGCATGTGAGTTGATTGATTCATGGTTTTGCGGCAGTTGTTGTTGGTGTTACGTGGTAGGCGAGTTTGAACGTTATTTGTATGAAATTAAGGTGAGGGAAGAGTTTGTTTGGTAGTTGAAGATAGTAAGATTTAAGTTGGGTGGGGTGTGGTCCCAGTGTAAGCGAGTAATTCGACGCGTAAGAGAAAATGATTAGTTTCGTGAAGGAACTACAATGAACGCCTATGTGGCGGCTCTGAATATCCTTATTATAAACATTTAAAAATAAGATTGCGACTATAACCTATGAATAAATTATGTAATAAACAGCATGATATCGATGCATACCTAACTAGTGTGTCTACGGTCAGGAAATGCTTTAGCCCAAACCTTTTTATCTAGTTTAATATAATATGAGGGTTGTTACGTACTGTTGTTACAACAATAATATTGTTGTTAAACTGTAAATAGTATATAACTTATTCAGTGTAATTTATTTTTGATGTTGTTCTGTTCTTTCAGGCTGCTAAAATGTCCATAGAATTTAGTATTGTTCTATATTTTATGAGTGAAGACCTGTAACGGGCTCTCAGTCAAATTTACTGTTCCTAGTCTGTTTTTTTACCTTTAAATCTTTCATATTCATTCAAGACATAAATAAGCCCTACCTGGACGTCTTAGCTTTGAAGGCATTACAGGAAAGTTCAGTTAAGCAGCCGACAGCCTCCTAGGTTGACATATGAGATGAACAGATGAAAATATAAATCTATGGTCTCCTTAAAACCCGCCAAATGTCGAACCACGCCTTTACCCCGATAACTATTCAAGAGAATTTGTAAATTGCTCACAAAAATGTTTATATATTTTGATTGATTGGGCCGTTGTGCGTTTCCTTTTGATTCAAATTAGATGTGGGTCACGTTAATTGGTACGTATTGTATTATAAATCTAGATTTTAAGTTGTTTTTCTTTAATGGCCGACACGTTATCGAAGGACGTTTAAAATACTTTTAAGCGTTTGATAATTGTCCTTATTATTTTGTTGTTAAAGTAACTATTCACAAAATGCTCTAAATGGATCCTCTGATCAGTTTCCCAATCAACGATATGATTCGAAATCGAAACTAGATACTTAGACTGACAGACAATTATAATAAATAATCCCATATAAGTTTAACATTAAAATACACGAAACTAGCAATTTAAATAAAACCCCATTTCTAGACTATCATACAACATACATAAATAAACTCTCGCCTTTTTCCCATGGGGGTAGGAGAGCAGTACAAAACGCCACCTGCTACGATCTTTACATACTCCTTTCGCCTCATCCACGTTTATACAAGCACGCCGGTTACGAGTACTGCGTACCTGACCTTTCTGAAGAAGCTCACCAATAAGGTCAGTGTAGGTTTCTAGAATATATTCTCCCGAATTTCAGACATAACGGTCAATCTCAATGAAGACTAAATAAGTACGCAAGAGATATATAGTTTACAAGTGTGTGCGCAAACACAGGTGCACTTCCTCTTCGGGATCTCTTGGTTGACACGGCAAACCGAAACGACCGGCGAAAGATCAGACGCAGGACCGGCTTTACATGCTTTCCGAGGCACGAGGGTGTCACCAACATCCAAACTCCGGGTTGCTACTGAGAAATTCCTAAAGGAAAATTCATTACCATTTTGCCCGACCTGGGAAACGCTTAGACAGAATGTTCTTGCTAGGGTTAAAGATCACTGCTTTTTTTTTGATGTGGTAAACCCATCGAATTAGTCCTTCCACCCTGGGTTGGCCGGAAGGAAGGAACTGTTAGACTTTTAATGACTAAAAAACCACCCTGTTCCTTCAGTTGCCCTTTACGTTTCGGGGCCACGGTATCCTGTTTAGACGTCCCGCAACCCCGGCAAGAAAGATCACTGCTAGGGTTGCGGATTTTATCGAAAGAGTTAGGTACCGCCGCCTTGAAATACAAAGGGCATTAGGAGGAACACGGATGGTTTTAGTCAGTTCCTTTTTTCTTTTATCGTGTGGGCTTAACGACCCCACACGCCCTAGTGTCAGAGTTTCTAAACAGCCTCAAGTGCCTCTGACATGGTTTGTATGGGACAGTAATAAGTCCAAGATTCCTTACGATGTTTTCCTTCACCGATGTCATGTTGTGATGTGATGTTTAGTCAGTAAGAGTCTGACACTCCCTCCCGCTCCGCTCAGAGCGGAAAAAGTGATGTTGATCCTTAAAAAAAAAGGGGTTAAAGATCAAGGTTTACCTAAGATAACAATGTTTGGTATGTAGCAGCACAACTTGTAAGTAGATAGGTTTATCTAGGTATACTAAGTACATAAGACGGGTCAAGATCGCAAGTTAGAATGGACGAACGTGAAGCCCTAAAATAAAATGGATGCGGCGAACCTTAGACACACTAAATACGACAATATGATTTGAATTATAGGTAAGTACAATAATTATATGTGAATGTGAAATGAATTTGTCATGACATACATACATAAACTCACGCCTTTTTCCCATGGGTGTAGGCAGAAACTACAGAACGCCACCTGCAACGATCCTTACATAGGTACCTACTCCTTCGCCTCGTCCACAATCATACATCTGGTCAGTGGTCATACCTCACACCCCTGAACCTCACCAATAAGGTCAGTATAGGTCTTCCTAGGGCGTCCCCTCCCCGCGTTGCCACTCACCTTTGCTATATAAATACCTTTTGTTATTCGCCTTTCACTAACCGTCTTAATATGACCGAACCATCTAAGCATACCTATTCTTTTCAATCCTTGAGGCTACTTAATGGACCTACCATTGACACTGGTGTCTTTCATACTCCACCGCAGTATTTTTCTGATAAACGTTACAAGATCACGACAACAAGAGGGTTTATTGACTATGAAACATAACCCGCAGGAGTGGAGCAGTTACCAAAGATGTAACTTAACGCGGTTAAAATCCGGGGTTACATTTTAAAAATATCTAATATTATAGCAACCCTAAAACCATGCCGTCCAATCAGGGCGTCTCGCGGTGGTTTGCCGCCGCGATACATACAGTAGGACGACTATTTTGGTCTCACTCTCGCGGCGTGGCGCGACAGTCCGCTGCCCACACGCTTACCGCGCAGACTTGTGCGCAAGTCCGTCGCGCCGCCGCCATGTGCCCGTGTCTTAGCTATTTGCGCATAGTGGTTAAAAAAACCGAAAACTTTATTGTTTGAGGGTTCTGTAACCCCCTGTGATTTACCTATTAAACTTTTACCATATACCAACAAACTGGTTTTTATCCCTGAGAACCCCTCTCTCCTAAGTAGCGCCCACCGTGGGGCTCTCTCTCATATTATTTATTTGAAATGTCCTTGTTTTATACATCTTCGTAGTCAGCGATTGCTAGTGATTACCTACCTCCTCCTCCTCTGATTTGTACCATCACGTATTGTTCTATAGAATGGTCTACACACCTCATTCCTCAAGTAGAGTAGGTAGGAACCTACTTATAGTCTGGTCTCAAGGTCGACTTTTATATGTGATCATCGACGTAGCCAAGTTTTGATTTTGGGTCGGGCAATACTGATAAATACGTATAAAGTTTTACATAGGTAGATATATATTTTTTATTCATTTTTTATTTTTTTTTAGTTAGTGTAATTATACATTGGTGTCGAGTCCCTTGTTCACAAACTAGACTAAATTTAGAGAATTGACATTTCTTACTAACATACAGCGAAAGGAAAGGTCGGTGACATTAAAGAACTAAGTTAGCGATGCCAAATTAGTTTTGCCTTGAAGTTCTCAGTATTTTTAATCCATATGTTTTATGATGTCAACTATAATATATGTGTGGATGTGTCAGATTGACTAAATTTGACAGCTCTTATTTACATTAAACTCTTGTTTTATTGGACAGAAAAAGATGGAAAAGAGAATCGGCACCATTTTCTTCCCTATTTGAAACTACCTTTTGAAAGTAGCAACTAATCACCCATGAGCCAGTCAGGGAGGGGCAAGTGCCCCAGTCTGCCTCACCGTGGCTAAGTCCATGTATGGGATAGTTGACTTGCGTATGAGCTGTCGAAACGCGATGCTTCCAGAAAGTATAGCAAACTGAGAAGCTATTTTTTTCTTACTCTTCAGCTCATTATTTGCTAGCATCCGCCCGCGACTTCGTCCGCGTCAAAGTTGGTTTCTCCATACAAACTTTGGACCTCTGTTAGGAGTTGAATTTTAAAAAAATACTTTCTTATCAGATGCCAACGTCATACAAAGAACACATCCTCCAAGTTTCAGGTCTCTACGATCAGCGGTTTAGGCTGTGCGTTGATCCGTCACTCAGTCATTCAGGACAAAGCATTTTATATGCATAGAAAGATATAGAATAGATTAATTTCAAAGCAAAGCCTTTTGCCATTGTTACAGAAAACTGACTTTTTCTAAGAACGAAATTATTTTGATGAGTAGATGTATAATGTAATTTTGTTCTCAATTAACTGGACAAACAACATGAAGAAAAATATGTTAGGTACACTGTTGGATAGGTAGGTCTTAAAATTAATAAAAATAAAACAATATATTTTTCAATCAAAATCGTATATAATTTCAATAATTTGTATAAAATACAGACACTTATTTTGTATAATCTTGTAAACTGTATATTCCTTAAATCTAAAACATAACACAAAGGTGAAAAGGACAATTGTCATCCGTAGGTACATATGTATTATTATTTTAACGAGAAATTAATCAAAATCAGCTTTATTAGCTCTCATTTTCAACCGACTTCAAAAAGGAGGAGGTTCTCAATTCGACGCGTATGTTTTTTTTTTTTTTTTTTTTTTTTTTTCCGGAATAAAAAATACGGAGAAGTTCAAGGCAAAACTAATTTGACATCGCTAACTTAGTTCTTTAATGTTACCGTCCTTTCCTTTCGCTGTATGTCAGTAAGAGATGTCAATTCTCTAAATTTAGTCTAGTTCGTAAACAAGGGAATCGGCACCATTATCTACCTACTCTTTAAATTAAATTACATTTGAAAACATCCATCGATTTCTAAGAAATTTTCAACTATATCTGACGACCCTGCATCTGCATCCTTTTGTTGACTGTACAATTTATAGCAACTTACCAATATTTTTTTAAGAGTAGTAGGTATGTATGGTATTTCCCAGCCATTCTCAATCACTTTGTAATTATTGTAAATGACGTTTACACGTGCATTTTAATGGACTAATTGAAATACATATTTGACTAATGATTTGACTTCAATCACAAAACTCTTTCCAAGCTAATTATCCTTTTCACCTTTTAGTACTTAACTATGTATATTTTGTTCATAATATATTTTCATATAAATGTAAAAATACATAATTTACGTTCACTGAAAGCTTGGCATTTTTTTCATAAAAACTTTTACAACCAATTACATAAGAAAAGTCAAAAAAAAATAATGGAAAAGTCGTTAAAAATAATACTGTAATTTTTGTACTAATTTAGATATTATTGAGATTCTCAGTTACATAATATATAATTGCAACGTTGACTGCTCCTGCTGGATTCGATTCTCAGGTTGGGCAAAAAGTGTTAAAGTTTTTTAATTAGGAATTTTGAAGCAGCAGCCCGGAGACACATGATTGTATTCATGATAACAAACAATATTCCCAAAGAAACGTTTTTTTTTAATTTGCATTTTTTTTTCCTATCAAAGTATACGTCGTCGATAAAAAAATAACGTAGGAATCGCAAATCCAAGTGGAGTTTTTTTAATCTCTGTATTTTAATTATCCCGATAATGGTGCCGATTCCCTTTTTCACAAACTAGACTAAATTTAGAGAATTGACATCTCTTACTAACATACAGCGAAAGGAAAGGACGGTGACATTAAAGAACTAAGTTAGCGATGTCAAATTAGTTTTGCCTTGAACTTCTCCGTATTTTTAATCCATACGTTTTAAGATGTCAACTATAACTGTATGGATGTGTCAGATTGACTAAATTTGACAGCTGTTATTTACATTAGTCTCTTAGTCAATAGTTCGTAACCAAGGGAATCGGCACCATTGACTTATTTTACGCTAGTGTTAATTGCAATTATATAAAAGTAACTAAAACATTTTTCACACAAAAGTTTTCAAATTAAAGCCAATGCATATTATTATGGCACCTTAAAAAATAAAGAAAAATATTATTACAATAAAAAGAAAAAATAATTGTGATGCTAAAATATTATGACAATACAATATTTTTCTATATTAATAACTTAATGAGGTGGAACAACCAAATTTTTGGAACATAGAAATACTTCATCATTTTCGCCAGTTAATATCTCATTACATTTTACATAAATGTTGGGATAAAAATCAGTGGCGTAGTTGCCTTAGACAGGCCTTATATTAAAATTTGTTCGGGACTTTTCAAACAAACATAACATAACATAACATCACGCCTGTAATCCCCGGAGGGTTAGGCAAAGGTGTACCCATTAGTACACCCACATTTCGCCAGTTATGTTTTTAGTCCCATGTAATAGGGGGCGAGCATATTGCCATCAACCGGGCACAAATCCAGACTCCGAGGCTGCTACTGAGAAATTCCTGATGGAAAAACCCAATAACACTTTGCCTGACCTGGGAATCGAACCCAAGACCTCATGCACAGCAGTCGCGCTTGCGACCACAAGGCCAATGAGGCAGTCAAAAAAGGAACAGTAATGTTTATTTTTTCCCGTGAAGTTTGGGCGTACGGCCAGAGAGTTTGAGTGAGATAATGAGAATTTTTATTTTTATTATTTTCTAAATTATTATTTTCTGGTAATACATATTTGTGTTCCAAAAATTGGTGAGTTCACCCTACATGCAACTACGATAAATACTACAGCATACATAATGAGTATTTACTAAACATTTCTTTGATTTTGTTTGTGACTAAACAATAAGAAGACAGCCTATTTAGGAAAATATACTTTTTAATATAATATTTTATATTTAACATCGTATTAAACTTACATAAATATTGTAACACCATCTGTAGAGATAAACTGCAATAACATGGCGCGCCCCTCCACAATTCAAAACGTTTGAAAGTGTTTGTAAAAGTATTTAAAAGACTCACAACGCATGTTTACGTACTGAGACGGCTCCAGTAACAAAAACAAATCAGCGATTTGTTGCTCGACTAGCGGCGTCATTATTGTATTTATGTAAGTACTAACAATAGTTTCTAAGTTTTTGTATACTAACCGGTGGATCTTGTTGTCCCAAAAAAAAAATTTGAATTTACGAATTAATCACTAATTATTACTAGTATGACGCTACACTGACATACTCTATGAAAATGACGGGTGCGTTGTCATGCGCCGTCGGTTATTTATGATTAGTTGATAAACAAATCCGCCGGCTAGCTACTGAAGACGATTACTTACAACTACATACAAACTCTTTCTCCAAATTGTAATATGGAGGGGCACGCCATGTTATAGTAGTTTATCTATATGGAACTATTAATTTAAAGGTACGAGCATACAGTGTCCTGCCGCAACGGGTCGGGGCGGGTTATTAATGTAGGGGCAATGTCGACTGCAGAGTAATTGTAAATAATAAGGGCAATAATAAACAAACAACCTCATAATCCCAATTACGCCACGTTGACATTTACAAAACTTTGAGAAAAAGAAAAAAAATGGAATTGTAATTTTCAGTCTATGGTTTCAATTTAAAAACTAAAACTAAATGTGATGATCCTAGCATAACTATGATGTGATAAAATATGAAGTTTGTGCTTGAAAGGATTCAGCAGAAGATTTGAATTTTAAAGTATTTGATTCAACAGCAGAGCAGTCATCAACTGTCTACCCTTTCCCCGACTATTTTAGGGTCGGCTTTCAGTCTAACGCGAAGCTGCTGAATACCAGTATTTTACATGGAGCGACTGCCTATCTGGCCTCCACGACCCAGTACTGGCCAGTGCCGGTCAGGTCATTGATATTAATAATAAAAATATTTTACATGTGTGTAAAAAAATAAATAGAATTTTTACGTTTTAAGAAGAAAATTGCACTGCTATTTTGTTATTATCTGTTGAATCCTCCTTTAAAAACGATATCATGTAAAATGGCAAAAGCCCAAGTGCATCTAAAAATAATATACTTAAGAAAATATCAGCTTCATGCACATTTCATTTACGCAAAATTTCAGCTTAATCGAACATTGAAAAGTGGGTCAAAAACTTGTAAGATGTGATGAAGTTCCTATGGCCCCTTTCCGTAATTATCATCAGATCAGCTCTGTGACATCATTATATTGCATTCTCATGCATATTGCACAGGGGCGGACTGTGAATTTCTGGGGCCCTGGGCTAGCACTACTTGGGGGGCTTACCTTAAATTAATAATAAAGTTGTTGCCATTTTGACAAAGAACTGTTTGCCATAATCATGTATAGATTTACGGTACCTAAAGGAAACAAATTAGGCCAATAATAGTTGATCATTACAACCGAGACTAAATTGTAGTAATGGAGGCGAGAGTGTAGTGATAAAATACCTACTCTTATACTTTTTTCTTCAACGAGGGCCCTTATAATCATGGGGGCCCTGGGCTGCAGCCCAAAAAGCCTATACATAAATCCGCCTCTGAAATTGCAAATTTATGCAAAATTTCAGCTCAATCGAACATTGGGAATTGGGTCAAATTTAACTTGTAAGATTTGATTAGTCACAGACACTGGGACAGGTGCAAATAAAAGCTTGTAAAAAATGGTCAAACACATAATTATTTTACTGGTATTAAAACCTACTTAAACTTCATCTGGAATTCTACCATTTTGGTAGTTTTATTTTGGTTTCAAAATGGACGCAATATGAGATTCAGTCAATAATAGTTTCAGTCATATTCAAAACATTTAAACAATCTTATACCTATTGTAATTTCATAATTTTCCCGCGTAAATAAGCGAATAGCGCCAAAAAGCAGTTACAAATTAAATTATAGTATATTTTTTTGTTATATTCCTTAAAAATACAAGGTCAAATTCAGTTAGGGAAAATTCACAAATGGTAGTAAATTATTACATTAAAAAAACACAATATAAACTTACACATACAACCAGAGAACAAAGACCAACCACCTGTATAGACAATAAAAATATTTGTTCCTTGCGGGTATCGAAACTACAATATGTAGCACGGCAGCCAATCGCTTAACCACTGCGCTAACCGTGTCAATTTGACCTTGTATTTTACCGGACATCAGTACCGTAACTCATAAACTACGAATATCGTCCTTATTGCTACGAAATAAGGGCGTTCTTAATTTTAAACTGTCATAAGGTTGATTGTACAGTAGAACAAGTTATTTGGTATACAGGCAGCTAGACATAAACTACAATAAAGTGGCGCGCCCCTCCACAATTCAAAACGTTGGAAAGAGTTTAGTTTGTGTTTGTTTGTCGGCTATTTATAATTAGTTGACAAACCAATATGCATACATACAAACTCTTTCATACGGATTGTGACTACACATATTGAAATAGTAATATGGAGGGGCGCGCCATAGTGCAGTAGTTTACTTGCAACTTACTTTAAAATTGTTAAGAGTGTGCTGAGCAGTCAATTCTTTAACAGCACTCTTCTAAATATGCCATTAGCTTAAAAAAATATTATAAAAATATTAAAAAAAAAAAAATTAAAAAAAATATTATTATGCACTAAAAAATTGAAGACAGTAGAAAAATGTTTTGTTTTATGTCTGGACCGCGTCTAACACATGGAAATGGAACGTAAACATTTGGGCCGTCATTTTAAAGTAAGTTCACGATAACGCGACGCAGTATTTGATCCAAGGGTTGCGATCCCCTGAATGTGTTTACAAAATGTATAGATTCTCGTGACGGGGACGGTAGCTTAGAAAAGAAACAGAGAAAGACCTTTGCCCTGCAGGGGGCCAACACAGGCTAAAAATAAGTAATATTTTAGAGGTATGAAAAGTGTAAAGTTTCTCATCCTCCGTTAAAAAAGGAAGATCCTCCGACCAGACAAGTATGTCTGGTGGGCTACTGCCCGACAGTTACCAAATATCTTGTCCAACTGTACACTTGAGTGGTTACCTACCATTTAGCGATTTGCACGTTATTCAATTTTCATACGCTATGCTAAGCAGATGAGCTGCTTGCCTTCATCCATCTGGAACTGCACTTTGTCGGAGTTAGCAGCCTTATCTGCAGTCTTAGAGAGAGCGCTCGCGAGGAAGATTTGAGCAATACCTGTGGCCGTTACAAAGAGCGCCCAGCCTGGAAAAGAATGAGAAAAATATTTAAATAACAAGTAGAGATAAACTACCTACATTACATTGCGCGCCCCACCACAATTCAAAACGTTTGAAAGTATTTGTGAAAATATTTACAAGATTCGCATGTGTGCGTACTGAGACGGCTCTCGAAACAAAAACAAATCAGCGATTAGTTGCTCGACTAGCGGCGTCATTAATTACTAATTATTGCTAGTATGGCGCTGCACTGACATACTATATGAAAAGAATCGTACATATTTTCGGGATAAAAAATAGCCTATGTGCAATTCCAGGCTATAATCCATCTCTGTGCCATATTTAATCCAGATCCGTTCGGCGGATCTGACTTGATTGAGTAACAAACATCCATCCAAACTTTCGCATTTATAATAGTAGTAAAAAGTAAGATTATTTATACTTCTATCATAGTTGGTGCAAAATTGTATAATACTAAATACACTTTCAATTGTATTTTAAGGAAAATGTTCACAATAACAACAATAAGATTTAATGACTAAGCGCCAAGGGAATTCATTCATTCATTTGGACAGTTTATTGTTCAAGTTATTATAAGAACGTAAAAAGTATATTTTATTGACGTCATCAGCTACCTAGATATTTTGTGAATAACTTATTTTTGCTGCGGCTTGAAGTAACTAAAGATATTGAGGTCAATAATCGAGATAAAAACTATCCTATCTTTTAAGTTTGACCAAATTACACACAGTAAGCCATATTAAGTAGAAAATGGTTGAGTAGTTTAGGAGTCCATCCCGGACAAACAACGTAACGAGTAATTTATATATATTAAGAAGACTAGGTTTTGTCTGCGTTTTTCGAGATTCAAATTAATTATAATTAATTTTATATTAAATCTATACAAAGTATTTATTGTAATGTCAAAATTAATGGTCTTTTCTAAATGCATATAAATTAACCGGACTCAAATCCAGACTCCGAGGCTGCTACAGAGAAATTCCTGATGGAAAAACCCAAAAGTATTTTGCCCGACGTAGGAATTCAACCCAAGATCTCATAATCAACAGTCGCGCTTAAGTGTACCAAAAACCAACAATTTTAATTTCTTTAGATGGCGTAGGTAAATGAAAAAGGTGACAGCTCGCGGGCGGCACGCTGGCCACAGACTAACGGTTGGATTTTTCGATGCGGCACGATGGTTGCTGCGATGTGGTGCTGTTAAAACGTGTGGCGACCATTATACTTGACCTCCACGCTGATGAAGTCACCGGGGAGAATAACTAGTGGTAGAATATGATAACTCACCGATAGAACAGTCTCCGGGTATGTAAGGCTCCGAGTTCTCACCACACAGTCGTTTGACGCGGGAAGCGCCCCAGCCCCATGGGTACAGGAGTAGCCCTAATACGCCGAACAGACCTGAAATGTAATGACAATAATTATTTAATTTCATCGGTACACTGAGACACGATGCTTATTGTCAGGAGATTCCTCTCTCTGGAGCCTTGACCGCTGGTAGCTTGGACCCTGTTCCCGAATAATAAGGAGCGTGGTGTCGTTGTCCCCCCATTACCCCGTCAGTGCATGACAAGCCTCAGTAATATAATGCATGATTGCAAAAATTGGTTTACAAAACAAACATAACTGACGAAATGTGGGTGTACACCTCTGCCTACCTTCGAGGATTACAGGCGTGATGTTATGTTACGTGAATGTATTTTACGAGGGGCCCAGGACCAGGAAAAAAGTTTGGGATACCCTGCTCTAGCTGATTCAGACAAATACAGTACACCTACATGGATTTAGGAATGTGTATGACATAACAAGGATAAAATCAATTTGGTCTCGAGTTTAGGTAATGTCTTTTAATAAAAGTGGGAGTAATAAGAGTTTGCTTTATTTCTGAATTAGTGTAAAATTATGTCTATTTATAAACAAGAGTGGTCAGTAGGCACTAAAGTGACATTTTCTATAGCAAATGTTCTTCCTAAAATCTTGGATTTTTTTAATAATGTACAAAAGCTCTCATGTCACTTTGGATTTAGTATCATATACTGAACCCATGATAAAAGTTTGCTACTATTATAAATGGGAAAGTTTGGATGGTTGAATGTTTGCTACTCAATCACACCCGAATGGCTGAATGGATGAGGATGAAATTTTCCTCAGAGATAGAATATTCTGGAATAGCAAATATGTATGTTACTTTTCACTTTTTCCTTAAGAAATGTGTGGTTTTTCTCAGGATAATATATCAAGTTTGACGCAGACGAAGTCGCAGGTAAAAGTTTAGGAAGTAAATAAGACCTTACCTCCTAACGCCTGTGTAGCTCCGGCCAGAGAAATGACACTTTTCTTAAACACAGATTGTATGCAGCACGCCATGACACCTGCTAGTACTGTGGCGAACTGTATGGCTGCACCTACAGGCAATAAATACATCGAAGATTTTAACTTCTAAAAAACTAAAATCTATTCACATAGGTACCTACCGTATCTCCGAAACGGCTGAATCGATGACGTTTAAAAGTGCCTTTTAATGGTCTACTTGAAATTAATGATTTGACTTTGACTGTGTTTCTTTTTTTGGACATGCCGTCTGTAGTTGCAACAATTTTATGTATGTATCTTTACGTCTACATGCAAATAAGTAGATCTATAATTATGTATGCAACATCATCTACATCCTTTGAGAATAAATGAATGAACATCCTTATGAATGTGTTAAAAGAAGGACTCAATTTGCATGGATGTGATGCCAAATACGACAGTTAAAGCATCATACATCATTCATACATACATATGCTGTTGATGAATAATAACAATTCAAAATATCAAAAGGAAAAGTACTAAGAAAATTAACAGCCTCATTGCTAAATACATATAATATTACAATCCTTAATAACTAGCTATACTGTTGCGGTTTAACCTGCTTTAAGTTACATCTTAGTTTACTGCTCTTGTGTTTAGCCTACACCTACACCTACCTCATGAATCTGGTATTTTCAAACAATACTTTTTTTTAAATACTTAGATGAGCATATTTAAAAAATCAATCAAACTACATGGACAAAGTGTCAGGCAAAAGTTAATACTTTTACTTACATAGAGATAGAAAGAACATGGCCGCTTTCCAAGGAGTTGGGTACACTTCAGCATCAGTGGCGAGCCCGTAGAATGAGAATGATGCACAATTGTTGTTATCATTTCGCATGCGGATACATCTGGAAAAGAAGAAAATGAAAGTAAAAAAATCTTGTTAAAATCCATCCAATAGTCAGCCACAGCTAGCTCACAATCTACTTAATTTATTAAGAAGGTGTTTGGTAGTTTATAGTTAAGAAAGCATCGGCTAAGAAATTACAGATTTTAGGACAGGCTGAACTAAAAGGATCTTTGATGCGGATAAAATTGTATAGTCTCCTAGTCTCGCTAAAGATAAATATGAGTTGTAGTACAAACTAATCATAAGTTTGTGGTAGTTTTACTACAAAAACTTAGATACCTAAGTACTTGTTCACCTAGCAGTCTTTTCATCAAAGACCATAATGTTTTTTGTTTTTTTTTTAATTGTTTATCCATAAAAACCTAAAAGGACACTGGCACTTTGTGGGTAGTACTAACATGTACAGTAAAATATTGTGAGATCAATAATAGCCACATAATTTGAATTTTGTAAGGACTTGGCTAGGTCTAACTGAATGCAGCTGAATACCAGTATTTTACATAGAGCAACTGCTTATCTACAGCCCTAGTTACCTAGTTACTAGTGGAAAAATAAGTTTAGTAGTGTATGAATACTTTAAAATAAATTCTTCAACTTTATTCTATGATTAATAAACGGTAAGTTATTATAGAAAATGCATCAAAATTTAAATGTTTACTTTAGGTAAACAAACAATATTTTTCAAGTTACAACTTACCTATTGTAAATACCGACACTTGGAACATAAAAACTGGTGATATTGTTCTCGTTAAGCACCACAGGCTGCCCCATAAGCCATTTTGGAGTCATAATACCAGTTAAAATTAACATAAATGCAACCAAACTTAATAAAAGCCATGCTAGACTGCGACCAGTTACTATCACATAACACATGATTTAAATTTTGTTCTTTCTCTATGTGCAGCCACCAATATGTTATGTATTGATAAATTGTTTGAGAAAACTAAAATAAAATCTGTAAACTGACTGACAGACAACCAAATTAACCAAACAATAAAATGAACTTGAATGAAGTTTTAAGTTTGACAGTGACAAGTTCGTTCGACATTTAACTTTTTATTAAGGATTTACACTCTCGAAAGCGCCTCTTGGAGGCTATTTACACGAGTTGTGGTGATTAGGCGAAAGCTTTATAATTTATTTTATTTTATTAAATAAATAAACAAGTAGAGTAGTGCAAACATGCTTCACTCATTCTCGCTCCTGCAGAGAATAAAAATAACCGAGAAACCCCATGAAAAAACAATTTAGAATCAATGTTTAACAAGATCAAGTCATTGAAAATTGCTTTTTACAATGATTCTAAAAGTGCTTACGAAATCGAGTACGTAGAACTCATTTTATGATAGGTGTATGGAAAAAAATAGAAAGAAAGCGATAAAAAAAAAATTAAAATTAAAATTAAAAAAAAAAAATTCATTTATTTCAAATGTCTAAAAGATCCATATTAGGTACATTCATTAAAATTATAAATTAAATTAAATACATTAAAAATTACATTACATTTATCAAATTATTAAAAAACTACTACATTACCCTTCTCACAAATGACCTCCAAAGTGGGGATGAGATCCTGTCCACTACAGTCTCCAGGATTTTGTTCCGGCTGCCACGCAATCTGCAGATCAGGGATACCGTCTTTTTGCGAATAACGGCGTGAAAACCATCAGTGCGATATAGCGCGAACATCCCCGATGCACTACAGAATCGTGGCAGCCCCAACATCATCCTGAAGATATTGTTATATTGGATGCGCAGGACATCCAACGATCTTTTGGTGTGACTGACCCACAGACTTCCCGTGTAAAAGCTCTGACAATATGCCTTTAAAAGCGTAGTCTTAACCTCCTCAGAGCAGCGGGAGAATCTGCGGACCAGCATATTACCTCTGACCGCTAGAGCCCTGCGCTCCCTCTCAATGTCTACATCATCTTCAAGGCCATCGGTAAGGAAATGTCCCAGATATTTAAATTTAGTAACACGATTTACGCTCAAGTCATTTAGGGTAACAGTGGGTGAATTATCGAGACATCCACCGCCGGCCCTGAAAATCATGTATTCACTCTTCTTTACATTGTAAAGAAGACCATGTACATCAGCATAGTCCTCACATACCTCTAACATCTCTCTGAGACCACCCACCGTTGGGCTCAGCAGCACCATATCGTCCGCGTAGCTTATGTTGTTTACACATACACCATCTATCGAGCAACCGGCGCGCCTGCTGCTGAGCTCAACGATGAGGTCATTTATATATAGATTGAAGAGCTTGGGAGATGTCAAACCCCCCTGTCTCGCTCCGCTCTCCAACCTATACGCTTCAGAAAGTGTATTAGCCCACCTTACAAAATTTGTTTGGTTCCCATACCAATACCTAAATATATTGAGCACGGCCACCGGCACACCCCTGTCCCTCAACTTCCTCCAGAGTACATCGTAAGACACGAGATCAAAAGCCCTGGAGAGGTCAAGGAAACAAGCATATACCGGCGTCCTACGATCGGTATAGTACCGGACGGTATGCTTGAGACTTACTATTGCGCTTTCAGTCGATAGCCCGGGCCGAAACCCGAACTGAGCGTCATGCAGTTTGATATAATCATCTAAGCACGAATCAAGCACACCGTCCAGCACCTTAGCGATCACAGTTGCGAGAGATAAAGGGCGGTAATTCCCCTTATCCGATATATCCCCAGTCCTGTTTTTCACAATAGGCACTACGATGGTTTTCATTAGGTCAGAAGGTAAATATGAGTGATTAATGTACATTGTGAAAAACATGGCCAGGACCCTCGGTAGGTGAACCCCCGCATGCCGCAAATGCTCAACACTAAGCCCGTCATGCCCGGGAGATTTACCGCCTGTCATTTTCTTTAGCACATATCTTACTTGACTAGCAGTAACATGTACATCGGACTCCTCTCCATCACATCTGGCATGAGAGCCAAGAGACGACACTGACGGACCAAGCGGGGAGCGGACCTTAAAGTGGTCCCTAAACATATTAGCGATGTGCACCGGTTCGCTTTTCCCATCGACACTTACAGGGAGGCCAGGCTTAATATCATGCTTACCTGATAAACCTAATCAATTAATAAAACGCACCATTTAATGAACTCTGAATTTGACTGAACGCATCCATAATAAGACAACGACTGCAGCGCCATCTGCTGTTTCATCATCAAATAATACGGTTTTGTTCTCTCTTCCTCCTTGTTGTTTCTTTTCATTTGAGTGCGTGAAAGAAATGGTTAATTTAAACAGGGCCTATTATTTCCTGTATTGAATTTTGCAAATCAATTTGTGATCTTAAAAGTGTACAACGTTACGTTGCATCGTGTCGCGATAATTTCAAGTGAAATGTGGTCCATGACAGCGTGAAAACGATTGCTACGTAAGTATAATCCGAACAAATATTATACATGGACTTCGCAGTATCGCTACTATTGGTTTTACAATAAAACGTATTTTTGTAGTATTATAGTAATACCTGTCAGTCATTTGTCAGGTACAGATGTGTACCTATCTGTATATTGTCAAGCAAAGAAATCAGTCGTAATTGAACAATTTATTTTATTTAAATCGTTTATTTTATGATTATTTAGTGTTAAATACAGTGCCATGAAGTGTGTCTGTGTAACTGTGAAGGTACGTGCCAAATGTGTGAGGTAGTGTTGGGAAAAAAAACATGTTGTCTGCCCTTGTTTAGACTGCAATATCTCGATTCCTTTGTCATGTGCATATTCACTTTTACTTTTTCTGGTGAACATTGCATGTAATCGATTCACGTTAACTAAATTATTCGTTTCCCGCTATAAAATTTTGTTAGTGTTTTTTCGTGTAGAAAGTGGGTACACTAGTCGTATGGGATATTTTTTTATGTAAATTATGTGTTCCAGTTGAATAAGCAGACACTGTTCAGTGAGTTTTGTTTAAAAATGCAGTTAAACTTGATTGTTATCCTCTTGGCATAGTTTTTTTTTGCTGTTACAGTTGAAACTTAGAAAAAGTGTTCTGTGTAATGTATTCAAAACAGCTGGATATTTCAGGCAAAAGCGTTGTTGTGTAAGGCCTAATATGTCATTTACAGCTTTCTAACTGTCAAAAAAGTATTTATCATTAGTACCTAACTGTATATTAATGTGATTTGCAAAATTATGATATCTCTTCCATGAAAGCCATTAATGAACAATTGCAGTAATTTCTTTCTTCAATTTAATTGATTGCACACAATATTATTGATTCTATAAATGCTAGCTTACCTGTTTGTTTGTATTACTTTCAAATTCCATAACAACAATTTAAAGGCCTACTGTATTCCTTTTCCTTATGACATAATGAAGTTTACTATTAAACTTGAATTAGTCATTGAATACATATTAATTTGATATCTGAATGCTTCTGGAAGACTGCTTCTCTATCAAGTGTAGGTTGGATTCCCCCCCCCTTCCCCCACACACACGCACCTGGTACGGTGATCACCTACCAGAGGCCACTGTAACATTTCCAAAATTGTTGTGTCTCTTCTCTTTCACAAAAACTAACAGAAAAAAAGGTTTTTATTGACACAAACCAAATGCACACAAATATAATAATTAAAAGGCAAATAAAAAAAAAAATAATAAAAAAAAACACTATTTCGTGTATTGTGTATTGTATCCCCACAGCTGCACCAAACAGGCCTAAATGAGTTAACATTAAATCTCTGAATATCTTTAATCTTTTTGATTCACCTTTGTTATTTATTTTGTAAGACCAATTATTTGATAAAGGTTAAATACATACATACATACATACATAAACTCACGCCTTTTTCCCATAGGGGTAGGCAGAAACTATAGAACGCCACCTGCTACGATCCTTACATACTCCTTTCGCCTCATCTACGTTCATACATCTCGTCATACAAGCACGCCGGTTACGAGTACTCCGCACCTGACCTTTCTGAAGGACCTCACTAATAAGGTCAGTGTAGGTCTTCCTAGGGCGACCCCTCCCGGCGTTGCCACTCACCTCTGCCATATAAATACCTTTTGTCAATCGTCTTTCACTCATCCTCTCAACATGACCGAACCATCTAAGCATACCCTTTTCTATCTTTGTCACTACATCTTCTTTTAATCCGCAACGGTCCCGTATAACCTCATTCCTCACTCTATCGTTCAATGTTACACCACACATACTTCGCAAGGAACGCATTTCCACAGCATTAATCCTACTCTCATGCCTCGTTTGCCATACCCAACATTCACTTCCATACATAAGCGTAGGCACCAGCACACCGTTGTGAACAGCCATTCGAGCCTTTTTTGACATGGACTGGTTGGTCACAACCGCATGTATAGCACCATTCACTTTATTTCCCGCAGTTACTCTCCTTTCCACATCAGCATCAATCTTTCCATCTCTAGTAAACATACTACCCAAGTATACAAACTCATTCATTTGCTCCACACTCTTATCATTAATTTTCACATCACACGCCGATACATCCTCTTCTCTTTCAAAAACCATCACTTTCGTCTTGTTCACATTTATATTCATTCCTTTCCTCTTAAACGCATCATTCATTACCGTTACCATGTCTTGCAACTGTTCTGCCGACGATGCAAGAAGAACTTGATCATCTGCGTATAACAGGCATTTGACAGGTAACTCATCCATCCTTAATCCACACTCACTCTCTCTCAAATCCGCCAAACAACTATCCATGTATAGGTTGAACAGCCAAGGAGACGCTACACAGCCCTGTCTTACACCTCTTGAGATGCAAAACCAGTCAGTGTATGCCCCATTTATCCTAACACAAGCACTGGAACTTTTGTATAAAGATTTCAGTGCTCGTATCAAGCGTCCGTCCACACCATACATGGATAGAGTCGACCATAATTCTTCCCTCCACACACTGTCATAGGCCTTCTCCAAGTCTACGAAAGCGCAATAGACTTTCTTGTGCTTTGCCAGATGTTTTTCGGCTATGCACCTTAAAGAGAAGATCTGATCCATACAGCCCATTCCCTGTCTAAATCCCGCTTGCACATCCCAAATTTTCTCATCAGTCACTCCTATCACTCTATTAATTAAAACTTTCGCATACAGTTTGCCGACAACGCTTAAAAGACTAATGCCGCGGTAGTTTTTACACTCCTGCTGTGAGCCTTTTCCTTTATATAGTGGAACAATTACAGCCTTGCACCAGTCATCCGGCACACGACCATAACTCCAACACATATTAAAGATCAAGCACAACAGGCTTGCTACCACCCCGTCACCGTTCTTTAACATTTCGACAGACACTCTATCATAGCCTGCAGCTTTGCCAACTTTCATACCTCTAAGTGCTCTTACAATCTCATCCATCTTTATTTCACTCTCTTCATCTACATCTAAATGTGGGTCTTCAAAACTGGCTTCCGCCCAGTTACCCACTCCTTGCATGCTATCCTGCTCACGAAACAAACTTTCAAAATATCCCTTCCAGCGTTCCAAAACCTTACATTCTTCACTTAATAAGCATCCATCTTCTGCTCTCACAACATTCATAGTTGATGTTCCTGTCACCCCTCGAGCCAATCTTACCTGTTTCCAGAACAGTTTAACATTGGCCCTGAAGTTATCAGCGAACTTCCTGTTATACTTTTCTTCCTTCTCATCCTTCTTCTTTTTTACAATCTCTTTTACTTTCGCTTTCATTTCGGTGTAACTTTTCTTCACTCTTTCTAAATCATCTGTCATATCCGTTGCCTGATTCATCCTACTTTTGGCCTTACAGGCTAATACATTAAGCCATGCCTCTTTCTTCTTGCTCACAACCTCTTTCACTTCCCCATCCACCCAAGAATCATCCGTCTTACTACCATTCTTCCTAAGGTTAAATATGGAGATTTATACCTTATATACCTTACTCCTATTTCTTAAATGGGTTATGGTTAGGTTCATGGTTTTTCCCTAGCTGATACTGTCTTTATGCCTTTCAAAAGTCCTTCTAGGAACTCTCTTCCTGTGCCACCTCGACCCAACCCTCATGGTACCCATCCAGATCATTCCACCAACTCTTTCTCAACAACGCCATCCATTTTCAGGCACCCAGTGCATCGAAATTCTTGTCCAGAGGGCACTGTGCATGCGACTTATGTGACCCACCCAACTAAATTTGAGGCTAGCGGCCTTTTTAAGCTTAATCTAAATCTCAAAGTAGCCATAAATAATGTGACCATCCTTCACTTTCTATATTGCAAGTTGTAATACTTTCACTGCAGTTATTGCATATCATTTAGTGACTGATTCATAAAAACTGCATAGCATTTGCAAACACAATGTACATATATTCAATCAACTCAGTCTATTACAGTGAAATACATAACACAATATCACACCTGTAATCCCAGAAGGGTTAGGCAGAGGTGTACCTATTAGTACACCAATATTTCACCAGATAAGTTTTAGTCTCATGTAATAGACGTGCCTATTGCCATCAACCAGCCACAAATCCAGACTCTAAGGCTCCTACTGAGAAATTTCTGATGAAAAAACCTAATAAAACTTTGTCCAACCTGGAAATCCAACCCAAGACCTCATGCTCAGCACTTGCGCTTTTTGACCACTAGACCAATGAGGCAGTTAAAATAATATTCTTTGTGATAACGTCTGATTCATAATTTTTGAATAAGTTCTGGTAGATTCTCCTGGTAATAAGTAGTATACAAGGTCTGTAACCTAAGAATGATGAAGTCTGTTAGCTTAGGCATCTCCTAAACAGCTCTGACTACTCCCACACACATGTATGTCATGTAGGCATAACCTGCTAGCTAAGAAAATGTTGATGTTAATCAGCCAGTATTTATTAGAGAATCTAAAACTGACATAATTATTCTTAAAATTCATAGAAAGTAAACTATTTAATTACGCCTTTGATTGCTGCTCTGCACCCGTGTGTCGTAGCGTGACGTTATATAGCCTAAATTATTCCTCATAAATCTGGTTAGCATATACAAAAAGAATTTCTTCAATCCGACTACTAGTTCCAGAGATTATCGCCTTCAAACAAAGAATTTCTTCAGTTTTATTGAATTAGTATAGAGAAATAAAGTATGTACAGACTTACAGTTACACCTTTTGACCTTCAACTATGTGATATCAAAACATGATATTGTTATTCAAAAGTATTCATTTAAATCATGACATTATTTTTGTTTTGAACGTTGCGGTCGTATTTTTCTGTTTTTGAATACTTGTGGTATTTTTTTAAATTCAACAATGACAAAATGGGCTACACAATAATCCATACTAATATTTAAAATGCGAAAGGAATTCTGTTTGTCTGTCTTTACGGTTTCACGACTAAACCACTGAACTGATTTTAGTACTGGGTAAGTTTGAACTCCAATAAAGGACAAAGGCCATTTTTCTTCCGCGTCTTCGTTTCATCCGCGATAACCGACGTTTGCGCGGACAAAGTCCCAGACAAAAGCAAGTACAATATTTTTAAAAAAGTGTTTGTTTTGACCTTGGCTTAAGAGCGATAATGCTATAAGGCATTTCTTAATTCCTTATTTTTTGAAATTAATGAACGGATTTTAATGAATTTTCCTGCACATAAGCAGGATACATAGGTCTAAAAAGTTATCAGAGAACATAATTATTACAGAGTATAGTTTTACGTATATCTACTCACTGATACGTAAAACCTTCCTTTTAAATTACTCTATTTATTGATGAAAATCGCATTAAAATCCGTTGCGTAGTTTTAAAGATCTAAGCGTACAGACTGCGGGAAGCGACTTTGTTTTATACTATGTAAAGATTAGTATGATGATAATCATAATCGACAAAACAAGGCAGATGATACAAAACCAAAAACATTATTTTTATTATTGTAATTAAATAAATACTTATGAGGTGTTCATTTCGAGTTGGCCGTTACCTCCTGCCCGCTTCCCCACCTCACGCCTCAAGTCAGACTTACTAAGTACGGATAGCAAATTCATAATTTAATTTCCTTGTTTTCTTTTGTGAATCTCATTATTTTGTCTATTTAAAAAAAATTGTTAATTGTTAAGGATGCGTTTGCAAATCTGACAAAAATATAGTATGACAAATTGTTAGATTTTATAATTAAATGAAAAGAAAGGAGAAATGCCGCGTGTTGATTTTATGGACCAATAATAAGCACACACAACTTTATAATTATATTTACAATATTACACACAACACCGTGCCTGTAATACCCGAAGGGTTAGGCAGCGGTATACCCATTGGTACACCCACATTTCGCCAGTTATATTTTAGTCCCATGTAATGCGGGCGAGCCATAATGCCATCAACATGGAACAAAACCGAGAAATTCCTGATGGAAAAACCCAATAACACTTTGCCCAACATGGGAATCGAACTCAAGACCTCATGCTCAGCAGTCGCCAACGAGGCTGTCAAAATGCAGGCTGTAGCAGTATAATTACAAAATGTTTACAATAAAAAACTAAAAATAGTTATTTTTTTTTTATCAACGGTACTTGTGTATGGCATCTGTCACAACGGCCAACTCGAAGTGAACGGCTAGTGCATGACCCATAAACTAACCAAAACCAATTTTCTTTTGTTTCAGAATTGACAAGCGCAAAGGAAACAACATAGTGTACTAGCAATAGTGAAATAGAAAAAAAAAGCAAAAAATTATGTATATAGCAGCTGAATAAAGCTGACACACTGTGATCTCTTTAACGTGATTAGTATATTTTTTTTTATTACCTTATATGAATCGTGTGTAGCAAGTCTTTAACTGTATTTATGCGACATTGAGGCGTCATGAGTTCGATTAGTAGTACCAACGTGAGGCCCCAAATTCCTTTGCGACAGAAGGATTTCGATCAGGTAAGGATTATATTTTTTTATATTTCAAAAAAAGAATTTCGTTTTTTTTTATTTTATGCAAAAAAAATATTTCTTTTGAAGTTCTTTTTTCAAAAAAATATTTTCTTATTTGTGTACTGACCACTAATCAATTGACATACTTTTTTTTATAAGCTGTCAAAACGCAATTCCTTATAGATTTTGTAAATTGTGACGTAATTTTTTCGCCAATTCAATCAGCCTATGATTTATTGGTTTCGAAACAACTAAAAATCTATTTTCAGTGTTAGGTATTTCAAAAATAATCGGGGTTATAGGGATATTATTTTTTTTGTCTTCAAATTATTGGTGTTAAGTACCCAATTCGAACTGTGTGCTTTTTTTATTTGGACACAGAGAAGTAAATAATGTAATGCTTGTAACCAGATTTTATATTTGTATACGATAAAAAATATAGCGATCGTAGTTTGTCTGATATGTTACGGGCAATGAGCATTCTCCTTTGCCCAAAATAAGGATTCCATTTTTTTACTATTCTGTGTTGTTTTTCTATAAAGCGTCTTTTTTTTTTCTTTTGTGTAGGTACATTTTTATGTGGTGTATCATTGAGCAAAAATGGCAGAGACTACAAACAAATAAAAATATTATTACGTACTGAGAAATTAAATCCATTTTTAAACATTCTTCAATAAATTAGAAACATATTTATTTTCCAATATTCCAATAACGTTTAACTGAAGAATAAAAAACCGGCAAAGTCCGAGTCGGACACGAAAGCGAAGGGCTTCGTACGGCCCTGTAAAATATTAAACACTAAACCAGAAAAAAAAACACCGTTTTTTGTTTACTTACTTTTGTTTTTAAATTGTTGTTTCAAATTCATATTTTTTTAAATTTCGAATCCCTACCTTATTACATTTTATGAGATACAGTCCGTTGACAAACAGACGGCCAGCGGAGGCCTAATAAGGTCCCGTTGTTTACCTTTAGTCACGAATTCGTAAAGATTACGTTTTTTACACAAAAGATAAAAGCAAAAAAAAGATATTTTTATTTGCATACTTATTTACATACATAACATCACGCCTTTAATCCCCGAAGGGTTAGGCAGAGGTGTACCCATTAAGTAGCAGTTACACCCACATTTCGCCAGTTATGTTTTTTTAAGTCCCATGTAATAGGGGGCGAGCCTATTGCCATCAACCGGGCACAAATCCAGACTCCGAGGCTGCTACTGAGAAATTCCTGATGGAAAAACCCAATAACACTTTGCCCAACCTGGGAATCGAACCCAAGACCTCATGCACAGCAGTCGCGCTTGCGACCACTAGACCAACGAGGCAGTCCAACGAGGCATACTTATTTATTTTCTTTGATTTCTCCTATGAGTTATCTGACTTAAAAAATCGAACCGAAATGGTTTATTAAAAAAATATATTGTAAGTACTAGGTATCACAATATTATGTGCCCTATCTAATGAACATTGCGCCAGCGCATGCATTGAATATCTTACGAAACGAGTCATTGCAACGAGATTTACATACGTTTTCTAGTAATTAAACATGCAATATGACTGTTTAAAAGAAGATTTAAATATAGAGTTTTTAACGCCTTTAAATACTTTATTTATTTACTAGCTTCTACCCGCGACTTCTTCCGTGTGTTTTTTTATCCACGTTAAGGTGGAAGCGCCGCGATAGCCCGCGTTATTCAAATTTTCTTACGTTTCTGCAATTTGCAAGTCAGTATTAGGTTTAATGTTGATTAAAGTATCATTCGCGGCAATAATTCTGAAAATACATACTTCTTACGTCCCCGAATCATAATCGGTTGTAGCGTGCTGTTATACAAACTATACTAAATGAATCTGGCTAACATATACAAAAAGATTTATTCCAATCCAACAAACAAACATAGCTAAGTATGCTTAAAAACGAAAAAATATCTGTAATTTTTTAAGTATACGCAGACGAAGTCACTGACAAAAGCTAGTATCATTGTACAGAGAAGTTTTAAAGTATTTCAATCTAAACCAAGTCGTAAGGTGAAGGTTAAAAAGTTTCAAACTCTCGAGAACAACTATTATTTAACAAAGTAATCACTTTACCTCCTTTGTATTAATACAAATAAATGAAATTGAAATGTCTGTTTGTAATGTAAAAAAACAGCTTATTACTAAATAAATATTATGTGTTATGTATGTTAACACGGTAAATACACGAAAAAAACATTTTTTTTCTGCCTGTCTGTTCTAAATCTCCGAAACGGCTGTACCGCTTTTGACGGGAGTTCCACTGTCAGCTCGTTGATTACTTACTTTTATTTAATCAAATATAATTAGGGAATCCAGAAAAAAAACACCCGACATTTAAGCAAACTAAGTCACGGCCACAAGTTAGTTCTTAATTAAAGTCTTGCTCGACAAACACGTGCGCGCCCTTATTAAGCATTTGTTAATTAAGGCTTCCACTCTCATTTCTAAGACAATACGGAATCCGGTTAAGAGTTATTAAGAGTCACGTGTTTTATGAACGAAATTTGTTGTTTTATACGGTGCTTGCCACATGAATTCAAAATGGCGGCTTTTATCGTGTCCTCTCACTCGCTCGCTACACTAAGAGTGAAATGGCATAATAAAGTTCTTTGTTTGGTCGCTGAAAAGTGAATTTTCTAACGGATTACACGCCAAGTATGCGATATAGGGATAATGTAGCTTCCAATTAGCGAAACAATTATCAGAATCGGATCAGTAAGTTGCTCCGGAGATAGTGCGTTCAAACAACAAAAAACCTTATAAAATCAAGCTTAGTGTGATGTTATTAACTTTATCGTTTTCTACTCTTCAAGCCCTTTCATTTGATACCCATATCAAGGGGATTGATAAAAAATATGTAATCCGCCATCTTGGAACGGCTGCCATATTGAAATTATTACAACATTGAGAATGGACATTCTATTGTCACCGGAACTAAAGGTGTGTGCATATTTTCAGCTAAATCGGATACCAAGAAATGGTCGAAAAATGGTTTTCTGAAAGGACTACATGCTTACATACGAACAGCGCAAGCTTCTTTCTTTCTATATCGTGTGGGTAGTAAGGTCAGAGTTTCTAAACCGCCTCAAGGGCCTCTGACATGGTTTGAGTGGGACAGTAATAGGCTGGTATAAGTCCAGGTTTCCTCACGATGTTTTTCAAACGCAAGCTAAATAAAGGCTTGTAAAAATAGGCATACTTATAGCTTATAGCTTTATAATAGCTAGCTGCTCCCTATGACTTCGTACGCATCAAAGTTAATATATTATCCTACGGGAACTATACATTTTCCGGGATAAAAGTAGCCTAATTAAGTGCTATTCCAGACTATAGATAGTCTATCTCTGTGAAAAATTTCATTTAGAGTCGTTCAGCCGTTTTGGCGAAATTGAGTAACAAACATCCGTTCAAACTTCAATCGTATTTGTAATAGTAGTAAGATTCATGGTTCCTATAAAAAACGAATCGTTTTCCTTACCAATACATTGATTTTTATGTTGTGAAGCCCTTTGAGCGAACTCAAGGCAATATTACCTTAGGTAAAGAACTAAATTAAACTAACAAAACCTATGTAGGTTAGCTTACAGTTCGATATGATTAATTAATTAATATTCAACACTAATTACGAGTTTACCTAAACAAATGCCATAGGATTATCATCCTTATTTCTGTACAATAAAAGCTGATTGTCATATAAACAGAAGATCTTTTGTCGTCCTTTAAATAGTGAACATCAATATTTACAAACGACCGTCAACCATACAAACAATACAAATATACTCATTTCATATACTGGGTGTTAAAAGCCGCTAAGTGACATGTTCTTCCCATCACTGTGAACATATTTTTCTTATAGACCATATCTGGGAACTTTCTTTATACGCATATAAAAAAAAACACAAAATTCTCCTGACCAATTTCGCTCACGGCGGCTTGGAGACACTAGTCTCCAATGAGATTGGCATTGGATTGAGATTGGCATATCTCCTCCTTGCACAGATGCACTCCCTCTTCCGTCACTCTCATGGGACGGCAAACCGACACAACTGGAGAGACATGAAGCACAGAACCAATGGCTTTGCTTGCTCAAAGCGGACTAGCGATTTCAGACTTAATTATAAGTCCAGGTTTCCTCACGACGTTTTCCTACACCCTGTATTCTCATCATATATTACACCTAATAAGTAAATAACTAATTAGCAAATCGAAGACAAAGGATTTTCAACCATAAACCCTTTTCCATTAAAGACTATAATAACTTTTAATAACAAAGGATTTCTATCCTTATGTGTCTCATCATAAAGTGTATAATAACTTTGAATAACAAAGGATTTCGATCCTTATGTGTCTTTTATTAAAGACTAAAATTACCTTTAAATGACGCTTACGATTGTTTTAACTGACCCACTTTGACAATGGTTTTAGTTGTAGTATTTCGTCACGGTGACGTAACAAGTTTTCTATAGAACAGAATTTTTTCCGGCGCCCTGGGCGTGATGAGATGGCCTATTGTTGCAGATTTTGTATGTACCTGATGCTGTAATAAGATCTCATTTGAGGTAGCATCGTCTGTCTACTTTTTCTCCATTTTATTGAGGTCGGGTTGCTGTTTAGATGCGGCTGCGTACTAGAGTTGCCCAACTATCGATAGTTTCCCTATCGATAGATGACTTAGAAAACTAGTAACAATATCGATAGTGCTATCGATAGCACAAATTAACTAATACTATTGATTAGAAGGAATAGTATCGACAGAATCGATACTATTACATTATAACATAACATCACGCCTGTAATCCCTGAAGGGATAGGCAGAGGTGTACCCATTAGTACACCCACATTTCGCCAGTTATGTTTTTAGTCCCATGTAATAGGGGGCGAGCCTTTTGCACATAACATTATAATACTATCAATAGTAGGTATCGATAGTATAATTTTTTTTTAAGTAATAGTGTTTAAGTAATTGTATCGATATTATCGATAGTATTACTTTGTGTGAGCTATCGATACTATCGATAGTATTGCTCCTGAACATAATGCAGGTTTTCGATATTATCGATACTATCGATACTATTGATATGACGTCAACTATCGATAGGCAACACTACTGTGTACCAGTATGATATCTATCCATACTAATATTATAAATGCGAAAGTAACTTTGTCTGTTTGTCTGCTACGCTTTCACGACTAACTGACGTTTACGCGGACGAAGTCGCGGGCAAAACCACACATAAAATAAATAATAAAAGTCAAGTGTTTGTTTTACATACAAAATTGTACATATTTTACATTTACTTTAAGGTTTTATTTAAGTTAAGGTTATTTATTGTAGAATGTAGGTAAATGTTTCACCAAATAAAAAGTAAAAAGTGTTTGTTTTTAATGTATCATAGTAACAGCCTTTTACAATATCGTTTGTTTTTGTATATTGTTTACACGGTAAAATACATAGGTACAATAATTTTTATTTTCTTGTTGTTTGTTCCGGCTAACATCCTAAATAGCTGGACCGATTTTGACGAAATTTTTTCACTGGTAGATAGGATGTCTTATGGAGTTATTTTATTATTATTTATTTATTTATATTTAAACTTTATGCATCAAAGAAGTACAAAGGCGGACTATCTTTTTTTATTTTAGCTACTTTAATTTTTAGAAAAATATGCAGCTCGGTTCAAAAAAATGAAAACCCCGCAGAAAACGGACATCCACGCGGGTGAAGTCTTGGGCATAACCTAGTTTTTTAATAAAACTTGAGATGCTAATTTTCGAATCGACGGAACCTTGAGAATGAAACGTGGCACGCATTTCATATTATGCGTAATCGATTTTAATTTTGCCACTTTTTCCTGTCAGTCATTCAAATCAACCTGACGTCACGTCGTGTCTGAATACAACTATGACAGATTGATTTTTATGACAATTTTCGAGTATAAAAAATGGAGAAAGCGTAGAATACTGGTTTAATATTTTTTTTATTTAAGTTATTGCGTAATTTATCATCATCTATTAGCCGTTAGTTAGACAAACTTGTCCTACTATTATTATATTATAATTAGCCCGTATAGTCAAACGGGCTAAATTTTGCATTGTAATCATTCTGATTATTGACAAAAACCTTCGCATCTTCGCATTCCTTCACTCTGTCCCAGTCCCACTGTTGGACAAAGGCCTCCCTCCATTTCTTCCATCAGTCGCAACTTTGCGCCACGTTTTGCCAATTGGGTATTTGACACCATCAATCAATTGACGTACTTTTTAAGAGCTGTCAAAACGCGATTCATTCATATATTCTGGATGGAAAAATAAATTGTGGCGTCATTGTTTTGCCAACTCAATTGACTAACTGTTTACTGGTTTGAAAGCAATTTAAAATGTAATTTTACAGTTAATCAAAAATTAATTGACTTTTCAGACCTAAAATAAAGTGCTTTTTTAAGTAGTTATAGTCTTAGGCCTCTTGTCTGAGAGGCCTTAGAATCATTGGTCTTAAAAACTAAGATTTTCAAGAAACCCAACCAAATCTTTAGGTCCTAAAAAAATTATATTTTTGACTTTAGTAACTTGACGGTGCAGTGACCTGTTTACCTTCTGTGATCAGGGTCGTTGATTCGATTCCGCATTGAGACAATTAACGCCTAAGTGCTTGACGCCCAAGTCTTTAATTTACATGAGACCTTATAACTGAGAACTAGAAATTGAATCGTATGGGCTGTTTAATTTTCAAAAGAGGTCTTGACCAGGATATTTCATATCTTATAACGTTGTCATAAATAACTTATGACTTTCTTCACCCGGGTTAAAGGAGTATTAACGTTTGAGCACCTAGAGCACCAATCAATATTTTAATGTGGTACTCTAAGCGCAACTACCTTTGGTGCTCAATGCATAGGTGCTCAAACGGGAATACTTGGAGTTACATTACATCTTTGGACACTGCTTCTTCGTCTGCGTCAAAGTTTAATAACAGTCCTTCATCTGTGACTTTCATCTCCAATCACAAATTTTACATACGTTAGCCAATGAACATCACGCCTGTAATCCCCGAAGGGTTAGGCAGAGGTGTACCTAAGTCTCATGTAATAGGGGTGAGCCTATTGACATGAACCGGGCACTAATCCAGACTCCGAGGCTGCTACTGAGAAATCGCGCTTTGCGACCACTAGACCCAAGACCAATGATCACAAAATTTATGATAAATAATATTGTTTAACGGTTTAGTGTAGTAAGTGTTATGCAAAGGCACGATGCGATTGGCATAATTATCTGTTTAGTTAGATGAAAACCCCAAAACAAATACATTACAAGTTAGAAAAAAAATACTACAATACCACTTTTTCGTACTTGTCAGATTAGGAGCCCAAAACCTCACGCATGAGAGGCGGTTGACACAACAATAACACAGCAAAGTAGCTGTCTGTCGTCAGCACAACGTAACTGTAAATGCTGCTGACTCACTAAATGTGGGTTATCGACTCGGTTCGCTTGTCTGTGAGATGGTAGCTTGCTTTTTTTACTGTTTAAAGTATTCCCAAGGACAAAAATAACGCTGTCAGCTGTCTTTATGGGTTTAAAAGAGGGTTATCTATAATTATATCATACTAGCACTCTTATCCCGACTTCGTTTGCGTGATTTTTCTTACGGGTCCCTAATTTTTTGATAATAAATATAGCCTTTATGTTACTTAGGGATAGTAATTGCATTTTAATGGTGAATAAATTTTTGAAATCGGTCCCGTTGTTTTTGAGTTTATTCATTGCAAATATCCAAAAATATAAATTTTTTACTCTTTTTAATTATAACTAATTAATAAAGTTGAAGATTTTTTTTTTGTTTCATTGTTTTAACGCGCTAATCTCTGAATCTACCAGTCGAATTGGAAACATTATTTTTCTACATAATAGTCAGATTCATGAGAAATAGTTTAGGTCATATAACATTACGCTACGATCCACAAGAGCGTAGCAGTAGCCTAAGCTATAACTTAACGCCTGTGAAAAAACAACTCTGACGAAATCGCGAGCAGAAGCTAGTGAATTTGTATGTACTTTCTTAAGTTTATCTTGGATATCAGTAAAGGAAAACATTCTGGATTTATACAAAAGGTATGTCTGAAATCGCCAATCCGCCTTGACCAAGCGTGGTGATCAATACTCGTGCCTTCTCTGTATGAGAAGAGTCCTTTGCCCTGCAATAACAAGACACCTACTTATTATAATTTTACAGCTTGTATCTGACGATCCGTTTAAATCTTCGTCATCTTTGCCACCCACTATAAAGATTGCGGGTGTTCTATATTTAGTCAGATATAGGGTTCCCAGGTCGTCAAACCTAATAGCCGGACAGACCAGTCAGTTTGGCCGGACATTTGGGTAAAAAGGCCGGACGCCTTACATTATTGTGGATTTTGTGTCTCAGTATTAATTACGGCAAAAAAATAGTATGTAAAATCAAGCTTATTTTATTATTACCATAAATCTTGTTAAATTCTAATGTTTGTTTCTTTCTTCTTTCTTTTTTTCTTTATCGTGTGGGTAGTAAGGTCTTATGACCCCACACACCCTAGTGTCAGAGTTTCTAAACCACCTCAAGGGCCTCTGACATGGTTGGAGTGGAACAGTAAGTCTAAGGTTTCCTCACGATGTTTTCCATCACCGATGCCAATTGATGATGTCCAAGATAAACTTTAGAAAGTACATATGAATTAAAAATGTGAAATTGGTACTTGCCCGGATTTGAACCCACAACCTCATGCATAAGAGACGGGCGCCTTAACCAATGGGCCATCACGACTTTTAAATTTAAATTCTAATGTAATATAAATCGAATGTAAAATCAGTCTTTTTTTTTATTGTAAATCAGTCAAATAAAGTCATCAGCCAAAACTAAATTCTAGACAAACATTTATAAACATTTTAAGGGTATGCTTAGATGGTTCGGTCATGTTAAGAGGATAAGTGAAAGACGATTGACTAAAGATATTTATATGGCAGAGGAGAGTGGCAACGCCGGGAGGGGTCGCTCTAGGAAGACCTACACTGACCTGATTGGTGAGGTCCTTCAGAAATGTCTGGTGCGGAGTACTCGTAACCGGCGTGCTTGTATGACGAGATGTATGAACGTAGATGAGGCGAAAGGAGTATGTAAAGATCGTAGCAGGAGGCGTTCTGTAGTTTCTGCCTACCCCATTGGGAAAAAGGCGTGAGTTTATGTATGTATTAAAAACCTAACAAAAGCTGGACAAGCCGGACACCATTTATTTTGGCCGGACACGCAATCAAAAAGCCTAAGTATGTCCGGTTTTATCCGGACGCCTGGTAATTGCGGGTATTCTATTTTTAGTCAGATACATGCTCGGTCATACTTATCAACATGTTTATGATTCAGGTTTTTATTTATGGCGAACATCACGCCTGTTCTCTGAGAAGGGGCGGTCAGAGATGTAGGAGTTCGACTGTAGTAAGAATAAGTCAAAGTTGTCAATTTTTAGGCTCGATATAATAATGGCAATACCATGTCAGAGGCCCTTGAGGCGGTTTAGAAACTCTGACATTAGGGTGTGCGGGGTCGTAAGATCTTACTGCCCACACGATAAAGATAGAAAAGGATTACTGTTATAATATCTATGATGGCACGGAACCCTTCGTGCGAGTTCGATTCGCACTAGTTTCTTCATGAGGTGATTTCGGAATTTGGAAGTTCTTGTTACTTGGTTAACCTCGTTGGTCTAGTGGTCGAAAAGTGCGACTGTTGAGCATGAGGTCTTGGTTTCGATTCCCAGGTCGGGTAAAGTGTTATTGGGTTTTTCCATTAGGAATATGTCAGGCAGTATCAATTTCGGAGTCTGGATTTGTGCCCGGTTGATGGCAATAGGCTCGCCTCCTATAACATGGGACTTAAGCATAACTGGCGAAATATGAGAGTACTAATGGGTACACTTTACCCTTCGGTGAGTACTGGCGTGATGTTACGTACGGACTATGTTACTTGGGTCGCCATCTTAGTTTAAGTACCACCTCTCTAAAGTATCCAAAACAAGATATAGAATAGATTATCTAAGCGATGAACCTAAGACCCAGTCAGTCGCGACCCCTAGACCATAACGCAATCGGAAGTGGAATTATGTTAATCATTTACACAAGACTAGCGTCTGCTTGCGACTTTACCTGCAATATTATTTTATTGTGGGTCTGTTTTTGAAAATGATGAAATTCGAGATGAAGTCTTGGTGATGAAATAAAACAAAATTAAACCTGAATTATGTTTTTTTTTTTTGAGATCGCATGATTAATATAAAATTTCATTTTAATATTTTATGTATCCGCTCTGATCCGACATATTAAAATTATAGTTTTAAATCTAAGAAAATACGTGCAAATATGTTGTCCGCCATTTGGTGATACCTAACCTATACTATTCCTCAATAATCAGGCTATCATAAACAAAATGCTTGTTTCAATTCGACTGGTCTTTCTTTTCGCGAGATTTGCGCGTATGAACAAACAAACATGAAAACTCTTTAAAAACTTTAGTATATAGATTAACATAAAGAATTAAAAAAACCAGGCGAGCAGCATTTCTACGGCCATCGGACTGACATAACAGTACTCTTAACCAACTTTCGAAAACTAGGTTATTATCTGAATTAGCACCTTATGTTTTGAGTCTTGACGTTTGTTACACGTGTCTTCATAACAGTTTTAATAAGAAACTAGCTGCCTCGTTGGTCTAGTGGTCGCAAGCGCGACTGCTGTGCATGAGGTATTGGGTTCGATTCCCAGGTCGGGCAAAGTGGTATTGGGTTTTTCCATCAGGAATTTCTTAGTAGCAGCCTCGGAGTCTGGATTTGTACCCGGTTGATGGCAATAGGCTCGCCCCCTATTACATGGGACTAAAAACGTAACTGGCGAAATGTGGGTGTACTAATGGGTACACCTCTGCCTAACCCTTCGGGGATTACAGGCGTGATGTTATGTTATGTTAAGAAACTAGCTTTTTTCTACCACTGCCTCGTTGGTCGCAAAGCGCGGCTGCTGAGCACGAGGTCTTCGAGGGTTCGATTCCCAGATCGGGTGGGTTGATGGCAATAGACTCGCCCCCAATGACCCCAACTTACATGGGACTTGATAACTGGCGAAATGTGGGTGTACTTGTGGGTACACCTCTGCCTTACCCTTTGGGGATTACAGGCGTGATGTTGTGCTATGTAGGAATAAGCTTCTGCCCGCGACTTCGTCCGTATTTTTTTTTCACCTGTGTTTAGTTACGTTCTTTGCTACTACTCTGCCTCCGTAGCTCGTAGCGTGATGTTATATAGTCTATAGTTTTCCTCATGAATCTGTCTATCATATACAAAAAGATTTTTTACAATCCCAGTGGTAGTTCCAGAGATAAGCGTGTTTTAAACAAACAAACAAAAAATCTCTACAGCTTTGTTATATTAGTATAGATAGCAAGGAAAAGTATGCACGTATGTTTAGTCTTTCGGAACTTGAAAAGTGCTGGCCTAATTTTGATTGTTGGTTTATATCGATGGCTAAGAATAGGTCGAGGAAATCGGGTGTCTCGCTACTTCTTGCGATCTCGTATGTTATGGCAACACTCTCAACAATACAATGTTGGGAACATTCAAATAATCAAGGAAATTCTGTTCTGTTTAAAAAATAAAAACGGACCCACGGCATTTTCCTGAGAGAGAGAAGAATATAAGAAAGAAAAAGAAAGTCTTCAGTCAAGAAAGAAAGAGAGAAGAATAGGCAATCATGAGGACTGTCGGTGCCGACAGAAGTAAAAGAACTTAGTCACATTAGCATGTCGGTGACGCCGTCACTATTGCGTGTCGATTTACTCAAAAATAAGTTGGGAAATCGAAAACAATAGCAAAAAACTTATAATTATGTAATACATTCACATAAGATCACATCTGTAATCCCCGAAGGATTCGTTCATTTTTTTTTATATAATATATGTTTTGGCCCATACTAGGAATTTCTTCTGTATCGTGGGTGCATTTACAAAACTCAAACACACAAACAGCCAGACTACTATGTAGGCCATACAAAGTCCAAAGCATTTATTTCAATTAGACCATTCACAGGCACTTTTGAATTGTCAAGGAGTCGGTCAGTTAGTCCGAAAGTTGAAGCTAGTTGCTCGTCTCAAAACGTAGGTAGGCCTCTATGGAGAAGAACGAGCGAGAAACTCCACGAATACTCTTTTTAATTAGGTTTTTACAAAATCCTGGTTACAATATTCTTGTTGCTTCTATATATGAAAACAATGGAGATGAATATATAACAATAAAAAAAAACTTGACGCGACAAATCTGGCAAATAAGGCGTAATCGTGCAAATAACTTTAGATTTTCTAATTACTTTAGATATTAAAATTTATTTTCATTGTTCATTTGATTAAGACTGAATGGTTTCAAGTAAATACAGTTCTAAATCTTTGGTTTTACATACATACATAAACTTACACCTTTTTCCCATGGGAGTAGGCAGAAACTGCAGAGCGCCACCTGCTACGATCCTTACATACTCCTTTCGCCTCATCTACGTCGTCATTTTCGTCTTTGGTTTTATTTCTTTCAAAATGTAAATAATGTCGGATTTCGAATAATTGCGGCTACTCGCGGCCTCTTGGTTTAAAGAGCTTATAACACTACCCAATCGGTAGGGTCCCTAGGCCTTATAACAGGGTTGGGCGTGGCATGGCAAGTGCGGAAACACCTGATCTACCTAGCAGTAGAGTCTATTTCTCTTTATGTTGTTACACAACCCTACCTAGGAGATAGGATAACGATTGGGTGGTCTATAATCGCTTAAGACCTGACAACCCTAGATTGATGTATAGCCAGTGCAAGCGCACTCGCGGCTAACGGATACGTGCGCGTGCCAGTATTCACTGTTGTACGAAACCACACCTTCTAATACAGTGACAAAAGTCTATTTTGATTTGCGAAGCGACCTTGGTCGAGCAGTAACCCCGAAAGTAACATCTCGATTCACCTTGACCCCTCTCCCACAAAGTCAGTCGAGGTTGGAGGTTGAAAGGCTCGATTTAAATAACCTTTTTTCATTGTTTGTGTTTAGATTCGCGGATTTAATTGCTTTGTTCACCTCGTAAAGTGTTGGTTTCTTTTTAATTTAATTTAAAATGTTAGTTTATTCTTATTGGATGATTACTATTTCAGACGAGGTGAATCGATGTTTGTTACTCTTTAACGCTAAAACGGCTAAACTGAACTTGATGGAAATTTGCATTTTATGTAGATAAATGGCCTAAAATTAAAATTTGTTTTCTTGAATAAAAAATATTTAATTTTTTACTATTATCCGCCAGCGATTTCCTCTAAAAACTGTTGACGATTGCCGCAACTCGAAACACGAGTTACTATTTATTTATTTTCTTTGGGAAAACAAACAGTTACACAAAGGTTTCTTAATTAACAATCCTTAGTATCTAAAGTATACAGTGTATGTGTAACTCACTACTATGTATGCGCATTTCAATTGAAATATAATTATGTAAACAGCTAGTTGCCAGCTAGTTGCCAGCTAGTTGCCAGTTGCTGCAATAGTTGCTCTGTGTGCAAAACGCCTAAAGGTAACGTTTGCTTGTTTGTAAAAAGCATCTCTGGAAGTAGTGGTCCGATTACAAAACAATCTTTCATGATATACTTGACTCTAAACCGGACAAAGTGTGACTTTGTCCGGTTTAGAGGCAAAAGCTATTTTATAGTAACGAGGTGTACCGATCTTGCAAAGCCCGTATCGAAGTACCGTATTAAAGTAAATAGTGACAGATTGTAAGCCCACCCATGGCGAACCTGTTTCCCAGACTTACGGGATATAACAGATGATAGACTGGTTTTTGTTTTAATCCCGGCGGGGAAAAACGGCAGCTGTGTGTTTTTTTTTTACAGTTCCGTATCCAAGTGGTCCATAGCTCACGCTCAACAGACCATCAGTCTGTCCTTCTGTTTTAGAACAGTATCTTTTAAACGCTAATAGATGGACACTTGTATTTCCCAAACATAACATCACGAATGCAATTCCCGAAGGGCTAGGCAGAGGTGTACCCATAAGTACACCCACATTTCGACAGTTATGTTTAAGTCCCATGTAATAAGGGGTGAGCTTATTGACATCAACCGGGCACAAATCCAGACTCCAAGGCTGCTACTGAGAAATTCCTGGTGGAAAAACCCAATAACACTTTGCCCGACCTGGGAATCGAACCCAAGACCTCATGCTCAGCAGTCGCGCTTTGCGACCACTAGACCAACGAGGCAGTCCCAAAGTCCCAGTTAACCTTTTCATTTTTTGACCTCTTGGACCTTGTAGGTGACCATGCGAGTTTATCGCGTCATCAGTGGCGTTTTTTACAAACTGTAAAGGACTTTAGGGGCACTTTGGTTACTGTAGTAAATGGGCCATAGTCCGGTTAGGAGTACCTTACTCGCATTTGGTATCTGTTGGATCTATAATCCCGAAAAATCTTGACCTAAACCCCTATACTATGACTGCATAGAGTAGGCTTAGTTGCCAAGCGGACAGCTCTACCGAGCTGATACTTTTTTTTTTGGCACAATTACCTCGTAGCGCTGCCATGGCGTCTCAGTAGAGAAGAGGGGAAATAGGAGGGGGGGGGGCTGCTTAGTCACTTTCCATGATATGTATTTTACGATACCATAACCCACTTAGAAATGAATCGCTTTATTTACGCGTGAATCAGATAAGGAAACGACGTAGTGTTTATTTTTATCGCAAATCAGTTGCTGACGAACTACGTCATTGATTGCAGTATTCGAATTCTCTGTGTCATCGCCGTATGGCGTGATGGACTTGTGGTTAACACGCCCGCCTTTCTTGCACGAGGTTGAGGGTTTGATTTCGAACAGCATTGTGACTTGTAATTTAACTTGGACAATAATATCATGAGAAAACTTGGCTTACTTCTTACAACAAAATTTTGGATGAATGTTTGTTACTCAATCACGCCAGAACAGCTTAACGAATCTGGATGAAATTTAGCACAAAGATAGATTATAGCCTGAAATAGCACATAGGGTACTTTTGATCCCGGAAAACCTTGAGCAAGCGTGGTAATCAATACTCGTGCGTTTTCTGTATGAGGAGAGTCTTTTGCTCTGCAGTGAAACAATAATAAGCTGGTATTATTATTATTATTTATCACCGCATCAGTCAAGATGGCGGGTATTAAAGTACCATGGCGTATCCGTAAACTTGACGCATAAGTATGTCATCATAAAAATAAATATGACGATGAGAATTCCACTGTTTGATAACAACGGTTGTAAAATGACACTTAGCGAAACCGAAAGTAACATGTTGTTCCCATCGTTGGGTTTGTTTATTTTCGTTATGGACCTGGGAACCTTTTGGTTACGGAGTTATTGAATGTCGAAGAAAATGTAAATGTTTTATTAACTGATCTTTAAATACCTGAAAGCATATGTTACTTAATGTTACTCAGTTTTGATGAGCTGTATGCGTAGGTCACGGGTATGCGATTTGTCTTTTTTTAACATACCTAGCTCCCCCCCCCTTCCCCCACCAATACCTCAGTTCCCCAATGCCTAGTTTAAAAAACGTCATTCCTTATGAAGAATTTGCCAGTCCCGCCGCCAACTCATTTCTTCATATCAGCCTGCAAAGTCTTCCAGCTGGGCAAAGGGCTTCCCCAAATCTTTTCGGGTCTTTTTCTGCGCTGCCTTGAATCAGCTGTCGTGGTAAACTTCTGAGTCTTCTCTCTACCTCATTCAGGGTCGCCCATATCGACGTACCTAGTGCGTATCCTGGTCTCAATACCAGCCTTTTTTTCTAGATCATGACGTTCATATTAGTTGAACGATCCGACGTCCACTGCTGGACATAAGCCTCCCCCAAAGATACCCTCAATGACCGATCCTGCGCTGCCCGCATCCAGCGGACCTTAACCAGGCCATCGGTCTACCTCATGGGGGACCTTCCTCTCATTGCGCCTTAGTACAGACAGGATCACCACTCGAGAGCCTTACGGCCCTGGGCTGTCTGCTCTACGAGCTATTTTGAAAGCTATGTCGGTTATCTTAGTTCTGTGGATCCTCATTTCTGATTCGTTCTCACAGAAAGACCCCGAGCATAGCCCTCTCCATTCCTCTCTAAATGACTTCGATTTTCTTCACAGTTCGTAAGATAAAAAGCTGCCACCAAAAATATCGATAAAATAGAACACACTTTTCCACTTAAATAAACCTATGTCTAGATCTAGACTCAACAGACCCACTTTATCGCGTCTTGCATGCCAACTAACGTCACGTCACGTCTCTGTCGAATCGCATCGAACCACACGTCATGTAGACGCAAGCGCATCACACGATCTAGGTTATTTGCAGAAGTTCAACTTTGTACAGAATCAATTCTTTCATACAAGTTTAAATAAGATATTTTGACGTATTTTTTCATTTAACTTGCAATGTATGTATGTATGTTCGGGTCAAATCTTGCAACTGAATTTAAAAGCAGTTGTCTTCAACCGATTGAGCTGAAATTTTGCATGCACTTTTTGTTTGGATGACAATGCATGGTGAGTTACGTGACGTCATTCTAAGTCCAATATGGCGGACCAGACTAGCTTTCTGACTCACCGACGAATCAATTGTGCCTGTAAATGCCCCAGTGTAAGGTGTTCTTTTAAGGATGTGATATCATCAAATGACTCTTCCCGCTCTGGCGAAGGTGAAGGAAGTGTCAGACTTTTACTGACTAAAAGCCATCCGTGTTCCTTTTAGTGCTGGTGCGCTTCTGCTAGGCTCTCTAAACTTAAGATCGTTGATTTTCTACACTTTCCTATATTGTGTCTTGCCTGTCTTACAGTTATGTATGACGAAATAAAAATTTATTTCCGCCATTCTGATCGATCAGCTTTCTCTCGTTGGTCTGCGCAAAAATAAACCTTATTTTTGAGCCAATAAGGACTATGCCGTGATTTACTTAAAATACACCTGGCTTTTTGCCAATGTATGGCGATTTGATTATTATAAAGTCTTCATATTTTAGTTCTGGTTTTGATATTTTTGAAAATTAATTAATATTATGATATTATGATATTAGGTGGCTAGTCTCTTACATGACGTTGTGAATTCGATTCTGGGCTAGTACCAATGTGACTTTTCCAATTCATGTATGATTTTTAAGTCAATCTAAGACATCACTGAAATCTAATATAAATATAAATAATTATTATATCTAAATAATAAACTTTGAGTGGTGTGTTAAGTCTCATCTTTCGTGGCGCGTATTGTAAAGATGGTCACTTATTTACGGACCAACCTCGGCAAGCGTAGCTTAACCTGATGGGTCGACCAGTGCTGCTGTTATTACTTAGCCTTGAGCTTCTCAACTCGAACTGAGATTAATTGTCTTGGAAAACTTATAAAAAAAACTATATCTACTTATATGCTCAATGATACATAAAATACAAATTCAGTTAAGTACAGCTCAAGCAGGAAAATGTGACGTTGAAACTCCTTCTAGGTCTATGTGTCTGCCTCTATTGAACCAAATCATTCTAAGGTCGTTCTCAATCAATTTACATAATTACGATTTATTTTTGTAATTTTTGAATTGATGCTGCGTTTATACATACCTAACCTGCCCCGCGTGGGAAAGCTATACAGACTTAGTGTAAACACCGTTGTCACTAAAACCATAGGTACTTGATTTATAATAAAAAATGTTTATCTGAATTTAAAAATAAATAATCAAAGTTTTCTTTCAAAAATTAAAAAAAAAATCTGTCCGATACCGTCCGTAAATTCATGGATACTATGCGCCCGAGTTACGTAATCACCGCAAAGGGCGTTGACCTGCTGCACTGGCCGTCCGTTATAACTACCTACATAAGTTTTAACTAATTACATCATTGTTATAAGGGTAAAATAATTTAATTTAATAATTTTACTTAATAAAAAAAAAAGATATTTTTTTTCATTGAATTTACGTTCTATTAGTGACACCAAACCACTGGTTTCAAGGATAACGGTGTTTACACTAACACTTTGTTTAAAGGTTTCATACATTTAGTATACGACTGATCGCTTTAGTCCCGCCCCGCGTGGCGTGGGGCAACCTGCTAAATGTATGATACCGATAGCTTTCCCACGCGTGGTGACACGCGGGGCAGTGTTTATAAACGCAGCTTAAGTCCACTGATTTGGTCTCATTGCAAAAATGTAGAAAATCTTCTAACAAAATACTATCTTTTTTTGGTTGGAGAGTACTTTAAAAATTCAACCCAAATTAACTGATATCCTTACTTCATTTTAGATTTTTACTATCCAAAACCAAGTAAATGTAGGTACCGTAATTTGCATACCAATGTAATATCAAATACTCTATAATTATGGGATCAATATGTATATTGTTGCAGATATGGGGCGACCTACAGGAGGGTATCGAGCAGGTATACAAGAGACAGCATATGGAAAAGAAGAGATATATGGACTTGTATACGTATCCTTTTCAAAATTGAAACTTAAGAAGCCCGACTATGCTATAAACGTAACAGCCATTTTGCGAATATTTACAACTGCAACTTCGCTTTTGGGATTACGGAACTTCCGCATCCGCAATTGCGGAACTTCCGCATCCGCAATTACGGAACTTCCGCATCCGCAATTACGGAACTTCCGCATCCGCAATTACGGAACTTCCGCATCGTAATAATCAGCGCGGATGTTCATGATGATGCAGATGTAGCACGTGTCGCTACAAGAAAGAAATTGGGTGGAGCGACGAACTTTCAGGTTACGGAGATGGTTATGCTGAGTGTCACGGTTTTCCATTAGGATTTTCTTAATAGCCTGGAGTTTGGATGTTGGTAGTATGACTCCCCCGTGCCTCGAAAAGCACGTAAAGCCGTTGGTCTTGCGCCTGTTCTTTCCCCGATCGTGTCGGATTGACGTGTCATCGGACTGTGGGAGTTAGGGAAAGGGAAGCATACCTGTGCTTGCGCACACGCATTATGCATAGTCTGCTCTCATATCGCTCTTTAGTAAGTTATTATAACAATAAAACAGTAGAAACTAAACATTTAAACTAACATTATAAAGAGAAAATAAAAGTATTTTTGTTTATAATATACAAACTTAAAAATTACTTAACCGATTAAAAAAAACTTTCACCAATGTAAACTTATATTATCAACGACTTATATAAGATATATAACATCACGCTGCGACCTACGGGAGCGGAGCAGTAATCAAAAACGTTTCTTAGCCGCTCAAGGCTCGGCTATTATACCTGTATGACAGAACAATAGGAAATCAATTGCGTCTCATTACGTGGGACTTGAGTTATTAACGCGGGTAAATCCGTGGGTATTACTAGTGCTGCAATAAAACATAATATAAAGTTAATAAACATAAGGAAACTGTTTCCGTTCTACTTCCGTATGAGATTCGCTCGTAGTCTAAGCCGTTGGAGGTCACTGCACGCCAAATTGAGCACTCTTCCGCTGTTAAACCGCCCATCGGCAAACTGACCGCGGCAAGAAGGTTGAGGAGGTGTATTAGTGCATGTGAAGACCAATTGACTCAGGGTTAGGACAGGGCTAAATTACCCACGTCCGTCGCCCCCCATTAAACCAGACCCGAGGTGACGGCGCGTTGTGTTCCACGCGCGCCCCTCTTTGACGTCGCAGGAGGAGTTTAACACCTGGTTTGTAAAAACCTAATTTAAAAGAGTGCCGTGGAGTTTCTTGCTCGTTCTTCTCCATAGAGGCCTACCTCCGTTTTGGTACGAGCAACTAGCTTCAACTTTCGGACTAACTGACCGACTCCTTGACAATTCAAAAGTGCCTGTAAATGGTCTAATTGAAATAAATGTTTTGACTTTTTTTGACCTCACTACCCCAGCCCTAAGAAGGCCAGCACCTAGGAAAAAATAAAGTTATTTTATTATTGATTCGTATTGAGTTCAATAGCATAAGTTATAATAATAAATAATAAAACCCTACTATTGTCGTACTGCAGAGCAAAGCCTCTTCTCGTACAAGGTAGGATCACCACGCTTGCTCAAAGCGGATTGGCGACTCCAAACTTATAATAATATTTATAAGCCTAGGTTTCCTCCCGATGTTTCCTTAACCGTCGCCAGTCAGTAGCATAGAGACCTTGAATTTGACGAGGTTGCAAAACTGCTGTTTGTATTAAGTTTTTTTTTTAAATCATCATCATATCAGCCGTAGGACGTCCACTCCTGAACATAGACCTCCTCTACAGATTTCCAACCGGTTGGAAGCGGCTTGCATCCAGCGCGATCGTTTATCAGATCGTCTGTCCACCTTGTGGGTGGACGTCCTACGCTGCGCTTGCCGGTGCTTGGTTTCCATTCGAGAATTTTACCGCCCTACCAGCTATCAGTTCTGCGTGCTGTGTCCTGCCCACTGCCACTTCAACTTGTTAAATCGCTGGGCTATGTCGGCAACTATGGTTCGTCTACCAATCTCCTTATTACTGTTTAAAAATCAGGGCAGTTCTATTTAAAGCCATTAAAATGCGTCCATATCGATGTATGTTTAGTAAACAACGCACCGTACTGCCGCCTGTACTATCGATCGATTCTAATCGTGTGTTTATGTTACGTTATCATCATCAAAAATGTAATAAAAACGAAGGATTGTTGTTGTACTTTTTTTTATTGGAACTTGTAAGACACTCAAATTACTTTGTTTACGGTTTTATTGCCGTGTTTGTCCAATGGGTTTGTTTTTTTTTGTCTGGACAAAACCGCTACACCTTTCCTAAGCATTGCAACTCTTGAAAGCCAGAATCAACAGTGGCGACCACCAGAAAAGCGCCGAGGCAATGAAGTTTGACGAGTCTTAGAGAAACGATTCTTGGATTCTGCGAAGAAATAGTTAAAAAATAATAGCAGAGAAGTAGGTACTATGCGCGCCACGGTATATGAGACTTGACATACCACACAAACTTACAAATATTATAATAAATTACAGGAAATTTCTCAGTAGCAGCCTCGGAGTCTGGATTTGTGCCCGGTTGACGGCAATAGGCTCGCCCCCTATTACATGGGACTAAAAACATACCTGGCGAAATGTGGGTGTACTGATGGGTGCACCTCTGCCTAGCCCTTCGGGGATTACAGGCGTGATGTTATGTTATATTGTTAAAAATCTCAAGCCAAATGTCATCGAAATATCGCTGAATAGATACACAAATTATGGGTAACTATTTCGTACATCCATACCTGCGCAAGCTCCCCATTATTGACGCTTGTCAAGTCTCATCTTTCGTGGCGTTACAGTGCGCGTAATATAAACAGTAATTTTCACACCAGAAATACAAGTCGTTTCCCAGCATTTTTGATCAATGCTACTTAGTTTGCTGGGGAGAAGGCGTAGTAAACGGATATTTGATGCGTCTTTTTGACATCTTGTATATTCCCACCCTTATTCTTGAAAAACATGTGAGTACAAAAGTGTTTATATGTATGTCAAAGTCAAAGTCAAAACATTTATTTCAATTAGACCATTTACAGGCACTATTGAATTGTCAAGGAAGTCGGTCGGTTAGTCCGAAAGCTGAAGCTAGTTGCTCGTTTTAAAATGGAGGTTGGCTTCTATGGAGAACGAGCAAGAAACTCCACGGCACTCTTTTTTTAATTAGGTTTTTACAAAATACTGATTACATTATTCTTGTTGCTTCTACATGTGAAATCCAAAGTACAGAACAAAGAAATGATGAATGGTTTGTGTGATATAAGAATAAGATGATAAGAATATAAAAAAGGTGAATGAACATGACTGCTAATCAAATTATTAATGAACTCAAACGATCTTTATTGATAATGTACTTTAAAACAACACAAATAGAGTTGAAAGTTTCATGTAAGATACTCGCACGCAACTACGCAATTTTCAACTGTATTACTGTTGATTTTTTTGTTGATTATCCAGTAATCAATAAAAAACCGTTTTGACATCGGTGAAGGAAAACATCGCGAGGAAACCTAGATTTTAATTAATAATTCTGAAATCGCCAATCTACCTTGAGCAAGCGAGATCGCGCAATCAATGCTCGTGCCTTCTCTGTTTGAGAAGAGGTCTTTGCTTTGTAGTGGGACAATAATAGGCTGGTATTATTATATTACGAGTCCGTCCGTCCGTATTATTCCGTCAGGTTAAGCTACGCTTGCCGGGGTTGGTCCGTGGATGGGTGACCATGCCTCGGAAAGCACGTTAAGCCGTTGGTCCCGGCTGTCATACGTGGATCTTTGACAGTCGTTACGGGTCGTCAGAAGCCCGAAAGTCTGACAACCAGTCTTACCTAGGGGTATCGTATTACCCAGTTACTGGGTTGTGGAGGTCAGATAGGCAGTCGCTCCATGTAAAATACTGGTATTCAGCTGCATCCGGAAGCCGACCCCAACATAGTTGGGAAAAGGCTAGGCAGATGATGATTATTATATTACGAGTATTTATCTTTTTCAACACAATAAAACCCTGAACAAAACTCAGTCATGTGTACAATTACTGCACATCTGTGCATCATCAGAGCGCCAGCAGTACTTCCAGTGGTCGAGCCGCCAATAACAACGGGGGCAGAGCGGCTAACTACAGTGGAAAGAAACAGGTACGTGTTATATTTTGTCATTTATCTATTGATATATGTACATAAGATAGTTGTACCTTACGAATATCACAACAAACTGCATACATAACGAATTAAATTTTCCCGCTGTTCGATTTTGAACTCTCGGCACTGCAGTGGAGTGTCAACTAGCTACTATAATTTAAAAAAAAATACTTTGTTTACTCGTCTGTTTTTTTTTTACGTTTTTTATTTAAAGTGTTAATATATTTTTTAAATTTACTTGTCAAATCCTAGACGATAAACATAGACACGACCAGCTTCGTTAAAAAAATAATTAGAGCTGGTATTCATTTACGTTTTAAAGTGACCACACAGGATTCTTTTTATTTTTAACTAGCCTTTGTTACTCGGAACGATGCAAGTATTATAACGATACCTCATACATCTAAATCAAAACTAAAGATTATGGTAACCGAGTTATGGTGGGATAAAGAATCTCACATACATACAGTATACATACATTAAGGGATGATTCTCATTAGAGCGTGTCGTGTAAAAAGTAAATAAAAAAAATTTTTCCTTGTACTAATGAATGTTGCATTGTGTTTTACAGAGTGGTCACGTGCAGGGCGGCGCGCAGTTGGTCGGCCTCGAGCTATACAAGAGACTGAAGGAGTTCCTCAGGGTTTATCTCATCAATTTGCTTCAGGTTTGTTCTGCTCTCGTAGTACTTGTTTTACATTCAAACGAATTCTGACAGAAAATGTAAAATGGCGGCGGACATAGAGACATGACAATAATGAAATAATAATTCTGCTGCTTATATACAGGGTAATTGAAAATATACCCGAAACTTTAAAAGGAGTCATTGTACTCATCATTATGAACAACTTTTACTATGGGATCCCTGGAAACCCTGAAATTCCCCTACCCCCCTGAAATTACCCTGAAAAATAAATCAGCTGATCCATACATTACGATCTTGTTGTGTAGCATTTTTGTAGGGAACAGCTGATTTTTTTTTCTTTTAAGGACCAAAATCTCCGAATCTTTAATCTACCTATTCGCTATCATAAAAAATCTCAACAAATATTTTGTTTTGCAGAATGGTGCTGAGCTAATGGGCGAAGACGTGCTGGCGTTCTACACGAAACAATGGGAAGAGTACCAGTTCTCTTCCCGGGTGTTGAACGGCGTGTGCGCCTATCTCAATAGACATTGGGTAAAGCGCGAGTGCGAGGAGGGACGGAAGGTAAAATATAATAAAATAAAGTTTGCCCGGAAACTTAATAAACCAAAAATACTGTTTTGTCTGTCTGTCTGTTTGTTCCGGCAATTTTCCGAAACAACTGAACTGATTTTCAAGGGCCCTTCGCTGGCAGATAACTGGTGTTATGACGAGTAACTTGGCTACATTATTTTAGAAAAAGATTTAGGGTTCCGCGGGAAAAAATTAAAACCCCGCAGATAACCGATATTCACGACCACAGCAGACACCAAATCTGCTACTGAGAAATTCCTGATGGAAAAAACCACTAACTCTGCCCGACTTCTGAATCAAACCCAAGACCTCATGCTCAGCAGTCGCGCATTGCGACCGCTAGATCAACGAGGCAGTCCTAAATATTCAATAAACTCCAATGTTTTACAAACTCAATATCTGTCTAGCCTGTTCCCAACTACATTTGAGTCGGCATCCAATCTAACCAGATGCAGCTGAATACCAGTATTTTACATGGAGCGACTGCCTATCTGACCTCCATAACCCAATAACTGGGTAATACGATACTCCTTGGAAAGACTAGTTGACTTTTGGGCTTCTGACGACCCGTAACGACTGTCAAAGATAGACATGTTTACAGCCGAGTCCATCGGCTTCTTTCCGAGGCACCGAAGAGCCTTGGTGTAAACATGGTCACCCAACGACGGCAGGCGTAACTTAACCTGATGTATCGACCCGTACAGGTGTTATTACTGGAAAACTATTTTTATTTTTGGTGTGGAGAATCTATGGTGCCGATTCCCTTGCTCACAAACTAGACTAAGTTTAGAGAATTGACATCTCTTACTAACATACAGCGAAAGGAAAGGACGGTGACATTGAAGAACTAAGTTAGCGATGTCAAATTAGTTTTGCCTTGAACTTCTCCGCATTTTTAATCCATACGTTTTAAGATGTCAACTATAATTGTATGGATTATATATATAGATTGACTAAATTTAACAGCTCTTATTTACATTAATCTCTTTCTTATTTTATTGGACAGAAAAAGATGGAAATAGTCTAATTTAGTTTGTGACCAAGGGAATCGGAACCATTGTTTATGATTAGTTCTGACGACCCGTAACAACTGTCAAAAGATCTACTTATGAATGTTTTTCAAACTATATTCTAATTATTCTCCTCATTCCAGGGTATCTACGAGATCTACCAGCTAGCGCTGGTGACGTGGCGAGACAACCTGTTCCAGAGGCTGAACAAACAAGTCACCAACGCGGTGCTCAAGCTGATCGAGAGGGAACGTAATGGAGAGACTATTAACACGAGGCTCGTTTCTGGTGTAAGTAGAATACTTAATTTATTACTAGAAAACCGCCCCGACTTCGCATGGTTGAAATTTTCCGATGGATTAATAAATAAAACACTTCTGAGTTTTGCGTTTAGCAACTTGTTTGTTTATTTATATTTATATTATATAGAAGATTTGTTGGCCCTCTCATGACCATACTGCGGCGAAGCCCAAAAGGAGGGTTATGTGTTTGACCTGCATGTATGTTTGTCGGCTCGTAACTATTCAATGGCTCAACCGATTTGTCTTGACGTGACTGTCACAGGGTAAAAATGTATTAAACTCTTCAAAAAAAGTTAGCGGGCTTCCTATTGATGGATCCCGACCGGCTGTCAATCTCTAGTCTAAACTCAGTATTTGAAGCTCTCCAACTTCCAAATTCCGAGCCATTACTGACATATTCGTGGTGGAAAAAACAATAAATCTTTACCCGACCTGGGAATCGAACGCAGTACCTCACGCTCAGTACCGCATGACAGTGATTTATTATTAAACTTACTGTTTAAAATATCATTTATTTGTTAAAGATTTACAAAATCACTTAATGGTGCCGATTCCCTTGGTCACAAACTAAACTAAAACTAGACTATTTCCATCTTTTTCTGTCCAATAAAATAAGAAAGAGACTAATGTTAATAATAGCTGTCAAATTTAGTCCATCTGACACATCCATACAGTTATAGTTGACATCTTAAAACGTGTGGATTGAAGGCAAAACTAATTTGACATCTCTAACTTAGTTCTTAAATGTCACGGAATGTTACCGTCCTTTCCTTTCGCTGTATGTTAGTAAGAGATGTCAATTCTCTAAATTTAGTCTAGTTTGTTAACAAGGGAATCGGCACCATTGAATAGTTTTAACAAATAAATTAAATGCAGGTATTTGTTTAGATAGTCCAGAGTACTCGTCGTGAAGTTGGGTAGTCTTTTTTTATGATTCTGATGTGTGGGTATATCCTAAAAAAATACTCGAAACCCCTAACCCCTAAACCCCTAATTCCAGGTAATCAACTGCTACGTAGCCCTCGGCCTGAACGAGGATGACACGTCAGCCCGCGGTCAGAACCTGATTGTATACAAGGACACGTTCGAGGCCGTGTTCTTGGAGGACACCGAGCGTTTCTACACGAGAGAGAGCACCGACTTCCTCAGGAATAACCCTGTCACCGAGTACATGATCAAGGTAGGTCTACAAAATTATACAGGGTGTTTGGTGCATTTTTTGCCAAATCGAATTGTCCCATATGAGAGGTTATCTCCTATGCCTAATAACTAATTTTTTTGTCACACCGGTTTTTTTATAACAACTTTTTAATTTTCATATTCAAATTCAAAAGTCTTTTATTCTCTCTTTACATTGATTGTCTTAAAATGAACATGTTCGAAATTATGTGACTAAGTATATTTCACCATTGTAAGAGACTGGTGGTTTTAGGAACAAAACCTGTGGTACAGGTCACCAGGGTCAATTTTAATTTTGAAAAATCAATAAATCGTCATTAAGACGTTTAAATAAAAAAAGAAGTTACTTATATAGTCTTCAAATTTCATTTCAATTTTTATATGTACGGTTGTGTTTCTATCAAATTGAAAATTACTTGCTAGTAACGTTTAATTCCATTTTAATACTCGTAAAGTTTTCGTATTAAAATAACCGTCTTTTTTTAATCGATAGGGTGTTTGGTGCAAAATTCGTAGTATCGAATCATTTTATATATTGATGAAAAACTCATTAAAAAATCCGTTGCTTAGTTTAAAAGACTTAAGCGTACAGACATTGGGAAGCGACTGCTGTCAACTATACAATATTGAAGTAAATACTAATATTACAACTATGAGAGTGAGGGAAGAGGGAGTGCACCTGTGTTTGCGCACATAATTGTGCACTATAATATCTCCTGCGTCCTTGGCTAGACTCCATCAAGATTGGTCGCCGTGAGCATAATTCGGTTGGAGGAAATTATTATTAAATACTTTCCGACTTTTGACTTAATAATTTACTTTTTTTTTCCACCACCAGGCCGAACAGCGTCTCCAAGAAGAACAGCGACGTGTGCAAGTTTACTTACATGAAACTACGATGGAGCGGCTAGCCAAGACCTGTGACAGAGTGCTCATTGAGAAACATCTTGAGATATTCCACGCTGAGTTCCAGGTATGTGATAATTATACGTTTAATTTAACTATCTTATTCTACAATCATACATATATAAACTCACGCCTTTTTCCCATGGGGGTAGGCAAAAACCACACAACGCCACCTGCTACGATCCTTACATATTTCTTGCGCCTCGTCCACGTTCATACATCTCGTCATACAAGCACGCTGGTTACGAGTTACAATAACAAATCAACATCATAAATATCGCATCTCCCAAAAATGTTGCTTAGTCTCAAAACCTATGCCTTTAATTTCATTGAAACTAATATTCATAGAATAGTCATTTAACTACCTTGAAATAAAATATCATTTCGGTTTAGAAACAATATGTTCTCTCGTAAAAGCAGTACTGAAAAGAAATGGTCTTCTATCGAAATCTTTTCGGTTTTTTCCCCCTTTTTATCAATTATTATGAGGTCGATTATCAAGATGCACTCTTAACGAGTTTAATTATGTTTGCATCGTTTTAAATGGATTGTATGTGTACATATGACCTAAAAAGTAAAATGAACATGAACCCCCCCCACAGAAACTGCTAGACGGCGAGAAGAACAGCGACCTGGGGCGCATGTACGCGCTGGTGGCGCGCATCCCGGACGGGCTGTGCGAGCTGCGGCGCCTGCTGGAGCACCACATCCACGCGCAGGGCCTGCAGGCCATCGACAAGTGCGGCGAGTGCGCGCACACCGTACGGGGCACTACTTACATTTATACAAGCTTCAAAACTTCACTGCCTCGTTGGTTCAGTGGTCGCAAAGCGCAATTGCTGAGCATGAGGTCTTGGGTTCGATTCCCAGGTCGGGTAAAATGTTATTAGGATTTTCCATCAGAAATTTCTCAGTAGCAGCCTTCGGAGTCTGGATTTGTGCCTGATTGATGACATGATGACAGGCTCGCTCCCTATTACAGTAAAACGAGGTGAATCGGGATGAAGCTTTAAAAAAGATTTTAACGTTAAAATAATACATTTTATTGCCTAAAAGGACCGTAATGTTTTTACTGAATTATTAAAATAACTATTTAGTGTACTTGTTGGCAACAAATTACATTATTTCAATGTTCATCATCTGCCTAGCCTTTTCCCAACTATGTTGGGGTCGGCTTCCAGTCTAACCGGATGCAGCTGAATACCAGTATTTTACATGGAGCGACTGCCTATTTGACGTAATCTGGGTAATACGATACCCCTTGGTGAGACTAATTGTCAGATTTTCGGGCTTCTGACGACCCGTAACGACTGTCAAAGATCCACATATGACAGCCGGGACCAACGTGCTTTCCGAGGCACGGAGGAGTCTCGGTGTGTAAATATGGTCACCCATCCACGGACCAACCCCGGCAAGCGTAGCTTAACCGGACGGATCTACCCTAGCCACGAGCTCCTCTTACATTATTTCAATGTTAAAACCCCTTTTAAAGTTTCGTTTCGATTCACCCCTGCGTTTCTATTCGGTACATGGTACTTGAACATAGCTCCATCCAACATCCAGTACTTACAACTTACAAAACTATAATTTACTTCATTCAACAGGATCCCAAAGTGTACGTATCAACGATACTTGAAGTCCACAAGAAGTACAACGCGCTCGTGTTGGTCGCGTTCAACAATGACTCCGGCTTCGTGGCCGCGCTCGACAAGGCTTGCGGACGGTTTATCAACAGTACGTATTATTTATTTATTTACCTATACACAAGTCATAACATCCTGAAAGTAAAAAGCGACTATAAAGTAACGTCAGTACTCATCTTCCTGCCCTTGTCCCATGTTACTTGGGGTCGGCGCAACACGTTTCCTTCTTCCTTTCCGTCCTGTCAGCCGTCATGCTGTCGCCGACTCCCTTTTCTTTCATATAATTCTTCACATAATCTATTCATCTATACGGATCAATATATCCGCAATAAAATATTATAACAAAAATGAAAATGTAAAATATAAAAAATATGTATATTTATACATTTTTTTTTAAATTCTTATTATTTTTGATGTATTTAAGACATACAAGGTGCAGTATTCCTGCATGCTTTCTAGCATCCTCGTAAAATTCTAGGATGTACAGTAAGCGGTCATAAGTGCAGTAGCAAGCTAAGATTTGAATTGCTGTGATCACGCGGTACAGGCCAGGACATTTAAATAAATATCCCCATTTCTCAGGTAACGCAGTGACAAAGGCAGCCAACTCCTCGTCCAAGAGTCCGGAGCTTCTAGCCAAGTACTGCGACCTGCTGCTCAAGAAGTCCAGCAAGAACCCTGAAGAGGCTGAACTAGAGGATACTCTCAATCAAGTGGTATGATTTTAAGGCTCATTTTATGAATACACAGTGATCTAGTGGGCAGGCCACTTAGCTCGTAGAGCAGACCGCCGTTGGGGTCGAATGCTCGAGTGGCGATCACGTACCGGAGGCGCTGTGTGGAAAGCACACCATGAGGTGGGCTGACGACCTAGTAAAGGGCGTGGAAAACCGTTGGATGCGGGCAGCGCTGGGAGCTTAGACAAAGTAACATCGCTTCGTAGCGAAACGATATCTAAATTCGTCATCGTCTCTGAGATAACGACAAACATTTCATAGCCAATGAATAGTACGGCCGACGTATCTTGACAGTATGAAGTTAGCTGTTTGGCTGCGCAATGGATCTTATAGAAACGAAATTGTTTACTGCGCAGCAATCGGCTAACTTCAGGGCCGCCAAGATTGTAACACTATGGTCGCGATCACGATTGAGGCGAAGGCGAACACTGAAAGCGCTGCTTGTCGACGCCTTTGTATGGGATAAACAATTAAACACGAAAACGATTCGTTACTTTATGGTTTCGTTATGAATTTATAACATTGTCTACCAGATTGCGATAACGATGTCGATTGACCACGTGGCTTAACGCGGCTTACGTCAATCCCATACATTTTAGTATTTTCTAACTTCGTTATCGTTTTGAAATTGTTACTTTGTCTAAGCCCCCAGGATCGCTCATTGTGGCTATCTTAAGGGGAGGCCTATGTTCGGTTGTGGACGTCGTTCGACGTAAATTATGATCATTATGATGACTGCAAGAGGACTGTATAATAGGTTTTTACCTACTTTTACTACCTAAACTTTTTATCTACCATATTTCTTCCAAGCACATGCTTTTTATTGAATTTGTGAACCTACATTCTGGCTTAGAGTCGGTCTCCTATACCACTGAGAAATCGCGACCTTGACATTAATAACGTTTTTTTTAATTTACAGATGGTTGTATTCAAATACATTGAAGACAAGGATGTGTTCCAAAAGTTTTACAGCAAGATGTTGGCGAAGCGACTGGTCCAGCACATGTCTGCAAGTGACGACGCTGAGGTGATAACCCGCTCTAATATTGCTATATTACTAAAGGAACGATTGGATGGGTGACCATCTTTACACACTGAGACTCCTCCGTGCCTCGGAAAGCACGTAAAGCCGTTGGTCCCGTCTGTCATACGTGGATCTTTGACAGTCGTTACGGGTCGTCAGAAGCCCGAAAGTCTGACAACCAGTCTTACCTAGGGGTATCATATTACCCAGTTACTGGGTTGTGGAGGTCTGATAGGCAGTCGCTCCATGTAAAATACTGGTATTCAGCTGCATCCGGTTAGACTGGAAGCCGACCCCAACATAGTTGGGAAAAGGCTAGGCAGATGATGACTAAAGGAACGATTGTATAACAGAAAAGTATTGAACCACTTCTGCGCCGCACAACCAACAAAGTTGGCTGATTAAATTGTGAGAGACGATTTTTCATGAATTATAATTTATATTTCAGGCATCAATGATCTCAAAACTGAAGCAGGCGTGTGGGTTCGAGTACACAAGCAAATTACAGAGAATGTTCCAGGTTCGTTACGTTGAATAAACCCACATATAACTAGTGTATATATGATTGTAAAATTTACACGCTATTACCTTACGTGGTGGTCGCGAAGTGCGACTGCTGAACATGAGGTTGGGTTCGATTCCCAGATAGGGCAAAGCGTTATTTGGATTTCCTATCATTTGAACCATACCATACCTAAGTAACGAGGATATTTACTAACATATCTTAACTATATATTACTATTACTTATATTATAACTTTTTTTAACTTTTAACTTTACTTTGGATATTTATAACTTTTTTTTTGATGTCAAAAAGTTTTTACTTTCACCATCTAATTCGACCTGTCGACTGGACTTCAGTGTGGTAACAGCATTTTGACCTCTCCTACTTACCAATAAGGACCATTGTCTCTTCCGTTTCACAGGACATAGGCGTATCAAAGGACCTGAACGAGAACTTCCGCAAGCACATGTCAAACACTTCGGAACAGCCTCTGCATATCGACTTCAGCATCCAGGTGCTGTCATCTGGCTCCTGGCCCTTCCAGCAATCCTCGTGCTTCCAACTGCCCACTGAAGTAAGTTGTTAGGTCAAACTTGGATGGGTGACCGCATGATGCTTACAGTAAGGCCCGGATCACATTGGTGCCGATTCCCTTGTTCACAAACTAGACTAAATTTAGAGAATTGACATCTCTTACCAACTTACAGCGAAAGGAAAGGACGGTGACATTAAAGAACTAAGTTACCGATGTCAAATTAGTTTTGCCTTGAATTTTCCATATTTTTAATCCATACGTTTTAAGATGTTAACTATAACTGTTTGGATGTGTCAGATTGACTAAATTTGACAGCTCTTATTTACATTAGTCTCTTTCTTGTTTTGTTGGACAGAAAAAGATGGAAATAGTTTAATTTTAGTTTCGTTTGTGACCAAGGGAATCGGCACCAATATGTCGGACCGACAAACAACTCACAACTGCTTTGTGACGCAGCAGCAGTTGTGAGTTGTCTGTGGTAAAACGACGGTAATGACGGTGGTGTTCCCATTAGGTCGGATCGGCAGCTTCTAGTGTGAACAGCAACAGCCGACAGTCGGTCAACGGTAAAACTATTGCTCCGACCTAATGTGAACCAGCTCATATGGCTAACATCAGGCTCCTACCTAAATCTTCTCTGAAAATGGTGCTATGTATTATCCTATCCTAATCCTAACTAATAATATAAATGCGAAAGTAAGTTTGTTTGTTTGTTTGTTACCATTTTACGCCTAAGCCACTGAACCGATCATCCTGAAATTTTTAATATATGTTGCCAGGTGTACAAAAACGAACATAGGGTACTTTTAAACCCGAAAAAAAGTACTATTTCCGAGGGAAATCACAATAACGTTCTTATTAACATAGATGGCGCCACGTGTCGTTTCGAATCATGATGTTAAGTAAATATTTGAAATGATATAATAATTGAAATGACAGGACATGGGTAATTTTTTCCGCGACTTCATTATGTGTCGATCGCGATAACCGAAATTTACTAAATTTCGCATATCGCGGACACAGACCAAGTCGCGGAAAAAATTACCCTTGTCCTGTCACTTCAATTATTTAGTTAAAATCATGACTCGAAACGACACGTGGCGCCATCTATGATTATAAGAACGTTATTGTGATTTCCCTCGGAAACAATACTTTTTTCGGGATTAAAGGTACCCTATGTTCGTTCCTGTACACCTGACAACGTATATGCAAAATTTCAGGATGATCGGTTCAGTGGCTTAGGCGTAAAATGGTAACCAACAAACAAACTTACTTTCGCATTTATAATATTAGTTAGGATTATTAATACTGGTTCGATTTTGATAATTATTTCGCAAACGTATTAATATATTAATATACATTCAGAGAAGATTTAGGAGATATATAGGTATCCCCAAGAAATTCGCGCAGACAATAAATTTACTACTATGTAAAGCTGATGAGCTTGTTTTTGTTCATGGGATTCAGCTCTGGCGACAGTTTTACTCAAAGGTTGCGCTTACATATTGTTACTGGCTTTCAAAGCGTCAAAGCAAAAAACGTAAAACTGTTCTTTTGTGTATTTTCAGTTGGAGCGTTCAGTGCACAGGTTCACAACGTTCTACTCGTCACAGCACTCCGGCCGCAAGCTGAACTGGCTCTACAACATGTCCAAAGGCGAACTTGTCACCAATTGCTTTAAGAACAGGTGAGTATTGTGTACGAGATGATATAGTGAGTCTAGGGTTCGATTCCTAGGTCAGGCAAAGTGTTATTGGGTTTTTCCATTACGAATTTCTCAGTAGCAGCCTGAAGAACTTTCGAGGTTATCGATATGCAGCAGTCATTGTGCATTGGTCGTGACGGCCTATGGCATGATAGCCAAGAGCCTCGACCAACACTTGAGGAGACTCTCGTTGGGCGAGTGGATCAAGGGTTTCATTAAGAAAGCGGTACTCTTGGACACTGCGCAATATTGTTAGGAGTTACCTCTCTCAGGAATCTTGACCGCTAGGGCTATTTTTCATATTTTTAAATGTTTTTTATTTTTGTTATAATATATTTGAAAATTAGCACCAACCAAATGACAAATTGCAAAATTTAACATAATATAATTAAATTATAATATATCAATAACACCCCTCCCCCCCTTTTCACACCATTATAATTATCTATGTTTAACAAACACGTTCTCTGTACAGATACACGCTGCAAGCCAGTACGTTCCAGATGGCAGTACTTCTACAGTATAACGACAATACCTCCTGGACCGTTAGCCAGCTGGAGTTGCACACGGGGATCAAAGGAGATTTCCTTGTACAGGTATACAATTCCCTTTCCTTTATCGTGTGGGCAGTAAGGCCTTACGTCCCCACACACCCTAGTGTCAGAGTTTCTAAACCGCCTCAAGGGCCTCTGACATGGTTTGAGTGGGACAGTAATAGGCTGGTATAAGTCCAGGTTTCCTTACGATGTTTTCCTTCACTGATGTCAGTGATGGCGAAGAAAAACTTTAGAAAGTACATATGAATTGAAAAAGTCACATTGGTGCTTGCCCGGCTTTGAATCCATAACCTCATGCCTTAAACACTGGGCAAGGCATACAATAGAGATAAATTACTATAATATGGTGCGCCCCTCCAAAATTCAAAGTCTACAAGACTCACAACGCATGTGTGCGTACTGAGACGGCTCTCGAACAAAAGTAAATCCAGCGATTTGTTGCTCGACTAGCGGCGTCATTAATTACTCCTTATTATTATGGCGCTGCACTGACATACTCTATGAGATTGACACGTGCGTTGCCTTGCGCAGTCGGCTAGTTATGATTAGTTGACCAACAAATCTGCGGGCCTACTGAAGACAAATACTCACAACTACATAGAAACTCTTTCATATGAATATGGACTACACACATTGAAATAGTAATATGGAGGGGCGCGCCATGTTTAGTAGTTTATCTAGAACAGCTTTGAAATCTGGATTTGTACCTGGTCGATGGCACGTCCCCTATTACATGTGTTTTAAACATAACTGGCGAAATGTGGGTGTACTAATAGGTACGCCTCTGCCTAACCCTTCGGGGATTACAGGCGTGATGTTATGTGTTTATGTATTATTAATCTAGACCTGTTTTCTCTGCCAGGTCCTACAAATCTTGCTGAAAGCGAAGCTGCTGGTCTGCCAAGACGACGAGTCCGAATTATCCGAGTCTTCCGTCGTTGAGTTGTATGTAGGTTATAAGAAGTAAGTATACCATTAGTATATTATACTAGCGACCATCAGTGGTGCAATGTAGATAGATAAACCTTCTTGAATCACTCTATCTATTGGTCTGACTTGCTTTGCATGTAAGTAGTAATTTTCCCATTTTCACGCTTTTACTCCTGCGAAACGCTTTGTTACGTCTTAATTTGTTTTCTATATTATTCAATTATCAGTAATTAACTTTTCCTTACAGCTTAGTTAATTTTGGTTAACGTTACGTTATAATAAGCTTCGTTTCTACGAGCTATTTTCCACTATAAATATAGGACTATATTACGCACTAGTAACATTTTTCTTTTGTTGGGAACCACTTATTCAGAAATCTCATTAAAAATTAAGTCTAGATTAGACATTTTATTTAGATTTATATCTAGATTAGATACTAACTAAACCCACGTATAAACCTTGCTCTTGAATCAGTCTATCTATTGATGAAAACCGCATTAAAATACGTTGCGTAGTTTAAAAGATCTAAGCGTACAGACGACGGGAAGCGACTTTATTTTAAACTATTTATTGATTTAAACTTTATGCAACAATAAGCACAAAGGCGGATTTAATGCCTTAGGCATTCTCTAACAGTCAACCAAAGGTGGTGAAGAGATAACAAAGCAGGTGCAAAAAATTGTACAAGAGAAACTAATCAAATAAGAGATTTAAAACTCATTGAAAACAAATATTTAAATAAATTTAAACGTATACGTAACATAATACGACTACTACTACTATGAATAGATTCTGTTATTTTATGTTTTCTTTAATTTAGTCTTGAATATGCATAATTATACAACGTGTAACGGAAAGGGTATATACATACAAAGAGTAAGGCTTCTTTGGATGATAACTAACGATATGGCAAGGGTTTCAATATAAAATACTCTGAAAAATTACTTTAATATGTTTCTTATTCAAATCATAACAAACGTGTCAAACCGCACTACGTGGATCAAAAACTTTCCACGTTACTTGCCTAATATCACGATAAATCTCTTCCGTAATTCTGCGCGCCTAGTACCGCATAGTAGCCTACTGCAGGCGGTGTTCTTTGTTGATCATAATTTCCGAACACGTAGAGATAGGATTAAAAAACCCTTGCCATATCGTTTGTTATCATCCAAAGAAGCCTTGCTCTTGGTATGTATATACTCTTTCCGTTACACGTTGTATAATCGGTAATGTGTAAACTATGGTTACCCGTAATGGAGTGTGCATTTAAAGCTATGTCCACACTGGTGTGCTTTCACGTTCGTCTTTCGTATCGCATCAAGCGCATGTAATATCATAAATATGATCAATATCCCATTTAAAACTGTATAATTTGTGTTTTCAGCAAAAAACTCCGCGTGAACATAAACATCCCGCTGAAGACGGAGCTGAAGGTAGAACAGGAAGCCACGCACAAACACATTGAGGAGGACAGGAAGATGCTCATTCAGGTAAGGGTTACCGCCTTATTATATACGGTGGTATAGGTACCGCCACGAATGGTGAGCACAAATTTGACCTGCGCATTTGTTAATATTCCGGTCTCTTTGGCGGAATGAAGAAGGTGGGGGGCGCCGATCTTGCAGTCGGCTGGTTGGTTCGTCAATTGATGTTCATCGTCTATTGGTCTATCGCCTGTCATTCCGCTACTGTACACTTTTGTGCAATATGAGTGAATAACGTTTTGATTTTTTAATAGTTTATTTTTTTTATTACGTATTTGATGTTTTTTTTTAAATTTCGTTATTTCGTATTTGTTGTGTTTTTGGTTTTATATAATTTTTATTTTTTTTGTTTTATAAAAATGCTGTGTTTTAAATTTTGTTAATTTTTTTAAATACATTTAAAAGGAATATGTGTTAGCCTTTATTTGTCCATAAGTGTACATGCGCGAAATCCTACAATCTGTGCTCTCGACTCGTGGCGCCAATTATACTACCACTTGACTGCCACTGGGTAACAAAATGAGCCGGACGATATCAAAGAATATTTTATAAATTTATAGTAAAAAATAACTGAAGTTAGGTCGCGAGTTGCGGCGCGGTATTTATACCTACAGCGCGCGAGTGGTGTATTACTAAATCACTATATTACCAGGTACTATTATGTGTTTAAACACATGATTGTACTCAATAGCAAACAACTATCCCAAAGAAATAGTTTTTCTAAATTCGCAATGTGCATAACCTTAATAGAATATAACAATACAGGCCTATCATTGTCCCACTGCAGGGCAAAGGCCTCTTCTTATACAGAGAAAGCACGAGCATCAAATCACCACGCTTGCTCAAGGCGGATTAAAGTCTTCAGACTTGTACTAACTAAAAATCCAAGTCTCCTTCAATGTTTTCCTTCACCGATGTCAGTGATGTCCAAAATAAACTTAGAAAGTACATATGAATTGAGAAGGTCACATTGGTACTTGCCCAAATGAGAGGCGAATATGTAGTAAATTTTTTAATTTGTTTTCAGGCCGCAATAGTGAGGATAATGAAGACCCGCAAAACACTGAAACATCAGCATTTAGTGGTTGAAGTACTCAACCAGCTGTCTTCACGCTTCAAGCCAAGAGTACCAGTCATCAAGGTAAAAAAAAATCTCTGAAACCACAACTTTAAATACACTGACCCGCGGCGGTTTCTCACGGCTGCAATTTGATAGATGTCAATTTTTTTTTTATTAACATTTTCTGCGAAATTACTAATTTCTTAGTAAAATTCCTTTCATTTTTCTTTGTCCTGACAATTATTGTATGTAGTAAGTTATAGCATTAGCTATTGGCCAGTGAAGATTGCCAAAATCAGTCCAGCCGTTTCAGATTTCCGTCACAAACAGACCGACAGTCAAAAATTAGCATTTCAGTGTTACTATCGTGTAAACATTCATATTTATTTTGCAAAAAGCTGTTTTGTCATAACAAACATACAGATACTTTATTTGTTTAATTGGGCATATAATATATGTCAGGCAAAGTTTTATTGGGTTTTTCCTTCAGGAATTTTTCAGTAGCAGCCTGGGTGTCTGGGTTTGCGCGCGGTTGATGGCATTAGGCTCGCCCACTATTACATGGGACTTAAAAATAACTGGCGAAATGTGGATGTACTAAAGAATACACGTCTGCCTAACCCTTCGGGGAATACAGGCGAGATTTTATATCGACGGGTGAAATGTAAAATGTATTAGCGAAAGTTTGGTCGTGTAATATTTTCAACCCTAATAGGTGTGTTTACAGTACCAAAAAAAAAATGTTTTGTTTTACTCTTTAAATAGAATAATGTCGGAAGCATTAAATTATTTATTTATTAAAACGAAACAGCTTATTAGAAAAGAACAGAATATAAGAGATATAAATATAAGAATAGAATATAATCCTAACCAATATTATAAATGCGAAAGTAAGTTTGTTTGTTAGTTTGTTACCATTTTACGCCTAAGCCACTTAACCGATCATCTTGAAATTTTGCATATACGTTGCCAGGTGTACAGGAACAAACATAGGGTACCTGTAATCCCGAAAAAAAGTACTGGTTCCGAGGGAAATCTCAATAACATTCTTAAGATGATAGATGGCGCCACATGTCCTTTAAATTATGATCGAATTTTAAACTTAATTTGCGAGCGAAGCCGCGGGCGAAAGCTAGTAGAATATAAATATAAGAATAGAAGCGTACAAAAAATAAGTTTTTGTAATAGTCTTTAGACACCTAATAAGGTTGAGAATATAACACGACCAAATTTTCGTTAAATACATTTTTCGTTTCATCCGTGGATATTATGTTTACGACACGATTTATCACCAAGATGTTGTTTGTCTCCTTTGGCACCATACAGATATGCTTTCCCCTAATCTTTTATGATGTATGAATTGTTTCTTTTCTCATTCTAGAAATGCATCGACATCCTGATCGAGAAGGAGTACTTAGAACGCACGGAGGGCGAAAAGGACACGTACAGCTATCTCGCGTGATTGCGCCGCGCACTATGTAATAAATGATATATAAACAATATTATGTAATCTACACGACTTTCATTTATTACTACCTCTTTTTAGGGAACGTTATCTCAATACTCAATACTTTATTGCATTCCATAATGTAAACAAGGCTGGTAGGTCAATTATAGAGAAACAATTATGGACCCTGTCGGGCATCTCCTTGAGTCTCGCTATACGGCGTGAAAAAAAAGCCCCGACAGCCATCTTGGACCGATTTTCATCAAACGTCTGTAGGCTTACTCTTGAACAAAATCGAGAATGAGATTGGAATCGACTGCATGTTTGACTACAGCGATTGACATCAGGTTGCCGTACAAATGAAAATGTAAATTACCGAATTTTAAAATATTAAATAACTCGTTAATTCTATAAATAAATGTCTTCTTGTATTTATTGGAATTGAAACTGGATCGGATGTACATGTAATGTCGATTCCAATCTCGTTCTCGATTTTGTTCAAGAGTAAGCCTACAGATCTGCCTCGCCTGATCTGGACTGCCTCGTTGGTCAAGTGCTCGCAAAGCGCGACTGCTGAGCATGTCTTGGGTTCGATTCCCAGGTCGAGCAGTGTTTTTGGGTTTTTTCATCAGTAATTTCGCAGTAGCAGCCTCGGAGTCTGGATTTGTGACCGGTTGATGGCAATAGGCTCGCCTCGTATTAGATGGGACTTGAACATAGCTGGCGAAATGTTGGTGTACTAATGGGTACACCTCTGCCTAACTCTCCGGGAATTATAGGCATGATGTTATGTAAGTTCAAATATAAATTACAATGAGTACAGGGACATAATTTTTTCTCAGTGATACAGAGACAAAACATACTAGATACATAACAGATATGTACAGATAATTTCCAAGAATATAATCCTAACTAATATTATAAATGCGAAAGTAGGTTTGTTTGTTTGTTACCATTTTACGCCAAAGCCACTGAACCGATCATCCTGAAATTTTGCATATACGTTGCCAAGTGTACAGGAACGAACATAGAGTACCTTTCATCTCGAAAAAAAGTACTGTTCCCGAGACAAATCACAATAACGTTCTTATGATGATAGATGGCGCCACATGTCTTTCGAATTTCAACTTAATTTGCGAGCGAAGCCGCGGGCGAAAGCTAGTATAATAATAAATACATACAAAACAAAAAATACAAAGTAGGTAGAGAGAGATATAATACATAGATGGAGAAATACAACAAATTAATTCCAAGACGAGTCTGTCAACTTCTTATGTATGTACAGTCAACAAAGGAGATAGGAATGCAGGCTCATCAGATATAGTTGAAGTTTCTTTAGAAAACGATGTATGCTTTCAAATGTAATTTAATTTAAAAAGTAGATAATAAACAGGTCATTCGGACAGATCATTAATTAAGTTTCAATTAAAGATATACATCGGTTTCTAGTAAACTTCATCTATATCTTTGCCTCGTTGGTCTAGTGGTCGCAAGCGCGAATGCTGTGCGTGAGGTCTTGGGTTCGATTCCCAGGTCGGGCAAAGTGTTATTGGATTTTTCCATCAGGAATTTCTCAGTAGCAGCCTCAGAGTCTGGATTTGTGCCCGGTTGATGGCAATAGGCTCGCCCCCTATTACATGGGTCTAAAAACTTAACTGGCGAAATGTGGGCGTACTAATGGGTACACCTCTGCCTAACCCTTCGGGGATTACAGGCGTGATGTTATGTATGTTCATCTATATCTGACGAGCCTATATGTATACCTATCTCCTTTTTTGACTGTACCTACTATTATTTAGAATCTTAATAATAGTGCTTCACGCGACAGTATTTATGCAGCAAATTGATTAGCAATAAAGCGAAAATTATCTACTACGTAACAAATTACAATGTTTACAATGCGAAGTACAAGTATGTATCTATGTACTTATCGCACAGTTCAGTATTACGTGCAAATCGGACGCGCGCAGTCGCTCATAAAAGATTAATTACGCAAAAAACAATGTTACGGAATCCTAACTATGTGTACGGGGCCCAGACTGCTCAAATACCAGCCAATATCAACTTTGGAGACTATATTTTAGAACAAATGTGGAAACATAGACAAAATGTGGCTTTGGTATGTATAGAAATCTAGATTTTCTTGTTATTTTATGTAATTGAAATCACTGTTTGCATCTAGCACTTGGTACCTATGTGTTTCTAGTACTTTAAATAACTTATTTTAGGTCTATCGTCTTCACATTCGTATAATTATTGAATTAATATGTAGGTTGCAGGAAAAAAAACAGACAAACAGAATAGAATTCTAGAAATTATTGTTTTGGGTTCAAAGGTACACAAATAAAGGTAAACAATATTTTTTCTCATAAATCTTCCATGTACAGACAGCGACCATTTACAGATTTATTATAAATGTATACATAGATATAGGAAAGAGTATGTATGAACTTTCTTGCCCATTCTTCTACATACAAAACTACCTTTTAGAATGAGTTTATAATAGACTACCTTTGGCCCGCGTCCGCGTAATTGTCAGACCCCGTTTCATCCCCTTAAGAGGCGAATTTTGAACGGAAAATCCGTTCTTGGCGGACGTCTACTAACTATCTACCTCCCTGCCAAATTCATCTTTATACGTCAAGCGGTTTCCGATATCGTGAGTGATGAGTGAGGGACCTTTCGCTTTAACATCTTATTATAAATATTAAAGATAATCAAGTTTTTTTTTTTGAGGTCGTTTAGTAGGTATACAGCTTGTAAAAAGACACATTACCTACATACTCGCACTGCCCATTAATCAAAATGTTTATGGTTAAGCGCAATGTCCCTAAATATTGAAGAATACACGCAAAACACTGCTTCCGGGGTTGCGGGACGTCTTAACAGGATACCGTGGCCCCGGAACGTAAAGGACAACAGAAGGAACAAGGTGGTATTCTAGTCAGTAAAAGTCTGACAGTCCCTTCCGCCCCACCCAGGGCAGAAGGAGCCTTTTGATGATATTTACCACATAAAAAATAAAAAACACTGCTTGCAGGTGTATCCAACAATACAGGGGTCATTGTATTTTTACATTGACTATAGCTATTAATTATGGTTTCATAACTGGCGACAAGTGGGTGTACTAATGGGTACACCTCTGTCTAACCCTTTGGGGATTACAGGCGTGATATTATGTATGCTATTAATTTTGTCAAATAATTTATTTCAATTAGACCATTAATATAAAGACAGTCTTGAATGTTTTTACAAGTAAAAAAATAGCTGTTTGCTCGTTCTAAAAATTAGTTTCGTATGAAAAAGAAAGGGCAAGAAACTCAAGACATGAGTAATACCTACCTACACTTAAAAAAAAAAAATGTTTTAGAATAATTTTCAAAGGTAACTCAATAATTGTGAAAACGATGTCCCTAAAATAAAAATCACCACAAAAAGTGCTAAGTTCTGAATAACGTCGACTTTCTAATTGACAGATTCTTTAACAGTTGAAAAGAGTTTGTAAACGGTTTAAGCGTAGGAACATAACATAACATAACATCACGCCTGTAATCCCCGAAGGGTTAGGCAGAGGTGTACCCAATAGTACTACCTCATTTCGCCAGTTATGTTTTTAGTCCCATGTAATAGGGGGCGAGCCTATTGCCATCAACCGGGCACAAATCCATACTCCGAAGCGTAGGAAGTTTTATTAAAATCGATTCATTCATTTCGCAAAAAAGGACTTGACAATTTGCATGAAATTCCGTAGGTACGGCGTATACGCTCATAAGACAATGTGACATAATAAAGTATTAAATGATACTAAGTAATCAACAAGCCGTATAGTTTTATCTGATAATATTTTTGTTATAAAACGTTATCAGTTATTGTACCTACTGACGATTTATGTAATAAGAACATAAATGTTTTTCTTATCTTTTATTACGTGCTGATAGAATTTGAACCGCAAAAATTCGTAGATAAATAGGTATTAAAATTATCATAATATTATGGAGGCAAATGGGGGATTCGTGGTCAAAGTCAAAGCATTTATATCCATTAAAAAAAGATAATTGGAAATCACTGTTTTTATGGAAAACTTAAAATCGGTCAAATTCAACGGTAACACAATTTTTCGAAAATTTTCTCAGCTTACTTTTAAGACTTATGTACCCTTTTTTTTTCGTGGGGGAATCCGGTGGACTGCCTCCACCTCGGGGAAGGCGGAGGGGTGTGTCGGACTATTACCGACTAAAACCTCACGGTGTTCCTCCAATTACCTTTCGCCGGGGCACGGGGCGCTCAGAGCATTCTTCCGCACCCCGGCAGGTATCGACCCGCCACCGCCACTTGGCGGGTCCCGTCACTCACCGGCCGCTCTGACTCCAACAAGGCGCGCGCCTTACTCTCGGGCCTGTCTCTGTTCGGGCCACGGACTACCCCCAAGTCCGCTGGCTTATTTAAGACATTTCGAAAATGTTCTCTGATAACCTTTTTGAAACATAGGTATTGTGTACAAGAATTGTTAACTGATTTTGCATATATTTTGTAAACTTACGAGAACGAGAACCGGACCACTTTCTGCTATATGCTTTTAGCTTTTGCCCGACTTCGCCCGCTTGGTGTTTTTTTTTTGCCCGCGATATATTACGCGTTCCTTAGTTACTGCTCCTCTCCCGTATTAAGCTACGCTAGCCGGGGTTGATCCGTGGATGGGTGACCATCTTTACACGCCGAGACTCCTCCGTGCCTTGGAAAGAATGTTACGCCGTTGGTCCCGGCTGTCCTACGTGGATTTCCGACAGTCGTTACAGGTTGTCAAAAGCCCGAAAGTCTGACAACAATTCTTACCAAAGGGTATCGTAATACCAAGTTACTGGGTTGTGGAGGTCAGAAAGGCAGTCGCTCCATGTAAAATACTGGTATTGAGCTGCATCCAAGTAGACTGGAAGCCGACCCCAACATAGTCGGGAATAGGCTAGGCAGATTGATTGTTTGGTATGATTAGTAACACAACCGGCCTTCAGGGATAACAGGCATGATGTTATGTTAACTCCAAAATATTAACATTTTCAGATAAACGGTGCTACAGAGGAACAGATAACCTATTCAGAAATAGTCCAGCAATCGATGAATTTCGCTGTCTCCCTCACTCGTATGGGCGTGCGAAAGGGAGATACGATTGGTCTAATGTCTGAGAATAGACTAGAGTTTTGGAGTGCTGTCATAGGGGTTGCTTGCGCAGGCGCCGTGTTGACTACTATTAGTACTGGATATGTTAAAGGTACGTACTTATAAGATTCTCTAACTTGTTTTGTCTGAAGGTCGTGAGAACGACTTGTAAGTGAAGGATCCTAGGTTCAATTCTAAAAATAATCCTAGCCTTTTCCCGGCTATATTTAGGTCGGTTTCCAGTCTAACCGGATGCAACTGATTACCAGTATATTACATGGAGCGACTGCCTATCTGACCTCCACAACCCAGTAACTGGGTCATACGATACCCCTTGGTAAAACTGGTTGTCAGACTTTCGGGCTTCTAACGAGCCGCCAAAGATTTACTTAAGACAGCTGGGACAAACGACTTAACGTGCTTTTCGAGGCGCGGAGGAGTCTCGGTGTGTAAAGATACCCATCCTACACCAAACCCGGCAAGCCAAAAACAGTTCTTTAAATACCTCAATTTGTGTCTTTTTCAGGTGAAATAATACACGTAACAAACATATCGAAACCAAAATACATCATCTGTTCACCAATAATGTACAAAACACACGCAAAAACGTTAAAATCATTGAATTTCGTCAAGAAAATCATTTTATTCGGAGAAGAGAAACAAAATGGCGTCTTAATGTATAACGATTTAGTTTTTGAAAATAACGGTCAAATTAAGAACGTGAATTATGAAGATTTCCATTCTGTGGACGTACAGGGACAATCTGACACTTTGTTTATTATGTATTCATCTGGAACCACTGGGTTACCCAAAGGAGTAATGACGACACATTTGAATGTTATAACTGTGTGTTGCTTGTAAGTTTTTATTTTTTACTAACTTAATTAATGCAGCTTATGAAGCGGGCAAAAACTATTTTTCTATAATACAAAATAGGAAAATCTAGTGGTTGCAAATGGTGACTGCTGAGCATGAGGTTTTGGGTTCGAGTCCCAGGTCGGGCAAAGTGTTATTGGGTTTTTCCATCAGGAATTTCTTAGTAGCAGCCTCGGATTCTGGGTTGATGGCAATAGGCTCGCCTCCTATTACATGGGACTTAAACATAACTGGCCAAATGTGGGTGTACTAATGGGTACACCTCTGCCTAACCCTGGGGATCACAGGCGTGATGTTATGTATTTTATGACATGTATTATCTGTGGAGGTTTGTAATTAGCAATTTAGTTTTATATTATTGTTATTTTATTAGTATTAGTCTGTAAGCCTTTCTCAAGTTAGTAAATAAATATATCTCACCTTAACAATGCCCTACTACTCCACAGGCCAGCAAACTTCGACCCCACAGTCATAACCATCACCATTACCCCCTGGTACCACGTCATGGGGCTGGTGGGGATGCTGAGTGCCTTCATCACTGGCAGAACAGCTGTGTTCCTGGCCAAGTTCGAAGTGGAGACTTACTTGAAGACCATTGAGAAGTACCGGGTAAGTTAACCAGGTGGGCAACTGGGTAAAGTAGTTTCTAAGTGATGTTGAAAATTAGGAAGAAAATTCCACACATCACGCCTGTAATCCCCGAAGGGTTAGGCAGAGGTGTACCCATTAGTACACCCACATTTCGCCAGTTATGTTTTTAGTCCCATGTAATAGGGGGCGAGCCTATTGCCATCAACCGGGCACAAATCCAGACTCCGAGGCTGCCACTGAGAAATTCCTGATGGAAAAACCCAATAACACTTTGCCCGACCTGGGAATCGAACCCAAGACAGCAGCAGTCGCGCTTGCGACCACTAGACCAACGAGGCAGTCATTTTTGTTTATATATATCTTATATTCATTACAAACCCAGATTTCCTTCACCGATGTCAGTGATGTCCAAGATAAACTAAGAAAGTACAGTAAAAGTCACATTGCTTTTGCTTTGCATTGATTGCTCCGTATCGAAGGCTTGCGCCTACTAGACCAACGAGGCAGTCTTACTCCTACAGACTAAATCCCCACGGTGTTCCTAAACTACCTTTCGCCGCATGGGGGTGCTCTGAAAATCCAAAGTTTCCTATCTAAAATCTTATTTATCTTAATTCCAGGCGTCCCAGCTGACAGTAGTACCACCGGTGCTGGTGGCGATTTGCAAGAACCAGTCAAAGTACGACCTGAGTTCAGTCAAGGTTATCACCTGTGGCGCTGCTCCGCTGCATAAGGACACTATACAATCAGTCCATGAGAAGTAAGAAGTCTTTTTTACACGACTCCCCCAAAAAAAGGAGAGGTTAATGTATGTAAGGTGGGTGTACCATGGAAGGCCACTCTAACAAATAAACAGTTATTATTCGTTTATTTACTACATAAATAAAACTAACAAATATTTAAGTAATACTTTGTTTTATTACGTAACATATAAACCACTTTTTTGAATTTCAGATTTGATCAATATTGATTAAACTTAAGTTTCATTTAACTCTTCCAAATGGCCTTGCTAGAAACAAGGCTCCTTATAAGGCCATTATAATAAATCAGTCATTTAACACTACAAAATAATAAATAGCGATTAAATCTACAATAAAAAGAAATGGTTTATATGTTACGTAATAAAACAAAGTATTACTTAAATATTTGTTAGTTTCATTTATCCAGTAAATAAACGAATAATAACTGTTTATTTGTTAGAGTGGCCTTCTATGGTACTGTACCTTATTTTAACGTCGCCGATTTCCGATATCAATGACAGGAGGGACCGTTCGGCCAAAATAGTAGCGCAAACGATTCACTGCCGCGTCTGTGACTTCCAGTTCGATGGGTGTGTTATGTAAATAGAAGGAATTTGTCATCACATGGCAATAACTACGAAATTTTAATAATTGGCCTTCGAAGGAGCATGGCCTTCCATGGTCCACCCACCTTATGTATGTGAGTTTCTTTATTCCACCATAACTTTTAAACGCCTGAACCGATTTGGATGTATGGGGTATCGTTGCAATCCTTGCATCGTTCCGAGTAACATAGGCTAGATAAAAAGAAACCAGTGTTGTCACTTTAAAACGTAATTTAGTACCAGCCTCAATTTTTTTTTTTAATGAATCTGACCGTGTCTATGTTTATCGTCTAGAATTTGACAAGTAGATTTAAAAAATATATAAAACAGTAAATAAAAAACGTCGTAAAAAAAACTGACGAGTAATCAAAGTACATTTAAGTGCATTTATAGCAGTCGTGTTTTTTATTTTTTTTAGTTATAGTAGCTTGTTTCAATGTTTTTGAATAGTGATCATTCGGACCCTGTCCAGTTGGTATTGTGGTCAATTCAAAATCAAAACCATTTATTTTAACTTGCGTGTGTCGTGCCCTCATGCATGATGCTGTAGGTCCGAATCTTGACAAGTAGCAATGAGACCTTTTTAAATTGTACAATCAGCAACAGAAGTCGATTAATATTTCAAATTTTCAAATCCTAATTATTGAGCACAATAATAAAGGAAATACAAAATGAATTTACAATCAAGATAGAATGAATAAACCTTTAGCTGTAATACTGAGAAGTAGTGCATTATGTTTTAGTCGGCGGCGGCGAACTCTCGCGTCCGGCCCTGGTGCAAGGCATGGTCCGGAGCGAGAGGGAATGGGATGCAGTCGCCTCCTTCTGCGAAGCAGTAATGCTAGCGAAGGAGGAGGCGGGACGGGAGAGGCGCAGACTCTCTCGTCCCAGCAGCCGCCGCGGGAGACGCTCCGGGCGTCGGGAGCCGCGAGACGACTCCCGGCCACCGTAGACGCCGGTCTGTGGGCGGTGAGCAATGGGTAGCTCACCGTCCGTTCATTGAATAATGACAGACCGTGTCGCCGGCGCGTTCGTGTTCCACGCGCGCCTCAAAGAGATGTCAGCAAACAATTGGAGGGGCCACTAAGGGCCGATGCCTGCCGGGGCTGCGGGTTGTTCGAAAGAGATACCGCGCCCCCGGAACGCAAAGGGCACAAGAAGGAACATGGATGGGTTTTAGTCAGTAAAAGTCTGACACTCCCCCCCGCCCCGCCCAGGGCGGGGGAAGTCATTTGATGACTTCCCATCGGTAAAAAAAAAATATATATTTTAGTGACTATTTAAAGAATATATAAAGTAACATTGTGCATCGACTTTTGTTGTTGGCCGTACTTTCTAAGTTTATCTTTGACATCATGCACTGACATAGGTAAAGCAAAACATCGTAAGGAAACATATAAAGCATTTTTCTTCAGGTAAGGTCTTGCGCCGGATCTTTCCCCGGTTGTGTCGGATTGCCGTCCCACCGGACTATGAGGGTAATGGAAGAAAGAGTGGTCATGTGCTTACGCAGACACTAGTGCACTACAGAGTGTTACTGTAAACACCGTTATCCTTGAAACCAGTTGTTTGGTTTCACTAATAGAACGTAAGTTCAATGAAAAAAAATATCCTTTTTTTTTAAGTAAAATTACCATTTTTCCTCAAATTACTTCACCCTATATTACAATGATGTAATTAGTTAAAACTTATGTAGGTAGTTATAACGGACGGCCAGTGCAGCAGGTCAACGCCCTTTGCGGTGATTAACGTAACTCGGGCGCATAGTATCCATGAATTTACGGACGGTCTCGGACAGTTTTTATTTTTTTATTTTTGAAAGAAAACTTTGTTTATTTATTTTTAAATTCAGATAAACATTTTTTATAATAAATCAAATACCTATGGTTTTAGTGACAACGGTGTTACACTAACAGTCTGTATAATATCTCTTGCATCATCATCTGCCTAGCCTTTTCCCAACTATGTTGGGGTCGGCTTCCAGTCTAACCGGATGCAGCTGAATACCAGTATTTTACATGGAGCGACTGCCTATCTGACTTCCACAACCCAGTAACTGGGTAATATGATACCCCTAGGTAAGACTGGTTGTCAGACTTTCGGGCTTCTGACGACCTGTAACGACTGTCAAAGATCCACGTATGACAGCCGGGACTAACGGCTTAACGTGCTTTCCGAGGCACGGAGGAATCTCGGTGTGTAAAGATGGTCACCCATCCACGGACCAACCCCGGCAAGCGTAGCTTAACCTGACGGATCGACCCGTGCGGCTGTTATTACTTAGCCACGAGCTCTTATAATATCTCTTGCATACTAGGCTAGTATCCATTGAGATTGGCCACTGTGGCTAAAGCTCGCTTAGGTTAATATTGCTATATTTTCCAGGTTCCCCAACCTCCGAGGCGTGTACCAAGGCTACGGGTCCACGGAGATGACGCTGGCTGTCATGAGGTTCTACCCTGATGATCCTAACACCCATAAGAGCGGTTCTGTAGGAGTCGTGTGTCCTAATACTGTGGTCAAGGTTGGTTATGCTGGTTTCCTTTACAGATGTACATCTCGGCACATAGTATAGATAGTAACCAGCATTTAGTTTAGTTTAGTTTAATTCGTTCCATAAATGTAAAAATTGTTTTTTAAGAAACGGTATTTCCCTAACTTTAATGCATGCCGTGGCAGCCTTTAATTAAGGCTACACTATATATTTTGTATTTGTGTTAGCGTTTTAACATGTATATTGGTGTAGCTTTGTTGGTTGTCCTTAAATAAATAAATAAATAAATAGGATACGAATACGGATCGGGGTAGGCAGTAGGCTCTCCTATAAAAAGAGACAAAAATCTCGATGTGGGTATGGCGATTAACACACGGCACCGCACACCGCCGCGGTTGGCGGTGAAGCGGATCTCATGTCGCATTGGCCTCTAAGGAATCCGTTGATGCTAAAAAAAACTCATTTACATACATTTTTTCTTTCTTTCTTTTTTGTTTTTACATCTCGGGAAAGACTGGACCGATAAAAAAGAACGGCCACGTGCATGTCGGGCCACGAACAGTGTAGGGTTCCGTAGTAGCGCGCTATCAAAATATAGTACGATTCTGCTGTTCTTTATTTTAGCAAATAATTCATCTTAGTCACTTATGGATAAAAGCTAAGGATTTGCCTTGTCAGTACTACGGAACTCTAAAAAAACTCTGATAAAAAGCTACACTTTTGCCTACATTCTTAACTTCCAGCTGCAAAAGTAAAATCGCGGACAAAAACTAGTAACAAAATAAACTAATTTAAAACATACATAACATCACATAACATAACATCACGCCTGTAATCCCCGAAGGGTTAGGCAGAGGTGTACCCATTAGTACACCCACATTTCGCCAGTTATGTTTTTAGTCCCATGTAATAGGGGGCGAGCCTATTGCCATCAACCGGGCACAAATCCAGACTCCGAGGCTGCTACTGAGAAAACAATCAGGAATTTAAAACAATTTTTAATTTAAAATCATGTAATAATTTTAAATTAAAAATTGTTTTAAATTAGTTATTATTATATTATTTACTTATTATTATTATTATATTTACTTATTATTGAGTATTGCATTGTATTGTCATCAGAACTAAAGGTGTATATGCAAAACAGCTCAATCGGATATCAACAAATGGTCGAAAAATGGTTTGAAAATTTTGAAAGGACAACTTACTTACATACATACGAACAGTGCCAGCTAAATAAAAGCTTGTAATGAAAAGGACCTCCCGTGCAATTCCACGACACAAACTCCTCACAAATATTCCTTCTATTTTCTATTTTTGACGGGCCTCTTGGTCTAGTGGTTAGCGGCCCTGACTGCTAAGCCGGAGGTCGTGGGTTCGATTCCCACCCAGGACAAACTTTGTGTGATGAGCATGATTGTTAGTTCTGTGTCTGGGTGTGATTTATCTATAATATGTATGTATTTATGAATTATATAAGTATGTATATCAGTTGTCTGGTTACCATAACACAAGCTCTGCTTAGCTTGGGATCAGACAGCCGTGTGTGAGTTGTCCCAAGATATTTATTTATTTATTATTTCCAGGTAACTGACCTTGAAACAGGCAAGCCCCTAGGTCCGAACCAACGCGGAGAAATATGCGCTAAAGGGGAGCTGCTGATGAAGGGGTACGTTGGCAGGAACAAGGGGTCCGACTTCGATGATGAGGGGTTCTACAAGACCGGAGACGTGGGGTACTATGATGATGACAAGTACTTCTATATCGTGGACCGGTTGAAGGAGCTTATCAAGTATAAGGGGTACCAGGTAGGCCTTCAAAGTTTTAAATGGACGTTTTTTCATATTAAAAGACCCCATCTTCTAAATTATAAGACTGTCTGTATGTAATCTCAAAATAATAGATTTTTAACAACGTAACATCACGCCTGTAATCCCCAAAGGGTTAGGCAGAGGTGTACCGATTAGTACACTCACATTTCGCCAGTAACGTTTAAGTCTCATGTAATAGGGGGCAAGTCTATTGCCATCAACCGGGCACCCAATAATATCTTACCCGACCTGGATATCGAACCCAAGACCTCATGCTCAGCAGTCGCACTTTGCGACCACTAGACCAACGAGGCAGTAAATGCCAAAAAAACGGATTTTTTGTCTGCCTGTCTGTCAGTTTGTGATGGCTAATGTCCGAAACGGCTGAACCAATTTTGACATGACTTTCACTGCCAGGTAGCTGATGTTATGAGGAGTAACATAGGGTTTCTTTTATTTTGGTAAAAGAATTAGAGTTCCGCGCAAATAAATAAAACCGGCCGTGGGCCGTTAGGAAGATATCCGATTAGGAAGAGTTCAGTGACATACATATGTACAGAATAATTATATTTATAAATATTTTTATTTCAGGTCCCTCCAGCAGAATTAGAAGCGGTTCTACTGCAACACGAAGGCATCAGAGACGCGGCAGTTATTGGAATTGAAGATAGAACAGCTGGGGAGGTGCCTCTGGCGTTCGTGGTGGCTCAGCCTGACAGGACCTTGACAGAGAAGGAGATTAAGGAGTTTGTCGCTGAAAGGGTAAGTTATAATAACATAACGCAACATTACGCCTGTCAAGAACTTAATTACGATGACACTGAAAATTTATTAACAGTTTTAACATAAACATAATTACGCAAATATGTTACGATCAAAAACAAAATACACACTCAGTCACACACACGCACACCCCCCCACACACATCCACTGCACACACTTATATAACCACACAAACTACACATACACGCAGTACACATTAAACCTCACTCCCACCTTGATACTAACCATACTAACTATATAATTACAAAATTACAACTAGAAGCTTTTAAAGAAAGAAAAATATTAACACATCCTAATCACATACCGTTTGTACGAGTACATAACATAATTGTTAAATTGAAATGGAGGAGTCCTGGTGACCTGAAATACAGGCCTTGAGCCTAGTTTAGGCACCAGTCTGCCACAATATAATGCCCCTCCCATATGTCACCGTAGAAATAAGGTACCAATTAAGAGTAATATTGTGGAGAAAATAAACTATTTTTATTATTATTATTATTAATCCCCGAAGGGTTAGAGCTGGTTCACATTAGGTCGGAGCGACAGTTTTAAAGTTGACTGACTGTCGGGTATTCCTATCCACGCTAGAAACTGCTGTTTCATTCTAATGTGAATACCACCGTCGTTTTACCACAGCCAACTCAGTTGTGAGTTGTTTGTCTGTCCGATAAAATGGTCGGTCCGCCCTAATTTGAACTAGGCCTTCGGCACAGGTGTACCCTTTCGCCAGTTATGTTAAAGTCCCATGTAATAGGGGGCAAGCCTATTGCCATCAACCGAGCACTAATCCAGATTCTGAGACTGCAACTAAAAAATCCCTGATGGTAAAACCCAATCAAACTGTCAAACTAGGAAATCAAACCCAAGACCTCATGCTCAGCAGTCGCGCTTAGCGACCACTAGACTAACGAGCTAGTTTTTCTTTACAAATGTCTGTGATATCCAAGTTAATTAAAAAGTACATATTAAATAGAAAAAGTCACATTACCTAATACTTGCCCGAACTGGTTGCGATTCCACAGCCTCGTGCATGAGAGGCGGACGCCTTAACCACTGGGCCATCTCGACACGATTCACGATTTCGGTTATGGCGGTCAAAATCAATAGATACTAGCCACTTGACTAGTCTGCTTGGCTGGGCTACGTACTCGCAGGAGATATTATTGTGTCCAAATGAGTGCGCAAACACATTTATGCAATGTCGCCTACTTCACTCTCATAGTCTGATCAGGCGCAGGACAGAAAAACTCAAAAACACTTTTTACCCGACCTGGGAATCAAACCTACTACCTTATGCTCAGTAATCGCGCTTTGCGACCACTGGACCAACGAGGCAATCGAGGCCGTTCCATTAACTAATTAATAAATTGCTTTTATTTCAGTTATCAAACCCCAAACACTTGCGCGGTGGTGTCCGCTTTGTGCAACAGATACCAAAGTCGGCAAGCGGGAAACTCCTGCGCAAAGAACTACGAAAGATGCTGAAGACTGCTAAGAGTAAACTGTGATTGGAGAAGAAGAGTTATTACCTGCTGTTATGACTGTAAATAGTTTTAATTGTTACAAGAAAAAAGTAATAAAAATAATATTTTTTTAAATAAGCTTTTATTTATAATTATTACAATATTGAGAATTGGACATTGGTGCCGATTCCCTTGTTCACAAACTAAACAAAAATTAGACTATTTCTATCTTAGATCTTAGAGACTAATGTAAATAAGAGCTGTCAAATTTTGGTCAATCTGACACATGCATACAATTATAGTTAACATTTTAAAACGTATGGATTAAAACTACGGAAAAGTTCAAGGCAAAACTAATTTGACATCGCTAACTTAGTTCTTTAATGTCACCGTCCTTTCCGTTCGCTGTATGTTAGTAAGAGATGTCAATTCTCTAAATTTAGTCTAGTTTGTGAACAAGGGAATCGACACCATTGTATTATCATCAGAATTAAAGGTGTATGCAAAATTTCAGCTCAATCAGATAACAACAAATGGTCGAAAAATGATTTCCAAACTTTGAAACTTACTTACTTAAGAACAGTAAAAGCTAAATAAAATCTTGGAAAAATAAAAAGTTTTAATGAGATTAAAAGATTAGTTTGTTTTTTGAAGCACAGCAGAAGAAATAATATGTTTTTTTTTGTGGTATGAGAAACAGGGTGTAATGTTTCTCATCCTCCGTTTGAAAAGTCCTCCGATTGAAGAATCCTCCGACCAGACGGGTGTTGAGTCTAGTGGGCTACTGCCGGACGATTGTTGTCGGAATCCATACTAATATTATAAATGCGAATATCTGTCTGTCTGTTACCTCTTCACGTTTAAACCGCTGAATCGATTTTGATATAATTTGGCATGGAGATAGTTTAAGATCCGAGGAAGGACATAGGATAGTTTTTTTCCCGGAAATCACCCCCTAATGCGGTGAAAAGGGGGATGGAAGTTTGCATGCCAGTACGATATAAACAGGTTCCACGCGAACGTAGTCGCGGGCAAAAGCTTGTTTTGTATATAAACAAAACTATGATTGCACGATATAGGAAACATCAGTTGTAGTTTGTTTGTAGTGCAATAGATGTCGCTACATATTTTTTGGACAAACCTCAGTCCTATTATTTATTTACTGCGCCTGTGAATTCTTCCGTGTGAATGTCGATTAAATGCGAAGATTTTTACTTTTAATCTCATTATTTTTCTAAAATAATAGTAGCCTAAGTTACTCCATATAAAGTCCGCTTTCTGCCAGTGAAAGTCTTGCCAAAATTGGGCCAGCCGTTTAGGAGATTAGCCGGAACAAATAAAAAGACAGACGTAATTTAAAAAAAACATTTTTTTTGTCTAAATTCCTTGTAAAGAAAGTATCCAAATGGGGGTAATTATTAAAAAGGTTATTTTGACAATACAATTTTATTTATTTGTCTAAAACAAGTAAAACGACAAATATATTCATAAGCGACGACATGCCATACATAGATTGCATGTCCCACTTCATGCCAATACGGAACAATAACCGTTTCGAATGCTCTGACCACCTGACCACTGTTATTTATCTACCTATTACTAAATGGTTACATAAACATCTCAACAAACTTGTCTTGTCCAAAATATTCGTCATTCGCTCCCCTCTGGCCGGAGCGCACGCAGATCGATAATACTTTCAGTTTTAATAACTAACCAATAAGAAACGCAAGACAAACGAACGTTCCAAAAATTCAAATTCAAAGTGCTGTCAGAAATTTTAAATTTAGAACGCAGTGTTGTCGAAAAAAAATGTTTAACTCAGCCAAAGTGGTAGTTTTTATGCATTTATTTTGTAATATTATCTGTGATATAGATTTAGATGTTGTTAACAAGAATTTGTTCGATTCTAAAAACTTGATTAATAAAAGAACTGACGTTGTGCTAGCAAAGATTTTGAGTGAAAACAAATTCAATTCTGATATAATAAAAAGTGTTGGAAAAAATAATGATGTCGTGAATAATTACGATGATTTAACGGTTATGGATGATAACGGAAAATTAAAGAATTTGAAATTTAAATCTGCTTTTCCGAAATCTCAATTTGAGAACTTGATAAATGGTGAAGTGACTTTAACAAAATTGAGTGATAAAGTTACTCAAATTGAGGGTCCAGTGACTGAAAGTTATGATGAAGACGAAGTGAAGTTTGAAGCCGGGGGTCAGAAGCCGAAGTTTCTCGATGAATTAGGATGTAAGTACAATATTAAACTTCTATTTATTTATTAAATCGTTGCCCCACACTAGTAATTCCTTATATATCTTGTGGGTGCGTTTACAAAAATATAAACTCACATACACAAGCAGCCAGACCCGGAACAACTATCTAGAATATTTGTTCCATCCGGGAACCGAACCCACGACACACAGCGCAGCAGCCAATTGCTTAGCGTCAACCGTGCCGTAGAATTTTTAAGTATTCAATATTTAAATGAGCATTAATTATGTAGTGAACATAATGATGGCGCTGCCTATAGTTGTTGCTAAATAATGTAAAATCATTTTCTGCTCAGCTGTTTCAATAAATTTGGAGCATTACTGTCATTGGTAAAGGAAAACATCGTGAGGAAACCTGGACTTAAAAATAAAATAAGCTTGAAATCGCCAATCCGAGCGATCAAGCGATCAATGCCCGTGCCTTCTCTGTATGAGAAGAGGCCTTAACGCTGCATGGGGACAAATAATATTAGTGTTAATTAATTTGAAAAATCCTCGACTTCAGACATATTCATAATGTTGCGGGACGTCTTAACAGGACACCGTGGCCCCGGAACGTAAAGGGCAACAGAAGGAACAGGGTGGTTTTTTAGTCAGTAAAAGTCTGACAGTTCCTTCCACCCCACCCAGAGCGGAAGGAGTCATTTGATGATTTTTACCACCTAGAAAAAAAAAAGACATATTCATAATGACCCTGAAATACGACTTATATTATAAAGAGGTAAAATTTGTGAGGTTGCAGGATGTAATCTCTGGATCTACTGAACCGATTTTGAAAATTCTTTTGCAAATTGGAAACTACGTTATCGCTGAGTGTTATAAGCTATATTTTATTAAAAAATAATTAGGCATCAGTAAGAAAAATCATGCGAACGAAGTCGCCGCGAATTGGCAAAAAGTACAAAATGTTTGCGAAAGTTGAAAACCAGTTTCCAATTTCTTTTTTTTCTTACCTATGCTGTCCCACCACTGGGAAAAAGCGTCTCCCGTAATCCTTCTAGGTATTCTTTCTGCACCAGAGCCACTTTGAACCAGCATTTATTAAAAAAAATGTTACTTTAAAACGGATCAAAGATCGGATTGGATCGTAGCATGTGGATTGTGGCGTTCTGTAGTTTCTGCCTACCCCCATGGGAAAAAGGCGTGAGTTTATGTATGTATGTTTATGGATCAAAGAAAATATCCAAAAATTAAAACTCTAATTGGACTCAACTACGTTTCGGAAGGAAGGTCAAGATAAGTGAAGCCACATACAAACTTGATTTTAAATAAACAAACAACATCTGACTAAAGCTTTCTCAATCCACGATCCAGTTTAATGCAGTTTCTATTGTTTTACATGACTTTTTTTACCTTATGTTATCTCCTCTATTCAGGAAATGCGGAAGGCCTATGTCGGATTCCTATTAAGCCTATTTATTTTAAATATAACTGGCGAAATGTGGGTGTACTAATGGGTACACCTATGCCTAACCCTTTGGTGATTACAGGCGTGATGTTATGTTATGTAGTCTAAATATATAAAAGCGAAAGGTCACTCACTCACTCATCACGAAATATCGAAAACTGCTTGACGTATAAAGATGAAATTTGGCAGGCAGGGAGTTTATAGTTAGTAGACGTCATCTAGAAATGGATTTTCTAGAATTCACCCAAAGTTTGTGCATGGAGAATTAGTAAATATGTAGTATTTTAAGTAATACATTTTGTACTTATGTACACTTTATTTTATTTAGTTAAATACTTTGTGTTAGTTTTTTTTTTTTCAAATTAATTTTCTGTTTAGAGCTCGTACTTTAATATGCACCTACCATGTTATCTCTTACCAACTTTGGTCGACTGTTAGGGAATGCCTAAGGCATTAAGTCCGCCTTTGTACTTTTGTTGCATAAAGTTTAAATAAATAAATTAACTCTGACGCAGGCAGAAGCTAGGAGGCTACAAATTCAGGGTGTTTCTCCAACTACGTCAAGACTGTACACTTTTGACCGAATTTCGGTCGCAACTCTCAATCTTAAAACAGACTAGCCAAGTATGCAAGAGATATTATCATCATCTGCCTAGCCTTTTCCCAACTATGTTGGGGTCGGCTTCCAGTCTAACCGGATGCAGCTGAATACCAGTATTTTACATGGAGCGACTGCCTATCTGACCTCTACAACCCAGTTACTGGGTAATACGATACACCTAAGTAAGACTGGTTGTCAGACTTTCAAGCTTCTGACGACTCGTTACGACCGTCAAAGATCCACATATGGCACCAACAGCTTAACGTGCTTTCCGAGGCACGGAATGATGTCAGTAATGTCTAAGATAAACTTTAGAAAGTACATATGACTTGAAAATGTCACATTGCTACTTGCCTGGATTCGAGCCCACAACCTCATGCATAAGAGGCGGGCGCCTTAACCGCTAGGCCATCACGACATTGCAAAAAACGACATGCAAGAGATATTATAATTAAACTATATTATTTATAAATACGAGTAAATAATGCACGACTGTATGCAAACACAGGTGCACTCCCTCTTCCCTCACTTTCATAGTCTGATGGAACGGCAATCCGACACGACCGGGAAGAGATCAAGCGCAGGACACAAGCGCAGGCGCCTTACACTGGAGAAGCCGTTGGTCCTGTGCCTGATCTCTAAAAAAAAAACAAAGACATCGTGAGGAAACAGTCCTCACGATGTTTCTTTACGGATGTCAGTGATGTCCAAGATAAACTTAGAAAGTACAAATTTTAATGAATTGAAAGGGTCGAGTCACGTTGGTAGGTACTTGCTCAGGTTTGAACCTACAACCTCATGCATGAGAAGCTGGCGTCTTATCCACTGGGCCATCACTTATCTACTTTAAACCTGCAAAGACGAAAGATAATTATCTAAGCATCTTCTATGCAATGTAATACAATTGAAATGTCTGTTTGTACAGTGAAAATAACAGCTTCAAAAAAAGTGGTGGATCTAGTGGTCGCAAAGCGCGAATGCTGAGCTTGAAGTCTTGTGTTCGATTCTCACGTCGGGCAATGTTTTATTGGGTTTTCCATCAGGAGTTTCTCAGTAGCAGCCTCTGAGTCTGGATTTGTACCCGGTTGATGGCAATAGGCTCGCCCCCTATTACATGGCATTTAAATATAACTGGCGAAATGTGGGTGTACTAATGGATACTGCCTAACCCTTCGTGGATTACAGCCGTGGATTACTAAAATAATGCCTTGGACATTTTCTACCAGTCTACCTCAGGGTGATGCAGAGACAAAACACAGTAGGTGCAAGCACAGAAATTTTTCGAGAATAAAATATAATAATAAAAATAAATACTTATTTACATACATACAAACAAAATATACAACGTAGAGGGATGTATTCTTTCTTGAAACACATTAACTTATTACTATATACTAAACTCACGCTTTTTCCCATGGGGGTAGCCAGAAACCACAGAACGCCATGTGCAATGATCCTTACATACTCCTTTCGCCTCATCTACGTTCATACAATAAAAAAAAAAATACTACTAATGGCAGAAAATCAGCAAAAATGCGCGCAAACGAAGTCGCGGGCCTTAAACTAGTAATTAAATAACTCGATTGTGTTACCAGGCGGCCATGTTTTGGCAGGCACTGTATTTTGTAACGTTACGGCACACGTTAGCGCGGTGAAAGTGACATCCGGCTCAAAACAGTTTGTTGCTCTAAGGACGCGGTCAAAATGGCGGGCGAGGATTAAAAACAAGATTTCACAGATGACTTGAAGAATTATTTTGGAATAGGCTCTTATAATGTGAGTAAATTATCATAATTAACTAGCTTTGTCTCCGTGTTTATGTCGTTGGTTACTGCTCTGCTCCTGTAGTTCATAGCGTGATGATATATAGCCTATAACATAACGGCATAATATACACATAACGTAACATCACGCCTGTAATCCCTGAATAGTTTAGCAAAGATGTATCCACTAGTACCTACACCCAAATATCGCCATTAAGCCATTCTATGGCATTTTGGAAGGTCATATACAAAAAGAAAAAAGGAATCTAGTTGTCCCTTTGAAAAGGTAACCGGACTAAACCATTAAACAGATTTTGATGAAATTTGGTATGGGGTAAGTTTGAACCCCAAGAAAGGACATAGGTCATTTTTGGTCCGCGATTTCATCTGCGTCCGCGATAACCGACATTTTTGCGGACGAAGTCGGTTGGTTCCTCATAAATCAGGCTATCATACAAAAAGCGTTTGAAAACAACCAAAAACATTCTTCGATTGTCTTATAATTAGTAAGTATAGATAAGATGATTTAAATATGAATAAATTATTATAATACTAGCATTCGCACGCGGCTTCGCTCGCAAATTAAGTTTAAAATTTGATCATAATTCGAAAGATATGTGGCGCCATCTATCATCATAAGAACGTTATTGTGATTTCTCTCGGGAACAGTACTTTTTTTCGGGATGAATGGTACCCTATGTTCGTTCCTGTACACCTGGCAATGTACATGCAAAATTTCAGGATGATCGGTTCAGTCAACAAACAAAACAAACTTACTTTCGCATTTATAATATTAGTTAGGATACTAGATTTTTCCGCATAAAACTTATAGATTCCAAATATTTTTATAGTAAAAATATTGCATATAGCACTCAGGAATGACGTAGCTTCCTATTAGCGAAATTCGAATTAGTAATTTTGGAGATTAGTGCATTCAAACAAAATACAAAGTCTGCCTTTTAAAAAAAAATATATAGGTACCTAATATAAGATCTCACTTGTAATCTCCGAATGGTTAGCGTTAGTTAAAGGAGTACCCATTGTTTTAAGTCCCATGTAACAGGGGGCGAGCCTATTGTCATGAAAAATAAATGTAAGTCTTTGAAGACTGTCTTTTCTGTGGACACAACCTAACCTGCCAAAGTCAAGACAAAGCCGCACGTTTGCTTTCTCTGCAACCTTCGTTATGTAACGCGTTGCTGTAATACTTAGTAATGTTATTACCTTGTTTCATACAATTATTGCTTTTATAGTGCCAATTGTGTCCAATTATAGTGTAAGTATTATCGACTTCAAAATTAAGTGCTGTATTTTTATCAAGTTTCAAACTTGAGTATTTTTTAACGATGTTTGATGTTCTTCGTTGGTATAATGCTGAGCATGAGGTCTTGGGTTCGATTCCCAGGTCGGGCAAAGTGTCATTGGGTTTTTCCAACAGGAATTTCTGAGTAGCAGCCTCGGAGTCTGGATTTGTGCCCGGTTGATGGCAATAGGCTCGCCCCCTATTACATAGGACTTAAATATAACTGGCGAAATGTGAGTGCACTAATGGGTGCATCTCGATCTAACCCTTCGGGGCTTAAAGGCGTGTTGATTAAATTGTATGGAATGAAATTAAATGGTTTGTTGTTGGTGATTGAGGACTTTCTAATTGTTATTAATGAGCCAAATAAGTATGTATGATTAGCTAGCTTCAAAGATAATATATAATCCCATAAAAACCGTACCATTTTTCGGGATAAAAAATAGCCTATGTGCTATTCCAGACTAGAATCTACGTCTGTGTAAAATTTCATTCAGATCCATGCAGTTCTGGCATGATTGAGTAGCAAACATCCATGCAAACTATCGCATATTTTAATAGAAGTAAGACTGAATTCCCAACAGACTTCAAAACAAGAAGTGGTTATGTACTTATTTTCGCTACATCTTATTCTTTAATAACGTTTTGAAACTTCACCAATTCGCGAATAAAAAAAAAAAAGATTAAATGTTATATGCGGATATCTCCAAATAATGGTGTTTTTCATGAACCAACATCCTTCAAGTCATCCACAATACAAAATTACTATCTATTAAAAACAAATCGCGAATCTATAATTTGACCACTAAAATGGCTACCCAAGGCTATAATTTGAAGAAACTAGATAATAACGTTATGTAACGTTGTAAATAACGGCTATTGTGTTAGGTAATCAGTATGAAGGTTGAGGAGAAAGCAAGCTGGTTGGTTGCTTGTGTATTTGTTTTGGGTTATCAGCTGATTGGCAAGACGTATTCTTATTTCTTCTTTATCGTGTGGGAAGTAAAGTCTTGCGACCCCACACACCCTAGTGTCAGAGTTTCTAAACCGCCTCAAGAGCCTCTGACATGGTTAGAGTGGAACAGTAAGTCCAGGTTTGCTCACGATGTTTTCCTTCACCGATGCCAGTGATGTCCAAGATAAACTTTAGAAAGAACATATGAATTGAAAAATTCACATTGGTACTTGCCCGGATTTGAACCCACAGCCTCATGAGAGGCGAGCGCCTTAACCACTGGACCAAGAGTTTAGTCAGTAAAAGTCTGACAGTCCCTTCTGCCACACCTAGGGCCGAAGGACTCATTTGATTATTTTAACCTTCTCAAAAAAAAAAGGCTTAAGCTTATATTAATAATAGTCTTCATTTCGTCCTCCTTTTCATCAGGCAATCCTGATCGCATGCTAATAACGACCCAGTTCACAGCATCTTGTTATTCAAGAGCATGTCAAGCCAAGCTAGATATAAAAATCAAAAAGTAAAACGAGTTGCCACTTTCGACTCTCGCGCCATCGCCACCTCTCTCTCGCGGTGATGTTGGCAACATTTTGTTTATTTTTATCTTTTTCTTTCTTTCTTTTTTAATGTTTGGTTAAGTAATTTTATTATTTCTTTGAGTATGTGTTGTAGTATTTTTCTATGTCCAAAGAAAAGTATATGGAAACCTTTAATTAATTTTTTTACGCATTTTTTTATATTTTACTTTGATATATTTCAATTAAGGAAAGGACAATCTATAATCTTATAGGTAATTGGTGCCGATTCCCTTGGTCACAAACTAAACTAAAATTAAACTATTTCCATCTTTTTCTGTTCAATAAAACAAGAAAGAGACTAATTTAAATAAGAGCAGTCAAATTTAGTCAATCTGACACATCCATACAATTATAGTTGACATCTTAAAACGTCAGAATTCAAAACATGGAAAAGTTCAAGGCAAAACTAATTTGATATCGCTAACTTAGTTCTTTAATGTCACCGTCCTTTCCTTTCGCTGTAGGTTGGTAAGAGATGTCAATTCTCTAAATTTAGTCTTGAATAAGGGAATTAATTAAATAAGGCACCACTGCCTTATTTAATTAATTAAAAAAGCCGTCCCTGGCATGTTCTACAAAAAAAATATAAAGGGAACAGGATTTACTGAAACTATAGATTAAAAAAAAGAAGAATACAATTGACGTTTTCTTAATACGGTAGAGATAAAAAATGACCACCAATTATTTCATAATAATTATAAAGAAAAGATCATGTAGGTAGGTAACAAGATAGATTTGTAGGTTTTAAAACTTTCGCGCATTTTATGAATCATACTTTGCTATAACAACACGTAGCGTATTAATAAATCTATTACCTAACCAGCTATGATCATGTTTGTTTACATACATTTCTCAGATAAAAATAGATATTAATCTTATTTAAATAAATTAAAATCGATTACAAAAAAAAAACTCGATTTTCGTTCATCGATTAAAAAAATCCATTGAATAACTCATTACATAACTTATAACGTGATAATTACGCCGCAAACGTGACATTAGCCTATAAATTAAAGTTTAAAAAAAAACATAATTTGCATACAAATTAATTCTGAGATACGAATGAAAGTAGAATGTTTAACACCCCACGCGGGTGCGTCCGTTGCCTTGTCGTGAGAACCAACAGTGTCGTGGAGTGACTAAAAACTATAACACGTGCAAAACTAAAACTAACACTATAAATACTTTTTAGTTACAAAAAAATATTAAAGAAACTTTTTGCAGAATAACGCTTTTAAAGTAAACTTTACAAAGAATGAAGCGGCATTCGAAATTTAAATCTTTGTGATTGATGCGAATAGGTTTGTTTTCTATTACGTAAAATTAAATCTTATTAATATTTTATGGTAAGTCATATTTTATTCATTTATCTAATATGGTGTGCGTGACTTTTATTTGTTTATTTGTGATAATAAATAGTTCATTTAATAATTAATAAACATATGTAATTATACACAGAATATTTTTATAGTAATAATCTATATAAAGTAAGTAGGTACATGATAAAATATGTTACGTATTAATAGAGGTAGGTATTCTATTGACATTTATTGATTAATAATTTACTTATTACGCGATTGCTTTTTATACAGAAACCTTCATTTACGTTTTTACGTAAATATTTACCATTCAAAAATTGAAAAATGTTTTCACGATTTTTAAATACAACCATAGGGTAGCCATATTGGATTTTACCCGCGTTTTGAGCGCGTCATTCGCACATACTCGCTAATGCACTCGTATCTAGACTTATCGGTCAGTAGGTTTGCTGAACCTTCACTTTTGTCAAGTTTGTCGACTCTAAACTAATAAATACAATTTAACACTGTCTTGATTTGCTCAATAATTGTTTTGTTATTTTATTATTTTACAAATAAAATATTTACTGGCACTTTTTAATTGTCAAGGAGTCGGTCAGTCAGAAAGTTTTATCTGGTAGCCGCTAATTCAATAATTATGCCTATAAAAATCTTTACCTTTTAAAATTTTACATCACCGTTCATATTTTTTTTTACCGATTAACTATTTTATAGTATAGGTAATAAACGGTCTAGTTTTGATTTGTATCCGGTTAATGGCAATAGCCTCGCCGCCTATTACATTATACTTAAACATAACTGGCGAAATGTGGATATATTAACTACGTACTACTTGTTTAAATATTAGTTTTTAATGATTTTAAAATTTCATATTTGATTATTTTCTCATGTACAATTTTTTGCACCTGCTTTGATGTCTCTTCACCACCTTTGGTTGACTGGTAGAGAATGCCTAAGGCATTAAGTCCGCCTTTGTACTTTTTTGTTGCATGAAGTTTAAATAAATAAATTAACGTGTGCACCTCTGCCTAACTCTTCGGGGATTACAGGCAGGCGTGATGTTATAAAAAAACTCTTACTGTATCATTATGAAGTTTCACTTACAATTATGTGTTTTACACCTTCTCTTCCGATCTCCATACATCAACAATTCGCTAAGTTATATGCCATTAGCATCTATCTTTAATCAAGACATGATAACTTCCGTCTAGCTTAGGGCTGTCCCGCGTAATTCCCCGGATTTGTCCTAGTTTTTTTTTGAATAGCGTTACCTCCGCTCTAATAATTTCTCCTGCATCGTGGGTGTGTTTAGAAACATATAAACTCACAAATACACAAATAGCCAGACCTGGAACAACTATTTGTAGGCCATACAAATATCTGTTTCCGACAGCGCCATCTGTGCCGTAAAAAAAGGCATCCGGCTGTCGTTTGTAAGAGGTTTTGATAATGATCGATTAATGATGATATTTTTTTAATTACCTATCTTTCGTGATACCCCTGGGTATAACGAAAGATAGGTGATTAAAAAAAATATATCGTTTACATATTTTTTGCTAACTTAATGTTTTGCTAATCTTTCGGGTGTCCCATAATCTTTCTTCAGACACAAAAAAGTCTTATACTTTTTAAAAAACCCATTCCGGACGACCCCGATGACCTTTAAATTTTTCTCAGAGGTCGTAACACTATAACACCCCGCCTGTAATCCCCGAAGGATTGGGCAGAGATGTACCCATTAGTACACTCACATTTCGCCAGTTAGGTTTAAGTCCCATGTAACAGAAAGCGAGCCTACTGGGTATCCAGACTCCGAGGCTACTACATGAAAATTTCCCAAAACAATATACGGGACTTTTGAAGTTTTCACCGGCAATTTAAACGCAACCCTATTCTAGCTCTAATACAGTTTGAATTGCGAAATATTACATTACACTTTCCAACATTTCATATCTAAAGCATCCATCATGGTCTGTCAGCACATTCTCATCACACGTCCATCTTAACTCTCGAGTCATTGTACTGTGATCACTCAGAAGCGATGACGTCATCGCCTTACCGGCTCGGATTCAATCTACACAATAGAAACGCTGATTGACTAAATATAGGTGGCGGAAGTGACGTCGTAATGAAAACTTTTACTATAAATTCAGCATATCATCTGCCTAGCCTTTTCCCTGTTTTCCCTATCTGACCTCCACAACCCAGTAACTGGGTAATACGATACCTACTCCTTGGTGAGAGTGGTTGTCAGACTCAAAGGAGTATGTAAGGATCGTAGCAGGTGGCGTTCTGTAGTTTATGCCTACCCCCAAGGGAAAAAGTTACTCCTAAAGTATACTCCTTTCGCCTCATCTACGTTCATACATCTCGTCATACAAGCACGCCGGTTACGAGTACTCCGCACCTGACCTTTCTGAAGGACCTCACTAATAAGGTCAGTGTAGGTCTTCCTAGGGCGACCCTTCCCGGCATTACCACTCACCTCTGCTATAAAAATACCTTTTGTCAATCGTCTTTCACTCATCCTCTCAACATGACCGAACCATCTAAGCGTACCCTTTTCTATCCTCATAAATCTGGCTTTCATCTACAAACATATTTTTTTAATCCGACTGGCTATTCCGGAGATTAGCGCGTTTAAATAAACACACAAACAAATATTAAAAAAATTATTATATTGGTATATTTTTTAAAAAGTCCGTCTGTCATATGGATGAACTGTCAATCGACATCGTTCTTTATTTTAGAATAGTGCTTATCTAATAGGAACCATAAATTGCTTTAATAAGGTTGGATATGGCTAACCACAGACTACAATATAATATAGGGTAGGCTGAACCGGCCAGTCTTAACTGTACCATCAACGTCCAACATTAAGTTACAACATTTTAACCCTGGCAACATTCTGTCGTAACAAACAACAATACCGCATCACAACATCCGCCCTCTTGACAATCCATTTGCAAAATCTTCAAGTTTTATTTTTTTAACAAAACATGAGTTACGAAACTTCTTGATGCGCAGGCGCATACGTAATATAATCGTGTTACGTTCTGTTTCACACAACGTTGAGATGTTCGTGACAACATAAGCCTGGTTCTGATTCTGTTTTTAAAAGATTTAACCTTAATTTTTAAGATATGATTGGTCTACTTTTGAAAAGAAAGAAAGTAAAACTGTTTATTCACTCGATAATGACACATAAGTCATAACATAAAAAGAAAAAAAAAGTACATAAAAGCAAAGTAGAAACAAGTTAAAAGTAGACAAAAAATTATAATGCTTAATTATGTGTTGTCAAAAAAATCGAGAGTTATGAAGGCTGATTTAAAATCTTGCGGTTAACGGTTGCTAAATAAAATTGATTATCAATTAATTAAAAAGAATCTCCTCTTAGTATAAAACAAAGTCGCTTCCCGCCGTCTGTACGCTTAGATCTTTTAAACTACGAAACGGATTTTAATGCGGTTTTCATCAATAGATAGACTGATTCAAGAGGAAGGTTTACACGTTGGTTTAGTTAGTATCTAATCTAGATATAAATCTAAATAAAATGTCTAATCTAGATTTAATTTTCAATGAGATTTCTGGATAAGTGATTCCCAAAAAATTTTAAAAATAATTACTAGTGACGTATAGTCTACATTTTATTACCTATATTTATCGTGTAATATAGCTTTGTAAAAACGAAGCTTATTATAACGTAACGTAAACCAAAGTTAATTAAGCTGTAAGGAAAAGTTAATTACTGGTAATTGAATAGTATAGACAACAAATTAAGACGTAACAAAGCGTTTCGCAGGAGTAAAAGCGTGAAAATGGGCAAATTACTACTTACATGCAAAGCAAGTCAGCCGAACTTCATTATGCAGGGCCGGATTATCCATTAGGCAGTCTAAGTAATTTACTAGGGGGCCCGAATCGCACTTCGTGCCCACAAAAAGAAAAAAAATCCATTAAGTAAAAATTAAATTTAAATATTTGTAAACATACAAACGATATACATAAGTACTGTATATTATATTACTTTCATTTGTATATATTTTTTAATAGGGTGAAGGCATGGTTTATTATGTGCTTTGTAAAAAATAATAATATAGCGTAATATTTTATGAATATAGAATTGAGTTGTGGTAGATTCAATATTAGAATTTTTCTTTACTTTTGTAAATGACGTTCAAAAGTGCCTTTTAATGGTCAAAAAAATATTTTTGGTAGTTAGAAAAGGGTAAAAGGAGCCCCGAACACATGAATTGCCTAGGGGCCCAAACATAGTTAATCCGGCCCTGTCATTATGTAAAGAAATAAAAACACATTAACGTCTTACGCACATTTCGTATTCAGAAAGCGATCAATTAATTATCCATCAACGCATTTCCGTACACCGAACTCCATTCTACAAGATCGTTCGGTAATCGTAAACTAATATGGCGCTTAATTTCACGCAGTTTCGCGGCATTCGAAACGAAAGTGAAAATGGCGGGAAAGATGTGCTGTCAAACCACGTTCCGATACACTCTCGATTTCGTTCGTTCCGTTTTTCCGGTTGTGTTTTTTTTTCGTGAGAAACGCTCGGATTTTGTTTTAATTTTATTTTTCTTTTCTTAGTACCTAGCGAATAATTTTCCTTTTAAACAAACGGGTAGGTTAGTATTACTATTACTAAGTGCTGTTTAATATATGCTAGGTATAGCCCGTTTCATTTTAATCTAAGCAATTTATAACCGAAGGCTTGAAAGGGCTTAATGGTATTCATGGCGCCTCGGGCAACTTTCCACAATTTATCCAATTAAATCGATCGTAAACAAAATGCTTGGGAAACGTTTTCAAAACAATAAAATTGAGTTACCCAATTTGTAATGCAAAACCTTTTATTGTAATTATTGACCCAGTCTCCGTGTACTTCCGTCAAAATAATCACAGCCCTATCAAAAACGAATTAGCCACAGATAATGCAATACCGCGAAATTAACCTTAACAGATGTCATTAGTAAAGAAAGCACACTGTCTATTTGTACAAATTACGTCCTGACTTCGCAACAGACGAGTTTAAACCTTGACTCATCAAAGTTAAGGTTGAATTTCTCAACTCATTTATTATTCCAAATCAATCAGAGGGATTTGTCACCGATGGGCAACGGTCAAATGAGTTTGGACACTATTGTACAGAGTATAAAATCTAAATTTATCCGATTTGATATTACTTACGACGTTTTTCGTCCATTTAAAGTCATGTTTTGGAAAGCTACGGCGAAAGTCGGCGTCTTATGAGTGTTCAAGTGTGACCACTCAATCTTGATACTCGAATGCGCGTTAAATCGTTTTTGTATCTCATTATCCAATACTAAATATGGTAATACTGTATAGGCCGTACAAGCAAGATGTTGATATAATAATGAGGTTTTATTCAAAACATCTATGAAGCTGTCCATTTAAATGATTTTTTTCTTCACTTACCTCATTATAACACTTTTAACAGGCCTAAATTAATATTGCTACAATTTAAATGAACCTAAACAAAGCTTTAAACTCTCAACCGAATTAAACATATGAAAGAATCTATTAGCAAGCAATCTGTCTTATAATTCTCAATTTTTCTATTCTAAGATCTTTATTGTACTGCGGATTTTGTTCTAAAGAGTTTCCGCGGCCCTGAAATGCAAACAGCAAAAGACACTAGGAGGAACAGGGATGGGTTTTAGTCTATAAGAAAGAGTCTGATACTCCCTTCCGCTTCGAGTAGAGCTTCAGAAGTCATTTGATGATTTGCCATACTTTAAAAAAATCTTCATATTTATTTATTTAAGTAACATGGAAGACCGACCGCTAGAAGAAAACAGACTAGTGACAGAAAATTAGACTGATAGCCAATTACAGGTCTTCACTTATAAGATAACAGAATAATACTATGTTCTGTGGACACTGCAGTTGCCTACAGGAACAAAATAACAAAAGAAAGAAATTACTGAATAACTTATATACTACACAGCTAAACAAAATAAAAATCTGACAAAAGGACTACTCTCACTATCAAAAAATATCATCTCATATTGTTGTAAATAAATTAAATGACTAAGTACTAAGTCAAAAAAGTCAACAGTTAGGTGGATGTCTGAGAAATGAATTATTACTGTGTAGTTAGATTATATCCTGTTACTTTTTATAGCAGTTTAGATTATCATGAGAACTGATTTAGCAATTGAAATTACTGAGTAAATAACTGTTTAAACTCAAAGTGATTCATTAAGAAAAAAACCGTTATTATAGCGGACATTACAGTGGTCTTATTTGAAGATCCTTTTACAAAAAAAAATGTACAATGAAACCGTTTTTTTTAAGTATTGTAGAGGTATTAATTGTTTTTGCTAATAAATATTTGACACCATTAACAAATAATTACTTATAACTTCTTTGATAAAAGTACTTTAGTTATAGCCCTGAAAACCCGATTAATTTTTAATGTACTGTAGAATAGGATTTTTAGTGACTTTAAAATCAAAAAAAGGTAAATCAATTGAGATGTCAAAAATGTGATGTCTCATTTTACTATAACTATACCAAATCTATGGAGGAAGCGCAATTTGTCAGATCATAAATAGTATGTCAAATTGACAATTTACTGGTGGTATCTAATACCCAATATATATACAAAAAGTAGGTAAAATATCTAAATTAACAAGTCAGTCTACAACTGTCAAATTGTTAGTGTCATTATCACTGATTTAAGAAAATGCTTTAAATTTACAAAGTGAAACAAACTATTATTCATACATTCTTTATATCTAAATGTCACGCACACCATACACGCTAAACAACAGTCATACAACCATTGTTTTATAATAAAATGTAAAAAAGCAAAACCCATTTGGTTCTGCATAAACAAATCAAATCATTACTTCGCAATAAAAAGACAAGTGACACCGTATTAATTACAGCAATTACTTTACAGATGGTAAACATTAAAGGTTGACAATAACATAATTAAATTCTTAATTTATGAGCCATTATGTGCTGTTAAGAAAATGTAAACTGCATGAGGAACTCTAACAAAAAGTGAAAACGAACGAAGCGCGAGGCGAACGCAGTTTACTTCCGATAACTTACTTCCCGCGTCAAGACGTCTCACGCAAAACATACAAAACAAAAAAAAAACAAAAGTGAAAAAAAAGTGACCAACAAAAAAATGAGGTGCAACAAAAACCAGTGAAAATAATGTGTAAAAGTGTAATCGAAAACGGACTCGATGGATCGGCGGGAAAAATTAAAAAGAAAAATTTCAAAACGCGTAGAAGAACGCGCCATTTTTCTTTTCAAACAACACTTTTGAGAACTTTTCTATATTCTTTCATCTTTTTATGTTGTTTTCATAATATTTTGTGTAATGAGAATGACGTGTTGACATTACAAGATAGCATAGATGTTAAGGATGATGATCTGCCTTCGGATAGAAGGCGACCCGCCAATGAACAAGAGAAGGATATTTTAATGCTAGGTGCCTTAGGCAGACGGAAAGGTTCCGGGTATCACAATGCATATGGCTCATCGCAAGAAGATGATTCTATCATGGATTTACTTGGAAAGAGTGAGTATTCTTAACATTTAAGTTTATCTTAAACATTATTGACATCGGTGAAAGAAAACATCGTGAGGAAACCTGGACTTGTCATTAATATAAGTCTGAAATCGAAAATTTGTCTTGAGCAAGCGCGGTGATTTATGATCGTGACAGTATTATGGAGTATAACAATATTATTAAATTTTCTTTAGAGTTATGACTTAACATAACATCACGCCTGTAATCCCCGAAGGGTTAGGCAGAGGTGTACCCATTAGTACACCCACATTTCGCCAGTTATGTTTTTAGTCCCATGTAATAGGGGCGAGCCTATTGCCGTCAACCGGGCACAAATCCAGACTCCGAGGCTGCTACTGAGAAATTCCTGATGGAAAAACCCAATAACACTTTGACCGACCTGGGAATCGAACCCAAGACCTCGTGCGCAGCAGTCGCGCTTGCGACCACTAGACCAACGAGGCAGTCAAAGTTACATAATTTTAACTTTACAATTACAATCTTTCATTTTTTGTTGTGTATCAACCTGGGAATCTTCTGATTACGGAACTGAATCGGTGATTCAGTCTATTATTTACGTTTTTTGACTAAAACAAGTTTTAATTATCCTAACTAAACTTTAAAATACCTCCTCGACCCGTCTACTCTTGCATGCACCCTCAAGTATAATACGTGCCACGAAAGATGAGACTTCGCAAGCGTCAGCAATGGGGAGCTTACGCAGGTATGGATGTACGAAATAGTTATCTTTAATTCCATTACTTGTGTATCTATTCAGAGATATTTTGATGACATTTAGATTATTTTTTTTAATAATATTATAATATTTATTATGAAATAATAAAGTTTGTGTGGTGTGTCAAGTCTCATATTTCGTGGCGCGTATTGTACACATATTTTGCGTGTGTTACAATTAATTTTGGATTTTTCACACCCAGAAATAAAAAGTCGTTTTCCAGCTACCTTTTTTGCTCAATGTTACTTAGTAGGTCATAGAAGGGTCGCCCAGTTTCTGACGTCCAGAAAATTTTGGAAGCCTGTCTGATTGATCTTTCAGAATGGGGCTTTTACATGGGTACCTACATGGGTACCGTAATGGTGTTGTATGTATTTTTCTAGTTTAGGAGCTAGCTCCTTTTTTTGGATATTCATTATTTTATCAGGTTTTGCTGGTTATTTCTTTTTTGTGTCGCATTTTTTGGAAATATATTGATATATATTTTTTTAATGCGATCGCCAAAACCAGTAACGTACAATTAGGAGTAACATTTAGGACCATCTTCTTAAAAAAGAACTCACAATATTTTAGCCCTGAACACCCAATTAATTTACAATCAACAGTAAAATTAGATTTCTAGTTGCTTTGAAATCAATAAATAGTTAATCAATGGAGTTAGTCACAGTTTCTTATTGCCATACAAAATCTATGAGGAAATGCGTTTTGACAGCTCATAAAAAGTATGTCAATTGATGGTGGTGTCAAGTAACTAAACAACCATAACAATAACATTTTGAATAATCAGTTAACATTTATATCAGAAGCCATCAGGAATTTCTCAGTAGCTGCTTCGGAGTCTGGATTTGTGCCCGATTGACGGCAATAGGCTCGCCACCATTACATGGGACTTAAACATAACTGGCCAAATGCGTTGCGTGTGTCCTATTAATGGGTACACCTCTGCTTAACCCTTCAGAGATGATAGACGTGACGTTATGTTTCTCTTTTAATATCTGAATCTCTATCAATCTGAATGAATATGACAGAATGACATAATTTCCATAGAGAAGCTGTCAAACCGCCATATTAATTCCTTCGTTGAGTAAGAGTAATCTAGGAATCGAATCCACGCTCGACAGTCACGTTTGCGACCACGTGATCAACTGAGAAGTCAATCTTTAATCAAAAAAGTAATTTTAGAACAGTTACAAGTGTTTGTGATTGTTAACAAAATTCCTCCAACACATACCAAAGACTCGCTGAAGCTAGGTATTAGTAAAGATAGCTTAAATATTCGACTGCACATGACACAGTAAACCGTTCTAGAATGACTAAAACGGAAACCAAGTGATCAGTTTCTATAACACATTTCCTGTTTCAACTAGAAAGGATAGAAAATCAGTAGTCGTATCTTGGCACGTGTTTATAAATATACAAGAAGTGAAGAAGTAAAAGCTAACGGAAATGTCTCGTTGGCAACATTGTCGTGAACTTGCTTAACCAAGTAGTCTGTACAGTAAGCGATCACAAGTGCAGTAGCATGCTAAGGTTTGAATTGCTGTGAACACGCGGTACAGGCCGTACTTACATCTGTGTGTATAAGTGATTATGTATTAACACAACTATATTAGTGACAAAGATAGAAAAGGATATGCTTAGATGGTTCGGTCATGTTGAGAGGATGAGTGAAAGACGATTAACAAGAGGTATTTATATGGCAGAGGTGAGTGTCAACGCAGGGAGAGGTCGCCCTAGGAAGACCCAAACTGACCTTATTGGTGAGGTTCTTCAGAAAGGTCAGATGTGGAGTACTCGTAACCGGCGTGCTTGTACGACGAGATGACTGTATGAACGTGGATGAGGCGAAAGGAGTATGTAAGGATCGTAGCAGGTGGCATTCTGTGGTTTCTGCCTACCCCCATGGTAAAAAGGCGTGTATGTATGTATAAGCAAAGTACCGACGAACATCTCAGAATTCGCACACGGTGTCGAAAGGTCGTAAGCTAAAAAATGTTAATTTATTGCTTTTTAAGATTGCTACTCCACTTATGACTCCTGCTGTAACTCAGGGGGGCAATACCTACTAATAACTATTACGGAAAATCGCAATAAAATCTCAGTTTTAATCTGTCAAAAATGTCTGTAATTTACGTAAAGTTTCAAATTTGACGAATTTATCTTATAGCTTATTATAGATGCGAAAGTTTGGATGAATGGATGTTTGTGACTTAATCACGCCAGAACGGCTGATCGGATCTGGATGAAATTTGGTGTAGATGTAGATTATAGTCTGGAATACATAGGTTAATTTTTATGCCGAAAATTTTAGCGGTTCTTATGAGATAATACAGAGTGTTAGTGTAAACACCGTTATCCTTGAAACCAGTGGTTTGGTTTCACTAATAGAACGTAAATTCAATGAAAAGAAATATCTTTTTTTTTAAAGTAAAATCTCCATTTTTCCTCAAAATTATTTCACCCTATATTACAATGATGTAATTAGTTAAAACTTATGTAGGTAGTTATAACGGACGGCCAGTGCAGCAGGTCAACGCCCTTTGCGGTGATTACGTAACTCGGGCGCATAGTATCCATGAATTTACGGACGGTGTCGGACATATTACTTTTTAATTTTTGAAAGAAAACTTTGTTTATTTATTTTTAAATTCAGTTAAACATTTTTTATAATAAATCAAGTACCTATGGTTTTAGTGACAACGGTGTTTACACTAACAGTCTGTATATCAACTTTACGCATGTGGAAGCTAGTTTATCAACAAACTTACCCAAGAGAGACATTTTAAAGGGACGTTATCGACAGCGCGCTTACCAAATGACTTGACTAATTATGAGTCTAGGAATATTTTGGTCATGAGATGATAGGATTTCCCCCTATTACATGGGACTTAAACATAACTGGCGAAATGTAGGTGTACTAACCAGTGCACCTCTGCCTAACCCTTCGGGGATTACTGGCGTGATGTTATGTTGAAAATAGTAAGATAAATTCGTTAAACCAAAAATGTCGGTATTTTTTTGACAAATTGAGACTGAAATAAAATGGCGAACATTTCTAAAGTTACTAGAATTGGCCTCCTAATCTTTTTCAAGCTTTCGTTTTGCCATATAAGTTTATTTACAGGATAGTGATCTTATTTTAGATCGTTACCATGATTTTGTTGCTAAACGTACCTTTCCGTAGTCTACTACCATACAAATGGGTTTTAAACGATACAGTTTAGATGGTTTCTGGAGATATGCTTGTAATAGTTGCTACAAACGTGCAGAAATTATCATTTGTGTGTGTTTATGAATTTTATAAAATTGACATTGGCACACAGTTAATAAAGTTGAATTTTAAGAAAAACAATGAAAGATGACGTCATAAAATAATACATAACATAACATAACATGACGCCTGTAATCCCCGAAGGGTTAGGCAGAGGTGTACCCATTAGTACACCCGCATTTCGCCAGTTATTTTTAAGTCCCATGTAATAGGGGGCGAGCCTATTGCCATCAACTGGCATAAATCCAGACTCCAACGCTGCCACTGAGAAATTCCTGATAGAAAAACTATTACCTATGTATAGTTTTTTTTTTAAAGTTGCCCCATACTAGTAATTTCTCCTGTATCGAGGGTGTCTTTAAAAACATATAAACACACACACAAGAAGCCTTAGCCAAAAATGTAAACTTATTAAGTTAATCTTAAATATCACTGACATCAGTATCGACATATTTTATCCCACTGCAGAGCAAAAGCCTCTTTTCATACAGAGAGGGCAAGATTATTGATCACCACGCTTGTTAAGGCGAATTGGCGATTTCAGACATTTATCTCCACGTAGGTATAAAATAAACAAAAGTCGCTTCCCGCCGTCTGTACGCTTAGATTTTTTAAACTACGCAACGAATTTTAATGCGGTTTTCATCTATAGATAGAGTGATTCAAGAGGAAAGTTTATACGTATAGTAATATCTACATTGTTCCCATGCAAAGCCGGGGCGGGTCGCTACTTAGAACTTAATAAAATTTAAATATAATTTGAAAAGAGATTTCTGAATAAGCAGTTCCCAACAAAAGAAAAATGTTCGCATCGCTACATCGCACCCGCCAGGGTGAGTAGCTTGTTAATCTATAAGTCCAGGTTTCCTCACAACGTTTTCCATCACCGATGTCAGTGTAATTCTACTTACCCACTTAAAATTCTTGACAAAAGATAAAGAAATGCTTGTAACTACAATAAAACTAAAGAAAATGTTTGATATCAAAATGTTGATCTGAGTCACGCAAGACGAGAGTAAAAGTAGGCGCGTGCGCAGAGAAAATGGACGGTCGTTCAACCGCTGTATCGATCAGTAGAATGTTTAAATCATGTTGCATGATTGTTGTTGTATTTATGTAACAGACTGTGTGGATTGTTTAGTTTCGATCATTGGATTGATAAATGTTTTGGATTTTTTCATGATAGCTTACACCAGTGTTTTTCAATATCTTTGAATACGCGACCCCTTTACAAGTTGAAAAATTCTGGCGACCCCCTTGAACCAAAGACAAACAAAAAGTTAGTTCAATGGTGAACATTAAAACTAAAAAGAGACATAGACTTCAAATTAGAAAATGATTTGATTATATTATCAACATTTAAAAAAAAAAGCCCCACGATAAGAAAAAATATTTAAAAATAAACAATTACATGCCGTGGCAGCCTTTAATTAAGGCTACACTATATATTTTGTATTTGTGTTAGCGTTTTTAACATGTATATTGGTGTAGCTTTGTTGGTTGTCCTTAAATAAATAAATAAATAAATTACATCCTTCTCATTGAAATTATTTGTTTTATTCCTTCTTCCAACGACTGGAGGTCGCGATTCACAGGTTGAAAAATACTGCCAAAAATAATAATCTTGCCAATCTTAATGGAGACTAGCAACTAAGTACGCAGGTGATGTTATAGTGCACTAGTCATCACCTGCCTAGCCTTTTCCACATTATGTTGGGATCGGCTTCCAGTCTCACCGGATGCAGCTGAGTACCAGTATTTTAAATTTAGCGACTGCCTATTAGACCTCCACAACCCAGTAACTGGGTAACACGATACCCCTAGGTAAGACTGGTTGTCAGACTCTCAAGCTTCTGACGATTCGTAACGACTGTCAAAGATCCACGAATGACAGCCGGGACCAACGGCTTAACGTGCTATCCGAGGCACGGAATGTCAGTAATGTCTAAGATAAACTTTAGAAAGTACATATGAATTGAAAAAGTCACATTGGTACTTGCCCGGATTCGAACCCACACCCTCATGCATGAGAGGCGGGCGCCTTAACCACTAGGCCATCACGACATTATAGCGCACTAGTGTGTGTGTATAAACAGGTGCCCTCCATTTTTTCTTACAGAACTGTTTTTGCGACCACGTGACGGAAGTATTAGAAGTAGTATAAGGCTGCGTTTATACTTAACCTGCCCGGCGAGTCGCCACGCGTGGGAAAGCTATAGGTTTCATATCAATTTTCTGCGCCAACCGTGTCTTCAATCTAATAATTAATAACTTTGAATCTAATATTCATTGTTTTCTGTTTCAGTGATCCCCCAAACATGCCGCTATCGAGGGGCACGCTACCCCTGTGGCCTGAGCATATCCTGCGTCCTTGGGGGAGGGAAACCCTTGGACCTGTGTTCTGGTGGCATGATATGGGCCTGCTGTGTTGATAGGGAGACCACTGAAAGACCCACAGAGGTTGCACCTGTGGTACACAATGCTAGTAAGTACTTTTTTTTGATTTTATCTTTGAATGTATTTAAAATTATGAACTTTTTTCGTTTTTCCGACATTTTGAGTATATATTTGTCATCCGTTAGTCTATTTTTTAAGTACTGTCATTTTGGCAATTATCATAGCGTTGAGAAGATACATTCAATAAATGAAGCTGTATTATTAAAGATTAATAATTGGGTATTTGACACCGTTAAGAAAATAATTCCAAGACAAAACTTCTTTAAAGAAACACTTTATTTTAGTCCTAAAAATATACCATCACCATCACGCCTGTAGTCCCCAAAGGGTTAGGCAGAGGTGTACCCATTAGTACACCTACATTTCACCAGTTATGTTTTTAGTCCCATGTAATAAGGGGAGACCCTATTGCCATCAACCGGGCACAAATCCAGACTCCGAGGCTGCTACTGAGAAATTCCTGATGGAAAAACCCAATAACACTTTGCCCAACCTGGGAATCGAACCCAAGACCTCATGCAAAGTAGTCGCGCTTGCGACCACTAGACCAACGAGGCAGTCAGTAGTAATTAATTATGTATGTACAATATTATACAGGCTTAATTCCACCAAAAAAACACAAAGAATAAAAAAAGGGGAATTAACTAAATGGCATCTAAAAATTCATCCGTATCGCCGTCCACTGGAAATGTGCCCAAAAGACTGGCCGCATTGCCACGTTGGATGGCAATGCTTAGCCTCTGGCCAAGGTAATAACCAGCCCTTGGGTCATGACTCATGTCACTTGTAATATTAGATTTTTTGTGGCTTTGAAATCAATAAATAGTAGTAATCAATTGAGGTAGCAAAATAAGTGACGGCACAGTTCGATATTGCTATAAAAAATGTTTGAAGGAATAGCTTTTTGTCAGGTCTTAAGAAGAATTAAATTCGTCAATTGATTGGTGGTGTCAGCTGGCTGTGTATTGTTTTGCCAAAACGAACTAACCCGCAATAAAATTACTCCCATTTTTCGAAGTAATTGTAATGTTTTTGGATATTCCACGCAGATTGATTTTAAAACTATTCCGAGCATAATTTTACCATATTTAGGAAGATATATCTTCTCTATAGAGACCTACCTCCGTTTTTGAACGAGACTGACAATTAAAAAATACCTGTAAATGGTCTAATTGAAATATTTTTCTTGACTTTTGATGTTGAAATTTTAATGGAATTAACTAAACTATTGAAATATTGTAGGTTGTTTTAGCAAAACCAACCTCCATTTTATTTTGTCACTTATTTGAATTGAAATGTCGGAAAATGAAAATCGTGAATACAGGGATAATAGTGTAATTAAAATTTATATATTCTCTGCATGTTACAATTTTTTTTTAACAAAAAACATAGAATTTGTGGTCCCTTATGTAACAAAAACTGAATGCAGTAGAAATTGGTATTCCCTTCAGTTAATAACATTAATTTGTCTTTTGTATATTTTTTGTATTTTCACATTATATTCCATACGCTCTATGATGGTGCGGGTGACACATGTCAGCAATTCATCTATAGATGTCAGAATCGCTTAACTAAGTCGATGACATTATTTAATTTACTAGTTATTTATTACTGATTCCGTATTTTACGACTTGATAATTATTAGTGTGCAGTTAAAATATTCAATCATGATTGTAAATCGCCGTAACGTTCAAGAGTGAAAAGCAACAGTTTGACAAATGTCACCGGCACCATCCTAGAGCGTGAGGAATATAATTTGTTTTTTTTTGTCATGTGTGTAACTTTCTGTGTCCTAACTCTACGTGTAATGAATTAATTTTTATCCGAACAAGAACGAGATAAACTAATATTTAGGTACTTAATTCAGCAATGATATTATGGTAAAATCTTCATCGATGAATTTTGAAGTGACTTTGAGGTGACCTACAATATAACACTGAATTAAACCAAGGACGCAGAACAACTCATGAAAATTGGCCAAGTACGATTCGAACTTGCTCATGAAGGATTCTGTACCAACATACAATATTTTACATCACCTACATACACAAAAACACATTCATTGTATTTGATCCCCATTAATTTTTTTTTACACGTAACATTTCATCGTGGCTGTAATCCCCGAAGGGTTAGGCTGCGGTGTAGTGACACCCACATTTCGCCAGTTATGTTTAAGTCCCATTTAATAGGGGGCGAGCTTATTACATGGGCAAATCTAGATTCCAAGGCTGCTACTGTGAAATTCCTGATGGAAAAACCCAATAACACTCTTCCCGACCTGGGAATCAAACCAAAAACCTGAAGCTCAGCAGTCGCGCTTTTCGACCACTAGACCAATGAGGCAGTCAGTCGAGGCAGTTATTTTTTTATACGTGTTTTTATAGCGGCCATAATAATACACATTGTGCAAAAATTTCAAGTGCTTACCTATTACGAGTTCAATAGATAAGGCCATGCCACAGACAGATAAACAGACAGTGGGCCTTAGAAATAGGGTTCCGTTAGCATCTTTTAGGCCTAAAACCCTAAACAAGTAACAGTTTCCATTAGTAGGTCCAGAGGTCCACTTATCTTATATTTCATGGTGAAATCTCAAGGTTATTCAAATCATGTAGGCCCACGTGTCAAACGTGACACAAGATTACGAAATATCACGAGTACTCTCTAATGTGGTGTAAGGTATAAGCGGAAGCGATTACGAGCGATTTAAAGAGAGTAATTTGAAAATTTTGGAACCTGTCATATTATCTTTTCACCACCTTTGATTGACTAGTAGAGAATGCCTAAGGCATTAAGGTCCGTTGTACCTTTTGTTACATAAAGCTTAAATAAAAAAAAAATAGGATAGACTGCCTCAAATCTATCGAGTTTTTAGTATCTGTACCATTCTAGAATAGCTTAAGTACTTCAATGATTTTGTAACATGATTTTAATATTTCAACAGCACATCTAGATACTTAAAACTAAAAGATAAATTCTCGTATTTCAAAAACAAGCAAACGGTCACCATGCCTTCCGCAATATATCAAAAACATCTCAAATTCACCTACATTTTTTGACAATGATTGTCGATGTGACTAACTGACTAGGTTGCGCATATATTTAAAACGTTTTTAATTATGAGAATAGGTTTTCTGAAGTAATTTAAATAAATAGCGGCCAAGCTATTATGTATTTGTCCATCATACATAGGACAAAGTGTCACCGATGTCAAAATTGTCGACTAGAAGTGACAAAACCGGTATGTTTGTCATTGTGTGACATCGTTTTTGGTTACGACATTAAACGTCATACCTACATAGTACACTCTCTCCTGTATGGCGCAAATTGAAGGCGATACGCTTTTAGTAAGTTAAACATGTAAATGCGCGTGAGTCACTGCGATCGCGCACTTTTGTCGAGATGCGTACATTTTTTTTAAATACATACTAGCTTCCAGTCTTAAGTCTAGTTTTCTTACAATGTTTTCCTTCACCAATGTCAGAACTGTCCAAGATAAACTTAGAAGTGGGTTCGATTCCCACCCAGGACAAATCTTTGTGTGTTGAGCACGATGATTTGTTCTGTGTCTGGGTGTAAGTTATATATAATATGTATGTATTTAAAAATATATAAGTATATTTATCAGTTGTCTGGTTACCATAGTACAGGCTCTGCCTAGTTTGGGATTAGATGGCGATGTGTTGGATGTCCTAAGATATTATATTATATTATATAAAGTACATACAAAACAAGTCACATTTGTACTTACTTACCCGGTGTTGAACCCGCAATTTTATACATGAGAGACGGACGCCTTAACCACTGGCCATCACGACGCTATGAGAAATAAATTCTACTACTTAAAAGCAAACACATGTTCACAGAGCCATAATAAAGGCGGAAACAGACTTATAACACGCTACGCCACGAGTAATCATTGGCCACATTTAATTTCGTGATACTATTCTTTGTCATTTGGCCAGTAAAAACGCGTGGGATGGCGTAGCGTGTCATAAGTCTGTTTCTACTTTTTCTTTCACGGTCATTTCACATCAATGGGTAAGCAGATGTATAATTCACATCACCTTTCGAGGTCACATGTCGACATTGCGACATTTTGTGTAGAGATCGCAATGGTTCCTTAGAAATGACAAAAGAGTGGCATTGTATGGTATTACGACATAACATACCACATATGGTGCACTCTCTCTAGTGTGCTCCAAGTTAGGGGCGGAAGAGAGAGAGGATGCTAATGTGGCTTGTTTCTCCGACCTCTAAAATTTGATTATTTATTTATTAGTAAGTTCTTTATTTATTAATCTTGTGAATCCATTTTTATATATCTTGTAAATACTGTCTCGTTATTTAATACATACATTAGAAGCTTATCTATCTAAATAAATAAAAAATAATAGAATATAAAAAAGATTTTATTTAAAAAATGAAAAGAAATTGAAAAATAACTGCACTCGTGTCAAAGCAGTTCTCTAGTTATAAATAAAAATAAATAAATACATTTTCGGACTGCCATAAATACCACATAAGTGTTTGTTTACCCTTAACCCAAACCGGGGTCATTGTACTTACACATCATTCTAAAAAACTGACTACAAATTCAACCCTGTTTCGTAACAATAAGGATTGATTACAAAGCTCAAAAAATCCTTCAAAAGGGTCACTTTAACCTAAACAAATTCTCAAAAATCGCTTAAAAAGAGGTCATTTTAACCTCAATTATAAATTACAAAATCGCTCTTCTCCTACCTTGTACTACAACTTAACAACTTTACGCACTGATTGGCCGACAGTACAAGATAATTCCACATATTTATTTCCGCGGCTATGCCTCTTATACACACATACATACCATGTTTCTTGTACGTGTATGTCGTAATAAAAATTTCACACTTTCACGATTTCAGCTGATTAATAATTTATTCAAAACGCATTCAATGTGTGTGTTCTATTGTTTTACAATTGATGATGCAAGATATATGGTTCGTCTAATTTGGCTATAATTTATTCGTTGCCATGTAAAATGACGTGATGGTCCAGTGGTTAAGGCGCCCACCCCTCATGAATGAAGTTGTGGGTTCGATACGGAGCAAGTATTAATGTGACATTTTTAATTCATACGTAGGTAGCTCGTGGCTAAGAAATAACAGCCGCACACGAAAACACAACGCCATCAAAAACAAAACTTGTAAAAAAAAATCGAGTCTCGCAACTCAGTCAGAGCAATTTTGCTATCGCACTAAACAATCTTATTTACTATATTATGTATTGCTTGTGAGTTACATTGTGTTTTCCTGCGATGGCCAAATCAATCTATTTTACATAACATAACATCACGCCTGTAATCCCTGAAGGGTTAGGCAGAGGTGTACCCATTAGTACACCCACATTTCGCCAGTTATGTTTTTAGTCCCATGTAATAGGGGACGAGCCTATTGCCATCAACCGGGCACAAATCCAGACTCCGAGACTGTTACTGAGAAATTCCTGACGGAAAAACCCAATAACACTTTGCCCGACTTGGGAATCGAACCCAAGACCTCATGCACAGCAGTCGTGCTTGCGACCACTAGACCAACGAGGGAGTCAATCTATTTTATTTAAACATAAAAGATTATTAACATTAATGTGGTCACTATAAGATATTGTTAGATTAGCTAATTACATAATAACTTAAGACAGAAGGTCCCTTAAGTAGGCACTGAATAAATCAAGTAATTAATTGAATTATTGATCCATTGCAATTTGGTTCGTTATGGCGGAACTAAGCTCAGAAACTTACAGCAAAGTGTCGGAAGACGATGGCAAGCCTTACATCATCCTATAATTATTTATACCCCTTCCATAGTCCTCGACACACCATTGTATTACCGCTCCAATGGATAACACTTTCCCTAATTTTCACTTGAGGCTCGATTTCTCAGGCTTTAAGCTGTATAGGCTTTAAATGAGTGGTTGTTAGGCATGACAGCTTGAACGACTAACATTAGCTTGTGGTTTTACACGTTAACCACTGACTTGTGTCGCGTTACGAAAAAGAGCTGTCTTGTGACACAAAATGGCCGCTTAGAACGCGCTTCGACTCGTTTCAATCGAATGTAAATCTTATTTCAATCGTTGATTGGTACCCAAAATGGCGGATTAGCCACGTTCTGACAGATATTATTTTTATACATTTATAAGAGTAAATTAAGAGTTATTTAATAGGGATACGTCTGTGGGTTTAACACGTGGGTAAGTATAAAAGATTTTAGAGAAATACATAATACGTCCCCGACTTACCCCGCGCCATATTTGTTAGGGGGCAACAAATGCTGGGTTCTACCCTAAAATTTTTCACAAAAGAAACGATATATTTATTTATTTCCGGGAAGTTAGCGTACGGCTTAAGACTTTGAGTGAGGTAGTGGATAATATTTCACAAATTATTGCTTACAAGGGTTCGGGGCCCCTGCATCCGAGTGGCCCCGTATCTTTGATACAGCTGATACGTCCCTGGATTTACTACGACTACATAACCATAGTCCAATACGCCAAAAGACACAAACATTGCATGTACATACAACTAAACCACAAAAACTTCCACCAGGTGACCTAATAGAACTGATTGGAACATTCCCACATGAGAACTACGATTACCAGACCAACACCAATCAATTTGAGGACCCAATTATCATATACACTGACGCAAAGCCGAATTACCATCAAAATCCAGACACAAACCGCCCAGATCTTGATGAAACCGGTAACAACCGGCCGAGTTGGAACCAAAATCATTTTTATCATGTTAAGCCGTCGTACCACGAGGGTAGTACGCAAAAACCTGATGATTTTTATAAGCCGGATTATCATGAGGGCAATAATGTGCAAGGTGATGATGATTATGTGCCAGTACACACCAACCATAAGCCGGCGAGACCTAGTTTTCCGGGTGAGATTATGTGGACTAGGCTTTATAATATTTTTTGACAATGGAACTCAAGATTTGTTTTTTACACAACGTTTTATTGAAATCTTGTATCTATTTTCTTCGAGATCGAGTTTTATGCCTAGATTTTATTGTGCTTATACTGTCAGCAAAATTTCATCGAATTTAGTTACTTATTGACTAAAATATAACTAGACTACGTTTGTAAGGAGGGCGCTGTCGAGAATGTCCCTTTCAAGACATTATACGAAGTGGAAGTGACAACGTAACGAAAACGTTACCTATGAATCGTGTACATGATTCTACATAGATTACCAAGGGTTAATATTTTTTTAAACTTTTTTTTTTTAAATCTGCTGTTCATTTTAACACTATGCTGCTCAGCTTATTTTTAAACCAATAAAAAATTATATCACCAAAGGCTACTTTTTCAATCAACCGATAACTGTTATCGGTGGGTTAAATATGGCGGTTTGAAAGCTTTTGTATAGAAAATATGTCAACCTGTCAAATTTATTCTTTGAATAAAAGTTATCCGACTGTCATAAATCAACCCTAAGTAAGGCAGATAAGACAATGTTAAGATAATTTTATGTGAGTTGTGTGTATTCCCTAAAAAAAAAAACGTTACGACGTCCCTTCCAACTTGCTAAGCGGCAGACATTTTTAGTAACTAAAAATATTACAATCTTGAGTTTCGTCGTCAGTACATTCTATCTCTTTCTCGCTTTTATTTGCACTGCGTTTCCATAATCATCACGCACCGTTAATAAACGTCAATTTTGAAAACTTGCCTTTTATATGAAAATGCATGTTTATGTTTTCAATGAAGTGATTTTGAAATGACATGACGTTTCAACTAAGTGACTTTGAAGTGACAATGGTGGCGATTCACAAACTAAACTAAAATTAGACTATTTCTATCTCTTTCTGTCTAATAAAACAAGAACCCGGTAATAAATTAGATCTATCAATTTTAGTTAATCTAAAACTTCCATGCAATTTTTGTTGTCAGAACGCATTGATTAAAAAGCACGGAAAAGTTCAAGGTAAAACTAATTTGACATCTCTAACTTAGTTCTAAAATGTCACCGTCCTTTTCTTTCGCTGTATGTTAGTAAGAGATGCCAATTCTCTAATTTTAGTGTAGTTTGTGAACAAGGGAATCAGCACCATTACGTTTTCAACTAAGCGACTTTCAAGTGACGTAAGTATTCAGCTATAGTCCATTCATTATAGCATTAAGCAAACCATTAAGTTAATACCTATTAGATTATATTGTTAAAATAAATGCATTTAACAGCCGATTTATCAATCGTTAGATAACTTTTATAAAAAGAATAAAAATGGCGGTTTGACATATTTTCTATTGAAAAGCTGTCAAAGTGACATATTTGAACCATGGATAAAGTTATTTGACGATTATAAAATCAGCTCTTATTACATAAAAAAATGAAAATGGCAAATAATTTTACATTTTTTAAATAAAAATATAACATAAAATATTTTTTAAATAAAATAAAGCTTAAAACATATTACTATCATTGAAATACGTTATTTGTTTAATGTTATAATGAATGGAGTCAAAGTGACATGAAAGTGACGATACGTTTTATACAAAGTGACTTTAAAATGACGTTACATTTTCAACAAAGTGACTTTGAAATGACGTTGCATGTAGCAAAATGACTGGAGCAAAGCACTGTACAGCACACGCTTTTATGTTTAAGTCTGTGTTAATAATATTTAATATTTGTTCTATGTTGTATATTTTATTATGTACGTATGTATTTATTATTTTATGTATATTATTGTTTTCTGTGAGAGATTTTTCTGTCTTCCCCAAATAGTTGACGCCTACGCCTTTTGGTGGAAATTCGATTTCAAAATGTCATGCTAAAAATGTTATTTGCAAGATTTCCATATTTTTTATTTAAAGACATTTATTAATTCTGTTAGGATTTTTTTCAAATGATTTTCTGCAAATAAAGTAGGTACAAAACGCGCCACGAAAGATAAAACTTGACAAGAGTCAGTAATGGGGAGCTTACGCAGGTATGGATGTACGAAATAGTTACACATCATTTGTGTGTCCATTCAGGGATATTTTGATGACATTTAGATTAAAATTCACAACAATATTATAATATTTATTACGAAATAATAATGTTTTTGTGGTGTGTCAAGTCTCTTATTTCGTGGCGCATATTGTACTTAGTTGGAAAATAATGTGTCTGTTTACACCGCGTATACAGTATACTTACCAGGCTCATCAAGAATTTTAATATAATTTGACAAACTAAATTAATTGAATATGGCGAAAAGATCCGTCATAAAAGAAAATATTAAAACCGAGATGTTTTTTAATTGATTTTGAAAAGTTCTGTTCATTTTATTAAGTAATTAAATAGCAGTTAAAATGCGAAATGAAAGCTCGTTATTTTATAATTACTATCATGTTTGTAGGTTACGTAAAAAGGATGTGCTCAAAAACAGTCGTAATTTTATTTAAATCCGGCTTGCCTTTGATTACATAATACATCTTCAATGTTCTTTCCAGTGTATTTATGTACTTATGTATTGTATATTATGTATTATTATTTACCTATAAAAATCACCTCGTCATCTTTTACAAATATGACATGCACGTTTTAATAGACTTCAAATACATAATATTTTATCCAACAATTATTTCCAACAAATCAGCCACTGACAGATCACTATCTCCATCTCTTTCTATTGATCATCTATCTCTTTCTTTCCTACTAAATCGTCATCACCTCCGCAGGTTGTGGTGAACACTTCTCCCGATCCAATCGGATCGTGGGAGGCCACTCTACAGGCTTCGGTTCTCATCCGTGGCAAGCGGCGTTGATCAAATCAGGCTTTTTGAGCAAGAAGCTTGCGTGTGGAGGAGCCCTTATATCTGATCGTTGGGTGATTACTGCTGCGCATTGTGTTGCTACGTAAGTATTCATTTTCTTTCTTTCTTTTTATCGAACTTCTGAAACCTCAAAAAGAAGTGAGGAACTAACTAATCTGCCAAGGTTGCAAATTTTGTTCGAAAGAGTTACCGCGGCCCTGTAACACAAAGGGTACTAGGAGGAACACGGATGGGTTTTAGTCAGTAAGAGTCTGACACTCCCTTCCGCTACACCCAGAGCAGGAGAAATCATTTGATGATTTTACATCCATAAAAAAGGAACTACCCCACACACCCTAGGGTCAGAGTTTCTAAACCGCCTCAAGGGCCACTCAAACCATGTCAGACATGGTTTGAGTGGAACAGTAAGTCCCAGGTTTCCTCATGCTGTTTTCCTTCACCGATGCCAGTGATGTTCAAGATAAACTTAAGAAAGTACATATTATTATGAATTGAAAAGTCACATTGTTACTTGCCCGGATTTGAACATACAACCTCATGCATGAGAGGCGGGCGCCTTAACCACTGCGCCATCACGACAGTAACTAAGTCAATGTGTGATGAATAAAAAAATCGGCCGATCGATTACTACAGTCACTGTTTTCAATACGACAAATGTTGGGAACCTATTTATTTTCAAAATAAAATAAATGCACTTTCATGAATATGCCAAAATTGCTATTATACCACGCGTCTCAAATCCGCACAAAACTTCTTTCCATGCTAAATCATCAAAGCATAACATAACATCACGCCTGTAATCCCCGGAGGGTTAGGCAGAGATGTACCCATTAGTACACCCACATTTCGCCAGTTATGTTTTTAGTCCCATGTAATAGGGGGCGAGCCTATTTCCATCAACCGGGCACAAATCCAGACTCCGAGGCTGCTACTGAGAAATTCCTGATGGAAAAACCCAATAACACTTTGCCCGACCGGGGAATCGAACCCAAGACCTCATGCATAGCAGTCGCGCTTGCGACCACTAGACCAACGAGACAGTCAAATCATCAAAGCATTGAACAAAAATTCTAACCCACGCGTCTCGAGTCCGCACAATAATTTCTTCTTTCCATGCTAAATCATAAAAGCATTTCGTTCCAAAAAAAAAAAAAAAACTAAGATCATTAACGTTAATTTCTCAGAATTTTTCAAACTAACTGAAACTTCACCTACATTTCAGTTCAGTCTATTTTTTGTTCATAATTGCCAACTTTCACGTCTTTAGTAGGTCGCAGAATATAATAATGCTCTAACGATATTCCACAGTTCTTCCAAATTCAATTCGGTTGAAAAGTGAAAAAATAAAGGGTAAAACCAACATACAAAGTTGATACGACAGATGGGCTTCCCTTTAAACTGCCTATACAAGATACCATTTTCAAGCTCTGTACCAAAAATCAATTAAATAGGAGCAGTAGTTTAGTCGCAAATGATATTTTAAGTTTTTGCCTCGTTTGAACACGATGTATCTTTCCTAACAGCTGATTATGTCTATACGCATAGGTCATGCACCTACGTTGCCGCTTTAATACCTAGGTATCTAAGGTCAGTTAAATTTACAATAGATGTTTGCGTTTTAATTTGTAAGCTATTTAGTTTGTTTGAAAAAAAAAACTCATTTTTATTTATAACATAACATCATAACATCACGCCTGTAATCCCCGAAGGGTTAGGCAGAGGTGTACCCATAAGTACACCCACATTTCGCCAGTTATGTTTTTAGTCCCATGTAACAGAGGGCGAGCCTATTGCCATCGACCAGGCACAAATCCAGACTCCGAGGCTGCTACTGAGAAATTCCTGATAGAAAAACCCAATAATACTTTGCCCGACCTGGGAATCGAACCCAAGACCCCATACACAGCAGTCGCGCTTGCGACCACTATACCAACGAGGCAGTCAAAGCATTCAAGGCATTTTTATTTATATTTTATTTTATACCGTATGGAAATAATACTAAACACGTATAATATACGTAGTGTAATTTAATGCCCCTCTGTCATATCAACTCTGTATGTCTCTGTGTGTACTCTTCATAACACTAACTGGTTGATTCAACCAAATTGAAATTCAAAAGTAAACGGTTTTTGCCATTTAGTATTCGTAATAAAAATAAACTAAAACCTTCTTTTAATTGTGATGGCTGCATGTTGAGTAATGTCTTATGTAATCGACATTCTAATATAAATGACTGTTTGTTTTTTTACTTCCGTTTTACAGTCTAGCCGGAATTAAATTGTGTGTTTTTAGAACAGGAGCTTATGATTTAATTATTATAATAAACTAGTCTGTTATTGTATAAACTTCTTTATAGAAAAATATGACTGAATCATTACGCTGCTGCATAGTGGAAGCAATTTCAGGCGTTTCTTTATAAAACTAAGCTCCTTAACATGGCTTACGGTACAAGTTAACTGGCAGAAATCGTCACGTAAGGAAAAATTGTTATGTCCGCTACAGGCGCCCTTTCTCTCTTTATTTATTGTGTGCTTTACCTTGAGATAACTTTTAAACCTTGTCGTAGACTTAGGTCTTGGTGTTGAGGTCTTAGGTTCGATTCCGGGTCTGGTAAAGTGTTATTGGGTTTTTCCATCAGGAATTTCTCAGTAGCAGCCTCCGAGTCTGGATTTGCTCCCAGTTGATGTAATAGGCTCGCCCCCTATTACATGGGACTTAAACATACTGGCGAAATGTAGGTGTACTAATGGGTACACCACTGCCTTACCCTTCGGGGATTACAGGCGTGATGTTGTGTTATGTAAATATAAACAAAGAAAAGAATAAGAAAAAGAAAATGAGGGAGGGCTGCCTAGAGGGAATAACGCTTTTTTCTTACATGACGATTTACAATAAACTCAGCCCGCAATCCGAATCAAGAAAATTCGTTCCGAAATATATGGCAATGTGTGTATACTGTGACCCCTAGACGTAGGTTTTCACTTGTACCGGGATATATTTATCAATTTACTTGATTGAAACACTTAATATTCTTTAAACTTTGTGTATTCGCTTTAAATTAAATTATATTTGTTAATACTAAATCTTAGTCTAGGCTTGACAGCCGCTGACACGCGGTCTGCTTCTATTCTAAATATCAAAGTCATATTTATCTCACAACATATAGTTTGCATATGGCTCAAACAGCCAGGGTCTCTACAATACCTAGACTAATTTATCAAGGCTTTTCTAAACGAGCCTTTTTAACTGTCTCGAAGATTTCACAGTAAAAGTATAATCCATTTAAAAGCACCTTTATGTAACATACATTCTAAAATGACTTACTAATGTATGTATTCTACTTCCGATCCTAAAAAACTGTTTTAAAATATATTTTGATTGTCTGCTGAATCATCATAGTTGTTAACGTGTCTCGTGATTAGTGAGGTACATATGGGTGTCTTAATTGATGACTTAGCAAAACTGGATAATTTTAGTCGTCTCAAAAACTTTCAACCTCTTTTTTTAACATGTTTTTATTTAGCTTGCACTGTTCGTATGTATGTATGTAAGTAAGTTGTCCTTTCAAAATATTTGCAAACCATTTTTCGACAATTTGTTGGTATCCGATTGTATTGAAATTTTGCATACACCTTTAGTTCTGATGACAATACAATATCCAATACTCAATATTGTAATAATTTTTGATTAAAGCTTGTTTTAAAGTAAAAGTAAGAGTTTCTTGCCCATTCTTCTCCATGCAAAACTACCTTTTGGAAGGGGCAACTAGATTCAATTCTTCTTTTTCTTGTATATATGACGTTCAAAAGTGCCTTTCAATGGCCTAGTTAAAATAAATGATTTGATTTTGACTTTGAATACCAAAACCTTTTTCTTCCAGCACACCTAACAACCAACTTCGAGTTCGTCTCGGAGAATGGGACGTTCGGGACTCGGGCGAGAGGTACTCCCACGAGGAGTTTGCGGTACAACGCAAGGAGGTCCACCCGTCGTACGAGCCTGCTGACTTTAGGAACGACGTGGCGTTAGTACAGCTGGACAGAGGCGTTGTGTTCAAGCAGCATATATTACCAGTAAGTCTTGATCATTACTATTTTTTCAGGTGATTAAAGTACACAAAAATAACAAAAAAGTTGCCTTTTATACCCTGGGTGATCTTATTCCAAGATGAACAAATTACACAACTTATGTCGAATCAAATCACCTCTAGCTCGGGACTATTATCTATTATGATATTTGTATGGCCTGCAGATAGGCAAGTGCCCAAAAGGCTGACAGCATTGCAACTATGAGATTCATTTATTTTATGACGGCCTCCTGAAATTCATCAAGGACGCAAAACTGCACCCGCATATCAGTCTAGAAATCTCGGAGAATTCTGTGTACACACGTTCAAAAAGACGCGCTCCGAAATGCATAACTCGTTCAGTTAAGGCTTTTATATGCATGTCGGGTTTTTGTGTAGCAATAAACAATTATTCTTTCTTTGTTTCTTTCAGGTGTGCCTCCCACAGAAGCAGATGAAGCTGGCAGGCAAGATGGCCACCGTCGCTGGCTGGGGGCGGACGAGACACGGACAGAGCTCTGTACCTTCAGTATTACAGGTAATCTATACTTTATTTCTAAATGAATAAAAGCGAATAAGGTCTGTCACTAACCGCGGGCTTGCGGACGGCGAGTGACGTGTAGCTCACTGTCCGATCAAGGACCAAGCCCGGGTCGACGGCGCGTTCTGTTCGCGCGCGCCTCAAAGAGCTGTCAGCACAGGGACGGGGCCCCCAACGGGGCCAACGCCTGCCGGGGTTGCGGGACGTCTTAACAGGATACCGTGGCCCCGGAACGCAAAGGGCAACAGAAGGAACAGGGTGGTTTTTTAGTCAGTAAAAGTCTGACAGTCCCTTCTGCCCCACCCAGGGCGGAAGGACTCATTTGAAGAGTTTTACCACCCAAAAAAAAAGGGGGATAAAAACTGAATTTCAAGAAAACTTTCTGTAACTGGGAGTTATTCCGGAAGATTTATATGTAGCAATCTTGACTATAACAGAGAAATTTTGTTAATTTTCAGGAGGTCGATGTCGAAGTGATTCCGAACGAGCGCTGTCAGCGATGGTTCCGAGCAGCTGGCCGGCGGGAGACCATACATGATGTGTTCTTATGTGCTGGATACAAAGAGGTATCACATTATTTCTAAAGTTTATCTTAGAGATAAAGATAAAGTTTACATAGCATCACACCTGTAATCCCTGAAGGGTTTTAGGCAGAGGTGTACCGGGTACCCATTTGTACACCCACATTTAGCCAGTTATGTTTAAGTCTCATGTAATAGGGGCGAGCCTATTGCCATCAACCGGGCACAAATCCAGACTCCGAGGCTTCTAATGAAAAAATGCAATAATACTTTGCCCAACCCGGGAATCGAACCCAAAAGATAAAGTTTGTAATACGAAAAATTACTCAACTGTTTAAACCTGGTTTTAGCAAAGAATTTGTTTTATAATAAAGCCTCTTTAGTTTACAAAATAGTTATCTTAAAATAATACATTACAACATAATATTTAGTAGGAGGGTCAAAATTTCGAATTTGTCTAGAAAATATCCATCTACAAAAAAATCCTCATCTTTTTTTTAAATAGACCTAAATAACTAGACCCGGAACAAGTTCTTATTGTATTGATGTCTTATTGTTAATAAAAGTATATTTTAAATTCTTAATGCCTCGAATTCTTAATGACTGCCTCGTTGGTCTAGTGGTCGCAAGCGCAACTGCTATGCATGAGGTCTTGGGTTCGATTCCCAGGTCGGGCAAAGTGTTATTGGGTTTTTCCATCGGGAATTTCTCAGTAACAGCCTCGGAGTCTGGATTTGTGCCTGGTTGATGGCAATAGGCTCGCCCCCTATTACATGGGACTAAAAACATAGCTGGCGAAATGTGGGTGTACTAATAGGTATACCTCTGCCTAACCCTTCGGGGATAACAGGCGTGATGTTATGTTGTGTTTAAATTCTTCTAATTGTTTATTAAATATTATTATTATTTAAAGACATCATAATCTTAATATTAATAATTCTGGTAATTTAACATTGCTTTAGCTTCTAGGTATATTTTTTAAAGTTAATGACATCTGTCAAAAATCTAACTATCAGTTAGTACACCTATAGGCCATGTAAATTGAACACGCTAGATGCAATGCTTCAGCCAATCACTCAGTCACAGCGTCAACCGTGCCGTTATTTTAAAAAAAAACAACTTTTTAAAAAATATTCTTACAAGTTCGAAAATAATGACTTATTTTTGATCTAATTTCCAGGGTGGTCGCGACTCCTGCCAGGGCGACAGCGGAGGCCCGCTCACAATGAAGCTGGAAGGGCGAAGCACCCTCATAGGCCTCGTCTCATGGGGAATCGGCTGCGGACGAGAGCATCTACCTGGAGTATACACCAACATACAGAAATTCGTCCCCTGGATTGATAAACTGGTCAACCCGTAGAATAGAAAAAAAATAGAAAAATAAAAATACTCAGAGTCTTCAAATATGTGTGCCTTGAATACAGAGACGTAAGTTATTGTAAATAGTATTTACGTAGATGGAGAAGAACGAAGAAACCACGTGAAATGCCTTCATCATCATCATCATATCAGTCGATCGACGTCCACTGCTGGACATAGGACTCCCCTAAAGATAGTTGGTCCACCTCTCCCACTGTAGAAAATAACTGGCATAAGAATATTTCATTCAAATCATCAACTAAATCATTCATTCAGTTAATCAATCCATCAATCAAATCAAATCTTCATTAAATCTGAATTTATTAATTCCATTAAATAACCCAATCAATATCGACTATCCTTTCAATCAAATTACATTGTTCATTCAATCAATCATTTATTCATTCATCGATTTATTGCATTAATCAAATTCATGTGAATTTTTGACGTCTTGCGCGGGAATAGGACGTAATTAGGTATATATTTTTGGTTATTCTCCATTTATTTTCATGTCATAAAAATTTTATTTCATTTTAAAACTTATCAATATATCATATCATATTCATTTCATCATCATATTCATCATCTTACATCATCATGAATAGTCTTATTGAATTCATAGTAGGTATCAAATAAATGAGACTGTAATAAATTCAAGCAACATTACCCTAAAAATCATTAATCATCGTGATGATTAAATCTCATAATTCAATGAAATAATAAAATTCAAATTGAAATCTTGTAATATCAACCATTCTTTCAATAAAGTACATTGTTCATTCAATCATTCAAATATTCTCTCACTCATTCAGTCATCTATCAAGCTAAAGAATCATTCATTCATCAATTGATTAAATTATTCAATCATTCATTCACAAGAATTTTTGACGTCTTGCGCGGGAAAAGGACGTAATTTAGAATATTGTTTTGTTTTTCTCAGATATTTTTAGGGTAATTATAATTATCATAATGTGATATACCAAAATTACCCCCCAGCGTAAACATTTTATGGGTAATCTTTACCCTTCGAAGTAAAAGTAATTAAATACTCGTAAAGTCCTAAATTAGGATTCAAAAGGGCTACGTGGTCCCTAATTGTTAATTAATATAAGAATTACGTGATTAGATATTTTAATCTATTTATTTTTAGACGTATTGTCTTTTATTTTATGTTTTTGTATGTTAATAAAATATTTTTTGTATGTGTGCTGTTTTATTGCGTTCATTTTCACAAATTTAATGGGCTTTTTAATGGAACATTTTTAAAGAATAAGGAAAGCGAAAATAGACCTGAAACATGAGCTAAACACATAACAATAATGATTGAAAGGCTGAAGACAAAGATAGAAAAGGGTATGCTTAGATGGTTCGGTCATGTTGAGATGATGAGTGAAAGACGATTAACAAAAGGTATTTATTTACGCAGGAAGGGGTCGCCCTAGGAAGACCTACACTGACCTTATTGGTGAGGTTCTTCAGAAAGGTCAGGTGCCCAGTACTATATACCGCGTGCTTGTATGACGAGATGTATGAACGTAGATGGGGCAAAAGGAGTATGTAAGGATCGTAGCAGGTGGCGTTCTGTAGTTCCTGCCTACCCCCATGGGAAAAAGGCGAAAGTTTATGTATGTACTTTGAACTTTTCCGTATTTTTAATCCACACGTTTTAAGATGTCAACTATAATTGTATGGATGATGTCAGATTGACTAAATTTGAAAGCTCTTATTTACATTAGTCTCTATCTTGTTTTATTGGACAGAAAAAGATGGAAATAGTCTAATTTTAGTTTAGTTTGTGACCAAGAGAATCGGCACCTTTATCTATGATTATAAAAATTCATTATAACTTCTTGTGGCTTGACCACGACTGTGTGGCATGTGACCCCCCCCCCCTTACACCAAAGCTGGATCAGCCTTGAGTTCCATGTAATAGAGGGCAAGCCTATTGCTATCAACCGGACACAAATCCACACTCCGAGACTGCTACTAGGAAATTCGTAATGAAAAATCTCAATAACACTTTGCCTGACCTGGGATATAAAACCCATGCTCAGCAGTTGAGCTTAGCGACCACTAGACCAACGAGGCAGTCAGACCAACGAGGTAGTCTTAAAAAAGAAAAGAAAAATAAATCTTAAATATACTACTTTTAACAAACATATTATAAGATGTTTGTGTATTTGAGTTTATATGTTTGTAAAAGCACCCACGATACAAGAGAAATTCTTAGTGTGAGGCAAGGTTTTTTATTTAAAAAAGAGAAAAGATTTTAAAATATAGCTCATTATGCTGGTAACTAAAACTAACTTAACTTCTGCTTGAGCGCATACAAGTAATCAGCGCCATCTACAATTTCTGTTACGTACTTTGTAGGTGCGTAGGTACCCAAATGTGGCGAGTTCTCAGGCTTTAAATAAATCAAATATATGGATAGATAAGTAGATAGATGGCACCATGAGTCTTATGTTCACGCTAGAAATACCAAAAATGTGTGAGTAGAGGCAAAGGCGTGCCTAGGAGCAAGCCCGAGAGATTTTATGAGATTAAAAAAAAACAAAGAATTGTAGCTGTTGGAACTGCGTCTGAATTTTCTTTTTTAATTCTTGGTGGACATTTAAACATTCAATGTGAGGGTTGGCGTAAAAATATTTAAAGTTATTAATTTATGTGCTTCTACTTCAAGAAAGACTTCAATACAGATGCAAGTGATATCTTTTGGTAAGTTTCAACTAATTCAAATTTAATTTAGGCGCTTTGCACACAGAGCAACTATTGCAGCAACTGGCAAATAGCTGGTTACATACATTTCAATTGGACTGCACACACATAGCAACTCGAGTTTCGAGTTGCGGCAATCGTCAACAGTTCTCAGTTGCCGCAATCGATGACTAAGTTTGTTGCTAATTGCCGCAACTAGCAACTGTTAAATATTAAAGGTACCGGTTTTTAAAGATGCCAATTTCCTCAACCGTCAATCGCAACGCGTCGGGCGATTTCACACCCTCCCTCCCTCACCGTGTGCCCGGCAGGTGCAGTGTCGCTACGGCAACGGCATACAGCAACTCGGCTGTGAAAGTTGCTCACAGATTGCCATAAAGTTGCGGCAACCGTAAACGTTATAGCAACTATCAACTTTTACAAGAAACTTTTAAAGTGTTGCCTCAACTTAAGTTGCTCCGTGTGCAAAGCGTCTTAAATTCAGAATCTCGTAATTAAAAATGATTAAAATCTATTAGCAATCTCATATCAGCGACAATCAATGTCAAAAATTTAAGAAAAACGTTTTAAGAACTTCCTTTTTATTTAAAAAGGCATTTATTTTAAACAAGAGCGTTAAAATTTTAAAATATTCCAACATTTTTAAATTTTGAACTGTGCGCAAAAAAGACATCAACGCGCACGCAGCGCGCGTTTATATCTTTTTTTGCGCAAAGTTCAAAATTATAACAAAATATTTTTTGAGTTAAGTAAATTTACGAAGACGAAATCGCATGCAAAAGCTAATATTTACACAATTAAAAAACAAAATCGCTTCCCGCCGTCTGTACGCTTAGATTTTTTTGAACTTCGCAACGTATTTTTATGCAATTTTCATCAATAACATACATAACATCACGCCTGTAATCCCCGAAGGGTTAGGCAGAGGTGTACCCATTAGTACACCCACATTCGCCAGTTATGTTTTTAGTCCCATTTTCATCAATAGATAGACTAATTCAAGATGAAGGTTTATACGTATTGTTGTTAGTATTTACATTGCACTCGTGCAAAGCCGGGGCGGGTCCCTAGCTTGGTTATAAAAGAAAAAGTTGTAACAGTAAATTAACAAGTTAAAAAGTGATGGTTAAAAATTACGTTACTGAAGGCTACCTACCTGTCGACCTGTCTCTACGCGCATGAGAAGTATTTTTGCAATTTTTAATGCATCAAAGTTATTATATGTGAAGATTTAAGGTTGTAACACGTTGCGTCATATTGTAATGATTGTAAGATTGGCTGCTGTAAGGTCATGGGTCAGATTCTCACATATCATGACGCCTGTAATCCCTGAAGTGTTAGGCAGAGGTGTATCCATTAGTAGGTATACCCCCATTTCGCCAGTTATGTTTAAGTCCCATGTATGTATGTTCAAATCCAGACTCTAAGGCTGCTACTGCGAAATTCCTGATGGGAAAACCTGACCCCTGACCCTGACCTGAGAATTGAACCCAAAACCTCATGTTTAGCAGTTGCGCTTTGCGACCACTAGACCAACGAGGCAGAAGAACGATCGATTCATTGAAGTCAAAATTTATAGATAGTTAGTAGCTAATTCTCAAATAAATATTAACAGTGGCAATAATATTTTTTTAAAGTAAACGCAAAGGATTGACAGAAAAATCCGAAATACCTTGAGAAACAAGTTTCCACATCAATATTCTTCGAACCGCATAAATTAACTGTTCAAAGGAAAAACAATGTCTGTATGTGTGCGTGACGCAATCTCAGAAATAACTAAACCTGTATTGATGCTGTATTTTAATTAAATATTATCTTTATTACATAGAATATAACTGCGAGTGTGTAGTCGTAAAATAACATTGAACATAAAAGGAATTATTTGCTACTAGCTTATGCCCGCCACAGAATACACTAAGAATTCATACATAACATAACATCACGCCTGTAACACCCACATTTCGCCAGTTATGTTTTTAGTCCCATGTAATAGGGGGCGAGCCTATTGCCATCAACCGGGCACAAATCCAGACTCCGAGGCTGCTACTGAGAAATGCCTGATAGAAAAACCCAATAACACTTTGCCCGACCTGGGAATCGAACAAAAGACCTCATGCATAGCAGTCGCGCTTGCGACCACTAGACCAACGCGGCAGTCAAACTAAGAATTCATACTTGTGAAATCTTCCCTATCAAATCAAATAAGTGGGGCAGGTTATATTTGCTTGATGGGGCAAAATGGAACTAACACGAGAGGGATAAAATTGCTCATATCAACTACACAAACTTCATCGAATAAAAGCAACACATTTGTTCTCGAGATTGCGATAAAAAGACGAACAGAATCCATATAAAGATACGCCTCTGCGATCTTGGGACTCGCATTAATTTTATTACATATTGAACTTTTTTGGGCCAACTGCTAAAGGTGTAAAGTATCGATCCTGTTACTTGATTTTCAACCTTATGCTGGTAGATTTTAAGTTAAATTTCCTTAAGCAATGTGTTTGGTACATGAAATCTTATGGAAATGGAAAAGAAAGCTTGTTCTGAAAGATGAATAAAAAAGAAGTTTTGTTTTGCAAAATCCGAGTCTTGTCGGTCGACGGTGTGTCCTTTCATTTAGTCTTGTAGGTATACTTTTATATATTTACATGTTTGGTCTGCACTTTTGCAAGACCTTTGGCGAATGACGAAAACATTTTTACGTACTTTTGGGATTTAAAAAATTGGTATTTTTATGATTCGTACAAGACAATATAAGCTTATATTTTATGTTTGTTTTAGTGTTCGATTTGAAAGTTCTCTTTTTTTTTAAAAAATACCCTATTTTCGATAAATGTGGGCGCTATTTTTATATATTTAAATAGTTTTTATTGTTATTGTCTAAGTCTACCTTTTGGAAGGGGCAACTAGATTCAATCCTTTTTTTTATGACGTTTAAAAGTGCCTTATTGGCCTAATTGAAATAAATGAATTGACTTTGGCTTTGTATTAATATTTCAAAATATGGTTTGTAAAATAAGTTAATAAAAAATATTTCTGTTTCCAAAATGGTTGGTTGGTTATCCTTAGAACTAAAACTCGCTGTTAACTAAGCTAGGTTAACTTAAGTCTTACCCAAAAGATGTTCTTAACGATACTAAAAATGTATGATGATTGACTATTATTATGAATATTTTGTAACAAAATCAATTTAGTAACAAAAATACCAAACATTGATCACCACGCTTGGTCAAGGCGGATTTTTGATTTCCGCCTTAATTAAAGGTGATTAACATACGGCACCGCGCACCGCCGCGGAGGGCGGTGGCGGTAAATTGCTCGACCGCGCGGTCGGCCGATGTACGTGTGTTAAGCATCAACGGATTTCTTAGAGGCCAATGCGACATAAATGTGCAACAATGTGCCGTGTGTTAATCGCCTAATTGTACGTCCAGGTTTCCTCACGATGTTTTCCTACACCTGTGTCAGTGATGTCCAAGATAAACTTAGAAAGAACATAATAAAAAAAGCACCTTACTTGAGCCCATTTGCGAACACACAGCCTCATGCATGAGAGGCGGGCACCTTAACCACTGAGCTGACACAACTAAGTAACTAATAACATTACGAAGTTAATAAAATGACATCACACATCTTACTCAAGCAATCACGAAGTGAATGCTTGACAATTGATTGATTCATATATTACGTCAGTGTGCCTTGTGCTTAAGCAGCAGGTAGCAGGTGTAAGTTAACATCTATTTCGACTCAGGCGCAGGTAAAAAGGAAGGATGAATGAAATGACGTATTTGTGTAAAGGAGGCGATAGAAAAAAAAAATGGTATAGAAAAATTGTTGTAAATAAAATCTATAAATCTACAAAAAAATCCTAAAACTAAAGTGTTCTTTTGTAATGCTAAAATAACAGCTTTTTATAAAATTAATATAAATGTTTAAACAGTACCAACTTTAGATTTGTTTTTTTTGTCTCTCTGACTCTTTTTTCGGGGATTCATTTTTAAAAACCTGTACTTATGCGCTCCCTCCACCAATGAAAGGGTCCCATATGTAAGCATTTTTTCTTTTCAGCAACTAATCTGCACAATTCAAAAGGTTCCCACGACGCTGGAGTAAATTCACATTTAGCATCTTGGGCTCACTAAAGAGGGCCATCGTCAGATCAGTAGGCTTACTCTTGAACAAAATCAAGAATGAGATTGGAATCGACATTACATGTACATCCGATCCAGTCTAAATTCCAATAAATATAAGAAAACATTTATTTATAGAATTAACGAGTTATTTAATATTTTAAAATTTGGTAATTTACGTTTTCATTTGTATGGCAACCTCATGTCAATCGCTGTAGTCAAACATGCAGTCGATTCCAATCTCATTCTCGATTTTGTTCAAGAGTAAGCCTACAGATCTTGATTGTCTTACCAGAAGACTAACGTGACGTAGCGTCACGTCTCCATAAATGAACTTTTATGAATCATGTGGCTATTTTAAACCTCAGAAAGACTTGTGTTCTTAGCACGTCCGAAATTCCGGTGGCTAAGATATGATCGGATGGTGACCCGTTATAATGGCTGCCAAGTGCCAAGCTAGTCTGACGTCGTAATCACCACCTTGGCAGACAGATTGGTCTCAGTTCTGTGTAATTTGCAGGTGATACTGGACGTGTAAGTGCTATATAGTCTAGGACAAGGGTTTCCAAACTTATTTTGTCAACCGCCCACTTTGAGAATAAATTATTTTCTAACGCCCCCATTTTTAAACTACGTAGTACATGAAATTACAAATCGTTCCCCAAGCCTCTACACAACGCTCCGATTTTTTTCTCCCTTTGTCCTTCTTTTTGGCAATAATAGGCTGGCAACATAACATCACGCCTGTAGTTCTCGAAGGGTTAGGCAGAGGTGTACTCATTAGTAGTTTTAAGTCCCATGTAATAGGCAAGCCTATTGCCATCAACCGGGCACAAATCCAGACTCAGAGGTTGCTACTGAGAAATTCCTGATGGAAAAACCCAATAATACTTTGCCCGACCTGGGAATCGAACCCAAGACCTCATGCACAGCAGTCGCGCTTGCGACCACTAGACCAATGAGGCAGCCAATTTGATAAGTATTTGAATAATTTTATCTAATTCAGTATTATTGTAAATTGAAACTTGAAGCTTGTTTCCTATTACGAATAGTCACGCAAAGTTTATGAAATCCTTAATTACTACCCGAATCAATATTTTATTTATTTTTATTAACTATCAACACTTCCCATTACAATCAAACACGAAGCTTTAAAAATCCTTTTACATATACTCAATAGAGTCGACAATCGCCTACACGGATCATAAGACCTTTTCGGTAAAGGCCGTTTGGTCGGCGCCCGCGCAGCCTGCCAGTGCAACACCCGACGTAGAGCGCGCGGCCGCGATGCGACAGCCAACGAACAATTTAAAAAACGAACACGAATCTCCATTTTCAAATTGAAAATTTAACATTCTTCTAACGTATTTTGTTTGAATCAAACGCGTGTTTTAAAATTCAAAATTGGAATAATGTGAATAGTTTTTTTTTTTTCTTATTTCTTCATGTGTAAGAATGTGGTAGTGTCCATGTACAAAAGAAGTGTTGTGTGATTTTTTTATTGTTTTTTTTTTTAATGAGTTGTCAACCTCGGAGGTTTTGTGTGGGATAAAAGTGTTTCAAAGGTAAGAATTTATCGATACTTTGTGAAACATCTGGCCATTGATAATCGTTGGTTCGAAAAAAGCCTTCGGATTACTCTTAAGGTCAAAACGAATATGGCATGACGGATTGATCTTTTTATCTAAAGTTTTTATTTCAATCAATGAATGTTTTTACTTAATTTAATCGTAAAAACATAATAACTTTACATCACTAAAGATTTCATAAAGCCTTTAGTATACCCGACTATTCAAAACTTTAATGACATGTTATACTCGACTATTAAAATTTTCTGGTCTTTGGAGTCGAGGCAAGTACATTTCATGCATTTTGAATGCAAATGCTTATTAAAATGTAATAGCCCTGGTCATTGTAAGTAGTTGAAGGTTGGCGACGAGCAACCGGTTCTCGTAACCAGTATTAAGGGTTACATTCTTACACAAATAGGACTAAGGTTAGTTTACAATGATGTGTGGAGAAAAATTATTTGTGCTCCTGCGAATTTTGATACAGAACATCGTGAAGAAAAAACTTCGATATCACTTGTAACAATATCATGTATTGATAAGTATTTTCTACATTCAAGTATTTAAATAATGATACAAGATTTTAGAGGTATTTCGGTATACAATACGATTACATTACATTTTGGTTACATCCTAGCCAAAGTCAAAGTCAAAGCTAGCCTAGCTAAGATTTGCCTTTCATTAATCGATCGATGACAAACTTATCGATTGGTTCTGGTATTTCCCTCACGAGACACGCAATGAGTATACATAGTGACCAATAGGTACTCAGTATCTCTTTTTATGGCAAGGTCTTTGACTCGTGGTGGTTTGCCCATATTACGGGTTAATTTGTTTTAATAGGGAACCTCAAACTCAATTTCGAATAAACCACTTCCAGGCACTTTTGAATCGTCAAAAAGGCAGTCAAAAAGTTGAAGTTAGTAGCTCGTTCTAAACAGTGGTTTCATTTACAAAAGAACGCGCAAGAAACTTCATGAAATATTACAAATTTAGGTTACATCATTCACGTTGAATCTCCGGGCCCAATGTGAGAACAATGTTACAGTCGTGCACGTTAATGTTACAATAGCCTAGACAGCTAAGAGATGACCAGTCCTAACTGAACCACTTTTGCCTGCAGCAATTTGTATCACTGATAGACATGAGTCCTTTTTCATGTAGTAATTTATTCAGTACATAGCAGGTTATACAGCAGGTTACCTTATAATAATAAAGTTTTACAGATAATCTCTAATCAAAATAATAGAAATAAAAAATACCTGTTGTTTTGGTGTTGTGGTTATCTTAACATACCTATAATTTTTTAATGTTAAAGTCAATCAATCTGCCTAGCCTTTTCCCGACTATGTTGGGGTCGACTTTCAGTCTAACTGGATGCAGCTGAATACCAGTATTTTACATGGAGCGACTGCCTATCTACCTTCCACAACCCAGTAACTGGGTAATACGATACCCCCTGGTAAAAATGGTTGTCAGACTTTGGAGCTTCTGAGGACCCGAACAACTGTCAAAGATCCACGTATGCCATGAACAGCCAGGACCAAAGGCTTAACGTGCTTTCTAAGGTACGGAGAAGTCTCGGTGTGTAAAGATGGCTAACCATCCACAGGCCGACACCGCCAAGCGTAGCTTAATCTGATAACTAGGTACTTAGCCACGAGCTGATTTATTTTAAAATCAAAGTAAACAACATTAAAATAGTGTTGTGTAAAGGTCATAACAATCGATTTCTTTGTTTTGTTTTACATCATTGACGTCGATTCGCGTGAGTAAGCGGCGAATTATTTGCTGCTATTCTAGGAGGTACTATTAGTTATTTTTTTAGCCATAAATATTTTTGTCCATCAAGAGAAAATCTCTAAAACAACAACGAAGATTACTTTTGCAATAACCAATATGCAATCGTTAAAAAATTACAATATAAAATGATTGAAATGTATTCATATAAAAAGTCATGAGACCGGATATAAAAATGCATCGAAAACAGCTGTTACAACAGAAACCATTTCATTTTAAATTGCATAATAAGTCGCCTTGAATATGCAAAACTGAATGAATTTGTTACGCTACACGCTATACGCGAATAATCTCAATCAATCTGTTAGATTAGATTCATTAGAGCAAAGCTAGATTATTCTAATACAAATCTAACAATACAAGCATATTTCTCAGCAAAAAAAAAGAAGCAAGCACCCGAATGAATAAAATAATGTGACATATTGTTAAGCGCGCAAATGCTATTGTAATTGGTGGCTGATTATTCGGTCAATCAATTCCAATACTTTACGCATGTTTGACAATTCATCGCATTAATTTTCAGGTAATTAGGACTAGGTTATTATAAAATTACGTATTTTTACCTTTAGTTCGGAAGGACCAAATTTTTTCCAAAAGGACCACTTTAGAGTCGATGAAACCACATAGCTGTTTGATCAATATGCAGTTATATCATAAAGATTTATTAAGTATTATATACTTATATTCACATTCAGTCTACTTTATTAAATAAAACTGAACAAATCAAATATTCCGCTGTTTCGTAAGCATAAATGCCTTTAACGAATGTTGCATTAGTCTAGCTTGAACTAGAGCAAGTACTTGATCGGCAAGATAACGTACTTGCAATTTTAATTCAGTACTAGCGAATGTTTTGTTTGAGTTTTATATCGTTTATGAGTACCTACCTATATTGATGAGGATACTTTCTAAGTTTATCTTGAACATTTCTAACATCGGTCAAGGATCCCAGTTGATACAAAAACGGTATTGGCCAAGTTGGACCGCAGTCTCACCACCTTTTTGTTCCTCACTCCTGACAACTCATTTTTACATACCTCTCTTTAGGACCCATTTTCAACCAATAGGAACCCAGTCTCATGACCACAAAATCATGCTTAATTCCGTTCCTATATATCTCTAACACTATCTTAAGTTAACCTCAGTTAGCTGTAGTTTGAACCTTTTATTAAATTCCCAGGCCGTAATAACAATATGCGCAAGAGTCGTTCGTAAGAAACACGCAATGCTTAAGTAACTGAGAAGTGAACTAAACGCTGCATTGCGACAACACATTACCTCTCTCGACCCATCTGGTAAAAGTTAGTTTTATTCTTGTGAATTGACCAGCAGTTACGTGGACTAAATACGTTGTGTTTTGAAAATGGCGGCGCTTATCATAACTTATGCTCCTTTCACTCGCTCATCATACTGTGTGAACGATATGGCATTATAAGTTACATTGTTTGGCCGCCCTTTTTTTCATTTTGTTAATGGCTATAGTATTCAATGTTGTTGTCCGTATCACACAAACATTGATCATGGTCCTTCTGTAGTCCCAGGTAATCAGACTACTTAAGCTACCCAAACCCATAGGCCATTTCCGTAGTTGTTAACATATCCTGCTGCACTTACATAGTGTTTGGTTCTGGTCACTTGTAGGGTTGTTTTCCTCGGCCCCTTTCAAGCCCCCTTCCAAAAGTCCGGGATTCCAGGGTCCCGAGTTACGAAAAGTAAATTTAAAATGTGCCGCTTCTGAGATAATACTATGGCAGACCTGAGAAGCGAACCCTGGACCTTACGCTTATCAGTTTAGATGACTCATTTCTCATCATTCCAATTGGTGTTCAATAAGTCAAGATTTCAATTGAAAACAGAAATCTTGACTAATTCTTAGACACCAATAAATACCTTTCATAACAGTTACTAAACTAAGTAAGCAGTCAGCCGCCAGTTCCGGCAGTGACGCGTATGCGTCGGCGACCAGTGGGCGTGGCCTTGACTGCGTGTGCGCCTGGCGTAGCGTTGTCGTCTCATTCCACTTCACTTGATGCTCGTGGAGAAGGACAGGGGTGTGGTGGTTTGGCTTATAATTGGTGTCAAATTATAGCTTTGACTGGCTACTGAACATGGGGTTTTGGAGTTGCCATATGTCGTATGTACACACTGGCGATAGTGTCGTATTATCATCGTGGTAATAATGTCGCAGTCAAAATAGAAAATGTTCTATGGATATTATCGCCCCGATAATAATATCGCTCGGGTGTAGGGATTCCTTTAATACACATTTTTCCAATGCTAGAGAGAGACGGAGCATGCAAATATATATGCCTGATAGAACCGTCCCATTCCAGACATGGAAAGTTAGCATTTACTAGTGATAAAAAGGCCTCTGGCTTCGATTTTTAAGTCAGCCTGAAAGTAATTGGGATACTCCAAAAGGGATTCCTAATAGTAGCTCCAACTTGGGAAGTGTACGTGGTTAGTGGAATTCAGGGGCACACCACATTACATGAGATTTTAAAACTATCTTTAATCTTAAAAAAAAAGCAGTTAGTGCAAAATTGAGTTGATTCAAAAATTAATTAAGTGTCCATGAACATTCTTACTCGATCTTCACCATAGGAACCTACTGTTTAGAATAAGCAACTCGCTTCAAAGTTCTGACTGTCATTAACGATGTAAAAGTGCCTATAAGTAGTTTACGATTTGAATTTGAAATACAGAGTTTTTAAACCCATACCTAACTGTTCGTAAAAAAACTGGTCCTTTGGACCGCCATAGCAACATTTCCCGTTCAAAACTAAATAAATAAAAATACGCTAAAAGGAAAATAAAGAAGTAGGCATTTCCACCTCCATGATGTCGTAACACGCTATCAATGCAACAAAAACACATGAACGTCGATATTCAATATGTTGTAACTACAAGATGAGCCATGTGGGTGTATTGCACAACATTAAGCTTTAAAATAATAACCTGACTAGCTAGATGAGCCAAGGAATATAGGTTTATTATGTAAATTATACAATTCTGTGGACTGCGTGGACTGGTTGGAAATTAATTACTTAATAATAATTAATTAACCTACTATTTCTTTTTATAATGTTCCATTGTCAATTTATTTTAAGGTAATTAAGTAGATCGTTTTTTGTTTTTGCTGCAGTCTGGTCGTGTCTCTATGCAACTTTTACTTCATACTCCTTAATCTATAGTTAATCATGTAGGTCACTTTATATACCTAAGTTTACACCTAACATATACACTCGTGTATACTTACATAACATAACATCACGCCTGTAATCCCCTAAGGGTTAGCAGAGGTGTATCCATTAGTACACCAACATTTCGCCAGTTATCAAACAAGTAAACATACAACATTTGCCTAACGGTTTCTCAACCGACGATCCAGTTTAATGCAGTTTCTTTCCTTTTGGTATCTCCTCTATCCAGGAAATGCTATGTCGGATTATTATGAGGCTTATTTAGTCTAAATATAACTGGCGAAATGTGGGTGTACTAATGGGTACACCTCTGCCTAAGCCTTGTCCGACCTGGGAATCGATCCCAAGATTTCATGCTCAGCAGTCGCCCTTTGCGACCACTAGACCAACAAGACAATGTAGTGTGGGACGATGTGAGGGTGTGTGTATAGTGCATACTTATGTTTTACAAAATAATATAATATATTTTCTTTATCTTTCATAACATACAAGTTTTAGAAAAGATTTGTGAGGTAAGCTGTCAGTACATAGATGGAAATAATGTTTCCACATCTAAATCACTTAGATTGAGTAGGCAGGGTTCGATGTTTCTTATTTTGATTCACATTCATCACTCTTTTGATTGAGATCTATGACTGAGAAGAACCAAGAAGTCTCGATTTCGTCTCCATGTTTATTTAAGACAATCAATGGTGTCTAAACTTAATTAAGAAGCACTAACACTAATGTAAACATCCCAGCCGACTTCAGTACAGTGATTTAAACAAATTGGTCTTTTGAACCGTAACTGTCATACTTTAAGGACCAGATTTCTTAGGACCAAATAAACCATTGACAAAAATCTACAGTTAGATCGATTTATAAGAAAACCATTTTCAGTATTGGTCGATTAAGGTTTACGAGATTTTTTATAATTATAATTAATATGATCGCGCCATAAAAAACAGTGTTACTGAACCTAATATTTATATGACACCCAAAAACGTAAACCATTCGACGTTTTAATTATTTCTGATTACATCTTGATGGAGAGGAGAAGTTCTTATATGGTACTTAACCATATTCAGAATTCCATGAATCATTGGCACGAAGCGAAAATGAATTGAGTTTATCGACCATTTGATTAACTTTTTTCACTTAATTTTTTCGTACATTTTGAAGCATTTGAATAAGCTTTAGCGTTATTTATTGCAAATTAGTTAACAAGACTCGAATTGAGATATGAAAATCATATGTAATAAAGCGTTTACTCAGCTCACCGACTCTTAGTTACGATGTGAAAAATTGCTGTTTATGGTTGAACGCATATACGCATTATTTCTTTTTCGTGTGGGCAGTAAGGTCTTACGACCCCACACGCCCTAGTGTCAGAGTTTCTAAACCGCCTCAAGGGCGCACGTATTGTAAATGTTATAATTTTGACGATTTTTAAGTAAATTCAATAGAAATTGATGCCGAGTCCCTTGTTCATAAACTACACTAAAATTAGAGAATTGGCATCTCTTACTAACAAACTGCGAGAGAAAAGGACGGTGACGTTTTAGAATTAAGTTAGAGATGTCAAATTAGTTCTGCCCTGAACTTTTCCGTGTTTATCAGTACGTTCTGACATGTCAAATAATATTGCATGCAAGTTTCAGATTAACAAAAATTTACAGATCTAATTAATTTCCCCTCTTTCTTGTTTTATTGGACAGAAAAAGATAAAAATAAGTCTAATTTTGTGAACAAGGGAATTTGCAGTATTATTTAACTATCTGACCGGAGGAGCTCGTGGCTAAGTAATAACAGCCGCACGGGTCGATCCGTCAGGTTAAGCTACGCTTGCCGGGGTTGGTCCGTGAATGGGTGACCATCTTTACACACCGAGACTCCTCCGTGCCTCGGAAAGCAAGTTAAGCCGTTGGTCCCGGCTGTCATACGTGGATCTTTGACAGTCGTTACGGGTCGTCAGAAGCCCGAAAGTCTGACAACCAGTTTTACCTAGGGGTATCATATTACCCAGTTACTGGGTTGTGGAGGTCAGATATGCAGTCGCTCCATGTAAAATACTGGTATTCAGCTGCATCCGGTTAGACTGGAAGCCGACCCCAACATAGTTGGGAAAAGGCTAGGCAGATGATGATTTAACTATCTGACCGCTAAATACCAGTATTACGTATAAACAATTAAAAGGCCTCTATTAATTAATATATAAAACCGCTATTACCACGTCATGTCCCCTCTAATTATACCGTGGGTAGCAGAGACCTGAGACCTCCTACGTGTTGTTTAGCATAAAAACACGGAGAACCTTGACGCAATATCTTTTGCTACAATTCACAATTTGTGATATTTTATATAACTTTGATTAATCATATGGTTTAGTAGGTAATAGAGGTCCTTACAAATGTCGTGATGGCTTAGCGGTTAAGGCGCCCGCCTCTCATACATGAGGTTGTGGGTTCGAATCCGGGCAAATACCAATATGACTTTTTCAATACTTTCTAAAGTTTATCTTAGACATTACTGACATAATTCCGTGCCTCGGAAAGCACGTTAAGCTGTTGGTCCCGGGTGTCATAATCGTATGTGGAACTTTGACAGTCGTTACGAGTCGTCAGAAGCTTGAAAGACTGACAACCAGTCTTACCTAGGGGTATTGTATTACCCAGTTACTGCGTTGTGGAGGTCAGATGGGCAGTCGCTCCATGTGAAATACTGGTATTCAGCTGCATCCGTTTAGACTGAGAGCCGACCCCAACATAGTTGGGAAAAAGCTAGGCAGATGAGGAGAGGTCCTTACTAATTTCTAATTAGTCAAAAAACAAAGTCCTACGACGCATTTGTCTGTCAGTTCGACATAAACTCAAATACTACTAAACGGATTTTCATGCGGTTTTCTCCAATAGGATAGAATTATTCATGAGGAAAGTTAAGACACAACATAACAAGACATCACGCCTGTAATCTTCGAACGGTTAGGTAGAGATATACTAATTAGTATACCCATATTTCGCCAGTAATGTTCAAGTCCCATATTATAGAGGGCGAGTCTAGTCAACAAAGTCGAACGCTTACTGTAAGTACATGTATAAAAAAGTCACATAGACACATGCCTGTGCCCAGTTGAGAACTCACAACTAATGCATTAGAGGCGCAACATTTTATCTACACAACATACATACATACATAAACTCACGCCTTTTTCCCATGGGGGTAGGCAGAAACTACAGAACGCCACCTGCTACGATCCTTACATACTCCTTTCGCCTCATCTACGTTCATACATCTCGTCGTTTATCTATACAAAGACAGTATTAATAAATATTCTCATCTTTAAATGGCGAAGTTATCAAGTTGAGTAATATATAAAACGGAATTAATAATAGTCACTTCGTCCGAAGACGGCAAGGTGATTGAGTAAAAACGGGTTCCTCCATATTAAGAGAATCAAGATTATACGCGAATATATGAGTTTTGCAATATGTTTGACATTCATTTATTTAGATTTTGTGGTTTTGCAGACAACGTGTTGCTTCTAGTAAAGATTTTGGTCACTTTTGCAGAGATGGGAAGTTTTTAAATTCATTTTAGTATTCTGTTTTTAATTCCTGACGCAAAAAGAGTCGTGGTCGCCAAGCGCGACAGCTGAGCGTAACGTCTTAGGTGTGATTCCCAGGTCGAGCAGTGTTATAGGGTATTTCCATCAAGAATTTTTAAGTAGCAGCCTCGAAGTCTGAATTTGTGCCCAGTTGCAATTAGCTTCAGTTTTCGGACGAACTGACCGATTCCTTGACAATTCAAAAGTGCCTGTAAATGGTCTAATTGAAATAAATGGTTTGAATTTGACTGATTAACCGCCGCCGTGACCAAATTCGGTTAGAAGAATATCTTTTCAGGGGCTGTAAGTACTGCCGCAGTACTGTCCATGCGTGTCATCCAATCATATCATAAAATTCTCACGTAAATTGTTGAAATATTGACATAATTACTCAACAGTCCAAGTGAGATGCCCCTGGAGGTCTCAGTTTGGTCGCACAAGGGCGAGTGAGGGCGACAGCTGTGGTTGTGCAACGCGTGAGACACCCACATTCGCGAACGATCTTCAAACCTCATCAATATTTAGAATCTAGTGGATTCGTCATCACATTAGTTTTATAAAAATGTAACTCATGCCCGTCGGTTATCTGCAGGATATTTTGTGGTGCGGAACCCTAATTTTTCTTTCAAAATGAAAGCCTTACAATATCAGGTAATTGCCAGTGGGAGTTCCGTTAAAATCGTCTCAGCCGTTTCAGGGGTTAGCTGAAACAAACAGGCAGACAGAAAACAAGAGACAATCATTAAAAAAAATGTTTTTTTTTTGTATTGATGCCATGCAGACATAATATGCATTTAGTATAAAAAACATAACATCACGCCTGTAATTCCCGTAGGGTTAGACAGAGGTGTACCCGTTAGCACACCCACATTTCGCCAGTTATGTTCAAGCCCCATGTAATAGGGGGCGAGCCTATTGCCATCAACCGGGCACAAATCCAGACTCCGAGGCTGCTACTGAGAAATTCCTGATGGAAAAACACAAACATAAAAAATGAGAACAAATACACTAGTTATACTCTTAAAATGGATTTAATTAAGTGAATTAATTAATTCCACTTAATCTTGTGTAAGAAATCATCTTTAAAATTAAAATCACTTCTCATTCAATATGCTACAATTTATATAACACTTCACCTGCCTATAAAATCATTATCATTGCAAATGATGGAAAAATCTCAAAGCTAATGTAAAAACAACCTTATGCCTTTCCAATAGAGTATCCCTTAATAAACAAACTTAAATGGTACGATTGGTCATTATAAATTGAACTTAATGGCCTTAAAGATAGGGTTGATTTGTGGTGTATTGGTATCGTGGTCGGCTCGTCCTCGTGGCGAGGTCGGCAGTAATCGTCGGTCTTCTTCTAACTTATTAATATAAAGAACGGCGTGTATTTGAAGAGTCATGTAATCACGCCTGTAATCCTCGAAGGGTTAGGCAGAGGTGTACCCGTTAGTATACCCACATTTCACCAGTTATGTTTAAGTCCCATGTAATAGGGGGCGAGTCTATTGCTATCAATCGGCCATAAATTTAGACTCGAGGCTGCTACTGAGACATTTCTGATGGAAAAACCCAATAACACTTTGCTCGACCTGAGAATCGAACCTAAGACCTCATGCTCAGCAGTCGTGCTTTGCGACCACTAGACCAGCGAGGCTGTCTATTATTTTTTGTCAAGGAATTACAGTCGATACCACAGAGGTAATCAAGTCTATACTTTAAATTTTGTCAGAATATGAAAGAAAGAAAGCAAGAAAAACTGTTTATTCACACGAACATGACGTATATAACATAGAAGAAAAAATAAAAAATGCACATAAAAACAAGAAAGCGTAGAAACAAGTTTGCACCATTTATTTTCTACCAAAACAAAAAAACCTTTTATGGAAAACAAGTCATTTTAAAATTCGAACTTAAAAAGCTACCATATAAGGAAAAATCATTGACAAACACCTCTACACTGTTGACAGATCACTATTGACATTCTCAGCGCAGTGTAGGTCGTGCCTACTCGCGCATGATGTCATCCACTGACGTCATTCACGTAACGAAGCCTGCGCAGGAGTCGATGAGCGCTATGTAGGTTGTTGTATTTATGAGAAATTCGTTGAGAGAAATTGGTTGAATTGGAGGGCGTTTTAAAGGGTTCAAAAATGTTTTTGTGAGGAAGGAACTGGGAAAAAGTGTGAAAATGTTTTTTATAAAGAGGAAATATTAGATTGTTTGTTTGTTTGCATTGAATAGGTTCCAAAACTACTGAACTGATTTGAAAAATTCTTTCACTGTTCGGAAGCTACACTATCCCTGGGTGACACAAGCTAAACTATATTTTATTATCAGAAAAATTAGTCATCCGTAAGAAAAATCACGCGAGCGGAGTCGCGGTAAGAGTACTCGTATCCAATAATTCAAATAGCAATTCATTGGTGTCTCCTTATAAGGAATAAATACATGATCGTGAGGAGTGAAGCTTCAATACAAAATTGCGCGTACCCATACATGTGACGATAATAGGCGAACGGTTTGTCTAGTTTGAGCCAAATTGAATCAACCTTCACTTTAGTCCTTACATGTTGACATAAAATATAGGGTAACAAAAACATCAGAATATGTTTACAAAGTACGGTGAATGCCCTGCATTATCTGACCCTTTTTAGGAATAAGTAGTGACAAAGATGGGTCACGTAATGTATTACACTGACTGTAATAGCTTCTGCTCTCAACTTTCATGTCACAGTTTTTTTTTCAACGCCTGTAATTATAATATCCATATTATACGAGTATTATTTCACGTAACCGTAAATTTTTCCAGGATAGAAAGTAGCCAGCATGCGATTTCAGAGTATAGTCAATCTCTGTGCCAAATCACGCCTGTAATCCCCGAAGGCTTAGGCAGAGGTGTACCTATTAGTGCACACACATTTTGCCAGCTATGTTTAAGTCCCATTTAATAGGGGGCGAGTCTATTGCCATCAACCAGGCATAAATCCTGCTACTGAGAAATTCCGATTGGCAAAACCCGATAACACTCCATCACCATCACCGCACCATTCCACCATTTCTCTATTTTCATTTACTTTTACCAACAACCCGAAATAATATACGCTGGGTACTTAAACGTTTAACGTTGGGCTTGCGGACGGCGAGTGATGGGTAGCACGCCGTCCGATCAAGGACCAGGTTCGGGTTGACCGCGCGTTCTGTTTCACGCGCGCCTCAAAGAGCTGTCAGCACAGGGACGGGGCACCAACAGGGCCAAACGCCTGCCGGGGTTGCGGGACGTCTTAACAGGATACCGTGGCCCCGGAACGTAAAAGGCAACAGAGGGAACAGGGTGGTTTTTTAGTCAGTAAAAGTGTGACAGTCCCTTCCGCCCCACCCTGGACAGAAGGACCATTTGATTATTTTTACCACCTCAAAAAAAAGATACTTTGACGTCAGCAACCAGGAAAGAATCAATCCAAACAACAACCTCAAAGTCACTATATTATGTCATATTTTACAATGAAACGCTAACTAAAACAATGTCGATATGTCTGTCTGTTTGTAACATTATGTAAGCATATTGACAAGTACTGGAGGCCATCTTGTGATTCAGAATTGTGACCTCAAGTTTTGTTAAAACACCCACTAAGTATTTTTTTGTTCTTGACGTTTAAAAGTACTTTTTAATGGTCTAATTTGGATAAATAATTTGACTTTGACTTTGAGTTTCACGTACCATACTCTCTGGAATATCCTTACTAATATTTTAAATTGTGAAAGAAACTCTGTCTCTTGCGCTTTAATAACTAAACTACTGAACTGAAATTGATGAAATTTGGTACGGAGTAGGCTTGAACCCCAAGGAAGGACATGAGCTAACTTATTATTCCGTGGCTTCATCTGCGTCCGGGATGACCGTCATGTACGCGGACAAAGTCGCGGTTTTCGATAAATAAAACATAAATTGTCCCACGACAGAGGGGTTGGTAGGAGCCTGGGTAGCAATTAATCTTATTTGAGTCTCAATCAGGCAATAATGCCTTTTATTTACATAACATAACGTCACGCCTGTAATCCCCAAAGGGTTAGGCAGAGGTGTACCAGTTAGTACACCCAGATTTCGCTAGTTATCTTTAAGTCCCATGTAATATTTTATTTACTTACACTTTTTGACATTGATTGTCGCTGAGATTTGCAACTAGATTTTGGATCTGTGGTTGGAGTGAACCGGCAGAAATCGTCACTTTACGCCTCCAAGCGACCTTTAAGACCTTTGTTCCTAAGGCGAGTCTCCATACCGCAAAATTGTAAAATAAAATGTAGATAAATTTTCTAATTTACCTTCTTTTACGCTCAGATTGCGATCGTTTTCCCTCTGCCCTTTTAAATACAACACTGATATTACATCTTCCACGTCAATACTCTAAGTGACCTATCTATCATCATCTGTTTAACACTACGTGTTACTAAACATTACATAAGCAGTAAAGGTAACAATTGACACGTCTGCTAAGGTCAGCAGTCGGAGGTCGAACTCCGAACCGGCCAGCCTACAATGAGCCTTCTGTTACAAAACTTTAGTGAGAAGAATATTTATGATTAGTTTTTTTAGGATTCCGTGTTTAAAGGGTCCTTTATAACCTATAATTATGTCTAATAGGTCCTATTGCTAAGAATTTTCTGTCTGTCCGTCTGTCCCTCTACAGACGGACAGACTACAGCCCTGTTTAAAAGATACATCTTTTGAAGTAAAATTGGTAGAAATAGTGATATCTACCTTTTTTTTGGTGGTAAAAATCATCAAATGATTCCTTCCGCCCTGGGTTGGGCGGAAGGGACTGTCAGACTTTTACTGACTAAAAAACCACCCTGTTCCTTCTGTTGCCCTTTACGTTCCGGGGCCACGGTATCCTGTTAAGACGTCCCGCAACCCCGGCAGGGGTGATAACTTACCTTAATGTGTGTTGTAAGGACATAATTTTTATTGGCAAATAATTAAAAATAGCGCAATAGTTTAGCTCTGCAATTTTGAATAATTTTAAAACAACAGTAAATTTTGATTTTTGGTTGCTTTGTAATCAATGAATAGTTTAACTATTAAGTTTAGAAATTGCCAGAAAGTGTATATATGTTTATGTGTTATTCTTTCTGTTACTTAACAACAAATAATAAAAAAACTAAATTTAAAATTTAATAAATCTCTCAACTGCGGCCACCTTAGACAAATTTTCATCAAACATAGCTAAGAACATTCCCGAATAATTCACCTTTCAAACAAAAAACAATATCAAAATCGGTTCATCCGTTCGGGAGCTACGATGGCACAGACAGACACTTCAAACTTATAACACCCTGGTAATTTTTGCGTCGGGGGTTAAAAATAAAATAAAGTAACATATGACAGGGGGTTTCTATACAAGACACGTGTATTTTCAGCATTATTTACTAGATATGGTGGTACAGAACCGTATGCCTTTGTGTCAGATTCACACTTGGCAGGTTTTTTTAATAGATGCCTAGTTGCAAAACCTTGAGCGGTAGCGAAGAAGCGATGTCTTCCGGATTTTAACTATAATGTTAATTATAAAAAACGCATATTTTATTGATTAAAAATAGCAATTTATTGCAAACTAGATTAGGCCCGCGGCTGTCGACAGCTTTACCTACTTTGAAAAGCACGTAAAGTCCTTGGCCCTACGCCAGTTATGTTTAAGTCCCATGTAATAGGGGGCGAGCCTATTACCATCAACCGGGCACAAATTCAGACTCCGATGCTATTACTGAGAAATTTTTGATGGGAAAACCAATAACACTTTGCCCGATCTGGAAATCGAATCCAAGACCTCACACTCAGCAGTCGCGCTTTGCGACCACTAGACGCGGGTTTCTTCTGCAGTGTGACAATTACTTCTTTATTTATTGAATAGAGTATAAATCATATGTGAAACTCAAAGTCAAAGTCAAATTATTTATCTTTGTTGGTCTAGTACCAACGAAAACAAGTAAAACGGTTGGTACTGACTGTCATTCGTAGATCTTTGACAATCAGGGGCCTTACCACAATCTTTTACAAAACATTCTTATTTCGATAACGTTTTGTTTCAAGCTTATAATAACGTTACTCATATTCGTACCATGAACTTCAACTTGCAATGTTGTTTTATTCCTGATAAAGTGCTGGGAAAGAACGAACTACTTCTAAGATTTGTCTATTGCTTGCTATAGTAGAAAAGAAACAACGCTATATGAACTGTATAACGCTGTCCCTTTCACACATCGGTCCGAATTCCTACTATGAAGTATGAATGATTACTATTTTTTTTTTTTTAAAACATTACGTTGTATTAGAATCTAATTGTTACGAGTAGTAGAAGCCAAAAAGCCTATGCTACATAACAACATTTTCGATGTACCAACCAAATTTTGGCTATATTCAAGTCCTCTAACAAAATACTCACTATAACCTACAGGCAATTTTCATAGTTATTACAAAAGCAACAGAATCTTAGCAAATTCTTTACAAACACTAAGTTATTCACACATTACTTGGTTGGACCTTGCCGCGGCTTCCTCGTGGGTGTTCGAAACAATTATTAAGGCGCTGTCTCACTGCGGCGCACGGACACACTGCTCAAATTCAATCTGCCTAGCCGTTTACCAACTATGTTGGGGTTGGCTTCCAGTCTAACCGGATGCAGCTGAATATGAGTATTTTATATGGAGCGACTGCCTCTCTGACCTCCATAACCCAGTACTCGGTAAAACACCAAAATGCCCTTGGCAAGACTAGTTTTCAGACTTTCGGGTTTCTGACACGTTAGCTTAAATCCGTTATGTATGAAAATGTATGTGTTGTTGGTGACGTCATAGATGACATAGATGCACGCGTGACTTGCTCGGATATATCATCCACACATTAACGCACGTGATCTGTCTCCAGGAATCCATGCAGCTTACGTCATGGCGTGACTAGGGGGCAAGCCCGACAGATCTTACTCGATAAAAAAAAATCTAAAAATTTTGACACTACTCAAAAATGTTGCAGTTTTTATAACAATAACTTAAAGCTGTTGGAGCAGTGTCTCGATAGTTATATTCGTATAAAATCTATCGTGCTTACCTTGTTTTGATACACCGATCTTATTTTGATATACCGATATACCTATAAAACAAGGAAAACCCAACATTTTCTACGATAAAAAAATCTTGCATTTGAATACAACATTTGAACAATTTATGAATTAGAAATTCTATTTATTTAAATCGTTCCACGTTGGACATAAGAATTTTCTAACATGGAACTAGTGCAGCAGTGGAACAGCGCCTTTAGAGTCGTGTAGCATTCTGAGTTGTTACAACATCTTATCATAAAGATTTTATAGTTTGTCATTGGCTAGATATTTATAGGCATTATGCAATTTTGCTTAATGTATTACCTATTTGCTTCCTTTCTCCTATCCGGTTTCGTAGTTCTAAATATTGGAAATTGCACTTAAAAATTAACAAATTTTTACTCACTACATTTTTTCCCGCGATTTTGTCCCCGTAATTTCTGACTTTCACTAATGAAGTTGCGGATTAAAAAGTAGCCTATGTCCTTTCTTAGGGTTCAGACTTACTCCGTACCAAATTTCATCAAAACCGGTTCAGTAATTTTTCCATGAAAGCATAACAGATAGACAGACGCTTACTTTCGTATTTATAATATTAGTATGGATAAATTAAAATACATTGTAATATATATATATATATTTTTTTTATTAGAACGGCCGTGACCAATTACACTATTTAAACATACACACTTAACATAACAACATAAAACATAATTTTTATTATGTATAAGTTTTTTTTTTTTATGCAGTACACAATTCCATAATTTGCACCTACCATGTTATCTCTTCACCACCTTTGGTTGACTGGTAGAGAATGCCTAAGGGATTAAGTCCGCTCCAACCCCATTTATGAAGAAGGTATGTTTCACTAGATATTAAACCAGCCTATTACTGTCCCACTGCAGGGCAAAAGCCTCTTCTCATACAGAGAAGGCATTGATCACCACGCTTGCTCAAAGCGGATTGGTGATTCCAGATTTAAATTTTAAGTCCATTTTTTTCTCACGATGTTTTCCTAAACCGATGTCAGTGATGTCCAAGATAAACTTGAAAAGTATTAAACTGCCTCGTTGGTCGCAAAGCGCGACTTCTGTGCATGAGGTCGCGGGTTCGATTCTTAGGTCGGGCAATATGTTATATAATTTTTTTCATCAGAAATTTTTCAGTAGCAGCCTCGGAGTCTGGATATGTGCCCGGTTGATGGCAATAGGCTCGCTCCCTATTACATGGGACATAAAAAACATAACTGGCGAAATGGGGGTATACTTACTGAAGGGTACACCTCTGCCTAACTCTTCGGGGATTACAGGCGTGATGTTGTGTAGTAGACCACTGAGTTAGTAAGACCTGTACTTAAACTATTTGTTGTAATTAAAATCTTCAACTAATTAACAATAGTATTTTCACTAGAAACTTAATGAATATTCGTACCTACTTAGCGTGGTATGTTTTAATTAGGTTGATTACACGTACTTCCTTCCTTCTTACAAATATTTTCGATCTTACTTTCCGTTTTATTCCGATTCTAAGAACTTATTTTACAAGTTTTCTTTTTTTTAATATTTCTCCTTGTAACTATTGGATTGATTGTGCCCAGATTTTTACACAAAATTCTCAGATTCCTTAATGAATTCCAGTGTTTGGTATGCCCTGAATTTGATAATCTAGATTTTGAAGGAATTCCCAGATGTTTAAACCAATGCCCAGATTTTTTTTAATGTTCCCAGATTTCTTAAGTCGTTCCCAGATTTTGGCCTGCCTTAAATCATCAGTTTTCCATCCATACATTCTTGGAAATTCTCACAAAAGTAAGATTTAAAATATTACTTCACGTCACAAAATCCCACATATATATTTTTTTTATTGATCTGATTCATCACCCATACATTCGCGGAACAGCCTCGATACCACCCACTCAATACAAACATCGGCACACTACTTTTTATCTGCAAGGTCGGCTAACCAGCCTTTTTCGCATTCTGTCTATGGAAACCAACTTAACTTTTACTGATCAAAAAACACCTACCACACTCTTATTTTTTAGGAATTAAGGTTTATTTTCAAATGAGTTTAAGCTGAATAAGGTGTAAATGTATTTTGGGCTTTTTAGAAATGATTTCACAGCCGTAGACGAAAACGCCATTGTGTTATGGGAATATTATGAAATGGACATTTTGTAATAAGAACTGATTTAAAAACCTCTTTACGGCCGTCTGGCTCCTATGTTACATGATAAGTTATATAATTTATCTATTATTTCTGATTAATAGCTTATGTGATTGTTTTTATAAATGATTCTATTGTGTTTGTAATGATCTATATTGTTTTATATGTATATTTCGTTATAAGTCAGACAACTCCTTGCAATTGGTTCTCTCGTCTAAAAATCTAGACTAGTTAAGCGATTAACACACGGCACCGCGTACCGCCGCGGAGGGCGGTGGCGGCAAAGCGGATTGCACCGGTCGACCGCGCGGTCGTGCGGTGCACGAGTGTTAATCGCCTTATTATGATAAAGCTTAAGAGACTTTTTGTTTGTTTTAACGCGCTAATCTCTGATACTACCAGTTAAATTGGAAAAAAAATATTTTATATTTATTGTTTTTGCCTTAGCTTATATTATTGTGAAATGACGTGATGGCCTTGCGGTTAAGGCGCCCGCCTCTGATGCATGAGGTTGTGGGTTCGAATCCGGACGATGTGACTTTTTCAATTCATATGTACTTTCTAAAGTTTATCTTTGACATTACTGACATCATTCCGTGCCTCGGAAAGCACGTTAAGCTGTTGGTCCCGGCTGTCATACGTGGATCTTTGACAGTCGTTAAGAGTCGTCAGAGGCTTGAAAGTCTTAGTACCAGTCTACCTAGGGGTGTCGTTTTACCCAGTTACTAGGTTGTGGAGGTCAGATAGGCTGTCGCTCCATGAAAAATAGTGGTATTCAGCTGCATCCGGTTAGACTGGAAGCCGACCCCAACACAGTTGGGGAAAGTCTAGGCAGATGATGCCTTAGCTTATATTATTTCTCATATGAACCTTGTCATGAGAAATAACATAGGCTATATAACATCACGCTACGACCTACGGGGGCACAGCAGCAACCAAACACGTAATTATACGCGGGTGAAAAATACAACGCGCGGCATAAGCTAGTATGTATATTAAAACAATACTTAAACAAACAAATCTCTGACATTAGGTACTGATCTTTGGAAAACATACCTACATACTTAATTATTTTTTGTGGCTACCATCTTCTTCGGTAAGCAGAAAATTGCTCATCAAACGTGTCTATTACGTCATATTAAGAAACAGGTTTTCCCAATGAAATACCACGAGAACACACACATACGTAACTGTTCCGGTATCTTTCATACATACCTAGTTGAAAGGTTAAACAGAAAACTACACGAGTCATTCGTATAATAAAAGGCGTCGAATATTAGGTATCGTAGCGATAATATCGCAGACAAAATAGTAAGTAATAGAAATTATTCTACATACACATAACATCAAGCCTGTAATTTCTGAAGGGTTAGGCAAACGTGTACCCATTTGTACACCCACATTCCGCTAGTTGTGTTAAAGTCCCATGTAATAAGGGGCGACCCTAATCGGGCACAAACCCAGACTCCGAGGCTGCTATTGAGAAATTCCTAATAGAAAAACCCAATAACACTTTGCCTAACGTGAGAATCGAACCCACGCGTGCCTCAAAGAGCTGTCAGCACAGGGACGAGGCCCCAATAGGGCCAAACGCCTGCCGGGGTCGCGGGACGTCTTAACAGGATACCGTGGTCCCGAACGTAAAGGGCAACAGAAGGAACAGGCTGGTTTTTTAGTCAGCAAAAGTCTGACAGTTCCTTCCGCTCCACCCAGGGCGGAAGGAGTCATTTGATGATTTTTACCATCCCAAAAAAAAAGGCTTTCATATCTTGATGTACGTTACGATGTGTGATGGCGACACAATAGTACCTGCTATCTTTACTAATGTGCATCGATATTGACCTTGTCCACACTTGTCGAGCACTCATGCGCATAGTCTTAAGACATGCTGTTGTAGCGTCACGCTTGATCAATGCAAATGTCAGGGATTATTCAATAGGTTGATTCGATCAATCAATTTAACCTATTAATAACAGCCTGGGAATAAATTCGTTTAGAATTTTTGGTCTGTGTAAATAACATACAAACATAAACCTTTATCCCATGGGGGGGCAGAAACCATAGAACACCAGGTAACTAAAAAACCACCCTGTTCCTTCTGTTGCTCTTTACGTTCCGGGGCCACGGTATCCTGCTAAGCCGTCCCGCATCCGGGGCACAGAACACTACCTGCAAGAATTCTTACTTAAACCTTTCGCCTCGTCCACGTTCATACAAGCACGCCGGTTACGAGTGCTGAGTTCTTTCTTGGGCGTCGCAAAAAAAAAACATCTCCAAATTGCAAGTAGGGGAGGACCATAAAAAAAAAATATTTTTACCCCTTTGTCAGCGTGATTTCCAAAACAATAATACAGCTTTCTAGCTTTAAGAGTCTCTGAGCTAAACCGCAGACAGACAGACGGGCATAGCAAAACTATAAGGGTTCCTTGTTGACTACGGAACCATTAAAAAGAATAGGGTAGTTGACTAAGAAAATATATTTAGTCTATCAATTAGAGTACAAAAAAATATTGTATACGTATTTTTTCTTCTGTCCGGCAAACAAAAAATTACGAAGATGCAGCGCTTGGAAATTTCGTATGACGTCACGCCTTCTACAAATTTTACCAAGTTATTATGTCAAAGCCCCCCACTTCTAAACTTTCATGTGATAAATCTTTGTAATTTTTTAACTAATTGATAAAACAAAATATACGTGTTAAATATTTTTTAATAATCTTACTGAGGGACTAAATCGAATCGATTTATTTTTACACAGGCAACATCCCTATTAACGGTATTATTTTTGATAGTCAGTAAATATGAACTAATCTTGATACTAGTTTTAAATTCAACTATCTCTAATCTCTAAAAATTAATATAAAAAATAACTAACACTAAACAGACCACACATTACTCAATGTTCCACGTTTGAATTGTAACGGGACAGTGGAACCCCGCCCCGTTATGCGCGTGCGCTGCTTATGGGCACGTTCTTCTAAAGGAATGATAACGTATCATTGTTGACTGGTCACTCTTGTTAGACAGGTGACTAGAAAAGGCACGCGGCTTTGCTTGCTTTTTTTGATCTTGGTTTTATCAAAACGAAACAACCCACAAGCTCTTAATCCTTTATTTCTTTATCAATACCTAGTGGTTAAGGCGTCTCTCATGCTTGAGGTTGTGGGTTCAAATCCGGGCAAGTATCAATATGACTTTTCAATTCATATGTACTTTCTAAGTTTATCTTGGACATCGCTGACATCGGTGAAGGAAAACATCGTGAGGAAACCTGGAATTATACCAGCCTATTACTGTCCCACTTAAAGCATGTCAGAGGCCCTTGAGGCGGTTTAGAAACTAGGAATGCAGGGTCGTCAGATATAGTTGGAGCTTTCTTAGAAACCGATGGATGACTTCAATTGAAACTTAACTTAATTAATGAACTGTTTATTATCTACTTTTTAAATTCAATGACATTTGTTAACATTCATTTTTCTAAGAAAATAACAACTATTTCTGACGACCCTGCATATCTATCTACTTTGCTGACTGTACGTACAGTGACATTACGAAGATTAGACTGATTAGAACCAGTTTCAAGGAAATAGATCGTAAGGATAGCATACTTGTACATATGACATTGACATACTCAGCGATAGAACACCTTGGAACAAGTCATGTCTTTAGGGAAGAGTTCCAGCTGGTTTTGATACATAACATAACATCACGCCTGTAATCCCCGAAGGGTTAGGCAGAGGTGCACCCATTAGTACACCCACATTTCGCCAGTTATGTTTTTAGTCCCATGTAATAGGGGGCGAGCCTATTGCCATCAACCAGGCACAAATCCAGACTCCGAGGAGGCTACTGAGAAATTCCTGATGGAAACCTCCATGATGGTCCTGGTTTTGATATATTTTAAATTAGCATAAATACTTAATTAATGCTCGGAGTTTCTCTGAAGGACAGAAATCGCAGCGATGTCGTCCGTCAGAGAACTAAAGTCACTGACATTGCTCGCAAAATTAGTGCGCTGAAGTGGAAGTGAACCGGCCATGTCTGCAGACGGACAGACGGTCGGTGGAGCAGACACGTGTTAGAGTGGAGACCACGGTTAGACAAACGTAGTGTGGGACGCCCTGCTGCACGGTGGACCGACGATTTAAAGAAGGTGGCGGGCAGCGGGTGGATGCGGGCTGCCCAAGACCGGGATGGTTGGCGCTCTTTGGGGGAGGCCTACGTTCAGCAGTGGACGGCCATAGGCTGATATGATGATAAATAATCGAGGTATTTGACTGTAACGTTGTCGGTTTAAGTGTACTAAATCGGCTGTCAGATTTTGTCTACCCGTCCCGTGGTATTAGCAATAAGTATGCTTTCCATAACTTTCAAAAGTCGTTTAAGCTGTTTTAGTTTATCAAATAAAAACAAAAATACTTTTTTTATATTACATACTTATAATCCCCAAATACCCTTTAAGGCATACGCAAATGTGTACCCATTAATACATCCACATTTCGCCAGTTATGTCATCAACCGGGCGCACAAATTCAGGCTCTGAGGCTGCCACTGAGAAATTTCTGATAAAAAATACCAATAACAATTTGCCAACCTGGGAATTGAAGCCAAGACCTCATGCTCAGCAGTCGCGTTTTGCGACCATTAGACCAATGAGGCTAATAATTTATATAAAACAATAATTTCCGAATGAATTTCCGCTTGTCTCTACTTTGCGCACAAATTAGACTCTCTATATACTTTCTAACATTAAAAGATTACATAGCAAAACAAAACTAGAATTTAATAACGGGATCCAAATTCAAACAGATCTTTTAAAGGAGCTAATAAGAGCGGTGCACCGGCGCGCGCGCAGGGGCCGGTTGCCGAATTCGTTCGGTTACGTGTTACGTCACCGCAACCTTGTGCAACCAGTCGCATAGTCGCGCGACCGGTACTGTCGACGACGGAAGTGTTGGGGCAATGGTCATTTCTAACCCCCGGATGCGTCGACGCAAAAACGACGGGGTGTTAAGGTAGACTTGGATGTGTGTCTGTTTGTGGCATCGTAACTTCCTAACGGATGAACCGATTTCGATTTTGTTTTTTTTTAAAGGTGATTTCGTCGAGAGTGTTCTTAGCTATGTTTTATTTATTTTACATACTAGCTTAAACGGCGTATTTTGTACCGCCATATTTTTTTTCTTTATTTTTTCTTACAATACATAAGTGAATAAGGGAAATAGGGATTTATATTTAAATACGAATCATACTGTCACCTGTCAAATACATTGACTTTGTCTATGAACAGATTTTAACGTAGAGGGCGCTGTTACAATATCATGTGACGTCACAAATCACTAACGTAAACGAAAGTGTTCAAAAAGTTTAGTATCATTCGTTCCATACAAACTTTCATTAACACTTTTGTGTTCGACATGCCGCACGCAAGGCGCAAGCGCAGGCGCAGCTTTTCGACTGACTTTTCATTACTTACTTACACCGAATAAAGAGGTACAGAAGTTTCACTTGATACAAAAGCTGAAGAGAGAAATAAAGAAAGGAAGAAATGCGTTTATTTTCTTTACAGCAAAATAGATAAAACTAAGTGGAAGTGACCTCCTTTTTAGGGTTCCGTGCCTCAATAAGAAAAAAGAAACCCTTACAGGATCACTTTGTTTCTTCTTTAAACCATAGTCTTCTACGTTTTTTTTATTTTTTTATCTAAACATGAGGTCCTTATTACCCCTGTACTATTACACACACCAATATGTAACCAGGTTACCAGGATTTTGTAAAAACCTAATTTAAAAGAGTGCCGTGGAGTTTCTTGCTCGTTCTTCTCCATAGAGGCCTACCTCCGTTATGGAACGAGCTTCAACTTTCGGACTAACTGACCGACTCTTTGACAATTCAAAAGTGCCTGTAAATGGTCTAATTGAAATAAATGTTTTGACTTTGACTTTGACTTTGAAAATAACTACAACAATTCACGTGTGTTATGTATGGTACCATAAAATCCATTGGATTTTGAAAAAAAAAAATTTTGACTTTTAATAAAACTGTTAAAAATCATTTGATTTTGATAAGAAGATTGAATAAAGAAGATTTTACACACTTTTATATAAAAATTGAGGTAAATTTTTACATAAAACTGTGTAAAATCTTTATTTCTCCTGACGTCCTAATGTAACACGTTTTTATATAAAAACTAGCTTCTGCCCGCGACTTCGTCCGCGTGGAAGACAAGTATGCTATAAAATATATCCTATGTTACTCGCAGATAATGTAGCTTTCTAATGGTGAAAGAATTTTTAAAATTGATCCAGTAGTTTTTGAGTTTATCCATTACAAACAAACAGACAAAAATACAAAAATTTTCCTCTTTAGTGTAGATAATTGTGACTGAAATGGTCTATTTCTTATCATCATTCTGTATTTTGTATAATCCAGATGGTACTTCTGTGTTGTTTGTTGAGTGTCAATAACAAGCGACATTGGATAATGTTGCGTGCGCTGTACTCATTATTTACTTTTTAATAGTACCTGAGTACTTTGGCTCATAGTTTAATAGTTGCTTTGTTGATCTTGAAATTAAGCATGAAGAAAAACATAGATATTAATGTTTTTTTTATGGTTTAGTACTTATTGACGGGCCTGTTGGTCTAGTGGTTAGCGGCCCAGACTGCTAAGCCGCAGGTCGTGGGTTCGATTCCCATCCAGGACAAACTTTGTGTGATGAGCATGATTGTTAGTTCTGTGTCTGGGTGTGATTTATCTATAATATGTATGTATTTATAAATTATATAAGTATGTATATCAGTTGTCTGGTTACCATAACACAAGCTCTGCTTAGCTTGGGATCAGATAGCCGTGTGTGAGTTGTCCCAAGATATTTATTTTATTTATTGCGACTTCGGCCGCGTCAAAGTTAACATAATTATTATTCCAAACGTACCTAAATCTTTCCGGGATAGAAATAAAAAATCTCTGACTTACTATACAGATCTGTAAAGCTGGTCTGACTGAATAACATCCATTCAGTCAAAAAATTTGACATTTATAATAGTACATAGTACTTACTTTTATTTCGCACCTTCGTCCGAGTACCTAAATTTTCGCGGATGCTGACGATGACCTTTCTTGGATTTTAAAATTACCCCGTACCAAGTTTTATCAAAATCTGTTCAGTGGTTTAGTCGTAGCGTAACAGACAGACAAACAGAATTACTTTTATAATATTAGTATGGAAGTAAGATATCCAGAATCCATGTCTATAAAAGAAAGATACCTTCACGTAAGACAGAGCCGTTCCAGGAATTTATTTCTCGGACTCAAGGGAATGCATTCGCGGCTAAAACCTGTCCCTTCGAGATGAATTTTATGTCTTTTTTTGTCTACCTTTTATGTTTTTGCGCATTTCAACCTAAAGACGAAAGGGGGAAAGGGGAAGAGTGAATTTTTTTTAAAAAAATTGTGGGCTTTTATCAGCCAGTGTTTTAACTGTTTGGATTATAGCCTTTTCTATATGAGAGGTAGTACCTGCCTCGTTAGTCTTGTGGTCGTTCTCCACGATCAGCTTGACTGCTGAACGTGGAGTCCTGTGTTTGATTCCTAGGTCGAGCAAAAAATGTTATTGGGATTTTCCATTAGGAATTTGTCAGTAGCAGCCCAAAGAGTAGCACGTAAAGCTTAAGTTGATCGTGCTTAATCTCTCCGTTCGAACTACAAAATATAGAAAGCAAACTAAGTGCTTATTGTAATAAAGAATTTAACTTTGGTTTTATCTTTGACTTTGACCTTGACCTTGAACTTGACCTTGACTTTGACTTAGACTTCAAGTTTGACTTAGGTATTTTTTGTAAGGCTTATTCATCAAATGAATTCTTCCGCTCTCAGCGGAGCGAAAGGGAGTGTCAGACTCTTACTGACTAAAACCTAACCGTGTTCCTCCTAATACTCTTTGTATTCCAGGGTCGCGGTGACTCTTCCGAACAAAATCCGAAACCCTGATGTGTTGACTTACGTCTGATAACTCTGTGACCTCAGTCCATTCTTGTGTTACCACATTGTCGCTTTGATTTATGACAAAGCATTATATTATTTCAAATTAGTCAACAACATTTAAAAACACATTAAGTATAAGCTTTTAACCTTGATATTTCCAAATTAAAACCAAAATACAAAATTACCTCCATGTCGTAACATAAATAATAATACCAGCCTCTTATTGGCCCACTGCAAAACAAAGGCCTCTTCTCATACAGAGAAGGCACGAGCATTGATCACCACGCTTGCTGAAGGCGGATTGGCGATTTCAAACTTATACTAATAATAAGTCCAGGTTTCCTTACATAAGTTCAAGTTTCCTTACATTTGTTTTTCTTCACCGATGTCAGTGATGTCCAAGATAAACTTAGAAAGTACAGTCAGCAAAACAAATACGTATCCAGGGACGACAGATATAGTTGAAGTTTTTTAGGAAACCAATGGATTTCTTCGATTGAAACTTAATTAATTTAATGAACTGTTTTTTATCTACTTTTTAAATTAATGTACATTTGAAAACATCCATCGGTTTCTAAGAAAACTTCAACTATATCTTCAAAAAGGTCAGGTGCGGAGTACTCGTAACCGGCGTGCTTGTATGACGAGATATATGAACGTAGATGAGGCGAAAGGAGTATGTAAGGATCGTAGCAGGTGGCGTTCTGTAGTTTCTGCCTACCCCCATGGGAAAAAGGCGTGAGTTTATGTATGTATGTATGTATGTTCAACTATAAGTATCTGGCGACCCTGCATACCTATTTGTTTTGTTGACTGTACTTTCTAAGTTTATCTTGGTACTTACCTGTGCCTGCTTGCGAACTCACAGCCTCTTTTACGAGAGGCGGACGCCTGAACCACTAAGCCAATCAGTCATTTGCATTTTCTCAAATAAAAAAAAATCTAAACGAGAATCAGACCACACTTTTGAACAATGCTGCTTACATTCAGAGACAAGTGCAAACGCTTGTGACAAAACCTGCAATGAATTGCGTAATAAGTTAGCAATCGTTTCAATGTGATTATGTATTGAGATAGGCAATGTACTGTTTTGTATTCTAGTCAAGATTAAAAGAGCTGGCTTAAAGACTTTGTTGCGAGGACTATTGCATGATTTTACGGGGTCAATAGGGCCAAATGCCTGCCGGGGTTGCGGGACGTCTTAATAGGATACCGTGGCCCCGGAACGTAAAGGGCAACAGAAGGAACAGTTGCGGGTGGTTTTAACATAACATCACGCCTGTAATCCCCGAAGGGTTAGGCAGAGGCGTACCCATTAGTACACCCACATTTCGCCAGTTAAGTATGGTTACGTCCCATGTAATAGGGGGCGAGCCTATTGCCATCAACCGGGCATAAATCCAGACTCCGAAGCTGCTACTGAGAAATTCCTGATGGAAAAACCCAATAACACTTTGCCCGACCTGGGAATCGAAACCAAGACCTCATACTCAGACAGGCTCAGGCTCAGTAGCAGCCTCGAAGTCTGGATTTGTGCCCGGTGGATGGCAATGGGCTCGCCCGCTGTTGCATGAGACTTAAACATAACTGGCGAAATATGGGTGTACTAAGTGGTAAGCCTCTGCTTACCCCTTCGGGAATTACAAGTGCGATGTTTTAAAAAAAATGGCTATAAATTTCTCCGCATCGCCGTCAACTGGAAACTAGCCCCAGACTTTGCCTCTTACACGACGGCTTCGACGCATGCGCGTGAAGGTATTTTATTTTATACAAGACTTACCACTCTAATCAACCACCATTTGAGTAGACCGTTTAAATTCATTTGTAGATTGACAGGAAGTCGAAAAAACCGTACCACATAACAGGTATTTAAGTGGCCATTAATCTCCGTAACGAGGTACGTACTGTATGTACTGATCAACGAAAGTGTTACAGAGGAGGCGCTTGCGCAACGCTCACCGTTACTGTGTCACAGATAACACTCAGCCGTCGACAGTTCTGGTTTAAGACGATAATTTTAAGTGATTTGACAGTTAGCATACGTAGAGATTCTTAGCCCCGGGCACCGGGAGTCGCAGGGCGATACCCGGTCACCGTGTGCGCGGGCTTGCGGGCGGCGAGCATTGCTCGCCGTCCGATCAAAACCAGGCCGGTGTCGGCGCGTTCCACGCGCGCCTCAAAGAGATGACAGCATAGAAGACGGGGCTCGCTAGGGCCAGTACCTGCCAGGTTTGCGGATTTTGTTCGAAATACCAAAGGGTAATAAGGAACACGGATGAGTTTTAGGTCAGTAAGAGTCTGATATTCCCTCGCGCTCCGCCTAGGAAAAAGGCATTTGAGACTATGACTGACCGTTTAGTTTTTCTTAGCTTTTTCCATCAGGAATTTCTCAGTAGCAGCCTCGGAGTCTGAATTTGTGCCCGGTTGATGGCAATAGGCTCGCCCCCTATTAGATGGGACTTGTAACATAACTGGCAAAATGTGGGTGTACTACACCTCTGCCTAACCCTTTCAGGATTACAGGCGTAATATTATGCACCACTGACGGTCTACATTTTTTTTTAGTTTTGAGCATGGCCGTCAGAGTTTTTCAATCGACGTTTATTTGGGACCTCTTCGAATGGGCGTTTTTATTGATATTTGGTTATAAAAATCATTATAACATCACGCCTGTAATCCCAAAAGGGTTAGGGCAGAGGTGTACCCATTCAAAGATTTCCAGCCAGATCAGCGTCAATTTTAAAGAAGTCATGCTTCGCCAGCACATATATGAGAAACCATTTAAACTAACCAAACCCCATTGTTACTTACGGCAAAACAATGGTTAAAATCGTGGTTAAAATTGATGTCTTCATGCCCATTAACTCCGCAATGTCAGGTTTTTGCTAACCGCATAAATTATGCGTGTTGGATTGAACCCGGAACTCGTCAAGGTTTGTCAAGCGTGACATAAGATGTACCTACACATAAAATGTTAGCTAGACTTACTAATTAACGTACAGTTTCAAGAATAATGTCGGTTCGTAGGTTTTAGACTAATACCAGCCTATTATTGATCCACAGCAGGGTATAGGCCTCTTTTCATACAGAGAAGGCACGAGCATTGATTACCACGCTTGGTGACGACGGATTGGCGATTTCAGACTTATGTTAAGTCCAGGTATCCCCGCGATGTTTTTCTTCACCGATGCCAATGATAACATAATATCACGCCTGTAATCCTCGAAGGGTAAGGTAGAGGTGTAACCAGTACACCCACATTTCGCCAGTCATGTTTAAGTCCTGTGTCAGTGATATTCAAGATATACTTAGAAAGTGCATGTGAATTGAATAAGTCACATTGGTACGTGATCGTTCAGCCATCCTGAAATTATTGAGAAACAAACATCCATCCAATTTAAAAATAAATTAATCAATTTATTTTCGTACTAAGATTACTTTATTTGAATATAATGTTTTTTTATGTAAATATTAAGATACTAAGCTTTTGCCCGCGACTTTGTCCGCGCAAATGTCGGTTATCGCGGACGCAGTCGAAGTCGAAGTCTAATAAAAAGCTTATGTCCTTCCCCGGGTCTTAAACTATCTCCATGCCAAATTTCATCACAATCGATTCAGCGGTTTAAGCGTGAAGAGGTAACAGACAGACACACTTTCGCATTTATAATATTATAATGGATTTTAAGATTAAAATGAATATTTTTTCGACGTAGAAGAATTTAATTTGACATTTTAAGTAGATATGTACATCATACAAATAGAGCATGAAATCGAACTATGTACAATCGTTAACACATAACTTAAATATGTCCATGAAGTAAATGAGTCAGTAACAATGTTGCAACAAAAGCAGAGCCTATTTACTGAGTCTGTGTGGCTTTTTATGTATTTGTCAACGACACCTACTGATAAAGGCAAGGCCGGGCGAAATTACCTGTGCAAAGTAGGTTTACTAGGCTGCTAAGGTCAGGTCTAGCTGCCTATGGTACCTATTTATTAAAACAAACACGTTGCCATCCAGTATTCTCAAGCTTTTCAGGCATACATCATCTGCCTAGCCTTTTCCCAACTATGTTGGGATCGGCCTCCAGTCTAAACGAATGCAGCTGAATACTAGTATTTCACATGAAGCGACTGCCTATCTGACCTCCACAACCCAGTAACTGGGTAATACGGTAACCCTAGTTAAGACTGGTTGTCAGATTTAGATTCCATAGTAAAAGTTGTTCATAACAATGAGTACAATGACTCCTTTAAGGTTTCGGGTATATTTTCAAGTACCCTGTATAAGAATTTAAGAAGATAAGTAAAATAAGAAGAGGCTTTTGGGATTTAGTGGAACAATAATAGATGGGCATTATTTTGGATATCTTCCAAGCATTACGTACCTACCTAGTTTGCTCGAAACAATAGCATTTCCATTCCCAGTATTTCTTCAGTGCCAACGTCATAATGTTCTAGTGTTTATGTTTATAATATCTAGACTTCGTCGCAGTGAATGTCCGAGCTAAGCAAGGCTTGCATAAGAGCGTAGAGCTTTCTCCGGTTAAAACTGAGGCGTGGTAACTATTGGAGATATATTGTGGGTAGATTTGTACTGGTAGCCTTTGAATGAGAGGCATGATGTGGTTTTAGGGGCCAGCTGAAGGCGAGGCAAAACCAGTTGGGGCCAGATCATGACAAGTGTTTAACATTTTTCATACGATTAAATACTTGCCGCGATGGCCCAGGAGGTATCTCCTTTCTGCATTTATTTTTTTTAAAAAGCTTGTAAGTTTCTTCTTTTTTAAGTAAATTATATAACACACCTTTGTAATTTTATTATTTTTTATCAGATTTGTGTTTAGGTTAATTATCATAATATAATGTACAGTTTTGTTTTTTGCTTAAAAAGAGGCATTACCTATTTAACTGAAAACTAAGTAGGTACATATTGGTGCCGATTCCCTTAGTCACAAACTAAACTAAAATTAAACTATATCCACCTTTTTCTGTCCAATAAAACAAGAAAGAGACTAATGTAAATAAGAGCTGTCAAATTTAGTCAATCTGACACATGCATACAATTATAGTTGACATCTTAAACGTATAGATTAAAAATACGGAAAAGTTCAAGGCAAAACTAATTTGACATCGCTAACTTAGTTCTTTAATGTCACCGTCCTTTCCTTTCGCTGTATGTTAGTAAGAGATGTCAATTCTCTAAATTTAGTCTAATTTGTGAACAAGGGAATCGGCACCGTACCTATTTAACTAAAAACTAAGGTACATATTGACAGGTTCCGCCAAACCCACATTACTTAAATTCACCCAGAGACTTTTAAATAATAGGACTGCAGATCATGACCTGCAGTAATTAATACGCGCCCACAGGAAGTAGGAACTGTCGATCAAGTGAAATGCGATGCGTTCAGAAATATAATACGTACGTCACGTCCGCTCCATTAGGAACCACTCCCTAAGGAGTTGGATAACCAGACACTTTCATTTTTCTTTGTTACTTTAAAATACGAATTTTGTTATATTCATATTTTGCTTTATTTTAGTAACTACCCAACTAGCAATAAGTTTTATTGTATTTGAATAACAAAACTTACGAACATGTAAAGGTTTTATAAGTTGACAGTTTTATAGTAGTGTTCAATTCGATACAGGAAGATTTTTTTAATATTATGATTAATTTCGATGCATATTTTAATCAGAATACGACTGCCTCGTTGATCTAGTGGTCGCAAAGCCCAACTGCTGACCATGAGGTCTTGGGTTCGATTCACAAGTCAGGGAAAGTGTTATTTGATTTTTCCATGAGGATTTTCTCAGTAGCAGCCTCGGAGTCTGGATTTGTGCCCGGTTTATTGCAATAGGCTCGCCTCTATTACTTGAACGGCGAAATGTGGGTGTAAGTACAAATGTGTACACCTCTGCCTAACCCTTCGGGGATTAGAGGGTGTGCAATGCCCTACGTGCCCATACGACGTTCACCAATATCTAGATACAAAAGTACATGAAGTTAAATACCCACTAGTCATTCTACACATTCTCCAAACGAGACATTAAACAAGTTAAAACGTGTCGCAACAACTAATACATATACGCACAAGTGTGTCCTAGTTCACGCTTATGGCGCTGACAAGACCCTAATACTTAGAGGCTTATATTAAACATGTTTTATTGCTACACCGAATGAGTTTGTGGGATCGGAAATATATTTTTAAAAAATCAGCTGTTCCCTACAAAAATGCTACATAACAAGATCGTAATGTATGGATCAGCTGTTTTTTTTCATGATTTCAGGGTTGGTCCCAAAGTACAAGTTGTTCATAATGATGAGTACAATAACCCCTTTTAAGGTTTCGAGTATATTTTCAATTACCCTGTATAAAATGCTTTGTCCTTAACGACTGATGGATCCACGCACAGCCTAAACCGCTGATCGTATAGGCTCGAAACTTGGAGGGTGTGCTCTTTGTATGACGTAGGCGTCCAATAAGAAAGGATTTTCAGAAATTCTAGTAGAATTTCTGAAAATCTTAAGGGGTGAAAAATGGAAGAAGAGTTGGTATGGGACAACGTGATTCCTTGGTCCAATCTACGCCAAATAACGTGTCAACGTATCGTGTGTATCGTTCTTTAACAGAATGAATGGACGATGTGCTGCTTGTTTTTTTGAAATTCATCCCCTAATGGGGGTAAAGGGAACAAAGAAAATCATTTCATTTTTTTTTGTTCATTTTCGACTTGTAGATTATTGTTAAGAGCTTACACTATAATTATAGGGGTTATGGGTTGGTTCCATTAGTACTCGACCGAGTACAAAAAATCTTTCATCGACAAAGTCAAAGTCAAATCATGTATTTCAATTTGACCATTAAAAGACACCTAGGTAGGGCCCAGTACTAAGCCACAAACACCTCTCTCAACATAATTGACAAGAGCACTTATGTTGAGTAAATCTGCCTATAAAGATGATTACATAAATTAACCGTAACATACAAACATACATTCACTGGTCAAGTAGATGTCTTTTAATGGCAATCCTTCCTTTTTTATCTTAACAATAAGCGGGTTAAATCTCACGTAACCCTTTTCACTCGATAACCACGTAAGACACAGGACAGATAATTTGGACAGAAGGACCACAAATGTTTGCAATTTATGTCTTTAACACGATATTTCAAAGTCAACGTCAAATCATTTATTTCAATTAGGCCATTATAAGGCAATGTTGAACGTAATTACAAGAAAAAAAATTAGAATTGAATCTAGTTGGCCCTTCCAAAAGGTAGCCCCGTATGGAGAAGAATGGGCAAGAAACTCCATCTAGAATTTAGAAGCACAGCCTATCTGAGATAGTAACATGCTTATGCCTGTGACTTCGTACGCGTGTCGTTTTTAGGGCGAATCTTTAATTATTTTTGTAAAATAAAAGTTACCCTTAGTTACTCCTTATAAAATCAGCTATCTGCCAATCGGTGTCCCAACAAAATCGGTCCAGCCGTTTTGAAGATTACCCGGAACCAACATAGTCAGAAAAAATAATTGTTTTTTGGTTTAATACCGTGTTAACATTTTTTTTTTTTTCTTAAAAAGCCATACCAACAGCCACTACAATTTTATTTATTTGTATATAATAGATGAGCCACAATAAATGGTCCTTCTGCCCATCTTTTGGTCACGTAGCACAGCTGTTACGCGGCAACCTGACACCTAAGTAGCTCATTGCCAAACCGTTCGTTTATCTGTCCCATACACTACTTACAATACTTTTACTTTTGTTATGTAATATAATTTATATATTTATTATTTGAACAAGTGATGCAGATAATGGGTTTAAATAAATAAAACTGTTACACTTTTCGTTCAAATATGGAAGTAGACTTATTTGGATAGGCGCAGGAGTGTAATATTTTAGATAATATTAAATTAGTTCTCCTATGGACCTAATGATCATAATTAACCTTTTGTTAAAGTTGTTTGAACTGTCAAATAACTTTTGTATTATCACATTTATATGTAATATCACACAGGGACCATACATTTTTCCGGGATAAGAAGTAGCCAAAATGCTATTCCAGAAAATAATCTATCTCTGTGCCAAGTTTCATCCAGATCTGTTCAGCCATTCTTGAGTGATTGAGTTACAAACATCCACCCAAACTTTTGCATTTATTTAAATAGTATTACGATATTGAACGATTAAACATTTCAATTTTCGTCTCGCAAACTTTTGGAGTGAAAGGTCAGGAAGCGCGTGCGCGAGGATGTGCGAGGCGAGAATTGAACTACAGTGTTGTTTGAATAGAGGATTTCTTATAGAGAAACGGTCAGAGTGATTTCAGTTGTAGCCTATCTTATCCATTCCTCGCCTCGCCAGTTTGAAACCTTCTGGTAGTTTTAGTATAATTAAAGCTCTATCACGTCTAGCAACAACTTACAGTCTCTTTGACATTGCGTATGCCCACGTTTTCTTGCCGTTTATTGTCCTTGACTGTCGGTTCGAACGTGATGTTTTTTTTTGCATAATATTTTACATGAATAATAAATTATACGAGTTTCCAATGTATAAATGGCACAATGTCGCGTATTTTTGTACTAAAAACTGGAAGAATTTTAATGGGCTGGTAGAGAATGCCTAAGGCATTAAGTCCGCCTTTGTACTTTTTTGTTGCATAAATATGAATGAATTGGTCCTAAGTTCCGACTATTGGTCCTTTTATCGGCTAAATATTACATGTTCATACGGGGTTTTAACCGACATAGCCCGTTAACTACGCAAACTAAGTAGGTAACATTAACCAAAAACTATTACTGGGAATCAAGTTTTATTTTTTTGAGAATATCACTATTTATGACAACCTATATAGTAAACCAAATTGTACTTACGGGTCTAACCAACAGCATAATGAACCGTGTAGTAACAATATAGGTATTATTTGAAACTTGTTTTCTTAAAAATAAGTAATAAAAAGTTGAAACTTTATTATCTCTAACCAATCATTCCTAAAAACAAAAAGAATATCACTATAATTGGAAGATTTTGTAACATTCGGCTTCGTTCATAGTCTTTTTACATCCAATAATATGTCTCAAGTATTTATAACCAACATTACTCAAGTAGGTATTTTAAGTTAAAATTAATAACCTAAATTCTTTGACACTATTGGCAAGTAACTACCCAAAAACAGATTTATTGCCTGAATATTTGAGTAAATAGTTGTTCAACTGTATCAACCACAATCGACAAGGCTTTGTCCCTTTCTCTCGTGATAATGTAATCATTCATGTTAACCATTGCTTGGCGTGAGGTCCTGATAGTACCTACCGCTCTTTATGTCAAAATCTCGCCTGGAGAAATTATACCAGGCTTAACTGACCCACTGCAAAGGCCTCTTTTCATACAGAGAAGGCGCAAGCATTGATGCTTGACCCAGCTTCGCGAGTCGGGGTGAGCCTTTGCCATTAAATAAATATACTATCAAGCCTATAAAATCAAATAACATTGAGCAAACATTATTGCTAGGAAATAACTTTTACTTTTGCAAAGCATACACTTAAAATATTGTGATTACGGATGCATACAACAATACATGGGTATTTAAAGTTAAATTATATCATTTAAAAGTTTACGTAAGTAATTTTCTTGAGTAGGATTTTGACAGTCAATATCGCCGTAACCAGACAAGTAAAGAAGAGTTAAACATGTAATTTTCGATGTCATTAAGTGTATTTTTACACCCGTTTCTTGTACTAAAGGCGTTGAAACTTGACCAAATCGTATCAACTCTATAATGGACAAGGCTGGGTCCTTTCACCCGTTGTTAGCTACCATTCGCTGCAGGGCCTACCCGACCTTGTTTTGTACCTATTGTTATATTTAATACGATTATAATGTGATAAATGACTTTAATGTTAAGGAGAAACTGTCAGCGCCATCATATCTAGAGACAACTTATGGAAGCGTTTGGGTTCATATTTATCGGTGACAAAGCCATTGGTCCTGCACCTGATTTCTCCCTGGCCTTGTACGGTATTGTTCTACCCGACTATGAGAGTGATGGAGACACTTGTGCACCGTGGCCGCCCTGCCCGAAATTCATCTGGGGGAATTATTCTCAACAAAAAATTGGTCCTTTGGTACACACTGCCAATTTTACTAACAAAGATATATTATTTTGTTTCAGACTGCACCATGTGGCGACTACTGCTAATGACAGTGCTGCTAGCGACCGCGCGTTCAAAGCAGCTCCCTTCATCCACCGGTAAGTTCAGACTATGATCCATCATCTCCATGTCACTATAATTGCAGTTCCGCGACATTAGCATAACAGACAGTGCACACAGATGAACAGAAATACATAAGCTAAAATCATCACTGTTGGGTAAGCCGTAATCGATACAGTGTAGTAATCATTTTAGACAATATGATCTAAATTGATCACCTCGTATTTCCTTCTTTGCAGAAAATATAAGGCAACAAAAATTGTCGAAGTCACAAAATTGATAAACGAGCCTAACTTATAAGGAAACTATCTATTCAATGAAATCTGTACAAAAAATCTCCAATCACGATATTTAGACAAAAAATATCTTACATCCTACTTACTATACTTCAGACCGTTTACCTTTCCCATATAAAAAGTCACCCATACTATACTTATTGGGTATAAAGTCGCGGTGTCCGGCGTTGACTGGTCATTGACCCGGCGCACGCGCATCCAACGCTGCCAAGACGTTTTTATGGGAGACAGTGACTCGAATGTATTTGTTTTGCCAATAAGATGTTAGATTGTTAAAATGCCATAAAACAATTTGAGTAAACACGAGAGAGAGGTGTTATGTCATTATTGGTATGAGTGTCAATGTACTGTCTAATGAAGGGTTACACTAGATACTTCATTTCAACAAAAATACCGAGAGCAAAATAATGTAACAGCTTATATTTGAGAACCAATTATTTAATCTTAATTATAATCGGTGTTGCTTGGCAATCTGAGCTTTTCCCAGTTGTAAATGTCCCTTTGTGCCTATTGGCCTGTTCGGTCTCCTGCTTGATATGAAGGAAAGTGAAAATTATATTCGTTCATACTCCTTACTTAATTTTTTCTGATTACTTTCGTTGCGGGAACGAAGACAGTTAAATCGTTTCTCCGGGACTCGTCGAGCTTCGTTGCCTCGATGTTTTTTCGTGTTCGTCACTGTTGATTCTAGCTTACAGGAGATGCAGGGGTTGGGAATAATGTGGCAGACTTGTTCCAAGCAAAAACAGATAAGCCTTACGTAGAAACAGCAATAACGATCTGTCATTGGAGGCATATCCTGCCATTTCTAGGATCACTGCTCGGTCTCAAACAAAAAATGGTCCTTTCACAAACAAAGGACCAATTAAATCTTATCTTTTACTTAGCGCACAAAGGAGAATAACTGTTAAAGCCGCATTAATTATTTCAATAAGATTATTTATCAAAAGGCAGCATCGCTATCAACCGAGTACACTCCAAATCCAGACTCCAAGGTTGCTACTGAGAAATTCCTGATGGAAAAACACAATAACACTTTGCCCAACCTTTGAATCGAACTCAAGACCTCATGCTCAGCAGTCGAGCTTGGCGGCCACTAGACCAACAAGGCAGTCAGTTTCCCCTATTCCTTTATCACAAAATCGTATCATATTTTTTGTTCCGCTACCAAGTATATAAGATCCGTTATTTACTTAACTTTCTAAACACATATATCAATTACATGTAATTTGTAATGCTTTCTGACTTCATAATTATTATGTGTGTAAATTGACGTAAGCAATAGTTTTATTTGTAAAAGAAAATTTACTCTTTTTCTTGAAGAATAGAGTTGAAAGTTGTATATATTTTTTTTCGTAACATAGTTTATAATTTTGAGTTTTACATTACAGCCGCTTGTAATACCCTGTAATTACAATTAGTAATGTTTCGTTTGGAGTTTTTTTGTTTACTGTTGTTTTTTACATAAACATCGTTATTTTAAAAACGTCTTCAAAATCAATCTTTTACTAAGAGCTGATTTTTCAATAGTCAAATTATTCAAAAAATAATGTGACAGTTTGTCACATTTTCAATACAAAATCTGTCAAAACGTTATATTTATCCCTCCGTTAAGAGTTATTAAAAGATTAGCCCTAATCCACATAATTTGTAGATTTTATTTTTGTTTCTAATTTACGCACTTTTAAAGTTTAACTCGGATATACAGCATCGGTGAAGAAAAACGTCGTGACGAAATCTTAAACTTATCGATACAAATAAATAAAATTGAAGTGTCTGTTTGTGGTATCAAAAAAATGGCTTATTACTACATGCATCTGTCATAACACAATATCTGCCTGTCTGTTTGTCCCTGGTAATCTCCGAAGCGCCTGGTCCGATTTGGACGGGACTTTCACTGACATATAGGTGATGTTATAGGGAGTAACTAAAATAAAGAAATTAATATTCAAGCAAAATAATAACGGTAAAAATATAAATCTGAAATCACCAATCCACCTTGGCATCCGTGGTGATCAATGCTCGTACCTTCTCTGTATGAGAAGAGGCTTTTTTCTGTTGTGAATGTGTCTTAAAAATATCTAAAAATAAATTAAAAATAACTCTAAAATACCGGCCTTTGCGCACCAGCCTTAGCCAACTGCTTAGGTGTTAATATATTCGGATAAATATTCCATAACGTCCACTGTTTAATTACAACTGTAGGACCTACTTAAGACTCTGGTTTAATAGCTGTTTTCTTTTTCACAGAATTAGCAACGACAACGGTCGGAACAGCCACGGAAGCTGACACGACGGCATGGCCCGGCTCCGTAGCTCCTCTCGACACACTGACAGTGGCGTGCGAGAAGGACAGCATGCATGTCACCGTCTCCCTCGCAAGCACACACGGTAGAAATAGGTAAGAGAAAGACGAAAATAGTTTGTTCACTCCTCTAGGCAGTTTAATTACAAGGAATATCTTCTTAATTGTTATAATAATAAGACCATAATTAACTTTTCCGAGAAATCCGATCCAGCCTGTTCCCTTCGCAAGGCGACATCCGGCCACCGTAGGCCCGGGCTTGCGGACGACGAGTAATGACCAAGACTAAGACTAAGATCAAGGACCAAGCCCGGGTCGACGGCGCGTTCTGTTCGCGCTCGCCTCAAAGAGCTGTCAGCACAGGGACTGGGCCCCCAACGGGGCCAACGCCTGCCGGGGTTGCGGGACGTCTTACAGGATACCGTGGCCCCGGAACGTAAAGTGCAACAGAAGGAACAAGGTGGTTTTTTAGTCAATAAAAGTCTGACAGCCCTTCCGCTCCATCCAGGGCGGAAGGAGTCATTTGATGATTTTTACCACCTAAAAAAAAAAAGCCTGTTCCCTTCTGCTAGGGTTGCGGATTTTATTCGAAAGAATCACCCTGCAACGCAAGGGCATAATGAGGAAGACGAATAGTTTGTCAGTAAGAGTCTGACACTCCCTTCCACTCCGCTCAGAGCGGAAGAAATTATTTGGTCATTTCCCATCCTGAAAAATAAAAACACAACCTCTCCCCTTGCTACTCATGGTTTTCTTTATTAGAGGCCCATGTCCAGCAGTGGCCGTTTTTCGGCTGATTCCATAAAGTGATTAAACTTAATGTCATTTTGTAAATAGGTCACTGAATATATCTATTAATTGCTATCATTAATTGCTTGTTGTTTTCCGCCAAATAACTCGAAATATATTTTTTAATTATTTTTAATCTCGCACGAGATTTTAAATTACGTGTAATTTTGAAATTAAATACTTAATCACATTATTTTTGAATAAAATTAAAATAAAATTATTATTAGTTTTTATAGTTAATTAACTATTTATTATTCTTACAGCAAGCTAGCCTTGACTACAATAATTATTCTGAAAAATTAGTCATCATCAACGTTACTGTCCAGTACCTACAGTATTCATTACGAAGTAGCATAATTCATCTGAATTGTGTGCCAATACAAATACAAAGCCAAACATAACATAAAATCACGCCTGAAATCCCCGTAGGATTAGGCAGAGGTGTACCCATTAGTACACCCACATTTCGCCAGTTATATTTTTAGTCCCATGTAATAGGGGGCGAGCCTATTGCCATCAACCGGGGACAAATCCAGACTCCGAGGCTGCTACTGAGAAATTCCTAATGGAAAAACCCAATAACACTTTGCCCGACCTGGGAATCGAACCCAAGACCTCATGCACAGCAGTCGCGCTTGCGACAACTAGACCAACGAGGCAGTCAAAGCCAAAGTCAAATTAAAAACATTTATTTCAATTGGACCATTTACAGGCACTTTTGAATTGCCATTGTCAGCAAGCGAAGACTGAAATATGTTTAGCTATACAAAAATAGGCTAACAATAACGTAGACAAAAGATGGCTGATCACAATAGATACATTTACAGTTTAAAATATTGTATAGAATGTAAGTTACTATGTTATTCTTAAGTATTTTTCTTTCCTGGTTAACGCCAGGCATTGACAAAAAGTGCCGTTAGCGGACTAGCAGTTCTTTTTCTCAATGTGATGAAAGTCTAAAAGATGGTCACGTTAATTAGAGATTTACACTTAGCATGTATAACATCACGTCTGTTATCCCAAGAGTTGAGGTGTATCAGTTATAGTACACCCACATTTCGCCAGTTATGTTTAAGTCCTATGAAATAGGGGGCGACCCTATTGCCATCAACCGGGCACAAATCCAGACTCCGAGGCTGCTCCTGAGAAATTCCTGATAGAAAAACTCAATAAAACTTTGCTCGACTTGGGCATCGAATTCAAAACCTCACCAAGGCAACAAGGCAGTACATTAGCAGTAGATTTATTTACCTATCTATTAATTTACTTGCTCCTGACCGCAACTTCGTTCGCGTCAAAGTGGATATTTTATTCCACGGAAACTGTACATTTTTCCGGGATAAAAAGTAGCCATGTGCTATTCCAAACTATAATCTATCTCTGTGCAAAATTTCATCCAGATCCGATCGGCCGTTCTGGTGTAATTGAGTAACAAAAATTTTGCATCCAAACTTTTGCATTTATGATAGTAGTAATTAAGATTCTTGTCTCCAGCTCATCATGCTTAGCTGATCTTCCTCTCTGTCCACAGCATCTACGACTCGTTCAACGGCATCGTGTACCCAGCTGGTCTGGGCAGCAACTCCTCATGCCTCCGCGAGTACGTGTCGGAGCGAGGGGACCTTCAGTACACCCTGCCTCTCCGAGGATGCAATACTATGTCCAATGATAATGTGAGTACTAGATATTAAGCTACCTAATTTCGCGGATGTTTTCGAGTAATGGAGTATGGCTTCCCATATTCGATTAATGAGGAAGTGAGAAATGAGGAATGAGAAATTAAAAGTGAGGAATGAGAAATGAGAAATGAAGAATGAGAGATTTTTAATTGATTAACGATAAATAATGGATGGATGTGTGACGTGCGGTTAACCGATCGCCTTTTCAAAGTCATCGATGTTGGAAATATTTGTAAAAAAATCTTAAAAAACTGAAATTCCATGAATTAGAGATGAATTTTCAGTACATATTTTAATGTAAATTTTTCATAAGAAATGTTTTATCTAAAAGTAGGCTAATTAGACCTCATGTATCGAGTAAAAAATCTAGGCAAAGACAACCCGATAAAAATAGCTAGGACAACATATAAATATACACTTGTAAAGTAAACGTTTATTTCAAGCTATTGCCTTTTACAGTATCTACTTAATTTGCATACGTGTACAGTAAACAAAAGAGATTGGTAAGCAGGCGAAACCTTACAATATTTCATAGTTAGTGGCTGGCAAAGACTACCCCATACATATAATATACTATAGCATATTTTTATTTTTAAATGTTTAATATTGGTGTTTACGTAACTAGTTACCGCGTTAAAGCAAGAACAATTTAACCAGGATTTTGTAAAATCTAGATCAATAATAGCTATACTTTCTAATATGGACTCGCTTACAATAAGATCTACTATTTTTAGTTTGGGTTTTACCACTTCGTTGCGTTACTATTTTTGAACATGTATATTTTAAATTATATTATTTGTAATTCTTTTTTTTAAAGTGTGTTTATATAAATATGTTTAAATTAAGAACGTGTAGAAAAATAAGATGTACTACTAATATGAATTATGGATACATTTTCCCTTGCCTACCAATCTTTTTCATTGACTGTACACTTCTTAGGAGCAGAAACAAAGAGTCACCATGAAAGCCTACCTGCACACCCATCTCTTTTGTCACCTGTACCAATAGCTGGTACCTAGCTAGTAATTCGCGTCGCTAGACCATTGTTCTGTCTGTATCACACCTACCTGCATACGTAAAGCGCATCCCACACAAACCTTGGAAATATCATTAATATGTGTGATGTCATTGTGTGAATAAAAATATCTTGGAGCTACCGGTTAATTGTGACACAGGTAGTTCATTATGTATATTGTTGATAGCTGTATTCCGCGGTATCACTCGTGATATGCTACTGCTCCGCTTCCGTAGGTCGCAGCGTTATGTTATATAGCCTATACGATTCCTCATGAATCTGGCTATCATATACAAGCTATATATCATATTCTTGCTCGTTCTTCTCCATTGTTGCTCGTTTTTCTCCATAGAGGCCTACCTCCGTTTTGGAACGAGCAACTAGCTTCAGCTTTCGGACTTAACTGACCGACTCCTTGACAATTCAAAAGTGCCTGTAAATGGTCTAATTGAAATAAATGTTTTGAGTTTTGTCAAGAACAATTTTTCCAAACCTACTAGTAATTTCTGACATTTTACTCTGGGCGTAGCGGAAGGGAGTGTCAAGCTCTTACTGACTAAACCTATCCGTGTTTTTCCTTCCGTGTCTTTGCGTTCCAGAGCCGCGGTAACTCTTTCGAACAAAATTCGCAACCCTAGCAGGCACTGGCCCTAGCGAGCCCCATCTTTTTTACTGAAATTTCTTAGAGGCGCGCGTGAAATAAATAAATAATAATATCTTAGGACAATCAACACATCGCCATCTGATCCCAAACTAGGCAGAGCCTGTACTATGGTAACCAGACAACTGATAAATATACTTATCTATTTCTAAATACATACATATCATAGATAAATTACACCCAGACACAGAACAAATCATCGTTCACAAAGAATCCGAAATTCGAATGCTCGCCGTTCGCTGGCCCGCGCCTACGGTGGCAAGGAATCGCCCTGCGACTCCCGACGCCCGGAGCGTCTCGTTCTATTACTTTGCCAGACCTGCAAATCGAACTTGACACCCCACGCTCATCATTCGTGCTTGCAACCACTAGCCCAATACGGCAGAAAGAGATTTTTCATCACAATAAAAAAAGTAGGTGTATATTTCATCCACATCACACATGTAACATCAATTATCACTTCAAAACCGACCAAAAATGATTTCAAAATACACTCGAAAGAACTAAATCATTCAATTAACACTATTTTGCTCAATATCCGTGTATGGTAAGGTAGGCGATAGATGTATGAGTATGCATGCTTTATGGCAGACGATCAGGAGGCTAAGACAAAGTAACAATTTCAAAACGATAACGAAGTTAGAAAAAACTAAAATGTATGGGATTGACATAAGCCGCGTTAAGTCACGTGGTCAATCGACGAAGCGATGACCACATGAACGACTAAAATGTATGGGATTGACATAAGCCGCGTTAAGTCACGTGGTCAATCGACGAAACGATGTTACTTTGTCTAAGCCCCCAGGGCCCGATCTAGCTATTTAGCCGCTCCGGGCAAAAATAATTTTCGTCACACCAAGTAACACCATAAGCCATGAGCCTGCTATTCCAAAGATGGGATGATATTGTGTATATGTGATATTGTTTTAATTGTATAACATTCTCTTAAGTCAGTCTACTTCGGCCTCTGAACAAGTATACAAAAACTCTTGAGAATATGTTGGACTTCGTGCAACCGCCCGGCACTCTCAATTTTGCCGCCCCTCAATTTTGCCACTCTGAGATTTGCCCGGCTTGCCACCCTTAGATCGGGTCCTGCAGATGACAGACTTTTTGTGCGATTGAGTCCACGACAGGTGATAAGGAACTACTTTTTTATTATTTTTAGGTCTCCATACCCGAATGGTGCTAATGGGCGCCTATTAGGAACGTAGTTTCGTTTTCATCTAGTGGAATAGCAGTCTTAGAGTTCTGACAGGGTTGTGGAAGGTCCCCGAGAGCGCGGGAACACAAAGGGCTTTAAGAGGAACACGGATGGGTTTTGGTCAGTAAGAATCTGACACTCCCTTCCCCTCCGCTCAGAGGGGAAGAAGTCATTTGTTGAGAGAGATAGGTATGCAGAGTCGTCAGATATAGTTAAAGTTTTCTCTGAAACCGATAGATGTTTTCAAATTTAATTTAATTTAAAAAGTAGACATTAAACAGTTCATTAATTAAGTTAAGTTGCAATCGAAGACATCCATCGATTTCTAAGAAAACTTCAACTATATCAGGCGACCCTGAATACCAATCTTTTTTGTTGACATTACGCTTAAGACACGACAGCCGCGCGGTCCCGCAATATACGGAAAATCGCACGATATTTCACGCATCGTCTGAATCAGCTTTTAGAGTTAAACGTTGTCTGAAAGGGTCGTCGAGCTTTAAGCACGCGTACTCGCTACGTCTATCACCTACTTTGCGTTGCTTAGTCACAAACGTTGCGTAACAATCAGGAAACGCATTCGACGCGTGAATGCGTGATAGGAATCTATGCGTGCTGTCTGCTAGCAGGCCGGAGTAACGGCTATCTTAATATTGTGTTATCTTTACTTTTTTTAACCCAGTAACTGGGTAATACGATACGGTACGAATATGATATTATACTTGTTTAGATATTTGTTTTTAATGATTTTCCCTTGGTAAGACTGATTGTCAGAGTTTCGGGCTTCTGACGACCCGTAACGACTGTCAAAGATCCGCGTATGACAGCCGAGACCAACGGCTTAACGTGCTCTCAAATAGCATGTAGCAAATAAACTTTGAAAAACAATACTAAGCTTCTTTACAAGACTGCCTCGTTGGTTTAGTGGTTGCAAAGCGTGACTGCTGTACATGAGTTCTTAGGTTCGTTTCCTAGGTTGGATAAAGTGTTTTTGGATTTTCACATCAGGAATTTCTCAGTAGCAGCTTCGGAGTCGGAGTGGATTTGGCCCGATTAATGGTAATAGGCTCGTCCCCTTTTATATGAAACTATATATTATACCTAGTACACCTCTGTCTAACCCTCTAGGGATTATAGGGGTGATGTTTTTTGTATATGGTACGTGCTAATTTTGAATTACCCAAAACCTCGGACACCCCAACTGATTTTCATATTATTAAATTGATATGACGTATAATTATTTATTTTCATAAATTATAGTAAAAGCATAACATAACATAACATCACGCCTGTAATCCCCGAAGGGTTAGGCAGAGGTGTGCCCATTAGTACACCCACATTTCACCAGTTATGTTTTTACTCCCATGTAATAGGGGGCGAGCCTATTGCCATCAACCTGGCAATAGATATAAAAAAAAGAAAAAGATATTAAAAGATATTTGTAAATATTGTTGTCGCACTACTTCTTATAGATTCGTAGCTCTATTGCCACGCCGCTGTCAAACGTTCGTTGACACGGCGGCATGGGACAGTAGTGTACAGCGTCGTTAAAAAGTTTTAGATACGGCATGTCAAATAATTATTTTTTGGATCAAAACTACCATTTGGAAGGGGCAACTAGATTCAATTCTATTTTTTTTTCCTTGTAATGACGGTCAAAAGTGCCTTATAATGGCCCTAATAATAAATGATTTGACTTTGACTTTGAGTCTGATTTGCAAAAAAAATCATCATCATCTGCCTAGCCTTTTCCCAACTATGTCGGGGTCGGCTTCCAGTCTAACCGGATGCAGCTGAATACCAGTATTTTACATGGAGCGACTGCCTATCTGACCTCCACAACCCAGTAACTGGGTACTACGATACCCCTAGGTAAGACTGGTTGTCAGACTTTCTGGCTTCTGACGACCCGTAACGACTGTCAAAGATCCACGTATGACAGCCGGGACCAACGGCTTAACGTGCTTTCCGAGGCACGGAGGAGTCTTGGTATGTAAAGATGGTCACCCATCCACGGACCAACCCCGGCAAGCGTAGCTTAACCTGACGGATCGACCCGTGCGGCTATTATTACAAAAAAAATAACCTATTATAAAAAATATTGTATTCGATTTTGCTGCCGATTCTAAACTAGTTTCAGGTTTTGGTTTATTTCATTAACACATTGTATATTACATCACGGAACATAAATTCCAATGACTTACCATAGGAACAGGAAATTATAATGCATATGTAGATAATTATCATTCTTTATATTATTGATTTCTTATGTGAGCGAATCACGATTCTTCTACAAGGCCTTAGATACTTTGTACATTCGGTGAAATAGTTTAATTATCAGGCGAACTAAGAAACAACATAACAGATACATAACTTCACGCTTGTAATCCCCGAAGTGTTAGGTAGAGGTGTAACACACACCCACATTTTGCCAGTTATGTTTTAAGTTAAGACATCTTGCTCAGCTGTCGCACTTTGCGGCCACTAGACCAACGAGGCAGTCACAAGACAAGGTTGCAAAACTACTCCTTGTAAGTATAGCGCCAATAACTGTATGTCAAAAATGCTTTTTAAACATATTAATTTCGCGAACTGTACTTTAAATGACATCATAGGTTAGTCAGCGAGTCAATGAAGTAATAACACGACCGTGTAAGGCTTTTAACTCACAAGTTATCACGTTTTTCTATATTATAGGTACTCCTCAAGAATCAAAGTCAAAGTCAAAGAATTCCTTTCAATTAGACCATTTACAGACATTTTTGATTTGGGTAATTGACACGATTAAACAATAATTCCAAGACATAAATTGTTTTAAGAAAAACAATATTTTAGCCCTAAAAACCTGATTAATTTTCAATTTACTGTAAAATAAGATTTTTAGAGGCTATGAAATTAATAATGAATAAGAATAAAACGTTTATTTAGGCAAAAATTACAGATTGACAGATTTTAAGTTCACATTCTAAGTTCATGTTTGTTAATTTTTTATTAAAATCTGTACAGTAATGGTTGATCACTATGCTTCTGAAACTAGGATATACACCTGTATATGGCAATAGGCTCGCCCCGTATTACGTGGGTCTAAAAAACATAACTGGCGAAATGTGGGTGTAATAATGGGTACACCTCTGCCTAACCCTTCGGAGATTACAGGCGTGGTGTTATGTTATTTTATACACCTGTATCTTAAGAGGTAGTGTTTGGTCGAGGTAATACATAGACATGAACAATAAAAACTTAGCAAGAGGACTGTGCCCGTCTAGCGTTTGACATACAATCCTAAAAAGTAAAAACAAATAAAAAGTACTGCCTCGTTGGTCTAGTGGTCGCAAGCGTGACTGCTGTGCATGAGGTCTTGGGTTCGATTCCCAGGTCGAGCAAAGTGTTGTTGGGTTTTTCCATCAGGAATTTCTCAGTAGCAGCCTCGGAGTCTGGATTTGTGCCCGGTTGATGGCAATAGGCTCGCCCCCTATTACATGGGACTAAAAACATAACTGGCGAAATGTGGGTGTACTAATGGGTACACCTCTGCCTAACCCTTCGGGGATTACAGGCGTGATGTTATGTTATGTAAATAAAAAGTAATAAAGTAAGCAGACGTATAAAATAAAAATAAAAGAAGAGAAGTGTGGTATAATAATAGTAAGTTAATTGAGTTGCGAAATAAGTGACGTCACAGTTTATTTATTTATTTGATTATGGCACTTCAACGACTTATTCACTATTACATTGTTTGGGGTACTGTAACAATTAAACTTAAATGCTAGAGTGAATTTGTCACTTACAGGTGTGCACAGCACTTACATAATTCAAGTTTTTAGAGTATAACATATTATAAAAATATATATATATATATAAAAACAAATAACTTAACTACATGAAAACCAAATACCAGTTCGATATTGACATACAAAATCTATGGGAGAATCGTTTTACAGGTCATAAAAAGTACGCCAATTGATGATGGACCGAGCCTGTTGTCAAGGAGTCGGTCAGTTAGTCAAAAAGTTGCAGCTAGTTGCTCGTTCCAAAACGTAGGTAGGCCTCTACGGAGAAGAACGAGCAAAAAACTCTAAGGCACTCTTTTAGTTAGGTTTCATTAAGCTTAATTTTCATTAGCAAGCATTTTGCTATCAACAAAGTCAAAATCAAATCATTTGTTTGAATTAAACCATTAAAAAAGACAATTTTGAACGTCATTAAAAAGAAAATGAATCTAATTGCAAAAGAATAGTTTTGTATGAAGAAGAATGAGCAGGAAACTCCATACATAACATCACGCCTGTAATTCACGAAGGATTACGCAGAGGTGTACCTGTAGTACACAAACATTTCGCCCAGTTATGTTAATGGTTCTTTAGAAACTAACTCGAGACAGACGGACGGACATGTGTTGTCGTGACACTCCCTAAATTTTGGGTAGGGACCCCTAAGGCGCTTTGCACACGAAGCAACTTAAGTTGAGGCAACTAGCAACTCTTTAAAAGTTTCCTGTAAAAGTTGATAGTTTGCTATATCGCTTACGGTTGCCGCAACTATATGGCAATCTGACGCGTTGCGATTGACTGTTGAGGAAACCGGCAACTTTAAAAACCGGTACAATATTTAACAGTTGCTAGTTGCGGCAACTAGCAACTAAGTTAGTCATCGATAGCAGCAACTGAAAACTGTTGACGATTGCCGTAACTCGAAACTTGAGTTGCTCTGTGTGCACAGTCCAATTGGAATATATTTTAACAGCTAGTTGCCAGTTGCTGCAATAGTTGCTCCGTGTGCAAAGCGCCTAAAACACCAGAGTTTTTATTCTATCTTCACACCCTGCTTTTGTTATGTTTGAGTCTGTTTAAAGTTTAAACAAACTTTGGATAGATATGTTATATTTATTTATGAGTTTTGACGTAAATTTTTGTCCCATGTTTTTTTAAGTTTTATTTTTGAGCCTGCCTCGTTGGTCTAGCGATCGCAAAGCGCGACTGCTGAGCTTGAGGTCTTGGGTTCGATTGCCTGGTCGAGCAAAGTGTTATTCGGTTTTTCCATCAGGAATTTCTCAGTAGCAGCTTCGGAGTCTGGATTTGTGCCCGGTTGATGGTAATAGGCTCGCCTTGCATGGGACTTAAACATAACTGGTTATATGTGTGTACTAATAAGTACACCTCTGCCTAACCCTTCGGAGATTATAGGCGTGATGTTATGTGTATGTTTTCGTTATGTAAAGTACATAATATTACGCGTGGACGAGCAGAAGGTTGAACTCATTATCAGTGGCTGACGACTTGGAGGCCTTGTTGGTTTATGTTATATAATATTTATTTCTGTGTACATAAGGGCATCACATGTAATGATGTCATTATAATAAGTACTAGCTTCTGCCAACGACTTTGTTCGCGTGGTTTTTTTCACCAGCGTTGTCCTTATAAACGTTAAATCCCCATTTCATCCCTTTGGGGCAGCCTTTCCCAAAGTGACAACGCCCCCTTGTGGGCGCTGCAGGCCTTAAGGGAGGCGGTAAAAGACCCAGAAAAAAATCGGGGCGTTGAGTAGAGGGTTTTTTTTTTTTTTTAGGTGGTAAAAATCATCAAATTACTCAGGGACTATCAGACTTTTACTGACTAAAAAACCACCCTGTTCCTTCTGTTGCCCTTTACGTTCTGGCGCCAAGGTATCCTGTTAAGACGTCCCGCAAACCCGGCAGGCGTTGGCCCCGTTGGGGGCCCCGTCCCTGTGCTGAGTAGAGGCTTGGAAGCGATTTGTAATTTCATCTACTAGGTGGTTTTTAAGTAGGTAAAAAAATGGGGGCGCTTGAAAATAATTTATTCTCAAAGTGGGCAGTAGACAAAATAAGTTTGGGCACCCGTGCCTTAGGGAATATTGGACAATCCTTTCTTAGCGCACGTCTACTAACTATAAACTACTACCCTGCCTTTGGACCTATAATAATATAAATCTGAAATCACCAATCCGCCTTGAGCAAGCGTGGTGATCAATGCTCGTACCTTCTCTGTATGAGAAGAGGCCTTTGCCATTTTTTTTTTTTTAGGTGGTAAAAATCATCAAATGTCTCCTTGGGACTGTCAGACTTTTACTGACTAAAAAACCACCCTGTTCCTTCTGTTGCCCTTTACGTTCCGGGGCCACGGTATCCTGTTAAGACGCCCCGCAACCCCGGCAGGGCCTTTGCCCTGCAGTGGGACAAATTATAGGCTGGTATTATTGTCTTTTGGTAATAATACAAAGTCCTTCCCAACAATTAAAGACAAAAGTAACCAATAACGAACAGTAAAATATAGGAATCGATAGTTTTAACTTGTTCTAGTAATACTTATAGATATTAAATCCATAAAACCTTTTATAGGAAGTCTGCAATAAAAATTTGACATTTCGCAAAAGGAGCTGGCATATTCATTGCAAAACTGCATTTGTAATATTTATGCTAATGTATTATTTTGTAGACTGACTCGTTGGTCTAGTGGTGGACTGCTGAGCATTAGGTCTTGGGTTCGATTCCCAGGTCGGGCAGTGTTATTTGGTTTTTCCATCAGGAATTTCTCAGTAGCAGTCTCGGAGTATGAATTTGTATTTGAGGTTGATGACAATAGACTCGCGCTATTACATGGGGCTTAAACATAACTGGCGAATTGCGGGTGTTCTAATTGGTATACCTCTGCCTAACCTTTCGGGTATTACAGGTGTTATGTTATGTTTGTATGTAATATTGCATTAAAAAGTGACCAACATTTTTTTTTTACTAAAAAATCTTATTTACAAAAAAGACAACCGCCTTCAAAAACTACATACTATATTAAAAAGTACTTTAGTTTTGGAAATAGGCTTAGGCAATAGGCTTTCTTGTTATCTTCTGCCACCGACTTCAAAAGCCTCGTATTCATTGTAAACATTTGTTTAACAACAGTTGATCAACGTTGTTGATGAACGGCAAGAATGCTGTTGGAAACTTTGTTTAAATCAATATAAGTTATCCACACACGTCAACATTTTGTTGATAAACTGATGTTTTCGCTCGCCGATCGTCAACTCTGCAACAAGGCGTGATCAACTCCGCGACACAAGTGTTGCCCGCAACATGTTGACAGCAACTCGGAAACATGTTTATGCAACCATGTTGCAAAACAAATGTTTAACATAAATACGAGGCTTTAAACTAAAGTTTCTTGTTTTTATTTAGTAGTTTTTGAAGGCGGTTGTCTTTTTTTTGTGTTGTAACTTCACAAGGAACCGTAGTAAACACAATAGCTAAATAGCTACATAATAAGTACAAGAGAATGACGCGACGGCATTCACTGTACGATTATCAGCATTCATTTAATACAATCTTTAGTAATTATTCAGTTATTTACCAGTAGTTGTTGTGGTCGCGGCGACCTCCGACTGAGTGGGTGGTTACATGCTGTGAATAGAGTGCTTGATTATGAATTTTGACTTTAATTTTAAACACAATTCGATCGTATTTCTGCCAAAACTGAACTGCATATTTTTTTTGCAACCATCTCGCCTGTATTCCCCAAGGATAAGGCAGAGCTGTACCCATTAGTACACATTTCGCCAGTTAGTCCCATGTAATAGAGGCGAGCCTATTGCCATCAACCGGGCACAAATCCAGGTTCCGAGGCTGTTACTGAGAAATTCCTGATAAAAAACCTAAAAACACTTTTCCCGACCCAGGAATCTCCAAGTAAAGCCTCATAAATGTTATCTTCGTTTATAAATTACGAGTCACTTTGTTTGTCCGGGATGGACTCCTAAACTACTTAACCGATTTTAATCTTTGCACACCATGTGCAGTTTAAACCAACTTGAAAGGTAGGATAGTTTTTATCTCGATTTTTGACCTGAATATCTTTACTTACTTCAAGCCACAGCGACGCGTGGCCGAGTAAGCTAGCATTTTATGAAATTTACCAGTACTTAATATAAAACTGACCTGTTTAAATATCTCACAAAAAAACTTGATAATTAAGTCCGCGTCTGCCTTTCGACTATTACATAAGAGAAACATACTTGCAAAGAATCGGTGTCGGCCATCTTTGAGCGATTCTGCAATCATTACGCTACGCACCTCTTTGGTTTGCAAATTGTAATCGTGTTGTGGTTCGCCCTGCCAAAACTGGTGTTATTATGAGATGAAAAGTAGGTATATTTATGGCTGTCGATTTGTAAATAATGTAGGTTAGTAGGGCCAAATTACGAACCATATTGGCACATGTCCGAATTTGAACCTTTTTTTTTGGGTGGTAAAAATCGTCAAATGAGTCCTTTCGCCCCGGGTGAGGCGGAAGGGTCTGTCAGAATTTTACTGACTAAAAAACCACCCTGTTCCTTCTGTTTCCCCTTACGTTCCGGGGCCACGGTCTGTAATTGCAATAGGCTCGCCCCCTATTACATGGGATAAAAAACATAACTGGCGAAATGTGGGTGTACTAATGGATACTCCTCTGCCTAACCCTTCGGGGATTACAGGCGTGATGTTATGTGATGTTCATGTGTGAAATAAATGTCTTGACTTTGACTTTTAACAGTAAAAGATTTTTTGCATTCGGACCAGTAAAGAATTACTGGTCCGAATGCAAAAAATCTTTTAAATAAAGTTTGTTTGTAAGACGTTATCTCTAGAAAGAGATAACGTCTTACAAACAAACTTTATCTCTCTATAATAAAATAAAATAAAATAATATTAGTATGGATATTTAATAATTTTAATGCGTATATCTTTATTTATTTGAGGACCTCGTAACGTATCTTCTTTTAAATATAAGCCTATTAGCCGTCGTTTCATGTATGTTAATTTATTTAAAAACAATAAACTGGTTGTAATTTTTGCCTTGGTATTCATAGTTTTTAAGAATAACAAGTAAGTAAATGTTGGAATTTTTCTTGTAATTTTGTCTCTGATTTTTTATTCGCTTGTTCTAATTTACTTATTTATTTAAAACGTATTAACTCAGGAACTACTAGTCAGATTCTGAAAATTGTTTCGCTGACAAGAAGCCACGTTATTTCTGAGTGTGATCCATACTAATATTATAAACGCAAAAATACTCTGTCTGTCTTTGCTTTGAAGACTAAACCACAGAACCGATTTTGATGAAATTTGGTACGGGGTAAGTTTGAACCCCAAGGAAGGACATAGGCTACTTTTTATTCCTTAATTTTATCTGGAAAATTTGGTAGAAATAATTTTCCGAAATTCACCCCCTTTGGGGATGAAACAGGGGTCTGAAATTTTCGCGCACGATGTCGCGAGCAAAAGCTAGTATTATAGAATCCAATAAACCAGCTACTGCCATCTATAATCACTCCGACCACGCTTTAAATTTACCTCATTTAGTCCACTCACGCGCACCTTTCGGACAAGGCACAAGGTCACGTAAAAGGTCACTAGTCTTTCTTCGCCATATTTAATACGCAAACTTGCTGCTTTTTGATGTTCAGAATATCTGTATGTAATTTGTCTTATAATGAAATGTCAAAGATTCACTATGTATGTAAGACTAACTTCTGCCCGCGACTTTGTCCGCGTAAATGTCGGTTAATGGTCGATCTAATCTTGTTTTTTCCTTATAAACGTTGCCCCCCTTTTGTATCCTTTAAAAATGTTTGGCGTAGGCATCCGCCTACGCCAAACAAGGAACACACCCTCCAAGCTTTAGGTCTCTATGATCAGCGCTGTCAGTCAGTCATTCAGGACAAAGCATAGGTATAGATAGATAAAAGATATATTTTTGGCAGCAATTCGTTTTGAGTTTATGTATATAATATATAATATAATATGTAACAGCAAATATAGCTCTCCCCGCATCTTCGTTTGCGTGATTTTCCTCACGATTTCTAACTGTTTCCAAAATATATATTGCCTATGTCAACCGGGGATAGTGTAGTTTCCCAACAGTGAAATAATTTTTTAAATACGTTCCGTAGTTTTTGTGTTTATTCATCACAAACAGACACACAAATATACAAATCTTTCCTCTTTATGATATTAGTGTAGACATAGTTGTAGTGTTAAATACTCGTATTGTTGGGTTATACGGAACCCTTCGTATGTGAGTCCGACTCGCATTTGGCCGGTTTTTATTTTGTTTAATATTTCTGTCATTATAGTCTTTGTAGACCAAAGACGAAAAAAATGAAAGATGATCAAAGATGTCTTTGGTCTACAAAAGTGTCGTTGAAAAACAAACAAAAAAAACCTAAATACCCTTTTACGTTGTACTTTTAAATTACCATAAACGTCTAAGGTAGGGTCACAGTGTACATGCAGGCCCACCGACGCAAAACAATAGGGGGATGTGACGTCACTTCCTGTACAACCAGACAGCGCCCGGCGGTGCACGATTTTGGGAAGGAAATCGACTCGGGTTCGAATTTTAATTTGTGGTTTTCGAATTTGGTTCACTTGTTTATTGCTTTTTGTTTTTGTATTTGGAATGTGTAAGTAACGGTTTTATTTTTTCACCCATCGTATTTATTTCGTTACATTACTGCTCAGCTCCCGTGAATTGTAGCGTGATGTTTTATAGCCTATGCTATTCCTCATGAATCTGGCTATCATAAACATAAAGATTTTTTCCAATCCGACTTTTAGTTCCAGAGATTAGCGTGTTTAAACAAACAAATAAACAAAAAACTCTTTAGCTTTATTATATTATTATTCCATTTATTTATTTTGTATACATAATTATTATTATTATTATTAGTTTAGGTGAATGAAGGCAATAAAGGTTCTCGTGGCTAAATAATAACAGCCGCACGGGTCGATCCGTCAGGTTAAGCTACGCTTGCCGAGGTTGCTCCGTGGATGGGTGACTATCTTTACATAACGAGACTCCTCCGTGCCTCGGAAAGCACATTAAGCCGTTGGTCCCGGCTGTCATACGTGGATCTTTGACAGTCGTTATTAGTCGCCCGAAAATCTGACAACCAGTCTTACCAAGGGGTACCTATCATGTTACCTAAGTAGTTACTGGGTTGGGAAAGTCAGATACGCAGTCGCTCCATGTAAAATACTGATATTCAGCTGCATCCGGTTAGACTGGAAGCCGACCAAAACATAGCCTGGAAAAGGCTAGGCAGATTGATTGAGATGTAGTCAGTAATACAGCAAACTAATCAGTAAGTACAGTAGGTATACAATTAAGTGAAACAAATGTCTAATTATAGTGTTATAGGCCACAGTCTTGATAAGTATTAAACATAACACGCACTTTGTTGCAATCTGTGTACTTTAGCTTTTGTTGCTAAAGTGGCCGTGACGTTTAAGGTATATTTTTATAGAGATAAATCCATACTAATATTGGTTTAGTCCCATCTCATCCCCTTCCCATCTCATCCCCCATGCTTTAATACCTAAAAAAAATTCACACCTCTCACTCCTGGCATAAATCTGTCAACGGTACAGTCATGAACAAAAAAAAACTCATGCAGTGAAATTGAGTAATATAATATATTCAAAATTAATAAATAAATATATTCAAAATTAACAATTAAACTATTCTTTTACTTTTTAAGATAACCTATAAAAAACCATGTAATAGGGGGCGAGCCTATTGCCATCAACCGGGCACAAATCCAGACTCCGAGGCTGCTACTGAGAAATTCCTGGTGGAAAAACCCAATAACACTTTGCTCGACCTGGGAATCGAACCCAAGACCTAGTGCTCAGCAGTCGCGCTTTGCGACCACTAGACCAACCAGGCAGACAAAATATCACTGAAAATATTTTTCTCGTCGCCGTTATATTACAGAGGCCGTTTTCTTAAACTCGTTAATCTACATCAATAAAAGATTTTAAAAATATATCATCATCGAAAAATCGTAAATCCAAAACCAAAAATTAAAATTAATGTTAAATATATTTGTTAAATATAATGTTGTATATTTGGTAGGTATGTGAAAAGGTCATAACGTATATTTCATACCGCCAGGTGATAGGGATTAATAAATTGTGACGCAGACGAAGTCGCGGGCAGAAGCTAGTATATCACACAAATGTCGTTGAGACTGTACTTTAAACAATTGATTTATGCCAGGAGTGAGAGGTGTGAAATTTTTGTAGGTATAAAAGCATGGGGGATGAGATGGGAAGGGGATGAGATGGGACTAAACCCTAATATTATGTATAAACGCGAAAGAAACTCTGTCTGTCTATCACGCTTTCACTACTAAACCACTGAACCGATTTTGATGACATTCGATACAGGGTAAGTTTGAACCCCAAGAAGGGACATAGGCTACTTTTTATTCCACGACTTCGTCTGAGGTCGCGAGTAAAAACTAATAATGAAATAAACTTCTTTATTCGCACCCAAGTAGGCTGGATGCAAACATAATCTAGCAAAATCGGGGATTATAGATCCTACCGATACCCGGTGCGAGGGCAGTGCTCCTGATCAGACGATGGAACACTTACTGCTGTACCTAAAGTGTCCCTACACATGCACTTTAGAGAACGTTAACAACGCTACTGATGCCGCGATAAATTTAGCCACCTGCTGGGCCCGAAAACTACAGAAAAAATAATTGATTGTCTTAAATCATCGAATCCAAAAGAAGAGAAGACAAACAGAAAACTCCTTCATAAATATTAATCATTTCTTCAAGTATCAATGTAACTTTTTCTATTAATTACTGTCTAAAGTTTATCTTGGACATCACTGGCATCGGTGAAGGAAAACATCGTGAGGAAACCTGGACTTATACCAGCCTAATACTGGTCCACTCGAACCATGTCAGAGGCCCTTAGGGCGGTTTAGAAACTCTGACAATAGGGTGTGTGGGGTCGTAAGACCTTGCTGAACACGATAAAGAAGAAGTAAAAAGAATCGTTTCTTACCAGCTTTCTCTCTTTCCCCACAGGAGGACGGCACCGTAGAGTACTTCAACAACATCATAGTGCAGCCCCACCTCCGCCTGGTGACCGGCCAGGGTCGAGGGTACCACGTACGCTGTCGCTACCGTCGCCGGGACCTGACGCACTTCCACCTGTACCGACCCCGAGCTGATAGGCTCACCAACTCATTGAGCGATGATTTTAGTGATGACAGCAAGTATGTATCACTTGTATCAGTATAATCATCAATATGTATCATGTCGTGATAACCCAGTGGTGTTGAGGCGACCGCCTCTCATGCATCAGGTTGTGGGTTCGAATTCGGGCACATACCAATGTGACTTTTTCAATTCATATTATGTACATATTGTACACATACATAACATCACGCCTGTAATCCCCTAATGGTTAGGCAGAGGTGTACTCATTAGTACACCCACATTTCGCCAGTTATGTTTAAGTCCCATGTAATAGGGGGCGAGCCTATTGCCATCAACCGGGCACAAATCCAGACTCCGAGGCTGCTACTAAGAAATTCCTGATGGAAAAACCCAATAACACTTTGCCCGACCTGGGAATCGAACCCAAGACCTCGTGCTCAGCAGTCGCGCTAATATTGTACATTCTAAGTTTATCTAAACATCACTGATATCGTTAGGTGCCTCGGAAAGCACGTTCAGCCGCTGGTCCCGGCTGGCATACGTGGATCTTTGACAGTTGTTACGGGTCTTCAAAAGCCCGAAAGTCTGACAACCAGTCTTACGAAGGGGTATCGTATTACCCAGTTACTGGGTTGTGGAAGTCAGATAGGCAGTCGCTCCATGTAAAATACTGGTTGAGCTGCATCCGGTTAGACTGGAAGCCGACGTCAACATAGTAGTGAAAAGGCTGGGCAGACGATGAATAGACTGCTATTTAGTGTACTTAATGAAATCTATATGTCTGTCTGTCTTGTCTAAATCTATGTTGTTTGTATGTTTCAGCGACGAATTCGACGAGGACTCAGGACTGCTACCTTCCGTATCCATGAAGATTTATAAGGGAGACCCTGAAGATAAACAAGTATGATATTTATTTATTATTTTTACAAGCTTTTATTTAGCTTGCACTGTTCGTATGTATGAATGCAAGTAAGTTGTCCTTTCAAAATTTGCAAACCATTTTTCGACCATTTGTTCATATCCGATTGAGCTGAAATTTTGCAATACACCTTTAGTTCTAATGACAATACAATGTCCAATACTTAATATTGAAATAATTTTAAATTAAAGCTGGCATTTTTTTTTACTACACACTTCGTACGGCCATTTTTATTCTTTCATTAGAACCATAACAAAGAAACACAACAAAAAAATAATTTGTGAAATTGATGGTCCAGCCGTACACGCGTAATGCCGTGACCAAAGAAAATAGGGATTTATTTTATATACATACTAGCTGACTCGACCACGCGTTGCTGGCTTGAAGTAAGTAAAGATATTGAGATCAATAATCAATATAAAAACTATCCTATCTTAAAAGTTTGACCAAATTACACACAATAAGCCATATTTCATAAAAAATGGTTGAGTAGTTTAGGAGTCTATCTCGGACAAACAACGTGACACGTAATTTTTATAAATTAAGATTTAGATTTGCCAAAATAGTTCGCAATTTAAAAAAAACTTTATTCGTCTATTAAAACGATTTTTTTAATCATCATAATTATTGGTATACTTAATATCAACTACTACTTAATATCTACTTGATATACTTATTATCATATTAATATCATTAATATAAATAGTTTTTGATTATTTCTGGTGATTTTTGTAAATAAACCACAACCAAGCTTCATCAGAAATTCCTGATGTAAAACAATGTTTATAATGACATTAAAAACTTCTGCAAAAACCTTGAAAAATACTCGTTAAGGAAACCCGGTTTAAAGGCTCTCCATTTTAACTGCGAGCTGCGGCCCACGGGCTGTTTGTCGGACCAACCAGTTTTTATATATGCACAATGGAGCCGAGATAACGATCGTTTTGCTATCAAAATGCAAAGGGCATATGGCGGGCGCGGGCAGTGAGATGCACTCATTCTTTTTAGTTCTTGGAAGCTGTCTTGGATGGCTTATAGTTGATTTTTTCATTGTGTTTTATGGCAATGTGTATTGTAATTAAGCTTTTTAAAACGTGTGATGATTTAGGCACTTCTTTTGTTGAGAATTCTGATATTTTCGGGGTAATACTAAGGCTGCCATCCGTTTGGGTTTCTCCGGATTTTTCCTAGTTTAGAGGAGGGCGTCCGGGGGACGACGGCGGACACTTCTAGTGTCAGGGGAATCCCAATTAATTGAAAGATAAGCGATAAATCAAAATCAATCTTAGTCATAAATTATCTTAAGCTTTAATATTAAATTATTGTATGTATGTAGGTATGATTGTCCGGGAAAATAACTCAATTTCATCCAAATTTCGGCAAATTCTAATTGGCCGAAAGGTGCACCCTGTATTTCACTATAATTTCAAAGTTGTTAATTTGATGCTATCTTATTCAATGAGCGGCTATAAATAAGTGTAAAGAAAAAAAACAGAACAGGTGCTATCTTCTCCATTTTCTTCACACAACTGCCAAGTCTTACTAACCTTCAACTCTTGCGATTCCAGGTGGCGTCAAACGTACGCATAGGAGACACCCTGAGCCTCGTGGTCTCGTTGGAGAAGCAGCGGCAGTTCGGTCTGTTGGTGTCTGAATGTTCCGTGAGAGATGGACTTGGGTGGGCTGAGCAGAGCTTGATAGCCGATGATGGGTAAGATCTTAGAATGTGTTTTAAGTTCTAATAAGTAATTCTGGTTTAATTCCCGCACAGAATTTCACATCCTTTTTATGAGCTGTCAAAACGCGATTTATTTATTTAAACTTTATGCAACAAAAGTACAAAGTCGTTCTTAATGCCTTAGGCATTCTCTTTCAGTCAACTAAAGGTGGTGAAGAGATAACATGGTGATTTCTTACATAGACTTTGTATGGCAAAAGTAAAATGTGACGACACTTATTTGACAGCTCAGTTGATTAACTATTCATACTGTTAATTAAAAATTATTCAAGTTTGTAGGGCTAAAATAAAGAGTTTTTTTTTTTAAGAAATATCTCAGAATTATTGTTTACCTAATGTTATCAACTACCCAATGCTTTATGGCAGTTACTTATGTCTACCTAGTATCAAATAAGTCGCTTCCCGCTGTCTGTACGCATCGAAGTTTAACAACGCAACGGATTTTAATGCGGTTTTCATCAATAGATAGTGATTCAAGAGGAAGATTTATGATATTACATTGCACCCTTGCAAAGCCGGAACAGGTCCCTGTATGGGCGAGGCCAAGGTGAGGCAGACTGGGGCGCTTGCCCCACCCTGACTAGCTCATGATATTTAAATCATCTATCAAAACTAATATTCTAAACAAAAGAATATACACTTAAAAAGACAATGTTTTACAATCCAGTTTCCATTTTGTTTTGTACATTTGAATACAATAAAGGTAATACTTTATATTTGTCAGTAATGCCCCAACCAAAATTAAAACTTGGCTACGTTGATGGGTCCCTGTTAAGTTACAACTTAAAATAACTCCAATCTTTTCATTTCTCCAGCTGCCCGTTAGACGGCGAGATCATGGGCCAGTTCCAGTACTCGCCTGACCGGCAGACGGCGAGGGTGTCCTTCCCAGCTCACAAGTTTCCCTACACTGCCAGTGTGTACTACACGTGCGAGGTCAAGCTTTGTGATTTGAACCATCCTACAGACTGCGTAAGTTTCTTTGTGGAATAATATAGATTTAGTATGTAGCAGGTTTTGTGTCCAAATGTGCCTTCGATTTGTTTAAACTATGTATTCTGCAAGAAATCGTTTAAAACGTTCGTCGTTCGATTAGCGGTTCTCAAACAGAAGACAATTTTTACGGCGGCGGCGGCGCGACTGTACGAATGATTGAAAGAATGATTGAATGAATGACAGCGACAGGATTGTAAATCTATGATTATCTTCCTTTTTGAATCTATAGATGGCGTGAATTGACTTTGACGTAACTTTCTTTTTTCAACAATAGATGGCGTAAACAAGATATATGTACATTATGAGCGTTTTCTCCGTATGGCATTTAATACAAAATGTCAAGTCCTTATTTTTTTAAATGAATGAACCGATTGTAATAAAACTTCCTACACTTGTGCAGGATACATTAGGTTTAAAAAGTTAGTGAAGAATTTTTTTAAAAAATTTTGTAAACCACTGTTAAGGACTGTGTTTATAAATAGGATTTAAAACTGGTAGGGTAAGATTGGACAAATAATCAATACTAGTTTAACGATTACGTGTCTGCACTTTAATATTACTGACACAACTACTAAGAAAAAACAATGAAAAAAAAAATGGAAAGAATACTTTGAAAAAAATACATTTCAAAAATAAAAAAGAACTCGACGACTGCCTCGTTGGTCCAGTGGTCGCAAGTGCGACTGCTGTACATGCACAGCACTTACACTAACACATAGCATAATAACACTTTGCCCGACCTGGGAATCGAACCCCGAATGGGAATTGAACCCTGGGGTTCGATTCCCGGGTCGGGCAAAGTGTTATTGGGTTTTTCCATCAGGAATTTCTCAGTAGCAGCCTCGGAGTCTGGATTTGTGCCCGGTTAATGGCAATAGGCTCGCCCCCTATTATATGGGACTAAAAACATAACTGGCGAAATGTGGGTGTACCAATGGGTACACCTCTGCCTAACCTTTTGGGGATTTTAGGCGTGATGTTATGTTATAAAAAAGAAAAAGTATCAAAAAGTTTGACCGTCGACAACCGTGTTACAGCTAAGTTAGGGCGCATTTAAGTTTTCCACAAAAACAGAAATTGTGTTTCTGTTTTTGTGGAAAACTGAATGTTTTCCACAAAAACATTCAAACTGGTTTAAATGAATGATGATGATCTTCTATTCAATAATTTCAGGAGCCATGCGCCCACAAGCGGCGCGTGCGACGCGACGACGAAGGATCTCCAGCCACCGTGGAGCTGTTCAAGGGACTGTATGTGAATGAAGCTGATTCGCCTGACAATGATGAGGTTACTAGCGAGAAGGTGAGCTTTTCAATTTACAAAAAAAAATATGACCGCCTTCAAAAACTACGAAATAAAAAAAAAGTTTAGCTTGAAAGTCGGCGGCTTTGGTTTTGTTTCTTGTTATGTAGGTATTGCCACCGACTTCCAACTTAAAAAACATACGAGTCGAATTGAGTACCTCCTCCTTTTTGAAGTCAGTTGAAAATATGGTTAGATTCTGAAACTTCGTCTGCGGTTTTTTTAACCTGCGTTAAGTTACTTCTTATACTTAATACCTATTTTATTGCCTTTACATATATGTGTGCTTATGTGGTAACTTATAATTATACTCTTTGATTACTGCTTTGGGGCCATGGGTTGTAGCGTTATAGCCTATACCAGGAGTCACCAATTAGTTTCGCTCGGGGTCCGTTTTAAGAAATGAAACGAACATCGTGGTCCGCATATTTTATTATTAACAAAAAAAAAAATTAAGCGAATGTAATTACGAAAACAACAAATGTATTCTTTTTCACACCGCAACGATCAACTCTTTCGCTATTTGCGAACTTTTTCTTGCTTGTCAGCTCGCCTGGCCGTTTTCAAATTGATATCAACAAAAATAATGCGGGTGAAAAGATATTTTCATTTCTTTAACATGATTTTGTCGACTTTTAATTCTATTCAGTACCTTGACAGTTAAAGGGTTACCAAGTTTTGACAAAAAAAAAAGATAGTGAGTGAACGTAATTGAATGAACTTAAATAATGTACTTAACTTGGTATTAAATCATTCTTATCATTCGTTCCTTACGCAAAATCGTTTACTACACCAACACTATTAGTTGTAGTATGGTAACATTATTTTTCATTGAACTGTCAAGTTACTGAATAGAATTAAAGTCGAAATATACTTTTATTAACATTAAAAACAAATAAATATTTCAGAAAGAAGACGAGATCTGCATCTCTCAGCGGAACTTCGCGATCGGCATATGCATAGCCGGCGTTATCCTCATGATTTGCGTCATCGCAGCCATCGCCTTCATCCTGGCGAGGAGGCGGAACCCGAAGACGTACTCCAGAACAGGCAGCTCATTGTACAGTGGTCCATACACAAATACAGGGTACTCGCACACCAGTTAAATTGATCTTTGGTACAGATTTTTTTATGCTAATGATGTACACACACGACATTTTTTGTAAATATTGGAAATGACAAATTAATTACAAGTCCAGGTTTCCTCACGATGTTTTCCTTCAACGATGTCAGTGATGTCCAAGATAAACTTTAGAAAGTACATATGAATTGAAAAAAGTCACAGTGGAATCGCTAATCCGCCTTGAGCAAGCGTGGTAATCATGCTCAAGCCTTCTGTATGAGAAGAGGCCTTTTCCCTGCAGTGGGACAATAATAGGCTGGTATTTTTTTCTTTATTGGAAATTATTTGAAAATAGAACACGCAAGTACGGGGTGACTAAACTAATTCAGAGGTCAGAAATTATAAAATTTCGATTACTTTTCGCGTGCCAGCGTTATCAACACTGAAAAAAAATATCATCGGACTTTTCTTTATTAAATAATCGATTAGGTGGTAGAATAAAAATGTTTGCTAGCTCCTAGACTATAGTGTGTGTATGTCATTTTGCTACGTGCCATTTAAGGACATACTTAATTATATTTTTATATTATGCATTGGTTTCTTAAACAACGAATTGTTATCAGTTAAACGAAATGAATTGTAAAAATTGTACATTTTTCTATAAATTTTTCGCCATTTTATTAGTCTCGTGACTAAATTAAATTAATAAATGAGAATTTAAATGCCTATTTGAAAATGGACATCGAAGACTTTGTCTGTGAGTGAAAAACAATATTTTAACTTTTTTTATACAGTTGTGTTCATTTTCACAACGATTGAGTCATATTTTAGTACTTAGGATTTTTTTTTAGTATATTTTACCACGTGTATTAAATTTACCATTACAATAAACTAGAAAGGAGTGCATCTGTGTCAACTTTTAAATAGTAATATAAACAATAACACTTTTATACACACTCCACAAAAAGTAGAAATGTAAAAATAATGTAAAAATGTGGTTTTAAAACGCGTCTTGTCATTAAGCTGTCAAAATGAAACTTAAAATTTAAAAAAAAAAATTGCAACATGTTTAAAAAAAAGAAAAAAATTGAAATATCAACAAATTATTTAAACACGTTTTAAAACCGCATTTCCTATATTTATAATAATAAATTTGTGATAATTCGTTCGTTCGTATACGTCGTGATTCGATATTTTTATATAAAATACTGTACTTAATTAATTTAAGAAATATACTGGTTGCCTTGCATTACGTAAAGTTGTAGAATAAAATTAATGACAGGAGTCATTTTGTCGGGTGAACTGTCTAAAGGCCTGTAAAACTAGATTTAAAAAATTTAAAATTTCCTTCTGATTTTAGCAATAAAGAAACATGTTTTTTTTTTCGATTAGCAATTCCGGCTTTTAATCAAAATTAAAACTTCATTATTGTTTTTTTTTATTTTTTAGTATTTTTCTATTATGATAAAAATATTCTAAAATTGCGCTTTTTTGTGTTAATATTAATTTCTAGTTAAAACAGGCCTTTATTTTTCTATAAAGGTGGCGGGAACTAGTTTTCTTCTACGCGGTTTTTTTTCAAAATTTTAGTTCACTGACTCACATTTTACAAAAATTTAGTCGTGAATTAAAATTTTAAAATAATATGTAATTGGACAAGATGGATGCCATATTTTTTAAGTTTTTAATTTTAAGTTTCCTTTCTGCCAGTAATTCCGTCCAAACGGTGCTATTTTAATTTTTAATCTTTGCTTTTTTTATGTTGCTTCTTTTGCTTGTTACTTGTGTCATTGTCCATTGAGAAATACTTACGAATATTTTTACGCCTACTTTTCATTTTTGTACAAGATTTTATAGACTGAATACTTTGTACTGCAAAAAAAATTTTTTTTTTAACTTTAGTTTTAAAAATATAACTAGATGGCAGCACTTGCAAAGGTCGTAAATAAAGGGTTGTGCAGACTTTCAATGGACAATATTTTTTTGTATTTAGTATTTGTATGTAAAGTAACAACGAATATAATCGATATACGTTTCATACTACCCCATTGTTAATTATATTTTTTTTTAGTTTATTTTTTTCAACTAATTATTATATTGTATAACTAGTTTAATACAATGGGGTTCTGGAACGATACCGAGCCGTAAGACAGTGTACGATTTTATTTTTTAACAAATATACTGACTTGATAAGAATTTTTCAGTTTTGTTTTTTGTGATTCGCATCCTATTTCAAAAAATATTTGCTTACTACTACCATGGTTCTCAGAAACCGAAAGATAGTCTCAAACACCCCATTTTATGCATATCTAGTCTAGATACTTTTCCGCAAAAATAACGTTCAAAATTCCTCAAAAAATTTTTTTGATATTTAGGTAAAAAACAATATAAAATTCTAGTTGTGTTAGCTACTAAACGGTCCTGACGAAATAGTACCAGGAGTGCATAAATGCGCAAGACATTTTCTACACATAACAAACCGGATTTGTCCGTTAGACTTATCTGTCGAATAAATTCTGAGCTGGAGTTTTTCTTAAGAAATTTTGGTCGTGTGGCCAAGTGGTTAAGGCGCCCGTCTCTCATGCGTAAGGTTGCGCTTTTGAAACGGGGCAAGTACCTATATGTCATTTTCAATTCATACTTACTTGTTAAATTTATCTTAGACGTTACTAGAAAACATCGTGAGGAAACCTAGACTTATTATAATTTAAAAAGTCTGAAATTGCCAATCCGTTTTGAGATGTGGTGATCAATGCTCGTGCCTTCTCTGTATGAGAAGAGGCCTTTGTCCTGTATTGGGATAAAAATAATAATTATTTTAATTTTGTATGACTTATGGAAAAATCGGATTAAAATAAAAATACCAACATTCTATAACTTTATGTATATATTCGCCAATCTAACAATCTCTCAGTGTATAGAATAATGTAGAAAACACATAAATAACGTACCAATACATAATACGATAAATAATTTACTTTACATGTGCATTTAGCCGATTTACAGTACTTAATCTTAAACTTTACATAATTACATTTACATAATTTTATTATTTGCATTTCGTTTTCCATTTGCAAGCTATTTTGAAATTTCTATATTTACAATGCAAGTTGTAGGAGTAAAAAAAAAATAGGAAATTTTAACGTCGCTATACATTTATAACGGTTCGGTTCAGTCGGCGCCGAACCGCTTATGTGTATTTTTCATTTTATTTATTTATGTGTCCGAAACGAAGGCGTTAAACCGTTTAAATGTATAGCGACTCTAATCACATTAAGGAGAACTGCAGTGACAGCCCACATAACAGTAGCGTCACAGTCATATTTTGGTCAATAAACAACTTGACATGATTTTGTCAAGTTGTTTATGTCAGTTTTTCGTCAAATAACTTAATATCCAAATGATTGACAATTGAATAAAATATGCCGAAACGAATGTGCCGAACCGAAAATTCCGAACCGCATAGACAGATCCGCTAAAATGCATAGAGACCCTCGCAGTCTCGTCAAAGTAAGTAAAACAATTATTTTTAATTAATATTCCGTACCCAAAGGATCCTAAGCAGCCCTATTATTAAGACAGCGAAGGTCTGTCGGTCCGTCTGTCAGAAGGCTGTATCTTTGAAACCGTAATAGGTAGACACTTGAAATTTTCACAGAGTATGTATTACTATGTTCGCTATAACCACAAATAAAGTTAAAAATCAAAAGGAGGTCCTTCAATTTTTACAACAGACATATTTTTTTACTAAACTATTATTATGTATTAGGTTAAATGACACCATTATCTAATAATTTCAAGACATAACTTCTATAAAGAAACATTTTATTTTAACCCTGAAATCCAGATTAATTTTCAATTGGATTATTCATTATTTTCAAATTAATTAATTAATAATCAATTGAGTCAACATACGAATTACGTCATAGTTTTATTTGCCATACAAAATCTATGAGAGAAACGCGTTTTAACAGGTCATAAAAAGTACGTCAATTGTTGATGGTGTCAACTAGCCTATTTATGCTCTGTATGCGAGTCTAACTTGCATTTTGCCAGGGTTTTTATTTATCATAACTTTAAACAATTAACTGTACTATGCTACCTTGTATCATCTTGGAAAGTTACATAGAAAAGGGTCAAAAATTACCACAAATCAAATAAAATAGTAACTTAATATTACATAAACCGTCAGTCTTAATAATAATTATTAATAATAAGTAATGATTATTATTTACAACAATAAAAAAAATAATGCTAACATACTAACAAAAAGAATTAAGCGCCATTTTAAAAGGTAATCACAGAATTTTCAGGCATTACAGCTTCAGTTTTCAATACTTTTTTTCCTTTCATTTATAACACTTATATTTGGGATTTGTTTTGCCAAAACCAACCAATCCACATGAAAATTAAACCATGTCAGAGGCCCTTGAGGCGGTTTAGAAACTCGTCGTAAGACCATACTGCCCACACGATGAAGAAGAAAAAGACATGAAAATTTTAAGGTAATTCCACTAATATCAAATAAATATTTGCATAATATCATAATGTGTTTACAAAGATATTACATAAGACTTAAAGCTAAACTCGGACTGCCTCGTTGGTCTAGTGGTCGCAAAGCGCGACTGCTGAGCATGAGGTCTTAGGTTCGATTCCCAGGTCGGGCAAAGTGTTATTGGGTTTTTCCATCAAAATTTCTAAGTAGCAGCCTCCGAGTCTGGATTTGTGTCCGATTGATGGCAATAAGCTCGCCACCAATAACATGGGACTTAAACATAACTGGCGAAATGTGCGTGTACTAATAGGTGCGCCTCTGCCTACCCCTTCGGGGATTACAGGCGTGATATTAAGTTCTAAAGATATAAAACTTGTTTTTGTCATAAAACAAAGTTAAAACTTTGACCTTCATTGTTATTTTGTGTTCACTTTTTAAGCTTGTGGTGTCTAATAATTTTGAAACTAATTTAGAATGATTTAACAGAATTTTACACACTCGGCACATTGATTAAAATTAATTGCAAGTTAGCTGCCTGTATACAAAATAGCTAGTTCGATTGCACCTACGCGAATTTACATTGTTTTCTAAGTGCTTCCTAATTTTAGTCTACTTAAATATAAGCACAGCTAATGTTTGAATAATACATTTATTACACTTTTAAAATTGCCAAAAATGTCTTGAAGAATGAATACTCCACTTTAATAATACACTAGAGATAAACTACAATAACATGGCGAGCCCCTCCACAATTCAAAACGTTTGAAAATATTTGTGAAAGTATTAACAAGACTCGCAACGCATGTGTGCGTACTGACACGGCTCTCAAAACAAAAACAAATCAGCGATTTGTTGCTAGACTAGCGACATCATTATTATTATTATGGCGCTGCACTGACATACTCTATGAAAATGACAGGCGCGTTGTCTTGTGCGGTCGGCTAGTTGACCAACAAATCTGCCTGCAACTGAAGACGAATACTTACAACTACTTAGAAACTCTTTCATAAGGATGTGACTACGCACATTGAAATAGTAATATGGAGGGGCGCGGCATGTTATATTAGTTTATCTCTACCTGGCTCCTTTACTTTGTATTATTTTTTCTTTTTTTAAGTACCAACTTGTGCATTATAATGGAAAATTTCATAAGACTTATAGAAGTGCTAAAAATGGTCGTTTCATATTGATATGGTTATACTTATTTTGACATATAAATTTACTAAATATGAACAATCCGAGGAACAACACACGACAAAGGCTAATGAAATAAAATCTAATGGAATTTCTACTAAATTGGGTGTAGTTTTGCAAAAATGAACCAACCCACGACGAAATTAATCTCATTTTTTAAACTGATCATTACCTATTTAATTAAAAATCTATTAGTTTTGAGTTTGTGATGTACTTATTGAATTATTATTGAGAATTGTAGGTTGGCTCGTTTTCGCAGAACTAAACTAAATTACAGTTAGCTCACATCACAAAATTCGACTATAAAATAAGTTTTAGATGTAAAACCGACAAACATTCAAACTTTCAATAGTTCAACTTAAGAAACACATTGAATTATGTTCTAGAAGAAATATAAATCATCATTAACCCTTCCTCTCCCACCCTTTCCTTCTACCGACCCCTTTGAGGGACACAGGCGTGATGTTTTGCTTCAAAAATGCATTCCAATGAAAAAAAATGCCACTTGATACTTATAGCAATACTCCTGTCCAAACTTTCATTTGGCTAATTTGACAGCAAGTATCAAAACCGCATGGACCCTCTACGAAATTCAAAATCAAAAATGTACTATACGCAAGCGTTATGTTCGGTCGTCATCCATGTCATCCATTTGAACTGTCATCAAGGAGTCTTCTGGATGTATCTCAAGGATGGCCTCAGTACCATCGTTGAAGGGGAACGATACGCTGCCGTCGATTACAAGACCTGAAAGTCAATGGCAAAGTCAAATTATATATTTCAATCAGAACATTAAAGCCATCGCTCATTATCACAGCACGGCAAGTTAGGGCTTGAAATCGTGTGAGTTAAAATATATTTTTAATTGGCCAGATAAAAAAAGGTGAAGGCAAACGGGCGGCGTGCTGGCAGCAAAGGGTACAGGGTAAATTATGACAATTATGTGCGCAAACACAGGTCCATTTGTTCTTTAATAATCTATTTTGCCTCTATAAAATGCTTTGTCCTAAATGACTGACCGCTCAGCCTAAACTGCTGATCGTAGAGACCGAAACTTGGATGGTGTGTTCTTTATATGACGTAGGGTGTGTTCTTTATATGACGTAAACACCCGATAATAAAGGATTTTCCTAAATTCACCCCCTAAGGGGATGAAACGGGGGTCGTGGGCAAAAGCTAGTATTAGCATAAAATAGATGAAAATTGTCATTGTACAAACCTGCATCAGTGCAATGAGACTTCACTTTGACGGAGCTTGCTCTGTCCCTGACCTTGAGACCGCGAGGTGTGGGCCACTCCTCAAACGTTATGTACTCACGCACCGAGTACGCAAGCTGGTCGGAATCTGGAAAAACAAGTAAAAATATATATATTATCGGGGATTAAAACACTGCCTCGTTGGTCTAGTGGTCGCAAGCGCGACTACTGTGCATGAGGTCTTGGGTTCGATTCCCAGGTCGGGCAGTGTTATTGGGTTTTTCCATCAGGAATTTTTCAGTAGCAGCCTCGGAGTCTGGATTTGTGCCCGGTTGATGGCAATAGGCTCGCCCCCTATGTTATGGGACTAAAAACATAACTGGCGAAATGTGGGTGTACCAATGGGTACACCTCTGCCTAACCCTTCGGGGATTACAGGCGTGATGTTATGTGGGTTAAAAGGCACTTAAGCCAGACAGCGGGAAGGGGGCTGGCACGGGTCAGGACGGCCGTACGGCGGGCCATTGTATTCACACACAGCTCGGGACGGGACGGGCGCGGGTCGGGTCGGCAAAACAATTGAATTCTCTATATTTATATGAATGTCAACACACTGAACGCGTGCGCATGTTGGGGCAGCGACGGGCTGTGTGACCCTACACCCCGACTGACCCACTTGCCCCGCGCAGTGTTTGTAGTGCTTATAGAGATAAACTACGATAACATGGCGAGCCCCTGCATAATTCAAAACGTACGACTAGCGGCGTCCTTAATTACTCATTATTATCAGTATGGCGCTGCACTGACATACTCTGGGACACGTGCGTTATCTTGCAAGGTCGGCTAATTATGATTAGTTGACCAACAAATCTGCCGGCCTACTACATACAAACACTTTTATAAGGATGTGACTACACACATTGAAATAGTAGGAGGAGAGGCGCGCAATGTTGGATCATTTGGCTCCCTCCATGATGGTTGAGCTAGGTGGTGCTGATCCATGCGTCATGCTCGTGAACGGGTGCTGTCAGTTGGGATTGGTCATCTCTTAACTGCTATGGCTTACATCTTTAATTTATATTTAACTTCAGTTTTATATTCACCTTCATTGTGTTCACATGTAGAATCAACAAGAATAATGTAACCAGGACTTTGTAAAAACCTAATTTAAAAGAGTGCCGTGGAGTTTCTTACTCGTTCTTCTCCATAGAGGCCTACCTCAGTTTTGGAACGAGCAACTAGCTTCAACTTTCGGACTAACTGACAGACTCCTTGACAATTCAAAAGTGCCTGTAATTGGTCTAATTGAAATAAATGTTTTTGACTTTGACAATGTTATAGTAGTTTATCTCTACATTTAGATCTCGTATCTTAACCTTACCTGCAGCAAACATAAGTCTCTGGTTGTACGTCTCAGTCACTTGTCTAGCTTTCTCTAACGCGGTGTCGATGGTGACTCCGAACTGCTGTGATAATATCTTCATTAATTCCTGCACCGACTGAGTGCGGAGGCAGTTTATACTGGAATAAAGGAACGCATTTGGTTAAACATAACATAACATACTTAACATCACGCCTGTAATCCCCGAAGGGTTAGGCAGAGGTGTATCCATTACTACACCCACATTTCGCCAGTTATGTTTAAGTCCCATGTAATAGGGGGCGAGCCTATTGCCATCAACCGGGCACAAATCCAGACTCCGAGGCTGCTACTGAGAAATTTCTTTCTGATGAAAAAACCCAATAACACTTTGCCCGACCTGGGAATCGAACCCAAGACCTCATGCACAGCAGTCGCGCTTGCGACCACTAGACCAACAAGGCAGTCATTTGGTTAAAGTTAAAAAAAAAAACATAATCTAAACGAATACAATAAAACTGATGAGTTTTTCTGTTCGTTTATTTAAACGCGATAATTTCTGAAACAAAGAACTACAAGTCGAATTTAAAAAGACAAAATTCTTTTTGTATATTTCTTTACATAATATCATCACGCCTGTAATCCCCAAAGGGTTCAGGGGTTGCGGGACGTCTTAACAGGATACCGTGGCCCCGGAAAGTAAAGGGCAACAGAAGGAACAGGGTGGTTTTTTAGACAGTAAAAGTCTGACAGTCCCTCCCGCCCCACCCAGGGAAGGACTCATTTGATGATTTTTACCACCTTAAAAAAATCCCTAAAGGGTTAGTTTGGCATGCAAATAGTTATTATGACGTAGACATGCGCTTTAAAGAGATTTTGTTAAAAATTGTTCCAAAATTCTTCCCCTAAGGCGAAGGAATGGGGATCCGAAATCTACACAGACGAAGTCGCGGATAAAAGCTAATAAATAAATAAATATAATATCTTAGGACAACCAACACATCGCCATCTGATCCCAAACTAGGCAGAGCCTGTACTATGGTAACCAGACAACTGATAAATATACTTATATATTTCTAAATACATACATATCATAGATAAATTACACCCAGACACAGAACAAATCATCGTGCTCATCACACAAAGATTTGTCCTGGGTGGGAATCGAACCCACGACCTCCGTCCGAGCAGTCAGGGTCACTAACTACTAGACCAACAGGCCAGTTACACTAATGTCTTTAGAGAAATGTGAAACAGGGTGTAAAGTTTCTCATCCTCCATTGAAAAGGGAGGATACTCCGACCAGACGGGTGTTGTGTCTGGTGGGCTACTGCCCGACGACTGTTGTCGGTATTTTGAATCTATGCTAATGTTACGGCAAACTCTGATAGCGCGATGCAGACATTGGTGCCGATTCCCTTGTTCACAAACTAGACTAAATTTAGAGATTTGACATCTCTTACTAACATACAGCGAAAGTAAAGGACGGTGACATAAAAGAACTAAGTTAGAGATGTCAAATTAGTTTACCTTGAACTTCTCCGTATTTTTAATCCATACGTTTTAAGATGTCAACTATAACTGTATGGATGTGTCGGATTGACTAAATTTGACAGCTCTTATTTACATCAGTCTCTTTCTTGTTTTATTGGACAGAAAAAGATGGAAATAGTCTAATTTTAGTTTAGTTTGTGATCAAGGGAATCGGCATGTCAGTTGTAGATGTCGTAGTTCACATGCTGTGCGATAGATGTCGCTACATGTCTTACCTAAAGTGCCAGGAAGTGCTTCCGGTGCCGGTAGTGACGCATAGGCCGGAGCTCTTCGTGTGAGACCACTCCCCATTGTCTATCTGTAGCCGGAGCAGAGATACTCGTGAAGTAACGCTTTCCCCTATGAATACCTGTGAAGGAAAATTAAATAGTTTTTTCAACAGCTACATATTTACAGAGATAAGCGTTAAGTATTATATTTATTACTTTATTTATTCTATATCATCATCTGCCTAGCCTTTTCCCAACTATGTTGGGGTCGGCTTCCAGTCTAACCGGATGCAGCTGAATACCAGTATTTTACATGGAGCGACTGCCTATCTGACCTCCACAACCCAGTAATTGGGTAATACGATATCCCTAGGTAAGACTGGTTGTCAGACTTTCTAGCTTCTGACGACCCATAACGACTGTCAAAGATCCACGCGTGAAAGACGGAACCAACGGCTTAACGTGCTTTCCAAAGTACAGAACGATGTCAGTGATGTCTAGGATAAATTTAGAAAGTACTTAAGAATTGAAGAAGTCACATTGGTACTTGCCCGAATTCGAACCCACAAGCTCATGCATGAGAGGCGGGCGACTTAACCGCTAGGCCATCACGACATTCAACGTTACACTTTCACGACTAAACCGATTTCTATGAAGTTTGGTACGGGGTAAGTTTGAATCCCAAGGAAGGACATAGGCTAATTTTTACTTCGCGACTTCGTCCGCGTCCGCGATAACCGACATTTACGCAGACGAAGTCGCGCGCTAAAGCTAGTAAATAGATAAATAAATGAATCTTACCTCATTTAACGCTAAAAACGGTAATACTTTGGTTGCGAGTTTTGGACATTTCTGCTCTTGAAATGTACCATTGTCAAGCAAATGTTGCGACTTCCAGTTGTACGCGTCCGTCATCTCAAGTGTCTCCTGTACTGGCGGGTATCTGTAAAACATTGAATTAAATTATAATAATCGCGAGACGACTCCCGGCCACCGTAGACGCGGGTCTGTGGGCGGTGAGCAATGGGTAGCTCACCGTCCGTTCGTTGAATAACGACAGACCGTGTCGACGGCGCGTTCGTGTTCCACGCGCGCCTCAAAGAGATGTCAGCAAACAATTGAAGGGGCCACTAAGGGCCGATGCCGGCCGGGGCTGCGGGTTGTTCGAAAGAGATACCGCGCCCCCGGAACGCAAAGGGCTCAAGAAGGAACATGGATGGGTTTTAATCAGTAAAAGTCTGACACTCCCTCCCGCCCCGCCCAGGGCGGGGGAAGTCATTTGATGATTTCCCATGGGAAAAAAAATATATATATATATATATATATATAATAATACCAGACTATTATTGTCCGAGCAGGGTCAAAGCCCTCTTCTCATATAGAGAAGGCACGAGCATTGATCAATGCGCTTGCGCAAGGCAAATTGGCAACAAAAAAGTACAAAGACGGACAAAATGAAGGCGTTCTCTACCAGCAGTAGGTTTTTTAACTGAACTTAATTTCGAGCAACATAAAGTTGAAATATATTTATTGATCCTGCCACGGAAAAAAAAAATTTCAACTTTGACAAAATGACTTATCCCATCAGGAATTTCTCAGTAGCAGCCTCGGAGTCTGTATTTGTGTCCGGTTGATGGCAATAGGCTCGCTTCCTATTACATACAAACATAACTAGCGAAATATAATTAAATGGGTACACCTCTGCCTAACTCTTCGGGGATTACAGGCGTGATGTTACGCTATGTATTTACCGACATTTCAGACAAGTTTTTGGCATTGATTTGTCAGAGGGATAAGATGGCGACTAGATTATGAAGACACGTTGTCAGTCGGCCTTCTATTCTAAGATGAGGATGCTGGAGGACTTCATCGTCAAATCAGCCGTAGGACATCCACTGCTGAACATGGACCTCTCCTACAGATTTCCAATAGGACCGGTTAGAAATAGCTTGCATCCAGCGCGATCCTGCGATATTTATCAGATCATCTGTCCACCTTGTGTGTGGACGTCCTACGCTGCGCTTGCCGGTGCGTGGTCTTCATTCGAGACCTTTACGGTCCCACAAGCCATCAGTTCTGCGTGCTATGTGGCCTGCCCACTGCCACTTTAGCTTGCTAATGGCTTGCTAAAGGTCTTACCTGCAGTAATGTAGCGTGTGTAAGTCGACAGGTGTGATGGTGTCCAGCAGTTTCGGTTCGCAGGTGATGGTAGTGCGTATCCTCGAGCGGCGCATCCATCTGAACCTGCCCTGCAAACATAAATATTTCATTTAAAGATATTCGATTACGTTATAAAGGCTCGTGGATAAGTACTAACAGCTGCAGGGGTCGATCCATCAGGTTAAGCTACGCTTTCCAAGGTTAGTCCGTGGATAGGTGACCATCTTTAGTTCTCCGTGACTCGAAAAGCACGTTATGCCGTTGGTCCTTGCTGTCATACGCGGATTTTTGACAGTCGTTACGGGTCGTCAGAATCCCGAAAGTGTGACAACCAGTCTTACCAAGGGGTATCGTATGACCCAGTTATTGGGTTGTGATCAAATAGGCAGTCGCTCCATGGAAAATACTGGTATTCAGCTGCATCCGGTTAGACTGGAAGCCGACCCCAACATAGTCGGGAAAAGGGTAGCCAGATTGACTGTGTGAATTTCTGTGTTGATATTTTTTCACTTTGTAGTGTACGTACCTCTTTTAGCGCTTGGAACGCACCCTTGACGTCATTCGAACACCAGGTGGGTAGGCAGAGTCTACCTACTGACTTCTTTGGTGAACTGTTGAAGCCTATCACTGGCTTACTAGAAAAAAGAAGAAAACGTATTGTTGTTATTCCATACAAAAGTGTAACTCCTACAGGGTCAAAATGTATGTATAAGTTGTTTTATTTTTGAATAATAAATGTTAAGCGTAAAATTAATTTAGTGATACTTGGCAAGTACCTACAATGTTACTTTTCTATTCTAGTTTCTAAGTTTATCTTGGACATCACTGACATTGATATATTATTATTTATCGTGAGGACAGTAAGGTCTTAGGACCCCACACACCCTAGTGTCAAAGTTTCTAAACCGCCTCAAGGGCTTCCGACATGACATCGGTGAAGAAAAACATCGTGAGGAAACCTGGACTTATACCATGCCATTACAGACCCACTGACATTGATGAGGGAAAACATTGTGAGGAAACTATTTTTTATTATTTAGTGAATTGTATATTATTTTGTATATTTTAAATGGCCAATCCGTCTTGCTCGAGCCTTCTCTGTATGAGAAGCGGCTTTTGCCCAGCAATGGGACAATAATAGGTTGCAAAAGTGTTACTTACTTGGCGTCTCTAACTCTGGAAGCTGCTAGTAAAAACGTCCCATCACCACCACATGGTACTACCACGTCGCACCATTTTATTAAATCTTCATTGTATGTTAGCCTGGAAAAAATATTGTTTAAAGTTATTTTTGAAACGACGTTCTTTAAAGCGGCTTGCGGTTAGAGTTAACTGACAGAAATCGTCAAGTAAGGAAAAAGCGTTATGAATCAAAATCTGTCCAGTCGTTTCCTAGATTAGCCAGGAAAAAAACAGACAAAAGTTGGCGAGTGGCAATCACGTACCGGAAGGCCCAGTGTGGGAACTGGGAAGGCCCCCCACGAGGTGGACCGACGACCTGGCAAGGTCGCGGGAAACCGCTGGATGCGAGCAGCGCAGGACCAGTCATTATGCCTATATTTAGGGGGAGGCCTATGTCTAGCAGTGATGAAATAATACAAATCTATAAGGTACCTGCTAGCCATTTCGACTTTCATCCCCATGTCTGTGAGGCTTTTCGCAACCGTTTCTTCAAACGCTTTCTGTCTTTTATGTATGGCCACCATGGAGTCATAATCAGACCCTCGTTTTCGAAGCACCTTCTCCAGTTCACGTTCTGATAATTTTTCATGACTGTGCCTGTAAATAAAAGAAAAGTCGTGGTTAATGTAAGGTACCCAAGTGCACGACTCGAAGGACCAGATTTTTTATTTTGATTATTGAACGCATTTTTTTAAGACAAGCCGAATTGTCAAACCACCAGACTTTTTGACCAAACAAAATCTTATATTTTATGGTCCTTTTAACCGAACCTGTGGCGACATCTATCGCGCCTTCTGTAAACTACAACTGACGTATACTATACTCTATATCAGTGACGGCCAACCGGTCAATCGCTTGTCCGACCTGATAATCGGACCCAGGACCCCATGCTCAGCAGCCGAAGAGACCAACGAATCAGTTAAAATAATATGACGTCGATAAATATAAGCAATTTTCACAAAAACACATGTTTCATTAAAAAGGTAAAAGAAAAACATAATAGGTACGTAAACAAAAGAAAACATCATTTATGTAAACATAATGCTGACGTACATAATTTAAAGATAGTACAATAATATGTACAAACGTGTTAACTCTTACTGAAACACGCGTGTGTATAATTAGGCTATCTTTTATCATTTTGTTTTTCTTATCTGCCGTTACTAATTTAAACGTAGTTATGTAGTTTCATTAACACCACGCAGTTTTGAATGGGAATCCCAATTTTTTCGTGACATCATAATACCAATTTTTTTTCGCAATGGCATTTCGCATTTCTCTTTTGAGATTGTCCGTTCAGTCGCGGATCGCGGAAAGCGCGTACGTTCCCAGAATCCCAGACGTAAGTGTGGGAAGGGAACGCCTCGCTCCGGGGTGGTTTTTAGTTAGTAAGATCTGACAGACCCCTCATCACGTACAACAGCCGGGACCAACAGCTTAACGTGCTTTCCGAGACACGGAACAATGTCAATAATGTTTTAGATAAACTTAAAAAGTACTCGAACATATGAATTGAAAAAGTCACATTGGTACTTGCCCATCTACTAGGCTATCACGACATTCTCATAATCATTCAACTTCGTTACAACCATCGATTTAAAAGTATCGCAGTGGAAATCGAGGGCGGAGGTGGTAAATAAATCGGAAGTTCCGATCGTTCGGAATCGGAGTCGTAGCTCCGTAACATCCCTAGTGGACGGAGTCGCGGACAAAAGCTGTGTGTAAAGATCATGTGATCAATTGTATCTTCAATTGCGTGCAACCAAACGTTTGTTTTTCCTGTTATTGTGTTATTTTAGTACACAACGCTGTGTTTGAACTGCTCAAAGAGATTTGTTTGAAATAACATTATAGATAAGACAGCGATAAAACCATAATTGTGTTATTATATTGTTTTGTTAACTGACAATAGAGAGGAATATTGAACTGAAGGATTGAGGCGTTTGTGTTGCTATCTTTTAGGTTTAGCTCTACCAGCACGAACTGCGCCACGTAATTTTTATTTCCAACTAGCTTTTGCCCGCGGCTTCGCTCGCGTTAATTTATAATTTGCTAATCAATTCAGGTTCGACTCTGACAACAACGAGTGAAGTGATTTTTGTTTGAATAGGTACCCTTGATTTTCTGACAGCCTAGTACTTCTTTTTTTAAACCCAGTATGTTGACCTTTCCAGTCTGAGTAAAATTGCTTATTTCTACTGCCATAGGTCCCACGGAAACGGGATAAAAACAAAAAAAAAATCCTTATATAAAGAGACGACACGACTTTTTTTTATTTATACAGATTTTCGAAGTTATTAAAATGATATTTGCATACTTAACGCTGATTCATTTTAAATCCATTTTAAGCACAAGTTTTAGATGTACCCTACATTTATTGCTGAGAAGTAACATTAATTGTCGTAATTATTAAATTAGTTTGACTTAATTTATTGAATTGGTCCTTCAGAAAGGTCAGGTGCGGAGTACTCGTAACCGGCGTGCTTGTATGACGAGATGTATGAACGTAGATGAGGCGAAAGGAGTATGTAAGGATCGTAGCAGGTGGCGTTCTGTAGTTTCTGCCTACTCCCATGGGAAAAAGGCGTGAGTTTATGTATGTTTGTTTGTTAATTAATTGAATAAGTCAGAGATCAGAGCTCGGCTTTTTATTGCGTATTTAAGTTCAATTGTAAATTAAATATGTCTGGCTCGTTGGTCAAGTGCAAACCAATCAAAATAAATGGCCGCAAACGTCATGATTTTGTCCCTGAAAACCTAATACTGTAGAATTAGATTTTTAGTTGCTTTGAAATCAATAACAGTTGGCCAATTGAGTTGGCAAAAAAGTGACGTCACCGATTACTATTGTCATAACATACATAACATCACGCCTGTAATCCCCGAAGGGTTAGGCAGAGGTACACCCATTAGTACACCCGCATTTCGCCAGTTATGTTTTCAGTCCCATGTAATAGAGGGCGAGCCTATTGCCATCAACCGGGCACAAATCCAGACTCCGAGGCTGCTACTGAGATATTCCTGATGGAAAAACCCAATAACACTTTGCCCGACCTGGAAATCGAACCCAAGACCTCATGCACAACAGTCGCGCTTGCGACCACTAGACCAACGAGGCAGTCTACTATTGTCATGTGGAATCTTTTGGCGAATTGTGTTTTGACAGGTCATAAAAAGTATGCGAATAAATTGGTAGTGTCAAGTACCCAATTTATATAATTAATTCAACGTTCAACGAATCGGGAATAAATGTTTGTACATTCGAACAAGCCGTTTGGTATACAGGCACTAGGCAGCTAACTTGCAAAAACTTTTAAACAATATTCCGAGTGTATCAATTCCTTGAAACATAACATAACATCACGCCTGTAATCCCCGAAGGGTTAGGCAGAGGTGTACCCATTAGTACACCCACATTTCACCAGTTATTTTTTTAGTCCCATGTAATAGGGGGCGAGCCTATTGCCATCAACCAGGCACAAATCCAGACTCCGAGGCTGCTACTGAGAAATTCCTGATGGAAAAACCCAATAACACTTTGCTCGACCTGGGAATCGAACCCAAGACCTCATGCACAGCAGTCGCGCTTGCGACCACTGGACCAACGAGGCAGTCTATTCATTCCACTTTCAGTCTAGTCAATTCCTTGAAATCACTCTAAATAGGTTTCAAAATTATTAGACACCACAAGCTTAAATATTGAAAGCAAAATAACAATGAATGGCAGAAAAAAATAGCAGAAACATAATTTTTGCTGTCTGTGAACCAAATATCTGTACATCAGTGGAAAATTATGGAATTTATCAGCACGTTTTATAAAGAAATATATTATCTATGTAATGCAAAAATTCACAGATTATGACCCACATTTTTACATACGACCTGAATTGTGATAAAACTGTGATAAGAAAATCGCTGTTGATGAATAGGCGTGTTTGAAATGACTAGTGGCTTCACGTGGTCAATGTTTTGTAAACTTGGTTTAATTCTGCCATATTAATAATTATTAATCATTATTATTGATGATTTTCATTTTACGCCTCGTTGGTCTAGTGCTGTGCATGAGGTCTTGGGTTCGATTCCCAGGTCGGGCAAAGTGTTATTGGGTTTTTCCATCAGGAATTTCTCAGTAGCAGCCTCGGAGTCTGGATTTGTGCCCGGTTGATGGCAATAGGCTCGCCCCCTATTACATGGAACTAAAAACATAACTGGCGAAATGTGGGTGTACTAATGGGTACACCTCTGCCTAACCCTTCGGGGATTACAGGCGTGATGTTATGTATGTTATGTTTCATGTTATTAACAATTATATTTTATTTTATTTTTATTTATTTGTGATTTTAAAGTGTGATAAAGATGGCGCGGGCTAACACAGTATTTCTTGTATTCGACGTTCAAAAGTGCCTTTTAATGGCCTAATTGAAATAAATGATTTGGCTTTGACCTTGACTTTGGCTGTAACGAACTAATCCACATCAAAATTAAAGCTGTTTTTTTAAGTGAGTAATTAGGTGCTAGACACGATTAACCAATAATTCCAAGACGTAACTACTCTAAATAAACAATATATTTTATAAAAATAGAAAAGTTGGATAGATGAATGTTTGTATTTGGATAAGGCGCAGAGAATAGTCTGGAGTAGCACATAGGCTACTCATTTTTTTTTGTAAATATACTAACTTTGACGCGAGCGAAGTCGCGAGAGTAATATAGTAAACAATTATTTACCTCATTCATTTACCAACTACTTACTACTATAATACTTTACTTTTTTTACCAACAGCACATACATTAATCATTTTGTTGTTACTACAATAATTTCTACAAAGCATCTGGTAGAACCAGTATTGAGAATGACTTTTGCGATTACCATATCAGCGCCATAAAGCAGGTTTATTCAGTAGCAACCATTTACATTGAGTCTCAAGTTAATACAGTTGGAATATAGACACTAAAGATTTTCTTGTGTTGAAACTGGTTTATTTTTTTACTTACTGTTGGTCTAGTAGTTAGTGACCCTGACTGCTAGGACGGAGGTCGTGGGTTCGATTCCCACCCAAGACAAATCTTTGTGTGATGAGCACGATGATTTGTTCTGTGTCTGGGTGTAATTTATCTATAATATGTATGTATTTAGAAATATATAAGTATATTTATCAGTTGTCTGGTTACCATAGTACAGGTTCTGCCTAGTTTGGGATTAGATGGCAATGTGTTGGTTGTCCTAAGATATTATTATTATTATTATTCCAATTCTCTTCTGGCATTGGCAGAAACGTCGACATTGGCATTGTTTGCGATAATTTTAAAATACTAGCTAGCTATACCTGTAAGTTTCTCGATAAACGAGCTAAATAATAGTTTTTTTTCAAATGGGACTAGCAATTTCAGAGATCACCGTGTCAAACAAACAAACAAAACTTTATAACTTCAGAATACTTATATTTACAGAATTTGACCCGTCATCCAGGACTCATTATTACGAATAATGATACTGATAAATTGTTAATTATTCACGTAACGCAAAAATATCAACCATTGCGTGATTAACATTAGACCAGTCTAGTTATATAGCTCTATAATTAGTATTAGATTGAACTTTGCACTGTTTTAAGACTAGATTAATGCTATTACGTAAATCGACTGTTCTTACCTCGTGTAAAGTTTCTCGTTTAGTCTAATCGTGTCGATGATTCATACTACATTTTGCTTAATGATTTTAGCTTTTTACTGTTTTGTGAAAAGAGTATACACTAAAAATAACATAACGATAACATACGCGGGGTTAGGCAGAGGTGCACTGTTAGTACACCCACCTTCGCCAGTTGTGTTTAAGTTCCATGTAATAGGGGGCAAGCCTGCTGCCACCAATCGGGTACAAACAGGCTACGAGACTGCTACTGAGAAATTCTTGATGGGAAAACCTAATAACACTTTGCCCGACATGGGAATTCAACTCAAAACCTTAGTCTCAGCAGTCGCGCTTTGCGACCACTAGACCAAGAAGGCAGTCATCAACTAAAAATACTTTAATTAAAGTTAAAGCATATCAACATCATTCAAAAACACAGAATCAATGTATTTTCTATCTATTTAGATGTTTAATCCAACCAAACGTATTTTAAAATTGAATTCGTTATACAGACAGAATTTTTAAAACAAATAATTTATTTTGTTCTCTATTTGTTTGTCTGTCTGTTAAGGTTTGTACAGATGTTCTATATTTCACGATTAATATAGCGGCAAGTAAATGCTTTTTTTCCTAAGAGACGATTTCATGAAAAAAAGGTGATTAAAAAATTTGCTCACTTCTCATACTCATATCTCGTAACCTTGGAGACTATCAGACACTTTTTCATGTTTAGCTTCGCAACTTCTGGCGTTGCTGCATTCCCTTTCTTTCTGGATGCACCGGGGACCAGCTCACGAAGCTCCTGTTTCTGCCTAAGACCTGGAATTAAGGAAAACATAGTGTTAGGAAGGGTTTAGAATCCAGATAAAACATTTCATTACGGTGTCCCTATTACCCGTTATACTGCACTTTGAAAAAAGTTACGAGGACCAGAAAATGTAGTAAGGGCCCAAAACAAAAATACATAGAAGAACTAATAATATAACAGTCAATTTAAAGGTTATAAATCCTATGCAACTTAGATAAAAAAGGCTAAGGCTCAAAGGACCAAAAAAATCTTGATTTTTGAGCATGGCAATGATCAAACAGGATTTTTACAGAATAGCACCGCTGCTCAGCAGCGATTACAACGACTATAAATAAAATAATTAACAGATTAAGTAATAACAAAAATAGACAGAATGACCCGTTAAGAAACCGCAAAGAACGATATATCTTGAAAGTGGCATAATAACAAACAATACGAGACGGGAATGAATGGAATATTTACACAGATAACTCGGGTTAATTATTACTTATTTATCACCAAGGGCGTATTCTCTTGAAATCTAAAAATGGCTCAATTTCACTGCGAGCCAGTTTGCAGCAGATAAGTGCAAAGATTACGTTTATTGACTTATTGGACACGACTTTTATCCTCAAGAGATAGGCAGGAGTATTACAGCGGTGCATTTTTCAACCTCCTGACAAAAACAGAGGCGTGTTGTAAGTTTAATTAACATGTGTGTGTGTCTATGGCAACGTAGCTCCCAAACGGGTGACCCAATTTTAATTTAGCTTTTTTTTTGCCTGAATAATGACTTGATCGAGTGTTCCGAGTTACATTTCAAGAAAATCTGCTCAGCTGTTTTAAAATGAATCATCATCCACAGATCTGACCGAATTATGTTTCGCCATTATTTTTCAGAGTGCGAGAACAGGTCATGCTGTGTTAAAAAGTTTCAGAAAATCTGGCAGCAAGTTGAGTAGGTATCCAGGTTGCGCAGACACTGTACTAGTTCTTAACAGGCTTGCATAATATTCCAAAACAAATTATTAATACGGAATGTTGTTTTTGTTTGTCTCAAGTGCGTGCACGGAAAGTTTGTCTGTTTGTCAGTGTGACCGAAAATGACTCAACCGTTTCGATTATTTAAATTTTCCATTGCAACACAACGATATAATTTAAGATAGTAATGTATTTAATTCGCGTTTTTGTTATGCTATGTTATGTTGATGTGCTGGGACGAAACATAGTACGTAAAAAGTATACAGTTTCATTCCTCTCGCAGTACTTTAAGCATTCTGACCAGATCACCTTCCATTAATCCACAAATACATCAGTCCGATCTAGTGCTTTTAGATTTTTAACTCCGCTTTTATTGTAAATAATAACTGTAGTTGACATATTTATTACTTATCAATTAATCGCGCGTGGCAACAATCCATTTAATTTATAATTTGCAAAATCAAACTTAATATTCAAACGTTTTTCAAAAACCGTTTCATTACTAATATAGAGGGATTTAAAGATTTCTATCGTATCAAGTTTTATTAAAATCGGTACATTAATTTTCAAGAACGTTGAATGGGTACAAGGACCAATAAAAAATGGTCCTTGTGGAAAAAAACCTGAATTATTGCCTATCAAACGTAAACATTATAAACATATTATAAAACCTAAAAATAACACGCCTTTTACTTAAAACAATAACATTCTTGACTGATAAATATCGTGACCCACATTTTGACGAAAAAGAAATCTTATCAATGATATGTTTAGCAGCGCAAAATTTGTCTTAATTTAGAATTTAGTGCGTACTTCATAGAGTTATCTTTGTTCACATTTCCTTGAGGAAATGGTTATAACAACAACGCAACGTCATAGCAATTAAAAACACTTTGAATTTGAGGACATTTAATCTATTACCCACTGACTACGTTGCGATTTTAAGGCGCGGTCAGACAATGCGGGGCATGCGCAGCGCACGGCGCTCATCACATGCTTTGCAATGTGTGGACGTTCATATTCAACCTGAGCATGCGTTAGTTTTATTTTTACTCGAAGTAAACTTACATCGATGCGTGCGTTGCGAGGCGTGCGCGGCGCATGCCTGCAATGTCAGTATCCGCCTTAAAACTGTTAGCTTGACTCCGCATATTTGTTAGCTAGTCTTTGCCTGCAACTTCGTTCGCGTGTTTCTTACGGATCCCTTATTTTTTCCTAATAACATACTACTATGGCTTCTACCCGATTTCCGTAAAGTAAGTGAAACTATTATCCCAAGGAAACACATTACCGGGATAAAAAGTATACTTAGTGTTAATTCATGAAATGGTCTATGTGTCAATTTTTATCCAAATCTGTTCAACAGTTTACGCGTGATTTAGTAACAAACATCCAAACATCTTTACAAACTATCACATTTATAATATTACGGGGATACGACTTCACCACTAGCTTCCTATTAGGGAAATAATTTTCCGAATCCGAATAGGAGTTGAAAGAACAAAAACAAACTCTTCTATATTATTTTCTATAGTCTATTCTTATTTATTATAGTCTTGATATAAATGCTAACACAGCTCTTTTAACTACTTCTTCTAAACTTAAACTTAGCACTAACATTGAATTTTAGAGAGCACGTTAAGAGGTCTCGCGTCTAACACACAAGTCATATTTCTTTTCCTAGCAATAAATTCCTTCAACTGCCGATATGACGTTATAAGATCATCAAAGACACCCCTTAGATAACATGAGAACTTCCGCAAAATGATAAATTGATAAGAGAACAGTGTTTATTATGAAAACCAGCTTCTGCCTGCGACTTCGTCCGCGTAAATGAGGAAAATATGGAAATAGACCCCCTCATTCATCCCCCTAGGGGTGAATTTTGGATCATCCTTTCTTAGCGGACGTCTACTAACTATAAACTACCTCCCTACCTTTCACTTCACACGTCAAGCTGTTTTCGATATTTTATGATGAATGAGAGACATACATAATATACAAACTCAAGCCTTTTTCCCTTGGGGGTAGGCAGAAACCACAGACCGCCACCTGCTACGATCCTTAAATACTCCTTTCGCCTCATCTACGTTCATACATCTCGTCATACAAGCACGCCGGTTACTAGAACTGTGCACCTGACCTTTCTGAAGAACCTTACCAATAAGGTCAGTGTAGGTCTAGGGCGGCCCCACCCTGCGTTGCCACTCACCTCTGCCATATAAATACCTTTTGTTAATGAGTGTGACAGTGACTGACTCTTGGCTTTTTTAAAAAGATTTTCTGAAACTGCTACTCATTCTTGATGATTAAATAAAACGTGACTAAAAATCTCCATATTAGCATGACCAAGTCAACGTAGTTCATACTACAATGTCATGCGATTAATCTAAGAATCAATAAACTTTGCGTATTATCACATTATATTATATTGATAAGAAGGTGACGTAATAACAGCCAAATTATGTCTAATTTGATAAGAGATATTTAAAGGGCAAATAAAAACATGTCACTAGATTTTTCTAGTACTTTGCTTAGTGGAATCTTTCTTTTAATTGAGCGGATTTGGTTCTTGGAATTGGAAAATTTTTACTTTAGATCAGATGTTCCCGATCTATTTATTCTCGTAGACTACTTTCTGTCTTTCTCCTGTCTGTGGCATCGTAGCTCCTGAACAGATGAACCGATTTTGATTTTTTTTTGTTTGAAAGTTAAATTAGTAGGGAGAGTTTTAAGCTGTTTTTCTACAAGTAACAGTCGCTGACCTTTTTATTAAAATAATTAAAATACACTGCCAAAAATTTTGGTTTATTCTTCGTTCGGCCAACTGAGTTTCGTCCCACATAAAAAATTCCTGGTTCGTCCTAAGCAATATGCTTCCTTCGTCCCAAATTATAATTTTAAATATTTTATTCTTGTTTCGTCCTATTTTATATTCCTTCTACGGCCCATATTTTTTTTTGTATAAGCTAAACTTACTTTTATGTACAGTCTGCAAAAAAAATAAAATTATAGTTCAGTTGTTTTCTCTTAGTTTAGTTTACTGTTGCTTAAATTTTTAGTTTATGAATGCTATTTTTTAAAATGCTTGTTTTATGCATGATTGTTAGTAATAATCACAATTTTTTCGACTTTTCGTTAGTACTTTTTACCAGTACTTTTTACTACCAGGAATGCAGAAATTAACTGGAACTAGATCCTTAAGCGACTTACTACTTAGCTTGATAATGGTTAAAATACAGGTTTTGAAATTGAATTATTTATTGTTTTAAAAAGTACCAGGGTGACAGAAATGAACAGAAGGTAGGCCCCTAAACGATCTCAATAGAAAGGAAAACAAACATATTAATTCACATACACAAACAGCCAGACCCGAAACAACTACTTATCTGTATTTGGCGTATTTGTAAAAATTTCAAATACGTATCTTTTTTGTTTGTTGACCGTACCTTTAAAGTACTTGTAATTTGGGACGAATCACCACTTCAATAGTCATATGGGACGAACTAAGATTTTTTTGGAATGTGGGACAAAACTTCGGGACGAACGAAGAATAAATCAAAATTTTTAGTACAGTTTATTATTTGCCTACAGCCCTACATACCATCGTGGTGTCTCTCTTTGATTCTGACTTTGACTTTGATTTATTTACAGTATAAATTGGGTTTTCACTGCGTAACTAAGTTAGTACATAGCTACATACTATATACTCATATTGACGATAACTTATCATTATAAACCTTATGTTTTTGTCGATAACTTCCTTGAGTGATTAATAAATGCTTTCGAACGATTATTACAGGGTATAGGTGACACTAATTATGCATAGTTTTCAAAATAAATAGCTTTATGACCTTATTAGAGATAGTTTTCTAATAATTAATATTTGTAAACAAATCAATCATGAAGTTTTATCGGCAGTGTTTACTAACTTTGGTCCGCGGTTTCGTTTACGTGAATTTTCCAACTGCGTAACGTGCTTTCCGAGGCACGGAGGAGTCTCGGTGTGTAAAGATGGTCACCCATTCACGGACCAACCCCGGCAAGCGTAGCTTAACCTGATGGATCGACCCAAGCATTATTACTTAGCCACGAGCTCCTCCAACTCTATTTACATGTAGGTATCCCCTTTATGTAATAATAAGATAAAATTAAACACATGTTTATGGCAACAAAATATTATGATCATACGACATTAAGAAGATATAAATAACATTTAAATAACATCAATACAAGTCCTTATCTCGTTATTACCCAACTACAGCGAATCCATAAGGAGGGTTTATGATTTCAGCGTGTATGTTCATCCGTTACTGCATATCTTCTAAACTATCATAATTTAACAGATGAGGTAATGTTAGACGCGTCTTGAAGACTTTCTTTTTCATATTTTTTATTGCAAAAGCAGCCAACAGGCTTCGCACGCGTGCAAAATTTCGACTTTTCCGTTGGATATTCCAAAAAAAATCTTTCAATAAGACTCATCCAAAGCGGTCGAGCCGGATTCGAGTTTTGCGCTTAGCAACACATTTAGCCATTCATTTTTATTTCTTGTAAAATAACAAAAACGAAATCCGACGTTTTAGTTTTTTGTGGAATTATGTAACATGTGACTTTCAAGGTTGTCCTTTTGGAAATCTTCGTGCGTATCGAAGGACCATAAAAAAATATATCGATGTGATAACATTGTGTAATTTTTCTAAGTTTATCCTGGACATCACTGACATCGTTGAAGGAAAATATCGTGAGGAAACCTGGACTTAGATAACTCTCAAATCTCCAGTCCACCTTGAGCAAGTATGGTGATCAATGCTAGTGCCTTCTCTGTATGAGAAGAGGCCTTTGCCCTGCAGTGGGACAATAATAGGCTGGTATAATAAGTGACTTCCGAGTCTTATTTATATTTTCTTTCAGACAGGTTTTTTGCTAAGTTTCTGACCAAGATCCGTTCTACAAAAACCAGCTTTTAATTTTTAATATTGACCCGTATTATTTAACATACCTTTTACGACATCAACATCTGTCTTTTTCATCCACACATCGCACCCAAGAAGAGGCATTTGCCCCGCCGTGGGACAAAGGCTGGTGTTATTATTAAGACACGTGACAAATCTAGCTACAAAAATTAAACACAAGAGTACCTACCACGCATAAGTAGAGATAAATAATTATTAACAAAATTAATAACCGAAGTAAGATAAGAAAGATAAAAATAAATATTGCTAACTTGAAGGTCGTCAAATATGAAGACGCAAGGTTCTGAATGAAGGTTAAGAAGAATTAATGCAATTTACGCAATCAGGAATAATATTCTGAAGTTATTTCCGAGTTAATAAGGTGCACGTGCCGTGGGGCTAGTCCATAAAGTCAAATTCGCTCAGCGTGCGATGGAGAGGGCAATGCTCGAAGTTACTCTGAGGGACAGAATTCGCAATGAAGTCATCCGTCAGAGAACTAAAGTCACCGACATTGCTCGCAAAATTAGTGCGCTGAAGTGGAAGTGGACCGGCCATGTCTGCAGACGGACAGACGGTCGGTGGAGCAGACACGTGTTAGAGTGGAGACCACGTTTAGGCAAACGTAGTGTGCGACGCCCTGCTGCACGGTGGACCGACGACTTAAGGAAGGTGGCGGGCAGCGGACGGATGCGGGCTGCCCAAGACCGGGATGGTTGGCGCTCTTTGGGGGAGGCCTACGTTCAGCAGTGGACGGCTATACGCTGATATTATAATGATGATGTGATAAAGTAGTAGTAGTAGGTGTACGTGGTAAATTCAGACTTCGAGGCTGTTACTGAGAAATTACTGATGGAAAACCTCAATAACACTTTGGCCAACCTAGGAATCGAACCCAAGAGCTCAGCAGCCGCGCTTTGCGGCCACTAGACCAACGAGGCAGTCACATCACATCTTCGATGTCATAAATAACAACTCAATTATCGCTCGCTCAATGACACTGCACAACCTGGGAACGAAAGCAGACCCCACATAGATTGTTACCTACTGTGATATCAGATAAGAATTTCCAAATAAGATTAAAATAAACCGTTATCATGCAATTAATCATTATTTCAATAACATTATTAATCACTAAAGCCTTTGCACATTAAATCTGCAATCTTAATACAATGCAACGTCGATATAAAAAAGCTGTAGGGGATTAGAAAATATTAATTATACCTACCTAACAATTTGTTACAATCTCATAACATCACGCCTGTAATCCCCGAAGGGTTAGGCAGAGGTGTACCCACATTTCGCCAGTTATGTTTTTAGTCCCATGTAATAGGGGGCGAGCCTATTGCCATCAACCGGGCACAAATCCAGACTCCGAGGCTGCTACTGAGAAATTTCTGATAGAAAAACCCAATAACACTTTTCCCGACCTGGGAATCGAACCCAAGACCTCATGCACAGCAGTCGCGCTTGCGACCACTAGACCAACGAGGCAGTCGAGTCAAGGCAGATTTGTTACAATATTTTGTTTTTAGAGATCCTAGGGTCTACTAAGATCCTCCGCTATTATTACAGGATTACATATATTATTGCAAGATTTATTAAATCAATATAATCGGTGTCATCATCATCATATCATAGCTGTACACATGCGGACATCAACTGCTAAACATGGGCCTCCTATAGTTAATGAAAGTAAAAAAATTAATACTTAAAAAAAAATATTGTTCAACAGTTCAACCAAAATAATATCAACTAGCTTCTACTTGCAACTCTGGATGTGTGGAAATCAAGTACTAACATGTAATAAAACATACCACTATAACATAACATAACATAACATAACATCACGCCTGTAATCCCCGAAGGGTTAGGCAGAGGTGTACCCATTAGTACACCCACATTTCGCCAGTTATGTTTTTAGTCCCATGTAATAGGGGGCGAGCCTATTGCCATCTACCGGGCACAAATCCAGACTCTGAGGCTGCTACTGAGAAATTCCTTATGGAAAAACCCAATAACACTTTGCCCGACCTGGGAATCGAACCCAAGACCTCATGCACAGCAGTCGCGCTTGCGACCACTAGACCAACGAGGCAGTCACCACTATAACACTTGGCAATTAGTGTAACTTTCTACCAGTGAAAGAATTTTTGTAATCGAACCAGTACTTCCAGAGAACACTTCTTACAAACAGAAAAAATCTTAAATATATAAAAATGATCAAAAATAAAAACTGTCATTACTATTTTTTGTAAATAAACTTTTGTTAATTGGACAATAATTTAATTAAATTAACATCATAGCTCTGATGAGATCTGTTATAATTAGACAACAATAATAATTATTGACTATTAATTGGCAATTTCCATTACAGAAGGAAGAAAACTAGGTCAGTGATATTTCTAGTAGATCTGAAACTGGCAACTTGTCAAACGTTATGAACGATGACCTACCCCTATCTGTTTCAACTGTACATGGTTTTGCATGGTGTTAATGACCTTTGGAAGACTTAGGCTTTATCCTACCGACACCGAATGTGAATGCGATGCTCCTGAACAGACAATGACCCACTTAATGAAGTGCCAAATGTGCACCTACACCTACATTTTAGAGGATTGTAATAATGTTATTGATGCCGCGATAGACATGACCACCTACGTGAGCAAAGTTCTTTAAAAGCAATCATAACAAGGAAGAATGAAGGGTAAGTACTCCCCCTACAAGGTGGACCATTGAGCCACATACTCTCTCATAAATAGGTTGGACCATTTAAGCTCTTTTTAAAATACAACATAACATCACGCCTGTAATCCCCGAAGGATTAGGCAGAGGTGTACCCATTAGTTCACCCACATTTCGCCAGTTATGTTTTTAGTCCCATGTAATAGGGGGCGAGTCTATTGCCATCAACCGGGCACAAAGACAGTATGTTTAAAAATCTTGCGAGAAACCTATGCCTAGAAGTAGATGCCTTCCGATTGTCATGATGACGAATAATCTTTACTAAGTATTGTTATTGTACTGACAGCTCATCTCAAGGTCACTACTTGCTTTTATCAACAAGGAGGCACGTTCACAGGATATCAACAACCTGATATGATATGAAAAGAAAAATACAACGGATAAACAACTCGTAAAACATTGTTTTTTCTAACAGTACAGCCTAAGAAACATTTATAGAATGCTATCTATTAATATAATTGGCTTTAACGAATGTGACTAAGTGGTTAAAAACGTTTCTGGAAATGTTTACTTGTAAAGATAAAATGAAGTAATAAAAAATGATATGATATCAGTTCGCTGGTGGTACGCTGGGTTTTACGTGTGACATGAATGTCAGATACCTGATTGCTGAATGTCAAATTACCTGACTGACAAACAGGCGGAGGAACTTTTTTTAGAGGGAATGTGCAAAACCTATAAACCCATGTCAGTGACCCGTGAGGCGGTCTAGACGGTCGTAAGATCTTACTGCCCACATGGTAAAGAAGAGAAAACTACAAATACAATGGATAAAAAAAATTGTGCATGATAGATATTTTAGTTTAGCTTTGCTGTTTCCACAGGCAACCTTTTGATTGGGCCATTGTACGTGTCTTTCTGTAGGGCAGGTAAATAAAGATAATACTAAAAGCCACAAACCTTGGAAAAAAAAAACCGCAAAATGGGAATTATGACCCTCGATTTTTTTTTCACAAATCTTATGTACCTGATACCTTTGTTCTGACAAGTTTCAAGAGGATGTTCTATAACAATAAACTAAAAAAAAACGTCACTCATAGACATTCCATAAACTTTTTTTTAGTCTAGAAACTTCTATACCTTTCCATACTGTTCAATGTTCTATTAATAAAAACAAATTATTTTCTTTATCTAAAGAACTGTAGGTAAATAATAGCAATCAACAGAGTAAATAAAGTTGTTATCTAATTTTTCCACACTTTCTAATCAAGAATCTTTGGTATTTCTAGAAAAAAAACTTGATAATTAATGTTAAAAAAAAAACTTTTTAAGAACTACACTATGATGAGTCGTTTTTTTTTTTAAGTTTTATTTTTTTCTTTAGACTTCAACCACATGTATTTTCTTAAAGAAACCGAAAACTTTAAGAGCTTCATAATAGCAAAAGAATTTTCTGAATCAGACTAGTATTTTTGAAGATTAGTGCATTTAAACAAACAATCTCTTTAGCTTTATATTATAAGTATAGTTAAACGATTAGTATTTTTGAACCAGCCTGTAAGTAACTAAGCTATAATTCCGCAAATTAAATAAATTGTTTAAGTACTTGCAAATAAAATGGAGTTTGAAAAAAGTTGGACACAAAATTTTGGATCAAATATTGTTACTTTAAGGATATAATGAGAAAAGTACGTAAAAAATAAACAATATACTCACGTCGTAAGCCTTTTGCGACAGAAACTGTAAAATTATTCAGGACAGACATTTCAAAAAGTTCACTTTTGCACTAAAAAAAGTTAGGTTACACTTATAATCTATTGACTTTTCTATCAACCGGTTTATCTTCAGTCCAATGAGCGAATCTTGATACGAATAAACGTCTTTATCACACAGAAATATCACTTTATTCATTAACGGTCTCTTGCTATCGCGTTCAAACAAGTACTGAGTGACGTTTTCATGAATTTCTGTTATTAATTAAATGTAGAGGCGTGGCGATTAGATTAAATAGCCAGTTCTCGCTCTAGTGTAAACGAACGCTGATAACTTATCGTGTTATTTATAGATATCTTTTTGCTCCGCAATTCCTCGCGAATCAAGACAGATTTCAATCTCGAAATCGACTTTGAAGTTTGAATAATGTCAAATCAATTGACGTTTTCTCGCTATCAGTGTGAGTTTCGTTCAAAAACGGTAAAATTTACCCTGTTACACGAAATGATTTTGTTCGGTGCTCGGCGAAGTCGTAGGCCGTGGCGTGAAAAATAGTGTTGTTTGCTTAGAGTCTTGCCAACTTGCCAACGAATGCCGACCACACGAAAGCGCGGCAATTTAAAAAAACGACATTATTGATAGTGAAATGAGATAGTTAATGCGCTGAATAACGAAGTTGATACTAGAAAAAGAGATTTTAATATAGTTAAAAAATTAAATATTCGTATCAATTTAGTTTAAAGTTAGGTAAGATTTTTTTTAATTGCCGCCTTTTCATGTGACCATCTTTCGTTGGCCAGACCTAACAAGCAGTGCGTGCGAATTGGTCAGGGCTCATCTAAGTTTTGCCATGAATAAAACATATGAATTGGAAAACCATGCGCATCTGTTAAGCATTTTGAGATAGGTATCTCAGCTCACCACAGGCAGGAGTCTTAAGGTAGCATTCCGATGTTGGCGACCACGGCAGACATCATCAGAACATCGGTACCTTAACTGAACGACCTTTTTATTCCCAGGCTATGGAATTTGTTGGAGTTGGGCCCCGTTGTAGATGAAAACGACAAACTGTTCTTGCTTTTGCGCTTTTATCAAAACCCTACTTTTAGCCATCCTTTTGAAACGAGAAACTTTCTGTGTAACTGATAGACTCCTTGACATTTCAAAAGTGTCTGTAATTAGTCTAAAATACTTATTAATTTTGTATTGAAATAAATGTTTTGACTTTGACTTAATAAGAATATATTATGTAGTGTAATTATAGCACTAATAGTAACTTGTATTTTCCAATGGCTTGGTGAAACTTCTATAATAAGATACTTTAGGAAATATGAATAAAACAACTGATAACTGGGTACTTGTATATTAGTTCCATTATAAAATAGCTAATTAACGATACAAGCAATAAATAACAAATTCAACAACACTATTCGCTTGACTCACATTATTTACAATATTATGAGAATTCTTTACATACCTAACGTTCTTTTTTTTATTTTGTTATTTTTCCTGCCAATTCCAGGTAACCAAGGAGGTTTGATGCTCATTATATTGTCAAATTTGTGGTTAGAATAGGAATTCTAAAATTTTTTAACAACATATTTTTTTATTGCTTATTGAAATGGTTACTTATGAAAAACAACTGTTTTTGCTTTTTATTATACACTGAAAATAAGTATTAGTCATTCATTTTAACATTTCGGTGTTGCCAAGTATAGAAATTTAATTAGTGTTTTTCAATAAAGTAGCCATTTTATAGATTTAACAGTTACCTATGTCTAATGCGTGCAAAAATTTGTATTATCAATTATAAGAATCGTTCGTAATATAATGTTATTTTTCATTTATATGACTAATTTTACAAAATATAAGAACTCCATGGATGAAATCTATTATACTCTATAAATTACGCTATCAATGCCAAAAGTGTTAATTTAGGAATGTCTAGGGTATAAACAAACGTTAATCTAGTATTATAGATATTCAAAAACTCAAGAAAACCTCGGGCAATTACTTACATTTTAAATATCCCTCAAGGTCAATATTTTCAAAAGTTCAAAAATTATAAACGTCATTTTTATAAATTTTCAGTATGTCGTACAATGCGCGCCACGAAAGATGAGACTTGACAAACGTCAGTAATGGGGGGGAGCTTGCACAGATAGGTATGGAAATACGAAATAGTTTAAATCCATACTTCGAGTATCTATTCAGGGATTTTTTGATGACATTTAAATTAAAATTCTTAACAATATTATAATATTTATTACGAATTAAGTTTGTGTGGTGTATCAAGTCTCATCTTTCGTGGCGCGTATTATAATTTTTAAATATTGAACCTTTGTACGTCTCACGGTGTTGCCATAATTAATATTTTGTAAAAATGACGCTATACATAAAACGATTTTTTAAGATGCAAAACAGGCTTGAACAATATAATCTAAACTTTTACAGAATTTCGTTACGTCATCAAATTGTGACGTAATATAATTATGACGTCACAACTATGACGTTCACAAGTTTTAGTATAAATGCAACCATCATCTTTGATTTTGAAACGCAAATTAGTATTTTGACTAGAAAAAAAAGCATTTTGAGTATACGCTTCTGTAAAGAGTAATCGGTAACTACTTCGAATTTAGCAGTATTAAGTTGATATATTTAATAACATATATTTTACAAAGACTCATGTCTATGGTGGCCACAGTATGTGTGAGTAGGACGGCTAATGTTGATACGCGTGTCTTCTCGCTCATAAGGCCCTATTTTATTTTACAGACGCGCTCGTGGCGTCTTGACCTACCAAGCGAGAAACACCGAGGTTGCCAGTTTGAAAATGACCGTCGAAGAGCTAACGCTTTATGACTGCGCCTGCGACGAACATTGGTGTTTAAATACTTTGGTGGTCGCACAAATCAAATGATGATACTTTTCTACAAATTTTCCAAAATAGACAAAAATTAAATACCGCTATATTCAAAGTACCGACATAAGAAAATGTTGTTAGTATTGTTAATAAATAAATGGAATTGTTGTATCTATATGGAGCACATTAAATGTGAACAAAAAAAGTAATTTATAATCAAACAAAAGCCCTTATCAAGTTTCAGAAAGAAAAAAATAATTATATCTCTTAAAAACAAATCTTTTTAAAAAGAAAAATAAAATAAAATGTAAAAACTTCACTTTGAATAGTTTAAATAATTATTCAAATGCTGCATAATTATTGAAAGTCAAAAATAACTGAGATTTTAAGACCTGCATAGACAATTTTCCGTTTAAAAAAAATTGGTACGAGGTTTTCAGTTATAATTGACTAAAAATTATGTAGTTTCTTGAACAAGGACTTGCCGTAAATAAGGCCATTTTTAAGTTAAATTTATGAAGACACGTGTTACCTTTGCGAGATGTGCGGTCCGAATGATAAATACATTCGTATGTTCGGCGTGCGCGCACGATGTTTGCAAACATTCAGCAAATATTTTTTTTAGAACATTTGTCATTCGCTGCTCATACATACCGTGTCTTAAAACTTATTTATTATTAAATGATGAGTGCTTTTTTGTTCTTAACGTGTGGAAGTTGGAAGGCATTATTGTCAGGGACGTATTTGGGGTCGGTTATGGGTGCATTTCATTTTATTTTTTATTATGTATAAGCAATCATTCTAAACAGAATATAATATGCTGATGGGTCTTGCAAGTACACGTTGATAAATAATTGATTCCTTAACTTGGCACATTGACCTTATTGCTCCATAAAAATATATAAATTGTTCGAAGTTGCGGGCAGGTAACAAAGGGCCAGTTACCGTATTTAAAAACGTTCGTATTCTGAGTCTCAATCTGTCTAAAAAGCTGAGAACTAGATTTTAAACGATTTTAATTACGGGAATGAAATTGGCCGCCAGTTTTAACTAACAAACTATGAAAAATTTGCACCCATAACAGACCTGACTACGTCCCTGGTTAGTTGTTAGTAAAATAAATTAAACTACGCCTACTTATATTAAGTACCAGCCAACATTAACGCAATAAATAATGTCTGGTTAACTGTATGAAGATTCGAGTACTTACATGAAGTTATAAATTAATTCATCATTAAGTCGGTCAAATACATTCGGAACTTCGTTTCGGAACTTTTCATGACGTTTTACTACATTCGGAAGTCCGACTCGGAGCTTTTCATCGCGGTAGAAATCACCTGACATTCAGTTCCGGATTTTTCATCGTAGAGAGTGAATAAATTCGGAATTCGGTTTTGAATCTTTTCATCGCCATCAAAATTCATACTTAAGCAAATCAAGATTTCATTCGGAACATTTCATGCGGATTCCGGAAACGAGAAACACCCTTCACACAACCTTTTTGACTATAAATAATCGGATTTTGTCGGAATTTCTCAGTATGTACGCGACAGACTTAATGGTCGATGACGTCATAGAATACAACATGTCTCCTAATAGATAGCCATAGTTACATGTGCTGTAATTCCATTTCATACTTTCTTGGCTAGCAAAAATTTTTCATCGGGTTAGACAGTTTTCATCGATTAGCTGATATAGAACTTAAACGCATCAGAAATATAGTTGAAAATTGCGTGCAAGACATTTTATTACCTTTGGCATACAATGTTCAACTTTATTTACAATATCTTTAAGTTCAATATCAATTAAAAAATGACTGCTGGAGCATAAGCTATACTGAAAATAGTCAAGCCGAAATAAGCGATGAAATCTTTCTCTAAAATCATGTCTATCTATTAGGAGATTATTCTAAAACATCATTCATATCATTATTCATAATAGCACAACATAATTATAAATATATTTATTAAAAAAAAAAACAATCAATCGGCACTTCTTTAGAAAATTCGTTGCAATATGGATTGTATAATTTGCTGACTTATTATATATTTATTGCTATTTAATCACTGTCAATTTATTTTATATTTTATTGGTTTAAAAATTTAATGTCAAGTACGATGAAATATGATGATAATAATGAATTATTACTCAATTTAATGTCATACAATTACTGTAAATCATTTTTATTATCAGAAAAACATATCCAAATATTAGTCGTTCTGTGTACATTCACGAGCAAAAACAAGTACACACTTAGCAAAATTCAAAAGCGATTTTCTTATGAAATAATGGTTGTAACTTTGATATAAGACCTTTTTCATAGTAGCATTGAATTCAAAATGCTATATTCGTAAAAACAAGACATTTCCATCAATATATCCGACGAAAATAGCTTCGTAACGTTGCTTAGGTGTATACTTGTTTTTGCTCGGGGCTGTAGAGATAAACTACAGTAACATGACGCGCCCTTCCACAATTCAAAACGTTTGAAAGTGTTTGTAATACAGTATTAAAAAGACTCACAACGCATGTGTGCTTATTGAGACGGCTCTCGAAACAAAACCAAATCAGCGATTTGTTACTCGACTAGCATACTAATGTATGAGGCTGCACTGATATACTCTATAAAAATGACAGGTGCGTTGTCTTGCGCGGTCGGCTATTTATGGTTAGTTGACAAACAAATCTGCCGGCCTGCTACTGAAGACGATTACTCACAACTACATACAAACTCTTTCATACGAATGTGACTACACACATTGAAATGGTAATATGGAGGGGAGCGTCAAGTTATAGAAGTTTATCTCTACCTACCTAATTGAAACAAAAAAAAAGTATAGTATTGTAGTCCAAAAATATTAAACAATTGATTGCTTTTTTTTTAATCACATCATTTTAACACACAATGACACATCCTCAACATTAAAATACGCGTTCTCTATTCACACTACGAAACGCCTAAACCAATAATGATGCAAATACAATGAAGAAATGGTATCTAAACATTCTATGATGAATCTATCAATGGGGCAGTTCGAATTCTATGGTTTTCTCTTTTTAATCTATTTTTTGATCGAAATTAAATGAATAATAATTTATTCATTACAAGGCACATAAATTGTTATTTTTAACTTATTTTATTATGTTTGTAAAAAGCTTATTCTTTTGTATTCGTTGAAGGTTGGGACGGATAACCAGATATTAATTTATTTATCTATACAAATACTAGCTGACTCAGCCACGCCGTGCTGTGGCTTGAAGTAAGTAAAGATATTGAGGTCAATAATCACGAAAAAAACTATCCTATTTTTTAAGTTTGACCAAATTACACACAGTGAGCCATATTTCATAAAAAATGGTTGAGTAGTTTCGGAGTTCATCGCGGACAAACAACGTGACGCGTAATATATATATATTATGAAAATAATAAAGCTAAAGATTTTCTATTTGTTTGTTTAAACGCGCAAATCTCTGGAAATACCAGTCCGATTGGAAAAAATCATTTTGTTTATTATAGCCAGATTTATGAGGAATTTTATAGGCTATATAACATCACGCCACGACCCACGAGAGCGGAGCAGTAACTAAAGACGTAAAAAACCACGCGTACGAGTCGAAAGGAGACACTAGTTGGAAGATATAATGTGAATGGAAGTCAGATGGCAGTTGTATTGAAATATGCTCGATCAATGTTTAATTTGTCAATATAAAATGAACCAAAACACAACAATAACAGGGTTGAATTTTCCTACTTGAGTGCAAGATTATGCCATATCGAATATCTTGTACATATCTTTAACTTCACCCCGAAATGATAGACCCATAACATCACGCCTGTAAACCCCGAAGGGTTAGGCAGAGGCGTATCCACTAGTACACCCACATTTCGCCAGTTATGTTTAAGTCCCATGAAATAGACTCATCCATACTAATATTATAAATGCGAAAGTGTGTTCGTCTGTTACCTCTTCACGCTTTAAACCGCTGAACCGATTTCGGTGAAATTTTGTATAGATATAGTTTAAGACCCGGGGAAGGACATAGAATAGTTTTTATCCCGGAAATCACCCCCAAAGGCGGTGAAAAGGGGCGTGGAAGTTTGTATGCAAGTACGATATAAACAAGTTCCACGCGGACGTAGTCGCGGGCAAAAGCTAGTATTATATAAATACAAAGACACTATATAACTATGTTTCTCTCACTTCATACGTATGAAAACGACAAGGACAGATAGTGTTTCGGATTAAATTCTGGTCATCCGTTCCAATTAATTATAAGAGTTTTTGCACAACACCAAAAAATGACAATATGTTAACAAATTTATTGTCAGTCGTCAAACTTAGGACTGTCTCTATCTAAAAAACGAGATTTACACTTTATTAAGGTGAAAGCGCCGCGGCATTTAACATAACATATAACATAACATCACGCCTGTAATCCCCGGAGGGTTAGGCAGAGATGTACCCATTAGTACACCCACATTTCGCCAGTTATGTTTTTAGTCCCATGTAATAGGGGGCGAGCCTATTGCCATCAACCGGGCACAAATCCAGACTCCGAGGCTGCTACTGAGAAATTCCTGATGGAAAAACCCAATAACACTTTGCCCGACCTGGGAATCGAACCCAAGACCTCATGCATAGCAGTCGCGCTTGCGACCACTAGACCAACGAGGCAGTCATTTAAGTCAGCAATAAAACTCCATAGGGCCAGGTAACCCGATAGAATGACTATTTCATGAAATCTTGACATTTTAGGATTATACCGACTCATGAGAGTTGTTATACTGATTTTAATGGTTATAATTCTGAAGATACATACTTCTTACGCCCGCAAATGATACTTTAATCAACATTAAACCTAATACTGACTTGCAAATTGCAAAAAACGTAAGAAAAATTTAATTTCGCGGGCTACCGCGGCGCTTCCACCTTAATAACTAGCAACCCGCCCCGGCTTCGCACGGGTGCAATGACGCTATTTAAACCTTCATTCAAGCACTCTATCTATTTAAGAAAATCCGTTGCGCTGTTTAGAAGATTTAAGCGTACAGAAGGCGGGAAGCCACGATGTAGAAAGACTAATCCAACCGAATTTAAAGCCTCATAGTAAGAAATTAAGGATGATTTTTCAATAGCCAGATAGCTCTAGTCTGAAGAATAAATATGACAGTTTGAGACAGACATACCACGAAACGATCATCTTTCATCTGTGATATTTTACAGTGGGATTAGTCTTTCCATGTGCAGAACATTTGTTTTACATCGATAATCGATATCGATATTTTTATCGATATCGATATTTTTAATCGATATCGATAATATTTTCGATTTCTTTTTTAGTGGGCTGTAAATTCGTAAATCGAATATCGACGCATAAAACCTAATCTCGTTTCCTAGATCGAGACTTCGATATAAACATAATGATAAATAAATTAAATAATTAAACTGTATACCCATTCCGCCACACATTTGATAGTTACATGGTGTGTTTGACAGGATTATGTACTTTATGCATAAGGCGTTAAGGTTTATAATTGAACGTTTCTTGTCTTTCATTAATAACCCAAAATTTAGGTATTTTTGCTGCGAAATTCCGATTTAAACTAAGAACTACCTTAATTAATTTTTGGTGTCTACTAAAATCGGTAAATTCGTTTTGTATAAATGAAAATTAAACGAACATTTATCAACCCATTTTTGACTAACAATTTACAATGTTTAACCATCTTTAAAAATGCGAGGTTTTCGTTCAAAAGATTATTTAATGTTTAAAAACATAATCTTACTCAAAAACATTAAAAATCGATGTTCCTACGCATAGCAAAAATCCGTACCATTATCGATAAAATCCACACAACACTATAAGTTATCGATAAAACTTTACCCAACACTACCATACCATAAAACGTTTTTGGTAGAAATGCGTTATCTCGCTCACATTTTTCCCAAAAATAATTTACTTCCCCTACCATTCCTATCCCAAAAAATTATAACAACCAAAACGCAACCGCTCAAAAATAAACTCTAAAACCTTTACATAAGGTTCAAATTCCTGTCTAACACACCACACTTAAATTACCTCGCGCACCGCCGATTAGGTTCGTATATAATAATGTTCTAAATTGACATTGTCACTCAGTCTTCTTTCTTTTGTAGGGAGGATTTCGGCGACCCTTCGACAGAAGGGGGCCGATCCGACTCTCCTTCTTCGGAACCTGGCACAGATAGAAAAAAAAAAAGTTAAAGTCAAAAGTACAACATATATTTCAATTACACCATTTACTGGCACTTTTGAATTGTCAAGGAGTCGGTCAGTTAGCCCGAAAGTTGAAGCTAGTTGCTCGTTCCAAAACGGAGGTAGGCCTCTATGGAGAAGAACGAGCAAGAAACTCCACGGACACTCTTTTAAATTAGGTTTTTACTAAATCCAGTAGGCTTACTCTTGAACAAAATCGAGAATGAGATTGGAATCGACATTACATGTACATCCGATCCAGATTCAATTTCAATAAATATAAGAAGACATTTATTTATAGAATTAACGAGTTATTTTATATTTTAAAATTTGGTAATTTACGTTTTCATTTGTATGGCAACCTCATTTCAATCGCTGTAGTCAAACATGCAGTCGATTCCAATCTCATTCTCGATTTTGTTCAAGAGTAAGCCTACAAGTTACATTATTCTTGTTGATTCTACATGTGAAAAGTATCTTGACTTGGCTCACGAGGTTGTCGTCATGTGGGAGGTAGACTCACCGGTCATTGTGCCGATAGTCGTCACAGCCAATGGCTTAATAGCCAAGAGCCTCGACCAACATCTAAGGAGGCTCTCGTTAGGCGGCTGGATCAAGGGCTTGAGTCAGAAAGCAGTACTTCTGGACACGGCCCGTATAGTTAGGAGGTTTCTCTCTTTGGAGCCCTGACTGCCGGTGACCCTCGACCCAAGTCATTTATTATATATTTTTAAATGAATATTTTGTAAGTTAATTTTAAAAATTTTATCAGTCTATTACTGTCCTACTGCAGTGCAAAGGCATCTTCTCATACAGAGAAGACACAAGCATTGATCACCACGCTTGCTCGAGGCGATTGCGGACTTATATTGAAACTAATGAATAAAAATCAGCCTATATAACAATACCAGAATTAAGGAGAGCTCTTATGATACAGGATGATTTTTATTACATTGACAATCCATCAGGGGGTGAATGAACTCAGGACAAATTCTGAAATATGAAAAAAAAAGCAGTTCCATACAAAACTGCAATACCTAGTAACTAGTCACTGTGGCTGAATAATACAAATCTACAGAGCGATTGTTAATTTTGCCAAAATCCTGAAAAAGGGTCATTACACTTTATATCAGCCTTTCCCCAACTGGGCGATAACGCTCCCTTGTGAGCGCTGCAAGACAAAAGGGTAAAATACCCAGAAAAAAAATCGGGGTGTTCTGTAGAGGCTTGGGAAGCGATTTGTAATTTTGGGGCGGGGTGGGGCAACCGCCCCACCCCGCCTCATTGTGGCTACGCCCATGACAGGACGACGTCGTAGATATAAGCTAGCTAGTTATTTACCGCACTTCCTGGAGGTATCAGCCGAATTCTTCTCATCATCGCTGTCGCTCGGGGAGCTCGGCAGGGAGGAGTCGTCGCCGCTGCCTGTAGACACCACTTACATAGAATGAAGGGGGATTATTGAGGAAACACTGTTAAATATGGTGTTATGGTAATATTTTAAATGAGAAAAGAAATAATAACCATTAAAAAAAATTATATGGCAATAGGCTCGCCCCCCATTACATAGGACTTCAAACATAACTGGCGAAATGTAGGTGTACTGATGGGAACACCTCTGTCTAACCCTTCAGGGATATATATAGCAGCCCGGAGTGAAAATTTGGTGGTGTGTCTCAGAAAGCACGTAAAGTCTTTTTACCAATTTAAAAGATAAATAAAAATACTACTTACACACCCGCCATTATTGGCAACTGACTAAAATATTTTTGCGATTTGTCATCAAAAATCATTAAAAATTTGCTAAAAAAAATAGTCACTTTATCTAAAATAAGTTAAGATCAAATGCTTCTAAATAGTCTATACTAGCTCCGCTTTACGGGTTTGCATCGACCTTCCAAAGATCCTGTATATTTATAAAGATACCCGCGATACAGGACAAATCTAAAGCAATGTATTTTTTATTTTAAAGAAATATTTTCTGTCAGTTAAATCAGCATTCATATATACAAACAAAAAATGAATGAAATGCAAGGAGATTCCATGTTCACAATAACATATTCTATTGATGGAAAACTTACCACGGATGGAGTTGTTCTGCAGAGCTGGTAATGGTCTGGCGGCTAGCAGGGGCGCTGCCGGCCTCTGCTTGCGAGCTGGGTTGAAGCGGCCACAGTAAGCACACACATAGGATACGTAATCAAACTCCTCGGCCATCGCCATACCTGGGCAATAAAAAAATAAATTAGAAAGAGATAGAAAGAAAAAGAAGAGTGAAGATTGTCCCCGTTTTGTAAGATATACAGACTGTTAGTGTAAACACCGTTGTCAATAAAACCATAGGTACTTGAGTTATTATAAATAATATTTATTTGAATTAAAAAATAAATAAACAAAGTTTTCTTTCAAAATTTAAAAAAAAATTTGACCGTCCGCAAATTCATGGATACTACGCGCCCGAGTTACGTAATCACCGCAAAGGGCGTTGACCTGCTGCACTGACCGTCCGTAATAACTACCTACATAAGTTTTAACTAATTACATCATTGTAATATAGGGTGAAATAATTTTGAGGAAAAATGGAGATTGTACTTTAAAAAGAACAGATTTTTTTTTTCATTGTATTTACGTTTCTATTAATGAAACCAAACCACTGGTTTCAAGGATAACGGTGTTTACACTAACACTCTGAATAAAAAAATAAAAACGTTGTTAGTCAAACAAACAAAAAACAAGACTCAAACAGGGTGTTCTACTGCCATGCCACACACAGGGAATAACACTTCGCTAATGCATCTTCTTATGTCTAAAGAGAATAATAAAGTAAACCCTAATTTGAAGATTAGAATGGTGCCTACAATTGAATTGGCGTGTCTTACTGATATACAACTCTGCTAGACAAAGACTGTGATACCTTAGAACTAAGTTAGAAATACAAATTAGTTTTTCCCTTGAACTTTTTCATGTTCTTAAACCATGCGTTTTCACATATCAACTACATAGATCAACTTGATAGCTCTTATTTAAGTCGGCCCCTTTCTTGTATTGTTAGTCAGAAAAAGATAGAAATAGTATCTATAAATTAAGTTTAGCCCGTGCATCATGATATCGACACCAGTCGCTAAATGAAAGCTTTTGCAGATTATAAATCGTTTTAAAATACACTCTGAACTGTGGACCCCTAAATCAACTCAAGATCATGATTTAGTGCCCACCCCAAGATGTTGGTTTCTGTAGAGATAAACTACTTTAACATGACGCTCCCCTCCATATTACTATTTCAATGTGTGTAGTCACATCAGTTTGAAAGAGTTTGTATGTAGTTGTGAGTAATCGTCTTCAGTAGCAGGCCGGTAGATTTGTTTGACAACTAACCATAAAAGCCGACCGCGCAAGACAACGCACCTGTCATTTTCATAGAGAATGTCAGTGCAGCGCCATACTAGTAATAATGAGTGATTAATGACGCCGCTAGTGGACCAACAAATCGCTGATTTGTTTTTGTTTCAGGAGCCGTCTCAGTACGCACACATGAGTTGTGAATCTTTTCAATACTTTTACAAACACTTTCAAACGTTTTGAATTGTGGAAGGGCACGTCGAGTTATTGTAGTTTATCTCTAGGTATATATGTATTTATTAACATATTTTATTCTCGAAAATTTTCTGTGCATGTGCACCTACTATGATTTGTCTCTACATCACCCTAAGGTAGACTGGTAGAAAATGCCCAAAGCATTAAGTCTATTGCACAGTGTATTTTATTTCCATGCGCATAAAGTTTTAAATCAATAAATATTCTTACCGTTATGAGACGAGCATTCGGAGCATATAAGCGCCATACGATGGTTGGGGCCGTCCTTCAGCAGGAAGTCTACCACTTTGTCCAAAGCCGAACGGTTCCTTTCAGGAAGCGGGCGAGGTAGTTGGTCAGACTGAAATGTAAGTCATGAAGTTCTATTAGAACAATTTGATGAGACGGGTTCAACGTTTTTGAAAGTCAAAGTCAACTCAGAGACACACAGAGACCCTTTAGTACATCCACATCTCGCAAATTCCATGTAATAGGGGGCGAGCCTAGCCATCAAGGCTGCTACTGAGAAACTCCTGATGGAAAACACGCAATCAGACTGCCCGACCTGGGAATCGAATCCAAGATCAATGAGAAGACAATCGGCTCCGCAGAATCGCTCCGCTTCGATGGACAGGCAGCCTTATGGGCTGGTTTTAAAGATTCAACTCACCCTGAGCCGAGCCCCTCTGTAACCGGAAGTGGGCGAGTTCACGACAGGCACCAGCATCCGGTTGTTGTTGATGGGAGTTGAAGTCTGCATCGCTAGTTGTCGTTGACGCAGCTGACCTGGAGTTGCTGATGACATTTTTGGTAAATATTTTTATCTATACTAATTCTAGCTGACTCGGCCACGCGTTGCTGTGACTTGAAGTAAGTAAAGATATTGAGGTCAATAATCGAGATAAAAACTATCCTATCTTTTAACATAACGTAACATCACGCCTGTAATCCCCGAAGGGTTAGGCAGAGGTGTACCCATTAGTACACCCAATAATATCTTTTAAGTTTGGCCAAATTACACACAGTAAGCCATATTTTATAAGAAATGGTTGAGTAATTTAGGAGTCCATCCCGGACAAACAACGTGACGCGTAATTTTTTATATACACGGTTACTTTTAGGTTGTTCTGGAACCGAAAGTCATAAACTCGAAACGACAGTGACCAATTTTTTTTTTTCAAAAATAAACAATAAAAAATATCAGCTGTTCAGTACATTCATGTTTGTCTAACTCGTCAAAGTGTACTGAACAGCTGTTTTTTTAACTGTTACTTTTGAAAAAGAATTGTCCCAATTGTTTCGAGTTTGATGATAGAGTTTATGGCTTTCTGTTCCAGAACGACCTAAAAGTAACCGTGTATGAAGCTGAAGTTTTTTTTTTGGTAGTTTAGACGGGCTATTCTCTTGAACACAAAGTCGTATTGAAAAAAATGATTACATTAGATATTAGAATTACATAATAGCAAATAGTAAATGAGCGTCAAAGCTTTCGTTAAAATTGAGGTAGGTACTATTTTATTATATGTTTATAAAAACATTATTTTCAATATAAAATTTTAGCAAAAAAATATTTTCTCATTTTTAGTATTTACATTTTTATATTTTATTGTTAAATAAAATCTTTTTTTAAATATATTTTTATAGTCTAACTGACAGGAAATCCTGCAAATCATTTTATTTGCTACACTCTAACAGTCTGGACATGCTAAATTGGAACTAAAACTCTGACTACATACAGTGCAAAATGGTATTAAAAAAAAAAAAAACATTTTAAAACATGCCACTGAACTAAGGGTTTAAGGGTCACGCAGTGAGAACACCCTGAGTTAAAACAGATGAACATCAATGTGATTGAGGTGTTTTTAGGGTCTGTGCAAGCAAAGCATCAATATCATACTTGAGTAGTTTTCAATTATTATTTGATAATGAACTGTAAAACTATGAGTTTAGAGTTGAAATTTGCGTAATAAGTATTTTATATTCAATAATGGACTTAAATGCGTCACGAATACAATTGAAAATTGCTTGCAAAAACTAATTCCTTGATTTCTTATCTTGTACGATGTTACGCAATTTTAAACTCTATATATGTTTCGGCTAATTTCATTTTTAATTAACCTATGAAAATTACTCAAGCGTATTATTACTATCTTCGATAACTATTGAATAAAATGTAGGGATTGTGCAAATCTATAAAAAGAGAAAATGGCCAATACATATGTATGTACTGTATTTGTTTAGGCAATATACTCCTTAGTTAAATATATGTTGAGTGCAATTAAACATATACAAATTTGAAGGTCAATTGTACTAATAAAAAAATTCGTTCACATCAAATCGCATTCTCATCTCAACGACAATTAAACTAAAAAAAAAAAATAGGTAAATTAACTACATTTTTGGGAGATTGAAATTGACGAGATTATAATTGTTCCTAAAAATTAGTAGAATTTCCCCTCAAGTTATTGAAAACTAGGTTTAAATACAATGACAATGCTAATTAATTATGCCAGAACGAACCAACCCACATCAAAATGTCTCCTATTTTTCAAAGAATACTTTTGGGACGTAGAGATAAACTACAATTACATGGCGCGCCCTTCCATAATTCTAAACGTTTGAAAGTATTTACAAGACTCACAACGCATGTGTGCGTACTGAAACGGCTCCCAAAACAGAAACAAATCAGCGATTTGTTGCTCGACTAGCAGCATCATTGATTACTCATTATTATTAGCATGGCGCTGCACTGACATACTCTATGAAAATGACAAGTGCGTTGTCTTGCGCGGTCTTGCTAGTTTTGATTAGTTGACCAACGAATCTGCCGGCTTGCTACTGAAGGCGAATACTTACAACCACATAGAAACTCTTTCATATGAATCTTTAATATGGAGGGGCCCGCCCTGTTATAGTAGTTTATCTCATAAACATAACATCACGCCTGTAATCCCCGAAGGGTTAGGCAGAGGTGTACCCATTAGTACACCCACATTTCGCCAGTTATGTTTTTAGTCCCATGTAATAGGGGGCGAGCCTATTGCCAAAAACCGGCCACAAATCCAGACTCCGAGGCTGCTACTGAGAAATTCCTGATGAAAAACCCAATAACACTTTGCCCGACCTGTGAATCGAAACCAAGACCTCATGCACAGCAGCCGCGCTTGCGACCACTAGACCAACGAGGCAGTCGATCGATAGTGGAGTAGTTTATCTCTACCCAATTATTGTGAGTTTGTGAGTTGGCTTCGTTTTGGCAGAATTAAGCTCAAGTACCTGTAACAAGTTCAATCTAGGGATTATTTACAAAGGAATCTACCTTGGGTCGGCGTGCTAGGTAAATTACCAGGAACATTTGTCGACGGCACAAACGGCTTCAACGCTTTCGACTGGTCGTCCGGACTGCCGTATTTATCTAGGATCTCTTTTGCAACCTGCAATGTATTGTGTTATTATTTAATCTATTGCCTTTTAAGTATATGGAGGAATACCAGGGCTCGGAACCGGTTTCAAAAGAGCGGTTAATTTCGATCAAATACCGGTAAAAATATCGTTCCTTAATTTACCGGTTAATCAAGTGAACTGTTTTATCTAACCCAAACGATAAAGGTTACCGGTAACATAAGCACAAACGGTTTTGACACCCAAATTAACCGGTAAAACGCAACGAATATAAAATTAAGATATATTAAACCCTTAGCTATTGCCTGAAATTCTGAAAGCCAATTCATTACGTGTTCAGTGTCTGTTTAAATTATATCAAAAAAGTAACATTGGTAATCGACTTTCGTTGTTATCTTGGTTTTAACCGGTTAATTTTCAGTATCAAAACCGAAATTCGTGGAAAACCGATAAATCGCATAAACCGGTAAAAACCGGTAAAGTGCAACCTTTAACCTAAATTGATTTCGGTTTGGGGTCAATGACCGTTACCGGTTAAGAATTTCAACCGGTTTCCGAGCCCTGAGGAATACAGATCAGTTGAAGAAAATAAAAATAATAGGAATTCATAGGGACTGTCCACAGACGCGAAAAATTTACTTTAGTTTAGCATGTCAGTGACGCTGTCTCATATATCGATAAAGGTGTTGCCTAACCGGGAGCATTCGCGTGTAATGTAACGTTACAGATTTGAGCATTACATCAGTGAAGGAGGAGAACCGAGCATTACAATGCGCACCTTGTAATGATACAATGTGTAATATCTTGATACAACTTGTAACATCAATGCGCTCCACTTCCAATGTAATGCTCAAAGTCGAATCTATATGTTACATTACACGCAAATGCTCGTTAGTCAGGGAGGTATTATTGTAATGTAATGCTCAAAGTTGAATATATAATGTTACAATACACGTGAATGCTCCCGGTGAGGGAGCAACTTAACGCGATAATATTTGAATGTTGGTGACACAGTCACTTCGTTGACGTTGACACGTTTACATTAGCATGTCGGTGACGCGGCCACCTTAGCTTGAAGGTGGTCGCGTAGGCGTGTCGGAAACTCGGTCATTTTATCATATCGGTAACGCGGTAACGGTGTGTCGGTGAGGTGGTCTCATCGACATGTCGGTGACTAGGCCACATTTCTAAGTAAGTTTCTTCTTTTCTTTACATTTGAATTAAGTACCAACTCACTTTATACGTCTCAGTATTCATAACTTCTTCTAAAATCTTCTTTTTCTCCTCTCTCATCTTGGTTAGTTTGAGCCTGTTCTTGTTTAGAGACCAGTTATAGTACCACGATATTGCTGACCTTAGGAATATTACTCTGGAACAAAAATCATTATTTTAGCGGGTCTTTGACTGTCGCAGAAAGTCAGAGACGGATTCAGGACTTTCGTTTTGAGGGGGCCGGGCCCCGCTGAGAATAAGTTTTTAGTACAGTGAATACTAAACAAAAATCAGCATTTTAGTGGGTCTTTGTCGCAGAAAGTCAGAGGCGGATTCAGGATTGTCGTTTTGGGGGGCTGGGCCCCTCTGAGAAGAAGTTTAAAAACTTCTCAGAGGGGCCAAATAAAGTAAATTGGGGGTCCGACATTAACGCGGACGATGCCGCGGTCGAAGTCGGGCAAAAGCTAGTTTTTTATATGAAAACATGCAAACGTAGTGATCAATACTAGTGCCTTTTCTGTATAAGAAGCCTTTAACATGCAGTAGAAAACTACAAAAAAAACAATACTTACAATATAGGCAGAACCAATAACGGCGATGCATAAAGCAGTGAGTACATCCAATGCTGACTCTTCCCAACATACATATAGTAGTATAGTATAGCGAACAACACGTACAGCCCCACGGAGTAAGCCATTATATAGCCTATGACCCGCTTGTGGGTCTGTTCCTTGTACTGACCATCGCGTTCGATGGATTTTATATCAGTTTCGAGTCGGTCTAGAACTTCAATTGTCGTTTTCTTGCGCTGTGAATGGGGAGAAAAATTTGATTAGTGCAGGGCCGGATTATTCATTGGGGGCGCATTATAGATACCTTTCGTCTGGGGAAAACAGAAGGTTATCTCGGACATTTACCGACTAAAACCCCACGATTCCTCTACCGCCATGAAACGGGAGCCCAGTAAACATTTGACGCATCATAAATGTGATCTAATGCTTTTATCTAACATTTCTTTATATTTTTAATCATAATTGAATTACATAATTATTTATTACACCATCAAGTGCATGGACATAGATATTTAAATTGAAATGATCCGGGCCCCTGACTGGTGTTGGCTCGCTAGTAGCGGGCCCCATCACCATGTGCAGCCTGCCCTGCCACTGAACATACCATTCATAGCAAAACCGCTAATTAAGGCTTCGCCTGTTGGGTACAGGGGCGCGGAGGTAAGACGAGAACGGGGACCGGGAGAGGTGCGAGCAGCGAACGCTCGTAGCGTTATACACAAGAGGCGAAATGAGCACTGGACAGTTCTTAAGATATGTAACGTCACAGTGGACAGCGTCAGGATGCGTGGAGTCAGTTAAAAGTTTTCCAAATAAATCTAACCGTATATAAAACACGCGTATAAGTCTTTCTTCGACTTCGCGACATCTTCGTTACTCTAATCCACATAAAACCAATTTTCCTGTATACAAATCTCAAGGTCAAACGTTTTAAAATTACAGCAAAATATTAGGATACTGACGTCAACCTCTATGAAAAACTTGACACAAATTGACGCAGATAAATTGTATGTACTATATTCAGATTTTATGACGGATTTTATAGCGATTTAGATCATTAGTCCTGATCAAAATGCTGTTATAAAAATAACTAGCTCGGTTGCCAGTAAAATTGACCATTGAATTGAATCGGATTTTGTTCACTTTGCATGGGATTTCGTTTTGCGCAAAGCTCTCATTCTTTTTCTACACTAATAAAATTTTAAAGAGATTTGTATTATTGTATGTACGTTTGTGACGAATTAGCTCAAAAACTACTACACCGATTTTAAAAATTCTTTCACCATTTAAATGCTACATTATCCCTGAGTAACATAGGCTTACGGCGAGTTACCCATTACCCGCCGTCCCAAGCCCGCGCCTACGGTGGCCGGATGACGCCTCGCGACGTCCGCAAAATTTTTTAAGTGCTCTTAACGCTGTCCTATATGATAGCCAGATTCGTAGGGAATATTATTGGCTATATAACATCACGCTACGACCGACGGAAGCGGAGCAGTAACCAATAACATAACTAAACACGGGTGAAAAAATCCACACGTATAAAATCGCAGAGATTAATATAGGTGGTCAGCGATGGCAAATTGTTATCAGATCTTTCTAGTCATCTTTCTTTATCGTGTGGGCAGTAAGGTCTTACGACCCCACACACTCTAGTGTCAGAGTTTCTAAACCGTCTCAAGGGCCTCTGACATGGTTTGAATGGGACAGTAATAGGCTGGTATTAGTCCAGGTTTCCTCACGATGTTTTCCTTCACTGATGTCAGTGATGTCCGAGATAAACTTTTAGAAAGTACATATGACGGGCCTGTTGGTCTAGTGGCTAGCGGCCCTGACTGCTAAGCCAGAGGTCGTGGGTTCGATTCCCACCCAGGACAAACTTTATGTGATGAGCATGATTGTTAGTTCTGTGTCTGGGTGTGATTTATCTATAATATGTATGTATTTATAAATTATATAAGTATGTATATCAGTTGTCTGGTTACCATAACACAAGCTCTGCTTAGCTTGAGATCAGATAGCCGTGTGTGAGTTGTCCCAAGATATTTAAATTTATTTAATTGAAAAAGTCGCATTGGTACTTGTCCAGATTTGAACCCACAATTTCATGGATGGGAGGCGGGCACCTTAAGCACTGGGTCATCACGACGATTATTTCTAGTGTTAAAGGTTCAATGATTTCAGTGCGAACCACTAAAAAACATTCACTTTCCTCGAAAGTTTAAGTTGACGGTAACTGGAGCATAACTAAACGCTCACTAGTTTACATGCAAATATAAACCTTAAACTCATGAAATTACAACTGAAAACTGAACGTCCAAGTAATCAATTATAAGCTCCAATGGTGTTTTACAATTATATGCTTTAGAGTTCATAAAAATAAAGTTGAAAATTAAATAACGTACAGTAGAGACAGCTAACAAAATGCAAAGAAAGTGAATTTTATGTATCGTTTGCGTTAAAGTTTTTTTTTTTTGATAATGACACTAGGTATACCCCGCGGATTCCCCCGCGTTAAGTTACGTCTTTAATTACTCAAGTCCCACATAATGAGACACAGTTGATTTTCTATTATTTTGTCATACCGGTAAAGTCAGTCGGGGCTTGAACGGTTAATTTTTTAAATGCCTCGTTGCCTCGTTGTTATAGTGACTGCCTCGTTGGTCTAGTGGTCGCAAGCGCGACTGCTGTGCATGAGGTCTTGGGTTCGATTCCCAGGTCGGGCAAAGTATTATTGGGTTTTTCCATCGGGAATTTCTCAGTAGCAGCCTCGGAGTCTGGATTTGTGCCCGGTTGATGGCAATAGGCTCGCCCCCTATTACATGAGACTAAAACATAACTGGCGAAATGTGGGTGTACTAATAGGTACACCTCTGCCTAACCCTTCGGGGAATACAGGCGTGATGTTATGTTATGTTTTTTAAATGCCCTGATGGTCGCGTGCCCTTCTTACTATTACTAGGAGGCTTAGTAATAGAAACCCTTCTGTTACGGAACCCTAAAAACAATCTCAACTCAAATGACAGTGTTTCTTTTTATCTCAGACATGTGGCATTGGAAACATCAGTGCGTAATACGATAACATCATGTCTACCGCAGTACGTACACTCAACAAAACATAGGTGTATACAGGGTCGTCAGATATAGTTGAAGTTTTCTTAGAAACCGATGGATGTCTTCGATTGAAAATTAACTTAATTAACGAACTGTTTATTACACGACTGCCCCAAAAAAAGGAGTGTTATGTGTTCAGGGTTAATGTATGTATGTATGTATGTGAGATTCTTTATTCCACCATAACTTTTGAACGCCTCAACCGATTTAGATGTATGGGGTATCGTTACAATCCTTGCTTCGGTCCGAGTAACATAGGCTAGTTAAAAATAAAAAGTGTGTGGTCACTTTAAAGCGTAAATTAATACCAGCCTCAATTATTTTTTTTAATGAATCTCGCCGTGTTTATGTTTATCGTCTAGAATTTGACAAGTAGATTTAAAAAATATATAAAACTGTAAATAAATCACGTCGTAAAAAAAACTGACGAGTAAACAAAGTACAAATATGTGCAATTTCGGCAGTCGTGTTTTGTAATTAATATTTTTAATTATTATTTACTTTTTAAATTAAATTACATTTGAAAACATCCATCGGTTTCTAAGAAACCTTAACATAAACATAAACTCACGCCTTTTTCCCTTTCAGCAGAAATTACAGAACGCCACCTGCTACGATCCTTACATACTCCATTCGCCTCATCTACGTTCATACATCTCGTCATACAAGCACGCCGGTTACGAGTACTCCGCACGGTACTTGAACTAGGTATATCTGACGACTCTAGATACCTATACCGATAGTTGACTGTACAGTAACCATCTTAGTAATCCACACCTATATGAGATCAGAACTAACGAAGTGAATCATAAAAATCAACCGTTTGGAGTTATCTTATTTTGAAATGTCTAGGGGTCTCTTTAAGGTTCTAATTTGGTTGGCAAATATTGATCAGCAATTTGGTTGGTTAACAGTACCTTGAAAGAAAACCAAGGTAGATCTAAATCTAATTTTTATTTGGAACTAGCGAACCGCCTCGGCTTTGCTCAGGAGTATAGCATAAACATAGCCGTTGGATTTTCCAAAAACATAACATGACATCACGCCTGTAGTCCTCGAAGGGTGAGGCAAAGGTGTGCCCAATAGAACGCACACATTTCGCCAGTTATGTTTAAGTACCATGTAATAGGGGGCGAGCCTATTGCCATCAACCGGGCACAAATCCAGACTCCGAGGCTGCTACTGAAAAAATTCTGATGGAATAATCCAATAACACTTTGCCCGACCTGAGAACGGAACCCAAGACCTCAAGCTCAGCAGTAGCACTTTGCGACCCCTAGACCAACGAGGCAGTATTTTCAACCGACTTCAAAAAGGAGGAGGTTCTCAATTCGACGCGTATGTTTTTTTTTTTTTTTTGTATTGTGTAGGCTAAAAAAAATTGATATAAAATATACACAGCTGTCAGTCCTACACGATATTTTACACAAACGTCATTATGAAAGGCGATTAACAAAATGGATTAATAAGGCAGACGTCGGGAGGCCTTAGAAGATGACCTTCTAGAAGGTCAAGGTCATGTCAGTCAGTCACCGGTGCGAGTAACGAATCTTTATTTTAAAAAAATAACGAGTTGCCCCACACTAGGAATTTCTTCAGTATCATACATACATACACACATACATAAACTCACGCCTTTTTCCCATGGGGGTAGGCAGAAACTACAGAACGCCACCTGCTACGATCCTTACATACTCCTTTCGCCTCATCTACGTTCATTCATCTCCTCATACAAGCACGCCGATTACGAGTACTGCGCACCTGACCTTTCAGTATCATGTCATCAACATATAAACTCACATACTTACACAAACAACCGGAACAACTAATATCTGTAGGTCATACAACTATTTATTTCGTGTGGGAATCGAACCCGCGAGATGCAACGCAGAAACTTAACCCCTTGTCTGCGGGCGAACATTCGTTACGCCAAACCCGAAGCGCGGCTGGCTACACAGCTGGTGTGCTCATCATAGAAAAACACATACGGTTGTGTGAGCACCGCACTGGCGTTTTTTAGTAAAAACACAACAGGTGCGTTTTACCACACCAACGGGTTAAATTTAATTTAATTTTATCGTTTTCCAATTTCAATGTGAATGATCAATTTAATGTATGTACACATTCAAGGATATCTTTGAAACGTTAACGAAAACAATGCATAATAAACACTCAGCCAACAATACTACATTGTTTCAGGCTCATATTTATTTATTGTTGAATATTGATAAACATTGCTGTCGTATTCTTGTACTTTTATCCAATTTATGATATCATAGTTTACTAAGACGTTGCCAGACTGTTTATTATTTTTAGAGTAGTAATAAACCAGCCTATTAGTGTCCCACTGCATGGCGAAGGCCTCTTCTCAAACAGAGAAGTCAGTAGCGGATTGGCGTCTTCAGAATTACATTACAAGTCCATGTTTTCTCACAATATTTTATTTATTTTATTGGATGTTTTAAAAAGGAGATTTTTTTAAAACCCCCGCGAAAACCGAGCGGTGGGCTGGTAGGTGGCATTGTAGCTCCCAATCAGATGAACCTATTTTGATAAAGTTTTTTTTTTATTGAAGGATGACTTCATCAAGTCTTTTTATGGAGCATTATGATTCAAGAAAATCTCTCATCTTTTAACATTGCTTGTTGATCAGATTGTGATAAGATTTTGAACACTTTTAATTAGTAGAATTTGCCTTATGTATTTTTTTTTTAAGTATCAATGATGCCCATTGTTGCAAAAATTTTACTTCAAACAGTGTTATTATTTTCAACATCTGTTGCATATATGTCCTAAACTGCCAGCATATAGAGCTATGGTACTTTAGGTAGGTAAGGCAAAGAATGAAATTCCAGTGGCATCAAAAAACTTCCTCATCTGACTAAATAGGGACGAAATTCGCAAAGCCATAGGTATTTCTGGCCTCTGACCCCTTGACAAGTACCTATTTACCATAGGTGTGACAGACAGCTCTCTCTGCAGAGGTTGCATGGAGACAGAGAAAACTCCACAGCATATGCTTGCAGAATACAACATGGCAGAACAATGGGCATGGATTTTACAATCCCCAGCAAATTCTGTAGCAGTTAGAAAAGGCTGCTTCTAGGTAGACCTGGGTTGATTGGAGTGAAACCACATGAAGAGACATGCACAGTGGCCTAATCAAGAGGCTAAGTACAGAAATAGCCTAGCTAAAAATAATTAGGTAAGGGCAATCCAGTTAAGAGTGGATAGTAGGATACATTTCAACCTGCCTAGCCTTTTCCCAACTATGTTAGGGTCAGCTTCCAGTCTAACCGGATGCAGCTGAATACCAGTAGGTATTTTCTGTGGAGTGCCTTCCTTTCTGAACCCTACAACCCAGTCACTAGGTAATACAATACCCCTTGGCAAGGCTGGTTGTCAGACTTTTGGGCTTCTGACGACTTGTAACAATAGAGAATGAAAGATGTATCTACTCTAGACACATTTTAAAACATAAAATAGTGAATAGGAAGTAAAATGATCTAAAATGTAAATCTGGAGGTCAGTTTCGAAACTAATACTTCCATGTATTGTATTCCATTGTATAGTAAGTTAAATTAGTGCTAAAAATAGTTAATGTTTAAGTTATTCTATTTTTAAATGTTTAGCATAAGTTACAATTTTTTTTTAAAGATTTTATGGCTTATGGCAGTGAGATATTGCAGGCAGTTTTTTTTTGTGAATAGAAATAAGAATCTCTTTTTCATGTTACACTGTTCATAATATATTTTTTTATTAGCTGAAATCACAATAATTACTAATGCTTTTTAAAATGACATTTAAGTTGATATCACAATATAAAGTTTATTGTTTTTTTTAAGGACAAGAACTATCTGAAAGTTTGCTAATTCTTGTAAAAATTCATCAGTGTTTATGAATTGTATCACAAAAACGCAAAATACAACTTTAGAATTATTAGAAATTAGGTACACAATCCTTTGCATACTATTAATAAGACTTTATATTACAAAAGATAAACTCAAAGCAATGATAATGAATCTTTGTTTAATTAAGAATGCCTTGTTATCATTATCAGTAATGAAATATTGAAAAAAATATTTTTTATTAATTATATTAATTAGTAGATCACACAGATAAAATATTTAACACAATTTTTTTATGGTTTTAATTAATTAATAATACATGTAAATTGTTTTAGTGGAAATTAATAAAGTATCAAAATTATTACAGCATAGTAATTTATATTGAAGAGACAGATTTACTAGACAAAATAAAACTTAATTTATAACTAGTTCTACATGGTTTTTTTAGTAAAATGTAGTTTAGTTTCTTACAAAAAAGATGCATTATATTATGACGTTTTTCTCAAGAATTTTTAAAGTTATTTCATGACTTTGAAATGTTAAATTATTTTCAACTGTGGTATATTACCAACATTTGAAGCACATTGGAGTGTTCCATGAGGACTCCCATGTTCACCAGAGTACGTTTACAAGCTCAATATAGCTTAGTAAGTTTAGGAAACTTTCAAAAACACAGACAGAATCGAAAGAGAAAGGATAGCACAGAATAATGATGAACAATCATACCCAGATACAATTAGATACCTGATTAAACCCATTTATAATACCCTCAGGTCATGGACACACATTTGAGTTGCCGCCAAAAGAATATTCCAAACGTTTCGAAATAGTTTTGGCTCTATTACAAAACATATGTAAAAATCAATCAACCTCAATGGTACTTACGCGAAATCTTGATATGATCAGACCCATATTCTTGACTTTATAACTTCAAATATCAAGTGAATTTAATATAGAACACTTTAAACTCTTAACACAGCCTTGTTTTAGCGTTTTTAGAAGCTATAAATAAGTTTGGCATAACCTGGTAGTAGTGATGACGAATGTATTATAACCTATAACGCCGATTCAAGAACATTACAAAAATATAAAAGCTAATTAATCGGCGGTGTGTAACGATGTCTAATCACATAACCACTAGTTATTTTCGATTCAATATTGTTTGCAAAATCCACCGCAAGAAGTTCTGAACAAATAAAATTCAAGAAAAAAACATTTACTTTCAACAATCATCCACAGATAAAATATGTCGCCGCGTTATGACATTAGCGAGCGATTGCAATGTCCGTTTGTCATGGATTGTCAAAAAGAAAGTCCGTAGATACTTTCTTGAAAGTTGAAAAGAAATAGACAATTGGCAAAAAAAAGACAAATATCATAGAAGACATTATGTCTGTGATCGGGTAGTTTTATTGATAATTAACCTTTTTTTTCTAGTACCGAGGCGTACCTACGAAACCTTTAATATATTTTACTTGATAGTCAATAATTCCCCTGTTGTGATATTTATCAGCACTTGACAAGCTAATTCTATAAAATGGAGTACTGTGAGATGAGTTTGCGAATGTCATGTAAATAAATAGTACGCCTTTAACTAATGTAATTATGTTATCGTATAATAACTATTATAATATTTAGCGTCCTGTTTAACATTTATAGAAATTAAGCGTAAAGATACTTTTAATATTTTATTTCTTGTAATTTTGATGTGGTGTAACAGGGCGAGGAAAATGATACCAACTCGCGCTTCGGGTGGCTACTACAAAAACTTACCAAATTGGAAAAAAAAACACAAAAAGGTTTTACTTATTTTGTAATATTATTTTTTACATAAAAGTTTTCTTAGCAATAAAGGTAAATTACTTTAGCAAGTTTTCCAGTCTGCCGTGTGGCAGGACAGTTGTGTAACATCAGCCGATTCTTGTTGCATCTGTCTGCCATCATCATCAACGCATCGGCACATACCACGGCGACATTGAACCCTCCTAAAATTGCCATTTTTACAACATATTGGCTTCTCTGGCACGTCCCCCATCACGTTGGTTGTTCGAGCGCATTCTGTTAAACAAAATAAGTGTTTTAGGTACAAACATGGTAATTTTACCCTGTCAATTAAAAAATTTACGCGTTAGCGAGAATAGATTATGTCCCCTAACTTTAAATGTCCCAAAGCAAGTCTCCACAAAACATCACAACTATTTTCCAAATTAATACACGGCGTCAGATCTAGCAATACTTATTTAAAAACTACTATAATAATTGTGCCCATATTTTCATAATTTGATGATACCTTTCTATACATGCACATAAATACGAAATTTTCTCTTTATGTTTATCTGTAACGCTTTCACGACTATCACTGAATCGATGTTAACTTTTAATACCAAGAAAAGATATAGGTAAGGCTTTCTTTTATCAGCGACTTCATCAGCAAAAGCCTGTAAAAGCAACTTGTTTATCTAAATACATTAGCAATTCCTAATAACACCGTGTCGTATCGCAATTTTAGAAAAGTGACTTTAAAGTGTACAGAGTTCAATTTAGTCTACTCACTGCAATTCATGTTATCGAAGTCTTCAGTATTTGGTTCAGCTCCATAATCTTCGATTGGACGACCCGTCTCATCTATACAGACTTTTCTGTGAAACGGAAAAATGTTCTGCCTTTTATATTCTTAATACTATAAATGCGAAAGTTGGGATGGATGGATGTCTAAGTTTGTTACTAAATCACGCAGAATGGTTGAACGGATCTGGATGACTGCTTCGTTGGTCTAGTGGTCGCAAGCGCGACTGCTGTGCATGAGGTCTTAGGTTCGATTTCCAGGTCGGGCAAAGTGTTATTGGGTTTTTCCATCTCTGACCTCTGCAGTCGCGCTTTGCGACCACTAGCCCAAAGAGGCAAAGCCATCTCGTAAAAAAAAAAACAGCTGAGAAAGGTCAGGTGCGGAGTACTCATAACCGGCGTGCTTGTATGACAAGATGTATGAACGTAGATGAGGCGAAAGGAGTATGTAAGGATCGTAGCAGGTGGCGTTCTGTGGTTTCTGCCTACCCCCATGGGGAAAAGTCGTGAGTTTATTTATGTATTTATGTAAACAGCTGTAACGATAACCAGTATCCATACTAATATTATAAATGCGAAATTGTGTCTGTCTGTCTGTTACCTCTTAACGCTTAAACTGCTGAATCGATTTTGATGATATTTGGCATGGAAATAGTTTAAGACCCAGGGAAGGACATAGAATAGTTTTTATCCCTGAAACCACCCCCTAAGGCGGTGAAAAGGGGGGTGGAAGTTTGTATGCAAGTACGATATAAACAAGTTCCACGCGGACGTAGTCGCGGACAAAAGCTAGTAGTAGTTTACCTCCCAGTACTAGTAGTTCTCGTTTTAGCAAAAGTCCCATCAGGCAGGCACCCTGGTATACCATTGTAGTAGTCCACAATGAAACCGTCATCTTCGCTCTTGAACATCAGCTCAATCTTCTCTCGCATATCTTCTAGACAAGGAGTCGTAAAATTGTAAGGGGGGTCACCTTTGGAGTATTGAGGATATAGGTCTGTATCTTCATCATCTGGAAGTTAATTTTTAATGATATCATTATAACATCACGCCTGTAATCCCCGAAGGGTTAGGCAGAAGCATTTTTGTAAAACCCTAATTTAAAATAGTGCCTCCGTTTTGGAACGAGCAACTAGCTTCAACTTTCGGACTAACTGACCGACTTCTTGACAGTTCAAAAGTGCCTGTTAATGGTCTAATTGGAATAAATATTTTGACTTTGACTTTGGAAATCATTTGGTAATGATAACAGCATATCATCACGCCTGTAATCCTTGAAGAGATGTACCCATATTTCGTCAGTTATATTTAAGTCCCATGTAATAGGGGGCGAGCCTATTGCCATCAACCGGGTACAAATCCAAACTCCGAAGCTGCTACTGAGAAAATCTTTATGGAAAAATCCCAATAACACTTTGCCCGACCTGGGAATTTAACTCAACTGAATCTAGACCAAAAAGGCAGTCAACAGAACTTCAGAACTTTGATTGCCGCGAGGTAGAAAACGACTTTGTAGTTCGAATGTTGCGCGATAGATGTCTCTATAGGACCATTGACCAGCATTTCTGACCAGGAGACTTACGGGGCACTTAAGTTAGGTAATCTGTGGTTTGGTTGAACGCACTAATCTCAGGAACTACTGGTTCGAATTGCAAATCTTTCTATGTTTGATTGTCCATAATGTTGGAGATGGTCTTACTCTTCAATGAAACTAAGTGGATATGTAATCACTGTATATAATAGTATATTGGTGGTGATGGTACCGCAATGGCCGACTGCACGGAGAATAAATATGCCCGCTCGCTACGAGATCTAACGGACACTGGTTTTGTGCGGGATGCACATTCACTATGCTGGACTTGGTGAGAAATAAAACACTTGCTTGAGGTCTTGAAGTTTAATTTCTTCCTGCTCGTGTTGTCTTCTTATTTGCCGCCCGCTGACTGTGTCGGCACCGAAAATCGGCCCGATATTTATATGAATCTTACTAGAAAAATGTGTGGCCTCTGATTGGTCGACCAATCAGAATACAGGAATTTTGACCAATCAGATTCCAGTTGGTTTCGACGCAGTCAGCTTAAGTACGGCGAAACTTTACCTTACCGAGAGCCGCGTTACAATCTTCTCGTTTTATGTTAGCTTAAGTACGGCGAAACTTTACCCTACCGAGAGCCGCGTTACAATTTCTCGTTTTATATCTAATTTCTAGTCGAAACTATATATTTTCTTAATCTACTATATTATTTCTATATAAGAAAATTAAAATAATACGAAAACAAACATCATAATCCGAAAACAACATAATAAATCAATAGCACAAGTAGAATCAACTATGTACAAGGCAAATAGGAACTAATTCTGATTCACACTAACATTTTCTTATTAGACACTAATATACATTGTCACTGCACTTTACTTGTCCCGCACATCACTCCCGCCGTGCGACTGCGTCGCATCTCGTTCCGGTGCGGGCACGTCGTCCGTAGGCAGGGGCAGGATCACCAGCTTCCTCACTGGCCGCCGCAGGACACCTCCCTTGGTCTGCACGTCCACCGTCCGCACGATGTTGTCAGGACCAGGATACACCGCGATGACTCGTCCTCGTATCCACACGTTGCGGGGTAGGTTCGGGTCGACGATTTGCACGAGGTCATTCACCTTGACTTCTTGACCTCGTCCGTGGGGCTCCCGCCGGTGTTGGAGCTCGGGAAGGTACTCCTTTACCCAGCGGAGCCAGAAGACGTCTGCGAGCCTCTGTGCAGCTCGCCAGCTGGACCGGGAGATGGTGTCTTGTTCGGAGAATGTGCCTGGCTGTGGCACGCGCCCAGGACCCCCTAGCAGGAAGTGATTGGGAGTCAGGGCCTCAGGATCCTCTGCGCTGACGGAGACGTGGGTCAGCGGGCGACTGTTGACGGTGTACTCTACTTCAGCTAGTAAAGTGGCGAGGACTTCTTCGGTGGGGTGGCGCTCGTGCAGCGTTGCTGCGAGTGCGGTCTTCACGGAGCGTACCATACGTTCCCAGGCGCCGCCCATGAACGGCGCTCCAGGCGGGATGTAGCGCCAGGAGATGGTCCTCTTCGCTGCTTCTTCCGCTGTAGCCGCGTCGATTGCTTGTCGTAGTTCCTTGTCGGCACCCTTTAGGTTGGTGCCGTTGTCCGACCAAATTTCAGCCGGGCAGCCACGTCGTGCGATCATCCGTCTGACCGCCATTACTGCTGAGTCGGCGCTGAGCGAGCCGGCGACTTCGAGATGTATGGCTCGCGTCGTGAGACACGTGAAGATGGCTACGTATCTCTTCTGTCTGGTGCGTCCGACGGTCACGGAGAGAGGTCCGAAGTAGTCGACCCCAGTGAAGGTGAAGGGTCGCTTGTGATGCGCTAGGCGACACGCTGGCAGGTCCCCGGTTCTTGGATGTGGCGGCGCTTGAGTCTTCATGCGGCAGAAGAGGCACCGTCGAAGGATCGCGCGTGTGATGGGGCGCAATCTTAGTACCCAGTACTGTTGGCGGCATTCGTTGATGGTTGCCTCGACGCCGGCGTGATGTAGCTGCCGATGAACTGCCCGTATCCATAGCTTCACTGTTGGATGTTCTCCGTCGACGATTAGCGGGCTCTTGACATTTTCTTCGATTTCTTTGGCTGCTCGGATACGGCTCCGAAGTCGGAGTGAGCCGTTGACTGATTCGATGCTGAGCTGGTGAAGGCGGCTCTCCTTGGCAACCGGCTTCCCGCTGTTCAAACATTCTATTTCTTCTGTGAAGGCCTCTTCTTGTGAAGATCGCATCAGGAGCTCTTCGGCTTTCTTGAGGAATTCGGCGGTGACTGGAAGCAGGTTGAGAGTTGATCTCTTCTTCGGTGTGGGCGCCTGTGCTTTCGATGTCGTAGGCTTATTCTTCCTCCATGTGGGATCCACTTCTTTGTTCTTCTTCGTTCGTCGGTAGTTGACCTTCTGGCGGGTGGTTCTGCAGAGGTCGATGAACTGCAGAACTCGTGCTGTCGCGTACCGGAGGCGGTCCCAACTGGAGAATTTCGTTGGATCAGGCAGACCCTCTGCTAGCTTTAGTCTTCTTTTGCTGGTTATGTGGTGCGTCTTCTCTTCTTCGGAGGGTGCTTCTTCTGGGGTCTTCACGGGTTCTATTGGCCAGGAGTCTTCTGTCAGGTAGAGAAAATCCGGCCCTTTGTACCATCGATGATTCTTGTCGAAGGCAGTTGGTACGTCTCGTGTTGCATCATCGGCGACGTTCTGTTTCGTCGGAACCCAGCGCCAGTCGTTGACCTTGGAGCTTTCTTCTATTGCTGCGAGACGGTGAGCCACGTATGGTTTGTAGGAACGTGACCCGGTCCTTATCCATGTGAGCACTGTTTTACTGTCAGTCCAGAACACCTTTCTGTCGGGTTTCCTTTCGTGTTCTTCGATGATTACTTCGGCGAGCCTGGTGCCCATGACTGCTGCTTGTAGCTCTAGCCTTGGTATACTTGTCAGCTTGAGCGGAGCTACCTTTGCCTTGGCCATGATGAGAGACACTCCCACTTCGCCGTCCGGTGTTACTGCCCTCCAGAATAGGACTGCCGAGTAGGCCGACTCGCTGGCGTCGCTGAAGACATGGAGTTCGAGGGAGGCGGCGTCACTATAGTTCAAGTACTGCCGCGGAATCGCTATGTCGTGGAGACTTTTCAGGTGTCCCATCCACGACTCCCACTGCTCTGCCAAGTCTTCGTCGATGCGGTCGTCCCACGCTGTTCCTCGGCGCCAAACTTCTTGGAGTAGCTGTTTCGCCCTGATGGTGACAGGCGAGGCGAATCCTAACGGGTCGAAGAGTGACATGACGATGCGCAAGGCTTCTCTCTTCGTTGGTTGCTTTCCTTCGATGAGTGTCGGAGGTATTCTCGCCCAGTTGAGGTTGAAAGTCAGCTCGTCCGAGTTCATCTTCCAAATGACACCCAGTACTCGTTCAGTTTGCTCTTCTGATTTGTATAGCTCTAAGTCTTCTGTTCGGTTTTCTTCTCCCAGTGCTTCTAGGAGTGACGCTGAGTTTGATTTCCACTGTTTCAGTTCGAAACTGGCCTTCTTGTGTACTTCGCGCACACTCGTTGTCACGTTCACTGCGTCTTCTAGGCTTCTGAAGCTATCTAAGTAGTCGTCGACGTAGTGTTTGTTTACTATGGCAGCTGCAGCTTCCGGATGAGTGTCTTCGTGCTGCTTGGCGTTCAAGTTCTTTATGTAGATTGCTGTAGACGGCGAACTCGATGCCCCGAAGATTAGCGATGTCATTCTGTATTCTTCCGGAGGTTGGTTGTCGCGGCGATCCCCGCGCCACAGGTACCGCAGTGCGTCTCGGTCTTCGGTGCGCAGTTTGACCTGCATGAACATTTCCTTGATGTCTGCCGTGACCCCGATGAGATGCTGTCGGAAGCGCATGACGACACCCGGCAGCGACTGAAGCAAATCCGGACCTTTGAGGAGCATGTCGTTGAGAGCCACCCCTCTGGTCTTGGCGGCGGCGTCATGCACAACGCGTAGCTTCTCCGGCTTCATGGGGTTGATGACTGCGAAGTGAGGCAGGTACCAAGTTTTCTCAGGAGTCTTCTGCGGCGGCGCGGGTTCGGCATAGCCTTTTTCTATAAGAGCGTCCATTTGTTCGACGTACTTCTTCTTGAGGGCTGGGTCGCGATCGATCTTCTTTTCAATGTTGAAGAGCCTCTTCAGTGAGTTTTCATAGTTGTCCGGGAACTTAATGTCTTCCTTCTTCCAGAGGAGGCCAGTCTGGTATCTCGTTTCGTCGATCTTCTCGGTTTTCTGCTCGAGGATTCGAAGTGCCTTCTCTTCTGGGTCGGTTTTCGGTCTCTTCGGGTTGATGCAGAGGGCGTCCATCTCGAAGTATCTCTTCACCAGGTCCTCGAGGTCATCTTCTGCTTCCTTCATGTGGGACACGAAGTCGATCTTCTGGCCGAAGGAGTTCGTTTGACTTCCGTGGAGTACCCATCCGAGCGGCGTGAGAGATGCCACTGGATGGTCTTTGTCCCCTTTTCTGGTCTCTTCAGTCAGCAGGAGATGCCAGTTATCTTGCCCGATGAGGATGCGTGGTTTCGCATTGGAGTATGTGAGGTGTCCCTTGATGTCCGATAGGTGTGGACATCCTTCCACTAATTCGCGTGGTACCCGTTGAGATGAGACTTGTAAGTTCTTCACTGTTCTTGCTTGAATCTGCTCTTCACGTTCGTTGACCCCCTTCAGCCCGATGGTCACTCTTCTTGATGCCGATTCCGCAGTATTCAACTCGTTGATGGTTTCTATCTTCAGTGGATCTACGGGTCCTGTAGCTCCGATGCTCGCAGCGACGTCGTCGTCGACGAGCGTGACCGTTGATCCGTCGTCCATCAATGCGAATGTGTTGATCGTTCCCTTCGGCCCTTTCACCTGGACCGGCAGGATCTTCAGATAGGATTGCTTCTTCACTGTCCACGTCGAATTGATGACTTCTGTTTTCTCTTCGTTTTCGGTTTTTTCTGTCTTCTCAGCCTGTTCTGTTTTCTTTTCATAATGAAGCAGCTTGTTGTGTGTGTTCTTGCACCCGTTGACACCACACGGCTTCGTTCTACAGTTGTGAGTCTTGCTCCTATAACGTAGGCATCTGAAGCAGAGGCGTTTGGACTTCGCAGCATCCCATCTTGAATTAACTTCCATCTTCTTGAATGTGTCGCACTCCGTCGCGTTGGTATGGCTTGTTTCGTCGCACACGAAGCACTTCGGTGTGTTGCTCTTCTCGGTGACGTTGGTGACCCGCTGAGTCTTCTTCTGAGGTGCGGCTGCCGATGGTGCTGCTACTTGTTCAGGTTGCGCGTAGGGTGCGCACAGTTCTGCTTCCCTCTTGAAGAATCTCTCCAGCTTGATGAGGCAGGGATCTTCTTTGGGTTGTGTCGATGAGAAGTCGTAGTAGCGGTACCGGAGCGTCGGCGTCAGCTTGTCCACCAATGTCTTCGCAAGTTCAGGGTTGTACATGTAATTGAAGCAACCCAATGTCTTCAATGTTGCTACGACGTTGGAGATCTTCGTGGCGAATATGCAGATGTCCCTCGGCGACTCGGAGAGACGTGGTAGACCTCGAAGCGTTTCCATCTCTATCATGGCGATTGACTCTGGTCTTCCGAATCTTGATTCCAAAGTCTTCATCACTTCTGCAGGGTGCGCGTTGGTGATGAGCAATCCTTCAACTGCTTCTCTGGCCTTCCCCTTCAAGTTTCTTCGTAGTCTGTTGATGTTCTCGATGGTGCTGAACGTCGGCTCAGACTCGTAGTAGGCGGCGCGGAAGGGTAGCCACTCCTGATGCGACCCGCTGAAGAAAGGTAACTCGATGAATCTGGGTCGTTGGGCGGCGCTGACAGCCCGAGTGATGGCTTCAGCTAGGAGGGCGAGGTCCCCTTGACCTCCCGCCGGTGTTTGATGAACCTCTTCTCGTTTCGGTGGTTCTTCGTGGACGATCGTCGGCTCTGGTGGAAGTTGGTGAGGCTCGTTGGCGATGGCAAGGACGGGGCGAGTCACCTGATTATCCAACCAGTTGTCCACACGGGCGTTGACTTCGGAGTAGAGGGAGACTTCATCTTCTTCTCCTTCTTCTTCTTCTTCATCTTCTCTGTCGGTGTCCTCCGTTTCTAGCGCGGCCAGGCGTGCAGCAGCTAGTTCCACTTGGAGGCGGAGCAAATCTTCCTTTGCTCTGGCGATTTTCTGCATCTTCGTCTTGCTATGCGTCGATCCCCCCCCTCCCCCCTTCTTGCTAGGGGGGCGGAGGAGCTGTGTGCCGGTTGGTCTCGACGTACCGGCGGCGGCGTTCTTGACAACTCGTTTCACAGTCGAGGTGTCGGTATCACGGCGATTTTCTCTCGATGTGGCAGCGGCGGGCGGCTTCATCAGCTGTTTCGATTTCACACCCGCGGTGAGCGTAGTCGCGGCGGAGGGAGCGACGGAAGGTGCGACGACGCCGGCGGGGTGCGAGGCGGATGGCGCGTTGGCGACCGAGGGGGGGGGCACGGTGGCTGCCGGCGCGGGGGGGGCGCTGGCGGCTGAAGCGGAGGCGGCGGTCGAGGCGGTGGCGGCAGAAGTCACGGTGGCTGGGTCAGTCGTCGCGGAGGTGCAGGTCTGTTCGGAACTCTCCGTGGCAGTCGTCCCCGTCTGTGTCGATTCGGATGTGGCTTCTGCGCTGGTGCCGGTCGCAGAGGTCTCTGGAGTGGCCTCGGACGATGACGGCTTCTGTTCACTCGACGGCTTGCGGCCCCTTCCCTCGGAGCGCGTAACGGGCATGATGTCAGCTGATCACGATCTTCAATCTTCAAACACTAGCACTATCTTCAATCTTCAAGCAGCAGCACTATCTTCGATCTTCATACACTATTTCCCACTAGATCCGGCTCGAAGGACCATTAAATGTGCGGGATGCACATTCACTATGCTGGACTTGGTGAGAAATAAAACACTTGCTTGAGGTCTTGAAGTTTAATTTCTTCCTGCTCGTGTTGTCTTCTTATTTGCCGCCCGCTGACTGTGTCGGCACCGAAAATCGGCCCGATATTTATATGAATCTTACTAGAAAAATGTGTGGCCTCTGATTGGTCGACCAATCAGAATACAGGAATTTTGACCAATCAGATTCCAGTTGGTTTCGACGCAGTCAGCTTAAGTACGGCGAAACTTTACCTTACCGAGAGCCGCGTTACAATCTTCTCGTTTTATGTTAGCTTAAGTACGGCGAAACTTTACCCTACCGAGAGCCGCGTTACAATTTCTCGTTTTATATCTAATTTCTAGTCGAAACTATATATTTTCTTAATCTACTATATTATTTCTATATAAGAAAATTAAAATAATACGAAAACAAACATCATAATCCGAAAACAACATAATAAATCAATAGCACAAGTAGAATCAACTATGTACAAGGCAAATAGGAACTAATTCTGATTCACACTAACATTTTCTTATTAGACACTAATATACATTGTCACTGCACTTTACTTGTCCCGCACAGGTTTCGTATCAAGGACTATAACTGACTGTTCTAAAATAATTGCAATATTTGCGAAGCTGTTTTTATAAAGATGATTTGACAGTTCATTTATCGAGAACTATAACCTTTTTTGGTTATCAATTTGTAATTTGTAAATAATGCATTATTTGTGAAGATGTTTTTATAAACATGATACTAATTTTTATCCAAATAAATACGTTATTCTTCAAAAATATTTCATTTTTAACAAAATTGCCCTTGACATCATCAGATTTCAATGAATCAAATTAGGAGATAGATAGGTATCATAGTTTTAAAATAACACCGCAACAATTTTTTTTTAAATCGTGTGTTCATTTAGGTTTGACGACCCCACACACCCTAGTGTCAGAGTTACTAAACCGCCTCACTAACATGACAAAAACAAAAATAAGTACCACGCGCGAGGGTATATTTGACTTCCACGGAGAAAGTGACAGGCGGAGACTAGTTCTCAATACGATACTCACAGCAAGGCAACTCCGAAATAGGCGTCCTCAGAAGATCAACGCTTCTGTCGTCTTCAACGATTCCAGTCAGGACATTGACGCAGTAGCATGTGTTAGCGATGCACTGGATTGGATAAAAGTTGCCATCAGCGGTGCATCGAGGACCTACAACCGGGGCAGGCACACCAGGGCTTATCAACTTGTTTATGCGGTCATGGAAACGGGAGCAACCTGGAAAAAGAAGGTTCAGATTAGAGGTTTCCAATTAGTTTTATTTGAAAATTAGGTGACTGTCGTGGTCCACCTGGTGATAACAAATTAAATACATATTTTTGCTTAGAAAGACTGGGCTAAACTAAAATGTACTTTTTTATGTTGTTATTTAGATAGGTACCTATATTCTGACATGCTAACTAATATTATTAATGCGAAAGTAAGTTTGTTTGTTACCATTTTACGACTTTTTTTTTTTTTTTTTTTTTTGAGGTGGTAAAAATCATCAAATGACTCCTTCCGCCCTGGGTGGGGCGGAAGGGACTGTCAGACTTTTACTAACTAAAAAACCACCCTGTTCCTTCTGTTGCCCTTTACGTTCCGGGGCCACGGTATCCTGTTAAGACGTCCCGCAACCCCGGGCCATTTTACGCCTAAGCCACTGAACCGATCATGCTGATATTTTGCATATACATTGTCAGGAGTACAGGAACGAACATAACTAGGTACCTTTCATCCCGAAAAAAAGTACTGTTCCCGAGGGAAATCACAATAACCTTCTTATGGTGATAGATGGCGCCACATGTCTTTCGAATCAAGTTGTAATTTTAAATTTAAATACCTGTAGAGTACAACCCGAATTGATTGGCAAACTCTAAATTAACGTGAGCAAAGCCGCGTGCGAAATATAGTATTTAAATAAAAGTTACTTTATTTTGAAGTTTACTGTTTTCTTATGATCAGCACAACACACGTCGGCGGCCTGCAGACGTACCGCTGACGTGTATTGGAGAACTACAATGGGGTTTTAGGCAATCCATGAAAAAATATCGTTTGACATAATAGAACTGGTAAGAATTATGATACTGACCACAACGCATGGTCCGCTCGGTAATGATTCCCAGGTTCCGAACTTCACCGAACAGCCTCTCGCCGTCTTCTGACTGACAAAAACATCTGAAACAATAAAAGTAACAAGTATTCTCAGTAAGCTACCGTACTGCCGTGCTAAATAATTATAGCCGCTAGGGTCGATCCATCCGCGGGAGACGCCCAGGGCGTCGGACGTCGCGAGGCACACCCGGCCACCGTAGGCGCAGGCTTGCAGGCGGCGAGTAATGGGTAGCTCGCCGTCCGATCAAGGACCAAGCCCGGGTCGACGGCGCGTTCTGTTCGCGCGCGCCTCAAAGAGCTGTCAGCATAGGGACGGGGCCAACGCCTGCCGGGGTCGTGGGACGTCTAAACAGGATGCCGTGGCCCCGGAACGTAAAGGACTACAGAAGGAACAAGGTGCCCAAGGTGCTCATTTAATGATATTTACCACCCAAAAAAAAGAAGGGTCAATCCATCAGATTAAGCTACGCTTGGTTAAGCTAGCTTACGTTGGTCTGTGGAAGATGATCATCTTTACACACCGAGACTTCTCCGTGCCTTGGAAACACGTTAAGCCGTTGGTCCTGGCTGTCATACGCGCATCTTTGAAGCCTGAAAGTAAATACTTACGTGTGTGCAGGAATACACTCGTACGCAGCAAACAATCCTTTTCCGTCACAATGAGGTCTATGTTCCAATGCTCCCACCTCACCCCTTAGAGCTCTTGCGTCGTACTCGTCTTGGGCTGTGTGGCATATTGATGACACTGGAAATGGAATTTACATAGGTTAAATTACTGACTGCCTCGTTGGTCTAGTGGTCGCAAGCGCGACTGCTGTGCATGAGGTCTTGGGTTCGATTCCCAGGTCGGGCAAAGTGTTATTGAGTTTTTCCATTAGGAATTTCTCAGTAGCAGCCTCGTAGTCTGGATTTGTGCCCGGTTGATGGCAATAGGCTCGCCCCCTATTAGGTACATGGGACTAAAAACATAACTGGCGAAATGTGGGTGTACTAATGGGTACACCTGTGCCTAACCCTTCGGGGATTTCAGGCGTGATGTTATGTAATAAATAAATTATATACACCGAAAATCCATACTAATATTATAAATACTTCTATAGACTGTCTAGTTTTATAATGCTACGATCTTCTTGTATTATTAATAGAAATAAAATAAACATTTGTGCTGCTATAAAGATAAAAAACTAATCTCCATCTTCCTGATCATAGCCTGCAAATCATGCAAATCCATAACAAGCGCTATGCGCGTCAAAAAGTTAAATTAAGAGATACAGCAATGTATCCTCTTTACACCTATCGGTCGCAGAGCGCGATTGCTGAGCATGAGGTCTTGGATCCGACATCTAGATCGGGCAAAGTGTTATTTTGTTTTCCATCAGGAATTTCTCAGTAGCAGCCTCGGAGTCTGGATTTGTTGTCTGGATGGCAATAAGCTCGCCCACTATTACATGGCACTGTAGAGACTCTATCACTACGTTCATACTAATCCTTTGGAGGCGTAGCTGATGTAGAGACCCTGGCTGGTTGAGCCATATGCAAACTATTTGATATGAGATAAATATGACTTTGATTTTAGAATAGATGCAGACCGCGTGTTAGCGGCTGTCAAGCCTAGAATAAGAACTAGAATTAACAAATATAATTTATTTAAAGTGAATACACAAAGTTAAACGAATAATAAAAGTCTTTCAATAATATAATAATATATCCCGGTACAAGTGACTACCCACGGCCGGGGGTTACAGTACTAAACACTGGCGAAATGAGGGTGTATACCTCTGCCTATCCTTCAGGGATTACAGACGTGATGTTACGAGACTTCTACATAATAAGCCAGCTGTAATTTCAGACGTAAGGTGCACTTACTTCTGGTACAGCTGCTCCATCCGTCCGCGTCGGTGGTGCACGTCAGTCCTTCACCACACCGCCCCACCGTGGTGCCCATACCAGGTCCACCAGCGGTGCAATGCTCGCCTTCACCTGGAACGTACGAAGGTAATGTGCTTTACGTGCCTGCAAGCCGCTTCCAACCAATCCTATTGGCAATCTGTAGGAGAGGTCTATGTTTAGCAGTGGACGTCCGACGGCTGATAAAATGATGAAAGCTAGATGAGAACATCAGCTAAATACGACAGTATTTAAGTTTTCCATAATGAACAGAGATTTCCAATTACCTACTTATCTATTTAATAAAAAGATATTTCAAAAATGTTATCAACTTTTTAGACCTACCTATTTTGTTTCCAAAACTTTATTAATTATAGGACAATAGCAACTGTTGATAGATCTATAACATGAATGTACTTTAATATTGAACATTTCTTCTGGTTGTGAACTTTTGTAGATGGAGAAGCATATGTATTTAAAGTATTTATTGCTTAATAGGGTATTTGTAGTACATCAAATTAAAGTTTAGTATTTAACTAAGCGTAATACTTAAACTAACAAATATTTGTGGGGGTGAACTGCTGTTCACCTAGCTAGGTAGCTGAGCAACCTGTGTTAAGGAGAGACAGTTTGCCTCCCTAAATAGAGATCTTAAAGCTCGTGCTACGTGTTGTCTCCAAAATCAAGCCATTAATTAGGTTACACGTGTGGTCAATGTTGATTGCTAGAATAAATCTACGTTAAAGTTATGCATTTATAAAGTTACTAGCTTTCGCCCGCGGCTTCGCTCGCAAATTAAGTTTAAAATTCGATCATATTCCAAAGGCATGTGGCGCCATCTATTATCATAAAAACGTTATTGTGTTTTCTCTCGGAAACGGTACTTTTTTTCGGGACGAAAGATACCCTATGTTCGTTCCTGTACACCTGGCAATGTATTTGCAAAATTTCAGGATGATCTGTTCAGTGGCTTAGGCGTAAAATGGTAACAAACAAATAAACAAACTTACTTTCGCATTTATAATATTAGTTAGGAAGTTAGGATGTACATATATGTAGTTGGTTTTTGCAGTATTTAACGTGAGAAAGTTGTTATCGAGCCAACTCGCAATTTGGAACATACCTAATCTTAGATGAGAACATTATCGAAAAATCTCATTACAGCTAAATTCGACAGAATTTAAGCTTTCCACAAGAACAGAGTTTTCCAATTATCTATCTGTTTTTAAAAAAGATATTTTGAAAATATTGTCAACTAACTTTTTAGACCTATGTAGATAACATATACGTCTAAAAAGTTAGATGATCATGCTTATGTGTAGGAAGTGTTCATAAAATCGGTTCATTCATTTCGAAAAATAATTATTTTAACAAGCAATAATTAAACAAATTAAAAAACACGACTGCAAAAATTGCACATATTTGTACTTTGTTTACTCGTCAGTTTTTTTTATGACGTTTTTTATTTACAGTGTTATATATTTTTTAAATCTACTTGTCAAATTCTAGACGATAAACATAACACGACGAGATTCATTAAAAAAAATAATTGAGGCTGGTATTAATTTACGTTTTAAAGTGACCACACAGGATTCTTTTTATTTTTAACTAGCCTATGTTACTCGGAACGATGCAAGGATTGTAACGATACCCCATACATCTAAATCGGTTCAGGCGTTTAAAAGTTATGGTGGAATAAAGAATCTCACATACATACATACATACATACATACATACATACATTAACCCTGAACACATAACACTCCTTTTTTGGGGCAGTCGTGTAAAAAGAGTGCCGTAAAGTGTCTTGCTCATTCTTCTCTATAGAGGCCTACCTCCGTTTTGGAACGAGCAACTAGCTTCATTTTTCGGACTAACTGACCGACTCCTTGACAATTCAAAAGTGCCTGTAAATAGTCTAATTGAAATAAATGTTTTGACTTTGACTTGACTTTAAAGGACTTTAAAGTATGTATGTATTGTATGTAAACGCTCTTAAAAAAAACAAAATTTCTATTTCTCTCAAAACGCTTACCAAAGAAGGGTAGGCAGTAATCACAGCAGTTGCATAGCGTGGGAGAGGGTAGACTCAAACCCCTGTGCGTCGCATTGTTGATGCCGCAGTGGATAGCGGGGTCCGGACACCCCTCATCGAAGCGATATGACTGGAGAAAGAGATTTTAATTACCACTAGTTGACGATCATAATATTGTAAACGTGTGAGCACTGTGTATTTACAACAATTAATTTAGCTTTCATTTTAAATTTTTAATCTTTGTAGCACTTGGTACGTATTGTAGTACTTTGTATGACTTTTATTTTAGGTACATCGTCTTCACATTCGTATAAATAGAATTAATGTACCTTCTACTTATTATAAATCATATATATTTTTTTTAAAGAGTAAGAATGGAGTTTCTTGCCCGTTCTTCTCCATACGAAACTACCTTTTGGAATGGGCAACTAGATTCAATATTATAATTTTTCTTTTCTCTTGTAAATGACGTTCAATTGTGCCTTTTAATGGTCTAATTGAAATAAATGATTTGACTTTGACTTTGACACTACTTTGCTTAACATAATTTCACGCCTGTAATCCCTGAAGGGTTAGGCAGACGTGTACCCATTAGTATGTAATTACTTCAAGGCTTATTTGACAACTTTAGTCTCTAACTTAGTTATAAATGTCACCGTCCTTTTCTTTCGCTGTATGTTGGTAGGAGAAGCCAATTCTCTAAGTTTAGTTTGTGAACAAGGAAATCGGCACCATTGTCTTGAAATAGCTTGGTAAAAATACCTTTAAATAAAACGAAAGTAAATAAATAGTACTCACTCTACAAAATCCTTGTTGACACAAAAGCTCTTGGCTTGCTAGCAAGCAACTAAACAAATTCAATAACACAAAACAAAAGAATATTTTCACTTCAACCATTTTGTATGTCTTCAAACATCGCACTGATTTCAATTGTATGTGGCAATGTGTTATCTAAATGATAATATTATTGTAATTATCGGTAAGATAATCGTTAGGATTGTAGGAAGTCAGTGATGACGATATTGATAATGATTTTGAATCATTTGAATCATTGCTTTTCACATCCTGTTTGGGAAATGGACTGGCCTTTTCTCAATACAAACGCTCTTGCAGGATGAATGTATGTAAGTAAGTTGTCCTTTCAAAAATTTGCAAACTATTTTTCAACTATTTGTTGATATCCGATTGAGCTGTTTACACCTTTAGTTCTGATGACAATACAATGTCCAATACTCAATATTAATGTAATAATTTGAAACCAAAGGTCCTTTTTTTAATATTTTTTTAATTAGTTGGTTTCTTTCCGGTTTATGACTTTGAAGCTATGATTTTTACAGTAAAATAAACAGATTATGAACTATTTGCATGTCCCTATGTTTTCTATTTTAAAGATACTTTACTTTTATAAGTACTAGAATCCACAGAAAATTCTCAAAATTTCCTATGTGAACAGAGGTTAACTAGTGTACAATATAATGAAAAACGAAAAACATAGGAACAGTGGGCACATACCTATAATATCCTTCTTAATATGTTTATGAAATATCTTTCATATTGGTTCAATATTAGAGCAGGAAATAGGCAAGAGTCAAACCCCAAATTATGACTTTTATGCTATTCAGTCGGAACTGCTTTATTTTTTATTTTTTTGAGGTGGTAAACATCATCAAATGACTCCTTCCGCCCTGGGTGGGGCGGAAGGGACTGTCAGACTTTTACTGACTAAAAAACCACCCTGTTCCTTCTGTTGCCCTTTACGTTCCGGGGCCATGGTATCCTGTTAAGACGTCCCGCAACCCCGGAGTCGGAACTGCTATCGTCCTTTTCGCACGCCGAGGCTTGCGGAGAGACAGCGATAGTTTCTTCCAATACCTACCTAATTTTAAAAAATCTCTTACCCACCTTTCCAATTATTAGATTTTTTATCACCAACGTCGTTTTCCAAAACTAAGTGTAGCATCTTCTGACAGTACGCAGTCATATGTTGATCAACAAGCACAAAGACAATATACCAATGAGACTTTTTATATGTCAAATGTACTTCTAAGTTCATCTTGGACATGACTGACATCGGTGAAGGAAAACATCATAATTTATATAAGTTTGAAATCGTCAATCCGCCTTGAGCAAGCGCTGTGATCAATGCTCGTGCCTTCTCTGTATGAAAAGAGGCCTTTGCCCTGCAGTGGGACAGCAATAGGTTGGTATTATTATCAAAGGTTATTTTATTTTCAAGATACTCATGCTGCGCCCGCGCCGGTGCTATCAAACACTTTGCAAGGAAGCACCTGCTGTTATCAATATTATTTGATTATTTCTGATATCATATCAATATTATCAGTCTATCAAATAACTAGGTTAACATATAAAGTAACTCTGCAAATATATATATTTTTTTGTGATTAAAATATTTATTTTCCAATTATTTGTGTATTTTATCAATTGCGACTTATCGTGGCAATGACCTGTGTATGTCTTTCAAAGAACCCATGCAATGACTAGCCTGCAGCACAATTGGGTACCTAGTTGACGTCATTAACAAATAATTCTAAGAAATAACTTCTTTAAAGAAACACTTTATTTAAGATCTAAAAATCAGATTAATTTTCAATTAACTGTAAAATGCGTTTTCTTTGCGAATGTGTTTGCGAGATGTATGAACATAGATGAGGCGAAAGGAGTATGTAAGGATCGTAGCAGATGGCGTTCCGTAGTTTCTGCCTACCCCCATGGGAAAATAGCGTGACTTTATGTATGTATGTATGCGTTTTCTTTTTGGTTTGAATATATTAGCAGCCCGAAACAAGACAAGGTGGTACTAAATCTAAAAAACTAAATACATAATAAAAAAAAATAAGTTAAAAATAACTAAAAGCCGACTACGAAAAAATCGCGCACTCGGTAACGACTTCACATCGCCTAGAGGGCGCCTTATTGGATTTGGTGACACGTCACCTACCTTATAACCAGCGGACTTCTAACGACACCTTATTTGTCATGTAATGATAAGTAGTTCAGAAGTTATGAGGGAACAAACAAACATACATACATACCGGTCAAAATCATAACCCTCCTTTTGGCTTTGCCGTAGTCGGGTAAAAATTAAGTGTCCTGAACGGTAATTTTCGGTTTATCCCTAGTTGAATACTCCCCAGGTCTAGGATAAGCTTCTACATATATGCCTGCCTTCCGGCAAGCATAGGACTGGGGACGCTGGGATTTAAAGGCAGTATTAAAATAAAACACATTCTAGAAGAAAAAAAAAACTTTAATAAGTGGTCATGCTTTAATTGCAAGTCTTTTCATTGTCAATCAACACTTCTAAACTAGTAGGTATGATAAATAAATGCATAACTAATAAACAAAGCTCAAAGATGTGCAATTTTTGCAGTCGTGTTTTGTTTTAATTCTTTTCATTATAGAAGCTTGTCTTTGCAATAAGACAGTAAACGCGTTCCATCCATTGTCTGCGTCTAGACCTGTAGGCTTACTCTTGAACAAAATCGAGAATGAGATTGGAATCCACTGCATGTTTGACTACAGCAATTTACATGAGGTTGCCATACAAATGAAAACGTAAATTACCAAATTTTAAAATATTAAGTAACTCGTTAATTCTATAAATAAATGTCTTCTTATATTTATTGGAATTGAAACTGGATCGGATGTACATGTAATGTCGATTCCAATCTCATTCTCGATTTTGTTCGAGAGTAAGCCTACTGCTCACCCAAAACTTCACAATTTCTTGTCAAATCTGACCTCATTCACTATTATCGCCTTATCTTACACATATCTGTGATATCATAAGAATGTTTAGAGCATACAATGTGCAACGCTTTATGAGAAGACACTGTTTGATTAAGGATCATTTTTATTATAAGTGAATTATGAATTTAGGTTAGAGCTTTATGTGTTTTTGAGTAGGTTGTTTTTGGATGTTTGTAGGTCGTAGATTCACAATACTGCGTAAAGGTCAGATAGGCAGTCGCTCCATGTAAAACGCTGGTATTCAGCTGCATCTGGTTAGACTGGAAGATGACCTCGACGTAGTTGGGAAAAGGCTAGGCTAGGATGGGCAGTTTTATCGTATTATTCATCATCATATCAGCCGAATGACGTCCACTAATGGACATAGGCCTCTCCTATAGACAGCCACAATGACCGGTCGTGCGCTGCCCGCATCCAGCGGTTTCCCGCGACGTTTATCAAGCCGTCAGTCCACCTGCGACTTCCGGTACATGATCCCCACTCGAGAGTCTTAGGACCCCAACAGCCGTCTGCTCTACGAGCCATGTGCCCTGCCCATTGTCACTTGAGTTTGACTGGCCTGTTGGACTAGTAGTTAGTGACCCTGACTGCTAGGACGGAGATCGTGGGTTCTATTCCCACCCAGGACAAATCTTTGTGTGATGAGCACGATGTTTTGTTCTGTGTCTGGGTGTATTTTATCTATGATATGTATGTATTTAGAAATATATAAGTATATTTATCAGTTGTCTGGTTACCATAGTACAGGCTCTGCCTAGTTTGGGATCAGATGGCGTTGTGTTGGTTGTCCTAAGATATTATTATTATAGTTTCTCAACTTTGAGAGCTATGTCGGTCACCTGAGTTCTTCTGCGGATCTCCTCATTTCTTCGATCTCCTCGTATTATTGCGTACTGAAAACTTGTTTATTTCAAAAGGAACTGCTCTGTTGACGTTTCAAATGTGTGGACACAAAGATTTAATAACTCCAAGAGACTTGAATAGACATAATAAAGATAGGAGACATGAGACTGACGTTATCTTTGTATAAATAAGTATTTAGTTACTTAGTTTAATTATATTTATATACAAAATTGCGTAGTATGTTCGTCTGCATGATGAGTAGGTTGTTTCAATCTTGACAAGCAGATTTTCTGACATTTTTAGGTTGTTTTTACTGCGTTATCAGTGTTATTTTTCCTTTTTTCTCAGCTTGAGTCTCACTGAAAACGGTGAAGGACAGCATCGTGAGGAAACCTAGATTTACAAGTCTGAAACAAGCTACTATAATTAAAAAAATAAAAAACACGACTGCAAAAATTGCAAATATTTGTACTTTGTTTACTCGTCAGTTTTTTTACGACTTTTTTTATTTACAGTCTCATATATGTTTTTAATCTACTCGTCAAATTCTAGAAGGTAAACATAGACACTACCAGATTCGTTAAAAAAATAAATTGAGGCTGGTATTAATTTACGTTTTAAAGTGACCACACCGGTTTTTTTTATTTTTGTTGCCTATGTTACTCGGAACGATGCAAGGATTGTAAAAATACCCCATACATCTAAATCGGTTCAGGCGTTTAAAAGTTATGGTGGAATAAAGAAACTCACATACATACATACATTAACCCAGAACACATAATTTTTGGGGCAGTCGTGTAATAAGTAATTAAAGTTCGTGTCTTGTCTGTATGAGAAGAGACCCTTAGAACTAATTGGATTTCTCTATAATATCTAATCATTATTTTAATTAACAATATCAACGTCTCAATTTATTTATCAAAAAAAGGGCATTGTCTTATATCATCGGCTCGAAAAGAAGAAGAATCTTTTTATTTCTTTGCAAATTATCTGTCATTCTATTCGGATTACCGAAGTCCAAAAAAGATCTTTGGGCGTGTATAAAACAACAATGATTATGATAATGATTATTGTTTGTGAATCGGTCATTGATTAATGGAATTTGATAAAGAATGACGCATCATTGTGATGACTTAAAATAATAACAATGAATACTAAATCAATTCATAATTATTTGCTGTAATGAAAATTTAATACTTTTCTTAGTAAGAAAAAGCAGCTGTTTTAGACAATAACACATTAATAAATAAAATAGAAAAATAAAGACAATAAATTCTTAACATAATATAACACCACGCCTGCAATCCCCGAAGGGTTAGGCAGCAGAGGTGTGCCCATTAGTACACCCACATTTCGCCATTGTACTAGAAGGGCGAGCATATTGACAAATTCCGAGGCTGCTATTGAGAAATTCCTGATGGAAAAACCCAATAACACTTTGCCTGACCTAGGAATCGAACCCAAGACCTCATGCTCAGCAGTCACGCTTTGCGACCACTAGACCAACAAGTAAAAATGCATATTTTAAAAATAATGACCTAAATAATTAAAAAATACAGAAACAGACAAATATCAACTCAATTTTCTAAACACAAAAGTACAATTCACATTTTTCTATCTTCTTAATCTTCTCTTCTGTTCTCTTCTCGTCGAGCCAGCGACCGTTCATAAAGAGAGCAACTCCATGACAGTGTTTACTGGCAATACTGTCGACGGATAGCTCTCTTCATTAACAGATTATAGGCATCTTCTCTTCTCTTCTTTTGCTGATTCGCCATCTTCTTTTGGTTGTTCTAATGGATTTTGCTAAGCTGTGCCTGTGTCCTTGGATTAGTCTTCAGCTGGTTATTGATAATCGCTCATCAAAACAGCACTACTTCAACACGGCAACGACCCGCCTCGCCTGAAAAATGCGCGCCTCGCATGCGCGCGCCGCGCACCGCCCGCAAGATTCACATTATTTCTGGTGTCATTACAAAAAATGTTTTATCACCCACGATTTAAAGCCCAAAACTGAATGTGCAAATTATTTGCTGTATCCAAGCCGTGATGTTTTAATGAGCGATGAACTTAAGAAGGAATAATATTAATTAAAATATCTGTAAACACCTGTAATCTGAACATAGTAAACACCCATACCTACTTATGAGAGTATAGCTGGCGAAATGTGGGTGTACTAATGGGTACACCACTGCCTAACCCTTCCGGGATTGCTGTTATGTTTCTCTGTCTATTCTGATATCTGGTCATCACCTTAAAGCGACTTATTGTACACTAGCTTCTGCCCGCGACTTCGTCCGCGTCAAAGTTGATTTCTCCATACAAACATTGTCCCCTTTTTTCACGCCTTAAGGGGTAGAATTTCCTGCCGGGGTTGCGGGACGTCTTAACTGGATACCGTGGCCCCGGAACGTAAAGGGCATCAGAAGGAACAGGGTGGTTTTTTAGTCAGTAAAAGTCTAACAGTCCCTTCCGCCCCGCCCAGGGCGGAAGGAGTCATTTGATGATTTTACCACCTAAAAAAAAGGGGTAGAATTTCGGAAATCCCTTTCTTATTGAATACTTACGTTATACAAAGAACTCACCTTCCAAGTTTCAGGTCTCTACGATCAGTGGTTTATTCTGTGCGTTGATCCGTCAGTCAGTCATTCATTCATTTTTTTTTTATTTTTCGGAGCAAATAGCAAGAGTTTTATTATAATCCTCCTTTCTATTCTTGGTAAGATATGTATTTATATATGTATATATTATATTTTTATATATGTTTATGTATATTATATAGCATTTTATAGTAAGTATGTAGAATTTAATTATTTTGTACTTGTGTACACTTTATTTTATTATGTTAAATATTTGAGAATTTTTTTATTTTTATTTTTTTTTAATCTCTGATTTTGTTGTTTTACTCTCATAAAAGTTGCTTGCACCTACCATGTTATCTCTTCACCACCTTTGGTTGACTGTTAGAGAATGCCTAAGGCATTAAATCCGCCTTTGTACATTTGTTGCATAAAGTTTAAATAAATAAATAAATAAATTCAGGACCAAGCGTTTTAAATGTATCAATCACCCGCCATTTGACGTTTACAACACCTGCAAGCTCTTTTAACCCACCTCCATTCAAAAACTAACCTTCGTTTGCTCACGCCGTCCATTTCGCGTCAACATATTGCCTATGACATATGGGGCTCAGCACTGAGGTGCTAAGTGGCTCAACACGCCAGTACGTTTGACGGCTACTGTTTGACTTCCATTGTTATGTTCGTTACTGGACTAACGGTATTGCAGGGTTGGCAGTCAGAAAATGAAGGAATAACAAATTCAAATTAAAAGAAAGAAGCAAGCTTTTATATTGCAATGTAAATAAACGTTTTTTTCTTTCTTTCTTTCTTCTTTCTATGTGCATATATATGCATTCAAAATTCCAGCTCAATCTGACATCGGGAAGTGGGTAAAATTTAACTTGTAAGATTTGATTTGTAGGTAAATCGCCTCGCGGGAAGACAATATTTACCAAAGTGGTCTATTATAAATTGGTGATCATCCAGATTGATCTAACCCGCAATGAGATACTACTATTTACTTTAAGGTTTTACGTATAGGTTAATTATTGTAAAAGTAAACTACACTATATTAAACAATCAGAATAAAAAAAGAAGCCCGCAATGGTAGTCTTGTCAAAACAAATGAGCACACAAATTAAATTCCTATGGCCACTTTCCGGCTCCATCATCAGACCAGCTCAGCGACATTATGATATTGCATTGTCATGCAAATTGCACATCATTTACGCAAAATTTCAGCTCAATCGAACATCAAGAAGTGGCTCAAATTTAATTTGTAAGATTTGATTAGCCACTCATTTGATTAGTCATTTGATTTGATTCAGTTAGGCAGAGGTGTACCCATTAGTACACTCACATTTTGCCAGTTATGTTTATGTCCCATGTTATAGGGGGCGAGCCATCAATCGGGCAGTCTGGGCATAAATCCAGACACCGAGGTTTACTACTGAGAAATTCCTGATGAAAATAAAAGCAAGTGATACTAAATAAAAGTTTTTAAAAAGGTACATAAATAGCTAGCCAGCCCTGACTCTGTCCATGTTACAAGTCACCCTCGTATTGGTACACCTACTTGATTATTTGTGTTCCCACAAGAGACTTCTTGACCTATGCTCCTTATTTGTCGTTACCGTTTTCAATTGCTTTCGAGTTGAAAATTGATTTTGAACTTTTACAAACTAGTCTTGAAATGAGGGTTGAATCTCCACGGAATACTTTTGTGTAATACTATTTTCTACAGAAAACCATTTCTTGTAATTGAAAACGTTGAAATTCTAGTCGCAATTTCGTCTCAGCAATAGTCAATATCAAAATACTGGCCAAATGCGAGTCGGATTTGCACGTGACGGGTTCCGTACCATTGTAAAATATTTATCACACATGACAAAGAAAACGTTTGTTTGTATCGACCGGGGACCCTCTTTAATTTTTTTACTCCATCATAACATCACGCCTGTAATCCCCGAAGGGTTAGGCAGAGGTGTACCCGTTAGTACACCCACATTTCGCCAGTTATGTTTTTAGTCCCATGTAATAGGGGGCGAACCTATTGCCATCAACCGGGCACAAATCCAGACTCCGAGGCTGCTACTGAGAAATTCCTGATGGAAAAACCCAATAACACTTTGCCCGACCTGGGAATCGAACCCAAGACCTCATGCACAGAAGTCACGCTTGCGACCACTAGACCAACGAGGCAGTCAACTACTACTACTACTCTAACTGTATTTTTATCATAATTTTGTTGTTAGAGCCGCAATAAACATACCTACACATTCTGTGAAAATTTCAACTTTCAAGCTATTACGGTTTGTGAGATATAGCCCGTTGAAAGGCAGGCAGACGAATGCACGGACGCATAGCGGCGTCTTAGTAAAAGGCCTCGTTAGCACCGTTTGGTTACATAACCCTAAAAATGTTACTAGGCAAATTAGAGGCATTTTTGACAAATTGTAACTGATACTGGCAAACGTTGCTAAAAGTTACCAAAACTGCCTCGTGATATCAACCTCTGATACCTATCAAAAATAAGTTAATTTACATGCTGTTTTTGTGAATTGCTTTATTAGTATTTTTGCATCTGACTTTTATCTTACTAAGTTACTGGGTACTATTATAAATTGGATTGATAGACGTTTGTTACTCAATCACGCCCAAACAGCTGAACGGATCTAGATGAAATTTGGCACAGAGATAGACTATAGCCTGGAATACAACATAGGCTACTTTTTATCCCGGAAAAATGTACAGTTCCCGTAGTATAATAAATTAACTAACTAACGGAACTGCCTCATTGGTCTAGTGGTCGCAAGCGCGACTGCTGTGCATGAGGTCTTGGGTTCGATTCCCAGGTCGGGCAAAGTGTTATTGGGTTTTTCCATCAGGAATTTCTCAGTAGCAGCCTCGGAGTCTGGATTTGTGCCCGGCTGATGGCAATGGGCTCGCCCCCTATTACATGGGACTAAAAAAAACATAACTGGCGAAATGTGGGTGTACTAATGGGTACACCTATGCCTAACCCTTCGGGGATTACAGGCGTGATGTTATGTTGACGGAACTAGGTTTTCAATTATATTAGTATTTCCCCCTTCCCCCCTTCCACAAGTATCTCATAATCATTTACCTCCACATGCGACGTCATAATTGCACGGTTACTTAAATAAAATTGTGAATAGAATATTATCCATTACAACAGAGACATGAAAACAAAAGACGTTAAAACAAACGAATATAAATTAACTTCACGACTGACAGGTGCCTGTATGTTTAGGGCTGACATCTCCTAAATTGCTGACGCCGGACAAAGATTTAAAAAACACCGGGCCGGTGAAATTCTGATACTGTCCGGACGCCAACTGAGAATAGTATTTTTATGATAAAAATATTTAACGTAATATCACGCCTGAAATCCACGAAGGGTTAGGCAGAGGTGTTACCTATTACTACAACCACATTAGCCAGTTATGTTTAAGTCCCTTGTCGGCCCTTAGGGGGCGAGCCTATTGCCATCAAACAGGCACAAATTCAGACTCCGAGGCTGCTGTTAAGAAATCCAATCACACTTTGCTCGACCTGGGAATCGAACCAAGACCTCACACTCAGCAGTCGTGCTTTGCGACCACTAGACCAGAATAAAAATATCTATACAATTTTTTTTTTTTTTTTTATTTATCGGGATTCGTCAGACACAAAAAGTTTTCAGGATTTTCCCCTTTTTAAAACTCCTTTTGGAAGATACTCGGACGCACTCTAAATTAGGACAAATCCGGGTAATCCCGGATAGATGGCAACCCTATAGATGATAATAAAGACGGTAAAACGTAAACCGTTTTGTTAACAATTATTTTCATTAGGTAACTAGCGAAGTTATTGTCCAATGGTTATGGCGCTCCCCTCACATGTTTATAGGTTGAAAGAAAGTATAAAATATTTCTATTGACACAGATCTATACTCTATACAAATAAATAAAATAGAAGTGTCTGTTAGTCATATAAAAATAACCGCTTTTTACTACATGCATATGAATGTATGTACGGTACAATTATCAATTTTTTTCAATTTTTTTCTGTCCGACTGTTTTTTCCGGCTAATCTATGGAAAGGCTGGACCAATTTTGGCGGGACTTTCACTGGCAGGTAACTGATGTAATAAGGAATAACTAGGCTACTTTTATTTAAAAAAAAAGTAACTGTTAGCGTTTCAAGCAAAAAAAAAACCTCGCAAAAAACCGACAGTCACGCGGACGAAGTCTCGGGCTAAAACTAGTAAAAAATCAGCATCTTTGATGCCTTATGTGCTATTCACCTCATTAGGAATCGAATTGCTGCTAAAAACCAACTAATTAACTAAGTATATGTTCACACTTTGAAATTCGAAATTGGAAACATTTTCCGTTAGGAATCGTATTGGTAACTTTTTAAATAGTAAACTTGTCTTTTTAGTCATTCAAATAAAGGTATTTTAGTATATTTTTTTTTATCCATGCCAGTAAACAAGGTAAGGTATCCAGTTTATATTTACATCCACACCAATATCATAAATGCGAAAGTGACTCTGTCTGTCCGCCAGTTGCGTTTTCACGACTAACCCACTGAACCGATTTTGATTAAATTTTTGACGTTTGAACCCTAAGAAAGGACAGAGACCTACTTTTTAATTCGACTTTGTCTGTGTCCACTTGTTAACAAGGCTAGTTACCAATTCATTTCGTTTACCTACCTGCAGTACGTTTACTGTTTTTTTATCTCTAATTTATCCTTTATTCCAATACCTATAAGGTTGCTGTTTGAATACAATCTAATCGTAGCTAGACAAATAATGGCGCCGATTCTCTTGGTCACAAACTAAACTAAAATTAGACTATTTCCATCTTATTCTGTCCAATCAAACAAGAAAGAGACTAATGTAAATAAGAGCTGTCAAATTTAGTCAATCTGACACATCCATACAATTCTAGTTGACATCTTAAAAAGTATGGATTAAAAATACGGAAAAGTTCAAGGCAAAACTAATTTGACATCGCTAACTTAGTTCTTCAATGTCACCGTCCTTTCCTTTCGCTGTATGTTAGTAAGAGATGTCAATTCTCTAAATTTAGTCTAGTTTGTGAACAAGAGAATCGGCACCAATGCCAGCCTTACCTAAAAATATTACAAACACAAGCCGTTTTTACCTTTGCCTCTACTGTTAGAAAACCACTTGTAGTTGCAATTGTCACTAATATAGACCAACTTGTCACAAAGATGGACTAACTTGTCACATATAAATGAACCAACCTGTCACACAAAAGAATTACCTAAAACATGTGTTAATAAAAATAGCTCATAAAAGACACAGTTTAAGTGTACAATCAACTGCACGTAAAAGTAGCGCTTTAACTGCAAAAAAAGCCGTAACTGCTTCAAATTTAAAGCGCTGACAGTCACCATGGAGATGTGGCTGACAGTACGAGCCTCTAGCGTCAATTATCACTGCACGCATGGACTTGCAAAGTGGAGTCTCACGGATAGCTAATTTGATTGGCGGCATGGCAGTTGCTCAAGAAAAACCGTTGCTTCGAGGTTAGTTACGTTATTTGGAATGTACTTTAGATAGTTTAAGACTAGCCTCTGATAGACCTCAGGGGAAATTCCTATTAGATAAGTTTAACTGGTCCGTAACTTCGAAAGTCATAATTATGTTCGATTAATGAAATGTCGACTGAACGTTTGTTTGAATGAACTTTTTTCTTTTGCGAAACAATCTTTTATCGCCAAACGTTACCTACTTCGACTGCTCTTTTGAATGAGCTTTATTATATATAATACCTACTTAGTTTAATAATTTGTGCCTGCCTCTGAACTGCCTCGTTAGACTAATGGTCGCAAAGCGCGACTGCTGAGTATGAAGTCCAGGTCCCAGGTCGGGCAGTGCAATTGGGTAAAAAAAAAAAATTTTGGTGCCAAACATGGGACTTAAACATAACTGGCGAAATGTGGGTGTACTAATAGGTTCACCTCTGCCTAACACTTCGGGGATTACAGGCGTGATGTTATTTTTTGTGTGAATCTACAAGCTCAGCGACGCGGGCTGGCTCGAGCAAGGGTCGTGTCGAGACCGCAGTAGTCCCAAACGAATTGAAAGATCTCTCCAAACAAATTGCCTTTAAAACAACACTAAGTACTAAACGGTAGTCTACAAACTAAAAAGCATATTTCGTTCATTGTGACGCAAATTAACTCTAAGAAACCGACGCCATCTTGTTTTCGCGCCATTTGCATTCGTTTTGTTCAGATTCATTGTCCAAACGACGGCTAACGTTTTGTCAAGTAAAGAAAGGAATACATAATATCTTATGCAACTTAAAGTGACCCATTTTAAAGAATATTTTAGTTTCTAATACATTTTCTTGTGGTGTTACTAATTTAATTAGTTTAACGGTTCTGTTAAGAATTTTTAGTTGGTTTCTTTTTGACCCTTTCCTTTGGAAGATGCGTTCTTATTTCAAAATTTGGTCGCGTTTGGGAATGCCACAGATGGTTTTTTTTTTAAGTCTACTACATCTCATTCAATGAAACAATCTGCATTGAGTGTGGAACGTAAGATAGAAACACGCTTGAGCCTTTCTCGACTATGTTGGGGTCGGCTTCCAGTCTAATCGGATGCATTAAATACCAGTATTTTACATAGAGCGACTGCATTTGAAAAGTGGGCGGAACACGAAGTAATTTTGAGAACCACTATTCTATCTCCTTGTAATAAATAGGTTCTGTAACACGGCTTTAATACTGTAACCGCTGTGCGAACGTCCTTAATGGGACGTTCGAGAACATTTCCCCTTGTTCCCGCCAATGACAGTGGACGACAGACTACGCGCCCTAGCACACAAATATCTCGTTTGAATATTAAGTTTAGTTTATTATTTTTGCATGTTAGAGAGATTATAATGTTTTCATTTAGAATACGTGTTGCGAATCTTTTTGAAGAGTTTCCCTAAAAACCTTCCTTGAGTAACAATATTCCTCACAGTACGTATTTTTTTTTAAAGACCGATACTAGTTTACTTGTGGATAGGAGGGCCTACAGGCGTGGTAGTGTTAATCCGACACTGCTTCTATTTTACCTGCCTACATTAAATCAACCTTTAAACCGAAATCTAGGACGCCTAGGTTTTCACTCACGTCTAGCCTTTTAAGCTCAACAAAGTCTTCATCGTAAAATGTTTGCTGACATAATTTTTAACGTAAGTCACGCTTGCATGATAACACATATCAGTGTTATGGGAGGCATTTTGTATTGGTAGTTTACAAGTTTACCGGTTCCTACTGACAAACCGGCCAAGTGCGATTCAGACTTGCACACTTGAAGGTTCTGTAGAAAAACAGACACCAAATAACTGCGGTTAAAGATATTCAAATATTTAAGAAGAAATAATGAGCCTTTTATGGGGGTCCCCTATAATTTTAGATTAATTTTATTTTTTGTTTTAATAGCGGCAATACAAATACACGTTCTGTGAAAATTTCAGCTCTCTAAGTACCTTTTACGGTTCATGATCTCGAGATCTGACGGACGGACGAACTTAGGAATATGGTCGGGTTGGCACTATATAGATACGGTACGAAATCCTAAAAACGAACTGTTTACAAAAAAAAAAATACGACTGACTTCTGAAACTAAAATTCGTGTTTATTTTGATAGGTATATTAGGATTCCAAAATCCTCTGTTTATTTGATAAATTCTACAATTATGGAGTCTTAGAATCCTTATTCTATTACAAGACAGACAAACCATACATACAATTATAGTTTGATACAAAATAAATGAACAAGAAACAACTGGCGTCTGTCATCTTTTCCAGCTCATGTTTGAACAGCTGATGAACATATTTAAGCCAAAATAAACCGTAATGATACACAATAAGGTGTACAATACAATATTGAGGTGCTATTTGAAGAGTCACAGATGATTCAGTGAGGATGGCTGTCCAAATAATAAGTTATTCATATAGATTATTCGTGGTATGACTGATTCAGAAATGGTAGACTTTTATACAAAATTATAATATTTCTCAGACCGATTTTAGTCAAGGCGGTAATCTCAATAGAGACTAGCCAAGGACGCAGGAGATATTATAGTGCACAAGTGTGTGCGCAAACACAGGTGCACTCCCTCTTCCCTCACTCTCATAGTCCGATGGGACGGCAATCTGACACGACCGGGGAGAGATCGGGCGCAGGACCAACGGCTTTACGTGCTTTGTGAGGCACGGAGTCACATCACTAACTCTAGGCTGGAATTGAGAAGTTTTGTAATGGAAAAACCCAATGACACTTTTTGCCCGACTTGGGAATTGAGCCAATACGCTCAATAATCGTGTTTGCGAACTTGGGAAAAACAGGACAGTTACTAGTAAGTAGTAGTAACTAGGTAGGTATTTATTTATTTAAACTTTATGCAACAAAAAGGTACAAAGGCGGACTTAATACCTTAGGCAGTCTCTACCAGTCAACCAGGTATTATTCTTAGTAATTTTAAAGCTTTAATTTTCTGACTAACTAGCCAACTCTTTGACAATTCAAAAGTGCCTGTAAATAGTCTAATAGAAAAAAATGCTTTAACTTTTGACTTTGTATTGATGACACACATATTTAAACATCTAAAAATCGAACCACGGACTTCTAGGTCACTTAAAACTGACCACAATAAGTAAGCCTAGTAAAACATTGTGTACAAAATCAATTACTAGACACATGTAAACCGCAGTTCATATGTTACATTACAAAATAACAAATGTATTTACAAATTGAAGACCCCGGGCGGCGCCGGCGCAGTTTCTTATTTATTGCATAAATGTTACGCATGTTCGGAACAGAATGAAGTTTTAAATCGCCAATCCACCTCGAACAGGCGTCGTGATCAATGCTCGTGCCTTCTCTGTATAAGAAGAGGCCTTTGCCCTGCAGTGGGACACTAATAGGCTGGGAATCTCATAATAATGACCTTAAATTAAATCATCATCATAACATCACGCCTGTAATCCCCGAAGAGTAGGCAGAGGAGTACACCCACATTTCGCCAGTTATGTTTTGATAGTCCCATGTAATAGGGGTCGAGCCTATTGCCATCAACCGGGCACAAATCCTGACTCCGAGGCTGCTACTGCTAAATTCCTGATGCAAAAACCCAATAACACTTTGCCCGACCAGGGAATAGAACTCAAGACCTCATGCTCAGCGACCACTAGATTAACGAGGCAGTCAACCTACCTATTAAATTGGGAAATTATCACTAAAACCACCAGAATATAGGCAGAAATTACTGATAAATAATTTTTAACACGTAAAATTCTCGAATGGAGACCACGCACCGGCAAGCACAGCGTACGACGTCCACCCACAAGGTGGACAGACGATCTGATTATAACCGCGGGATCGCGCTGGATGCAAGCCGCTTCCAACCGGTCCTATTGGAAATCTGTAGGGGAGGCCTTCTGTATGTTCAACAGTGGGCGACCTACGGCTGACATGATGATGACGAAGTTTTAACACGACCTTTGAATTAAAATCTAAGTAATAAACACTTCAACGTAGTGCGGGTAGTAAATGCTCGTATAACGCTACTTGCTATTTCCATGCCTATATCTATCACGTTCCTGTTATCAGACGATAAGCATCTTGATTAGGTCTCTTATCGATGTGTAGTAGTTTGTGAACGGAATGGATTCTAGACTGCGGTTTTGAGTTTGTTATTTTCTATCAACTATTTTTATTTACAAAAATAAATCTGCCTAGCCTTATCCCAACCATATTGGGGTCGGCTTCATTCCGTGCCTCGGAAAGCACGTTAAGCTGTTGGTCCCGGCTGTCATTCGTGGATCTTTGACAGTTGTTACGAATCGTCAGAAGCTTGAGAGTCTGACAACCAGTCTTACCTAGGGGTATCGTGTTACCCAGTTACTGGGTTGTGGAGGTCAGATAGGCAGTCGCTCCATGTAAAATACTGGTACTCAGCTGAATCCGGTGAGACTGGAAGCCGACCCCAACATAGTTGGGAAAAGGCTAGGCAGATGATGATTGGGGTCCGCTTCCAGTCTAACCGGATGCAACTGAATACCAGTGTTTTATATAGCGAATTAGATAATACGATATCCCTTGATAAAACTGGTAAAAAAGACAATTAATGAAGTGATAATTATAGTTGGTTTCCCGAAAGCAAAGCTTTGGAAAGCAAGTAAAGCCGTTGGTCCTATCGGACTACGACGGTGAGGGAAGAGGGAGTGCACCTGCGTTTACGCACAAACTTATGCGCTATAATATCTCCTGCGTACTTGGCTAGTCTGCATTTGGATTGGCTGCCATGACCGAAATTTAGGGGGTATTTAAATATGACTCGTTCTGAATTCTTATTTTAAACCGTCATTCGAATGTTCCATTTTTAAACTGTCAACGTTTAGGGAGAGAGTTGACTCCTTTCATTCTTCCCTAGAGATTGAGAATTAACTCCCTAAAACCTCGTCAACGATTACGTTACGTAATCAACGACAATCTAAAAAAGGAAATAAGCATGCTATCATAAATTTAACCACTTAAACTAACTAAATAGTGTTGTATTCAATGATAACGTTATCTTTCCGAGTTTACTGCTCTTATAATCTTAGATATGGCGCTTTTATTTGTACTAGCAATGTGACCCGGCCATTAGATTGTGCTTAAGCTAATATTTGGTTAAAAACGTTAATTGGAGTGATAAAGTGGGTAATTTTTTAACTTTTTTGATAGGTTGAATTTATGATTTTAATTTTTTAAATAGACTAGTTATTAGTTATGGTACTGAGAGGTTTTTGAAAAGAGAACGATATGAAATATTCTCCTAGCGACCAGTCCCGGCTTCGCATATTATTATAGATACAGAGACGTATAAACCTTCCTCTTGAATCCTTCTATCTATTAATGAAAACCGCATTAAAATCCGTTGCTTAGTTTAAACAGACGTACAGACGGCGGGAAGCGACTTTGTTTTATACTATGTAGAGTAGAATGAAATTAAAAATAGTTGTTTAAACTTAAATTATGTTTGAAATAATTTAAAAATAAATGCGACTTACTTACGCAATTTGTGTTTAATTATTAGTAACAATAACTATTTTAGAATAAGGCAGGTATTTAATAGTTATCTTTGATACTTACAGATTTTAAATTCGAAAAGAATAGAATTTTAACTGCGTATTTCGATGAAAACATTTCAAAAAGAATTTAAACTTTTAATTGGTTTCAAAATAAATTAATTTTATAACTCGATATTACTGTATTTAAAATTTAAATAAATTAAACAAGCCTTTAAAAATAATACCTATACCTATATAAAATAAAAGTGTGTCTTACCCAAGGTGAAAAACTTCCACTGCGAGATTTCCCCTGAAATGATCCGCCATCTTGAATCACATGTTTATCTCATTAGTTGGTCCATCGTTACGACGCCCTGCCGACCGTCATGTGACCAATCACAAGCGAGAAAACGTTAATTGTTATCTATGCTGCGATAAAACAATCCAATCGTATCGCTCTATCAATAATATTTTTTAACAATTGTAAAAACATTATTCCCGCTCAAAAATGACAGAAACACTATCTATCCACTCAATTGACTTCCAATTTTAAAAAAGAACACGCTAAATTACAAAATTGAATGACGTAATTATTCTAATTGTTAATTTTGGAGTCTAACATTTAGAACGGACTAATTTTAGTGATAATTATAGTTAAAAGAATCGTGAACTGATTTCGGAAACTTGCACTGTTGGCAGCAAGAATAAAATGGCGTCGGTGCTTACTTGTCGAGTGTTTTATACAAGTGTACCTGTTACGTCACACCTGTGGCTAGGACACAGTGATAGGGCGTGTTCAGACGGACAAGTGTTTACTCACCTGTTTTTTGTAACAGTGTTTTATGATTCGATATTTTTGAGCGAGTTTTAGGATTTAAACTTTGTTTTTAAGCCTAAAAATATTGTCATGCATTAATGACGTAGGTATTAAATAAAGAACATAACTAGGTAGGCAGGCAACTATAAATAAGTACCTAACATAATTATTTAGGACATTTTCAGATGTGATAACAAAAGCCTATACTTACAATATTAGTAGGTATACCTTAATTAGAGATAGCCATGAAACATTTTAAAATATGTTTAAATGTCTTTGATTAACATGTAATATTGTCAATTTTACGTAATTTACTGGCTATATAACTCTCGAATTGAATGTCAATCGTGGATTTAGTGACATTGCCACTTTTGTATCTGTGGCTTATGTACCTAACACTGCCTTTTACAATCGCTTTATTGATGTGTCATCATTGAAATGCGAGATGATCTGACGATAAAGTAAATTAATTTAACTTTAATTCTGAAAGCTTACTACATTTATTATTTGTAGAATAAAATCTTGAATTTGAGAATTTGCATCCACAAATCCCACGACAAAAAACCTAATTTAGTTTTTTTTTTGATTAAACAATAACGTGCGTCTCTTTCACGTGATAAATAAGTTTTTCTTGCTTCCTTTTTTAGTTTTTCTAATTTGGTACATATTGAGAAAATGTAATTAGGCAACTACCAATCTACTAAAACTAATTACCACAATTTATTTAAGCAAGTAACCAACTTGATCGTTTCAAACAAAAATGGTAGCACTTAAAAAATGGCTCACTAACTCCGCGTGAACACAGCTTTACATAAGTAATATTCTTATCGGGAAAATGGGTACAGACTGTAGGAAATACAGTTTTAGTGACTTTCAATTTTCTTTCCATTGTTGTTCAGGTCCAAAGCTTAAGTTTTACTTTATAACATGACCGCACAAGAATTTGCATACCTAGCTGGCTTATGTAATTTGGTGCTTACTGCGTTTAGCAAATCGTGCTAGTTATTATTAAGATGAGATGTGTTTGCAAGCGCGGATTGAATGAATGAAACCGATGTTAATAAAACTTCCACACCTAAGCAGGATCATCATCTGCCTAGCCTTTTCCCAACTATGTTGGGGTCGGCTTCCAGTCTCACCGGATGCAGCTGAATACCAGTATTTTACATGGAGCGACTGCCTATCTGACCTCCACAACCCAGTAACTGGGTAACACGATACCCCTAGATAAGACTGGTTGTCAGACTCTCAAGCTTCTGACGATTCGTAACGACTGTCAAAGATCCACGAATGACAGCCGGGACCAACGGCTTAACGTGCTTTCCGAGGCACGGAATGTCAGTAATGTCTAAGATAAACTTTAGAAAGTACTTAAAAATTGATAAAGTCACATTGGTACTTGCCCGGATTACCAATTTAACGGATTATTATTGGATGTTAATAAAACTTCCACACCTAAGCAGGATACATAGGTCTAAAAAGTTAGTTGAGAACATTTAAAAAAAATTGTTTTACAGTTAAATTGGAGCGAATTTAAGATTTCCATTAGAATAGAATAATTTATTTCGGATAATTATAATCCATAGAAACAGAGATTTCCAGTTATGTCTTTTTAGGTACATTTCGAAAATTTTCTCAACTAACTTTTTAGATCTACAATATCCTGTTTATGTGTGTGTATTTTTAAAATTGCTTTCGTCGAAAATATTAGTTTTGACAAATGATTTGAATATTATAAATACCTAAATCACCCAAGAGCTTGTCAGGGTGGGGCAAGCGCGCCACTCTGCCTTACCGAAGCTACGCCTATGCCTCTGCCTAACACTTCGAGGATTAAAGGCGTGATGTTATGTTATGTAAGAATCGTGTGTTTCGCTTTGATGCCATAATAAACAGGGATTTTCAACTTAGATGGTCTAATTACAATAAGTAATTTGACTTTGACTCTCAGTCAAGTACCTACTTATTCATCAACCAAAGAAATTCAAAAAATATTATTATAATCTTTTTTTAAACAGTAGCGGGTCGTTCTGTGGTTCCTTGTTTAAATAAAACCGTTGTGTTCAAAGCCACATGTTTAGCACTCTCTGTGGTTGACTGCACGACTTCCGGTCGGAGGCAGTTAAACAAACTTCATGCATGCGACCGAGAAGTCAGAAAATCTTGCTTTTTTTCTTTCCAATAGTATCAATTTGTATTCAATCCATTTTTCACCCCACTACGTCAGAAGGAGACTAATGTTCTTCGAGTGTATGTATTGTATGTGTGCATGCTTTGACACGGTCTGTAGTCCTAAACGGCTTGATGGATTTTAGTTTGAGAGATGTTGTTAGATTGTTCTTAATTGTGAGAGTGACACTGGGTAGCTATAGGTATATATCAAAATTATAAAAATTAAAATCATCGATGTTTACGCTAGTAACTACTCAACGGCTCAACCGATTTTGATAAATAATACGTCGTGCCATTAGATTCGTCTTGATGGCGTGAGGTGTAATAAAAATACCTACAATTCAAAAAAAAAAAAAAGATTTTTTTCTTAAAACTGTAAAATAAAAAATCAATGGCGCTTTTTGTTAATATTTCACCCATCTTCTTTCAGAGTTCATTGAACCTGATTATCAATAGTGAAAGTTTTCACATCATCTGATATCCATCAGTGCTTATCGACAAAAGTAAGGGAACTGGGTGATATTACCGTTCGCAGAAGATAGACTTGTAACAGACTTGTAATAGACTTGAACTGTCATGGCATAGGTACAGACAGCTTCATCAATTAGTTTAACTTAAATATTAGTTTGAAACCCTTTCCAACCGACTTCAAAAAGGAGGAGGTTCTCAATTCGACGCGTATGTTTTTATTTTTGTATATTTCTTCTACGATTACTCCGCCAATTATGAATCGATTTGGATGATTCTTTTTTGTTTGAAAGAGTATAGTTCCGAATAGGTCCCATAGGAATATTGTCATGATCTGATGATGAACTTTGGAGATAAGGAACGGAACTCCTTATAAAATCACAGCAGAACCGCCGTAACAAGAAAAATTGCTTTGTATAAACGTGTAATCGATGACTGACTGAAGGAAGTGGGGAGGGGGTACGTCAACCCCCCTCCTACCACTTTCCAAAATTAAATATATCGTGTGAGGTATTGTTTAAAAGGGCTTTATGTAAGGATTTCAAACATTAACACACAAGCACTAAAAAGTGAAAAATAAAAAGCTTTTTTACAAAAAAATACGACCGCCTTCAAAAACTACAAAATAAAAAATAACTTTAGCTTGGAAGTCGATGGCAATACCTACGTAACAAGAAACAAAACCAAAGCCACTTCCAAGCTAAAGTAATTTTTTATTTTGTAGTTTTTGAAGGCGGTCATATTTTTTTGTAAAAAAGCGTTTTAAAACTAATTTTAAAGTTTAACCAGTTGATGACGCTGTTCGTATAATACCTACTTACATGTTACCAGTCATGGGGGTCCAAGGGGAAGAGTCGCAAAGGTGACATGACACCTTTCAAAATCAAACAATACGTCATAACTCCTCAATATATACATTTTAAAATAATGTATAGGTATATCTATACTTTTATTTATCCATCTTCTAAAATGAAAATGAATCGCTAAATATGTGCAAAGCGGATATCTCGAGAACGGCTGGGCCAATTTGGCTGATTCCTTTTTTGTTGTGTTCGTAATTACATTTCAAGGATTGCATTTAAAAAAATTGGAAATATTCACCGAAAATGTCGCAAATTTGCACTTGTACAAAGTCAGGCAGTTCGCCAGTTTTAAATACCTAAATAATTACCCAAACTATTTTTGTATTAAATATTGTAAGTTTAAATAGGTACTACTATAGGTAGATGACTGCCTCGTTGGTCTAGTGGTCGCAAGCGCGACTGCTGTGCATGAGGTCTTGGGTTCAATTCCCAGGTCGGGCAAAGTGTTATTGGGTTTTTCCATCAGGAATTTCTCAGTAGCAGCCTCGGAGTCTGGATTTGTGCCCGGTTGATGGCAATAGGCTCGCCCCCTAGTACATGGGACTAAAAACATAACTGGCGAAATGTGGGTGTACTAATGGGTACACCTCTGCCTAACCCTTCGGGGATTACAGGCGTGATGTTATGATGTTAAATAGGTACCTATATTTATAATTCTTTTCTGATTAATTTCGTTGCGGGATCCAAGACGATTGAATCCATTCTCCGGGGACTCGTTGAGCTTCATTGCGCTTTTCTGGCGGTCTCCACTGTTGATTCTGGCTTTCAGGAGTTGCAGTGGATGGGAATAGTATGGCGTCCCAAAAAAAAGTTTAAATATTACCACACACTTAGAATTTCAGTGCAAAGTCAAATAGGCAGTTCTACCATGTGAAATACTGCTATTCTGCTGCATCCAGTTAGACTGGAAGCTGGCCCCAACATAGGTAGTTGGGAAAAAAGCTAACCAAATGATTTACAAATAGTAAGTACCTAATATTCCTCTGGCACGTTAAACTACAGCCTCCCTATCTTGTCCCCATTCCTTATCTCAGTATCTTATATGCTTATATCTCTGATATACTGTTCAAAAGTAAACTAGCGTTGTTTGCTCAGCATCTAGAATGAATCTACTTTAGATAGCACTGTACTATTCATTTTGAACCTTATCACAACGACATAGAACTTAAAATACATAAAACTGTTCTTGTTGTTCTAAGATAAGCAATTTTGGACTGTATTAGAGAGAAGTAAGGTTGAAAATGTAATGAATGTGTTAAAAAGGTGCGTTAGGAATGGTGCAGTAAAAAGATAATGAATAAAATCACAGCAGATGATTAAAATATTATGGTCATAAATTCGTAAGAATGAATGATTTAACTTTAATTTTTATTTAATATTATTGCGCTTGTTTTATCTGGGGGTATTGGCAGAGGTCACAGCTCAGTGCAGTGGAATTGCTATTGGTAGATATCATTGGGTAAATGACAACATTATACTTAATAATTTTTAATAATTTATTCAAATAAAAATGTTTACAAAAAGTGTACATAAAACCAAACAGATAAAAAGATTTTCCATAAAATTACAGTGCCTAAAAATTAACTAAAACTAAATAATTAAAGGAGCAAGTATCGATAGTTCGGAATTGCAATGTTAGGTAGCGACCCACCCAATCTAGGTTTATTTAAACCTGTGTTTCAGGCCATTATAATATACACACACATTAAAATATAATTTCCATGTCATAAGTTCTAAAATAAACACTTTATTTTTGCTTTGAAAACTCAATTCATTATCAATTAATTGTAAAATTTGATTTTTAATTGCTTTCAAATGAATAAATAGTTAATCAATTGAGTAGACAAAAATGATAATTATGTCACAGTTTACTTCTGCCATACAAAATATGCGGCGGAATTGCGTTTTGACAGAATATAAAAAATATGTGAATTGATTAGTGGTCTTGGACAAGCCTTAAAAGATAGAATCAACAGTGCAAATAGATACAGGAAAAGCGCCGCTGAATCAATGATGCTCTCCGAGTCTCAGAGAAACGATTCAAATCCTCAACTAACGACTAAGCAGCTCGTGTTTGTACTTAAATGTTAGTCGTTGGTCTGTTTAATACTTCAAACTAAGCCGGTAATATCCTACGTTAAAACATACTAGGTACTTCCACGGTTAAACTTTACATACCATCTTTTTACAAACTTGTAAAACTGCCATCTATCGAAACCATCGTGAAGTAAAGAGACGTTAGTGCTTTGAATTTTTCTTCCAACTTTTTAATTTAAGTTTAATCAATTTTTAAATAAAAATATAAAAATTATTAAACAAAGTATAACTTCTCACAAATTATTTATGTAAAAATAAATCAAATATATTAGGTTTTGTGGTAGGATTTTATATAAATGTTACCCGTTGAGATTATATTTATTTTTTCAGCAGATTATGATGTGCAAAATCGTCCACGCGACACGTCACATATAACATTAGCGCTGGCGATTATGGTGTTGGGTAACGTGCCTAGTTTGCACTCGAGGCGCCAAATGCAGATTTGCTTTTCCTTTTTTTAATTTCATAAACATTTTACTGAGGTATTTTATGTCAGAATTCCAATTTGTTGCAACCTAACTATAACCAGGTAACGCCCAGATGCAATGCAAGACATGATGCTTACTTTTTATTGACTCTTCTTTATCTCTATACACATTTTAGTAGTAATTTATCTGTTTCCGATAATTGCAACACTGTATTTGAACTGTCAAACCACAGTCAAAGTCAAATGTTCAATAAATTACCTGTGTGCATCTATCAAATTCCAAAGTGACATCTGAATTCGGGCCTGGCTAGATTCTTCTTTCATTCGCGGTAGTCAGCGGGTGCATGTACGTAAATTCTAATCAAATATTTAATTTACAATTATTGCGTAAATACAACCGTAACCCCAATTACCTTTCTAACAAAACAAATTAGACGGTTTGTGTCAAAAAATTCGCGAGTGATCTGTCATGTTCAAATTTTCATAGGTTATGTAAAAGAAGAGTGCTTTTTAAGTGTGTTTTTTACGTGATTATGAATTAGTTGTTTGTTTTACAGCCACACTGATTTGGACACAATGAGAACGACACAAATTGCCCAGTACGCTTTAAGACTCACTTATTCGCAGGTACGTGTTATTTTTACATAATACTTTGCACTTTTGATTCTTTAAATTTTTTCAAAAATACCTACCTAATTTTTCTAAAATATTTATTTTAATATAAATTTATCTTCATAGAAGTGCTATTGAAGGAAAGTTTATAACTTAATCTTTAGTTATAAATTTACAAATCGAGAGAAAGCATAATTTGTTTGGCTTGTTATTCCAACACTCCAACTTCTGATTTCTCTCACTATTGCTACATGGTTTCTTTGTATATGACTGAGTAAAGAGGTTTTAACTATTTCTAGATCTCTTTAGAATATCATTTATTGGTTCAATTTAAGTTACAGTTGTGTGATCACTCACACTTGAAGTACTTAGGTAGATACTTGTGCTATATGTAACAGTTAGCTCTCGCGGTAGATCTAGAAAACTCGAAACAGTAGTCTCTATACTACATAGGTACAATTATTTTTCATAATCAGACAATATTCTCTTTCACAAATTTTCTTTTCTTGCCTTTTATTTTGATGGCCTCGTTGATCTAGTTAGTGGTCGCAGAGCGCGACTGCTGAGCCTGAGGTCTTGGGTTCGATTCCCAGATCATGACACCAGGAAGTCCTCAGTAGCAGCCTCAGAGTCTTGATTTGTGCCTGGTTGATAGCAATTGGCTCACCCTCTATTACATGGGACTTTAACATAACCGGCGAAAATGTGCAAGTGACAATTTGCTTTGAAAACATGGTGATCAATGCTAGAAGAAGGTACTCTTCTCAGTATAAGAAGAGGCATTTGCCCTGCAGTGAGACAAATAATAGGCTTGTATTATCATAACAGTAATGTATTAAACTTGCCTTGATAGTAAAAGGCTGTATATTTAAATTATGTCTTATCAATAAACCTATCTTATTTTTTTTTTGTCTTACATGTTTGTATCATATTACCCAGTTACTGGCTTGTGGAAGTCAGATAGGCAGTCCCTCCATGTAAAATACTGGTATTCAGCTGCATCCAGTTAGACTGGTAGCCGACCCCAACATAGTTGGGAAAAGGCTAGGCAGATGATGATGATATTTTTTAACACATCTAACAAAGTGCATATACATTTATCTTAACAATTGGTTGATCAGAAGGTTATTTAGATTGATTGCCAAAACGCCAAGCCAATTTAATCAATGAACAGTGATAAAAAAATACTATCAGTTTAGGTTCAATAGATTAAACAAAAAAGTTTATTGTACTAAAAAAAAGATAAAGAATTCAACAAATGATTGATAATGAAAACTTTTTTTGTAGAAATTAACTGGTAGAAATTGTCATGTAAAGAAAAAGTGTTAGGTCTCCTACAGATGACCTTCCTTCTTTTTCTTTATCACTCTGTCTCTTTCATTTATATGAGTGTCAGGAACTGTTTTTTTTCTTTTATCACATACATACATACATATTACATAAACTCACGCCTTTTTCCCATGGGGGTAGGCAGAAACTATAGAACGCCACCTGCTACGATCCTTACATACTCCTTTCGCCTCATCTACGTTCATACATCTCGTCATACAAGCACGCCGGTTACGAGTACTCCGCACCTGACCTTTCTGAAGGACCTCACTAATAAGGTCAGTGTAGGTCTTCCTAGGGCGACCCCTCCCGGCGTTGCCACTCACCTCTGCCATATAAATACCTTTTGTCAATCGTCTTTCACTCATCCTCTCAACATGACCGAACCAATTTTTCTTTTATCATTTTCTTTTTATTTGGCTGCTTTAAAAAGTACAGTTGTGACTTGTAGATTTCTTAATTAATTGATGTTACTACAAAAAATTATGAAATAAGAAATCATTTATTTGCTTTTAATCTAGGTGTATGAAGTAAAGTGATATTTTTGTAAATAGTTGTGGTGTATCCTTCACATACTTAACACATAAAATCACACCTGTAATTCCAAAAGGGTTAGGCAGAGGTGTACCCTTTAGTACACCCACATTACGCCAGTTGTGTTTAAATCCAATGTAATAGATGGTGAAATATTCAATTAATGAATAAGTCAATATTATCACAACAATTATTGTCATAAAATCTTATTACAATCAATATGCTAGTCTTTTTAGGTCAGATAGGCAGTCGCTCCATGTAAAATACTGGTATTCAGCTGCATCCAGGTAGACTAGAAGCCGACCCCAACATAGTTGGGAAAAGGCTAGGCAGCTGATGATGCTAGTCTTTTTCTTGGATTTAAGTGCTATTCTAGTTAATCTGTAAATTATAATCAATATTTTATATTGAACCATTTACATCTAATTTCCACAGCACTCATAAAAATATTATTAGTAGCATTAAGATTGTATATTACACTAAATATTTCAATAAATAAGCTTTTGAAAATTGTTAGCACACAGTGTGTTGTTTCCAAATAAGAAAGAAAAAAATGCAACAGTTGGCAACAGTTTATATGAAACATAAAAACAAAGATAAAATAATAATGCAATGTTTACAACATGTTTTCATAGCCGTGCCAACAATGTTAATTTTAGCTGTAACGCTAGGTTTTATAATAAACTAACTACTACCCGCGGCTTCGTGCGCATGGTAAAGAAAGAAAGAAAAGAGGGTTACTGTTCCGCTCCCGTAGGCCGTAGCGTGATGTTATATAGCCTATACTATTCCTCATGAGTCTGGTCAATTATTATACAAAAAGAATTGACCAATCTAACTGGTAGTTCCAGAGATTAGCTCGTTAAATCAAACTTAAGGATGGGGGGGGAGAGCAAGCGAAGCGAGCGAACTCAGACCCTGCCACACCCTTCGTGGTTAAGCTGGGCTCCGACTACGCTTTTTAAGCAACTTTAAAGTGTTTAAACTGTTTTCTAAACTACATTTTGGCGACAGGTATACTATACCTTGCGATCAACCCTATTATTTTAGAAATTGGAATTCAATTAAATTGGCGATACCTAAAATTATACCCGTATAAAATTATAAAGTGTCACTAAGCCTATTATTATTTGTTCATCCTGACAGTTGGCATTTATTATCTCTCACAAAAAATCTGCTCATACAAAAACCTGAAGCTATACCCTTTGTTCAAGCCAGATAATATTAAAAAGAAGCTAACTACGTACTTGCTACACCTAAGTAGGTTAATTCTTCAGTGAGTCAGTAATGAAGTGTTAAACATGCATGTTTCTTAATACATAGCCATCTATTTGGTATTATATATGCACATAGGAACAATGACTTTAAAAATCTTAACATATTTGACTATTGTTCTTCTAAGCTGTTAGGTATTCAAATGATTTCTACATCATTTATTTCGAGATTTACTCAAGTATTACTCATTATTTGAACTTGTTATTGAATCCTCTTATGTAATGGATTGTCGTGCCTATTCTTCTCCATAAGAAACTGCCTTGAAAACTATTAGATGCAGTAATCTTTTTTTCTTGTTAATTTTGATGTTCAAATGTGCCTTTCATGGTCTATGTGGTTCTATGGTCTTAGTAGTCTTCTGCTTCTTTATCCCAGCTTCTATTCTCGTTATCATATCAGCCGATTGACGTCCACTGCTGGACATAGGCCTCGCCTATGGATAGCCACAATGACTGGTCCTTCGGTGGCCGCAACCTGCGGTTTCCCGCGACTTAAACTGTGGCCTTCCCACACTGCTTGTATCATTCAATTTTTTGGCAGCATTTCATAATCACAGATTTAATCGAATTGGAAATCTTTAGCGGTTAAAATTAATAGCTGTTCATCACCTTTCAATTTGATATTGTCCTACTACGTTCATTCATCTACGCATATTCGTTGTACGCGCCGTTTGATGTGTCATAATTCAATTGAATAGTCGAAAGTTTATTAATTTCTTTGTTTCATTGTGTTCTATATTTAAACACACACTATAAAGTACATCACTGTGAAGGTCACAAGGTCATATCAATTTTCATTGTAGGTAATGTGACTATTATTGTTTCATGTCATTCATTCGATATTGTAAACATGGTTGAATACAATGAATATGTTTATAAAATGCATCAATTCTGTCCGTAGCCGGTTGCCTAATGTAAGTTGGAGCGTACTTTCTTAGTTTTATCAATATTTTGAGATCTGTAGTATTAAATACGTAAGCAATGCGTAGAAGTCTACCTTCTAATTACGGGGTCCCACAGGGTAGTGTTCTTGGGCCGATCAAGTTTAATCAAAATAATCATGATTTCCTTTGTGAAATTCTTAATATTTATGATCAATCAACAATATGGTCAGTGGTCCCAGAAATGTAAAAATCCCTGGCTGGAAATAAAATACACAATACTAAAAGTAAAGAAAAAAAACAATCACGCGGCTGCATTTAAAATTGGAACACGGAACTATCATTCTTTTAAAAGCCTACCTATTAATAGCTGCATTGTATGGATGCAGTCACAGTCGCACATGTGCAGCGCAGCACATGTAAACAAGCGTGATTTGTCACGTTCACTGTAATAAGTCAATTAGCGCAATCCCATCTATGATATACGGGCTTGTCGCGTGCAACGACTTTTACAAACTCGTGAGTTTCTGGTTCAATTAAATGTGTTATGCAACTACATACTAGAAAAGAAAGAGTGCTGTGGAGTTACTTGCTCGTTCTTCTCCATAGTGGCCTATCTCCGTTTTGGAACGAGCAACAAGCTTCAACTTTCGGACTAACTGACCGACTCCTTGACAATTCAAAAGTGCCTGTGAATGGTCTAATTGAAATAAATGTTTTTGACTTTGACTTTAACATATTATTGTCCCATTGCAGGGCAAGGGCCTCTTCTAATATAGAGAAGGCACGAGCATTGATCACCACGCTTGCTCAAGGCGGATTGGTGATTTTAGACCTGTATTAAACATCCTTCTTTTTCGTGTCGGATTCTTATCTGATAGTATCCCACGGTTCCTCTTGCTACCACGATTTGGGAGCCTGGTATCACTGCGTCTAGTGGTAAAGTGCGTCATTTTCGTGCGAATAAACAGTTTTTCTTTCTTTCTTTCTAACTTGCTGCATGATTCCCTCCCCCATCTGAAATACCTGTACTCCCGACTCATATTGTCAGGAGGACTGTAGATTTTGTAGATATACCCACCGATTTGTAAAATCTTGACCAAGTTAAACATCTGTCAATGTCAACTGTTGTAATTGATTGACCATAAAAGAGAGATTCTCAAGATCATAATGATAAAATCGTAGACAATTTCATAATAGAAACAAAATGCCAGTAAAGCCATAAAAATGTGCTATCATCCAATAGCAAAGTCTGCGATGTATTTTTAGCTTCGTTGTACATCGTGGTAGTTTGGTGATTCATTCATGTTTTTTTTCAGTAGCAGATATTACATAAATCTGTACTCATGTAATAAAGCTGATGAACTATTTTTGTTTGTTTGTTTAACCGCGCTAATCTCTTAAACTGTCAGTCGGATTGAAAATAATCTTTTTGTATATGATAGCCAGATTCATGAAGAATAGTATAGGCTATATATCATCACGCTAAGCCTCACGAGAGCGGAGCAGTAACCGAAGACGTAACGTAACTCGCGTGAAAAGAATCACGCATGCTGACTCTAGTTACGTATAGCAAAAGCAAGCGCTATCGTGTTTTATAGTAGTGATTGAAGCATGAATTTATGCGTGCAAAGTCTCTTATCAAAGGTCAAAGTTGCTGATAATCCTGGTCATATTATCATTGAGACGACCAGTGATGATCTATAACAGGTGTAAAGTCACTTAACGAAGCCACTTACATGTCTGTTCTTCCCATAATTTCCATATTTTTTATGTTTTTCTGGGTTGTTCCGGGACCCTTCTTGTTTCATTACATTGCTCGCTTAATAAATCACCAATAATAAGAGAGTTTTCCAGCAATATTTTTTAACTAAGTAACACTTAGTTTGATGGGCTGTCATCATCTTCCTGCCCTAGTCCTATATTACTAGAGGTCGGCGCAACACGTTTCCTTCTTCCATTCCGTTCTGTCAACCGTCATGCAATCACCGACTCCCTTTTCGTTCCTATAATTCTTCACACAATCCATCCATATTTTCTTTAGGCAGTATGCGTAGGTAAAAGATTATGTCATGTATCTTTTTAGACTCCCCATACAGAAGTTCGATAACAACCGTCGGGCAGTAGCCCACCAGACACAACACCCTGGTCGGAGGATCCTCCCTTTTCAATGGAGGATGAAGAAATTTTCACTGTTTCTCATACCTCTAAAATTCACAATAAGAATATGATTTTCTAATGTTTTCGCATAACAACAGTTGAGTCACTTTTCGAAGATAACATAAATATAGAAATACCACGAATATTACGTTTAACGGTATTCAGTCTCGCAGTTCCAAAGATACATTGCAATATACGTAAACTAATATATTTTGGATAATTGCCAAAAATATTTTACACGCAGTTCCATTTCTTTGAATCATTTTGAAGAAATACCCGTCATTCACGATTACAATATGGCGCCTGATTGATAATATTATTGTAGAATGGAGCACATAATTTATCTTAAAGTGTAATTAAGAAAGAATTTTCCTTAATGGAAAATCTGATAACTGAAATTAGCCACAAACAACAGAAAAATTACTAAAATTCTGAATATTTTGATGTAGTTTGACAAAAGAGTTTGGTTAGTAACAAGGCCAAAAGTTACAAAGAAAATCTAAAGCCTAACTACTAAACTGAAGATGTTCAAACATCAACCATATATCAATATCTGTAGGAATCAGTAGTTCCACTGACTCTCAGCCCTGCACTTGTCTCTAGTCTGCAGTAATATCCAGATCGTCTCTCCTTCTTCGTTCATCATCATCATCATTTTAGCCGAACGATATCAACTGCTGGACAGGCCTTCCTTAAAGATAGCCACAATGACCAGATCTGCACTGCCCGCATCCAGCGGTTTGCCGCGGCCATTACCAGGTCGTCGACCTTCCTACACTGCGCCTTTCGCCACTCATGAGCCTCACGATCTCAACCGCCGTCTGCTCTACTAGCTCAGATGCCTTGCTCATTGCTAGTCAAGTTCTTCTCCGTACAGTTCTAATTTGCAGTATAGCAGTCAGTAATAACGGCATTACCTACTTCTGAACTTCAAAAATGACCTTAATACAAACTGTCGGCCATTTGTAATGTGAATGTTACCGCATTTGCTTTAAAGTTCATCAGCAAGGTCGCCTGCATTCTAAAACTTGTTGCTAGGTTATGTGAGAGGAGCTGTTGTCTGGCTAAAGCGGGCTAAAAATTTGTGACCAGCCTCTTTGTGATTTTCTCTGACGACTTGAGATGGTGAAAATATCGTGAGGAAATCTGAACATGTAATATATGTCTGGAATCGCCGATCCGCCTTAAGCAAGATTGATGATCAATGCTCGTGCTTTCTTTGAGTGAGAAGAGGCCTTTGCCTTGCAGTGGGGCAATACGCTGGTACAATTTTTTGCCCGCGACTTCGTCTGCGTCAAAGTCAATATATTATCTGTCAAAGTTATCTCACGGGAGCCGTAAATTTTTCCGTGACATAAAGTAGCCTAGATTTCATCCAGATCCGTTCAGCCGCTGTAGCATGATTCAGTAACAAACATCCAGTCAAAATTTCGCATTTATAATCTGGCCTTCAGGTCATTGCCCTTTAAATCTAATGTCTAGTTGCTTCGTGGTCTGTCCATAAAAATAACAAATACGCTTAAATAAGTCCTAACTACCTCAAAAATAATATACCGTTAACAAATATATCTGAATATGTACATGTAAAAGCGATAGGTCAACACTCACTCACCACGAAATATCGAAAATCGCTAGACGCATAAAGATGAAAATAGGCAGGGAGGTAGTTTATAGATAGTAAACGTCCGCTAAGAATGGATTTTCCAAATGGGTGTCCGACATTTACGCTGACGAAGTCGCGGGCAAAAACTAGTACATAAAAATATCAAACCTGACCTTTAACGTAATTCTATAATCGTTAGGAAATCGATAAACGCGTCAGCTGCAGTTTCCCGCGTGTTTCTGACGTATGAATTTGAATATGGAAATGGGTAATGCCAACTTATGAATATGAAATTTATTGCTAGTCTATGGACGCGGTGTATAGGCTTTCCTCATAGACCAACATTTTCTTGTTTCATGCATTTTCTATCAGGTGATGACACCCGATAGAAAATGTTTTTTTTTTTTTAAACGTTGCCCCACACTAGGAATTTCTTCTGTATTGTGGGTGCGTTTACAAACATATAAACACTTGGACACAAATAATCGTCTGTCCGTTTGTCATAGGGTTGTATCTTAAGAATTCTTCTTATTCTTGTGTGTAATATTTTTATGCTAGCGAGTAGAATGTAGCGCACTAACATTATCATTATAAGACCTAATGTACTATGTACCTGCATTGTAACAAATAAAATTATTTGATTTGAATCGTCTTAATTAAGATACAACGCTGTTAAAATGATTTGAATCGTCTTAATTAGGATACAACCCTGTGACAAACAGATAGACAGCAGAGTCCCATTTGGCACCATATGGTTACGGAAACTTAAAAGACATTAAAACCATAGTCTTATAGTTCCACAAACAACAAAATCATCCTTTTTATCACTACTAAGAACACTAAACAAAGAATGTTGCCACCCAAGGCCATTTCCTGGATCCCTCATCAGAAATAATCAACAAGACTTCCTGCTTCCGATATTTATAGCAACGCCAACTGCGTTTAATATAGAGTTTAGCTGGAGTGTTTGAACGGCCTTGTCTGGGGAGAAATATAGCTGTAATTCCTAAAAAAAAAACACGAAGAATTTCGCAAACGATAACGTGGCTTTTGGCATTGAAATTGTTTTGAATTACATGTTCTTTTTTTGGATGCCATAAAAAGTATTTTTGAATTAATGTTGGTAATTTGACAGTTGGCATGGAATGAGAACGTTTTCTAGTTTCTTTTGAATCTGTCTGCGAAAGTAACATACCACTCCTTGATAAATCACGATATCTTGGCATAAGAAGCTTAAAAGCGGATTTGACTTTGGTTTACACGCAGACGAAGTCGCCGGCAAAAACTTGTTGTATAAAACCTTATTCTTTATTTACCTGAAACCTGAAAAGTGGTAATTGTACTCATGATTAAAAATAACTTTTACTGCGTTACCAAATTGGAAATCGCGAAAAAAATATCAGCTGATCCATCTTCCACCATTAGACATGTGTCATCAGTGCGTCTAGCACTGCAAATTACCATCCCTACCTTGTTGCTGTTCCACCAGTGCGCACTAAGCGTTTCCAAACGTCTTATAGCTCCCTCCATCGTAGACTTTGTCACCTCTGACGTAGACTAGGGTCAAGACAATGTATGACTGCCTCGTTAAACTAGTGGTCGCAAAGCGCGATTGCTGCTTAGGTTCGATTACCAGGTCGGGCAGTGTTATTAAGTTTTTCCATCAGGAATTTCTCAGTAGAAGCTCGGGACTCTGGATTTGTGCCCTGTTGATGGCAATAAGCTCGCCGCAAGAGTCGGGTTCTCACACCTCAATCATTCAAATGATCAGTATTAAAAAACAAGTGTTTGCTAAACAAACAAGTCGCAATTGAAAAGAATTGATGCACCATTTGGCGTGACGATCTACGCGTGTGCGCATTCTGTTTGTTTTTAATTTTAAACAGTTGAGCGTAGACGTCATAAAGACACACTACATTTATTTATATTGTTAACTGACTGCGTAGGTAGGGGATTGTAAAAAAAGAAGTGCGTAGTTTACTGCGGTTGCTATAAAAAGAAAATGGTGTCGATTCCCTTGTTCACAAACTAAACTAAAATTAGACAATTTCTATAATTTTCTTTCTAACAAAAACAAGAAAGAGGCGGAAATAAATTAGACCTGTCAATTTTAATTAATTTGAAACTTCCATGCAATTTAAGTTGACATGTCAGTACGCATTGATTAAAAAAACTGAAAACTAATTTGACATCTCTAACTTATATCTATAATGGCAATGTTCTTTTCTTTCGCTTTTTGTTAGTAACCGACGCCAATTCTCTTATTTAATTGTAGTGATAACGTAGCTTCCATTTTGCGAAAGGATTTCTAAAATCGGTTCAGTAGATCCGGAGATTACCAGGTTGTAGGGACAACCTCACAAATACGTAATAAAGATAGTATAGATTTGTAGAAAATAGAAGTATAGAAGCTCACCTAAAGCTTACCTCACTTATATTCACCCAGGAGGATTTAATACAGTATACACTTAAACATTACGCCTGTAATCCCCAAAGGATTGGGTAGAGGCGTACCTATTAGTACACCCACATTTCGCCAGTTATATTTGAGTCCTATTTAACGGGCACAAATTCAGACTCAGAGGCTGCTACAGATTTTCTAACGGGACAACCTAATAACACTTTGCTGGACTTAGGCACACTCAAGACCTCATGCACCACCGCACAATACACCTTCAAATATCTAATCGTACTTTAACCGAACCGACACTAACCAAAAATAATTCTGGCATCTCGCCATCCATGTTTATCATTGACAATAACATAATTATCCACCTTATTATTAAGATAAACACTAAAAGCTGTTTGAAGTATATTTCTGGCACCGTTTTTGACAAAAATAATCTTTTTATTTACACATATTCTGTGACCTTTCTGACCTTTGCGGCTGCTTTTATTTAACTACCGATCAAAGACCGCCTTCTTATCTTATGATGATGGATGATGCGTCAGCAACTGATAACGTTGCCAATACGCATTTTTTTTACACACTGTAGGCTATCTTAAAATAGTCGAGACTTTTTTTTTCAATTTGACTATTAAAAGGCACTTTTAAAGTGACAAAGATAGAAAATTTATGCTATGGTATGCTTCTATGGTTCGGTCATGTTGAGAGGATGAGTGAAAGACGATTAACAAAAGGTATTTATATGGCAGAGGTGAGTGGCAACGCAGGGAGGGGTCGTCCTAGGAAGACCTACACTGACCATATTGGTAAGGTTCTTTAGAAAGTCCAGGTGCGCAGTACTCCTACCGAGCTTGTATGACGAGATGTATGAACGTAGATGAGGCGAAAGGAGTATGTAAGGATCGTAGTAGGTGGCGTTCTGTGGTTTCTGCCTACCCCCATGGCAAAAAGGCGTGAGTTTATGTATGTAACTTTATAACAAGAATTTAATCTTGTTGCCCCTTTCCAAAAGGTAGTTTCGTATGAAAAATCCTTTCTGCGTTGTTTTCTTGCATCCTCCATTTCACTGTTCTTGTCATTAGTCTGCTTCTCCACCTCCATCCATCACAGCATATTATCCTCATCCTTATTACTACTACATATTATAAATGCGAAAATTACTGTCTGTTTGCTACTTCATCATGAGAAAACTACAGAACCGATCTTTGTGTAATTTCACAAAGATGTAGCTTGGGGTCTCAAATTCTGGATAATTACATGGCTACTTTTTAAGCGACATTTCAAGCAGACAAAGGCGTGGGCAAATGTTAGTACGCGTTAGTAATTTAGCGCCATATCTAGTTAATGCTAGGCGTGTCACCCAACGTGATGCTAGCTGTTAGCATTCATTAGTATGACTATCAAGGTCTTACTGAATAACCTAATTTGCGTAGTTAATGGTACTGTTTCATAAGTAGCCATTTTTTTTTTTTGTAAATACATGTCTACTAGCTTCTGCCCGCAGCTTCGCCCGCGTATAAAGCAACTGAACTACCGGGAAAAGTATCCTATGTGTTTATCCAGGAAATAGTCTATCTATGTATGTGCAAATTTTCATCCAAATTTGTTCAACGGTTTACGCGTGATTGAGTAACAAATATCTAAACATACATCTTCACAAACTTTCAAATTTATAATATTAACACGCAGCCAGGTTACAGCTTTGTACCTCTTTAAAGATCTTATTTGTATTATTAATTTAATGCGTCTGGAAAACCTGGACTTAGATTCCACTCAAAACTTGTCAGTGGCCGTTACGGCGGTTTAGAAACTCTGACACTAGGGTGTGTGGGGTCGTAAGACCTTACTGCCCACACGATAAAGAAGAAAATTGTAGGTAATTCTCTACCAGTCAACCAAAGGTGCTAAGATAAAACGGCAGGTGTAAATTAATGTACGATCGCAAAACAACAAAATTTGAGACAAAAAACGCTAAAATATTACATAAATACATACTTACCAAGTACACAAGTAAAAAATAATTAAAATACTTACACAAATGACAATTTTAAAGTAAACGGCGCATGTTTAAAATCCCTCAAACATATGCAAATCTCTTCAGCTATTTATTACAAGCTTTTTACTTTCACCTGTCCCTGTGTCTATGGCTGTCGATCAAATCTTACAAGTTAAATTTGACCCACTTCCTAATGTTCGATTGAGCTGAAATTTTGCGTAATTGTGCAATTTGCATGACAATGCAATATAATGATGTATCAGAGCTGGTCTGATGATGGAGCTGGAAAGTGGCCATAGGAACTTAGTCAAATCTTACAAGTTAAAGATTTAGTTGCTATATAAAAACTTGTTTTAAAAAAATACGAGGTGTAAAAAGCCTTCACATATTAGTTAACTACGCGTTCTACAAAAGCGCGACTACTGAGCTCGCAGTCTTGGGTTTGATTCAAAGGTCGGGCAAAGTGTTATTAGGTTTTTCTATCAAGAAAATCTCGGTAGCGGCCTCAGCGCCCGGTTGATGACAATAGACTCGCCCCCAATTACATGAGACTTAAACGTAGCTGGCGAAGGGTGTGCTTAACCCGTCGGGGATTGCAGGCGTAATGTTATGTTAACTTGTTAGCATTTTTTACCTCATATACGCACTAAAAAGTTCTTAAATAATGCGTAATACTGACATGTGCAGCAAGGTACAGAGACGTATTGTTTACTGCGCCAATAGCTAAAGATAGCAAGAGTCAATGAAACGCTACTGCGACCTGCGCATGAGTTGATAACACAGATTGAACGGACAATTTACTATCTGATGTAGACATAAATTGAGGAAGATGGAAAGATTACTACTTCAACAAAATAATTGTATTTGATTTACTTATTTATTTTTATTCTCACGAAGATGGTCATGTGTTTAAAAATGTTTAAGGCTTAATCCTCCATGTTGGTACCCAAGATACAGGCCTGCCTATTTTGGGGCCAACGTTATAAACTTTGTGTATTTTTTATTGCAATAAAAAAAATATGTAGAAATCTCGAAAACTAAATAATACTAGCCTTTTACTGTTCCATTGCAGGAATAAAAGCCTCTACTCATGCAGAGAAGGCACGAAAATTGATCACAACGCTTGCTCAAAGCGGATTGGCGATTTCTTTTATTAATCACTAGCTTTTGCCCGCGACTTCGTCCACGTTCCCTTATAGCTGACACAGACGAAGTCGCGGAAAAAATTACCCATGTCCTGTCATTTCAATTATAATCATGATTCGAAACGATACGTGGCGCCATCTATGATCCTAAGAACGTTATTGTGATTTCCCTCGGAAACTGTACTTTTTTTCGGGATTAAAGGTACTTTATTTTCGTTCCTGTACACCTGGCAACGTATATGCTAAATTTCAGGATGATCGGTTCAGTGGCTTAGGCGTAAAATGGTAGCAAACAAAATTACTTTCGCATATATAGTATTAGGACTAGCTTCTGCCCGCGATTTCGCGTATTCCGCGTACATTACTTCAGGATAAAAAGTATCCTATGTGCTATTCCAGACTGTAAGTAATCTATATCTGTGCCAAATTTTATCCAGATCCGTTCAGCCGTTCTGACGTGATTGAGTAATAAAGATCCATCTATCAAAACTTACGCATTGATAATGTAGTAAGTAAAGTCCAGGTTTCTTCACGATGTTTTCCTTGTTTCAACTAACATGTCCAAAATTGGTTTTAAAATGAATACTCATATTAATGACATCAAAGATTAAATTATTATTCAAATGAAAACTGAAATATTTGGTTTGTTTTGCTCCTTGAAGGTCATCAAACAATGGATGGAAGCCAAAATACTGACGTACATACGTGTTGAATACGTAAAAATATCAAAATAACAGGTTTTAGTACTTAAAGATAATTTTGAAAGACTTCAAAATGGACGAAGGTAGTAAATTATTAGTTGATATTTTTTTTTGTATTTATTACTCAAGACGTAATGATAATGAGACACAATTGATTTTCTATTGTTCTGTCATACCGGTACCTATGACACCCGGGCTTTGAGAGGTTAGAATGTTCTCTGATCAATTTTTAGACCTATGTATCCTGCTTATATGTAGGAAGTTTCCTTAAAATCGGTTAATTCATGCAAAGAAATAAGGACTTAAAAGTTTGTTTAAAATGCTGGCAACATAATTAAAATGACAATCAAAAACATTCAATTTTTGTTAAGACGAATCGCCTGCTATACAAAAATAGGTACCTACCTGGATAATGACGTCTACCAGGGTTGCGAATTTTGCTCGAAAGAGTCACCGCGGCCCTGGAACACAAAGAGCATTAGGAGGAACACGGATGAGTTTTAGTCAGTAAAAGTCTGACACTCCCTTCTGCTCCGCCTAGAGCGTAAGATTCCATTTGATAATTTTCCCATTTTTAAAAAATAAATGGTGTCAGGAATTTCTCAGTATCAGCCTCGGAGTCTGGTTTTGTGCCCGCTTGATGGCAATAGGCTCGCCCCCTATTACATGGGACTTAAACATAACTGGCAAAAATGTGGTTGTACTAATGGATACACTTCTGCCTAACCCTTCAGGGATAACAGGTGTGATGTTCAGTGATAATGACGTCACAAATATTCCAAGCCATGAAAAACAAAAACTATTTCTAGAATATTCGAAACCTTGAACTTTATTATCTAAAAAAGTCTCATTTTGTCTGCCTAGCCAAATTCCTCGCTTATCGCTTGATAAAAAAGAAATGTAGCTATAGTTTTAAAAGATAAGTTGTTGATTACGCAACCACTGACCCTTATCATAGTCTTCAATCATACTGTGAAGTGTGTGATAACATTTGGCGCCTTGTAGTCAACGAAACATATTTAGACCTGTCAGTCTGCCAACTCTTTGTGTATTTTGTTTAGTCATATTTATTATGCAGGGGTGTGGAAAGACGCCACCACGTAACTACGCATACACTGTGCGCATACAGTTTGAGAGCCAATATACGACATACTGCCTACACACATAGAAACATAAACTCACTCCTTTTTCCCATGGGGGTAGGCAAAACCACAGAACGCCACCTCCACTCCTTTTGCCTCATCCACGTTCATACAAGCGCGCCGGTTACGAGTACTCCGCACCTGACCTTTCTGAAGAACCTGACCAATAAGGTCAGTGTAGGTCTTTGTAGGGCGACTCCTCCCTGCCTATCAAACTTTGAGCAAAATTTATTGCTTCGAAACAAGTTTAATTTTTGTTGTAAAAAGTCACTTTATTAGTGCACAATGTAACGCACACAAAACATTAAGTTCGCCTCCTATTACCTGGGACTTAAACATAACTGGCGAAATGTGGGTGTACTTATGGCTACACCTCTGCGTAACTCTTCGGGTCTCACATTCGTAATGTTATGTATGTAAAACGTTGTGACTTTAATTTTTAATACCTTTGTAACTAGAAGGCTTCCAGGAAAGGTCTAGAACAATAAAACAACCATGCGAACTCGCGAGTTCGCTAATCTTCTATCTATCTTCTTCAATATATCGATACATATAAAATGCTTTATCCTGAATGACTGACTGACAGATTAACGCACAGCCTCAACCGCTGATCGGAGAGACCAGGGGGCCAACCACAAGCTCTTAAAACAATATTATTCTAATATTACTTTGCCTTCCACACTGTTGGATTTTCAACGCTCGGATCAACGCCGAAAGTTGAAAATGCAACAACAGAAATTACAAAGTAATATTAAAATAACATTGTTATAAGAGATGGCGGTAGGCGCCCTGAAACTTCTTTATATGACGTAGGCATCCGATAAGAAAGTACTTTCCAAAATTCACCCCCAAAGGGGAAGAGAAACAGGGGTCTAAAGTTTGTATGGAGAAACCAACTTTGACACAGACGAAGTCGCGAACAGTACCTAGCTATACTAATAAAATAAATAAATACTTATATTATCGTCCACAACAGATATCAAAATTCTGCTCGAAAACTGTCAGTGAAATATCTGTAACACACTGAAACCGGTATTTGTATTATCAGATAGCTTGTTATCTATAAGTTCGATGCACACAAAAGTACAAGTAAAGATATTAAATTCATTATTTATCTAATATCCACTGTGTTTAATAGTAACCATTTGTCTACAATTTATCATTGATTTATCGTAATCTTTCTCGGCAGAGCTGTCGTTGAGGAAAACCGTAAAGTAAAACAATAGAAAATCTGTCTTACTTAGCTAAGTCTTACTTAGGGGTATTGAATTTCGAAGTATTTAGTAGATACCAGAATTTTTCCGTTAGGAATTTCTCATTAGCAGCTTCGGAGTCTGGATTTGTGCCCGGTTGATGGCAATAGGCTTGCCCTCAATTACATGAGACTTAAACATAACTGGCGAAATGTGGGTGTTCTAATGGGTGAACCTCTGCCCAACCCTTCTGGGATTACAGGCGTGAATGCGTGATGTTATGTTCATGAAACCGACAAAAAAATCCGACGCTGGGGGTCTACAATCCTGGTAAAAGACTTCGTAACGATGTCCTTCCGCTCCCTCTTGTTTTAGCATGTCAATCAACTTGTTGCCACGCCCAAAAGGGGGGGAAAACAAACAATGATAACGTCGGGAAACCCCAACAAAGCAAAGCAGTTTCTGAATTTCATTCATCAATCCTGAAAATGAATCATCGGGATTACAGCCAAAATGTTTCCAAATATGGATAGTAATTAATGTTAATGAACTCTCTCTCATAGAAACATTCTTTGCTTATTATTCATGAGCATTTTATGTTTATGAACTCGGCATGTCAGTATTTATTTATTTACATAGGTAAATAATGGTTGATGACAATAGGCTCGCCCCTTATTACATGGGACTTGAACATAAATGGCGAAATGTGGGTGTACTAATGGTTACACCTCTGCCTAACCCTTCGGGGATTACAAGCGTGATGTTATGTGAGCTAGGTACTTTTGCCCGCTTTCAATTACGTCTTTGGTTATTAATCCACTTCTGCATGTTGTAGCGTAATAGCCTATTCCTACATTTTTATTGATAAACGGGCTACATAACGCACAAAGTTTTTTTCAAATCGGACCAGTAGTTCCTGAGATTTGCACGTTCAAATAAACAAACAACGTTACGCTTTCACGACTAAACCACTGAACGGATTTTGATGATATTTGGTACGGGGTAAGTTTGAACCCCAAGGAAGGAAATAGGTTACTTTTTATCCCGCTGCTTTGTCTGCGTACGCGATAACCGACATTTAAACGAACAAAGTCACAGGTAAAAACTAGTTTTAAATATTTCGCACTCAATACGTACTCGATATTCGTACTGCCTTCTTCGGAACCCGGAAATCGATCAGTCACGAGTCACACAGCGTTCGATCAAGGTCTTGTGCAGTGATACCAGTATTCTTGTAGTCACCGAGCCAGTGCGTTGACCTCTCTTGATATTCCAGAATGGAAATTGAAATGTTAATGGTATGGAAACGGTAGTTCCTATAGGGAAATGAACTGTGCTCTATTCGGGAAATATAATAGAATTACTCTAGCTCTAGGCGTTTTAAGTAAAACATAACTAAACAACATAACTTTGACTGCCTCGTTGGTCTAGTGGTCGCAAGCGCGACTGCTGTGCATGAGGTCTTGGGTTCGATTCCCAGGTCGGGCAGTGTTATTGGGGTTTTCCATCAAGAATTTTTCAGTAGCAGCCTCGGAGTCTGGATTTGTGCCCGGTTGATGGCAATAGGCTCGCCCCCTATTACATGGGACTAAAAACATAACTGGCGAAATGTGGGTGTATTAATGGGTACACCTCTGCCTAACCCTTCGGGGATTACAGGCGTGATGTTATGTTATGTTATGTTATAACTAGAATAAAATAAAATAGTATAATTATAATATTTTATTAAATAATAGAGGATGTAGTGACAAAGATAGAAAAGGGTATGCTTAGATGGTTCGGTCATGTTAAGAGGATGAGTGAAAGACGATTAACAAAAGGTGGAAGAGGTGAGTGGCAACGCAGGGAGGGTTCGCCCTAGGAAGACCTACACTGACCTTATTGGTGAGGTTCTTCAGAAAAATCAGGTGCGCAGTACTCGTAACCGGCGTGCTTGTATGACGAGATGTATGAACGTAGATGAAGCGAAAGGAGTATGTAAGAATTGTAGCAGGTGGCGTTCTGTAGTTTCTGCCTACCCCCATGGGAAAAAGGCGTGAGTTTATGTATGTATGTATGTAACAATCTACACGCGCCGCCGCAAACATCCCTGACGCATTACGACGCAATGGCAACCCCATCAGTTTGCTGAACGTATTATTGAATTGGACATAAGCGACAGTCTATCTTTCACACATATCTCACAATTTATTCCTTCGTGTTTTGAGACAAGGACTACCGGATCTTCTCACGTTTAAATGTGAATTCAGAATCGAAAGACCGGATACTCAGTAAAATCATTGGTAAAAACAATCTTCTGAGACTTTTCAAGACCCGATCTAGCTATTTAGCCGCTCCTAGCCTAATAAAGCTCGCGCCCTTTACACTAACACCATATCAGTCGTGAGTTTGCTATTCCGTAGATAGGCTTATGTAGTAGGTAATAATTATGTGATACTAGCTTCGTACTTGCATACAAACTTCCACCCCCCTTTTCACCGCCTCAGGGGGTGATTTCCGGGATGAAAACTATTATATTTCCTTCTCCGGGTCTTAAACTATCTCTATACAAAATTTCACCTAAATCGGTTCAGCGGTTTAAACAACATTATTTATAGAAATACTAGTCTAGGGTGCGTGAGGTAGGTGACAGACAGACAGACACATTTTCGCATTTATAATGTTAGTAGGTATGGATTGTTTTAATTGTAGGTACCTACGTTAGTCTACTACGGCTTCTGAACAAGTATACAAAAATTTATGAGACTATGTTAGACTTCGTGCAACCGCCCAGCTCCCTTAATTTTGCCGCCCCTCCTTTTTGTCGCTCTGGGCAGTTTCCCGGCTTGCCCTCCCTTAGATCGGGCCCTGAACCAGTCTTACCAAGGGTTATTTGCCTATTTACTGGGTTATAGAGTTCAGATAGGCAGTCGCTCCATGTAAAATACTAGTATTCAGCTCCATCCGGTTAAACTGCAAGCCGACCCCAGGCTAGGCAGATTAATTGACCGGTAGACTACCAAAGAATTACCTCTCTCAATTGAGTAAAGTAATCGTATACTCAAAGAAAGCCGGAATATTTCCAATATTTGACGCCATATTTTGTAAACACAGACATTGTCTAATTGAGACGGTGTTATGTAAAATGATGTTGTATTTTCGCGTTTCCATATGTTCAATACATACATCCTCTATAAAAGTGGTGGCGTGTTTAATCAACTCTGAATCGTTTTTTAGGGTTCCGTAAAAGTAACGAAAATTCGATCGTGTTTTTAAATTGAACATATCCATTTCGCACATCATATTTTTATAGATTAGCTGCTGACTGCGGCTTCGTTCCTTGTGTTTTTACACTTACGGTACAACGTAGAACGATCCACTAAAGTTTCATCACAATCGGATCTGTAGTTTAGGAACGCATCGAGGACAAACCTACAAACATTCATTCAGACGGAAAAACGATGGCATGTTATAATAATTTTGGTGTGTGTGTCTGTGGTATCGTAGCTCCCGAACAAATGAACCTATTTTGTGTTTTGTTTGAAGAGTGATTAGTCGGATCTATGATTGATGAAAATCGGACCAAGATGGCCCCTTCGGGGTATTTTTTTTCATTTACATAGAAAAAGGCTTCATGTTGTCATTGTAAGATACTAAAAATACTTGTGCTTATTGTATGTATAAAATTATACCATAATACAAAATGACAGTCTTGCTATGTCAATCCATATAAGACCCAGTTTATTTCAATTTTCTTTTTCAATTAGGTACCTACAGACCTAAATATACTAGAAACTTGCTAATATCTGACCTATCCTAACCCATCCGCCATCTTTAATATTTAATTACCATACATAAATTATTAATAGACTGTCTTAGTTATCACGTCCAGGGTCCATTAAATGACCTTATCTATGTAATCGTATTCAATATAACAGGTCTAAAAGGTCGTGTCCAGTGTTTGACCCCGGACTTTGCGAAGATGTTTATAGCTGACTAGGTGTTAGGTCAAATTAAATCGTTCAACATACATACATACATAAACTTACGCCTTTTTCCCATGGGGGTAGGCAGAAATCACAGAACGCCACCTGCTACGATCCTTACATACTTCTTTCGCCTCATCTACGTTCATACTTCTCGTCATACAACCACGCCGGTTACGAGTACTACGTTCCTGACCTTTCTGAAGAACCTCACCAATAAGGTCAGTGTAGGTCTTCTTAGGACGACCGTTCATCTTCCATGATTATTTACACCCTGACTCCATCCACACCTTGGTATAGGCGCGAATATAGTTGCCACTTCCAAAATGTAGTATCGTATGGAGAAGAATGGACAAGAAACTCCATACTTACTCTTTTTAAATAAAAAATCGTGTAGTAAATAAAATATAGCCTACTAGTTTCTACATGTGACTTCGTCCGCGTCCAAGGTATACTATACTACGCGAACCGTATTTTTTTAGGAATAAATAGTATTCCAGACTATAATCTATGTCCGTGCAAAATTTCATCAAGATCCGTTGAGCCGTTTTGGCGCAACAAACATCCATACAAACTTACTCATTTATAAGATTAAGTAAGATGTTACTCGTTAATAATGTAGCTAAAGAATTTTTAAAATCGGTCAAGTAGTTTTGGAGTTTGTCCTTAACAAACAAAAATACAAATCTTTTCTCTTTATAATATTAGTTTAGATAATACTTTGTTTATTTTTAATCGCAATTCTTTTTATACTGCAGTGCGCAAATAAAAAATCCGATAAAGCTTATTCTCATTTTTTTTGTGTCATTCTGGTAATTAAGATAAGTGTCTGACTTTGTGGAACAATTACTGTTATAAAATGATAACTGGAAGTCTCAGATTTTGCGCAGTGAATCAGTGTCTATTTATTTTTTATAGCGCTCTCCCCCCGACTTTGTTCGCGTGATTTTCCTTACGAATCCCTAAATTTTTTATAATAAAATATAGCCAATGGTGCCGATTCCCTTGTTCACAAATTAGACTAAATTTAGAGAATCGACATCTCTTACTAACATACAGCGAAAGGAAAGGACGGTGACATTCCGTGACATTAAAGAACTAAGTTAGAGATGTCAAATTAGTTTTGCCTTGAACTTCTCCGTATTTTTAATCCATACGTTTTAAGATGTCAACTATAACTGTATGAATGTGTCAGATTGACTAAATTTGACAGCTCTTATTTACATTAGTCTCTTTCTTGTTTTATTGGACAGAAAAAGATGGAAATAGTCTAATTTTAGTGTAGTTTGTTACCGAGAGAATCGGCACCAATATATCTTTATTGTAAAATCCAGGGTTTTTGATGTTTTAGTTCGATGTTTGTAGCAAAAGCAATTATTTTGTTAAATTATGTCTCTTCGTGTCACCTCTTTGTTGTTTCTATCCAATATCTAGTGAACCGCTCCGGCTTCGCATAAACGTTTAACGTTTCCAATGGTTTTTTTTTTACACAACAAAAAAAACAACAAATCGACCCGGACGTTCTCGAGTTTTGAGCTTAGCAACACATTAAGCCATTCATTGTTATTTATGCCAATTTATAATTACTGATAAAACTAAACAGAATATTCTTATCAAAGAAACATAACTTTACAATAAAATGCAAAGGGTCATTGCAATGTTATCAAACTTCTCTGAGTGAGCCTATTAATTATTATAATTATGTTATGTGTCATTTATTTTTATCATAAAGTCCTGATACCCCCGTTTTATGAGAAATGATAGGTACTTAAACAAATTAAGATTGGATTGGAAAGTCCCGGCTATCATTCGTAGATTTCTGACAATCGTCACAATTAGTCAGAAGAATTTTTCCAATCCGTCTGGCAGTTTCCGAGATTAGCGCGTTTAAACAAACAAACAAGAAAACTCTTCAGCTTCATAATATTATAAAAGTACAGATTGTAAAAATAGTAAACAAAATCATATCAACCAAATGTTTGACAACATTGAAATCTATATAAACATAGCAAGTAATATTACATAATGAACTTGGCAGAGGTATCTACTGGTAATTAGTAAATATATGTATTCTTGCTATTTCCTATGTAGGTCAGGGACGTTGATGTTTTTCAGGGATCTGTACCCAAAGGGTTCTGACGGGACCCTATTACTAGGTTGAGGATTCTTATCCTGGCAAGCACCAATCTGACTTGTGTCGGCAGTAAGGTCTTACGAAACCACACACCCTAGGATCAGAGTTTCTAAACCGCCTCAAAGGCCTCTGACTTGGTTTGAGTGGAACAGTAAGTCCAGGTTTCCTCACGATGTTTTCCTTCACCGATGTCAAGTCGAAACTTTAGAAAGTACATATAAATTGTAAAAGTCACATAAGTACTTGCCCAGATATGAACCTCCTGCATGAGAGGTGGGCGCCTTAACCAATGGGCCATCACGACTTACTAATGGGTACACCTCTGCCTCACCCTTCGGGGATTACAGGCGTGATTTTATGTTATGTAATAACCGTTTACGGCATAAAGATTTTGTCCTTCACGTGACCCCACTGTACTACCAACTTCTCTGGGGTCACTGATCAAAGTCCTATTCTGTACGCCCTTGCCCTCAAGTCCTAGAATCCCATCTTTGGCAGCCTATTTACATTATAACACCTTAAACATATATTGTTGAATAGCCATAGCGCCACTTGGCACGGCCGCAAGTCTTTGAATATTAATAGCCATGTCATATGACTGGATCCCACAGAGCCGGACGTACAAGTATTTGTGGTATGTTCTCTTTTGTCGGAATAATCCGTTTTATAGTCGCTTATATGGATGTTTGGTAGTTGCTTATGTTCTTGTCTATACATCTCAACAAATAAATAAAATTGTAATTTTTTGTAATCCTACTACCTCGACTCCCTCCCTCCCTCCTCCCTGACTGCCTCGTTGGTCTAGTGGTCGCAAGCGCGACTGATGTGCATGAGGTCTTGAGTTCGATTCCTAGGTCGGGCAAAGTTTTATTGGGTTTTTCCATCAGGAATTTCTTAGTAGCAGCCTCGGAGTCTGGATTTGTGCCCGGTTGATGGCAATAGGCTCGCCCCCTATTACATGGGACTAAAAACACAACTGGCGAAATGTGGGTGTACTAATGGGTACACCTCTGCCTAACCCTTCGGGGATCCCGGGCACAAATTTAGAAAAAGAATTAGGATTCCGCGCAATTATATGAAAACCCTGCAGATAACCGACATGTGACAGCGACACGTCGACGCAGTCGCGGAAATAACTAGTCAATAGAATATAATACCTACGGTATTAGGCTGGGCATAATTAGCTATATTAGGATTAACCTAATTACAGCTATCGGTTAACAGCCGAAATACATTGAGACGCGATAAAATAACAATAAATAACCGTTGTAAATATTAAGTGCTAACGTTATCTAAACGTTATTAGATAATAGCTGACAATAAAATATTATTACTAAGTATAATATATAGGTATATTGTGTTTAAGTAGGTATACGATGATTCTAAAAGTTCATTGATCCTACTTGCTCGCTAAAGTATTTCGATAAAAGTCTGTTACGGTGATTATACATAGTGTATTCGGTTCGGCATTTTTATTACTACGTTGATACCAACTAAAAACTCCACGGCCGAATTTTGGTCCCGGCGTCTAATCTTAATGGAGACTGGCCCAGTATGCGTACTTAATTTACTTAGCTCACCGATTTTTACTAGTGGGGCGGAAGGGACTGTCAGGCTTGTACTGACAAAAAAAACACCCTGTTCCTTCTGTTGCCCTTTGTGTTCCGGGGCCACGGTATCCTGTTAAGACGTCCCGCGACCCCGGCAGGCGGAGTCCCATGTTGGGCGTCACATTAGGTAGGCACCTAATGTGGCGCCCAACATTAAGATTGCTGATTACAATTACCTATATTTCTATGCTAATATTTGAATCAGAGTTTGTTTTATAAAAGCGATTATCTCCGAAACTGCTGGTCAGATTCTGAAAATTCTTTTGCTAATAGAAAGCTACGTTATTCCTGAGTGTTTATAGACTATATTTTAAGGATCCGTAAAAAAATTCTCGCACAAGTGAATAAAAGCAAAAGCAAGTTTTTGATATAAATAAAGATTTATTCGTTAGAACCTGGCTATTTTTGTCGATTTCACCTTCTTAATAAATAACAACAAAATGAAAATAATTTAATTAAAATACTCCTATTATTTAGTCAATTATTGCAAACTAAATGAGGCCATGTTTCACGTACCTATCTACGTATAATTTTGCACATGCGCAGTGTACTTAGTGCTCACATTTGACCTTTGGTCTAGCGAAGGCCAAATCGCTTGCCCTGTTAGAATCTTCGATCCATTTTAGTACTATCATAAATGCGAATGGGACTTAAGCACAACTGGCGAAATGTGGGTGTACTGATGGGTACTTACACCTCTGCCTTACCCACCGGGGATTACAGGCGTAATGTTATGTTTTGTTTGAAGATCATGAACTGTATAATTTCTTGTTAACTAACCTGTTTCTCTTGTTGTTACAGCCTGCGAACCGTGAGAAGATGATGTCGAGGTCTGCGCTAGTTCTCGCCGCCATAGGCCTCGGCTTATCCACGTTCAGCGTCCGCCAAATGATCCTACACCAAACCAGACGATTTTAGACCGAACACAGCCCCGTAAACTATCTAGATTAAGCCAGAATTCAACAGACATGTTAGATTCAGCATATAAATCTGCCGTGTCAATGCCCCAACGCATTTTCTAACAAAAAATAGACGATTATATTTTTTTTATATAATGAGAATGCGTGCGGAATTCCAAATGGGTTCTGGCCTAAAAAAATCGTAAAGAATTGTTAATATTATCATTATGTATGAGAGAAAAAAAATATAACTTATTCTTTTTTTTTTCTTTTTTTTCTCTGAACGAATGTGTTAGTACATTTTAGACATAGGAAGTAAGTTAATTTCGGAGCGATTTATATGTGATGAGTTAGTATGATTGTGAGAAACGTGTTTCGCGAATGTCTATGTGATGGAAACCAAATAAAAATAGACACTAACTTTATTTTGGCATTTTTATTTTATATTTTTTCTTTTTTGGATCTTTGACACCATCAACCAATAATTTCAAAATACAACTTTTTCGAAAAAACACTACATTTTAGCCAGATTGATTTTTAATTCACTGTAAAAATAGATTTGAAGTTACTTTGATATTTGAAATTAATTAAGTTGGCAAAAATGTGTTTAGCCATACAAAATCAATTGGGAATCACGATTTGACAGTTCAAAATAATTATGTCTATCGATTGTTGATTGGTGGTGTCGAATACCCAATCTCCTATGGATATCCTCCATTTGGAGGGGAAGGAGTGTTATATCGGACTCTTACCGACTAAAGCCCTACGATTCCTCCTGGTATTCATTTGAAGCATGATTCCCCCGCTGGTTTATAGAAGATTGGGCCAGAGTAGGCAACACATTGGAAACGGAGACTGGCTAGAGTAGGAAAGACCTTATAATTACTACTAAGTATTATTAGTCGTTCATTTTCATTTTTGATCTATTTTAGATCGGACGAAGTAACAGGGTATTTTTTTTTTCACTTCTAAGAACTTGCAACATGTGTATAGCTGGTTGTGGGGTGGGTATAATAACACGCATCAAACAAATTCGAGCTATAAATATTTATTTGTGTTCAAAATTTGTGCTGTCGACCATCGAAAAGTGGATCAAATATAACTTTTATGATTGATTTTAATCAGATCAGAATTTAATTAAGCTCGATCAAACATCGAAATTTGGACACAAATTTCATTTGTTAGATTTGTTTAGCCACAGACACCGGGACAGGTGAAAGTAAAAAAGCTTGTAAAACAGCGTCAATAAAACAAAAACAAATCATTAACAACATTTTAATAGACATTCAAACTTAGAAACAAATTATGCATAACACGACGAACGCAAAAATAACAGAGAAAAAAATGCTTATTTAATACAAAGTGTACTTTTAAATGCTCTGTGAATACAATACTACAACTGTTATCAAATAAACAGTCGTAATATTTCACGTAATAAAGGCTTATCGTCATACATACATAATTCCACGTCACGCTTGTTAGGCAATAGGTAGAAAGATCGAAACTTGATTCAAGTGTAATATACACGGTTACTTTTAGGTCGTTCTGGAACCGAAAGCCATAAACTCGAAACGATTGGGACCATTTTTTCAACCGACTTCATTTTCCAAAAAGTAACTATTAAAAAAACAGCTGTTCAGTACACTTACGAACATAAATGTACTGAACAGCAGATTTTTTTAAAGTTACTTAAAAAGAAATGGTCCCATTCGTTTCGAATTTCATGATCGAGTTTATGACTTTCGGTTCCAGGACGACCTATAAGCAACCGTGTATAGAGATTATAGTACTATTTAACCTTTTGAACGCCAGAGTATAAATGTATCGCCGTACCCCTGACGCCAGGCCACTTTTTTTGTCAAATGAACTTAATGCAATAAAGGGATTCCAAAACTTGATTAAATTGTTTATTTCATAATATTGTGCGACGTGTATTTTGTCATATATTTGTGACGTTGGCGTTCAGGGTAAGATTTCGTTTGTCACATATATGTGACAATGGCGTTCAAAAGGTTAATTTTTAAGAGCATGTGTTTTTATTTGATTTTACAATACTCCCCAAAATCTGAGGATTATAAATGGGACCACAGATATATGAAAAAAATTAGGATAATTCTTAGAGATACTCTTTTTCTTTTTGACTGCGGACGAACATTCGCTGCGCCAGTGCGGCTAGCTACCACTGTTTGCGTGTTCGCCATAGAAAAACACATACAGTGTGTGTGCGCCGCACTTGCGTTTTTAGTCGAAACACAACGTGTGTTTTTCCCGCAGTGAAGGAGTTAAGTATAGGACATCATCAAATGACGTCTTCTGTTCTGGCCGGAGAAGGGAGTGTACAAGACTCTTACCGACTAACAGTGACAGTTTTATTTACATTTTTCTCATTAAGCCAATACTGCGTTATTTTAACAATGAAAAATTGTATGATATTATATCTATCAATTAATTACTTTATATGAATTATAAAACTCGTATAATTATGTGTACAAGACGTTACAAAACTATATTCTTTAGTGATGTGCTTGACGGCAACTACGACAGTACGAATACGCCAATTCGGTTTTCTTAATACGCCAATTCGGAAATCGTAATACGACAATTCGTGCTTCGAGTAATTGTTCGATATGTCAGTGATTATTAACAACATCAATGAACTATATTATTTTTTAACAAATTTGTGATATCTACAAGAAGGTTACGATTATTTTATGATGATTGTAATGAAAAATTTAATGCGTATTAAAAAAAAATGACAGCTAAAATATTTAAATTAACAGATTTACATTGTGTTATGAAACAAAAATTGCTTATAATAAAATCATTACGTAGCACTATTTTCAAATACACATTAATTAGGTATAGGTTCAAATAAAATATCTGGACAAACTTTTAGAAGTCTTAAACAAACAACTTTTACTGACCTCAGAAATAAAACTTTGACCTTTAAAAGTTTGGCCAAAGGGGCAATTCCCGTATTTAGAACGTTCGCATTTTAATCAAGTCTGAATTAGTCAAAAAATACCTCCAGTTTATCTACTTTTCAGACATTGACTGACACCGAGATGATATTGCGATTCGATTTTTTTTTTTTCATGTTTTCAAATTAACTTTCATGTATTTTTTGTTTTTATAGAAAACCAACCAGCCAAGTAAAAATTAACAAAATAAATTAAAAACTTGGGCCGTATAGGGTCGTATCGTACTAAAACAATAACTATTTTTGTTTTACTAGGCCCCTAACTTGGACTTTGTACAGCATAACAAATATTACAAGATAAGTTTTTTGTGCACTTTACCCAAACGATTAGATAGCTTAATATTACTTAAATTACAATAATTTCCTATGTATATAAATCTACTTTTTACCCCACGTTTCGCTCGCTTTGTATTCCTTATAATTTATATCTTATGTATAACTAAGTACCGAAAGTACTAATTATGTTAATTAAAGTAATTAGCTACAAAATTATGCACTACCAGTCGCCAAATCAAAGCCTACAAGCTATACCTATTCTAATTTTAGGAGCTTTTCTATAAGCAAAATTAATTATATCTAAAGACTGTTGCCAGTTGTGAATTTAACTGACAATTACAAAATGTTTTGGCAACAAAATCAGTGTTTTAAATGCGACGTTAAAATCCAGACCGTACTTAGTTTTTGTTTGATGATGACCACACGGAAATGATTACTTTGTTATAATTAATCTTCTATATACATAAAAATTAATTGCCGCATGAATTAAAGTTAAACATAAAAAAAATATTTAAATGTAACTGTCAAAAAATTAAATGGTTTAGTTGTATGAAAATCTCAATAAAAAAATGTGACGATTAGTAAATTAAACCCGAGCGACGCCGCAGCGGGTCGTTATTCTCTAATAATTATTTATTGTTTTTAAATACCTACTTACCTTTTGCTTCATATTAATTATTAACATTATGTAAGCTAATGTATCTACATATTTTTACACATTCAAATATCTGTTTTTAATCTCCTTTAAAAATTAAATAATTAGGCTAGACTTACGTACATTAATCACTATTGTTAAATCTCAAGTTATCGAGTTTACCTCAGGACGATAAACTTAGGGAAAACCTACTATTCTTAGACAAAACTGTTTTCTATATATCAAACTGACCAGAAACAATGGTGCGAGCAGCTAAAAACAGCGCGGAGCAGCTCTGACTGGCGCATGCGCGTGCGCCGGATTTTCACACGCAGTCCGGAGCGGACATTAGCTTCGTGTACTATTCGCCCTAAGAAATATCTACTAACTCAAATTATGAGGTTAAGTACTATATTTTTAAGACGTCTGGATTTGTGCCTGGTTGACGGCAATAGGCTCGCCCCCTATTACATAGGACTTTAACATAACTGGGCGAAATGTGAGTGTTCAAATGGGTACACCACTGCCTCACCTTTCCGGGATTATAGGCGTAATGTTTTGTCGTGTATGTGTGTTTTAAGACGTGTGCAATATTGTATAGATAATGTGTAATTATGATAATTATATAAAAATTACTTTTAATTATGGAACTATGGGTATAGCATATTATTAGTAAACAAATCTATCGTTACTGATGAAATACGTCTTTTTGTTTCTGTTATATGTTAATGGAAGCCATTGATTTTATTGATATTCCTGTTTTGTTTAATTTCTGAAGAAATATCACTACTAATATTAATTAATATTACTTAATTATTAACTTAAAAAGTAAATTTTTCTATACATTATAATATACATAGATAAAACTTGTAATATGTACATTTTTCAACAATTAAATATACTTAAAATAATTAATTATTCAAATGTTGACTATGACTTACATAACTTAAGTAAGATTTATCAACTATTAAACTTCACTTAATATTTCTTACACGTAATTAGAATACATTCACAATTTAATCCAAGGAAAACTTAGTCGCATTTCAATTATGCAAGATGCTTGCATGCAAGTATGAATCGTTTAAAAGGAGCTTGTGTGTCCATAAATAATAATAAAACCAGCCTATTACTGTCCCACGACTGGGCCACCTCTACTCATACAGAGAAGGCATGAGTATTGATCACCATGCTTGCTCAAGGCAGAGTGCCGCTTTCAGACTTCCATTAATTACAAGTCCAAGTTTCCTCGCGATGTTTTCCTTCATCGATGTCAATGATGTCCAAGATTAACTTAGAAAGTCTCGGTATCGAACCTGGGGGCTTAGACAAAGTAACAATTTCAAAACGATAACGAAGTTAGAAAAGACTAAAATGTATGGGATTGACATAAGCCGCGTTAAGTCACGTGGTCAATCGACGAAGCGATGTTACTTTGTCTAAGCCCCCTGTAACCTCATACATAAGAAGCAGGCATCTTAACCACTGCCATCACACCACTCGAGTGTTTCATGCTTTTACTATAAGGTCACTGTTATTGTAACATTCACTAAATGGTCGATACATATATATGGATGTTTTTTATGCGTAAGCTTTTTGCATAATAGAAATGCGACTTCAAACACGTAGGCACACTCACATAGTATTACAAAGAACTATTTACCTAATAGAACCAGAAACTGAAAGAATCCTAAGTATTCAAACAAATTACTACGATATTACACCAGGCCATTTTCACGAATTAATTAAGTATTCACAGCAGTTACAATACACGCCACGAAAGATGAGACTTGACACACCACACAAAATTTATTATGTCGTAATAAACATTATTAAATTGTTAAGAATTTTAATCTAAATGTCATTAAAAATTCCCTGAATAGATACACAAATTATGGATAACTATTTCATACAGCCACACCTGCGCAAGCTCCCCATTATTGACGCTTGTCAAGTCTCATCTTTCGCGGCGCGTATTGTACAATAGTATTATACCTTGAAAACTACTTTACAGAAGTTACAATTACACTTGATAGTTAGCCTGTATTCGGGTGCTTGAAGACTACTCTAATTCGGATACCCGACGCATAAAATACACTGGAAATACGGTCTAACGACTGAAAAGTTTTAAAAAAAACCTGCGAAACGATGAATCCGGACGAATGCCCGAATTCGGACATGCGGTAATAAAGCATTTTCTTCAACAAAAGCGGGGATCCGACATTTACGCGGACAAAGTCGCGGGCTAGTCTGTAAATAAGGTAGCCCCCCTTGGGCGGCGTGCCTCCGAATACGCAAACCCCTTATTTACATCTATTGTATGTTTCTTTCGCGAGAAAATAGGTGACAACTAGTCGCTTCCTAATCAGCAGTAGGACACGTATCTAAAAAATGACTATTGCAGACATCCCACCAACAAAAACAGTAGAAAAAGTAATTCAAAAAATTGACTACAAGAAGAGGGTATTCAAGGACTAGTGAACGAGGTCGAGATGTCCTTGAAAACTTGACGCTATGGCCTCTTAAAGTATTGCTCATCCACCCGCTTGGCGAGAGCGACTAGGGACTCGTGTTTGCGGACGGTATCTGCTAGCTTGCGGCAAGGGAGACGCGTGGTGATGATAGTGAAGACGTGACCGAAGACTAGGGCGTCCAGCTCCGATGGCCTGCGGAGCAAAAGGAGGTTAATTAGTAACATATTCAATCACATACTTAAAATTAGGTATTAGACACCATTTGAAATTTAAATGCATCCTAAACTTAACTACGTCTATAAACAAGATATACGAATACTGTAATACGTAATTAAGAACTAAATTATAAATTAAAAGTACGGTCAGCGACAAAACCTTTAATTTTGCATATTATTTAAATCACACACACAACACTCTTTTCAGCATTTCAGGTAAATAGGTAATAGTTATCTTTATTTTACATCCATTTCGTATTTCCTTTGATATTGTGCTCAGTAATTTGTATTTAAAGATCTGAAATGTTAATAGATTTTTGCTCCTGACTGTACAAGTACACCAGACTCAATTTACACAACATTTCTATAACTACTAAAAATATATCAAACTTACATTTCATTTGCCATTCTGCATAAATAAAACCAAACATTTCAGAATAAACAATTTATTAGAAAACAAAAAGAGAAGGTTACTGAAACGCATTAATTTCAACTCATTATTGTTAATCATTATTTTTGTTCATAACAAAGAACCACGGTCGACAATTTAAATGACTAATAACCTCTTGAATACAATGGAAGTGACTTACGACCCTTCGAAAGAGAATCCACGGTAACTTACAATATATTTGTAAATGTAGAACAGGGATCACCAAATGGCGGACCGCCAAAATATTATTATCTATGTAAATAAAAATGAATCGCCGAAATATATCATGTACGTGCACTCACACAAACGACAGCACTGAATTGAATAATTCTTTTTTTTTTTTTTGTTTGTTACTGTTAGGTCAGTTGCTTACTGTTAGATTTTCGAAAAATCTGTTCCGCGGTTGGTCGGATCAGTAACCGATGACGTAATTTAACATGGTGGGGAAAATCCACGTATAAAGTAGCCGGAGCTAGTATTATAAATTATATATTTTCTAAACGACTATTTCAATATTATTTGATTAATTCTGGTAATTTTATTTAGCCCGTGCTTAATATTCCGAGATAAACAAATATAAGATTTATTTAGTTTTATATGTCTTATAATTTTCGAATAAGGGGCCTCCAAATAAAACTAAATGATGACCCCTGCTGTAGAATCTTGAAGTCGAAAACGAATAGTTTAATTCTCTACCTTGATTTTAAGATAATTAACGATTAACGGTTTGGTTGAACTTCATAGAGATATGGTTTTTATTAGGAATCCGTAGCTACGGCATCCTTTGGTTACGGGATCCGATTACCTACGCCATCTGACCGTCACAGAGCTGATGTAGAGCTAGAACTGTAATAGCTATCAAGTCGTAGGTAGCCACAGCTGCTATTTTATATTAAATAATAAAAGTAAGGTAAAATAAAAAAAAATGCTTTAATGGTACGAAACCCTTGGTGCAGTTGGTCGATTCGCACTTGGCAGGTTTTGATTCAGCAAGTAACTAATATTTTCCACCATTGTTTTTACTGAATTTACGTAAAATATTGAACATGTTTTTTTTTTTCAACAGTTTGAACATCACTTGCATAATACGCCGTTTCGTATTTCACAACTTGTGAAACCCGAAACGGCGTATTCCGCAAAACGCGTCCTAGTAACTAATCAATGTCAGCCATCGCGTTGTAGTGATACGTCGCGTTCCGCCGGCGCAAATAGTTAAGTAGCTTTTCAACGCTTATTTCCTCACTTGTTGGTGTTTTTAAAGTAGACCAAGAATCTGTAACGGTCATAAAATTATGTCAGTACGAAACGGCGTAGTGTTACGAAATTTTAGCTCGTACTAAACAGAGAATAGGGTCTCTGTTTAGTACGAGCTAAGTGTATTAAAATTTTTTAAACAATAGACAGTCGACAGAACTAAAAACTTAACGTTATACGCATATCAGTGACGCGGTCACTTTAAAATGTAGGTGACGCAGACCCGTAAGTTTTGCCCCTACCAAAAATCGCTTGACGCGCCATTTTTCTTTGACTCTATTGAAGTCAGAGGTAGAAGAGACGAAGGCTACGATGGAGTGAACTTACCCAAAAGAAGCCTATAAAAAAACTTATACAAAAATGGGCCGATTTTTCGTATTAAAGCAAAATATACCTGTTGGCGTAGTAGTGCGTGCAAACGAAGAGGCATTCCCGACGGACTCCTTATCGCAAGTATTCAAGTCTTTACGCAAATGTATAACACTTTTTTTGTGCAATGTTATATTGCTGTCATAAAAAAAAAAGAAAATAAATAAAAAAAAGCTTGAAAAAAAAAAAAATTTTTCAAAATCAAGCTTTTATTTAAAATAATTACAATACTGAGTATTGGACATTGTATTGTCATCAGAACTAAAGGTGTTTGCAAAATTTCAGCTCAATAGGATAGCAATAAATGGTCGAAAAATGGTTTGCAAATTTTGAACAGACAACTTTTTTACATACATACGAACAGTGCAAGCTAAATAAAAGCTTGTTATAATAAATGATCGAAATGTTGACTGCCTTGTTGGTATAGTGGTCACGAAGCGCGACTGCTGCGTCTAAGGTTTTGTGTTCGATTTCCAGGTCAGGCAAAGTGTAATTGGGTTTTTCCATCAGGAATTTCTCAGTAGCAGACTAGCAGCCTCGGAGTCTGGATTTGTGCCCGCTTGATGGCAATAGGCTCGCCCTCTATTACATGTGATTAGGGCGTCCCCTCCCTGCGTTGCCACTCACCTCTGCCATATAAATACCTTTTGTTAATCGTCTTTCACTCATCCTCTCAACATGACCGAACCATCTAAGCATACCCTTTTCTATCTTTGTCACTACATCCTCTTTTAATCTGCAACGGCCTCGAACCTCATTCCTCACTCTATCGTTCAAAGTTACACCACACATACTTCGGAAGGAACGCATTTCCAAAGCATATTAATCCATACCAAAAGTCAGTTAAAAAATACCTGGACCGATCTTCAACCAAAGTCCTTTGCGAAATCGACTTCTCTTTCAAGACTTGTACATCGCTGTCAGTAAAATCATCATCATCATTGACTGTCCTCATCGTATCATCGTGAGGCAGCTCCTGCGAGTTACTCGTCAACGAATCATCCTCTTCAATCGTGTCCAGATACTCGCTTGGTTTCGCTTCAATCGATACGTAACTCGAATCGATATGAGCTGGAGGCAAACCGATTACTTCGAACGGTTCACTTTTTTCGTTATCAGAATCGGTTTTATCTATAAACTGATCGATTACAAGTTCGTCGACCTTTTTGAGGATGTCTTCGATTATTTCGTGCATAGCGTTGTACTGTTCTACGTTTACTACAACGTTTTTACCGGTTTTCTGGTCTGAGTACTCGCAGGTAACGCTGCCGCCTTTTGATGTCATTATTATTATTTGCTTGGAAGCAAACGGCTTGAAGCCTGTATTGAAATATTTTCGTATTATACTAGGTAGGCTTCGGTTTGTGCCCGGTTGATGGCAATAGGCTCGCCCCCTATTACATGGGACTAAAAACATAACTGGCGAAATGCGGGTGTACTAATGGGTACACCTCTGCCTAACCCTTCGGGGATTACGGGCGTGATGGTATGTATGTATACTAGGTAAAATGCTAAATAGCTAATATGGGACTGGGCTGGACATGTCTGCCTCATGTCGAACGATCCATGGGCCCGTAGAGCCCAAGATTGGTCTCCTGAAATGTCGAGACGGGGACGTGGCAGACCAAGATGGCGGGACGACATGGTAGACTTCCTCAAGAATTTATTGGCAAGATGCAGCACAAAATCGCGATAGATGGAAGAAATGGAGGCAGGTCTTTGCCCAGCAGTGGGACAGTTCAGGCTAGTTATAATATGAAACTAGGCGTTTTTTTTTTAATCACCTAGCGAGGTGAATGTACGCATATTTAAGAACAACTTTCGCTACGGGACCAAATTTGAAAATGAGAAAAAAGTAAAGTAAAGTTTTTTCATAAAAATCAAGATATTCCACATTGACAGTGCTATATGTCAGTATTGCCCAAACTATGGGTCGTGATGGGAGCGATACTTGGATAGGCCATAAAATAACATGACACCGACAACAAATAGTAATCAAATACTTCGTTCTCATTGAATTTTTTTTTTTATAAAATAGTTCTTATAATCTTTAATGGAAACCGCCGCCTGCACCTCCCGCAGTCCCCGTTCTCGTCCTACCCCCCGCACCCCTGTACCCCACAGGTGAGGGGTCAATTAAGCATTATACCTTTAAAACAACCTAGTTCAGGCAATTAAGAAACAGTGCTCTATTTTAATTTTTAAGATAAATTCATTCATTCATTGTAGTTATGCCTCTTTTTATAAAACGATTATTATTATTATAAAAGTCATGTTGTAAAAAAATAACAAAAGATCTTACCAAAAACATCTCTATTGTTATAGTTATTGAGTACATTATCCTTGCTAGGGTTTCTCATGCTCATCCGAGACCGTTGGATGCGCGTGCTTCGATCAGATATGGACCGTTCAGGGGATATTCGCCGGCGGGAGATTTGGAAGGCTTGGGTCACTAGGTACTCTTCTTGAGGCTAGGTGGGGAGAGTGGGGAGTTAGGAAACGTTAACAAATCTTACCTAAGGTACTTGCTACCTACCTTTATCTTGTCTGTCTTTGTGTTTCCTACTTGATAGCTAACGGATTTACGACTGCAGAGCAGATAATAATACGGACACATAATACAGAATTAAAATCGTTAAAAATCTAATCGCTATCGCACTGTTCGATGATGGTTTAAGATTTACTGTTAATGGCCTTGATCTCAAAACTACGAGGTCGATAGGACATCATAACGGAAAATTTCACCATTCAACAAACGATTCTAGACACCCAACGATAAAATAACTCGTCAATTTTAAAATAAGCCGCTGTCCCATACATTTTGACTGTTACAATTTTGTGTGAAACAAACGGATGATTTATTTTTCATGACAATTATCACTCTAATAATTTTAATATAGCTATTGATCTTTTCTATGGAGCTGCTGATTTTTTACACGACTGCCCCAAAAAAAGGAGTGTTATGTGTTCAGGGTTAATGTATGTATGTATGTATATATGTATGTATGTGAGATTCTTTATTCCATCATAACTTTTAAACGCCTGAACCGATTAAGATGTATGGGGTATCGTTACAATCCTTGCATCGTTCCGAGTAACATAGGCTAGTAAAAAATAAAAAGAATCCTTTGTGGTCACTTTAAAACGTAAATTAATACCAGCCTCAATTTTTTTTTTTTTATGAATCTGGCCGTGTCTCTGTTTATCGTCTAGAATTTGACAAGTAGATCTAAAAAAGATATAACACTGTAAATAAAAAACGTCGTAAAAAAACTGACGAGTAAACAAAGTACAAATATGTGCAAATTATTGGCAGTCGTGTTTTTAAATTTTTTAAATTATAGTAGCTTGTTTCAGCTGATATTTTTGATTTTCAGTAAAAAAAAATTCGATACGACATCCTTTCCACCTCGTACAAGTACATACCGTCATAGTCATATGAGTCAAATTGATGCATCTCAACACAAGTCTTAACAAGGAACTGGTAATCCGTTTGATGAGCGCGCCATTTCTCAGTCCAGAACCCATTAGGATCGCTCGCACGTGACCATAGACTAGCGCGTCTAGAGGAGTGGGGCTAGGAGAGAAAAGGGGAGAAAAATTAGGAGGATAGGTATTACAGGTTTAGTACCAATGTGACTTTTTCAATTCATATGTACTTTCTAAGTGTATCTTAGACATCACTGACATCGTTAAGTGTCTCGGAAAGTACGTTAAGCTGTTGGTCCCGGCTGCCATACGTGGATCTTTGACCTTCGTTACGGGTCGTCAGAAGCCCGAACGTCTGACAGCCAGTCTTACCAAGGGGTATCGTATTACCCAGTAACTGTACTGAGTTGTGGAAGTCAGTTGGCAGTCGCTCCATGTAAAATACTGGTATTCAGCTGCATCCGGTTAGACAACATAATCTCAACATAATTGGGAAAGGCTAGGCAGATGATGATGAGGTATTACAGGTTTAACGGCCCCGTTAAGGTAGCATTCCGATGTTGGCGAACGCGACAGACGACCGGCACATAACACGAAATATGGGTGTACTAATGGGTACACCTCTGCCTAACCTTCCGAGGATTACAGGCGTGATGTTATGTTGCAAATTACGTTCCATTTATGCAGAATGGCAAAATACTTAGGAATAAAGTACCTTCCTATTAACAAAAGATTTTTAAATCGGACTATTGTATAATTTAATAGACTATAATGTATAGACACTGCTAAAATAAGCAACCGGTGTGATGATTAATTTTCTTAGAAAATATCACAGATTAAAAATTATGATTCACTTGCAGCGAAACGGGCGGTCGGCCGGCGTGCCCCGTTGCCGTCCACGCCGTTGGGCAGCTGCGGCTTACTGTATTTATGAATTAGTGCTACCCGTGCAAAGCCGGGGCGGTTCACTAGTATATAATAAAATTAAAAACTACTTACGCGTTCCCGAAAAAGTAATCTCTTTCACCAAGACGTTGACTCAGCGAGTTACAACACTGCTCCACCTGAAAGTTGTTAAATTCCTCATAAATATAGGTAAAAAGAAATAATAAATAAAATAAATAAATAAATATCATGGGACAACTCACACACGGCTATCTGATCCCAAGTTAAGCAGAGCTTGTGTTATGGTAACCAGACAACTGATATACATACTTATATAATTTATAAATACATACATATTATAGATAAATCACACCCAGACACAGAACTAACAATCGTGCTCATCACACAACGTTTGTCCTGGGTGGGAATCGAACCCACGAACTCCGGCTTAGCAGTCAGGGTCGCTAACCACTAGACCAACAGACCCGTCAAATATAACATAATAAAACTTTATATGAGACTGCCTCATTGGTCTAGTGGTCGCAAAACGCGACTGCTAAGAATCAGGTGTTGGGCTGTATTCCCAGGTCGGGCAAAGTGGTATTGGGTTTTTCCATCAGGAATTTCTCAGTAGCAGCCTCGAAGTCTTTGTTTGTGTCCGGTTGATGGCAATAGGCTCGCCCCCTATTACTAGACTACTATTACTTGGGACTTAACACATAACTGGCGAAATGTGGGTGTACTAATGGGTACACCTCTGCTTAACCCTTCGGGGATTACAGGCGTGATATGTTTATGTCTTATTAACGACATCGCAATTAAGGAATAAGCCATAATAAATGAAAACATATATGAATTCAAGTAAAATAAAGTGGGGATTTCCATCAGGAATTTGTCAGTAGCAGCCTCGGAGTCTGGATTTGAGTGATTCTTATTTGTTTTAATTAAAACGTATTTAATTAATACTTACATCAGCCAACACCTGGTCCAAAGTCTTGTCGTACCAATGCAGCGCTTTCAGCCGCTTAATCACAGTGTTCCTCTTAGCCCTGGTCTGCAGCCACCCCAGCGGCCAGGGGTACACTGAGGAGTTGCGCACTTTCGTCACAGCATTGAACGTTTCGTTGTCCACCCACGATATGTAGAGCTGAGGAAAATACAGGTTTATAATTATAACTAGCTTTTTTTTGCGTCTTCGTCCGCATTGCAGGCTGCCATACAGTGCCATACAATGTTCAATATGGGACCTACCCTGAAACCATGAAAAGAAATTGTTCATAATAATGAATATAATGACCCCTTTTCAGGTTTCTTGTAAATTTTCAATGACCCTGTATACTGAGTCCCAATGTTCTTCTTTACAAACTAGCAACCCGCCCTGGCTTTGCACGGGTGCAATGCTGATACTAAATATAAATATAATATAGCCTATGTTACCCGGGGATAGTGTAGGTTCCCAACAGTGAAAAAATTTTCCAAATCGGTTCAGCAGTTTTAGAGCCTATTCAATGCAAACAAACAAACAAACAAATCTTTCCTCTTTATAATATTAGTATACACACCAACAGTAGTAAAGATAGTAAAGTCCCCGACATTGCTCGCAAAATTAGTGCGCTGAAGTGGAAGTGGGCCGGCCATGTCTGCAGACGGACAGACGGTCGGTGGAGCAGACACGTGTTAGAGTGGAGACCACGTTTAGGCAAACGTAGTGTGGAACGCCCTGCTGCACGGTGGACCGACGATTTAAAGAAGGCAGCGGATGGATGCGGGCTGCCCAAGACCGGGATGGTTGGCGCTCTTTGGGGGAGGCCTACGTTCAGCAGTGGACGGCCATATGCTGATATGATGATGATGATTTATACCAACCTCAGCGTTAACCAGTACATTTGTAATCAAGCTCATATAGGCTCTCATCTCCGCCTTCTCCTCCGTAGTGAGCCTGCCACAGAGGGAGACGCCCTTGTTGGCCGCAAACTGCACTATAGGCTCCAACTCCGACACCACGAAGGCTCCACACTTGATGAAGGGGACCCTGCCTGATGGGGACATAAATTCCGCATTCCAACGCATTTCTACCTCGAAAGGAAGATTGCACATCTGTAAGACAAGCAGATTTTAAGTTAGCATGCATATTTGAAAGTTGTTCGAATTCAAAATGGCGGCCAAATAAAGGTATTTTTGTCGTGCCATGTCACTCGCACAGTACAGAGAACGATAGAGAAGACTGTTAAGCGCCGCTCTTTTCAATGCGTTTGTTTATTTGCATATTTTGAATAAAATTGGGTTCCTCATATAATATTCAGTTATGTTATTAGGTGATTTTCAATGCAGAAACTGCTTCAAAACCTTTACATGATTGTGCAGTATAGTGCATGTTTGTAAATGAAGACAAAATTGAGTGCAAGCGCTTACACTTTGTAGATAGGATAAGAGCATGTCTACGCTAGTATTTAGTCAGTTTTCCGTAAAATGATTTTCAAATATTCTACTTGATTTTGAGTTACGCATCAATTTCGTATCTCAACACTTTCGATGCCAAGCACCCAACATATGGGTGCTTTTTTTTTTTAAGGTGGTAAAAATCATCAAATGACTCCGCCCTGGGTGGGGCGGAAGACTGTCAGACTTTTACTGACTAAAAAACCACCCTGTTTCTTCTGTTGCCCTTTACGTTCCGGGGCCACGGTATCCTGTTAAGACGTCCCGCAACCCCGGCAGGCGTTGGCCCCGTTGGGGGCCCCGTCCCTGTGCTGACAGCTCTTTGAGGCGCGCGCGAACAGAACGCGCCGTCGACCCGGGCTTGGTCCTTGATCGGACGGCGAGCTACCCATTACTCGCCGTCCGCAAGCCCGCGCCTACGGTAGCCAACATATGGGTGCTTAAGGCAGCATATGATATGCACCGAAGGTGTTGACGACTGCACATGCTAAAATGCATTTTTACATCCTACCTAATGATGCTCATTGCTTCGCACTGTTCACAGTATAACTAGATGGTGAACCAACACATTTAGTGTACATGAACTCTTCTGGAAATAAGAAGGGGGTTCTCTAGCTGAAGTAAACATCTTTTGGGTTGAAAATGTGTTCAAAAGTTTAATCAATATTCCTTTCGATCACGAAGAAGTACCTCTCGTTTCTTTCTACAATCAAAATACGTTTATGCACTTCTTACCTTCAAGAAAGCCTGAACAGCGAGACAGCTGGCATTGTCTGGTAGTAATATCTGTTCCACCTCGTACGGCTGGAACAGCTTCACGTTGTCCGGCCATGGCTCTTGCGCTGGAAAGTGGTTTTATGGTAAATTTAAATGTGAGGGTAGGTCCGAACAGCTGTTAACATTTATAAACTTTTTGAATGCCCTTTACTTTCCAAATGGTCATAGTGTCTTAGATGCGTTTTTTTTTTGTATATCATCTGAGCTGCTTGTGTTCTGATGGCTCAGTGGATTAGGTGCCCATAGCATGCATGATGTTGCAGGTTCGATGCAGAGCAAGGAACCAATATTGGCATTCAAAAAGTTTTATCTAATAGGCGAAAACAACAATAAAATAAAACGATTTAATATCCAGTTTTGTATGGATTTAAGGTTCATGTTTACAATCTACATAGCTATTCAGTTTGACTAGTAGTTTTAAAATATCGGTCCCGATCCACTGGTGAGTCGTGGGCCCTGAAAAATCCTTCATTCATATATACATACGTAGTTATTAGATTTTTCCAATATAAAAAAAGAGGTCCCTGAAAGTCCCAATTTGGAACTTTTTTGTTAGGTAAGTCGCGGTCCAGACAACTTTGGGAACCACTGTTTCAGAGCATCTGTAACGAAAGTGGGCCATGACGACCCTGTAGAGACGACGAACTCAACGGGGTCCTTGTCAGCGTTTAAAAAATGTGGTTTACGAGATATAAAGGGAAATGCGAGCGAAAAAAAAGGACATTTTGTAGACTCTGCACTCATCTATCAAGCCCAGCTGCGAAGCTAAGAGCCTGGTTATCACATATCAAAACTGGTAAAAAAACATACTTCTTCTCTGAAGAACCAACAAGAAACAAAACTGTAACCATTTCAAAATAATAAATAGCTGTGACATAATATAACAATTCAGTGCCAAGGATTACAGAACATGTCATTCATATTAATACACACCTCTTAACCCACAATTGCCAAGATATTACGCAAACTTCAGTCTTACTGCTATAAGAATAACGATGATTTCATGATGTCATCTTAAATAGGTAAAGGTGATGTCACCAAATGGCCTAAGAATTGAAACTGACATAATTTATAGTGAAAATAATTAACTGCCTGGTCTAGTGGTCGCAAAGCGCGACTGCTGAGCATGAGGTCTTGGGTTCGATTCCCAGGTCAGGCAAAGTGTTATTGGGTTTTTACATCAGGAATTTGTCCATTGCAGCCTCCGAGTCTGAATTTGTGCCCTGTTAATGGCAATAAGCTCACCCTCTATTACATGGGACTTAACATAACCAACGAAATGTATGAAATGTAATGTATGTATGTACAATGTATCTAATGAACAGTAAAAGGACAAAAGTTAAATTTTAGACAGAGTACGTGTTTCTATTGCTGCTAAAACAACAAAAAAATATATAATATGTAAAAAATTAAAGGTCTATTAATAGACCCTTTTTTTTTATGTGGTAAAAATCATCAAATGACTCCTTCCGCCCTGGGTGGGGCGAAAGGGACTGTCAGACTTTTACTGACTAAAAAACCACCCTGTTCCTTCTGTTGCCCTTTACGTTCCGGGGCCACTGTATCCTGTTAAGACGTCCCGCAACATTAAAAGTAGATGTCAGCCACAAGTTCTATGAATTCCTAAAGTACGAAGGCATCAGGGCATGCAGTACATGATAACTATATATTGTCCCATTGATTAATAAACAATGAGGAGAATTTATGAGGTCTTTTAAATGGTGTGTGTATTTCTATAAATAATGTTGTTTAAATAGTGCCATATGTTTGTTTGTTTCAACACGTTATTGTCTGAAACTACCCGTCAGATTGAAAAAGAAATTGTTGTACATATGATAACCAGCTTTATGATGGATATTATAGGCCTATAGGAAAGGAGAACCAAAAAACAGGCGAAAAAAAACGATGCAGACGAAGTCATAGGCAGAACCTAGAATTTGATAGTAGTATTGGTTGGATATAAACTTTCTCAATACATAACATAACATCACGCCTGTAATTCCTGAAGGGTTAGGCAGAGGTGTACCCATTAGTACACTCACATTTCGCCAGTTATGTTTTGAGTCCCATGTAATAGGGGGCGAGCCTATTGCCATCAACCCGGCACAAATCCAGACTCCGACGCTGCAACTGAGAAATTCCTAATGGAAAACCCCAATAACACTTTGCCCAACCTGGGAATCGAACCCAAGACCTCATGCACAGAAGTCGCGCTTGCGACCACTAGACAAATGAGGCAGCTTTCTCAATACTTGAAGAAGAAATTCACTTGACGGATATAATGCTGGCATTAATATGATTGTAATTATAAAATCATTATGATTGGTGGTTGTAATTTGGGTCAAAGACTCAACTTATAGTAATGACATCTAAAAATAAAGTCAATTCTCAATTTTTTTTTTACCTTTCGCTAAATAAATTTTTTAAACGAAAATAAGTATATGAAATATACAAATTAATGTAAGTATAGGCAATTACAAGAATTACTGATTAATTAAAAATTACCAGGGTTAAAATAACAGGGTTTTGTAACAGTCATATGTAGGCTATTCTAGTATCACAAATGTTCATATTTGTAACAATGGGATGAAATCACAGAAAAGTGAGGTTATATACGACAAACTTAAAAAAACATCGTAAATTAATTAAAAACACAACTTGCAAGTTAATATTTGGTCTTCAAACGCACCACATTTAAACACTAAACACTTTTTAACAGAACAAAAACTCGAAATCACACACAGTTGCAAAATATTTTACCAAATTCAAAGGGCTCGTCAATTTTCAATTTCATAGCTATTAGAAGTACTACACTGTGGCTGAAAGTCCCAAGTGACGCAACACCGGTATAAGAGCACTATTAAGAGCACTCTGGTGCTAAAATTAAATATTTGTGTCAAACAAAACAATATCAATTTTGCAAACAAAATTATGTAACTTCTTAACGTTCAAAATAGTTACGATAAATGCATAATAAACTTACCGTTAAGCTGAGTGATTATGGAATCCGTTAGATGGAATTCCGGCATGATATTTATGTTATTACACTAAGCAATAAGTAAATAAAATAATACTATTTTATCGAAACTAAAAATTAGATGTGAGTTCACAAAATCTGACTCTCACATCTAACTCACGTTTGACACTGACAGACAGCTGTCACTTTCCGTGTTACCAGCGTGAGTATTATTTCTTACAACCCACCTAAATAAAACGAATACTTGGTAGTATTTTTCACTACCATGGGGAGTGGTGTCTGAGCGGTCAGACACTCACTACTTAAGAGAACGATGACCTACTCAACTTCTGCATTTACCAACAGGAGTCTGCCCTAATTGAACATGGTCATAAATACATTTTTATATTATAGCAAGGAAAGGCTCCAAGGAAAGAAAAACCTCTCAAATATGGCCCTGGAAGATACATGAATGAAATTGCTTATAGCAAAAGTTATGTTTGCTATCTAAAAAAAACACAAAAAAAAAACAAATATGAGCAAACAAACATAATAAAATGTGTGCAAGGTTGGGCTTTGCAATACTGAGTAGCATTTTCACAATTTTATTTTTGTTACTACTAGTTACCAAACCACGAAGTAAGCAGTATGATGCCTTCCTCTACGGAGTCTACGAATCAGCTGTAATCTATAACAAAGTTAGGAAGAACATTTGAAACTGATTATTACCCATTTGAATGAGTTTGGTAATGTTATCACCGACACACGCCACATTGTTATTGAGTAAATTAATTCCAAAAGCAAATTCTTCGTCATCGAAAAAATCAAAAGGACGTTCAGGAGGCTCTGATTTATCATCCACAGAAATATTTGATTTCGAATGTATAATATCAAGGTATTTATCAAAAATTGTTTCTCCTCTGTTGGGTGATGATGATCGTGTTGTTGCAGGGGATTTCGATGACCTTGAGGTCCAGTCTCCAGAAACCGTGTTCCGCGGTTCTCTAACGTTGCATCCACTCATTTCAGAATTTAGTTATGTTCAGTTAGACTAAAATAATTTAAAAAAGTTACTAGAAATATTGATGAGGTTGTCAAAATATTTTTGACGTTTTGTTTTTTTTTTTATTTGATTTTCTGAATGAGACAAGCTACTGCAAACTCTTTTGCAAATTCAAAGATATAACATCACGCCTGTAATCCCCAAAGCAGAGGTGTACCCGTGTACCCATTAGGAAAAACCCAACAGGTAACACTTTGTCTGACCTGGAATGGCTGAAAATCGAACCTAAGACCTCATGCTCAGTCGCGCTTTGCGAGCACTAGACCAACGAAGCAAAATGAAGCATATTCAGAGAATTTAGTGTTCAGTTATATGCCCTTCTATCAAATATTTGTCTATTCATTTTACTGTGTATCGGTTATTGACGAATATTTAATTTTACTGGTAATGTAGTTTTTAAAGAATCATTTCTTCGTTTTTGCAAACTAGTTTTAATAGCTTTTTTACCTACTTTGTTTTGTTTTCCAGTCTTTTCAACCCTAAGCCAAGCAAGAATTCTTCAAGAGCTCGCAACACTCACGGACAGAGCCATACACAAACAAAAATCACAAAGTATAGGCAACATTGATGATTTCGCTGTCATCTCGTTGAAATTCACGTTTATTTACGTGAAAATCGTAAGAAAACACACGATAAATAGTAGTTAGGAAGCTAAACACACAAATAACAATGGCAGACGTGTTAGATATTGAGAATTCAGAGGAATTTGAAGTAGACGAGGATGGCGAACGTAAGTAATTTGTAAATGTTTTGATGCATCATTTTGAATAGCATTTTTCAATGATTTCGGTACATACGCTGTCTAGGAAGTTTCCCTTGTCAATCTAAAGCATATCATTATCGTTACTCATGCTATATTTGCTCTAATAACTCCAATTAAAACATATTTTTTTAGGTTAACTTTCCAGTTGAACGAACTCTTTTCTAGCTTAAAATTCCGTTATCCCTGGCATTTATCGAGTCGCAATATTCTTCGGCTTGCACTTTACACGTATTTGAGTCGTATCTGTTGTGTTTTTCAGAGGGAATCGCGCGTTTGAAAGAGAAGGCGCGAAAACGTAAGGGAAGAGGTTTTGGGAGTGAAGTCGGCAGCGGAGGCGCTTCAGAGCGAGGCAACAGGGGCAGGTAACTGTTAAAATTTCCTAGCAAGACTAATGAACCATAAATATGTGTGTAAAATGAAGATAATAGTTACTTATAAAAACTATATCTATAGATATAACTCATACATAACATCACGCCTGTAATCCCTGAAGGGTTAGGCAGAGGTGTACCCATTAGTACACTCACATTTCGTCAGTTATGTTTTTAGTCCCATGTAATAGGGGGCGAGCCTATTGCCATCAACCGGGCACAAATCCAGACTCCGAGGCTGCTACTGAGAAATTCCTGCTGGAAAAACCCAATAACACTTTGCCCGACCTGGGAATTGAACCCGAGACCTCATGCACAGCAGTCGCGCTTGCGACCACTAGACCAACGAGGCAGTCTATATAAATAAATAGAAAATGATATCTATAGATTTAGTTTCTTCATCTATCTTCTATTCATAAATATAAATATACATTTATAAAGGGCCTACCTTGTTGGTCTAGTGGTCGCAAAGCGCGACTATTAAGCATGAGGTCTTGGGTTCGATTCCCATTGATTGGCTGCTGTGCTAAGTGTCTCAGGTTCAATTCCTGCATGGAACAAATATTTGCCTGGGTTTTAGTAATGATTTTGGGTTCATATTTTTGTAAACAGACCCACACAAATAAATTACTTATTTTTTTTCATTCCATAACAGCAATAAACAACATCTTCAACCAGTACTATAACATAGTCAAAGTCAAAACATTTATTTCAATTAGACCGTTTACAGGCACTTTTGAATGGTCAAGAAGTTGGTCAGTTAGTCCAAAATTGAAGCTAGAAACTAGAAAAGAACAAGCAAGAAACTCCACGGCACTCTTTTAAATTAGGTTTTTACAAAATCCTGGTTACATTATTCCTGTTGATACTACATGTGATCACAAAGAAGATGAATGTAAAAGAGAAGTTAGATAAAAAAAAAATTAAAGATGTAAGCCATAGCAGTTAAGAGATGACCAATCCCAACTGACAGCACCCGTTCACAAGCATGACACATGGATCACCATCACCTAGCTTAATCATCATGGAGGGAGCCAAATGATCCAACACACACGCCACCATCAGCGAGAATACATACTAAAACCTTCTCACCTCCATGTTCTAGATATGACAGCCTGGCTCCCGAAGGTGATGGCAATACTCCAGGCCCACAGCGCTCAGTGGAAGGCTGGATATTGTTTGTCAGCAATGTCCATGAAGAGGCACAGGAGGAAGATATACAGGTCGTTAAAAATTGCTTTTTAAACATTAATCAAAATCATTTATTTATCTGATATGTTGTAAGCTCACTCCATTGTAGACTGTGTCTGTCACTTCTGACCTAGACTAGACTCAAGAGCAGACCCATATTTAAAAAAAGATACAGAGTTAATCAATATTCTAAATGCGAAAGTAACTCTGTAATCTGTATGTCTGTTATGCTTTCACGACTATACCATTGAACCAATTTAGACGAGGGCTAAGTTTGAAGTTTGTTTATTCCACGACTTCGTCTGCGTCTGCGTCTGCGATCACCGCCATTTACTCTGACGAAGTCGCGGGCAAAAGCTAGTGTGAAATAACAGCTTTTTTCAAAATGTTATATGAATGTTTACTCAGTATTTATATGTATGGCCAAATCAATTTTAAAAATTTTGGCTGTCTGTCTGTCTGTCTGTTACGGCTATTCACCTAAACGGCTGGACTGAACAAAAAAAACGCCTTGATTCACGTAACGTAAAACATATCCAATGCAACAAAAAAGGTTTATTCACAATTTGTATCGGTATTACAGAATCAGTTCTCCGAGTTTGGTGAGATCAAGAACATCCACTTGAACCTGGACAGGCGTACCGGCTTCCTCAAAGGCTACGCTCTCGTGGAATATGAGACATACAAGCAAGCTGCTGTGAGTATACAACTTCTAACCGGTAAAACTACATAGCTACAACTATGTTGGTGTACTCTGTGGTTAAATTCCCCGCCTCTTATGCACAAGGATATGTGTTCGCAACCAGGCATGGGCAAGTTTCAATGGCAATTTGACTTTCTCTATTTCATTTATGTACTTTCTACGTATATCTTGGACATCACTGACATCGGTGAAGAACAATATCGTAAAAAAACCTGGACTTAAATTTAATATAAGTCTACAATCACCAAATCGCCTTAAGCAAGCGTGGTGATTAATGCTCGTGCCTTCTCTGTATGGGAAGAGGCCATTGCTCTGCAGTGGGACAATAATAGGCTGGTATTATTATTCAACATAATTATACAAATACTGTAAACATTGATTTTAAAAGAGTATGTATGGAGTTTCTTGCCCATTTTTCTCCATACAAAACTACATTTTGGAATAGGCAACCAGATTCAATTCTTTTTTCTTTTTGTATTTATGACATTCAATAGTGCCTTGTAATGGCCCAATTTAAATAAATGATTTGACCTTACAACCCTTTTTTAATATTATTTTTTTTTTTCTTTACATTCATCCAGAGTGCGCGCGAAGCCCTCGACGGAGCGGACATCCTGGGTCAACCGATATCTGTGGATTGGTGCTTCGTCAAAGGGCCCTCGAAGGTCCACAAGAAGAGGCGATAGGATCTAGTTATTAATATAAGCTATTTACTTATAAACATTGTTTTTTATTTTATCGTTTGAGAGTGAGTTGTGTTGAAGAGGTAGATATGATGAGATAGTGGTACTGGTAAAGTCCCCGTCACGAGAAAATTTTTGATGGGGTTCTATTTAAGCCTAAAGCGCTATTGATGCCGATTCCCTTGTTCACAAACTAGACTAAATTTAGAGAATTGACATCTCTTACTAACATACAGCGAAAGGAAAGGACGGTGACATTCCGTGACATAAGTTAGAGATATCAAATTAGTTTTGCCTTGAACTTCTCCGTATTTTTAATCCATACGTTTTAAGATTTCAACTATAACTGTATGGATGTGTCAGATGGACTAAATTTGACAGCTCTTATTTACATTAGTCTCTTTCTTATTTAATTGGACAGAAAAAGATGGAAATAGTCTAATTTTAGTTTGTGACCAAGGGAATCGGCACCATTAAAGAACTAAGTTAGAGATGTCAAATTAGTTTTGCCTTGAACTTCTCCGTATTTTTTATCCATACGTTTTAAGATGTCAACTATAACTGTATGGATGTGTCAGATTGATTAAATTTTGTCAGCTCTTATTTACATGAGTCTCTTTCTTATTTAATTAGACAGAAAAAGATGGAAATAGTCTAATTTTAGTTTGTGACCAAGGGAATCGGCACCATTGTCTAATGTTTTATGGTACTGCAACACGTTGACACAATTATGGAACGTAAACATGTGGGCCGTTATTTTGAAGTAATAACGCTAACGCAGTATTTGACTTTAGGGTTGCGATCCCCTGAATGTGTGTTTACTTTTTAGCTTCTAGAAACGGTAATTTTAGGTTGTAACACAATGCTCTGTCAGTTTATGCGTTTGTCGCCTGACTGCTGCAGCACTGGAGCAGAGCGGGTGGCACACAGACAGTGGTCTTTTTACCCGACTGCTCTAGTAGGAGAGTTATGTTAGGAGTGTATGTATGTATGTTGATGGATTTTATCTTGAAAGGTGTCTTTAGATTTGTATTAAATAATTGTGAGAGTGATACTCAGTTTAAGAAAATTTTGTAAATTAAAATGGCCGAGTTTTGGCGCCTTAATTTGGGATCTCTAATTTCATACATTTGACATGTGGGTAGCGCTGTGTGACACCCGTACTGCGCACAAACGGCCGCAAGACGACAAACGACAAGTGTTCCTTTGATCTGATCGATTAGCAAGTTCAAATAAAAAAAAAGCCGGGCTGGATCGCTAGTACATAAGTTTTTTTATATATAATGTAAAGACAGATGTTATAGATTTAAATGCAATATGTTACCGTGTGCTTTTTATTTAAGTACATTAAAAACAATGTTTATAAGCAGGCTATAAATATATGATTTGAACAACGTTATGTATCAGCACTTTGTCTATTCAGCTACAATTTAAAACTAAAAGCTTGTTTAACCACCTTTCAATAAATATTATTGACCAGAAATATTAAAAAAAATGCAACAGAATTTGTATCAAAACATAGCTAAGAACACTCGACAAATTAACATTGGAAACAAAAAAAAAAAAAAAGACGGGTTGCACTCCGGGAGTGCCGGCAGAAGTGAAAACTTGATTATTAACGTTGAGCATGTTTGATATTTTGGAATGGTTAGGGAATAATTTTGCATCAATTGCTTTATCAGTATAAAAGTACTATCATTTATGTGGTAGAATACAATATTCATTTATTGCGCTATCGTACACAAACATGACAATTTATATTACATTAAAAATGTAACACTTTAAAACTGTTACAATTATTTTACATTAAAAAGTTATACACGAACATTCGCGCAAGCGCCCTGCGCTGCCTAAACGAAACAGTAGGGCCAGGCATACATTTTCGCCGCGCCGTACAGAGGGGATAGATGTCTACTCTCCATCCGTCTTACGCTTTTTCGATCAGGTCACGTGTCCTGACGCGAGTTTAAGATTTTATACCCATTACAGAAAAAGTGCTCAACGCCGCTAAAGAAGTTTTCACTTCAAAAATCAAGTTCGGTTCATCCGTTCAGGAGCTTCGATGCCACCGACAGACACACACAGACATGTCAAACTTATAACACCCCGTCGTTTTTGCGTCGGCGGTTAAAAAACGGGCAAGTGCAAGTCGGACACGCGAAGGGTTCCGTACCAAAAACAAACACTTAATTAATTAACACGTTTTTTGTTTTATGTAGTGTTTGTCTTTTCCCATATATAATTTTTAACTTTATTAGTGGTTGTAGCGACCATAGTAATGTGTCTTTTACGTTTCAAAAGATAGTTCTATGATAGAGCAGCCGGTAGACAAACAACGACGGAATCTTTGTATTAGGGGCCCGTTTGGAACCGTATGGATGCGTAACAATAACAAATGATCTGCTATCGATACTTATTGAAAGGCGGTGAAAACCTAATTGAAAGTACATATTGAAAATTAAAGAAATAATATTTAAAGGTGGCGGGATCAATTAATTACCAAGTATTGAGTAAATTTTATTACTTAATGATATTACTCATTATTTATTTTACAAATTAAAGTGCTTTGCATAACTCGTTAGTTATTTCTAAATGTAATGGTCTATAAATATAAGCTTTTCTTTGAAAATGATGAATTATTTTTCCTTGATCTTTGACAGTCGTTACGGGTCGTCAGAAGCCTGAAAATCTGACAACCAGTCTTACCAATTGTAATAATGGTATCGTATTACCCAGTTACTGGGATGTGGAGGTCAGATAGGCAGTCGCTCCATGTAAAATACTGGTACTCAGAGGTAGTGGGAGATGGTTAAATATTTTTCCTAAACAAAAAAATATACGGTTTCCGTGGTATTTATTGGCTATAACGCGTACAAGGTCGCGGGCATAAGCTAGTAACAAAATAAAACACGATAAAATTATAAAACCATATTTATTACAATAACTGACAGTAATTTACTTCATGTGAATCATGTGCGCAAGCGACCAATCATGTTTCAGTTCCGCGACGTCGTCGATACGCACTCCTGCGCTGGTCACAACGCCCAGCTGGTACCGTTGGAATGCGCGCGCGTCGCGGTAGAATAGAACCTCCATACATTTGCGGACTAGGGCTCTGGGGAACAAAAAGACATTTTAGTTTAATTTAATCAATGCAGAATGTGCAAGTGATGTGGAAATCAATTTAATTAAATCCTTTTTTTTTTAACAGCCGTTACTGTCCCACTCCTAGGCAAATGCCTCCCCCATTCCTCTGTGTTCAATTGTCTGTTCTTTAATGTGTTAATTAAATCCTTAATTAATCTTAATATACATTATTTCTTGACTACCTCGTTGGTTTAGTGATTGCAAAGCGCGACTGTTGAGCATGAGTTCTTGGGTTCAATTCCAAGGTCGAGCAAAGTGTTGTTGGGTATTAACATCAAGAATTTCTCAGTAGCAGCCTCGGAGTCTAGATTTGAGCCCGGTTGATGGCAATAGGCTCGCCCCTTTTACATGCACCTGGCGAAATATGGGTGTACTAATGGGTTCACCTCTGTCAAACCCTTCAGGGATTACAGGCGTGATGATGTTACTTTTCAGTCTAGCTACTGCAAAGTTAGGTCTACTTACTTAGCAGCATCCTCATCTAGGGGTCCCTTGCTGATAGCCTCACGGACGAGCGGGGTCGCCATGTAAGCACCCAGGCCGGTCGCGATGGCTGCGTCTTCGTAAGCTGTGCCGAGCTTGTCTACGGCTCCTAGGAAGGGTTCTCCGTCCTGTGAGGAAGTAAAAGTCAAACCATTTGAATTAATTCTCAATAGCAGTCTGGAATTTGAATGCTAGTGGTGTGATGACATCTCTGTGTCTTGGAAAGCATGTAGAATTATTACAATAACTTCAAAAAATGTGTGAATTTTAACATGAGTCAGTTTTCTGGTTCTGTAAAATATTACAGAACCCGAAAAGATCAAAGTCAAATCAATTATTTCAATAAGGCCATTAAAGCCCAGAATACACACAAAGGGCTCGTGTCGGGACAGCAGTAGGGCGGGTTGAATTCCTTGTATGAATTGAATATCCCAAAAGTTACTTTCGTATGAAGAACGAGCGCCTTCACACTAGCGTTTGTCCAGCGTGGGCGTTCCTCCGTTTCCTCTGGAGCCAATTGAACGCGGCGCAGACGTCACACAATTGTACATGACTCCGCAGTAACGCGGTGTATGCGTCGCGCGCCTGCGGCGCTAACGCAGCGTATTCATTTACCTTTGCACTTACGCTAGACAAAAGCTAGTGTGAAGGCACACTTATTTAAAATCATTGTTTTACAATATTTGTATATAGAATCGTACAGAATTAAAATAATGTGAATGCAATCCAGAACTATATCCTTACCTGCATACCAGCAACAACATAGTTACTCCACAAGGGGTCCATCTTGCTACGCTTGTTGTAGAGCACACGGGTCAGCCAGCAGTGCATGGAACGAGGCTTCAGGAGCAGACCGTCACCGATACATTGTTCATCAATACTGTGGATGTGGAAAAGGTATTATTCACGCTGCTGATATACGGTTAACGCAGAGAGTGTAGGAACATGATCAAGCAGTCATCGATGATTAATTGATAATGGACTATATGGATAAGACAATAGAAATAGAGTTAATAGTTGTGTGTTAAAATGATTACTGTGTGTAATTAAATCTTACACATCATTTTCAACTCTATTAGTGATGCTTTCAGTTCATTATCAATGAATGGAAACTGTTTTAGCATAACTCTATTCTGTTTGATTTCATGTTGATTCTGAGGCTTTGTTTTAGTGATACTTGAGTCCATCCAATGAAAGCTGACCAAATGAATGGATGGCCTTTTTTAAAATTGACTTTTTCTGTAGCTATTAACACAGACAATGGACTGAATGACAAAGTTAATACTAGAAAACACTGATTACATATCTTTATAAAATAAAACACTATCAATTCAGTTTATGTTTATTCAGTTGAAAGTTAGTTTCCCCACTGGGGGTGTTTCAAATTGCCACCCTTTCAAGTGGACTGCTTTAGTTGACTCTTACTCTATGTGTCATGTATATTTACTATTTTGTTGCAACTGCAAGACAAAAAAGACACATAATCTAGGTATACTTACATTTTCTGTTCAATAATATCCTTCAAGTACTGATAGTCAGCGTAATCCCCACCATTACCAAGGAGGATGAGATCATTAACTTTCGTGACACGGGGACAGTCACGGAACCTAGCGAGCGTGCCATATGATCCGAGGGTGTCAGCTGCAACCACACAGCCCTTGTCAAACTTGACAGCAAGAACTGTTGTGGTTGTTGTTATTGGAGTGGCAGAACTGAAAGAAGGAGGTTGGATGTTATATTTTTTATCTGTGGAGGTATTATTATTTTTATCTGGTAATAAAGCTTTAGTTATTGATGTCAACTGCATAACTAGATTTTATTGAGGTTCTATGATATTTCAATAATTTAGTTTGTAGAATAAGATTTGATTTTAAGACAGAAGGGCATAGAAACATGGCTTAGGATTAGCTAGTACCTATACCTATTGCATATTGCCATCAAGCAGGCACTAATCTATTCTCCGAGGCTGCTACTGAGAAATTCCTGATGGAAAAACCCAATAAGATTGTGTCCAACCTGGGAATCCAAGACCTCTTGCTCAGTAGTTGCGCATTGCGATCACTAGACCAACGAAGCAGTCCATGCCTGCAGTACTTAACAATATACATAGTTGGAAGTTAGTTCTGTATTTTTTTTTTTTACTACTGGCAAAAAGCTTCCCAAGTCCTTCCAACTATTATTTAATTGTGCCACCAAGAACCAGGCCTCCCGTTTTACATTTATTATACTAGGTTAAAATTCTTGTTCAGTAAGAAACGGGAGATGACTTGTGACTTTCTATTTGACAATCTGAAGCAGGTCTAAGACAGTGGATAACATTTCAGATGTTAAAAACTCGAATAAATACTGAAATTTATAACTTACTGAGCTTTGAATTCTTGAACGGGGTGAGTACTTGGTCCAAAACCTGATGAGTTCCCAGGAAAGTTGTAGAAGGCTCCTGGAGCAGGGCCGTTCTGCCAAAAGGGCGCTGGATTCATCATATCGCCCATAAACGCCATTTTAACAATGAAAACTAAGTTTTTCTACTAATAAAATACTTTTTGTTACAAAATAATGAACCTCACACAATGACAAGCCGCAACGAATTTGACGGAAAATGACAAACAGTTTTTAGTTACGATTCGTTACAAGTGTTTGGTTTTCCAATATAAAGAATAAAATAATTGTACTGACAACATTAACTTTATTTTCAAAATTGAAATACAGTCTTATTTTTTTATTGTTACCTTACATTAGAAAAAAACCTTTGCATTTTATAACTTATTAAACTTTCGCAGACTTTTGCGTAATGTAAAACAATAAAACGAAACGTAACTAATCGTTTAGAAATATAGTTTACGTGAATTCGTGCGTGAAGAGTAAATCGAAAGAATTCCCTCACTTATTTTGTTACTTTTTCAACTATTCCATTGTAATTTTCGCCATTATCATTATTATTTTTTCATAGAAGAAATAATTTTACCCAACTTGAACCTAACTTCATGTCATTACAGGTATACAGTTTCTGAACGAAGGTCTAGTTGTGTGTGATGTGTTGCTAAATTCGCGTTCTTTCAATTTCCTCTCAAAAAATTGACACAACAAAATGTCTAAAAGAGGTTCGTGAAATTGTAAAATATCCATTTTAATCATGTTATTTCGTGTTAAAATCTATTAGAAAGCATGTGTGAAGCAAAACTAGTATAACATTTGTTTGGAAACCACGTATATTTCCAATATTCACTTTGTATTTTGTGAGTAGAAAGAAGTGTTGTGATGAAAAATGTATGAAGTGTGGTTTTTCTGTTTTAAGGACGTGGTGGTTCCGCGGGAGCGAAGTTCCGCATCTCCTTGGGTCTCCCAGTAGGAGCCGTCATCAACTGCGCAGACAACACAGGTTTGCACGAGTCTTTTTTAGAATACTAACATAACCTATAACGGCACGTTTGACTGGACACTTATGATGATATTTTCGAACGCACTTTGTGTGATGATTATGATGATTTCTTCCTTGGCTGTGTCTGAAGTTGTTCAGTCTAATTTCTAAAACATAACAAATCGGTAACCTTACTTTTTTACCCACTGTTGGGCAAATCATCTCTGAATATCATTTTAAGACTACGAATTGGCGCCAAGGTAGTTTCTCAAATTGATCTAAGCATAGAACATGGGTTAGAAGTCACAATTTTACTAAAACCTTGACCTTGATCTCAAAAACATGAGTTTAAAGTTGTTTTGACATAAATAAAAATAATGAGGTTCACCAAACTGAAAATAACTTCTCAATTTGATTAAAACCTTCATGAGTAACTAAGCAATATTTGAAGGTTAGATTCTCAAATAGAGAAAATGTGGTCATATGATAATAATACCAAAACAAAGAGTATGAGGTTGCAGTTGCACTAATTTGCCATGCAAAATTCAAAGCGGTATCTCATGGAAAGCTAATTTAGAGAACATGTAAGTTTGAACACTGTTTAGGTTAGTTTATTGGAACCATATTTTGGTAAGCTATAATAATCAACTTTATGGTTTTGTTTCGAGTTACCACTTTTGCACGGCAGTAATATCTAGGCCGAATGTTAGCCTATCATGAGCATACATTATTAGACAGAAATGACTACTACTCTGCTCAAAAATATGATTACTCATTTGTTATATTGCCAAAATAGCCAATGCACACAAGAAAATACTTGATGACAATATTTTTTGAAATAATAACTAAAAATATTATCTGAACTTTTCCAGGAGCAAAGAACCTGTATGTGATCGCTGTGCAGGGTATCAAGGGTCGCCTGAACAGGCTTCCCGCTGCCGGATCTGGAGACATGATTGTCGCCACTGTCAAGAAAGGCAAACCTGAACTCAGGAAAAAGGTATAAACTTTGTAAAATTGGAGAATGATTGGATGATGTTGTGGATTGAGCATGAAAGAAAATGTTTGCATTGAAGAAAAGTGATCAAACCAAGAAATCTAGATCCTAGAGTGAACACGATAGTCTCATAATAATAAAATTGAATTGAATTGAAATTTGTAAGTTTGTTGCTAGCATGTAATTTTGCTTTATGAATTTGAATTAAGTTTGTCGCAATTGTAATACTAGAAATAAGACAGGTTTGTCAAACTTTTACTGTGACGTATAAAAAGAGCTTACTTAACCATCATTAAGTAAATGCTATATTTTTTCATTTAGCTTCATATAATTCCATTGGTTTATGTTTTTATATAAAAAAAATAGTACCCCACACTATAAATTTCTCAAATAGTTATGGGTGCATTTACAACATAGAGCAACTACCTTTAAGCCATAGAAATATTTGTTCCATGTGAGAAACAAAACCATGACCAATTCTTCAGCCGTTCTTAAGATGTTATCAAGCATTCTGTGTGTTCCACTCTTAGGAATATCAATTGGTTTCGGTTACTTTAAAATATTGCATCCTGTGTGTCCTATACATTATCTACGACAACTTTGTATGAACCAAAAGTTCTGGATATTGTATATAATGGAATTGCTATGATGAGACGCCATAAGGTTTCGCTAATTTAATTTTTCTGAACTGTAAACACAGTCTGTTGATACACCTTGGCTGACTGAGCAATTCCATTGTCAATATTAACCTATTAACAAATATTAAATAACCTATAGACAAGTCTATATAGGATTTTTATCATAACCCAAAATGATTGTTTTTTTTAAGCATTTAGTTAGTATGACACTTAGCTAAGCTTAAGAAGAATGGGAAAAAAATTACATACCTGCGACTTCGTCCTCATGGAAGTCAAGTATACCCTAAAACATATCCTATAACACTCTGCTGTAGTCTAGCTTTTTATCAGAGAAAGTATTTTGTATTTGGACCAGTACTTTCAGATTACCACTAACAAACAATTTTACATCTTCATAATATTAAAGGATAGGTAAATTCTAATTTATTATCAACCTATTTTCCCAGGTAATGCCGGCAGTGGTCATCCGACAACGGAAACCGTTCCGGAGGCGGGACGGTGTGTTCATATACTTCGAAGACAACGCAGGTGTCATAGTGAACAATAAGGGCGAGATGAAAGGCTCCGCGATCACAGGACCTGTTGCCAAGGAGTGCGCGGATCTGTGGCCCCGTATCGCGTCTAATGCGAGCTCTATAGCTTGAGTTATTATACGGTTAAGATAATATTGAGTGTTTTATTGTGTACTGTACTCCCTTTTTTTGTCTTGGAGAAATCCTCATGGGCTAGTAAGCGGAACAAGGTGCGCTGGCTACACGGGCCTGAATCGGTTGGTGGACTGCCCCTAAGTCGACCACCCGCAGGCCGGAGGTAATGTAGGGTGTATAAACCGTCAGGGTGCAGAGCCTGACGGTTTATAATGCCTCGAAGCACAGTTCCGGCAACATGTCCGCCGAGTTTCGCTATGATATACCTACATTTAATAAGACTAAGAAGAAGAGATGCATCTAGGCAAAAGAAAAAATTAAAATGGGTGCATGAAGCATGGCCAGGCATGGCGTATTTAAAAATCGTTTCAGCAATTCGCGCTATTAGTAAAGCAATTTTAGAATAATCCACAATACTCATTATTTTTCTTTTGTTAATTTCAAATTTTAAATTTGGAACGTAAATAATCATGCCAGCATGCTTCAAATAACATGCCATTACATCGTCAAATTAATAAAACCTATTTCTTGTTCTTCTTCATTGAAGTAGAGAAAAAAATCTGAAGTGCCCGTTTTTTTTTGCAAAAGACTATATGATAGCCAACATTGATGAGGTATATTATTATAGGCTAAACAACACGCTACTACTCACGGGAGCGGAGCAGTAACCAAAGATAAGATACTAGTGATATACTTATCCGTTTCTCAAACTGATTAAGATTTTATATTTTAGATTGAATCAAAATAGTTCAAAAAATGTGGAACGCTTCACGATTTTGCGTGTCATCCTTGCGCAGGGGCCATGCTAATCTTCTCTGTATCGTTCCAATTTTAGTATATGTACTGCCGAAGCAAGTACAATCGTTGAGTACAAATTTTTGTACAAGCATTAAACAGCAGGAAAACTTTGATAGCGCGATTTAGAACTCCCTACATTTTGTAATATTTATATGGGGATTGCGTACAGCGCCATCTATATTATGTCCTTGGAAGCGATAATAGTTCAATCGCTTGAAGATTAGCACGCAAACGATGAATCGCCAGTTAAGTCGCTTAATTCTGACTACGGTTTTATTTTAGATATTTTTTTTTTTTATTATTTCGTGGTGTCACCATGGCCCAATGGTTAAGGCGCTTCTGATACCCCGAGGCTGGGTTCGCCACCGGGCAAGAGCAAGTACCGATGTGGCTTTTCCATTTCACATTATGTACTTTTCCAAGTTAATCTTGGATGTTAATTAGGCAAGGCATTCAAATAAAACAATAACTTTATATATTCAGTTTAGTGTAATAGGTAAAAAGTAGATGTACTATAGTACAAAAATGCGTCCTTTGCGTCAAGTTTCCAAAAAAAATGTCTTTTATTCAAAGAAGCAGGCAATTCTAATTGAGGTTAATTGTGCCAAAATGAACCAACACACGTAATTATTTTTGTCATTATAGAGATTGGATTTTGGATGATTAGCCCTGATTTATTTTAAACCACTAGTAATGTGGCATTTTTGATTAGTTTGATGTAATCATTTGAAAAAATAAATTGAAGTTTTTAAATCAACACTTTTAACAGAGGGTTATTAAATATGGCGGTTTGACAGCTTTTCTATAGAAAATATGTCAAACTGGCATATTTATTATTTGGATAAAAGTTATCAGACTATTTAAAAATTAACCTTATGAGACTGTGGGTAGGCCGTTTTTGGTAGAATTAAGCTTAATTATCATCATGATACGAAAAGAAAAGAAAGTTTTTTATAACTAAAAGATTTACAGTTTAATTACTCCTTTTGGAGATAGAAATAGTCAAAATAAACCCTTCATATTGTAAGTCAGCCGCAGTAACTATTTAACAAGTTTTTATTTTTAATTTTATCATTTTTTTACAAAAATGTTTAATAAATATATATTTTATTTACAGTACCTTTAGTACGAAAATATAGAAAAAAAAGTACAGTGTAGTTATCGACAAAACGCCGCGATGGTTAAGGCGCCTGCCTCTATTGAAGTATCAACATGGGCGTAGCCACGGTGAGGCAGAGTGGGGCCCGTGCCCCACGCTGACTGGCTCATGAGTGATTAGTTGCTGCTTCCAAAAGTAGTTTAGACAAGAAAATGTATAATTACCCTTAAAAAAAATGTTTTACAATTCAGAAATTATACCATAGTTTTGTACATTTGAATACATTATAATTATGTAAAACTTTATATATATTTATCAGTATTGCCCCACCCAAAATCAAAACTTGGCTACGCCAATGAGTGCCAATGTGGCATTTTCACTTCATGTTCAAGTTTATCTTGGACGTCACTGACTCCGGCGTAGGAAATCATCGCGAGGAAACCTGGACATACAAGTTATGTAAGTCTTCAACACGCCTGTAATCCCCGAAGGGTTAGGCAGAGGTGTACTATTATTCATCATCTGCCCAGCCTTTTCCCAACTATGTTGGGGTCGGCTTCCAGTCTAACCGGATGCAGCTAAATACCAGTATTTTACATGGAGCGACTGCCTACCTGACCTCCACAACCCAGTAACTGGGTAATACGATACCCCTAGGTAAGACTGGTTGTCAGACTTTCAAGCTTCTGACGACTCGTAACGACTGTCAAAATTCCACGGTGGAGGTGTACTATTTATTATATACTATTAGTACACCCACTTTTCACCAGTTATGTTTAAGTCCCATGTAATAGGGGGTGAGCCTATTGCCATCAACCGGGCACTAATCCAGACTCTGAGGCTGCTACTGTCCTACTCTCTTGTTACTGGTCTGTTTATTGATTTCAATGCAACTAAAAATCTATTTTTACTGAAAATGCATCTGGTTTTGTGACAAATAAAATGATTTGATTTGTTATCGGGGCTAAAATTAAGTGTTTCTTTAGAGAAGATCTTGGAATTACTGAGTAACAATTGTCAACTACCTAAAACTTTGCCTTCCAGAAATACATTTTTGGCACAAATTGGCCATACATAGGGTTGCCCTTAATCCGGAAAGCCGAATGACAAGCCAGTTAAGTGGGGCTTTTGATTAAAATTTTGTGAAAATCCGGCATCCCTCGCCCTATTTAATAATAATTTTACGAGGAGGTAAACTACGTGTTCTTCTAAGAACATTTCTTCTATCATAATATGATTTAATTTTATGAGTGATGCCAATTGAAAAACACTTGAGGGCAACTTTAGATAGATCCATATTTTCGTCCTAATTGTACTGTTAATAAGGTTGATATTGTAAAATTCACATGGTGGCTGCTGCGGCGAGTTTTGCTTGGGCTTGTTTCTGCTTTAGTCTTCGTTGGCTGCGTTTTTTTGCTAATGGAACACTGCCTACCAGCTTGCCTGATTTCTGCAGAGCGATCAGTTTTGCTGTTTTACTCTGTGGACAATAAAATAATAGATTAATTTAACGTTAATTGTTTTGTTTTCATTTCCATTTAGTTACGTAATTCTTGTGAGTTTTTTTAAATAACATAACATCGTTTGGTTGACTGTTACTGCTCATTTATATAGTCGCGCGAGCGGCGAGATGAGCCACGAGACGCGTGTGTAATCGGTGCGTTCGTGATTCGCCTCGCAGGCTCGTCTCGCCGAAGCACACACGCGACATAATAGGCAAGCCTGCAACAGTCTGAAAAGACTGCTGGCATTCTGGGAGGACCTGGGATGGTTGGAGTAACTCCTCGAGGATATTTTCATACGCACAATGGCCCAATAAAGACGCTGAGTGCGGAAACAGCCCAGCTAACCTAACCTAACCTAACCTATATAGGCAAGACACGAGACGAGGCGAGAGTGTAAATGAAGCATTAGAGAATGCCTAAGGCATTAAGTCCGCCTTTGAACTTTTTTGTTGCATAAACCTGTTGACTGCAGGCGAACATTCGCTACGCAAAGCCCAAAGCGCGGCTGACTATTCAGCTGGTGACCGCTGTAGATAAACACACAAGGGTGGTCACCACACTTTTTTTTGTAGAAACACAACGGGTGTGTATTTCCACAGTCAACGGGTAAAAATATTGCTTTTTATAATCATTTTTGTGAGCTCATGGGCTGTGTTATTAAACATTATTTGTTTCTTTCTTTTCTTTCAATTAATAAAATATTAAGATAAGTACCTTTGCCTTATCCTTTGTGATTTTCCCGTTCTTCGGCGCCGTGTACAGAACGTTGATCCTCTTGTTGCCAAGCATCGAATGATGCTTTGACAACGCAAACTTGAAACAAAAAACAAACAATAATAATATTATATCCTTCCGAATTTCGGTCGTGGTGGCCAATCTCAATGGAGACTAGCCAAGGACACAGGAGATATTATAGTGCACAAGTGTGTGCGCAAACACAGGTGCACTCCCTCTTCCCTCACTCTCATAGTCCGATGGGACGGCAATCCGACACGACCGGGAAGAGATCAGGCGCAGGACCAACGGCTTTACGTGCTTTCCGAGGCACGGGGGTGTCACACTAGTTCACACTACCAACATCCGAACATCGGGCTGGTACTGAGAAATTCTTAATAGAAAAATGCCAGTTTTCGCGTGACCTGCGAATCGAACCCAGGACCTCACGCTCAATAGTCGCGCTTACGACCACGACAAAAACAGGGCAGTTAAAAAACAAACAATAATAATTATTGTATCATGCTTAGGGAATAGTAAATAATTTGTCATTGAATTTAGGGCTTTAATACAATATGTGCATTAAAATATGTTTTATAATGACAAGATAAAAAGGTGACAGCTCGCTGGCAGTTAGCGGTTTGACCCAATGGCTAAGGCATTCGCCTTTCTCTCATGCATGAAGTTGTGGGTATATAACCGGGCAAGCCAATACGACTTTTTCAACTCATATACAGTGCTTTCTAAGTTAATCTTGGACACAAGGAAACATAGACTTTTAGTTAATATAATTATAATTGACGGGCCTGTTGGTCCAGTGGTTAGTGGCCCTGACTGCTAAGCCGGAGGTCGTGGGTTCGATTCCCACCCAGGACAACTTTTGTGTGATGAGCATGATTGTTGGTTCTGTGTCTGGGTGTGATTTATCTATAATATGTATGTGTTTATAAATTATAATAAATAAATTAATAAATTATATTATAATTTATAAACACATACATATTATAGATAAATCACACCCAGACACAGAACCAACAATCATGCTTATCACACAAAGGTTGTCCTGGGTGGGAATCGAACCCACGACAACTGATATACATACTTATATTATAAGTATGTATATCAGTTGTCTGGTTACCATAACACAAGCTCTGCTTAGCTTGGGATCAGATAGCCGTGTGTGAGTTGTCCCAAGATATTTATTTATTTATTTATTTTAATTCTGAAATCCTCAATCCGCCTTGTGCAAGCATGTTGATCAGTTTTTGCCCTGCAGTGAGACAATAAGCTGGTATTTTTATTTATAGTACTGATGGAGTTGTAGGTAACATACCTCGTAACTAGGCTCGTTGCTTAGTTCTAGGTATGCTATAGCATGCTTCTTGCCTTCTGCTTGTTTAGGGATACGGATATCTATGATTTGCTCGTTCATCTCTGAGAAGTGGTTTATAATCTGAAATAAAGAGATTTACGTTAGTTGGCCTTTTTTCTTTTTATTTAAGTTAAAATTGTAATTTTATAAAATTTGACAGGTCTGTGTGTCTATCTGTGGCATCGTACCTCCCGAATGGATAAATCTATTTTGATTTTGTTTCTTGATTTGAAAGATGAATTAGTCGGGAGTGTTCTTAGCTATGTTTCATCAAAAAATAGATCAAAGATGGCCGCCGTTGGGAGTTTTCAAAATTGGGGGGGGGGGAGGGGGAAAATTACAAAATTGGATGATAATGGATGTCACTCTAAATTAAAAAATCATTGTCCTCACCCTTTGTTTATCAACATCCAGGGGCAAGTTCCCCAAAAACACAACATATCTCTTCGGACCCCTAACTTTTTGCTCCAACTGCTTCGGTTTGTCCTTTTTCTCTTTCTTAACCTTCTCTTTCACTTTTGAAGTGTCCGCAGTTATATCAAGTTTCTTTGCGGACTCTTTCCGTGGTTTTGGTTTAATAACCTGGTGAGATAAGGCTTTCTCTTTCAAAGAGGTTTTAAGCAGGTTATACAGTATGCGTATACGTCTTAATTCTGAGTCTGTCAGTACGGTTGAACTCTTGAGGATAGACTGGATCTTATTGTGTATTATCTCTGGTTCTACAATACTGGATGTGCCTTGAAGTGATTCTTTAACGGCTTGACGGATGCGGCCTGAAATCAAGTTATAGGTATTTCATATTATTTATTACATCACTCCTGTAATCCCCAAAGAGTTAGGCAGAGGTGTACCCATTAGTTCACCTACATTTCGCTAATTATGTTTTGAATCCCATGTAATAGGGAGCTAGCCTATAGCCATCAACTGGGCACAAATCAAGACGCTGATGCTACTATTGAGAACTTCCTGATGGAAAAACTCGAATAACGGTTGTGTTTTGCACTTGTGTTTTTTTTACTAGAAACACAACAGGTTTTCCCCCAGTAATGGGTCAAGGGTTCTAGTGCTCTCTTGTCTATGAAGTGTGAAATACTTTTGTAATAGATAAATGAAAAGGTTTCTACTATAAATCCAATCATTCTTGTTCATTATTTCATCGAAACTATGCTCACCTTTCTGATTGTTAGTCATCTGCACTTTGAGGAATTTGGTAACCAAATCTTGATTTTTTAAAACAGGGTATTTTGCACCTAAGTCTTCACTTGGCTCCTCATCCTGAAGGTCGGAGGATGCTTCACGTTTGCTTTTCACAGGTGATTTTGGAGGTTTAGTAGGTGAAAGCTTCATATTTTTATGTTCTGAGCTTGATAACTTGGTTTTGGATTTCCTCTTACGCTTTTGTCTTGTAGGGGAAGATGGTTTTGATAGCGTATCCATTCTGTAGAGATTAAAAGCTGATTTTATAAAAATAAATCCCGTCAAAGGCTGCGTTAACCACTAAACCGATTGTGATAAAATTTGAGGAAGAGGTAGCTTGGTATTTGAGTAAGGATATAGACTATTATTAATCTGTGAGTTCGTCTGCGTCCACGGAAATAAATATCGCGCGGAAGACGTCGTAGGTAAAAGGTATAATATTTATATAATTAAATGAATGTTTATTTAAAATGCTTTTCTGATATCTATTTATAACAGATTTTGTTAATTAAGTAAGTTTTTATTTAAATATTGCAACTTGTATGTAAATATGCACATTTTAATTATTGAGGTTATAAATATTATTTAATTATTACTACATAAAAACAGCAATACGCTATCGTAAATAAATTAAAAACTATAATGAATTGAATATATCTATAGATGAGTTCCTTAAATTCAAATCCAGCATGTCTTTTTACAGTAACTGACACGTGCGGTAACTTACGCAGAAAAATGAAGTAACTATAAAAAAGAAATTGTTATATATACCTCGATAATCAGTAGATAAACGTTTGAACTCTATACCAGTAAAAGTTGTTACACTTATTTCATTGTGTTATCTTTTTTTTTTTTTAACTTGTAAATTTTACAAGGCTTTTAATTTTAGTTTTTGTTTTGCTATTTTGAACTTTGACAGTTCAATTTTGATGGAAGACTCGGAATGACAGTTGACTGACATTTGATAGAAAGTTTAATGTCACAGACGCTGTCACCTTTACACGTGCTTTATAAATTCGTTCAGAAACAGTATACAATGTTTTCCTTAAGTTGGCATAGAGTCTGGCCAGCGAAAACTAACTACATGAAAGGGCGGCTATTCAAAAATAATTAAACAATATAGATTCATTTTACAGTCAAAGATTTTAGCTGTGATTTTATCAAACGACGCCCTTTCAAGTGGACAGCTTTCGTGGCCACATTCTAATCACGTTTCACCAGAGCTCTGCTGAAGTCTAAATTCTCCAAAGAAAGCTTAAGCCTCAGATACTCTTGGAATTTATTTTGAGCCGTTTCGGGTTGATACCCTAGGGCCAAAGGGTCCTAGCGCTCGCTTTGTTTTTTGGGATGTTGCCAAGCGAACCCATCCTTTCCTTTTTTTTAAATTGCACGTTAATTTGTAATTTTATTATTACATATTTATAAGTTTTGAAAGTTTTGAATAAGGTAATAGTAAATGATAGTTATAAAGTGGACCTACTTATGCAAAACGACATCAACCCACACAATGAAAGTTTTGAGGAAAAGCCCTTTTTCTCTGAAGTGTGCAATAATTATGTATAAACAATAAAAATGGATTCGGTTTTAGGTCCAGGTAATGTACAGTATTGATTAATGTTGGAACAAAAAACCTTTTCTTTACATAATTTCAGTCAGTGTTCCCAATTTTTTACTTGGTAGAATTTTGTTTGGATCTTTTACATTTTAACTTTCCGTTTGTGTATTATGTATTAAAATGTAGTTACCGACTAATGAGGCTTAACAAAAAGAGGACGCTTATCTTGTCAACTTGCGTCATAAGTATCTAAGAAACATGTGAAAGAGGTAACCATCACGATCTAACTTGTAAAGTATTAGCTTCTGGCCGTGACTTCATCCGCGCAAATGTCGGTAATCGCGGACGCATAAAAAGTAGCCTATGTCCTTCTCCGGGTCTTAAACTATCTCCATGCCAAATTTCATCAAAATCGATTCAGCGGTTTAAGCGTGAAGAGGTAACAGACAGACACACTTTCGCATTTATAATTTTAGTATGGATAAGGTTCGGCAAAATCTGACTGTAGTGCTATTAAGCTGCGTTTATTCTTAACCTGCCCCACGTTTCCCCACGCGTGGGAAAGCTATCGGTTTCATAATTATATTTAATAAAGGACTGGGGGCCAACCACCACCGCTTGGAACAATATTATTTTAATATTACTTTGCCTTTAGCCCTGTTTTATTTTCAAGGCACGGCTCAGCGCCGAGAGTTGAAAATGCAACAACAGAAATTACAAAATAATATTGTTATAAAAGAGATGGCGGTACTGATCATAGAGTCAATGTTAATATTAATATATTATAGTATCCTATGAAGGAGCACAACGAACAAAATTCAATTACTTTTTCTTGTACTTAAATGACGTACAAAAGCGCCTTTTAATAGTCTAATAGTTCTTGAAATTTGACTTAGACATAGCCTACGATAATTGGAAATAGAGTAGCTTTCTATTAGTGAAAGAATTTTTGTAATCAGATAGAAAATTCCAGAGAAAAACTGTTACAAACAACCAAACAATTTTACCTCTTGTAATCCTACTTCCTACTGTAACATAGGCCAAAGTTGTGCGGATAGAGGGTTTGTTTGTTACTCTTTTACTCGTAAACGGCTGAACGGAATTAGCTGAAATTTGACACACAGATAGATATTGACCTAGTTTATCACAGAGTAAGTAATAACAGCATATCATTAAAGTATCTAAGTATACTAATACAATAAAGTGGAAGAGTTTTTTGTGAGTTTGTTTGCGCGCAAATCTCTGAAACTACCAATCGGATTGGAAAAGTTGTTATTGTTTGAGATAACCAGATTCATGAAAACTATAGGACCATCACGACGCAAACGGCAGCGGAGCAGTACCCAAAGACGTAACATAACTCAGGTGAAAAAAACGTCGTGGGCAGAAGCTTGTAAATCAATAAAGTAGGTAAGTTTAGAATCATAGCAATTTTCGTCCCACACAGAGTACCTCATCTAGAAAGCTTTTGAAATAAAATAATCAGTCACTTTTTACACTAATCATAGACTAGAGAAGCATTGAATCACTACAGAGACGCACAGCCCGCGGCCCGCGGGTCCCCCGACTGTATGCCAGGAGCCCGTATACATTTGAAGCTAAAATATTGCTATTCACCATTTCAGCCAGAGGCGTATCCAGGGCGGGGCAAGTAGGGCACGTGCCTTGGGCGCCTATCGAACAGGGGCGCAAAAATAGTAATAATAACATTAAAAATAAAGTACAAAAAAAAAACGATTTATTAAGCTGTTATATTTATTTCGTGATTTTATATCAATCGTGTTAGCTTACCTACTCTATGAGCTTTCATGTGTGGTTTTATCACTGTTGGAATAACACCGCTGTAATCCCTTAAGGGTTAGGCAGAGGTGTATCTACTAATTAGTACACCCACATTTCGCCAGTTATGTTTAAGTGCCATGTAATAGGGGGCGAGCTTATTGCCATCAACCGGGCACAAATCCGAACTCCGAGGCTGCTATTGAGAAATTCCTGGTGGAAAACCCAATAACACTTTGCTCGACGTGGAGATCGAACCCAAGACCACTTGCTCAGCAGTCGTGCTTTGCGACCAATAGACCAATGAGGCAGTTTTTTTATGATTTTAATTTGTACTGGTTGCCCGCCATTAGTTCATTCATTTAGCCCTAGTGGCCTATGGTCTCAATATGTTTTTATCACGTTCTAGTTTTTTTCTAAGCATTAGGTATAAAGAACAACATTTTTGAAAAAAAATTAGTACCTATGAAATATTTTTAAAATAAATATTGTTATATCCGGAACACGAAATTCCTTTCGTATTTTCCTAAGCCCGTGAAAGTATGAAGGGAAAATTTGCAAATTATGTTTTGATTGATATCAATGTTTGGGGGCGGGGCCAGGCGCGCGAGTTGAATCTGTGTTCGACGCGGCGCATAATGTCCACAACTATGTGATGCTATATCTTAATATTTTACTACTCAGTGAGGACTGCCTCGTTGGTCTAGTGGTCGCAAGCGCGACTGCTGAGCATGAGGTCTTGGGTTCGATTCCCAGGTCGGGCAAAGTGTTATTGGGTTTTTCCATCAGGAATTTCTCAGTAGCAGCCTCGGAGTTTGGATTTGTGCCCGGTTGATGGCAATAGGCTCGCCCCCTATTACACGGGACTAAAAACATAATTGGCGAAATGTGGGTGTACTAATGGGTACACCTCTGCCTAACCCTTCGGGGATTACAGGCGTGATGTTATGTTATGTTATGTTACTACTGAGTGAAAGAAGAAGAAGAAAAAGAAAAAACGCATTTCATTATTTTTTCAATAAACATCTAAATTTTAAAATTTGTAACCTGATAAAAAAATCTTCCCTGCATGATGTCGCTATAAATATAAAGTCAACAATATTGGTACTGGCAGGTTAATTGGCCAGCTCGCAGGAGGATGCTATTAATCAATAAGACAAGCAAAGCTGCGTCCGCGCAAGTATCGAGAACCCATTTGTAAACTTTTACGACGCTTTTATCGTTCTATCCGTACATACGTCTGTCTATCAACGCGCTTTATCTCATGAACCGTAATAGCTGGAAGGTTGAAATTTTCACAAAATGTGTATTTCACTAACAAATATTAAAATTAATAAAAATTTGTTTAAGTTGCCTCGTTGTTCTAGTGGTCGCAAAGCGCGACTGCTGAGCATGAGGTCTTGAGTTCGATTCCAAGGTCGAAGAAAGTATTATTGGGTTTTTCCGTTAGAAATTTCTCAGTAGCAGCGTCGAAGTCTGGATATGTGCCCGGTTGAAGGCAATAGGCTCGCCCCCTATTACACGGGACTTAAACATAACTGGCGAAATGTGAATGTTGACATTATTAACAGACACTTCAATTTTATATTTATTTGTATTGAAAACTGTTAACTGACATTTCTGATGAACTTCGCAACTGCTAATAGCTTTTTGCCCTTATAGTGTTAAGGAACCTTTATTAAGATAAAATGGATCTCCAAAAAGCTCAATCGACTTTAGGGTTTATCCATATCGATATGCTTTCTTTCTTATCCGAAGCTAAGCGGAAAAAAAAATACAAAAGCTGACCGGAATCGGTGCAACCGAGCGAAAACTAACTGTTGGAAAGTAATTTACATGCTGTGTTGCCAGATGCAGTGACCAAACCTCCATGGAGGTTGTTAAATATTTTTTTGTAAATTAAACTTTTTTATCTAAACCTCTTCGTGTTTTCAGACAAAAGTAGAAAAGGCTAAAGTTTTTAAAGCCGTTTTGGTTTTGGAATCACTTCTGAGGACTTCATTGTTCGTGGCCTAGAAATACTTGTAGCGATATTGAACTTGTTTTGGGCCATTTTTTCTCGTACGAATTAGTGTGGACTAGAAATCTCCAATGTAACTGGGTAAGTGTCGCTATGGCAACGCTGTTTACATGGCCCCACGAAAGGACAGGCGCTGTGCACCAAGACAGTTCGTTCAGTGAGACCGCAGTCGTGTAGCGGTCAAGGCTGACGCGGCGAACGCCTGTGCCTTACATCGACCCAACAAAAAAAAGTTACAATAAAAAGCGCGCGCACGCGAAACTGTCAAAATTATTTTAACATAAAAAAAGTTACGCTATTTATTTTTGATTATTATTTTTAAATAAAGAAATAGCTTCAAACGAATTTCTCGAGTTGTTAATCATCGGTTTTAGTACGAATAACTGTTAAATCCTCAGTGCCGGTGGATAATGAGTTCGCTGTGATTGTGAGAGTTCGTCTTGGTGGCAGTTAAACAGGTGAATATAAAAATTGATTCCAATGCACCGTTGAGTCTCATGACCCTTATAATTTGTAGTTATTAGCCATAATTTTGGCGCTTTTTACAAAGAGAGCGATCGACATAAAATATTAATTTGTTTTTTTGCGCGCTTTGAATTACAATTCGAAATTAGAACGTTAGTTTTTAAGGAATGGTCTCATTAAGGAGTTATGGTTGAAAGAGTTTGCCGTATTTTTTTTTTACATGTTTTATCAGAGCTCGGTCGAGACGATCGGGAATAACGGCCCTGCAATCATAGGTTGTTGATCTTCCTATTACTGCCGTGAGTACTTGAGAAATAAAATCAACTCGTTTATCGAAGGAAAGCTTCTTGACCGTTGTTAACGACGGACTACCTACTTGTACTAGGAAATGCGTTTTAAAACTATAAAACTGATTTTCTCTTCTAACATTTGTATTTCAAATAAATTTCACTTTATAGATAAATTGATTTTCGTAAAATTATAATAGCGTATTTCTTTTTTATTTTTAAGTGTCACCATTACCATAAACACGCAAATCTTTTGAATATAAACTTTTTTTTAAACGAAAGTATTAAGTTAGTCAGCCTACTATATTTTTCAAGGACAAAGAATTCCGAATATGTTATCTTATAAAGGTGACGTCTCAACGTTCCGTTGTCGTTCGAATGTGGGTCAGTGAAATGAACGAAACTCGGTCCCGTACGGAATCCGAACCGAGTCGACGATGACCGATTTCGTTGTCCACAAGAAACTATGACATTCTTTTTTTTATTATTACTACTAACTTAATCATATCGGCTACTTTCTTTTTTCAAACGATGAATTGAACTTTTTTTTTTCGTTTTTGACAGATCATTTTGTGTGTTGTAGGAAATTAAGATGTCAATAAAAAACACGGTTAATTTGTCTGAAGTTGATTTTAAAATTGACGCGACCTAAAATATGATTCATATTGACAAATATGATTCAAGTTTATTGATTTGCGCTTGTCAGCAAAAAATGAGGTTACAGTTGTTTCTATCCTCATTTTTCCAGCATGTTTGTGTCTTTGAGTGACGATAATTAATTACACTACAGTACCTATGTTAATTAATAACGCAAACAACAAGCAATATAAAGAACAAAAAAAGAAAAAAGCTCTTCCTTTATTTTAAATTCGCGCCAAACAGCCTTTAAATTTGGAAGCGTCACGAAAAAGAACACAATTTGAACTTTATAAAAAGAATCGAGACCACGATCTTTAATTATACAGCCCGGTAATAATATGACTGTGAAGGTTTTATTCCGTTTGCAAGAATTCAATTGACTTTCATAAGATAAGCTAAGATAGCAGGTTTTGAGGTCGTTAACACCAGCTTGAGTCTTTCCCTACTGGAAAGGTTGGGTGAATAAGAATATAGGATTTTAAAATTGGCCGAATAAGGTTTATTTTTATACATATCTTAGGGCTAATTTTTCAATCGTCAGATAACTCTTAACGGAGGGATAAATATGGCGGTTTGACAGTTTTTGTATAGACAATATGTCAAACTGTCATAGGTATTTATTCTTTAGATAAAAGTATCCCATGAAAAATCAGCCCTCGAAGACAAAATACTGCTTCGTTGGTCTAGTGGTCGCAAAACGCGACTGCTGAGCATAAAGTCTTGTGTTCGATTCCCAGGTCGGGCAAAGTGTTATTGGGTTTTTCCATCAGGAATTTCTCAGTAGCAGCCTCGGAGTCTGGATTTATGCCCGGTTGATGGCAATAGGCTCGCTATTACATGGGACTTACAAAAACATATCTGGCGAAATGTGGGTATTAATGGGTACACATCTGCCTAACCCTTCGGGGATTACAGGCGTGATGTTATGTATGTTCTCTTTAGGGTAGGTATGTGTAATTAAAATATTTCTTTCAATTAACCTCATTTTTATTAGGAACTAATTACTTTTTATCATCATTCTGAAGGCAATCTTTTAAAATGACCTCATTAGTTAAGTTTCCTTATTCTTATAGCAAAATTTTGCTTGAAAATGGAACTTTAATTGGATGTTATACCTATCAAAGTCAAAGCCAAATAATTTAAATTTCAATTAGACCATTATAGAGAAATTTTGAACGACATTTACAAAAAGGAAAAAATATAATTATATTGAATCTAGTTGCCAATTCCAAAATGTAGTTTCGTATGGAAGAAGAATAGCAAGGAATTTCACATAATAACTCTCTTTAAAAAAATATGTCGTTTAAAATAAGTTGTGCAAAAATGTTTTCTGATAACTTAGACCTATGTATCCTTCTTTTACATTCATTTCGAAAAGTAAAGACTTAAAAGTTTACGTTATCAATGATAGGTACATAGGCTATAATTATTTTAAAATTTTAAATAAATGTGTTCCATAAAAAACCCGGTCAAACTCGGGGTTAAAATCTAGTATAACATATTCATGGAGCATCCACAAAATTCCAATAACATAACATAACATCACGCCTGTAATCCCCGAAGGGTTAGGCAGAGGTGTACCCATTAGTACACCCACATTTCGCCAGTTATGTTTTTAGTCCCATGTAATAGGGGGCGAGCCTATTACCATCAACCGGGCACAAATCCAAACTCCGAGGCTGCTACTGAGAAATTCCTGATGGAAATACCCAATAACACTTTGCCTGACCTGGAAATCGAACCCAAGACCTCATGCACAGCAGTCGCGCTTGCGACCACTAGACCAACGAGGCAGTTAAAGCAGTCAGCAGGCAGTTGGCTATATTTTAAATTAAAAAAAAAAATGTGTTCCGCAAAAAACCCGGTCAAACTCGGGGATAAAATCTAGTATAACATATTCATGGAGCATCCACAAAATTCCCATAAGTACTTAGATTTCCTTTTCATTGGAATTATTTCATACATTATGTGGCACCCGCATATAGCTACATTTTATAGGTGAAATCGAGCTGTTTTATGTAATAACTGTTACTGAAATTACCTGCATGTGGTGTGTTTTATGTGGAGCGATGTAATGGGTGGTAGATTACAATGGGACGTTTTTAGCTGTACTAATTCTAGTTTCTACAGTTGGACTGCCTCGTTGGTCTAGTGGTCGCAAGCGCGACTGCTGTGCATGAGGTCTTGGGTTCGATTCCCAGGTCGGGCAAAGTGTTATTGGGTTTTTCCATCAGGAATTTCTCAGTAGCAGCCTCGGAGTCTGGATTTGTGCCCGGTTGATGGCAATAGGCTCGCTCCCTATTACATTGGACTTAAACATAACTGGGGAAATGTAGGACCATTCAGGATTTATTTATTTAAACTTTATGCAACAAAAAAGTACAAAGGCGGGCTAGTTTAATGCCTTAGGCATTCTCTCCCAGTCAAACAAAGGTGGTGAAGAGATGACAAAGCAGGTGCAAAAAATTGTACATGGGGAAATAATCAAATATGAAATTTTAAAATCATTTTAAACAAATATCTAAACAAGTTTAAATGTACACGTGAGACGTCTGGATTTGTGCCCGGTTGATGGCAATAGGCTCGCCCCCTATTACATGGGACTAAAAACATAACTAGCGAAATGTGGGTGTACTAATGTGTACACCTCTGCCTAACCCTTCGGGGATTACAGGCGTGATGTTATGTTATGTTATGTTAATTCTAGTTTCCGCCCCCGACTTCGTCCGCGTCAACGTTATTGCATTTATATTCTACGGGTTTCTTATAATTTTTAGCTTCTGCCCCCGACTTTGTCTGCGTAATGTTCCGATAAGGAAGTCCTAAATTATCTCACGGAAACCATACATTTTTCCGGGATAAAAGTAGTCTAATGTGCTAGCTTTTCCAGACTATAATCTATCTCTATGTCCAAATTTCATCCAAACCCGACCAGCCTTTCTGGCGGCTAACAAACATCATTATACAAAATGTCGTGAATGACCCAGTAATTTTTCTATGTCGTATGTACTTTCTTTGGGGGTGTTACACCACCAATATTGAAACTCCGAGCTGCTACTGAGAAATTTGTGATAAAAAAACCCAATAACACTTTGCCCGACCTTTGAATTGAACCTAAGAACTCAGCAGTTTCGCTTAGGACCACGAAATCAATGGAGCAGTTCGGATAAGCAGCGCTGATTGGCTAATTTATCTTAAAAGAAGGTAAGCTTCACAATACGGTTTCGTTCTCGCTTCCATGGTATTTTAATTTACAGCGGTATCGGTTTCGGTAATAATGTAATAGTTTCTACAAAACATTTAGAGCGTGTCGGCACCGTAGTCTGATTAGAATCGTACTGAGAGCCTACTTCTTACTAATTAAGAAATAATTTCGACTTCCCTTCAAACAAGCACGATATAGAACAGAACTAGGCACAAAGGGATGTTTACAACCGGGAGAAGCCCAGATTGGCAAGCACCACAGATTGCAAATATTTATTAATTATTTATAACTAGGTTAGGTATGACCACGCGTTGCTGTGGCTTGAAGTAAGTAAAGATATTGAGGTCAATAATCGAGATAAAAACTATCTTATCTTTTGAGTTTGACCAAATCACACACAGTTAGCCATATTACATAAAATATGGAGTACTTAGGAGTCTATCCCAGACAAACAACTGACGCAATTGATATATATTAAGATTATTATTAGTGGAAATTATATTTTTCTTGACTTCTCCGCTATACTTTTCTGATTAATTTCGTTGAGGGATCCAAGACAGTTGAATCGTTTCTTAGGGAATTAGTCTAGCTTCAATACATCAACGCTTTTCTGGCGGTCTCCACTGCTGATTCTGGTTTCCAGGAGTTGCAGTGGATGGCAGTAGTATGACTTAAGGAATTAGTTGGTCTAAAATCTTCAGTTAAATGTCCCTTAGTGAATTTACCCGCGTCTATTTACTGAGCCATCCCCGTGTGTTATTGCTTAATGTTATAGCCTACTAGCTTTTGCCAGCGGCTTTGTTCACAAATATAAAATTTAAAGTTCGACCATGATTCAAAAGACATGTGGCGCCACCTATCATCGTATCACGTTATTGTGATTTCTTTCAGGAACAGACCTTTTTTCGGGATGAAAAGTACCCTATGTCCGTTTCTGTACACCTGACACTGTATATGCAAAATTTCAAGATGATCGGTCCAGCGGTTTCGGCGTGAAAGGGTAACAAACAAACATCAGACCGATTATGATGAAATTGTTTACAGGATAAGTTTAAACCCCAAGAATGGACATAAGCTTCATTTTATTCACTGAATCCATCTGCATCCGACAAAGTATCACTCAGAACATAATTTTCTCGTTAAAATATTCGCCATTCTGAAAGTTTGCGTGTGAAACAATTACAATATCATCAGATTGATATCATCAGCATTTTGACCAAGCTCCCGACCGGACATACACGTATATACCTAGATATCTCATGCATATAAACGTACTCATTAGAATACAATGGTTATTTTAGCACTGACTTATATTTTGTAGAACCACTTGAAGTAACTGTAATTATGTTATTTTGTATGGTATTATTATGATTGGTTTTTGATACTGGAGCTCGTGGGTAAGTAATAACAGCTGCATCGATCGATGTACCAGGTTAAGCTACGCTTCCCGGGGTTGGTGCGTGGATGGGTGACCATCTTTACACACCGAGGCTCCTCCGTGTCTCGGAAAGCACGTTAAGCCGTTGGTCCCGGCTGTCAAATGTGGATCTTTGACAGTCGTTACGGATCATCAGAAGCCCGTGGGTCATCAGAAGTCCGCCTTTGTACCCTTATGTTGCATAAAGTTTAAAAAAAAAACCCTAAAGTCTGACAACCAGTCTTACCAAGGTGTATCGTATTACCCAGTTGCTGGGTTGTGAAGGTCAGATAGGTAGTCGTTCCATGTAAAATACTGGTAGGTATTAACGATAATCTAAATAACATAACATCACGCCTGTAATCCCCGAAGGGTTATGCAGAGGTGTATCCATTACTAACTACAGCCACATTTCCCCAGTTATGTTTGAGTCCCATGTAATTGGAGGCGAGCCTATTGCCATCGACACAAATCCAGATTCCGAGGCTGCTGAGAAACCTGTCATGGAAAAACTCATTAACACTTTGCCTGACCTGGAAATCCAACCCATGACCTCATCCTCAGCAGTCGCACTTTGTGACCACTAGACTAGAGACTCTAGATATTTAAATTATCTCACAGAATGACTCACAATTATTGAAAATATCACTTAAGATGAACACTACTGGCGACAAAACAGCAAATCATTAATCACGATTTAAACATCTGTTCATTCTGATCGGTCATTGAACTAACCTATTAAAAGCTCCAAACAAAAATCCGTCTTAACACTTTGGATTAAAAGTCAACATCGCTTGTAAGTCATTGAATATCGTACCTTACTTCCGATCAACATCTCAATATGAAATCATTAGTGTCAATAGAATACGCTATAAATACATTTAAATTCTTTGTATAAACAAGTGATAATCTCGGAAAGACTGCCTCATTGGTCTACTGGTCGCAAAGCATGACTGCTGTGCATGAAGTCTTGGGTTCGATTCCCAGGTCGGGCAAAGTGTTATTGGGTTTTCCATCAGGAATTTATCAGTAACGGCCTCGGAGTGTGGATTTGTGGCCGGTTGATGGCATTAGGATCTCCCCCTATTAGATGGGATTTAAACATAACTGGCGAAATGTGGGTGTAGGTACTAATGGATACATCTCTGCCTAACCCTTTGGGGATTACAGGTGTGATGTTTTTCTATATTACTTGAACGTAGAGAATGCAAGAGGATTGTACTGTATTATATAACAATTCACGAGTTTTTTTAAACAATCCCCATCTATCAAAAATACCTCAAAAATTTTAACTTTTTAAAAGTTTTTGACATTGATTGTATCTGAAATGAGATATTTTAAGCGTTTTCAACTACCGGAAGTGGCCTTCAGGGTAGCATTTCCAATCTAAGGAAAATCTTATTCACATATATATTTTTTTAGCAATGATTGTCGCTAAGATGAGTTTGCGATAAGGTTTTGAATAGGATTGACCTTCCGATCATTACACCACCTATGCCTTGGTCAACCTCGAGGGCGAACCAGACACTATTCTCAATTACACCTTTTTTATATATTTTTTGTGCGCGATGGTTTTCCTCTTGGGCTTCCTTGGGGCTTTTTTTTTTATTTTGACAAGCCCGCCACACTGTTCCCGCCAGTGTGACTGGCTTGTCCCAAATAAAAAAAGCCTTGCCTTTCCTTGGGGCTTCCTTTCCTTCCTTCCGTGGGGCTGACGGAGGGGCATGCCAGACTCTTGCAGGCTAAAACCACCGCAGCGTTCCACTTCTACCAAGCCCGGGTCGACGGCGCGTTCTGTTCGCGCGCGCCTCAAAGAGCTGTCAGCACAGGGACGGGGCCAATGCCTGCCGGGGTTGCGGGACGTCTTAACAGGATACCGTGGCCCTGGAACGTAAAGGGCAACAAAAGGAACAGGGTGGTTTTTTAGTCAGTAAAAGTCTGACAGTCCCTTCCGCCCCACCCAGGGCGGATTTTTACCAACTCAAAAAAAAAAAGCGTTCCACCTCTGACTCTGGCCGGGTGCAGGATTCGCATAAGCAACCGCTCCCCCGGCAAGGCTCGACCTGCTGTTCCTCAGCGGGTCCCTCCTCTCCGTGCAGCAATTCCTGTAACGGCCGCATTCACACTCGAGTGGCGCGCGTGGAACACGGCGCCTCCAACTTGGTCCTTTTTGGTCGGACGTTATACCTAGTACACATAACAGAGAACCAAGTACCAACGAAGGCCGAAACCGTCAGCAAAAAAATCAGATGTCGATGCTAAAATTATTGAAAATCGACACAAAAAATTTAATAAAGTTTCCTTTGTTTCCTCTTCTGCATTGTTCAATATTCAAGGTTTATCATCAGTGTAGTCTGGTCCTAATTATGTAGTAGCATCAAATGTGAGACTTCCATCTGAGTATTGGTAAAAAATATTTCAAAGTGCCGTGTCTCATCTTGATATTTGAAGTACTACCAATACAGTTGTTTGCCCCGTGCTGGTAGTAAGCGCGATTGCTAAACGTGGTTTGATTCCCAGATCGGGCAAAGTGTCATTGGGATTTCAATTAGGATTTTATCAGTAGCAGCCTCGAAGTCTAGATTTGTGCCCGATTGATGGCAATAGACTCGCCCTCTATTACATCATCATCTGCCTAGCCTTTTCCCAACTATGTTGGGGTCGGCCCTCTATTACATGGGACCTAAAAATAACTGAAAAAATGTGGGTGTACTACTACACCTCTGCTTAACCCTTCGGGGATTACAGGCGTGATGTTATGTATGTATAACTGCACACTATAACCTTATCATATGACGTCGGTACTCCGCAAATCCCCACAAGTGGAATGTGGTATATCGGTAAAAGTCCTTTTTCGAGAACCTACTAAGTTACTTTTGGAATACCTCAAACTTTCTCTTGTTACACTTTAACTGTGACATGACGAGTTTCTGAAAAAGGAGACGTTGCCATATCTGATTTTATGTGCTGTCATATAAGAAAGGAACCACTTTCTTCTCACTTAGAATATAAAGGGTGTTTGGTACATCATTTGCCAAATTGAATAGCCGATAAGAGAGGTCATTTGCTATCTCTTCATGCCCAATAACCTATGTTTTGTCACATCCTGAATGGTCCTACATTTCGCCAGTTATGTTTTTAGTCCCATGTAATGGGGGGCGAGCTTATTGCCATCAACCGGGCACAAATCCAGACTCCAGGGCGAGAGAAATTCTTGATGGAAAACCCCAATAACACTTTACCTGATCTTGGAATCGAACTCAAGACCTCATGCACAGCAGTCGCGCTTTCGACCACTAGACCAACGAGGCAGTCAAAGATGTAACTTAACGAAAAATTCCACACGGGCGAAGATACGAGCAGAAAATAATTATACTATTATATAAATATATCTAATTCATCATCATCTGTCTGGCCTTTTCCCAACTATGTTGGGGTCGGCTTTCAGTCTAACCGGATGCAGCTGAATACCAGTATTTTACATGGGGCGACTGCCTATCTGACCTCCACAACCCAGTAACTGGGTAAAACGATACTCCTTGGTGAGACTAGTTTTCAGATTTTCTGGCTTCTGACGACCCGTAACGACTGTCAAAGATCCACATATGACAGCCGGGACCAACGGCTTAACGTGCTTTCCGAGGCACGGAGGAGTCTCGGTGTGTAAAGATGGTCACCCATCCACGGACCAACCCCGGCAAGTGTAGCTTAACCTGACGGATCGACCCATGCGGCTGTTATATATCTAATTCAATCACCAAAAAAGAGACCCTTGAGGCGGTTTAGAAACTCTGACACTAAGTTGTGTAGGGTCGTAAGACCTTACTGCCCACACGATAAAGAAAGACCACAAAATTAGGCACAAATCTCAAAAACTATGACCCAAATCTCCCAACCAAAAATCAATTACAATAACCCTTATTAATGTTACAATAAAAGTGATAATTCTCGAGCTTCTTGACTAATCAGCAACTTTAATTATACGGTTTCATCACTCTTATGGATATTGATATAAGGGTGATATTAGCGTGTGTAATGTATGTATGTCAGTTGTTCGGTTAACCGTTAGTTCTGTCGGTAAAGGTTAGAAATGTATGTGAAAGTTTGAGAAGGCGGGTTGACTGGCTTTAGTTTTTGGTATTTAAGTGCGAATATGATTCTGCTGTATTAAAAAAAAAACATATTTTCTATAAGTAAGTCTTATGTTAAATCTCTTCACCACCTTTGGTTGACTGTTAGGGAATGCCTAAGGCATTAAGTCCGTCTTTTTCATATATTTATTTCAATTAGACTATTTACAGGCACTTTTGAATTGTCAAGGAATCAGTAATACTACATTATTTACAAGCTTAATAATAAACATAAAAAAAAGAGAAACTAAATCTAAATGGCATCAAAAAATTCATCCGCATCGCTGTCCGCTGGAAATGTGCTCAAAAGACTAGGGCTACATTACATAGGATTAGGTCAGATAGTCAGAAAGTTGAAGCTAGTTGCTTGTTCCAAAAGTTAGGTAGGCCTCTATGGAGAAGAACGAGTAAGAATGGCATGTGGATTTATTGGATGTCCTGTTTTGTCTTTGATTAGTCGTAAGCACGATTGCTAAGCACTGGAGCCAGGTTTAAAAGACTTTGCGACAGCGTGCAAAAAAATAATGTAATTTGTTTATTTATTTATAGTTAATTAAAACGGGTGGAAAACCCGAAAACCTTTTTCGGGGTCGACTTCCAGTCTAACCGGATGCAACTGAATACTAGTACATGGAGCGACTGCCTATCTGACCTCCACAACTCAGTAACTGGGTAATACGATACACCTTGGTAAGACTGGTTGTCAGACTTTCGGACTTCTGACGACCCGTAACGACTGTCAAAGATCCACGTATGACAGCCGGGACTAAAGCGAGCGAGCGAGCTTTCCGAAGCACGGAACGATGTCTGTGATGTCTAAGTTAAACTTAGAAAGCACGGATTCGAAACCCAGAACCTCATGCATGAGAGGTGGGCGCCTCAACCACTAGGCCATCATGACACATCATTCTACAGAGTAATTAAACCACATTACAATGACAGTTAAGACAGCAAACAGAACAGTAAAAACGTTTAGTTACACTCAGAATAACTTTCGCCATTGTTAGAAGAGCTAACATTGAAAAACACTTCATATTGACACTGACAGCCCGGTCTAGACTTCCTTTGACCTTGTTAAAAAAAAAAGATTTTATATGACTATTGAAGAAGACCTTTTTGCAGGCTCAAGTCTATTTTTATAATATTTTAGCAATTTTTGGAAAACTTGCCAACTCGTACAACGCGACTGCTGAGCGTGAGGCCTTGGGTTCTATTCCCAGGTCAGACAAAGTGTAATTGGGTTTTTACATCAGGAATTTCGCAGTAGCGGCCTCGGTGTCTAGATTTGTGTCCGGTTGATGGCAATAGGCTCACCGTCTATTACATGGGATTTAAAATAACTGGCGAAATGTGGGTGTACTAATTGGTACACCTCTGCTTAACCCTTCAGGGATTACCGGCGTGATGTTATGTTATGTATTTTATTATTAAATCATAGTTACCTCCTTGAATTTGACCAGAATGAAAAACTGCACCTAATATTGCGCGAAACGTTTTTGCGCACAAAAGACATCAACGCGCTCGCATCTGATTAATGTGATAATGGTGCCGACTCCCTTGTTCACAAACTAGACTAAATTTAGAGAATTGACATCTCTTACTAACATACAGCGAAAGGAAAGGACGGCGACATACCGTGACATTAAAGAACTAAGTTAGAGATGTCAAATCAGTTTTGCCTTGAACTTCTCCTTATTTTTAATCCACACGTTTTAAGATGTGAACTATAACTGTATGGATGTGTCAGATTGACTAAATTTGACAGCTTTTATTTACATTAGTCTCTTTCTTATTTTATTGGACAGAAAAAGATGGAAATAGTCTAATTTTAGTTTAGTTTGTGACCAAGGGAATCGGCACCAATGTTAATATGGAATACGAATTGGTTGTAATTCTGCCGAAATGAACCAACCCACACCTGAACTTACTTTTTCGAAATTGTCTTATGTAATAGGGGGCGAGTCTATTGCCATCAGCCATGCACAGATCCAGCCTCCGTGGCTGTTATTGAGAAATTCCTCATGAAAAAACCCAATATCACATTTTTTTTTACCTGGGAATTGAACCCAAGACATCAAACACAATTAATGATTAATTTAACACAAATAACTCTAAATAATAACCACAATTAAATACAAATCACTGTTAAACATACATTTATATGTAATTGGGACATCTTTTTATTAAATTATTCAGTTTAAACTTTAATATATGTCTTCGTAATAAATGTTATAACTTTGTCAAAGTCGACTCTTGCGCAAATGATTGAATAACTTGTAATTATTTTGATTATGATAAATGATATAAGGATTTGCTATGGTTTATTAAGAAGGCTTTGAGTATGTATCGGCCCTTAGTGTTCAGATGAGATATTTTGACAGAATTTTGCTTCTAAAGAAGATTCGTGAATTTAGTCCGCCAAATTAATTTGTTACATTTTTCATCCAAAGGACATCCAAAGGACGCCAAACGAAACCCTATTACTAAGGCTCCCCCGTCTGCCCGTCAGGACCCTCTACTCCATTCGGCACTCTGGTTAAGTGCCCAGGGCCCCACGAACGTCGGGAGCCCCGGCCGGCCCCAAAAAAAAACATTATTTGCAGTCCGTTCTATTACTAGTACTATAAGTACCCAATTTAATGACAAAGTATTTGATTTGCTGTGCAATTTACGATAGGTTTCTAGCCTTAAGCTTACGAAATAGTAGTATTTTATTTCTTTAATTAGTTACAATTGGACATTTGATTTGTTTGAAAATAAGTCAAACATATCCTTATGTACCGGGCCTACAATAGGTTAAATACGGCCCTGCTAACCGTCCATCTGTCACATGGGTCGGATCTTTTGAACCGTAATAGGTAGTTTGTAAAAAAAGCGTGTTCTTTTTTTTTGTATGGGTGGTAGATACCTACGGATACGTGAGACTGATTAACACTTGATTGGTTTTCATATTCATAATCATTTATTTGCGTACCATAATGTAAGTAGTTGGTATTACAAGGCTTAATGCTAAATAAAAATTATGGATCCTGCACAGCAAGAAAATTAAAATTACATCAAACTCAAAGTATTAATATGACAGCACGACAATAAACATAAATAATTATCACAATAGCTCTTAGAACATTTTTTTTTTATATTTAAATATTCATATTAAAACAATTAGAAATAATAATGTCATTTCATTTATTATTGGGATTAATATTGATTCATAGCAATAATAATAATACACATATTTAATAATGATTTTTATTTTTTTGTGTTTCAAAATATAGCAGTGTTTCCCCTTGTTTGTTGACCAAATTCTAATGTGAGATTAAATGTAGATGTTTATACTATATTCAAGTTCAATATTATACAAAACCCCTAAGTATTATACAGATAAGCATTCCGGAATAAATTATCTAAATTATGTTAAAAATCGCATAAGAATCCGTTAAGTAGTTTTAGAGAAACAGCAGTTAAAGAAGACAGACACGAAAAACGACTTTGTTTATAGTATTTATAGTTATTTTATTGAATCTCTCGTATCTTAAAGTTTTATATGGCATACGGTCGACGGCGCGTTCTGTTTCCCGCGCGTCTCAAAGAGCTGTTAGCACAGGGACGGGGCCCCAACAGGGCCAAACGCCTGCCGTGGTTGCGGGACGTCTGAACAAGATACCGTGGCCCCGGAACGTAAAAGGCAACAGAAGGAACAGGGTGGTTTTTTAGTCAGTAAAAGCCTGTCAGTCAGCCTGAAGGAGTCATTTGATGATTTTTACCACCTAAAAAAAGGCTACTTTTCACAAGCTTTTATTTAGCTTGCACTGTTCGTATGTTTGTTTGTTTATGTAAGTTGTCCTTTCAAATTCAAAACATTTATTTCATTAGACCATTCACAGGCACTATTGAATTGTCAAGGCTTTTCATTTGCAAACCATTTTTCGACCATTTATTGTTATCCGGTTGAGCTGAAATTTTGCATACACCTTTAGTTCTGATGACAATGCAATGTCCAATACTCATTATTGTAATAATTTCAAAATGGCCGCTGCTCCAAGATGGCGTATTACATAATATTTTATCTCAATCCCCTTGGTATGGGTGTCAAATGAAAGGGCTTGAAGAGTACAAAAAGAATAAAATTAGTACCATCATACTAAAAAAGCTTCTTTAAATATTTTTTTTGACTTTCGAGACTGAAATTAGATTGCCATCGTTCCTAAAAGTTAGTAAAATTACCCTTTAAAATTACTTTTTAATCTGCGTCATCATCTACATCCGCGAAATCCGACATTCAGTCAAGCACCGTCGCAGCCACAGTCAAGTTATTTTATAATCTATCTACAAAAAAAACTCGTCTAGATATTACGGTAGTCCCCACAATATGTAGTTAATTGACATAGCTGGTATGACAGCCGGGTAACGGTAGACCCGTAGACGAGTTATTTTCCTAGCGGTCTAGCCTAGGTCGGTTCTTGAGATTGTTGACGCGTTTCCTTGTTACAAGTCGGGTAGCTAAAACAGGTCAAAATCAAAGTCAAAGTATTTATTTTTAGGTGTCTATACTATATTGACTCGACTGCCTCGTTGGTCTAGTGGTCGCAAGCGCGACTGCTGTGCACGAGGTCTTGGGTTCGATTCCCAGGTCGGGCAAAGTGTTATTGGGTTTTTCCATCAGGAATTTCTCAGTAGCAGACTCGGAGTCTGGATTTGTGCCCAGTTGATGGCAATATTATCGCCCCCTATTACATGGGATTAAAAACATAACTGGCGAAATGTGGGTGTACTAATGGGTACACTTCTGCCTAACCCTTCGGGGATTACAGGCGTGATGTTATGATGTATCTATACTATATTATAAAGAGGCAGACATCATTTTGTTCGAAAGGGTCACCGCGGCCCTGGAACGCAGAGGGCATTAGGGCGGTTTTAGTCAGTAAGAGTCGGTCACTCCTGTCGGCTCCGTCCAGAGCGGAAGAAGTAATTTTTTTATATTTTCCTAACCTTAAAAAAACCCACCACAGAAACATTGCATAAAAAAGCTAAATTAGAGATTGCGATCGTTCCTAAACGTTAGTAGAATTTCCCCCAGATTTGCATATCCGGGGTTGCGGGACGTCTTAACAGGATCCCGTGGCCCCGGAACGTAAAGGGCAACAGAAAGAACAGGGTCGTTTTTTAGTCAATAAAAGTCTGACAGTCCCTTCCGCCTCACCCAGGGGGGAAGGAGTCATAAAAAGAAAGGTTTTGCATATACTAAAAATAACTATGTATATATTAAAGCTACATTTGTGATGGGTTTTATTATGTACAGGTTCTTTATTATATATCTACGACTAACCGAGCTAGTCTATTTATAATATTATAACGGATTTACGAAAGGGTAGACTTGATTCTCATTAAAAGTCTAGTTTTCTATAAATATTTACGCTCGTTTTTTACTAACATTAGGCAATTTCTAAATCAATAATTTTTTAGTTAGCCTAATGTCCCATTACTGGATAACAGCCTCTCCAAGTCCTTCAAAGTATACTTTTCTTACGCCATCTTGAATCAGCCTGACTGCCTCGTTGTTCTAGTGGTCGCAAAGCGCGACTGCTGAGGATGAGGTCTTGCAAAGTGTTATGAAGTTTTTCCATCAGGAATTTCTCAGTAGCAGCCTCGGAGTCTGGATTTGTGCCCGGTTGATGGCAATAGGCTCGCCCCCTATTACATGGGACTTAAAAATATAACTGGCGAAATGTAGGTGTACTAATGGGTACAGTTCTGCCTAACCCTTCGGGGATTACAGGCGTGATATTATGTTGTTGACTTCCACGGGGATGGTTTCAAGTTTGTCAGGATAGTATGACAAACTGACATAAATTATGATAGATCTGTCTATATGAAGCATTTTAATAATAACGAATCACTTTTCGAAATTTAAAATGTTATAGTTTTGGCCAATCATAGACAACATTTTTTTTAAGTAAAAACTTATTTATCCGCTTTGAACGATTTTTGGTAGGAGCTAAACTTATGGGTTCGCGTTACTGACATGCTTGTATGACCACGTCACCGACATGCTAATGTGACGATATGTTTCTAAGTCTCCAGGACTGCCTATTTATTTTTTAAATTTAACTCTTAAACAAATAGGTACCTCTCTACACCTTTTTGCCCTTTTTAAGTACCTCTACATAACAAGTACCTAAGCTCGTCGAACTCACTTGTGAAGTCGCGACTGACCGCGCTGGCCTGCGCAGGAGTTGATACTTGACGTCGATAACTGTACTCGCGCCGTTTCCTGGCTTACGGGTTTGTGATATGGGTGTTATGTAAAGGGGATAAGCAGGTTTCTTAGTGCTTAGTTAAAGGATAATGTTTTATGTTGATTTTCTGTGGAGATACACTGAGCTAAGTTCTTCCAAAACGACTCAACCCACAAACTCTTAATAATTTATTTATTCAGAATCTCTATCAAAACAAATACACAAATCATACATACATAAACTCACGCGTTTTTCCCATGGGAGCAGGCAGAAACCACAGAACGCCACCTGCTACGATCCTTACATACTCCTTTCGCCTCATCCACGTTCATACATCTCGTCATACAAGCACGCCGGTTTCGAGTACTGCGCACCTGACCTTTCTGAAGAATCATAATAAGGTCATTGTAGGTCTTCCTAGGGCGTCCCCTCCCTGCGTTGTCACTTTGACATACAAAAAACGGTCTACAAAAGGTATGATATAGGTGTACTCCTTTAATTTTATGAGACCAAAGCATATACAATAAAGTTAACAATTAGTTAAAGTTAACAACACAGATATACAATAGCAACAACAATTTAAGAACTAAAGCTATAATAACATCCTCGCCTCGTCTTGGGTTTGATAACCAGCTCAGGCAGTGTTATTGGATTTTTCCATCAGGATTTTTTCAGTAGCAGCCTTAAAGTCTGGATTTGTGGCCGGTTGATGGCAATAAGCTCGTTATTACCTACATGGGACTTAAACATAACTGGCGAAATGTGTGTGTACTAATTAGTAGATACACGTCTGCCTAACCCTTAAGGGATTATAGGCGTGATTTTATGTGTTCAAATTTTAACAAATATTTCCTTTGTTACAGGTCTCACCATAAACCCAGTGCCCAAAACCATGCAACAGTCATAGCAACACACAAACAAACCAACAAAATGGGTCCCCCTCTAAGTACATGGCCGTATAGCCACCCGCAAAGCGGCGAAAGTGACAAATGTGAGAAAACAAGTGATGAAGTACATAAAAAGTGTTTTTTGTTCCAATCAGTCGACAACTTCCGAGTGTTATGTTTAAATTTTACATTTGCGTTGTTATTCTTTCAAGTGTTGTTAAGTTTGAACTCTGTGAGGGCGGGGCCTGTGATACTTAACATGGATTATTCACAAGGTGAGATTTTTGTTTTATATTTATTTTATAACCATATTTTTTAAGTAAATACATTTTTAATTAAAAAAATTGGTACTGGAAAACCTGACATGTCTATGCTACTGTGAACGAGTCGCCGACATGATAATGTGAAAGCGTCACCAACATGTTAATGTGACTTTAAATTTTCACTTATCTATTTATATTACGAGTATATATGTATAAAAAATTGCTATTGCTGTCAATGCCCATGCCAATCTGATGACTGGTGACAGTTACTACAAATTTTTAAGTTTTCACTTCCGTTGGTAGATCCTTTGGCTGCTTATTATTATTTTTTTCTAACAAAAACCTAAAGGCCGATTCTATTAATAAGAAATGATCAAAATCTAACCGTAATCTCATCTCAGTGACAGTCAATGTCAAAAAAGCTTTTTTACAAAAAAATATCACCGCCTTCAAAAATCACAAAATAAAAAATAACTTTAGCTTGGAAGTCGGCGGCTTTGGTTTTGTTTCTTGTTATGTAAGTATTGCCACCGACTTCCAAGCTAAAATTATTTTTTATTTTGTGATTTTTGAAGGCGGTGATATTTTTTTGTAAAAAAGCTTTTTATTTTTCACTTTTTAGTGCTTGTGTGTTAATGTTTGAAATCCTTACATAAATCCCTTTAAAACAATACCACACACGATATATTTAATTTTGGAAAGTGGTAGGAGGGGGGTTGACGTACCCCCTCCCCACTTCCTTTAGTCAGTCATCGACTACACGTATAAACAAAGCAATTTTTCTTGTTACGGCGGTTCTGCTGTGATTTTACAAGGAGTTCCGTTCCATATCTCCAAAGTTCATCATCAGATCATGACAATATTCCTACGGGACCTATTCGGGACTATACTCTTTCAAACAAAAAAAGAATCATCCAAATCGATTCATAATTGGCGGAGTAATCGTTGAACAAACAAAAAAAAAACAAAAAAAAAAAAAAAAAAAAAACATAAGCGTCGAATTGAGAACCTCCTCCTTTTTGAAATCGGTTGAAAAATGTGGATCAATTACAGGCTTTTTTTTGACAGATTAAACCTGCGATTAAATTGCGATCGTTCCTAAAAGTTAGTAGTCCCGTCCTCCCCGTCCCGTCCTCCCGTTGAAAGAGTCATTGCACTCACCATAAACAACTTTACTATGAGACCAATAAAAATAATAATAGCGAAAAAAAATCAAGTCTTTTCTACCTTTAGTCCAGTTATGCGATCACCTAATATTTTTTTAATAAACCTAATAAAACATCTAGATTTATTGGCCACTACATAAGACACAATGTCTATAATATGACTCTAGACAAGAGAACCATCTCCAAACAGCAGACAATTAAAACATCTTTTCACTTACCAAAACTAATGAAGCATTGATGTCACAGTCTACACAACAATGGTTAAGAAAGTGGTCAAAAGTGTGAGTGTAAATAATTGTACTGTATGGTCACTAATGAGACATACTGTGGCGAATTGGTAAAAGTGAAATACCTAAATAGTTTTTTTAAACACAAGACTTTCAATTAGTTCTAAGTCTTGGAGAAGATAAATGTTTTAGTAAATTGTCGAGTATTTTCAAATGACTACATTTATATTAAGGATATTATGTAGAAAAAAAATATGGTGCTACTGAAAGATAATTATTGAAATCATTTTATTGAGCTGATACATTAACTTTTTGTTAGTTTTTTTTTTAATTTCGAACAATAATGTAATGCTGTATTAAATCTACTTTAAAAAAAGTGACCAGTACTTCTTCTGAAGAGTTTTCTTAGATGAGTTAATTAATGAACCTATTAAACTGACTGCCTCGTTGGTCTAGTGGTCGCAAAGCGCGACTGCAGAGCATTTTTTTTTGAGGTGGTAAAAATCATCAAATTAGTCCTTCCGCCCTGGGTGGGGCGGAAGGGACTGTCAGACTTTTACTGACTAAAAAACCCTCCTGTTCCTTTTGTTGCCCATTACGTTCCTGGACCACGGAATCCTGTTAAGACGTCCTGCAACCCCGGGAAGCTACTGCTGAGCATGAGGTCTGCCATGGGTTCAATGTGTTATTAGGTTATTCCATCTTGAGTTTTTCAGTAGCAGCCTCGGAGTCTGGATTTGAGCCCGGTTGATGGCAATAGGCTCGCCCCTATTACTTGGGAATTAAATATATAGCTGTCAAGACATTTCAAACAAACAATTTAAACAAACTAAAAGCAAGAATGCGTATTCAAATGTTGAAGGCCAAACAATGTCGTTTACTGACCCAGTTATTTCGTCCTTGGCCTCATTCGACATTAATGTAATCATTTATAATCAGCACGTCCTAAGCTATAAATTGCGAGTCCTAGTGTCAATTAGTTAAAAGATTTGGCTTGGATTAAAGTGAACTAAAGTTAGTAGTGTTTTCTCGCTTAATTTAGTGTCACATAATTTGTCAACTCACAAGTCAATATTATGTTATTAAAGTCTGATTTCTCCATAGTCAAATAACTTTTATACAAAGAATGAATAAGACAGTTTGACATAATATTTTTTATACAAAATCTGTCAAACCTCCATATTTATCCCTTCGTTATCTGACGATTGAAAAATTAGCCCTTAAACTTGAAAATTCTTGCTCGTTCTTCTCCATAGACACCTACACTTTGTGCCTAGCAAATACTGCAACACAAACATACCTTACTAATATTATAAATGCGAAAGTAACTCTGTCTGTCTGTTACGCTTTGACGATTAAACCACTGAACCGATTTTGATAAAATTAGGTACGGGGTGAGTTTAAACCCCAAGGAAGGAAATAGGCTACTTTTTATTCCGTGATAACTGACATTTACGCGGAAGAAGTCGCGGGTAAAAACTAATAAAAAATAAATAACGAAAAGAAAATGTTTTTTTATTGTGTAGTGTTAAATATTGTATTTTATTACGGAACCCTTTGTCTAAGAGTCTGACACGCACTTGACCGAATTTTTTTATAATGCTGTAGACGGGCAGTAGGCAAAACGGATATTTCTAATTAAACAATCGACCGAAATTACGTTAAGTTTAAGCTGTACGCTCATGTTACGCCCTCAAGTAAAAAGTAAGTGTAACTTAGCTATCTTAAAACTTAAAAGAATCAGGGCCAATATCCTCATTTCGGTCGCGACGTAGGCAGCGACCAGCGACCAGCGGCCACCACACTTTCACTTCCTTGCGACCAAAAGGACCAACTAGGTCGATGACAGTGTGTCATCCGCGTAGGCTCGCTTTCCGAAATAATCGGATTTCGAATCGATTAGGAACGCCGATTTTAAATTAACGAATCGATTGAAGTTGATTACTTTTTAACTTATTTTGTGTTTTTAAGTTGGATATGGTAAAAGTCAGTAATTTAGTACTCTAGAAAGTGAAGTGTATTGAGCATTATTTAAAGACTAGCTAATGCCCGCCACTTCAACTACGTTGTGTTTTTCACCCGCGTTAAATTACATCTTTGGGAACTGCTCCGCTCCTGTGGTTCGTAGCGTGATGATATATAGCCTATACTAATCCTCATGAATCTGGCTATCATCAATAACATATAAAAAATGCTTTGTCCTGAATGACTGACGGATCAACGCACAGCCTAAACCGCTGATCGTAGAGACCTGAAACTTGGAAGGTATGTTCTTTGTATGACGTAGGCATCCGATAAGAAATCATTTTCCAAATATAGGAAAATGAAACGAGGGTGCAAAGTTTTAATGGAAAAATCAACTTTGACGCGGACGAAGTCACTCGCAGAAGCTAGTATACAAAAAGATTTTTTCCAATCACAATATAACTTACGAAATTGCGGACACAAGCTAATAATAACTATAAAACAAAAAAAAAAATTGACGTAGGTCCAGCGACTGTGGTATCTTACACTATAATTATCAGTACGTCCCTACTGTTTACAAATACACGTTTTTTGTAAACGTATCCTGTAGTACCTGTATGTGACCATAAGTTGTTAATTACTAAGAATGTCGGCTTGTGGAGATGGCCCATTTTAATGTGTGGTGTTTTTATTTTTATTTTTTAAGGATGGAAGGAAGGAAGAGGAGAAGGAGGGAAGTCTGACACACAGTCTTACCTAGGGGTATCGTATTACCCAGTTACTGAGTTGTGGAGGTCAGATAGGCAGTCGCTTCATGTAAAATACTAGTATTCTCTACTGGAAGCCGACCCGAACATAGTTGGGAAAGGGCTAGGCAGATGATGATGAGGATCTCAGTAGCAACCTCGGTGTCTGGATTTGTGCCTGGTTACATGAGACTTAAACATAACTGGCGAAATGTGGGTGAAGTAATGGATACACCTCTGCCTAGCCCTTCGGGGATTACAGGCGTGATTTTATATAATAACATAACATAACACATAACATCACGCCTATAATCCCCAAAGGGCCAGGCAGAGGTATACCTATTAGTACACCCACATTTCGCCAGTTATGTTTTTAGTCCCATGTAATAGGGGGCGAGCCTATTGCCATCAACCGGGCACAAATCCAGACTCCGAGGCTGCTACTGCGAAATTCCTGATGGAAAATCCCAATAACACTTTGCCCGACCTGGGAATCGAACCCAAGACCTCATGCACAGCAGTCGCGCTTGCGACCACTAGACCAACGAGGCAGTCAAATGATTGAATTGAAATGATGAAGTGATTTTATATAATGTTATGATGAATTTGAAGATTAAATGTAGATTTATTATTGTAATCGAAATGGACCCTGTCCTGACTAGACCTTGATTATTTCCGCCCTTGTCTGAGTGCTTTATGCGCCATAACCCCGGTACATAAGACCTAACGGTACCCGCCCTACCATAAGGTTCAATTTGCATTAACAAACTGGCCATGTTTTCAAAACACACAACAACTTCGTGTACCTATAAAATGAATATCAGGTTTTATGTAGAACGACTAGTTACTTCGTATCTTGATGTTATCAGTAATTGATATTAACTAGCTTTTAAGTACTTTCACGGAACAGATAGGTGGCCTTTATCTAGCAAGGATTTTGCTTATCTAGGACAGCATTACTAAGGAATTCTTCCACTTTTTTCAACTAGTTAACATCGAGAAAAAACATAACTGGCAAAATGCGGGTGTACTTATGGGTACACCTCTGCCTAACCCTTCGGAGATTACAGGCGTGATATCGAATATGTCCTAGATACCAATATAATCAAGCTGAAAAGTTGTCTGTGTGTTCTAGATCTTACAGTTGGATTGGCAAAATTCTTTATGTATACTTATGATAGCCAGATTCATGAGGAATAGTATAGACCATATAACGTCAAGCTACGACCTACAGGAACGGAGCAGTGATTAAAAATGTTACTTAACGCAAGCATTAATTGCTAGTCTATCTACTACATAATATAAAAGGGAACCGTTACTGACTGACTGATAAACACACAGCTCAAACCACTGAACGGATTGCGCTGAAATTTGGCAAGCAGATTGTTTAATATGACGTAGGCATGCGCTTTTTTTTTAGGCGGTAAAAATCATCAAGTGACTCCTTTCACCCTGGGTGGGGCGGAAGGGACTGTCAGACTTTTACTGACTAAAAAACCACCCTGTTCCTTCTGTTGCCCTTTACGTTCCGGGGCCACGGTATCCTGTTAAGACGTCCCGCAACTCCGGGTAGACATGCGCTACGAAAGAATTTTTCCAAAATTAACTCCGTCAGGGGATGAAACGGCGGTCTAAAGTTACTAAATTCAACGCAGACGAAGTCACGGGCAGAAGCTAGTCGTTAATATATTGTATTTAATGTAGGCCAATGACCGCAGGACATCTGTGACTCAGTTTTTTTATTATCTTGCGTTACTTGTGTGTAAAGACGTTTACATACTGCAAGTTATTTAGTTGTAACAATCGAAGCATTTATTTAATTTACAGGCACTTTTGGATTGTCAAGGAGTCGGCCAGTTAGTCAGAAAGTTGATGCTAGTTGCTCGTTCCGAAATGGAGGTAGGCCTCTATGGAGAAGAACGAGCATGAGACTCCACGGACACTCTTAGGTTCTATTAGGGGATCTCGTTAACCAAAGCATTAAAAAGTCGCAAGTAGAGAATACTACTCCTTTGCTGTGCACATTATAAAAAACGCAAACACGCAAATTGCAGAGAAAAAAATATTTTACTAACTAGGTAGGTATAAGAACTCTAGTTGAATCTCTTTTCATTATTTGTTTAAGTTCATAATGGTGCCGATTGCCTTGGTAACTAAACTTAAATTAGACTATTTCCATCTTTTTCTGTCCAATAAAATAAGAAAGAGACTAATGTAAATAAGAGCTGTCAAATTTAGTCAATTTGACACATCCATACAGTTATAGTTGACATCTTATAACGTATGGATTAAAAATATGGAGAAGTTCAAGGCAAAACTAATTTGACATCTCTAACTTAATTTTTTAATGTCACGGAATGTCACCGTCCTTTCCTTTCGCTGTATGTTAGTAAGAGTATGTCAATTCTCTAAATTTAGTCTAGTTTGTGAACAAGGGAATCGGCACTAATCCAGGTACGTAGCTACCACCGTATCAAAGACTCGGTCCCCCACAGCTCCAAACCCGTTTTTGCAAAAAATCGTAAAATATCCAGTCTAAGCTAAACTGCCTCGTTGGTCTAGTGGTCACAAGCGCGGCTGCTGTGCATGAGGTCTTGGGTTCGATTCCCAGGTCGGGCAAAGTGTTATTGGGTTTTTCCATCAGGAATTTCTCAGTAGCAGCCTCGGAGACTGTATTTGTGCCCGGTTGATGGCAATAGGCTCGCCCCCTATTACATTGGACTAAAAAACATAACTGGCGAATTGTGGGTGTACTAATGGGTACACCTCTGCCTAACCCTTCGGGGATTACAGGCGTGTTGGTATGTTATGATGTTATGTTCTAAGCTAAACTTCCGGGGAAAAACTAAAATATTGTTTTTTTTTTTATGAAAAATGTTTACCCTTGATTTGAGCTTCGACGCAAGTACGTAAAAGACCTCCAACTCATTTTGATACAGGGTCCGTCTAGGGCTAGCTACGCCACTGATCCTACCATCTAGGCGGCAATAAAAAATATGGTCGCTAGTATGACTAAGTCTTTAGTCAAATGAGTTTTTAATGTCCGTGTGTGTCCACTAACAAGGCGTGTCTCGCTACAAGCGTGATTCATCACTTTCTTTTCTTTTTAAACGGATGCTGAGTGGGAAAACCTAATATCAGAAATAAAGAACTAAATAAATGTTGCCATTGGTAAAATATTTTGTTGTTTGCTGATTTCGAATCATTTGAATTTTATTTTACTACTAGCACTCTCCCCACGACATTGCGTGATTTTTCTTACGGATCCCTAACTTTTTTGAAAATATAATGTAGTCTATGTCACCCGGGGATAGTGTAGCTTCGCAACAGCGAAAGAATTTTTTAAATCGGTTCATTAGTTTTAGAGCCTATTTAAAACAAACAAACTAATCTTTCCTCTTCATAATATTAAGTATAGACTAGCTAGTAATATTCCGTAGTTTCTCCCGCGTCTTCGGTTACTACTCTTGCCCCGTGTGTCGTATACTATTCCTCTTAAATCTGGCTCATCATCATCTGCCTAGCCTTTTCCCAACTATGTTGGGGTCGGCTTCCAGTCTAACCGGATGCACAGCTGAATACCAGTATTTTACATGGAGCGACTGCCTATCTGACCTACACAACCCAGTAACTGGGTAATACGATACCCCTTGGTAAGACTGGTTGTCAGATTTACGGGCTTCTGACGACCCGTAACGACTGTCAAAGATCCATGTATGTCAGCCGGGACCAACGGCTTAACGTGCTTTCCGAGGCACGGAACGATGTCAGTGATATGATCTAAGATATACTTAGAAAGTACATATGAATAGAAAAAGACATATTGGTACTTGCCAGGATTCGAACCCACAACCTCATGCATCAGAGGTGGGCGCCTTAACCACTGGGCCATCATGTCATTATATGGCATTATCATTATGAATCTGGCTATCATATACAAAAAGATTTTTCCAATTTGTACTAGTCTTTAGTATTTCATTTAGAAGTCGTTATGGTTGAAAATAAAAACAATATATCTTGTTAAATCTCTTGCTAAAAGGAAGTACGTAAGGAAGTCATAATTACCTATATAATTTTAAAATCAACTGTAAAACCAAATAAACGCTAGATTGTAATAAGATATTGCTTAAATACTAAGCACCTGTTTTATGAGTATAATAACATTTATTAGCAATCAAATGTGTTTGTCCGTGAGTTAGTGGCTATACCTAGTTATTATACTACAAAATATATCCAACTCAGAAGATAGGTTTTTTTTTATATACAAGGTGTAAAACAAAAACAGCAGATATTTTTTTTTTATGATCGGTCCCATAGTAAAAGTTGATCATAAAAATTTGCTTGCATTAAATACATGGGCTTGGTTTTATTTTTAAGAGTTCTGTACTTGGGTCATCATCTGCCTAGCCTTTTCCCAACTATGTTGGGGTCAGCTTCCAGTCTAACCGGATGCAGCTGAATACCAGTATTTTACATGGAGCAACTGCCTATCTGACCTCCACAACCCAGTAACTGGGTAATACGATACCCCTTGGTAAGACTATACTTGGGTACGAAACTTTAAAAAATAAAACCAATCCGATCGGTATTGCTCCCGCTCATCCACCCGTCTATCTGTCCCTTAGTCACAGGGTTATATCTCATAAACCGTAATAGGTAATAGAAGTACAGGTAGCCGTAATAGGTAATACATAAATTTCCATAGAGTGTGCATTATAATAATACACACTTTGTGGTAATTTTTATTACGTGGCTATACTATAACAAAAAACATAACATAACATCATCACGCCTGTAATCCCCGAAGGGTTAGGCAGAGGTGTACCCATGAGTACACCCACATTTCGCCAGTTTATGTTTTTAGTCCCATGTAATAGGGGGCGAGCCTATTGCCATCAACCGGGCACAAATCCAGACTCCGAGGCTGCTACTGAGATATTCCTGATGGAAAAACCCAATAACACTATGCCCGACCTGGGAATCGAACCCAAGACCTCATGCATAGCAGTCGCGCTTGCGATCACTAGACCAACGAAGCAGTCAACAAACAATTATAAAAATAAAATAAAGATAATGAAATGGTCCCCATACGAGAAGCGTGATTTATTTCTATCTTTTTTTTACTGTGTCTCATTTGTCCAGTTTTTTTTGGTTACAAGTATTTAAAAAAAAACATAAATTCAAAAACAAAACCAACTGACCAATCAACCAACCCACCAACTGTGTTTTGGTACTTTCGAAATGTTAAATTACGCATAGTCAACTGTGAGACAGACAGTCATACATGTTCTGTAATGAGTTTCTTCACCTAATGTAGATACATTGATCAATAATATCGATATATGCTTATTTAAAAACAAAACGTTGCCCACACCAACACCTCCTTCTGTGTCGTAGGCGAGTTAAAACATATAAACCCACTTACACAAATTACCAGGGGGCTTAGACAAAGCAACGATTTCAAAACGATAACGAAGTTAGAAAAGACTAAAATGTATAGGATTGACATAAGGCGTGTTAAGTCACGTGGTCAATCGACATCGTTATCGCAATTTGGTAGACAATTCGTGCCGATTCCCTTGTTCACAAACTAGACCAAATTTAGAGAATTGACATCTCTTACTAACATACAGCGAAAGGAAAGGACGGTGACATTAAAGAACTAAGTTAGCGATGTCAAATTAGTTTTGCCTTGAACTTTTTCGTATTTTTAATCCATACGTTTTAAGATGTCAACTATAATTGTATGGATGTGTCAGATTGACTAAATTTGACAGCTCTTATTTACATTAGTCTCTTTCTTGTCTTGTTAGATAGAAAAAGATGGAAATAGTCTAATTTTAGTTTAAATTGTGACTAAGAGAATCGGCACCAATGTTATAAATTCATAACGAAACCATAAAGTAATAAATCGTTATCGTGTTTATCCCATACAAATGCGTAGACAAGCAGCGCTTTCAGTGTTCGCCTTCGCCTCGATCGTGATCGCGACCATAGTGTTACATTGGCTATGAAATGTTTGTCGTTATCTCAGAGACGATGACGAATTTAGATATCGTTTCTCTACGAAGCGATGTTATTTTGTCTAAGCCCACTGTAGTGCTATGGGCCAGTAAAAGACTGCTCTTATTATTAATAAGTCTGTAACTCTGCTCATTAAAATGGAAGACGTTGATTAATTTATGCTTTCGAGATCATCTGATAAATATTCTATTACATATGTATCCTGTCCAAGTTATGATTCATCGCACATTTCACCGAAATTGGTGCAGTCATTTCGGAGTAATTGATTACGAAACAAACATGATTAATGTTTGTAACGGAACTGTGTTATATAAGGTAATATAAATGCAGAGACCAGTCATCCTTATAAATTACTTGACAAACAAACTCGTATAGATTAGCTTTTCCTCGCGACTTCGTTCGCGTAAATGTCGGAACTCCGTTTCATCCCCTTAGGGGGTGAATTGTGAAAAATCCTTTCTTAGCGGACGTCTACTGACTATAATCTACCTCGCTGCCAAATTTCATCTTTATACGTCAAGCGGTTTTCGATATTTCGTGATGAGTGAGTGTATGACGTTTTGCTTTTTATATATTTTGATTTTCATAGATTATTATTAAGAAACTGACAGTTATAATTTTGGTCAATAAGTAAAAACTCGATTAAGTATAGTATTCTATTTTCCATTCCTATTTTTCATACACCATAAATAATTAAGTAACTTTGTTTTTTCTCAAAAGACACACAACATTACGCCTGTGATCTCCGAAGGGTTAAGCAGAGATGTACCCATTAGTACACCCACATTTCGCCTGTTAAGTTCAATCCCATGTAATAGGGAGCGAGCCTATTGCCATGAACCGGGCACAAATACAGACTCCAAGGCTGCTACAGAGAAATTCCTGATGGAAAAACCCAATAACACTTTGCCCGACTTGGGAATCGGAACCAAGACCTCATACTTAGCAGTCGCGCTCTGCGACCACTTGACCATCGAGGCATTAATGCATTAATTTTACGTCGATAAAATAAACTACACATAGATACACACATAGATCTATTCAGCTGTACTCTGAATGAATTCACAAAGGTGGCAATGTTTACAATTTCTTACAGAAGTGTGTAATATGTGTACCTATGTGTTATTAGGGTATTTTGTACCTAGTAAAATGTAGAATATTATATGTGAGTGTGTATGTTTAACTATCGTCTTGGGTTACCTGTAAAGATAGCTTAAATATGGTTAAATAAATAAATCCTAACTAATATTATAAATGCGAAAGTAAGTTTGTTTGTTTGTTTGTTACCATTTTGCGCCTAAGCCACTGAACCGATTATCCTGATATTTTGCATATACGTTGCTAGGTGTACAGGAACGAACATAGGGTCCCTTTAATCCCGAAAAAAAGTACTCTTTCCGAGGGAAATCACAATAACGTTCTTATGATCATAGATGGCGCCACGTGTCGTTTCGAATGATTGATTGATAACGATGATTTTTAACGTAATAAAGGTAATAATTGAAATGACATAATAATTGAAATGACAGGACATGGGTAATTTTTTCCGCGACTTCGTCTGTGTCCGCGATAACCGAAATTTACGCGGACGAAGTCGCGGGCGAAAGCTAGTAATAAATAAATAAAATACCTAAGTTCAAATTACACATCACTTTAATTAACGAGTTAAGTCTGATATAAGGATACAGGTCAAGATAACCCTTCGAAACCTGACAAACCATCATATTCATAACCTATCAATTATAAGTATGTCAGGAGTGCAAGCGAGACTGGTTTGGAACGGTACTTTGTTTTGTGACGTGAATGTGAGCAGAGAGCGTCACAGTGCAGGAGACGTTCAGTAATACAAGTCTTATTTTGAATGGAAGTGTAAAATTAAGATAAGATTTCTTTGTTTGTCAAAACATGCAAGAGCATACCAGATAATAAATTATGTTTAGCTTTATCGGCGTATAAGTATTTTTATTATTAAACTAGCCTTTATCCACGACTTCGTTCGAATAAATGTCGGATCGGATATCGTAGAAGCAGTCAATATCTCGGAATTAAAAGTAGTCTATGTCCATCCTTGGCTTTCAAGCTCACCCCGTACCTAATTTTAATTAAATCTGTTCAGAGGTTTAAGCATAACAGACAGACGATTTACTTTACTCTCCAACATAAAATATGCACAAATCAAGACATGCAAATAATGGTCAACAAAAGGTATTATGTTGGTTTTCCAATAACTTATAGAAGAGCACAGCAGAACAATTAATTTAACAAGAAAGAGTTTTGATTTTAGGAGTCCATCCCTCCAATTTTCAAACGAAACCTAACTTACTAGCTTGACTAATAATAAGATCCATATCCAAAGACAACTTTTGCAGACATGCTATATGTAGCATCTTCATGATATTTTTGGGACTTATTGTGGTTTTTACAATCAAGTATTTAATTAGTTTGAAGACATTACTCATATCAATGGGTGATACTTCATTCAAAAATCGACTTAAATAGACTGTATTCCTTTATCATACCTGTATAGATAACTACGTATTTAAGTGTCCTTCTGAAGCTAGAAGTAAACACAAACCCAAATCATCCACATAAAAGCACAATTAAGTGAAACAGTCACGCTGCACTCGGTAATAAGTTATTCCGTATGTAAAGTAATTCCTTTTAAATTAGGTGTCGAGGTTCCGTTTTACGTGGTGAGTTTATTTAAATTCTGTACTAGCTTCTTAAAGTAGTTTAAACAGGTAATTTGGATCTGATATGTGTAAACTGACTGTAGACTGCCTCGTTGGTCAAGTGGTCGCAAGCGCGGCTGCTGTGCACGAGGTCTTGGGTTCGATTCCCAGGTCGGGCAAAGTGTTATTGGGTTTTTCCATCAGAAATTTCTCAGTAGCAGCCTCGGAGTCTGGATTTGTGCCCGGTTGATGGCAATAGGCTCGCCCCCTATTACATGGGACTAAAACATAACTGGCGAAATGTGGGTGTACTAATGGGTACACCTCTGCCTAACCCTTCGGGGATTACAGGCGTGATGTTATGTTATGTGTTATGTTATGTTATATGTGTAAACTTTAGGAATGGCTAAGGAATTTTCTCTATCAGTAATGGAAGGTTTTGAAACTGATACTAATTCATTTAAACATTTAATATTAGAAAAAATAAATTAAATAATGAAATGATTTCTTAAAAAAATAACTTAGTTTGTTTGGGCTATCTAGACAATCAGCACAATTATCTTGATAATAACTTTTTCAAACAAAACGAAACAGTTTCTGAACCTTTCATTTAAATGTATTGCGTTTTTTAATCACACCACATTAAGTTATATGGCAAAATTCTTTATCAATTATAACAATAATAATGTCAAAGCATTTAATATCAAAAAGCCTTAAGCAAAACCAAACCCTCACACACACTTATTCATTTTGTCTAAAATTTTAATATTTCAATGACCAAACACACTTGCACTACTGTCATTAAACCTTTATTATGAAAAAAATATCAATAAACTCGTTTTTAAAGTTAACCTGTCGGTCAAAGTTGTAGTTAACCCGTTATAAAGCTCAATGGTCAGTGCCGACAACAGCCCGTGTCCGATGGACCGACACCTCTCGAATGTTTTGTGTACATGTTAGTTATATGGGAGGTATAAAGATGCTTAACGAAGCCGAAAGTCACATGTTCTATCTACCATTATGGTATTTATTCTGTTCTGGAAATGTTTTAATGGCCATAAAAATGTAAAAATGTCTTGATGACCCAGTGTTTCAATTCCGGGCAAGTACTAATGGGACTTTTTCAATTCAAATGTTCAGTCAACAAAGGGATAGGTATTCAGGGTCGTTAGGTATAGTTAAAGTTGCGTCAGAAACCGATGGATGTTTTCGATTGAAACCAGGTTGTTGTAAATTCGCCACAAAAATAATTCCCCACGAAAAAAAGTATGTATAAATTAGCCAAAGGTTTTTTTATTTTTTATTTTTGATTATCGTAAATTCGCCATATTTCTTTTTTTCCGCACGGATAGCAGAACAATTAAATAATAAAATCCAGCACAAAACTACCGAAAACAAGGACACAATGTGGAATCTGAACCGAAAGTACTAGGAGAACAGGATCAAAACTTTTTTTCGTGGGGAATTATTTTTGTGGCGAACTTACAACAACCCTTGAAACCTAACTTAATTAATTAACTTTTTATAATCCACTTTTTAAATTAAATTGCATTTCTACCCTGCATTCCTATCTTTTTTGTTGACTGTACTTGCTAAATTTATCTAAGTTTATCTAAAACATCGTTGCATGCCTCAGAAAGCATGTTAAGCCGTTGGTCCCGGCTGTCATACTTATCTTTGATAGTCGTTATGGGTCATCAGAAGCCTGAAAATGTGACTACCAGTCTTAGCAAGGGGTATCGTATTACCCAGTTATTGTGGAGGTCAGATAGGCAGAATTTTTCTTTCAGTTTTTTTAAAAGGAAATGTCTGTAGAAAACGTTTAATAAAACTCGATTCTCAGCAATAATTTTTACTAAAAGTTACTTAGTCAGATTTGTAAGCCTTTCATGACAGAACATAAAATTAAAATAGAAATAAAATTACACCATGTATAACATGTGTTTCACAAATAATGAATCCATACTAATTCATACTAATATTATAAATGCGAAAGTGTGTCTGTCTGTCTGTCTGTTACCTCTTCACGCTTAAACCGCTGAACCGATTCAGGTGAAATTTTTTATAGAGATAGTTTAAGGCCTGAGGAATAGGACATATAATAGTTTTTATCCCGGAAATCACCCCCTAAGGCGGTGAAAATGGCGGTGGGAGATGGTATTCAAGTACGATATAAACAAGTTCCACGCGGACGTAGTCGCGGGCAAAAGCTAGTATTAAATATATTAGATGGGCAGTTTGCGTAGTTAACGGGTTTATGATATGTTTTATTACACCTTGGATACAAACCTGCGTTTTTTTTTAACCGTATGATTACACCGTGTATATTACAGTGCTGTTCCGAGAAATTAAAGAGACAGTTGTCGGCGTGGGTGGGTGTCGAAAAAGTAACTTAGGTTGGTTAAAAAATTAGAAATACGAAATTTAACGTCAATAGACTAAAAAACAATAATAATAAAAATAAGAAATGTAATTTGCATTATACCATTGACAAATCATTAAAAAAAAAGTGTTTGGAAAAGGTCCGAATAACAATGACCTCCAAATGTACAAGGTTTGACCTTTAATGCCTATCTTTTTTATTGCTTTTGGGTGAAAAATTTTCATAGATGTCCTTCGAGGGGCTCCGGCTGGTTCATGTTGTTCCCTTGTCATTGGCTCGGGAGAAGGCACGGATCTCTGACGTTTCGGGCGGCGCAGGTGCTCTGTACCTGGTACCTGCGTAGTACCTGTGTCGCATAAATAGAGAGCCGGGGACTGTGAGGAAAGCCGGGAGGGCACGGCGCGATATACGCTATCAGAATCAGAATGTACGGCTCTATGATGGTCGGTCCTCAGACGCGGAGGTCTCGCAGAATGTTATCTCGCAGATGGAGGCTGCGGAAAGTAACAATGCTCCTTTGTCATACTTTACACCGAGGATCCTGGGAGCGTACGCGCATTCAACGACAAAGCTCAAAGGTGTCTTCTTTTTAATTATCATGCCATCTATCGAATTACTATGTAACTTAATAGGCGTCTAGCGTTCCATCGCGGTAATAGTTTATAATAATTGAATATAGATGTCGCTGTGCGTTTCAATTAGCTGAAATTGTTGAAAACTTTCGGTGTAGACGTTCGGAAGAAAATTAAATTGTTTTTAATCGAAGGCAGTAAAGAAGCTCAGTAAGATATAAAAAAGCTAAGTTAGTCATTAAAGTCGAGGTTGAACTATAGAAATGTAGCAAAGAGTGTAGAAATAAAATAAACTTCCCTATAGTTTTTCATGATTTCAAAGTTCGTCCCATAGTAGAAGTTGTTCATAATGATGAGTAAAATGAACCCTTTTCAAGTTTCGGAGAAATTATCAGAGACCGTGTATATTTTTAAAATATTACTTTTCTTTCTCAAATATAGTTTTGGGGGCCTCTATAATCATGCCTGCCTCGTTGGTCTAGTGGTCGCAAGCGTGACTGCTGTGCATGAGGTCTTGGGTTCGATTCCCAGGTCGGGCAAAGTGTTATTGGGTTTAACCATCAGGAATTTCTCAGTAGCAGCCTCGAAGTCTGGATTTGTGCCCGGTTGATGGCAATAGGCTCGCCCCCTATTACATGGGACTAATAACATAACTGGCGAAATGTGGGTGTGCTAATGGGTACACCTCTGCCTAACCCTTCGGGGATTACAGGCGTGATGTTATGTTATGTTATGTGTCTCTATATTTATGAGGCCCTGGGCTGCAGTCCAAAAAGCCTATATTTAGATCCGCTCCTGATTACACTTCCATCTAGTTTTTCCGTAACACTAACTGGTCAGGACGGAGGCAGGTACTGTTATTGTCCCTGTAAAAGCTATCTAAGTAATCTATTGTAAAATACAAGAATCACAGCTTCCAAATAATTGTTTACTACTAAACTTGATATAAACTTGACCTCTAAAATGAGCTCTAAAAACAAAAGAATATAACGTTTTTATTGCATTGTCATTGATAGCTTTGATAAAGGCATAAACAGACACGATTTATTAAATGTATACTAATACTAGTTTCTGCCGCGTCCGCAAATTCGTCCGCGAGAAAAAAAGAAAAAAAAGAACTGAATTATTTTTTTAAATGTTTTTTCATCAACTGACGACTGTCCGTTCTGAACTTGCAGTATTTTTGCTTTACTTAGTTGTTAAAACCGGTTCAGTAGTTTAGGATTGCGTTACTAAAATCAATCTCACATACATACATACATAATATGTACATACATACGCAGACTGTGATTGATCTTGCACGTAAAAAGTATGTGAACTTTGTGAGAGCATTGCTCGGTCCGGACGGACAGACTCCATAATTCATTGATAAAGCCCCTTTAGGCTCGTGGTCGTAAGCACGAGTGCTTATGATCATGGGGTCCTCAGTTCATTTTGCAGGCCGGATAATCCGTGTGACATTGCCCTTTCATAAAAAAAATCTCAGTAGCAATCCGGAATTTTTACATCCCTGTGGCTTAGAAAGCACGTAAAGCTATACGCGACTGATTTCTCCCCGGTCGTATTGGATTTCCGTCCCATCGTCCCATCAGAATATACGAGAAGTGCGAGAAGAAAAGAAGAGGGAGTGCACTTGTATTTACGCTCACACTTGTGCTCTAGAATATCTCCTGCGTACTTTGGTAGTCTCCAATAAAATTATCCGCCATGACTGAAATCGGTCACAGAAATACTTTTCTAATAACAAATTTTTAACCTATTATTTTCTCTCTTTCCAGGTCCAGTGCCACTAGCTAGAAATATAAGACACTTGCCCTGCATATCAAGAAGATCAGGACAGGAAGGTCTATGTATGTTCGCCATAGATTGCCTAAAAGCCAACGGTTCCCATCTGGGGACTTGCATAGACAGATTCTACTTCGGATCCTGCTGCCAGATACCTGACAAAACAATCCTACCACAGATCATAGGCAGCAACATCGAAGACAACTCAATAGACAGCGCGAATTTCGTACATCCACAGATCGAGGATAAAGTCCAAACAACTGTTAGTAAGATCCCAGATATATTCCCAACTAAAAAGACTACAACAACAGAGAAAATTGAAACGACAGTAACAGAGAAATCTGAGACGGTACTCGATAGAACTGAAGCTATGGATTTAGAGACGAAATCTGACGAACAATCGACTATCGACAATAAGATTGTAAACGATGATGTTAAATTTACTACAGCAGCTATAGTAGAGACTACAATGAAGGCTGAAAGTAAAATCACTGAAACACCAATCACTGAAGTGCCTATGAAACTGTCTACCTTCCAAACCGTTTCTGGTGAGAGTAGTGTAATAACTGAAAAGCCTCAGGCTGTAAGCGAAGATGCTATTAAAGATACAACGACGTCAAAGCCAAAACCTACACGTAAGCCTTCGAGACCCACTTTCAGGCCTTCCTCACATAAGCCTTATAACCAAACAAGACCTCAATACACTTTATCTACCTACAAACCGAGGCCTACAAAGCCAGTCTACAATTCCACTAGGAAACCGCCATACAGGCCTCCAAGTAAACGGCCTCCTGCAACTAAAAAGCCTTTGCCTATTCCCCCTAGACTAAACATAACCATCCTACCTCAATCGACAAGCTCTAAGCCTATATTTACCAGACCATCATCAGTTTCCATTACATACATAAACACTACATCTACATCATCAACAACAGCTGAAGCAACAACGACAACTTCCACCTCAACAACTACAACAACAGAACAACCATCGTCATCAACAATAGTTGTTACAACTGTGGTAACAGAGAAAGTGATTGAACCAACTGACCCGGTGACTGAAATTGAGAAAACAACAGAAGTTACATCTTCTTCAGAAACAGAGAAACCAGTTGATAAAACAACTGTTACCGAAGCAACTGTTGAAACAACTGTCACAGAAGCAGTGAGGGAAACGACAGTAGAAGTTAGTGAAGCAACTGAGACTGTATCGACGACAGAAGCGGAGCAGTTGATGACTGAGACAGAAGCGCCAACCTCTCCGTTACTAACTTCAGTGTCTACTGTATCAAATAAAGTAGAAACATTGAGTACTGCTGAAGACATTACTACTAAAGAACCAGAGAAGATCACAGAATCAGATGGTGAGTTTTTTATTTTTATTATATTTTCTTCAACAGATCTAGCACTGCCTGTAGGTCTAGTGACTGTCTCATTGGTCTAGTGGTCGCAAAGTACGACTGCTGAGTCTTGGGTTCGATTTCCAGATCGGGCAAAGTGTTATTGGGTTTCCCATAAGGAATTGCTCAGTAGCAGCCTCCTAGTCAGGATTTGTGCCCGATTGATGGTAACAGACTCGCCCCCTATTGCATGGGACCTAAACATAACTGATGAATGTGGGTGTAATAATGGGTACACCTCTGCCTTACCCTTCGGGGATTACGGGCGTGATGTTATGTATGTTGATCTAGGAGAAAGACTAGCGTTCTAAGTTCGAATTACAAGGAACTTGAAAGCGTTCATGTCGTACGGCATTGCATACAAAATTTCAAGTCCTTATTTTTTAAATGGATAAACCGATTTTAGTGAAACTTCCTGCGCATAAGCAGGATATTTAGGTCCAAAAAGTTATCAGAGATCATTTCTTCAGTTGCTGGGTTGTGTAGGTTAGATAGCTCCAAGTAAATTACTGATATTCAGCTGCATCTGGTTAGATTGGAAGCCGACCCCAACTCAGTTGGGTAAAGGCTAAATTCCTGACACTAGGATGGTGCCGGTGACATTTGTCAAACTGTTGCTTTTCACTCTTGAACGTTACGCGGATTTACAATCATGATTGAATATTTTAACTGCACACTAATATCATAGTCGTAAAATACGGAATCAGTAATAAGTAAGTAAATAACTAGTAAATTAAATAATGTCACTGACATAATTATGCGATTCTGACATCCATAGATGAATTGCTGTCATGTGTCCTCCGCACCGTCATAGGACGAATGGAATTATAGGCATTTTGATTGATTCGCAAACGTACTCAATATTTTTTGCTGATGTGTATTCTAGAAACACTTTCTTAATTTTTTACAACACCCACGCTTCTTGCGGTTATCTCAACGATCTTTTGTACTATCAAGTGGGTTGGTATCATTAGTCCATTACAGTATAATGTTCATCTACAAACACACCAAGATCAGCATATCAATTTCGAAGCAAAAAAAATGGTACTAACGATTTTCTCACAAAAAACTTGAACTCATAAATTAGATGTTTGTTACGCCTATGGCATATCTAAATAGCTTGATTGACTGATTGACACTATCTTTGAATCTCATAATTATACAATACAGTAAATTTTATCTTAGATCGAAATTCGTTTATTTAATGACAATTTGCTAGAAGTAGTTTAGATTAAGGATGAGGACAAACGAGTGTAATTTTGTGAGTCGTGAGTAGCAGAATTTCGGTGGCAGAAATTCTGTTGGAATGACAGACGAGCGCATTGTATTCAGTTACCATCCAACGTGCGTCGGTCTCCTCGCCCCCCGCAAACTCAATTCGGTCCGCATAATGCATGTGAGTCGGCAGACAACTCATTTTGCGTCGTCGTTTGAATCAAATAGGACTTTTGTATGAAATCGAATACAGCAGAATTTCTGTGACCGAAATTCTGCGACTCACAACTCACAAATTACGCTCGTTTATTACCCTAAGAGAGATTATTCTGTTTATCTTCGACATTAACAACATAGGTGAAAGAAAACGATATTCTAGGAAAGATATTCTACACATACATAAACTCACTCTTTTTTCCATGGGGGTAGACAGAAACCACAGAACGCCACCTATTACGATCCTTACATACTCCTTTCGCCTCATCCACGTTCATACATCTCGTCATACAAGCACGTCGGTTACTAGTACTGCGCACCTGACCTTTCTGAAGAACCTCACCAATAAGGTCAGTGTAGGTCTTCCTAGGGCGACCCCTCTCTGCGTTGCACCTCTGCCATAAAATACCATTTGTTAATCGTCTTTCACTCATCCTCTCAACATGACCGAACCATTTAAGCATACCCTTTTCTATCCTAGACACAGAGATATTTTCTCTCCTAGAATATTATTAAAGTATAGTATGTACATAATTATGTATGTCATTAGTCATCGGTAACTCGATTTGTGACGTCATTAAAAAACCGCATTTCAAATTAGCTAGCTATGTTTTTGTCACTTGTCAGTTTGTCACCTACGCGTTAGATGAAGTTCAATGACTCTTTGGGCATTACACTTTATGAATCGATGCGAAATTTGTTTGTTTGCTCGTGTGGTTTAGTTTGGTCGGTTTGAGGATTGTGTTTGCGTTAAACGGTTTAGTCAGTATTATTTGCGAAAGTGATTTTTTGTTGCGTTTGAATTGATCTTGGAAAAGATTTTTGTTATTATCCCAATTCATCTTCAATCTAACAAAAAAATACGACTACCTGTTAGTCTAGTGGTCACAAAGCATGACTGCTAAACATGAGATCTTGGGTTCTATTCCCAGATCGGGCAAAGTGTTATTGGGTTTTTCTATTAGGAATTTCTCAGTAGCAGCCTCAAAGTCTGGATTTGTGCCGGATTGATGGGAATAGGCTCGCCTCCTATTACATGGGACTCAACATGACCAGCAAAATGTGGTTGCAGTAATTTGTACACCTCTGCCTAACCCTTCCGGAATTACAGACGTTATGTGTATAAGTAGTTACTAAATATAATCTTCAGAATAGTTGTAATATTAATAAAATAAAATAAATTCTTCCCTTCTTAATGAAATAAAAAAAAGTACTCGTAAATTAACTGTTTCCTATAAGTATACACAGTTGGGTCTTTATGTTGACCACCCCTGATATGTTCTCTGCAGCCGTGCCTGCTTTTACTATAGCAATTAGGCATGTAATTTATTAGTTGTATCTTCTTGCTTGACAGATTTTAATATGGTCAGATCACTTTTATCAGACATTTTTCTTTTTTGCGGCTGTATGTATACTTGTGTTAGTTTGCTTTTTTATTAACATAAACATCACGCCTATAATCCTCGAAGCGTTAGCAGAGGTGTACCCATTAGTACACCCACAACTCGCCAGTTATGTTTTTAGTCCCATGTAATAGGGGGCGAGCCTATTGCCATCAACTGGGCACAACTCCAGACTCCGAGGCTGCTACTGAGACATTCCTGATGGAAAAACCCAATAACACTTTGCCCGACCTGGGAATCGAACCCAAGACCTCATGCGCAGCAGTCGCGCTTGCGACCACTAGACCAACGAGGCAGTACCTCCAATACAACCCTTATTGAAATACATCTATAGTATTAAAACACCTCAACCAGCGATTCCCCCATTTCTCACAATTGTGATATAAAGAAAAGAAAGTGAGCACTCTATCTAAAGTGAGACAATACAATGAGTTTGACCCCAGTACGCTCGTGTGCGCCCTAGATACGTGAGCTGGCTCCTAAGTGGCCAGTCGACTGGCACCGGTAGAAATGAATCGAGGGGCGTCGACCTGGCTAATTATAGACCACTAGCTTCTGCCTGCGATTTCGTCCGAGTGGTACTTATGTATGTCATAAAACATAGCCTATGGTACTCGGCGATAAAGTAGCTTTCTATCAGTAAAAGATTTTTTTTGATCGGACTATTATTTCTAGAGATTAATCATATGCTTGTCGTATAGAATTTTATCGAAATAAACAATGAGGCAGTCATTCATCATTTCGATAAAATTTTATTTTTTTCGTTGACCTAGTTGTCGCAAGGCGTTACTGTTGAGCATGAGGTCTTGGGTTCGATTCCTAAGTTAGGCAAAGTGTTATTGGGCTTTTCATCAGGAGTTTTTCAGTAGCAGCCTCGTAGTCTGGATTTGTGCCCGGTTGATGGCAACAGGCTCGCCCCGTATTACATGGGACTTAAACATAACTGGCAAAATTTGGGTTCACTAATAGGAAAACCTCTGCCTAAACCTTCCGAGATTACAGGCGTGATGTTCTGTATGTTAAGATGGCCGTCTCTGGCGCCATATTATGTCTTTATTTATTTTTCTAATCTTACCGCTTGCGCCGGACAAAATTTGCTACCATTTCCAAAAAAAAAAAACGTTTTTTATAGAGCATCTCTACACCATCTAAAGTCAAATCATATTTCTATAATGTTTCTATCTTTAGAAATAGACTGTGCGTGTCTGTCAGGCTGTCAATCAATCAAGTCAAGGAACTCAGTTTGTAATTGTTTTACTGCAGTTCAGTAATTGTTCAGTGTTCTTTGGCCTTAACCAGGCAACTATACGGGATGTCAAAATGTTCTTAACTAACTTTTAAGATCTATTATCCAGCTTAGATTTCTTTATTCATATTATTCCCACGAAATGATCTACGTATGGCGATATGATGATGGCGAAAGGAGTATGTAAGGATCGTAGCAGGTGGCGTTCTGTAGTTTCTGCCTACCTCCATGGGAAAAAGGCGTAAGTTTATGTATGTATGTATGTATATCATCATGTCTGTAATCACCGAAGGGTTACGCAGAGGTGTACCCATTAGTACACCCACATTTCGCCAGTTATGTTAAGTTACATGTAATAGTGGGCAAGCCTATGTCTTCAACAAGCACAAATACAGACTCCGAGGCTGCTACTGTGAAATTTCTGATGGAAAAAGCCTAATAACACTTTGGTCTACCTGGGAATCGAACCCTCATGCTCGGCAGTCACGATTCGCTACAAACAAAAACTAGAAACAAAATACGAGTACTATCTACAATCGATTCAACCAGCTTTTCCATGAATCTTTACTTTGTCCCAAAAATCGCGGACATTTCGACAATTCTCACGAATGTCGTGACTCGTGAGGGTACATAGGTAAGTGGAACAGCGCAGTCACGGCGAATGAGCTCGTGATCAATGGTTAATGGCAATACGCTCGCCCCCTATAGCTATTAGATGGGACTTAAACATAACTGGCGAAATGTGTGTACTAATGGGTAGGTACACCTCTGCCTAACCCTTCGAGGATTACAGGCGTGATGTTATGTTATTGTAGAAAAAAAGGCGATCAAGAATTCTGTAAACGTACAACTTATTAAGGTAGACACAAGCATTTTTTTACAAAAATACATTCTTTGAAACCTTTGTTAAAAATAATGAGTCTCGCGGTACCAGAAATTCTCTTAGAATCTCAACTTTTTTATTATTTTTTGAGTTACAATGACATCACCAAATTACATTATGTGAATACATAATGTTGCTATGTTAACATTAAGAATCATAAGCATAAAATTATGTACATTCAACAAAAGAAATAGGTATCCAGGGTAGTCAGATATAATTGAAGTTTTCTTAGAAACCGATGAATGTTTTCAAATGTAATTTAATTTAAATAGTAGATAATAAACAGTATATTATATAAGACAAGTTTCAATCGAAGACGTCTATCAGTTTCTAAGAAAACTTCAACTATATCTGACGACCGTGTATACCTATTTCTTTTGCTGACTGTACTTATATTCTATTCAATCTAACATAGCGTTGGAACGTTATTTATTTGAATAGCGTTACAAAACGCTATCGTTGTTTAAATGTAAGCGTATATACAATAAGCTACGTTATTTCATGGTATATACGAATATAAACCAATGTAGACTATAAATAATTTATAATCTACATTGCTTTAGAAAAATATGTCACTTTATTGAAGAAATATGTCACTTTAGTGTCAATTTTTTTATATTCTTTTTATAGTATTTTTTTTAACTTATGTACTTACTGCATTTTAATGCAATTCTTTTTTAAATCAATAGCATGACATAATGCCTGTACCCCGAAGGGTTAGGCAGAGGTGTAGGTACCCATAGTACACACACATTTCGCCAGTTATAATTAACTCCCATGCAATAGGGGCGAGCCTACAACCATCAACCGGGCACAAATCCAGACTCCGAGGCTGCTACTGAAAAATCACTAATAGAAAAAATTAATAACCCTTTGCTTGACGTGGTAATCGAGCCAAAGACCCCTTGTTCAGCAGTTTTAAATAATTTGTACTAAAAATAACAAAAAAATAACCCAATTTTAAAAACATCAACATTATTTTTTTTCAGATAAATGGCCAACGGAAGGTTGGGTACTAATATCAACAATACCACCAAAACCCGAAACGCCAACAACCATATCATCAACATTAACAACTGTGACTACCACTACAACAACAACAACAACAACAACAGAAGCACCTGCACCAGAAACCCCACCACCTACAACTACGGAACTGCCACCAACAGAACAACAAACTGTTGAACCAACAACCACTTCAACAACAACAACTGAAGCCCCAACATCATCAACAACTCAACAACCAATCCTAGAGTTTACAGTCAACGTGACGCTGTCACCGACTGTACCGACTTCGACTTCTAGTGTTGGGCTTACGACTTTCAGTTCTGTTTCGTCTGAAAATGTTACTGAAAGTGGCAGTGATAAGAATGATACCAGTTCTAGTACCACTGAAGCTGTGAAAACTACAGGTGAGTCATATGTACAGTAGCGGTCATAAAGTGGAGTAGCAATCTCACAAAGCAATAGATTGTCATTTTTTAACTTACGACCTTTCGACGCCCTAACCTTTTTTTTTAAGTACACACGCACCTGACCTTTCTGAATTTTATATTTAGTATTTTAATTTCTTGCAGAGGAAGCCATACCAACAACTACATTGATTCCGGAAACGACTACAGAAGCCGTCAACATGTCTGATTATAAAAACGGTGAGAATTTTGATTTTATTCAAACAATCGCCTTTATTTGTGACACCTATTGTCCAGTACAAAAAACGTGATCCAAAAATTCTACAACTTCTCAATTCTTAAGCACACGACATCTTTAAAAACTAATTAAAAACAAATGGTTTGCAAATTTTGAAAGGACAACTTACTTACATACGTATATATGAACATCATCATCATCTGCCTAGCCTTTTCCCAATCGTGTTGGGGTCGGCTTCCAGTCTAAACGGATGCAGCTGACTACCAGTATTTAACATGGAGCGACTGCCTATCTGACCTCCACAACCCAGTAATTGGGTAACACGATACCCCTTGGTAAGACGGGCTTCTGGCGACCCGTAACGACTGTTAAAGATCCATGTATGACAGCCGGTACCAACGGCTTAACGTGCTTTCCGAAGCACGGAACGATGGCAGTAATGTCTAAGATACACTTAGAAAGTACATATGAATTGAAAAAGACACAGTGCAAGCTAAATAAAAGATTGTAAAAAAATCTTTTAAAGTAATTAAGCGTAAATAATATTATGTATCTACGTCAATCAAAATAATAAGTCAATCTGATCAAGATTACAGGAAACTTATAATTAAATAAAATGAAGGCCAATTTATCAATTCCAATTAATTGGATAAGTGTCGTTCATTTGTTTCTAGTTGATTTATTGGTTTGAACAATGGTAGGAAAATGTGGAAACTTGGAGACATTTTTATGTTGACACTTGATTAGCACGAACCAGCAGTGGCGGATCTAGGATTGTCGTTTGGGGGGGGGGGGGGCTTGACCACGTTATATGTATTTTTTTGCAACTATTATTTTAATTGAAGTCAATGTTACCCTAATGTTTGTAACACAGTTGCTTTGGGGGGTAGGGCAGGGGGAATATTGAGCTCCTCAGCCCCCTGAATCACTGCGAGCAAGTTATTTAGTGCGAAACTATATCCCCTTGACTACACAGTCAATCACATCTTTTTTCATGTTTGACCAGAAGTTATTCTTATAGATACTAATCTAGACTTCGGATGCTTAGTTTTTCCACCGGCGTTAAGTTACATCTTTAGTCGGTTCTGCTCCAGTGGGTCATGGCGTGATGTTATGAAGCCTATGCCTCATAATTCTGGCTATCATGTACAAAAATATTTTTTTCAATCCGACTGGTATTTCTAGAGAAACTAGTCTAGAAAAAACTAATCTATATTAGGTATATAAAAGGCAACCGTTTACTGACTAATTGATCCATCAACACAAAGCTAAAACCACTGAACGGATTGCGCTGAAATTTGGCACGTAGATAGTTATTATGACGTAGACATGCGCTAAGAAAGGATTTTCCTAATTTCACCCCCTAAGGGGATCAAATGTGGGCCTAAAGTTTATATAGACAAACAAGATTAGATCTTTAAAAACCGACATTTATACTGACGAAGCCGTGGGGAGAAGCTAGAATAATAATAAAATTGTAATAACTAATATGAACATCCATTCTGCGGCTGTAACCGCAGAATAAGGAAGTATAGTTACTCATGCCACGACGCTAACTAATTGTTAGATTATTAACTACCTACAGGTTAATTATCCGACGCCATTGTTGAGCAAACTGATTGTTTTGACTGTTAGGCTTGGGACTCACTAAATCTAAACATACAGGGTCATTGAAAATTTATCAGAAACCTGAAAAGGGGTCATTGTACTCATCATTATGAACAACTTTTACTATGGGACCAACCATGAAAAAAAATCAGCTGTCCCTTACAAACTTGCTATATAACAAGATCGTAATGTATATAAAATATATCCTATAGCACGCACGGATAACATAGCTTCCTACAAACGACAAAAAAAAATTCAAAATCGGACCAGTAATTCCGGAGATAAACGCGTTCAAACAAACAAATTTCAGCCTCAAGTGAACACCGCACTTATAAACGCGTGTTAATTAATGAAAATGTCCCCACAGACACGGACGGATGGATTAGGGTTTATAATTGCAGATTAATTCAAAAACATGTTCGTACTGATCAAGTAGTACCTAAGTAAACAGCTGATTAGCAACCGTTGTTTAGTTAATCTGAGGTTACAAGATGATTACAGCTTGCCAAGTTTGACACCGAACGATTACTGACAATACTATAGGAATTAAAAAGTATTTTTTGGTGCTGATTCCCTAAAAAATTCAGCAAAAGTAAATCTTTTATTTATTGAAAAGAGACTTAATTAATATATACATTATTTACAAGCTTAATAATAATAATAAAATAAAAAAACAACCAGAATAAAGAAAAGAGAAATAAAATTAAATGACATCAAAAAATTCATCCGCATCGCTGTCAACTGGAAATGTGCCCAAAAGACTGGCCGCATTGCCACGTTTGATTGATTCCCTTGTTCACAAACTTAAACACTAAATTTAGAAAATTGACATCTCTTACTAACATACAGCGAAAGAAAAGGACGATGACATTTAAGAACTTAGAGATGTCAAATAGTTTTGCCTTGAACTTTTCCGTATTTTTATTCTATACGTTTTATGATGTCGACTTTAATTGTATGGATGTGTCAGATTGTCTTAATTTGACAGCTCTTTTTTGCAGTAGTCTCTTTCTTGTTTTAATGGACAGAAAAAGATAGAAATAGTCTAATTTTAGTTTAACTTTGCAAACAAGGGAATCGGCACCAGACATACTAAACTAATTTTAGTCGTTTTTTTTTTAGTTTTATTGACGTTACACGTATTGTGTACAAAGTAAATTAATTTAAGCAATTTTAGTATAAATATAAATAAATTGTATATTTTTGTCACCTACATTTACCGCATTGGGAAACGAAACCCACAACCCGAGGGCGGAAACTCTCGGGTTATGCGGTTTATATAGAAGAAACTCACGGAATAGTCAGATTAAGAAATGGTTCTGGCCATCAATAAAGACTCTATGATACTGCTGAGAAATTCAAACCAAAGCACGTAAGAGATAAAACAAAAATGTCATAAAAACAAATAAGAATCTCATTCCTTTTCTCTAAATTCTTGTCAAAAGATAAGGAGTAACTTAAAAGATAAGTTCAAATAACAAAAGGTGATATAATGGATAAGAATTTTACAACAAAAGATAATAGAATGCCTGATTTTGTTAGAGCTTTTAGTTAGGTGCGCAAGCGACGGTCAGAATTAATCAGGATTAGGAAATAATGATAAAAGAAAGAAAACGAAAGAATGAAAAGCTTTTTATTCACGTGAAAGTGCTGCACTGTACAAAATAATTTTTTCAACAGCCCGAAACAAGACAAATTGGTAGTTAATCTAAAAAACCAGCAACAGTCAGATGTTGCCAGCAACAATGGCGCAACTGTTTCTCAACTTTTTTTCCCCATTAAAAACGTGGCTTAGGAAAAATTAATAAGAATAAAATATTGTCTAGAACTTTACCTAAAAGAAACATCAATAAAAAAAAAGTAATTGTGTTATTATTACCCAATGACATTGCCGAAAAACCCTTCAATAACATTAATACTTTTATTTTTATTTAACCAAACCAAAAACCATTGTAAAAATAGCTACAGCCAGGTTAAAGACCTTTGGATTCCCAACAAAATGTTCTACAGCCATGTATAAACAATAATAAAAAAAATAAAAAACTGTTCGGTTTTCAAACAAAGAGTAGCGAGATCGCGAGGCGACCGCACGCCACGGCCAAGGCGATTGCAAGGACGAATGTTGTGGCTTGTGCATTGACATTTAAAAAAGGAACCTTTTTGAATTAAGAACTATAGATTCCAAAAAAGAAACTGTGCAAGTGACGTTATTGACCTAAACTTATTCGCGTTCGAAATATAAAAGTGCTTCGAAACAGTGACGTGACACACGATTTAAAAATCGAAATTTTAAAAACTGCAATTGTTTTCGAAGTTATGTTAAAAAGTGGTACTGGCAGCATGCCAAGAAGGTTGTTCAAGAGTAAGAATTTAAAAATAAAGATGTCATGGGAATACGAGGATGAAGTGCATTCGTGAACTGGATTTAAACATTCGTGTTTCGAATTAATTTTCGCCAAGCAAATGTGAAAAGTGATGCATGAACATTTAAATGTGAATTTTCAAAGTTGTGAAAAGATTTTTTTGAGTGTTTTTGATGTAGTTCCTTTAAAATAACTGAATAATTTAAAAAAAAATACAATTATTTATGTTAGATTACGTATTATTCCATTTATTAAAATACATTAGGTACCAAGCAGCAGTAATGTATTATTCAAATGTCAATTTATTAAGCAAAAACGTTAATTAGGACTTCGATGTTTTATGGAACAAAAACAAGACTAATCCAATCCAGTTTTGATAAAAAAAAGTGAACTCTTTTTGTCGTCAGTACCAAAGATTGCGCCAACATTTTAAGTTTGAATTTCGAACTCGAATTTAAAACTTAAATTAAATGCCTACGTCACTACAAAAAATGTAAGATTAAATAAAATTGTACAGTGTTCTAATTTCAAATCTCTTACGTAGGTAGAAGTGTAAAAGAGTTTTTTTACTGCGCAGACGCGAGTAGATAATAATCTAAGAAACAAAGTCTCTTGACCTGTTAGTTATTAAAAATAAGATTCATTTTATTTTCAAACATAAACTTATTTTTCATTATAATTAGTGTATCCTATAAAAAGTGACGAGACAACCGTTATTCAAAAAAAGGATTGACTTATACAAATATAATAAAGATAATACCTGATAAAATTGTATTCTAAACTCAAATTATAAAAATAAAGTGAAAAACGAAAACAAATAAAAAAAACACCTTAACAAAATCCCAATAAACAACAAGGACAAAACCTAATAAATAATTTCCTAAACCAATAAATCTCTAACACACCACCAATAAACTTTCCCCACCCAATAAATGCAATAAAAACCCCCACAATGATCCTCAATTCAACCCTATTGGTGCTCGCAGTGTGTGGGCGAAGGCTTTGGCAGGCTCCTCAAGGAAGAATCGTCGGTGGCACGAAGTCCGGCTTCGGGCAGTGGCCGTGGCAGATTTCCCTGAGGCAGTACAGGACCTCGACGTACCTTCACAAGTGTGGAGCAGCCCTGCTTAATGAAAATTGGGCGATTACAGCAGCGCATTGTGTTGAACAGTGAGTGCTTTTTTGTTTTAGTTTTAGTGAGGTGACTGCCTCGTTGGTCTAGTGGTCGCAAAGCGCGACTGCTGAGCATGAGATCTTGGGTTCGATTCCCAGATCGGGCAATGTGTTATTGGGTTTTTCCATTTGGAATTTCTTAGCAGCAGCCTCGGAGTCTAATTTTGTGCCCGGTTGATGGCAATAAGCTCGCCTCCTATTACTAATGGGTTTACCTCTGCCTAAACCTTTGGGGGTTACAGGCGTGAAGTTATGTTATGTGTTATATGTAAAGTCTGAGTGACTCAAGTTACTTAGCACATTATTTTATGCACTATAAAAGTATTCTATAAGGTATATTCTTCAAAAACCAAGTGCTGGTCAGATTCGTGCACGAAGGGTTCCGTACTACCATAAAATATTTAACACAAACTAAAAAATACGTTTCTTGCATGAGGACACCCCCTTTTAATAGAACTTTATTTTATTTGTTGCTATAGTGTCCATAGACACACTTTGTGAATTTCAAGTACATCGGTTCATACTCTACAGCCATGTTACAGACAGACAGCAGTCTCAACCTGTTTGTGTACGGAACTCTAAAAACTATAACACATCGATTTTCCATATTCTCTATCAAGTATGCGCAAGCGCACACAATCATAACTCGACTCATTATCTGGTAAGTGGAATTAGACCTATGAACCGCATCGTGTGAGCATTTTCCTTGACTCGACTTACTGGATTATCATCAACCTTCAAGTCAGATGTTATTTTGTAGATTTCCTTATAAGATGAGAAGTTCTTATAAGATGTTATTTTCTTCCCTATTACATGGGACTTAAACATAACGACCTAACGGCCCAGACGGGCCTGTTGGTCTAGTGGTTAGCGGCCCTGACTGCTAAGCCGGAGGTCGTGGGTTCGGTTCCCACCCAGGACAAACTTTGTGTGATGAGCATGATTGTTAGTTCTGTGTCTGGGTGTGATTTATCTATAATATGTATGTATTTATAAATTATATAAGTATGTATATCAGTTGTCTGGTTACCATAACACAAGTTCTGCTTAGCTTGGGATCAGATAGCCGTGTGTGAGTTGTCCCAAGATATTTATTTATTTATAATTCTGGCGAAATTTGGTATAGGGCAGTTTGAACCCCAACAAAGGACATAGGCTACATTTATTCGGAAGGGGCAAAAGCCTATATTGGTACCTATACGAGTAAATTTCAGAATTGTGCATTAGGTTCAGTATTACATAACATCAAGCCTGTAATCCCCGAAGGGTTAGGCAGGTTGATCTATAGTAAGAACCTGAAGACCCCTAGAGGGGTAACAGAACCCTCATATACCCTGCATTTATATATTTATTCATACCATTACAAGCGCTCAAAAATATAGGTAAAAAAGACAAACAACTGAAAAATGAATCTACTAGGATAATCAATTTCCTTGTTACTTCGGGAATTTCCGAACTTTTGCGGTGCGCAAGAGCATTGATCACGCTAAAACAAAGTGATCAAAAAAGAGGAGCTGCAACTCGTTTAATTCATTTAAGTACCTACTAAGAGGTCATCATATCAATGATGTCTGAAACAATATACCTATAATGTTGTAGTCTTTAAAAAACAAAGAAACGAATGACCGTGTTTCAAAAATACTTTTGTTTTTGGGGTTACGTAACCAAAGGGTGCTAACGGGACCCTTTTACTAAGCCTCCGTTGTCCGTCCGTCTGTCAGAGAGCTGTATCTCATGAACCGAATAGCTAGACTGTTAGAGAGTTTAAATTTTACCCTCTATAACAAAAAAACAGTGCCCACGCACGTCGACTTGATGTATGAACGTTGATGAGGCGAAAGGAGTATGTAAGGATCGTAGCAGGTGGAGTTCTGTGGTTTCTGCCTACCCCCATGGGAAAAACGGGTGAGTTTATGTATGTATGTATCGACTTGAAACCTCCGCCTTTTTTCTCTTGTCGGTTGAAAATGGAACTGATGTTTACGCGGAAGAAGTCGCGGACAATAGCTAGTATTATACAAGTAGATTTCAGAATAGTGCATTACAGTATTGTATGGTTAATAATTCGTTATACTTACATAACATAACATCACGCCTGTAATCCCCGAAGGGTAAGGGAGAGTGTACCTACCCATTAGTACACCCACATTTCGCCAGTTGTTTGAGTACCATTTATTAGAGGGCGAGCCTATTGCCGTCAACCGGACACAAATAAATTAAACTTTTTTTTTTATTATTTAATATCAACCGGGAGGGGTCGCCCTAGAAAGACCTACCCTGACCTTATTGGTGAGGTCCTTTAGAAAGGTCAGGTGCGTAACCGGCGTGCTTGTATGACGAGATGTATGAACGCGGATGAGGCGAAAGGAGTATGTAAGGATCGTAGCAGGTGGCGTTCTGTGGTTTCTGCCTACCCCCATGGGAAAAAGGCGTGAGTTTATGTATGTATGTTAATTATTTAATATCACAATTTTCTGTCCGCAGCGTCCCACCATCAGAACTGCTAGTAAGACTGGGTGAGCATGACTTGGCGCAGACTGATGAGCCGTACGGCTTCGAGGAGCGAAGAGTTCAGATCGTCGCCAGCCACCCACACTTCGACCCAGCCACCTTCGAGTACGACCTCGCGTTACTTCGGTAAGTTGGACTACTGCTTCTGGACTATCGATATTAATAGAAAGATTTTTTTTTATTCCCGCGAAAATGACGCACATAATTTTACTTTTATCCATAAATCATTTTTAACTATTTAATAAATTATTCAATTATAACCTAATAACCTGTAATACAATTAAAACATGTGGCAACTTTGCATGTACGATTGCGTTTTAATTGGTTGTCACGCGGGTTGATATTTCGTAAACGTCATTTTCTTTTGCTTTTGTTGACACTTGACACATGTCATTCCGTTCTTTTATGCTTTTCGGGGTACTCGTCTCTCAACTTGATAGTTTTTTTTAGGTGCTTATCTACTAAAGTGCCAAAAAGGCGTGCTTTTTATTACGATTAAAAGTTATTTTATTCTCTTCCCCGGGCAACTATATAAATAGTTTAAGAATGCAATATTATTCAGTGTAATCTCTGTGCAAAATTGGGCAGATACGGTTGATCTCCTGTTTTTAGCCTCGTTTGTGAATAAGGGAATCGGCACCAATGTTTTCCTTCACCGATGTCAGTGTTGTCCAAGATAATCTTATAAGAATGTACATATGAATTCTTCTTCTTATCGAGTAAATTATTTTAGATAATCCTTTTTTATTACTTTTTACATATGAATTGAAAAAGTCACATTGGTTCCGGTTTCGTTCCCACAACCTCATGTTGTGTAAAACATTTACTTAACTCACTCTTATCACATTCATTTTGACGGGTACGATCTAACAAGACATAATTTCTTACAGAAAAACCAAATACCTACTTAACTTTTTGCCTCACCCGGTAATCAAACCAATTTACCTATCAGTCACGGTTGCGGCTTGCCCAACGAGGCAGGCCAGAGGCACAACGATCTCTGTTGAATATTCAAAGAAACCGAACAATTTTAGGTTCAATAATTGTTCCTCATTTTTAAGTTTTTTAGTTCGCAAAAAAATGTTTTAAAACAATGAAAATTGCAACTCCTAAACACACATACTAGAAACAACCGCATACCATACATTCCTGCTTAACTAAATCTACAATAATATTATAAAGAGAAAAGATTTGTATTTTTGTATGTTTGTTACTAATGAGCTCAAAAAATACAGGGGCTTAGACAAAGTAACATCGCTTCGTAGCGAAACGATATCTAAATTCGTCATCGTCTCTGAGATAACGACAAACATTTCATAGCCAATGTAACACTATGGTCGCGATCACGACCGAGGCGAAGGCGAATACAAAAAGCGCTGCTTGTCTACGCATTTGTATGGGATAAACGCGATAACGATTCGTTACTTTACGGTTTCGTTATGAATTATAACATTGTCTACCAAATTGCGATAACGATGTCGATTGGCCACGTGACTTAACGCGGCTTATGTCAATCCCATACATTTTAGTCTTTTCTAACTTCGTTATCGTTTTGAAATTGTTACTCTGTCTAAGCTTTCAGGACTGATTTCGAAACTACGCAAATGATTTTAAAGCAATTGCAATTTTTATCAATAGGTAGAGTGATTCAAGAGAAAGGTTTATACTTATACATAGTTAGTATCGGAATTGCACCCGTGCGGATCCGGGGCGGGTCGCTAGTGATCTATACTTATACTAATAAGTATTATAAAAAGGTTTTGTGAGGTTGTAGGAGGTAATCTCAGTCTACTGAACCGATTTTGAAAATTGTAAGCTACGTTATCACTGAGTGATATAGGCTATATTTTAGTATCAAAAATTTAGGGATCCGTAAGAAAAATCACGCGAATAAAGTCTCGGGGACAGTGCTAGTCTACATATATCTACACTATTATAAAGAGAAAAATTTGTATTTTTGTTTGTTTGTTTGTAATAAACTCAAAAAATTCTGGACCGATTTTATAAATTCTTTCACCATTAGAAAGCTACATTATCTGCGAGTAACATAGCATTTTATTTTATTTTTGCGCGTACGAAGTCGCGGGCAAAAGCTAGTAATTAATATAAGTTAAAATCGCCAATGCTTGAGCAAGCGTGATGGTCAATGCTCGTGCCTTCTCTGTATGAGAAAAGGCCCTAATATTAATGTCTATTAGCAGTCTACCATAAAATTATTAATGTCTACTAAACTGCTGATCTCAAAACAGATTGGCGTCGTTATAAAAACAGTTAGCACGTCAGTGAACGTCGCGCTGGACTGTGTTAGGGTTACGTTGTTGAAGGAGTAAAATCCTTTTGTAATAATTTTCCTACTTGAAGAAAGAATTCTCAAGAATAGAAGAGAAATAGATTTGCAATGATTTTTTAAATGAAAATATTATGTTGTTTATACTGAGACCATTAATTAATTACAAAGCATGATAACATAATAGCTAAACCACATTTTTTTTTTAACCTAAAGGATTTATGAGTATTTAAAAGTTTGGACTGTGTTGTTCACACACTGCAAATGTTTGGAATAAATGTTGTTTCTATCAACAATGTAGTCTTCTTTAAATAGCCAATCTGTCTCTATGTTATTTAGACTATACTATTCCTCATGTATCTGGCTATCATATATAAATGAAAAAAATACATATACGCTACAAAAATATTTTGTCCAATTCCAACTAGTACTTTAAATAAACAAACGAACAAAACAATACGTTAACTTTATTGTATTATACTAAATGAAAAAAAAACATTTTATCTTGATTTTCGAATACAAAATAAAAGAAAATAATAATATTTTCTTTTATTTTGTATTCGAAAATCAAGATAAAATGTTTTTTTTTCATTTATTTTACTTTTTAGTCTATTTTCCAATGTTTTCTATAATAATTCTGTTTTTCGGAACGGCGACAAATACTTACAACAACCTTAGAAATGTTTAAAAACTGTCAAACCGCCATTTTTTTGCCTTCGTTCGATTTTTGAAAAATAAAACGGTTATAAAACACGTACAGAACCGACTCTACTCAAAGATAGTTTTATTATGCACCGGTTGGTCGGTCACTCGTCAATGCACTTGACCTTACGCGGTTCACAGAGACGTTACCATATTATTTTAAACTTTATCAATTTGTGTTAGTGCAATTTTACGGTGTTTTTTTTTTAAGATGCTAAAATATAGCTAGTATTTTTTTTACTCTATTGTCTATGGTGCAGTGAAGATTCAAGGGTGTAAGATAAAACCTTCTTGGTTTGTTGATTTCGTGTGTACCTTTTTTTATTTTAATAAAAGTATCAGTCTGAAAAAGTATTTTATTTGAACATAAAAATACAATTATCTTAAAAACTACTTAACCAATTTTAAATATTCATTTATCTATGGAAAGCTACATTATCAGCGAGTAACATAGGCTAAATAACATCACGCTACGACGCAAGGGGGCGGTGCAGTAATTAAAGACGTAACACAAAGCGGCTGAAATCGCGGAGCATTGTTAGTACTTAATATTATAAAGAAGTTATGAATTCTTTGTTTGTTTAGGAGGTAATCTCTGAAAGAATCTCTCTGAAACTCTTCTAGATGTTTTAAGCAAATAAAGAATTTGAATCTAAAGTACTGTTCCGATTATATAAATTCTTACATTAATAGAAAGCTAAACTAATGTCGAGTGTCATAGGCTATGTTTTGTGGTATACTTAACTTCCACGCGGACGAAGTCGCGAACAGAAGCTAGTATTTAACAAAATACTAAATAAATACAACGGAAGGTATTCTAAAATGCTAGAGTCATATATACCTGTTATGTCACTGGTATTTCGTTGATTAATTAGCATTTTTCTTTAAATATGCGTGCCCCGTTATAAATCGCATATTATTATACATATATGTTTTGCTAATATTTAATATGCATTCAATTAACTTAATATGCATTAATGAGCTACCTAGACTCATGATAGATTGACTGCCTCGTTGGTCTAGTGGTCGCAAGCGCGACTGCTGTGCATGAAGTATCCCAGGTCGGGCAAACTGTTATTGGGTTTTTCCATCAGGAATTTCTCGGTAGCAGCCTCGGAGTCTGGATTTGTGCCCGGTTGATGGCAATAGGCTCGGACCCTATTACATGGGACGAAAAAAAAAACATAACTGGCGAAATGTGGGTGTACTAATGGGTACCTACACCTCGGCCTAACCCTTCCGGGATTACAGGCGTGATGTTATGTTAGATGTTGTTTTGTTTGGTTGTTTAAACGCGCTAATCTCTGGAACTTCCCGTCGGATTAGAAAAATCTTTTCGTATAAATGATAGCTAGATTCATGAGTCACGTTTTTGGTTAAAACTCTGCTCCTGTGGGTCATAGCGTAATGATACTTATGTTTTATTGTAAATATTTTCATCATCATCTTCCTGCCCTTGTCCCATGTTACTCGTGGTCGGCGCAACACGTTTCCTTCTTTCATTCCGTCCTGTCAGCCGTCACGCTGTCACTGACTCCCATTTCTTTCATATCATTCTTCACACAATCCATCGTCCATCATCTTTTCTTTGGCCTTCCTCTTGCTCTCCATCCATCCACATTCATATTCATAACTCTCCTGGTCACATGCGTTTCATCCTTCCTCCTCGCATGCCTATACCAAGATTGTAAGTCTGTAAAATATTTCAAGTTTATGTTAAACTTATGCGAAATATTTGAATCACGTATAAAACTACATATTTAGCATAAAATTCCCACATTTTTGTTATAATGTGACGTTTTTACATTTAATTGTATTTTAAGTAGGTACCTTGTCATTGATGTTTGAGGTGTCAGCGAAGCGGCTTTCTCGTGTCATACATACATACAAGGAAAATGTAAATTTTAGTTAGTAGTTTGAGCATAATATAAATTCCAGCAAATACCCTGATGGCACAGTGGTTAAGTCCTGCGCTCATGCATGGTTGCGGATTCAATTTCAATTCAATACATATGTACTTTCTTATCTCGTCTAGTCTAAAATTGCCAATCCGTCTTAAGTAAGCATGGTGATCAAATATTGCATAAAAAACTGGCCAAGTGCGAGACCGACTCGCACACGAATGGTTTCGTACTGGGCGATTTTAATTTAACACTGATAATACAATAAAAATGCGCTTCCTTTATGGAAACCCCCTTTAATTTTTAGTTGTATTTATTTTTTTGTTATAGCGGCCATAGTACCTAAACACACAGTGTAAAATTAAATAGAAAAAACGCCCGTCGGCGGCCATCTTTGATCGATTTTCATCAATCAAAATCGGTTCATCCGTTCGGGAGCTACGATGCCACACACAGACACGTCAAACTTATAACAGCCCGTCGTTTTTGCGTTGGGGGTCAAAATTTCAAGTGACAGACGGATAAACCTCGGAGTATAAGTAATAACAGTATATAATATTATAATAGTTCCGTTGGGTACGGAACCCGGTAAAAATGATGCAACCTTACCTCAACCCTCTTTTGCTCTGCTGCTTTCCCTCTTGCTGCTAGACTAACGCACTTCTCTATAATTCCCAGATTCTACGAGCCGGTGACATTCCAGCCGAATATCCTGCCTGTGTGCGTGCCAGACGACGACGAAGACTTCGTCGGCAAGACCGCCTACGTCACTGGATGGGGGAGGCTGTTTGACGGTATGTCACAGTTCTTTAAAAAACACTAGCTTTTGCTCGAGACTTCGTCCGCGTATATGTCGAAAAAACCTCATTAAGGGATGAATTTCAATAAAGTACGAAGCACGTGTGCCTTCAATTCTGTTGAAGAATGTTTATACAAAATTTGAAGTACTTTGGACCGTTGTCCCATACTAATTTTTGATCCCTTGGGGGGCGAATTTTGGAAAAAACATTTTTTATCGGATGCTTACATCATACAAAGAATACACCCTCCAAGTTTCAGGTCTCTACGATCAGCAGTTTAGACTGTGCGTTGATCACTTGATCTTTCAGTTATTCAGGACAAAGCATTTTATATGTAGGTAGCTATTGACTATAGATACATATAAAATGCTTTGTCCTGAATGACTGACTGACGGTCAATACACAGCCTAAACTGTTGCTCGTAGATACCTGAAACTCGGAGTGAGCAACAAACTTCAACGCGGACGAAGTCGCGGGCAGAAGCCAGTGCATCATTAAAAAGGAAAGCATATGCGAGAATATAATTATCTTTAAGTCACATAAAAATCTCAATTTCTTATTCCACAGAGGGTCCTCTCCCAAGCGTACTACAAGAAGTGAAAGTACCAGTGATCAACAACTCAGCGTGCGAGGCTATGTACCAAGCAGCAGGCTATAACGAGCACATACCGAACATTTTCATATGTGCTGGACGCAGCAGAGGCGGAGCTGACTCTTGTGAAGGTAAGATCCTATTATTGACAAGGCTATAGTTCTCAAAAAAGGCTATAACTAGCATAATATAGCCGGATGCACCAGAGGCGAAATAGGCTATAAGTCGTAAAGACAGGCTATAATCAGCATCAGAACATTTTTATATGTGACGGATGCAACAATTCGGCGCTGATTCTGGTGAAGATAAGATCCTTATAAGTGCTTAGTCTATAGTTCTCAAAGTGTTTATGTATGGCGAAAAAAGCAGAATTTGGGCGACTCATAAAAAAAAGTGATTAACATCCTCACAGGCTACGATTAAGAATAGCATACATACATAAAAAACAGAAACTTGAATTATTTATTTACTTGAAAGCAATACATTATTTATATCAACTATTTATTAATTAAAATATTATCTTGTTTTCGGTGCTAATAAAAAGCTTCTTTAAAAAAGTTATGACTAGGAATTATTGGTTAATGGTGTCAAATACCAAATTTTAAACTCTATCGATTTATTTATTTACTCTATTTGACGGGCCTGTTGGTCTAGTGGTTAGTGGCCCTGACTGCTAAGCCGGAGGTCGTGGGTTCGATTCCCACCCAGGACAAACTTTGTGTGATGAGCATGATTGTTAGTTCTGTGTCTGGGTGTGATTTATCTATTATATGTATGTATTTATAAATTATATAAGTATGTATATCAGTTGTCTGGTTACCATAACACAAGCTCTGCTGAGCTTGGGATCAGATAGCCGTGTGTGAGTTGTCCCAAGGTATTTAAGGAATTATTATTTATTTATTCCCAGGTGACAGTGGCGGTCCAATGGTAGTCCGTCGCGAGCGAGACAATCGGTTCGTTCTTGGTGGCATAATTTCGTGGGGCATCGGCTGTGCCGAACCGAACCAGCCGGGAGTATACACGCGCATCTCTGAGTTCAGGGCCTGGATTAATCAGATATTAACGTTTTAAGGACTTTTGGAGTGAAAGAAAACGGCTATAGTTAGCAAAGTTTTAGTTGGTTCGCAAATCGGCTATTGTTGGCAAAGAAAATATTTACCTAGTTTGCAAATTGGTTATTTGCAAGCATTTAAATATTCAAGGACACTTTTTAAAATATTTTTTAAGTGAATTAGTCAAATAACCGATACGAAGAGATTTTTTTAGTGATTTTAATTTAATTAAATTGTATTTAATTGAAATTCCAATCGGCTATTCAATTACAATGGACCATTGGATAAGCCTCATTTACAGCTATCGAAATTCTTATTAGCCGAATTTTGATAGCCTCATGAGGTGCATAATTATGTAATTTTAGCCATTTTCATTTTAAATATAAAACATTTTTATTAAAATAAAATCAACAATATATTTTATAAAAATTGGTGCTTATTGGTCCAAATCTAAAATTAATTGTAAAAACTACTTAATTTATTTATAAAAAATTGAAATGGGAGCATTTTATGACAAAATGATTGTCAATGAATTTTTTTGGGCAGTAGTTAAACCTACTTCCAAATTATAGAGTAAAATATTAATAAAGATGAACATTTCTGCTTACCCCGAAGGAGACTTGGCTTGAAGATATATATTTAATCATTTTCCACAAAAAACCGTAAGAATTTTTTCAAGGGGTATATTGAAACTAAAATAATTCATCCTTATTGATATAATGTTTATGTCTGTTAAATTTAGATAAAAATTATACGAATTTATATTATAAGTATAAAATAATAACTGTTGTAAAAATGTCTTAGTAAATAAAACTGCCAAGGGCTTTTAAAAATAGAAAAAAAATAAGTTCCAATTCTTAAACTAAAATTATGAAAAATACAATAATTTTAGACAAAAATAAAATTATTTTTAGTTTTAAGCAACGGATTCCGTCCTTAATTTATTTTTAGATAATTATTTGTAAATATTTTTCGATATATTTTTTTTATATGAAATGCATTTATTAATTTTATTTAATTAGCCATAACAATATCTCAAATTTATTTTTGAGTTCTGATTTTATGAATTTATTAAATCATTTTAAAAGGTTGTTAATGTGTTTTTATTTATAAATGTCTAAATAGTTTATTGCATTTTATCCAAATCTTTTTTTCCATCCACACTTCTCCATTCAAAGTAGGGAAATATATTTATTGTCACCATAACTTTTATATTTTTATAATTTAATTAATAAATTTATTATTCATATGTATAAATATTATTTATATTCTGTTAAAGCTGTCATGTCAAGGATAACAATAACTACTGCTTTAATAAAAATAACAATGCTTTTATTTAATTGTGTCTATCTGCAATTAATTTATCCTTTCAAGGTTTATTATGTACACATCAATCATTACTTTAGAGGTCATTTAGTAATTATCTACTTATAAATAATGACATTGTTACACACACACACACAGACATGACTAGGTAATGTATGTACCTACTTGTCTAGTTTTTTTCTAAGCCAACTAGTAAAATAAATAATATAAAACTAATGCGTCGAATTAAACACTACAATAAAATTGTTAACTGCTACAAAATTATTATAAAACCTTTACATGTCTGTTAGCTGTAAAATTCAAAATAATGCAACTTTTTTCTAGTTGGGCAAAGATTACAAACGAACAAACAAAAAAAAATTCTTTAGCTTTATTCTATTAGTATACATAAAAGCTTGTTTCACTACCTCTAAATAAACACTATTAATCAGATATATGTAATAACAATGGAACTCAATTATGTATATGTAAAGTAATTTAATCGAAACTTAATGGTAGGTAGTGAAACAAACCCTTAAAAGTATCGTACCCTTCAAATGTTAAAGTAGTTGATATTGGCCAATAGATGGCGTTGTACGCAATCTCCACACAAATGCTGCTAAATGTAAGGAGTTCTAAATCGCGCTATTAAAGTTTTCTTGTCGTTTAGAACATGTACCTAAATTGTGAATATACTGTTGTACTTGCTTCGGCAGTACATATACTAAAATTGGAACGATACCAGGCCTCCGTCACTCCATGTACCTGCGCGCTATAAGTGCCTACCGCCCAGCCGAGCGGTCTCGGTCCGCCGGCGGATCAAATTCAGTGCGGTTTTCGCAAGCGAAGCGCGCGCACGCCGTTCAATTTTAATAGTGCTGTTCGTTCGTACGCGTATTACGATGCCGTGTTATAATGTTTTATCTAGGTTTCTTCCACAGTCAGCACCAATATATAAAACAAAACAAACTTACAAATATAATAAAACAAACTTTAAAAAAGAGAACCGACTTCAAAACAATAAAACGTAAGAAATAATTTCGTCTTTGATGTCGGTGCTTTTTCGATTCGTAATTACCAGCTGTTAGCACTAACATAAAAAAAAATATATACATATATTTCTTACGGCTTAGTGCTTTATTTGAAGTCGGTTCTCTTTTTTTAAGGTTTTTTTTTCATTTCTAGTGAACATCTCCGAAGATCATCATCAAACTAAGAAGTATTATATTTATTTTAAAACGTTCTCCTAAAGGTAACAAATCCTTTTATGAAAACCGCATCGATATGGGTTTAGCCAAACGCGAGATTATCGCGCACAAACATACATACCTACAAACCATACAAGTCAAACTTCTCAGTTTGGCCTGTATGTCACCTCCTTTTTGTTAAGTTGGTTAAATATTTTATAAATGATAAAATTTTGAACTGCCACGTAAAAGTCAGAACATATTCGCTGTTCTCAATAACATAGATAAAAAGTTATGTTAATTTAATTTTATCGAAGACGCAGCCCTGCGATTACTGTGGAATCGCGCGGTGCGAAGCAATCACTGCTGTACGCTTGAGCATTTAGGCGCATTTTAGCATACAGTGGTTGTTGACGCGAGGGAGTAGGCAATTATCGTAATAGGTATTGGAAATTTTGTACTGAGTGAAGTATCTGTTACGTAGTAACTATTCAGTAATCTGTGACGATACAGAGAAGATTAGCATGGCCCCTGCGCAAGGATGACACGCAAAATCGTGAAGCGTTCCACATTTTTTGGATAAAATTGTGAACAAGTTATAAATTATTATCATAATCAATTTTTTTAAATCGTATTATGATAATTTTATTTCATTCCTCTTTTTTATACAAGTATTTGTTCTATTATTTTTTTTAAGACTTTAGTGTGAATTGTTTTTAATCATAGGTAATTAATTAATTTGGTAAACCCTAAAATCTGGGTAAAAAGATAGAAATCTAACGCTTCTCCAGGCAAAATAGTATTTTAAATCTTTGGTTTTTTTTCTATTTCACCCGTCTCGGTGTCTGTGGCTAATAAATTCAAGTATTATTAATAAGTTAATATTTTTAATTGTGTTAAAAAGCCTAGTTCCGAAGAATATATTTTGTTCTTTTTTAATTTTGATTTTTTATATTAATTATTTCTCTTTATTTTATTTTCTATGTATTTTTTTATTTTTATTATGTTATCTCTTTTCTAAAAAAGTTATTTTATTAATGGCGGCTGTGTAAGACCGTAATGTTGGCTAACCTGATTAAATAAATATTAATATATTTGACTGTTTCCGGTGTTCGAATAAGCAGTTTTTTTTTGCAAACGTATCTTACCCTTAGTAGTCAGTTCCTTCTTCGCGCGCTCGGTGCAGTGGTGATCAATCTCGCTGCTAATTATTGTTATTTATTGTGATCTGTGTTCGATTCCCGACTCGTGAGTTGTTTCTAGTTGTGTGCTATTGTGCTAAGTGCTGGTATCGTAAGTTTTTATACGTGTTGGATTCCATAATTAGTGGTAATTTGTTCATGAACTGTCGGTGAGTACATTTATTTTCTTTGGTGTGAGGGTATCGCGAAATAATTTTTTGTCCGTTATTTTATTTTTTCCGTCGCTCCGTGTAAAATACTGGTATTCAGCTGCATCTGGTTAGACTTGAAGCCTACCCTAACTTAGTTGAATAAAGGCTAGGCCGATTGATTGACTTATTACATACATACATAAACTCACGCCCTTTTCCCATGGGGGATGAAACCACAAAACGCTACCTGCTACCATCCTTACATACACCTTTCGCCTCATCCACGTTCATACATCTCGTCATACAAGCACGCCGGTTACGAGTACTGCGCACCTGACCTTTTTGGAGAACCTCACCACTGACTTAGATTAGGTTATTTTTCTCATATTCATTTTACCTAAATATATATTGATGGCTCACCAGATCGTGGTGGAGAAATATTATGTTTTTTGTTTTTGGAATACAAAGACACAAAGGTCCTCTGCTAATACCAAAAGTTTGTGCGGCAACATATTTTTCGCTTCTGTGTAGTTTGCCCTTAGCGTGTAGTCGCTCAGTTTATAAGTATGCTAACTTCTGCCCGCGACTTTGTCCGCGTCAAAGTTGATTTGTCCGTATTCATTACTAAGGATGCCTACGTCATACAAAAAACATACCGTCCAAGTTTCAGGTTTCTAGGATCAGCGGTTTAGGCTGTGCGTTATCCGTCAGTCAGTCGTTCAGGACAAAGCATTTTATATTGTATAGATAGAAGATATCGAGGTAGTTCGGTAGTTATTTTATCAACAGTTAGGTCACGTCAAAAAACACTGCATTAATAAAGTACCTGCCTATGCTCGGAGGCACATGAAAGAAATGATTGCCCCCATAAGGACAATACGACCAACTTGCGTGGCGTATAAACTTAAAAAAAAACCGTTTGTCCATCGTTGCGTTTCTGAAGATTGTTTCACCTATAAGCGATGACTCGAGCAACATCTCCTGAACACTAGCTACTAGTAAAAATTCAATTATATGATTTGTATTGGTAATTTTTTTATTTTATTTTTATTTATTGTTTTTTAACCCGATGACTGCGGGCGAACATTCGCTGAGCCAAATGCAAGTGCGGCTAGCTACCAATGTTCGTGTGTTCGCCATAGAAAAACACATACGGTGTGTGTGCGCCGCACTCGCGTTTTTTAGTCGAAACACACCGTGTGTGTTTTCCCGCAGTCAATGAGTTAATAAGACTTATTCTGATGACTATGGCTCACACACTGATTCGATGTCTTTTGAAATGTTAGAAAAGACAGTTGACGATCACAATATTGTAAACGTGTGAGCACTGTGTGTCTACAACAATTAATTTAACTTTCATTTTTAATTTTTAATCCTTGTAGCACTTGGTACGTATTGTAGTACTTTGTATGACTTTTATTTTAGGTACATCGTCTTCACATTCGTATAAATAGAATTAATGTACCTACTACTACCCAAAAGCATTGCCACTACATTACCAATCAGAGAGCAGTGTGTTATATTACGTATTTCAAAGATCGTATATTTAAAAGAGTTTCTGTGATTGGTCGAATCATATAAAATCTTACGAATAGATATTCGTTAGTTTATAAATTTACCGTATGACGTCGGAAATTGATAAATTTACGAAAATGTGGACGTAAAATATTACAATTTATCTCCCGTTTAGAATCTTACGAAAGTTTATAAACTTCCTAGTAAATTGATAAACTTACGGATCTTGTTATTTTCCGGTGACATATATATTTTTTTAAAGAGTAAGTATGGAGTTTCTTGCTAGTTCTTCTCCATACGAAACTACCTTTTGAAATGGGCAACTAGATTCAATATTATAATTTTTCTTTTCACTTGTAAATGAAGTTCAAAAGTGCCTTTTAATGGTCTAATTGAAATAAATGATTTGACTTTGACTTTGAGTACGTTGGATAATAGTTTAAAAATAGGACAATTCAATCTTTACAACGATATAGTGGCAATTTACGAGTAATATAAACTACTTTACTACAATTTAGACATAGCAATATAAGCAATATCGAGGAACTCGTGGTTATGTAATAACAGGCGCTAGGGTCGATCCGTCAGGTAAAGCAACACTAAACGGTAAGGTAAACTGGAAGCCGACTCGAACATCACATCAAGAAGACATCGAGGCTAGGCAGATTGATTGTTCTGAAATGTTCTCTTAACTTTACAGTGGTGCCGATTTCCTTGTTCACGAACTACACTAAAATTAGAGAATTGGCATGTCTTACTAGGGAGTCTGAAACGTTTTACCAACAGTCGATTGGCCCATGAACTCTTGGCCAACAAATGAAATGAAATGAAATGAAATTATATTTATTCAGTAAATTGGTTATAAATAACACTTTTACACGTCACATTTTAAACTAGATGAGTCCAGTGTTTCCTAGCCGACTGCTCTGATAAGAAACACCGAAACAAACTCAGAGGTCAAAGTCTCTTTTAAAGTCCATACAATTACTTGTATTGGTCAAATCATATACGAACCAAGTAGGTTAATGTCCGAGGTGGTCTCTTGAGGAGAGAGGCACACAAATTTGAGTCGGCCTGTCCAGTCAATGCACGCATTTGTCAGAAATCGTCAAGCTCGACTCAGAATTCAAGGAGCTCAACGACACGACGAACAATACCAAAGAAGGGACATTTGGGTAGGCCGCATCGAGAACTCAAACTGTCAGACAACCATGAAATCTAATCTGAAAAAATGCAATAACCCACATAGTTCACATATTTACAATATAATATATAAAAAAAATACTTTTCAAAGTATATCCCAATGAGAATAAAAAACAAAAAATCCTAACTAATATTATAAATGCGAAAGTAAGTTTGTTTGTTTGTTTGCTACCACTTTACGCCTAAGCCACTAAACCGATCATCCCGAAATTTAGCATAAACGTTGCCAGGTGATCAGGGACAAACATAGGGTACTTTTAATCCCGAAAAAAAGTACTGTTCCCGAGGGAAATCACAATAACGTCCTTATGACAGTAGATGGCGCCACGTGTCTATCGAATCATGATCAAATTTTAAGCTTAAGCATCTAATACATTTTGAGTCTAGACTGTCGATAGACCAGTTTCAAGTATACAACCTAGGAGTACGGAGTTGTTTGCTTAATCATTTTTTATGCCCAAAACCGCTGAAGAGCATACTGACATTTTGCATAAAGTGGCTACCAGACGGACCGACCTGCGGTTGCGGCTAACCGCAGGCCGCGGCTCCAACCGCTGTAAAAACACACCACCGCGGTCACAGTGGCGGCCTGAAGTGTCATTAGCGCGGTGTTTGTGCCACAATCGGACGTCAGTCAATATGGCTAACCGTAACGTTGTCTTATTACTCTCATGACTCATTAGCCCTCTCAGAAGATGAGAAAAAAGGTAGAAAAAAACCGTTTACTTAAACACTTGAGGTGGTGAGTGGTGTGAGGTTATAGTAGTTTATCTCTACCTATATTATTATTAGCATCGCATATTACTCTTAGGAATGGAGAAGTGTGGGTTAAATTTAAATTATTATTTAAATTCAACTATTTCTATTACAATTTTCATATTTGGTGTTATTTTACAAAGCAGTACACGCGGCCTGTTGTTAAAATTTGCAACTGACGCGGCCGCCACAACATTTCGCGTTTGTCTGGGACCCACTTTATATACGTTGTCAGGGATACAGAAAAACTGCGTAACTGACACTGTCATCACTGTGTCGTCACTGACACTGACAGGTGTAAACGCATTCATAGAGGATGCATGGAAGAATTAAGGCGAACTTATAACACGCTCCGCCAATTGTGAATTGATTTGGATGATTCTTTTTTTGTTTATTTTTTCCGAATTGGTCCCATATAAATACTGTCATGATCTGATGATGAACTTCGGAGATATGGAACGGAATTCCTCATAGGATCACAGCAGAACTGTCGTAACAGTAAAATTGCTTTGTTTAATGCGTTTAGTCGATGACTGACTGAAGGAAGAGGTTAGTTGCTAAACTATGACCGTGACCTATGTCGATGTAGATGTGTAGACAGCAGTTTTCCAACGGCAAAGTTAAGTTTGTCCCTCAGTACTCTTATGTTTTCTTTAGAGGTATGTTCGGTGTATTTTAATGACGGTAAGTAGGTTCCTTTTTTTTTAAATTGTCTCACAGCTCCAAGTCAGGCAAAAGCTCTTTGCTAGCCCGAGCAAAAATTACTGCTCAATCCCCGGAATCTTCCGTTCGTGCCGCATTAAGAAAGCAAGCACAACCGGAGCGACAAGCAAATTTGAGAGCTGATGAGACATTTTATTAAAGCCAGGAAAGACTGGGAAGCTAAACCGTCCGCCCGCCAAGCTTCTCTGAGAGTGACTGAGACGCCCTTCTAAACGCAATTGCTTTTGGAGGAACAAGCCGAAAGTCAGAGAGCTGTAAGAGCAACTGAGACGCCTATTCACACACGACACACAACACACATGACTACACGACTTCGTCTCAGAGAAGAAGCTCAGCCATTACAGCGACTGAAACTCCAGAACAGACGCAGGCGAGAAGGACCTCTCTTGCAGAAATGCAAACTGGACGCCGACCGACTTTTATGAGTCACAGTCTGTTGGTCCGTAGGTATTTAATAATTCTGGATCTGGCCGAGCAACAAGCCGAGTACAGCCCGAATTGATTGTCAAATTCTAAACCAACGCGGGCGAAGCCGCGGGTAAAAGCTAGTATATAATAAATATAAAAATACAATAGTCTCTAAATGTCATATTAACGTTAAATTAAAAGATGTCATGTTTAGTAAAATATCAGAACAGAATCTTTCAACCATGAACTTTTCATCCAAAGCGCTTTTCACCCACGAACGTTTCGCCAACATGATTTTTCGTCAGTGAATGTTTCAACGACAGAATGTTTTGACCATTCACTTTTCATCCAAATCACGTTTGGCCCATGCACTGTTCCCCAACAACGGTACGTCAGTGATTGTTTAACCGATAACTGATTTTTTTTTGTCCCTATGAACTTGTTTGAAAAGTTATATTTCAACCTTTTCATTCCTTCCCGAATACCTACAATATATTTAACAATACAACACATACAATATATTTAGTTTATGTCTACTTATATTATTGTTGTTGTTAGGTACCTACTTAATGATATAATCTATTATTACTTTAAAATGATTTTTTGAATGCTAGATATAAATGATTTTTTTCTCGCTTTTCGCTTCTGGCTGTCGCCACTATTGCTTCTGACTTCCAGGAGTTGTAGTGATTGAGAATAGTATGGTGGGCTTGTTCCAAATTTAAAAATATCTTTAGGTAGGCTGATGGCTTTTCTTTCCCATACTTTGTTGTATTTTATGCATGGAAGGTAGGTTGAATACGCTCCACAAAAGATGAGACTTGACACACAAAACAAAATATATTATTTCGTTATAAATATTGTAAAGAATTTTAATCTAAATGTCATCGAAATATCCCTAAATAGATACACAAATTATTGATAACTATTTCGTATATCCATACCTGCGCAAGCTCCTCATTACTGAAGATTGTCAAGTCATATTTCGTGGCATAATGATCTTGTAAACCAGGGGTTCCCAAATTATTTTGTCTACTGCAAACTTTGAGAATATTTTTTTACTAGCGCTCCCATTTTTTCACCTTCTTAAAAATCACCTATTAGATGAAATTACTAATCGCTCCCCAAGCCTCTTCACAACGCCCCGATTTTTTTTCTGGGTCTCTTACCGACCCCCTTTAGGCCTGCAGCGCCGTTGCGGGACGTCTTAACAGGATACCGTGGCCCCGGAACGTAAAGGGCAACAGAAGGAACAGGGTGGTTTTTTGGTCAGTAAAAGTCTGACAGTCCCTTCCGCCCCACCCAGGGCGGAAGTCAGTGTGATCATGAGAGTCATTTGATGATTTTTACCACCTAGAAAAAAAAAAAAGGCCTGCAGCGCCCTCACGGGGGCGCCCACTTTGGGGAAGGCTGAAACAATAAAACAAAAAGGGAGTGCTTCAAAAATTATTTATTTATTCGTATATATAATTTATATATCCATTTTATAATTAAAATCAACCGCTGCACACAACATAAACATCAGAATTAACCTTTCATTCACGCCGCCCGGACGAAAGACGCGCTCTTTGACAAAACACGTTTTACACGAAAAGCGACTTTATCTCCATGGCAGTAAGTCGAAATCACCAAAACGTGTTCGAGCCAAAGATTAAGTATACATAGATTTAAAAACTAGATACACAATAATTTACTTTTAAAATGTCCTGTTGACGATCGCTTGTGTAGGACAGTAAAAATTAATATTATAAAAAGCTGTAATAAGTATTATCTAAATTAATACTTTTGCTAAAATACTCTGTATTCATTAAAATAAAAGATTTCGACATAATGTTGCGTTTATGAAGAAACACTGACATTTAAATATAAAGGATAACGTCAAAAGCTGTCTTGCACACAAAAAAAATACGTAGAAAACAAAATTGATGTGTTTAGAAAAATATGACTACGCTATGTCCCGAAAAACGTCATTTAAATACTATTACTGCTGTCCTTGTATTCAAAAGTTGTCAACACAACAGTATGTCGAAATAAATAGGGAAAACTGACTAAAACCAGCTATTAATGTAAGTACTATTCTGCAATCGCCAATCGATTAATAATGTCATTTTGGCTAAAATTGGAAATAAATAATGTAATAATAAATAGAAAAATGACAACTAAACAACTAATATGACTGTCGTATTCGATTTTTTTTCTTTATTATAATACAGAGAAGAACATATTGAGATATTATAAAAACTTGCATCACTGTAATAAAATTCAGTTTTTTCTTAAATTTATACTTTTGACTACAAGAAATTGATTTTTTTGACACTAATTTTAATTAAATTTCGTTTACTATTTTATTTCAGTGATCAAGCTGAATAAGAATTTGAATTCGAGTTTAAGAAAAACGTGTTTCAATATTGTCATATAAAAATTATAAACCCTAAAAAAATGTCTTAAAATTCAGATTTAATTTTACTAGCAACATTGTTATTGAGAAAACAAAAAATACAGAATATTTTTTTTTATGTGCGTACAAAATTCTATTGTCATTATTTTTTCTATTTTTATATTGTGAAATTAAAATCAACAATATGGCGATATTGAAACACGTCTCTAAAAAATACACAGTAAACTATTAATCACATAGAGAACCTCCTTGCTTCATCGTCTCTATAACGTAAACATCCTCCATATATTATTACTTTGTTACAATTAACTTTGGGGGGACTTCACTTGAAGTAGAAACAATTTAGTTTAATAATATTTAGTAAAATAGATTTCCAAATGATTTAGAATAGATATGCAAAAAAAACTATGAAAAATCTTTTGTCTGTATCCTTTATTTTTATGAAACAACCAAATCAGCTAAACAGGCAACCATTAAAACAAAAATGAATTACGAAAATTTTCTAAATATAAATTTTATACATTCACAATCCAAAAACAATTTTAATTATCAAACATCTATGAAAATCAGTTCTCACGAAAAATATTTAAAAGAAAATCTTTCTAACTTTTCCCTAAAGACCCTCTTCCACGATCCTCCAAATACGCGGTCAAGTCAAGTCCCCTCAGTACACAACACAGTCACAGTGCGAACTGCCACAGTAATACAACGTCGTTCGCTACCGTTAGCCCTAAGCTACACTTCCTAAACTAATTCCGCCTAATGCACAAATTTAGACAGACAACTAGGATTTTTTTTACACAAATGACATTGTACAATTGAATCGACTACGAAACTGGCCACCGAATTGAAATTATACGAGTATTTTATACGAGCCGTGGGATGTCACATTTACTTTTGAATATTCTAATAAATAATTATATCAGTGATGTTTTATATGTAAAAAAACACATCTTTTAGACAATGCAAGGAATATAGAGATTGCGTAAAAGTTATGTTAATTTATTTTATATAATAATAAATTAATATTTTGGATTAATAGATACGATTTATACGAAAAAACGTCCAGCTCCATCATAAGTGCCTACATTTATTTTTTGTGATTATTATTATTTTTTGTAATATTTATTTGTAAAACGTGAGAAAAAACACAATATTCTTAAAAGAAACTGAAACTTAAGCGTAATACGACAATAATATTTAAAAGTAAACGCATTCACACAGGCTATAATTAATTACACGACGAAAAAAAAAATGCGGAAATTCTTTAAAAATACTGCTTCGTTGCAAGCGCAAATTACAAAAATAATATTCAAAATGTCTAAAACTATACTTAGAAATATATCTCGTACTAATACTTTTTTTTATTTTTAAATTATAGTTACAGCTACTATTTACACGTCACCTAGGTACATAACAACGATCGTGTGCGTTGTCTTACGATACTTTTTTTTTTTTCATTTATTCTCTCTTAGTCACATGAGATTCTCATTATTTATTCGTCATATCCGGAGTCGAGTCAATGTTGGAATGTTATTCTTATATTTCCGTTATTTTTTCAGTACTTATCACATTTTAGAAAATGTTCTTTTTTTTTTAAAATACGGAATGGAAGTTACGTCGGTTTTGTCAATCGAATTTTATCGATATTTTTTTTGTCAATCAGAGAAATACTTAAAAGATATAATTATATTAATATCATAATTATCTAATTAAATCCTTTTGTATTAACCAATTGATTAATTAAGTATTATTAAGAAGCATTTTTCTTTTACTTTTATCCGATGATTTAGACAAAATCCGTACCTATTTGAGATCATCTCAGAATTATTTTATTATAGTTACGTCATTACAATGTTTATTTACACATTGTTGTCATTATAAAACAATTTGTAATGAGATTTTTTAACCGCTTACCTGCAGTGTCTCAAACAAATATTTATGTGTTAAAATGCGTAGAAGACACAATTAACAAATAATTCCAAGAAAACCTCCAAAAAAACCACTTTATTCGAACACACTGGAAATTTATTTATTTTTATTTATTTATTTATTTATTGGTTCACCAACAATTGTTTACACTGGTATTGTGCTAAAGGTAACATGCAATAGAATATAATACAATAGTGTAACAATCACTTATAGGTAAACTCCGCATGCTTTAAGGATAAGTTGCATATGAGAGAAAAAAGAGAAAAAAAAAAAAAAAAGCTAATATAAATAAAGAAATAGAAATAATTTTCATCAATGAATTGTAAACTTAGATTTCTTCTATTCTCAAATTAATCTACAGACTTCTCAAATTAATCAGATTTTCAGTGCTAAAATAAAGTGTTTCATTAGAGGAGTTATGACTTGGAATTATTGGATAATGGTGGTTATTTTCCAAATTTAGGATATTTTACACTTTAGTAGTAATATTCTTTAAATAACTATTTATCTTTTGTAGTATTTTCCATCTCACTTGCCCATTTCTATGCCATCTTAAAGATCAAAAATTAATTTATAATTACAACCATTGATTTCACTTGTTATAAGTGATTAATCCTTCTTTTATTCTCTAAATTGAGTTTGGATCTAAAATATATATGAATTTAGATTCAAACTCCAACTAACTATTCCACGTCAATCCCTGCCTGTTTTTACATTTCTCAAGTTTTTTATTAACTATCAGCTGTTTTCGGTTCCTATAACTTACCAACCGTTAATGGTTATTACGTCACGTTATTTTAAAGGATCGTCAAATAATTTTGAATTTGTGATTTTCGTATACTTAAATTTAAAGTCAATCATATTGTTTAAATGACATTGTTAGTACGAATTGTTATCATTTTCTTTATTAAAACGTTACAATCACAAAGATTGATAAATTGCACATTTTTCGACACTTTATTAGCCAGAAAACATTTTGATCATGCCGCCAAACTTGGCTCGACACACAGCCGTGTGTCTTAGGTACGGTTTCGTTTGAGAACGGCGCGTTTTCATTAACATGTACAGACAAGCGCAGTCGGCGTCATTAATGGTCAATTGACATACTTTTTAAGAGCTGTTAAAAAATGATTCTTCCATAGATTTTGTGTGGCTAAAGACAGCTGTGACGTCACTTACTAGTTATTGTTGATTTTAGTGAAAATATATATTTATATTTAATTTTACTGTTTTGAACCCTGAAAGCCTGATTAATTTTCAATTAAGTGTAAAATATTTTTAGTTGCTTTGAAATCAATAATTGGTTAGCCGATTGAAGTGGCAAAATTTGAATCGCGTTTTGACAGCTCATAAAAAGTATGTTTACTGTATAGTGGTATCAAATGATATATCTAATTGTTTAATATTATTATGTTTTCTGGGTTTTATAAAGTGGTCATAATATTCAAGACATCTTTCAATTCTTTATACACAGTAAACTCGGCAATAAGCCAGTCTTCAAAAATTTCTTTAAACCTTTATAGTGGGCTAAGTTCTTCTTCGTCCCACTGTTGGGCGTGGCATCAGATCTGCGCCCACCGGTCGTCGAAGAACTGTCGCATGTTGTGTCCGGCGCGTCCGACCGGACTGTCGTCTTCGTTGAACACCTCGCAGTTGCTGAAGATGAGTCGGACGTCCGATGCGAACTCCTCTTTGCATTTGTAGCTGTAGGGTGAAAATGGATTTTATAGTGTTTTATTTTAAAACAAGCGGCTTCCTGTGACTTCGTACGCGTTACGTCTATAATTGCTGCACGACGCCAGTGGGTCGTGAGGTGATGTCATAATTATAGCCTATACGTGAATTTGGCTATCAAATTGGCTTTTTTCTTAATCTGACATAACATCATGCCTATAATCCCCGATGAGTTAGGCAGAGGTGTACCCATTAGTACACCATTAATAATTGGATATCATAATAAAAAATGTTTTTATTTATTTAATTTTACTGGCAGCTCTAGAGATTAGCGTGTTTAAATTGTTTCTTCGGCTTTATTATATTTTTCTTTTATTTTTTTTGATTGCGCTCTCCAATAATTGTTTCCTACGCAATTAAATTATTCGTAAGAGAATAAGGTTGTAAGAACTGAAATTTTACTTCATGACATCACTGGCATCAGTAAAGGAAAACTTCGTAAGGAAACATACATTTTTATAAGTCTCAAATCGCCAATCCAAATTCAGCATGCGTGGTGATCAATGCTCGTGCCTTCTCTGTATAAGAAGAGGCTCTTGCCTTGTATTGGGACAATAATAGGCCACTATTATTATTATAGGGTCCATCTACAGATACAAGTCAATGACTAATACATACATATTGTCCTGCAGCTTCCTCTTTATGGTGGAGAGGTCCATGGGACACTTGATGACCTTTTTGTACTGCGGGAACTGCTTGGTGTTCACCGGAAGAAGGAAGGGCCACGCGTGCTCGTGGCACTCCATCTCGTTGAGGAGGTTTCTGAGGAAGGGAAGAGTAGGATTCGTAAATGTAGCTCGTGAAAATGTTTTATTTATTTAAACTATGCAACAAAAAAGTACAAAGGCGGACTTAATGCCTTAGGCATTCTCTGCCAGTCAACCAAAGGTGGTGAAGAGATAACAAAGCAGGTGCAAAAAATTGTACATGAGGAAATAATCAAATAAGAAATTTTAAAATAATTGAAAACAAATATCTAATCAAGTTTAATCGTACACAAGTACATAAACTCATATATACCATATATAATATATACACCCTGAAATGTAAACCGTTGCAAAAACGCGGCAGAACAATTCGCCCTCAGTAGTACTAATGGAACGTAGAGTTAAACTTAAAAAATAAAAATATTTTTATTTTAAAATATTAAAAAAAATATTCATAAACTCGAAAGCGTGAGTAACAATAGTTACACTGTCACGCACACAAACGCAACGTAGCGAACGAAATGATACCTACGTCCTAACGTAGGTATCATTCAAAACTCATGCGCTACCGACAAAGTAAAAAGCAATAAATCATATGTTCAGAGAAAAATAAGCTCTCGTGCCTTGTGATACGGTATAAACTAGAGCGCGTAGCTCACACTCTCTTCATTCGCCGCCACAGATCAAAAAATGCCGCGCCGTGCCGCGCAGTGTCGCGCACTCGACGCTCAGTTGTCTTGCGGACGTTGTACTTGTAGGTTAAATAAGTGAAAAATGGATTGAAATTACGATTTTTCTAATTTTGAGTGAGACCCATTATAAAAACTAAAAGAATTTATTTAAAAGTGCTCGTTTGTGTGTGGAGTGTAGTGGCTTACACTTCGAACACTTGCTTCGATACCGCGAAGTGTAGGTAAGTACTTTGTGAATAGTGAAAATTCAGAAATAGGTTAGGTGATTAAAATCATTGTAAATAAGTTGATTCCAACTTTTTAAATACGACTAAAATACTTACTTTATTGTCTTTGTTTAACTTGTTATTTTGTTTTCGTGTTCAGTAAGTAAAGTTGTAGGTAATAAAAAGTATTTTTGACAGTCTTAAGCCTGTAAAAGTATGAAGGGAGAATTGGAATAACTTTTTGGGTGTTGTGTTACAATTAATTAACTAAAGATCAGAAAATCAGCTGTTGATAAGCGCAAGGGTTAACGACCCAGTGTTCTGGCGCCCGCGCCGTCAGTCGCTCGGGTCTCGGCCGCTGCGTTTTACTAGGTACTACTATTTGATTGCGTTCATTTTCGAGTTTCGCTTTTCACAATTGTGAATCTGCCATTTTTATATTTTCATAGTAAAGATATTTACTAATCGATTGTACTACCAAAACAAAGTCATTTCGCTGCAGCTTTGCAACGGTTTACATTTCACGTTGTATAATACATATACATACTCATAAATACATACATATTTTATAATAAGAATAGAAAGGATATTTATGATAAAACTCTTGCTAATTGTTTTGATTGCTGTTTTTTTTTTCTTTTTGCTCTGTAACCAAAGGGTCTAAGGGCAGCATGGAGCTATGTTGCTTATACGTCTATCCGTATGTCTGTCTCTCCCTCACAGGTCTGTATCTTTTAAACTTTCATAGGTGTCACTTGAAAATTTCTTTTTTCGTCATACAAGAAATGTGGATTTTTTTTCGATGTTTCTTGCTCGATCTTATTTTTGTTTCGACTGTTCATATTTTGTATTTTATAGTTTAAGAAAATTTGTTGCCCCACGCTCAGATTTTTATCTGTATCGTGGGTGTGTTTACAAACATATAAACTGACACACATACAGCCAGACCCAAAACGACTACCTGGAGTCCTACCTCCCATTTTTTAAAACAGAATTATTTTAATAATATGCCTTGCGTACTGTTGGATTTTCATCTTCCGGCTCAGCGCAGATAGTTGAAAATCCAACAAAAGAAATTACAAAGTAATATTAAAATAAAGTAACAACACGTAAAGTATCTAAGGTAGACTGGTAGAAAAGGTCCAAGTCACAAAGGCGGACTATAGTGTATTTTTTTACATGTGCATAAAATATTTATAAATAAATAAAATATTAGGTACTGTTTTAAGAAATGGCAGTAGGCCCCCTGTAGGCCCTACAAATATTTGTTCCGTGTGGAAATCTATCCCGCGACACACAGCGCAGCAGCCGACCGCTCAGCCGCTGCGCTAACCGTGCCGTCAAACACCATACAGTAACACTTACTTGCAGAACAGTAGATCTTTCTGCAATTTCTTGGCAGTGTTTTTTTCTTTCTTGGCTCGAGACACTAGCGGCGCGTTCTCTGTGTCGCGGTCTTCACCTGGTGAAAATATTACAATGATAATGTAATAAGTTATGTTTTAATGTGACTTTATCAACTCAAACGATACACGACACGATTTTGTATATATTTTATGGTTTTTATCCGTTTAGAATTTGAATTAGTTTATAAGTTAAATGTTATCTAAAATATGTTTATGTTTGTTGTGTAAACTGTGGACAGGAATTATGTCTGAAATAAAAATGTATATATTTTTTTATTTGTATATTTTCTAAGGTAATCATTGTCATCATTGATATCATGGGGAAACTTGTACTTATAATTAATACAAGTCAAAGTCAAATCATTTATCAATTAAGGAACTTTTGAAGAAAAAAAAAATAGAATTGAATCTAGTTGTCCCTTCCAAAAGGTAGTTTTGTATGGAGAAGAATGGGCAAGAAACTCCATACGTACTCTTTTAAAATCAGTGTTTTACAATATTATTATATCTAAAAACACCAATTCGCTTTCAGCAAAGAAGAAAGAAGCGAAGAAGAGGCCTTTGCCTTGCAGTAGGAAAATAATAGGCTGATAAGCAATTAGACTGCCATCGCAAAGAAGTAAGGTACGTACCATCTATCTGTGTGTCAGTTTCGTCGTGCTGTAGGGCTCCGTTGCCGCCCACATAGTGCAGCGCGCGACGTTTTTCTGGAGGACCCTCCTCTGCACTAAGCTCACCTGACAAATACAAAGTCAAACTCTAAGGTCCAGGGGTGGTGGATTTGGAGACATGTCGCCCCCTATTCTACTAGACCCAAAGCTCGTCATGTGGGAGTCAAACACCTCCCTCCCCCCTGATTTTAGGCCCGCAGAGTCGCCGCCAGTTGGCGCCACAGAAGCCGCGTACGCTCCCGGAATCCTCGACGCAAGTGTGGCAAGGGAATACCGGAGTGATTTTGAGTAAGTAAGGCTAACAGAACCCTCAACCCCCGGGGCGAAAAACATCCATAAAGATAAGGCTTCCACCGACGTCAGTCAATCGATGACCGATTTTTTTTTGTTGGAGAAAAATGGAACGTACTGATGGAAATAGTGCAATGCACACGTCCTACAAAATCGGTCTTACGAAACTATGAAATAATCGTCCGACCGTCCGATTTTAACCGGATTTTTCTATGGTACGTTTATCAATTAAGGCCTCCAGCCAAGCCAGTTTTATTTCTTGTATCATATAGATATAGCAATGCAGCCAACTCACCCGTATGATGATTCAGTCCGTTCTCGCTGTCAGCGAGCGTGTCGTCTAGTTTGTCATCATGTTTCTCTGGAGTGTGGATGGCGCTGCCTGAACATTCTTCAGCTGTTGTCGATGTGGAGGCGTGGGACGCTGCTGGGCTGGAATGTAAGGAGGTTCTTAGTGTTGTTAAACTAATATACTTATAATAATATCTTCCTCACAGTGACCAATCTCAAAAACTTTATTTCACACTAAATTTAAAAACAAAGAAAATTAGGTAAAAGAAAACGGAAATATTTAATTTTAAACAAAATATAATGCTTAATGCTATTTTGTGCCACCTAACGCCTGCGCTGAATGTATTCGTGTATTCTGTTTCGTACTTCTGTGTCAGATTTTTCAAGAATAGACAGACAACTAGCTATTGATGCACATGTGTATGCGCAAACGCAAGTGCATCCCTCTTCCGTCACCCTCATGAGACCACATAATACATTCATACATACATTAACACAACTCACATACATACATACATTAACCCTGAACACATAACACTCCTTTTTTTGGGGCAATCGTGTAAAAAGTTATAGCGCCACCTCGTGGTTACTAGGAGACATCTAATTTCCCATACTAAATTCTATCGCAATCGAACGTGAGTCAAAAAAACTCAAACTTACCATTCTGTTCACCCTAATTTAGCTAGACTTTGTAGTGTAGTGTTGCGCACGTACCTGGGCACCATATTCTGGTCTATGTCCAGGCTGGCGTTGAGGTCTCGATGCTTCGCCTCCCTCTTCTTCATGTTCCGCGGCTTCTTGGGTGGGGCGCGCGATATGCACTGCGAGCAGTACCATTTGCCGCGCGGATTCTGTTGGAGGTGAAAGCATTTTATTGTATTACTAGCTAAACCAGCGAACTTATATTATTTTCATTCATAAGAACCTTCTCCTTACATCAAATAACATCACGCCTGTAATCCCCGAAGGGTTAGGCTGAGGTGTACCCACAATACACCCACATTTCGCTAGTTATGTTTTTTAGTCCCATGTAATAGGGGGCGAGCCTGTTGCCATCAACCGGGCACAAATTCCTGATGGAAAAACCCAATAACACTTTGCCCGACCTGGGAATCGAACCCAAGACCTCATGCACAGCAGTCACGCTTGCGACCACTAGACCAACGAGGCAGTCAATAGTTACAATAACCAACACAACAAAAAAATAATTAGTGAAATCCCCCAGAAGTTCACGCGTGCGGCGTGATGCCGTGACCAAGGGAAATATATATACACTCGAGCATAGACATAGGCTTGATGGGGCAAAGTGGTGTGTTTGCCCCACCCTGACTGACTTATCTTCTTCGTATCTCTTGTATTCAATAATCTTTGAAAGCAATTTTATTTAAACGTAGTGTGGTACGCTCTTCTGCACGGTGGACCAATGATTTAAAGAAGGTGGCGGGCAGCGGATGGATGCGGGCTGCCCAAGCCGGGTTGGTTGGCGCTCTTTGGGGGAGGCCTAGGTTCAGCAGTGGACGGCCATAGGCTGATATAATTATAAATTTTTTTTTTGGTTGTGTTAATCGATTTTAAAATTTCTTTTACTGATGGTAAGCTACGATATTGCCCCACTTCACCTAATAACCAATTAACCATACCATGAATTTAAGTCAATCACTTTTCAAACAACGTTTTATCACTTTTCAAACAACGTTTTAGTAAGAACCGGTTTAACATTTTAAAATGTATTTTATATGAATTTGCAGAGAAGCGTTACCTTGAGCAGCGGCGGGTAGTGGCAGTCCTGGTGGTATGCGCGTGCGCAGAGCGCGCAGGGGATGGTGCGCGTGTGTGCGTTGGCGCCGCCGCACACGATGCACACGCGCTCGCCGCGCGCCTTGTTCACGCACTCCCAGCAGTACCTGCGATATTATAAAAGGTATTAGACATGAAACTGTACTTAACAAACTAAATATTATTTTAACGAGCTTATAGTTCTAATAAAAGATAAAATTAAAATAGCGGGTTCATCAAAATGGAAGGAAACATGGTTATTTTGCAACATAGTAGTTGGGCGGGGCGACTTCGACTGTGGGGCAATTCCAAATATGAAAACAGTAAAATGATAGTTAATATTTTTGTTATCATTAGTAACCATTACTCCATGGTCGAAATAGCGCCATCCGACCCAAAAGTTGTTGGATACTTTCATCTCTGAACTGTCAATAATAACTCAATGTAATCATCATAATCTGCCTAGTCTTTTCCCAACTATATTGGGGGTCGGCTTCCAGTTTAACCGGATACAGCTGGGTACCAGTATTTTACATGGAGCGACTGCCTATTTGACCTCCACAACCCAGTAACTGGGTAGTACGGAAAACGGTATTAACTCGATGCAATATTTTTCTATTTTTACCATACAATTCCAATTTTGTATAAGGTTTCGCAAGCTTACCAGTCGCCATCAGGTATCTTATCCATCCGCGGCTTGAAGCAGTACGTGTGATAGCCCTTATCGCAGCCGTCACACAGCAACAGTTGGTCTTCATTGTCACCGCTCAAGCAAAACTGACAGTTCTGTGTACAGGAATATGGTTGTATATTAGTTTTTGTATTATATTTTAGTGTTAGAGGAAAGAAGATTTATACCCAGCGGGAATACGAGATTTTAAATTAAACTCAAAATAATATAGCTAATTAGTTCATCAATTAAAATATAAACTAAGAGGAGTATTGCTGACTTTGTTTTGCAAATGAAACAAGAAAGAGATAGGAGTATATTAGAGCCGATTTAAGTTGAACTATGGTGATTTTCGTACTTTTTTCAGAATTATAATTATACAATCTGCCCAGCCTTTTCCCAACTATGTTGGGGTCGGCTTCCAGTCTAACCGAATGCAGCTGAACACCAGTATTTTACATGGAGCGACTGCGATCTGACCTCCACAACCCCCTAACTGGGTAATAAGATACCACACGATACCCCTAAGGTAAGACTGGTTTTCAGACTTTCGGGCTTCTGACGACCCATAACTGATGACACCAAACCGAGAACACGTATTAAAGGGAAACAGTATACAACTGTACTGCCAAACAATTACAGTCCTTATATTCCTTAGCTATAATCACGTTTTTAGAATACATACTTGTTTGCTAAAACCGTGATTATATCTATGGTATTTAAGGTCTATAATTGTCTAAATACAGGCAAAACTTTAATTCACTGCTCACTTTTCAGGAGGTAAAATACTCACAATCAAGACGTTTGTCGCTCTAACGAAGTGTGAAAAAAACAGCTGTATCATACATTTTGATCGTGTCATATTGTATTTTTTATGGAACAGATGATTTATTTTTTCATATTCACATTCATAAGTATTTTCACTCCCAAAAAATGGCCAATAAATTAAAAAAAATACCCTGTATATTATACAACGCCATGAAAACTAACTACAGAAACAATTTAGCCTGTTGCCGTCCCGACCAGGTATACGTACATGTCTCATACGTACCGCCTTCATGATGCTCTTGTCCCACGCCACGGCCGCCTCCAACGCTTGCAGCAACATTGCCAGCTGGGCAGAAGTGTTGCAGCGGGCTACTGCCTCCCGCCATGTCGCCAGGCCGCGGGCTATGCCTTTGTTGTCCGCTAGAAAGTTCAAAGTCAAAAGTCAAATCATTAATTTCAATTAAGCCCAAGACACTTTTGAACGTCATACACAAAAGAAAAAGGAATTGAATCTAGTTGCCCCTTCCAAAAGGTAGTTTTGTATGGAGAAGAATGGGCAAGAAACTCCATACGTACTCTTTTGAAATCAATATTTGAGTTAGGATACTGCCAAATAAAATACCGAGTGTAAAAATGTTACAACTCTGCCTAATCCTTTGGAGATTAGCGGCGTGATGTTATGTTTAGTTTAACGCCAATTATGAGGACTCGGTGTCTGGATTTGTGCCCGGTTGATGGCAATAGGCTCGCCCCCTATTACATGGGACTTAAACGTAACTGGCGAAATGTGGGTGTACCTCTGCCTGACCCTTTGGGGGATTACAGGCGTGATGTTATATTATGTGTACTAAGTCGTTTGCTAGTAATATGTATATTTACCTTTCCCCTCGCTAGCGCTCTCCGTGTTCTGCGGTGACGGCGCAGACGCATTGCCGTGCTCGGCCTGCAGCACTGCGCCGAGTGTCGCTTCCGTTGTGCTGTACGAGGCAACAGTGAAGATTCATTATAATTACTGTTCGTACATCTTACCTTTTGTAGTTTGTAGATGGCTATATTTTGTATTTTCTGTTTTTTTTTGTAATTTTGACAAAACAATTAAACATTTTTTTTTTCCAATTGAAGTTTTTTCTTATTTTTTTTATGTACCTATACTTCATGTTCAGTCAACAAAATAAATCGGTATGCAGGGTCGTCAGACATAGTTGAAGTTTTCTTAAAAACTGAGAGGATGTTTTCAAATGTAATTTAATTTAAAAAAGTAGATAACATAGATCAGTAATAAAGTTAAATTTCAATCGAAGACATCAATCGGTTTCTAAGAAAACTGCAGCTATATCTGACGACCCTGGATATCTATGTTTTTTGTTGACAAGGCATTCTCCACCAGTCAACCTTAAGGATTTAGAAAACAACGAAGTAATTGGTGCAAACAGTATTCTTTTTTTTTTTTAATATCAAATATCGAATCAAAACTTTGCGAATGGATTTAGAAATTGTATTATTTATAACACATAGAGCAAGAAAAAGAATTTTTTTTAATTGTTTCTTTTTTAAAATAATACGTTTACAGCCAGTTGCAAAAGAAAAATTATAACAAATTAAAAGCAAAACATCAAATTCATGCGTTACAATGATTCCTCCACCATGGTTTAATTAATGAGTTTGAATATGAAACAAGATATTGGTGCCGATTCCCTTGTTCATAAACTAGACTAAAATTAGACTATTTCCATCTTTTTCTGTCCAATAAAACAAGGAAGAGACTAATGTAAATAAGAGCTGTCAAATTTAGTCAATCTGACACATCCATGCAATTATAGTTGACATCTTAAAACGTATGGATTAAAAATACGGAAAAGTTCAAGGCAAAACTCATTTGACATCGCTTACTTAGTTCTTTAATGTCATCGTCCTTTCCTTTCGCCGCATGTTAGTAAGAGATGTCAATTCTCTAAATTTAGTCTAGTTTGTGACCAAGAGAATCGGCACCACTGATTGCCTACCGAAACCAAAAATATTTATGTTGAAAACGAGATGAAACTTGACACACCACGCAAACTTTATTATTTCGTCATAAATATTTTAATATTGTTGCAGGACACATACGTCTAACAGAAAACATTTTCGAAAACACTCATTTGAAAAAAGTTAATCGTAAATGTCTATTTCTATGGAAACTAGAAATCAGTCTAATTTAGCCGTAACACAATGAGGTTTTTTTTTATTACTCAATTAACTGAATTGTAAAAGGAAAATATCCTTTTGCAATTCAGTTAATTATAGAGTCTAGACGTTTATCATTTGCCTTTATTTTGAACAAAAACACAACAATACAACTCCTTAAGAGGTGAATTTTGAAAAATCCGTTCTTCGCGGTCGTCAATTTATTATGAACGACCTCATCTGTCTTTCATCTTTTTACGTCAAGCAGCTTTAGATATTTTGTGATGAGTGAGTGAGTGAGTAATCTTTAAGTTTTTTTAAATATATTTAGATGAAAACAACAGCGCCACGCGTTGTTGGATCATCAAATTAATGAAGATGATCCAACAACCGACAGCCTAAAAACAAAAAACGACACCCTTACCTTGAAACTACCCTCAAACCAAACAAAACAAACATCCATCTACCGACACTCGTAATAAAGTTGTCATAATACATTACCTAGCGTACCTTTGTACGAGCGGCGGCTTGAGGTACCTCCGCTCGATGTGAGCCTCCAGCGCCTGCAGCTTGTGCCGCGCGCGCGCCACCGGCTCGGCCTCGCCCCCCGCGCCCCCGGCGCCCCCCGCGCCCCCGGCGCCCCCCGCGCCCCCCGCGCCCCCGCGCGCCGGCCGCCAGCCCTTCACCTGCATCGACGCCGCCGCCACGCGCTCCTCCAGCTGCTCCACCTGGGAACGTTTGTGTATTTATTACTGGGGACACAGCATTACAGAGCCTACGCTCAGTAGTCGCGCTGGCGATCATGGGACCAACAAGCAGTCAAAAAGTTGTGTATGTAATGTTATTGGGAACACAGCAACACACCTGCTTCACGTTGTGAAAGCAGAGGTGTAAGCACACCTATATTTAGACAGATCAAATTATTTTTGTTTTACCTTAAAATTACCATTTATAAGTTAATTATAAAAATAATTTAAATAAATCGGAGGCGATATATGTCAAGACTTAAACTTCATAGTGTAACAATAATAAATTATATAAAATAAGAGACAAAAACGCTGTTTTTCTTTTCTTTGCTTTCACAAAAAAAAATATTTTAAGGCCTGTTTCACCAAATATGGCTGGCTAAGTGGCTACTGTCTAGATGAATTAAAAAATGAAACAGTATTCGTATAAAAAGATCTGCTTAATAATTTAATCATAACTTATTCGGAGATAGTGGAATCGGGCCTTAGTGTAGGTAAATATTCTCCTGTAAATTCCTTGTTAAACAAAATTCCAGTACATTCAAGAGTCTTACCATATTAAGCAGCTGCATGTCCAGTCTGCGCTGCGTCAGGGTCGAATGCGTGGTGTCTGGAGAAGGGAACCCTCCATTCTGAGCGATGACGCGGTCGAGGTGGGATACGCATAGTTCCGTGCCCAGGATGTCGCCTTTTTCGATGTAGAGCTGTGAGCAGGAGATGGGAAAATGAGTTCAGGATACACCTGAAGGATCTATTCGTTAGCTCTAAATTAAACGATGATTGTAATGACAACAAGCTACTTTAAAAAAAAATAAAAAACACGACTGCAAATATTGCACATATTTGTACTTTGTTCACTCGTCAGTTTTTTTTTACGACGTTTTTGTTTACGTGACTTGTTATATATATTTTTTAATCTACTTGTCAAATTCTAGACGATAAACATAGACACGAACAGATTCATAAACTCTTCACAAATAATTCTGCCTATTCCTTCGGGGATTACGCTAAAAATTTGAAAGCTTGAAAATTGAAGCTAAAAACAAGCACATACTTTATTATTGACAGAAGGCAGGTGGCTCGTGAGTGATGTGTGTAGTTCTCTCTCCCTGACTCCTCGCGGATGCAGACACTCCATCAGATCTCGCAGCTGATCCGTCTCTGTGATGCGCCACCAGCCGTGTCTAGAGGAAAAACATTCATAACTACGTTACTTTAAAGTATATTTTAGACTACCTTCTATCCGCGACTTCATCCTCTATTTTTCATCCAGTTTAAGTTGTTTTTAGTTTCTGCTGACCTCGTGAGTCATTGCGTGATGTTATATTCCTTATGAATCCAACCCAAGTATGGCTTCCAGAGATTGGCACGTTTTACTATTACAAACAAACCAAAATCTCTTCAGCTTTATTATAATTTTATCTTAATATATATAAATTACGCGTCACGTTGTTTGTCCGGGAAGGACTCCTAAACTACTCAACCATTAAAAAAAAAAAAAAAAATGGCTTACTGTGTGTAATTTGGTTAAACTTAATAGATAGGATAGTTTTTATCTCGATTATTGACCTCAATATCTATACGTAATTTAAGCCACATCAACGCGTGGCCGAGTCAGCTAGTAATAGTTTTTTAGTATAAGTAGATTTAGTACAAAAACATGTGATACTACAGTGTGTCTCGTATAACATGAAAGTAACTAATCTTTACTGTTTAAGCTCGACCTCAAATCATATCCCTAATGTATAACACTTATTATAACAGTAATCAAACTGGTAACTTCCAGCACGCCGACCGCAAGCCGGCACCTTTTTTACCTTATCAATTAAAAAGTACTTTAACACACACGATTTAAAGTCCAATCTTGAATGGCATATATTTTAACGGACCCGTGCTATTATAACCTTTATTCCACACTCACCTAAGTTCCCTCGGCACAAAATTCCCTTCGACCTTCTTCGGGAGGCCGTTGACCTTGCAGTGCTCCAATTGGTCCATTTCCTCAGCGGTCATCTGTATTGGTGGCGGACTGTCGCACGTTACGTAAGTAGATAACGCGTTGAAGTTCAGCAGGCCGAGGCTCGTGAGGCTGTTGGCTTTCGCCTTTTGAGTCAGAAGGTCGTGTTTTAAGGCATCGGCTTGTAGTTCTTTTTCTAGGTCGTTGTCCTGTGAAAGCAAGTCATACTATTTAGTGATAGAGTTTAAAATTGCTTAATTGGGTAGTAGAAAACATTAACCAATGATTTCAAGACATAACATTTCAGTATAGGCGGCAGTATAAAGCTTTACTTGCATTACATTGCGCATAAAAAATAAAAGTAGTTTTCTATTGCAGGCATGATGTATTTTATATACCACGTAACTTACACGGAATTTTCAACTTTATTTCTGTAGCATTTAATTTAATTATCTAATAAAACTTGAGTATTGTTCTGTTAGCAAACAAACATACTTTGAGGGCTTATTAATATTCAGATAACTTTTATACATAGAATAAATATGACAGTTTGACATATTTTCTATACAAAAGCTGACAAACCGCCATATTTATCTCTCCGTTAAGAGTTATCTGGCGATTGAAAAATTAGCCCAAAAAACACATAAAAAATTACCTGTTCCTTATTTTCTTCTTCCGTCTCCATTTCCTGAACGCTGCCATCTTTATTAAAACTATTATCAATAATTTCTTGATCCAAACCAGACATCGTCAAACTGGAGTCAGCATACACATTATTCGACGGCACTTGCACACTCGTAACCATACTATTCAAAGTAAACAAACTTGGGTCATTTAATAAATGAAGGTTATTCGACACATCCCATTTATGACCTTGGCACAAAATGACCTCTGAACAAGTGTGTTCATTGTCACAGAACTCCGGTAAATCTTGCTTATCAATCTCGTTGATGTTATTCAAAAATGAGCTTTCGTGTCTTAGGATAGAGAACCATTTCCCGTCTAAAATTTTCGAGTATAGTTGGAGGTGTGCTGATGAGGAGTCTAGGGGTTCGTGCTTGACTTTTTCCTTCTCTTCTTTGATTTCTTGTTCTTTTTTAGCTGCGTCGAGTTGGATGGATACTGCTTCGGCCATTTTGCGTAATTCTTCTAAATTATTGACTAAAGTGTCTTTCGTTTCTTCAATATCCTCGTGTTCATTTTCGTTTTTGACGACGTTTTCCACCTTCACGATTTCCTGTGGCTTGTCCATGGGCTCCGCTTGGGCCGCGAACATAGGCTTGTGCGTAGGTTTTTGCACTAAGAAGGCGGTGGGTATGGAGTCTTCTATGTCGAGCATGTCTTGCTCTTCGTTGTTCTTTTGTTGTATGTATTTTTCTTCCATTTTTATTGATGAGCCTGGTGAGGAACACAGGATTAAAATTAAATATTATGAATAAAAATGATGATCATTTAATGAGGATGACCCTGAAGGTTCCGTGTCAAAGCTGTGCCCAGCTGCCGGCGGATTCCGGAGTACCTTATAAGTTTTGATTTTTTTCGGAGTGTCAAAATATGAGGCAAAAATAGCCGTTTGCTATTTGCAAATTCATGAGACAGACCTACATACATACGGGGGTAGGCAGATACTAAAGAACGCCATCGCTACGATCCTTACATACTCCTTTCGCCTCATCTACGTTCATACATCTCGTCATACAAGCACGCCGGTTACGAGTACTCTGCACCTGACCTTTCTGAAGGACCTCACCAATAAGGTCAGTGTAGGTCTTCCTAGGGCGACTCCTTCCGGCGACCTCAGACCTAAGTATTCATATTAATTTGAACCTGATACGACTTCATAAAAGATATATATAATAAGGACCATAAAAGCCACATAGTACCGTCTTATTTCCCGCTACCGGACAAAAGCCTCTTCTCATACAGAGAGAACACGAGCATTGATCACAACGCTTGCTGAAGGCGGATTGGCAAGTTCAGACTAAAGCCTTATTCAGACGCTGCGTGAAATATCGTACGATTTGCTGTACATTGCGGGACCGCGCTACTGACGTGTCGCAAGTGACCGATCATCGACGGCAATGTACCACAACTTGCACGATATTTCTCCTAAATCAGCTTTTATAATAATTACAAGGGCAAGTCGTTTTCCTATACCGATACCAGTCATATCCAAGATAAACTTAGATATAGCACATATAAATTGAAGTCAGTTTAGTACTTGGTCAGAGGGCGCCTTAACCACTGCGCCATCAAGAAATCACATTTTAAAAAACAAAAAATCGAAATTTTCACCTACCTTCAACTTTACAAGCGCCATGCTTAACATTCGGCTCGTACTTAATAATCTGCGTGTGATCACTCAAGTTCAGTTCAGACTTGATGCTCTTGAGTTCCATCTCACTCTTGAGGGCCTCCTCCTTCTTCTGGGCTTCCGTTTCCGGGTCGCGTTTTTCCGGTTCAGGAGGTGTGGGTTCTTTCTTTTCTCGAGGAGCTGTTGGATGAAAATTTTAATGTTAAAATGAGCTTACATAATTCTGCCAGAGCGACTCAACCAATTATTTCTCAATAATTAATTAATTACGATAAAATAATTTGATACTCCAAGTGTGCTACAAGTCTCAGTAGCAGCCCGGAGTTCGGAGTTTGGATTTTATTAAGGCACTCGAAAATCAACTTTAAAATTACTGAAATAAAGTGCATATATGCTTGAACCTAAAAACAGGGATAGCTGACGTGGCTCAAAAGGTTGCTCAACTTAAATGGGACTGGGCAGGACATGTCTGCCGCATGTCGGACAAACGGTGGGCCAAAAATAGCGCAGAACTGGTGCCCTGAAACAGGGAGTCGGGGCCGCGGCAGGCCACGAAGGAGATGGCGGGACGAACTGGATGGATTTCTCCAAAACTGGAGGGATGAGGCGCGGAATAGGGAAAGATGGAAGGAGTGGAGGGAGGCCTTTGCCCAGGAGTGGGACAGAACAGGCTAACAAAAAAAAAAAAAAATATGCTTGAACCTGACAAAAAATTATCTTTTAAAAGATTGTAGTAAGCCCCCAGGACAATAAACATTATTTCAATATTTTTAAAGATGATTTTCGAGTGCCTTAATAAAATTCCTTTCCGCTGGGCTTCTCTGCCTGCACTGACCCTTAGGATTGACCGAAATTCAGTCGGGAGAATATAAAGTGTTACCTTTCTTCTTCTTCTTGGTGGAGTCAGGCGGCGTGTTCCCGCTGAGCGCGTTGTTCTCCAGCTGCTGGTGGTACAGCATGATCTCGGGCTGCGCAGACTCCATGCCCTCCACGAAGATGCCGCCGCACTTGCCCAGAGACCAGTAGCGGCGCCAGTATCTGCGCAAGAGTAATTGTGAAATAAATCTTAAAGAAATTATTTAAATATTGAAAAAGATTGAAAAAAAATATTACTACAGTGCATTTTTTTTATTTCCTCTCCGATAAAACTAAACCTAGACTATGTAATAATAATACTATTTGTTGGCAACACCAACAAAGGCCATGTCATGGGTATGGCAACATTCATTTTAAGTGTTGCAAGCCACGCCTATCTTCCGTATCTAAGATTGAGCGAGCTGCATGTGATATGTGTCCTCCTTAACTTACCTCTCAATATTATTAGTATAGATTTCTATACTAATAATATTGAGAGGTAGTTTGTGAAGTTATAGGGAGTAATATCTGGACCTATTGAACCGCTTTGCGAATTGAATTATTGCAGTAGCCATACAAGTAACCCTCCACAAACAACGTCAACACAAAAATCCAATCAAAAAAATCCTACACTTTTTACCCATTCTCTCCGTCATCGTTGGGTAACTGAATTCCATTTCTTAATATAAACAAAGTCAAAGTCGAATCATTTATTTCAATTAGGCCATTAAAAGGCACTTTTTCACATCATATACAAAAAAAGAAGACTTGAATCTAGTTGCCCCTTCCAACAGGTTTTGTATGGAGAAGAATGGACAAGAAACTCCACAACACTCTTTTTAAAAATCAATGTGTCACAATATTCGTCTTATAAAGGCTCACCTATCTTGTCCATAGCAGGTGGCCCTCAAAGCATGAGAGCCAGCTGTAAGCTGCAACAGCTGTTGTTCAGACTGCTTCAGTAGCTTCTCCAGCTTGCGAGCTAGCTCCTCTGCAGACAGGTTCTTGTCTTCATCCTGTAAATTAAGAAAGGGGGGAGGGTTAATACATATAAGAAAAATATTAATACAGACTGACTTTTAATTTGAGGGGGTAACAATATCTAAATGTATGATACACATAATATCACGCCTGTAATCCCCGAAAGGTTTGGCAGATGGAAAACATAATTATTACAGTTGTTTTTAAATCCCATGTAAAACATGGCGACTGCCGAGGATGAGGTCTTGGGTTTGATTCCCAGATCAGATAAAGTATTATTTAGTGTTTCCATCAAGATTTTCTCAGTAGCAGCATCGGAGTTTGGATTTGTGCTTGGTTGATGGCAATAGGCTCGCCCTCTATAACATGGGACTTTAACATAACTGTACCGTACCATATACTTGTAAGTATAGTACTTGTGTATGTTTACTCATAAACAATTTTTTGCACCTGCTTTGTTATCTCTTCACCACCTTTGGTTGACTGGTAGAGAATGCCTAAGGCATTAAGTCCGCCTTTGTAGATTTGTTTTTGCATAAAGTTTAAATAAATAAATAATGATGACGTGATGTTATGTTAGAACCGTAAATAAATAAATGCTATCGTCTCACCTCCTCCGGCTGTGTCCCTTCACTTTCCAAATCACTCAAATTAGCATCGCAATCCCCAATCACACTATCCTTATCAATCTTCGAGTTATCAGCCGGGGAACATTCGTCCTTATTGTTGTTCAACATTTCCTTGTTCTTCATACTGTTGGACAGGTCCTTTAGGGGTGAAAGTTCTTTGTCGCTCTCTTCGGCTTGTTGGGTTTCTTTATACGGTGAAGGTTCGGATTGCTTGTCTGTTTCGCTTTCAGGGTGTGGTGACGATTCTTTGTCCTTTTTCGGAGTTTCTGGCTTCTCTGGTATTTGTTGATTTTCTGTAGGAAAAGAGGTGTGTGTTTTAATAAAGAGTTCTTCGTTTTTTTTGGTAATTAAAATGAATATTTTTCATTCAATCATGTGCTGAATCTATGGTAAAACTGTTCGTTATGATGTCCCTTCCGCTCTTTAGAATATAATTCTAAAAAATGAACACGGCAATAGTTACTGTAATATATCAGCATGTCCATTCCAAAGTATGTTTTGGTCTACAATAATATACGACAGGCATTGTTGAAGTGACATCAGCAACTATTATTGATGAGTGCTGTCAGTTGGGATTGGTCATCTCTTAACTGCTATGGTTTACATCTTTATGTTTAGTCTTTTTTTCTACTGTTTTATATTTATCTTCATTGTTTTCACATATAGAATCAACAAGAATATTGTAACCAGGATTTTGTAAAAACCTAATTTAAAAAGAGTGCCGTGGAGTTTCTTGCTCGTTCTTCTTCATAGAGGCCTTTTTCTTTTTTGGTGGTAAAAATCATCAAATGACTCCTTTCGCCCTGGGTGGGGCGGAAGAGACTGTCAGACTTTTACTGTTGCCCTTTACGTTTCGGGGCCACGGTATCCTGGTAAGACGTCCCGCAACCCTGGCAGGCGTTGGCCCCGTCGACCTCCGTTTTGGAACGAGCAACTAGCTTCAACTTTCGGACTAACTGACCGACTTCTTGCAGTTCAAAAGTGCCTGTAAATGGTCTAATTGAAATAAATGTTATGACTTTGACTTTATTCTTTTACCTTATAATAAAATTGATTATCTAGACATGTCATACTCAACTTACCGTCATCATTAAGTTGTGGCGACGCCCTCAGGTTGGCAGCGCTCTCCTCCACTAGACGCTGCATGCGTTCCAGCGCTAACGCTTGCTGCTTCTCTGTTTGTTCGGCTCGGACTTTGCGTTGGTGGAGTACTCTGACCCTGTGGAGCAAATTACACGTTTATAGTTAATTTTAACATTTTGCTTGAATCATACAGAATTCAATTTGCCCGCATATGGGCAATTACCACCTGCGGAATGTATACAAGTAATCATTTTCCCGTCCCTGACGGGAGACAGCCGAGCAGCGGTGACGATCTTAATTGTATATTGTATTGTCAGTGATAAAACAAAAATAACATAATAATAAATAACGATTTAGTAGCGTTTCAATCTTTCACCTAGAGAAACTTTCGCTCAACGGCTGGGTCAAGAGTCAGATGCAGAAGGCGGTTGTCTTGGGCACGGCACGCATAGTGAGGAGGTTCCTCTCTCTGGATCCCTAACCGCCGACAGCTTGGGTTCTACCACCTCGTTGCGGACGGGGCACTAATTTTATACATTTTCTTTTTCTATGTTATTTGTATTTTTTAAAGAAAATATGTGTAAAAATACGATAATAACAAAACACTTACTTCCTAATCTTCATATCCATAAGATATCGCTCCTTCTTGAGCTGGTTGAGGTGTTCGAGGCTGGCGTCCACCTGCCGCAGCACTGCCTTGTTCTGTAACAGCTCGTCGCATATGAACGCCAGTATGCGCGCTTTGAACGTCGCGTTTAGAGCCAGGAAGGATTTGTCGCGGAGAGCCTCTGTGGGTGAAAGAAAAAAATATGTTGTAGTTTTATTGTGGGTTATGTTGGGTTGTGTTGTTATGTTGAGCGATTGGTTGCTGCGCTGCGTGTCGTGAGTACTATGCCCGTACGAAGCAAATGTTTGAGATGTTTGTTTGTTGTTGCTTTTTAGAGTAGCGGTCTCGAACGTTGCCCACTAAAATAGGTATACTTGTGCCTAAAATCAGTATATGACAAAAAAAATTACAAAATTCATCAAAAACAGTCATTTATAAAAAATAATCATCCAAATCGATTCATAATTGGCGGAGTAATCGTAAAACAAATATACAAAAAAAAAAAAAACATACGCGTCGAATAGAGAACCTCCTCCTTTTTGAAGTCGGTTCGTTTCGGGAGGAAAGTGACCATTATAATATCTGTAGAAATACCGACAAATCGGTAGGTTCAAGATCACTGGTCTAGAAGAAGTTGTTCCGGGTCTAGTTGTGTGGGTGTGTGCGCGCGTGGGATTCGTAAGTGAGGGTGTGTGTGAGTTCATATGCATGTAAATGCACCTACAATACAGGAGATTTTTTTTGTGTAGTTTCAAGTAAAAAAAAAAACAGACTCGGAACCTGCTGGAATTGAACTTGAGTTACGCAGACTAGCATCCATTCACACAGCCACTTCTCCAACTGTCAGATTCCCCAGAGAATGTTACTAAGGAGGGTATAATTAGAATTTCTTTTGAAATCAAAATACCTGATAATTTGTAAGTAGCATTGTTATGCAGACTCTCGTAGTAGACGTTGTTCTTAGAGTTGGCACAGGTGTGCAGCATCTCAGCCTCCGTCTGGTGGTGGTCGGCGACTCGACGCTCGCGTTCTCGCTCTGCTGTCAATCCTATGACAAAGTAAATGATACATAGGATGATTAAAAGGGCACAGTAACTCACTGGGTAACGATGCAGCCGATGAATTGGCTAAAAGAGGTACGAAGACAACAGTATACGGCCCGGAACCGCTGCTCCCCATACCTCAAGCCCAAATAAAATCATGGCTACGTAAGAAAACCGAGGAAACACACCATACGGAATGGAGAAACAGTGTAACCTGCAGGCAAACAAAGAATGCAGTTCCGGAAGCATCAAAAAGACTTGCCCGCAGCCTTATTAGATTGAAACGGGACGAAATTCGGAAGATCATAGGCATCATAACCGGCCACTGTCCCCTAAACAAACACCTATTCACCATAGGTGTGACAGACAGCCCTCTGTGCAGAGGATGCATGGAGGCGGAAGAAACACCACAGCACGTGCTCTTGGAGTGCAGAAGCGTGGCAGATCAACGGGCACGGACTCTCCAATCGCCGGTATCGCTCCCCGAAGCCTGCAACAGTCTGAAAAGACTGCTGGCATTCTGGGAGGATCTGGGATGGTTGGAGTAACTCCTCAAGGATATCCTTTTCATACGTACAATGGCCCAATAAAGAGGCTCAGTGCGGAAACAGCCCAGCTAACCTAACCTAACCTAACCTATGACAAAGTAAAATTAACTACTATAACATAGCGCGCTCCTCCATATTACTATTTCAATAATAATGAGTAACTAAACAAATCGTTGATTTGTTTTTGTTTCAAGAGCCGTCTCAGCACGCACACATGCGTTGTGAGTCATAAAGTTTAAATAAATAAATAAATAAACGTCACGACTATAATTCCCGAGAGGTTAGGCACAGATGCACCTATCACACCTTCATTTCGCCAGTTATGTTAGTCCCATGTAATAGAGGGCGAGCCTATTGCCATCAACCGGACAAATTGAGCCTCCGAGGCTGCTACTGGGAAATTGAGTGATGGAAAAAGCGAATAACACTTTGCTGGACCTACGAATCGAACCCAAGATCATTCATGCTACCGGGCTTGCGGGGGGCTTTAACAGGATACCGTGGCCCCGGAACGTAAAGGGCAACAGAAGGAACAGCTACCCTGTTTTTTAGTCAGTAAAAGTCTGACAGTTCCTTCCGCCCTACCCAGGGCCGAAGGAATAATTTGATGGTTTTTACCACATAAAAAAAAACGACGATTCATGCTCGACAGTCACGCTTTGCGATCACTAGACAACGGGGCAGTCAATATTACAATACAAATAGTATATTTACCAGTAAGAGCTTTCACTTCGCCCGTCGCGTTGGCGTACAGGTATATTCTTAGTACTTCGCTCAGGTTCTGTGGGGTGATGTCACCCATCCTGATGGCGTGGCCCAGCAGTGTGGTGTGGCGACCTGGATGCGGGATGCCCGGGTCCTCTGCCAGACAAGAAACAGTTTATTTATTAAGTTACAGTAATAAAGTCAAATCATTTATTTCAATTAGGCCATTATAAGGCATATCGGATGATCCCGAGCAGCAGCGCTGACGTCACACTCCTCCTCAAACGGGCCATCCACCCATAGTAGCAGTGAAACTCAAGATAGTGTTCAACTGATTTATTTGCGAATACTAAGAGGTCCGCAAGACGAACCGAGAATGCCTGGAAGAGCTACTTAAAGGTGATTTGCCCATGGCATTAAAACGCAAGCTCATGGACATGTGCATTCTCCCCGTCTTGACATATGGCGCACAGACTTGGTCTTTGACTAATTCTCAGAAGTCCAAAATCAAGGTTTGCCAACGAGCAATGGAGCGCAGTATACTAGGTGTTAAATTAACGGACAGAGTTCGAAACACAATACTGCGCTCCAAAACAGGGATAGGGATAATATAATACAAACAGGGATAAAATAAAAAAAAATAAAAAAATAAAAAAAAATAAAAAAAGAGGTCCTCACAGTACGACGGCTCGAACAGTAATGAATCACATCTCGGTCCGTCGCCTCTATTTATACTAGTCAACACGTGGCTCAGTGCACTGCGCGCACGTGGCGCACGTGTTGTTTAGTTTACAAAGTAATTTCTTATTTTATTTCACAAAATCAACTACGTGTTAATAAACAATAATGATTACATAATTTTAGGCATTCTTAATAATTAATTAGACAACTAATATGTAATTGCGCCGATAGGCACTTTTCACAAAAATAAATAGGAATTGAATCTAGTTTCCCCTTCCAAAAAGTATTCTCTCATAGCCTATTCTCACATAGAGAAGGCGAGAAGTTTGATCAAAATGCTTGCTCAAGGCGGATAAGCACTTTCAGTCTTATAGTAAATCAATCATCACGAAATATCGAAAACTGCTTGACGTATAAAGATGAAATTTGGCAGAGAGATAGTTTATAGTTAGTAAACGTACGCTATGAACGGATTTTCAGAAAAAAACACCCCTAACCGGATTAAACGGGGGTCCGCTTCTGCGGACGATGTCGCGGACACAAGCTAGTGAATTATAAATCCAGTTTTCCTCATGATGTTTTCCTTCACCGATGTCAGTGATGTCCAAGATAAACTTTAGAAAGTAATGAACTGAATCAGACACATTGGTACTTGGCCGTTTAGGTGTCGCGAATGAAGCCCTATCTACAGAAAACGGATCAATAACAACGTTTTGTCTATCCTAGGTCTATGATGACTTACCGATGGCAGTGATAAGTAGCTGCGTAAGTACTTGTAACAGTTCCTCTTCAGCCTCCACGCTGCAGTCAGGCAGGAGGGCCATTTGGAACGTGTTCAGCGTTGGGATGGCGTCCATGTCTGGAAGAAAAAAACAAGTATTGTTATTTGATGAAGTAAACCTCAGTTGTTCATATAGATAAGTAACAAATAAATAAATATCTTGGGACAACTCACACACGGCTATCTGATCCCAAGCTAAGCAGAGCTTGTGTTATGGTAACCAGACAACTGATATACATACTTATATAATTTATAAATACATACATATTATAGATAAATCACACCCAGACACAGAACTAACAATCATGCTCATCACACAAAGTTTGTCCTGGGTGGGAACCGAACCCACGACCTCCGGCTTAGCAGTCAGGGCCGCTAACCACTAGACCAACAGGCCCGTCAATACAGATAAACTACTATATTGTGGCGCGCCCCGCCATATTACTATATCAATTCCTTCTGATATATTAAAATTAAATGAAAGGAAATTTAAGACACACATTAAAAGTACACTTTGCAAACAAGCATATTACAAATTAGAGGATTACAATCAAGATAAGAATGCTTGGAAACATGCTGGTCCTGCTCCATGGGACAATGATACATTCTAGACAAAATCAAACTGGTTATTAATGTTTTTTTTGTTTTTTTTTTTTGTTTTTCATTTTTCTTAATACTTAATTTTGTTTTATTTTTGATTATTGATTTTGAAGTGTGTTATAGATTGCGCGGACTCACACACTATTTCATGTTGGTTGAGATGTTATGAGTGGTCGTCTGTAGTTCCAATATTTGTAAACACGTGAAAACTATGTATATTTGAACATATTTTAACTTTTAAATTCTTAATTTGTGCCTTTTAATTATTATGATTAATTAGTTTTTTTTTTTATAGGGTACATACATTGCTTTCACGTGCCATGTCGTTTATGATTCTGTAAACAAATATTGTAAACATTGATTTTAAAAGAGTACGTATGGAGTTTCTTGCCCATTCTTCTCCATACAAAACTACCTTTTGGAAGGGGCAACTAGATTCAATTCTATTTTGTTTTTTGTGTTTGACGTTCAAAAGTGCCTTATTGGCCTAATTGAAATAAATGATTTGACTTTGACTTTGAATGTGTGTAGTCATATCCATATGAAAGAGTTTTTATGTACATAGTTGAAAGTATCTTCAGTAGCAGGCCGGCAGATTTGTTGGTCAACTAATCATAACTAGCAAGACCGCGCAAGATAACGCACATGTCATTTTAATAGAGAAAGTCTGTGCAGTGCCAGACTAATAATAATGAGTAATCAATGATGCTAGTCGAGCAACAAATCGCTGATTTGTTTTTGTTCCGAGAGCCGACTCAGTACGCACACATGCGTTGTGAGTCTTGTAAATACTTTCACAAATACTTTCAAACGTTTTGAATTTGTAGAGGGGCACGCCATGTAATAGTAGTTTATCTAATATATAGTCATAGGATTTATATCAACCTTTAAGTAGTTAATAGAAAGGTTAACGGTAGGTACAGGTAGGTAGGTTACGTTACATTATGCACTTACCAAAACCGAGTGTTTGTCCGAAGTTATGTATGAACTCGTAAACTTGTAGTATGTCAGCCATGGCCTGACCTGGCAGTTTGAGGCCTGGGATCCTGTTCAGGGTAGGCAGTGGCTTCTGGTCGGAGAGTGACGAGTCTTCTTGTGGTCGTCTGTGAGAAAAGGGTATTTATTAGACAAGGAATTCATATGAAAATTGTTTTTTGTGTCAGTCTGTCTCTTTGATGCTGTTAATCTCTGAAACGGCTGAACCGATTTTGACGAAACGTAACGAAATTCATTGGAACGAAACAGCGGATGTGCAAGAGAGATGGATAAGATCTGCGCATAGCACAAAGTCAAAGACAAAATGTCGAAATAATTACACATAACATAACATAACATCACGCCTGTAATCCCCGAAGGGTTAGGCAGAGGTGTACCCATTAGTACACCCACTTTTCGCCAGTTATGTTTTTAGTCCCATGTAATAGGGGACGAGCCTATTGCCATCTACCGGGCACAAATCCAGACTCCGAGGCTGCTACTGAGTAATTCCTGATGGAAAAACCCAATAACACTTTGCCCGACCTGGGAATCGAACCCAAGACCTCATGCACAGCAGTCGCGCTTGCGACCACTAGACCAACGAGGCAGTCAAAATAATTACACCATTACAAAAAAAAAATTAAATCGGTTGCCTCTTCAGAAGGCAATTTTATATGGAGAAGAATAGGCAAAGAACCCATAGAGCAAAAGGCTCCGAATCTCGGAATCAATCAATCTTTAGAAATTAATTTTATCTTTGTCTTTCACCCTGACTTTGACTTTGGCCTTGACCTTGACTTTTAGCCCATAATTTCCCCATTACCTTAGTTCAGAGAGCAGTTCCATCTCCTTCCGTCTCTGCTGCAACTTCTTCTCCTTCACCAGCAGCCTGTCCAGCAAGTTCTGGTGCTTCCTCCTCTCCCTCTCCTCCCATCGTCTGCGGGAGTCCAGCTGGCGGATGAAGGTGGTGTGCTGACGTCTTCGTTCTCTTTCCTGGGTAAGAGATGGAGAAAAATTAAGTATTTAAATATCTTTTGACCTCCCTGAATCTTCAGAAACCCGCATGTGCCAGTCAAGATTATCTGATAACTCGTAAGTTAGTTGCTAATACGGGCCTTACATTATGTTATTTAGTATCATGTTGGCAACAAACTCTGAATTAAGTTTTTGGTACAAATGGTACTTAAGGTCTGTTCGAACGCCTCCTACAAGACAATGGTGCCGATTCCCTTGATCACAAACTTAACTAAAATTAGACTATTTCCATCTTTTTCTGTCCAATAAACAGAAACAGACTAATGTAAATAAGAGCTGTCAAATTTAGTCAATCTGACGCATCCATACAATTATAGTTGACATATTAAAACGTATGGATTAAAAATACGGAAAAGTTCGAGGCAAAACTAATTTGACATCGCTAACTTAGTTATTTAATGTCACCGTCTTTTCCTTTCGCTGTATGTTAGTAAGAGATGTCAATTCTTTAAATTTAGTCTAGTTTGTGAACAAGGTTCACCCTTGTTTGGTATAACAACTTTTGATGTAATTTTACTAATTCGAACAACGTTTAAGAAAATAATCAATTTGTATAATATCGATTAACATAATTTTCATTTCATCGAATATTTATTTGCGATAACAACGTTTGCGCTATTGATCAAAAGGTATAATGTTCAGGTGGTATAACATGTATTTTATCGAATATTCAATTGGTGTAATGTAATGCAGAAAAGAAAACATTGTAAATATTTGCAAATCACCCCTAATTTTAGCCGCCTAGCCTTTTCCCAATTATGTTGGGATCGGCTTCCAGTCTAACCGGATGCAGCTGAATACCAGTATTTTACTGTGTGTGTGTTTTATTGTGTGTGCGCAAGAGCGAGCGCAGCGAGCTCGGGACTTGGGGCACCCCGACTAGGACAGGTTAGGTTAGAAGGGGATGGCAGGGGCCAGTGAGCGAGCGAAGCGAGCGAACAGACCCTGCCATCACCTTCGTGGTTTTTTTTTTTAAACCACTCAAATGTAGGAGTCCCGCGGAGCGGGGCTCCGTCGAGCATCTCCGGTGGGAAAAATGATGGGGAGTGACTCCACCGCCCCCACACACCGATAAAAAAAATTAATTGAATATTCGATACGATCTTTGGACTTTGGACTAAATGATTATTAGTCTAGTGAAACATTAGTTTAAATAAAATTAGTGCAATTGAAAATTCGGTGAAATGACATTATGTCAATGAAATAAATATGCTAAATGAAAATCTACCAATTAATTATTCGATCAAATGAATAATTATACGAAATGACTTTATTGTAACTAAAATTAGTCGAAGCGATTTTCGACAAAACGTTGTTATACCAAACAAGGGTAAACCGTGAACAAGGGAGTCGGCACCATTATGTAATTTAACTTCCTGTTAGCAACAAACTCTCGAGTTAAGATTTTGGCACAAATGGGCCTATAGGTATATGATGTATAACTCAAGTCTGTCTAAATTAATGTTATATCCAGTAAAACAAATATAAACATAAAACCTGAACCAATAAAGTTCATTTCAGACACAGACTTAATCACACAAGTTGCAGCGCAAACTAAACTTTACGCGTTGGCATTTTAACGTTGTTTTTGCCAAATACACATCACGTTTACATGCTTGGAAATAAAATTGTAAACGCAGTTTGTGGCGCTCTTGTTTGAACTTTAAGCTTATGTAAAAAAGCGGAACACAGCAACACAATTAGTTAAGAAAACTACAAATTACTACAAAACTACTTGAAGCTGACTAAGTCATCCATGGCAACTACAAGCGATACTAATTAAGAATATTTACGGCTAATTAAGACGTGGTTACTGTCCGATCTAACCCCAACCGTGACCTCCGGTTCCTCAAACGAAAATCAGCCCGAAATTAACACAAGCTGCCGAATGGTTGACTGAGTTATCACAAACCAATCACAGCACACGCAGTTTACGTTCGAAAAACCAGGGTTAAGTCATAATTTACAGGCTGTAAACCGTTAAAATTCGATTGTACGAATTACATTTTGAATAAAGCTTCACATAACCCGCTTACATGGAAAACAATGTTTCAAAAGTCAAGTCAAATCTTAACATTTATTTAAATTAGACCATTTACAGGCACTTTTGAATTGTCAAGGAGTCAGCCAGTTAGTCCGAAAGCTGAAGCAAGTTGCTCGTTCCAAACGTAGGTAGACCTCTATAGAGAAGAACGAGAAAGAAACTCCACGGCACTTTTTTCAATTAGGTTTTTACAAAATACTGGTTACATTATTCTTGTTGCTTCTACGTGTAAAAACAATAGTAAAACAATAATAAATTATATTATAATAAGAATCAAGATGTAAGCCATAGCAGTTAAAAGATGACCAATCCATACTGACAGCGCTCGTTCTTTATTTTTATTATTTTTTACTACGGTTTTATATTTAACTTCATTGTGATTACATGTAGAATCAACAAGAATAATGTAACTAGGATTTTGTAAAAACCGAATTTGAAAAAGAGTGCCGTGGAGTTTCTTGCTCGTTCTTCTCCATAGAGGCCTACCTCCGTTTTGGAACGAGCAACTAGCTTCAACTTTCGGACTAACTGACCGACTCCTTGACAATTCAAAAGTGCCTATAAATGGTGTAATTTAAATAAATGTTTTGACTTTGACTTTGAATGTAAACGAGGGTTTAAAGATATACGCAAATAGTCCCAAAAAATCCCACAATTGTTACGTTCACTACAGAAGCGCTAGTGTTCAACTACTGTGGTATATGATTACCTCAGTTATATACTTTTGCTGTACGCCCGCGGTGTCCAACGAAGATTGTAAATAAAAGAGAAAAATAGTGTTACACACAGACACACACAAAAACATATAGAGGTTGTATGTTTGAACCTGAGCGAGAGAAATGATCAAAGAAATAATTTGATTATTATTGTGAGAATCAAGACACTGGGGTAAAACAAGTATGGATTCAATTAATTTTTAATTTATGGTTCTGTACTCTTAGGTCTCCAAATAGGTCCTAACACTCTCTGTCTGTCCGTCCGTCTGTGACAGGACTGTATCTTTTGAACAACAAATAATAAAAATGAAATTATAAAGAAACACACTCCATACAAGAAACATACTTTTTACTTAACTATTAAAAAATATATTTGTCATCATCTGCCTAGCCTTTTCCCAATTATGTTGGGGTCGGCTTCCAGTCTAACCGGATGCAGCTGAATACCAGTATTTTACATGGAGCGACTGCGTATCTGATCCCCACAACCCAGTAATTGTTATACGATACGCCTTGGTAAGACTGGTAAAAAAAAAAATATTTATGTATTGTTCAACATTGTACAGTAGTACAGAAAACTCTTCGTGTGCGAATGGGCCTCGCACTTGACCGACTTTTTTTTTAATAAATTGTTTTTCCAGTACAGTACAATAGCCTACCAGATAAAACATGTGACATCTCACACAGGTTCGAACACACTAGTTAATAACACACACAAATACATAAAGAATAAAAATAATAATAATAACCTGTTCTTTAAGCAGTATGGCTTGTTGCCGCTTTAATTCTCGCTCCTGTAACAATGGGCATAGAGTTCATATTACTTACTGGTTGAAGAGGAGCGGGAATGATGGTCTAGAAGGAGGCTGTGAGAGGAATTTCACTCGAATTCCCCCAAACGACTAACTATACAAATTGAAGTGAGTGTTTTTCAAAATAACAACTTTTTTACGTAATAAGTGTCTGTCTGTTTGTTCCGGCTAATCTCTGAACGGCTGAACTGAGTTTAACGGGACATTCACGTGCAGATTTAGGGTTCCGCGCAAACAAAAAGTAAACACTTCATAATATATTTTTGGACTGAGTTTGTACTTCACAGTTGTATTCAGAGACCTTATAGTTGAGAATGAAAAACATAAAGAAAAATGTTGTTATTCCTATAAATATTCTAACAAACCTGCTGCCTCTTAGCCTGCTCTTCGATCTTCTGCTTCTCAATCTCCTCGTGCTTTCTCCTCTTAGCCTTCATTACGAACGTGCGAACAACATCGAAAGCGGTACAGCAAATTATAAGAATACAGCGTTACATGGAACAAAAAATAAAAAACGTCTAACTTAGAAGTGTACTGGCTGGTAAAGTGTTTGATTTCTTCTTTTGTTTATTTGAATTTGGAATTTTTGCGTTCTAATTTTAAAATGAAGTGGGGTCACAGAAATGGAAACTTAAGCTCCCGTTCAGACTGAAGCGATGGCTGTCACTTGTCTATTTGACATATTGTGTCAGATAGTCAAAGTGACAGTATATTTTTACTGCGTGTCTGCATTAAACAGAGGGCTAGTAAAAGATTTTCTGTAAATACATCGATCAAGGAAATTGAATAAAACTTGTTTTTTTTTAAATAGCCTTTTCTGTCATTTCAACGACAAAGATTTATGATTTTAAGAGAGAAATCAAACACCTTCTAAAAAAAAAAATGCAAAATGATATTTAGTAAAACAAAAAAAAAATACAAAAATAAAGGCATACAAAAGTGAACAGCGTGCAATAATTATATAAGGTTAAAAGAAAATATAAATAGGTACCGTTAATAAAAAAACAATATTTATAAGATTTTTTTTTATTGAGGCATTTGTTATGTAATATAATATACCCTTTTATAAGCAATTTTACTTTTTTTTATACCAGGACCCAATGGGACCCAAGCCTCCACTGTCTGTCTGTCTGTCAGCGGGCTGTATCTCAAGAACCGTAATAGTTGGAGAGTTAACTGCCTCGTTGGTCTAGTGGTCACAAAACGCGACTGCTGAGCATCAAGTCTTGGAATCCCAGGTCGGGCAAAGTGTTACTGGGTTTTTCCATCAGGAATTTCTCAGTAGCACCCTCTGAGTCAGGATTTGTGCCCGGTTATAGACGCAAGCCCTATTACATGGGACTTAAACATAACAGGAGAAATGTGAGTGTACTAATGGGTACACCTCTGCCTAACCCTTCGGGGATTACAGGCGTGATTGTGTTATGTGTGTTGGAATTTTTAGAGTGTGTATTACAATTTACAATGGCCGCTATAACATCAAATAATCAAGAGTTAAAAATTAAAAAGAGTTCACATCGAGACCTGTTTTTTTGCGGTTTTGGCTCGTGCTATAATATTATATATTTTGCGTTGGCATGGAACCCTTCGTGTGAGTGTTCGACTCGCACTTGGCGGATACTTAGCTCTGTATATCTTCATACGGATACTTTTAATAAATCGAATTAAAACAAAAAATCGTCGTTTTTTTTTTTTTGTACCTTTTGTATTTAAATTCATCTTTTTATTAAAGCTTGATTCATACATATCAGTGAAGACACAGTTCCGGCACCGTCTCGTATCAATGATAAATTATTCTTTCATACATTCTCTATGAACGCGTTCACATGGAAGTGTCAGTGACGACACAGTGCTCTCAGTGTCAGTTTCAGCGCATTGGAGAATGTATGAAAGAATAATAATATCACTGATACGGGACGGTGCCGGAACTGTGGCTCGACTTGCTTTATCGTGTGGGCAGTAAGGTCTTACGACCCTACACACCCTAGTGTCAGAGTTTTTAAACCGCCTCAAGGGCCTCTGACATGGTTTGAGTGAACAGTAAGTCCAGGTTACCTCACAATGTTTTCCTTCACCGATGCCAGTGATGTCCAAGATAAACTTTAGAAAATACATATGAATTGAAAAATTCACATTGGTACTTGCCCGGATTTGAAACCACAACCTCGTGCATGAGAGGCGGGCGCCTTAACTGGGCCATCATGACTTTTTGATATGTGTGAATCAGCCTTCAGACTCCTAATCCTTCACCACTCATTGACTGCGGAAAAACACACACGTTGTGTTTCGACTAAAAAACGCGAGTGCGGCGCACACACACCGTATGTGTTTTTCTATGGCGAACACACGAACATTGGTAGCTAGCCGCACTTGCGTTTGGCGTAGCGAATGTTCGCCCGCAGTCTACGGGTTAAACATGGCGACCATCTTCCTAATAATTTACAACAATTAAATATTCCATATTCCTAAAGATTAGGCGTGCAATGTTAGTGATACTTCGAAAGTTAGTACATTTTAGTGAGTGTCACGTACCGATGACGTCGCCTCCTTGCCTAGGGGGTGTACAGAGATAGACAGGGCCCCGTCTTTGCCCACATTAAACGTCCCCTTATTTATTTTCTTTGACATAATATCTGTCAGTATATCATCGTCCTCACTTAGTTCTATGACATCTTTTAGTACAGATTTTGGACTATCTTTTGGCATCAACATTAAATTTTGGGACATGAATTCGTTTTTAGCGTCTAAGTACTTCTGTTCTATAGACTTTGGGTCTTCGCTTTTTTTATCCTCTTGCAGTTTCGACCAATCACAGCCGTTTATGAATTCTGTTATTCTTGAGTACGATTCTATTAGTCGTTCTAGATTGTTCTCTTTGTCTGGCGCTTTCAAGCGCTTTTCTGCTGATTTTATTAATGTGAAATCGTATTGTTTGTTGTCTTTTCGTTTTGGGAGATCGAAAGCTGCTTTTTCAGCGAAGTCTTTCATTTTGTCTAAAGCGTTGTATTCTTCTATTTCCTCTTTCCATCCTGATTGGTCGAATTTTATTGTTTTTATTGGGGAGTTCTGTGAGTCTTTGGGGCCGGAGACCGGTATGAGCGAGAGACTGATCGGAGGCATAATGCGTTCCTTATTCGTCTTAGTGGCTGGTCCCATCACTATTTCGGGTGTTTTCCATTCGTCGATACCGGTTTTCGGTACCGTAGGGAGGGGCTCGATCGTCAACTGCGTGCGATTCTTGTTGATATGCTGTTTCAATATTGCTTCGTTATAATTTTTTTTTATTGTTTATTTTTTGTCGCATTTTCTTGTCTTTATTATCAATTTGGATTATGACAACATTGTCAAGGTCCCTTTGGCGGTTCGGTTATGTGTTATTATTATATACTCTTAACCCAAGTAGACAGATTTTTACATAAATATTATAGAGAAGTATATAAGTATGTATATACCGTAACTAATGCTAACACACAGCTCAGCTACCAACTACAAAAGCTAAGAAATCCAACGCTTTCTACTAGAAAAGCAAAAAGAAACCAATTTTTTTTGTAAACGTTGGCTACCCCAAAAGGCCCTTTTTGCTTTTGAATATAGAACAAAAATCTACAGAATACGATTGGTGAGCACAATGTTGCCAAGCATCAAATTGATAATAAAAAAATAAAACAAACACAAGCACATGTTTTTAAAACATAAATACACACTAGAGACATTTAATAGTTCCCATATTATTACAAGTAGATATTTTAATTATTATTTTTCAGTTATTAACACCGATCAACATCGTTGGAGAGAAAATAATTAACTATTTATAATTTTAAACTTTTATCACATATACAGGTACAGGGTACCCTGTATTAAAGTATAGGGGTTTTGAAGTTTTTTTTATTATTCCAATAAGTTAGAAAAACATTTAGGTAAGTAATGATAAGTACAAGGGATTAGCGAAATTTACACTTATTTACATAATCGAATACAGTCAACTAAAGAGATAGGTATGCAGGGTAGTCAGATATAGTTGAAGTTTTCTTAGAAACCGATGGAAGTCTTAGATTGAAACTTAATTAACGTATGGAGTTTCTTGCCCATTCTTCTCCATACAAAGCTACCTTTTGGAAGGGGCAACTAGATGCAATTCCTTTTTCTTTTGTATTTGACGTTCAAAAGTGCCTTGTAATGGCCTAATTGAAATAAATGATTTGACTTTGACTTTAACGAACTGTTTATTATCTGCTTTTAAAATTAAATTACATTTGAAAACATCCATCGGTTCTTAGGAAAACTTCAATTAAATCAGATAACCCTGCATACCTTTTTCTTTTGTTGACTGTACATACAGACAAATGATGGAACAAATTCCTGAAAAACAGGGATTGCTGTCTTCGGGAGTTTAGCAATAAAGTGCTTAATTTCACCCCATAATATGATCTGACCCCAAGTAAGGCTTTTTTCTCATTATTTTTTCTTTATATTGAAATACAACAAAATAACACCACGAAATATTATTTTTGCTCATTTTATTTAATTACTAGAGTTAGTTTCAAGTTTGATATCGCCAATGCGTCTTGAACAAGCATGGTGATCAATGCCCGTGCCTTCTTAGAATGAGAAGAGGGCTTTGCCCAGTAGTTGGTCCATAATATGCTAGTATTATCAATTCTTGTAACTCACTCACGCAAAAAGAGGGGTGTTTTTTTTACAGGCATGGTGATCAATGCTCGGGCCTTCTTAGAATGAGAAGAGGCCTTTGCCCAGTAGTTATACCATAATATGCTAGTATTATCAATTCTTCTAACTCACCCACGCAAAAAGAGGAATGTTTTTTTAAATATTATTTTTATGATATTTTTTCTATTTTACCGAATAATATGAGAACCATCAAAAACACATATAAGAACAAAATAAAATAATAAATCCCACAGAACTATAACATTGAACAAACTCGTATCCCATGCCGATATTTAGTTAAACGTCCTAATTGATTGACTTACGTTATTTTTAAGCATGACACGAATTAGAGGTTACTTTGACAAATTACGCCAAATTCAAACACTTCTTCATAAAAATTCTATCTTTTATTTGTCAAATTCTATCTTTCATCTAGCGCAACTTAAGTCATCGCTCTCAGCGGGCAAGCAAGAGTGATACGGTAGAGTAGTTTTCATTTATTAAGAGTTAACTATAACTCTTTATAAATAGAGATAAAAATTGTGTGTCAATTTAGCGTTGCTTTTATCATCTTGCACGCAATAATGCAATTTTTACCTCTAATGGAGTTGTAAAAAAAAGGAAGCCGAAAGTTACTGTATTTTTTCCATTATTGCGGTCATTTTCTTTGTTCTGGATTGTATTAACTTTCTTGTTACTAAATATTGAAGGTTAAAAAATAAAAATTAAAAAATTATTATAATATTAAAAATTAAAAAATTCGCGACGTACTACTCTTGATCTTTCCAGTAAGTACATTCATGTAACCTCTAATTTGTGTCGCACTGTATAAACGCCCTTGCTTTAATGTCGTACTATAAATAGGGTGAAATGTCCATTGCAACGAAAAATTTTACCACAGTTTCAGTACATGACCCTAGAATCGTTTTTTTTTTCTATCAAGTAATGAATATGCTGCCTCGTTGGTCTAGTGGTCGCAAAGTGCGACTGTAGCGCATAAAGTCTTGAGTTCAATTCCCAGGTCAGGCAAATTGTCATTGGATTTTTCCATCAGATATTTCTCAGTAACAGCCTCGGAGTTTGGATTTGTGCCCGGTTGATGGCAATAGGCTCGCCCCCTATTACGAGGTAAAAGGTGGGTGTACTAACGGATACACCTCTGCCTATCCCTTCGGGGATTACAGACGTGATGTAATGTATATGTATGTGGTACTGAATCCATGGTAAAAGATTTGGTCACCATGTTTTTTCCACCCCATATATGGCTTTTTTTTTGCGAATAGCACTGTTTTACCCCCTCCAAGTATCGGTATGGTACACGAAAGAGTGTTACCTCTAGCAGCTGCTGACTTCTCGCCTCTTTCTCGCGTTTAGCTAGTTCAGCTTTCTCTGATCTTTCGAGACGGGCCTGTGGAGGAAAATGAGGTGTAAGGGTCACGTGGTCAGAAAAGCAATTTGGTCGAGCAATTTTCATTTATTAATTGATAATGGACTTAAACTTAACAGAAATAGAGTTGGAAATTGAGTGCAGAATTAAATCTAGCAAATAATTTTTAACTCTGCCTCTGTCAACTTCAAATTGAAATATATGTATTCTAATGTGATCCATAGTGGAAGTATGTCCTAGTCTATTATAAAGGTATTGGTTTATGCCTGTGATTGCGTCTGTGTGAATGTCGGTTCCTAATCCGAATGCTTTTTTTTTTCAATAAAATTAGTCTAGGTTATTCTTTATTACATCAGCTAGTTGCCGTCAAAATCGGCTCAGTCGTTTTGAAAATTAGCCGGGAAAAATTGACAGACAGACGGCTAGTGAGGTAAACAAAATTGTTAAAAATGTGAACGACACATTATAAACAATCTTTATAAAAAAAAAAAAACTTTTCTTTTGAGTGTATAAATCTGGGACTAATATTTTTTTGTCAGTATGCAGTTTAAAGTAAAAACGTTGTATGAATGGTGGGTAATACATACACCTACCTGGTCCCTGGAGCGGTGCGAGGCGTCGCGCCGGGCGTCGCGCGCGGCCTGCTGCAGGCGCGCCAGCTCCATGCGCCGGTCCAGCGGCGGCGGCGTGGGCCGCCCGCCCGCCACGGCCAGCTGCCGCGCCTCCTCCAGCCTGGGGGGGGGGCTTATTAGTCCTCATGTGTTTTTTTATTTGTTCTTGACTAACCTTAGAAACTACTACTAGTGGTCGCAAGCGCGACTGCTGTGCATGAGGTCTTGGGTTCGATTCCCAGGTCGGGCAAAGTGTTATTGGGTTTTTCCATTAGGAAGTTCTCAGTAGCAGCCTCGGAGTCTGGATTTGTGCCCGGTTGATGGCAATAGGCTCGCCCCCTATTACATGGGACTAAAAACATAACTGGCGAAATGTGGGTGTACTATTGGGTACACCTCTGCCTAGCCCTTCGGGGATAACAGGCGTGATGTTATGATGATGTAACCTTAGAAACTTTTGGTTATGGAGATGTTAAGTTGGTCAAAGTTACAACTATGTAAAATATTTTTTTTACGAAAAGAATGTTTAATATTTTAATTAAACTGTAGGGCGATTAACACGCGGTACCGCGCACCGCCGCGGTTGGCGGTGAAGCGGATCCCATCTAGCACACGTACACCGCCCGACCGCGCGGTCGATCTGTGCAATCCGCTACCGCCACCGACCCCTGCGGCGGTGCGCGGTGCCGTGTTAATCCCAAGGTCGATTATATAATCGACCTTGGGAGAGGTTCTCCCAAGTCCTTCCAGGTACCTACAACGAGTGGTGATTTTGTGTTACGCGTCTAGATTATCTCGCTATAAACTTGTTTCTACTTTTCTTTTATGTATCTACAAATTTTACTTTTTATTTCAAGTTATATGCGTCTTTGTCGCGTGAATAAAGATTTTCTTTCTTTCTTCTTTTTTCTCCTATTACAATCTTTAGGCAACCATTGCTAAAAGAAAGAGTACATAACATCACGCCTGTAATCCCCGAAGGGTTAGGCAGAGGTGTACCCATTAGTACACCCACATTTCGCCAGTTATGTTTTTAGTCCCATGTAATAGGGCGAGCCTATTGCCATCCACCGGGCACAAATCCAGACTCCGAAGCTGCTACTGAAAAATTTCTGATGGAAAAATCCAATAACACTTTGCCCGACCTGGGAATCGAACCCAAGACCTCATGCTCAGCAGTCGAAAAAAGAAAAGAAAGAGTAATTACTACAAAATGCTAGTACAATCACATACCTCTTATTAATCTCACTCTCGTTGTATACAAGCGGTTCCCCCACATCGCTGGCCGGCTGGATGTACTCGCCGAGCACTGTGCGCGCAGAGAAGCTAAAATTGTCCGTCGACAGCGGAGGACATGGGTTCGTGTCTAGGAACTGTAATAAAATAAAATATATTAAAATATTAGCGGGCCCAACAGACATTGTTCTGTTGAAACGTTGGCTTGCTGCGGCAACTATAGGGTTTCTGGGACTTAATCACACACATGTTTACATGGAAATTACACGGAAAAACCAATAAAAACAATCTGTCTAACTGTTTGTTCCGTCTTATCTGCAAAACTGCTAAACCGATTATGATGGGGCTACTTACTAATAACGTTATAAGCGAGGCTACTTACTTACTTACTTTTATTTAATAAAACGAATTAAGGTTCAGCGTAAAAAAAAACGCTATTACCCCCTAAACTCGGGGGACTAAACCTCCCCGGGTTAGTCTAAACTACACCAGGGTTGGGGGATGGGTAGAAGAGATGTAAGAAAAATCACATAATTGATCTATACAATCCAATAGTATAGCAAAAAGTTAGTACTTACATTCTGTACGTCGTGTAGCGACCGCATGGTGATGCCCGCGTGCGGGTCGGGCGGGGAATACGTCACGTCGCCTTTGATGCTGCAGTTCCGGGAAAGACCCTTGATCACAGTCACGCGTTTCCAACCTATAGAGACACAAGATGGCAATATATTAACGTTATATTAATTATTGATTGCTAAGCATTGCAATTATATAGGGTAATTGGTAATTAGTGTACGATATTTATACACATGATGGTACTCATGATAACAAACAACTTAGGTAGGGACCGAAAAAAAAATTCAAAAAAAAACGAGGGGGTCATCGACCGGCCTCGCTCGAGTCAGGGGTCTACTCTCTTTCTCCGAAACGAAACTTCGCAAACGAACGAAATTGAAACGAAACTTCGTTAATGATCCTACTCTATTTTATTTTCGGACGAACACAAGAAGTTCGGTTCCATAGACAATTTTCGTGAATGACTGGAATTAACATTAACGTTTTTTTCGTGTAGCCATTTCAAGTATTTTTTTTACACAATTCACACAAACTAATATCAAAAGTAAACACTTTTGGTTTCTTCAATTTGAGTTTAAAATTCCGAGCAATCATCTGTCAAATTAAAATTTTCGTTCGGACTATTTAAGAATTAGAGTAGGTTTAGAGAATCTAAACGTCAAAAAATTTTCGTTCGCAACGAAATTTCGGACCGAATGCAACCGTGGTAGGAAACACGCGAAGTTTCCATCGAAACTTCGTTTTCGTTGAATAAGAGTAGACCTCCTGCTGTGCACGCGTTCGCACAGTTGATATCTGATCGAAAAAACAGTAATAAATGTTAACACATTGACGACTTCCCAGCTTAGCGGACACAAAGATTTTAGAATTTAAAGATTTTAGGTATTCATCAATTACATAATTATATTGTAACTTACCTAGAGCTAAAGGCAATCTAAGTTGCGCGTCGTTAGGTCTCCGACTGGTATCGGACGCGTCCGAGTCGGACGGACAGCTGTCCGACGGACACTCCGAGTCAGTACTCGCCGTCTCGCCTAGCAAGGCTTTTAGTTTTTCCTGGAAAATAAAGAGTTTTATCAATACTTTGTTTGTTGTCAATTTGCATTAAAATCAGATCTACTCTTTGTATTTACATAGGTTAAATTGTCGTATAATAATGACACTAATATAAAATTATGATAACTCCGTTTTGGAACGAGCAACTTCAACAAGCTCCAACTTTCGGTCTAACTGACCGACTTCTTGACTATTCGAAAGTGCCTGTAAATGGTCTAATTGAAATAAATGTTTGAACTTTGACTTTGATACTGGGAAAAGGCGTGACTTTATAATATGTATGTATGTACTAATACATAATAGCAACAACACTTAAGAGAATCGCTTGTTCTTTAGGGATCATAGAAATATCTATGGAGATGCCCTAAACATCCAAATCTATAAAGAAAATAGCTATCAGAACTTTAATTTAGTTAATTTTCCCATTTTGTGTCTTTTGACATTGGAAAACGGTAGCTCTTTTTTTTTTCATAGTTAAGTCATGTCCATAGATACAAGTCAATGGTTGGCATAATGTCTGTAGGTTATAGCTGCCTAAATACATCAAGTCAAGTCAAAACATTTATTTCAATCAGACCATTTACAGGCACTTTTGAATTGTCAAGGAGTCAGTCAGAAAGCTGAAGCTAGTTGCGCAATAATTCCGTTTATGATCAGAAAAAATCTATGTAATCTATTACTCCCAACAATTAATTGTACAATAATAAGTACACACACAATAAAATACAAAAAAGTAACTTACCAAGTCAGTCTCAGCCAACAACTGATGCGCAAGCGCAGGCCTCAAGCCCAGCGCTCGACTCTGAGCCAATAAGGACGCGACAGTATTCTTCTTAGGCTTGCTGACTCCTCTGCCTAAATTGCGCGGTCTGCCCTCGCGTCCTGCCCACCCGGCTACTGCTGTGGGCAGGATGGTGATGTTAAGTTATACCTAATGCTTATGTGGGAACAATAAAGAAGATTAAGAAGCAATTTTTATTATTGGTGATCTGTTGGTGAAGGGATAAATGGGGGGTGTTATAGGACACTTGACAAAGCAGAAAGTCACATTCTTCGAAGAAATCTTTATGCAGATATTATGTGCAAGTGTATGCTCGCGCGGGCACTTGTTAACGCAGAGATTTTTTTTCCGCTCATTAGATTTTCGCGTGAAATAGTTTTATTTTAAATACATATTAAAACTGGCGTTAATATAATAAAGAATTTAATAAGACAACCGATTAAAAATTATTTCAAGGTCATCGCTATCAAACAAATTTCAAGGTCATCGCCATAAAATAGAGTTCAAGGTGATCGTCATCAGAGTTCAAGGTCATCATTTAAAAAGTTGAAATGTATCAAAAATATAGACCTCTATTCAATACTACCTTCTTGAACGGGTTTTTTAGTAATCCATTGAAATTCGAACAAAACCGATCACCATTACGGGATTACAATACTTTTTTTATCATTATTTATAAAGATTCTCTATTCAAATACTTGTTGTAGCAAGTACAACGTACATTCACTGTCCTCGCTGCCGCTGGACTTGGGTCGCGGCGCGTCCGGCACCGGGTTCATCTCCGGCGCCACGCGACGTGGCTTCGCGCCCGGCTTGCGGCGAGCTGTTGATAACAGGATATTTAAATATTAGGAATATCTGTAAGGTGGGAATCCCTAGGATAATATTTTGAGATGGGCTTTAGGGCCATTTGTCGCTGACTGCACTTACTGTTAGACAAATAAAATTGAACACGTATAAAAAGAACAGAAGAATAGAGAACTGATAACACTTACATATCCTGTCATGGCTGGAAGACGCGTTGAGCGAACTGCTCAATGACGTCAGTCGCGAGAGAGCGTCTGAAGCTTGCGAACTCGCTGTGAAAGAACATAGATTTATTTTTATTTATGTACAGTAAGCGGTCATAAGTGCAGTGGCATGCTAAGGTTTGAATTGCTGTGAACACGCAGTACAGGCCGCATCTACATCTGTGTGTAAAGTGATTATGCATGAACACAGTACCTACAAACACCTCAGAATGCACACGGCGTCGAAAGGTCTAAGTTAAAAAATTACAATCTATTGCTTTGTGATGATTGCTACTCCACTTATGACCGCTACTGTACTACAATAAAGCAGGACAACGATCCCACTAACTATTTTACATGTAAAAGTCTGTATTTTTTGTTTGACTGTCATAATGTTTCGTCTTAGTCATGTGTCACGACTGAACGGATTTTAATGTAATCTGGCAAACTGACAGACTGACATTATGTAGGTACGGGGTAAGGTTGGAGCTCTAGAAAGGACATAGGCTACATTTTAATTTGCGTTTTTTCTAAGTGCACGATAACTAACAATCATGTGGACGAAGACGCGGTCAAAACCTAGTGTTCAAAAATGTGGTTAAGTTACTTACCAGGTGTAGGTTTAAGTGAAAGGTTTAGTGGCGCATCGTCATCCATTGCTGAAGACTTAACACCCAGGTCCAAAGGCGAGTCCTCACCCATCTTAGTGCTTAGGTTGAGACCTGCATCTGTAATGAAAGTGTGGGTCAGAACAATGGCTAGTGTGAGTTTGGGAGGTGAGCTATAAGTGTGATGGTGGAAAGAAAGAAAAAGAAAAAAAAAGAAAAAGTCCCAAGTAATAGGAGGAGAGCCTATTGCCATCAACAGGGCATACATGCAGACTCCGAGGCTGCTACTGACAAATTCCTGATGGAAAATTTCTTTTGTTTAATTGACTATGTGAATGAACAATAAATTAATGCATGATGGATGATGGGCGTTAACCTAGGACTAATAATGATTTAATGTTAAACAAATATTGAACCAGCAGTAAATATTGTACACCTTATAGGTATGTTACAGCGACCCTTTAGATAACCATCATACGAACTGATAATTTACCCGTGACAAACAATAAATGAATTTGAAAACACTGCTTGAACTGGGAGTCGAACCCGAGATCTCATGCTCAGCAGTCACGCTTTGCGACCACTAGACCAACGATGCAGTCAAAATAATAATATCAATATCAGGTATGGAAAAAACTAACATCGAAGAAGTGCAAAAGTGACTCATACAGTGATATAAACTTAAACCGCCACGAAGCATTATAACGGATTCACCTAATCAAGGGAAAAATATTTTGCTGCAACTGGTCAATAAATTCAACGCCTCAGACTAATGTACAGGTGGCTTAATCGCTTACGCAAGTCAGTTTTTGCAGTTTAAACAGCCTCACACGAGGGAACTCGAGTTCAAACCCCGGAGAAAACATATCTTTTCGTAAATTAAAATAAGAAAAATGATATTGGTGCCGATTCCCTTGTTCACAAACTAGACAAAATTTAGAGAATTGACATCTCTTACTAACATACAGCGAAAGGAAAGGACTGTGACATTAAAAAACTAAGTTAGCGATGTCAAATTAGTTTTGCCTTGCAACTTCTCCGTATTTTTAATACATACGTTTTAAGATGTTAACTATAATTGTATGGATGTGTCAGATTGACTAAATTTGACAGCTCTTATTTACATTAGTCTCTTTCTTGTTTTATTGGACAAAAAGATGGAAATAGTCTAATTTTAGTTTAGTTTGTGACCAATAGAATCGGCACCATTGGTGTCGATTCTCTTGTTCACAAACTAGACCAAGTTTAGAGAATTGACATCTCTTACTAACATACAGCGAAAGGAAAGGACTGTGACATTAAAGAACTAAGTTAGCGATGTCAAATTAGTGTTGCCTTGAATTCTCCGTATTTTTAATACATACGTTTAAAGATGTTAACTATAATTGTATGGATGTGTCAGATTGACTAAATTTGACAGTTCTTATTTACATTAGTCTCTTTCTTATTTTATTGGACAGAAAAAGATGGAAATAGTCTAATTTTAGTTTAGTTTGTGACCAAGGGAATCGGCACCATTTGGAATTTATAACAATCTATTACGTCAGTAGCGTCAGCAGCCTTAACTCCGTATCACACAGATCTATTGAAGAGGAAAGCAGTAATAAGTAATGGTAGGTAGTGACATACAATAGTCACCTGTGGAGCCAGCCAGCTGACGCTCCAGCGCGGCCAGACTCACGCCGCTCTGACTAGCTATCGTCTGCAGCAGTTCTCGGGATATTCCTGCGGGAGAGAAATTATTATTATTTATTTACTAGCAAAATTAGTGCGAAGAAGTGGAAATGGGCCGGCCATGTCTGCAGACGGACAGACGGTCGGTGGAGCAGACACGTGTTAGAGTAGAACGTCTAGGCAAACGTAGTGTGGGACGATACTATTAGAGATAAACTACTATAACATCGCGCGCCCCTCCATATTACTATTTCAATAATAATGAGTAATTAGTGATTCCGCTAGTTAAGCAACAATGACACGCTGATTTGTTTAACATGCGTTGTGAGTCTTGTAAATACTTTTACAAATACATACTTTTTGAATTGTGGAAGGGCGCGCCAAATTATCGTATTTTATCTCTACTATCGACACATTTAAGCTGCACGGTATATTTTACTTGATTAAAAATCAAGCACATACCTGCATACAGACCTGCATAATCGGACAGATTAGGTGGGGGCGTGCCGGACATCGAGTTGTGTCCGGGCCTGTCCGGTTTGTTGGGCAGCCGGATCACCTCAACCGACGACCGGGAGTTGCCGTACTCGTCCTGTAAAATATAAAGAAGTCAATTTCTGGCATATAAAACTAGGGTTTGTTCAAAATTATAACTCTAGAACGTTTGAAACGATTTTTATGGTTTTTGGTTTGTTGTATTTTTCTTTGTCCCGTATAGCAGAATGACTAGTTTGACCGGAGCCGCAGTACCGCTGTACCGCGGTGAGCTGGAGGCCGGAGAAAGTAGAGTTTCAATTCACCGTTGGCGGTAGTTTGACAGAATGGAGCGGCCGATACTCCCCACATCTCGCCGCGCACCTACCTAAGGTGTGGTACACCGGTTTCGATCAATCTATACTTAAAAACACATACATAACATTACGCCTGCAATTTCCGAAGGGTTAGACAGAAGTCTACCCATTAGTACACCCACATTTCGCCAGTTATGTTTAAGTCCCATGTAATAGGGGGTGAGCCTATTGCCATCATCCGGGCACAAACACAGATTCCAAGGCTACTTACTACTGAAAAATTCCTGAGGGAAAAACCCAATAACACTTTGCCCGACCTGGGAATCGAACCCAAGATCTCATGCTGAGCAGTCACACCTTGCGACCACTAGACCAACGAGGCAGTCGAGGTAGGTGGTATTATAAATACGTACAAGTTTAGGCCGTTTGCTGGGCAGCGGCGCGTTCCGGTCGGCGGGGTGCACGCTGACGTGCGGCGGGTCGAGGGAGATCGTCTTCTTGCGGCCGCGGGTCGTCGTGCCCGCACCTGACTGTTCACACAAAAAAGAAAAAGTAAGAAAAAAATACTCAAACTGTACTTTTAAAGACATTATTGTCATGCAAAACATTTTCCTTTATTTATAAGTTCCCGTGTATATTTGTGTGGCTGTTTGCATCGTAGCTCAAAAACGGCTGAACCGCTTTTAATGTTATTGTTTGCATATTCCACAGGTCTGAACTTGATTTATTAAGCGAAGCCTAGACTGTAGGTGGCGGTGGCGGTAAACATACATACATTAAAAAAAAAAAAAAAAAAATATTAAAAAATATCTATATATATTTTCTAATTCTATGCTAATATTACAAAAATCCTAATCTCTGTAACTGCCCGTCGGATTGAAAAAATCTTTTTGCATATGATAGCTAGATTCATGAGGTTTAATATAGGCTATATAACATCACGCTACGACCGACGGGAGCGGAGCAGACACCAAAGACGTAACTTAACACGAGGGAAAAAAACGCGGACGAGCAGAAATCTAGTTAAATAAATTAATAAAAAGTATTAGTAAACAAAAGTTTGTCAACATACATGTGCTTTTACCTTGGGCCCGGCTAACGAGGAGGTATACTTGATGATTTCAGTATCCGGAGGCAATCTGACACCGCCCAGCACTGATGATGGATCACTGAAAGAGATAAAAACATTATTATATAATGTTCTTAATATACATAGTGGTAAGGGCCTGTTTGACCACCTCTAGATATGCTATGGTTAATTAACATGGTAGGTAACATAATTCTCTTGCAGTTTAATCCCTGAGGTAAAAAGAGGGGTGTGAAAATCTGATGTCTGTCTATGGCATCGTAGCTCTTAAACCAATGGACCGATTTTGCTGACGTGATTATCTACACTAATATTACAAAGAGGAAAAACTTTAATTATTGTTTGTTTGTAATGGATAAACTCAAAAATTACTGGACCGATTTTAAAAATTCTTTCACCATTAGAAAGCTACTTTATCTGCAAGTAACATAGGCTATATTTTATTTTATTTTTGCGCGGACGAAGTCGCGGGCAAAAACTAGTCTTAAATACTTTGGGATCGGCGCAGAATTTTGATTATCTGGCAGATAATTTTTTACACAAATTCTGCCGTAATATGTGTAAAAAAAAAACTACTAAATTATTTTTACTAAAAATCTCCCTTTATTTTAGGTGAACTGAGTTTGTAGTGAGCTGTCATACTACCTCAAGCTTCTTCAACTACTGAAGATTGGCTGTCAGTTGGGAAATCCTCAAGCTTACTTCAACTTAATTCACAAAATATTTTTTCACAGATTATCATTGCCGTTTCTGTTTTTATTTTTCTGGTAGACAGAGTATATCTAGAGGTAGCTGAACAGGCTTAAAGTATGCTAGGAAAGTGATATCTTACCCGCCTTCTAAAGCAGCACTGATAGAACAGAAATATTGAATATTAGTTATGTATTAAGTTATGTAAATAGTAAAATAAAATATCACAAGAGATTGATCTATAATTCTATAGTAACCACCGCCTGTTCCTCGAACATAAAATTATAAAGCGCGTATATTAATTTTACATAACATAACATCACGCCTGTAATCCCCGAAGGGTTAGGCAGAGGTGTACCCATTAGTACACCCACATTTCGCCAGTTATGTTTTTTAGTCCCATGTAATAGGGGGCGAGCCTATTGCCATCAACCGGGTACAAATCCATACTCCGAGGCTGCTACTGAGAAATTCCTGATGGAAAAACCCAATAACACATTGCCCGACCTGGGAATCGAACCCAAGACCTCATGCACAGCACGCTTGCGACCACTAGACCAACGAGGCAGTCACTAGACCAACGCGGCATTAATTTTACATCTTTTTTTAATGTATTAGATGGCAAACAAGCCGACAGCCCCCCTAATGATAAGTGGTTACTGCTGCCTATAGAAATCTGCAGTACCAGAGGCCTCTCAGATGCGTTGCCATCCCAGAGACAAAGATACAATATCTCATGACCCTGAATTCCACACGCACTAATACTTTTTAAACCGGAACACAGCAATGCTGGTTTGTGGCAAACGTTGATTCTCGTTCAAGAAACCAGGGTAAAGTACTCATAACTTCTTAATTGCAAATTCATCTAACTATTCCAAAAATTTCGACTAATTACGTCTAGCTACTCTTGTTCTTGGTCTATACATTATAAATGAAGATTTATCTCACCTGAGTATGGTATGCGGTAGGCCAGTAAGGGAGTCTATGCCGCCATGCCGTCCATCCTTATCAGACCCTGGCATCCCAAACGGGTATAGCGGTGACATGTTCTGAAAATGACAGAGAAGGATTTAGATACTAGGAGAACTAGGCTAGCTTGCTGAAAAATAGAGGATGTACTTTTTTCACATTTGAGTCAGTTGGATTCCTGATTAAAGCAGGATTGGATATTTTATTTTTATTTGTTCATTTTTTTATTTATTTTTGATTTGAAAGGGTGTTAAAGATTGCGCGGGCTCACACACTTTTATTTTATGTTGGCTGAGATGTTAAGAGTGGTCGTATAAAGTCCCAATATTTGTAAACACGTTAACACTATGTATAGGTACTTGAAAATATTTTAACCTCTTAATTTTTAATTTTCTTATACGTTATGATTTACTAGTTTTTATATAAGCTACATTGTATTCACGTGTCATTACGTATGATTCTGTATGCAAATATTGTACAAATGTTAATTTTAAAAGAGTACGTATGGAGTTTCTTGCCCATTCTTCTCCATACAAAACTACCTTTTGGAAGGGGCAACTAGATTCAAACTTGTTTTTTTGTATATGACGTTCAAAAGTGCCTTATATTGGCCTAATTGAAATAAATGATTTGACTTTGACTTTGATACTACAATTTTAACTAGATTCAACCAAACCTAAATATAAAATATTTTGTTAATTATTAAAAGGGTTCACGGACTTTCCTGTTCATTCTTCTCTGTAAGTACCGGTATTTGGAATGAAGCTTTAATTTTCCGACCGTCAATTCAAAAGTGTCTATAAAATGGTTTTGAGATTGAGTTTAAGCGTTTTGAATTTTCGTCACACAGCTGCGATTACATACAGGCGCCTTCAATTCTTGATCCCCCTTCCAAAAACGAAGAGGGGTAATGAAGAGCACTGACTGTACAACAGCCCACAAGTATTACCTTGCCCTTAGCAGCCGCAGCCACGGCGGCGTGGTACGCGCCGTGCGCCGCCGCCTGCGCAAGCATCAGGTCGCCGCGCAGCAGCGCTAGCTCGCGCTCCTTGCCTTTGGAGCTGGATGACGACGATGATGAGGGTTTTTCTGAAAGATAAAAGCAATTAATATTATAACATGGATAGTGTAATAATCCTCCTGACTAATGATTGATTATGGTGGACAATGCCACCGGAGACGCAAGAGATCTTGCAGTGCACAAGTGTGTGCGCAAACAAATGTGTACTCTCTTCCCTTACTCTCATAGTCTGACAGGGCGGCAATCTGACATAACTGGGGAGAGATCAGGCGCAGGACCTTTTGCAGGTGCTTTTCTCTAACCGTAGGATTCTTTCCTTGTCCTGAAGAATGCCAGGCCTTGCTCCTTTCCCAAACTGGTGACTCAGACACAACCACCATTTCTCAAAACCTTTGTAGTGGTCCTCAATACGAGGGTGGACACCATTCACTAATAACTGCAAGATACAACTTTGATTGTAACGTCATGACGTCACAATCAAAGTTGTTGTCATGGGGAATCCGTTTTGACAGGTCTCAAAAAGTACGTCAATTGATTGGTGGTACACGTATTCACCAGGTACTTACTGGAAGGCTGTGGGGTAGCCGAGGGCTTGCTACTGGACTTGCTCTGATGAGGAGCAGACACCAGACTGTTGAGGGAAGCCAGGCTTGACAGAGACGCAGAGTGGTGCATCGCGGACGGAGACGAAGTCTTCGGCAAACCATATGAAGACCCTGGAAGAAGGAGGCTGATTAGAAGAGGAAGAAGATGGTAATGATGGAAGTGAAACTTTGAGAAGCTACGCACTTGGGTTTGAGTAAGCAATGGAAACATTTTTATATCTAGAACAGTGGTAATAAGTCTTAAAATGCGTTGCCTTAAGCCTCGTCGTCAATGATGACTTATTTTAATTAGTACTTGTATTATCAACTAATCACTCTTCATTTTTGCAATGTTTTTCAAATATAATAATATAATACCAGCCTATTATTGTCCCACTGCAGGGCAAAGGCCTCTTCTCACACAGAGAAGGCATGAGCATTGATCACCGAGCAAGCTTAAGGCGGATAGGCGATTTCAGACTTCACCGTAAAGTCCTGGTTTCCTCAAAATGTGTTCCTTCACCGATGTCAGCGATGTCCAAGATAAACTTAGAAACTGCATATAAATTGAAAAAGTTGGTACTACTTTGGTGTCGAACCGGCCAACTAAATCAAAGTTATATCCTATAACAGTGGACTTAAGATTCAACTCCAGAAATCCTACCAAAAATACACCTCTACATAGTTTTTTGTAAACATTGAAAGTTGTCGCCATGAATAGAGTCATAGTTACAATGTTTCCAATGATTGGGGCCTGGCTTAAGTATGTATGGCAATGATGGTAGCTACGAGTCGGTGGGAGACAACAAGCGGATATGCTGGATCAGATCTAGACTATTTAAAGGGAGGATTTAAAGCTTCCAGCTGGCTGGTGGGGTTTTTTTTTGGCAGGAGTGCGAAGTCCTCATGGACGCCCAAACCGTCCCATTGCTGGAGCCGGTTTGGGCAGTGCCGGATTCTTACCGGATAAACCACACTTCTGCCGTGCTAGTCTCCCCTTGACGTTGTCAGAGACCTTTTTTTTTCTTAATGTCGATTTAGTATTTAAGATATTTTCGTATAAATATTCGTGGTTTGGAAAAAGGGGTATTTTACTTTCTTTTATGTTTTATCTACATAACATAACATCACGCTTGTAATCCCCGAAGGGTTAGGCAGAGGCGTAGCCATTAGTACACTCACATTTCGCCAGTTATGTTTAAGTCCCATGTAATAGGGGGCGAGCCTACTGCCATCAACCGGGCACAAATCCAGACTCCAAGGCAGCTACTGAGAAATCCCAGATGAAAAAACCCAATAACACTTTGCCTGACCTGGGAATCGAACCCAAGACCTTTTATCTATTTTATTTTATCATTGACGGGAAGGGAAGGCTGGAGGCGCTTGGGGTGGCAGACACACAACATGATAGTACAATATAGATACGTGCCCCACTCACTCATGTTCTGCGAATTTGCGCTGCTCGTGGATGGACTCTTGTCTTTTGTGGAGGCGCTTGATGATGTACTGCTTCTCCCTGACCTGCAAGAACAGATAAAGCGTTTACTTTCGGCTAAGAGGTACGCTGAAGTTGGCACAGTGGCTGAGCGATTAGCCCCTGGGCTGGGTGAACCACGGAATTCAATTCCTGTACGTAACAATATTTAATTGGCCTGCAGTTGTTCCGGGTTTTGCTTGTGTGATACAGGAGAAATTTCAAGTGGGGGCAACGTAATTTTATTTAAAAAAAAACCGGCTACGACAAAAACGTTTACCAAAAAGCTATAAACGAGTTTCAAAGAGCGCAAATTATCAAAAAATAATATTAGACTGTAGAAAGACTATTGCTTTTTTTGAAGTCGTAGTTCTACGTCATTAATTAATAGTTTCGTAGGCCGGTAGATCATACTAATGTGTATTGTGAAATGTTAGGAGTGATCGACTACAATCAAAATAATAATAATAATGCGAGCACCATATTCTATCTATAAGCCTGGCCGCAGATAAAGTGGATCGTATTACCCAGTTACTGGGTAATGGAAGTCAGATAGACAGTCCGCTCCATGTAAAATACTGGTGTTCAGCTGCATCCGGTCAGACTGGAAGCCGACCCCAATATTTGTATGTAGTTGGGAAAAGGCTAGGCAGATGTATAGCATTATGTATGTTTTTGTATGCAAATATTATAAAACATTAATTTCAAAAGAGTACATATGGAGTTTCTTGCACATTCTTCTCCATACGAAACTACCTTTTGGAAGAGGCTATACCCAATTCTTTTTCTTGTTTATGACGTTCAAAAGTGTAATGGCCTAGTTGAAATAAATGTTTTGACTTCGACTTTGATGATGAAGCCTGGCCGCAGATGTACCATCGACCACAACCACAAAACGCGGCCACCGACATATTTCCTGTAGTTTTCATGCATTTTATATGGTCTCGCCGCACTCGGTTGACGTCTGTGGTCGCTACTACACCACTTCTAGCTTCAGGTGGCGACATTTGTGTCTGTCGCGTGCGACCAGGCTAATGCATAAATAATTTAGCTGTTATTGATTTATTTGTAGAACTTTCTTTGTAGTATCTACAGTAAGTTTTATTTTAGTTACATCGTATTCACATTCTTATTGTGCATGCTGTGGTCTCCTTTATGTGAAGGAGTACACCTATATGATACCTTTTGTTGACTATAAAATTGTTTATATCATGATTTTAGTTTGGTCTTTAGTTAGAGATCCTAATAAATAAATAATTCGCATTATTTAATACCTTTACGACAAGACATAACATCACGCCTGTAATCCCCGAAGGGTTAGGCAGAGGTGTATCCATTAGTACACCCACATTTCGCCAGTTATGTTTTAGTGCCATGTAATAGGGGGCGAAAAGAGTACGTTTAAAAAAAAGAGTACTTATGTCTAAAGTTTCTTGCCCATTCTTCTCCATACCAAACTACTAGAAAGGGTCTTTTGTCATGTGATGTTCAAAGTGCTTCGTAATAATCTAAGGGCTAATTTTTCAATCGTAGATAACTATCTAAAAGTTTATGCTTTTACTTTGATCAACCGCCATTAGGTACATCTAAAGTAAGTAGACCAAAAAAAGGCATTCTTACCTCTCATTTCGACTAGACAATTTCCCAGGTTTCTGAGGCTGCTTCAACCCCCCACCGCCGCCGGACAGGGCCGAGAGCGCGGCGTAAGGGTCGGCCAGCGGTGGGAAGTTTAACCCTGAGGCTTGCAGCCTGGCCAGGTAGTCCTGAGCTGCTAGGTGTGATGCCATCGACCACCAGGCTGCACCTGGAGAGATGGAGAAAGGTCACCAGCAGATCTTAAACGTCTCCTTATGATTGGTTAATAACAAATAACCCAAAAAATTGCTCAGTTCTTGTCTTACGGCAGGACGAAAGCCTCCGGGGTTGCGGGACGTCTTAACAGGATACCGTGGCCCCGGAACGTAAAGGGCAACAGAAGGAACAGGGTGGTTTTTTAGTTAGTAAAAGTCTGACAGTCCGCCCAGGGTGGGGCGGAAGGAGTCATTTGATGATTTTAACACCTAAAAAAAAACATAACATCAAGCCTGTAATCCCCGAAGGGTTAGGCAGAGGTGTACCCATTAGTACACCCACATTTCGCCAGTTATGTTTTTAGTCCCATGTAATAGGGGGCGAGCCTATTGCCATTAACCGGGCACAAAACCAGACTCCGAGGCTGCTACTGAGAAATTCCTGACGGAAAAACCTAGTAATACTTTTCCCGACCGGGGAATCGAACCTAAGACCTCATGCACAGCAGCCGCGCTTGCGACCACTAGACCAACGAGGCAGTCCATAATATTAGTTAGTATTATCCTATGCTATTTTAATAATTTAACTAATTAAAACAACAATTCTCAAACACTCAGTTTCGGTATGTCCGAAGTTTCAGCCCACTTTTGGGCCCGAACCGATATTATGGCTGAAACTTGATTTTTTATGCCGAAACTGGCCGAAACCGAATGTTCGGTTGCATTTAAAAATAACTTAGTATAGTACTTATCCAATAATAGCATCAAACAAGCTATCGTACCATTGTACTTACTGGCAGCTGGATGTAGCCCCAGGGAGGCTGCCTGATTAGCTGCCACTCCGAGCGTGGTCGGGGGCGGGTAGCGCGACCCGAAGCCGAATAGGGCTGCTTGTGCTTGCGCCTGCGCTTGCGCTGCCGCGCTCCCACCGCCGCCACCATCGCGACCCCAGTATGCTGGAAGAAGAAAGTGATGATTAGTTTTAAGGGCATAAAATTAAACAACCCGGCACAAATTCAGATTCCGAGGCTGCTACTGTGTAATTCCTGATGGAAAAACCCAATAACACTTTGCCTGACCTGGGAATCGAATCCAAGACCTCAGGCTCAGAAGTCGCGCTTTACGACCACTAGATCAACGAGGTAAAGATGTTTATTTGTTTAAATATTTATTTGGCGATTCAGTGTCAGTTTGATTTCTTAAAAATAATGATTAAATCGTATCAATCTGGTTAGCCTTTTCCCGAATATGTTGGGGTCGGCTTCCAGTCTTACAAAACGATGCCCCTTGGTAAGACTGGATGTCAGGTTTTCGGCCTTCTGATGACCCGTAATAGCTGTTAAAGATCCACGTATGACAACCGGGACAATGTCATATTAATAAAATTGTTTTATTATAATATTGGTCCAGTAAACTTAAAGACGTTACCCAGAACTAACCTCTCAAAACATTTCATAAATAAACGACCTACCTCAACTCAGAATAAGTAATCGTAGTTCCAGTAAGCAACGACGTCAAAAACACTTGACATTCTCTTTTACATACTGCTTACAAATCTACACTCTGCCACAGACAAGACAAGATTCACAAAAGATAAATCATTACATTCACGAACGAACTTTTGAGAAGTAATGTTTTCGTGTGAGTTACTTTTGAAAAATACTTTTATTAAAGACTAGCTTTAGCCCGCGACTTCGTCCGCGTAAATTTCGGTTATCTAGGACACAGACGAAGTCGCGGAAAAAATTACCCATATCCTGTCATTTCAATTCGAAACGACACGTGGCGCCATCTATGATCATAAGAACATTATTGTGATTTCCCTAGGAAACAGTACTTTTTTTCGAGCTTAAAGGCACCCTATGTTCGTTCCTGTACACCTGGTAATGTATAAGCAAAATTTCAGGATGATCGGTTCAGTGGCTTAGGCGTAAAATGGTAACAAACAAACTTACTTTCGCATCTAATATATTAGTTAGGATACACTGAGTTGTGTTTTGTATTTTTGTGTGTCAAAGGCGATTCGCACACTGCCCCGCGCCAAGCTCAGGGGCGCGTCCCGTTCCGCTTTAGGGTCTGTAGTCGGTACATATCTGACGGAAGATACGCCGCGTATCGTCAGTCGCGTAACGCAGAAACAGTCAAATAGATAATATAATATCCAACCATACACATATAACCGATGATGCGTTAGTGCGTCGACCATACTAAAGACGATACGTTCGACGTATCTTCCGTCAGATGTGAACTGCATCGACCTTCCAAACACACTGTATATTTAATCCGCGATTTCAACTGCGTCCGTCTACGACGAAGTCGCAGGCAAAAGCTACCTAGAAGTAGGTACGTGTAAAACACAGCTAAGTCCATCAAACCGTTTAAGTAGATAAGTACTTAAAAATCACTTAAGAAGTACATTCATCAGCTTTTGCACTTAAAACTAAACTATGGGAAAGAGAGAGACAAAAACCGATCAAGTGCGAGTCGGACTCGCACACGAAGGGTTCCGTACTACCACACAATATTTAACACATTCTCTTGTATCGAGAGACTCTTTCATTTTTTAACTTCGGTAGAAATACACATTCTGTGAAAATTTTAACTCTCTAGCTATTACGGTTTATGAGATACAGCCCGCTGATAAACGGGCGGGCAGTCGGAGCCTTAGTAATAGCCACCCGAATACGGAACCCTAAAAAAAAAACAAAATGCAATGAGAGTTGCTAGTTGTAAAAATGTTTTGCGGAATGAGTTTCTATGAGACTTGACAAGTTAACTGTCATGTTGCATGCAGTGTTGCCATTCTTAACGCCATAAAAAAGCTGTGGGGATACGTAGGGTTGCCAGATCCTGAACCACCAGCTAGTTAAGCTGGACTTTAGAGCTAAGCCGGATTTTATGTTCAATTTTTTTTTTGTTTGTAACGTAACATAACATCACGCCTGTAATCCCCGAAGAGTTAGGCAGAGGTGTACCCATTAGTACACCTACATTTCGCCAGTTATGTTTTTAGTCCCATGTAATAGGGGGCGAGCCTATTGCCATCAACAGGGCACAAATCCAGACTCCGAGGCAGCTACTGAGAAATTCCTAATGGAAAAAACCCATTAACACTTAGCCCGACCTGGGAATCGAACCCAAGACCTCATGCACAGCAGTCGCGCTTGCGACCACTAGACTTTGTTTGTTTGTTTTTTACCATTTTAGTGTTCAATTTTTTTGTTACTTCATCATAATAAATAACTCAACTTCTTCTATAAAATACTAAGAAAATATATTTATAGATAGTCAATTGAGTCAGCAAAAAAGTGACGTCACAGATTTCTTTTGCCAAACCGTAAATCTGTGGGAGAGTCGCGTTTTGACAGGTCATAAAAAGTATGTCAATTGATTGGTGGTGTCATCTAATGGATTTGGCGGGCCACACATGCGAAAATCTGTACTGCTAAGCTAAAGCTGTAAAGCTGTCTGTTACGGCAGAACTACACCCATTTGGCAGTAGCTTTCCGACTATACATCGTCTTTTACACCACCGCCGCGATATAAAGGCCTTACAGACAAGGACCACACAAAAAACCGTATCAAAATCCACATTTACGTCATCAAAACGTCAAATATTTCACGAAGCCACATAACCTTACACCATACCTGAGCATTCAACTAAAAATCGGTGTACCACAATCCTTAATAAGGAGAAGGCACCGTACAAACAAAACCATCATTCAACACAAACGATTATCATCTTTATTGCTATGAAGTTAAGAGTTAGGAAAGCAGCAATGTTACGTTTGTCCTTTGAGAAGCGCTGGGTGCAGGGTCATCGAACTCTGCGAGTTTGCTTATATGGTGTAATATCACGCGAATGCAGGGCTGTCACAAGGTAGTTGATTGAGTTCGAAGATAAGCGATGCATTCACACGTTGCTAACGATGATTTAGAAAATGTATTGAATAAAATAAACTTACTTGCTAGATACGAATGGTTGCTTTTTATCAGACTGCTAGGTGTCAGGTGTTCTGTCTCTTTCTTTTGTTATAAGTTGAAGTAGTTAGCAATGCTTCCTAGTTGGGCGGTGAAGTTTAGATTTGCATAAATACATTTACTTATTCAGTCATACTTTTTTCCCATGGGGAAGGCAGAATTTACAAGGTGCAGACACTGAGTTGGCTAGTTTTAGCGCATGTTAATTAATAATAATTTTACATCAAGAACATGGCCGCATGTCGCATTGATACTTGGGGCCCGAGCAACACGTTTTCTTTCATTCCGTCCTGTCAGCCGTCACGCTGTCACTACCTCCCATTTCTTTCATAGCATTCACACAATCCATCCATCTTTACTTTGGCCTTCCTCTTCCTCTCCATCCATGCCCATACCAAGATAAACGATTAGCTTCAAGATCAAATTATCTGTCACTGGCGCCACTTTCAAACTTCCTCTCATGTACTAATTTCTGACCTTATCCATTCTCGTCACCCCGCGCATCCATCTCAACATTCACTCATCTCCGCTACATGCAATCTTTTTTCATCCGTCTTCATCGCGGCCCAATAAACCTCAAAAACAAAAGCAGCACAGCCCTAGCACATAATGTATCTGGACAGTTTAACGACAACGCATGTAGTTGTAGGCACGAACAAAAGACTAAGTTTTTATTGACCGGAAAGTGCTGGCCAATGATCGGATGCCACTTATTGCCAACTCGCGTTCCATAGAGAAAAGTTTACTATAACTGTAACTGAGTAGTACTAAACTAGGTGTTCGCATACGCCGTAATTTACGCCACTTAAAAAGAGTTGCCGAAATTACGCAGTCACGTGAATAATACCTTTTTTTTGTTAGCCTATTCTGTCCCACTCTTGGGCAAAAACGTCCCCCCACTCCTAATAATGGTGCCGATTCCCTTGTTCACAAACTAGACTAAATTTAAAGAATTGACATCTCTTACTAACATACAGCGTACGGAGAGGACGGTGACATTAAAGAACTAAGTTAGCGATGTCAAATTAGTTTTGCCTTGAACTTTTCCGTATTTTTAATCGATACGTTATAAGATGTCAACTATAATTGTATGGATGTGTCAGATTGACAAAATTTGACAGCTCTTATTTATATTAGTCTCTTTCTTGTTTTATTGGACAGAAAAAGATGGAAATAGTCTAATTTTAGTTTAGTTTGTGACCAAGAGAATCGGCACCAATATCTTTAATATTAAATGAATCCCAATTTCCCTAGGAAAAATAATATTTTTTTTATTGTGTTTGTTATTATAAGGAGATGTTTACAAAATAAATATGAATGCATCCCGAAAATAACATATTTTTAATTTCGCATCGGTCACTTTGTTTAGGCTAATCTCCGAAATGGCTCGACCTATTATGACGGGACTGACAAATATCTGATGTCTTAAAGTGCAATTTAAGCTAATTTAATTTTACAAAAAGGACTCGAGTTACGCACAATAAAAGAACCCCGCAGATAACTCCTATTAACGTGAACGATGTCGCGAGACTAAACTAGTGCTATAACAACTGAAGTAGGTATAGTAACAGCAGTTATGAATTATTTTTAAGAACAATTGGATCAAAGTAAAACTGGATCTGGCTAGACTTAAGCCGATCACATCAATTTGCTGGTCTACAAATAAGAACAACATGACAGACGTCTAATAATGGATAGAAGTGACATGTTTATCACTTCCGGAAACAATAAAAGTCATTGTGACAACTTTATGATGTTGGATAACTAAGATTATTGGATACTAACTTGTGCCCGCGACTTCAACCGTGTGAATTGTCTTTCGGATTCAAAAATAATTTCGTAACAAAATATAGCCTAATATTTTTTTTTCACAATCTGACTAGTAGTCCAGAATAAACAAATCGTTCTTTTTTATAATATTATAATATTAGCTGCAGGCAAAACCAAAAACATGATCACACACAAAAAACGGCACGAGTGACTTCTGCACTTCGTGTTCGATTCCCGCATAGAACAAAATGTTTGTATGGGTCGGCGTCTGGTTGTCTGTGTATGTGAATTAATGCTTGTAAACGGCAGCTAAGAATACTATGTAGGAAAACTTTCTAGTGTGAAGTAACGCTTTTTGTTTTTATATAATTATAACTTTAGACACTAGACAAACCACCCAAAGTCCATCAAAACTTATAGCTCAAAAAATCCCTTCGCTACAAGCTTACATGATACAAATTACTTCGTAATAAGTCAATTGAACATAACCTAAACCACACCCTCTTCACAGAAGTCCCCACACACCCTTCAAATCAATACAGTATTTTCTTTAATTCCCAGATCAATATGGTAATCACCTGGAAATACCCGAGGTAATAATAAATTCTGTACGAGCATGAGAACGGATTCTCCGCCAACTGTTCCTAGGTAGAATTAGTGGGGTGTCCGAAGTGTAACAGATTGCGGAATGCCAATGGCAGTGTGAGAATTTTATGGTCAAAGATTTCCTTTTCATAAAGAAAACATTGCATTACATAAAGTAATTACATCTTAAACATGTTTTAGGTATATTAGTTGTACAAAACGCGCCACGAAAGATGAGACTTGACACACCACACAAACTATTTTGTAATTAATTTATATTGTTAAGAATTTTAATCTAAATGTCATCGAAATATCCCTGAATAGACACACAAATTATGGATATTTATTTCGTACATTCTTACCTGCACAAGCTCTCCATAACTGACGTTTGTCAAGTCTCATCTTTAGTGGCGCGTATTGTAACTATATCGGGTAGGTACTTCGACAATCTGAAACTATCCACCTTGATCGGATGTTTAAGAGTTTGGCGTCGAACTCTCGATGTCACAATACAGATAAATTATAGTACAACAGTATATAACAGGGATGTTACAGAGTTTTTGAGGAAGTAATAAAAAAATAATTGCTAATAGATGTGCATTTATAGACATGAAAATGGACGTCTGTAAGACTATAATATGAAAATGCCACTGATGATGCATATTAATTTAAAAGGCTAATTTGTATGTCTGATGCTGATGATAGGGGTAGATTTTTGATAAAATTCAGCAGATGGTAAGCCAGAATTTTTAGAACTACAAAAATGCATATTCATTTTGCGCCCAAAGGTCATAAAGGACACAGAACACAAATTGGCCTTTACAACCTGACGATACAACTTGATGATATCAAACTACACACAGGCGTGCTTAGGGCATCAAGTAGTCAAAAACATTAGTAGTAGTAAACATTTTTTTATTTCTTTCTCTTTCTTTCTTTCTAGCCTTAATCTGGCCCTGAGGATAATGATACTAGCCCGCCACACTGTTCCCACCGACTGCAACTCCTGAAAGCCAGAATCAACAGTGGAGGCCACCAGAAAAGCGCCGAGGCAATGAAGCTCGACGAGTCCCAGAGAAACGATTAACTGTCTGGAGTCCCGCAACGAAATGAATCAGAAAAGAATAGCGAAAAATATAATTTCCACTTCCAGATAATTATACACGCCACATAGGAACTTACCACCAAATAGGTTAGCGGCATCGAGCAGGCCGTCGGGGGGCTGCTTGCCCGCCGCGTCGCCGCCATCCCCCCCTTCCTTGTCCATAACACGCCTGAAACACCAGAAGAACACCATTGAGGGTACTATAACCGTTCAGTTCCAAGTTTAAAAATGTTCGTGTCAATTTTTGAATTTAGAATTTTATAGCAACTGTTGTAAAGTTCTTTTGTTCTTAATTTAAAAACTGTCATTAGAAGCCAAGCCAAGCCGTCAAGCCTTTTGTCACTTTTGTACTTTACAACAATCAAATAAAGTTCAAAATATAATAACTGGCACGAACGTTTAAGATTGAACTTGAAGTTAAAAACTGGTTTAGTAATAAGATTTGAAGTTTATAAACATGTTTATTATTTAATGCTTTTTGTAAATACATAGTTTTTGCTCGTCGCGTGGCCTCTTCTCACACAGAGAAGGCGGTGATTACTTGCTTGCTCAAGACGGATAAGCGATTTCAGACCTATACTAATTTTAAGTCCAGGTTTCCGCACGATGTTTTCCTTCACCGATGTCAGTGATGTCCAAGATAAACTTGGAAGATTACTTAAGAATTGAAAGTCACGTCATAGATAATTAAAAACACGTCTTTTCAAAGATATACGTTCAAGAATACCGGATCACGGTATCAACTACCTATGTACATGCCTCGTTGATCTAAGGGGACATGTATGTTACTTATTTTTTATGGTACCTACACAGACTTGCTATTGATTTTATTTTAACTTTTACGGTTCAAATATATTTTAAGAATCGATGTCAAGGTTAACGAATAAGTAACCACGATGTTAATTTTACATGTTTAATGAGCTAGTTTTAACCCGCGACTTCGCCCGCGTCAAAGTCAAAGGCTCCCTTTATTCTGCCCGGTCGCTTAATACGTTCTTATTTGACGCTACCGATAATCTATTTTCAGCTTTATAGGTCAAGTAATTTTGGAGATTTCGAGTCTGATAGTGAATAAATTTCTTCTGAACGATTTTTTAAACATATAGACTTATTAAACTTGAATTTAAGTGAATATAACCAACTGCCGCATTGGTCTAGTAGTTTTAAGCGCTACAGCTGGGCATGAGGTTCCATATTCTATTCCTGAGTCGGGCGAAGTATTATTGGGTTTTTTCTATCAGGATTTTTTTAATAGCAGCCTCGGAGCCTGGATTTTTGCCCGTTTGATAAAAATAGGCTCGCCCCCTCTATTACATGGGATGACTGGCGAAATGTGGGTGTACTAATGGGTACACCTCTGCCTACCCCATCGAGGATTACAGGCGTGATGTTATGTAATGTCCTGGTTATTTGGTCATAGTAACGCACAATTACTTATTGTCGAACTAAAATTATCTTTCAAGCAAGGGGGCGTACACAGCACCCCAGCCCCCCCGCTTACAACGTCAATGGGGGACAATGAGGGGGTGGAATCCCCCTCTTGTTGAATGGAGTTTATTTTTTAATGAAACCGTACTACTCCCACGCTGCCTGGGAAAATTATTATTAAATAAAAGGAATCATTATTATAGAAACAAAAGGTCATTTACGCACTGACTTGACACGACATCTCGAAAATTACTTAACCTATCAAGGTGAGTCCGGATAAACCCGGACATAGTCTTGCTTTTTGGGTGCATGTCCGGCCTAATTATTCGGTGCCCAGCTTGTCCGGCTTCTAACATTAGACGATTCTTTCTTACCGTCGAATGGCCCGCGGCCCATTTCTCTCTTACTAAGTACCAGCGTCGCCAGTTTTTTTTTGCCAAGTTGGGATTTTTTAACTTTTTGAGTGAAAAAACCAGGATTCTTTCGTAGAAAGCGGGACATAGTTAAAAAAAAACGTAAGTATACCTATGATCTGAAGTTTTTTAATATTTGATTTTTTTTAAACTTTATGCAATAAAAGTACAAAGGCGGACTTAATGCCTTAGGCATTCTAAAGATTATTATTTTTTTTATTTATTCTTATTATTTATCTATTTATTTGACTTATAATTACATTTACGTGACAATAGATAGCAAAAATAGCCATAGAAATTCCTTAATTCATAGTATTCTCATTAATAAAAATATGATATATTTTAAATCGGAAATCAAAAAAGTTTTATTCTTCAGAAAAATATGCTTCACGAACCATAGAAGCTTTTAATTTAATAACAGTTCAAGATTGGAAAAATTGCTGTGAGCATTTAAAAAAAGCGGGTCAGAGCCTGACCCGCGCGTGACATTTAAATAACATAACATACATAACATCACGCCTGTAATCCCCGAAGAGTTACGCAGAGGTGTACCCATTAGTACACCCACGTTTCGCCAGTTAAGTATGTTTTAAGGTCCCATGTAATAGGGGGCGAGCCTATTGCCATCAACCGGCCACAAATCCAGACTCCGAGGCTGCCACTTAGAAATTCCTGATGGAAAAACCCAATATCACTTTGCTCGACCTGGGAATCGAACCCAAGACCTCATGCACAGCAGTCGCGCTTGCGACCACCGAGGCACATAAACATTTAAATTTGATTTAAAAATCGGGATGTCTGGCTACGCTGCTAAGTACCCTCCCAGGAAGGATGCCTTCCCTATCATTACAAGTTTATTTTCGTATCTTTGAATAGCAAATCTAACGCTGCATGAATTCAAACATCTCTTATAATAGGTAAAACCGTAATAACATGCTCACAAACCGTAATCCCATCAAGTTAAACACACACATAACCGTTAACGCATTCGCCATACTTGTCGCGCATTAACCGCTCACCCATCATTTTACAAGCCGTGACTTACGACGCTTTACCTTGTATTACCAGTTAGCACTATGTTTTACAGTAATAATTTGGATTGAGATCTTCATTAATTTTTTTTTTTAAGATGACCAAGGGATATCGTTTTACCCAGTTACGGGGTTGTGGAGGTCAGATAGGCAGTCGCTCCATGTAAAATAATGGTATTCAGCTGCATTCGGTTAGACTGGAAGCCGACCCCAACATAGTTGGGAAAAGGCTAGGCATAAGATGATGATCTTTTTTAAGATCCCCAGAGGGTCGGTGTCTGGATTTGTACCCGGTTGATAGCAAAAGGCTCGCTTCCTATTACATGGGACTTAAATATAACCGGTGTTTGGGTGTACACCTCTGCTTAACCGTTCAGAGATAACAGGCGTGATGTTTTGTTATTTTATGTGTATTTTAAATGGGTCTGTTCTTGACTCTAGTCTAGGTCAGAGGTCAGAGCTTACCCAGAAGAAGCCAGTTCACTCTTACTTTGAAAAGATTAATGCGTAAGGAAATACAGATGCAGGTAGACGTCCGGACGTAGGTCTAGGTGTATTGAGCATCTCTGCCTACCCATTCAAGGAATACAAGCGTGATATTACGTTATAACTTCAATATTAACTGTAAGACTATCAATTACCTTCCAATTGTACTGATACGATCTTATTTACATTGTTCACTATGGTTTTTAGGGTTCCGTACGTAAAGGGTGTCAAACGCGACCCTATTACTGTGCTATTACTAAGACTGCTGTCTTTGTCTGTCCGTCTGGTTCATAGAGCTTTTGAACCGTTATAGGTACAGACGTGAAATTTTCACAGTGTGTATTCGTTGGTCTAGTGATCGCAAGCGTGACTGCTGCGCATGAGGTCTTGGGTTCGATTCCCAGGTCGGGCAAAGTGTTATTGGGTGTTTCCATCAGGAATTTCGCAGTAGCAGAATCGGAGTCTGGATTTGTGCCCGGTTGATGGCAATAGGCTCGCCCCCTATTACATGGGACTAAAAACATAACTGGCGAAATGTCGGTGTACTAATGGGTACACCTCTGCCTAACCCTTCGGGGATTACAGGCGTGATGTTATGATGTTATGTGTATTACTATGGCAGCTACAGCAAATAAGCCTGTATTTTGGGTACCAATATGCGAGGGTTTAGCCTTAAGGGATTTTTATTCGATCTTAACCGGTTAAGCACTGGCTGACTTACCGGTAAGTCAACAAGAGTAAGGTAAGAACAATAGAAAATCAATAGTGTCTCATTACGTAGAACCTTATCGGTGAGGTCCTTCAGAAAGGTCAGGTGCGCAGTGCTCGTAACCGGCGTGCTTGTATGACGAGATGTATGAACGTAGATGAGGCGAAAGGAGTATGTAAGGATCGTAGCAGGTGGCGTTCTGTAGTTTCTGCCTACACCCATAGGAAAAAGGCGTGAGTTTATGTATGTATGTGTATGTAGGACTTGAGTAATTAATATCAGACAACCAAAAAGATAGGTATCCAAGGGGCATAGACAAAGTAACAACTTCAAAACGATAACGAAGTTAGAAAAGACTAAAATGTATGGGATTGACATAAGCCGCGTTAAGTCACGTGGTCAATCGACGAAGCGATGTTACTTTGTCTAAGCCCCCAGGGTCGTCAGATATAGTTGAAGTTTTCTTCTAAACCGATGAATGTTTTCGATTGAAACTTAACTTAATTAATGAACTGTTTATTATTCACGTATTAAATTGAATTACATTTGAAAATATCCATCAGTTTCTATAAAAACTTCAACTATATCTGACGACTCTGCATACTTATCTCTTTTGTTGACTATTAGTTAGTACGGAACCCTCCATGTGCATTTTCGACTCGCTCTTGCTCGTTTGTTATCGTAGTGTATGTGTAAATAATGAAATACCTGTATATGTATGTATATATGTACATAGATGTTATCAGAAAGTTTATCGACCGTAAAATATCATAGACAATAGAGTAGGAAGTTCTAATACGTTATGAACAACATTAATTTGTGTGGTTTGGTTTGTATTTTACTCGTATGTAGATTATTTTGCTTAGGTTTGCGTACATGGAGTCTTTACCAGCCTATTATTGCCCCACTGCAGAGCAAAGGCCGCTTCTCATACAGAGAAGGCACGAGCATTATTTCTTTATCGTGTGGGCAGTAAGGTCTTACGACCCCACACACCCTAGTGTCAGAGTTTCTAAACCGCCTCAAGGGCCTCGTGACTTGGTTTGAGTGGAAGTCCAGGTTTCCTCACGATGTTTTCCTTCACCTATGTCAATAATGTCCAAGATAAACTTTAGAAAGTACTGTATGTGAATTGAAAATGTCACATTGGTTTGAACCCACAACCTCATGCATGAGAGGCGGGCGCCTTAACCAATGGGCCATCACGACTTATGCACTACCACGAGCATTGATCACTATACTATGGTCAAGGCGGAGGCTCGCCCCCCTATTACATGGCACTCTCTCTTCCCTCACTCTCATAGTCCGATGGGACGACGATCCGACACAAACGGGGAGAGATCAGGCGCAGGACCAACGGCTTTCTGCTTTATGAGGCACGGTGGTGTCACAAAAATTACTGAGAAAATCGTAATGGAAAAAAACTAATAAATTTTTTTGCCCGACGTGAGAATCGAACCTACGAACTCACGCTCAACAGCAGCTTAAAAATATCTAAATACGTATGGTGCAGCCTAAATGCGTAACGCGACTTTACAATGGCTGTTGTCAATTCAGCTAATTTATTTTGTTTTTGATATCGAATCTTTAAAACAATTTAAAACAATTATTCTTAACTTCAATATCGTCCAAATTGTCAATCCCTAGTAGTCTGCTTACCCCCAAAAACGATAAGAACAAGATAAATTCAACCAACCACAAAAAAAAACTAAAAAAAAATTCAACGGAAACAGACACCATTTTTTCAGCAAAAAAAAATTCATTCATTGCACCCCAAGGTTACATACAAGGATAATGCAATAAGGAAAGCCCCACCCCTCCCCCGTACTGATTCATACCCCCCCGAACAGCTGATAGGGGGGCAACACCCCCTAGAGGGAGGCACACCTCTGTATAGCATTAATATATAAGTAGGTATGTATGTCAGTTGACCTAGGTCAGGATTTTGACGTCATGACTACGGTAGGTAAATAAAATAAGTAAAATCTTTTTCTTATTTTTTTATGAGTGTTTTTTTTTGCGAGAACGTGTAAGAAGGTAACAGGTGAAATGCGTGATGTTACTTATGACCTGCGTTTCAACTTGTCCTTGACATTTTTTCAAGTCAATAAAATGGAGCGACTATACAAATACTTTTACTTTAATTATACCTCTACCATTAAGGGGTTATTCTGAAGCGTAAGGTGTAAAAATTGCGTGCGAGAAATAATTCAGCGCGATATTAAATATTTTGCACGCAATTTTCAACTATATTTCTGTTAACATTAAGTTCAATTTCAATTAACCAATGAAACCTGCTTGAGTATATAATAACTGCTTTATTGTGACCCTAAAAAGTAGACAACACGGAAAAAACTGCACTTAGGTTTCAGTCAATTTATTATGTCTATCTCTTTTTATCACTAAAAGGATAAGAAGGACATAATGACTCATTAAGAACTAAAACCACTCATTTTAATTACACACCTTCAACGTAATTAAAAGGTTTTTGACACCCTTTCTTTATTTATTCGGACCTTTCTTGATATGAGGCAGGTGACCCAACTATAACAGTTCATTAAAAGCTTATTGTAATTTATAATAATCATCTTACATGAGCTATAAGGGCGTAGCAATGTGACCAAGATAAAAAAGAACATAAAAATATATTTTTTAAATTCGTTTTCATACAACTGCCATAAAAAGAAAAAATCTATGATTTCTGATAAAACACATTTTTAAAGTTTATATAAAAAAAAATTAAATATTCGCTACCGTACTTAATAATTCCATGCACTATGACCACAGACAACAATATTTTTTCATAAATTCTTGAGCCTGACCACAGACAACATGCAATTCTTGTTTCGACAGAGATTTAATTTAAATAACTAGAAATAAAACGTGCTTATTCGTCTTGTATCGTGTTGGTCTCGTGGTCTCAAGCGCGAACCGCTGAGCGTGGAGTCTTTCCCGGGTCGGGCAAAGTGTTATTAGGTTTTTACAAGCTTTTATTTATACTTGCACTGTTCGTATGTATGTACGTAAGTAAGTCTTTAGCCTTTCAAAATTTGCAAAGCAACCGGCATTCGACCGTATGGATTGAGCTGAAATTTTGCATAATACACCTTTAGTTCTGATGACAATACAATGTCCAATACTCAATATAGTGATAATTTTAAATTAAAGCTTGTTTTTAACATTTATTTCATTAGTTTTTTCTATACAGAATTTCTTTAACCCGGAGTTTGGTAGTTTGTGGACTGCCTGATTTTTCCCCGGTCGTGTCGGATTGCCGTCCCATCGGACTATGAGAGTGAGGGAAGAGGGGGTGCACCTGTGTTTGCGCACACACTTCTGCCTCCATGACAGCCGTGACCGAAATTCGGTTGGAAAACATTTTTTTCTTTTCATAGCGATCTGAAGATTGGCGAGAGAACCGATACTGTTCTGCTCAGTACGTTTACTGCACTAAATGTGTCGCGAGATCAATGAGCCTACTGTTCAGAGTAGACGGTGTATTCACTTTGATTTCATATTATTTTAATTTTAATTACTAACATTACTTTAAGCAAAACTTTTAGTACTAACAATCCTGTCGTGCATAAATGGACTCTTTTGTCTAAAATAAATGTTTTTTATTTTTTTTTATAGCCATGTCTGTCTAATATTGTGAATCGTTGTACAAATGATGCTGTCTGTTATAAAGTGAATGGTTAAACTTACGTAATACTGTGGTCGCATCTTTCGTCTTAGTCAAGAAAGAGATAGCGCGTTCTTACCGGCTGTCATCACACTGCCTTAAGTAATGGAGTTAAGGATTGTTTGCTTGGACAGCTAGAAATTACTTGTGCATAATTATGACTTAAGCCTTTAGGCATATTGGTTTAAAGAAGCATAAATAAATGTTGGTTTATTCTGTAAAAACTCATTCGGCGCGCGCGCCGTAATAATACCTGTTTCTCCTATTATTATTTTTTTACCTCGAAGACTTTTCTGTCCTTGGGTTATGCTAATTGTGCCTAACGTAATACAATTAAACTAAAATGTTATAGTGTTATGTATTTCTTATTTCAAATATGGAAGCAAAAATACTGTTAAAAAGGCGTAAAGTTTGTTTGCAAAACGTAATCTCCAGAAGTACAGGTCCGATTACAAAAATTCTTTCACAGATAGAAAGCTACACTGCCGAGTGCTATAGGCTATGCTTTATGGGATAATTGACTTCCATGCGGACGAAGTCACAGTTAGAAGTTAATCTATCAGAAACCGACTAACGATCCAAGTACCAAAGCCCTATAAACAGTGCCATGAAAAGAGTGCCGTGGAGTTTCTTGCTCGTTCTTCTCTATAGAGAAGATATATAGATCTCCGTTTTGGAACGAGTAACTAGCTTCAACTTTCGGACTAACTGACCGACTCCTTGACAATTCAAAAGTGCCTGTAAATGGTCTAATTGAAATAAATGTTTTGACTTTGACCATAGGTAGTTACGGATTCATCCACAAAGCCTTTTTTTAGGTGGTATAAATCATCAAAATATGACTCCTTCCGCCCTGGATGGGGCGGAAGGGACTGTCAGACTTTTACTAACTATAAAACCACCCTATTCCTTCTGTTGTCCTTTGCGTTCCGGGGCCACGGTATCCTGTTTAGACGTCCCGCAACCTCGGATCCACAAAGCCTGCTCCACTCTATACAGCCTAAGATCAAACGACACAAATATTACATGTCCATATCGTGTGTAACGGAGCCGCCATGACGCCCACACACTTGAATTTCTCTAAACCTCATGCTAACCGAATTTGGTTACCATTAGTACAATACAGGAACCGTCCGTCTTGTTGGCGGCAAAGATTAGGTTGATGAACAGATGTGACTGTTATGTGAAGTGCCTACAGGGTTCTGTGTGTGTCATTGGCTTTTATTTGGTTGTGGATGGGGAAAAGAAGGCGTTTAAGTAACAGTGGTGTACTGGGGTTTCATGGTTGTAATGATGGGGACCTAATAGCAAAATTGTACAAAATACAATTTTATGTGTCCACTTGCAGAGTTCGAATTATGTTTTTTTTTACTCCTCCATTGTTCGTATCTGATATTCATTGCGAGATCCAAAGTTTTATTGCCTTGCTGTTTTTCTATTGGTCGCTATTATAACTGTTATTCTGGTTTACAGAAGGTCGGAAATAGTGTGGCGGGTTTGGCAAAAAAATAAACAATATTACCTCTTACGTTGATCTTGTTGCAATATGCAAATCTTTGTGGTGCGTTGTCATGATATCAAAGCTACCTACCTACATAGAAAATGATTTGTCACCAAAATATCATACCAAGTAGCACGGGTCATGAGTTCAATCTTGTTAATGACAGTAAAATATTCCGATGCTTCAGTGTTTCTACGCATGCGCGATATATTATTGGCTGTAATAAACGGTTAAGCACTATAGATACAGGAAATGTGTTTTCCTTGCATTTTAAGTGGGTTTTACATAAAATAATCTAACTAATTAATCGAGCAGATTTAAAGCGGAGTACATAATATAATCGTACGGTACATGTTTAAGTGTCCGTGATAAGTATTAACAAGTTGCTATTCGCGATAATCAATTAGTCACCTTGAGCTAAGTACATACATACAGTTATTTATTTACAACGTATAGTTAAAATGACCAGACTTTGCGGGTCCAATATAATAACGGGTTCAGGATGTTGATGGGGCTGCCCCGTTTCTGCAGTACATCAGGTATGTTCGCAGAGGCACACGTCGATGATTTTCACGCCATCATCAGACATAAATCTGCCTCTTTGCTCGGTAGAGTGCGGGACAGCTCCAACTCCATCCTGAAGACCATAGCGGGGAGGTACGATTCGCCTTTGCTAGGTGATGTTGTTCAAAGATGCATTTTGAACAACAGCCTAGTTTCTAAATAGATTAGTTTACTAACATAGGTATAAGTTATCTTTTTGTTTTACTAACCCATATGGATGCTGCTTATCTGAATTAAAAACTATTTTATTTTATTTTATTTTTTATTTTTTTGCTACATGAGACTTAATCATAAACTAGCGAAGAGCCAAAAAAAATCGCACAGTCTTCACAGAGGCAATATCCACATTCTACCTACTCGCGCATCTGTCCACACCTAATGATTACCGCTGGTCACGCCGGTCGCCAGGTCAGTGACCCCTCATTGTCTCAACTCTTACTCGCCTCGGATCAGTCGTGTTTAACGACTGGTTAGTATTAGAAAACGATTTAATACGCCGTGAGAAACGATACGGAATAAGGACATGTACTTTGTACAGTGTAGTGTTAAGTTTTGAACAGAGGTTGCATGTGTTTATTGTTTACATAATCGAAATAGTATATACAAAAAAAAAATATGAAGATGAAAAAAATGAATGATGATGAATGATGATGTAATGAATAAATAAATAAATAAACCGAAAGATCGAAAACCACTTGACGTATAGAGATGAAATATGGCAGGGATGAAGTTTATAGTTAGTAGACCTAGACGCCCGTCAAGAAAGGATTTTCCATAATTCACTTCTTACGGGGATGGAAACGGGGGTCCAAAGTTTGTATGGAAAGTACAAAAGCTAGGACGAAATAAACGTAGGTGTTGAGTATAGGAAAACTATTTAATATGGCTAGTAGTTGACGATAGATACCATAGATGGATTTTTTGTGCTTAGAAAAGATTTACTTTTCAGTGAATTTTTTCCAATTTTTTTTTTTTTTTTTTGCTAGCCTTTGCTGTCCCACTTCTGGGCAAAGGCCTCCCCAATTCCTTCCACTTTTCTCTGTGTTGTGCCTCCTTTCCTGAGGAAGTCATCTAAGGCGACCATCTGCTTCTCGGTCCAAAAATTACCAAAAAAAAAAATGATTTGTAGTCCATTGTTACATTATAAGGAATCATTGTTTGGACCGATGAGGGTGGCATAATCAGTTTGTGATTAAACCCTCTACAAATAAAATATATATTTTTTTAAAAATAGTCCATTTTAGCAAAATTAAACGCCAATTGAAAAAAACAAACAACTCCCACTCAGGGTTGCCATTTCAAAAATACCACTCTAAATTCAGGTTCCATCCACATAAAAAATAAAAAGACTATCACATTCAATGTTACCAGTTATGATTACTATCATTTAATTGCCTGTCAACTAACCTTACAACCGCACAGGGTATTTTAAACCTTCGACCTTTACAATAACGTCGGTTTTTCTATAGCAAAGTTGTATAACTTGTTGGGTAATGATTTCTTTTCTATTTCTAAGTAAACGTTGGTTGTTGGCGCGTTATTAGGTTCCTATGTAATATTCAGTGCAGAGTATTGATTTTATACCGTTATGTTGTATGTTGAAGAAAACTGACGAAGTACAGTTGAGCGAGCTATTCTTTATTTTGTCTAATAAAGCTTATTTGTTTTTTTGAGCGCGTAATCTCAAGAACTGCTAGACGGATTTAACATAACATAACATCACGCCTGTTATCCCCGAAGGGTTAGGCAGAGGTATACCTATTAGTACACCCACATTTCGCCAGTTATGTTTTCAGTCCCATGTAATAGGGGGCGAGCATATTGCCATCAACCGGGCACATATCCAGACTCCGAGGCTGCTACTGAGAAATTTCTGATGGAAAAACCCAATAACACTTTGCCCGACCTGGGAATCGAACCTAAAACCTCATGCACAGCAGTCGAGCTTGCGACCACTAGACCAACGAGACAGTCAACGGACGGACGGACGGACGGACGGTGTCGTAAACGGATTTTAAAATTTTTTTTTGGGATATGCAGTTTATCAAGGATACGCGAAGACACATCGCCAGTTATTATTGTAGTGGCTACTTTGAACAGAGAGTAAACCTTTTGCCACGTCAAGAATAAATCTAGTTTTTAAGTTACCTAAAAAATTCCAATAGTGAAAACCGATTAACATTTTGCCCTACACGGGAATTGAACTCGAGAACGAGGCAGCAACGCAAATAGTCTTCAAAATACAATTCGTTAAACACACACGGTGAATCCTTCACATAGCACGAAATCGATAACCGCACGTATATGAATATTAGGGTTAGCTCACACCAAGATGCGATGCGACGCTACTAGGGTTGCTAGATGCGAAATCCGAACAACGAGCCAGTTAAGCCGGACTTTTGGGTGAAGTTAATAATAACATCATCATCATCATCATAATCATCATCGTCATAATGTAATCAACAACTTATTGTTAATTTAGTTAAGTTTCTCGTCAAGTAAGTAAGTAAGGTCAAGGCAAAACTAATTTGACATCGCTAACTTAGTTCTTTAATGTCACCGTCCTTTCCTTTTGCTATATGTTAGTAAGAGATGTCAATTTTCTAAATTTAGTCTAGTTTGTGAACAAGGGAATCGGCACCAGTATTAATGAATTGAATGTAATAAGAACCATCACTAGAAAAACTGCTTTCAAATAAAAAAAAAACCGCATTTAAATCGGTTCGTCCGTTTAGGACCTACGGTGCCACAGACACACCCTCACACATAGCGGTCAAACTTATAAAACCCCTCTTTTGCGTTGGGGGTTAAAAAGCGCAGGGTTGAAGTTTTGTTTTAGGTTTTCGGTGAACGTTATAAACGTTTTTGCTTTGCTTTTGACTGCCTCGTTAGTCTAGTAGTCGCAAAGCGCGACTGCTGAGCACGAGGTCAATAGTTGGATACGATTCCCAAGTCGGGCAAAGTGTTATAGGATTTTTCCATCAGGAATTTCTCAGTAGCACCTTCGGATTCTGGATTTGTGCCCGGTTGATGGCAATAGGTTCGCCCCCTATTACATAGGACTTAAACATAACTGGCAAAGGTGGGTGTTCTAATGAGTACATTTCTGCCTAACCATTCGCGGATTACAGGCGTGATAAATTATGTTGGTTTTGTCGTAAGCAGGTTTTAGTTTATATCTAGGTAGTTAATAAACATTTTTATCTTAAATAGTGTGCTTCTCTTCGCGTTGCACTGGAAGCCGACCCTTACATACCTAGATGTACCTAGAACGGCGATTGCTTTAGCAAATGGAAGTCGGCTTTGATGTCTGGAGTGACTAAACGGATTTGGATAACAAAGTAATAGGCCATGTCCTAGATCACTACATAGAATACTTGGATAGATTAATTCTTAGAAGTGAGTATAACCGAGAGGAGGAGTTAGTAGTTTTATTAACACTTACTAGGAATAATAATCGTGTTCCCGTCCCGGACAAATATCTACAACGATTAATTTAGCTTTCATTTCTAATCTCTGTAGCACTTGGTACGTATTGTAGTACTTTACATGACTATTATTTCAGGTACGTCGTCTTCACATTCGTATAAATAGAATTAATGTACCGTAATCGTTCTTCTCCATACGAAACTACCTTTTGGAATGGGCAACTAGATTAAATAATAAAAAAAATATTTTCATGTAAATGACGGTGCCTTTTAATTGATAATTGAAATAAATAATTTGACTTTGAAATAAATCGAACCAACAAGCATTTCTTATTTTGAAGAAAGGTTTGTAACGGTCTTGAATTCAAATTTGGAACAACGATGACACCAAAATGGCTGCCAATACGTCGGCGTCAAAACTGCAGTAACATTTTTTTCTTTGACATTATTATTTTTGTTTCAAATAAGTTTTTAATAAATCGAAGATGGAAATGCATGACACGATTTACGAGTCTTGCTGTATTATTCTCTAAATATCTCTTTCAGCGAATTAATATGAAGTGAGCAATAGTTGTAATTATGTCCCATGTAATAGGGGGCGAGCCTATTGCAGAATAGTAATGATAATTGGAATAGAAAATTGTTTAGATTTTTGACATGCAGAATAAATGATCGGTCAGTGAGCGAACTAAGGTCTTTAGTTGCCATTTGTTTACTTTTTTATCATCTCTAGGGGGGAGTAGCAGCTCTCCCCCCCCCACCTTATTTGCGACGCCCTTGCCCTCAGGTGTAGTTACTTGTTCTACGTACCTATTTATGACATACTAATAAATTAATTCCCAAACTCTGCTTAAGCAACCATTGCGAGACTGTCAAGCGACCTCCGCCCACACTGCAACTGTGACGTATTCCCAATTGACCCACGAATGTTTCTCATTAAGGGGAAACGCGGGAGATCTTTCCTCCATACAAATGCTCTCACCTGTTTTTTTCTGGCTTATGAGATGACTTTAAACCAATGATTTTTTTGTATAGTTTAGATCAACTATTTCTATGCCTTCCTTTTTTTAAGTGTGGGAAATCATCAAATAACTTCTTTCGCTCTGGGCGGAGTGGAAGGGAGCGTCACAGTGTGACTTTGACTGTCTAAAACCTGTCCGTGTTCCTCCTAATTCCCTTTGTGTTACAAGACCGTGGTAACTCTTTCGAAAAAAATCGGCAGCCGTCTTTTTAAATGATACATTTATTTTATATGCACTAAAACCCACATAAATTGCTCAAAATCGCCTATTTCATATTGCTGTGAAGTGTGAATAGAGAACTTGAGTATAATAGTATACCTATATCCTTTTTATTTAGGCTATATCTTTTATATTGGTATAGAGAAAAATATAAGAGAGCCAATCCCCGAATTTTATACTTAGGACCACTATGCAGTTGTCCTTTTCGCACGCCGAGGCTCGCAGAGCAACAGCGACAGTTCCTTCTCATACCTTTTCAAAAATCTCTCCGCCCGCGTTTCCTCTAAAGCTCAAGCAATTTTACCTACTTTTGGCAAAGTTGTTAATGTGGGAGTATAACAACTAAGTAATAAAACTGACATGTCAACCTTTGAAGGCCTCTTCGAAGTAAAAAAAAAAAGAAACGCCGTCTTCTAACTTATTCTGAAAGGTATTTTTAAATGACCTGCGTTGAACCTTGCCAGTTATACAAAAATACATTATGTATGTATTTTTGTATAGGTCAGTTAAGGACTAATACAATATTGATATTATACGCATCGTTTTCGTGGTAGATTATATCTATAACAGTAACTTTTTATTCTATTACTAGCGGACCCGCCATGACTTCGCACGGGTGCAAACAAAATATGTAATAAAATAAATAAATATCTTAGGACAACTCACACACGGCTATCTGATCCCAAGCTAAGCAGAGCTTGTGTTATGGTAACCAGACAACTGATATACATACTTATATAATTTATAAATACATACATATTATAGATAAATCACACCCAGACACAGAACTAACAGTCATGCTCATCACACAAAGTTTGTCCTGGGTGGGAATCGAACCCACGACCTCCGGCTTAGCAGTCAGGGCCGCTAACCACTAGACCAACAGGCCCGTCTACCGTAATACTATCTAGGTATAGCTGCGTCAAAACCTTTCTCTTGAATCACTATCTATTGACGAAAACCGAGCCAAAAAAATTCTATTCGAACCATTAGTTCCTGAGGTTAGCGCGTTCAACCAAACGCAGGGCGTACAGACAAATATCAGTATAGTTTTGCTAGATTTTAAGTTGTAAATGGCAACTTAGCAACACGCAAAACGTCGTTAAATCAATATTTTGATAAGAGGTGTGCTGAATTACGTGTATTTACATAAATGTTACGTGTTTACCTATTGGATAAGAAACGTCGATATTTGAAATCAGTATGTACTTATGTACTTTAATGTTGTTTTTTTATAATTTCTTATGTAGTAACTTAGGTACAGTATGATGTGATGGCCCAGTGGTTGAAGCGCCCGCCTCTCATGCATGAGGTTGTGAGTTCCAATCCGGGCAAGTACCAATGTGACTTTTACAACTCATATCATGTACTTTCTAAGTTTATCTTAGACATCACTGACATCGTTCCGTGCCTCGGAAAGAACGTTAAGCTGTTGGTCCTGGCTGTCATACGTGGATCTTTGACAGTCGTTACGGGTCGTCAGAAGCCCGAAAGTCTGACAACCAGTCTGACCAAGGGGGGTATCGTATTATCCAGCTACTGGGTTGTGGAGGTCAGATAGGCAGTCGCTCCATGTAAAGTACTGGTATTCAGCTGCATCCGGTTAGACTGGAAGCCGACCATAATAGTTGGGAAAAGGCTAAGCAGATGACGTAGTAGGTACAGTAGCGGTCATAAGTGGAGTAGCAATCTCACAAAGCAATAGATTGTCATTTCATTAATTTACGACCTTTCGACGCCGTGTGCGAATTCTGAGGTGTTCGTAGGTACTGTGTTAATACATCATCACTTATGCAATTCAAACCTTAGCATGCTAATGCACTTATGGCCGCTTACTGTACCTAGGTTGAGAGTGGCGCCAGTGACAGGAAAGTTGAAAGGGAATCGTTTGTCTTGGTATGGGCATGTGAAGAGGACTGATGAAACGCATGTGACCAAGAGAGTTATGAATATGAATGTGGATGGATGGAGAGCAAGAGGAAGGCCAACGAAAAGATAGATGGATTGTGTGAAGCATGATATGAAAGAAATGGGAGTCAGTGATAGCATGACGGCTGACAGGACGGAATGGAAGAAGTAAACGTGTTGCGCCGACCACAAGTAACATGGGACAAGGGCAGGAAGACCCCTGATGCTCTGAACAACGCCTCTGACGAAACAATAAACGGGGTAACCTACTGCCCAAATGAAGACATTTGGGCAGTAGGTTACCCCGTTTATACATATATACACGCCAAAAGTGACAGTTTCAAGAATGACATAAGTGACAATGGTGCCGATTCTCTTGTTCACAAACTAGACTAAATTTAGAGAATTGACATCTCTTACTAACATACAGCGAAAGGAAAGGACGGTGACATTAAAGAACTAAGTTAGAGATGTCAAATTAGTTTTGCCTTGTACTTCTCCGTATTTTTAATCCATACGTTTTAAGATGTCAACTATAATTGTATGGATGTGCCAGATTGACTAAATTTGACAGCTCTTATTTACATAAGTCTCTTTCTTGTTTTATTGGACAGAAAAAGATGGAAATAGTCTAATTTTAGTTTAGTTTGTGACCAAGAGAATCTGCACCATTGTCTATTTTCCGGCTTTGTAAATCAATATGTCGTTCGGGAAAAAATGCACCCGGCGGCGGTCTGCTGTTTTTTGCTTTAAGGTCAATTTTGACCCGCTGGCGGTTGAGTGCTTTATCTATATTATAAAGAGGAAAAATTTGAATTTTTGTTTGTTTGTAATGGATAAACTCAAAACTACTGGACCGATTTTGAAAATTCTTTCGCCATTAGAAAGCTACATTATCTGCGAGTAACATAGGCTATATTATTTTATTTTTGCGCGGACGAGGTCGCGGGCAAAATCTAGTCCAATATAAAATGCAACCGTTATTGACTGACAGATCCATCAATACACAAACAAATTACTCAACCATTACTCCGATAGGATTCAAGTAAATGGGCAGGGTTACCGTTCAACAAGAAGGCAATGAACACATTGGCGTCTAGAATATGAAGTCATATACTCAATGTTCTAGGAACAAGAAAAAAAAACCGGCCAACTGCGAGACATACTCACATTCGAAGGGTTCCGTACAATATTTAATAATCAATATAAAAAATTATTAAATTTTTAATATTTTACTTTATTTGGCAAAATATGGGTCATCTGCCTAACTTACCCCTTGGGGATTACAGGCGTGATGTTGTGATATGTTAAGAGATGTAGCCCGCTGACAAACGGACAGCAGAGGCTTAGTGATAGAGTTCTATTGGCACCTTTCTGGCACCGTCGCCTATTTAAAATAAATAAAATAAAGATAGTTGCCTATACTTAACAATTTTGTCTTATCGTGTAATTTGTGCTACAGTAATACATACAGACTTTTGTATTACTGTAAATTTCTATTTCATATTCATTTATTTGCATACTATAACGTGTACATAATAGATGTCACATAAGACTTAAAGCAAAGGTACAGATATGGCGACTGCTGTGCATTAGGTCTTGGGTTCGATTCCCAAGTCGGGCAAAGTGTTATTGGGTTTTTCCATCAGGAATTTCTCAGTAGCAGCCTCGGAGTCTAGATTTGTGCCCGGTTTATGGCAATAGGCTCGCTCCCTATTACATGGGACTAAAAAACATAACTGGCGAAATGTGGGTGTACTAATGGGTACACCTCTGCCTAACCCTTCGGGGATTACAGGCGTGATGTTATGATGATGTTATGTACAGATATGGACCCTGTTAGGGCACAGCAACATTGCACTTTTTTATTCATTGAAAATCTTCATTGGCGTTTTACGGATACGAGTACGGAACCCTAAATAAACTATGCCGGTTACATCCTTCTCGTTAATAGTAGAACTAGGGATGTGAGTCATTACTTTAGTGCCTTCAAACCGGCGGTAGGAAACGTTTTTTTGGATACATGTTATTGTAAATTACAAATTGGCTCCATTTAAACTGTCGACACTTATTAATTAGCGAGAATAATTAGTGATTTCTGAGATTATTTTTAGACTGGTAAAGGCTGGTCTAAAAATAATGTTAGAAATCGTTCGAAGAGATGTTTTTAGCCTATGTCTATATCTCAAGTTACCTCTTTGTAAAAACAATCGATTTTATTCTCTCCCTGCCATATTTTCATGCAAGAAACAATTTTTGTTTTGTTTTGAAATTAAAAAATTAGTCAATTGATTGGTTGTGAATAGAACCCTAAATTGGGTATTTGAAAACCCAATTTAGGGGTCTAGGTATTTCAACATCCCCAGATAAGCACGCGTTAAGCTATTACCTAACAGCCCACCGCCAGATCCGGAGACTGACACAGGCCTTAATTATCATAGTTATAGAGCACGAATTTCTCAAACTTATTTATATCGTACTTGCATACAAACTTCCACCCCCCTTTTCACCGCCTTTGGGGGTGATTTCCGGGATAAAAACTATTCTATGTCCTTCCCCGGGTCTTAAACTATCTTCATGCCAAATTTCATCAAAATCGATTCAGCGGTTTAAGCGTGAAAAGGTAACAGAGAGACACACTTTCGCATTTATAATATTAGTATGGATATAATATACAATGTCTTCTCACCTTTAGCGGCAGTTATCATTCAGAGCCAGGGCTCCGCCTGCGTCCTCACTGCATCACTCATGTTTAGCACTAAGACATGTCACTGCACTACACTACACTAACACACTGGCACTTAGCACATTGTGGGGCATCCAATGTTTGATCTGTAACAAAGAAATAAAGAAATAAGTACCTAATTGTGATGATTTAAGATTTATTATCACTTAAACAACAAATTTTATTCACGGTTTGTAGTTTAGGCAAACAATTTCGCTATAGTTACTATACTGACTAGCTTTTGTTCGCGACTTCACAACAAACAACATCACGCCTGTAATCCCTGGGTTGGGCAGAAGTGTACTCATTAGTAGACGTAGAAGTGTAATCATAAAAAAAAAACAGCTGATCCATACATTACGATCTTGTTACGTAGCATTTTTGCAGGGAACAGCTGATTTTTTTTTCATGAAATCAGGGTTTGTCTCATAGTAAAAGTTGTTCATAATGATGAGTACAATGACCCCTTTTCGGGTTTCGAGTACTTTTTTTATTACCCTGTATATTTTTTCGGAAATAAGTATAGAAGTCGGTACTATATTATAAAGTAGGGTTGGCAACCCTGGGTGAGACATCCAATAAAACTAGATTCTTGAAAAGAGCGCTGTATATTCTAGAAGTTTTAGCTTTGTGTTTTTAGTGAGCGATTGTTCGAATAATGCTCTCATTGTATCTGGAGCAAGAACTTGACAATAAAGCGAATAAATCGCTTTAATTTATACCGCTGACATCGTACACTTAGTTATTTGTCGAATTGGGAGAAGTCAGAAATAAGTATAACAAATAAGTCAGAAATTAAATAATAAAATAAATATCTTGGGACAACTCACACACGGCTATCTGATCCCAAGCTAAGCAGAGCTTGTGTTATGGTAACCAGACAACTAATATATATACTTATATAATTTATAAATACATACATATTATAGATAAATCACACCCAGACACAGAACTAACAATCATGCTCATCACACAAAGTTTGTCCTGGGTGGGAATCGAACCCACGACCTCCGGCTTAGCAGTCAGGGCCGCTAACCACTAGACCAACAAACAGGCCCGTCAAATTGCTTTACTATTGTGAAAATACATTATTAACCGAGTCTCGGCCGTCACACCGGTATGACAGAACAATAGAAAATCAATTGTGGCTCATTACGTGGGACTAGTAATTAAGAGTATTATTTTATGTCCACGTAAATGTCGGGATACGGTGGTACCCTAGTCCTGTTTCTAAAAAAAAACAAAACAGAATCAGTTCATCCGATCGGGAGCTACGATGCCATAGACACACATACAGACACGACAAACTTATAACACCCCCGTTTTTGCGTCGGGGGTTAAAAATAAAAGTAGCCTAAGATAACCGTAAAATGAGGAATAAAAGTTTTTTTTATACACCTGTAGATTACTTTGTAATCATTAACTTAAACACAAAAACTTAAATTATAATACAAATTATAATACAACATTACAAACTATGTATGTACAATTTATAAAAAAGAAAGAAGAAAGGAGGAAGCTTACAGGGTATCAAGAATCGTCAAAATCGGTTCAGCTGTTTAGAAGATTAGCCGGAAGCAACAGACAAAAAGACAAAAACTTTACTAATCGGTTTTTTGGTTTAAATACCGTGTAAATAGGTATTTATATCAATTCAATAATAAGCTGTTATTTTGACATTACAGACAGACACTTTCAATTTAATATTTTTATTGTATGCTTGAACCACGTTTGTAGAACAGTTGTATGTTCAAAACTAAAAACACGATGTAAAAATAATCACAAATCACAACCCAGAACAAGAAAGATTCTGATATAAATATAACGGTGCCAAAAATATAACCCTCAAACGCCACAAAAACACAAATTAAAACAATAATTCACGACAAAAAACACGGGTCCGACATAACATACAAAAATATTAAACGCACACAGAATCACCCTAATAAAATTACCTTCGCTACTATTCAGCGAAATTATCGTTCACAATGCCAACCACCCCTTATTGGGGTTTTCCTCCCCTTTGTTTAGCCTCTCCCTCACTCCTACGCCGAGGGATACCTCCATCCCTTTCTAGCTGACTCTAGTATTTCGTTGGAAGCACAACACGTCAATTTTATGTTTAAATGGCAGGATGAGTGGAATTACTTTAAAATGTTACGATAGCTCTTATAATAGGCTTGTTAGGTTACATTTTCCTTTGAATTCCTGGAGAGGTAAAGTAGCCATAACACATAACATAACATCACGCCTGTAATCCCCGAAGGGTTAGGCAGAGGTGTACCGATTAGTACACCCACATTTCGCCAGTCATGTTTAAGTCCCATGTAATAGGGGGCGAGCCTATTGCCATCAACCGGGCACAAATCCAGACTCCGAGGCTGCTACTGAGAAATTCCTGATGGGAAAACCCAATAACACTTTGCCCGACCTGGGAATCGAACCCAAGACCTCGTGCTCAGCAGCCAAAGTAGCCATTTAAAACTACTATACAACACTAGATTTTGTCCGCGGTTCTGCTTCGTTAAATTCGGGTAACTTAGTTTACACATTTCTCTAGTTTTCCCATACATACTTAGAACCCCGGTTTCAACCACTTGGGGGGGGGGGGGTGAATTTTGGAAAAATCTTGAATGAATGAATGATACCCGTATTTTCTAGAATATAGGATGTACATCAGGTATTATACAGTTTGTTTGTTAAACTATATTCAACCTCTCGGTCGTGCAAATGTTAAGTCACAAGATATAAAAAATATTAGGAGCATTGACCTTTCTTAGCGGATGTGTACTTACACTAACTATAAACTACATCCCTGCCGAAATTCATTTTAATACGCGAAGTGGTTTTCTAGTGAATGAGTGAGTTTCGCTTTTATATGCATACTAGCTTTTGCCCGCGACTTCGTCCGCAAAAAAAATAAATATAGCCTATGTTACTCGCAAATAATGTAGCTTTGTAATGGTGAAAGAATTTTTAAAATAGGTCCAGTAATTTTTGAGTTTATCCATTATAAACAAACAAACAAAAATACTGTTTTCTCTTCCTTATAATATTAGTGTAGATTTAGATTTCTAAATTGTTAAAGACACAATCCTTCCACAGATACATTTAGCCCTGTATTGAATAACGAAGTGGACTCGCTACCGAGGTCCCGGCCACCGGTATCGATCCTAAACTCGTGGCAAGTGTAATTAACGGACTATGTACAGAAACGGGAGGTGAGGCCAGCCTGAGATTGAAATAGAGCTTCAAATATGGAAACGACTAGCTTCTGTCCGCGTCTCCGTCCGCGTCAGAGACGAAGTATCATCCCAATTATAACAATTTATGAGTAAAAAGCTTCTGCCACCGACTTCGTCAGCGCAAAAATAAAATAAAATATAGCCTTTGTAACTCGCAGATAATGTAGCTAACGGTGAAATAATTTTTGAAAACGGTCCAGTAGTTTTTGAGTTTATCCATTACAAACAAACAAACAAACAAAAATAAAAAAAAATCCTTTTTATTATATTAGTGTAGACAAGCCCGCGACTTCAAATTTGATATATTACAAAACTGGAACCGTACATTATTCCGGGATAAAAAGAAGCCCATGTGCTATTTCAGACTATAATCTGTCTCTATGCCAAATTTCATCAAGATTTTTTCAGCCGTTTTGATTGAGAAACAAACATACATTCAAAATTGATCATTTAGTAGTAATATTTTGTTTACATTTAGTTTGTTAATAGTAATAGTTATTATTCAAAGTTGAAGACAGTACTTTATTATATCATTTAAAATGACTTGCAAATTAATAAGAGGTTAAACGCACTATAGGAACAAGACAATAAGTAAGGGTAACGCTTTTTATTTTTAATTGACAGTTTGCCAATTGATTTCCCATCACTTGAAAGATTCTGTGTCATTAGGCCAGTGACACAGCGTTGATTTGTCGAACAAAAAAGGTTATAGACATATGAAAGACAATAATAGCTAAGGACCATGAATTGTTTAGCGAGAGAGAAAGAAATCTCTTTTACAATTTTACGACCAACCAGCTTTTGGCGCGACTTCGTTTGCGTAGATGTCAAAGACCTTCTCAATTCGGTCCTCTTGCAAAATCTGTAATTCTTAGCTGAGGTCTCTTACCTACTAGTAATTTTATCTTCATAGTTCGAGTAGTTTTCGAGATGTCGTGTTTAGTCAGTGAGTGAATTTCGCTAATCCAGTCACTTTGTTTGTTAGAACGCGCTATATCAGAAACTACTGGCGCGATTTGAAAAAATCTGTACGTTATTTACCACGTGTGTCGAAGATCATTATAGGCTTTATAACGTCACGCAGTCCCGCTACGAACCGAGCTGAGTAATAATCAAAGACGTTTCTCACCGTAGGTGAAACCGCTGAGTATTGCTAGTGTATATAGATTTATACTTTGACTAGGCCAAATACTTAAAAAGATAGTTAAAATCTTGCGTTAAACACAATCAGATACTCCAATATTTATGGCTGCATCATAGACGTTCGTCCACGGTTGAATGTAGACACGCCCATGAAATACCCATATATTTAGGTACCCTTTTACTCCATAACTATCTCCCAAAGGAATGTACAAAGATTAATCTCAAACCCTTCAGATAAAGCATCCGTCGTCAAATTATTGTGGTACTAGAAATGCACAGTCGTTAAAATCTTACTGAGCAGCGTCAGTTTATGACTATCGGCTTTCCAGTACAAAGTAAGTCTTCGTTCACTTGAGTTTTATGTCTTGCGCGGATGTTAGGCAAAGGCTAAAAGGTTTATGGTTATCTGTATTTTCTGATCAAGGTGAAACGATTGGTGTTCGAGTAAAACTACAAAGGAAAATGATGAGAAGTAAATTGAGTAAAAGAAAGGGCCCAGTATAGAACCTTGTGGTACACCCTTTTGTTATGAATTATAATGATGGATTTTGGATATTACTATTTACTGGCCATGTTTAGTTTAAATAGAAACTAATCGTTACATCGTTGTGTGAAGTTAAAATGATGATAAAAGCAGATATTTAAAAAAAAATAGCAGTGTCAATGAATCAAATGCGTCGAGGAAGTCTAATTTTATACTCTACATTATGAAATTATTAGAATTACCTATTAACATCCCGGGGATTCTTCCCGTTAAACCCTTTTGTTCCCGAATACATTGTGTCCTACGACATAATAACAGGCTTACGTTTGCATGCAATGTTGCTTCCGGGAATATTACCCACCTTAGGGAAATACCCGGGAACGGTGCATCACTAGTTTAACCTAGGTACAAACAAGTACATAGCTCATAAGTTTACTCTATTCTGTCTATCCACGACTAAAAAGATATCATGATATTTTTACATTAGTTAATAGTTCAGAGAAAGTGCTTTTAGACTAATTAAGAGATTTAATACCGGCAAATTGTATTTGGATAGCATCTCTGTTTACCCTCGCAACTTACACAGATTGAAGTTTGGAATAGGTAATAGTATTTGTTGAGGTTTCAATGCAAGAAACCTCAATGAACTGCATGTCTCAAATAAGCCAAAAAATAAAGCGTTAGTTCCTTTCCAGTCAGTCAAGTTCGGTTAGTTAGACCAAAAGGGAACGGCATTTACGAGGAACAAAATTTAATCTACCTAGTTGCCTAATAAGAATAAACAAGAAAGACCTAGAGAGACTTGGTCGATTTATTGAGATAATTGGTACAAAATATGTTTTGATAGTATTTTAAATCTCCATACCATATCTAGAATAGGCAAAGGCTCATATTCAACAAATATCGTCACCAAATAAAACCGTAAACCGGACAATGTAGCTGTTCATAAACGTTGGCCATAAAATCACTTCATGCGAGGGGAGCTACCCTTATATTCCAGTGATGCCAAATTATACCAAATGCTGTGATTCGTAATAATACACCATTTTATTTGCAGCTGAATTAATAATTTAGATTGTTGCTTTTTGTATTACTTTTTTTTTGTTGTAGCAACATTATGACGTCATTTTGGCGTAACCTTATTCAGGAGAATTTGAGCTACTTTGGCGTTGTATTCGTTGAATCTATTCAGAGAAGTTCATTTCAAAAGACGAGGATTAATTTTATTTACTAATTTCACAAGCTAGTCGAGCAAGTACCTATGTAACTTTTTCAATTAATATGTATTTTCTAAGTTTATCTTGGACGTCACTGACAACGGTAAAGGAAAATATTGTGAGGAAACCTGGACTTATAATTAATATAAGTTTGAAGTTGCTAAACCGCCTTGAGCAAGCGTGGTTACCAATGCTTGAGGCTTCTCTGTATGAGAATAGGCCTTTGCCCTGCATAATAATAGGCTGGTATTTTTGACAACTTTGGTCCAATGGTTAGTTTAAACTTATCATCTAAGGGTTTTGATAGCCTAAACACACTCAACTAAGAATACTGGATACAAAATTCCGAAAGAGAAAACTAGATCAAAGATGGGATGGGTTGTTAAAACAAAGAAAGGTGCGCAGTGTTTATGAGTAACGTCGAATAAACGAAAACAATGAAGTCGTCAACATACAAAAGAATGCGTATCTTTACTCCGACGGATCAGTTAGACTGACCCTTTTAATATTATTTCAGTCAACATACTACTTCACCTGAACAATGGATCGTATAATTCGTTAACTTAAACCCAATACTGTACTTACATTTTAACTTACCGCTAAAGTGGAAGCTGATAACACCCTTCCTCCGAATCCACAGCTAGCGCTATCCCAAAACGTGGAATTAACATGTGAAAAGCCAGCATTAGGCACCTACCTAGATACAGTGCGGTCCAGCCACTCACACAAGCAAAACACTATAGCTACACACGCAAAGATGTCTCCAACAAAATAAAACACCGGCCCCTGTCATATGGTATTGATTCCGACCCTTCGATTGCCGTCCCTCTCGCACACCGGTCAGCAACGAAAGTGCGAAAAGGACAGGTGTAGATACTTTCTTCTTGGCGACTCGGTTTGAGATGTAATGTTTACTTGTGTGCAGATTAATACTCGGGTAACGCCCTGCCTGGGATGATTCTGTATAGCTTTTAGTGTCCCCGAGTCGGGTTTTGATCGGTTCGAGGAAAAGTGATGTTCGTTTAAGTAGAACTATAATGCTTCTTATATTACTGACCCTTGAAGTGAACGTTCTAAGTGTTTTGTATGCTTTCCTGTTTATGGTTGTACCTATGTGTGCGAGGAAAGGTGCAAAGAACTCTTTGTCTAGGGTGACGGTGTCACTTTAGCATTCTTTCTTGGATAAAAATTATGCTATAAATATTAAAGATGTTATACACAATTTACTCGTATTGAAGACATGCTCACGTTTTTTTGAAATATAGATTATTGTACATAATTGAAACACTTCATCTACAATCGATTTGATGAAGCAATTGTTTGATCAAATTAATGCAGCAAAAACAGAAGTATTCCAATTTGAACTCAACGTATATGGGAATACGATGCAGTTCAAATAAAACTGATACCAACAATAGACGAGACGAGATCACCTCGCCTCTGCACCTACCTAGCAATTGTATTTATGGCGAACGCATTTCAACATTGGAGATCGAACTGTCCGGGATCCGATAAAGCGGTCCTGCCTACACAATTGGACGTCCAACCAGAATAATATGACCCATTATATACCAACATTATTTTGATGGATAGACCAGTATACTGGGGTGACAACTTCGCCCCTAATTTAAGTATATAGTTAGGGGTGGTTAGGGGTACAATAAAGGGTAGAATTAATCCGCGCTTGTTTTAGGGCGCGTGTACAACAGATGTATTCAAAACTGGACATGAAAGGGAAGTTTTAAATTGTAATTGTATAGCGCTTTAGGTTTAGGATTTAAGTAAGCAAACGGCAGTATCAAGTATCATATTTTTGGTCAAATAGTATGACTGATTTCTGTGTACTAAATAAAACTTTTTTCTAGGGCTAAAGAATCAGCATTGCTACACAACGTGCTGCCTTCTGACCGCTTGCTTCATTGACAGCGATGCGGACGAGTTTCTTGGTGCTTTTTGAGCTTTCTTCTGTGTTTTTTATAAATTGATTCTTTGCAATTGTATTATTAGTCATAAGTTTTGTGTTGAGATTAATTTTAGGTGCTTTATGGCTATTATTTTATTTGGCTAACAAAATAATAGCCACTAAGCTAATTTAGATCAGACTAGTTATAAAATGGTCGATATAAAAAAAAGGTTTGGTTTTATTCTACATTTGATTTGATCACGTCTAGACAAAACGCCTCCACAAAAATCGAGCCTGTTTTCTATGACATTTTATGTAAGTACTTACTAGCTTCTATCTGCGACTTTGCTTGCGTCAAGTTTCATATTTTATCCCACGGGAACCGTACATTTTTTGGGGATTAAAGGTAGCATATGTGCTATTCCAGATTATAATCTATCTTTGTGCCAAATCTCATCCAGATACGTTCAGCCGTTCTGGCATGATTGAGTAACAAATATTCATCTATTAAAATTTTCGCTTTTAGTAATAGGTAAGATTCTAGAGTTGGATCAGATTCATTGTCTTCAACCGCAAAATATGTACTGTTTCAATTTAACACCCTGTATAGAAAAATTAGCCAAACAGCATGTTATGCAAAAAATTTACAAAAACGCATACAAAATCAATATAGTCTGGCCCGGTCACATCTGTGCATTTTTTATATCACCTTACACAAAACTAAAACACGATAGCAATATGACCTAATTCAGAGACCGCCAACAGTGAAAAATCATTCTCAACACTTTATTATTGAGTCGAATTCAGAATAACTGTTTATACGAGTTGTGTCCGTTAAAATTTAGTCTGTAGGTTGATTGACGCAGCTTTCGTCATGGAGTGTATGGACCCTTATAATAAGGGTGCTGGGAAGCGGTCTCGGCAGCCATAATTGTTTTAAAAGTTTGATATATTATTGCTGTGTTGCGTGCTAACGCCATCTAGCGGACGATGTACTACAGTGGTGACTCATCAACGTTTATTGATTGACTAAGCTGTGGACTGTGGGCACACTCCATTCACGACCGACGTAATCAGTTTATTTGCCTTAGTACTTCAGACAGGTACGTGCTATGTTTTTAAATGAATAAACAGATAGAGAAGGAGGTTATGCTGATAGAAGGCTTTGGAACTCGCTATTTTCTTAACCAATCGGACACCAGTGCTGATCTGAACGACTGCTGGACTCAAAAAAATAGTCACTCATACTAGATCTATAGTAGGTATTAGTAAATTTATCTTTTCACCACCTTTGGTTGAGCGGTAGAGAATGTTCGCCTTTGTGAGTTAACATTGATGAAAAATACATAATCCTTATAATACAAAAAATGCGAAAGTAACTCATTTCTATCTGTCTGTTACGCTTTCGAGACTAAACTACTGAACCGATTACGATGAAATTGAATACGGGGTAAGTTTGAACCCCAACAAAGGACATAGGCTACTTTTCATTCGATTCCCTTTGCGATAACCGACATTTACGCGGTCGAAGTCGCGAGTTAAAGTTGGTTCAAAATAAAAGACGTTAAACCGGAAAATGTAGCAAAAACAGCCACACAACACAATTTTGCTATAAGTAAACTCTTCCGTAGACGGACAAAAGAAAGTAGCGTTGAATCTCCTATCAATTCACATGCAATCTGCATGTTCACACAGTAAATTACAGTTCACCGGCATGACTAGGGTTCACGACTTTAAACTGGAAACTAGAACTGAATTTTAACCTTTAAAACTAGTTTCCTTAAGTACAAAACACTAAAGCATGGGTCACTAAATGGCGGACCACCGTTCATATATTATGCGGACCTAAGAAACAAATAGGCTAACATCATACCTAAAACTATTATTTAAATATGTCAGAATATAATGTGATAGGTACCTATATGATCGTAGCAGGTGGCGTTCTGTAGTTTCTGCCTACCCCCATGGGAATAAAGGCGTGAGTTTATGTATGTATGTAATATAATGTGAATAACAAAATAAATAAGTACTCTTTCCTCAGAGCAATAAAGGTCAATATTGTACAAACAAACATTTCAATTTCTCGCCACGCACATCTTCGCGCATCCTTTACACGAAAGATGGGCAGAGCGTGGATAGAAATTTTGCTATACAAATATCAATCGGCCACGCCAAACCTCGCCGGTATAAAAGCACCTCTAATCTCCCTCAAAGAATTTAGGTTAGCTGTCAATGTCATAGCGTCAGCGCAGGTCGATTCTGTAACAATCTCACTTTGGTAAATTTTACGTGAATTGAGCTTGTGCTGGCTGGCTTGGTGAACTGTCATCCACACCCGGTGCTACGGATTGACAGGACACATCAAGCTCGCTTTTTGTTAATTCACCGAGGTAGATTTTACAGAATAGGTAGGCCAGAAGATGATTGGCAGCAGGGAACACTATTTTAAGAACAAAGGTGCCGATATGCCAAACCACTACTCATTCGTCTAGTGGTTGCAAACGTGACTGCTGAGCAAGAGTTGTTGGGTTCGATTCCCAGGTCGAGCATAAATGTTATTGGATTTTTTCATCAGGAATTTCTCAGTAGCAGCCTTAGAGTCTGGATGTGTGCTCGGTTGATGGCAATAGGCTCGTCCCTTGTTACATGGGACTTAAACGTAACTGGCGAAAATTCGGTGTAATTTAGATACACCTCTGCCTAACCCTTCGGGTACTAATATAAACGTGATGTAGTGTTTTGTGTAAAATCCGATAGGTCATGTGCAGTTACTCGTAACCGGCGTGCTTGTATGACCAGATTTATGAACGTGGACGAGGCGAAATCAATGCAAGGATCGTAGCAGATGGCGTTCAATGGTTTCTGCCTACCCCCATGGGAAAAAGTTGTAAGTTTATGTGTACAAGCTCGTCACTCTATTCTAAACTGCTGCAACTCCTGAAAGCCAGAATCAACAGCGGCGATCACCAACAAGCAAGAATTATATGAATTTTGAGGGGGGGGGGGGGTATAAACCTAATGAGGCAGTAAAGATAATAGCTCCCTAATAAGTAAACTATAACGTAACCTAACCTTTAAAGTCAGGCAGCCCTATGCGCAAGAGCATGACAAAACGACCGCACGTTGCCATGGGAAAACGGAATCGAATTATATTGCTCTGTGGCGGTCACTTTCTACTTGTTGCCTAAGCTATGGTGCTTCTTATGGGCATCTAGGACAGTGCCAAAGGTAGTGTGATACTCCCTGGTCGCGCCACGGTGAAGCAACATGTTTCTAGAAAAAATGCACCGTTTATATCGATTTTAACGGGGTCTTTATTTTTTTTCCTAATATAAAAAAAGCCTAAGATATTCCTTATAACATCAACAATCTGCCATTCAAAATCAGCATAGCGGTTTAGGAGACTAGCCGGAACAACCTGACAGAAACACCGAAAATAAAAAATTAAAACTATTGGTATTATGTAAGGATGTTTCTAGCGTGAAACCCTAATTATTTTTCTATAATAAAAGTAGCCTCAGATATTCCTTATAACATCAGTAAACTACCATTGAAAATCTCGTCAAAATCGGTTTAGCGGTTTGGGAAATTAGCCGAGACAATCTGACAGAGACACAGAAAAAAAAAAAATTAAAACTATTGGTATTATGTAAGGATGTTTCTAGCGTGAAACCCTAATTATTTTTCTATAATAAAAGTAGCCTCAGATATTCCTTATAACATCAGTAAACTACCATTGAAAATCTCGTCAAAATCGGTTTAGCGGTTTGGGAAATTAGCCGAAACAATCTGACAGAGACACCGAAAAAAAAAAATTAAAACTATTGGTATTATGTGAGGGTGTTTTTAGCGTGAAACCCTAATTATTTTCCTAAAGTAGACTAAACTTATTTCTTACAACATTAGCAATCTGTCATTGAAAGTTCCTTCAAAATCGGTTTAACCGTTTAGGAGATTAGCCTGAACAAACAGACAGAGCAACAGGCAAAAAAAAAACTGGCTTTTTGGTATTGTACCGTGTAAATATTGATTTGCATTTTATAAAAAGGCATTACAAACAGCACTTCAATATTATTTAATTAAGTATAGATAGAGTATTAAAGCCGTGAGTTTGGAAGTTACAACTTTACAAGTATCCCCCCCCTTCTTTTGCAGAAAAAGTTTTCATGCTTACATTTAGAAACAGCGTTTAAAGTCCATTTCGGTAACATTTATCTTGTTCTTGTCGTGTTTTCTTTTTGCCTTCAGATTATTTTTAATTTTTGTTCGTGTAGTATTTTGTTTCGTCTTTTTAACCCCCAACGAAAGAATAGGGGTTATAAGTTTCAAGCATTTCTGATATCGTAGCTCCTAAACGAATGGACCGATTTTGATGCAGTTTGTTTTAATACTGGACATTCTCATTTTCTCTAATATTGCAAAGAGAAAAATTTATATTTTTGTTTGTAATGGATAAACTCAAAAAACTACTGCACGATTTTAAAAATTCTTTCACCATTAGAAAGCTAGATTATCTGCGAGTAACATAGACTATGTTTTATTTTATTTTTGCGCGGACGAAGTCGCGGGCAAAAGCTAGTATGTTATACATTTAAAAAAATGTATCTAGTATGTATATATAAAGCAAAATATTATTTATTAAAGATATTGGTGGTTTTATGTTGATCTTTTGACAGAAAACGGGACAATACTGCGTCCCGAAGCATTACTCGGGGACACCGGGACGAAGTCACCAATAAAGGGACGCTCCCGTTCAAAGCGGGAAGTGGTCGCGTTATATAAGTTACTATAGGATCACTATAGGCCACTATAGGATGACTAACATAATAGTTTAGGCGCTTTGCACACGGAGCAACTTAAGTTGAGGCAACTATCAACTGTTTTAAAAGTTGCCTGTAGAAGTTGATAGTTGCTATACAGTTTACGGTTGCCGCAACTTTATGGCAATCTGTGAGCAACTTTCACAGCCGAGTTGCCGTATGCCGTTGCCGTCGCGACACTGGCATTGCCGGGCACACGAAGAGAGTAGGGAGGGAGAGTGTGAAATCACCAGACGCGTTGCTATGGACGGTTGAGGAAACCGGCATCTTTAAAAACCAGTATAATATTTAACAGTTGCTAGTTGCGGCAACTAGCAACTAACTTAGTCATCGATTGCAGCAACTGAAAACTTGACGATTGCCGCAACTCGAAACTCGAGTCGCTATGTGTGCGCAGTCTAATTGAAATATATCGCATGCTTAATAATAGACTGACCTAACTCAAAAAAACAGTTTTTAGGGAAATCGCAAAAAACGTTTTTCAATTACGACTTCGGCTGTTTATTTGGACATAAATGTTGCAAAATGTTAGTTGAACAGTTCAATTTTTTTTTTATGATAAAACGTTAACCATATTTTTGATTGAAACTAAATTTTAATTGAATACTAATTATTTTGTTTATTGTAGACCGTCAAAATTATTTTTGTAGTTTTAGGTCTATTTAATATTAAATCTGCGCTAAAATATTAAGACCTAATTAGTTTTAGGTTAGTTTATTATTAAATTCAAATACTTCTTGGCTGTATATTTAAGATTTAAGTCACATTATTACAAAAAATAATAAAACATTTTAGTAGTTAGGATTTTTAATTTAAATCCTAAATATTAATAAGTCACTTTTCAAACAAATTAACTTCACAGCGGTTGAACAAATATTGAACGTGTCAGTGTTATTTTAAAATGGCATCTTCAAACTCCTGAGTGTGAAAGAGACCGAAAATTAGTAACAGCACTTTAACACTAACTTTTTAAGACTTTCATATTTTATGTGGATAGAAGGCGCTGTATTAAGGATTATAGTGCATCTAACTCATTTTAGACCTATTTTGATTTTGGTCACTTTAATATTAAGCATGCGTTATGTAAACAGGTTGTTGCCAGTTGCTGCAATAGTTGCTCTGTCTGCAAAGCGCCTTAGTCAATAAACAATTATTTTACATTTGGCACACTAGCCGAATTTACTCGATAGTCTGGGATACGTCATCTTACCGACAAAGCAAGACAAGATCGATCTTTTTCTAGTCTAATGACTAATGCAGACGATCATTCACGTCATTTTGGTTCTGTACAGTTCTTATTGTACTAAGTATGTCATTGAATGACTTTCATTCGTGCTTGACTGTAGATTGGATCATTTTTTTTTTGGTGATCACGTCAGCTGTCTTGTATGGACTGGAAAAGAACCAACGATTAAGGTTTAAAGATAATTTTGATTTGATTAGTGTTGATATAGAGTTTTATTGTGTTATGATATGAAAGACTTGTCTGCAACTTATTCCTTGTGTCGTGATGCCCCAATGATTAAAGCGCCCACATCTCATGCTTAGGGTTGTGCGTTCAAATCCGGGCAAGTACCAATGTGACATTTTTCAATTCATATGTACCTACTTTTTAAAGTTTAACCTGGACATCACAGACATCGGTGAAAGAAAACATCGTGAGGATACCTGGACTTATACCAGCCTATTACTGTCCCATTCAAACCATGTCAGAGGCCCTTGAGGCGCGTTAGAAACTCTGACTCTAGGGTGGGATCATACCTTACTGCCCACACGATAAAGAAAGAAGCAACTGCTTCCGCTTGGTTTTTTCGCCAGCGTTATGTTAAACCTTGGGTTACTGCTTTACTGCCGTGGGTCGTAGCGTGTTCTTATAAAGCCTATACTACTCCTCATGAAAGCTTAGTTCCAGAGATCAGCGCGCCTAAACAAACAAAAAACTCTGTAACTTTGTAGCTTTTGCCCGCGACTTCGTCCGCGTAAATTTCGGTTATCGCGCACACAGACGAAGTCGCGGAAAAAAACTACCCATTTAAATTATTTTATTTAAATCATGGTTCGAAACGACACGTGGCGCCATCTATGATCATAAGAACGTTATTGTTTCCCTCGGAAACAGTACTTTTTTCGGGATTAAAGGTACCCTATGTTCGTTTCTATATACCTGGCAACGTCTATGCAAAATTTCAGGATGATCGGTTCAGTGGCTTAGGCGTAAAATGGTAACAAACAAACAAACAAACTTACTTTCGCATTTATAATATTAGTTAGGATTCTCCACAAGGTCACTTCACCTAAATTCACCGCAGGAGATGTTTACAGAATAGACACGCATTTATATGTATGTTTTATTTGACAGTCAAATGACCTCGCAAAGTTAGCAATGAGGCTTTCAATGTTAGCAGTTCAACGACATCACAGTTTATAGAGAAAGTCAATATAAATTGGATGTATGCCTCTTTTGGTGCGAATTAAAATAATGATTAAAGGAAAGTTAATTAAAATACTCATTTCAATTAAACTCCAAGTTTAAGAGGAGACAGTGTGAATGTCATTCGCTAAAATATAAATATAAATATCTTGGGACAACTCACACACGGCTATCTGATTCCAAGCTAAGCAGAGCTTGTGTTATGGTAACCAGACAACTGTTATACTTACTTACTATGCCATTAGTAGGTAATACAAAAGCCAAACTATACGAGAACTTGTATCAAAGGTACTATAAAATCACATGAAAAACGAGAGTAGGAAAGAAAGTGGTTTCTCGTTTCCTTCTTTCGTTCACAGATAAAAAATAAAAGAACCATAGAGGCCAATAACCTCAGAGACAATAACAGTTACCTGTACAGAAGTCCTAGCGATCTATTTGATGGACATAGGACTGGCAACCATCGAGAATTTGAATAATATCGCATTCGAGAACGGCTATTGTCTGCACTGCAGATGCAGTAATAACTGTCGGAATGAAATCGAACGGTTGCCATAATCTCCTTTATAATTTAGAGCGCAATTTTTTGAAAATAAATGAACCGATTTTAATGTAACTAAAACATGACCAGGATACATAGGTCTAAAAATTTAGTTGAGAACAATTTAGAAATGTTTTATTTAAACAAAGATAATTCGAAATATCTGTTAACTGTTTCTATAGATAACTAGAATTCGGTTTACTTTATTTATTTATTTAAACTTTATGCACATGTAAAAAATACAATGTACAAAGGCGGACTTAATGCCTTGGGCATTTTCTACCAGTCTACCTTAGGGTGATGCAGAGACAAAACGTAGAAGGTGCAGAAAATACAGAAAAATATCGATATTAAGATATAAAAATATAAAAATAAATACATATATACATACATACAAACAAAATATATAGGGTAGAGAGACATAAAAAATAAATAGGTGGTGAAGTACGACAAATTACTTACTTACTTATTACTTTAGCTGTCACACAATATTTTGAAAACGTTTTCAGCATTTTTTTATACCTATGTATGCTGCTTATGTGTAGAGAGTTTCATTAATTACTCAAATCCCATGCAATGAGACAGAATTGATTTTCTATTGTTCTGTCATACTAGTCAGTCAGCTGGGGCTTGACCGGTTAAAATCGGTCTGCTAATTAACAAAAAAATGGACTTGAAAGTTTGTATGACGGAGTAAATGCTGTAAAACTGCATTAAAGCGCATACATTCATCCAGAAACTCCACATGGCATCATCAAAATTCATGCGAAATGTATGTGCAAAGTTACTCGCAATCGGATCCAACGTTCACAATCAATCTGCTTATTGTGTCCCATAGTGTCGCCTAAAATAACAATAGCCGCACACCCGCATCGCCCAGGTGTAAGGAACAGTACAGGCCCTATAAGAGAAAAAAGCCTCATCTGCATATCCGAGACTCCTGCTTTCCTATTAACAACTTTACTTCACCGTAATAAAGTCTTTAACACTGCTAACATAATCCGAGTGAAAAAACACACAGTCAATGTCCTTAGTTGCATTCATTTTCTATCTCTTTCGCTTGCATTACGATTGAGAGGGATGGAAAAAGGGATTGTGACAAAAAATGATCGCTTGCGCAGTGTGGGGACTTCGAATAGTATTTTTGCATTTTTTTGACGGTGACGTGGAGCAGTTTGTGTCAGTATAGTTAATTTTTGTTAGCTATGCTTTTTCAGCTTCCATTTTGATCGTAATGTGAAGGATAAACATAGGTCGTATTAACTGTGTTCTTAGGTACACTTCCACCGCTAAATCGTGAAAGTTTGCTAAGAGAAAGGCTCACTGTTGTACCTACACAGATAGATTGACAGTTGTACAGTGCAGCTTGTAAACCGTTTTCTGCAAATCCGGTTTCAAGGTCATAAGAGCGGTTACGATTCGTCAAAACTCGAATTTTGTGGTATGTTGGTTCAGAGTTGAACCAGTATTGGCTTCAGTTTTCGCTTTAAGTATGAACTTTAGTATTTTGAGCGAAATTAAATAATCTGATAGGACTACCATTTAATAGATTAGTAAAGATGACATATTTTTACAAAGACTAGAATATTGTTTGATATTAGGCAAAATCTTTAAACATAACATCACGCCTGTAATCCCCGAAGGGTAAGGCAGAGGTGTACCCATAAGTACACCCACATTTCGCCAGTTATGTTCAAGTCCCATGTAATCGGGGGCGAGCCTATTGCCATCAACAGAGCACAAAAGGGCTTATACGATTTAGTTAAGAGTTTCAGATTTCAAGGTCGAATCCGGGAGTGTATATCTATAGTTCTCTACTAAATACCTATAAAATTACCTCAGCAACGTAACAATGTACAATATCTACTGTATGTGTTATTGTTCGATGATTTTATTCAAATTATGCATAGAGCTGGTAGGAAATAGTAATTATGTTCGCGTTCTCGGCCAGGCGAGGTCGAATCAATCTTGGGTTGAAGAATAACGTACTTATGACTTATAATATAACACTATACTGCTGTGTTATGCTCTTAATCTAATACATTGTACTGAATAAATGCTTTGTCATCTCCGTAACATGTTTTAGTCAGGATACGCTACGGTTATGGCAAGAAAAAATGGTAAGCTACAGCGATTTGCCCACCTCTCATGCAAGTACCAATGTGACTTTTTCAATTCTTAAGTAGTTTCTAAGTTTATCTTGGACATCACTGACATCGGTGAAGGAAAACATCGTGAGGTAACCTTGACTAACTACAATATATGCTAAAATTCGCCAGAACTGCTGAACAGATCTGAATAAAATTTGGCACAGAGAAAGATTATAGTCTAGAACAGCACATAGGCTTTTTTTATCCCGGAAAATGGGGATGATCTTTGATAAGATCATAATAATTAATGAGTCTGAAATCGCTAATCTGCCTTGAGCAAGCGTGGGGATCAATGCTCATGCTTTCTCTGTATGAAAATAGGCCTTTGCTCTGCGGTAGCACAATAATAGGCTGGTATTATTATGTGCATAGGAAGTGAAAATGACAGCAATGCTTACGTAATGGATGCATGGTTGCATACGATTATTACTTTTGCATCTCGGAAGCTGAGTGTCGGTAACTTAACTAAAATACTGGGTAGTAGGGAGGACCACTGCACTATCTTAAATTGATGTCATAAATCTATATATTTAAAAATCAATTGCTGTTCGTTAGTCTCGCTTAAATTCGAGAACGGCTGGGCCGATTTAGCTGTTTTTGGTCTTGAAATGTTCGTAGGGGTAGGGGTATTGTAGTGTAGGGTATTGGTAGGGTAGGGTAGGGTATCGGTAGGATAGGGGTAGGGGTAGGTTACCGCGCAAACGAAGTCGTGGCGGGTCAGCTAGTTCAGAATAAAATGGATATGTGAATTGTGGAAGACTATACCGACGAAATGAACTTAGCGGCAAATGCTGATGCTGAGACAGCTATCAATTTGGAGCTATATAAAAAAGAAAGAAGAGAGCAGAAGTTATGAGAACTTTTTAGGGTTCCTTACCCAAAGGGAGCTGTTACTAAGACTTCGCTGTCTGTATATCTGTTGAACCGTAATAGGTAGACACTTGGACATCAGCATGGCCAAGTATTGATTTTGGGTGGGGCAACACTGATAAATACATATAAATAACATATAATGTATTTAAACGTTCAAAACTATTGTATAATTTCTGGATTGTAAAACAGTGTAGTTAATTATACATGTTCTTGCCTTTATTTCTAAATGACCTTTTGAAAGCAGCATCTAATCACCCATGAGCCAGTCAGGGTAGGGCAAGTGCCACAGTCTGCCTCACCGTGGCTACGCCCTTGCACTTGAAAATTTCAGAGCGTTTTATACTATGCGGTTGATGGCAATAGGCTCGCCCTCTACTACATGGGGTTAAAAACATAACTGGCGAAATGTGGGTGTATTAATGGGTACACCTCTGCCTAACCCATCGGGGATTAAGGCGTGATGTTATGTTATGTTTATTACTATACCCTCGGACACAGGCTTATTATGGTGTTCAATCTCTAACAACAAATAATACTTAATGGATAATCTAGCTCTGCGATTGACGGATGTTGATGACTATTAGCCTCACTTCTTAGCAATTTGTTACAATTAATCCGCTGATGTTCAATAATAAATTAATTACCTATGGGAATCATTTTGTCCTTTGTCATTTTATATTATACTACCTTTGCTAGGGTTTTATTGACTTTTCGTTGTTAATAGCTATTTTCCAGCGACTTCGTCCGCGTAGAATGCGTAATTCCCTTACAAAGCCGATAGCCATAGTATTCGCGACGTACGCCAAATAATTAATTTTACAGACTAATTGTTGATACCTTTTTTTATGTGGTAAACATCGCTGACTAAAAAACCACAATGTTCCTTCTGTTGCCCTTTACGTTTCGGGGCCACGGTATCCTGTTAAGACGTCCCGCAACCCCGGCAGGCGTTGGCCCCGTTGGGGGCCCCGTCCCTGTGCTGACAGCTCTTTGAGGCGCGCGCGAAAAGAACGCGCCGTCGACTCGGGCTTGGTCCTTGATCAGACGGCGAGCTACCCATCACTCGCCGTCCGCAAGCCCGCGCAGTTTTAGTATATAGCCTATGTTACTCAGGGATAATGTAGCATGCTTATAGTGAAATAATTTTTGAAATCGGTCCAGTAGTTTTTGAGCTAATTCATTACAAACATACTTTCCTCTTTGTACTATTATGTAGTGTCAGTAGATGTAGACTACCCCGTGGTTTCTCCCGCGTTAAGTGTCGTCTTAGTTTCTCGTACGTTTTAAGTCTCTCGTGTGTCGTCGCTTAATGTTATACGGGGTATAAAAAGTCACTGACTCGACTGAGACTTCCTCGTTGGTCTAGTGGTCGTAAAAAGCGACCGCTGGGCATGAGATCTTGGGCTCGATTCGCAGGTCGGGCAGTGTTATTGGGTTTTTCCATCAGGAATTTCTCAGTACCAGCCTCGGAGTCTAGATTTGTGCCTAGTTGATGGCAATAGGCTCGCTCCTCATTACATGGGACTTAAACATAATTGGGCGAAATGTGGGTCTGCAATGGGTAAACCTCTGCCTAACCTTTCGGGGATTACAGGCGTGATGTTATGTTAGAAGACAAACTCCAGATCGTCATCCTTACATACTTGACATCCTTCTACATCCTTTTGTCTGTCCTATTGTCTATAATTAAACTAGATTGTGACTGACATTCTCAAGTCTTTGCATATTCAAATGTAAGGAATCTTGGATGATGATGACTGGCAAATTACTCGAAGCAGTCATTTTTCAATTTATTGTGCTCTGTTTTGTGACCATGTATGTTCTAAGTACTTAATTCCCAATGGAAAACCCCAATATCATTTTGCCTGACCTAGAAATCGAACACAAGACCTCATGCATGAAAACAACCACGCGGACGATGTCGCGGGCGGTAGCTAGTCCAAAAATCCCACATCAATACGTTCATTTCCTTTTTTTAAGTCAACGAACTACTTTTGCTCTTCAACACAACATCACGCCTGTAATCTCTGAAGGGTTAGGCAGAGGTGTGCCTTATTAGTAGACCCACATTTCGCCAGTTATTTTTAAGTCTCATGTAAGAGGTGAGGAGCCTAACACTATGAACCGGGCACAAATCTAGACACCAAAGCTGCTACTGGAGAATTCCTGATGGAAAAACCCAATAATATTTTGCTCAACCTGGGAATCAAATTCAAGACCTAATGCTAAGTAGACTCATGCTCCAACTCTTCCATTAATCAGAATTTTCAAAAAACTTCATCAAAATCACTTTCTTACAAAGAAAAGGATATAAAATAATGGAAACGTCACTTACGGCGTGACGTGGTAACAGGTCTAATGGAGATATTTTCCACGCACTCGACTTCCTTGTTATATATGAGTATATGACTGTATTGTTCAGCCATTTCCGATGACTCGTGTACGCAGAAACCGGTCAATGATGAGAAGTCGTTTAAACAATTCATGCGGTGACAGTTTTATGAGAAGATTGAAGAATTTTAAGTATTTCTTTTCCATTTACATAACAACATCTATCTATACTAATCTTAAAGTAAATGTAAAATATGTACAATTAAAAAAAAAAGGCAGAATGGAGTAACTTCATAGGGCATCAAAAAATTCGTCCGCGTCGCTGTCAATGGGGCAAGCGCCCAAAAGGCTAACAGCATTGCCAATAGCCAATATTACTAATCTTAATTTATATAAATTACGCGTCACGTTGTTCGTCCGGGATGGACTCCTAAACTACTCAACCATTTTTTATAAAAATATGGCTTTCTGTGTGCAATTTGGTCAAACATAAAAGATAGGATAGTTTTTATCTCGATTGTTGACCACAATATCTTTACTTATTTCAAGCCACAGCAACGCGTGGCTGAGTCAGCTAGTCTCAATATAAAAGCGAAAAGTCACTTACTCATTCATCACGAAATATCGAAAACCGCTAGACTTATAAAGGTGAAATTCGGCAGGGAGGTAGTTTATAGTTAGTAGACGTCCGCTAAGAACAGATTTTCTAAAATTCACCCTGTGAGAGGATAAAACGGGGTTCCAAAGTTTGTATGGAGAACGCGGGTAAAAAAAAAACAGAAAATGTGGAAGAAAAAATCGCGTGCAGAAACTTGTTGTGATTTCTTCTTAAAGCAAAAGCAGCCCAGAGCCCTATTCTAGATTATTAGAAAAAACTTGGTTGTTGCATTTATTTAGCGCGTCACTGACTGGACGCACCCCGTCGCTTTGTCTGCTAATAGCAGTCGCGCCTTATGACATAACCTCGTATAGTCGATTGTCGGTTCAGCCAGCCTCGCCTGTATCGGCTGTGTATGCACACGATTTACAACCGAAAATTATTCTGAATTGCAGCCACATTGCCGAAGTTTGCCGAAACGGACTAGAAATCCGAAAATTATACATATCATCACGCCTGTAATTCCCGGAGGGTTAGGCAAAGGTGCACCTTCATTACATCCACTTTTGCCAGTTATTTTTAAGTTCTATGTAATAGGAGTCGAGCCTAAGGGAACCGGGCATAAATTCAGACTCCGAGGCTGCTACTAAGAAATTCCTAACGGAAAAAACTTAATACTTTGCCTCCCTTGGAATGAAACCCACCAAGCCTCATGCCTCATGCTCAGCAGTCGCGCTTTGCGACCACTAGACATAAAAGAGGCAGTAATTCTAGATTAAAAACACAATGTCTATCTATTTTAAGTCAAAATCAAAGCTTTCAGGCACTTTTGAATTGTCAAGAAGTCATTCAGTCAGTCAGAAAGTTGAAGCTAGTTACTCGTTCCAAAAAGTAGGTCTCCATGGAGAAGAACGAGCAAGATACTCCACGGTCACCCTTTTTAATGAAGTGTTTACAAAATTCCGTAAATTAAGCTTATAGATGGGCACAATTGCCAATTTCAGATGACTTGACGATGAACGTTTGCTAGAACTATGAGTCTATGACCTAGGTCAAGCTATGACCTCATTAGTGATGAGCTTCAAAAAGGTCAAGGACGTTGTTACGCAAATAAAACAGCTCCGATATGCTTAAACTAAACCTCGATTTAAACTGTCAGCTGTGTCGTTTTTTCCAAATAATTACAGCTGCAGCAGGAAACTCAGGCTGTTTGTAGTTCCGATATGTAGGTCTGTTTATCGAGCTAGATCTCCCATACCGCTAATCCCCACCGCAATGCTCTGCTGTACACCAGACCTAACTGTGATGTGTTTGCGGATAAATGGAAGGTGATCTTGTCAGAATACTTGAAGAGAGGAATGTAAGTATCGGTATACTTCTTACCTACCATGTTTTATCCAAGCACATGTTTTATTGAATCTTATTATGTAAAAGCGAAAGGTCTCTCACTCACTCACACACAGTCATCACGAAATACCGAAAACCGCTTGACGTATAAAGATGAAAATTAGCTGGAAGGTAGTTTATAGTTAGTAGACGTCCGTTAAGAAAGGATTTTCCAATATTCACCCTCTAAGATAATGAAACAAGGGTCCAAAGTTTGTATGAAGAAATCAATTTTGACGCGGACGAAGACGCGGACAGAAGCTAGTTTTGTATTACATGGAGCGACTGCCTATCTGACCTCCACAACCCAGTAACTGGGTAGTACGATACCCCTTGGTGAGCCTAGATGTTATTTTTTTGTTTTTTAATTTTGTTTAACTACGTTGTCAAATTGATTTGTTCGAATTTATCTGTAATAAATTAACAACAAGATACAGCTTGTCGTACTCTGCATAAACCCAATACATGACAGCCGAGTTCTGCCGACTTTCAAACCTATAAGAACCTACTTATGACACATCCATGTCAGCACACACAACGATATAGCACAATACACCACTTCTGGCAAGGTTTGCGCCAAACGTAGCTGGATCTCTGCCAATCCGCCAGAGAATTGATTTAATAATCTTTCATTTCACTGCGACAATTCCTGTTTACATCGTTTTTTGTTTAGTTGTTTTAAAGACGTAGACAGAGAGGCGAGGTGTGGTAGGAACTGTGACGAATTTTGTACAGAATCTTTTGAGAGACGACTTGAGGAAGACCCGCAAGGCGGTTCATTGACACAGAGTCGTTCCATCCATACTTATATTATAAATGCGAAAGTATGTCTGTCTGTTACCTCTTCACGCTTAAACCGCTAAACTGATTTAGGTGAAAATTTGTATAGAGATAATTTAAGAACTGGGGAAGGACATAGAATAGTTTTTATCCCGGAAATCATCCCCTAAGGCGGTTGAAAGGGGGGTGGAAGTTTGTATGCAAGTACGATATCAAAAAGCTATTTATTATACAGCTGTAAGTAAGGATGCCTTTAGTACATGTTAACATGCGTACGATTCCCCAATTGACCGACGATACATCGATTCAAAAATAGAAATGACGTATTTAAATCATTTACACGTCAGATTCAATATTCTAAGAACGAAAGAATAACAGCTGTTTATCAATCCACAATCGGAGAGTTATTGAGGAAAACTTGGAGCTGTTATAATATCGCTAGGAAGTAATAAAGGTAATGCAACTATGTGCATACTTTGTGAGTATGCATAATTGCATATAACATAACATTACGCCTGTAAACCCCGAAGGGTTACGCAGAGGTGTTCCCTAGGTACACCCACATTTCGCCAGTTATAATTAAGTCCCATGTAGTAGAAAGCGAGCCTATTCGTGCCCGTGAATTTGCTTGCAGATCGCTATTTTTTTTTTAATCAACATGTAGCTTATAATATAAGCTCTCAGCTCAGATTTGTGCCCGGTTGATGGCAATAGACTCGCCCCCTATAACATGGGACTTAAAAACATAACTGGCGAAAAGTGGGTGTACTAATGAGTACACCTCTGCCTAACCCTTCGGGGATTACAGGCGTGATGTTATGTATGTATGTAGATAGGTTAGCTTAATACATCAAGTTTTGTGTGTACATAAATGCAGTACAATGTAACAAAATACTGCATTCGAATGGCGCAATGGCATACAATGACAGGTTGTCGATTCAGCTACGAATATTTCAGTGACCTATTTTGTTGTAAATCTTTGATAGCAAACATACGAAGTATTGGTGCATAGGTCTCCACATATAAAAAGTTCCGTAGAAGGAATCTTTGGCCACAAATCTGCACTTAATATAACATAACATCACGCCTGTAATCCCCGAAGGGTTAGGCAGAGGTGTACCCATTAGTACACCCACATTTCTCCAGTTATGTTTACGTCCCATGTAATAGGGGGCGAGCCTATTGCCATCAACCGGGCACAAATCCAGACTCCGAAGCTGCTACTGAGAAATTCCTGATGGAAAAACCCAATAACACTTTGCCCGACCTGGGAATCGAACCCATGACCTCATGCTCAGCAGTCGCGCTTTGCGACCACTAGACCAACGAGGCAGTCCACAGACAAACAAATCAGTCAGACAAATCTGCACTTATATATGTACATAAATATTATATATCTACACTAATTTAATAATAAAGAGGATTTTTTTATTTTTGTTTGTTTGTAATGGATAAACTCAAAAACAGCTAGACCGTTTTTAAAAATTCTTTCACCATTATAAAGCTACATTATCTGCGAGTAACAAAGGCTATATTTTATTTGATTTTGCGTGGACGAAGTCGCGCGCAAAAGCTAGTATGATATACAAATACATATTACAGCACTTTGCCGTAGTAATAAATAAATACATTATGACATAAAACACATAACATCACGCCTGTAATCCCCGAAGGGTTAGGCAGAGGTGTACCCATTTGTACATCCACATTATGACATAGTTTTTAATAAAGTTTTGTGGCGATCAAGTTCAATTTAAAGACACTTGCCAAATAATACCATTTTCGAAGTAGTTTCAGTATCATAAAGACATTAATACAGACCAATAAAAGATACAGGAAAATTCTACCCACCAAATTACTTTAAAAATCGAAAATCTAATATTTAAATGGCAACCGTTACTGACCTATCAGCACACTGAACGGATTGCGCTGAAATTCGGCACGCAGATATTATGACGTAGACATGCGTTATTAAAGAATTTACCAGAATTCACCTCTAGAGGATGAAACGGAGGTTCAAAGTTTTTTATGAAGAAACAAGATTAGATCGCCAATAGCCGATTGCTTGAATTACTACTTAGGCCTTCTTCCTCTCTCCTAATTTTGCTGTACCCGACAGGGTCCATATCGACCTCTTTTACTGTGACTATCATATAATGCAATAGATCAATGATGGAATGCAATAGAAAGTTGAGTATTGAGTATTGATACGACTTATTCTTAGTGATATTCAAACTAAAGTAAGAAAAGGAAAGCGCGACTGCAGAGCATGAGGCCTTGGGGTTCAATTCCCAAGTCGGGCAAAGTGTTATTGGGATTTTTCATCAGGTATTCCTCAGTAGCAGCCTCGAAGTCTGGATTTGTGCCTGGTTGATGGCAATAGGCTCGTCCTACTAATGGGTTTACCTCTGCATAACCCTTTAGGGATTACAGGCGTGATGTTATGTTACATTCAAACCATCTTCCCAACTACCTGACAAGAGTCTCCTCTATCTATAGAAAACTCTCGTTACCGGAATATCTTGGTACTTAAATAACTGCCACAGGTACAATACCGTGGGCGATCAACAATCTGTTATATATAGACTAGACCACAGACTATACTTGCGAAAGGTCGCGAGTTCAAATACAAGACCAGTTGATTTATTTATTGTAGCTTAGGAACGAGCTAAATAAGCTGGCTTGGTGGAAGTTGATGAGAGAATCGAGCTGTAAAACCTTTCTTAAAATTCATTATTTGGCTGTTTTGATTTGGTAGTGGTAAGAAAGAATGAAAGAAAGAAAGAATGAAAGAAAGAAAGAAAGAGAGAGAGAAAGAAAGAAAGAGAAACTATTTATTCACTAGAAAGTAAAATAACACATAACATAAAAAACGACTGGAAGCAGGCAGCGCAGGACTGACATTGTGGCTGATTCCCAGGTCGGGCAGTGTTATTGGGTTTTTCCATCAGATATTTCTTGGTAGCTGCCTCAGAGTCTGGATTTGTGTCGGTTGATGGCAATACAACAAACTGGCGCAAAGTGGATGTACTTATGGGTACCCCTTTGTCTAACCTTTCGGGGATTACAGGCGTAAAGTTATGTTACAGTTAATTTAACCTTTTTAAAACTTTAAATACTACCATGAACCACAACCAGTCTTACCAAGGGGTATCGTATTACCCAGTTACTGGGCTGTGGAGGTCAGATAAGCAGTCGCTCCATGTAAAATACTGATATATAGCTGCATCCGGTTGGACTGGAAGCCGACCCCAACATAATTAGGAAAAGGCTAGGCAGATGATGAAATATTACCATGAAAGCGTATACCATCAATAATTTTTGCTCACTTAGTGTGTTAGGCAGTATGCAGTTATTGGTAATATGACGAGGCTTTTTAAACCACGTATATTGAAAAAAGAGATTTCTGACTGCGTTTTCTTGTTAAAACTTTTTAATAACAATATAAACTGCTCTAATATTTTATCCAAATTTTACTTTAACGTTCCCTGGAAGTCAAAAAGATTTCATTCACCTTTACATGTGACATTTGCTTCAACAAATTATAGGCAGAATTCTTACATAGTGCGTGTAAGCAGTAATTTTAATAAACTATATAAACAGCATGATATCGATCCATTTTTAACTAGTGTGTCCTCGGCCAGGAAGTCCTTAAGCCGAAACTTTTTCATATAGTTCAACATAATATGATAGTTGTTAGTGAGAGTAGTCCTTTTGTCAGATTTTGATTTTGTTTAGCTGTGTAGTATTTAAGTTATTTAGTAATTTTTTTTTGTTGTTTTGTTCCTGTAGGCAACTGCAGTGTCCACAGAACATAGTATTATTCTGTTATCTTATAAGTGAAGACCTGTAATTGGCTGTCAGTCTAATTTTCTGTCACTAGTCTGTTTTCTTCTAGCTGTCGGTCTTACATGTTACTTAAATAAATAAATAAAAAATAAATACTAGCTACTAGATACAAAACAATACACATGCCTCGAACAGAGGCTAGTCAAATGAATTCCACAATCCCACATAAAATACCTTTAGACTATAACTTCAAAAAACTTGGAACATGCACAAGTGTACGATGTTGCAATTGAATGCGAAATTGGAAAGAACAAAGAACAAGGAAAGGGAACTACTAACCTTTCACGATCAATACAAGTATTTGAGGCGTGAGTTAAATGTATGGAGACAGATGTAAGGATAATAAATAAATAAATAAATAAATATCTTGGGACAACTCACACACGGCTATCTGATCCCAAGCTAAGCAGAGCTTGTGTTATGGTAACCAGACAACTGCTATACATACTTATATAATTTATAAATACACACATATCATAGATAAATCACACCCAGACACAGAACTAACAATCATGCTCATCACACAAAGTTTGTCCTGGGTGGGAATCGAACCCACGACCTCCGGCTTAGCAGTCAGGGCCGCTAACCACTAGACCAACAGGCCCGTCAATAATGGAAGGAGAAGCGAATACATTTGATATTTATTGATAGTCTATAGTATGTACACTAGCGGTCATGAGTGGATAAGCAATCTACAAAGCAAATCGATTGACACTTTGGTTTGGTTGGTTTTGGTTTGGTTGACTGCCTCGTTGGTCTATTGGTCGCAAGTGCGACTGCTGTACATAAGGTCTTGGGTTCGATTCCCAGGTCGGGCAAAGTGTTATTGGGTATTTCCATAAGGAATTTCTTAGTAGCAGTCTCGGAGTCTGGATTTGTGCCCGGTTGATGGCAAAGGCTCGCCCCCAATTACATGGGACTAAAAACATAACTGGCGAAATGTGGTTGTACTAATGCGTACACCTCTGCCTAACCCTTCGGGGATTACAGGCGTGATATTATGTTATGTTACTTTGGTTCAACTTACGACCTTTCGACGTCGTGTGCGAATTTTGATGTGTACGTAGGTACTGTGTTATTACGTTCAAAAGTGCCTTATAATAACCTAATTAAATAAATGATTTGACTTTGACTTTGACTTTGAATACATCACTTATACACACAGATGTAGGTACGGCCTGTACCTCGTGTTCACAGCAATTCAAACCTTAGGTAGCATGCTACTGCACTTGTGACCGCTATTGTACCACATCAGAAACGTTAAAATTTTATAAGGGTAAAGCTAAAAAGTCCGCCACGGAAGTCATAATTTTTAATCAATTTTCACAAGTCTTGTAAATGGATTTGATCGAGGCAGTGTGGGTAAACTGTTGTAAGTTGTCAAAATAATCGGATAATTGGCATTCTGAGACTGGCTTACGGACAGATAGTCTGGGATAAAGAGGTACATTAGGAAGGTGTAAAAAACATAAAATGCAACACTATGACAGATAGACGAACAGACAGACAGTCTTTCTTTATCGAGTGAGCAGTAATGTCTTACGACCCCACACACCCTAGTGTCAGAGTTTCTAAACCGCCACAAGGGTCTCTGATATGGATTGAGAGGGACATTAATAGGCTGGTATAAGTCCAGGTTTCCTCACGATATTTTCCTTCACCAATGTCAGTGATGTCCAAGATAAACTTAGGTAGGTACTTGCCCGGATTTGAAGCTACAACCTCAAGCATGAGAGGCGAGCGTCTTAACCACTAGGTCATCACGACTAGACAGACAGTAATTTCTTAGTCACCCTATTAGTAAGACTCCGATGTCTATTTTTAGAAATTTATGGTGATTTAAAAATCCGTACCAAACATAATTTTTGAATAGACACATTTGGCATATTGATTAAGTTTAACATTAATCATTTAATTAGAGACATTTTGGATTTGCTCGTTTTGTCAGAATTAAGCTCAGCTGGTATATTAGCGTTGAGCCAACACGTACCTACGCTAGCTTCGTGTAAGCAGGACGATGGCGTGACCACCGTTTCAATTTAAATACTAATTAGGCTTTACCTGGAGCTCCACACATCCCCTGAAGGGATGCAATGAAAAATAGGTAGAAGTATCGCAATTAACTGTAATTCTAACAATTAAAATGTCTAACATTATTTATTTGTCTGCGGTTACATTGTAAAAGTATGGTGAAGAAGGTTCGTTTCATGCATAGACCGGTTTCAATTCTCTCTCTCTGTCTTTTTCTATTTGACAGCGATGACAACTGTCAAATCTTTCAAATTCAGAATGATTTTGAATATTTCTGACGGTTGTCGATTTTTGAATTTCGAATAATGTGCCCCTTACAAAAGGTAGTCTTGTATAGAGAAGAATGGGCAAGAAACTCCTTATGTACTCTATAATTTTAATACTCTAATAATTGATGGATGGACGATTTCTATCAATACAACTGTACACATCTGTAAAAAGGATTGCCCAAATGATCTGCTTATACTTTCGTAAAAGACAAAACATATTATGAATACCAGTCTTAATTCTTTTGGTATAAGTACCATGTCAACATTTACTAAAAAGCTGTTATTTTAACTTCACAAACAGACACTTCGCGAAAAATGGAAGGAATGGAGGGAGGCCTTTGCCCAGCAGTGGGACAGTACAGGCTTGTTTAATAGATAACTGTCGCTTCTGTTACGTCTAGCACGCCTTAGGCCTGGTTCACATTTGGTCGGACCGACAAACAATTCACTACTGTTTTTTGACGACGCCGGGTCGTCACAAAGCAATTGTGAGTTTGCTGTGTTCATATTAGGTCGTATTGGCAGCTACTAGTATGAACAGTATGACTCGACAGTCGGTCAGCGGTCGGCCTCAGCTGCTGGCTGTACCTCGTGGCCGCACTAATCTGTTAAAAGAGGCGACCCAGACGCGAGCGCTTCGCACTCTTAACATTGTAGCAGATGAGATAGACATTTTTGCTTGTACACTGAGTGAATTCACAAGGATAACATTATATGTAATAAGTTTTAGAAGATGAGTTTGTGTTCTTGTGTTAGATTTGCTTCACTATTGCATTTGGTTCTACCTGTAATAATTGTTGTAAGTGATGATGATAAATAAATAAATAAAACTTTCGGTCTGACCTAATGTGAACCAGCTCAGGGTTTAAAAGGGTACATTAGCAAACCGCGTTAAATGAGCCTTCTGAACTAATACCATGTATGACAGAAGCGTAGCGTACCTTGGCGGGGCCCCGTATAAAAATTTGTTTGGGGGCCCTTAGAAAGGGTAAAGATTTCTCAAAAAAGAAAAAAATGATTCCATAAAATTAAAAGAAATATTTATTCATCATAATTATCTATCTGTCTGATTTTTAAAAACAATTCAAATTAAATATTAATTCTCCTTGCTTCTTTTTCGGCAAACCAATTAATTAAATCATTCATAGCTGATGATGACTTTAGTTTTTCTTAAGTTTCTGCCTCTATGGACAATAGTGACAGGTCTGACAGGCGTTACTGGCCCATAGAAGTTCTTTAATAATTTTTTATCAGTTTTAATTTTGAGAAACTTCTTTGGGAATTTTTTATTAATTTTTGCTTACGCACCTTGGGGGCCCCCGTAGGCCAGGGGCCCCGTATAATTGATACGGCAGATACGGCGGTAGCTACGCCCCTGATGTATGACCACATGAATGGATGAAGTTTAACATGTATGTTATATTTATGGCGTCATTTATCATTGCATGACCTTTTTCATTGCGACTCGACAAGGAAATTACGTTCATGACCAAGTTATTACTCGTTAGATTTATAGGATTATAGGAGGAAATTGATTAGCTGTGTGTTAAAAACGTTTCTAGTTTTTACTATATCTTTGTAGGTTATGTATGGTCTTGCGCACATGTAAAAACATATTTTGTATTTAAGTTTTACTGCTTCGTTGATCTAGTGAGATAGACAGTGAGTGGATACCCAGGTGAGGCAGTATTATTGGGTTTTTCCATCAAGTTTCTCAGTAGCAGCCTCGGAGCCTGGATTTGTGCCCGGTTGATGGCAATATGCTCGGCACCTGTTACAGACGACTTAAACATAACTGTCGAAATGTGGTTGTACTAATGGGTACGCCTCTGCCTAACCCTTCGGTGATTACAGGCGTGATGTTATGTTATGTTTAAAATATAATAAACTTGTTTTTTAATTGTTCGTATCTTTTGTATGTAGTGTCTTTGTATACGGAATCCTTCGTGTTCGAATCCAACTCACACTTAGCCGTTCTTTTTCCATTCTACGTATTTTACTCCCAACTATAATTTGGCCATCAGAATTCACATCAACTGCTCGACAAACTGTCTTTATTACAGTATCAATAAAGGTTCCGAGTTATATTTTTATCTGGGCAGGTAGTCCGACCTTGGAAGCACCTCGCGCACAGTCTGTAGTGTCCATACGATTCCTTTTATTCACTTCTATACTCGTGATATGTTTTATAATAACTTGACTTGGTTTACAAGCCTTATTGGTAAGTGTCGTGATAGCCTAGCGGTTAAGGCGCCCGCCTCTCATGCATGAGTTCAAATCCGGGCAAGTAGAAGTTACGGGCAGTAGATGGTTTTCTAATAACTTGTCTTGATTTACAAGCATGGTGACCCTTCGAGGATTACAGGCGTGATGTTATGTAATAAATATGTATACATATTTTTAAAGTAAGTATGTAGTATTTTAAGTAGTTTGTACTTATGTACACTTTATTTTATTTAGGAGTAGATTTGTGTTTAATTATTTTTTTCAAATTAATTTTGCTGTTTAGCGCTCGTTCTTTAATTTTCACCTACCATGTTATCTCTTCACCAGCTTTGGTTGACTGTTAGGGAATGTCTAAGGCATTAAGTCCGCCTTTGTACTTTTGTTGCATTAAATAAATAAGAAGTAAGATTAACAGTATTAATAGAATCTTGCCATCGACCGTACCAGCCAAACAATACAAATTGATCTAAAACAAATATTCTTACGCATGACCTAAGCACGAAAGTCAATCAACTGTTTACTTTAATATCTTCTAATAAAGGACCGTTTCTCCTATTATTCGGGCACAAGACAGTTATTCACTGATAATGCCAATTCTTCAAACAAAAAGCCCACACAAGCGATGAGTCATCACAAACTTGTGTCATGGACATAATTCTATCAAATAAGCAAATTATTGTACCGTTTCCGCGTTTTTGCCAAGTGGGTTAGTGAATTGAGTTTATTGTGAGTACAGTCGATAAAAGACATAGGTATGCAGGGTCGTCAGATATAGTTAAAGTTTTCTTAGAAACCGATGGATGTTTTCAAATATAATTTTTAAAAAGTAGATAATGGTGCTGATTCCCTTGTTCACAAACTAGACTAAATTTAGAGAATTTACATCTCTTACTAACATACAGCGAAAGAAAAGGACGGTGACATTCCGAGACATTAAAGAAATAAGTTAGACATGTCAAATTAGTTTTGCCTTGAACTTCTCCGTATTTTTAATCCATACGTTTTAAGATATCAACTATAACTGTATGGTTGTGTCAGATTGACTAAATTTGATAGCTCTTATTTAAATTAGTCTCTTTATTATTTTATTGGACAGAAAAAGATGGAAATAGTCTAATTTTAGTTTAGTTTGTGACCAAGGGAATCTGCACCATTAAATAGTTAATTGATTACCTAAGTCAAGTTTCAATCGAAGACATCAATCGGTTTCTAATCAAACTTCAACTATGGCGACCCTGGTTACCTACATCTTTTGTTGACTTTACATAGGAACAATAAATGTCACGAAAGATGAGACTTGACACACCACACAAACTTTATGATTTCATCATCTTCCTGCCCTTGTCCCAAGTTACTTGTGGTCGGCGCAACACGTTTTCTACTTCCATTCCTGTCAGCCGTCATGCAATCACTGACTCTCTTTTACTTTATTATTTCGTAATAAATTAGTACATTGGTAAGAATTTTAATCTAAATGTCATCGAAATCTCCGTGATTACAACCGATTGAGACCATTTATAAAAAATTGAATTGCCCCCCAGGTTAAATTAAAGTTCAAATAGTGTCAATGTCTGCGTTAATCGGCCTATAGATCAAACAAAGTAAAAAAAATAACTACGGCTGTATAACATGAGTGTCTGTATAAATTGGTACCAGAACGATATTGTCAATGACTTCATAATTAGCGGGGAAGCGAATACGTGACCGCACACTGTTGTTACTAGCGTGAAGAGTGATGCTATATTGAGTAGCGTTGATGTCAAAGTCAAAATCAAAGCTTATCTAGGGTGTGGAATTTGTTCGAAAGATTTACCGCGGCTCTGGAACGCAAAGGGCACTAGAAGGAACACGGATGGGTTTTAGTCAGTATAAATCTGATACTCCGTTCCGCTCCGCCCAGAGCAGAAAGAGTCATATGATGATATCCCATCCTTAAAAAAATATCAGAACGACGGGTGAAAGGCTAAATGAATTAAGCGACAATGTGGTCCTGTTTTATTTTCAACCTTATTAGGTGTTTGTATACACACTTAAATAAGGTTAAAAATAAAACGACTAAATTGTCGCTTAATACATTTAGCCTTTCAGCCGTCGAAAATATTAAAAAAAGCACTTATATCAATAAGACCATTTACAGGCACTTTTGAATTAAACGCGTAAATCTCTGAAACTGTCAATCGGATTGGAAAATATCTTTATGTATATGGTAGCCAGATTCATAAGTAATAGTATAGGATATATAACATCGCGCTACGACACAAGGGAGCGGAGCGGTAAACAATGACGAGAGATAAAAATCCCGAAATATTAATGCGAAAGTGACTCTGTCTGTTACGCTTTCACGACTAAACCACTGAACCCATTTTGATGAAATTTGGTATGGGGCAAGGTTGAACTCCAAGAAAGGACATAGCCTACTTTTTACAACTTTATATTTAGCTTGCACTGTTGTACACACTTGTAAGTAAGTTTGCAAACCAGTTTTCGACCATTTGTTGGTATCCAATTTAGCTGAAGTTTTGCTTATCTTTAGTTCTGATGATAACACGATGTCCAATTCTCAATAAATTTTAAATTAAAGCTTATTTTTAAAAAGTTTTTTTTTTTTATTTATCGACTTCATCTGCGCCCGAAATTTACGCGGACGAAAACGCGGGCAGAAGTTAGTTCTTTTATAATTCAGTATGCCAGTAGCACATTATATTGTTAAGTTGGTACTGCAATAAGTGACTAATCTCTTTAGGAACCGCTTCATTGGGCTCATTGGCACAGCTGTGGTTACTATGGCTTCGTAAGTTCTCGACTTGATTTCCTAGCTTTAGCAAACAGCCTTACTGCCAAGCAATTATACTATTAATGCCGTTTAGATAAAGGTTGGAGTTAAAAACCGCCGATAAAAAAACTTATTAATGCTATCATCGATGATCAACAAATATACGAATACGCATCTAATGATGATGCAACGTTTTGTGAATCGTTTGTGAAACAAAATAAGGGTCTGTTTTCTTTGGCACATTTTTTGTCTTTCGGGATGAGAAGTACCACGTTTGTATGTGATTTTGACTACAAGCTACGCTATAATAATTAAAAAAAAACAGCCTATTACTGTCCCATTGATCCTACGAGTAAAGGCCTCTTCTCATACACAGAAGCCACGAGCATTGTTCACCACGCTTGCTCAAGTGGATTGGCGATTTCAGACTTATAAGTCCAGGTTTCCTCGCCATGTTTTCCGTCACCGATGCCAGTGATGTCTAATATAAACTTAGAAAGTACTTGCATATGAATCAAAAAAGTCATATACCTTGCCCGACATCGAACGCGCAACCTCTTATCTAAGATGCGGACGCGTTAACCACTGAGTCATCACGACATATGACTAAGCAACCTAAGGCAACGCTTATATGACTACGGAACTCTTTTCTGATCCAAATAACGTTCCTTCAAACGCGCAACATTTTGCTTTCAAATCAAAAGCAGTCATATTTATGTTAAAACGATTTTATTTGCAATACTAACACAAGACTCAGGATGTACTTAGCTTTGATGCGATTTCCTGCATCAGACATTCAGAAGTAGTTGATCATACGATTCCGTCTTCTGCCTTTTGAAGCCGAAAATACTCGTGATGAATTATTGTGTCATCTCGACCAAATGGTGGTTTTATTAATAGCTAGCGAAGCACACTGGGTTCGCTCAGGTGGTCTTTACTATGATACAATCCTTAAATGTATCAAGCAACAACGATAGAACACTTAGTGCACGTTGTTAGTATTATAGAAGCTATTTTTAGAGCAGTAAAGCCGTAAATGGAAAGACGCTCGTTCTTTTAAATGTCTTATAATGCTTTTCAACTTAATAAGCCAGATGTTTGCGTTCATAACTATGTCACTTCATAGCAATATAGTTTATATACCCAGTTTTCTTGATGAGTAATGTAAATTAAGACATAAATCTGATTCGAATAAATAATAGTCTAAAACACAGACAATAAACAGGTATGTACAGTTTATAAGAGATAGGAATCAATAAATCGTCCTAAACGCTGTCAATGGGACAAGTGCCAAAAAAGGCTGGCGCAATATTGCCACGTTGTATGGCAATGCTGATTCTTTAGACCAAGAAAAGACCACGTGAAGACGACCATAATCGCTTAGGGATGTCCCGGAAAAGAAGATAAGCGGTCGGACCCCATTTGAAAATCGTCAGAAGGCTCTGGGCGAAGCTGAAGGCAGTGTCAGGCTCTTACTGGACTAAAACCAATCCGTATTCCTCCTAATGCCCTTTGTGTTCCAAGGACGCGGTAACAGCAGATGTTCGGGCATCATGCCCTTTTTTTTTTTTTTTTTTTTTTTTTCCTGGGGAAATCCTCATGGACTGCCTCCACCTCGGGGAAGGCGGAGGGGTGTGTCGGACTCTTACCGACTAAAACCCCACGGTGTTCCTCCAATTACCTTTTGCCGGGGCACGGGGGCGCTCAGAGCATTCTTCCGCACCCCGGCAGGGGCATCATGCCCTAGTAATCACAAAACATTAGCCAATTTTTTCAACACCCAAGTAATCACAAAACATTTGCCAATTTTTTCAACACCCATTTATCAAAGATATGAAATAAAGAAAGAAGAACATCTCCATCAGTACACTAAATCTTTGATATTAAAATGGGATTTCTAAAAAGTGAAACGTGCCATACACTGGCATGTAAATGTAGGTCGCAGTTGAATGCCGGCTCGCGTTGCGTCTCATTGCATTGTAGTGCACTGCTATTAACAATACTAACTACTATTTGTTTATTACTGCAGTATATGGATTTTTAATGTGTTCTGCAAGTCCATATTTACCTGTACTCTTACGTTTTAATTTAGTTTTCTGGTCTGGGTTTATTTTTTTTAATATTGTTGCTGAGTATCCTTGATTGACCAGCATTGGGCGAAAAGAATGGATACTCCTCTCCTAAATCAAGAAATTAAGAAGAAAAAGAAATCAGCCTTCTATCGTTCCACTGCAGGGGAAAAGGCCTCTTCCCAGACAGAGAAGGCACGAGCATTGATCACTACGCTAGCTCAAGCCAGATTGACGATTACTGACTTAAATTAATTATAGGTCCCGGTTTTCTCACGACGTTTTCCTTTACCAATGTCAGTGATGTCCAAGATGAACTTAGAGAGTTCATATGAAATAGAAAAAGTCACATTGGATTGGGCCCACAGCCTTGTGCATGAGGTAAAAGAAGTTAAGAACTCATCGATTAAATAACTTCACTGTAATAAGCAATTTTGTATACGTTTTACCTATAAGTTAGGCGAGATAATGCTTTCTATCTGGAACTCCGTGAATACATAATGTCAGTAATAACATATTGGCATTACAATGTCATCGATAAAATATTACTGTATCTCGAAAGATCGAATTGAATCTGTCACGTCACTATTTATTTGAGAAATTCTACTAAATAATTGATGAAATATCTTTGGAATAATGGGACTTTCTTTGTGTAAATATTAGGACTGGTATTAGATAGGGCTAAAAGGGTTCTATTCCCGGACGAAAGCAAATATTTGCATAGCCTTCAGCCTTCTGAGAATTCTGAGATATTGTGAAGTCTAGGTTTCTGTCTGTCTCTGTTGGCAATGTCACCCAGCGGACAGGACTTAAAGACTCTAAGGGCTTTAAGCATTAACATTTTTACGGCTATGTCTGTATCATACCTTTCTTGTAATAAATTGGTATAATTATCATTTAAATTCTTGGACACGAGCGTATAAATCAAGTGTCAATTTGGATAAGGAGAAAAATGCGACCACTCCAATTTGGGCGTCGCATGTAGAACAATTTTGGGAAGCATGTCTCACATTTAAATTCTACAAGTTCTAATTATAAAACTAATCGTATTCCCATATCGTTTGGTGGGAAAACTTTTCGATCTTAGAGTGGGAAGGACCTTCTCTCTTATTATAAAACAGATTTAGAAGGAGATGTTTCGGGAAAATGAAGCAACAAGGCCAAAAGTTTCCGAGCTAATTTTTGGTAAGGAATATTAGCCAAATCTACAGAACAGATCAGCAGTAGACGTAACTGCTCGGCGGAGCGATGAAGCCGCTACCACACAGCCAACCGCAGCCACTAACGGTGCGATTCTGTTCTTTGAAGAATATGTATTCTGAAATGCTATCAAACATAAACTACAAAAAAAGGTGTCGTAATTTTATTTAATTGTCTTTTATGACTTTACTGCTCCTCTTTTAAACACCACTTGAACCAAGACTGCCTTTTCTCAGGAGACGGTACAAAAATCAGTCATTTGCATCGTAAGCGCAAACGCTCATGTGAACAAGTGAACCTGTGCAGTCTTACTTCCCAGAAATACTTTTATTACAGTTAATAGTACAATATTGCTATGCAGAAAAATATCGTACATACTTATTAGAAGGAAATCGTACGAATTTAATTTACTTATCGCGTGTAGTTTGTGTGAAAGGTGTGTTTGTTAATCTATAGACTAATAAAATAAATACTATTTTTTGGTTGTTTGTTTAAGCCCGCTAATCTCTGGAACTACAATTCGGATCGAAAAAATATTTTTGTGTAAGATAGCCAGATTCATGAGGAACAGTATAGGCTTATATAACATCACGCTACGACTTACGGGAGTGGAGCAGTGGCTAGTGTTTTAGATTAGTTTTTTATTTTTGCTCTATTTAAAGAGTGATCAATGCTTACAGTATTTTGGTTTGAAAACCACTAATTAGGCGTTAGACATAAAGAAAATACAAAAATATAGGATAGGACGAAACTTTCAAATATTTGGATTTTAGACTATAGACGATCAAAACGCTGTGGGTTAGCCACGGGCACCGGCAATTTTCCTAAGTTCATCACCCCTAGGTGGTAAAAATCAACAAATGACTCCTTCCTCCCTGGATGGGGTGGAAGGGACTGTCAGACTTTTACTGACTAAAAAGCCACCCTGTTCCTTCTGTTGCCCTTTACGTTCCGGGGCCACGGTATCCTGTTCATCACCCCTGACATCGGGGAAAGGAAAATATCGTGAGGAAGCCTGTACTTATAATTAATATAAGTCTGAAATCGCCAATCTGTCTTGAGCAAGCATGGTGATCAATCCTCGTGCCTTTTCTGTATGAGAAGAGGCCTTTGTCCTGTAGTGGGACAATAATTAGCTGATATTATTATTATAGTATCCGAAACCAGTAAATTCAAGAACGATGGCGAGAAATTGACTAAATGCTAACAATTGCCAGTATGGCGAAATTTTTTGTGGAGTGCATTCCGCGTCCGGTGAAATGGCCACATTCCTTACTCTTCCGAGGAATAAGGTATTTTAAATTCAATTGATTTATACCCTTATATGAAATCGTTTATTCGTTTAACGTTTTGGATGTGAATTTGTGAAACGAGTTTGTCATCTTTTTTTTCGAAAAAACATCTCAAATTACTTAGGCCTTAAATACTTTTTTTTACGATTACTTAATTTTCTTATAAATTAAATAATACAGTAATCATTATGAGAATAGTTCTCGCCGTGTTAGTAGAAAGGATATCTTCTATACATATAAAATGCTTTGTCCTGAATGACTGACGGATCAACGCACAGCCTAAACCGCTGATCGTAGAGACCTGAAACTTGGAGGGTGTGTTCTTTGTATGACGTAGGCATCCATTATGAAACGATTTTCCAAAATTCACCCCCTATGTGGATGAAACAGGAGTTCAAAGTATGTATGGAGGAACCAACTTCGACGCGGACGAAGTCGCGAGCAATCAGCTAGTGAAACGAAAATAAATAGGTCAAAACTTTTTAAGATTTGATTACACACAGACAAAACACTGAGACAGGTGTAACTAAATAAAAGGTTGTAAAAAGGTCATATAAAGGACATACGTGAGGGTTGACGACCTGAAAAAAAGCTCTAACAACACAGAACGATTCTGACGCCATCTATCGGACGCCTTGTCTCATGTACAATCACAAGCAAAGGTCTACTTGAACTCTAGCATAAAAATAACACTTTTCCTGTTATATTACACCATTGATAAGAAAATAATTAAAAAAGAAAAAGTTATAAACTGTTACTACAACCAATAAAACTATTTATGAATGGAACGATTCAAATTACTTTTTTTTTAACGGTTGTACTACAATGGTTGGTTTTAGACACGCTTTTACGTCCATTGATGACTTCCAAACTACTTTTAGTGACCTCTTCTATAGAACTGACGCAATAGAGGATGAAATGGTTTTTTCGTACGTGAGGAAAGTGGTTTAAAGAGGCAGTAATGAAGAAAAAAACATGTTTATTCGTCTCTTGGGCTGTACGGTCGTTGAATTTGGAGTTTGATCAAGACGACTTAACTTCTTAAGGTTTTCACAACTTGATTAGGTTTAAAGATACTTTATTTCTCATAAGAGAGAGAAGATTCATCATCATATCAGCCGTAGGACGTTCACTGCTAACCCTTTATTGATATTTTTGATTTTTTATCTATGTTCGAAAATAATATACCTATGTGGTAGGAAACAGATTCAGATTTTTCTTTTTTTTTTTAATAATTTCAGTTTTTTTTCATTTTTCCACTTTGGATGAGCAGAGAAACTTTAAAATATTTAAGATAGTATGGTTTGTTTCATTTATGACCCACAATGTGGTAAAGGGCTAAACATAGGCCTCCCCTACAGATTTCCTATGGTACGAGATGGTAGCGGTGATTTCACGAGGTGTTAGGAGTACATTAATTAAAGCTGATTGACTGATCAAATGGGCCATCTTTTGATTTGACCTGTCAGACTTATTTTTACCTTGAACTTTAACGACGAAGGTCAAATCAGGTTCATAGTTGAAAATTTATAGGAAAACGACACAGTGATTTGAAATTAGATCACTAAATAATGCCTAAAATCAGATAGGAGTTATTTGTACAACGGCCATTTGTCTCTAAAGACAGTAATAATTGTAAAAGCCTTTACACCGATTTATCAAACTTATTTGTATATTGATCGACAGTCTAGAGGTACGCTTAAGCCCTTATTGTATAACAAAAACAGTTTATTAGAATGACTCAACAAATGTACCGCTTTGAAGTCTATTTTTTGTAAACAATATATCATCTGTACAAATAATACTGTATAAACACTTGCTCGCTTGTTCAAATTGTGTTTACGACGAAAATCTTTGGAGAACATATAGCTTTTTAGCTAAAATTATTTTAGGTACTAGTTGGGCCTACTAACATTTTCGGTATGAACAATAGCCTCGCGTATTTTCAAGCTTCGAAGTTCAGTGGGCTCAGGAGATAGACGCAGTGGCGTGCATACCATAGAGGCAGAAAGACACTGCCGACCCTACGTAACTCAGATAAATATTTATAATGTTGTTCTGATATATAATATTATTTTATAAACGAGTATTTATCAATAAACAAAAAAAAACTTAAATCGTAATTCAGCGCCATCTTTCGAGTGTCGTATAAATAACATTAACATCGATACAAAATAGTCAGCTCGTTCGTATAATTTGACGCGATTTCACATTGCGCTACGCTAACGCCGCTGACTGCCGCGGAATAGACATAAACTATTGGTGCCTCAATGTGTATATGTGTGCTGTCGTGATCATACGGATTAAATGGGTGTGCGTTTGTATAGATACGAGGCACACATATCACAAATAACGCACACAAACGCACCAAATAGACACTGCATGACTTGATACACGACGAATCACGAGACTTACCGAAGTGTTCCGATCGGAAGCTAGCTGTATTATGCGACTATTTTAAAAAGTAACATAATTTCATTCAACTTTCTCTAAATAAAGCACCATTTTTTTTGTCGTATTTTATAAACAAGTAGTTTGAGCGGCCATTAGTCGTTTGTTTGTTTTGATTTGGTCGTGAGCTTTGTTATTAGATATTTAAGATTTAACGATGTTATTAGTGTGAAAAAATGGATAATATTCACTGTAAAAGATGTTCATGTGGTGTGTGTATAGAGGAAATAAAAAATATGCGTTTTTAAAACTATCGGTGACATAAAGACGTGATCGTGCTTTTTTATCAGATATTTAAGATTTAACGATGTTATTAGTGTGAAAAAATGGATAATATTCACTGTGAATGTTGTTCCTGTGTGTGTATAGAGGAAATAAAAAAATAGGTATGTGTTTTTAAAACTATCGATGACAAAAAGACGTGATCGTGAAAGGTCAATGACACCGGATTTTATTTAATTTGACTGCTATTATTTAATTTTCAAATTAATATGAAACATCAAAACATATACCTAGGTATCCGTAAAATATGTCTACAAAATCAGTCAATCTAGGCTATTTAAGGTGGCAATTATCTACATTATTATTTAAGTCGACAAGACGACGAACCAAAACAATGATAGATACATGTTTGGTAAGATACCTACCTAGCTTAAATAGCTTTTAACTGTTCTGCCTACCCTGTCTAAAAACTCTGTGCACGCCACTGGATAGACGAGGTTATTAGCTAAACATTTAGTCCTAAAGACAAAGACAGAAGAAAGATCTTAACCGCAGAGGGACTCTAGGACTCAGGGAGACACAACAGGCTCATAAAAGGTCTCATTGCCGAGAAAAAACCAAAATCTGTTGTGTATTTTATCCGAGACTGGCAGGTTTTCTTATGTCTTGGATAAAACGGCTAAGAGTCAACAGCGGCTATCGCCCATCAGATTGAAGGACCGATGGCCGTTGGAACAAACCAGTCTTTGAGTAAAGCCAGTGAATCGGGTAAGGTAGATATCCTACTACTATTATAAACGCAAATGTTTGTTGCTCTTTCACACTTGAACGGTAGCGTAGAATTAGATGAAATTTGGCACACATCCGAATATTGATCTAGCTTAACAGGATAATTTTATATTGTCTTAGTGATATTATAATTTAGGGCCCAATTTTGAAGTCAGCAGAAGTAAGTATAGTGTACCTAGACCACAAACATTAGAATTTCCGACAAGTGGCGAGAAAGGTTAAACGAACAGAGAAAAGATGGATGGATTGTGTGAAAGATATGCATAAAATCAGGATGAATAGTAAAATGACAAAAGATAGAGTTACGGAACAAGAAGTCATGATACTCCGACCCTAAATAAATTAGAATACAAGCAGGAAGATGACGACATTCTGCTAAGAATGAATACGAAAGGCGGATGACCCTGTCGCGAGCTTAGAAGAGGTCTGTATGAGGTAGGCAGATTTTAATTGTATGAAGAATATAACATCACGCCTGTAATCCCCGAAGGGTTAAGCATAGGTGTACCCATTTGTACACCCTCATTTCGCCAGTTATGTTTAAGCCGGGGGCGGTTGATGGCAATAAAGCTATTGGGCACAAATCCAGACTCCGAAGAACGAAGAATACAGTTAATTGACTTGTTCACTTAAAAAACACTTTTATAAGGCATTCGTGTCATAAAGACCATTTATAAGAGTTGTTTTTTCAAGTTCATTTTGTTTTCCGTTACCAATAAAGGTAGGTAACGTTAAAAACACGATTAATTTGAAGTTCGGTAGCAATTATAGCGAACCTTGTATTAATTTAATGTTTCAATAAAAAAAAAATGTTTATTTAGATGAAATAGTACGTCAACTATATATATTATATGCTTTAGATGTTGACTGTTTGTTATGAAAAAGTAACAATATACAAAAATGGCTTTACGAAGATTTTTTAGATAAAGCTCTGGATTCTTACGGAAGATTCTAAGTCAATCTTCGTCACTATATTGTGTGGACTGAGATTTTGAGTATAGTCGAAGTATGAATCCTTCAAAATCCGGTAACAAAATCTTCTAGTGAGACTTCGAAAGTCTACTTACTTAATGTAAATATATATTCTTGGATACGCCAAGGATTTAACAATCCACTATTCCACGATAAATCGAGAACAGTGTTCAATATTAACAAATGCGTATGAGCGTATGAGTTAATCGTAGATCGCATCGATCTTTACATGTCTTTTATAGCAGTAACAGTATCGCAATCGGGGACAAGGCCTTTCGTTGCCCGTTTTCCAACTAACTACACTGTGTTTCGATATTATTGTGTGGCTTGTTCGAACTCTGTGTGACGAGACACAGTTTCCGTTGTGTTACTTTTTCAAGTGCAGGGCACATCAGTTTGTTAACCATATTTGTGTATAATATTCGTATTAGCGTGTTATTTTAAACTTGCATGTCGCATATTATTGATGTTTATAGCTATTTCCTTCTCTATTTACGTAAACAATTATTCAATCATTGGGATATGCAATAAGCATTATTTAATGTTGATAAAGTAGGTAGCTTTTCTACATTCTTAATGAGTTAATTTATGCGATGGAGTTTAATTACTTGTCATTATTCAATGGTCTTATGTTCTTCTAAGAGAGCAATGGAGCATTAAAAGCAATGGACGGATTCAAGGTAAAATAATGCAGAATTCGTAATAATAGAAACAAAAATACCATTTCAATGCGTACAATAAACAAATGACCATTTATTGTCGAAAAACGTTGACCAGACCGAAGCGATAAAAATCTCGCGAACCATAACGACTGATGAATCAGCATTTAAATGGTAACCCTGACAATTTATGGACGACATAGGTAATTACATTTACTCAAGTTGGAAACTGACGTTTTCCGCCGGTCGCATAATAAGCGGTTGAGAGCACCTCGAGCCGATGTTCGTAAAAAAAACACAACGATGACCCGTCTTGTCTGAGGAGAGGAATGGAATGCAACGCGACAAAGTCGAGATGAGCGCAGCGCACCGTTCACTCTGAGATCGCGTTCACACAATTTCACGTATTCGGGTAATAACGATAGGCAGTAACTCTAAAGTACATGGGTATGTCTAGCTAATATGCCGGAGAGGCCGTTCACAAGGCGCGGTCGTGAACGAATGCAATTATTTCATGCTCGATGTGCTTGTATCCGCCATTACGGTGGACGCGTTCGAATTTTGAATATGCTCAAGCACAAACTCTTTTTTTTTATTTGGCTGTGGATAGCGTTCGTTTTCACTCAATAAAACTCAAATGTTATTATTTAATTTACATTTTCTTGTTATCTGTGTGATTCAACGAGTTTTATCTATGTTATTACGTATACCTCTATGTATGATAGCATTATATAAATTTAATCTTTCGTAAAACTACGTTCTTATGAATGAATGATAATGTTATTGACCTTGTTTCACTATTATCAGTCATTAAACACTTTTTTCGGGTCAACCTCTTTTCTATTTTTTATTTTTCAATTTTTTTCCCTCCTTAATATGTTGATTTATTTTATGTTATCATAGACTAACATCGAAGTTTTGTTTATATAATTCGTTATTATGTAATTTTATTCAGATTCGGCTTTTGGAGGTATTTTTATTTCGTAATATTTGTTTGTACCTCGTAAAGTTTAGATAGTAGGTAGGTAGGTATCCTATCAATACGAAATAAAGTGTTAACTACCTATGTTTATTTAGGTACTTTAACTTAAATATTAGCAGGTACCTAAAAGTAGTAGGATTACCAATTGCTAATAACCATAGTTATGGTTGATAAAAATAACAGCGGTAGATCAGATAGGTACCTATACTAGCAGTACCTACCTGCTTAGGTACAAAATAAAACATCAACAAAAAATAGCGGCTTGGGTAAATACAAACCATCAAGTTATTAACATTTATTTAATAATAAACAATTTAAAAAATTGTTATTGTTTTTATAAACCGTTTACCAAGCATGAAACAAGCCGGTTTACGGACTCCAAAGCTACCTAACAAGCCCTTTGACTTGTCATACTTTTTCACCTTTATACGACTTTGCTGCTTATTCAAACACGAAATAATTACAACTAACAAGCAAGTAGGTACGGAGTGATGACCTAATATAATGCTAAACCTTATCTACAGAGCACTTGAAAATATCGAAGCGTCGTCAAGCCGCACACACTTTTTGTAAAACTATTAATTGCATGCTTTAAAACTGTTTGCTCAAGTAACAAAAACTGGTCTAATATTAGATGTTGCAACCGTCGATTTAACCAATCACTATAATGTTGCACACCTGGTAACAATATTTATAGAAAATATGGGGTCTATGGTTACATTTGAATATCGAACACAAATAAAAACAATAGGTTGTTAACGTAAGCATAGTATACCTGATAATGGTGGTCACTTTAACACTCAAATACTGAATTTAACATAACCAACTTTCGCGTCGCTAGTACTCAATCGATGCACGTTAAAGAAAGAAGCGCGATTTAATAAATAACTGTTGCAGAACTCGCGACAACACCTCGCCGTTACACGAATATTGTGTTAAGAACGCGAGGGACACAGCTAGCCGCCACTAAAATATTGATTTACAAAACAACAAAAGATATAAAACGGCCCGAGTGCACACCCCCGCGCCGGCCGAATCGATCAGAATGATAATTGTCGTTGTCGCGCACAAAGACTACTGACTACTCACCTAGACAGTTGGAATGCACACACACATAAAACAACAACACACAATTTATGTCAACAATGTTTCGGATCACGACGTTCAATACACTAATTAGATGTGTTACGACACTTATTTATATTGTTTTTATTGTGTTTAACTGTTAATTAGTGCGAATTAAAACCGATTTGTGTGTCGGAGACGCGAGCAATTCGACGATCGCGAGCAAGATGGCCCCGCGTATGCCGCGCGGCGCCCACCCCCCCGCGCGTCGCGCGTACGTGCAATGAAAGATAGGTGGCCGGTACACACGGCGCGAGCAGAACGGACGCTCGTCCCGAGATAAATCGCGAGTTCTACCTGCATAACAATACAATGCGTTAACGCACCATTTCGTACGTAGTATTCGACCATTTGATTGTGTTGGAATGTTGTCGGTTTTGCATAACGAATTTAAATATGTTTCGTGTTATTGCATGATGTATATTTTAAACTAACTGCAGCTGCGTACTAGCTAAACTATTTAGTTACCTCCTCATTCCTTTATAGATATCATTTATACGATTTAAAAATATATTTATAAGATTTTTTATTTATGCTGCTGTATTGTTTTTTTTTTATTAAACTTACAGGTAGTTATAATTATTCCGTCATAATTAATATCAAAAGCATTGTCATTTCATAACCCAAGCAAAATAGTCATTTAATTTACTTCGTTACACTTACTGTAATAGGTATCGAATATAACAAAAGAAAAAATAAAAATAAAAATTGCATTAGTTTGTACTACTGACATTGATTTACGAGCAAAATATCTCGAGACCAATCTCGGGACGTTTAACGCCGCGCGTGCCGACCGCAGTTCTTTCCCTTCACACCGCTTTGCCCGTGCCGAGACTCCCCCCGCCAGCCCGCCCTGTCCTCTGCCTACCGACCTCTTATATACTGCTCTCTTTACAACAGAAAAAAACACCAATTTCCCAAATTCCCGAAGCGGACCGCTCTCTCGCTCGCGGCAGACCTAAGATGGCCGACGCGACGGCTTCCATTTTGATCGCAGATTACAACGCGTCGCGTCCCGTGCGCTCAAAGCCTAACCGAAGTAGCGTCCTGTAGTTAAATCACACTTTATAGACTTATCGCACATGTTTTTAGGCTATTTTTTCGCGTCCAATGCGACGGTGGCATCGTATAATGTCGTTTGTATGTGTATTTGCGTATGTTGGAGTGACAGGTTGTCTGATTGTTATTGTATTGATTGGTCGTACGATGTGAAAGAAAGTACATAGATCTAAACGTTCGCGTTAAACTGTAGCGGTGGCCAATAGCTATGTTTTTGTCTCTTTTCGCCGTTGCGATTCTGTCTACCTGGTTAGTTGGGCACGGAATGGCGTATAGTCCTCGTTATACACGGAACAATGAATGTACAATATAAGCGATTAAGTATTCACAAAACTCGCCCGTTACTAAAGATTACGGATCAGAATTAGAGCACAAATACTTCAATAGGTAGTGGCTGTTTAGTCACCGGCTGGCTTTAAGTAGCAATATTAACAGACTATTACTTAAAAATAACTGGCGAACTGTAGGTGTTGTAGTGGATACACCTCTGCCAAACCCTTCGGTGATTACAGGCGTGATGTTATGTTAATGTAGTTTTACCACGCGGTTTTACCCGCGTTTTTACCCGCGTTTTGTTACGTCTCCGGTTACTGCTCTGCTCTTGTAAGTCGTAGCGTGATGTTATAAAGCCTATGCTTCTCGTAAATCTAGCTATTATAGCTAAAAAGTATTTTTTCAAACCGTCTGGTAGTTTCAGAGGTAGCTCGTTTAAACAAACATTCAAAAAAAATCAATTCAGCTATATTTCATTAAAAATAAAAATAAATCTCTATCAACATAGACAATAATAGTATAAGCAGGTAACAGTGAAATCCTAGGTTAAATTCCGGGTAAAATGCCGGTTTAGCTAAAATCCTAAAATATCTATTCCGAAGAATTCAGGGATTTTAATCGGCTAGGATAGATATTTTATAACAACATCTTGTAGACTGACTATTTTTAGTTAATTTTGCAGTTTAGAATAAAAAATGATACGGTAAGTAGATAAAATATTATCAAACAAGCTTCAACCCGCGACTTTGTCCGCGTCAGCGTTAATATTTATTATCGCACGGGAACTGTACATTTTTCCGGGATAAACAATAGCTTTATGTGCCATTACAGAATAGTATCTATCTCTGTGAAATTTTCATCCAGATCCGTTCAGCCGTTTTGGAGTGATTGACGTAACAAACTGCCTTCCAAATATTAGCATTTATAATTTTATAGGGTGATTCTTCCGCCCGTGTCTTTTTATTTCCTAAAATATTACGAAAATCTTTTAAATTAGGGAGATAAGAAAGCATTCAGTAAAAGTTGCTGACCTTTTAGAAAGCTCCTTATGAAAAGAAAAGTCGTAATTCAATAATAGAACATTCTTAAAAAAAATTGCCAGTAACCATAGATAAAACAAAACACAGTAGGAATCTCTCATCCTGTTTACCCAACAAGGAAGCTAGCGTTATGTTTGTCTTTATAGCTTCACTTACGAAAGAGGGCGGGGGTGGTTGGCATTTAATTTCGTAACATTTATTGTAAGGGCAGATATTCAGGAGAATTCTGTTAAAAATTACATCATTTTACTCAAAAGAAGTAACAAAAATTGTTTATTTACAAAAACAACCAATTAGCATATTGTTTTTCAAAAATAGAACTTGAGACGACATTGCCACAGATTATAAATGCAAAGATAATCGGCCATTAATAGATAATGCTTTTTTTTACAAGCTTTTATTTTTCATTCACCAATTAATATATTAATTAATGAATGAAACGAATAGTAGTTTGGCCGAATATCCGACCGAACATAGCCTAATGGGAGCGAGCTTCCTAGAACACGCAGATGAGGCTCCAACGCTCTGGTGAATTCATCATTCATTGGTTTGTAAAGTGAAGTCATCAAATAGGATTAGAATACTTTTTAATTTATTTTTGACTAATTTTAGTCATTTTTTTATTTTATTGAAAATATTGTAAATTAAGTAGGTATATCCCAAATAGTGTCAAAAATATTGTTGTACTGTGCTTTTCGATTGTGTAGTTTTTTTATAAAAAATCATATTAAAAAACCGGTATCCTGTGGTCAGATTTTGACCTACTACCCAGTATCCGGCCGGAAACCACATAAGTATTTGGCGGAAATGCACGAGTGCTGTCAGTGCAAGTACAACACACCTTTGCCTAGCCCTTTGTGAAATACTAATTATTGGAAAATAATTATGTTCTATCTGAGACGGTATTTTGAATGATACATATAATTATGTTCACCATTTACTTTCTTGGTGAACTTTGATCAGGTCGAAATGAGCATTTATTCAAATTAGACCATTTACAGGCACTTTTGAAGTCAAGGAATTGGTCAGTTAGTCAGAAAGTTGCACCTAAGTAAGCCTCTATGGAGAAGAAACTCCACAGACACTCTTTTCAATAAGGTTTTTACAAAAACCTGATTATAATAATTATTCTTGTGTGTAATTTATCAGTTGTATTTAGATCCAGAGAGATAAGAACCTAGGGGCTGTACTAATTTTCGAAGGCAACTATTTATTTCAAATATTAAAATACCAAAAACCGCCCGCGTAAAATTAAAATGACCACAGATAATCTATATCCCACTATCCCGCCGCACAGGTAAAACGCACAGATTATAAAGTCTAAGTATCGATAATATCGATGGCAGATTGATTCGCCGACTTGACAGCAAGCGGTCACCACATATGCGAGGTCGTTGCTCCCTGTTGAGGTGATGCGACCACCTTACAAGACCTGTCATTGTTCCAGTTCTCCTTACTAAATTGGGTCTGGTTATGGCGGCCATATTTGACGGAAGTTGACAGAGATGGTTGTATATTACATTCGTATTAACAAGTTGATTTTTTTGTTTAGGATTCATCGGAGAAATTTTTAAACCAGTTTTAAGATCATTTTTATTAGAGGTTTTGTTCTTACATCGTAATTAAATCTCATTAAGGAGCCAACTGGTTTGCCTGAGGTATTTAACTCTGGCGTTAGAAAAATAAACGGCTAAAGAGGTTTACTAGTTCCTGCCCTTGACTTCGTCCGCGTGGGTGTCAGTTATCGATGGTGCTTTTTTTATTTTATTTTACGCGGTACTTCTTTTCATTCTCTATTCTTAGTAAAAGTTAGTCATTATAATGTCACGGTAGGTACCCTAATTCTTAATAAAAGTAAGTTCTTAAAATATTCTGCCAGTGAAAGTCCCGTCAAAATTGAGGCGGCCGTTTAGGAGACAAACGGAAACGAACAGAGTGACAGACAAGACACTTTTTTAAATTATTTTTTTGGTATAATTACCGCGTAAATATTCATATAATTATGCATTTAGTACCTAATAAACTGTCATTTTGATATTACAAACCGACACTTCAATTTTATTTATTTGTATGTTATAGTTTAAATAATACAGGCTGTTTTGAATATGTTTTTCTTTTATCGTATTGATGTTAGTCAAATATTTTATGAGAGGACATTTTTTTTATTCATGTTTTACGGTTGTTAATCGATGCTTATGAATGTGACTTTTTCAATTCATATGAACTTTCTATAGTTTATTTTAGGCATTACTGACATCATTCATGGTCCCGGCTGTCATACGTAGATCTTTGACAGTCTTTACGAGTCGTCAGAAGCTAGAAAGTCTGACAACCAGTCTTACCTACAGGTATCGTATTACCCAGTTACTGGGTTGTGGAGGTCAGATAGGCAGTAGCTCCATGTAAAATATTGGTATTTAGCTGCATCCAGCTAGACTGGAAGCTGATTATCTGACCCCAACATAGTTGGGAAAAGGCTAGACAGACGATGACCGGGACCAACAGATTAACGTGCTTTCTGCTTTTTAAATGTTTAAGATAAACTTTAGAAAGTACTCATGAACTGAAAAAGTCACATTGGTACTTGTCCGGATTCGAACCCACAACCTCATGCATGAGAGGCTGGCGCCTTAACCGCTAGGCCATCACGAAATAACAACCATAATGTTATGTGTGTTAAAATAAAATAATTAAAGTAAGCTGTTAAAATAGTAATCACTGGTATTTTTAAAATAACTAATCGACGTTCAGTTTTATTTTATACGATACAAGGTACAATTTACAGTGAACAATGAATTAAACTAATAAGTTCTTAGTAGGGTGTGGTTTTTTGCATGTAATAGGATATTCTGTTGCAGCTGTCGCCGACTGTACGGGTAGGGCGACCACATTACTAATATTTAAAAAAGAGACATTTTTTTTTTTTATATTATGTGAAGTTATCTCTGGAAGTATTGGTCCGATTACAAAAAATATTTCACTGATAGAAAACTGTTGCTATGGTACGCTTGGCTTCACGCGAAAGAAGTCGTGTGCAGAAAATAGTTAAACAAATATGAAGAGAATACTATCATTACTTGCATACGAATTTACGACACACAGAAACTAGTTAATGACACGTCGGACATTTTTGGATCATAACATAACATTGCACCTGTAATCCCCGAAGGGTAAGGCAGAAGTGTACCCATTTGTAAATCCACATTTCTCCAGTTATGTTGTCCCCTGTTACATGGGACAACCCATGGGCGAGGTTATTGCCATCAGCCGGGCACAAATCCAGACTCCGAGGCTGCTCATGTCCTGAGAAATTCCTGATGGGAAAACCTAATAACACTGCCCGACCTGGAAATCGAACCCAAGACTTCAGCTCAGCAGTCCCGATTTGGGACCACTAGACCAACGAGGCAGTGCGGTCATAAACATTGATTATTGTATCTGTTACAAATCCTAGCAGTAATTGTACAATCGCAAGACCGTCATAATATGTACAAGTAAAAAAAAAACCTTACAAATTTGTACGAAAACGCCTGTGTAATTAATTATATTACACTTAATTACAATATTTATGGCCTGTAATAACGTGGACTTTATTATAAGTAAGTAATCTATCATCATTCTAGAAGTTTAATGCTGTAATCTTCACAAAAAAGTCAGACCGCGTCTTAGCCACTTATTTATGCGTTCCTATAATGGTTATAGGTACAATAAGTACTGGACGTAGCAGCTTCTTTTTAAACTCTTTATTTATCTCACTAGCGACCTGCCCGGGCTTCATACGGGTGTAATGTAGATACGAACCCTGCCGGGGTTGCGGGACGTCTTATAGGATACCGTGATCCCGGAACGTAGAGGGCAACAGAAGGAACAATGTGGTATTTTAGTCAGTAAAAGTCTGACAGTCCCTTCTGCCACACACAGGGCGGAAGGACTCATTAGATGATTTTTACCACCTAAAAAAAATTAAGTAGATACGAACTAACTATACGTATGAATGAATTAATCACTCTATCTATTGATGAAAACCAATTAACATCTGTAGTTTAAAATATCTAAGCATTCAGATGATGGGAATTAAGCGGCTTTGTTTTATACTATGTAGAGATATGTCAAAGATTTTTGTGAAATTGTGACGTAACCATCACTATAGTCCTCACGGCAATCGAACTTTTCGAACCGAACTCAATATTTTAATTTAAAAACTGGCTTCTACACACGACTTCGTCTGTGTAGACTTCAAAATTAAGCGAAAGTCCAAAATTATCCTATAGGAACACAAAAACGGGAATTATTTGACCTATCTATATGTGTATTCCGTAATTCCGTTTGGCAGTTTATAAAGCATGAAAGAGCAACAAACATCCATTTATCCTCACAATATTTCCAGTTTATAATAACATAAATACTAAGTAGGGTAAGATACTCGGCTTTTTCATATATTCAGCACATAACATTTCATGAGATAAAAAAAAAAACAGGACTGTCTTCAAAAAATAAAAACACATAGCCACCCTACAATATCGTACAATCAATGTCGAAGAAGAATTTTTGAATACCGTTGAACGTAAAAGTAACTTCTTTTTGAATTCCTTAAAACTGGAATCTTTTGAAATCACACTTTTTAATCTTTTTATATTATTATTGATGCCTTTGGATTACTGTGTCTGATTACGGATTCTTTTGGTTTTTAAAAATAGAATTGGGGAGAGAGGGGTAAAGAAATTATGAACCGACCGAATAAAATGTAATTTTTCCTTAAATTGTTATTTATGAACAATTAAAAATAAACTTTATATAAAAGATACTATTTTTAGGTTGTTTATTTTAGGAAAAGAAGGAAAGGGGGAGAGTTATGTGACCTTTTGCCTGCGACTTCATTCGCGTAAATGTTGATAAGGTACTCATACAAAAATAGGAATCTTTCCTCTTTAAATACAGCTCTTTATACTTATTCTTTTTTTTCTATATTGATGTAACGAATTAGCTCAAAAACTACTGGACCGAATTCAAAATTTCTATCACCATTAGAATTTAGCCATTCCAGCCTTTTCCCGACTATGTTGGGGTCGGTTTTCAGTCTAACCGGATACAGCTGAATACCAATATTTTACATGGATCGACTGCCTATCTGAACTCCTCAACCAAGTAACTGGGTAATACTATAACTCTTAGTAAGACTGGTTGTCAGACTTTCTGGTTCTTAAACTATCTCCGTGCCAAATTTTGTCGAAATCTATTCAGCGGTTTAAGCGTAAAGAGGTAACAGACAGACAGGCAGACAGCCACTCTTTCGCATATATAATATTAGTATGGATTAAGAATTTTAATTTGAATGCCATCGAAATATCCCTGTATAGATACACAAATTACTATTTCGTACATCCATACCTGTGCAAGCTGGACTGACGCTTGTCAAGTCTCATCTTTCGTGGCGCGTTATAAACGAGTCACAAACAATTCGTCAGTAACGCATCTCTACGACCCGTCGTGGATTAAACAGCTCGGTAAAATCGATTCCTAAATACGATTATGCAGTAGTAAATGTTGATAAAGTGAGACATTCCACATCTAGAGGTGAAGCGACCTCCATTAATATTGATTTTATGCGAGAGGGAGGCGGCCGCCAGGGTTGCTTGTTGTTATTTATTTTAAAATGTATTTATTAGATTTGTGGAACTGTCGTTTTGTTGCCATAGAACATAACATTACGCCTGTAATCCCTGAAGGGTTAGGCAGAGATGTACCTATTAGTACACCCACATTTCGCCAGTTATGTTTAAGTCCCATGTAATAGGGACGGGGCCCCAACAGGGCCAAACGCCTGCCGGGGTCGCGGGATGTCTTAACAGGATACCGTGGCCCCGGAACGCAAAAGGCTACAGAAGGAACAGGGTGGTTTTTTAGTCAATAAAAGTCTGTCCCGTCCCTGTGCTGACAGCTCTTTGAGGCGCGCACGAACAGAACGCGCCTTCGACCCGGGCTTGGCCCTTGATCGGACGGCGAGCTACCCATTACTCGCCGTCCGCAAGCCCGCGCCTGCGGTGGCCATGATGATGAGCTTGAGGTGAGCTCTCAAATTCTAGCATCAGGCTAGTATGACCACCTGAAGGTCTCTTCATCTATCATTGAGAGAGAATTAACAGAATAGAAATACTGGTTTCATCGCGTCTTGGTGTTTGTCAGACACAGTGACTAAAATGCAGGGGACTCGGGGAGCGTATGCACCTTCCGAGATCCCCGAATGGAGCTGGCCCGCCTCTGCAGGCCTATGTCCAGCAGTGGAGGAGGTTTAGCTGATATGATGATGATGACGAGTGAAAGATCGCAAAAGTCTTTTTTGTACAAAACAGGTAAAAACTGTGACATACCTATTTATAACATTGATAATAAGCAGATTCCAAACGGCCGGAACTCATGAGGAAAACCACAAAATACATAGGTGAGTATTTAGGTACCCGTTAAAACGACGGTATAATATGGCAAACAATGATGTTCATACAAATCTTTCTTTGCTTCTAGGAATTTCTCCAGTATCGTGGGGGGGTTCACAGACATATAACCTCACATGCAGACCAGACCCGGAACAGCTGCCTGAAGGCAAAACAAATATTTGTTTCGTTCGGGAATGGAACTAGCAACACGCAGCGCCACTGCCAATTGTTCAGACCATCGCCAACCGTGTTGCAACTCTAAGCGAGTCACAGAATGAAGGCAGCGAACGGACGGAAGGTGGCTTCTCAACAATTAATGCAGCGTCGAATTCAAATTTGGGTAAGTTGAGAGTTGAGAAAAAAAAAGCCCAACTAATTCATAACATAACATAACATAACATCACGCCTGTAATCCCCGAAGGGTTAGGCAGAGGTGTACCCATTGGTACACCCACATTTCGCCAGTTATGTTTTTAGTCCCATGTAATAGGGGGCGAGCCTATTGCCATCAACCGGGCACAATTCCAGGCTCCGAGGCTGCTACTGAGAAATTCTTGATGGAAAAACCCAATAACACTTTGCCCGACCTGGGAATCGAACCCAAGACCTCATGCACAGCAGTCGCGCTTGCGACCACTACACCAACGAGGCAGTCAAAACTAATCACCATTACAGCAAAAAAACCAAATCAAAATCGGTTTATCAGTTTGGGAGCTACGATGCGACAGACAGACAGACACACGCACACAGCACGTCAAACTTTTAACAGCCCGACGTTTTTGCGTCGGGGGATAAAAATAGGTGCACAAAAATTCGAAACTAGTTTTTTTTTTTATAAAACGCAACCCTTTCAAATTACAGTATTATTTTAATCTCTAACACACAACCCTAGGACCTCAGTCAAAGCCCACGGGATGTCACACGTCTGAAACGAGTGAGAAATGAGAAAAGGACAGCAACACTCCAGCAGTAGGAGTGACAGAGACAACCATACGTCTCCAGTTTCACTGCTGGCCACGTACTTGGTAATTCTTTTTACTCCATAGGTAAGTCGAGTTGGTTATACTGCGTCCTTTGTTGTTATGGCGTTTTGGCGGGAATTCATGAGCCTGGTTGTTAATTGAATTCGATTTGAGTTTTTTTGAATATGATTCTTTTTTTGTAGTACGTGGACTTTTACATTTTAGTACTTACGATGCGAGGGAAATAAAAAAAAAAAGGTTTTTTATTTTAATTGGCAGTTTTCACCATAACCAATAATTTGGTTGACTGGTAGAGAATGCTTAAGCCATTAAGTCCGCCTTTGTACCTTTTTGTGCATAATGTTTAAATAAATAAATAAATAATTTTATCTACCTCGTTGGTCTACTGGTCGCAAAGCGCGACTGCAGAGCATGAGGTCTTGGGTTCGATTCTCAGGTCGGGCAGTGTTATTAGGTTTTCCATGAGGAATTTCACAATAGCAGCCTAGGAGTCTGGATTTCGGGACGTAGAAATGTCCCGCTTTTTGTCCAAAGGTCAATTTAAAAACTTCACATCATAACAAGAAATAATTTAACATAACATCATGCCTGTAATCCCCGAAGGGTTAGGCAGAGGTGTACCCATTACTACACTCACATTTCGCCTGTTATGTTTTAGGCCCATGTAATAGGGGGTGAGCCTATTGCCATCAACCGGGCACAAATCCAGACTCCAAGGCTGCTACTGAGAAATACCTGATGGAAAAACCCAGTAACACTTTGCCCGACCTGGGAATCGAACCCAAGACCTCATGCACAGCAGTCGCACTTGCGACCACTAGACCAATGAGGCAGTCATAATCCCCCCCTGTCCCTTGATAATCGGACAAAAAACAAAAATCACAGACGCCAAACCGCCGAATTTTTTAGCCCAGATTCTAAATACCTGATCGATAAGAAAGATTAACTTTGACCTCAAAACGGACTAAAAGAGCGTCTATAACGTCTAGTGTCCTTTGTGTAGGACTTTCCAGAGCACTCGCTTAATACGCAATGCGGAGTTTATTCAAAAAAGGATTTTATTTGGAACTAGCTTATGACCGCGACTTCGCGAGAATGTCGGTTTTCAGCAAGGTTTTTTTTGCGTGAAAGCCTAATTCTTTTTCTAAAATAAAAGTATCTAGCCTAAATTACATCAGCTATCTGCCAGTGATAGTAACGTCAAAATCGATCCAGCCGTTCTAGAGATTAACGGGAACAAACAGACAGACTGACAAAAATTGAAAAAAATGACATTTTGGTAATATGTACCGTATATGTACACATTCATATACATGTTGTAAAAAGCGGTGATTTTAATATTACAAACAGACATTCGATTTTATTTATTTGTATAGATGAGTTGTATTTGAAAAACGGTCTATTTTCGGGTTCAATACTCGAAGGATGCTAATTGAAATAGAAAACCCGATAGCAATAGAAATATAATATAACATCACGCCTGTTATCCCCGAAGGGATAGGCAGAGGTAGGTACTAATACACCAACATTTGGTCAGTTATGTTTAAGTCCCATGTAATAGGGGGCGAGCCTATTGCCGTTAACCGGGCACAAATACAGACTCCGAGGCTGCTTGCTACTGAGAGATTCCTGATGAAAAAACCCAAAAAAAATAATTGCCCGACCTGGGAATCAAACCTAAAGCCTTATGCCCAGCAGTCGCGCTTAGAGACCACTATACCAACAAGGCAGTTTGTATGTATTTCATAAACCGTAATAAGAAGAGTTGTAATCAGAGTGTATTGCCGCTAAAACAATAAAAATTAAGATTAATTACCTATATCCAGTTTATAAATATTATACAGTGGTACGGAACCCTTCCTGTGTGAGTCCGACACGTACTTGGCCAGTTGTTTCTGGTGCCTACCAAATAAGTAGGACTGAATTGTGACAGATTGAAAATGTAATTTGAGGTGAAATTATTCGTTCTTAAAATGCTTTTTAAAATGCATAAGGACAAATTGGTGACCAAGACTGTTTCTCATTTTGTGAAAAGTGGCTAGGTGCCTCAATGTCCCAATACAGGACACAGGCCTTTTCTTATACAGAGTAGGCACGAGCATTGATCACCACGCTTACTCTAGGCAGATTAGCAAGATTTATATCATTACTAGCTCACGCCGCCAGCGACTTTTTTCGTGTAAATGTCAGCTACCACTGGGTTTAAAAAGTAGGTACCTAAGCAACGGATTTAACGCGGTTTTCACCAATAGGTAAGTAAGTACTCAATATCTTTATTGCTTTTCCTTTAAGTAAATATTCTTGAGTGGTTTTTTTTTTAATTGAGATCATTATGTAGGGCACAGTAAAAGGGTAGGTAGGAGAGAGGAAGGCGCGATTAACATTATGTTTTAAATCTATACTTAAATAGAGTGATTCAAGAGGAAGGTTTGTACTTAATACCTAGGTACCTAGGTACTTCTACTTCGTAGGTATCTATTTGCATCCGTGCGATGCCGGGGCGGGTCGCTAGTGAATATTGAACAATAATTCTTCTCATACAGTAAGTAATACAGATAAACCAGCAAGGAAACTCAACACACTGTGTTTGGACGATTAACTTAAACTAGGTAGGTACAAAAAAAAACATGCCAAATTACAAACCGTTATAATTTTGTTCATTTTATTTAGGTTTTACTCTGCCAAAACAAACCAACACACGTCAAAACTTCTGTAATGTTTCGAAGTAAAACGGAACTAAGTTCATTTTAGAAGTAGATTAGCTTAGCCCGGCAACTGTCTAGTCTATAACTTTGTCTATAGGCACTTACCTAGGTTAACGTTCGTCCGGTTTAATATTCATCAATTTGTTTGCAGACGGCATTTCAATGTAGTCTACATTCGATTTCCTGCTGTATTATTGGCTTACATTCTATCTAGATTTAATGGCAATCTAATTTTGTATGTAGTAGGTACATTTATTAAACAATCAAAATGACTACAAGTGTCATTATTAGTAGGTATTCAATCATCATTTCTATGACAAAAATAAACAATAATTAGGTATATGATTTGTGCATGTACTCTATAACGTTAATATAACTTACCAATACAGGACTCGAGATACACTGAATACAAAACAATGAACAATCACTTCGTAACAGTTTTTGCGTAAATTATTAGAAATGAATTACCGATACGAAATCATAACAGCAATACAAATGACAGATTGTATTATGAAGAATAACTTTGAACAGTGACATCTTGCGGATATTTAATGCAACAGTTGAAAAGAGAGCACCGAAAAGCTTCTAAAATTAAACAAGAGAGGGCAGTGTAAAGTTTACTAGATTTCAAACTAGATGTCACTAGTCGTTACCACTGACCATTCAGTTAAATGGTTAAGTTCCGCTACTTGATAACAGATGGCCAAAGATGATTTTAAATAAAAATTGCACATGTTTGATTTATCAAGCTTAAATATTTAATGTTTTTTCATGCCTTGTCCTGTTATGTAATCAGAATAACATAAACAAGGTGCAACAAGCATAATAATATAAAATATAAATTAGTCTTCAGCTTCACATCTGTTCGAAAGGTGCACAGATTAACTGTTATATCAAACGCACCTGTTACATTACGAATATCAAATAAATTGGGATTTTATTACTTCTTTAAGCAAACACCACAAATGACGAACAATTTTATTTATGTAGATATTAATAATGAACATTTAGAAAACCTTTTCTGCGATTTTAAACTTTTATTTTGCTTGAATGGTTAAAACTTCGTAACAATTGCTATTGATGTGTTGCATCTGGGCTAATTCAAACAGGCACTAATGTTTACCAATTAAAAAAATATATAAATATGCCTAAAAGCATAACATTTTCTTCCAGGAAAAATTTTTATATCACCACCGCCATCTATGAACGAGAGGTCGAACTAAAAATGACGTCACAGCAACGTCGGCCAACCGGTTCCGACAAGCTGCACGGTACCGTTGGGTTCAACGACCTCCGCAAGATTTGTTTACGCGGGAAGTAGAAACAACTGCCTATCCAAAAGATTGTGAATTTCGAATTTCGGTGGGATTTTTAAAATTCACACGTTGTTAAAACGCTTATAAAAATAAGAAATTAACTTTGTAACGTTAGTTTTTAAGATTTTAAGCTCTTAGAGTTCAAAAAACTTTGGGTAACGGACTACTGTTGCGTAATTAAAAAAATGTTGGGATTTTGTTGAATGAATTCGCGAATTTTCTTTTAAATAAAATTTTAGTTATGGTTTCTTTTTGGGTTTCTTATTATTATTAATTACTTAGGCATGTACTTGTATCTTGGTTATGCACTTTATTTATTGGATTGACGTTAAATCTTTATTAACTAGATTTTAATTATATTTTCTTAGATTCATTGAACTCCATTATCGATGTTAGGTGATTTAGGCGATTTTTCGACCCCCTTTCTCCTCTTAGTCAGATGTTTTGAGATTTTGCTCGACCCCCTCCCCTAATGTCATGTAAGATTTTTCAATATATATATATGATAATAAGTTAATTTGTATTTGACTGTGTTTAATTTATAAACGAAGAAAAGAAAAAAAGAAAAAAAGAATAAAAAAAAAATATATATATTAAATAATAGAATTTATAATAGAAGAAGAATTTGGAAAAAAAATGCGTAATTATTTTTAATTGAAAGACTTATAAGAACGTAGTCTAGAATCACAGTGAAAAAGTCGACCAAAAAATACTTAGATAAGTAACAACAAGAATTAAACAAAAAAAAAATTACGTGACTGCCTTGTTGGTTTGGCGGTCGTAAAGCGCAAATGCTGAGCATGAGGTCTTGGGTTAAATTCCCAAGTCAGGCAATGTGTTATTGGGCTTTTCCATCAAGAATATCTCAGTAGCAGTTTCGAAGTCTGGATTTGTGCCCGGTTTATGGCAATAGCCTCGCCCCCTATTACATGGGACTTAAACATAACTGACGAAATATGGGTGTACTAATGAGTACACCACTGCCTAACCGTTTCGGGATTACAGGTGTGATGATCTTATGTGTTATTACTAACATCGAAGAAGGAAAACATCGTGAGGAAACCTGGACTTAAAATTAATGTATGTCTGAAATCGCCAATCCGCCTTGAGCAAGCGTGGTGATCAATGCTCGTGCCTTCTCTGTATGAGAAGAGGCCTTTGCACTGCAGTGGGTCAGTAATAGGCTGGTATAATTTATTTTAAATGATGCCCACGTACATCGAAAGATAAGTTATAAAAATGTCTAGTTAGATTAGACCATAAATACTTGATTGGTTTCATTTTAACAGATGAATAATTATGATTAATATTTACAACCTCTTTCCTGTGACTGTGTCCGGTTTTTCGCAAGACAGGGAATACGCGAACAATAGTTTTATTTATATTTTTTGTGGTTTTTTTATAATACGTCGGTAAGTTGGAGAAGCTCATGGCTAAGTAATAACAGCCGCATGTAACCATCCATTAGGTTAAGCTACGCTTGCCGGGGTTGGTCCGTGGATGGGTGACCATCTTTACACACCGGAACTCCTCCGTGCCTCGGAATTCTTTCCGAGGCACGGAGGAGTCCCGGTGTGTTAAGCCGTTGGTCCCGGCTGTCATACGTGGATCTTTGACAGTCGTTACTAGTCGTCAGAAGCCCGAAAGTCTGACAACCAGTCTTACCAAGGAGTATCGTATTACCCTGATAGTCGCTCCATGTGAAATACTGGTATTCAGCTGCACCCGGTTGGACTGGAAGCCGATCCCAGCATAGTTGGGAAAAGGCTAGGCAGATCGATTTTGAAGTAAATGAACTTAATTACTGCCTTGGTCTAGTGGTCGCAAAGCGCGACTGCTGAGCATCGGGTAAAGTGTTATTGGGTTTTTCTATAAGAAACTTCTCAGAAGCAGCCTCGGAGTCTGGTTTGTGCCCGGTTGATTCCTCACCCCCTATTACATGAGACTTAAAAACGTAACTGGCGAAATGTGGGTGTACTAATGGGTGCATACATATGGGTGGGTTTCATATTTTTAATGGATGTATGTTTGACATTCATCAAATTCCTACCTACAAGAACACGATCTTTGATGGTACTTAAACAACGGAATTCTAAATCTCATATTCTTTTATTTCAATAATAATAAGTAACTGTATCTTTATACAAAACGACAACAGTTAGCTGTAATCTTATAGAATATCAAAATAACGATTATGGGGACTTCGACTTCCAAAATTACTGTCGTAAAATACTTTATTATGTGACCAGCTTCTTCTTTATCGTGTGGGCAGTAAGGTCTTACGACCCCACACACCCTAGTGTCAGAGTTTCTAAATCGCCTCAAGGGCCTCTGACATGGTTTGAGTGGGACAGTAATAGGCTGGTATAAGTCCAGATTTCCTCACGATGTTTTCCTTCACCGATGTCAGTGATGTCCAAGATAAACTTGACGTGACTAGCTGTTCCCTGCGTCTGCGTACCTACGCGTAGTTTTTTCACCCGTATCAAGTTACGTCTTTGGTTGACCGCTGAGTATGAGGTTATGGGTTTGAGTCCCACATCGGGCAGTGTTATTGGTTTTTCCATCAGTAATTTCTCGGTTGCGGCTTTGGAGTCTGGATTTGTGGCAATAGGTTCGCCCCTAATTACATAACTGGGCGAAATGTGGGTCTACAATGAGTACACCTCTGCCTAACTCTTCGGGGATTACAGGCGTGATGTTATATGTTTATGTCTATGAAACTTGAACTTGCATTAATAAATACTAGTCTGAAATCGTCATTTCGCCTTGAGCGAACATGGTGGCCAAAGCTCGGGTCTTCTCTTTATGAGAAGAAGCCTTTGCCATGTAGATGACGTGAGCCATCTTCCTACTTACTGGGATTGATAGCTCATCTCAAGCTCGCTTTATCTACCGACGGATATATTTACAGGACTGCTATTCTGTTGAGCAGTGGCTGATCAAGAAATGATTTTCATACAAATCTATACCGAAGCAAAATTTAAATTTAAATAAGAGAGAATTTTTCTTTACATTTCTCCTGTATTGTGGGTGTGTTTACAAACATACAAACTCACATACATATACAAACAATTATACCTACCCAGATTAATTACGGTCATACAAATATTTGTTCCGTGCGGAAATGGAACTCGAGACACACAGGGCAACAGCCAATTGCTCGTCCACTGCACCAACAGGGTCGTCAAAGAAGGAAAGAAGATTCAAAGAAGTATTCTTAACAGCATATTTAGTACTGTGATATTACGAAAGTTATTCATTTTTGCAAAATTCAAATTACCTACCAACTCAAGATCTAGAGGGCATTCAACTTGAAAAGCGAAGCACAAAATTCACCTTTTCCAATTGAAAGGCAATTCTTCAACAATTAGAAATTTTTATTCTCTCTCCCCATGCAAAATAACTGCAGCCCATCACAGACTTTATGATGGCAACAACCTATGTGCAAAAAATAATCATCAAAAAACCGGAAACTTGCGATCATTGGCAGCAATCAAAATTGACCGTAAATCGAATTAGCCACGCGTCCGAAACCAACGTTGGTAGAAGAAGATGTGAGTCGAAGAACCGGCCTTTACACCGTTACTGTTCCCATCACGAAAAAAAAATACAGTTAGCTCGAGACTCGAGCGCGCGCCGCAACGAAAAAAGCACAACCCAACGCTACACCACATCTCTAGGACGTACCCACTTGTATCCAAACGCGCGGGAATTTTGACATTGACAGCTCAGTTGGCGCCAAACCAACCTTTTCAAATTGTGCAATAACTCGTGCCGTGAACTGTGTTTATTCAAGTGAAAATGTCTGAAAACGGATAATACATTTATTATTGTGGCAACTGTGGTGTTTTTTTTTTATGAATTGTTTGACAGTGGCATCCCGGAAAGGATTTTTGATAAAATGCCGAGTACAATCAGAGGTGAGTTTTTTTAAAAAGTAACTTTTGCAACAGATTATGTAGCGGGAGATCGGTAAAGAGTTATTTGAACTCTTTGATTTTATTTCTATGCGTTCTAAATTTAAATCTGTTCAGTGAATTTATGTAGAATTTTAATGGACGCATTTATTTGGCTAATAGAAGAGAGTAAACAAAATGGAATTTGAGAATTTCTTATTAGAAAAGGTTTCTTTTTCTCGTAGAGACATTTTGAATGTTGTGTTCTCTGAGTTTAGTAGAGGTGAATGCACTTTTCCGTTGTGTTGACGGAAACAGAAGTCGTGAGTAACAATGGTAAAATTTGAATTTCATACGATAAGCTTGGATTTTGAAATTCAAATTTTTTGTGTATTTTTGTCACTTTCTATACGTAAGTTTGCATGTTTTGAGTAGAAAAAAAAACTGTTGTTTTTTTAAATAGTAATCAATTTTCATAAAGGTCTTATTTGCAATTCAGTTGAAATCTTAAATATATTCTGTGCTGAAAAACCGATTATCCTATCAGATCCTGATAAGAATGTTTAAAAAAAAAGTTCTTTTTTTTTAAATAAAATTTAAGTGTCTGTTTGTAATACGATACCTAGACCTACACCAAACTACCAATTTCTTGTAGGTCCGTTTGATCCTTCAAATCTCCGAAACGGCTGCACCAATTTTGATGGGACTTTTACTGACAGATAACTGATGTTATAACAAGTAACTTAAGCTACTTTTTTTTTTAGAAATATATCTAGGTATCACGCAAAAAATTTGAAAATCCTTAAAAAAAAACTCGCGAAATTGAAAATTAATCAGCTTTAAAGCTTTATCCAGAATAAGAACTACAACAAAAATACCAAGCCACGTTACTATTCAATTTAGGTAACGCATATGACCTAGACTTAAATAATGGCGGTCTAGAACTGTAGTCTACAGTTGACCTACGCCATCGAAATAGTAAATAAGTTCGTCTATGTATTCTCATCACGTAACCTCCTGAACTACACTGCTGAGTCACTATTAATATTCTTAGAACTGTTGCATACAAAATCGGCAATGGATATTATAATGGTTGGTAGTCCTGACCTACTCATTGAGTCCACTAGCCTATTTTTATGTCTAGCATTGCTGGGCGTCCGGATATAGCCGGACATAGTCAGGCTTTTTGATGGCGTGTCCGGCCAAAATAAACGGTGTCCGGCTGGTCCACCTTTTGTTAGGTTTTTAATTAAAAATGTTGATAAATGTTTGTCAAGAATTTAATTTTGGGTAATGACTTTATTTGACTGATATTTTTTTTATATTAGATCAGAATTTTAAAAGACTTATATAATAAAATAATAATAAAAAAAAAATGATTTTACATTTAAAAAAAAATTCGTACCAATTAATACTGAGACACAAAATCCTCAATAATGTAGGATGTCCGGTATTTTTGCCCAAATGTCCGGCCTAACTGTCTGTCCGGGTTTGGGGACCTACCAACCCTATTTATGTCATAATTATCCTTTTGCATAATTCATTTTGCTTTTGTTGATATTAGAATCGCCCCTATTATTCCTTTAATGCCCTCCATTTTGTAATAATAACTAGTTATGCAGTTTTATCCGCGTAGACGTAAGCCTTTCGTTACTGCACCGCCCCCATGGGTAGTAGCGTGATGGTTTAAAGCGACAAACGAGATATATAACGCAAAAAGATTTTTTCCAAATCGGACCAGCAGTTTTTGAGTTTAGCGTGTTAAAATAAACTAAAAATATTAAGTACAGATAATAGAGATTTTTATTGTAACTTTGACTAGATTATTGAGCTATTAAAAGAATAGAAATAGCACAGGCATAATGTTACTTTACCCTAAAGTGGGTGGAGTACCGTTCTTCTCCCCCCTCCTTGCCTGAGGAGGCCTACAGAGGCGGGCCGGCACCATTCAGGGATCCTGGAAGGTGCATATGCTCCGGGAGTCACTGACTCTTTTAGTCAGTAAGATTTTGACAGACCTCTCCGCCCTTCCTAGGTCATCCATGAGGATTTTCCACCCTGAACAAAAACAAAATGGCAATAACGTACAGGGATAATGTAGCTTTTTATCAACAAAATAATTTTCAGAATCAAACCAGTAGATCCCTAGAAAAAAACAAACAAACTTTTCAGCTTCGTAATTTGGCCCAACTTCATGAAAATTTGCATCATCCTTAGTCCTTACCTTCATTATACCTACACACAGTTACTTCCCTGCCTTCCTCCTGTTACGTTCCCTTGCTTGAATCTTAAGATAATCACGTCGCATGCAAATAGGGTCGTCCATTTATTTCGTGTCCTAGACTGTATGGCGTCCATTTGTGCACCTGGCTTATGTAGCAGTGACGTCACTGATTCTGGATGAGGGTTCTTGAACGACTGCATCGTTGGTCTAGTGATCGCATAGCACGACTGCTGAGCATGAGGTCTTGGCTGGTCGGGCAAAGTGTTATTTGATTTTTCTATCAGGAATTTCTCAGCAGCAGCCTCGGAGTTGACTTGTTCCCGGTTGATGGCAATAGGCTCGTCCACTACATAGAACTTACATAACTGGCAAAATGTTGGTGTACTAATGGGTAGGTACTCCTCTGCTTTACCCTTCGGGGATTACAGGCGTGATGTTCTTGAACTTTTGCTTTATGTGGTCTGGGATTATCATCAGCTGGAGGACAAGGCAGTTTTTTGGCCGATTTTGATTGTCCTTGAATGTTTTATCTGTTGCTTTTGATAGCCAGAGAATGATTTTCATTAGTATAACCTGATGCTGTTGTTCATAGGCTTAGGACTGTCTTTTCATTGACTTTGACTGTCCTTGACTATTTTTTCTGTTGCTTTTGATAGTGAAATATTAGTTTCATCCTAACTAATATTATAAATGCGAAAGTAAGTTTGTTTGTTTGTTTGTTACCATTTTACGCCTAAGCCACTGAACCGATCATCCTGAAATTTTGCATATACATTGCCAGGTGTACAGAAACAAACATAGGGTACCTTTTATCCCGAATAAAAGTACTATTTCCGAGAGAAATTACAATAACGTTCTTATGATGATAGATGGCGCCACATGTCTTTCGAATCATGATCGAATTTTAAACTTAATTTGCGAGCGAAGCCGCGGCCGGAAGCTAGTTAGTATATATAGTTTCATTAGCATATTACCTGGTGCTATTGTTTTTCTAAAGTATACATAGTTGGTTTCCACATTCTATGTGTCGTCTATACAGAATGGATGGAAATATACTTAAGGCCTGTTTTTTTTTCGAAAAGAAATCTTAACCTAGTAGCTTATGTGCATTTTTCAATATTCGAATATCTATCTTTAGGTGATCATACCAAAATCCTGTTCACAAAACTCTTTTGAAAGTCTTTCTCTGTAGCGGTTTTGTGGCTATCGAAAATCATAATTATGCCATCTGCGTGGCCAGTTCCGAAAAGCGACAGTTGGGGGCATTGACCTTGCGTACTCACTTTACCGCTCAAACTTTACCTAGAACTTAAATTAACAATTGCTATTAATTTTTACAATTGTTAAAAGATTTAATTTTACAATGTAGTTTTTTTTATTTTTTGCAGTAGAAAACCTAATAACTTCCAAATTTAAAACAAAAAGAACTATAGATACCATAAAAGTTTGTAAAGGAATAAAAAAAAGAATATCATTTCTAAATTCAAAATTACAAAACAAGCAGCATCCATAGATTCTGCGCGCCATTCGCCATAGACGTGCATTCTGTGCGGCCAGCGTCAGAAAAGCGACAGTAGGGCGGTGCTCGGCCCTGTGTACCGTAAGCCGCAATCCCTTTCTTTGTGACGTAGCGTACGGTACTCTGCGCTAGTGATGTGAAACTCTTATTGTATCGATAAGGCTTTCGGGGTCGATAGTTTACGTTGAGGTTTTTGTGTTGTGTTAACTTAGGTTAGTTCCTTATGTTCAAATTACTTTAATATAACTGTACCTATATAATGTTTATTTAAAATAAGTTAAAGTATTTTTAGTTGTTACGTCATCTTTGGAGTGTAAACTTACTAAAGAGACAATTATAGCTAATTTCCCGGTCAAAACAAAAAAAAATGCTTACTCATCTTTTTCACGGCTAACAAATTAGGTTACAATGAATGTCTCTAACATGAGAGCTGTCAGCATAGGGACGGGGCCCCAACAGGGCCAAACGACTGCCGGGGTCCCGGGACGTCTTAACAGGATACCTCGGCCCCGGAACGCAAAGGGCAACAGAAGGAACAGTGTGGCTTTTTTAGTCCCTTCTTGTTGACTCATTTGATGATTTTTACCACACAAAAAAAACCATTACATATTATGTATACAAGTAGATACTTTGTCTACCACAGACAATCCATCGACAACGCCCCCCTCTAGCAGTGACGTAGCGTAACGGTGATCGCAGTTAGGCTCACCCACATACTGTGTAACTGTGTGCATGCGCCCGTTATATGGACGCGTTCCGTGCATGCGACGTCGTGGGACCGGCTGGCTGTATACTGAACGCCGGTGCTTGGAAAAAAAAAACGTAAATGACAATTGCGTGTCGCGCGCGCTTAGTCGATTTCAATTTATAGTCTGTTATGTCATGTGAGCGGGGAAGGGTTGTTTTTTATTTATTAGTCTGTTGTCATCTTACTTTTTGTTTCTTTTTTAAATAAATATAAATATATCAAAGAGAAATGTCATTCACTCACTCATTACGAAATATCGAAAACCGCTTGATGTATAAAAAATAAATTTGGCAGGAAGGTAGTTTATAGTTAGTAGACGACCGCTAAGAAATGATTTTCTTCCTAAGGGGATGAAACATAAGTCCAAAGTTTATTATGGAAAAATAAACTCTGACGCGGACGAAGTAGCGAGCAACTAACTTCAACTTCCTGGATAACTGACAGACTCTGCCAATTTAAAAGTGCCTGTAAATGGTCTAATCGAAATAAATGTTTTGACTTTGACTTTATATTAGTTTAAATAACTATTTGTTAACCTATGGATCGGCTTAAAATAAAGCAAATGAATTACATTTTCGCTACGTCTATTTAGGAGAATGTGTTCACATTCTACCTCAAATAAGACATACCTATAACTGGAGCTAGATTTTGTGGATTTTTAGCTTTGCCAAAATCTATCCCTAAAAATATCTTGAGCTAGGCTAGCTATCTGTTCGAAAATGTAATAACGTTTCTACCATTCTGTCAGCATAGACCTAGTTAGATGATATAGATGAGTAATCCTTCAACTTTTTTTTGTAATACCAAAAATACTCTTTGACTTTTTAGTTTTCGAGACTAGCTAAGTTTGTACCTAATTTTTTTTTTCCTGAATAATCCATGTTGAAATAATGTTTGTAATAATGTTTTATAAATGCGAAAATAACTCTGTTTGTCATTATGGTTTCACGACTTAACCACTGAACCGATTTTGATGAAATTTGGCACAGGGTAAGTTTGAACCCCAAAGAAGGACATAGGCATACTGTTTTATCCGCGACTTCGTCTGCGTCCGCGACAATCGACATTTATATGGCCGAAAAAAGGCCGAAGCTTTCCTATTAAACCTCTTTTTTACCAACGGTCAAAAAAAGAACGAGTTTTTAAAACTGAGTTCGATGACCTTTAACGAATATGCATTGGTCAGTTTAGTATGAAAGTTAGATTGTAAGAGATATGGCCCAGTCTAAGTCTAGACTTTTGGGAGTTTATAGCTCTATAAAAGAACTAGGACATTGTTACCTTTTTTTTTGTGTTGCTTCATTAAGATTCGTCGGGTTAAAAAAGTATTTTTGGATAAAGTTTTAGTATATTTTTGTATGTTTTTTTTTACTTTTGATTCTACCCGCTATTTCGTCTAGGTAGACATTAAAACTAAGCTAAAGTCATGAACTATCCCACGGATATAAAATAAGGATAAAAGCCAATGAGTTAAGCTAAATTAATATCTATATTTGTGCCAAGTTTCAGCGAATTTTGGGAAAATAACAATCATCAAATTTTCCTTCTAAACTTTTGTAGGATATTAAGTAATAAGTAGTAACATTATGATTTAATAGTTTTTATATAAGCTACATTGTATTCACATGTATGATTCTGTGTGCAAGTATTAATATTGATTTAAATAGAGCACGTTTGAAGTTTCTTGCCCATCCTTCTCCATACAAAACTACCTTTTGGAAGGGGCAACTAGATTCAAACATTTTTTGTATATGACGTTCAAAAGTGCCTTTTATTAGCCTAATTGAAATAAATGATTTGACTTTGACTAGTATGAAGAAGGATTTTGAAAGTATCCACTATCCATAGTTACTAGTTATTATTATATTATTCATCTACAATGTTTTTTATTATTTCTGTTCAATAATTTTGTTATGAAAGACTATTAGACTGCATTCAATTTTCTACAAAATACAAGTTGTTTTGGTCCTTTTTTTCTAGAATCTCGTAAAGTCATAAGGACACTGAAATAACTCTCCTGATAGACATACAAAAGCCTTTCACAATGTTATTCTGAAGAATCTTCTTACTTGGGTAAAATTCTTGTTAGTGGTTTTTCGGGACATCGCCAAGCAATTGATCGACTCTTCACATGACCAGAGGGCTGGCCTTTTCTTGGAATCAGCATTGCCATAAAACGTGGCAGTGCCCCAAATGGCCCCTGCCCCATTGACCGATGCGAATGAATTTTTGATGCTCTAAAAGGTTTCTATTTCTTTCTTTTATAGAAATTGTACATTTATGTGCCTACCTAGTTATTTTATAATTATTTTTAGTTTTTGTATAGGTTCATTATGTTGTAAACAAATGTATGTACTAAAATATATTTTCTCTGTGGTCAAATCAAAATTACCTAAACCTTAAAAAAAATACAAAAAAAAGCAGAAGTAAGAACAACACACACTTGACCGTTGACGAGGAATTGTAAAATAAACGACTCTATGGTAATCACACACAATTTGGCACTAGGCATTCAAATGTCAATCAGAATGCGTTCTTTATTCAAAATTCAAACAGCTTTTTTTTTTAACAAGCAAAGGTAATTCTACACAGCTATTATTTATTCCGTTACACGATACTAGCTTTTTCCCGCGACAACGTCCGCGTGGAACTTGTTTATATCGTACTTGCATACAAACTTCCACCCCCCTTTTCACCGCTTTGGGGGGTGATATCCGGGATAAAAACTATCCTATGTTCTTCCTCGGATCTTTAACTATCTCCATGCCAAATTTCATCAAAATCGATACAGCGGTTTCAGCCTGAAGAGGTAACAGACAGACAGACAGACACACTTTCGCATTTATAATATTTGTAATAAGTTCATTCATAGAAGGTATTGTAATGGCGACTAAGATTTATTCGGAAAAAGTGAAAATATTGCTCAGTTTTGTTGATTGATGATTCAAATAAGACAGTTACCTAGTTATCTACAAAAATAACACATAACATAACATCACGCCTGTAATCCCTGAAGGGTTAGGCAGAGGTATACCAATTAGTACACCCACATTCCGCCAGTTATGCTAAAGTCCTATGTAATAGGGCGCAAGCTTTTGCCATCAACCGAGCATAAATCCAGACTCCAAGGCTGCTACCGAGAAATTCCTCAATAACACTTTGCCTGACCTGGGAATCGAACCCAACACCTCATGCTCAGCGGTCGCGCTTTGCAACCACTAGACCAACGAGGCAGTTCTTAATTTTTTTTTAAATAATTTTCTGTTATTTTTTTAGTCAATGTTTTTATAGTAAATAATCAAAATTCACTACAGCTCAATCAGTCATCAATGTCTGATCAGTAAGAGAATCGGTGCCGAATGCGGTCGTTGACCCCGACCGGTCTTCGGCCAACGCTTAATAAAAAGTATTTACTACAAGCCCGTTATATTTGCTTCGTCATAATATTCTATTGAAATAGGTATTTAAAAAGCTGGTTCTTATTTTAAAAGTTGTTAAAGAAAAAAATGGCGGATGACTCCTAGTTAGGTCAATGGTTCGAAATTCAAAAAACTCAAGTAGGTATTTGAATTTGAATGTGAAGTTGAAAAATGCACAATAAAAAAAAAAATATTTTAAGTAGGTACTTATGTGCAGGTGCGTAATATTTCGATAAGAGTATGACAGAACATAAAATGGAGGACAACACTAAAGAATGCGAGGCCATCTACATTTTATGGTAACTGTTACGTGAACATATTAACGACCTTGCTCCTCAAAATACTTAAGTATCCAAAAAAAAAGCCGTTAAAAAAAGAAGAGATCCATACAAATTACAAATGGCGACCTATATCCGAACGTGAAATTTTAAAATTCGCGCCACGATTCAAATACGAATTTCGAATTCGTGAGTTGAAAGTTGCGCAACGAATGCCTCAAGTGGGTTCAACGAACGCAGTTCGGCTATTTCCCGTTAGAAGGCGCACGTGAGGTTTTACTTTTAAATTTGCAATTTAATACCGCTATCGGACACCAGAGTGCGCCAACTCGCTTTTACTGTTTACGGAGCTTTTTTTTTCTAGCATCGGTATGTACTTTTCTTTATGGTTTTAAACAGTCATTCTTTTTTATAAGATTTAAGATGGCATGCTTAGATAGTTCGGTCATGTTGAGAGGATGAGTGAAAGACGATTAACAAAAGGTATTTTTCTGGCAGAGCTGAGTGGCAACGCAGGAAGGGGTCGCCCTAGGAAGACCTACACTGACCTTATTGGTGAGGTTCTTCTGAAAGGTCAGGTGCGGAGTACTCGTAACCGGTGTGCTTGTATGACGAGATGTATGAACGTGGATGAGGCGAAAGGAGTATGTAATGATCGTAGCAGGTGGCGTTCTGTGGTTTCTGCCTATCCCCATGGGAAAAAGGCGTGAGTTTATGTATTCTTTTTTATTAACGGAGCTATTGCTTATGGATGTTAAGTTTAGATTTTTTTTGTAGTTTTTGGTAGTTTTTAATTAAAATGAATTACTGTAGTATCCTACCATAAAGATAGTTGATATTAACAATCAAATCAATCCAATTCTCGTTGGTCTAGTGGTCGCAAAGTTCTACTGCTGAGCATGAGGTCTTGGGTTCGATTCCCAGGTCGGGCAAAGTGTAATTGGGTTTTTCCGTAAAGAATTTCTCAGTAACAGCCTCGGAGTCTGGATTTGAGCCCGGTTGATGGCAATAGGCTCGCCCCCTATTACATGGGACTTGAACATAACTGGCGAAATGTGGGTGTACTAATTAATGGGTACATCTCTGCCTAACCCTTCGGTTAAGGTAAAGTTTGTTTGTTTGTATGTAAAAATTAATCTCTGGAAGTGCTGATTCGATTCCTAAAATTCTTTCACTGACAGAAAGCTACTTTATTGGCGTTTGCTATATCCTATATTTTCTGATATACTTGACTACCAAGCAGACAACGGCGCGGTCAGAAGCTAGTTAATTAACAAATGGAGACTGTTTAAGCTTTAAGCTTCAAGCGGCTGTGTTAGCGCTGACCCTAATTATTAATTTAAAGTTTTTGCAACAAAAGGAACAAAGGCGGACTTAATCCTGAAGCATTCTCTAACAGTCAACCAAAGGTGGTGAAGAGATAACATGGTAGGAGCAAATTATGTGTTTTTACACCTTAAAGAATTAGTTAAAATAAAAATGTGTTAATAAACGCTAAGCTCAAGAACGGCTGGGCCAATTTGGGTAGGTAATTCATTCAGGGCTAATTTTTTAATCATCAGACAATCTTCTATAATTAAAAAACAGGACTGCAAAAATTGCACATATTTGTACTTTGTTTAGTCGTCAGGTTTTTTTTACGACGTTTTTTATTTACAGTGACTGACAGTTTTTGACTGCCTCGTTGGTCTAGTGGTCGCAAGCGCGACTGCTGTGCATGAGGTCTTGGGTTCGATTCCCAGGTCGGGCAAAGTGTTATTGGGTTTTTCCATCAGGAATTTCTCAGTAGCAGCCTCGAAGTCTGGATTTGTGCCCGGTTGATGGCAATAGGCTCGCCCCCTATTACATGGGACTAAAAACATAACTGGCGAAATGTGGGTGTACTAATGGGTGCACCTCTGCCTAACCCTTCGGGGATTACAGGCGTGAAGTTATATATATATATATGTGTGTTGATAAACGAGGAGGAGGAGCTCGTGGCTAAGTAATAACAGCCGCACGGGTCGATCCGTCAGGTTAAGCTACGCTTGCCGGGGTTGGTCCGTGGATGGGTGACCATCTTTACACACCGAGACTCCTCCGTGCCTCGGAAAGCACGTTAAGCCGTTGGTCCCGGCTGTCATACGTGAATCTTTGACAGTCGTTACGGGTCGTCAGAAGCCCGAAAGTCTGACAACCAGTCTTACCTAGGGGTATCATATTACCCAGTTACGGGGTTGTGGAGGTCAGATAGGCAGCCGCTCCATGTAAAATACTGGTATTCAGCTGCATCCGGTTAGACTGGAAGCCGACCCCAACATAGTTGGGAAAAGGCTAGGCAGATGATGATGTGTTGATAAACGCAAAGCTCAAGAACGGCTGGGCCAATTCGGGTAATTCATTCAGGGCTAATTTTTCAATCATCAGACCAGCTTCTATAATTAAAAAACACGACTGCAAAAATTGCACATATTTGTACTTTGTTCACTCGTCAGTTTTTTTTTACGACGTTCTTTATTTACAGTGTTATATATTTATTAAATCTACTTGTCAAATTCTAGACGATAGACATAGACACGACCGTATTAATTTACGTTTTAAAGTGACCACACCGGATTCTTTTTATTTTTAACTATCCTATGTTACTCGGAACGATGCAAGGATTGTAACGATACCCCATGCATCTAAATTGGTTCAGGAGTTTAAAAGTTATGGTGGAATAAAGAATTTCACATAGGTTAGGTACATACATACATACATTAATCCTGAACACATAACACTCCTTTTTTGGGGCAGTCGTGTAATAACTCTAAACGGAGAGATAAATATGGCGGTTTGACAGCTTTCGTATAGGAAAAACGTCAAACTGACATTTATTCTTTGAAAATAAATTATCTGACTATTGAATAATCTGTCTTTAAACAAAGAACCTTATTAAGTCATTAATTGTCTTGTATCCTTACCAACTCGCCCGCACCATTTAAAGTAATGTTAGTAGTAGTAGTGTTAGGAATTATATATTTTTAAGAACTTATAATAATGAATAATGAATGAGTGAAATTGAATGAGGGAAAATGAATGAATTTTTATATAAATTTTCTTTTTTTTCTTTTATTGGATAATATATATTTATGTCAATGAACTTTTGTCAATGTTAATGATTTTTAAATAACTTAAACTTATGTATTACCTACTTGTGTTAATTTTTGTATATTTTATTAACCATTGTTGTTTTTAACATTCTTAAACTGTCAAAACTTATTTTAATTACTAGGAGCTTAATTAAATAACTACATTGTGAATGGTGTGGTCTCCTATAAGTGAAGGAGTACACCTACCTAATACCTTGTCGTCCTTTATCTAAATTTATTTTTGTGTATACCTTTGTTGGAATCCTAAATAAATAAATTAATTCTATAATAATTATTATAATTTGTCTTGTCTTTTGTAACAAACAAAAAGTAAGAAAACATCACGACTGTATTTTTGGAAGAATTAGAAGGCAGAGATGTGCTTCCCATAAGTTTTATATTTCTGCAAATAAATAGCTTACTGATTTATTTATCAAAAGTCAAAAGTCAAAACATTTATTTCAATTAGACCATTTACAGGCACTTTTGAATTGTCAAAGAGTCGGTCAGTTAGTCCGAAAGTTGAAGCTAGTTGCTCGTTCCAAAACGGAGGTAGGCCTCTATGGAGAAGAACGAGCAAGAAACTCCACGGCACTCTTTTAAATTAGGTTTTTACATAATCATGGTTACATTATTCCTGTCGATTCTATATGTGATCACAATGAAGATGAATATAAAATAGTAGTAAAAAAATATAAAGAAATTAAAGCCATAGCAGTTAAGAGATGACCAATCCCAACTGACAGCACCCGTTCACGAGCATGACGCATGGATCAGCACCACCTAGCTCAAACATCATGGAGGGAGCCAAATGATCCAACACACGCGCCACCATCAGCGAGACATTTGAGTGATCCCATCACAAGAATCGAACACACACCTTTCAAATCTATTATAATACCAGCCTATTATTGTCCTATTGCAAGGCAAAAGCCTCTTCTCATACAGAAAACAAGCATTGATCACCAACCTTCGAAAACCAACCCTAAAAACCCTAAAAACTTAATTCCTCAATCCATTTCTTGCTCAAAACCAGACCCTTTTAAGTTCAGTTCATTAAACCTTCAATGTATTTGGAATTTCGCGGAAAAAATAGCGCCGTTCGTCCGCAGTATAGGTTCAACTTTTGGCCTTGAAAGCAAAGCCGCATAGCGTCTGACGCACACATAAAAAGGACACATCCATATACGCACACTAGGACACTCTAGCGTGCCTAGATTACAGTCAGAACTAAAGCTGCTATCACCTAAATTCTCGACAAAAGGACCAAAATTTCAGAAACTCCGAATATTTGGGTGAAATCTGTATTAATAAAATGGCTAAAGAGTTTTTTATTTATTTGTGTGTTTAAACGCGTTTATCTCTAAAAACAAGTCGGATTGGAAAAAATCCCCACTCAGCGATAACGTGGCTTCAATTTGCGAAAGAATTTTCAAAATCGGTGCAGTAGATGAAAAGCGACTGGTCGACCTTTGACATGACCAGAGGGCTGGCCTTTTCTTAGGCCAAAGAATCAGCATTGCCATACAACGTGGCAATGCTGTCAGCCTTTCGGGCACTTGCCCCATTGACAGCGACGCGGACGAATTTTTTGATGCCTTATGAGGTCCTATCTGCAATTTTTTTTAAATAAATTGTACATATTTTACATTTACTTTAGGTTTAGGTTATTTATTGTAGAATGTTATAATTGTAAAAATGTTATAAAAAATGTTGTTATGTTAAATAAATATATTTGAACCTCACAAAACTTTACCTCTTTATAATATTAGTATATATCAAAGTTAACAAAGAAAGAAATAAAGAAAGAACGAAAGAAAAGCTTTATATGCAAGTGCCTTTTTTTTATTTCGTTTAGTCAAATCATTTATTTTAATTAAGCCATTATAAGGCACTTTTGAACGTCATATACAAAAATAAAAAAGGAATTAAATCTAGTTGCCCCTTCTAAAAAGTAGTTTTGTATGGAGAAGAATGGGCAAGAAACTCCATACGTACTCTTTTAAAATCTATGTTTACAATATTTGTATGCAGAATCTTATACGACATGGCACGTGAAAGCAATGTATGTACCTTATATAAAAACTACTTAATCATAATATTTAAAAGGTATTATAAATTAAGAATTTAAAGGGTTAATTAAATATGTTCAAATATACATAGTGTTCACGTGTTTACAAATATTGAAACTACAGACGACCACTCTTCACATCTCAACCAACATGAAATAGTGTGTGGTATATATTATCAACCGACTTCAAAAAGGAGGAGGTTCTCAATTCGACGCGTATGTTATTTATTTTTTATTTTTTTTTTGTATATTTTTTCTACTATTACTCCGCCAATTATGAATCGATTTGGATGATTCTTTTTTTGTTTCAAAGAGTATAGTTCCGAATAGGTCCCATAGGAATATTGTCATGATCTGATGATGGACTTTGGAGATATGGAACGGAACTCCTTATAAAATCACAGCAGAACCGCCGTAACAAGAAAAATTGCTTTGTTTATACGTGTAGTCGATGACTGACTGAAGGAAGTGGGGAGGGGGTACGTCAACCCTCCTCCTACCACTTTCCAAAATTAAATATATCGTGTGAGGTATTGTTTGAAAGGGCTTTATGTAAGGATTTCAAACATTAACACACAAGCACTAAAAAGTGAAAAATAAAAAGCTTTTTTACAAAAAAATATGACCGCCTTCAAAAAGTACAAAATAAAAAATAACTTTAGCTTGGAAGTCGGTGGCAATACCTACATAACAAGAAACAAAACCAAAGCCGCCGACTTTCAAGCTAAAGTTATTTTTTATTTTGTACTTTTTGTTTAAATACTCGTACATACTATATAAACATAGTACATTATAAAACTATCTTCTAACATATAAACACACCCCCCACACTCTAAATGACGTCACGCATAAAAAGAACCACAGTTTACTGCGTAGACAATTCCTAACCTCATTTTCCAACAACCAATTTAATACCAAAATCCTCGCAACCAATTAAAATCGTCGAAATATTTAATGAACAATCAGAAATTCGCTTCCCGAGGCTTCTTAATCCATCTCCGTAACTTCCCGAGACCACAGAATACGTAATAAACAGGCAAAGACACAAAATTATTGATTTATTATGTTCTACGTTCAGGATCGCGGATCGACAATACGTTACGGTTGTCTGGGCAACCGGGTGTAATATAAGGGAGAGAGGAGGTTATGGACGGATATTTTCGGATATAGTACGACCGAGTATCGTATCCGACGAGTTTTGGGAGTCCTAAAAGGACTACTTTGAAAACCTCGGCCACAAACGAAGTTGTATATTTTGGGGTTTAATATTCATCTTCATTGTTTTCACAAATCGAAGCAACAAGAATATTGTAACCGAATTTCGTTAAAGACTTTGAAAAGAGTGTCCGTGGAGTTACTTCCTCGTTCTTCTCCATAGAGACCTTTTATTTTGGAATGAGCAACTAGCTTCAGCTTTCTGACTAACTGACCGACTCCTTGACAATTAAAAAATGCCTGTAAATGGTCTAATCGAAACTGACTATGACATCTTTACAGACTGTTATTGTTTAAAAATTATTATACAGTTAAGGGCAATTTAGAAGAAATATCCTATGAATTAAATGACATCGCTAACAGTGAATTATGTATGTAATTGTAAGCCATATATGGGAGGATACGTTGAAAAAAAATTAATTTTAACACCTTAAGTATCCTGTTAGCAAATTGATATTTTTGATTGTTTTGATTTAAAATATGAGGTTTCTCCTTTCTGTCTTTTTTATAAAATGTACATATTTTACTCTAAGGTTTGATGTTTAGGTTAATAAACTCAATAAAAAATCATTGAAACACCATTATTAAAATGTTAATTTTTGATTTGATTTGATTTAAATTTCGACCAGTAACAGCTGTTTTTTTTTTTTAATACGTCTGTGTTAGGTTTGGGGTCTAAGTAGTTGCTATATTAAAATACTCAGTAAAGTAGTATTTCCTTTTTTAATCTAGATAAGACGGTCAGCCAATCACAGCTCACAAATTTTGACAGTTTTATTTTACGTATCTTTAAATGTCAATATTCTAAATGTGGCATGTGCTTGCTTCTTCTTTATATGAGAAGAGTCTTTTGCCCAGCATTATTTTTTATTAAAATTTTCCTGTAAATAAAAAACATAAAACTACAAAATGAAACAACTAAGATTTCTTTTAAAAACAAAATGAAATAACTTCCTTACGTATGTTTACTTCGACTTTCCTTGTTTGCCTGTCATCAGTTTGCGTTATGTAATGAAGTTTTGGTAGCGACAGCAAAAAAACTCAACAAAAAAAAAATATTTCGACTGATATCTTTTTCTAAAATAAAAGATTTTTAATGGGACAGGTTAGAAGCGGCTTGCATCCAGCGCGATCCCGCAGTCCTCATTAGATCGTCTAAAACAACCAGTCCTATTGGAAATCTATAGGGGAGGCCTATGTTCAGCAGTGGACGTCCTACGGCTGATATGATGATTAAAATTAAAAAAAAATTGGTTGTGTAAATTATCAAAAACGTTTTTATTTTTTTTAAGAAAAGTCATTTTGATAATACATATCTTTTTTGTTCACCTTTCATGTAATAGCCTTCACTAACAAATCAATTTTATTTTAAAATATATTTTTTATTGTTTTTCCGCAAGCAAACCCTGGATACTATACCAGTACCCGGTTCAAGGCCATTACAAGGCATTATCCGATTTTTTTTCCTAACAGTACTACCTACATAAATTCGATTATATGCTTTTTCACCACTCTGAACGATCGAAGCGCGTAGAAAGGGACGGATATATCCTGAAGGAAGGAGGGAGAAGATAAGGTGTACCGCGCATGCGTCCGCACGTGCCGCCAATGGAGCACGAAACACACGGGGTTAGAATTCACGGATATCTTTTGAGATATTTTTTATGGTTCTGACTTTCAGAGACAAATATAAAGTAAATATAATATAGTTTGATGTGAAAGTATAGATTTAGATTCAAATACCGAATGTTTGATTAATGAGTACTTAGTTTATGAGAAATGAAAAATGGAGATGAGTTTTATTTTTTTATTGTAGCTAAGATCTATGCTCGTACGTTAGACAAACTTGATTTTATAGGAAAACCAAAAATAATGAAATGATTCCGAAACATTTTTAGTTATTATTAAAAGCTTAACTAATATTAAGTAAGAAAAAAATACTTAAAATATTTGAAATCATTTACACACAAAAGAATTAACATTATCACCTACGAAACAACAATCAGTAACCAAAAACACAAACACATCGACATCAACAAAAAAAATCTTAAGAAATATCCGCGGATCAGTTCACGGAAGTGTGTTGTGCAGCCGGCCTACGCGGCGGCGGCGTAGCGCTACGCTTTCGTAGGCCTGGCAGTGGCTACGACGGCCAACGCGCGTCTACGTCGCTCGCGAAATTAGGACAATGTGTCACTGTGTCTAGCAGACCAAAACAAACCTAAATATGTGAGCACCACACTGTGCCTGCAATCTTTACACTGCCAATAATTATTCTATTTCTAACGCACAATTATACTACCCTAAACTAAATCCATTTTTGGGTAGGACGTTCACCCCTGACCTAGTTTTAATGCATCTGCGCGGTGCATTGCCGCAGTCAAACTAAACAACCCAGTATCATCAGTGTTCAAGGACGATACCTAGGAGTGATACCCGTGTTCATTAGTTCGTAATCCTTCTCTAGAATAGCTTCGTGCAATAATTTTAAATCATTTCTCGACTGACTCTGATAAGTCTGAAGTTTCGTCTGTTAGTGTTGTGTGAATATCGATGTTGGCTATCGAGAATTAAGTCTGTTATCGGAATAAGGAAGGACAAGATGGCGGGACGGGACAGTTCCTTGGAAGGCCAGCTCACTCACGTGATACAGCATCACATATCACAACCAGGAACGGAGGCGCAAGTGAGTGTACACCAAGTGCAAAGTCCTTCAGGCAGTGGAACAAAAAGACATCAAATCATCATCGATATTAAACAAGACATCGATATAGATGAACTTTCCACAAGATCGTTGGCTGAAAGTGTCATGGAAACTCTAGGAGCTCGGTCAGCAGCAGTGTATATTGACAACTCCCACGTAGCAGGAGAGAATTCCGGCGACCTCGAATCCTTGACGACAGTAAACGTCATTGTGGCAAATGATCTGAGCCAGGCTACTCCAAGTCCTCAAGTTGACGATCCTGATCCTGTGCAGGAGCCGGCAGAAAGTTCAGGGACACTGCCAGGGAACCGCATAGCAGTTGATAGGATAGTGGAGATGAACAGTACTACTTCTGGTGAATCAACATCGACGACGAATAGCGCGGTCACAACTGTTGCGACTACTACTGCGTCAGGTACATCCGCCATTTTTGTTTTATGCAGAGAATTAAACATAGTATCTTTGTCCTAATTTTGGAGTGCTTTTGTGGATAAAAATAGACGCTATCTTGTATTACATTTGAGCTTAAATTACGTTGGCTCTCGTGTATATATCGCAGTGATTCCATAATATTAGGCTATAATTGTTTATTAATGCCTGCTGTGTTGCTTTGCTTAGGGCTGCATTTTGCGGTTTTATTACTTAAAATTGTACAATGCAGTACTGAAGCATAATCTCATTTGAATAAGAGCTAATATTGATCACAACCCTGGAGAATATGCTACGTTTCCTTAGATTTCTCACTGTAAATAATTGACGTACTAGATTAGGGAGTATATTCGTTTTACCTGTTAAATGTATATCATCGTCTCACTTCCTTGATAGAAATATGACAAGGACAGTATTTTTAATCTCTATCTACCCAACTATAATCTTTCTATATATAAAAGGCAACGGTTACTGACTGAGAGATCCATCAACACACAGCTCAAACTACTGAACGAATTGCGCTGTTTGGCACGCAGATAGTAATTACGACGTAGACATGCGCTGAGAAAGGATTTTCCAAAACAGGGGTCCGACATTTGTGCAGACAAAGTCGCGGACAGAAGCTAGTAAGTAAAATATCAAATTTGATAAATAAAAGTGTTATAAAATCTTCTATCTAATAAATATAAAATGCTCTGTCCTGAATGACTGACTGATGAATCAACGCACAGCTTAAACCGCTGATCGTAGAGTCTTGAAACTTGGAGGGTGTGTTCTTTGTACGACGTAGGCATCCGATAAGAAAGGATTTTTCGTAATTATACCCCTTAGGGGGTGAAAAAGAGGGGCGAAGTTTGTATGGGACAACGAGATTCCTTGGTTCAAACTACATTCTTTGACAGAATTGATGGAAGATGTGCTTCATACTTTATTGAAATTCATCGGAATTAAAAAGAGGTAGAAAAATATTTTGCTTTAAAAATCAAATAATAACCATTTTTGACTTCTACGCGGATGAAGTCGCTGGGAAAAACTAGTTTTTTATAAATAAAACAGAAGATATTTAAATCAATGTAAGAAGTAGGAAAGCACAGCTGGTGTGCAATATAAAATGGCGGAATTCTTCTTTTTACTACAAAGGATCTCAAACCGCTATCGTTCTTATAGGAGCTAGACATTTTCTAACTGGCTTTCATATACGTTTTACAGAATAATATATTGTTAAGAAACAAACATACATACATTACTAAATAATAATAAAATAATATTTTATAAATTTAGAGACTTTCCTCTATAATATTTCTTAGTAGTACTCAAAATCTATCTCTAATCTTAGTGCTATAATCATGTAATTAATAAATTACATTATTATAATGTAACGCTATAATTTAACGCCTGTAATCCCCGAAAGGTTAGGCAGAGGCGTACCTATTAGTACATCCACATTTCGCCAGTTATGTTTAAGTCCCATGTAATAGGGGGCGAGCCTATTGCCACTAACAGGGCACGAATCTAGACTTCAAGGCTGCTACTGAGAAATTCCAGATGAAAAAACTTTCCTGACCTGAGAATCGAACTGAACTTCAATATCTCTATAACCAGGAAGGTCAAACAACATCCAAAACTAAAAAAATAAATACAATAATGAAAAGAACATGCAATTTTGGATTTTGTTTACTTTTATTTTACACTCTTAATAAAGCAATTTTCTAAAGCCGAAAGCTTCCTGGAAAAACACATTTTTTTCCGCGAATCAGAAAAATATTTCTTTTCGCTACTCCATTGAAAACCCCTCTCAATGCTTACAGAAATATCATTTAATTTAAAATAGCAACGTCGTAATTAATTACTTTTAAAGACTCAAAAAATATGATGTTGAATTAAAATAAAGTTCTTGAGTACGATTAAACTTGTTTTGATATTTGTTTTTAATGATTTTAAAATTTCATATTGTATTATTTTCTCATGTACAATTTTTGCACCTGCTTTGTCATCTCTTCACCACCTTTGGTTGCCTGGTAGAGAATGCCTAAGGCATTAAGTCCGCCTTTGTACTTTTTTTTGTTGCATAAAGTTTAAATAAATAAATAAAGTTAACAGACTCTTTCGTGTTTGTTAAGTTTTTGTTGTTGTTTGTTAACGAGTTGTTGTTAGTTATTGAGTTGTTGTTATGTTGTGTTGTTGTTGTTTTGTGTTAGTTGGGTGATTGCTTGCTGTTTATATTATCTGTTATTTCTTCGATGATTTGTAGGACACAAGTTATTGATAGCAATAATACTCTCAGGACCGAATTTCGGCCACGACGGTGAATCTAAATTAAAACTAGTCAAGTATGCAGGAGATATTATAGTGCACAAGTGTGTGCGCAAACACAGGTGCACTCCCTCTTCCCTCACTCTCATAGTCCGATGAGACGGCAATCCGACACGACCGGGGAGAGATCAGGCGCAGGATCAGCGCCTTTACGTGTTTTCTGAGGCACGGGTGAGTGTCCCCACCAATTTCTAAACTCCGGGCTACTACTGCTGCTTCCTAATCGGAAAACTAAATGACACTTTTTCTCAACCTGGGAAATTGGAAATCGAAACCAGCATCCCTCGCTTAGCAGTCGCGACAGTCAGTTGTTTTTTTTTTATTACGGGCAGGAAAATCCTCATGGATGTCCACCGCCTTAGAGGCGGGCGGAGGGGTCTGTCAGACACTTTGTGATCAAATCTGTAACAATATTTTTTTAAATAAGACATTTCGAAAATTTCCTCAACTAACGTTTTCACTTTGTATGAAAAGATAATTTTTGAAAATTTTAGCAACAAAGCAATGTATCGATAGATGTAGTATCACATCTCTTAGAACTTCTCAAAGTTATGTACTTGTTATGCTTATGTTACAGACATTTACATAAGAAACGACAATTTCTCTGGTTATTCTAGAAGTGACAATAATAATATTACTTGGCTCGCCACGTTGTCGACATGTGGGATGTGAGTACAGCAATCATTGTGCCGATAGTCGTGACGGCCAATGGCATAATTTATTTATTTTTTGTCAATTATATGTGCCTGGCAACTATATTGGTCACCGCTTTAGTAAGAGGCACAAATTGTTTGCACGGCCAGCATGTCGTACGATCGCTAGAGCAGAGTCGCCGGTGTGTCGGACTCTGGAAGCCCTCAATGCCCTCCTGGCAGTCAATCCAGATTGTGATCTGTTTGCCGGTGAATGGAGAGAGATAATGCGAGTGTGTCTGAAGTTTTGCGAGAGAAAGTATGAGAGAATATCCACTGTTATTTATTAAGTGTGTAGTAGATTTTATAATTAGTATTGAGTTCTAGGTTAATTATTGTAATTGGTTTGTAACCGTTTTAATTAACTATAAATAAATAAATAAATAATAAATTTATTTTTTATTAAGTACTCCAACATAGTATATATTATACATTGAAAAAGAAGTACAATGTACTTGTTACAAATTATTATTACTAATAAGTATACATATCATTCACAGAAAAAATGTAGAGGACAAAACTGAGAAACGTCAAAAACAACAATTTAAAAACACAAATTATAACAAAGTAAAATATAAAATAACAAATAAAATACTGTAAAGGGCATCATGAACAGGTCGAAAAATTACTTAATATTATTATAAATTATAACTAAAATTAGGGAACAGAGACAAAGCTGTCTAGTATTTTTTTTCGAATACCCCTTAAGGTGTTGAAGAAATAATAGCCAAGAGCATCGACCAACACCTTAAGCCCGGTTTCTACCGCGAGCGGAACGGACCCATTTTTACATAGCCATACAAAACTGCTTTGCTAGACAACCATACATTCCTATTATTACCATACTTGTAAATAGGTAGTAATAGGAAATATTTAATTATATGCATTACATTGGCTATAATTTAATATAAAATGTTGAGATCAATATTTAAGTTAAAAGGAGTCATTAATGGGTCCGCTCCGTTTGCAGTGGAAACCGGGCTTTAGGAGGCTCTCGTCGGGCGGTTGGAATAAGGGCGACATTTCATACAAACTTTTAAGTTCTCATTTTTCGAAATCAATGAACCGATTTTAATATATTTTCCTACGCATAAGCAAAATACATAGGTTTTAAAAGTTAACAAAACATACATCATCACGCCTGTAATCCCCGAAGGGTTAGGCAGAGGTGTACCCATTAGTACACTTACATTTCGCCAGTTATGTTGTGTAGTTAGTTAAGAACAAATTCGAAATGTCTTATTTTAAAAATAATACCAGCCGATTACTGTCTCACTGCAGGGCAAAGGCCTCTTCTTATACAGAGAAGGCACGAGCATTGATCACCACGCTTGCTTAAGGCGGATTTGCGATTACAGACTTATATTAATTAAGTCCAGTAGGCTTAATCTTGAACAAAATCGAGAATGAGATTGGAATCGACTGCATGTTTGACTACAGCGATTGACATGAGGTTGCCATACAAATGAAAACGTAAACTACCAAATTTTAAAATATTAAATAACTCGTTAATTCTATAAATAAATGTCTTCTTATATTTATTGGAATTGAAACTGGATCGGATGTACATGTAATGTCGATTTCAATCTCATTCTCGATTTTGTTCAAGAGGAAGCCTACTGGTTTCCTCACGATGTTTTCGTTCACCGATGTCAGTGATGTCCAAGATAAACTTTGAAAAAGATAATTACGATATTTTATTCACGTTTAAATTCGGGATAATTATACCAACAAAATCGGGACATGTTTAACATTCACAATTTAAAACGAAAGAATGTTCTAAGTCTACGTCGGTCAATAACCTCGCCTCTACTGTCATGCTAAAACGCAACAACTATAAAAAGGTACTTTTAAATCCCGAAATTATTACAAAACACGAGCGGAATCGTGAGTCGAACTAGTCAAGAGTTCAAACGCACACCGTGTATCGATCGTATCCTCAAATTTTATTAGGTTAGTGGCACAGATTACTTAATAGCACTGTTACAAGTGATTTTTACGTTTGTATGTAACGATTAGCTTATCTGTTATGTAGACAGACTGAGTGTTATCGGTCGTTGACCTGGTGGTAACATCACGACTGTGTTCTAGGAGGAGGTGGGTAGGGGAAGAAACTACAGATATTTTGTCAGAAGTCTTGTATGATGGCGACCCATGTTTTCTGTATTAATCAAATAAATTGAAGTGTCTGTATGTTATGTAAAAATGATATATTTTTACTGAATCTTTACAGGAAAGGTACCTACTTATCAATTCCCATATGTATTTCTTTTTGTCTTTCTGTCTGTCTTTTTGTTCTGTCTAATCTGCTAAACGGCTGGATCGATCGTCCGCTAACAACGGATTTTACAAAATACACCCCTAAGAGGATGAAACGGGGGTCCGACATTTACGCGGACGAAGTCGTGGGCGTAGGCTAGTATCTTATAGAACTGGCCAATAAATAGCGTAGCATTCTATCAGTAAAAGATTTATTGTAATCGGACCCTTTCAGAGATTACCTACCTCTGATAAATATAAACAAACAAACTTTACCTCTTCATAATACCGCTAGCTTCCCACGACTTCGTCCGCGTATACGTCGGTTATTGGCGTCGATCTAATCTTGTTTCTACATACAAACTTTAGACCCCCATTTCATCCTGTTGGGGGGTGAATTATGGAAAATCCTTTCTGAGCGCATGTCTACGTCATAATAACTATCTACGTGCCAAATTTCAGCGCAATCCGTTCAGTGGTTTGAGCTGTGTGTTGATAAATCAGTCTGTCAGTAACGGTTGCCTTTTATATGTAGCTTTAGCCCGCGACTTCGTCCGCGCAAAAATAAAATATAGCCTATGTTACTCGCAGATAAAGTAGCTTTCTAATGGTGAAAGAATTTTTAAAATCGGTCCAGTAGTTTTTGAGTTTATCCATTACAAACAAAAATACTATTTTTTCCTCTTTATAATATTATTAGTGTAGATTAATAGCATACTCCCTGTAACTTCGTTCGAGTCATGTTTCTTACGGATCCTTAATTTTTTTATTAAAATATAGCCTATGTCACCCAGGGATAGAGTAGCTTCCCAACAGTGAAAGAATTTTTCAAATCGGTTCAGTAGTTTCGGAGCCTATTCAATGCAAACAAACAATCGAATCTTTCCTCTTTATAATATTAGTTTAAATGGAAAAAATATTCAAATTATTTTTTCAACATTGAATTTTTATAAGGAAAGTCTTTATTTAAGTCTAAAGCTACTATTAACAATCACATGACACTTTCTAATTTATAATTCCTAGGTTCTATGTAATATAAATAAATATTAAATTATGATTTATTCACACAAAATGCCAACTAACTAACGGTAGGTAATAAAATAACCATCTGACCAAGATAATTATATACAGTTACGTTTTATCATTATAATATTTTATGATAACATCACTATAATACTATAAATAACATAAATTGCCAGCACTTCTAAGATTTAATATATTATCTTAAGCTCAAATTATTATACGCATAAACTAGCGACATCTATTGAGTAAAAGCTGTACTAGTATGACACATATAAGAACCAGCTGTAACGGTATTTTTGTTTAAACCCTTTCTCAAGTAATAAGGCTTAGTAACAGTAATAACACACTTGAAGTTGTTTAATTATTCCAATTAGGCTCATTTATTTGTCGATAAAATTGTTCTGCCAGCTGTTAGGTCGTTGACGTTAACGACATCTAGCGGTAAAGCTTTGTAACTGTTCATGTTATTTTTATTTCTTCTATTTTCTTAGTACTGTTTTACACAGCTGTTTTAATTGCGTTACTGAGTGCAACGACAAATAAAATCAAAGATACAGTGAATTACGTGTAGAACGCAATGTTTTTATCAGTCTGACCTAAATATCATTATGAGTAATCGAAAGCACTAGAACGCACATAAACCCACATTCTAAACATATACCCATCAATACGAAAAGACAAAAAAACAACATTTCCACAAATGTTACGGTAGTACAGCGCCATCTCTTATCGAGTAGCGACATCAGTTTTTTGCCGGGTACCGTTCAACGGGACCGCTAGCTAGTGACACACTTTTGGCTCAGCTGATGTCGCGCTAGTGTGTGTCATACGTGGGAAACGTTTCGGTGTGTGCGTAGAATCCGGGATGCACCGATCCGTTAGTTAGGTTTGGGTTCTTTAAAGAAACCAGTTAGGAGTGGCATAGCGTGTTTGTTTTGTGTTCAAACCTCTTTTGTGTAAGGTCTTTGACTGTCGTTAATTGTTTTCTAACAAGAAACTTGTTAGGGTTTCGCGTTCGAATTTTGAAATTGCCGTTTTTTTTTTAATTGCTGTCGCCGGTTGTCGTGACGTAATTTGTCTGAGAGGCCAGTGTCGCCAAATCTACGTTATTTTAACACTAACTGTTTCATGCGACTTTGTATGTGTTTTGTTTACCCATGTTAAGTTACGTCTTTGGTTACTGTCCCGCTCCTGTGGGTCGTAGCGTGATGTTATATAGCCTATATATACTTACTATTACTTATGAATCTGTACCAGAGCTTAACGCGTTTAAACAAACAAACAAAAAATATTTTCAGCTTTATTATATACTAATAATAGTACAGATCAGTATAACTTAGCTATCTGCCAGTAACCCTCCCATCAAAATCGGTCCAGCCGTTTCGGGGGTTAGCCGGAACAAACAGACAGACAATTTTTTTTTGTAGTTTATGTACGGTCTAGCCATTAATATGCATTTACTAAAAAGCTGTTAGTTTGACATTACAAGCAGACACTTCAATTTTATTTATTTGTTTAGTTGTTTAGATATGTCAATAGTTGAAGGAAGGACCGCCATTTTGTCGAACCATCGACTAAAATTATTTTTATTACACGTCATAATTTGACTGCCTTTGGACTGCCTCGTTGGTCTAGTGGTCGCAAAGCGCGACTGCTGAGCATGAGGTCTTGAATTCGAACCGCAGGTCGGGCAAAATGATATCGGGATTTTTCATCAGGAATTTCTCTGTAACAGCCTCGGAGTCTTTGTGCCCTGTTGATGGCAATAGGCTCGCTAATAAAAGGGTCTTAAAACGTAACTGGCTGTACTAACGGGTACACCTCTGCCTAACCCTTCGGGGATTACAGGCGTGATGTTATGTATGTATGTATGTAATAATTTAATCGAAATTGAAATAAAATGATTGTCATCACCTCACTAAAATAATCGGAAGACTAAAACCCCCCCAACGGCTTCCAATCGACTTCTTGAAATGATAAAAACGCTAAAACAGCCCACGTTTTGTTATCAAAATCTAGATTATTAATATCTGTCTAGACCTAGCCTCGTGTTATCAGTCATTGTGCTACATATTTTTTATCATTACCAAAATTCTGAATACGAAAAACAATCACGTCATTGTGATTAATCTAGCAGATAATGGTGCCGATTCTCTTGTTCACAAACTAGACTAAATTTAGAGAATTGACATCTCTTACTAACATACAGCGAAAGGACGGTGACATTCCGTGACATTAAAGAACTAAGTTAGCGATGTCAAATTAGTTTTGCCTTGAATTTCTCCGTATTTTTAATCCATACGTTTTAAGATGTCAACTATAACTGTATGGATGCGTCAGATTGACTAAATTTGATAGCTCTTATTTACATTAGTCTCTTTCTTGTTTTATTGGACAGAAAAAGATGGAAATAGTCTAATTTTAGTTTAGTTTGTGACCAAGGGAATCGTCACCATTAATTAATGTCTTATGTTGTGATGGCCCAGTGGTTAAAGCGCTCGCCGCTCATGTATGAGGCTGTGGGTTCGCAACTAGGCTTGAGCAAGTAAAAATTTAAGTTTTCCTATTTCTTATGTACTTTGTATGACTTTGTACTTTGTACTGTGGCGTTCTGTGGTTTCTGCCTAACCCCATGGGAAAAGGCGTGAGTTTATGTATGTATGTAATTATGTATTAACAGTATTTCTTCTTTTTCAGGTAAGCTGGAATACATCACTGTCTTGGTGCCATCAACAATGGTATCACATCATATCAACAACTAGTTTCGGAAGAAGACAGTTTTTGATTAAAACAAAAACCTTATTAGAAGTCAGAATTAAGGTCAAAACATTTGTTTCAATTAGACCATTTACAGACACTTTTGATTGTCAAGGAGTCGGTCAGTTAGTCTGAAAGTTGAAGCTAGTTGCTCGTTCCAAAACGGAGGTAGGCCTCTATGGAGAAGAACGAGCAAGAAACTCCACGGCACTCTTTTCAATTAGGTTTTTACAAAATCCTGGTTACATTATTCCATTTGAATATAAGAAGATTGAAGATAATTATGCCCAAAGTCTATCAATTTTAAACTAAAAAAAGTTTGTTTGTTTGTAATAGGCATATTAAGTAATAGTTCGATTACAAAAAATAATTTACTGGTAAAGTTACACTATAAACATCACGCCTGTAATCCCCAAAGGGTTAGGCAGAGGTGTATCCATTAGAACACGAACATTTCGCCAGTTATGTTTAAGTCCCATACTAAGGGGCGAGCTTACTGCCAGGCTATGCTTAGGGTTTTAGTTAGGCTGTATAGTACCTCCCCACTTATAGGTACTTGACTTCCAAGCAAACGAAATCGCGGGCTAAAAACTAGTTTATTATAATGTTACATCAAAATGAATTACAAAATGTTAATCGTCATTTTTTCTCATTCACCTATAAAATAAGCTTGTTTTAATTTAAAAAAAAACCTACACACGCAAATTTTAAATTTCGAACATAATTCATTTACGTCAAAAAGTTTTGAACAGTCAGCGAAATTCGATATTAAACACGTGTTTACAAAAAGTACTCAAATTACAATCGTATATTGATTTTATTTAAATTTATTTTAAAATTTGATTGGTTTGTCGAATCGCACGATTAAGTAGGTGATGCGACTGCGATTAATCGCTGAGTCTAGATTTTACGTAAAAGGCGCCAGACAGCTTTGAGTGTGAATAGACAAAATATCTCTGTCAAGTGCGAGTCGGACTCGTACACGAAGAATTCCGTACAACTGTATATTACTTAACGAACCCAAAAAAAAACCAGTTTTTTTTCCATAACATCACGCCTGTAATCCCCCTAAGGGGTTGGCAGAGGTGTACCCATTAATACACCCACATATTTCCAGTTATGTTTAAGTCCCATGTAATTGGGGGCGAGCCTATTGCCATCAACCGGGCACAAATTTAGACTCCGAGACTGCTACTGAGAAATTCGTGATGAAAAATCCAATAACACTTTGACCGACCTGGGGATCGAACCCAAGAGCTCACACTAAGCAGTCACGCCCAATAATATATTTATAAACCAAAAATTTTTGTCTTTTTCGAATTTTAGGGTGTCACTCCAGCGAAGTGCGGGAGGAAAATTAACCAATAGCGCGCCAATATTCAAACGCTTCTACTTAGTTCAACAATTATAAGGAGACCCTATTGGTCGATTTTCCTTCGTTCCGCTTCAGTGGAATTTCATCCTTATCCCTCGTATCGCTAAGGATTAGAATTGCTTGTCAGAATCTGTTTCCTGATATCTGTAACTTGAAGTGTTATTCTGTAAAAGCCTCGCTTGGTTTGTAGTAAAGTGGGCTTTTAGGATTGTCTGTTTTGTTTTTTTTTTTTTAAACGCTCTCTCACACTATGAATCGTTCCACCAACTACAGGAGACCACATCATTCACTTAAAATTTTACTTTTGTTTTATCGTGTGAGCAGTAAGGTCTTACGACCCCACACACCCTAGTGTCAGAGTTTCTAAACCGCCTCAAGGGCCTCTGACACGGTTTGAGTGGAACAGTAAGTCCAGGTTTCCTCACGATGTTTTCCTTCACCGATGCCAGTGATGTCCAAGATAAACTTTTAGAAAGTACGTATGAATTGAAAAAGTCACATTGGTACTGGCCCGGATTGAACCCATAACCTCATGCATGAGAGGCGGGTGCCTTATAACCACTGGGCTATCACGACAATTGGCGTTTCTGACCGGCTCCAGCTTATAGCCAGCATACGCCTGTAGAGCCACAACTGGCCACTCATAATACATACATACATAAACTCACGCCTTATTCCCATGGGGGTAGGCAAAACCCCAGAACGCCACCTGCTAAGATCCTTACATACTCCTTTTGCCTCATCTACGTTCATACATCTCGTCATACAAGCACGCCGGTTACGAGTACTGCGCACCTGACCTTTCTGAAGGACCTCACCAATAAGGTCAGTGTAGGTCTTCCTAGGGCGACCCCTCCCGGCGTTGCCACTTACCTCTGCCATATAAATACCGTTTGTCAATCGTCTTTCACTCATTATATCCACTCAAAAGACTTACCATCCGCACCTCAAACTTATAAACCTACCAACATTAGTAATAGGTACTAACAAAAGATACAGTAACCTAATTTCGTTCGTATCACACTGATAACGCGTATCAACGTAACTTGGTCAATGTACGATACAAGTAGATAACTAACGTTAAATGTTTTGGTTAAGAATTAGGTACTTTTTGTAAGTCATCATCATCTGCCTAGCCTTTTCCCAACTATGTTGGGGTCGGCTTCCAGTCTAACCGGATGCAGCTGAATACCAGTATTTTACATGGAGCGACTGGCTATATGACCTCCACAACCCAGTAACTGGGTAATATGATACCCCTAGGTAAGACTGGTTGTCAGACTTTCAAGCTTCTGACGATTCGTAACGACTGTCAAAGATCCACGTATGACAGCCGGGACCAACGGCTTAACGTGCTTTCCGAGGCACGGAGGAGTCTCGGTGTGTAAAGATGGTCACCCATCCACGGACCAACCCCGGCAAGCGTTGCTTAACCTGACAGTTATTACTTAACCACGAGCTCCTCGAGGTACTTTTTGTAAGTATTAGGCGTAAAAGACACCTTATATTGTGACGTTATTGACAAGTGTATCTTCTTCTTTATCGTGTGGGCAGTAAGGTCTTACGACCCCACACACCCTAGTGTCAGAGTTTCCACACCGCCTCAGGGGCCTCTGAAATGGTTTGAGTGGGACAGTAAAGTCCAGGTTTCCTCATGCTTCTTCCACCAATATCAGTGATGTCCAAGATAAACTTTAGAAAGTACATATGAATTGAAAATGTCACATTCGTACTGGGCCATCGCGACATTGATGAAGTCGACAAGTGGATGAACAGAAAGATTCATTTTAATTATAATACCAGCCTATTGTTGTCCCACTCCAGGGCAAAGGCCTCTTGTTACACAGAGGAGGTAGGACCACTGATCAACACTCTTGTTCAAGTCTGCTTGGAAATTTCAGACATATTAGTCTAGTGGTCGCAAAGCGCGATTGCTCAGGATAAGGTCTCGGCTTCGATTCCCAGGTCGGGCAAAGTGTTTTTGGGTTTGTCCATCAGGAATTTCTTAATAGCAGCCTCGGAGTCTGGATGTGTGCCTGGTTAATGGCAATAGGCTCGCCCTATTACATGGGACTTAAAGATAACTGGTGAAATGTGGGTGTACTAATGAGTACACCTCTGCCTAACCCTTCAGGGATTACAGGCTTATTTTGTTATGTAATCTAGAGCTTATTTTGTTATGTAATCTGGAAGTATTGGCCTGATTTAGAAAATTCTATCACTTTCACGCCTATTTGCAAAGAACAAATTAATCAAATGCAGTGTAAACAAATTCCTATTAACCTATAACGTTGAACGTCACAGGAAATTCAAAATGGCGGACAATAAACGTCACTTCTCAATTGTTTCTTTTTTGTACTCTGATTGCGTCTCTGTCCTCACTATCCGAACTCTTTTCAGTTTGTCTCTGTTGCTGGCTGGTTTTATTTTAATAGTTCTTTTTTTGAATTATATCCCAGACCTTTCTCAAGTGTGTTGGGGTCATTTTCCAGTTTAACCAGAATATCAATGAGTATTGCTTTGACGAATTTTGTCTTTACAATGTCTTCAAAGAGTCGGATGCGAATTTATAATATGATAATGTGCTATTCTTTTCATGATGCAGACATGGTTTTCAAGTTACCCCTCTTTTTTGAGCATATTGGGAACGTGTTTTTCAAAATGCTGTGTGAGTGTGATTTGCGGAGAGGGTTCCGTATGTTTTTTTTTTTTCCATAAGTTTTGATATACAGTTGCTGTCTATAGGGTAGATCGGAATTACTTACTATAGATTTTTTTTTTACGTGACACATAGTTCTTATATTATTGTTTTTGTAAATATTTTCCTTAGTTGAGGCTATGTTACTCATTTAGCAAATATTATTATTGTAAAAGTCTTAGACAGTCAATTAATTGATAAGTCTTTTAAAGGACATGTTTTTAATGAGGATATGAAGGAAAATTCGTTGAGTGTTTGTTTGTTTTATTCGTTAATTGAGTGAGTTCTTGTGATTGTTTATTTTATATGAAAATACATACTTTTTAATAAAAAATATAACAAACTGGCTTTTTCCCGCGACTTCGCCCGCATAAATGTCGGTTATCGCGGATGCAGATGAAGTCGCAAAATAAAAAGTAGCCTAATAAAATATGTCTTTCCTTGAGGTTTAAAGTCCGTGAAATGGTAATAGACAGACAGACGGGCAGACAGACAGAGTTACTTTCGCATTTATAATATATAATATTAGTAAGGATTGATAAATTAAGTTAGGTCAAGTTAAGAAAAAAAAACTAAAAATTCAGGCTTAGAAAACCACTTTTCAACCTCATGCAGACTGTGCAGTAGGAAACTATTTTCATTTTTACCAAAACTTTATATTAAAAATCATAATAAGTCAGGTAAGGAAAATAGATATAACTAACCTGAGAAATTTAAAGCTCTGGGTGATAAACTAAATATTTTTTTTTTTAAATACTTTTTTTTGACGTATGTCGACCCAACAAGAACTTTTTACACACAGACCCCTAAAAACTTGTGTAACCCCTGCCCTGTCCGGTTTTTCTGTTCAATGGACTTTACATGTCCTGTCATTCTGGGGGTCCAACAACCAACAAAAGGGTTAAAATTGCGAGTAAAAATCCTCAGTGAAGGGTTGATTGTCATTTTAGATTTTAGAATGACCTACTTTTTATATTGATTTGAAGATGATACTTTGTGTACGGTCGTTTTTACAAGCGTGAAACGAGCGGCCATTTTGGATTTTTTTTATTTGACTAGGAAAGTTGAAAATGCTCGGTTATGTTTTTAAGAAAATCGTAAAACGTCGTGTAAAGGATAAAATTGTGGTGAGTTTTACGGGTTCTAAGGTGTAAAAGTTGTTTTATTCTTATAAAATGCCATTCAATTAACTATAAAATGAGAATTTTAATTACGGAAAGCTATAGTTCTTTGGCACTTTGGCAGTAAAATAAATTCCTTAGCCTGACAATGATTGATATATTTTTTTTAAAGTCTTCAACACTATTGTTTTTTTTTTTAACTTTTGTGACAGATACATGACGTTTGTTGACATTCTGTTTCAGAAAAAAATAGATTAGTTTACAATTTTATACTTTGTTGACGTACGTCCTTAATGCTTCTTAATGCTCATAGGACAGACAGAAATAGTTTGCGATATTCTCGTAGCTGTATTATGAGCCTATTGGGCATCTAAATTCGATACATAATCGTTTATTTAGACAGGCAATTTGAGCAAGCCATTAGAATTGACAATAAAAAAAAGAATGAAATTTTAACTGTCAAAATTTTGTTTGATGTTTAAACTCTCTTTGCGCTTTACGAATTCGAATTTTGAATCGAACTTTCTAGAAACGTTGCCAAAATCACCGTTCTTTTTTCAACTTATCTGTTACTTTATTAAAACCTCACAGGCACAGGTTTAACATCAACTGCCTCTATTTATACAGGCAAGACAGGCCGATGCTTAAATGTCTTCAAATTAAATGCTGGGGCCAACACCTTCACAGTCCTGCACGCGGTGCGCCATTCGCTTGCGCTTACAAAATTCAGTTTGACTTGCAAACCGCGCGCGCACGGCCGCTCTACGCCCAAACTTTTTGGCACCGCGTACTTACATTTTGGAAAAAAAAACCAAACGTCAAAATTCCCGCGCTTTTTTGGCATCGGCGTTAGTGCTACTTTTTTTTTTTTAAACAAACTTTTTAATTGCCTGTGCTTATTGCATATTGCACTCGTGTTGTGAACTTTTTGGATTGTTTAACAAATGCATTACGTTGGATGTGAGTAGTCACTTTTATAATTATATCTACATAGAAAATTGTTCGCCCGTCGATACGAAATAGGATTTTCTTTTCATACTTTTGCTATTACCTACATGTGTTTAATAAAAAATTCATTTCATCTGGCTTGCAAGGGTTTTGTAAATTACTTTTAATTCATGGAATTAAATAGTAAATTATTCCCGAAAATATACAAAATCATGGCGTCGCCAATTTTGAAATTCGATCACGCAAAAAAAGTTGGTCATAGACAAAAATGCGTTTGTTTTTTTTTTTACATATTTTTTAATGGCAAAGGCCCGTATAATAATCACCCGTATAACAATTATAGTCTAGCACGAAACTTGCAATTTATCAAGGTCTCTAGTTGCATGAGATCTTGTATTGCATACTGTGCGAGCGAGAGGCAAAGAATACGACCTTGCGTTGAAAAGAGACAGAGGATGTTAGGAAACTCTTGGGAAATATCATTTTTCTCTTTCGGGGGCTGAAGGGCACTTTTTATGAATATTTGTTTTTGAGATAATTGTTGTGTTATCTTTTATTATTTTTGTTTGCACATTATTTGGGTCGATGTTAAAAGGATCGCGAGTTGTTTGGTGTTGATGTGATAGATTTAGTTGTATTTATTTATCTTTGTGACTTAATAGGTCATGCTCTTAGTTTGTTGATAAACTAAATTATTAGTTTTAGTTTTTAGTCTAGTGATTGTTTTTACTAGACTATAACCATGTGAATTGGAAGCTTTTTGTTATTTTTTTGCTTTTTATTTAACAAATGTATTTAATAACATTTTTGTATTTAAAATGACATTGCGAGAATGTACGACTATTTGTACTAAATGTATGACAATTTTTTTGTGAAATGCATTTTTTTTTCTATTTTTTTTATTAAATTTCTTCATTAGTGGGTTATTTAGTCACAAAGTCAATTAAGCAAAAGATTAACAAAATTTAGGGCAATGATTTAATTTTCTAGGTTTTAACTACTAACTAGTCAAACGTAACTTCTGATAGAATCTATGTAGGTACCATTTATTACTGTCATACCTTATACGTATACTTTGATCGAGACTAACGTCATTTGTGTTCAAGCCAAAGTCAAAGTCAAAGTATTTATTTCAATTAGACCATTTACAGGCACTTTTGGATTGTCAAGGAGTCAGTTAGTCAGAAAATTGAAGCTAATTGCTCGTTCCAAACGGAGGTAGGCCTCTATGGAGAAGAACGAGCAAGAAACTCCACTATTTTATGGATATTATTGTTATGTATATTTTATTAAATTTTAATGGGGCAACACTAAAACCCCAATTTACTAAGACAGTTAAATATCAGTCCAGACACGAAAAATATTAAAAATAAGTTAGAAAAGCCAGAAACTTGCAACACTCTTAAAATTTCGACTACCGACTCTAAAACTAGGACCATTCACTCTAAAATCCTTTCCAGCGAATCTAAAACTATCTAAAATCTTTCAAAAACCCTTCATCCTTGTCCCAGGTCGTTGCTACGTATTTATTTCAAACACAAGACTACAAGAAGCTGGTTTTGTGGCTTGCGTGTGGCGAGGCCACTCAGATCTCCGTACCTATAATAATTGTTCATTAATATTGATAGATAAATACTTTTTGTTCTCATCACAGCTAGTACTTAGGTGGTTTGCAAAATATTTTAGAGTTTTTGGTAGTTGTAAAGAAGTGATGGTAAGGACATTTTTATTGCGCTTGCGTTTCTCTTGTAATTCTATTTATTTTAATTATTACCTTGTTTCTTATTGTAGATAAGTTATTATGGTTTAAGCTATTACGACATTTTTATCTATACTTAATTGTAAAGAAGAAAAAATGGCTATGTTTTAAGCTAATGATTCGTAATTAAGTCTTTTCATTAATGTAAAGGAAAAAGAGCTTTCCAGAAATCATTTTAAGGTTTTAAATTAAATAGAAACTTAGCTATTGTAAGTCTCGTTGCAATCTCAACTCGCAATGACTTATTGCTTCATCTAGCCTTGAATGCAAGTACTAGACGCAGATAGAAACATATGTTGAATACAACTGCAGCTTAAACCTAACTTAACTTAGTTCCAGAAATAGTATTTTCGTCAATAAAATATTTATATGCTTCCTAAGTTAGGCTTAAGTTAGTCTTCATTAAGTAAGTTCTACTTCGGAAACTTTTGTTTTAGTTCAAGCTATTTATAGACTTGGCAAAGATTTATAAGCTTTTCTAGACGAGTTGTACATTTTATTCGTTGTTAACAGAGCTTATTAGAATAAAAATAATGACAGTTCGAAAAAAGACTTATAAATCTTGAAAATGTCATAATTCAAATTTGGAATTGAATTTTTTTAAATCATTTTAAATGTCACTGTCATACCATAGAGCACGTTTCGTCTATGTAAACAAAAAGTTGCTATGTGCATAAGAACTCTTTGCTGTCAAAGAGACGTGAAATTGAGAAAGGAGACTCACGGTTAGTTAGTGTTTGTGTGCAAAAATGGCCGAAATTACGTGTATTTCCTAACGTTGAGTGTCGTTGTATTACTTCAAAGGCTTGGCTTTCTTACTCATTCACTTTCTAATGTCGCTTGGGTTTTAAACGAAAATATTTTACCATTTATCACTTAAAAGGACGGAAGTGGATAACTGGCAGGATGTTTTCTTTAAGGATTCCATTTATGAAATTAATGTGTCGTGACCGTTGTCTATGTCCTGAAGGTTTGAGTGGAAACATTTTGAATTTCGAAGAAGGGAAATCCGTTTTTAAAACCTTAAAATTACTTGCCTGGTCTACTTTTATTTTTGTAATAAGAATGTTAAAAATTAGGCAGGCATTTTTATTTTTACGAATAATTAAAATATAGAACGCAGTATTTTGTCATATGAAAATAGTCCTTTTGTACCATAACATAAAACATTAAGTCATCCATAACTAAAACCCATAAAATTACAACTTAAAAAAAAAATATTAACACAGCTCAAACTTTCATATAACAAAAAAAAACCTCTCACTCAAACATTTTGATATATCGTTAGTCGATGTCTAGATTTTTTATATCGATACTCGATTCCTACATCCGGCTTGCTTTTAGCATATCTCTTATAATGGTAATAATAATTATGGCATCGATCAACTCTCGACTTTCACGCGAGATTTTGGCAGTTTTACTTTCACCTCGCTTTTGTGTGGTACAAGGTAAAAACTTACAGCGATCCGACGCTTGGGATATAATATTTTTATCCTTTTAACATTTTTTTTGCAAGCGTGGTTTTTAATGCTTCTTCTGTGTATGATAAGAGGCCTTTGCTCTGCATTGGGACAATAATAAGCTGGTCTTTGTAACTTTTTCTATTTCTTATGTACTTTCTAAGCTTATCATGGATATTTCTGACGTCGGTGAAGGATAACACAAGGAAACCTGGAATTATTGAGATTAGTCTGAAATCCCCAATCCGCCTTGAGCAAGCGTATTGATTAATGCTTGTGTCTTCTCTCTAAGTGAAGAGGCTTTTGCCCTACAGTGGGTCAAAAGTTGAGTAGTATTTTGTTTTTGTTATTAAAGATTTACCATAACTAGGGATTGCATCTAAACTACGTGATATACGCATTTACGGTATTATTTTTGATGAGTGGGAAAAAGTTAAAAACACTCACTTTGACAAAAATAACACTTTTCAAATTCAGAAAAAATAAATACAGACAGATACTAATATCCATGCAATGACGCAATACAATTTTGAAATTAATATTTCGTCAAATGATATACGAAACTTTTCATTTAATTACTTTAGGAAACCGCTAGTTAATTTGCATAATGATTCGCAAATTATTTCCGACATTTAAGGAAGGGTCCAAATTATTTTCACTTATTTTACGTAACTTAACAAGTTAATCATTTATATAAACGCTTTTTATTATTCAATCGTCATGCTATCATGGGTATTAGACAAAAATATATTGACTATTGACTAGATAAAACTTATTTTAATTCTTACATTATCTTTTACTCATTATTTAATAAACTTATTTTAATTCTTAAATTAAAATAAGTCTTGTCATTAAAAATTGCTATTTAAATTACAAATAATCCTTTTATATCATAAAAAAGTTAAATTTCACATATTTTTCTTATAAATTATGCGTTATTTTACATTTAAATAACCGCTCACTTCGTAAATAACAAAACTGCCATTTATGTAACAATTATTGTATTTAAATATCTCCCATTCATCCATTCGCTCGCATTCACTAACAAAATTGTAATTAAACAATTAACTCATTAATAAGTTGCAAAACAATGTTATCTTCACGATCTACGCAAATAAAATCACATTCAATTACATTATATACTGTTATTAAGTATTCATAAATGAAATTTTCACTGAAATGAAATGATTTTTTTATGACGTAACGTCATGAGAAATTAAAATCTATACTAATATTGGAAAGAGGTAAAGTTTGTTTGTAAGCGGTAATGTTGGAAAGTACTGGTACGATTGCAAAAAATAATTCAGGATAGCTATTTTACTACTATTTTTTGTCCGTGTGGAAGTGTACCATCATTTATTTCTACGTGGACGAAGTCGCGGACATAAGCTTGTTACAAATAAGTGCTAAACCAGCAGCCTAGTCAGTTGATTTTCCATGTCACTATTTTTAAAATCACGTTTCATTATAGCATATTATTTTGCACTATAATAACATTCTTAAATTTAGCTAGGTAAAGTCGCTTCTTGCATAAAAAAAAAACATCACCATTCTTACACTAGTTAGAAAAATCACTGAGTATTTTTCTCATTACGTTTTAAACATGTCAACTTAACTGCGTAACTTCTTTACCGAATTATCTTCTTTACTAATACTATAAATGCGAAAGTAACACTGTTTGTCTGTTTCGATTTCACTACAAAACCACTGAACCGATTTAGATAAAACTTGGTACTGTGTAAGTTTGAACCTCAAGGAAGGTCATAACTACTTTTTATTCCGTGATTTTTTTTCGCATCCGCGATACATTTATGCGGACAAAGTCGCAGGCAAAAGTAACTTAAAAAATAAGCCTGCCCATCTCACTCCATAAAAGTCATAATTACATTCACTTTTCTCACCCGCTACCGCTCATGACTCACTCCTCCACCTCCAAAAGCGGCGACTTTCATCGGTGCATGCGCATACGTAACATTATCTTGCGTAACATTTATGTGTCGCGCACGCATCGTTCATGATTAACGTTTTCGTAGAATTTCGGACTTCTTTCTTTTCACATTCGAATTTGTTGTCCTTTTGCTGAATTCTTTGGCTTCTCATGCACGTGGCTGTGGGTTCGCATCCGGGCCGGGCAAGTACCAATGTGACTTCTTGTAATTGTCCAATGTATAGTCAGCAAAACAGCTATGCAGGGTCGTCAGATATAATTGAAGTTTACAAAGAAACCGATAGATTTTTTCGAATGTAATTTAATTTAAAACGTAGTTAATGAACAGTTCATAATTCAGTTAAGTTTCAGTCAAAGACATCCACCGGTTTCTATGAAAACTTCAACTATATCTGACGACCCTGCATTCCTGTTTTGCTGTGTGTACCTGCGACATCCTCTAATTGTGCTTTCTAAGTTTATCTTGGATATCACTGACATGAATGAAGGAAAACTGGACTTAATTAACATACATAAACTCAAGCCTTTTTCCCATGGGGGTAGGCAGAAACCACGTAACGCCACCTGCTACAATCCTTACATACTCCTTTCGCCTCATCTACAAAAGGTTCTTCAGAAAGGTCAGTTGCGCAGTACTCATAACCGGCGAGCTTGTATGACTTAATTAACATATGTCTGAAATCGCCAATCCGCCTTGAGCAAGCGTGGTCACTGCTCGTGCCTTCCCTGTATGAGAATAGGCCTTTGCTCTGCAGTAGGATAATAATAGGCTGGTGTTACTGTATTCTGCTTACCCTCGTGCCTATATTCTTGGTTTTAACGACAGGTAATCTGCCACAGAAAGAGACATAGCTGCTGTCTTCAAAATTGGTTAGTATGTAACGATGACTCATCATCATCTGCCTAGCCTTTTCCCAACTATGGTCCAGTCTAACCGGCTGCAGCTGAATATCAGTATTTCACATGGAGCGACTGCCTATCTGACCTCCACAACCCAGTAACTGGGTAATACGATATCCATTAGTAAGACTGGTCAGACTTTCAGGCTTTGGACTACGTAACGACTGTCAAAGATCCACGTATGACAGTCGGTTAGTATAACTATGACATGTTCAAAAGAATTTTTAGACCTCCTTGTGTCATAGGAGATCATAAGACATTCGAACGTTGCGCTTTTAAAAAAAGAATTACATAACATGCCTGTAATCCCCGAAGGGTTAAGCAGAGGTGAAAGTGTACCCATAAGTACACCCACATTTCGTCAGTTAAGTTTAAGTCCCATGTAATTAGGCGAGCCTATTGCCATCAGCGTGGCACAAATCCTGACTCCAAAGCTGCTACTAAGAAACTCCTGATGGAAAAATTCAATAACACTTTGCTCGACCTGGTAATCGAACCCAAAACCTCATGCTCAGCAGTCGCGCTCGCGACCACTAAACTCTCTTTTTGGCTTTTTCGGAGTCGGATAAAAGTAGTTGTTTTAATGAATAATATTTAACTATTTAATAGCTTTCACCTTTAAATACGGTTAAAACCGTTAAAAATAAAAACAACAGCTACCCATACAAAAATGCACCTACACAGTCTAAAATGTATGAAACAGTTGATTTTTTTCTAACAGTTGGCAAAACTTTTAACGCTGGTCAGACTAGAATCATTACTGTTCGAATTTTAAAATTCAAATAATAAGATAGAGCTATAAAGTTGGCACTATACTATAACACATTACAGTACTAACAAAATTATTTTTCCTGCATGTTTGACACATCCTCACTGCAAAACTACTGAACCGATTTCGATGAAACTTTACCGATAGTTAGCTTAACTATTGAAAAAGACTATAGAGTATATTTAATCTATAAATACCAAGCCCTTTTCACGTATGCAAACCCAGACCAAATTCACTCTATCATTGTATAATTTGAAGAGCGTTTTAATTTTAATTGCAAATGATGATTTATATAAATGAAACTAGTCTGTGAGACTATCTTTAAATAGTATTGTAGCTTTAACAGTTACGCAATTCTTAAGTTACTCGTGGTAGCTACTTGAATGGGTAGCATAACTAGTGTAACTAAGTATACATATCAATGGCTGTATGTATATATCGACTGCCTCGATGGTCTAGTGGTCGCAAGCGCGACTACTGTGCATGAGTTCTTAGGTTCGATTCCCAGGTCGGGCAAAGTGTTATTGGGTTTTTCCATCACGAATTTCACAGTAGCAGCCTCGGAGTCTGGATCTGTGCCCGGTTGATGGCAATAGGGTCGCCCCCTATTACATGGGACTAAAAACATAACAGGCGAAATGTGGGTGTACTTATTGGGTACACCTCTGCCTAACCCTTCGGGGATTACGGGCGTGATGTTATGTATGTATGTACATATCAATGGCCGCATCGAATAAACGTGTAAGTGAAAATAATCAACTTTACAGAGGAAAATAAAAACGTTTACCTAATCTTTAATAACGCGGGTTTCCTTGTAAGCAGATCTATACAATGTATTAGTTAATTAATTTTAGACTAAAATGTTAAAAAAAAAAAATAGGGGGTAGGAGGAGGGGCAAAGGAACCGAAAACACCATAAAAAAAAACGTATAATGGCTCTTGTACGTTTAGGCGCTTTCCATACAGAGCAACTATTGCAGCGACTGGCAACTAGCTGGCAACTAGCTGTTTACATACATTTCAATTGGACTGCGCACACATAGCAACTTGAGTTTCGAGTTGCGGCAATCGTCAACAGTTTTCAGTTGCTACAATCGATGACTAAATTAGTTGCTAATTGCCGCAACTAGCAACTGTTAAATATTATACCGGTTTTTAAAGATGCCGGTTTCCTCAACCGTCAGTCGCAACGCGTCGGGCGATTTCACACCCTCCCTCTCCGTGTGCACGGCAATGCCGGTGTCGCTACGGCAACGGCATACGGCAACTGAGCTGTGAAAGTTGCTCACAGATTTCCATAAAGTTGCGGCAACCGTAAACGTTATAGCAACTATCAACTTTTACAGGAAACTTTTAAAGAGTTGATAGTTGCCTCAACTTAAGTTGCTCCGTGTGAAAAGCGCCTTATTCGATGCGGCCATCGATATTATGTTACGCCATGTATATGGACATGTATGTCTGTGACACAAAGTACCTATAGACGCTAAATAGGCTCGACCTACTAAGTAGATATCGATTTTAATATGTTTAGTTTGATGAAAAGTAACAAGTTGGAAGATCTTTTTATAGAAGACTAGCACTCTCTCTGCGACTTTTCGCGTGATTTTCCTTACGGATCCCTAACTTTTTTCAAAATATAATATAGCCTATGTTACTCCGGGTGAATGTGCTCTTTCTAATGGTGAAATTTTTTTTGGGTTTATTTAATACAAACATACACACACACACAAAAAAAATACAAATCTTTCCTCTTTATATTAGTGTAGACTAAAATAAAATACAAGCCTTACCTACAGACAACAATGAGTTCGTATTTCAAAATAATTGATTCGAAATTCGAATCACAAAAAAGAAATAGAACAGCTTACTGTACTAAAAAAAATACAAGCCTCATTGGTACAAATTCAAATAACCCATTGCACCATTATTGCACAAACACGTAAACTCTATTCCAAATACAAACCAGTAAAATAAAAACTCATTAGAACACACTAACAAGTTTAAAATAAATACCAGCCAGTACGCAAGTACATTCACACTCCATCAGTGTTGCAACACTCAATAAAGAAACGGTCAACAATAGGCAAACACCTACAGCTATACAGCCTAGTAACCAGACATCAAAGTGAATGACATAATAGACTGTACATATCTATTCATGCAAGCCATATAGCGAGTAAGAAAAGTAGTGTTTTAGTCGGTATACCTCAGTGGCCACGCGGGATCGATTCCGGGCATGCGCAAAGCGGTCGAGCACTTCCGACGCCCCCGCACCCCCTCACACTGTAGCTGAAACACCCCCACGCTGCAACTGCACTTCAGTGCATGTGAGAACGCGACCAGAGAAAAACCTGAAATAAAAAAAAAACAAAACGCAATATCCTGTTGTTTCAAAAAGAGAACTCTATATTTAAAATTAAAGCGCGTTCGGATTATGTGTCAGTTCTTCAATCGTTAAAATGTTACCTGCAGTGTGTGGACTCGGAAAACCATAGACCGGTCACAAGTGGAAGCGAACACACACCAGCCATTAACGAACTATGAAGAAGAAAAAACGAATGCACGGTACGCAAAATAAAAGCATTCAATGCCATTTAATAAATACAAACCACTTCGTATGAGCACTTCGACAATATTAAACAATTCCGAAAGCATTTAACTCACAAGTTTATTAAAATTTATACGCAATATATAATCACAAAACCGTTAGTTTTTAATAAAAAATCAATAATTAAACACAAATTAGTGATACACTATAATATTAACCTCCCGAGCAAATAAAACCCAACCTTAAAATCGAAATTTTAGACTGATATATAAAATTCCGTAAGTAGATTTAAAAATAAAAAAAATATAGTATTTACATTAGTTGAGCATTTGAGAAAGTTTATATTGTAGAATAAAAATTTAAAAAATATTTATTAATTAAAATAAAAAAAAAGAACGCAATATAATACAAATTTTAATCAGGGATCAGTACCGTAGCCTTAGTATTTTGTACGACGGTCGAACAATTTTGACACTTGCTATTTTCCAGTGTACAAAAATGGATGATCGAGTGTTTGTGTGTGCAAGTGTTATGGTACCATTGTGCTAGTGTTGGGCCTTGGGGCCAATATGTTGAACATGTTCGATATGTGGAACTCTGTTAGCACCAAGCTGGAGCAGACCAACGTCCAACAAAGTCAGCAACCGCACACTTCAGGTGGGAGCATTAAAGGTAATTTCCACTTAATAAAACGGGGCCGGTGTTTGGGGCAAACTTTGGACCAAAAGTTGGTTGTAATTACTGTAATGCTAGCGTAGGTAGCAATTATTCAGTAGAGTTTTAGGGAAATATCGTGTGATGTTCTGGAAAGTTCAATTAATAGTCAAACAAACAAAGTTATGAATTGATTAAAGATAATAATTGGGGTTAGTTCTGCCTATACGAGCTTAACCACAGTCTTTCAATAGTGAAATTAATTACAACTATTTGAAATGTACGTCCTACAGTTATAATAAATTTAAATTAGCGTTAAATATCAAAAATCATTACAGTTACTTAGAATATGATTGAAATTTTGACTGTCCGGTTCTGGCAGAATTAACCGTCATCTCATATTTCACACAATTCCTTTTACATTCATTAATTCACTGAATAAAGAACGTAAACTAAAAACAACTAAGTTTGCCCCAAGCAAAATAGCAAAAAATAACTTTCACGGGTAACATTTGCAAAACTAATAAATCAATATTTACTTTTGGATTTGACAGAGTTATATAACGTAGTTATAAAACATTTGAAGCGATTTGCATGTGGTCACACATTTTTGTTAATTTAAGTTTTTAAGTTAAAGCTTTAGAATAAAAAATCCAAAAGTTTATTTAACATAACCTTAAAACTATACCCTGATAAGGCCCTGTTGTATCTGCAAACCTCATTAAACCCCCAGCTTTAATACCCATGCAGATTCTGCATAAAAACAGCAAAGTCATCACGTTCGCACTGTTAAATTAGCGAAAAAGTTGCAAATTAAAAAGGCGGTTGCGTGAAACAAAACTATAATAAAAATATAAAAAAAAAATATAGAAAGTGAAGTCCGAAAACTTCTTTTTCCGGTATATTTATATCCACATAATTGTTTCTCATATAGTGGTCTTGCGTAAGATATAAGAAAGTGGCCAATTAAAATTCGGTTGTTGTCGTCGGTTCTGTCGTGATATTTCGTAATTATTTTATAGTCTTTTGTGAAAAAAATATCCATTTTATGCATGTATTTCTTTCTTTACGCTTGTAGAACTTTGTAGTTTAAGCAGATTTATAGAATACTGCAGATTTTTGTTTACTAATTGCGTATAAACTTGCATATGTATATATTTTGTACTGTGTTATCGTTTTTATTTTTATTCATTTCTTTTCTGCAACGATTTTACACAGAACATGATTAAATAGATGCATATTTTACCAGTCTCTTTTTAGCCATCCTCGCTTCCCACAGAGAGAAATAGGTTATCCTATTCACGGCATCAAATATCCTATCCGCCAGTTACTACATATACGTAGGGGGCATAAGTATTGAGAGGTTGTTACCCCAACGCTTACGGTCGCCACAGTGACCCAGTTCCGAACCACAGTCTCTTATAACTGGCTCGGGATGACAACCACCAGATGCACTCTATTTTTCAAATAAAATCTTTTTTTTTAAGCCTAGAATTTACTCTCTGGTTTTATGTTGAGGTTTGATTGGAATTGAACGCTTTGGTAAAGTTTTATGTAGGTTGTCTTTGGTGATTTTTTGAACATAGTCTGTACAAGTCAGTGCTATTTATTTATTTTTTCTTAACAAACCATGCGTATTAACCTGCTAGTATTAATTTTATTTATTGGGTGATTAGCTTATTAAGACAAAAAGGCCTTTATAATAATTAATGCTTTATATTAATTCGCGCTCATCACTGATCTAATTTTTAAAAAACAATACGAATGTGTCAACTACGTCTCTTCCCACGCAAATAATTTTTTGCAATCTTTACACTTGCATAATTTTGCTCAACCTGTCTTCAAGACTATAAAATGGCTTTATCCACTTACGAGTTTAAATAATAAAGCTGAAAAGTTTATTTGTTTGTTTAAACGCGAAAATCTCTGAAACTTGAAGTCGGATTCCAAAAATCCTTTTTGTGTATGATAGCCAAATTCACGAGGAATAGTATAGGCTTTATAACATCACGCTACGACTTACAGAAGCGGAGCAGTAACCAAAAACGTAACGTAAGCAGTCAGTTATGTATTAAATAGCCCTAGTACCCAACGTCTATACAATACTATGTATTTTAGGGAGACAATACCATCACGATTACAAAAGATAATACTTCGCGAACAATGCCCACTCATAGCCCCTCATAGCATGACTGTTTCTACCCAAATCACATTTACAAGTATCAAGACTTGGTAACATAATACTCTCAACATTATACTAAATAGGTATTAATTGTCTCGGCGTAGGAACCCTAAGGACTTGCGCCGGATGTCTTACGGATTCGTCATTTAGGTCATCAAAAATATCAGCTCCAATCCTCGTCGAGTTAGTTCTAGGGAATGTGTAATACTTGACACATTCATGAAACGTCAGATCGATTTAAAATATCTTATACTATACTGACGTAAAAAAGCTGTAGAGTTTTTTTTTGGTCGTTTGTTTAAATGCGCTTATGTCTGGAACTGCAAGTCGGATTAGAAAAAATGTTTTTGAATATGATAGCCAGATTCATAAGAAATAGTTAAGGCTATTTAATATCACGCTACGACACAAGGGAGCGGAGTAGTAACCCAAGAGGTAAATTAAAGTGGATGAAAAAAAAACACGCAGATTTAGTCGCGGTCTTGCTAGTTTTGTAAAAACCCCTTTTTACAAAACTAGCAAGACCGCGACAAGTAAAAATGGTGAATTAGATAGGAAAAAAATAAAATAAACATACCAGAGGTATTTAAAATGGTAATTTAGTTAGAAAAGAAATAATAAAATGAAATAAACATCCCAATTTAAAAATGTAGTAAATAAAACAGAATAGAATATAAAATAAAATAAACTTGACATATTAAACGTCATAGATGGCGCTGCAATCGCTAGCAAAAGTTTCAAAGTTTAGTGATTTGTGGTTTTCCTCATATTTATGTTTTCTATTCATGCGGCCCATTCAGTTTGAGAGCTGCTTATAAATTGCGCGTGGCTTAGAATTTGTGGTAGTATATTCTGGCACAGCTATGGTATTGTGAAACATTTATTTGACGGGGTATAAAAGGAGTAACCATGGGGTTTTCTTAAGTTCTTCACAATAGTGTGCAAAGACTCGGGACTGTTCATATTGACGACTAACTTATGTGTCCGCGTCAATGTCGGTTATTGCAAGGTTTTATATTTTTTGCGCGGAACCCTAATAATTTTCTAAAATAAAAATAGCCTATGTTACTCCTTAAAACATCAGCTATACGCCAGTGAAAGTCCCGTCAAAATCGGTCTACCCGTTTTGGAGAATAGCCTGAATAAACAGAAAGACAGACAGAAGAAAAATATTGTAAAAAAAACCTGTAATTGTGACATTAGAAATAGACATTTGAATTTTATTTATTTGTATAGTAAAAGAAAACTATAAGTACCTACTTTCCTACTACTTTCTTTACTTTTTACTTCTATCTACGATATTATAACCCTGGTCACTAGCCCATAATGATCACTCTTCGAAGTTCATTTCTACATTGACACACCAAACGTTAATCATGATAATCTATCAATATGTCAAAACGCCATTGTAGTACCGACGCCATTAATTCTCTTTTTTTTTAATGACATTGATCGCAATGATATTCCAGCCAGCGATAAAAAGTTGTTCTTTTTTCAATTTAAATTGACATTTCGGCGGTACTTTCACGCGTGGCGCGTTCGTTTTATTGCACAGAAATTTATAATAAAGGACATATCGAGCGTTTCGCATGCCGCTGTTAAGAAAGCTTTATAGGGTTGCAAAAGTGAAAAAAAAGACAAAGTATTTATTTTGTTCATTATAAAACTTACTTGAATGTATTTTGTAAGTTTATCTTGGACATCACTGACATCGGTTAAGGAAAATATCGTGAGAAAACCAGAACTTATAATTTTTGTCTAAAATCGGTAACCTGCCTAAAGCAAGCGTGGTAATCAATGCTATGAGAAGAGGCCTTTGCCCTGCAGTGGATCAATAATAGACTGTACATATTATCTTACCTACTTATTATGATTGCAAAAATTTGGATGGGTGTTTGTGACTCAATAATGCCAGAATGGCTGAACGGATCTGAATAAAATTTGGCACTGAGATGCATTGTATTCTAGAATAGCACATAGGCTACTTTTTATCCCGGTATAATGTATGGTTCCCGTGGAATAGTATATTAATTTTGACGCGACAAAAAATGAAAAAAGAATTTTATAAAAGCTTCCAGTTTTAATTTCGTAACAGTATTTAACATAATACTTACGGCTCTAAATAGCCTAAGAGTACTTTTATAAAGAGAAAGTTGATTCAAATCTTAACATCAGCATTGTCCTGTCCAGTATTTATAAAAATGGCGCTGACGAAACAAAGAGATATAATTCTCAAAATACTGTTTGAGATTTCAACGGTTTGGGAAAGTTATAATATATTTTCGTCTGTCTTTTTTAACAGAAAAAGAGCTTTAGGTAGTATCCTGGCAAATTAAAAAGTCTTTTGATATAGGCTGCGTTTATTTTGTTTGTTTTGGCTGTAATATCTGCATTTTTGAATTTACTACTGGGTTTTACCGGCGACTTTGTCCGCCTGAGCATTTTTCATTATCATCTTAGCCGAACGACATCCACTGCTGGACATAGGCCTCCTCTAAAGATAGCCACAATGAGCCGGTACTGCGCTGCCCGCGTTCAGTGTTTTCAGTGTTTTTTTACAGATCTGTAATGCTTTTGAAACTGTTTTAAAGCCTATATTACTCGCTGATAATGTAGCTTTCCATAGATGAAAGAATTTTTAAAATCGGTTAAGAAGTTTATCCATTACAAACAAAAATAGGTTTTTTTTTCGTATATTATTCTTATCCATACTAATATAACTCTGTCTGTCTGTTACGCTTTCACGGCTAAACCACTGTACCGGTTTTGATGAAATTTGGTACGAAGGACAAGGCTTACATTTTGTTCGATTTCGACTTCGTCTGCGTCCGCGATAACCGACATTCACATAGGCAAAGTCGCCGGCAAAAGCTAGAAGATACATAAAATAGAAGTCGTGACAAAATCCGTGGAAAAGTTGAATTTCCAAACACAACTTCGGCCCATTCATATAACAGTAAGCCACCCACATCCAAAACCTATCACTTTCATCACATACATCAACCATTTGATACTCCTTCCATTACATAAACTTTCTTTTTAACACCGACCCACACATTTTTATTATTTAATTACATTCAAAATTACACACTCGAAATCTCAGAACAGTTTGACGTGGAAACCCTAAAGCGAACAGTCTGGTTTCTTTTTTAAACGCAGTTGTGTAACAAGGCAATGCTAACCAGTTCCATTTAGCATAAGTTATGATTGGCGTACGAGTTCCAAACATGAATGCGCCCCTCCGATTTAGAACATAAAGAGAAACTGGCGCGATTTAAAAATAAAACCGTTTTGCGAAATAATTTTATGATGTAAATTAATTGCTGTTAGGTAAAATGGACTTTAATACTACGTGATATGGTGCACACGATAATTGATGTTCTTTTTTTTTTTTTGTAAACATGATTTGAAGTCCAAATTGGCAGCAGCAGTTGTCCCGCAAAATGTTGGTCCTACGAAACTATCGGACCTACAGAAAGTCTAACATAGACAGGGCCTTAAAGCGACAGATTTTGCAGGTATTATGTAACAGAAATTCTTAAAATAACGAAGATAACATTTATCAAAAATCTATTACTTCTAAAACGTGGCGACTTTGTCCACGTCAATGATGATATTCAATAGGCCCGTGGCCTTTTTTGGGATAAAAAGTAGCCTATATGCTATTCCAGGCTATAATCTATCCCTGTGCTAAATTTTATTCAGATCCGTTTAGCCATTCTGACGAGATTGAGAAACAAATATACCTACATCTATTAGATCCATTTAAACTTTCACATTTATTAGTAGTAAGAAGATTTATGATTATCAATGTCAAAAATACCTAATAGCTAAGTCAAATATGCTCTAATTTTTTCTAAGTATCCGCAAAAATTATCTCCGACAATACAAAAATTTTACACAAAGCAACGTTTACAAAAAGTCTGCTTAATTTTAAGGGGTAATAGTACAAAAAAAACTTGATCAACAAGCACAAAAGCCACACTGCCAGCCAGCAATACAAGTTATTGCCGACTCCGCAAACAGCTCAAATTTCCACCGGACGCAATAATTATAAAAGTATCAAAACTATTTTATAAACTATACTGTCAGCAGAATTTTGCTCATGTTTTTAGGTTGTCAGTTTGCCTAATAATTTCGTTGAAATCGTTCTGTGTCATCTGAATTTTATAGCAATAGTGGATAATGCTGGCTGCAGATATTTTTAGCGCTGGTCCTCTTGCTTATTTTTAAATTTGGAATCGATTTCGATGCTCTTTTGTTTGTGACAAACTAGGGTATCATAAATGCATGACTTTATGATTTGAATCAGTTCTAGATTTTGTAGCTATGTTAACAATTTATGATAGAAAATATCTTTGCAATCTGTAATATGTAATCATACATATGAAGAAGATCGGCCGAATGCTAGTGGGATTTGTAAAAACGAACAGTTTTGTAGTTCAACATTTATTTATTTATTTATTAAAAACTTAAAAATAAAAAAATAGTTTTTCGTCCCTTTAATTTTTATAATTCGTTGTTTTACGGCAATAGAAATACACACTACGTGAAAAGTTGTTATTTTTGATATAACCTGCTGAGAGACAGATGGACAACGCAGACTTAGTAATAGGGTCCCGTTGGCACCTTTCGCGTACAGAACCCGCGAAAATGGATTTACTATACTATAAACGTAGGTAATGGTGTTGATTCCCTTGGTCACAAACTAAACTAAAATCAAACTATTTCCATCTTTTTCTATCCAATAAAACAAGAAAGAGACTAATGTAAATTAGAGCTGTCAAATTTAGTCAATCTGACACATCCAAACAATTATAGTTGACATCTTAAAACATATGGATTAAAAAATTGGAAAAGGTCAAGGCAAAATTAATTTGACATCGCTAACTTAGTTCTTTAACGTCACCGTCCTTTCCTTTCCCTGTAGGTTGGTATGAGATGTCAATTCTCTAAATTTAGTCTAGTTTGTGAACAAGAGAATCGCCACCAATACTTCACTAATTATAATTTAGATGAAACAATTTATTGATTTTCAGAAAAAAAAACACGCATTTCACGAATACACAGCACAATGGTTGTCCACGTTAGAATATGAATGAAAAATACGCGTATTAGTATGTCAGACGAGTCTTGTAGTGCAATACGTAATATAATTGAAGGAAATGGATTGTTTAGCTTGTAGTAGCCCGTAGTGTTGCTAGTCTATACAGTGTGACTGTTACGCAGGTTTTTATTGCATGGCAACACTATTTTGAATTGTGTTTCGTTACAAACTTTTGACTTAGATCTTGTAGAAGGATAATTAGACTTGCATTTTATGTTTTTCGTTACTACTCCGCTCCTATATGTCGTAGCGCGATGTTATACAACTTATAACCTTCTTTGATACATGGGCTATATAAAGCCGAAGGATTTTTTCAAATCGGACCAGTAGTTTCTGAGATTTGCGCGTCTAAACAAACAACTTCAGCCTTATTAAATCGATTATAGATTTCAATAGTTTTCAATGGTTTCTTTTTTTTTGGTTCTTACAAAACATCTTGCAGAGACAATCTATAATAAAAAAAAAAAACACTTTTGTTCATGGTTTAAACATGTTTAATGTTTAGTACCTGATTAGTAAAAAGCTATACAAACTTAGTTAGTCCTCACATTAAATTATCCAATCGAAATGCCTAAAACTTCCATACATATACGTAGAAAAGTACCAGGATAGCATAAACATGTGACAGGTCGCAAGTCAGTTTAGTACTAAAGTACGCAAGAAAAAGTTGCCTGGCCAAGACCCATATAGCGTGTTCGATGTACTTTAACCAACAAGTTTTGATACTTACGCGCGAATGTTGTCATGTGTTGGACGCCATTTTAGGTTTTTTATTATTGAAAATAATTACACACTGATTCGGTTTGAGCTTGTCAGAAATAGAAGCGACGGCTTATAATTAGTGTGATAAATAAATTTGTAAACGTCTCATAGTTTGATTTATAAAAAATATTTTAGTCACTGATGCTTGGTTCTTGTGGCTATCTTTTAACATCTAACATAATTATAGTTATTTAATAGATGTTATGAACATTGCCTGAAGCCTTTAAACTTAACTATAAAACAGTATTAGTAATAAATATCTATAAAAACAACGGACAACTTTCATTCAGTATCGTCCTGATTTATGCTTCGAATATTGTAACTGTTTTTATTACTTATGTATGAATTTATGGTTATAAAATACGACAGAATTTATTCACTACTATATGCACATAATAAAGATAAAAAAATAAGTTAAAGCTTCAAATATAACTTTTACTTTTGTGTAAACAAAAATATAAAATACGAACTTATAAATTCGCAGCGTAACAATGATAGAAAGTATCTAATAAAAAAGATATCAAACTTTATGTTGTTCCTAACTAAATCCTATTAACGTGTGTAGGATGTTTTGGTGACATTTTATTGGGATATCTTATAATTTATGTCCTTGTTTTCTAAGAAAGGTTATTATTTAGACAATTCAAAATATTGTTTTTTTTTTAAATTTTATATTAAAAAATGTGTGCTAATTTAACTTTAAGAATAAACGCTTTCTTTTTGCCTTTTTCTTGTGTTTAAAATAATCACAGAAAATATCTTTATTTTATCAACTAAATAAATAAATACTCATTTCAAATTAAAACATTCGTGGCAAGTATCAACACCTATCAGGCGCAGTCCACACATTTATGTATGCGCATGCGTGTAGCGTGCACTCAGGTACTCGCCACTGATATGATAATATTAGCTGGTTGTGTTGCACTGTGCTGCGTTTAGACCGCCTAGTCTAGGCGGTGGCTAGTGTGTAAGTGGTTAGTATTTCGAAGACCCAGGTGAGTAGGTGTTTTGTTTGTTTAATCAGTTGAATATCACGAAGCTACCTCACATACGTATAAGTATTTATGTACCTAAGCCACTGATAGGGACAATAGTCTCGCCCCCTCACGCCAATCACAAGCTGGCCCAATTGTAGGTACCTATAATGCCCACAGAACATATATAGTTATTATTATACTTATGGTTATTTCCTTTATTTGATAGCTTACCTGTGTATTCTTCCCTTTCCGGGAAAACCTGGAAGAGTAATATTGTATGCTGTAAGACTATGCTTTGTTTACATCGCTTTATAAGGCTAGTTAAAACCGAGTAGTTAAGTAACTGGCTCACTACAATACAAATGACCGGGTGAGTGGGTTAGGCTAGCGTGTGACATAATGATATTAGTCAGCCGTGTGTGCATACACTGTGCTGTGTTTAGACCGCTTAGAACTTAAGCCTCGTAATTGAAAATTGTTATTTGTGTAGAAAATCATTCAGTATGTTTTATGTACAAAACATTTTATGAAGATTGGTCTTGTTTACGATCGATAGGTTATACATATATCCTAACTATTGTCCTGCGACTTCGTCCGCGTACATGTTCGTTATGACTGAGCAAGATGAAGTCGCTGAACAAAAGGTCCCCGTACCATAATCGTCAAAATATCATCAAAATCGGCTAAAATCTATATAAACATCACGCTACGACCCACAGGAGCGGAGCAATAACCAAAGACCTACCATAAAACGGGTAAAACCGCAGTGTATAAGTAGTTGGTACCGACTGGCCTATGTATCTCGCTAACTACAGCTTTCGACGTGTGATATGTAATATCTAGAACAGTTTATTTATCGATATCAGCCTTTCCAAAATTGAGGTACTTGTGTTGTATTGGCTATATTTGTTAGCGTTTATCAGTGTGTTTCATTTCAATTAAACCTAAATCACTTGATTTAGGCTTGAGGGGTAGAGGGGTGCTGGGGTAAGACGAGAATGGGGACCATACACACAAGGGTGAATCCAGCTTTAAGTCATGGGGGCTCATATAATCAAGGTCTAGTCAGAGGGGCTCTCATCTAATTAAAATTAAACAGTAAGCACAGGGGGGGGGGGCATGACCCCCATGACCCCCGCTAGATCTGCCTTTGCGCACACAAGACGTGAAATGTGTACTGGACAGTTCTTAAGAAATGTGACGTCACAATAGTATATATTATTATTTTCACGTAGGCGAGGACTCAATTAAACGTTTTAGCTATAGTGTACCAAATCTCTGCTTTTTGTTTATTAACGCTGCTTTCTTTCAAGCGCACTCACAAAGACAATCAGCGAAGCTATTTTACGATTTTATTCTTTAACAGACAGAGGTAAATCTTTTCTAAAATGAAGCTTTTTCATTTAGTTCTGACTGGAAACTTAGTTTTGATTTCCCAAGGGCTTTAAGCTTCTTTTTTTCCAAGTTTATGCTTAGCATTGTAATATTAATAGTACAGCGAAGACATAACTAACAATATATTTAGGGCTGATTTTTCAATAGTCAGATAACTTTCATTCAAAGAATAAATATGACAGTTTGACATATTTTCTATAAACAAAATGTCAAATCGATTTGACAGCTTGTAACCTAACTCTTAACGGAGGGATTATAGATTTATCCCTCCGTCCAAAGGTATCTGGGTCCACATTAATTTCAAAACAATCATACCACATTTTTGCAAGCCACAGTATTCATGACGTCACTAAATATCGAACATTCATTTCAATAATAACGGACAAAACCACAAAGCACGTAACAGTTGCGTTATTTCACACTTTACTATCTCAATATTTGATCTTACACTGTATTGGTTGTTTTATTTTATTGCCCACTGTTAAATGCACCTATTGGCTGTTACTGCTGCTGTTTGCATTTCATTTTGAAACACTTACACTTGAAGATGTAATGAGGCATTGTAGTTTATTGACGTCTCTGTGAGGTGTTTGTAGCTTTTGTCTTTCTATTTAGGAATAGTTTTATTGAATGCTTTTCAAATGTCTTGAAGAAAAAACGCTGTATTAATACTTTAATCCTTATATATCCTTTGGTTGACTGTTAGAGAATACCTAAGGCAATAAGTCCGCCTTTGTACTCTTCTGTTGCATAAAGTTTAAATAAATAAATATATAAGATTAATACATAAATAAAGTTAAAGTTTTTTTTTGTTTGTTTAATCAGACTTATCTCCGTAATAACTTTTGTATATGATAGCCAAATTAATGAGTAATAGTATAGGCTGTATAACATCACGCTACAACTCACGGGGGTGGAACAGTAACCAAAGCCGGTGAAATAACGCGGACGAAGTCGCGTGCAGAAGCTAGTAACAGATAAAAGGCAAAAAAGAGGCACTACAAATCCAGGACATTTGAGGATCTTACAGTACAGTACTTAACAGTACTTAATCATCACAAGATATCTTTGACATGCAAAAGCTTCAAGAAAACGAAGACTTGCAAAAAAACTTAAAAGATCTAAATTTAAAAAATTTATTCGGTCATTTACATAATTATATATGATTGAATGAACACCTTCAAAGGTGAAGACACTTCGAAAAATGCTGGCACGTAACAATTACTGCAAAAAATTAATCAGCCAGTAGTCTATGCAAGTTCTAGTATATCAGTCAAGTACTAACCCTTTTCAAACACTCCTTTAAAACAACTATTTAAACGAACACAAGCATGTGTGTGTGCACGCATGTCCGCACGTTGCGTTTATACATGATGACGTCATCGGGCCGTGTTCTATGCGGAGGGGTAAAGGGGGGCAAAGGGGGGGTCACAAATACTAAACTTTAATTACTTAGAGAATTTATTGTAAAACATTAAGATTTGAAGTTTTTGGTATTTCGAAGGTAATTGGATAATTGAATTAGAACGGTCAGGTGCCCAGTACCCGGCGTGCTTGTATGACGAGATGTATGAACGTGGACGAGGCGATAGGAGTATGTAAGGATCGTAGCAGGTGGCGTTCTGTGATTTCTGCCTACCCCTGTGGGAAAAGGCGTGAGTTTATGTATCTATCATATTAAAAGACTTTGAATTAACGCTGTATCAAGGTTTCATAATCTCATATTCTTAACAAAACAAGCTTTTATCGAACTATGTCCAGTCGATCGAAGGTACAGTTGGCGCAGTGGCTAAGTGGTTGGCTGTAGCGCTGCGTGTCGCGGGTACAATTCCTCTACAGAACTGATATATGTATGACCTATAGATAGTTGTTCCGGGTCTGCCTGCTTGTGTATGTGAGTTTGTATGTTTGTAAACACATCCAAGACACAGGAGAAATTAAAAAATCGAAGACGTAATTTGACTCGGAAAAAATAGCACGTACGAAGACGGAGGAAGCAGTTAGTTTATTATAAAGCTGAAGATTTTGTTTGTTAGTTGTTTGATCGCGATAATCTCTCGAACTGCTGATTCGATTTGAATCAATCCTTTTGCGTTTTATAGCCCGTTTTCCGATGGTAACATCAACCCACGGGCGCAGAACATGTAGCCAAGACGGAATTTAACGCGGGTGTAGTCTATCTATCTACCCCTTTTCCGACTATGTTGGGACGGCTTCTATAATGGGTTTATTCTTAAATAATAATGAGATCAAGGTGTATGTACCTTCTTTAACTCACTTCATCCATCCGCTTGTACAACACGCGCCACGAAAGATGAGACTTGACACACCACACAAACTTTATTATTTCGGTATAATTATTATAATATTGTTATGAATTGTAATCTAAATAACATACATAAAACATAACATCATGCCTGTAATCCCCGAAGGGTTAGGCAGAGGTGTACCCACACCCACATTTTGCCAGTTAAGTTTTTAGTCCCATGTAATAGGGGGCGAGCCTATTGCCATCAAGCAGGCACAAATCCAGACCCCGAGGCTGTTACTTAGAAATTCCTGATGGAGAAACTCAATAACACTTTGCCCGACCTGGGAATCGAACCCAAGACATCATGCACAGCAGTAGCGCTTGCGACCACTAGACCAACGAGGCAGTCAAATGGATAGAATGGATGGTTGGATGTTGTTTGGTGTTTAATCTAAATGTCATCGAAATATCCCTGAATAGATACAAAAACTATGACTATTCCGTACATCCATACCTGAATTATAAATTATAACTATTCCGTACATCCATACCTGCGCAAGCTCCCCATTACTGACGTTTGTCAAGTCTCATCTTTCGTGGCGCGTATTGTACGTCTCAATGAGCTTCTGATAGCTCTAAAGGACATTAGCCACGCCCACAATTTGTCAATTTCCATCAGTTTTTCTTTGGCACTCGCCAAGGACGGACGTCTGACCCCGTTTCGGGTATCAGTACACAAAAAACCATTATTACCTTGATGGGATGTTGCAAAATGTAAAAGCGTTCTGATTCTAAGTGTTGAAATCAATGGAAGGTTGTTTTCTCTCGACAATTGTTGATATTGTGACAATAATTGAAGTCTGCTTAAAGTCACCGACATTCGGCCACCGCAGACGCGGGCTTGCGGACGGCGAGTGATGGGTAGCGACGTCCGATCAAGGACCAGGCTCGGGTCGACGCGCGCTTCAAAGAGCTGTCAGTACAGGGACGGGGCCCAACGCCTCCTGGGGTTGCGGGACGTTTTAACAGGATTTTTCTAAAAAAAATTATGGCTCTTTTGATCGTCTTATGCAAGAAAAATAAAATAGAATTTAATCTAGTAGCCCCTTCTAAAAAGTGGTTTTGTATTGAGAAGAAAAGAACTAAAGGTGTATGCAAAATTTCAGCTCAATCGGATAACAACAAATGGTCGAAAAATGGTTTGCAAATTTTGAAAGGACAACTTATTTACATACATAGTTACTTACATACGAACAGTGCAAGCTAAATAAAAGCTTGTAATTAACAAAAAAAGTGACAGCATAACTTAAAACGCCATTTCTAAGATAACATTGTATAACAAATGCGTTTCTCGGTATTCTAATTAAATCATTTTATCTTCAATGCATCACAATGGAATAAGGCTGTGAACAAACGATCGATTTAATGTAGAAGTCGATAGGTTAGTTTATCAATGAATTCATTGACAAGATTTTCGAATAACTAATTAGAACATGATTTACTGTTGAAAAGCCAAAACGAGACCATTTCATAATTATTAAATTTAATAAAAAAAATACTCGCTGTACTGCCTCGTTGGTCTAGTGGTCGCAAGCGCGAGTGCTGTGCATGGGGTCTTGGGTTCGATTCCCAGGTCGGGCAAAGTGTTATTGGGTTTTTCCATCAGGAATTTCTAAGTAGCAGCCTCGGAGTCTGGATTTGTGCCCGGTTGATGGCAATAGGCTCACCCCCTATTACATGGGACTAAAAACATAACTGGCGAAATGTGGGTGTACTAATGGGTACACCTCTGCCTAACCCTTCGGGGATTACAGGCGTGATGTTATGTTATGTCAATACTTAAAAAAATACCTCGCTTTGGCAGAAGTAACTCCAATTATTCTTACACTAGCATAATAAAGCTTGTTTGTTTTTTGTTTGAAAGGTCTAATGTCAAGATTTACTAGTTGTTATTACTATTATATGAATTTGCGAGAGAATTTTCAAAATCGGTTTAGCATATTCAAAGATTATCACCTACAACCTCACAAACTGTACTTCTTTACAATATTAGTAAAGGCAAAAGCTGCAAGTCCTATTAAAAAACTCATCAGTTCAAAACTTTTATCGTATGCAAGAAGCCTTAGCAAATTTTACTGATCAACATGACAGTTGGTTAATTTAAAAGCAAAATCAAGTCAAAGTCAAAATATTTATTTCAATTAGACCATTTACAGGCACTTTTGAATAGTCAGTTAGTCCGAAAGTTGAAGCTAGTTGCTCGTTCCAAAACGGAGGTAGGCCTCTATGGAGAAGAACGAGCAAGAAACTCCACGGCACTCTTTTAAATTACGTTTTTACAAAATCTTGGTTACAATATTCTTGTTGATTCAACATGTGAAAACAATGAATATAAACAATAAAATAGTAGTAAAATATAATAAAAATGAAGATGTAAGCCATAGCAGTTAAGAGATGACCAATTTATCATGCGCTCCGACCCTAGAATAGAATATGCTATCAAAGTCCACGTTTAGGCACTAAATTATCATATTATCAGTCCGCCCGACCTAGAGCGACTGATTGTGGTATTGTTTCACGGTTTTTATCAAATATGGCGTCTGTTGAGCTTTTAAATGCAATTTAATTGTTGATTTGAATAACTGCATTTGGTCCGTGGGCATACCAATGCGACGTTTTCAATTTATATGTACTTTCTACTCTTAGAGGAGCTCGTGGCTAAGTACTAACAGCCGCACGGGTCGATCTGTCAGGTTAAGCTACGCTTGCCAGGGTTGGTCCGTGGATGGGTGACCATCTTTACACACCGAGACTCCTCCGTGCCTCGGAAAGCACGTTAAGCCGTTGGTCCCGGCTATCATACGTGGATCTTTGACAGTCGTTACGGGTCGTCAGAAGCCCGAAAGTCTGACAACCAGTCTTGCCTAGGGGTATCATATTACCCAGTTACTGGGTTGTGGAGGTCAGATAGGCAGTCGCTCCATGTAAAATACTGGTATTCAGGTGCATCCGGTTAGACTGGAAGTCGACCCCAACATAGTTGGGAAAAGGCTAGGCAGATGATGATGATGTACTTTCTACTCCTCGTTGGTCTAGTGGTAGCAAAGCGCGACTGCTGAGCATGAGGTCTTTGGTTCGATTTCCAGGTTGGGCAAAGTGTTATTAGGTTTCCATCAGGGAATTTCTTAGTAGCAACCTCGGTGTCTGGATTTGTGCGCGGTTGATAGCAATAGGCTCGCCCCATAAGGGACGACTTAAAAACATAACTGGCGAAATGTGGGTGTACTAATGGGGTATACCTCTGCCTAACCCTTCGAGGATTACAAGCGTGATGTTATGTCTATTCAGTATTTTTTTCTTAATGACAACGACAAACGTATCTTCCTATTCTTCCAAGTATGTGACAAGGATTCCTTAGCCTATCAATGTATGCGTTAGTAAATACTAAACGCAGCATAACTGTCACATGAGTCGTTTTGAACGCGCATTAGCCCGGCCTTGATCATTTTCTTTACGTGTTGCCAATCCATCTTTTTCGCAGCCTGGATAGTGAAGTTAGCTGAAGACATTGTTTTAAATTTGTTAATTGGTTATAACAATGATGATTTTGAACGTTGATAGTACTTGATAGTAGCCACATCCGTGGTTTTGAGCGCGCATTCATAGATAGCTCGGCCTTGCGAGTGCTATTCAACTCAGTGACATACTTTTCAGTTGGCTACAAGCCGTGTGACTGTACGATGAAAAATCAACTTTATTTTATGTCATTACAGTTGGTATTCCAATGAATAAAGTTAACGTAAAGTTTTAATTGAGACAACGCACCGTCCTATCGCGAATTTCGAAATTTGAATTTCGAATTTGGCGTTTTTTTTTATACTCTCTCGTTCGATTTTCGGATACGTTCAATGGTAAGTTTAATATTGTTGTTTTTTTAATTGTTTTTAAAATCAAACTTGTCAAGGATTTTTAATTAAGTAGGCGCGTTAATTTTATTTGTTTTTAATAGGACACGTATCTATCATGTTTCCTTTTGCATAGAAGCACTACTTGTAAACTTTCATCCATATTCATTAGATCCATCAGTGTCCCTATTACTTGACAGCCAATGACAGCCATTTATTTTACTAACTAGTTGTTGCTGGCCATTAATAAGGCCTTATTTCACTAGGGCATGTAACATCTCGGTTCAAATCATAGAGGTATACCTATTAAGATGCCTTTAACATCTAAATATTTGAAGTAATATCTGTCAGAATGTTGCGTGGCCGCCATTTTCAGTATCAGTTACCGATTTAAATTAGGTGCATATGAAACGCGTGCAATATTGTGTGTGTAGGTGACAGATTTTTCGTATTTAGGGCTCGTCCATAGATATAACTCACTGGTTCAAATATACAAAATGGATGACAGTTGTCAAATTCAAAAGTAAAAATATAAAGTTTAATAATTTTAATTCTAATTTAATCAATTAAAATAATAATTAATTACTTACCATATAAAATGGCAAATTAAATGCTCGTAAACAAATCGAAGGTTGTTAGAAATAATTCAAGGTACTTTCCTTAGTTAACCAATGTGATATTCAGTCTGAAATCTGATTATCAGTCTTCCATAAGGCGTCCAAACACATGGACGAGATTTTCACCGGAAGAAACGAAATAGGATGTAGGGACAAAGATAGAAAAGGGTATGCATAAATGGTTCGATCATGTTGTGAGGATGAGTGAAAGACAATTAGCAAATGGTATTTTATGACAGAGGTGAGTGGCAATGCAGGAAGGGGTCGCCCTAGGAAGACCTACACTAACTTTATTGGTGAGGTTTTTCAGAAAGGTCAGGTGCGCTGTACTCGTAACCAGCGTGCTTGTACGATCGTGGATGAGGCGACAGGAGTATTTAAAGGATCGTAGCAGGTGGCGTTCTGTAGTTTCTGCCTACCCCCGTAGGAAAAAGGCGTGAGTTTATGTATGTATGTTATTAAAAGACTTTGAATAAATGCTGTATCAAGGTTTCATAATCTCATATTCTTAATAAAACAAACTTTTATCGAACTATGTCCTGTCGATCGAAAACACATAAACACATAAACTCACGCCTTTTTCCTACGAAAAAGGCGTGAGTTTATGTATGTTTGTATGAAAAGAAATAGAACTTATTCTATAGTTAATCACCATTCGGGGATTACAGGCGTGATGTTATATTACGTTTATTTATTATTATTAAGCACACAATCACCATCTCTACCTTGTGGCTATTCCACTAATTCGCACTCAGCGTTTCCAAACGTCTTTTATAATGCGCTCAGCAAAGGAGTGGAACTCTCTGCCTGCGTCTGTAATTCCTAATCTCTTCAATGTTACAGTGAACAGGCTTCTTCTGGGTAAGCTCACTCCATCGTAGACTTTGTCTCTGTCACCTCTGACCTAGACTAGAGTCAAGAGCAACCCACCTTATACAAGGTTACTTTTAAGTCGTCCTGGAACCGAAAGCCATAAACTCGATCATCAAACTCGAAACGAATGGAACCATTTTTTTCAAAAAGTAACAATAAAAAAAATCAGCTGTTCAGTACACCTTGACGAGTTAGACGAACATAAATTTACTGAAAAGCAGATTTTTTTTATTGTTACTTTTTGAGAAAAATGGTCCCAATCGTTTCGAGTTTGATGATTGAGTTTATGGCTTTCGGTTCCAGGACGACCTAAAAGTAACCGTGTATAAAAAAAAAGCTACACCAAAACTCACGGAGTCAGATTTTTACAGAATTGCACTGCGTATTACCAAAATTCATTGAGGGAGATTTTACAGAATAGACCATCTGATAACATTAAAGTTTACTCTCAAGCATTGACGTAACGCGCATGTGTCAAAGACAAACATAAAGCGAACGCATGCGTTTGCGCAACTATAGGGCGAGCCGGCACGCGACGAATTTTACCTTAACGCACACAGAGACAGATAGATAATAACTATGTATAACATACAAGGATACATGCGTATATAAATTTTATAACCTCACGACTTTATCTTATATGTTGGTGGGCAGAAATATACAGAACACCACGTGCTTATATATCCCATCTCGCTACATCAAAATAAATAAATATGATTTCAGAACGAAGGTTTTACTTCCTTACTTGTAAAAACCTAATTGAAAAGAGTGCCGTGGAGTCTCTTGCTCGTTCTTCTCCATAGAGGCCTACCTCCGTTTTGGAACGAGCAACTAGCTTCATCTTTCGGACTAACTGACTATTCAAAAGTGCCTGTAAATGGTCTAATTGAAATAAATGTTTTGACTTTGACTTTGACTTCCGAATAGTTTTAAAAATATTAGGTGTCCATCTTTGATTATCAATTACAATTTTTTTTAAATTGATATTTATCTAATTATATATAAAAGCGAAAGGTCACTCACTCACTCATAACGAAATATCGAAAACTGCTTGACATATAAAGATGAAAGGCGGGAAGGTAGTTTATAGTTAGTAGACGTCCGCTAAGAAAGAATATTTTTCCCCTAATGGGATGAAAGTTTGTAAGAAAAATCAACGCAGACGAAGTCGCGGGCAGAAGCTGGTCTACACTTTATATTATAAAGAGGAAAAAATTGTATTTTTGTTTGTTTGTAATGGATAAACTCAAAAACTACTGGACCGATTTTGAAAATTCTTTCACCATGAGAAAGCTACATTATCTGCGAGTAACATAGGTTATATTTTTGCGCGGACGAAGTAGCGGGCAAAAGCTAGTGATTATATAAAACTTGTTTACTATAAGATTAGTCACAACTTTCCCTCTAATATGTTGGGTGTTGCAACAAGGAAAATACGTATTGAGTCGTACAAACAGTGTAACAGCATGAAGGTTGTAGAAAGTGATAACTGTGCTGGCAACATTGTATTGTCAAAAAATAAATGAGCGGGAAGAATTATTAAAAGTAAAATAATAAATTTGATTAATGGAAAATTAGATTTATCCTAACTATCCTAACTAATATTATAAATGCGAAAGTAAGTTTGTTTGTTACCATTTTACGCCTAAGCCACAGAGCCGATTATCCTGAAATTTTGCATATACGTTGCCAGGTGTACAGAAACGAACATAGGGTACATTTAATCCCGAGAAAAAGTACTGTTTTCGAGAGAAATCACAATAACGTTCTTATAATCATAGATGGCGCCACGTGTCGTTTCGAATTGAAATGACAGGCCATGTGTCATTTTTTCCGCGACTTCGTGTGTCCCCGCTATAACCGAAATTTGGCAAAAGCTAATTTCCTATAATAATGAAAAGGTAAAATTTTGTTTGAGTTAGTGAGGTTGTAAGGGGGTAATCTCTGAATTTACTAAACCGATTTTGAAAATTCTTTCGCAAATTGGAAGCTATGTTTTGACACCTTCTTCCAACGGGAACAACCATGAAATAAAATGAAATCATGAAAAATAATCTGCTGTTCCATACAAAATGCCACATAACAAGAAAGTAATTTATGAAACAGCTGATTTTTTGTTCATATCGATGAGTACAATGACTCATTTTCAGGTTTCTGGTAAATTTTCAATGACCCTGTATATAATAAATGCAGTTTTTTTCTTGATATATAAAAAAGTAATCAATGAAACTATTTCTGACGGCAGTTCTAGAGATAAGCACGTACAAACAAAAAAAAACTGTCCAAATAATCTCAAAGAGCTGTTTCTTACTGACGACGATTGTGCCGCGAGCCCTACGCTTCGCTTGCGCAAGCGCATTGTGTAGGGGAGAGGTGGCATGAAAGGGACACGTATTGAAAGGGACAATTCAAATTACCAGCAAAATAAAAATCGCTCCGAAATGACACTATTATTGTTGTATGGCAACCTCGATGCACATTCATTCGAGCCAAACATCACGCTCCTGTCTTTTTAAAAATGGCGATGTCGGGCGTGTGCTTATTTATCTAACCAAAAGTATTTTTTTTGCAATTCTTTGTAAACCTTTTGTCATATGCTGCTAAATAATTGTTTATTTGTTTACTATTATTTACGTCGACTAAATACTGACAGATATAACAACGAAAGGTTAGTAAACTTTTATTTCAAATTATAGATTTTGTGGTTATATTTTTAATTTTTGTATTATATTTATGAAAGGGACACAACGAACGGTTATGAACGGGACGTATGAGAAATATAAGATTAAAAAATGTGATTGAAAACAGTAGTCAATAATTGACTACTGTTTTTCAATCACATTTTGTATTTGTAAATTGTATTTGTTTAAATATTATATATAAAGAAAGATTTTTAAATTGATGATTTTTGTTTAAATTGTTCAAAAATGTTAATATCGTAGTAATGGTCTTTCGAATGAGAAAATAAGACTAAAACAATGTAATTTTAAAACGTAAGAACAACTGTGTACGTATTCTCTTATATTTAGTTTAAGTAAAGCTAAGATATAAGCCATTTTTCTTTGATATTATGTACTGTCCCTTTCATAAATTATGCAGTCCCTTTCAATGCAGTCCATTTATGAAAGGGACATAATACACATTTTTTTAAACTGCGATAATTTACAACTAAGAATAAAGAAAGGTTTAGTATTGCATTTTATTTCAATAGTTAAGTAATGTAGGCTTCCCATTCAGCACTAACCTGTTTAAATTGTTGTCTAATTTATTTACTAGAGCCGCTGCAACAAAAATGTCCCTTTCATGCCACCTCTCCCCTACTTCACGTTGGCACTACTCATTTCTGTATTACATCACACACTTAAGAATTAAGTGTATGATAGCCTATTGGTTAAGGCGTCCGCTTCTTATTCATTGAGTTGCGGATTTGATGCTATGCAAATGCCAATGTGATTTTTTCTATTTCATACTTTCTGAGTTTATCTCGGACATCACTGACATCGGTGACGGAAAACATCGTGAGGAAACCTGGACTTGTAATTAATTTAAGCCTGAAATCGCCAATCCGCCTTGAGCAAGCGTGGTGATCAATGCTCGTGCCTTCTCTGTATGAGAAGAGGCTTTTGCGCTGCAGTGTGAAAATAATAGGCTAGTATTATTATTATCATTGTAATTACTTAAAAAAAAAACATAACATAACGCCTGTACTTCCGGAAAAGTTAGGCAGAGCTGTACCCATTAGTACACCCACATTTTGCCAGTTATGTTTAAGTTCCATGTGATAGGGGGCGAGCCTATTGCTATCAACCGGGCACAAATCCAGACTCCGAGGCTGCTACTGAGAAATTCCTGATAGAAAAACCCAAAAACACTTTGCCCTACCTGGGAATTGAACCCAAGACCTCACGCTCAGCAGTCGTGCTTTGCGACCATTAGATCAACGAGGCAGTCACTTTGAAAATTGGACATAATTCGGTATGGTTCATTCTGATAGAACTAACCCCTTGTAAAAGTGAAAATTTCACACATTATATTGCATTCGTGGTTCCTAATTAGCACAACAATACTAAAAGGCATACAAATTGATGGTTTACTGGCACTTTCTTATTATCTTTTCCTATAACTTTTGACAGCGTCTTCGTCCGCGTGAATCTTACGAATCCCTATCTTTTTAACAATCAAAGTCAAAGTCAAAACTTTATTTCAATTAGACCATTTACAGGCACTTTTGAATTGTCACGGAGTCGGCCAGTTAGTCAGAAAGTTGAAGCTAGTTGCTCGTTTCAAAACGGAGGTAGGCCTCTATGGGGAAAAACGAGCAAGAAACTCCACGGCACTCTTTTAAATTAGGTTTTTACAAAATACTGCTTACCTACATTATTCTTGTTGCTTCTACATGTTCAATCCTATATTAATCAGAAAAAAAATATCTTTCTATTAACTAAAGAGTTTTCAAAATCTGATTAGGAATTCCGGAGATTCTGCGCGTTAAAACAAACAAACAAACTCTATAGGTATGTATCTTCCTTCATTATTAAAAATTAAAACAGGCATGGCAACTTAATATAAGTCTGAAATCGCCAATCCGCCTTCAGCAAGCGTGGTGATCAATGCTCGTGCCTTCTCTGTATGAGAAGAGGCAGTGGCGGCGGATGATTGATTTTGTTTGTTTAGTTTACTAGCTTACTCTCTGCCCACCCCAGTCGTAATGATACGTTTAAATTAAAAAAAAAACAGCTATCAACATTCCGAAAATCTTAAAATCACAAATAACAGTATATCAATTTAAATTAAGAATCGTATAAATGACGTCAGTAACACCTCATGCGTTTGCGCAGCCTTGGCGTTGTTTATAATAAGGTTGTATCAAACATGACATGCCTTTATCGGGCATCGATTATACGAAACTCCTTTTACTAATCGACTTTTTAGAATCGATTTAAAGATGGCGCTGTGGTTGATTGAGTGCTGTTTTAGTAATTAATTAGATTTTGTTTTCTTCGTAATGTTCTAGAAATTAAATGTCTGAAAATAGTCATCTCCAAGTAATTACTTGGAAATGACTATTTACAGACATTTCATTTTTTTGACTGTTTCGTTTGTCTAGTGGTCGCTAAGCGCGACTATTGAGCATGAGGTCTTCGGTTTCGATTTCCAGGTCGTGCAAAGTGTTATTGAATTTTCTCTCCAGCTATTTCTTAGTAACATACAGCCTTAGAGTCTAGATTTGTGCCGCGTTGATGGCAATAGGCTCGACCCCCATAACATGGCACTCAAACATAACTAGCGAAATGTGGGTGTACTAATGGGTACACCTCTGCCTAACCCTTTGGGGATTACAGGCGTGATGTTACGCTATGTAATTTTTTTTCTTAAACCATTTTGTTTTTAATACTTTTTAAAAAAACTAAAAATTTTCAATTTTATCGGACATTGTATTGTCACCAGAACTAAAAGTGTATGCAAAATTACAGCCCAATCGGATACCAACAAATGGTCGAAAAATGGTTTGCAAATTTTGAAAGGACAACTTATTTCAATACATACTTACATACGAACAGTGCAAGCTAAATAAAAGCTTGTAAAAATTACATTTATGTCATACAGTAAGGTTTTCTGCGAGCATCTCCACGTGACTACATTAAATGCGTACAGTCACAAGTATACACAGGAAAATTCAAAAGCGATTTACTTGTAAAATAATTGTTGTAACTTCGATATAAGACCTAATTCATAGTAGTATTGAATTCAAAATACTATATTCTTAAAAACAAGACATTTCAATCAAAATATCCGAAGAAAATAGCTTCGTTATGTGCCTAAGTGTATACTTGTTTTTGCTCGTGACTGTACCTACATAACCAAAACTTACAGATTACAATCTACGAGTCATAATGGCTTTCTTTATTTCTTTCATAAAACTTTCTATTTTCCGTTTCAAGCCTACAACAATCTTTTTTAATTCGCGAAATTTCGTAATTACGAAATTTTTAAATACTACATGTAAGATTTTTTTTTTGCAAAATTTAAGTACCCTTGAAGTTTTTTTTTTTGTTTATGTAGTGTTAGGTTGGTTGTAGAAACTTAGAGAGAGCAACAACCCTAGCTATTGGATGTCCTGTCAAAAAATTCAAAATGGAGTCATGAAAATTACAAATGGCGTCTATTTTTTTTTTGTTATTGGGTTTTTTCCATCAGGAATTTCTCAATAGCAGCTTCGGAGTCTGGACATCTAGGTCGATGGCAAAGGCTTGCTCCTTAGTACATGGAACTTGAACATATCTGGTAAAATGTAAGTGTACTAATGGGTACACCTCTGTCTAACCCTACGGGGATTACAGGCGTGATGAAAAATGTTATATTGACATAAAAAAGGTTACCTCAAAAATAATTGAATCCCTTGGTCGCTAAACTAGTGTTAACTGTATCATAGGGACCAGTGTCATCGCGCAATTTATACGTTATAATATTGTGTCGAACAAAAAAATACGTTGTAATAGTTATCGTTAGGATAGTAGCAGGTGGTGTTCTGTGGTTTGTGCCTACCCCCTTGGGAAAAAGGCGTGAGTTTGTGTATGTATGTATGTTATAATAAGATGTCAGCATAGAAGACGGGGCCCGCTAAGTCCAGTGCCTGCCAGGGTTGCGCATTTTGTTCGAAAGAGTAACCGAGGCCCTGGAACACAAAGGGCATTAGGAGGAACACGGACGGGTTTTAGTCAGTAAGAGTCTGACACTCCCTTCCACTGCGCCCAGAGAGGAAGAAGTCATTTGTTTTTTTTTTTTACGTCTTAAAAATCGTCAAATGACTCCTTCCGCCCTGGGTAGGGCGGAAGGGACTGTCAGACTTTTACTGACTAAAAAACCACCCTGTTCCTTCTGTTGCCCTTTACGTTCCGGGGCCACGGTATCTTGTTAAGACGTCCCGCAACCCCAGCAAGAAGTCATTTGATGATTTAAAAAAAAAAAGACATGATACTGTCGGCTCCTTTTAGTGTCTTTCTACACCTCCATATGACCTTTGTAATGGTTATCAGCCAGCAACCTTGTCGTCAAATAACCAGATAATTTAAATTGCTTCATAATCTATGGCGACCTGTGGCAACCGTTGCGTTGTTGGCAACCATTTTCAGTAACCTAACCGGGCCTATTATGTTGTTTGACCTTGAGTTAATGTCAAATAAGAGGTTTGTGAAAACATTATAAGTAGGCTCGCCCCCTATTACTGGCACTTAAACATAACTGGCGAAATGTGTGTGTACTAATGAGTACACCTCTGCCTAACCCTTCCGGGATTATAGGCGTGATGTTATTATAAGTAGGTACTGGTGCCGATTCCCTTGGTCACAAACTGAACTAAAATTAGACTATTTTCGTCTTTTCTGTCCAATAAAACAAGAAAGAGACTAATGTAAATAAGATCTGTCAAATTTATTTAATTTGACACATCCATACAATAGTTATAGTTGACATCTTAAAACGTATGGATTAAAAATACGGAAAAGTTCTAGGCAAAACTAATTTGACATCGCTAACTTAGTTCTTTAATGTCACCGTCCTTTTCTTTCGCTGTATGTTAGTAAGAGATGCTAATTCTCTAAATTTAGTCTAGTTTGTGTACAAGGGAACCGGCACCACTGGCTGAGTGATGTCAACTTAGCTCAGCCCACGATTTTGGGATGGACAACTTGGCTCATATCAAGATTGGGAGGGCGCAGTTTCGGCTGTCGCTAAAATTATGCTATAGCCTTATTATCAACTAGTTTCTGCCCACGGCATCGTTCGCGTCAATGGCGTTAACCACGTGGACCTTCAGACCTTTTGCGTGGAGCCCTATTTTTCTAAAAAAAAGTAAATTTCTCAGTAACGGCCTCGGAGTCTGGATTTGTGCCCGGTTGATGGCAATATACTCCCCCTATTACATGGGTCTTTGAAGCATAACTGGCGAAATGTGGGTGTTTTTTGGGTACACCTCTGCCTAACCCTTCGGGAATTACAGGCGTGATGTTATGTATATAGATATTATGTATGTCGCGTGTCAAACGTCCTCGGGTCCGCATACAAAATCATTAAGCCTGCAGGATAACGTGACTGTATGCGCAAGCGCAAGCACATGCGTTCTATGTATATTCACGCAGAATTGTCGTGAACCACTTTCAGTCTCCTTCAAACTAAAAGATTGTTGACAGCACAGTTGGCGCAGTGGCTGAGTGATTGGCTGCTGCGCTGCGTGTCGCAGGTTCGATTCCCGCACGAGGCAAATATTTGTATGGCCTACAGATAGTTGTTCCGGGTCTGGTTGTTTGTATATGTTAGTTTGTATGTTTGTAAACGCATCCACGATTCAGGAGAAAATTAAAAAAAAAAGATTTAAAATTAAACCAATTTTCATCCAATGGATTACAGGCGTGATGTTAAGTTAAAAACCCAATAACACTTTGGCCGACCTGTGAATCGAATCCAAGACTTCATGCTCAGCAGTCGCGCTTAGCGACCACTAGACCAACGGGGCAAAAAAACTACTCTTTCTCAAACAAATAAAAATGTATTTCTGCCTATAACATCTAAATAACCATAATTATAACCAATTATAAAGATCATTATCCAGTACATAATTATTTTTGTACAATAATCGATTTGCTATAGGTGTTTAAGTATGTACTACAACAAAAGGCAGGCCTTCACCGGGATTTGTTAGAAGCACGCAAACCGCAGTATTTTATACAGAAATCACGAATATTATTACGCATACAAAACACGAGCTATGCCCTGTGATTTCACACGTTACGTCTTTGGTTACTGCTCCGCCCCTGTGGGTCGTAGCGTGATGTTATATAGCCTATACTGTTCCTTATGAATCTGGCTATCATATACTGAAAGATTTTTTGAAATTTGACCAGTAGTTTTTAAGATAGGCGTGTGTAAACAAACAAATAAATTCTTGAGCTTTTTTATTTTAGTTAAGATGAATATGAGTATTAGAATATATAGAATAGCACCACAGATTATACACACCCCCAACTCAATGTTAACATTAACCTTAGATTTGTTTTAATAATACATTAACATCACGCCTGTAATCCCCGAAGGGTTAGGCTGACGTGTACCCATTAGTACACCCACATTTCGCCAGTTTTGTTTTTAGTCTTATGTAATAGGGGGCGAGCCTATTGCCATCAACCGAGCACAAATCCAGACTCCGAAGCTGCTACTGAGAAATTCCTGATGGAAAAACCCAATTACACTTTGTCTGACCTGGTAATCGAACCTAAGACCTCAAATTCAGCTTGAGGTTGAAGGAAACTATAGTACGGAAACCTGGACTTATTCACCAGCCTATTTCTAACCCATTCAAACCACGTCAGAGGCCCTTGAGGCGGTTTAGAAACTCTGACACTAGGGTGAGTGGGATCGTAAGACCTTACTGCCCACACGATAAAGAAGAAACACCAGTAAGAGTCCGACATGACCCTCCGTCATCCCCACGACGGAGGAAGTCCACGAGGATTTCCACAGGAACGAGCAAGAAACTCCACGGACACTCTTAAGAACCACCCAAACACCTCTTTCTATTGATTTCGTCACAAGTATTTATCAGGTAACCGGTTTCTTATCTAACTGGTGAAAGTAAATTCGGCTCCTGACGCTCGAAATTATATGCAATGTACTTGGCGATTTCTCTATGTATTCAATTTGATGTTTTTAAATTCATTTTGTGCATTTTAAGTCCAATAACTACTCGATATAGTATGAAACAAAGTCGCTTCCCGCCGTCTGTACCAGACCATACTTTCAGGATTAATCTATACATATAATAAAATCGTCTATAATATAAAAATGAGTCGCTGAATGTTACAAAACTCGAGAACGTTTGGACCGATTTCCCTAATTCTTTTTTTTAAATATTCCTTGAAGTACGAGGATGGTTCTTACGGAGAGAAAAATTCTAAAAAAAAAAATATATATATTTCCTGAAAACGTCTAAAAATAACAATTTTCTATATTCCCATACAAAAGATTTGTGATAATACTTAAAAGTCAATTTGAACTGTTAGGCGATACGAAGTTCGCCGGGTCAGCTAGTTATCAATAAAAATATTCCCAAAAATGCAACACAAACTGATAAAATCAAGTATTAAAAATCGTCTAGCTCCTAAATCACAAAAAAATCGTAGAATATACATGGGGATGGTTTGGATAGCTCAAGATGAGAGGCTTTCAAAATTGTTCTTTTTGGACGTCCTAATCTGGCCCACTCACACTGGGATTTATTTGATGAGGGACTGGTTTTTATGACAGATGTGGTGAGAACTCGCGAAATTTCGATTCTTTTGGAAGGACAAAGGGGAGTCCTTTGTCCAGCAGTGGGCCAGGGTGGGCAGTGGGACATAATGAAGCTATATGTATAAAAAAAACCGGACAACTGCGAATCTGTCTCGCACACAAGGGGTACAAACAAAAAAACAAGTTTTCTTCAATTTGGATCCCCTTTTATTTTAACTTATTATTACTAGCTTCAGCCCGCGACATCGTTCGCGTAAATGCCGGTTATTGGCGATCTAATCTTGTCTCTCCATAGAAAGTTTGGACCACCGTTTTATCACTTAGGGGGCTTAATTTTGGAAAATCCTTTCTTAGCCCATGCCTACATCATATCATATCATCATGCATATTATGTAATTACTTGCTTTCGAATCCTTACTAATATTATTAATGTGAAACTAATTCTGTCTGCGTGGGTTCGAATCCCAGGTCGGGCAGTGTTATTGGGTTTTTCCATCAGGAATTTCTCAGTAGCAGCCTCGGAGTCTGGATTTGTGCCCGGTTGATGGCAATAGGCTCGCCCCCTGTTACATGGGACTAAAAACATAACTGGCGAAATGTGGGTGTACTAATGGGTACACCTCTGCCTAACCCTTCGGGGATTACAGGCGTGATGTTATGTTGTATGCTGTTGTAATTCTGTCTGTCTATACGACTAAACTACTGAACTGATTTTGATGAAATTTGATACGGGGAAAGTTTGAAGCCTAAGGAAGAACATGGGCTACTTATATTCCGCAACTTCGTCTACGTTCACGATAACCGATATTTATGACGAGGAAGACGCGGGCAAAAACTAGTAAAATATTTAATAAACACTTACTTTAATTTATTATATAAAGTAAAATAACCTACCTATTACATAAACTAAACTGCATTTTAACAGCCCCACAAAGCGGTCTACGCGTCACAGATTAAAAAGATAACAAACATTTTTTTCCGGATACTGCTATTACGTTAAGATTAATGTATGAGAAGTCGGTACACTGTGGTTAAAACACTCGAGAGAGCGATAGCCTATGATGTAATTATGTTTTGAATATTTTCTAATACATCTCTGCGCTTTGATTTATGGCTTATTTTATTTTGTTTACTAAACGCTTCTTCCGACTTAAGATACGTTTTTGGTCACTGCTCCGCTCCTGTCGGTCGTAGCGTGATGTTATATAGCCTGTACTATTCCTCAGTAATCTGGCTATTATACACAAAAAGATTTTTTTCAATCTGACAGCTAGTTCCTGAGATTAGCGCGTTCAAATAAACCAACAAACAAACTTTTCAGTTTCTTTTTTAATAATTTGAAGAATACTTACAGAGTATATTTAAGTAAGCAATTCATTAATAAATAATATAAAATGTAAAATTCACGCTTGCTGAAAGTGGTCGTGTAAGTATTTTCAGTTCTCCGGTCCACGAACTTAAAACGCTCGTGAAACTCATTCATTTCAGAAGAAAAAGCACAAAACAGAAATAATTCTGTAACGTGCAAGCTACAACAATGATAAAGTCAAAGTCAAAAAAATATTTTAGACCATTAAAGCTTTTTTGGTCTAAAATAAATTATTTGACTTTCATTTCATTCAAAAGTCACTTTTGAACGTCTTAAAGACAAGAAAAAAAAATATAGAGAAGAATGGACAAGAAACTCCATACTTACTCTTTTAAAATAAATGTTTTACAATTTTTCGCGTAATTACGATCTTATAATGCCTATATCAGCCTCGATTGCACGAGCCCCGAGCTTTTATCCGACTAAAAATAAACAATAACGAAAAATAAAAAAATATGAAACAGTTAATTTTAAAAGCTTACTTTTGAACGCATATCCGAAACAAAAATAGCGACGTACTCGTCATCATTCCACTTTCGAATAGGTGAAAGTTGTACCTACCTATGTGTGAGTGGGGAAAAAAATCAAATTTCGAATGCGGAAGTTACGTTCGGATATGCACACGCGAGCTTTCTGTTATGCGATATTACGATATCGATTGATAATCGTTTAGTTAAATAACTTTTATATCGATTGCGTAAGTTTTTTCGTATTTTTTTCGCATAAAATTCGCTACAGCATTTCGTTTTTTATTGGTTACTTATCAACGCGTGTGGATGCTTGATTTTACATACTAGTTTCGTACGTAGACAAAACAATGATGCAAAAAGGATTGTATGCAACAAAGTTTCATGATTACGTCTAACACGATTGCCTAGGTCATGTCTGAAAGACCTAACTAAACTCGACACAGTGTGAACAGACTATAAAGTAACGAACCTACCATAACGTTAGGAAGTAAATCAATTGGGTTTGACGCATTTGGTGCACTTCTCAACTTGTACACCATGCTCAAATGGTGAACTTAGCAACTGGTGCACTTCTCATATGGTACACTTCGCAACTGGTGCACTTCTCAATTGGTGCACTTCGCAAAAGGAGCACTTTTTAAGATGAGTGGAGATTTGGAAAAATTGTCTAATAATGTAAGAATCTTTGGTTTTGCGTAGGTAATTTTCTTAAAAAATACATATAATATCAACAATATAATAATATCATATACCTAATAGGGTTGAATAGTTGGGTAGGGTTGGGTTGATATATTATCATATAATTAATAATATAATAATAATAATATTAATATTTATAATTTTAATTAAACACTACTTCTCTAAAAAAATAAAAACATGGCACTTGGAAATAACAAAAATATAATTATGTAAGAAAAAAACAGATTTACAGCAAAAAGTTATCATAATAAAGACATGATATTTTTATTGAAAGAAAAAAAAAAATGTAAAAAAAAAAATAAAAAGTTAAGCTTTTATTTAATTAAAATAATAACTATAACTAAAAGAAGTACAGTTTAAATTATAATATTATAAAGGTTATTGATATTATATCAACCCAACCCTACCCAACTATTCAACCCTATTAGGTATATGATATTATTATATTGTTGATATTATATGTATTTTTTAAGAAAATTACCTACGCAAAACCAAAGATTCTTACATTATTAGACAATTTTTCCAAATCTCCACTCATCTTAAAAAGTGCTCCTTTTGCGAAGTGCACCAATTGAGAAGTGCACCAGTTGCGAAGTGTACCATATGAGAAGTGCACCAGTTGCTAAGTTCACCATTTGAGCATGGTGTACAAGTTGAGAAGTGCACCAAATGCGTCAAACCCAATCAATTTTATCTCTACGATGACAAAACAGTACGATAACAGCGCGAAAACAACCACCGAGTAAACATTTTGTTAGTTTTTTTACGTAACACGCGTCGTTTTACAACCGTCCAAATAGCAATGACCCCTTGACGTAAGAGAAATCTTAAAAAACACCGGTCGAGATAGGTCAACTTAAATTGGTCGTGTGCAGTCAATAAGTAAAGATGGCGGTCCCGCGGACATATGTTCGGGCGACGGAAACGCCCGAAGTGCGCCGAACGCGTTCGTAAGTGGGTCACACGGATGCACTCACACACAGATAGGTTAGGAACCATGAGCGGCGCGCTACTCATGTCTCATCGTCTCGTGATTACACTGTGGCATGTGGGCAAAAAAACTTTTTGTGTTGACACACTATGCGAATTTTCGCATTAGTTTATGTGTTGTAAACTTTTAATTGTTAATTTTTATTTAGTTTAGTTTTTAATAAGGTGTTTTGTTGCCAAATTTCAGTTTTATTACTGAAAAAGTTATCTTCAGCATACAAGCTTTGGTACTGTTAAAATCTTTATCACTGTGTATTTATTTTATTAATATAATATAAAACAAAAATTTGTTTGTTTGTTTAAAGGCGCTTATCTCTGGAACTACCAATCGGATTAGGAAAATCTTATTGCATATGATAGTCAGATTCATGAGGAACAGAATAGGCTATATAACATCATCATCATACTACGACCCTTGGCGGCAGAGCAGTAACGAAAAACGTAACAAAACGCTTTTAAAAACATCCACGCGGACCTAGAATAATACAAATTAATAAAAACACAAAAATTTTCAAATAAAAAAAACCAATCAAAAATTAAAATCCTCATTATCTTACTATACTATTATAAACGCAAAAGTTTGTATGAATGGATGTTTGTTACTCAATAACTCCATAACGGCTACACAGATGTGGTCTGGAACAGCATCTATGCTGCTTTTTATCCCAGAAAAATATACACTTCCCGCGAGATAATAATTTAACTTCGACGCGGACGAAATCACGGGAAGAAACTAGTAAATACTAAGAGAAAAAATTAAAATCCTCACATACTATCACGCGTATAATCCCCGAAGGGTTAGGCAGAGGTGTACACCCACATTTCGCCAGTAATGTTTAAGTCCCTTGTAATAGGGGGCGAGCCTATTGCCATCAACCGAGCACAAATCCGGACTCCGAGGCTGCTACTGAGAAATTTCTGATAGAAAAACCCTAGAACACTTTGCCCGACTCTGGAATCAAACCTCATGCTCAGCAGTCGCGCTTTGAAAGAAAGATAGAAAGAAAAACTTTTTATTCACGTGAAAGTGACGCACAATACACAATAATATACAAATAATACCTATACAATATAAACTAAATACATAATAGAAAATTTAAGTGTCCTGAACAGTAATTTTCGCTACTACCGCGCGAAACGGCCGACGCTCAGCATAATGCCGTAGCCCACGATGGCACGAAACCACGGCGCTGGTTTTCAGCGTAAGCCGACGTATCTTTCTCTCGTAACTACACATAAAAATCATTCACCCATCGTTCCGAGGCAAAGACCACTAAACCAACGAGGCAGGCAGTCAAATCCTCATAATTAATAATTATTATTTATATACCTATAAAGTAGTACATACGGCATTGACCAATTTTAGTTAATAAGCCTTCGCAGTACTTAAATTATGCAGCCTAGCTGCATAGTGTCAGTGCTATACACCCGAATGGAATAGGCAATCATCTAAGTAAACTGCCTATAGCAGGGGTTCCCAATCTTTTATGTACTGCGGCTGCTTTTGCACGTTGTATTCTTTTTGTGAAGTGTTTCGTATTTATACAAATGAATAAAATTGAATTGTCTGTTTGTTATATTAACTTAACCGCTTTTTACTAGATGCATATGAATGTATATACGTTACTTATGCCAAAATAACAAAACAACATATTTTTGTCTGTCTGTCTGTTTGCTTCGGCTAATCTCTGGAACGGCCCAACCGATTTTGACGGGACTTCCACTGGCAGATAGCTGATGTTATAAGGGGTAACTTAGGCTGCTACTTTATTTTAGAAAAATAATTAAGGTTCCACACATAAAAATAAAACCTCGCAGAAAACCTCGCGGGCATAAGCTAGTAGAAAATATTTATGTGTAGCTCGAGCAGACATTAATAATGTCTAATTGAGTCATATTTATTTAAAACATAATAAAAACGGATTCGTTAATCTAGTGCTTGCAAAGCACGACTGAAGCCCTTTCGGCGAAGAGTCCTGTCGGCGAAGAGTCCCGTCGAAGTAAAGTCTTGTCGGTGTTCAGTCTGTCGGTGTAGTGTCTGTAGGCGTTTAGTCGTACACTGTGGGAAAAGGCTAGGCAGATGATAATAACATCATCACGCCTGTAATCCCCGAAGGGTTAGGCAGAGGTGTACCCATTAGTACACCCACATTTCGCCAGTTATGTTTTGAGTCCCATGTAATAGGGGGCGAGCCTATTGCCATCAACCGGGCACAAATCTAGACTCCGAGGCTGCTACTGAGAAATTCGTGATGGAAAAACCAAATAACACTTTGCCCGACCTGGGAATCGAACCCAAGACCTCATGCACAGCAGTCGCGCTTGCGACCACTAGACCAACGAGGCAAAAGATAATATGGTGACATAAACGGTAATTTTTCACGCCAAAAAAAAAAAGGCTTGGAAACCCCTGGCCTACAGTTTTAGTGGTTAAGTTAAAACGTAACTTGGGAACTCAAGGTCTGTTACATGACTGGTTGTGTGCTGGTCGAGGTAAAAGCGGAGTTTTGTAAATAACTTGTCGTTTTAAATAATAATAAACATAACATCACGCCTGTATTCCCCAAAGGGTTAGGCAGAGGTGTACCCAGTACATTCAAATTTCGTCAGTTATGTTTAAGTCCCATTTAATACTGGCTGCGCAATTGGTATACTTCAGCTACTTTCATAGTATTATGTCGTATGGCATTTTACTGTGAGGTCGGGCTGCTGACATTAAATCCATTCCTATGTCCCATGTAATCGGGGGCGAGCGTATAAAGAGAGAAATTGCTGATGGAAAAATCCAATAACACTTTGCCTGACCTGGGAATCGAACCCAAGAACACATGCTCAGTCGTGCTTTTCGACCACTAGACCAGCGAGGCAGTTAAATAACAATAAAAACAATATACTATAAAATTGAGACGTCTAGTCTGTTTGTAATCTCAAAATAATACCTTATTAAATGCAAATTAATGTGTACTTAAGTATACTAATAAACATTTGTTTTTTTTGTCTGTCTGTCTGTCTGTCACGACGTCTTTAAGTACTTTCTAAGTCCATAAAAAATCACCATCTCTTCTTAAAGGTCAACAAAACAAAACTTCTCGAACACTCGTCTTACTAATACCAGCGCACGCGCAAGTGCGTTCTCTAATTTGCATTATTACCGTACATGACCTCACGCAATACGCACCTTGCAGCTACTGTTTCTGCTTACTACTTCAAGGAAAAAAAGCGTGATGCATAAAGTTTGTTTGGGTTTTTCCAAATGATGGTCATCAGTTGCCTTGTCGTTGGTACTTGATGGAAATAACAGCACTGGCTGTGAGGAAAAAAACAATAAAAAAAAACAAACATCGAAATCCGTTTGTTTATTTTGAGAACAGCGGTTCTTTTTTTAAATGGTTACTCTTTTTTTTTAGAACACAGTGACTTAAATTTGGCATTCCTATTTCAAATTGAGTTTCCATTTTTGAATAGGATTCCATTTTTAAATAGTGCTTGACTATTACATTTTTTTTTATGATTGGCCTCTTCGGTCCCTTTCCGTGGCACAGGCCTACTTCCAGTCCTTCCATCTTTTAGGATTCCGTGCTTCATCCCTCCAGTGTATAAGATAGGCTTACTAATACTTAATAAATTGATGAAATTATATATTCTACCTACCTCAATAATGATTCGAGATGAGTTAAAATAAAAAAGTGACAATCAAATAATAGGTCGCATTATAATATTTATAAGACTATTCATAATAATGGTACTTGATTTTGCTCTTGCTTTTTGTTTTTGAATACTAATCTTACTAATTACATGTCTATGACGTCATAGTTTTCATTAGGGTTCTGTAGCTAAACGGTGGAAAACGGTCACGAGATGTCTTAACCCTTTGAACGCCAACGACGCTTACTAGCGACAAACGTAATCGGCCGCTAGAACGCAAACGATGAGTTTAGGCGACAAATAGACCATCATCTACCGAGCCTTTTCCCAACTATGTTGGTGTCGGCTTCCAGTCTAACCGGATGCAGCTGAATACCAGTACTTTACATGGAGCGACTGCCTATCTGACCTCCACAACCCAGTAACTGGGTAATACGATACCCCTTGGTGAGACTATTTGTCAGATTTTCGGGCTTCTGACGACCGTAACGACTGTCAAAGATCCACATATGACAGCCGGGACCAACGGCTTAACGTGTCGCTTAGTCTCGGTGTGTAAAGATGGTCACCCATCCACGGACCAACCCCGGCAAGCGTAGCTTAACCTGGCGGATCGACCCATGCGGCTGTTATTACTTAGCCACGAGCTCCTCCTTTAGGCGACAAATAGATGTGCTACTTTATTATCTAATATTATAGAAAATACACACTTATTAAATGGCTCGGCGTAGAGAGCATTCTTCCTATGAGCTGAGCTTGGCGTTCAAAAGGTTATCAGGATACCGTGGCCCCGGAACGCAAAGGGCTACAGAAGGAACAGGGTGGTTTTTTAGTCAGTAAAAGCCCTGACAGTCCCTTCCGTCCCACCCAGGACTCATATAACGATTATTACCATCCTCCCCCAAAAGTACGGTGGTAAACGGTACCTTCTCAACTAGCAAAATAAATATTATATAACTAATGCGTCGAATTGAACACTACTATAAAACTGTTAACTGCTACATAACTATTATAAAACCTTTACATGTCTTTTAGTTGTATAATTCAAACACTATACTACTTTTTTGGTAGTTGGGCTTTTACTGAGACTCCGATGTCCGTTCGTCTGTCCGTCTGTCTGTCTGGCACACATCTGTATCTTATAAACTGGAATAGCCACACACTACATTTTTTATGGCTGCTGTAACAACAAATAATAAAAATTAAATGAAGTTAAAAATTGTTCCCAAACAAACAAGAAACGTTCAACGGAACCATTCGTGCGCGAGTCTGGCTCGCACTTAGCCGTTTTATTATCCATTTACAAGTATTGAATGAAGATTACATTTAAATAAATTTTAAAAAATAAATAAATGATTTCGTAAAAGATTGATTAATTGTTTTTAAAGTATTTTAATTGTTTTTAAATTAGTGACAATCTTGCAATCGATACTCGGGTCTAATTGCTGCGTTTTTCAGTTTTGCTTTTAATTAAAATTAAAATTTACATAATATCACGCTTGAATTTCTCGAAACCCTATACAGGAGTGTGTTTTACAGCCTTAAATTCAGTTTTCTATAGACATAACATAACATCACGCCTGTAATCCCCGAAGGGTTATGCAGAGGTGTACCCATTAGTACACCCACATTTCGCCAGTTATGTTTTTTTTTAGTCCCATGTAATAGGGGGCGTGCCTATTGCCATCAACCGGGCACAAATCCATACTCCAACCCATCCATCCAGCTACTGAGAACTTCCTGATGAAAAAAACCAATAACACTTTGTCTAACCTGGGAATCGAACCCAAGACCTCGTGCTCAACAGTCGCGCTTTTTTACCACCAGACCAACGAGGCAGTCAAATATAAAACAGTAATAAAAAAATATCAGAATAAATATGTTTTATTCCCTCAGCGGTTGAATTTTGGATAATTCTTTCTGTGTGGTGATGTCTACTAACATAACTGACGAAATGTGGGGGTACTAATGGGTACGCCTCTGCATAACCCTTCGACGATTACAGACGTGATGTTAAGATGTTATGTGCTTTATATTTATCTTCATTGTTTTCACGTAAAGAAGCAACAAGAATAATGTAACCAGGATTTTGTAAAAACCTAGCCTTACAAGTATTGAATGAAGATTACATTTAAATAAATTTTAAAAAATAAATAAATGATTTCGTAAAAGATTGATTAATTGTTTTTAAAGTATTTTAATTGTTTTTAAATTAGTGACAATCTTGCAATCGATACTCGGGTCTAATTGCTGCGTTTTTCAGTTTTGCTTTTAATTAAAATTAAAATTTACATAATATCACGCTTGAATTTCTCGAAACCCTATACAGGAGTGTGTTTTACAGCCTTAAATTCAGTTTTCTATAGACATAACATAACATCACGCCTGTAATCCCCGAAGGGTTATGCAGAGGTGTACCCATTAGTACACCCACATTTCGCCAGTTATGTTTTTTTTTAGTCCCATGTAATAGGGGGCGTGCCTATTGCCATCAACCGGGCACAAATCCATACTCCAACCCATCCATCCAGCTACTGAGAACTTCCTGATGAAAAAAACCAATAACACTTTGTCTAACCTGGGAATCGAACCCAAGACCTCGTGCTCAACAGTCGCGCTTTTTTACCACCAGACCAACGAGGCAGTCAAATATAAAACAGTAATAAAAAAATATCAGAATAAATATGTTTTATTCCCTCAGCGGTTGAATTTTGGATAATTCTTTCTGTGTGGTGATGTCTACTAACATAACTGACGAAATGTGGGGGTACTAATGGGTACGCCTCTGCATAACCCTTCGACGATTACAGACGTGATGTTAAGATGTTATGTGCTTTATATTTATCTTCATTGTTTTCACGTAAAGAAGCAACAAGAATAATGTAACCAGGATTTTGTAAAAACCTAGCCTAAAAGAGTGCCGTGCAGTTTCTTGCTCGTTCTTCTCCATAGAGGCCTACCTCCGTTTAGGAACGAGCAACTAGCTTCAACTTTCTGACCAACTGACCGACTCCTTGACAATTCAAAAGTAAATGGTTTTATACACTAAGCGCATGCTAAGTTATTTAAATTCAATTAATAAAGAGAAATCAGAATGAATACAGATAGTTTATGCAATCGAATTAAATTGGTTTCAATTTAAAAAGGTTTTCCATTCAATTGATTGCAACATTCTCAATTATTTGGTATGTTAATTGCTGTTTGTTATAACGGAGTCATGTTATATATCGGAAATACTTTTTTTTTGGATGTATGATAAGACCTCATAATAATGTACTAGTTTCTTCCCCCGATTTCGTCGGTTAAACGTCGGTTATTGGCGATCTAATCTTGTTTCTTCATACAAACTTTGGCCCGTGTATCCCTTTGGGGGGTAAATTACTAACTATAAACTATCTGCCTGCCAAATTTCATCTTTATATGTCAAGCGGCTTTCGATATTTCGTTATCAATGAATAAGTTACCTTTCGCTTTTATATATTAGGATTAAACCGGACAATAGATACGACAATATGGCATAGATTTGCCAGCGACCCATCCGCAAGAAAACTAATAATAATAATACCAACCTATTGTTGTCCTTCTGCAGGGCAAATGCCTCTTCTTATATAGAGAAGACAGGATCATTGACCACCACGATTTCAAATTACATCCAGGTTTCCTCACAACGTTTTCCTTCATCGATATCAGTGGCGAAATGTAGGTGTACTAACGGGTCCTCTGCTTAACCCTTTGGGAAGTACAGGCGTGATATAATGTTATGTAAAGCCAGTAGCTTTGTTCAAATCAATAGTACCACACAAATACTCGTAAAATAAGTTATTATAGTCAAACTGGACAGCAATACTGAGTACTAACTCTTTAATATGCAGAGCAGTCGCCGATAATTTGATGTGAAATAATTCATAACGTTCAGATCATGAGCCGGTTATTGCTATTCAGTATTTGTATTTGAAATAAAGTGGTATAACAAGGAATTCCTTAAGTAAAATAAAGCTTAACAGTTTGGCGATTAACACACGGCAACGCGCATCGCCGCGGTTGGCGGTGAAGCGGATCTCATGTGGCATTGGTCTCTAAGAATTCCGTTGATGCCTAACACACGTACACCGCCCGACCGCGCGTTCGAGCGGTGCAATCCGCTTTACCGCAACCGCCCTCCGCGGCGGTGCGCGTTGTCTTGTGTTAATCGCCTTAGGCAATTGGCACACTGTCCCGCATCATGCAGCGTAGCGCGGGTTTGCGTATTCTCACGTTCTTTGCAAGTAAAAATAAAATAAAATAAAATAAAACACGTGTAGTCCAACACACAGAAAACGCGTTCACGTGCGGTGTTGCAGATCGCGCGTCTACATGCGGTAAACACGCACCCCTGCGCGTGGCCACCGCATGACTGTACTGCAGCACCGCGCGTTTGTGCGGAAAATCTGCACGGTGATGCAAATCGCATGCGTTGCTCCGTCGCCACGCACCCCGCAGCGTGGCGCGGGGCAGTGTGCGAATCGCCTTGTATTTCGACTTTTAATTCTATTCAGTAACTTGACAGTTCAATGAAAAATAATGTTATTTAGGTATTTATTTAAACTTTATGCAACAAAAAAGTGCAAAGGCGGACTTAATGTTACCATACTAGAACGATTTTGCGTTAGGAACGAATGATAAGAATGGTTCAATACCAAGTTATATAAGTTCATTCAATTTCATTCATTCTTACACCACCGCACTATCTTTTTTTTTGTCAAAACTTTATAAACTCTTAATTGTCAAGTTACTGAATAGAATTAAAAGTCGAAATAAAGGTCCAATTTGGAAAAATCCTTTTGCGTCAAAGTTTATTCATTTATTTCAATTACACCATTAAAAGGCACTTTGGAACGTCATTCACAAGAGAAGAAAAAATAATAATATTGAATCTAGTTGCCCCTTCCAAAAGGGTAGTTTTGTATGTAGAAGAATGGCGAGAAACTCCATAGATAACATAATTTAACGTCTGTAATCCCCGAAGGGTTAAATTGATTACGTGAAACTAATTATTTATTTATTTTGAAAAGTGTCTAGTTAAGTAATTATCATAATAATTAAACTAAACAACAAAACTTATAAATAATAAAGTATTAAAAAAGAAAGGAGGAAGTTTAAAGGGCATTAAAAATCTCATCCGCATCGCTGTCAATAGAGCAAGTGTCTAAATGGCTGACAGCATTTATAATTTGATCATTTTCTGTTGGTTCTAGTACCAATAAAAGCAATTTATCATTAAAAAGGAAAACAAAGACATAACATAACATCACGCCTGTAATCTCTGAAGGTTAGGCAGAGGTATACACATTAGTATACCCACATTTCGCCATTTATTTATTTAAACTTTATCCACATGTAAAAAAATACACTGTACAAAGGCGGAGATATTGCCTTGGGCATTTTCTACCAGACTGCCTTAGGGAATTATGTTTTTCATTTGTCCAGACCATCCGCGTTTCCTCTTAAAAGAAAGATTTAATACGCTCGCCCCTTATTACATGGGACTTAAACATAACTGGCGAAACATGCGTGTACTAATGGGTACACCTCTGCCTAACCCTTAGGGATAACAGGTGTGATGTTATGTACTGAGCAATTCCTTAGAAGAAAAAAAACAAACAATTTTGTCACATTTCATCAGTTTTGTTGCAGTTTTGTGCAAGCACGTTTCACAAATCTTGCCTCTAAAGATTACCAAGTGTCGTGACAAAATCTCAAAATCTACAATTAATTATATTCCCCATAATTGGACATAAAACTTAGACATGTCACGGCCAAGTTAGACATTGTTTATCTTGTTTAAAAAAAACATATTTTTTCCTCTATCATAAATGTGAATTTTAGTCACGAAATGGCAGACTAATAATGTTATTATTACAACACTGTTTCGATAAAACTAAGTCTGACTCATGACAGTAGGGGAGCCCAAGACGCTAAATGTGGATTTACTCCAGCGTCGTGAGGACCTTTTGGATTGTGAAGAATTGATGCTGAAAAGAAAAAATAGTTACAGATGGGACCCTTTCACTGGTGGAGAGCGCATAAGTACACATTGAAACAAAATGAAAAAAAAATCGCGAATTAACTCGAATGTGTCAGATATTAATAGTCTAAGCGCCCCACGTGTTTCTGATAACCTAGGAATATTAATCTGCCAGTTTGCATGGTGAAAATGGAAGAAAATATTATGACATTGAAATACTCAAGCGCGTCAGATTAATATACAGACAGTTCAGCTTGATGTCCTTGTCGTGCTGACACTTAATCTGACAATTATGTGCAGGGACTTCTTTGGAAAATAAAATCTGCGGCCTTAGACGCGCGGCCCTATATACAGGGCCATAACATCACGCCTGTAATCCCCGAAGGGTTAGGCAGAGGTGTACTCTTTAGTACACCCACATTTCGCCAGTTATGTTTTTAGTCCCATGTAATAGGGGGCGAGCCTATTGCCATCAACCGGGCACAAATCCAGACTCCGAGGCTGCTACTGAGAAATTCCTGATGGAAAATCCGAATAACACTTTGCCCGACCTAGGAATCGAACCCAAGACCTCATGCATAGCAGCAGCTTATATATGGTGGAGGTCCTTATCAGGGTGCCGGGTATCCACCCTTATACTAATCTGCCGCGCTCGAGTAAATCCAAAAATCCCTTCTTGGCCTCCCCTACTATGACAGCAAAATCTGGGTAATATATAACTTTACATGTTAGCAATAAATATTGTCTATTAGGTTTTTCACACGCGATCAATTTTACCATCAAACGTAATTGAGGAATTGCTTAATTTGTATAATTAGAGTAATCTTTGTCAGGATGGACCTGCCATATTAGCATGAAGGGATAAAAATATAATTGCTGATCGGTAACCTTCTGTATCGTATTACCCAGTTACTGGGTTGTGGAGGTCAGATAGGCAGCTAACCATGTAAAATACTGGTATTCAGCTGCATCCGGTTAGACTGGAAGCCGACCCCAACATAGTTGGGAAAAGGCTAGGCAGATAATGATGAACCTTCTGTTTTAGTGTTTAGGTAGATTTATAACTAGCGACTCGCCCCGGCTTCGCGCGTAAACCTTCCTCTTGAATCGCTCTATCTATTAATAAAAACTGCATTGAAATCCGTTGCGTAGTTTAAAAGATCTAAGCGTACAGACGGCGGGAAGAATTTTGGAAAGCCCTTTCTTATCGGATGGCTACGTCATACAAAGAAGACACCCTCCAAGTTTCAAGTCTCTACGATCAGCGGGTTAGGCGTTGATCCGTTAGTCAATCAGTCATTCATTCAGGACAAAGCATTTTATATGTATAGATAGATAGAAGATCGATTATATATTTAGACTAGCTTATGCCAGCGACTTCGTCCGCTTCTGCGTCGGTTTTCTGCGAGGTTTTGTTTTTTAACATAACATAACATCACGCCTGTAATCCCCGAAGGGTTAGGCAGAGGTGTACCCCAATGTACGTGTACACCCACATTTCGCCAGTTATGTTTTTAGTCCCATGTAATAGGGGGCGAGCCTATTGCCATCAACCGGGCACAAATCCAGACTCCGAGGCTGCTACTGAGAAATTCCTGATGGAAAAACCCAATAACACTTTGCCCGACCTGGGAATCGAACCCAAGACCTTATGCACAGCAGTCGCGCTTGCGACCACTAGACCAACGAGGCAGGTTATATTTTTTTCCCTAAAATAAAAGTAGCATAAGTTACCCCTTAATACATCAGCTATCTGCTAGTGAGAGTCCCGTCTAAATCGATCCGGCCGTTCCAGAGATCAGCCGGAACAAACAGACAGATAGACAAAAATTTTAAAAAAATGTTATTTTGGCATAAGTACCGTAATATAAATTCATATGCATGTAGTAAAAATCGGTTAAGTTAATATAACAAACAGACATTTCAATTTTATTTATTTTTATAGATAGATGTTTAGATTAAGATAAAATTTGACTGCCTCGTTGGTCTAGTAGTGGTCCCAAGCGCGACTGCTGCGCATGAGGTCTTGGGCTCGATTCCCAGGTCGGGCAAAGTGTTATTGGGATTTTTCATCAGAAATTTCTCAGTAGCAGCCTCGGAGTCTGGATTTGAGCCCGGTTGATGGCAAAAGGCTCGCCTCCTATTACATGGGACTAAAAACATAACTGGCGAAATGTGGGTGTACTAATGGGTACACCTCTGCCTAACCCTTCGGGGATTTCAGGCGTGATGTTAATGTATTAAGATAACCAGTATGAATATAACTGCTCGACTGAAGTCAACTTGATAATTCCCGAATATCAGTCGTCGACTGCCAATCGCCCCGTTTGCAAATACCCTAAATCATTTGCTATCATTGTTGCTAGTTCCCACGTAATACACACGTATAACGTGTATGTATGTCTGTGTGTTCGTGTATTGTTGTAGGTCAGGTTTTCGCAACGGGTTTCCGAGTTTTTTTTTCTAAACTAGTCATGTTTGCGGTTTTCGATGTTATGCTAACTATTTTTTTTTTATTGTGTTTTGTATTTGCATGCTGTAACGTAGTGATTTTTTGTAATGTAAAATGAAACATTCACAATTAATGTTTTTAAGACTGCTGTGTATGAGCACTTGGGTTCGCTTCGCAGGTAAGCAAAGTGTTATTGGGTTTTTCATCAAGAATTTCTCAGTAGCAGCCTCATTTGTGTTGAGAACAGGCTAGGCAGATATGGTAAGATAAACAGTAATTTTTCACACCAAAAAAAAGTATTTTCCCCGCAATAATTTGCGCTACACGTTAATTAATTGGGTAAGCAGATTGTGTAGTTATCTAGCATGTGATGATGTGTTTCATTACACCCCGTATATCGCGAAATATATGAATATATTCATCGCAAAGCGATTTGGTATTCAAGTCGGGGAATACTAGAAGTAGATTGAGCCGGAAAATACATCTCAGTGCTATGAAGGTAATAGAATCATTGACCGACCTTGAAATACTCTGTTACATAGAAAATAGACATAAATACATAACATATCATGTCTGTAATCCCCGAAGGGTTAGGCAGAGGTATACCCATTAGTAAGCCCACATTTCGCCAGTAATAGGGGGCGAGTCTATTGCTATAAACGGGCACAAAAAATTCAGACTCCGAAGCTGCTACGGAGAAATTCCTGACGAAAAAAACCCAATAACACTTTAACCGACCTGGTAATTAAACTCAAGACCTCATGCTCAGCAGTCGCGCTTTGCGACCACTATACCAACGAGGCAGTCAAAAAAAGACATCCCTTTAAATCAAGCACAGCGATTTCTAAGTTCAAGAATTTGGGCTTGGCATCGATGAGTCACCAGTTACATAAGTTATGTATCGGCTAGTTAACTGCCATAACGAAGACAAACGCGTTCCGATTGAACCTTACTACCGGTAGAACTATGTACCCAGGGCCGGATCTATAAGCTTTTAAGGCTGCAGCACTGGGCCCCGTGAATAAATAGGGCCCCTAAAACCCCTTCAGCCTTAATTGTAATGACAAACTTAGTGTGTAGTGTCACTTGTGTTATTTTCTTTTTCTTTTGTGGAGATATTCTCAATGACGGCCTCCACCTCGGGGAACGCGGGGTATATTTATCTCCTTGCCTCTTCTTCCGACTAAATCCTCCATCTACCTTTAGTTGGCGTACGGGGGTCGCTCTGAGCATTCTTCTGAGCCCGGTATAGACTCGCCACTACCACAAGGCGGGTCCCGTCACACGGTGCGTCCGTTACCCAGCTCACTTCTGCCATAATTAGGCTATTATTGGTTCTAATTTATTCCCGTATACAAAAATATATTAAAAGGATTTTTTTTGACAAAATGGCAATTAGTTTGATTATAATAATATTGTAATTGTAGAACTTTAATGATAAAATTTGCATGCCTTAATTGGTACAACATAGGACTGCGCATTAACTTAACATCTGGAAATATAATGATTATGTACTACTTTGAACAATAAACGTTTGAATTTAAATTAGTTAGGTAACCCCAAAGGTGGGCCCCCAAGCAGTGGTACTCCAGGGCCCCACAAATTCCGAGTCCGCCTCTGTACCTACAAGGAAGGTATTTCCTTCTAAGGTAAATGCCAATTGTATGAACTTTTGACTTTATAGTCATATTTCAAGAAAATATGCACTGTTTGACGTTTATAGAGATTTTGTGGAAGCGACACAAGTATCATAATACCAGCCTTTTATTGTCCTACTGCAGAGCAAAGGCCTCTTCTTATACAGAGAAGGCACGAGCATTGATCACCACGCTTGCTCAAGGCGGATTGGCGATTTCAGACTTAAATTTTTTACAAGTACAGGTTTCCTCACGATGTTTTCATTTACCAATGTCCGAGATAAACTTAAAAAGCACATAAAAATGTGTACTTGTATTTGTACTTGCCTATGCCCAGTTGCGAATCCACAGGCCTTAACCACTGAGCCATCACAAAAATCATTCAGATTAAATCTAGGTTGCCAAAAGGATATTTCATCATTAATTAAGCCGTTACGAAACTCGTAATTAAAAACTAAACTAAAAAACCTCAAAGAGTCTCCGCATCAGTCCATTTCATTTGCTTTAAAAAAAAAAACTTTTAAAAGTAAAAACATAAAGGGGGAGGGGGGGTTTCGAGTCAAAGAATTTCCCTTTTCAGCGCTTTTGAAAAGTACATATATGAAACCCGCATTCCTTTAAAGATTAGGCCGCACTCACACAAACGCGAGCCACGTGAAGAGACGTCGTGTGCACACGCATGTGTGTCTGTGTGTCGTGTATGTACGTCGCACACACACTAGCGCCGCACGTGATGTAATGCTACGTTGACGCCTGGCAGACATTTTTTATAGGTTCTGACGCAACTTTTTTTTATAAGCGTACTTGTTAGGCCGTTTGCAGGTTTTCCTCGGTTCGTTTTTTGTGGATATGGTTCCGTATTTGTTTATGTGGTTTTTTTGTTAAGTTGTAGCAGGTTGTGGTTGTTTTTGATGGATAATTTGGAGAATAAATCTTAATGAAAATCGTTTTTTTTTTTACGTTTAGTTTTTAGTGTTATTTGCTTAAATAAATTTTAACAATAGAAAAAATATATTTAAAAATTATTTAAACTTGCATAATTTAAGAAATAATTGATTGTTAACATTTAAACTAATCATTTCATTTTGTTTTGCTTACAGGTAAGTTATCCTACACCCAAGAAACAATGGATTCATTCACCAACAATTATCGTGGTTTGTACAAACATTCAGCTAAATGTTTACGTAAGAGCTTAAATAAAAAAATATTTACAACATAAAAATTTGATGCAGTGTGTAACGATCCTTACGATGCACGTACAATACATAGAAACACGTATAACTGTAAAGCAAGGCTGCACACATAGACAACAAGGACAGGTCAATACCCTCAGTTGCCTTGCACGAACATAGCGGCGATATACAACAACGCTGTTGCGCGAACGAGACGGCAATACCTCTCTCAATCTCACGTTTCAAACGAGGAACTCTCCGCGTGCGACAAAGATGACGCCATATAGCCGGAAAGGGACAGCTATATAAATATTATGACTGTTATTTCACTTCCTCTGCTGTGATGCAATAGCAATTTTACAGTAAAGCATCTATTTTGAGACAAAGATTCATTTTATTTTTAGGATTTCGTAATTATTAATTAGTAATTTTAATTATTATTAGTAAAGGTGTGATCGAACTAGTCTTTAATAAATATTTTTTAGTTTATTTTTATCTACCTACATTGTATTGCATGCACTTTTGTGTGCTATAAATAATTTTGTAACGATTTTGCAACACGACTGTGTGATATTTTTGGCGCGAAACAATTGAAATAGAAGTACTTGGATCGTACGGTCTTAAATAAAGGCAATTAATTATTTTACGAATAAAATTAACAGCTTAAAAAATAAGGTCGATGAAAACTTTATTTTCTCATACGTTATAAAATTTATTACAACGCCATCTGTCATCGGGTAGCGACACTTTATTATTGCTGATTTATTGCCTATCACGCATGTCCTCATTTTCGGTCATTTCTCGCAACAAGCGAATCATACCGGAATATTAGGACCCGAGAAAATGCCGCTTGTTGAAAGTCTAAAGTTTATCCTCTTGTTTCGAGGAAAATCGATTAAAAAAGCCATAACAGCAACTACGCATGCCCTAGTTTCAGTTCTGTGGAAATATCACGTCTTTTGTGGCGTTTTCAACCTACTCCGCAGTACATTTGAAAAAATCGGTAGGCCTAAGGAACGTGCCAAACCGTGTGTCATTGAACCCCTTCAAAAAGCTGCCGTGCACGCTCCACCTGCCACAAAATTCGACCTTAAAACCTCGAACTCAACGCTCAATATTGCACTCCATATTTCTAAAAGAAGAGTCCATTTTGAAAAATCCATCCCGACACTTACGCTCTTTCGTTCGAAATTCAAAAATGTAAAGACGCGCACACACTTGCACACCTATATACCGACAGCCACGCACAAGTGTTTGTCATGTATAAAGAAAGTACGTGTGAGCTTTCCCTGTGTTGAGTTACACAACCTCGATGTTCTGTCTTTTTTTAGCACGTACAAAAACTATTCCCGTCTCCCTCTAGCCGACTGTTATGTAATAACGGTTGTTGTGATTTAGCCGCGTAACATTTTTCTCTCAAACCGCTATGTCTTAGATTTTTAATCTGTCATTCTATTTTAGATCTGTAGTTTTGATTAAGAATATTTTAATTGCAGTGCTGATTATTATCTTTAAAGTCTTATTAGAGTCTAATTAGCGCTACAGAAACGGCAATATGATACTGTAATTACATGAGCTTTTTTGGTTTGTTAGAATGGTTTTCTATTCAAAATAACATGTGACGCGGTAGTTAGGCCTATTATAAATAAACTCCACATGCTGTCAAAACGTATGCACTTCTCATCACACACACAAGTGCGTGCAAAGAGGTTATGTGTGGCAGGCGCGGCTCGGTGTGCCGTCGCTTGTATTCATTTCCTAGTTGTTCCCTCGATGGCCCGCTTGCAACATCTCGGTGTGAGCGGGTCTTTACGAATTCGGCGCGTACACGAAATAATTCAGAACGCGAAAATTCCAACATTTTTTAAAGTGTCCTAGTGTTTGTGTTATCTGTGGTGTGTTGTGTCAGTGAATTATTAGGAATAATGGAATGATGTCAGAGGTTTGACGTTTTTTTTCAACGCGTTCACAACTCGGTTTTGGCGGCAACTTAAGGCGACCATTTTTTTTTTATTCGAAAGTTTTTACGTAACTTTTTTTGCATCATAATTAATAATTAAGTTATAATTACGCAATTAGAGGTGCGAAGTTAGTTTTGCATGTGAATTTAAACAATAAATAACTGTTTAGTTAATTGTGTTGGCTGTCCATAAAGTTTAAATTGGTCACGGTAACTTTAATAATGGAATAATAAGCTCAGTTATGTGATGGTGCTGTTTAAAATTAGACAGTTTTGTAACTTCCTAATAACACATTGTTGTTAATTATTTTTTATGAAGACGGAGAGTGTTATTATGTAATTAATTGAATGGTTACGTTATTTAACATAAAGTTAGAATGAAATTAAGCGGACATAACGGATTAAAATTGTTTGTTGTTATATTTTATAGTTATTGTTATTGCCAATAAAAAAAAATTTACAGTAGGAAAAAACATAAAAACATCTTTTTAAAACTTTAAAGTTTTATAAATTTGTTTTCTTCCTATATTTTATATTTATGTTCGCAACCACACGTGAATGTCTATTATAACTTTTTACTATCGCTTAGTAACGATTTAATTTACATCCAATTACCTTATAAAGTTTGTAGTATCTAAAACATAAACAATTGTGCTATTTTTAGTATTTATTTTATTAGGTAACAGTTATAGGCATTCTGGAATTGGCTTAAACGTAAAAATAAATTGTTTAAACTTTGCTGTTTAGATAAACTGTAAAAAAAAACTTAACTGCTATAAAAATTACATCGTTAATAATTAGAAAAGATAATTAAATGATATATTATATTATGTAAGGAAAGTACAAAGCTTTCTTAATTTAAAATTATGCCCCAAACAGCAAGCTTTTTTCAAAAATAACAGTTATGTTAAAGATGTACGTAGTACTACAGAACGAAACATATTATTAAACTAACAGAAATGTAAATATTTGCCAAAGAAACAGCACAAAAATAACAATCAAACAGAATTTCGTAGATACAAGTGTCAATTCTTATCAAAATTCTAAAAATAAAATAGGTATATTGAATACCTACCTACCTATGGTGGATTCCAATACTGACAATTGTAGGCGCCAATCATAGAACAGAAACCGCAGACCGTCGATTGTTTACACACAATATCGATAAGCTCTATCTTGGTTTCGACGTAAGATAACTGTCTGTAAGTTTCATGCTAAATTCATTTCCGTTAGATATTATGTCAAGCTGAACAAATACACATGAAATTGCAAGAAATACTGAGGTTTTTGATTAGCAACAGGGCCTCTTAGCAACAAAAGTCTTTATGATTATGTGACATTTTGGAAGAACCTGCGACTGACAGTAATGTTGTTGCACATTATATTATAGTCGATTCAAATAAATAATATAATAAAATCATTAATAAATGAAAGAACTCTGAACCAGTTTATCAATAACGGTTTTTAACCACAAAACAAAACAGAAAATCTACAAGCCTTTGTTTCATAACCTACTCATTAATTAAACAAACAGTATGTTTCAATTAAAAGAATCATGCATGACTACTACATCAGAAACAAACAAAACTATGAAAAGGTATGCTTGTCTGTCTTCCTATCATGACATGCAACTTCCTGATGTCACCACAAAAGCGTGACAAGCCAGGATACATCTTGACATTCTAACCCTAAGTAACAAAAGTCAACTAGCCAACTATTACAACACTATCAAGTTTCGAGGGGAACACTTTAAATACAGCCCTCTCTATCGCACCCATTGTTCTACAACGAAAAGAGGGGGACAGAGATAGTTAAATTGTCGAAAGATAAAGGATGACCTATTTTCAGGCCACGTGGCGTATAGAAAACAGTCTTGCAATTTCCTTGTTAGTAATCAGAGAATATTTTAAGGGGCCTGTTATAAAAGAAGTTGATTTTAAAAGGGGCTCGTTATCATGAATAAGTTTTGTTTTGCAAATGTTCGTAATATTACGTGTAGGGCTTCGTGGAACGGGAAAAGATGTGAACAGCTAAGTTGTAACAATATGACGCTGTGAGAAGCGTTTAAAGTCACGCACAGCGGTAATTTATTGTAGTTTGAAGACTAACAGGGCTTGTAACTGTGCTAGCTTGCTAGAGAAATGGGTTAATTGTACGCTATTGGTATCGAGTTAACTACCAACTTAAGTGTTAAACTAAGAACAAAAATCAACCATCTTTTTAAATAGATGTTGAGAAGAATGAACCTTATCACAGAAAATGCACTGACAGAGACTAACTAATTAATGAAAATTTTCATTGTTTCGATTTCAAAGTCTCATAAATCCTTTCCAATCTTTACATTTTGACCTCTTCAACATCTATCTACAAAATATGCATGTTTATTTGTTTATTGCAAACCAATACTCAAAAATACGTAAACAGTGCAATTCGACCTCAAACTTGTAACATATATGTAGGTCAACCGCAGGTCACAGCCTGACACGTTTTGGGCTAGCTCTCGAACGGCCCTAATCTGACCTCGGCGACCTTGGATCTCAGGTTCAATAGGATTCGAGGTCAAAGTTGAACTCCTGTCCCAGTTGTGTACGGAAACTGAATAACTGAATTATCGGAGGACGCTGGTTTGCAGGACGAGGAGATAATTATTGCAAACTGTTTAAACCATATGTTTGAACACTACTTTTTTGGTTTTATTTATTTAAGGATTCAATTTCGGATTAATATCTTGATTAGGGACAGGAAATAAACACAATAATTTTTGTAATGGAGTAATAAAAAAATAAAAGTATTGTTTTTCATTGAGGTAACACTTTAAGTGATTTTTTATTAGTTAACCCAATAAGCATTTTATTAAGAAAAAGCCATCAAGTCTTACTTTTTACGAACACCGCAAAAATCTTAAATACACGGTTAAAAAAAATCCAATGAGTAATAAAGTCAATTCAAATAGCATTTCCAAATGATTTCACTAGAATTTTTCCACATACGACATTATCGATTCAATGCTGTTACGCGTACGTAGCATACAAAACGTACAATTACTAGCCAGACATTTCTAGATTAGTCTGGTTGCGTAATACTGACTGCCACCTTGTCCAAATGTTATATATACTTACTGCTTTCATGAATTAATTTAATTTTAAATTAGGAATTGAACATTTTTTTTTTATTTGCAGTTTTTTTTTTTTCTTTTTTTTTAATTGGTTTTCTAAACTAACTTTTTTTATACCCTTTTGGGCATAGAGGCACAGACAAGTAGATAAAAGTCTCGTTTATTAGAAGGGGTCGCTCATATAGTCATATCTTATATTATCTATTAGTAATCCCCTTTCCCATGCATTCCCCTTCCCTCAATCAATGATAAAAAAGTGATAACAAGTTGAGCTTTGTTTTTCTTTTATTCATTGATCTGTATTTTTACGGTCATAGTGAATTTAACGAAGGTTAAAATTACTATGTCGTCACTTAAGTTGTAACACCATGTAAGTTAATAGTAAGTTTACTGGACTCACAAAAACTGCATAATTTTACATTAGATACCATTTTATAATTAGTTTACAGTTTTACACTTCAAATTACGTCTATTAAAAATTTTGGTATTGTCATCCATACTTATGTCATAAATGCGAAAAATTATTTGTGTGCTTGTCTGTCTGATACGCTTTCACGACTAAACCACTGAATCAATTTTGATGAAATTTGGTACGAGGTAAGCTTGAACTCCTAGGAAGGACATAGGCTATTTTTTATTCCGCTACTTCGTTTGCGTCCGTGATATTTATGCGGACACCCCACCCAGGGCGGAAGGACTCATTTGATGATTTTTACCACCATAAAAAAAAGTGTTTCACCTCCAAAGGCCTCGACGAGCCGTTCAGCGTGGTGTCAGCGTGGTAAAAGTATGGGAACCCCTGACGTAGACATTCTTTAGTAAGTAAATTCTTTAGAACAAATTATTTGAACAAAACTAGTTGGTAAAAAAAAGAATGCTATTAGAATTGGACCCTTTGAACATGTTAAATGACGTCATCTTCACAAAAGGCTTTGAAAGGAGAACTTTTTATCTCAAAAGGGTTTTTGTATTCAATACTGCGAGCCTAACCTTGGAATTCGCAAAGATTTAACAGTGGGGATCGATTACGATACAACTTCGTACTTACACGGCGAGCAGTATTACCTAACTTGAATACTGTTTCATAATGCGTAGTAGCAAACGCATAACGCTTAACAACTTGTTTTATTCCGTATTTATTAATATTTAAACATTATTCCGTTTAATTATACTAATTGAGTTAGGTGCGGTTTTGGTTGTACCAACGAAAAGTTTTAAAGGTGCGCCGGTAGCGCCGTCTAGCGTTGAGTAGTTGAACTTTTGTAATTTTTACTTTTGCTACGACGTAAAAATTTCACACGGGAAAAATATATTCGTGTTAATTATGTAGAAGTAATACGTCAATTTATTTTTTGTACAGATCAAAGTGCAAAAATAATTAAAGTAATTAAAATACAGTTAAGAAACTCGCTACTAGATGGCGCTGTGCATTCTGCGTAACACTTGGGTCACCGACCGGCCATACACTATGTCATAATATTTTTTTTATAGTTAACTGCATAGCTACGATAATCGTTCGCTGACCGATTGCAATTTATTGTTTTTTTATTTACATTCGCTCGTAACAATATGGCGCTGCTAATCGAATACAAAATGTATTACAATGTTTATTATTTTCCTAGAATTCAATGCGCTTACTTAATTACTCACACTTTGTTTGCATATTTTACAACGCCCTAGTAGAATATGCATACTTACTGTATGGGATGCATGCAAATGTGTATGAGTATATCTCGGGCCCCCCTACTTATGATAGTGGCAGCAACGAGGAATTATTCCCGTTTGAGCACCTATGCATTGAGCACTAAAGGTATTGAAAGTAAAGATTGGTGCTCAATACATAGGTGCAATGCATGGGTGTTTAAAAAAGTAGGTGTTCAAACGGGAATACTTTGCAACGAGTACGTTAGACTGTTAGGGGACTCCCACCCCGCGGGGTTTTAGTCGACAGTAGTTCTTCACGGTAACCCTCCATTTTCTCCAAACCGTATGGCTCCATTAGGACTTCCCTGCAGACAAAAAAAGGTACAGTTACTTCTCAATTTTTCTACGATGAGTCACTTATTCTGATTTACTTGAGAAATATTGGTTTATTTCTGTCCCACTGCAGGGCAAAAGCGTCTTCACATAAGGAGAAGGCACGACCATTGATCACTGCGCTTGCTCTGGGCGGTTTCTCGATTTCAGACTCATATGAATTACAAGACCAGGTTTCCTCACGATGTTTTCCATCATCAATATCAGTGATTTCCAAGATAAACTAAACTACATTATGAATTAAGAGAATCACCATGCTATCGAAGCGTCTTAACTAATGAGTACTTGGACCAGCCTATCGTACTCAAACCATGTCAGAGGTCAGAAGCCCTTGAGGCGGTTTAGAAACTCTGACACCAGGGTGTGTGGGGTCGTAAGACCTTACTGCCCAAACAATAAAGAAGAAGAAGAATAACAACTAATAAGTCTTCGTCTTCTAATAAGTCTTTTTTTACAGTTAATTTAAAACGCAAGTTTTCTGCGATTTACTTAGTAACATCGCTTTATATTCTAGCGGCACTATGTATGTGAGATGCCAACGGTATCAGCACCTGTTAACGACACCTGTAACATGCATGGCTTCGTGGTAGGTGGCTTGTGTTAAGCAGGGGTATGCAGCATTAGGATGTATTTTATTTTTTTGTCGTAAATCTACATAAAATAAAATGCTAGATAGAACTGGTTTGGAGAATATGGCTTCTATTATGGTGTTATTCAAGGAATAAAATAGTACCGGCTTATATTTGTCCCACTACAGGGCAAAGGCCTCTTTTCATACAGTAAAGGCATGAGCATTGATCTCCACGCTTGCTCAAGGCAGATTGACGATTTCAGCCTTATTATTTAAAGTCCTCATTGGTCTAGTGGTCGCAAGCGCGACCGGGCAAAGTGCTATTGGGTTTTTCATCAGGAATTTCTCAGAAGCAGCCTCGGAGTCTGGATTTGTGCCCGGTTGATGGCAATAGGCTCGCCCCCTATTAAATGGGACTAAAAACATAACTGGCGAAATGTGGGTGTACTAATGTACACCTCTGCCTAACCCTTCGGGGATTACAGGCGTGATGTTATGTTATTATGTTATGTTATTTAAAGTCCAGGTTTCATAATTAACTGCTGTTATTTGGCCGGAGAGAGTCCTAGAACACACATTATAGCCATTTCAATAAAGCCTTTCGTTTGGCCATTTGTAGATGCATATAAAGTAGACGCATGCAAATGCTAGTTAATAAAGAATTTCGCTCTAAATGAACAGTTAATTTTAACTCATCAACTCATTTAATTTGTTTTCCTCTTTTGAATGGCAGTTCAAAAAACATGATAGGTACGCCTACATAATTGATCTTAGGTGTATTTTTTGCTCTTATAAAACAATAAATGACACATCTATAACATAATGAGTAATCGACATAGATCAGAGATGCTAAACCTTTGTAATGTAGCAAACGAAGAATATCATAGTGCGAAATGTACTATTTCAGTTCATTGAAGTGCTTAGGGGCGCTTTAACCATACATGAGGTTGTGGGTCTGTCTAATCGTCGAAGGAAAACATCTTGAGAAAATTAGGTTTGAAATCACCAATCCGCCTTGTGTAAGCGTGGTGATCACTGCTCATGTCTTTTCTCTACAAGAAAGGGCCTTTACTCAGCAGTAGGACAATAATAGGCTGGCATTATTACGAGCCATATGATTTATTTGAGTACTAATAGGTTGTTAGTAACTCTAACTCTAGGTAATCTCAAAAGGCACTTACTTATTTTACAGCCAGTAATTTTCAATATATGTTTGATACCTGAAAAAAACAGAAAATAGTTTCGCCAAATTGTTTTTAATTTTTAAATTTTACAAAGTCTTTTGTATCATTTAATATTATAGCCAGTCATATAGTAAAGGATTTTCATTTCGTTTCGATGGCAAAAATAACTTCAAATAAAATACTTTGACCAAAGGTTCGCAACACCTGCCAAAGATAATTTAGTACACAAAGGTGAATGATTAATTACAAGCCTATTGTATAATTGATGATTTTTTAAATGCTATGCCTTCTGGTGTCGATACATTACTTTTTATAGCTATGTAGCGTAAGTACTCATACAAAAGCAATTTTTCATTCAATTATCTGTTTTTGTATGTTGGTATTATTGTAGTGATTTAGTTTTATGAGTGGTAAGTTGGTACAATGTTTTTTTTTAAATCTAATTGGTTTGTTGTTGTTCACTTTTTTTTTCTGACAGATTATTTCTTTGCATACGAGCCTCCTGCGTGCTCCTGCCTCAAGTTATCATACTTATGTGTAGTATATTAAAAAATAGTCGTTTATTTGGGTTGGTATTCACATATTATTTTTAAGTTTATGATTGACATCACTGACATCGGTGAAGGACATCTGTGAGCAGTCTGAAATCGCAATCCGCCTTGAGCAAGCATGGTGATCAATGCTCGTGCCTTCTCTGTATGAGAAGAGGCCTTTGCTCTGCAGTAGGACAATAATAGTCTGATTTTATTATTATTTTTAATAGTTCAGAGTTTAGATTTATAACATGAGAGGTTAAACATAATCTCCATAGAGGCCAACCTCCATTTTAGAACGAGCAACTAGCTTCAGCTTTCGTACTCACTGACCGACTCCTTGACAATTCAAAAGTGCCTATAAATGGTTTAATTGAAATAAATGTTTTGACTTTGATAATAAGCGAAATTTCAAGTGTTCAGTCTACAAATATGTAAGTCTGCCTATCCTACTACAATACAAGCGTTATGTTACGTTATCTTATCGAGAACGATAAAATTCAACGCAATCGTTATAAAATTGCACAAGAACGTTTGCGCGGCATTTTCAAATTTGAACTTCGAACGACTCATTCGAAATTGAATAAATGCTTACAAAATGTTACACTAAACAAACACAATAACGATGATTACAATAAAAATACACATTTTCCTTGACGAGGTACGTATTGCATGGAAAAAATAAATCAAGCGTGCGTCATAAGAGGTACATAATACGAAGATAAGCCCGCGCAAGGGGTTATTCACCTCAGTTTGGCAGTTTGAACTTTGGTACCGCCATTCGACAATAGATGGCGGTTTTCGTAAATTTGGTCAATTTTTATTTACGAAATACATAGTTAAATTTGTTTTTAAGGAATTCTAGATCATTCAGAGTTCAGTGATTCGTTGTTTATAGATGTTAGTGTGTTAGTAAGTTTATATGTGTACGTTCGGACTATGAAAGGTTTTACATCTGAACACATTTTTGCAGTACTTAAGTACCTACCTATGACAATCGTATTCTTATAACATTTATTACAGGAGTTTTCCTTCAATACTTATACAAAGAAAAGACTCTTTGACAATACTGTAATATGTACCTTTGTACTCGGATAGATTTGTATCATGAATAGGAGCTAAAGAACACACTAGCACAATCACTGCGACGTTAAAATGAGATGAGATCATGTCCATTTCCATAATACAATTCATCTCTAGCACACAGACAGATATATTATACCTACTTACCTTGCCAGATTCTCAACACAACATCTAAATATCGAATCTCCTAGCTTAAAACTCTCGACACCATTTCTATCACGACCTATGAATTCACCAGCTCAATTTGTCAACACTAACAATTTAATACACTTGAAACCATTATAAACATTACCAAAAATAGTAGCGCAATCATTCCTGATAGGGTGTAGTTCAAACTCGGTTCATTAACCCGCACGTTTGACCTTTAGTACGTCTACTCGATAAGAGATGGCGCTGTTCAAAGGTATTTCCCTGCTACGTCTGGTGCTGAGTGCGTTGCTCCTACCTCAGGTTGTTGGACCCGACGAAAATGTTTTGGTAAAAAGCTGAATAAGTAGTATTGTTAATTTATTTGTTTATCAAATGGCTTATCTGTCTTGTTTGTCTCGTATTGTTTGAATATGCTTTAGTCATTGGTGTAATGTTTAAAGAATGGGCCGTTTCATTCGGTGTTTTTGATCCCGGAAGGGTAGGAAGGTGTTGTATGAATCAGATTTTTATGAATGTTTACCTTACACGTTCAGACATACGTATAATTTTAGCTTGTAGCCCGCTTTATGTGTTCTTGTAGTAGCAAGAAAGGTTTTTAGAATATTATACATAATGAGATAATTTATTCTACATTGCCAGTAGGTACTAAAAACAATTATTTCGTTATTGTTCTGTCTTTAAAAAGAGTTAAAAAAAAACTGTTTAAAAAAAGAACAAGAAATGAGCACTACTTATTCTAAATTCAAAATTTCAATGAACTACTTAACAGACATTCTTTAATAGATAAAGTTCCAAATTTGAAATTCTCGTGGAATTGATGTCCTGTGCAAATAAACTGTAGGTACTCCCATTACATACATACATAACATCACACCTGTAATGTAATCCCAGAAGGGTTAGGCAGAGGTGTACCCATTAGTACACCCACATTTCGCCAGTTGTTGTTGTTGTAGTCCCATTAAGATAAGTTTACGCACGTTAATCCGTTGGTCCCGGCTGTCATGCGGGGACCTTTGACAGTCGTTACGGGTCGTCTGAAGCTTGAAAGTCCGACAACTAGTCTTACCTAGGTGTATCGTATTACCCAGTTACTGGGTTGTGGAGGTCAGATAGGCAGTCGCTCCATGTAAAATACTGGTACTCAGCTGCATGCGGTTAGACTGGAAGTCGACCCCAAAATAGTTGGGAAAAGGCTAGGCAGATGATGATTAGTCCCATTATGATAAATTTCATACCTATTTAATATTCCATGTTTATTTATCATTTCCAAATATCTTCAATAATAATTCGCATAAAGAGCAACTTTCAGCAATTTTCGAATTTGTAATTTCGTCCGGCATTAGGCTCCCGATCCTGCTTATTTGGGTCGTAATATCGGCCATTTACAGATAACTCATCTGCAGGTAAATGATTTCTGTAGCTAGAGGCATTATAGATACATTTCCATTCTTGTTACAAAGATTGAGTAGCAAACATGCAAATATCTAAAAATCTTCACAAATGTTTCGCATTTATAATATGACTAGCTTTTGCCCACGGCTTCGTCCGCGTTAGTTGATCTCAATACAAACTTTGGACCCCCGATTTATAATTTGGAAAACACACATTCGGAAAATCCATTCTTATCGGATGCCTACGTCATACAAAGAAGTTCAAAGAACACACCCTCCAAATTCTCTTCTCTACTCTAAATCTTAGCGGACGTCTACTACTAACCGTGAAGTTTCTTGCTCGTTCTTCTCCATAGAGGCCTACCTCCGTTTTGAAATGAGCAACTAGCTTCAATTTTCGGACTAACTGACAGACTCCTTGACAATTCAAAAGTGCCTGTAATCGGTCTAATTGAAATAAATGTTTTTGACTTGACTAACTATAAACTACCTCCCTGCGTTTCATCTTTATATGTAAAGCGGTTTTCGATATTTCGTGATGAGTGAATGAGTGACGTTTCGCTTTTATATATTTAGATTTAGATAATTAGATTATTAGTAGGATTCCAATAGGCAACAAAAGCAAGTGAGGAAGTCAGGAGTCATTTTTCCTGTACATTTGCTTGTTACAATTCCCAGTAAATTACTGTATATTAATTAGAATTACTGTGGAGTTTATTTTTCTAGGTCAATGACATACTTTTGGCTATTCTCAGTATTATTGTGTATTATCGAGACATTTGCCTTGTTTTCAATAAAACACGAGTAGGTGTGGCGTCAAATCCTTTTAAGGAAATTACGCAAATATATAATAAATCCTTACAAATTACTTTTTGTAAATTGGTAGATATTTCTTAAGATTATTTCGACACAAAAAAACAACCCTGCGACTTGGTACACGTCTTTGGTTTCTACTCCGCTCCTGTCGGGAGTAGCGTGATGTTATATAGCCTATATTATTCTTCATGAATCTAGCTATCATATACATAACTAACTTCAACTTTCAGACTAACTGACCGACTCCTTGACAATTCAAAAGTGCTAGTAATTGGTCTAATTGAAAATAAAAGTTTTTGACTTAGACTTTGAAAAATATTTTTTCCAATTTGACTGGTAGTTCCAGAAGTTAGCGTTTAAACAGACAAACAAATCAAATATATTTCGATACCGAGCAAGTACCAATGTGACTTTTTTTTAATCCATATGTATTTCCAGTCCATCGCTGCCTCGTTGGTCTAGTGGTCGCAAGCGCGACTGCTGTGCATGAGGTCTTGGGTTCGATCCCCAGGTCGGGCAAAGTGTTATTGGGTTTTTCCATCAGGAATTTCTCAGTAGCAGCCTCGGAGTCTGGATTTGTGCCCGGTTGATGGCATTAGGCTCGCCCCCTATTACATGGGACTAAAAACATAACTGGCGAAATGTAGGTGTGGGGTACACCTCTGCCTAACCCTTCGGGGATTTCAGGCGTGATGTTATGTTATGTTCCAGTTCATCTAGGACATCATTGACATCGGTGAAGGAAAACATCGTGAGGAAACCTGGACATATACATAATTATGCAAAAGTTTAGATGAAGTTTTGTAACTAAATCACGCTAGATCAGCTGAACGGATTTGGATGAAATTTGGCACAGAGATAGGTTATAATCTGGAATAGCACATAGGCTAAGAAAAAAGACGCGGACAGTAGCTAGTAATTCATCAAGTCAAAAAATATAAACTGAACAGAACTGAACTTGTAATTTAAGAGCATACATTTGCTTGTTATATTGTTAAGATTGTCTGTATGTGTCTTAGTTGGTAAGCCTTTATAAATAAATAAATAAGTCAGAAAACCCAACCCGCGCTGAGCAAGCTAAGTAATCAATGCTCGTGCCTTCTCTGTATAAGAATAGGCCTTTGTCCAACAGTGGTACAAATATGCTAGTATTATCAAATAATTTTTGAAGTCTTATTTTCCACGAAAATATTCTTATTTCGATGAAATCATTGAAATGGATGGATTGTGTGAAAAATGATATGTAAGAAAAGGGAGTCAGTGATAGCATGACGGCTGACAGGACGGAGTGGAAGAAGAAAACGTGTTGCGCCGACCACGAGTAACATGGGACAAGGGCAGGAAGATGATGATGAGTTTTATTTCATTGAAACTACATAGTATTACGCTAGGCATGCGGTCGTCTGTAAAATAATGGTGCCGATTCCCTTGTTCACAAACTACAATAAAATTAGAGAATTGGCATCTCTTACTAACATACGGCGAAAGAAAAGGACGGTGACATTAAAGAACTAAGTTAGCGATGTCAAATTAGTTTTGCCTTGAACTTCTCCATATTTTTAATCCATACGTTTTAAGATGTCAACTATAATTGTATGGATGTGTCAGATTTACTAAATTCGACAGCTCTTATTTACATTAGTCTCTTTCTTGTTTTATTGAACAGAAAAAGATGGAAGTAGTCTAATTTTAGTTTAGTTTGTGACCAAGAGAATCGGCACCATTGTCTATTAGGTACGTAATGAAGAAATATTTGTCAATTAATAGAGTTCAACGCCCCCGTTCGATAGACTAGACGCTCTGTAGATAAACAGTATGTCACTCGATTGACTCACAGACTACCCAAACTCGTGTGTTTACTTCAATTATAAAATATCCTGCCTGTAACTGACTATGACTGCCTTGTTGGTCTAGTGGTTGCAAAGCGTGACTGCTGAGCTTGAGGTCTTGGGTTTGATTGCCAAGTCGGGCAAAGTGTAATTTGGTTTTTCCATTAAGAATTTCTGAGTCTGCCTTGGAGTCTGGATTTGTGCCCGGTTGATGGCAATAGGCTCGCCTCCTATTACATGGGATTTAAAATCATCTGGTGAAATGTTGGTGTACTAATATAATTTCAGGGTTCGAGAGATGAAGTCGTGGATTACAAAGTAGCCTATAACCTTATCCAGATTCCAAGCTACGTCTATGTACAATTTCATGACGATTGGTTCAGTGGTTTTGCTGTGATGAGGTAACAAACATACAGACAGAGTCGAATTAATAATCATTTAAACGTTTTTAATTATGGGCATTGGCTGATTTGTCTTAATTAAATCATAAAAAATCTAGATAATTGCTAGACTTTGTCTCTCTCCAGTTGCCCATCATTTGACTCAATTTTTGGTCAGTTTCATCTGACTGGCCTCCAGAAACCTTCATTTCTAACCATCTTTTTCTATTGTCTATTGGTCCCAACCTACCTAAGTAAGTATATGAGTAAACATTTTGCTGTCATTAAACTTATTCATTCGTATTTATTTTTGATATGAGGAAATCGATGTGTCAATACCATTATTTAATTTGTACAATTTCGACCAACCTTTAAATTTTATAAACTTTGTGTTTTATAAAATTAGGAAAAATTATAATTAATTATAATAAAAAGATTTTATTGACAATTTTTTCCTACAAAAAAGATTCCGAATAATCGAGAACTTTCTCCTTTTTTTAAAGTCGGTTAAAAATACTAAACTATATCATAAAATGTTTTTCTTAATAACATAATATTTGACATGGCAACTCTAAACTAAAGCTGATAAAAACGTGACTATAATCTTAAAACCTCATTTTGCAAAAAAAAAAAAGAAAAACACTTCCGCACTGAACCATAACCAAACAAGGCAACATAACCTTCATCACAGATAAACGATTCTAAATTCAAATTCAAAACAAACTTCCAAATTCGAATGCAGCCCAGTAGATGACGTCACACGATGATTAGCTACACTATCAGCTGACGTAAGATGTCAATCTGTTGTTGTCTCGCTCACACTTTATTTATAAGCGGGCAGCGACCGGGTCATTGAACTGCCAAAATTCTTGGGTTCAATGAATGACCGCGAGTTCGACGCTCGAGTTCGTCGATGTACTTACATTGCTATTTTTTTTTTGTATGTTTGTACCGTTTTCGCTACCCTGGGCGAATGTTTTTAAGGATTTTGCGGGAATGGACTTTTGTAGGGTAATATTTAAGTAGGATTTTGCGTAATTTTAATTAAAATGGTTTAGTTTTTTTTGGTGTTTTACGTAGATTTTCTTTTGTTTTTTAGCGCCGCTTCTTTTATTTTTGTTCTATGGTACATATAACTATGTACTTTCTTTCTTTATCGTGTGGGCAGTAAGGTCTTACGACCCCACACACCCTAGTGTCAGAGTTGCTAAACCGCCTCAAGGGCCTCTGACATGGTTTGAGTGGAACAGTAAGTCCAGGTTTTCCTTCACCGATGTTTTCCTTCACCGATGTCAGTGAAATCCAAGATAAACTTTAGAAAGTACATATGAATTGAAAAAGTCACATTATACTACTAGAAAATATATATTTAAAAGAATATTTTTGGCACTATGACTTTGTAAATAAATCTCATGAATTTTTCGAATGTTTTTAAAGTTTTTTTTAGCTTGAAAACAACAAACCATATATTTAATAATGACTAAATAACATCGATACGTGTATACCATCACGCCTGTAATCCTCGAAGGGTTAAGCAGAGGTGTAGGTACCCATTACTAGAGCTACTTTCGCCAGTTATGTTTAAGTCCATGTAGAGGGCGAGCCTATTGCCATCAACCGTGAAAAAAATTGTCTTGGTTCCTTTTTCTACAATTTTCCTTTTTTTGGTTCGGTCATGTTGAGAGGATGAGTGGAGACGATTGACAAAAGGTATTTATATGGCAGAGGTGAGTGGCAACGCCGGGAGGGGTCGCCCTAGGAAGACCTACACTGACCTTTTTAGTGAGGTCCTTCAGAAAGGTCAGGTGCGGAGTACTTGTAACCGGCGTGCTTGTATGACGAGATGTATGAACGTAGATGAGGCGAAAGGAGTACGTAAGGATCGTAGCAGGTGGCGTTCTGTAGTTTCTGCCTAAATACACACACACATACACAAAAACATAAACTCACGCCTTTTTCCCATGGGGGTCCATGGGAAAAAGGCGTGAGTTTATGTATGTATGTATGTGTGTATGTTCCTATTGCAAGTACCTCATTATAAAAACAAATAGGATGAAAAACAAAACGGGTTGATAAACTAAAAAGAATTTGATCAAAGTTCAACGACTCAGTATTTGGGTAATGTGGCTTGGAAACAGTGTACGTACAGTTTAGGAGAATACCGCTGTGCTATTCTGTTAAAATGTCTTTTAGGTAAGTGGCTGTGAAGCGCGACTGCTGAGCATGAGATCTTGGGTTCGATTTCCGGGTCGGGAAAAGTGTTATTGGGAATTTCTCAGTAGCAGCTTCGGAGTCTGGATTTGTGCCCACAGAGGAGTTTTGATGTAAATATGGTCATCCATCCACGGACCAACCTCGGCAAGGGTAGCTTAACCTGGCGGATCGACCCTTGCGGCTGTTATTACTTAGCCATGAGCTCCTCAAGAAATAAGCAGCACGAAACTCGAAAATACTCTTTTAAAATCAATGGTTTCCAATATTTGTATAAAGAATCATTTGAAATCAGATGTTAGGGGTTGAAAGCTCACCTCGATCTCATCTCACCTGAATTCATGAAGTAAAGGAATCGATTCTTAATTTAAAAATTCTTAATCCTATTTAGAACTGCACATTGCAAAACAACTAATTTAAAAATCGAATCATAAAGATCTTCTTTTGTTTTTTATGTATGTATCAACAATCTTCTATCTTAAATAATTATACAATATATCTTCTATATAATAAAAATGAGTCGCTAAATGTGTTGCAAAACTCGAGAACGACTGGACCGGCTATTTATTTTATTGTTGTGTTTGTAATTTTCAACACAAAGTTTATAAATAAAAAAAACGGAAATGTCGGAAATTTGGACACGTGCGAAGCCGGCGCAGAAAGCTAGTATTGAATAAAAAAGATCGTCTTACGTTGTCTACAATCAGTATTCGATTTCTTAAAAAAAAAACAAAATGATTTGACGTTTACTGTCAGTTTTTGAAAGCAATATCATGTACCTATTTGTTGAGTAAATCTCGCATGTTAGCTGATTGTGTTTGATTTGCCAAAATAATAATTAATATCTAATCAACAGAGTCGTTATTTGTTTAAATAGCTTTTGAAAGATAAAAATAACACACATTTCATTTAAAATAAATAGCTAAGCTTTAAAAGGGATAACTCAAACGTCAAAATAAACCAATCACAAACTCTAAATGTTTTTTTTTTAACCCAAATTGTTTTCACAATCTTAATCTCCAAAACTACTGAACCGATGTCCGTATTACTTTCGCTGTTGTCTAGAGCAATTTATCATTACGCCGAGATATTAGGCTACACAATGTGTTAATGACAAGGTCGTTCATTATATTAATTAATGAGCATTTATGAATCAGAGGGCCTGTGGGTCAGTCACTAAGCTTGAGTCACAAAATAAAAGGCAGGCGGTCGGGGGACCCCCATCAAGAATAACGTTTCTGACGGTCAAAGTCAAAGTCAAATCATTTATTTCAATTAGGCCATTAGAAGGCACTTTTGAACGTTATTACATGAAATGAAAATATAATTTAATTTTGGTTCAAGATACTCCATCCAACTAAAATCTAAAGTAACTGTCTGACAGATTAGAAATCCAATATGGCCGCCGACAACTGTCATTAATCCGAAATAGATTGTTAGATTACCGGCATAATGAAACAGTGACGTCACGGTCCCGACATGTCTACATTGTCTATGGGCGATCGACCTAACAGTGAGCTTTGACCTTTAAACCTAGACATGATATCATAGGCTACTACTCCTATTGTAATAGGAGTAGTTAGGCACTAAAATAGCCTAAAAGTGCTTAAGGCTGATGTTATGGTTAAGGCTTTTCGAATTGGCAACTAGATTGAATATTTTATTTTTCTTTCTTGTCAAAATGGCGTTCAAAAGTGCCTTTTAATGGTTTAATTGAAACGATTTGACTTTGACTTTGGTTAAATTATAGAAATTGATTAGTACATACATACATACATAAACTCACGCCTTTTTCCCATGGGGGTAGGCAGAAACTATAGAACGCTACTTGCTACGAACCTTACATACTCCTTTCGCCTCATCTACGTTCATACATCTCGTCATACAAGCACGCCGGTTACGAGTACTCCGCACCTGACCTTTCTGAAGGACCTCACCAATAAGGTCAGTGTAGGTCTTCCTAGGGCGACCCCTCCCGGCGTTACCACTCACCTCTGATTAGTTAAGAATATTATTCGATATTAAGTACCAAAGATGGTGTCTTCACCACCTTTGGTTGACTGGTAGAGAATGCATAAGGCATTAAGTCCGCCTTTGTACATTTGTTGCATAAAGCTTTACATAAACATAACATCACGCCTGTAATCCCCGAAAGGTTAGGCAGAAGTGTACCCAATAGTACACCCACATTTCGCCAGTTATGTTTTTAGTCCCATGTAATAGGGGGCGAGCTTATTGCCATCAACCGGTCACAAATCCAGACTCCGAGGCTGCTACTGAGAAATTCCTGATGGAAAAACCCAATAACACTTTGCCCGACCTGGGAATCGAACCCAAGACCTTATGATCAGCAGTTGCGCTTTACGACCACTAGACCAACGAGGCAGTTTATTTTTATGTTAGTTTTTATTGTAAGGAATAATCTCTGGAATTACTGGTCCAATTACGAAATGATTTCTGATTGCCATAGATCTGTATCATGGTAGGTACACTTGTCTTGTCAGACAGAGTCGCAGGCAGGAGTTATAGTTTATAAAATAACCTATATGAGCAAGGCAGAGTGATTCGTCGTTTTCAGTGCTGACGGGGCGAGGCGGGAGGTCAACAACCTCTGCTCTGGTAGCCAGAGACCATAATATTTTGCTTTTATACGAATCTTATGTCACTGTTTATCCTGTTAGAAAACGGTTATAATATCGTCATTAAAATTGGCAGGGGTTATGAGTTTGATTCCCAGTTTGAGATATTTTTGGCTAAAATATCGTTGCAGCAAATTATGACAGATATTTTGGGGAAACAATTTTTTTTTTTTTAATTTGCTCCACACACAATGAATTCCTTCTGCATCGTGGGTGCGTTTATAGACATGATAAGCTTACATACACAAACAAACAGACACGGAACAACTATCTGTAAGCCATACAATTATTTATCCGTGCGGGAATCGAACCCGCTACACGTAGCACAGCAGCCAATCGCTTAACACTGCGCCAACCGTGCCACCGTAATTTTCATAATATTACATCAAAAACATTCCAGCAATTTAAGACTACCTGACTAACTGACTCACTGATTCACAAACATAATTCTAGTCTAGCCTTGTTGCTATGTCCCATCACTATTACAGCCCCCCCATAAAACTTCCATAAAGTTTTTACAACCTATGTCAACATTAAACGGTAACACCGACAGGTCTTTCTACATTGGCCGGTCGTTTCGCACATTCAACCTAACCGGGGTACGTTGACCTCTTGAACGAAGTTGATAACTCTCTCTCAGTTTAAGGAAGTCCTCAGTTATTTCAAGATTTTTTGGGGGGAGAGTGTAAAGATGTTTTATTTTTGAGTTTAGTTTTTTGTGGTGTACAGACTTTTTGAGTTAAGCCGATTTGAGTTTTGTATGACCTTGGAATTTATTGACCTTGAACAGAAGAGCTGTATGAAATGATTTTTTTTACACTCATTCTCAGTTGTATGACCTTGGAATCAATCTTTACTTTATGATCAGAAAAGCTGTATATAATGTTTTTTTTTTGAAAACTTGTATGACCTTGATGTCGATCGACCTTGAACAGAAGAGGTGTTTAAAAAAAATCAGTACAGCCTTTTATGTAAATTATTTAATACCAGCTTATTATTGTCCCAAGGGCAAAATTTAAAGGCCTCTTCTCATACAGAGAAGGCACGATCTTTGATCACCTCGCTTGCTCAAGGCTGTCTTGATTTTGTGTCTAGTTTTAATAATTTATGACTATAATGATTATGTCGTTATTAAAATAAAGAAAGTCTTCCTATTTTGAATTCAAATTTTGGAATTCCGTGTCCATAAGTCATGTCAATTTGATACCATAGTGTTTGCAAATGCAACAAAAAAATAGCTGAAAATAAAAAGATAAAAAAAAATTGTCGATCATGGAGAAATGCGAGTAATCGAACTCAAATAGTTTCTTATCATGTAGTGATAGCAGAAAAATCAAAGTAAAAGATTACTTTAGTACATACAGATAAAAATGAGTTGGCATCATGGCACAACATGGTGTAATCCTAATGCTTTTTTAAGTCATTGAACTTGCAAAATCATTTTCTATGATACATCTCTAAGGCAGAGCACACACTTGAGACAAAGCAGTAATTTTTGACTGTCAAAGATAAACAAATCTGCCTTGTATCAAAACTGTAGGTACTACTATAAATATTACTTTTAAATTAGAACGTCTAGTTTTAAAATCGTATTGTCAAAGGCCAGTTTTACACTTGTCAATCAACCGTTTGGACAACTACTCAAAAACAATGAGTTTAAAACATATTTTTAAAAAGCTTTAATTTAAAATTATTACCATATTGATATTGAACATTGTATTGTCATCAGAACTTAAGGTGTATGCAAAATTTCAGCTCCATCGGATACCAACAAATGGTGGAAAAATTGTTTGCAAATTTTGAAAGGACAACTTACTTTCATACAAACAGTGCAAGCTTGTAAAAAGGCCATGGGCACAAGGACCTCACGATCCGAGGGTTTCCACCCCGAGCGGCTCAAATATATAGTTCACAGTAAAGTTCAAAAATTTTACCTGTTCAGCTGCATTGCATTCTCCATCATTGCAAATATGACTGAAAATCTACAGAAGTTTTGTCTCAAGTCTGTGCAAAGCCTTACACGCACATAACGCATAACCACTCATATGCAGGTGGCCAAATACGGTACTAATTGAAAATGTATAGAATTTGACATATTCCTGTTAAATATCCTTGACGACTAGCGCCACTATGAAATGCAAAAGTTAATTTTGTATAAAGTGACGTGTCTTTTTGCACGTTTTCCTTATTTAAAAATGATGTTTATGAGTTGTAATGATATATCAATGAAATATTTACAACTAGGATTGAAAACCCATAAACAATTTTGTCGAAAGGGAACCATAAGGGATGATTCTCATTAGAACGTGCCGTGCACGGGCCGGGGCGTGGACGAGCCGACGTGGTATTGAAGTGCGTCGAGAGGGCCCGGACGGGACACGGATAATGCACTGTGTAATATAAATTGATTCATACAAAATATATGTAACAGATTTAAAACCGTGCCCCGTCCGTGCCCCGTCCGGGCCCCGTCCCGGGCACGGCACGTTCTAATGAGAATCATCCCTAATCCATAAGTAACACCATGGATAATTATTTTTATGGTGGCATTAATTGCAATTACAGGTTCTGATAAGATGTAAACATCCTGATGGCAATTTTCAATGGATTCATGTGTTTCATAAATAAAAGTGGATCTTATCTACTAGTTATGGTTGTATTTAATTATATATTTAATATCCCATTTAATTTAAATTTCCTTGGGCTAGTGAGTTGTAATGTAAATGATGACTTTGTAACATTAAAATAGTAATAGCAACATTCTCACGGATATTTTAATGGTCGAATTCTTAAACGCGTATCTTAATTTTCTGTTCGGTCTCATGCAAAACTGTCGCGACCCAGTCGTTAAGGCGCCCCCCTCTCATGCATAAGGTTGCAAGTTTTGATACTGGGCAAGTACCAACATGACTTTTTCAATTCTTTGTCTACTTTCTTAGTTTATCTTGAACATCACTGACATCGGTGAAGGAAAACATCGTGAGGAAACTTTGTCATACATAAACTTACGCCTTTTTCCCATGGGGGTAGGCAGAAATGACAGAACGCAATCTGCTACGATCCTTACATACTCTTTTCGCCTTATCTACGTTCATACATCTCGTTCGTTTTGTCTTATAACTAAGTATGAAATCGCCAATCCGCTTTAAGCAAGCGTCGAGATCAATGCTCGTGCCTTCTCTGTATGAGAAGAGGCCTTTGCCCTGCAGTGGGTCAACAAAAGGCTGGTTTTATTATTATTCTTATGCCGTCACTGTCATTTAAAGGGGCATTGTAGAGACAGAAATATACTTAGTCTTAAATTAGGTTTCATTTAGGAATTCGGCCTTCTGTTGCCGACTTTTTACGAAATTAGGTCCGGCCGGACTTGGCGAAAATATAAAACATTATTAGATCGACACACTTTTCTTTGTAAGAGAAGGGGCCTTTGCCCTGCAGTGTTATAATTGACCTTAGTCCTGAAAAAATGACCCAACCCACAAACTGTTTCTTAAATTAATTATGACAAACTCATTTAATATGCTGCCTGACTATCCCGCAAAAACAGTTTAATATTTGAAAAAAATTCATGGAACTTATTAAAATTAATCTGAGTTAAATTTTACATTAGTATTAAACATAACATAATGCCTGTGATCCCCGAAGAGTAAGGCAGAGGTGTACCCATATACACCCACATTTCGCCAGTTATGTTTAAGTAGCTAATAGGGGGCGAGCCTATTGCCATCAACCGAGCACAAATCCAGACCCCCAGGCTGCTACTGAGAAATTCCTGATTTAAAAACCTAATAACACTTTGCCAGACCTGGGAATCCGACCTCATGTTCAGCAGTCGCGCTTTGCGACCACTTGACTGAACGAGGCAGAATTAAAAATCATAGACAAGTCATAGACAGTTTTGTCATGTTGGTATTGTAGATGGAATGATTTATAATCTATTAGCTTTGGCCCGCGACTACGACCGCGTGGAACTTGTTTACATCTTACTTGCATACAAACTTCCACCCCACTTTTCACCGCCTTATGGGGTGATTTCAGGGATAGAAACTATTCTTATGTCCTCGGGTTTTAAACTATCTCCATGCCCATCAAAATCGATTTAGCGGTTTAAGCGTGAAGAGGTAACAGACAGACAGACACACTTCCGCATTTATAATTAGTATGGATGTACCAACCTATATATGGCAGAGGTGAGTGGCAACGCCGGAAGGGGTCGCCCTAGGAAGACCTACACTGACCTTATTGGTGAGGTCCTTCAGAAAGGTCAGGTGCTGAGTACTCGTAACCGGCGTGCTTGTATGACGAGATGTATGAACGTAGATGAGGCGAAAGGAGTATGTAAGGATCGTAGCAGGTGGCGTTCTGTAGTTTCTGACTACCTCCATGGGAAAAAGGCGTGAGTTTATGTATGTATGTATGTAACAACCTAACAAAATAAACTTTGGACTCCATTGTCCTATTGACTTGAAATAAAATCCATATAAAATCCACATTTAGTAAAATCGTGTGAAATTGTAAACCAATGACCGTTAGGTTAACGTACGGTGTCAATGGACGACCTTCGATGTTTGGCCTTGGTGCGGGTTCGAATCCCGGTGACGTCACAAGGGGTGAATGTATGTGGATGAACTCGGATAGTTCAAATTTTAGAGTTCATTCGTTTGGAAGGGGTGAGGATGTTATTACATTTTGTGTATGAATGAAGTGTTTTGAAATAGTAGTAGAGGTTTTTTTGAAGTTTTTGGTTTGCGGAAGTCAAAGTCAAAATCAAAATATATTTATGAATTACCCAATTATTAAACACTTTCAAAGTCAAAGTTAAACGAAATTGAGTCTATTTGTCCCCTCCAAAAGGGAAGTCAAAGTCAAAGTCAAAACATTTAATTTATTTAGACCATTAAAAGGTACGTTTGAATGACCAGAAAAAATGAATTGAATCTAGTTGCCTCTTCAAAAAGGCAGTTTAGTATGGAGAAGAATGATGAAGAAAATGTTAGTTACCAATAACTCAGACCAGACTAATTTTAAACTCATATTAATTGTGAGTCGAGGTTACCTCACGACGGTGTATCCATTAGCACACCCACATTTCGCCAGTTATGTTTAAGTCCCATGTAATAGGGGGCGAGCCTATTGCCATCAACCGGCCACAAATCCAGACTCCGAGGCTGCTACTGAGAAATTCCTGATGGAAAAATCCAATAACACTTTGCCCGACCTGGGAATCGAATTCCGACATGCTCAGCGCGCTTTGCGACCAACAAGTCAGTTTCATAGTACCAAAAAATGTTTAGAGCAATCTCTTAGTATAATAGGTAGGTCAGTGCTACCTACAAAACCGAAGTTCATTGCACGGCCGACGACCGCCGAACAAACCCGAATTCAGCCGAATGTATGTCAAATTTAAATAGTTCCATCCATATTACCCACTATAATTCTATTTTATTTGTGTTATAAATAATTTGTGAGACACGATTATTTTTGTTTTACACTACTAGCTTTTGCGCGCGACTTCGTCTGCGTAAATGTCGGTTATTGCGGACGTAGACGAAGGGGAAGTCGAATAAAAAGTAGCCTATGATTTTTTGTTGGGCTACGAACTTACCCCGAACTAAATTTCATCAATATCGTTTTAGTTGTTTAGTCGTGCGACATATTACCACAGTTGGCGGACCAATTGGTGGTATAAGGGTATTATTCAAGACTTTTTAATCATTACCAATTTTTTTGCTAGACCTCAGAACTTTTTTTCATGTTTAAAAAAGCGTTATTATTTATTTAAACTTTATACAACAAAAAGTTACAAAGGCGGACTTAATGCCTTAGGGATTCTCTGCCAGTCAACCAAAGGTGGTGAAGAGATAACAAAGCAGGTGCAAAAAATTACATGAAATAAAAAAGACAAAAAGAGATTTAAAAATCATTGAAAACAAATAAAATTCTAAATAAATTTAGACGTACACAAGTACTAAACAATCGTTGCGTTGATCGTAGCGTTGTCTATTTTAATGAAGGAAGTTTTATTAAAATCGATTCATTCATAACGTGACACGCCCAAGCGTAAAAAAAGATCAATGATGACAAAACAACCCTTTTTTTACCCTAAAAACCATTTTAAATCTAGCCTTATCTAATTTTCCTAATACTTAAGCCCAAACAAATTAAAAAAAGCCCTAAATTTCGGCCATTTTACCCGTTCACCGGCCACGGTTGACACATTAGGTGGCTGCATTAAGGCTTTAGGGGTCTGTTACCTATCCGGGGTCATTGGCCTTGAGGGCATTCCCTTGAAGGGTGGTAGGCCTTTAACAAAAACATGGCGAAAGTTTATTGAACTGAGAAATACTTCATGATGAATGGGCCACTTAATTTGTAGTTTTTAGGTTAAGAGATGGGTAGTTTCTGAGATAGATAGCCGTATTAAGAGCGTATACGCCGTACGGCATATCTTTCAAGTCCTTATCCCCCCCAATTACATGGGACTTAGAACATAACTGGCGAAATGTGGGTGTACTATAATGGGTACATCTCTGCCTAACCCTTTGGGGGTTACAGGGGTGATGTTATGTTATGTTCTGGTGACAGTGCCCATGACAGCCTATTTTTTTTTTAAATATCTGTGAAGTGAGTCATCTAATTTTTATCGGAATTCCTTCTTAGTACTAAAGGTGATTCTTTCAACTAATGATGCAATTTTTTAAAGAATGTTGCCATAATTAATTGATAGGGCGTTGAACTTCTTGCTACTGCTGACACATCTTGCTTGGCAGTTCGTAAACTTTTTGGTATGAGGTCATAGGAGGTCATAAGGGATGAATTTTGCACCACAGCTGAAATTTCAAAGACATGAAATATTTCAATAAATCTTCTAGTGTCTTTAAAGGACTTTTTTTTATTATAGACTTTAATTGATGTTCTATTTTTAAAATTTACTTGTACCTATTCGTGAGAGCGCTCGAGCTGTCATTCTTGTAGAATAACGTTTTTCAATTTTAAATCTAGGTTTAAACAATTTAAACAAAGATAACGTTCCATTTTCAAAATTTTCTTGTGTTGTACCTATTGTTAATAACACGATCAGCATGAACTGTCATTATTGTGGCTAACGTCATTCAATTTACAAGCCTATGTCGCTGTAAAAAGACTAAATTTCGGTTGAGTTCTCTTTAGTAAGCGTGTTAAGGATTGATAACCGGTACAGCAGACGAATTCTAGGATAGATCGTGAACATTCAGCTTAGAAAGACCAGGTCCAACTTGGTAGATGCCTAAGCCCAACAGTGGACTTAGATAGTGGCCAAATTGATTGATTGTCTTATCGTCATGTGGGACGAAAAGATGTTCAACCAATAAGTCCGTGTATGTTTTTGTCGATCGATCGATCAAGCGATTGATCCTAATCGATCACAGTTATATTTTATTCTAATGATCTCATAGAATATTAGTTTGGAAGATGACTCAGTGTTTTTTTTTGCAATTTCCTAGTACTTACAATGTAATTAGAGTGACTATGCAAAAAAAATCTTGTCATCTTGTCATAATTTATATTCCTGTCATTTTGTCAAATTTAGTTTTTTACCCATCATGAGGAAACCTGGGACTGTACTGTCCTAACTGTGCTGTTCCACTCAAACCATGTCAGAGGCCCTTGAGGCGGTTTAGAAACTCTGACACTAGGGTGTGTGGGGTCGTAAGACCTTACTGCTCACACGATAAAGAAGATTTTTTTTACTTTTTCTTCTTTCTGATTGATTTCTCTACTTCACACAATTAGGTACTAGACACGATCAATCAATTGAAGTGCATACATTTTCTGAAGTGTCAAAACGCGATTCCAAAATCTGTGACGTCACTTACTTGTCAAGTCAATTGATTTCAAAGCAACAAAAAATTCATTTGGCGGTTAATTGAAAATTAATCGGGTTTTTAGGGCTAAAATAATTGTTGTGTGATTTTTTAAATTTTTGGTTAATGGTGTCAAATATTTAATTTAATAATCTTTTATTGATCTCCATTTTTTCGTTATAAAATAGCTCTTTTTGGCTTTAAAAAAATCATAATCACCAGAAAGTATGGCGATTCGTTCATAACCGACCTTCAACGGAAAACTATTTTCTCTTAGGCCGTTTATTGACGCGTTTTTAAATTTAGAATGCGTGATGTCATTAGTTGAAGGACATATTGCGCGCCAAAATAATGTCTGTCTTCTGAGGTGTTCCACCTTAGAATAGGGTTGCTAGTTAAGATTATTATTTTTCGACCTTTTTTGAGAACTTTGTAATTTTTTGAAAGTGTCATTTTTATTATTTTTTCGTTAATTTTCATTGTCTCGCGTGTTCGTAGAGAGGGTTAATGGAATTTAGAGAGAAGAGAGAGATAGGAGCATACTGCTATCCTTGCAAAACAGCACAGCTTGCCAATTTTTTTGCACAACCCCGGAAAACTCCAAACTTTTACAATGTTCAGCGATGATCTTTCAAAACAATTGCCAACCTTACTCTACCGTAAAAAAAAGGCTTTAGAAACAAGGTACATACAATTAGTCACCTGTTCGTTGACGCCCATAACATGAATGTGCGCGTGAGTTTACGCTCGTATAAGTTCATAACTATAGGAGTTGCATGTGTGTGTGGATGGTCGCGTAAACATGCTGGAGGAATCCCGTGTGTGTTCGCGATGAGTATGAAAATGTTTGTGTGCGTCGTTGTGTGCGTGAGGCGCGTTCGGTTCACCGACCCGCCTGCGCAGTGGGGCAGCCGTTGACCCACCACGTGGGCAGGCAAGGAACCGGCCGGTCTTATCGCCCTGTGCTGACTTCCCGGTCACATTTTTGTAATTTTTTTTTCGAGTATGGGCGTGTGTTGCTACGTAGGTGTGTTGTCTTTTAATCTGAGAAGGATAGGCGGGGTTGCTTACCTAAAAAAGTTATGTAAAACTTTTTCAACACTGGCCGCTGGCCGCCATTTTATTCACAGAGAAAAGTGTTATCGATTTTAAAAGCGGGCAGGGCGTGACTATTCCTAATTCAAAATTTATAACTGTTCCATTTTTTAATGTGTAATTCCAATGTTTTTTTTTTTCATACACTGCCAGTGTTTTTAATTATTTTATAAAAGAAATAGCGGATTACAAGCCTTACAGGTTTTAGTCAGAGCAACTGCCGCCTGACCTCCGCAGTCCAGGGGGAAACCTGATTTTCTCAGTATAATGCTTTGTAGAATAAAGATGGCTGCAACTGGGTATTATAATTTATACACTCCTGGAATCCTTAATCAACTTACGGTGTATTTCTATGTCAGTTAGAAACATCAAAATAATGATGAGTCATGGAAAAAGATTTTATGCAGTTTTGAAGTCGACATACTGGCCATTATTTTAAAACCAACGTTGTTTAAAATTCGAATTCACGTTCTTTTAAAAAGTCATACTCAGAACGTCAATCAAAAAGAAATGTAGGAGTACTAATGCGTCTCTGCCTTTCCCTTTGGGGGTAACAGGCGTGATATTATTATATGAATGTATGATACTCTATTTTTTTTTTAAGAAACTCAACTGTATAAGCAAATCGAACTGCCAAAATTCTAGTTGATCTAAAAATTTAGCGGCTCATGTCATGTTTACACTAGGCCGATTTTTACGACCCAGTGTAAACATACAATCTTCTAAAACTATGTCTACGGAAGTTCGTTACATAAACCTAGTTTTACAAACTGTTTGTTTTGGGTAAAGTCTTGTTTTAAACTTTTGAATTACTCAACAAATCGATCAAGTCTGTTGAAGACTGGGGTTTAGACAGTGTTCAAATCACCTTTATACAGTTTTGGGATGATTTCCCATCAGTGGTGAATCCAGGGGGGATCTAAGGGGCCCAAGCGTCTGAGTTCCTCCGTGCCAAATCTTAAAGTGAACTGATACTATTCTAATTAAACTTTTTTGCGTACATTACCCTATCTAGGGTACCATTGTAATCAATTAAACTTTTGAGTGCAAAAAAAAAGGGACCCAAACGACAATCCTGGATCCGTCATTGGTTTCATTCAAAAACTCCTGATTTAAAGATTTAATTAGTGTGTATTTGGAGGCTCGACTCAATAGAAAGTGTTTGAAAAAAATCTGAGTAAGAAAGTTGTCTCATCTCTAATTTATTACAAAGACATTTTGCAATAGACACATATCTTGAGTTTTCACAAAAAAAAGAAAGTCATTTAAAAGTTCCTTTTTCAAAAAGTTACGCAGCTCGCACGTCATGTTTGATGATTCAATAATGACAGTCACGTGACGTTCGAAATTCAAAAAACCGGGTTAGGCTCAATCAATGTTAGTTTAGGTTTATCGTGTTTTTTTTTTATTTCTTTTGTTTGGCACTTATCTGATGTCTGCAGTATTTGATTAAAATATTATTATTTTATGTCTACGGCCTCAATTCGGCTATTTATATTATTGTTTTGACGACAATTTAGATAAAACAAGTCTGCAGATGCGTGTTGATAAGGTATGATTAGAGTACGTGTATGTCTGGCTGACTAGAATAGGTACATGCCTACCATTTTTATCTGTGAGTAGTGACGTCTGTCAAATGGGCGTTGTTTCATTGACAAAGAAACGTTTTTTCTTCAAACTCGATCATTTTTGACAACTGAGATTTTTTTTTTAATTTCGTTTTTTTTTTTGTTTGACAATATAGAAAATAGGTAAAATAATTGTAGTAAAATGCCTACCAGCCATTCCAGTCTTTAAAAAAAGAACTCGTTAAAAAATCAACTTCAAATTCAAAATTCGAAACGCGGAACAAAAATTTCAAACTCTAGTCAATAGAATTCGCGAATGCATCGCGATTCAAACGTTGGGCCGAAGCTAGACGAGGCATTGAACTCGCGATTTTTGGGGTTCGTTGCCCGAGCGACGAACCGCAAAACGTAGCGATAACGCGACGCGATATCGATTGGCGATTTGTTAAACAGATTGATGTTCCTTCAACCGGGATTGGCGGATAGACGGACGTCCGTTTTCCGTTTCTATTTTTGAATTTTTTTAAAGGGTTGTTCCCAAACGTTCCAACAGGGAGGTATTTGAGAGTTGAATCAAATATCCGTGCCAAATATTTGAGAGAAAGAGACAAAAATTCGGTCTGTTACTAAGGAGGTTCAACACCTATACGTTTAATCATTTTTATTTAATCTATGTTTTTTTTTTACATATTTTATACCTATATACTGCGCGGTTTAAGATAACGCGTGGCTTAGCAACACAGTAACCACAAAAATATTGACTTACAGATAAAAACTTAACCCTTGTTTGTAGTCTTGTAGTCGGGTATATTCAACCCCTTTTGAAAAAAGTGTTACGTTAAGGAACATTATATTGTAAATAAATATGTTTAGAGCGAGCAACGTTATCGTAAAGTTAATTACGAAACTGCTTAATACAATGTGTAATTAATAAATTAATTACATATAGTACATAAGCTCCCGACGAATTTGGCTTTGTTGCTATATCTAACTAATAACGTAATTGAACGAAATAGGGGTATACAACAACCCTCATAATCCCCTCTAAATCTATCAGAAGGTGGCTGTTATACTCTGTGGGCATAAAAGAGGATGTCATACTGCCATCTTTCAAATAAAGAATCTGTATAACACAGCAAAATCTTTGAAAAAAGAACGCGACTCCACACGACAAAATTCGAACATCGAATTTGAAATACTGTGTCAGTTAGGTCGTTTATTGACCTGCGAACTGTGTGAACTTATTGACCTCAGGCGTGACGTTGAACCCCGGATAGGTTGGGGGTGAATTAGTCTATGGTCACGACAATTTGAATTTCGAATTAGGAAGTGTTTTCTTTTCCTTGTTTAGTTTTTAATTATTTGGGTTTTTTTTGCTGTTTCCTAAATGCTTAAACAGACACAATTTAAGTTGCTGACCAGAATGAAAAAAATTTGAGGGGCATGAAGTATTTTGGATAGGATAAGAATCGAACTTGTATTGGCAAAATATTTGGCCACTGCGCATATTAGTATTAATTGCTTATTGATTTCCTCGTTGACTGTTTCGTTGGTTTAGTAGTCACAAAGAACGAATGCTAAGCATTAGGTCTTGGGTTCGATTCCCGGGTCGGGCAAAGTGTTATTGGGTTTTTCAATCAGAAATTTCTCAATAGTAACCTCGGAGTCTGGATTTGTGCCCGGTTTGATGGCAATAGGCTCGCCCCCTATTACATGGGACTTAAAAAAACATAACTGGCAAATTGTGGGTGTATTTAATGAGTATTCCTCTGCCTAACCTTTCGAGGATTACAGGCGTGATGTTATTGATTTCTTGCAAAATCTAACTTACGACCATACTAATTTTGTCTATGGAAGTTTAAAAAAAATCCCAAAGTCACTATGGTTCAACGAACGTACCGAATCTGGTTCAAAATTTGTAATTCTCATCGTTTTTAAAATCCGAGCTTTAGTTAATTTGAAATTCCTTCCTGCTTTAAGGTAGTTCGCAATTTACAGTTCTCAATTTGAATTTTGGAACTGCGATTTTTCGTTTGCGATTTTTCTTATGTCACATTTGAATTTGGAACGTCGATCTGACGGTTGCGTTTTTGAATTTAGAGTATGGCCTAAAAGATATGACGTCAAAAGTATTTTTAATTAAGGAATGATGTATTGTAGTCGGCTCACACTGTTTCGATTAGTTTTTTGACTAATTATTAATTGCAATTATGAATACGTAATTAAGACAGGGAAAGAAGCTAACTTCTCTTAACATGTGTTGTGGCTACATAAAAACAAGTATTGCGTATGTTTTTTCATATTTTAGTGTACAATATTAACTTTTGCAGGCGACTTCGTCCGCATAAATGTCGAACATAGACGAAGTCGCGAAATAAAAAGTAGCCTATGTCCTTCCTTGAAGTTCAAACTTACCCCGTACCAAATTTCATCAAAATCGGTTCAGTGGATTAGTCATGATAGCGTTAAAGACAGATACAGTTACTTTCGCATTTATAATATTAGTTAGGAAATAAAAAATAAATGGCATTGAAAAAATCAACTGGCACCCAAATGACTGGCGGCATTGCCACGTTGGATGGCAAGGCTAAAGCCTCTGGACAAAGTAAAAGCCAGCTCTTGAGTCACGGTAAGTGTCAACCAACTGTTTAGACAATTCCTTAACAAGGAAACGGGCACACGGACCTCACGACCCGAGGGTTTCCACCCCAAACGGGTCGAAAATCTAGTTTGCAATAAGGGTACTGTAGTACTTATATTGCCCGGGGTTGCGGGACGTCTTAACAGGATACCGTGGCCCCGGAACGTAAAGGGCAACAGAAGGAACAGGGTGGTTTTTTAGTCAGTAAAAGTCTGACAGTCCCTTCCGCCCCACCCAGGGCGAAAGGAGTTATTTGATGATTTTTACCACCTAAAAAAAAAGTACCTATATTGCGTATTATTCAAATGGTACCTACTTTTGATTTGTACTGAAAACCTATTTTCCTAAATTTATTTTTCGAAGCTTGGTTATAAAAAAAGAAGTCTATTTAATAAATGCTGACTACCTCGTTGGTGTAGTGGTCGCAAAACGCGACTGCTTAGCATGAGGTCTTGGTTCGATTCCCAAGTCGGACAAAGTGTTATTGGGTTTTTCCATCAGGAATTTCTCAGTAGCAGCCTCAGAGTCTGGATTTGTGCCCGGTTGATAGCAATAGGCTCGCCTCCTTTTACATAGGACTTAAAAATAACTGGCGAAATGTGGGTGTATAATGGGTACACCTCTGCCTAACCCTTCGAGGATTATCAGGCGTGATGTTATATTCCTTGTCTATCAATTACGACCATTTATCATATAGAAAGAGATAGCAAGAAAAAAAATACATAAAAATTCCCCAGACAGAGTATAAAAAGTACTTATGAGCACATTATTACGTGGTAATAATTTATTATAAAAATTACATTAAACACGATATGATGTCATTGCTCTGGCCACTACTTGTAACGTTATAAGAGTACTAAAAACCCTCTACTCCCCGTACGCGTGGTCTTTTCACCCGCGTTATGTCTTTGATTACTGCTCTGCTCCCGTAGGTCGCAGCGTGATGTTATATTGCTTATACTATTCCTCATGAATCTGGCTATCATACACAAAAAGATTTTTTCCAATCCGACTCGCAGTTCCAGAGATATAGCTCGTTTAAATAAACAGACAAAAAAAGCTCTTCAGCTTTCTACATTGATAATTTGATACACATAATCCTCAAGGGTTAGGCAGAGGTGTACCTATTAGTACACCTACATTTCGCCAGTTATGTTTAAGTCCCATGTAATAGGGGGCGAGCCTATTGCCATCAACCGGGCACAATTCCAGACACCGAGGCTGCTACTGAGAAATTCGTGATGGAAAACACAATAACACTTTGTCCGACCTGGGAATCGGACCCAAGACCTCATGCTACATTCTACATTGATATGAGATTACAGATTAAAACATAAATCCCATAATAGATAAAGGGGTTTAGTATTAGGGTAGGGAACCATAAAAAACGGAGTCAAAGATCTCATTTTTTGTATCGAGGCGCGTTTAATATGTTCCAATAAGTACTATATGACGGAACGCACGTAGGCCCCAAATTCTTTCCAGTTAAGGATACCCCAAAAAATACTGTCGACCTCTAAATGACTTTCAGAACGCCTTTCTGGGCCATACCTGGGAACCTTCTCGTCACGGAGATATTAAACGTCATTTTTTTTTATGCAAAGAGCTAATTTGTATTTGTATTTTTGCGCGACTGCTGTGCATAAGGTCTTGGGTTCGATTCCCAGGTCGGGCAAAGTGTTATTTTGTTTTTCCATCAGGAATTTCTCAGTAGCAGCCTCGGAGTCTGGATTTGTGCCCGGTTGATGGCAATAAGCTCGCCTCCTTTTACATACTTAAACATAACTTACTACACTATTGTTTTAGGTAAGTAAACCTGTAATGATAGTGTATGTGTGTTATAAATAAATAAATAACTGGCGAAATGTGGGTGTACTAATGGGTACACCTCTGCCTAACCTTTCGGGGATTACAGGCGTGATGTTATGTTATGTTATGTCTAATTTGTATTTTCGAAAAAAAGATTAGCCATAAAAAAAAAATATTTTTTTTAATTTCTCTATCTTCTTATTTTGGCTATGATTTTTGTTCACACTAAAAAAGAGTCAATCATCTTACTGTACATAACATAACATAACATCACGCCTGTAATCCCCGAAGGGTTAGGCAGAGGTGTACCCATTAGTACACCCACATTTCGCCAGCTATGTTTTTAGTCCCATGTAATAGGGGGCGAGCCTATTGCCATCAACCGGGCACAAATCCAGACTCCGAGGCTGCTACTGAGAAATTCCTGATGGAAAAACCTTGACTTGAAAGACTTGGGAATCGAACCCAAGACCTCATGCACAGCAGTCGCGCTTGCGACCACTAGACCAATGAGGCAGTCATACTGTACATTAATATGAAAAATTATAAAATTCGTTAAAACTTTTCTCATTTTTAAAAATCGAACAGAATATTTTTAAACCAACGAGGTTACCAGTTACAATAGTTTACTGGGGCATTCGTAGTGACTTATTTTCGACCTAATTTTACGCGCACCGTTGCAACCTAATTCCCCAGATTGGTTTGACATAATGCGTAGGGAAAACTGTTATAGTTTTCATTTGGATAATGTTTGCTTTGAATTAAATAATTTTTAATTTATTAATGGTTTGAGACTATGGATTTTAAATTGATACCTTCCATATAAATGTCCTAATAATAATAATACCAGCCTGTTACTGTCTCACTGCAGGGCAAAGGCCATTTAAACTCCAATTTAAAAAAAATATTGTGATTTAAAAAAAATACTTGCTTTTTTAAAGCTTTTATGTTATAGTATCTCATCCTACGTATCTAATATTTTTATGTAGAAGTGTCTGTGTATGTACACAGTATAATGTTAATATTATAACTCCAAGGCTCACTTTAAAAAAACTAGTTTTAAAAGTGGAAAGTCTTTTTAAATTCAAAAATATTTCTTAACATTTTTCTGGTCATATTTTGTCGTAGACTCGGAGCCGTAGCATAGCAAATCTACAGAGCTACAGAATTTAAGGTGCTACGGCCTATCGGGCCTACGATCGATGAGGTTGCGCAAATACTACAGATTAAATTCGTTTGTCGGGGAAATTCTCATTTGATGATTGGAAGAGTGCCCAAAGAAGTAGGTACTATAATATGTTGGTCTCTGCCATTTTATTGGACTTAATATAACCGGAGTAATGTTTATGTAAAGTATTTTCTTATCAATCGTATCTGTGGTTGCTGAATAGGCTCATATTTAAGATTTTAATGGTAATTTCAGTAATTTTAACACTTTTATAGGAAAAGTGCAAGGCTATTGTGAAGTATGGTGTACTCCTTTGCCCCGCTTTGTCCTGAAGCTCTGTAGAATAAAAAAAAAAACATAAAACCATAAAACCAAAAAAGTTTTACCTCGTTACAAATATTAGTATTCACGGACAGAATAGATTAGTCTTTAAATTTTAAAATGTATCTATTGTAGTCTAATTCACATTAAAATTTTAAAGCTGCGCCTTCAGTCCCTGGCAGCTTTATCATCTGCTGCCTAGCCTTTTCCCAACTGTGTTTAGAGTGTAACTACCACCAGTGTTCTACATGGAGCGACTGCCTATCTGACCTCCACAACCCAGTTACTGGGTAACCGTTTAACCCCTTGGCAAGTTTATCAAAGTTAAAAACACTGCCAAGCCTACTAAAAGCCGGGACAAATGTAGTAGCTTGAATCATGGATGTTAGTTGTTAAAACTGTGGACTGGGCAACAGCTGATCAATACTTCCTGTGCTAGCTTCCTATGCTCGAAACAATTTTTAAAAATTACATAATTTTGTTAAAACTACATATTAATCGCGAAATAAGGTTTTACACAGTAGACAGCTATGCGTTTAGCCCAATGTTGGACTCTTAACAGCACATCGGCCTAGCACGTGCTCCAAAATCAATAGGTCGTTAGCCTGCAAGTAAGAGTGAGACGACAACACGTGACGTCACACCACCCGTCTCCCTCTAACACAAGGTCGGCGGCTTCCCTCTAGGGTTATTTACTTTTCATTTTTTTCTTCATATTTTGAGGATTACTGTGTTTTTCGTCATGGTTTGTGACGTTATTCTGTGATCTATGGTATTTTGAATAGGGTTGCCGTTTCTTGGGAAATACTGGACGGATTTTGATGATGTTTGTAGTGGAAAGTAGGTGTTTTTTTTTTGAGATTGTCGTTTTGATAAATGGTTGTTCTGTAGTGAAAGTAAAGTTTTATGGTTTGGTACTTAATACTTACTTATATGGAATGTTAGTTACTCAATAATTGAGGTTTTGTTATACAGTAAAAGTTTTTTGATGAATTTTTTTTATTTGCTTATAATTTTTTTTATATTATTTTTATTTTGCATAAATATCTTTACTTTTAAAAAGTGACTTATAAGATTACAAAAAAAAAACATTGACATAATACTTTTGTCGAAAAATGAGTTCTTTTTATAACAACTGAAAAGTATCAAAATCGAGTAGGTATAATATAGAATAGTAGAATTTATCCACAAATTTTGCCTATCATAGCCATAGTGGTCTATGATAGGCAAAATGTATTAATTAATTTTCCCGTATACACAGTGGTGTATACAGGTCAATGACCCATAACAAAAGGTCATTTTGGAAGTACCTAACAGGGGTAAAGTATTTCGCACAATATAGGTAATTTTTACAAACCTACAAATACCTATAAAATAACCAGTAATTTTTTTAAATTAATATATAATTATATTAAAAAAAAACGTAAGTTGTATTTTATTTTTCAAATTCATATTCATTTATTGCGAATATAGGTATTATAAAAGATATTATACAAATATTCATGCAATATTTTTGTCATTTTTAGTTCTGATTTCATTTCATTATTACACACATGCCAAAATAAATTGATCAGAAATTAAAAATATACATTTAAGTACATTTAAGTTATGTCATACAATTACATCATTCATTTAAATAATATCATTCAAATAATAATTATTAAGAAATAAATAAATAGAAACAAAATTGCCTATAATCTAGATATAATCTTTTTTGCATTTTTTTATATTACACTGCGTAGTAATTTAAAAGGAAAATAATGTAAACAAAAAACACTTAGCAGACGCGTAGCGAAACAAAATTGCCTACATTTATATTTGCGGTTGACAGAACATTTTTCCTGGGTCAATGACCTGTTAACACTAGCTATCGAATTCAGGTATTGTTTGGACGAAACTTACTGTTTGTTAGTGATAACTAATTTAGTTTAGTGTATTTAACTAATTATTTAAAATTAAAGTAGCAAAAATTAATAAAAAGTTTTTATTTATCACGAAGATTTTTAGTAAAGGCGTAAAAAATTGCGAATTTTTTGCATAATAATTTAGTAAAATTATGCATAAAATTCATTTCCAATTTCAAATATACGTCAGTCTTTCGTTGCCTGCCAGTATTCAAAATCCGAACCCGCGAAATATAGATAAAAAACCTGGCGAATCTTCGTTTTGATAAAAGAACAAAAATATTGAAATTGTTGGCGAAAAAATTTGCCAGGAAAGGCGGCGACGTAATATCGCTCAGTGATTCCACATTCAAAACTAGAGTTCAACAGCATTTCACCGAAATCTACTTTGTTTGGGTCCCGGGGTCAATGAACTGCTGTGACGCCTCTAAGCTAGTGTGCGCGCGCCGCTATATCTGTACACGACACCGACGTACGCACACAATCAAACGACGCCTTGTGATCCGCTCGCACATTGATGGGCAATTTTGTCTCTTAATTACACCGTAATTACACACGTTTCCGTACATTTCTTAGGTGTTTTGGGAGGTACTACAGTGCTAATTGACGCGCCATAAGGAAATTCCCCTTAAAGATGAATATTGAAGGAGATTTTTTCCCATAGTAGTCCGTCGCGTCGGGGCGACTGAACTATCGCTATGAGCTAAGTTGATTATTCGGCCGGAATGAAAAAATATATAATTTTTTCGTGAGCCTGGCCGAAGATTCGTCAATGCGTCAGTCACGTTCGGGCCGTTCTGGCGTCAACATCTTTGGACTCGCCAGTTGCCTACGCGAGGCCGAGTTGTGAACAACCTATAGTACAAACATATAACGTACAAATTTTTCCAGCTGTGAGGTGATCACGTATTTGTTATTTCTCCACAATATAAGTGACAGTGCCTACAAGTGTTACAGTGACGGATTTTAAAATTTTCTTTTTTGGAAAATGGAACGTAGTGGCGTTTAACGACTTATTTAAAAGCTTGTGTTCCACGTAAATTCGGATAACGGATTTTAGTCAATTGAGCAGCCATTGTTCGGTTAACTAAAATCATTTGGCAATAACAACAAATTGGCATTTTTAAATTTTCCGAAAAATAGTTTTAAATTCAAGTAAATTCTTCTTCTGCTTCGGTTTTTCTCTTTACAGATTTTTTGTGTTTGGTCATATATTGATAAAGAGAAATAATAAAACCAGTAGAATAAGGGAACAAGTGAATAATTACAATAAAAGTAATAGTGCCTTACGTAGATGTTTATTTAAGACGAAAGGAAGAAAATAAAACATAACCACGGTGACAAAATGCCAAAAAATTTGTTGCTCTTCAAAAAGATAATACCTGAAATAAACTTCAATAAAAGAAATCTCACATCACCGCTTGGCCGGAACATATTTATCAGTTAAACGCAAAAACCTGGTGCTTAAAAGTCAACAAAGTTGAGGAAAAAATTGGGAGTGCCATAGTTTTTTCAAAGAAAAATTCTAATGGTGTAAACACACACAAAAAACATAAACAGTTGCCTTACCGACATAGTCGATTAAAAAATAAAAAAAGAAAAGGAATAAACAATCAATTGGAACACCAAATAGCACAGTGATACTAGTGTTATCAGCAATGCGAATTCGATTCGCTCACACACAAATTTATTGGCCGAAAATAACTTAAAAAAGTTTACAACCTCAAGAGAAAAAAAAAAAGAAAACACGACGGAAAAAAATCCGAAAATTGAATTTGGAATGATGAACAGCAATCAGTTTCAAGATTTGTTCGGGCCCCAGTGGCCTCCGGACCAGCATGGAGGTCATTCGTCTGCTTCCACCATGCTGCACCAATCCCAGGGTCTACCTCAGGGTATGCAGTTGAAGAGAGAACCCCATACGGATGTGCAGTCGGTGATGCACAATCAGATGGGCATGGACATCACTTCAGGGTCTGTGGCGGACAGTACATCCCCCCCGCCTGGCAGTAGTGATGGGATGTTCGGCTCATCAATATCTGGCATGTTTATGGATAAGAAAGCCGCTAATTCTATAAGAGGTACTATTTTTATTTATTTTTTATTATCGTCGTAGCATGATAAGATAAAAGTAAGGACCGTTTACACGTAACAATTATTCAAGTTTGTTAACTTAATAATTGTTTTTGTTGGTAATTTTTTTTGTTGAATACAAGGCCAAAAGTACTAAATCTTTTATCTCTGCTTTTGCTTAAATTTGACGCACGTGAACTAAGGTAACTCGAATAGTTGACAGTATTCCTTACTTTAAAAAAAAAACGATGTCCAAAAAAAATCTTTACGTATAAAAATTCCATAAAAAGGATGTAAGTCTCAACTTATAATTATTTGTAACGCACAAATGTGATTGGGCTTTTATTCACGATACGTTATGCAAATAGCAGTATCTATTTTGATTGTGTTTGTTTGAAGTGTCCAATTTGTTAGAGCAAAGTGCGTATTAATTATTTAGATAACCTTTTTAAAGGGGTCAGTAGAGGTCTTCATTTGTCAATCGCAAAAAAAGTAAAAAAAAATCTTCGTCACTTTTTGCCAAAAAATAAATGTTATGCTTGTTTTTTTTTTGTTACTTACGTCTTTTATCACTTGCCAATGATGTCAGAGATTAGATGAGTAGTAGATAGAAGTAGACAACGTCTAGCGTAAAAGCACATCAAAAAGGTGAAAGCACCCTTAAAAAAAACTAATTAGACAGATGACATAATGACATTATAAAAAACTAGATCAAATAAAAGTGAAATCAGAAAAGGGGGTTACTGTGTCTCTATTATTAGTCTGTCTAAAATTGACACTACTTAGGAGTTATTAAAAAAAGCAGGTCACTTCAAGGTCGATTTTAGAAATCGTTCTCTTACGTCTTTTATGACATGTTGTTTAAATAAAATCTAAATGTCACTTACGTCAAAACTAATACTGTCTTTATTTATTTTGGGAAAAAAAAAATCTTTTTAAACTCTTTTTATTTTTAACTTTAAATCAAAACCTAATTGAACTGAGTGTTGAAACTCAATTGCTCAACTTTTAAAGTACAACAATTTTTGAGTCACTCGACCCACATTTTAGTCAACGTATTTACAAAAACGATGCATTTATCTATTGGTCCAAATTGCATTTAAATGTTTGTGCCCTAAATTATAATTTCCACAATTAACCTACCGGGTTTTTTCTTTGTTATATTTATTTGTGTTAATTGTTGTAAAATTTAGGTTATGACGTGTAAAAGGACGTATGTGCAGTTAAGTCACTTAAGACTTATAGTTTTTTAGAATATCTATGTAGTTACAATTTTACTGAAAGTAGAGCTAGCAGGACTGTGTAGCAGCACCTTTAATTCAACATCTAATTTTATGATTCAGAATACTAATTCAAATTGAAACAAGCTTCATATCGTACTAATTGTATTTGTGGTCAATTAGACTTTTTCATTAAACAAAGTAAAACACTTTTTCATTATGCATTCTTCACTCTTTGCTGTAAGTCTAGGTGTGGTTAATTTAAAAAACTATTGCCAATTAAATTTCTCTATTTTAAATTATGTACGTACGTTCAATTAATAAACATTTATACCAAAAAGAACCAAACAATTTTAGAATAATTACAAATGCAAAAATATAAAATATTCAAACTCTTTGTACAACAAAATTAGGGCTCCCACACATTATGCTTTCACAAAACAATAAAAAACGCAAGTAACAGTAGTTAACAGTACATTGCCAACCCATTCAATAAATAAAAAAAAAACAAACAATTACTAGGCAAGTCAAAGTGCAGGTTAGTGTCATTAACCCCGTCGAAAACCGACACGTGGATGCCATTACAGTGTAAAAACGACGCAAGTGAAGGCTGTATGCCGCGTTGTCTTTGCGTTACGTAAAGTATTCAGATTAATTGAGACTTTTATTGATGAAATGTCAATTCGAACGTAATTTGTGTTACAGGTTTTGAATTAGGAATTTCATTTAAATTCAAACTGGCTTTGAAAATAGAATTCGTTTTACAATTTATCAACATTTAAAGAAGTATTTAAGGTATTTAAAAAAAGGTAAATTTGAATTTTAAACCAAAGAATGACAAAACACTGCACTCCCACGACAGAAATGACAATTTAAATTCGTTTAGATCTCATTTTTTAAGTCCAATTGCGCATTACATTACTCATTACAGTTGGAATGGCGCAATAGAACAATTTTGGGGTTGTCATCCGGCGTCAAATTGGCCTCAACTGTCCGGGTTCAAGGCCATTGCCCGTTAATTTGGTGATACGTTCACCTCTTACAGAGATCTTCGTATCACTAGACTCATTTCTTTATTCCTGACTGGCTATATAACATTTTTGTCATTACTACATAGGTTTAGGTCGGTAACGCAATTGGTAAAAAAAAAACATAAATTGACAGATACGTCATTCGAATTTTGAATCGAAAAAGAACGTAAAACTTTTAAAGGAAAAAAAAGGTTACGTCAAAATGGTAACTTTTGAAAAGAGAATACTAATAAAATAATACTATTGAAGAGAGACATGATAGGCGCCGACTGTTCAATAAAATCCCAGCTCACTTTTGTTATAGCTTATTGATTTTCTCACGCAGAAATTTTCCACGAGAATGGCACGAACGGTGGGTGGGACCGAAATAACGTAGCTACTTCTAATTCCTTAATACTATAAGGCTAAATTTAATTAAAAAACGAACGTTTTTTATCATAAACAGAAAATCATTTCATTAACAATCGTATAAGTAACGTTTCCTTGAACAAACAAATAAAAAATAAATTTTATTTCAAATTAAAATTGGCAAAAATCTATATCTGTGCCTTAATAAAAAAATAACCAGTAAATTGTCAAAACGTTTCAAAAATAGAACGAACTCGTGATGTCGTCGACCCGTGACGTCACGTGACGTATGCTGTCACTTTTATTTTAGGGCGCGTTCAAATGAATGGTTTTGTTAACATTCTTGACAAACGATTGAAATTGTTCTCAAAGTTTGTTATTTTTACTTCGTGGGGGAGGTGTGTAATAAAGTTTATTATGCTTCTTCATAGAAATTCGTTAGAACAATAAATGACCGAGGGTTTTACAGCAATATTAAGGTCAAGAGAGTCAAGTCAATTTATCAGAAGCATTATTAAATATTGTCTAATACATATTTCTTGCTTACTTCTTGATGTCAGATTGAGAGAGCATTAAGGTACGAATACTTCAGCCTTTAGAAAATTTTAGGACTTTAATTAATAATAACCCTAATCTTTTATTGTCCCACCCATGATATATACCTCTTCTCATACTGGATAAGCAACGAGCATTGACCATGCTTGCTCAAGGCAAATTTGCGATATCAGGCTCACATTAATTACTTATAAGTCTAGGTTTCCTCAAAATGTTTTCCTTCACCAATGTCTAGAGAAGAAGAAGACAAATCTTAATTTCTTATGTACTTTCTTAAAAGTACATGGTTTTTGTTAAATCTATCTATACAATGACATTTAAAATGCTTCGTCCTGAGCAGGTCGAGCCTAAACTGCTAATCGTAGAGACCTGAAACTTGGAGGGTGTGTTCTTTTTATGACGTAAGCATCCGATAAGAATGGATTTTTCAAATATTCAACCCCTAAGGAGATAAACAGGGTTTCAAAGTTTATATGGAGAAACAAGACTAAATCGCCAAAAACTGTCATTTACGCAGATGAACTGGCGGGCAGAATCTTGTGAAAGTATAAAATAAATGGTTAAAAAGTGCATTTAAACTCTTTAATACTTACAAACATTATTAATTTCACAGTACCTACAGCTTATAGTTTAAAGTTTAGGAAACACAAACTCACTGTTATTAGTACCACTTTGTTTTAATATAAATAAAAAACCACACAAGTCCGTCCTTTGTATATTATCGCATTTAAGGGTCATATTACGAAATAGTTTAAAATTGTTTGAAAGTTGAGATTAAATAATGGTTTATGAAATATTTTAAGCGATATTAAAACAATAGGCCTTTTGTGAAGTGCCTACTTTTTACATCATGGTTTAGTTTTGTAGAATGTTACTTTGGACATAGAGGCTTTTATTACGCACTGTTAATTAAAAACCTATTCGTTGTTTTCCTTTTATTGAAATTAAACCTTTCTGGACCTCTCTAAAATGTAGGTTTAGAAAATAGCCAACAATATTGATATTGTCCATACTATTATAAAGGAGTAAATTTTCTTTGTTATTTTTCTCTGAAACTACTGGTTCGATTACAAAACATCTTTCATTGAACTTTCTTTCAATTTCATCTTTGTCTTTTATGCAGACAAAATCGCGAGCAGAACCTTAGTATTGAAATACATTTCGAAATGAAAAATATGTTGACTTAAAAAAAAAATGCCCTGAAATCATTTTACAGGTACATGCAAAACTAAGATTTCACAATGAAAACTGCAGAAATTCCACATTACTAAGCAAAGACCATCACAAAAATGATTCATTAAGTTACTAATAATTACTTAGTCATCATTTCTTTCAAATAACTGCAGTTCAATAACCTGTGACGGGCTGAAAATGTGGCTGTCATTATTACAAGTTTCCGCCATCTTGGATTACGATTTCAAAATTGGAATAGTAATTCTGGTTGAAAATAAATTTGGTGTGCAGCGCCTTAAATGTTTTTTTTTATCGATTTTTGTCATTTTTTTTTAATTGACGTAAATTGACGTAAGTGTCATGAAATTCGGGAGGTTATTATTCCATCTTCATACTAATATCGTTGAACTTAGATCTCTAATTCGCTTAGCAAGTTTGGTAATTATGACGTTTGTATGGAAATCAATTTTAGGACTTTTATTAGGTAGGTACTAGACACATCCGTTCTAGATCTAGATCACTGATAAACATGTTTTGTTATGTTTTACTTTAGTATCTAACTTATCTGTCTAGCCGTCTGGTTATTTTATCAAAGGATATTAAATACTTAGGCCTTTTCGTTTTGACTAAACCATTATGTCTCATTTTGAGAACTATTTGCACAAAATTCAAAAATAGAATACCTTTACCGCCAAACGAAATATTTTGAATGAAATGACGGATACAAAATACAGTCAACGTCAAGTAATAGCCAATTCACAAAGAACCATCATCCGGTACTACTCTAAAAATAATCTGAGATCAAGATATGTTTGTCAATTATAACGGCACAAAAACCATTATAACTTGATCTATTGCGCAAACATTCTTGTACACACATAAGGTCAGAGTAAAATGGTTAGCCTAAATATAAAATGAAAAGCACGCGGTATCGAGGTCATTGGCCCGTGATGTCACTCGCGTCACAAAACGTAGGTAATTCAAAATACGGTAACGCGCTCGTCCACGTTACGTATATGAATTTGCGATACAATCAGTAATGCGGTTTGCGTTTGACCGATAACGGTCATTGCCTTGACTTGATTGTGAATCACACTGTTGTCATATTTTTTTAAAGGCTTGGTCTGACGTAGGGAAATATTTGCTAATTTTAAATGACGATTCCATTTTGAGCTTGTTTTTATTTTAAATTATTTGGTTTTTGTTTATGCTTTTACATGATTTTAAATGAATTATCGTTATTTTATTTAAACTTTTTTTCCCAATAAAAAAAAATAAGTTATTTTTTTTTTATTAATTTACAAATCCATAGACAGATGGAGCGATTCTGTACTTTAAAAGGTAATTCTGAAATGCTGTAAAATCAGGTATTTATTAGATTAGTCGCAAAGCGCGACTGCTGAGCATGAGATCTTGGGTTTGATTCCCAGCTCGGGCAAAGAATTCTACAGCGGTCACTGACAAGTCGAAGGACAATAAATTGCCTTTTATGATAAAAATGCGCCACAATGCATATTTATTTTCATTTAAGGATAATTATTATTATACAAACCGCATAACAGACCAATGTAGGTACAGTAATTTTAATAAATAATGAATGCTATATGCTGTGATAGTGATTTTCCTGGCTTTTTTCCAAGTTTGCTAATGGCTTTCTGTCTCCCTCACTCAAAATTATAGTAGGCAACGTAAACAGCCAAAGTGCACACTTTCTTTATCCATAAGACCGGTTCTTTTTTCAAACATTGTTGTATAAATAAAAGTATTTGAATAAAGAATAAAAACATTTTGGAACTGTCATGTTTCGATGATGATATTATTATTCTTTCCATCTGTCAAGTGATTCAAATTTAGAACACAGTTCTCACTATTCATGCTTTGCATGAATGCCTCAATAAAATGTATTAAAGTTCCGTGGCCTATATTTAGGTTAATAATGGTCTACAATTATTTAGAACTTTGTATTAAATCATGTAATACGATAATTAACAAGCTTATTTTCCCCTTTACGAAGTAAATAAAAAGAAATCTGTTACTAAATATTATGTAGGTTATAATAGACCACGACCTTTTTGCGACAAAAGGTACATAACATCACGCCTGTACTCCCCGAAGGGTTAGGCAGAGATATACCCATTAGTACACCCACATTTCGCCAGTAGTTTTAAGTAGGGGGCGATCCTATTGCCATCAACCGGGCACAAAGCAAGACTCCGAGGCTGCTACTGAGAAATTCCTGATGGATAAACCCAATAACACTTTGCCCGACCTTGGAATCGAACCCGAGACCTCACGCTTAGTAGTCGCGCTTTGCGACCACTAGACCAACGAGGCAGTTTAGTAAAAGTAAATAACGAAGAGTGACGCTTCATACTTCCGTAGTATAATCTCCATGAATGGCAAGTGGAGTTATGATTGATAGGAATTGTATTATCGTAATTGATTCATACAATGATAATATATGTTATCTTTATCATATTTATCAATGAAAAGATAAAAAACAACTGCTTGTTTCATCTATTTGAGATAATTTAAAATCGAATGACATTCTTCAATTATTTTTAATTATTCGAATTTAGAATTCAATGTGTTGTTCAGTTTTTTTTTTACCGCAATGTCATTCTAATTTCAAATCACCATGATTCGTTTACATAGACAAATCGCTTGCATTCTCGACTAGCTTACCGACTTGACATGAAACAATAAAAGGACTTTTATTTAATTCCATTGGCCAATTCACAATAGCAGACGGTTTATTTAAAAACTTGTGCAACGATTGAAGAATGTGATTACAATACATTATTGAGACAATAGATCGCGGGTTCGATGACCGTTCACAGCTGATCTTAAGCCAAAAACTATAAATTTAATTTATTTATTATTAAATTCGAATGTTTGTGTGGGTTTTAGGTAAAAATAGTATCAGTAGCAATAAGAGTATAGCAATGGAAGTAAATAAACAAGCGTCTGAAATAGTCTAACTAAATTTATCTCGTGACTCAATTTTTCAATAAAAAAACAAATTTTCGGAGTATGTACTACATTCGTTGGCGGCCATGATTTCTGTCATCTGTCAATTTAACAAAATGTTTCTTTAATAAAAAGTAATCTGTTTGTGTATTCTGTAAAAATCTCCTTCTAAATTCTAAGAAGATTTTAATAGACATAAAGTTCCGTTAATACAATTTCTTACCAATATTCTTACAATTAAGATTGGTACTTGCTATTTCACAGGTACGATTTTATTCGCAAAACGACAAAAGTCACTCAAATTCTACCTTTTAACATTTCCGAGTAGACCTCCGGTTTTCCGAACCAAAAATGTCGTGACAAATTGTCACCTTCATTTTGCTGTGATTGGCTATCGATAATTCAGTAAACCAATCACAGAAGATTATTTTTCGTTCGCAAAACCAGGGGCAAGTAACTCTGCCTCCAGGGATCACAAACCTTTCTTACAACACACGATTTTTATCATCACGAGACACATACGATGGTATTCCGTTCTTAATTTGTTGACGCATAAACTTGCATCATATTGGCTCGCTCGTTATGCAATTAAAACAATATTCTTTTGCAACAGCCAATGTTGTTGAACTCTGTAATATTGCTGTTCGGCAAATAAGATATTTCTTCATCTTTCAAATGCGATTGACACTTGTATTGTGATTAGCTCTTGCCCGCGATTTTGTCTGTGTAGAAAACGTTACTTTGGGTAGATTATAATCGCTACAAGCGCCTTTGCCTTTTCCAAGGTCTATTCTATCTCTGTACTAAATTACATCAAAATCGGTTCGGCGGTTGAGGCGTGAAAGTATAACAAACAGACAGACACACTTTCGCATTTATAATATTAGTAGGGAAGTAGGGATCTGACATGTTGTGACATGACATCTGACATGTTCTTGTGATCTGACATGTTCTTGTCGAAAATGGAATAGTCTAGGTCACAGTAAATGTCTGTAAACGTCTGACTTTTCTGCGAAAAGCCGCGTGGTTAAGGTAGTCGATTTAAATCGAAGTAAACTATTTTTAAACTTGAGAGTGAGGCAGACATTATTTTAAGAATCAGTCAACAACAGTATTGACAATATTTTTAGCTACGCCATTTCTATAGTTTTTTGACATTTTACTTCTAAAACTAACCAAAATCAATTTATATTTGCTAGCAATGGAGATATTTAATTTTTAAAATAGGAATTTAACTTCTTAATTTAAATAAAAATAAACAGCAAACCTAACGAGAATATCCTAGCATTTAAATAAAATAAAAACAACATTAAAGATAGTAGTAGAAACAATTTGTCGACTCACATTCGAATTTCGAACTAGTAAATGCAAAAATAATTCCGCAATAAACAAACTAGTTGCTATGTGAAATCAAACTTTATTTCAATGTAATAGAGTCGTGGTTGCGAATTTAGGGGTGTCACAATAAAGTTGTTTGTATCGCTAGTTCGGACAACTGCGGTCGATGACCCCTGACGTAAGCCGTTAGATTAAAATTTAAATTTGGGACTAGACCCATGGTTGGCACGTGATAATTGTGAAGTTTTTCGCAATATATTGATAAATAATTTATTTATTGTCTTTCAGAAATATTTATATACTTGTCTACACATTTATTTTATAAAAAAGAAATACAAAAATATTTTCGTGCCAGATATCTTCAAACCTATTTATTTTGACATATTTGTTAGTACTTTTATTTTAAGTTTGGTTACTTTTCCCTTATAAAAGAAAAGAAAATTTGCAAAAAATCCCTGTCTATTTTTCAAAATTTTATCTGCTCTCAAAATAAAATCAATCTTTTTGTGTCAACCCTAACCAAAGCCTTGTTGAGGCTTCTAGAGGACGTTGACCCGTGACGTACGGTGGGTGTGTTAAGCATAGTATTGAATGCAAATTGAATATCGAATAATCACATCGATTGTCAAGTGTATACTTCGGTTAAATCTATGGTCCTGTCATTTTGGTACTTCAAACGATGAAGGCGGGAATTTTCACATATTAGGAGAGAAGTAGGTACCTACGTGTCAAAAAAACCGACGCGTGTATCGATCGATTGATTTTCGAGGTTATGGCTGCGCTTGCTGCGGTCAGTTCTTAGATGGGTGACCATTCTTTAAAGGTGAAAGTATTTGGAATCGAGAGAAAAATCGATTTACAAAAAAATGTTTTATGATATAAAATTGGGTTTTCTAATTGCAGGCATTCATGTAAAATATCATTAAAATTCAGCCACAAGAAGGCTAGTCGGGAACATAATTGTTATGATTTTAGTTATTTCTAAGTTAGAATTAAAAATTGACGTGTTAGTATAACCACTCCAATCTTTTGAATGAGTTTCTTGCTCGAAAAAGAAAAAACAGTTGAGTTACACCATTAACCAATAACTTCAAGACAACTTAAAAAAAACGGTTTATTTTAGCCCTGAAAAACCGATTAATTTTCAATTTACTGTAAAATTAGCTTTTTTGTGGCTTTGAAATAACAGTTAGACAATAGAGCTGACAAATAAGTGACGTCACAGGCCGATATTACCATACAAAATCTACAAAAGAATCGCGTTTTGACATGTCATAAAAAGTACGCCAATTAATGATGGTGTCAACTAGCCTATTCTAAAGTTCGAAATTCGAAAATGACAGTACCCTTTTTATTCAACTCAGGTTCCATAACCTCATTCAGCATCAATTAAAAAGAAAACAAAATCACGTGATTACATACATAACTGTAAATTCTAAACGCTCCAAATTCAAAAGGCTGACCGTTGTATGACGTAGCGGGGCGTGATACAATTCCGAACATGCCCGCGGTCGACGGCCGATGACGTCATAATCAGCTGAGCGGTGTGACAGAGATAGATAAACTTTTGTCTCTGTCTTCTGAGTTTTGAAGTTGGAAACTGCGTGGTTGATTTGGATGTGTTTTTAGCATGTGAAAATGGTTTACATTATCTTTTTCAAGGGTAGTATTGAAATGATTATAAAAAAAAATCAAGTATTAATAATAATGATATAAACTATGTATTAGACACTTGACACTAATCGCATGATCGCATATAAATAAATAAAATTACGAGCAAAGTTTGTTTTCAAAAACAAACCTTTATATAAAGAACGATTGCGTTCTAATTTTAAATAAAAGTTTGAAAGTTTGAATCACAAGAAATATGGCCATCAGAAGACAGATTCGCGTAATTTATAACGTTTAAAATTCAGTCGCAATCTCATCTCAGTGACAATCAATGTCAAAAACTCAAAAATATCAATAAATCTCAACATAGTATAAAACAAAGTCGCTTCCCGCCCGTCTGTACGCTTAGATCTTTTTAACTACGCAACGGATTTTAATGCGGTTTACATCAATAGATAGAGTGATTCAAGAGGAAGGTTTATGTATCTACATTGCACCCGTGCGAAGCCGGGTCGCTAGTCCGATTTTTAACAGATTAGGACTTTGGAATGCGAGCGTTCCTTAAAGTTATTATAATTTCTTCTATAATGTTGTCGTTGTAAAAATCTCTAATGAGATGTTGCAAAATATTAATCAATCACTAGCACACTCCCCGCGACTTCGCTTGCGTGATGTTTCTGACGGATCCGTATTTTTTTTATAATAAAATATAGCCTACAATATAACCTATGTCATCCGGACATAATGTAGCTTCCCAACAGTGAAAGAATTTTTCAAATCGGTTCAGTATTTTCGGAGCCTATTCAATGCAAACAAACAGACAAATAATCAAATCTTTCCTCTTTATAATATTAGTATAGAGTATAAATTTATATTATCATACACCAACTGCCATCTGACTTCCTCAAGCAAGTTACTGAGAAAAATCGTACAAAGCGTCACACAAACAAATCGAAATCTTTTGACCCAATTACAATTCAATGAATTCTAACGACAAAATGACAGAAGCGTGCAAATTATATGTCAAAGTTGTTTCAAGCAAGGATATTGCAAAGACTGTCATTTTACAAATTGCTAACTGCTGTTGCGTGGAACGGAACGGCTCAAACTATTGTTTTTGAGTTCCGTTTCACGGAATGCTAGGAACAATTGTTTCGAAAATATTGCTTAATTTTATTTTGTTGTATTAATCACAAACATAATATATATTATTATAAATTATCCAGTGATGGTTCCTCTCTCTGGATTCCTAACCGCTGGTAGCTCGGGTTTTACCACCTCGTTGCGGGCGGAGCACTATTTTTTAGTCATATTAAAAAAAAATGATTATAATTGTAATTTCTTAAAAAAAAAAGGTTTAAAAATATTTTGTAATAGAGAATAATAATTATTATGATTATTATTTCTAGCCTGTACTGTCCCACTGCTGGGCAAAGGCCTCCCTCCATTCCTAGAGAAATACAAGAAGAAAAAGAAGGGTCTAAAGAGAATAATACAAGCATATTATTATCTCACGGCAAAGCAAAAGCCTCTTCTCATACAGAGAAGGCACGAGCTTTGATCACCACGCTTGCTTGTGGATTTGTAATTTCAGACTTAAATTAATTACAAGTCCAGGTTTCCTCACGACGTTTTTCTTCAACGATGTCAGTGATGTCTAAGATAAACTTATACAAGTGAAATAATTTTTTAAATCGGCTCATTACTTTCGGAGATTACCTCCTACAAACAAACTTACAAACAAATGTTATCTCTTAATAATATTAGTATAGATGAAAGAAAAAGTCACATTGGTGCCTGTTCCCGGTTGCAAACCCACAACCTCGTGCACCAGAGGCGTGCGCCTTAACCACTGGGCCATTGGGATAGTACATAAATATACGTCCATAAAAGAGCTAGAATGATAGAAAATATTTAATGCATTAATCTTTTCTAATCAAGTAACTGGAGACGATTAACTAAAAATTATTTGTTATCAAAGACTTAATAAATAGGTTTTTAATTACTTTTCTCATTAAATACTTAATAAGAGTGACACGTGTAAGAATTAGCCTAAAATTTTCCCTTTTACCGTGAAAATTGTTTATATTTTCTAATCGAATATAAAAAAACAAGCTTAAATTATTACAATATTGAGTATTGGACAATGGTGCCGATTCTCTTGGTCACAAACTAAACTAAGATTAGACTATTTCCATCTTTTTCTGTCCAATAAAACAAGAAAGAGACTAATGTAAATAAGAGCTGTCAATTTTAGTCAATCTGACACATCCATACAGTTATACTTAGTTGACATCTTAAAACGTAGGGATTAAAAATACGGAAAATTTCAAGGCTAAACTAATTTGACATCTCTAACTTAGTTCTTTAATGTCACGGAACGTCACCGTCCTTTCCTTTCGCTGTATGTTAGCAAGAGATGTCAATTCTCTAAATTTAGTCTATTTTGTGAACAAGGGAATCGGCACCATTGTATTGTCATCAGAACTAAAGGTGTATGCAAAATTTCAGCTCAATCGGATAATGGTAAACGGTAATGTCGCATTTTTCATATTAGTAAGAATGCACTTGACAACCGAAAAAATAGCATAAACTCTTAAAAAATAGATTCAAAATCATTCGGCACATCAACTCTATTAAAAAACTCAACAAAAGGGGATCGACCAACACTCCTACACCAACACACCTACACACCCACAAAAGGGCTGTCCCTCTAGTCACAGAACGCACACACACATCCGCTAAGTCATCGGCCGCGATCCGACCTTGCCTCGGGGTCGATGAACTTGCGACCAAAAATGGCCGCGAATCGAGTACCAGTTGTATCTTCACGGTTGAAAGGGATTGGGATAAGTAGGCCTGTTGGATAGGTTATTTATAATTGTATTAAAATATTTTTTTACGTCACGTAATCACGTTACGCTTGAAATCGTGTGATTTTTTTATTTAAATAACTTTAAAAAAGGGAATGCTTCCATTTTTAATCGACTGTCATTTGTTTATCGGTATCTTTTATATTAAATACATATAAATAAAATTGCAGTGTCTGTTTGTAATATCAAAATACCAGCTTTTTACAAAAAAAATAATGAATATTTACATGGTACCTACTTATTTTTGCCGGTCTGTCTGATTGTTCCTGTTTCTCTGAAATTGCTGGAAAGATGTTGACAGAATTTTAACAGGCAAACAGCTGGCGTTCTATGGAAACTTTTATAAAAAAATAATTAGAGTTACGCACAAAATAAAATCATCATGATATCACCGTTAAGTTAGTAATTAAGTACCTGCAATTAATTTTAAGATTAAGTAGTTGAAAAGCTGAAAAAGTTAAGTTATATTGAACTCTTACGCATCAAGTTAAGTTTCGTTTACACACAGTAAAAAAATCCGCAACAAATTTCGAAATTGCCAAAAATTTACCATACTTTCTTTACTGACTATATTCCTTTTGTATTAACAATATATTTCCATTTGTTTCAGCTCAAATCGAGATAATACCATGCAAGGTGTGCGGAGACAAGTCATCTGGGGTCCATTACGGAGTCATCACCTGCGAAGGATGCAAGGGTTTCTTCAGACGGTCGCAGAGCACAGGTCGGCATCTGTTTTACTGCTATTTATTTTAATTTACTATCGATTCTTATTGGCCTTGGTAAATTTTCTTCGAGACTGGCGGGTAAAAAACAACTTTGATTAAAGTTGTCTTAAAATTAAATTTTAAAAACAGCAAAATCAAGTCTGGAAAGAAAACACTGGTTAGAAGGACAATAATATTATTTTTACTGTAGGTTTAACTGGCCTTGATAGAGACTGACTAGTAAAAAACCATTAAAAATATATAGGGATAGTCTGGTCAACTTAAAGCAGGAATCTCTAGGCTTAAAGTAAAACACTGCAAGAGACATTTTTTTATTGTAGCTTTTAAATGACCTTAGAAATCTCTTATGATTAATACGGAGAGACTGGATAGTAAAAAACTATTTAGAAACGCATAATAGTATTTTATCAACCTCTTTAAAATGGGAAGCTCAAAGCTGGCCAGCAAGAACTGTCAAGAGTCTGTAGTCCTCTAAGAAAGGATTTTTCAAAATTCACCATATTTGGGGATGAAACGCGGACGAAGTCGCGAATAGACACTAGTAAATGAATAAATGTAGGAAAATTAAACATTAAGATAAAATATTTTTATCAAAACGCATAAAGTTATGTATTAATCTTTTATCTATCACATAACATGATAAGTAAGAATTATTATCAATACTGGTCTTGTTTGTTGGTTTGTAAGAGGTCATCTATAGAAGTACTGGTCCGATTATAAAAATTCACTGATAGAAAGCTACGCTATTACCTAATGTAACATAGGACACGTTTTAAGGTATACTATAGCTTCTGCCCGCGATTTGGTCCGCGTCGTTTTTTTTACCAACATTAAGTTACTTTTTTGATTACTGCTCTGTATCCGTGGGTCGTAGCGTGATGTTATATAGCAGATATTATTCCTAATGAATTTGGCTATCATATACAAAAAGATTTTTTCCAATCCGACTAGTAGTTCTAGAGATAAACGCGTTTAAACAAACAAACAAAAATAAAACTATTTAGCTTTTATTAAGTAATATTTTGACTTCCACGCGGACGAAGTCACAGGCAAAAGCTAGTGAAGGAGAGTTATCAACAGTAAGGGTATTGGTTTCTTTCATAGGGGTAAGCAGTATTACAAGCTTAAAGTTACGGCTTGACTAAATAAAAGGTAATAAACAGTTGATTTTTAACAAAGATTTCTGTAATGCAAGATGCAAGAGAGTAAGCGAGAGATATAGGATATGAAAGAGACAGATATATGTTTGAGAAACTGACCTCAAAATATGTAATGAGATTTTTATTTAGGCGAACCGCGAATCAATGCTTACTGAGTCTGGATTCGCATCAATAGATTTCGGAGGTAAGATTTGAACCTATGACCTATAGATTGACATCCCAACTCTTTTACTGTTGAACTAATCCGTAGCTAGAATGAATTTGAAAATTTTTTTTTTCAAAATTTACTTAGTTTTAGTATAAGCACGTATTTGAGATAAGATGACACAATTGGCGCAGCGGCTGAGCGATTGGCTGCTGTGCTGCGTGTCCCGGGTTCCATTCCCGTTCGGAAAACAAAATTCGTTCAGTAAACTCATCGACGATACAGGAGAAATTTATATTATGGCAATTGCTCTTGAATTAAATAAAAAGAAACGTTCATTATGAACCGTTATGTCACAGAAAATGGTTCAGAAAAATTCAACGATTGACCATAATAGAAAAAAAGACACACCATGCGTGTTCCGCCAAAAATCGTCTCAATTATTATCAAAATGGGCGATTATAGATCCCACCGATACCCAGAGCTAGTGAGCCTGATCAAACGATGGCCCTCTTACTACAATACCCAAACTGTCCCTACCGCTGCACTTTAAAAGACGTTACCAACGCTTCTGATGACACGATAAACGTGGCCACTTACTTAGCCCAAAAGTTATAGAAATAAAAAAGGGATTGTCTTAAAACATTGTCGCAAAAAGATGAAGAAGATTCAATAAAATCATTATTTTCAAGGCCCGGCCGTCATACGACAGTGCAATAGATAATCAATTATGTCTCATTATGTGGGACTTGAAGCACGTTAAGCTGTTGGTCCCGGCTGTCACACGTGGATCTTTGACAGTCGTTACGAGTCGTCAGAAGCTTGAAAATCTGACAACCAGTCTTACCTAGGGGTATCGTATTACCCAGTTGCTGGGTTGTGGAGGTCAGCAGTTGCTCTATGTAAAATACTGGTATTCAGCTGCATCCGGTTAGACTGGAAGCCGACCCCAATATAGTTGGGAAAAGGCTAGGCAGATGATGATATGTGGGACTTGAAGTATTAACAAAAGACACACTACGCGTGTTCTTTCCAGAATTCGACTCATTTGTTAGACAAATTGGTATCGATACTAACCCTTTCCTCTCTTCCAGTGGTGAACTACCAGTGTCCTCGGAACAAGGCGTGTGTGGTGGATCGAGTCAACAGGAACCGATGCCAGTACTGTCGGTTACAGAAGTGTTTGAAGCTTGGGATGAGTCGTGATGGTAAGCATATTTTTTGTTTGTAATTTTTGTTGGAAATGGTGCGTTCAGTTTTTAATAGACTGCGGGGAACATTTGACGGGCCTGTTGATCTAGTGGTTAGCGGCCCTGACTGCTAAGCCGGAGGTCGTGGGTTCGATTCCCACTCAGGACAAACTTTGTGTGATGAGCATGATTGTTAGTTCTGTGTCTGGGTGTGATTTATTTATCTATAATATGTATGTATTTATAAATTATATAAGTATGTATATCAGTTGTCTGGTTACCATAACACAAGCTCTGCTTAGCTTGGGATCAGATAGCCGTGTGTGAGTTGTCCCAAGATAAATATCTTAAATATCTTTAAAAAAATTTGCTACTCCAAGCCCGTAGTGCGGCTGGGGAGACAGTTGGTGTGTTCTCTGTAGAAAAACACATTCGGTTCTGTATGCGCTGTGCGCCGCCGCAGGTCGGGCAAAGTGTTATTGGGTTTTTCCATCAGGAATTTCTCAGTAGCAGCCTCGGAGTCTGGATTTGTGCCCGGTTGATGGCAATAGGCGGGGGCCTATTGCCATCAACCGGGCCATATTACATGGGACTAAAAACATAACTGGCGAAATGTGGGTGTACTAATGGGTACACCTCTGCCTAACCCTTCGGGGATTACAGGCGTGATGTTATGTTATGTCTATTAAATTACGAAAAAGAAACACATTCCATTTTCAAATCAAATCACAATAAAATAAAGAAAATAATTTAATTCACCTCAAACCACGTGTCGGGCGATGAGGAAGCTAGCGTTGGGTCATCGACCTCTTATCAGTTGCTGATAACGCTATGTTTATACTACATAAGTACTGTGAGCAAGTTTATAGTGAGGAATGGTAGTATAGGAATGAGACCAGGAATGTTTTCTTAATTATTAAGTGTAATGAATAGATTTTGTCCACTGTTGGGCAAAACATTTTCAGTGAATGAGTGCTTTGGAAAATTGATTAATTTTCTACATTATTCTTTATCCCAGTGCTGGGCAAAATTTTTTAAAGCACAAGGCCAATATTGGGCATAGGTCTTAAAATTAGGTACCAAGAAAGTTGGTAGATTACAGATTCTTTTTTAAAATTCATAATAGGAAGGTATTACATTGTCATACTCACAAAAATAAATTCAACGACTAAAGTAGGTTCCTACATAATAACATCAGTACTAATCACCATTTTGATACTATTTAAGATACTTAGTTACCTATTTCATACATTTTGATCGATAAAAGACTAATAAAAGTACATCAGTATAATGACTTAAGATTCTAGTTTGATTTTTTAATATGGCAAGAAGATTAAGTAAAAAAAAAAGTTGTTTTAACTTCAATTCTTCAAATAACAAAGTAAATTGAGATTATTGCTAGAAAACAAATAGATAATTTAATAAATTACGAGTTTTCTTTCTCTTATATTACGTAGATATTAAAACCTGGCACATACATGAAAACTGGACGTAGTACATAAAACTTTTAAGTTGGTACTACTAGCGCCATCTGTTATCGGTTTTACGAAACTCTTTTTTTATTTAACTTTTCTTTCAAGGAAAATTGTAATAAATAATTCAAGTCTATTATAAAAACTTATAATTAATATGAAAGTAATAACAAAATATTTACTTATGATTTTAATTGCTATTTTAAACCAAATCTTGTTACTACTACACATAAGGTCGATAATAAGTATTTTTATTTATTAGGACCTAAGTGACTTTACAATCTAGTCAAATAGGGTTCCCTATACACCCCATAACCCCCATTAAGAGAACACTGTTCGTGCTTTTAACGCCCTCCATTATAAAATTATAATAAAACACAAAAGACACACAATAATTACATACATACGATATGTCACGCCAAATCGCGTGCGCTCACATAGCAAGACGTCGCCGACGCGTGCAGTGACGAGTAGTTGCGCAATACTTGTAACGATCAGATAGTGGTTATCGATAGGTTTGCTATTATATCGATGAAAATGAAAATTGTTTTTTTTTTTTGCAAATGAAAAAAAAAACAAAAACAACAGAAATTATTCGACATTTAACATCGATAGTTGTAAAATGGTAAATGAAAATATTAAATTGTGACAGGTTTTTTTTTACTCGCTTTTAAATGGCTAGGTATTCAATACAAATACGTGATAGTGAGAGAATTGATATGGAATAGAAATAGCGCCATCTAGTGGCAATAATAGGAAAAAAAACCAAATCGAAAATCAAATAGGTAGAAAAACTCTTTCAGGGGCAAGTCAGCTAATTTGCCAAAAAAAATATTTTACTAATATTGGCTACCAAATACTGTTAAGTGTTTCAATCTGTAGTACACGATTGAAATAATAAATTGACACTGGAACGGTTAAAACTGTCAATTACTATGTCCATGATAGACCATTCTGACACAATTGTTTGATCAAACTTGGATCCCTAGTGGTTAAGACAATAAGGTCTACCAAACTAGTCTATGTTGGTTCCCATCCCTAGCTTTCTACTTACTTCTGTCCGCATAACATGTCACGTTGTAGATCACAGATCATACATAACACGACACAGTCGACGCGTGCGCAGACAACTTGTTGCGCAATGACTGGTTACTTGTAGATACGCGTTTGTCGATGGTCGGTAGTTATGTCGATACGTGGATGATTTGCTATTCAAGTTTTAAAACAAACACACAAACAAACAAATCTGTCACCCTAAACGCCCTTCGACCTTCTCCGTTCTGTCGTGGGTAAAAATAACAATTAACTTTAAGTGTTAGTATCTTAAAGTTCAATGTTCATTAGCTATGCATAATGTGGATTAAAAGCAAAGCAATATATTTAAAAAAATCTCCATAAAACTAATTCAGTTTAATACTAGCAAAAATAACATAATTTACTATTAATAAAAAATACATTAAAAAATATTTCGATTTTCCGAACGCATGCGACCCTAATCTCTTCAAAGTAAGAGTGAACAGGCTTCTTCTGGGTAAGATCACTCCATCGTAGACTTTGTCTCTGTCACCTCTAACATAGACTAGAGTCAATATCAAACCCATCTCAAAGAAAAATAAAAAATATTTTCCGTAACATAAAATCACGCCTGTAATTCCCTAAAGGTTAGGCGGAGGTGTACCCATTATCACTTCCACATTTTGCCAGTTAAGCTTAAGTCCCATGTAATAGGAGGCGAGCCTATTGCCATCAACCGGGCACAAATCCAGACTCCGAGCCATCAAACCCAATAACACTTTGCGCGACCTGGGAATCGAACCCAAGATCTCATGATCAGTAATCGCGCTTTGCGACTGCTAGGCCAAAGAGACAGTCGTAATATTAAAAATATCGACATCCAAAATATCGATAAACTTCCCAACCCTACAATATTGCACAATATAGCAGTCATGAAGCGTAACATAAACATATCCAAGTTTTTATAGCGACACTCACACATTCACATATTCTTACGAATACAACGCACACACACAAACTGAACGGCTTTATGTAACACGCACTAATTCAAGAAACTAGTAATATCAGTACTTTATTATTTTATACTGTTAGGTATTACGTTTGCAAGCGGGTTTGCTTGATTTTTCGATGAAAGAAATATTTTGTTTTTTTTTTTACCCACAGACGATCTTACTAACTCTTTTGTGTTAAGAAAATAGAGATAAAAAGTAAAGGATATAGGCTTCGCTTAACTACCAGTTTCTGGAAGTGGCGTACCTATCTCTGGCATTCCTCGAAAAGCTGTAAAGACGAACGGTCTTAATGCCAGTTTTGCATCTCAATTCTCGTATCGTCTATCTCCCTCTAACTACCTAAGTACCTAACCTACTAACTCGCAAGGTATGATATCATCAAAGTTAGCAAAACATGTTAGCAAAACTCTTCCGCATACCCCAACCGAGCCTCTGCTATTGATTTAAGACCAAAAATAAACATTTTTCGACACACATACAGTTCAAAGACTTTTCTTTGTTTTTTGTGAACAAACAACTATTGTTACCAATTTAATTGTTTCTACAAAAATCTGGGACGACAAACTATGGACCGACTGTTCCTAAATACATGAAAAAAAAAAATAACCACGCAACAAGACCCGTCTGGGTAAACAAAATGCTTACAAAGACGGTTCAAGTTAAACTGGATATGTTAAAGTCATCGAACTCTTAACAAAGAAAATTCATAGACACGTATTCTAAATACAAAAACTCTGTTCCTTGAAAAATAATTTAAGCTACGAAATTAAAAAGGCACCTCATGTGGAATTCGACGTTCGAACCGCGTTCGTAATTCAAATCGCTCGCGTTGCCGCCCAACGGGACCGCGCCGAGTTACGTAGCAAGAATACGTCACTTGCACGTACTATACATACATACGTCAGAGTTCGCGAGTTCGTTGTTCCACTAGGCAGTGTGCCAACGGCCGAAGTGTCCCGGACGCACACGAACGCACACCCTACTCACACAGCCAATCAACACCCGTTTGTTCACGCACACTGTCAAACAAACGCGTTCCGTTCGTGTTTCGCACACTACGTCGACTTATGTGTGCGGGTATTGAGTAACTAACTAAGCGATGAAGCTAGGTGTCATTGAGAACATAATTGCATTGTATTGTTAGGCTCGCCGATTTTAGCTGCGTTTTTTTTCGTCGTGTGAATATTAAGAGGCATGGGAACGATGCGAATATCGGATTCCCTGTTATGTCATTTGTGTCATTAGTTTTTCGTGCGCGACGCGAGCGCTCGTGGTGTACAGTGGCGGAACTAAACTAAAAATTCTTACTCTTCGTTTTCAGCGGTGAAATTCGGACGAATGTCGAAAAAGCAGCGTGAGAAAGTTGAAGATGAGGTGCGATTCCATCGTGCACAGATGAGAGCGCAGACTGACACAGCGCCTGATTCGGTATATGACGCCCAGCAACAGACGCCGAGCTCAAGCGACCAGTTCCATGGTCATTACAATGGGTAAGTAACGCCATCTATTATCGAAAAGTGAAACTATTAAAATTAGAATCCTATTTTTTCACGTATTTTAAACCCAATGTGATAAATTCCCGTGATGAAAGATTGATTCTCTAACTATCCAATAATTGAATAATTTCTATTTTGTCTATTCGTGGAATGCTGACTTTGTAAAGACTGCCTTTCGTGCCCCTCAAGACTAATGAATTACGTTCCACATCTTATGCCAAGCTTGCAATATTCTACATGCAACTTGGCAATAAAATGCATAATGGCTAGCAGTCAACGACAAAACTGTGACTCGTTAGAACTCCGAGCTTTCTAGTTTACCGTCACCGTTGTAATTCATTACTGCACGGACCTCAATTTGTGTCAGCGGTGCATCAGACGCTGTCATTATTGTAAGCGACCAACGGTATACTGTCGTGACGAAGTTGAATGGAGCTTAACGGTAAACTGTAAATACTGCCACCTAGTATCAAGTAGCGGTACTAAGAGTTTCTCATTAAGAATGATAGATGGCGTTGTTTTTATTATTGCGCGTTTGAAATGTCTGTTAATAGATTTACGATTTGTTTTTCATTGGATTTAACAGTAAATACTTGGTAAGGTATGAGGGGGAAAATTCTTAACGCGACAGTTTTTGCTGTGAACTGGGATACTTCAATTACTCATCATAATTGATAGCTTGTTGCTTGATGGTAGTTTTATAAGGCTTTTTGTGTTTCAATTCAGCCGAACAGCTGCCTTCGTTATGCAGTCCTACTGTTTATATTCTAAGAAAATTAAATACACAACCGCTACTTTAATGAGAAGCTTCTTTACATTCAACTGTCTTTGCTTATGGAAAAGCTCTCGCAAGTAACAGAACTTTTTTCCAATTAACTTCTAATTTTAGCGATATTTATTGGCGAATGAATAAGACCGTGACCAATAAAATTTATAATACTTAAGATCTTATGAATAAAAGTCAAAGTCAAATATTTACAGGCACTTTTGAATTGTCAAAGAGTCGGTCAGTTAGTCAAAAAGTTGAAGCTAGTTGCTCGTTCCAAAACGGAAGTAGGCCTCTATGGAGAGGAACGAGCAAGAAACTCCACGGACACTTTTTTTTAAATTGGGCACACAATCCTGATTACAAAATTCCAAAAAAATATATATATCAAATCATCATCCAACCCTAACCAAACCATTTAAACATCCACAGATACACCGGCTACGGATCCCCGCTGTCCTCGTATGGGTACAACAACGCGGGTCCAGGCCTAACATCCAACATGGGTGGGATACAGTCGCAGGCGCCACAACAACAGCCCTACGAAGTACCACCAGCAGACTACGTTGTCGACTCCACCACAGCAGCCTATGAACCGAAACAGACTGGCGGATTCCTGGATCCAGACTTTATCAGTCATGGTATGTATACCTTCTTGATTCTAACTAGCTTTTAGACATGCCTTTGTCCAGGCGCGGATCCAGTCCTCAAAAAAAGTCATGGTCACATGAAATGGGCCAAGTGTAGACTCATCATGCGTTATTATCGCATCTAGACTCTAAATTTCTGAACCGATTTTAATGAAACTTTTACAGCTTAAAAGCGTATTAGATTTAATTTAAAAAGCTGGTTTTAGATTCGGACTAATAATTTTATTTTGGTGTATACTTAAAATAACAAATTCAATTTTTTTGCGAATTTGGTTTGTGGAAGTATTCCTGTTTTAGCAACTATTTCTTGAGCACCAAAGGTATTCCCGTTTGAGTGGTGTTCTAACCACCACGTTAAAATATTGATTGGTGCTCAATGCATAGGTGCTTAAACTGGAATACTTCGGTTTGTGGTCATGCCCACTGTACTTACAACAGTAGATCCGCACTTGACTGTATCCGTGTAGAAGTCAATGTCAAATATGTTCTTGACTAACGTGTCTTACCTATAAACTAACTGCTAACAGCTCCATAGGTTACTTTTCTCTTTTGTAATTTAAAATAACAGTAAAGGGTCCTTGTGTAAGGACTCGTTTAAGGACAAACGGCTTGTTAGTCACTAAGCAATGCTGTCATGTTCTACGGCTTGGTTGTCTGTAAATAATGCATAATGGTGCCGATTCCCTTGTTCACAAAATAAACTTAAATTAGAGTATGGACATCTCTTATTAACATACAGCGAAAGAAAAGGACGGTGACACCTTAGAACTAAGTTAGAGATGTCAAACTAGTTTTGCCTTGAACTTTTACGTGTTTTTAATCAATGCGATCTAGCATGTTAAAATTGTATGGAAGTTTCAGCTCTAAAATATGTCCGCCCCTTTCTCGTTTTACTGGAGAGAAAAAGATAGAAATAGTCTAAACTATGTTTAGTTCGTGCATAATAGAATCAACACCATTATGTAAGAGAAAATACAATTCAATTAGTCTTAAACCTTGGAAAACACTTATTGAGAGCAATAAGGCTAAATTGAACTATTGATACAATATAGGTTATAAACGACATAAAGATTACTGTAGAGGACACTACAAAAGTCAAAGTCAAAGTCAAATCATTTATTTCAATCAGACCATTAGAAGGCACGTTGAATGTCTACAGAATTTGTAGTCTAAGAACATATTTTTAACCGTTAGTAATATAAGTACTTTCGACAACGTTAGTATCATCCACTAACACCCAACTTACCTATAGACGAACAACAAAAAGGGACGACAATAGTCCGACCATCCGGCTCTACATCCACATCAACAGCCACAACATCCACAACATCCATGCGACAGTCATCCATAAACGAGCTAACGAGGCCGCGAATACAAGTGTACGACCGTTACGAGCAAGACAGAATCCAATCACCAGCCTCAATTTCTAGTGACGTCATAAATATAAAGCAAGAAATAAAACCAGAAACATCCATGGGGGTCGACAACCTAGTTGCCAGTTACGTGGACTCCACAACTTTTCTACACAGTCCTTCAAACATCCAACACAGTCCAATGGACATCCAGAATTCTGTGTTGGTCAGCGGGCAAAGTTCTGTGTCCTTGACGAGCGAAGATTTGAGTCCAGATGACTTAACATCCAGTAGTGGTCATGGAAGATTAATGGATCCTTTGAACATGAATATGTCTGGGATGGGAATGGTGAATCCTAATGCTGTGACGAATAGAAGACATCAGGGCTCCAGTCATAGTTCAAGCGATGATTTGCCTTGTAAGTGGACGTTGGAACGTTACGCTACCAAATTATTTTGCCTTTTGTAGTATTTTTGTTTCAGTTATTTATTATTTTGTTTAATGAGAACATAACATCACACCTGTAATCCCTGAAGGGTTAGGCAGAGGAGCACCCCTATAGTACACCTACATTTCGCCAGTTATGTGTATGTTATGTTGTGTGAGAAGTACGATTCTGATGAATATTTCAAAATATGGTCGCAATCTCATCTCAGCGTTACAAAAATTAGCGCCATTTAACAAATTGAGTCTAAGATTAGATTGTAAATTGCCCCCAGATTTGAAGAATATTGTTTTTATCAAATAAGGAATAGTGAAGTACTCGCTAGCTTGGTTGCTAGGTGTAGATCTATCAGCAATAAAATAATTTGCACCTAATTATATTAAATTCGATGAAGCCTTGTATTACCTACATATTAACTTTTTACCTTATTACCTACATAATGTATCTACCGTTCGCATTATGTACTTACTAGCTTCTGCCTGCGACTTTGTCCGCGTCAAAATCAATATATTATCTCACTAGAAACCATTTTTCCCAACCTAAAATAGCCTATTCAGATTTAAATCTATCACTGTGCCAAATTTCATCCAGATTCATCCAATCTTTTGCATTTATAATACATAGTAGTAAAACACCAAAAAGATTTGATATTTTATTGCACCACATCTTCAATCATTGATCTTTTGGTTATTTAGTTCATTATTTCTCCACATAAAGTCATACCGTCTTCCATTGTAGCCTGGAACATCGTAGCCATTGAACGGAAAGAACCGGAGACTACTTCTTAGCTGAAAAGTGATTAAAATGGTCATTCGTAGGACAAGATTCAAGTGTTTTTTTACTGTTTCACAATATGGCACCTGGCTATCGCCATATTGAATTTTTATTACTGTTGTGTCTTTAGTGACACTCGCAAGATTAAAATAAATCGATTGACGTAAGAATTATCAAAATCGGCCTATGCATTTTGTCTCTAGAGCGTCACAAAGGAACAAACATACCTAGAAATAATAATAAATCAGTCTATTATTGTCCCACAGTTAAGTTGTCTCCTTGTTGTTTCATAACATCACGCCTGTAATCCCCGAAAGTGTACCCGTACCCACAATTCGTCAGTTATATTTAAGCCCCATTTAATAGAGGGCCTATTGCCATCAACCGGGCACAAAACCAGTCTCCGAGACTGCAACTGAGAAATTCCTAAAAATCAATTCAAATCTTATTTTAATGGCAATAACGATTAAAGTAAAACTTACGTTATTTAAAACGGCGCCCCCACCCCCAGGTATATACTGCGCATCTGGCCCATGTTGGAAACCATGTGGTTCTTTAATTATTATAATGGGTAACGACGAAATAGGCAGAGTTAAACACAGCGGCAACAAACAAGCTGTTGATAAGAAATAATGTAGTTTTAGTCAATGCAGGCGTGGTCGCTGCATAAGATTTTAGGGTTGATTGGTCGCAGCATAAGATTTTAGGGGTTGACTGGTCGCAGCATAAGATTTTGAGGGGTTAATTGGTCGCGGCCTAAGATTTTGTTGGTTCAGCTGGTCGCAGCGTAGTTCTAGGTATCATGTAATGGGAATATGTCTTTCACTTAATTTTACTCCAAACCTCTGGTCGTAAAAGAGTCAGCATTTGTAAAATGCTAAAAGCCGTTACGGCTTGACCGTTTGTTTTTTTTTTTGATAATTCACTGCTGATGTCAGAATTTTATACCCGTGCGAAGTCGGGACGGTTAGCTAGTATTAAAATATTTACTTACGCCAACATAAACAACAACATGAGCCCAATAAAAAGGCTGATAATGGGTCTATAGCCATAATATAAATTTTATAAGACTTTTCTAAAAAACATCATCGACTAATATATAAAACTATTAAATATTTTGAAAATTTCAATTTGATAGGTATAGACTTTGACGTTTGACATTACAATTACTGACAATAAGACGTCAGACGAGTTTCTTTTGTGATATGTTTCGTTCAAAAATTTGTTAAAAAAGTATATATGTTTTTTTTTTATTGTACTTAAATTAATTAGTTATAGAGTGCTTGCTATTATTGTTTGTAGAATTTCCAATTTTGTAGAATTTAATTTACTTTAATGTTTTTTTTATGTATGTAGCAATTTTTTTGCACAAAATTCGAAACACTGCCATCTATCGGCGAGTAGCTAAACTTTTTATTTCTTTCACAGCGGAGGGCGATATCAGCAAGGTACTAGTGAAGAGTTTGGCTGAAGCACACGCGAATACCAACCCTAAACTGGAGTTCATTCACGAGATGTTCAGAAAGCCACAGGATGTTTCTAAGTGAGTATACTGACATTTTATTTCTTGTGATACATACTTTAGTACATATTTAAGGTAATTTTGTAAACGTATGTCTGCTGTATGCTTAGTAAAGTTACTTATGCTTACTGTCATAGCGCTACTACTACGCGCATAGAGACCTGGGTTCGATTCCTAAGTTAGGTAAAAATGTTATTGGGTATATACCATAAACATTTTCATAATAGCCTGAATTTTTTTAAATAGGTGATGTGGCACTCTCGTGGCTTGTAAAGCCCCCTCATTTGCACACACTTGTTCAGCATAATATCTCTTGCATACTTAGCTCGTCCCCGTTGAGATTAGGACGGGACAATATTTAATTAATATAGGTATCTAATGTGTGATTATTCAATCATGGGACATATTTTAGATAGTGCAAGTTACTCATGTCGTTGGTCCCATAGGTATTTAAAATTGTTCATAATGTAAAATAAATAATAATGCAATGTAATTGCATACGGGGTAAAGTAGAAGGTATATGATTATACATCCCCGCATCCCTGGCGTGTCATAAATTGAGTCTATAATAAAAGCTACCACCAAAATTACATCCCATGATTGAAAAATCAACTTGTATATTCTGATTTCCGGTTATATTGAAATCTTCAGAGACCCCTGTCTACCCCTTAAAGCGGTCACCCTTAGGGTAGAAAATATGACGTTTCTGTCACACAAGTAATTCAACCCTTAAAAAGCTTGGTTAACGGATAGGCATATTTTGACAGCGAACCGAATTAGTTTGCCTAATGAACTAGTGTGATCGTTTTTTCTAATCCTTTCGTATTTTTCAGGCTTCTTTACTATAGTTCAATGACGTACGAGGAAATGTGGCTAGACTGTGCGGACAAATTGACTGGCATGATACAAAACATCATAGAGTTCGCGAAACTCATACCTGGCTTCATGAAACTGACACAGGATGATCAGATACTCCTGCTCAAGTCTGGTGAGTATAGTATCCATGGATCATTCATCATCTTCTTTGTAAATTCTTCTTAATTTTTTTGTACCACTTGTTTGTCCCAAACCTGAACTGGCTTTGTTCAGATTTGGGACGAAAAAAAAATGTTTGGTTTTGGTTTAATATAAATAATAATCAACAGGAATCAGTTTACTTTTTGTCGTCAATTTATAATTTGAGCTAAGTACTGTCAAAACGAGCTAACAATCACTTAGTAACTGAAATAATTCCTTTAAACTATACCAAAAGTGTTACATTACTGTCTGGCAAAATCAGTTCAATATACCTACTTCCCTATGCTTAGAATATATTTATTTTAAACTTACTTTTGCCCGCGACTTCGTCCGCACAAATATCGGTTATCGCGGACGCAGACGAAGTCGAAGTCTGGTAAAAAGTAGCCTATGTCCTTTTCCGGGTCTTAAACTATCTTAATGCCAAATTTCATCAAAATCGATTCAGCGGTTCAAGCGTGAAGAGGTAACAGACAGACAGACAGACACACTTTCGCATTTATAATATTATTAGTATGGATTGATAAGCGTTAAATATTCAAAATTATACCAATTACTTTTTTCGAAATATATGGAAGTTTAAATTTTGCCAAAACATGATAAAATTAAAACCGTTTTTTTTCAAATTGTTAGTACCTAAGACTTTGTTCAGATTTGGGACAGACAAAAAGTGAGGTCCTGAGATTTTTTTCATAATTTATTATTTTATCAAGATTATTAATGATGTATGGTTCATTATAAAGCACCCCATTAATGATTAGTTTACTTTTTCACAAAAAAAAAAACAAAAAAAAAACTTTTACTTTTTATTTTATTTGTAAACTAAGTATCAAATTATAAACGTCATCGTTAATTTGTTATATATTTATTAGTATATTTTATCTATGAAATTTTCTGTACCTACTATGTTTTGTCTCTGCATCACCCTAAGGTAGACTCGTAGAAAATGCCCAAGGCATTAAGTCCGCCTTTGTACAGTGTATTTTTTTACAATGTGCTTAAAGTTTTAATAAATAAAAATCATTAAACCATCTTAATATAACATTTTTCAAAAATATAAAAATAATCATCAATATAAACTAATTTCTCTTTCTGTCCAGGCTCGTTCGAGTTAGCCATTGTCCGACTTTCGCGGCTGATTGATGTGAACCGTGACCAGGTCTTGTATGGAGATGTTGTGCTGCCTATCAGGGAATGTGTGCATGCACGGTAAGTTACATTTAATTTGGGAACTTACATTTATATTGAGAACTTACATTTAAACTGAGAACTTACATTTAATTTGAGAACATTGAGTTAGAAAAAGTATTGTTACATTTAATTGTAGAATTTTACATTTAAATCTAGAATTAGATATAAAAATTGTTTTTCTTTTTAATCTCCAAAGATAAACTCGGTAAACGTCTCGAAAAATAGTGTTTAATTCTTTTTTTCTAATTATGTACGGTAATTTCTGCAATTTTTTCTTAAATAAAAATATTTATTTAATTCCAGTGATCCCCGCGACGTGGCGCTAGTGGTGGGAATATTTGACGCGGCGAAGACGATCGCGCGACTCAAACTGACTGAGACTGAACTTGCGCTCTACCAGAGCCTTGTGCTATTGTGGCCAGGTAAGACTTTGAACACTTGACATTGGTATTTCATTTTGAAGATAGATATGGGCTGATGGTTCTTGCCTTGTGTCAAAACATGCTAGGCCATTATGAACTTAAGTACCTTTGATTACCTATTAACTTTTGCCCGCGACTTCATCTACGTGGAAGTCAGAGATGTAAAATTCGTTTTTAGCTGACGTCTTAACTACTTACCTGGTACCTAATAAACTACTTACCTGCCAAATTCTAAATTCATAAGTCAAGTATTTTCTGAAATTTTTGTAGTTGTACTATTCCGTGATTAGATAGCCTCTCACTTTATATCAGATTTATTATGAAAAAATGATGTGTTTAGAATAATAATAACTGAGTAGCAGGTTTCAAAAATCAACAAACATGATTCAGGACCTATAGATCCAAATAACTATCTTCAGACGTTCTTTATTTGAAAGTAGATAAAAGACTATCTTTACGGATTAATGACAGGAGGTTCTGACGTCATCGATTCTAAATTAACCAATTTCTCAATCAACAGAACGGCACGGTGTCCGCGGTAACCCTGAGATCCAGTGTTTGTTCAACATGTCCATGGCGGCGATGCGGCACGAGATTGAGACTAACCACGCGCCTCTCAAAGGAGACGTTACAGTTCTAGACACGCTGTTGACTAAGATACCCACCTTCAGGTATGTACTCAAGCTTTGGTTACTTTATTTTTCCTAGGGACATCCTCATGGTCTGCTTCCGCCTCTTGGAAGGCGAAAGTGTCAAACTTTTACCAACTAAAACCCTATGGTGTTTCTCCACTACCTTTTGCTGGTGTACGAGGATCGTTTAGAGCACTCTTTCGCACCCCAGAAGTTGTGGTTGATTTTACCAAATTCAACCATTAAAAGGCACTTTTGAACGTCATTTACAATTCAATGGACAAGAAATCTATATTTATTATTTTAAAATAAATGTTTCACGATATTTTGTATACAGAGAATTATGTGATTTACTTTGTCAAATAATGATTCCCGAATGCGAATATAAGAACTTGGTAATTTTTCTTTTACAGAGAACTATCGCTGATGCACCTCGAGGCGTTGTGTCGCTTCAAGGCGGCGCATCCTCACCACGTGTTTCCAGCACTCTACAAGGAGCTGTTCTCACTTGACAGTGTACTGGACTACACGCACGGCTAGGTCTAGACCTAACCCAGGTCTAAACCCCACAGGTTTCTATCAGGTTGCGTTAGAACGATCTCATTTTTGCCCAATATAGCTGGACGGTGGCATTTTGAGACCCTTTGAAAGACTCTTGACAGCTTGACAGCTATTTTTTTTTATTAATTCCTACGCAAAACTAAACGCATCTAAATAATTTGTTAATATATTTATAATTGTATGTATGTACCTTGAGACTGTTAAAATATTTACTTAAAAGTATGTACGTACAATAATTAAAAGGAGGTTTATTTAATTCGATTCTAGTTACATTTAAATGCGTTTAGTTTTACATTTAATCTCAGAATATATGATTTTTTTTTCATTTGTTATGGAAATCTCTTATTATTTTTTTCGTAACATGAAATATATTATGTAGCGTTACACACATTTTTGTGGTTTATTTAATACATAATTAGACATAATGTATGTTTGATTGTGTATTTGTATACAAAGGAATATCGTAATATAATTATCGTAAAGTGTATCTAACTCTGAATGAAGAAATAATAATAATTATTATATAAAGATATAATAATAGGAATAGAGTTTTTATTAAGAAATAAATAAAAAAGTTATAAAGGTGTAGCAAGTTAAAGATCACACAGTTTCAATTGAACGAAACATATTTTAAATAGGACTCTTTTTTTATTAATTTTAACAGTTTTTTTAAAGAATGTAACTTGTTATTTATTTCAAATGATTATTATTATTATTGATGTTTTTTTCGCCTCTGTAGATTTTCGATTTAAGTTGTAATATAGGAATACATGATACTGCCCATTTTTTTGTATTTTTTTCGTTGTTTTTAATTAAATAAAGAAGTACATATTATGTCAAAATATGTTGAAACGATGGAAAATGCAAATCATAATTAAAAATAATTATAAGATCGATTAACAGTCGTGCGTTGAACAAAATTATCAAATGAGAATGAACTTTTCAGGAATGAGTAATCAAATTTTTACGGACAAAATCATTTTTATAATATCTAGCAGGCAATTTTAATTTCTTTTCGTTTTCTCGCGTGTAGAGTAATTTGATCTCATTTTTTTTTTCATATTCTTTGCTTGGGTGCCATCTTTGGAATTTTGTCACATTTTTGCATAATAAAATGAAACAAGAAAAAAATGAAAAAACACAATTTTTGCATAATAAAACTGTTGTATTTTTATCCGTTAAATACGTAAATTATTTTTTTACCTTTTATTTTTTATTTTAGCTTGACGCGATTTTATACGTATATTTATAATTTAATTTAAATTGCCTGCTATTAATAATTAGAATTATTAAAATAACCATCAATTTTCTAACATTACGCTAAGTTTGTCGAATAGCCTTACTATAGACTGGATTATATTAATGTTAATAAAAAAGTAAAAATCTTAACTTGTATTTTGTAAATAGTTATTAATCATATGTATTTTATATTAAATATCATAAGGTTCGATGGGTTATCTTTAATTTTACATTCTATTAAAAAATATAATAAAAGAAACAAATTTTTCAAAATGACCTCAGAGTTCGCTTGACAGATCATGTGAAAAATGCTGTTTTTTTCCTTTCTATATATTATATATTTTTTGTTAAATAAAGCAATCTGTTATTGTCTAGTTTTGTTTTATTTTTTTTTAATTTCCTTTTTTTCCTTTTTTTATATATTTTTTTTATTACTGATAAAATAGGTATAATGATATAGTGAGATCATACATAATAGTTAAAAAAAACATACGGGTGGTTCAAAATGTTAATTTTTAAACATGATATATTTTAATTTTTATTAAAACTCAGATATATACGTAGAAATAATTAATTTTTAATATTTCCACAACTATTAGTATATGCAATACAGTTTTTCAAAGAGTGTGTACTCTTTTTTCGCAAAAATAAAAATAAAAATGTAAAAAACCTAGGCGCACACGTTTAGATTGTTTAGTCGTTATGTTTAGCTTCGATATGGAAATGTCCAATTTGTAAAATTATTTTGTAAATTATAAATATGTTTTGTTAATATTTAAAAATATTTTTACCATGTTCATCACATTACTCTGTCTGCTTCATCAAAATAATAATACAAAGTATTTAAAAAAATGTTATTTAAAAATAATTTATGCATTGTATTTTTTTTCCACTAAAATAATTTTAATTTGTATTTTCTTCATAATTTTAAATTACAATTGGACATTTACCATGAAGGTTTACAAAATAAAATTAGTAAAAATAAAAAACGAAATATTGGAGAAAACGTTTTAGAGCACTAAGACTGAAAAAATGGCTGAAAAAACCTGTTACCTTCGCTTAACAACAAATGGTTAAACAGAAAAAAAACATGAAAAAAAAAAACAATTTATTGCAAAAAAAAACTTATTTCAGTAAATTCCTGAATTTCCTAATTCAGATATAAACTGTTTGAGACCGGCCATGTTTCACGAATTTATTTAAAAAATAAATCAATAAACATATTGAAAGAAAATGAGTGTAACACACCTGCGACTTTGCGACTAATGAAAATGTCTGACTGATTTGTAAATTTGTATAAGTTGTCACTGCTCTTACATTTCGACAGTATAAAAGGAGTTGGTCTATACTATCTTCTTACCTGTATTTTAATATAATTTAATTCAACCCTTCTTTGCTGTCAAACATGGTTTGGTAAAGTAGCCAATCATGTCATAAATATTTGACTTTGTATTTTTGTCTTATTTCATCTAAAGGCTGAATTTAAACTACATTAAGTGACGTTATACGGGGTGAATTCGAATGCAGGGGAGAAATGGAATTAAGATTTAAAAGGGAATTTAAAGTTAAATAATATAATTTGTTGCTTAAAAGGATTGTAGTGTTTTATTCTAAATTATAATTTACGTTTGAAAGTCACTTTTAGTAACAAAACTGTATCATTTAAACTATAAAATCTCTTTCTCAGTGTCGTCCCGATTCACCCCTCTTTACCCCGGTGTATGGAATAGATGTTTAAAACCTTAATCCTGATGGAAGGATTTTTTTTTTTTATCGTGTTTCATGTCATTTCTTGTTTAAAATTTTGACCGTAACTGTAATTGTGACAAAAGGGTTTAAATTTTCATATATTTTGTATTCATTTATTTATTTATTTTAACTTCAATTAAAACGGTTACAGAACCAATTAAAATAATTAAAGACATAGTATGTATTTGTAAAATTGGACTCCAAATGTCATTGTTTACTTCGCCTTTGCTTTTGTAATCCATCCAATATAACATTAGAAAAATAACGTTACAACGTTATGGTTATTTCACGGAAAGAGAGTAAGCAATAATATCAAAGCAATGTAGACAACTAGCTATTTACAAAAAAAAGCTCTCACCAAAATGATTTCATTTCAACCATTTAACACAATAATAGCTGTTATTTTTCTAATACTGTATGGGGAAATGGGGTAATAGGGTGGGGTATTGGGAGGGGGGGATCTGACTTTAATAGGCTTTGAAATAATACTATAGAACAGTAGTTCTCAAAGTTGACTGGACCGCGGCGGCGACTCGCATAACCAAAAGTTTCAAATTCGGGTTTTCATGAAGAAAAAAGGGGCATAACTATATGAATGAAAGACTGTTCAGGTGGCTACCACCATCTTTTAAAACAGTACCATTTTATTATTACTTTGTAATTTCTGTTGCTGGATTTTTAACTCTCGTCGCTGAGCCGAGCGTTGAAAATCCAACAGTGAGCAAGGCAAAGTAATATTAAAATAATACTCTTTCAAGAGATGGTTGTCCTCTGGGCCCATTCAATTTTCGTTCGCGACCCATACTTCGGGAACTACTGCTCTTGAAATTAGATAGTATATTTTATTCATTTTGTATTTTGTAATAATTCTAACATCATTCACAAAAACAATTGACAAAATAATCGTCATAAAAAGTCGCAAGTGTGTAGCCATCCCAAACAACGCCGTGTCCATATATTCGAGCAAAACTTAGACTTGATTGGTGCAAATCGAAGGGTGAAGAGAGTAGCATCTTGCCTCTCTTTCGCACATATGCGTTTGAGTGTCAGTGCGATAGTGATAGTATATAGGGTAAACGTTTTACTTGCTGGGTAGTTTTAGTAGGTATTTCTAAAACTTTTGTACTATGTTTTGCTAAATTTTCACTAAAAACTAATATAGATTTGGACACGTAAAGGATAGAATAAAAAAAAAAATGTATTTTGGAAAAAGCAAGCATGATAAATATGGGAATAATCGGTAACGGGTGTCTGTGTGTTGTTTTACAAAAATTGGTTCGATTAGTAAAAAGAACTTTTTTTCATTAATTCGTAATTTTTTTTCTAAGAGTTTCTATTTTGTAAAATGGTACCTACGAATTTATGGGTATCTGAGATCATTATAAATAGTAAAAAAAAAAGAAATAATAAAAATAATAAAATTTTTGTATGTCTTGTTTTTCTATGAGATGATTTATATTATCTATCTAAAATATTAATTTGTTGATGAAATAATTAAGTATTTTTACACATTACCTGAACATATGAAGAGTAAACAAATATTAAAAAAAGACATAATAATTATATCTATGTAAAAAAACAGAATATATTAAAAAACATATTTAATATGCGCGGTATGATCGAAAATTGGGAGAAAAAAGAAAAACATAAATAGTAAAAAATCTTTTTTTTACTCATTCTTTCGTTGAGAAACTGTGGGCTTTACCTTTTTCGATGATGTTGCGCATAAGCTTTGTTGATTTATGAACTCAAATACAAAAAAACATGTACCTATGTACCTAAAGTAGATAATGGTGAATTTTGAGAACCAATAGTAAATAAATGTTATTGTTTTTATTATTATTCTCGAATCACTTGCAAATGCGTTTTTGTTTTATTTCTTATGCCTTAACCTTTAGATTATAAGGCTCATTTTTCATTAGTTACTTGTTGACAGTTTGACATCAAATATATAAAAAAATATATTTTGAAACTGCCTCGTTGGTCTAGTGGTCGCAAGCGCGACTGCTGTGCATGAGGTCTTGGTTTCGATTCCCAGGTCGGGCAAAGTGTTATTGAGTTTTTCCATCAGGAATTACTCAGTAGCAGCCACGGAGTCTGGATTTGTGCCCGGTTGATGGCAATAGGCTCGCCCCCTATTACATGGGACTAAAAAAACATAACTGGCGAAATGTGGGTGTACTAATAAGTACACCTCTGCCTAACCCGTCGGGGATTACAAGCGTGATGTTATGTTATGTTATGTATATTTAAAAAATAAATATTACTCGTTAATAATATAGCTTTTTACAATGTCGTGATGGCCCAGTGGTTAAGGCGCCCGCCTCTCATGCATGAGGTTGTGGGTTCGAATCCGGGCAAGTAACAATGTGAATTTTCAAGTCATATGTACTTTCTAAAGTTTATCTTAGACATTACTGACATCATTCCGTGCCTCGGAAAGCACGTTAAGCTGTTGGCCCCGGCTGTCATACGTGGATCTTTGACAGTCGTTACGAGTCGTCAGAAGCTTGAAAGTCTGAAAACCAGTCTTACCAAGGGGTATCGTATTACCCAGTTGCTGGGTTGTGGAGGTCAGATAGGCAGTCGCTCCATGTAAAATACTGGTATTCAGCTGCATCCGGTTAGACTGGAAGCCGACCCTAACATAGTTGGGAAAAAGCTAGGCAGATGAATAATATAGCTTTTTTCCTAAAGGTGAAAGAATTTTTAAAATGGGGCAAGTAAACTCAAACATGAATTACGAAATAATGAAGTTTGTGTGGTGTGTCAAGTCTCATTTTTCGTGGCGCGTATAAAATAAATAAATAAATATCTTGGGACAACTCACACACGGCTATCTGATCCCAAGCTAAGCAGAGCTTGTGTTATGGTAACCAGACAACTGATATACATACTTATATAATTTATAAATACATACATATTATAGATAAATCACACCCAGACTCAGAACTAACAATCATGCTCATCACACAAAGTTTGTCCTGGGTGGGAATCGAATCCACGACCTCCGGCTTAGCAGTCAGGGCCGCTAACCACTAGACCAACAGGCCCGTATCGTACCCAATTAAATTTGTTGAGGGTGCAAGGGTGTGTTTACACGTTGTATAAATATTTAATACATTATTGTGATCACAGCTTCATTAATACTTAACAAAGAAAATTACGAAAATTTAACTTTCCCTTCATTTCGTGATTTTTCTTGTCCCCAAATTAAAGTATAAACTTTCCACTGTGATAAGTAGATGGCTAGTCCCACTAATAGTACACAAGTAACAAACATAGGAAAATAAATGGTTCCGTATGTCATTGCAAAAATCGGATACGGGAATAAACCGGTTTGGTTGTATGTGTGCAGGATTCTGAAACAAAAGAAAGACGATTAAAATCATTAAATCTTAAGAGCTTACATTAGCTACCTATATTCTTGCAAATAAATACAGACTGTTAATGTAAACACCGTTGTCACTAAAACCATAGGTACTTGATTTATTATAAAAAATGTTTATCTGAATTTAAAAATAAATAAACAAAGTTTTCTAACAAAAATTTTAAAAAAAATCTGTCCGTCACCGTCCGTAAATTCATGGATAATATGCGCCCGAGTTACGTAATCGTCGCAAAGGGCGTTGACCTGCTGCACTGGCCGTCCGTTATAACTACCTACATAAGTTTTAACTAATTACATCATTGTAATATAGGGACTGCCTCGTTGGTCTAGTGGCCGCAAAGCGCGACTGCTGAGCACGAGGTCTTGGGTTCGATTCCCAAGTCGGGCAAAGTGATATTGAGTTTTTCCATCAGGAATTTCTCAGTAGCAGCCTCGGAGTCTGGATTCGTGCCCGGTTGATGGCAATAGGCTCGCCCCCTATTACATGGGACTTAAACATAACTGGCGAAATGTGGGTGTACTAATGGGTATACCTCTGCCTAACCCTTCGGGGATTACAGGCGTGATGTTATGTTATGTAATATAGGGTGAAATAATTTTGAGTAAAAATGGAGATTTTACTTAAAAATAAAAAGATATTTTTTTTCATTGAATTTACGTTCTATTAGTGAAACCAAACCACTGGTTTCAAGGATAACGGTGTTTACACTAACACTCCGTATATCACTGCCTCGACTATGACTGCCTCGTTGGTCTAGTGATCGCAAAGCGCTACTGCTGAGCATGAGGTCTTGGGTTCGATTTCCAGGTCAGGCAAAGTGTTAGTAATTCCCGCGCAATAAGGGGCGAGCCTATTGCCATTAACCGGGCACAAATCCAGACTCCGGGGCAGCTACTGAGAAATCCCTGATGGAAAAACCAAGTAACATATTGCCTGACCTGCGAATCGAACCCAAGACCACAGCAGCAGTCGTACTTCGCGACCAATAGACCAACGAAACAGTAATATAACAAATAATTATACTAGCTTTTGCCCGAGACTACGTCCGCGTGGAACTTGTTTATATCGTACTTGCATACAAACTTCCACCCCCCTTTTCACTGCCTTAGGGAGTGATTTCCGGGATAAAAACTATTCTATGTCCTTCCCCGGGTCTTAAACTGTCTCCATGCCAAATTCCATCAAAATCGATTCAGCGGTTTAAGCGTGAAGACGTAACAGACAAACACACATTCGCATTTATAATATTAGTATGGATGTTATACTCACAATGTCATATACAGGATGTATAAAACCACGAGAATTCCAATATGCAGCCGTTGCGACTTTTGAACTGGTCTCGGCAAAAACGCTAGCTCCCATAACACAGCAGGCGTTATACAAAGATGCATCACCAAGTTAGATTTAAAAGAAAATATCTTGTCTATAAATTCCGGGAACAGCAGTTCCCTGTCGTATATGAAGATCGGCCAGAATACTGTGCATATTAGCTGAAACAAGTAAAATAATACTTTTACATACTAGTGAAGTAAGTGTGTTATTATACTGCTGTAGGCGAGCCTGGAGTGTAAAGATAAAATACCATCGCATTTCTTTACATCGCATCATTTTTTCTTACGGATCCCTAATTTTTGATGATAAAATATAGCCTATATATAGCACTCAATGATAACGTAGCTTTCAATTTGCGACAGAAATTTTCGCTAAATCGGTTCAGTAGATCCGGAGATTACCCTCTAAAACCTCACAAATTTTAACTCTATAGAATACCTCTTAGTATAACTAGATAGGTGATGAAAAAATATTATAAAACCATAATTTTATTAACCAGGTCGGGCAAAGCGTTATTGGGTTTTTCCATCAGGAATTTCTCAGTAGCAGTCTGGATTTGTGCCCGGTTGATGGCAATAGGCTCACCCCTTATTACATGGGACTAAAAACATAACTGGCGAAATGTGGGTGTACTAATGGGTACACTTCTGCCTAACCCTTCGGGAATTACAGGCGTGATGTTATGTTATGTATGTTATGAGGTAAGTGTGTTATTATACTGCTGTAGGCGAGTTGCGAGTTCAAAGATAAAATGTAGAAAACTTTACAAAAATGTAATTCCATTTATATTATAGTTGGGGAGCCCAAGATGCTAAATGTGGATTTACTCCAGCGCCGTGGGGACCTTTTGGATTCTGCAGATTAGATGCACAAAGTAAAAATAGTTACAGATGGGACCCTTTTATTTGCGGAGGGAGCGCCATAAGCGAGATTTGTCCATACAGATCTTAAAAAATGAAAAAAAAATCACGAATAAATACTCGAGCGTATCAGATTTAATAGTGTATGCGCTCCAAGTGTTTTTAATAACCGCAGAATATTTATCTGCCGGTTTGCATGATGGGGGTGGCCGTAAGAAGGGGTTGAAAATGGAAGAAAATCATTATGACATTGAAATACTTTAAATAATTAATATACAGACAGTTCAGCTTGATGTCCTTGTCGTGCTGACCCTTAATCTGACAATTACGTGCAGGGACTTCTTCAATCTGATGGTTTGAAAAATAAAATATGCTGCCCTAGATGCGCGGCCCTATATATGGCTATATGCCCTTATATATTATATTAATCTGCCGAGTAAAGTCGAGTAAATCCAAAAATACCTTCCTGGCCTCCCCAGCTAATATTTAAACATTATGCAACAAAAGTACAAAGACGGACTTAATGCCTTAGGCATTCTCTAACAGTCAACCAAAGGTGGTGAAGAGATAACATAGTAGGTGCAAGTATTATACGAGAGTAAAACAACAAAATTAGACATTAAAAATATAAAAAAGTATTTAAAATTTTGATATAATAATATGAAGTATACACATGTACAAAATAATCCTAACTAATTCTAACTAATATTATAAATGCGAAAGTAAGTTTGTTTGTTTGTTTGTTACCATTTTACGCGTAAGCCACTGAACCGATCATCCTGAAATTTTGCATATACGTTGCCAGGTGTACAGGAAAAAACATAGGGTAACTTTAATCCCGAAAAAAAGTACTGTTTCCGAGGGAAATCTCAATAACATTCTTAAGATGATAGATGGCGCCACATGTCCTATAAATTATGATTTTACGAATATGACGAATTTTAAACTAAATTTGCGAGCGAAGCTGCGGTCGAAAGCTAGTTTATTATATTTTTATACTATTATAAATAATTTACATTTTTACATAATATTTTGGCATAAAAACACTCAAAGTTCTTTTGTTGAGATTGAAATCTACATTTAAAATGTAGGCATAACGTAAAAATAATGTGTGTTACGTGATGCGGAGAGATAATAAAAACTAGATTTGAAATTCTGACGGTGTACTTTATATGTGAAATACGCGATCATTACTCGTGTACTATGCTTGTTTGTCTACTGGCAACCACTGATCTTCAGAATTTTGCCCAATCTGAGTGTATGACCAGGGCCCTATTTAACGAACGTAACAATTTACAAATTGTAATTGTATTTTACAAGTTACAAATCTACAAGTTTCTGTTTAATAAAGGGGATGATTCTCATTAGAGCGTGCCGTGCCCGGGCCGGGGCGTGGACGAGCCGACGTGGTATTGAAGTGCGTCAAGAGGGCCCGGACGGGACACGGATAATGCACTGTGTAATATAAATTGATTCATACAAAATATATGTAACAGATTTAAAACCGTGCCCCGTCCGTGCCCCGTCCGTGCCCCGCCCCGGGCACGGCCTGCTCTAATGAGAATCATCCCAAGACTTACAAATTTAAAATGGTGGAAAACTTACAAAATTGGTAAAATATTGAACCTACAATTTTGTAATATTCCTGTTTAATAAAAAACATTTTCTTTACAGGTGACAATTTACATAGGTATTTGTAATTGTAATTATAATGTTTGCAGTACGCCGTGTCGTATCACGTTGGCGCCTTCGCGCCGTTGTGATGTGTCTAAGTTTCTAAGCCATGCCCATGCTCGAGTTTTACTACACGAGGTCCTTCTGTCAATTGTGACATCGTGTCGTGATTTTTTACAATGCTCGCAGTAGATTCATTCAGGGCTGATTTTTACAGAACAGCATAAAAAAAGAGTAGTGAAATACTTACCACACCCAAAGGAAAGATGATAGCAGTGAAGTAAGTCTGTCTTAACCTTCTAATGCTTTTTGGTATCAAGCTATCCCTGCCTGTCACTGTTAGGAAGTCACAGGCAAATGCCAGAGAGAAGTATGACAGCTGGAAGGCCTGGAAGCAAAATAATTTGGTTTTAAGAATGAGGTCTTGGACTCCATTCCTAGGTCGGGCAAAGTGTTATTGCGATTTAGCATCAGGAATTTCTGAGTAGCAGCCTCGGAGTCTCGATTTGTGCCCGGTTGATGGCAATAGGCTTGCCCCCTATTACATGGGACTTAAACATACTTAAGTAGCGAAATGTGGGTGTACTAATGTGAACACGAGCAATGGTAACCCGCCGCCCGACAAGGACCTGGGCGCCTACCGCCATCTCTTAAAACAATATTATTTTAATATTACTTCGTAATTTCTGTTGTTGCATTTTCAACTCTCGGCGCTGAGCCGAGCGTTGAAAATTCATCAGTGCTGAAGGCAAAGTAATATTAAAGTAATATTGTTCTAAGAGATGGTGGTTGGCCCCCAGGTCCAAGTCGACGGCGCGTTAGTGTTCCACGCGCGCCTCAAAGAGCTGTCAGTACAAAGACGAGGTCCGCCAGAGCCTGAATTTGTTCGAAAGGGTTACCACGGCCCTGGAACGCAAAGGGCACTAGAAGGAACACGGATGGGTTTAAAAGTCTGACACTCCCTTCCGCTCCGCCCAGAGCGGAAAGAATAATTTGATGATTTTTCATGCTTAACAAAAAAGGCAATCAAGTCAAAACTTACAATATTCCAAACAGTCAGATATCGACTCTGCATCGAGGTCATGTTCTTAATGCTTATATCCTTCATCAGCTCCTCATTTTGCATGGAAAGGAACATTATGATGGAGTTTCCAGCATGAAGACCAAGTGTCACAGCCTGGCCAAACAGCCGGCAGTAGATTGAAGATGACATGATCTGAAAATGATGAATAGAATAGTATACATATCGGGTCGTGGGGTCTGTGTGCCCGTGGTCTTTATATGGAGTTGTCCAAGCGGTTGGTTAACACTTCTCGCGACCCAAGGGCTGGTTATTACCTTGGCCAAAGGTTTAGCATTGCCATCCAGCGTGGCAATGCGGCCAGTCTTTTGGGCACTTTTCCAGTGGCCAGCGATGCGGATGAATTTTTTGATGCCATTTAGTTTTAGTTTCGCTTTCTTTTTTTTTGTTCTATACTTTTTTTTATTGGCAACTTCCTCCTTTTTAATTATTTGAAAACAATATACAATAATTATTAACCTGAACATAAAACCTAAGAGTAATTATAAAATTAAAAAAATGTACAATTTATATAAAAGACAGAAAGGAGGAACCTCATGAGGCATCAAAAAATTCGTCCGCGTCGCTATCAATGGGGCAAGTGCCCGAAAGGCTGACAGCATTGCCACGTTGTATGGCAATGCTGATTCTTTGGCGTAAGAAAAGGCAAGCCCTCTGGTCATGTGAAGAGTCGACCAGTCGTTTAGCGATGTTCGGAAAAACAAGGTGAGGGCTCGGACCCCATGGCCCCAGTGTTTCAACTCCAAACGGCTCAAACACATAACTTCCAAAAAGGTTGTTATTTATTTACGCCGTTAAATATGAAACTAATATAGTTCTATACTTAATTACTTAAACTATAAAACTGAAGAGATTTTTTATTTGATTTTTCGCGTTTAATCTTTTAAGTTACCAGTCTGATTGGAAAAAATCTTTTTATTTAAAATTAACAGACTTATGAGGAATAGTATAACTTATATATCATCACGCTATGTCCAACGAGAGTGGAGCAGTATTTAAGGGCAGTACACGCAGTTAACAGCTACGGCTGTAGTGAGGAAACCTAGACTTACTGTCCCACTCAAACCATGTCGGAGGCCCTTGAGGCGGTTTTGAAACTCTGACACTAGGGTGTGTAGGGCCGTAAGACCTTACTGCCTACCCGATAAAGAATATGAAGGCTACGTCATGTGTATTTTTAGACCCTGTCTTGTACCTACTAGGTATCTCTAACGCGTGTAAGAGATAATAATTATTTTTTAATCATCTAAAATCGTTATCTTTAAAAGATAATAAAATTATAATATTATCTTTTTTAGTTTTTCCTTGACGTAGGGCTGCTATCAATTAAATTCTTATTATCAAATATAATAATTAAAAAAATGCATTAATTATGTCAAAGAATCAGCATTGCCATACGTGTCAATGATGCCAGCCTTTTGGATACGTGCCCCATTGACAGCGATGCTGACGAATTTTTTTTATGTCCCAAGCTAAACCTCGACCTTTCTTTATGGAGGCACAAATACCCACCCCCTCCACACTTCATTACTCCGGAAGAACATCTTCCCCCTGGTTGTGAACTGCAGTGGCCAATCTGGAAATCTCTTAACAGATTGCGGACCCAGGTTGGCCGCTGTAAAACTAATCTGGTCAAATGGGGCTTTCTTCACCCACCCTAAACGGAGTGCTAGTGTGGAGCACCATCACAGGACATGCGTCACCTCCTCAGTTGTCCGTCGTGCACTGCACCATCCAAGACCTTAATGAGGCCAATGACAGAGCTGTACAGGTTGCTCAATATTGGTCGGATAAAATTTGAGTCAATCGACACGAGAAGAAGAAGAAGAGAAGTTTTATTAGTATTTATAAGTTTTTGTTTAAGTTAATTATTATAATGTAATATACAGATTTTATTAAAAGAAATACGTTAAAAGCCTAGGACAATAAAAAAAATATTTTTCATCCCACCATCCATCCCATCTCGGAAAGAGTATTTTTAATCTTCAATATCTGAGTGGAAAAGCCGTTTTTATTCTCTAGAGGATAGAGTAAATTGAATTTAGAACATCGTGTGCACTAAGTTTGTGAATTAAAAAAAACATTAAACCTATTTACTGCTACCTCTATGGTGCCGAATATATCATACAACTTTTTTTTTATTTGTTAAAAACTCAGACTCGGAACATTCTTGGTGTTCTTTTTTCAATTTGCTTTGTACGCGGTTCTTTACGCGGCATTTTTTCACGTCATTGTTAAACCTTATATTAAAAACAAGAAACTTGAAAACAAGTGAAAAAACTAAAATGATGAATCGAAAAATTTAGTATGACAGATAGTTTACCGAAAAACAGTACACAAGTGACTAACACCAATATTACAGTACCAAACAAAAATATTACACTCAATTTAAATAACTGTAGCAACGTTACTTTAAAATTTTCTTAATTATACCTTAGTATTATTTTGTTATAATTTAAAGATTATTCTGTAATACTTACCTGTCATAATGTAGTAATTAATACCTAAACTGAAATAAAAGTGTACCTATCTTGTGATTGTAAACGTTTTTTTTTTGCATTTAGTCATTTCCTCGCTGAGGTGGAATGAAAAGTTACGTGTTGCACTCGAGTGTAAAGATTTTTCACCTCGTGCTCTTTTGATTCCCTCGCTAATGCTCAAGATTCTAATTTTGAATCACTGTGATTCAATTTTATAATCCTTTGCTTGCTCGGTCATCAAAATTGAACACGCGGTTAAAAAGCAACTTTGCACTCTTGTATAACAAATAACTATTGTAACTAAAATTTTTTTTTTTGATTTAAACATCTCTTTCGGATGCTCTCGAAACCAGCCTTTTCCAAAGCAGGCGATTACGCTCCCTTGTGGGCGCTGAGGCTTAAAGGGAGGGCGGTAAAAGACCCAGAAAAATCGGCACGCTGGGGAGCGATTTGTGATTTCATCTACTGGGTGGTTTTTCAGTAGGTGAAAAAATGGGGGGCGCTAGAAAATAATTTATTCTCAAAGTGGGCAGTAGACGAAATAAGTTTGAAACCCCTGCTCTAAACTATAATCATCATCATCTGCTTAGCCTTTTCCCAACTATGTTGGGGTCGGCTTCCAGTCTAACCGGATGCAGCTGAATACCAGTATTTTACATGGAGCGACTGCGATGCCTATCTGACCTCCACAACCCAGTAACTGGGTAATACGATACCCCTTGGTGAGGCTAGTTGTCAGATTTTCGGGCTTCTGACGACCCATAACTACTGTCAAAGATCCACATATGACAGCCGGGACCAACGGCTTAACGTGCTTTCCGAGGCACGGAGGAGTCTCGGTGTGTAAAGATGGTCACCCATCCACGGACCAACCCCGGCAAGCATAGCTTAACCTGACGGATCGACCCATGCGGCTGTTATTACTTAGCCACGAGCTCCAGCTCTAAACTATAATAAATCCGGGTAATGTCGCATGACAACCCTATTCTTACGCATGTAATTGATAATGTTATTTATCCTTGAACACTTTATAAGCTTATTTGCAAATCTGAAGAAGCGTCTAAGCGCGTTTAAGCGTCAACTGTATTGGATTCTATACCTACTGCATTTATTTACAAAATATATGATGTTACTGTATAAAACTGCGCGACTGCTGAGCATGAGGTCTTGGGTTCGTTCCTCAGGTCGGGCAAAGCGTTATTTATTTATTTAAACATAAACATAACATCACGCCTGTAATCCCGGAAGGGTTAGGCAGAGGTGTACTCATTAGTACACCCACATTTCGCCAGATATGTTTTTAGTCCCATGTAATAGGGGGCGAGCCTATTGCCATCAACCGGGCACAAATCCAGACTCCGAGGCTGCTACTGAGAAATTCTTGATGGAAAAACCCAATAACACTTAGCCCGACCCGGGATTCAAACCCAAGACCTCATGCACAGCAGTCGCGCTTGCGACCACTAGACCAACGAGTCAGTCAGTTTTTTCTGGCATTGTAATCAATAAATAGTTAGACAATTGAGTTGCCAAATAAGTGACGTCACAGGCCATACAAAATCTATGGAAGAATCGCGATTTGACAGGTCATAAAAAGTACATCAATTGATGGTGGTGTCAACTAGCCTATATAGCGAATATTCGCTATTGCGAAAGCGAAAATATGTTCATTACATCACTAGTAAGTAAAACCATTTAAGTTAAACGAGTAATGTACTAACTGGTTTCTGGTAACATAATCGTTAATTTCGAAACTGTTTTTTTTTGTTGCTCATAGAATTTTTAATGATCCTAAAACAGGAAATAATAATTTTGACTAATATAGGGTAACTTAGCCAATTTGCCGGCCACCTCTGGTTTTCGGCCAGTTCGTAGTTATACTAATACTAGCACTATCCCACTATGATTTTTCTTACGTATCCCTATTTTTTTTTTGATAATAAAATATCGCCTATCTTCATCATCATCATCATCATATCAGCCGTAGGACGTCCACTGCTGAACATAGGCCTCCCCTACAGATTTCCAATAAGACTGGATGGAAGCTGCTTGCATCCAGCGCGATCCTGCGGTCTTCATCAGATCGTCTGTCCACCTTGTGGGTGGACGTCCTACGCTGCGCTTGCCGGTGCGTGGTCTCCATTCGAGAACTTTACGACCCCATCGGCCATCCGTTTTGCGTGCTATGTGGCCTACCCACTGCCACTTCAGCTTGCTAATTCGCTAGGCTATGTCGGTAACTTTGGTTCGTCTACGAATCTCTTCATTTCTGATTCGATCACTCAGAGAGACTCCGAGCATAGCCCTCTCCATAGCTCGTTATATCGCCTATAGCACTCAGTGATAACGTAGCTTTCGATTTGGCCGAAAAAATATTTATTATGACGTTGACAAGTAAAAGAACTACAAATTAAAAAAAAAAAAACTGCTTTTCCATACATATTGATCGTATTGTATTGGATTTTTGTATGAAACAGTGGTATTTTTTTCTTATTTCGTATTATGTTCCGTAATAAGTCAGCTATTTTATAATTTACTTTTTACGACAACAAAATAATTATAAGTAAGCATTTAAGTACTAATTAAAAATAAAAAAGCGCGACCGCTGTGCATGAGGCATTGGGTTCGATTCGCAGGTCCAGCAAAGTGTTATTGGATTTTTCCATCAGGAATTTCTCAGTAGCAGCCTCTGTTGTTTAAGCGTAATGTTATATGCACATACAATTAGTGAATGTAATAATAAAATACAGGTTGTAAAAAAAACTAGTTTCGAATGCAAAATTATTTGAATGTACATAAACCATTATATTTAGCCATGAACTTAAAAATATTATTTATAATTATGTTTATAAATTGTAGTGAACTGTTTTTTATTTTTAACATAACATAACATCATGCCTGTAATCCCCGAAGGGTTAGGCAGAGGTGTACCCATTAGTACACCCACATTTCGCCAGATATGTTTTTAGTCCCATGTAATAGGGGGCGACCCTATTGCCATCAACCGGGCACAAATAATGCAATAATGTCATGTAATGTCACTAATTATGAAAAATTCGGCCAGAAGGTGCTTAAGCCTCAAATTTTTCAAGCAGTGAAAGATTTTATTATTTGTTTTTAATCTCATATTGCTTTTTATTTGTTTTTTTTTTTGGACTGCCTCGTTGGTCTAGTGGTCGCCAGCGCGACTGCTGTGCATGAGGTCTTGGGTTCGATTCTCAGGTCGGGCAAAGTGATATTGGGTTTTTCCATCATGAATTTCTCAGTAGCAGCCTCGGAGTCTGGATTTGTGCCCGGTTGATGGCAATAGGCTCGCCCCCTATTTCATGGGACTAAAAACATAACTGGCGAAATGTGGGTGTACTAATGGGTACACCTCTGCCTAACCCTTCAGGGATTACAGGCGAGATGTTATGTATATCTTTTTATTATTTTACACATATAGTTTATTTTTAACTTCTTACTACTTATTTTGATAGCGATGTGCTTTGTTTTTTGTTTTTGTGCTCACACTGTCAGTTAGTATTATAATATCTACACGTGAGGATTTGTAATTGGCTCTCACATGACTATTGTTTCCTTTATTGTATGTTTTTATTAGCTGTAAGTCCTCCATATACTTAAATAAATAAATAAATACTATAGTACTCAAATACGTAAATAATTAAATTATAATAAATTGATATTTTAATTTCGCTTTTTTAAATAGTCGTAATTTGTATGACAATTGGCAAAACATAGCACACTACCTAATTTTTAAGATCCTGTATGTAAAAATGGAGACGAATGCACAAGCGTATTTAATTTTTTTATTGCTAAATTAAGTTGTAATTTATTAAATCGATGTAATAGATAATAACTAGTCTATTTATATTTTAGAAATTATACTCTAAATAAAAGACAGGTTTTTATTTATTACACTAACGGCTTCCTGTGACTTTTGTACGATTGGTTTTTTTTTTTACCAACAATACGTCTTTAGTTATTGCCCCGTTTCGCTTTTGATTATTTGATTATTTGACTGCCTCGTTGGTCTAGTGGTCGCAAGCGCGACTGCTGTGCATGAGGTCTTGGCTTCGATTCCCAGGTCAGGCAAAGTGTTATTGGGTTTTTCCATCAGGAATTTCTCAGTACCAGCCTCGGAGTCTGGATTTGTACCCGGTTGATGGCAATAGACTCGCCCCCTATTACATGGGACTAAAAACATAACTGGCGAAATGTGGGTGTACTAATGGGTACACCTCTGCCTAACCCTTCGGGAATTACAGGCGTGAAGTTATGATTTATTTTTTGGACAGCCATTATTTAAAAAATAGTTTTAAGTAGGTTTTAGGTTTAAAAGTTCCACAAACACTACATAAGCGCTCCGAGTCCGGACTACGGTCCGCCATTTGGAGACCCTAGGCCAATATTATTCCTCAATCAACTATAATAAACAAAAATTGTATTTCAATCGGACTGGGAGTACCAGAAATTAGCGCGTTTAAATAAACAAACAAAAATACTTACAGCTTTATAATTTATAAAAGATAATAAATTTAAAATTCACCTTGAATAAAATAAAAACAAATCGTCTATAAATTCACTACTAGCGCCGGCAGTGTGGCACGTTTAGACTCCACCAATCACAATGGCATACTGCCTTAATTGCCAGATAACGGCGCGGTCAAAACCGAGACGGATATGCACCATTTTACTTGTTTATCATTTACGGATTTAGATGTAAATTGTACATATATAACATAACATCACGCCTGTAATCCCTGAAGGGTTAGGCAGAGGTCTACTCATTAGTACACTCACATTTCGCCAGTTATGTTTTTAGTCCCATGTAATAGGGGGCGAGCCTATTGCCATCAACCGGGCACAAATCCAGACTCCGAGGCTGCTACTGAGAAATTCCTGATGGAAAATCCCAATAACACTTTGCACGACCTGGGAATCGAACCCAAGACCTCGTGCTCAGCAGTCGCGCTTTACGACCACTACACCAACGATGTAAATTGTTTTTATATACTTTTAATTTGTAAGGTATTTATGAGGCAGAGGTGAGTGGCAACGGGAGGGGTCGCCCTAGGAAGACCTACACTGACTTTTTTGGTGAGGTTCTTCAGAAAGGTCAGGTGCGCAGTACTCGTAACCGGCGTGCTTGTATGACGAGATGTATGAACGTGGATGAGGCGAAAGAAGTATGTAAGGATCGTAGGGTATGTTTTAATTTGTAAACAAATGTGCTAGTGGTTGTGTAGCGTGGCGGCCGTGGATGACTGGGTTCGACCTCTGAGTCGGGTATTTTTTTTTTGTCCTTTTTGGTATCTTTATTCTTATTTTTGTTTATTTATTAAGGATTGCTGACTGCTTCGTTGGTCTAGTGGTAGCAAAGTGCGACTGGCTGAGCATGAGATCTTGGGTTCGATTCCCAGGTCGGGAAAAGTGTTATTGGGTTTTTTCATCAGGAATTTCTTAGTAGCAGCCTCAGAGTCTGGATTTGTGCCCGGTTGATGGCAATAGGCTCGCTCCCTATTATATGGGATTTAAACATAACTAGCGGAGTGTGAGTGTATTAATGGGTACACCTCTGCCTAACCCTTCGGGGATTACAGGCGTGATGTTATGTTAATTAGGGTCCCGATAACACACTTCGGGTACCTAAAAACTATTTTACCTATGAAGCTTAAATGCAGGGCCATAGATTGCTTTGACTTTGACATATATACGAACGAAGTCGAGCGCATAAACTATATTCCATACGTTTTATGATAGTGAGGGTGACACATGTCAGCAATTCATCTATAGATGTCAGAATCGCATAAATAAGTTACTGACATTATTTAATTTACTAGTTGTTTACTTACTTATTACTGATTCCGTATTTTACGACTATGGTATTAGTGTGCAGTTAAAATATTCAATCATGATTGTAAATCGCCGTAACGTTCAAGAGTGAAAAGCAACAGTTTGACAAATGTCACCGGCACCATTCTAGAGCGTGAGGAATATAGAGAAACTATAAGCCTATTATTCTATTATAATAATAGCCATGCTATTACGATGTTTCTTATACAACCTATTATTTTATATTATAAATATTTTCCTTGAACGAATATAAACATTAGATGAATCGACATTTCTAAACAAGAACGACTATTGCTATTATTTCATCTTCATTATGATTTACAGTCTTGCATCTCTGTCACATTCAAGAGGATGTTAGTAATTTTCAACACGAACCAATAATTAAATAATAAGTTTAGTTTATCTGTGTGTTTGTCTGTGGCATCGTGGCTAACAAACGGCTAGCTCGATTTTAATTTCGTTCTTTTTTTGTTTAAAAAACGTTCGTCATTTGATTGTTATTTTTTTCATTTAGCTAAGTATTAACCGTACAGGCCGCGGTGATTTACTAATAAAATAATGGAAAAACTAATTTGTAACTTTTTACAAGCTTTTATTTAGCTTGCACTGTTCGTATGTAAGTATGTATGTATGTAAGTTGTCCTTTCAAAATTTGCAAACCATTTTTCGACCATTTGTTGATATCCGATTGAGCTGAAATTTTGCATATACGTTGATAGGTGTACAGGAACGAACATAGGGTATCTTTAATCCCAAAAAAAAGTACATTTTCCGTGAGAAATCACAATATAATAACATTCTTATGATGATAGATGGCGCCACATGTCTTTCGAATTATGTTCAAATTTTTTTACTTAGCGAGCGAAGACCCTGGCGAAAGCTAGTAGTTACACAACTGTATAACAATACTTCACTGCATTTCAAGTCGCTGCACATTTTACATTCAACTACATAATTTACAAAGTTCGTTGTCCCCTTTACAAATCCTCTTTGTTAACCTATCAAGGTCTTAATAAGCGAAAGACTGCACTCACAAAGTATCAAGAATAGCAAGGATATGGAATAATTTAGGTCTGTTTGTACTTTAATAACTATAGCTTAAGAACTCATTGTACTCATTATGAACAACTTTTACTGTAAGATCAAGCCTGAATTGCGAACAAAAATAAATGAAAAATATCAAGGATATTAAATAATTTAGGTCTGTTTGTATGTACTTAAATCATTATCATCTTCCTGCCCTTGTCCCATGTTACTTGTGGTCGGCGCAACACGTTTTCTTCTTCCATTCCGTCCTGACAGCCGTCATGCAATCACTGACTCCCTTTTCTTTCATATCATTCTTCACACAATCCATCCATTTTTTCTTTGGCTTTCCTCTTGCTCTCCACCCATCCACATTCATATTCATAACTTTCCTGGTCATATGCGTGGGCCACAAATCCAGACTTCAAGGCAGCTACAGACGGTTAACGGCGCGTTCTGTTCGTGCGCGCCTCAAAGAGCTGTCAGCGCAGGGACGCGGTCCCCAACGGGGCCAACGCCTGCCGGGGTTGCGGGACGTCTTAACAGAATACCGTGGCCCCGGAACGTAAAGGGCAACAGAAGGAACAGGGTGGTTTTTTAGTCAGTAAAAGTCTGACAGTCCCTTCCGCCCCACCCAGGGCGGAAGGAGTCCTTTGATGATTTTTACCACCAAAAAAAAAGGCAGCTACACATATATAATATATCATATATACATTTTTGATGGAAAATCTCAATAACACTTTGCCCGACCTGGGAATTAAACCCAAGACCTCATGCACAGCAGTCGTGCTTGCGACCACTAGACCAACGAGGCAGGCGAGGTAAATAATAATAAAAAAGATGAAAAAAAGCCTTTTATTTTATGCATTAACAAATAAGTTAAATAGTCTTAACCTAATACAAAATAAGGTTTTAATTTGCAAAAACCCCTCTTCAGGTAAAGGCCTCCTCCAAATCACGACGATGGTAGAGGTAGACTGCTATAACATGGTGCTCCCCTCCATATTACCATTTCAATAATACTGAGTAATCAATGACGCCGCTAGTCAAGCAACATTGACACGCTGATTCGTTTTTGTTTCGAGAGCTGTCTCAGTACGTACACATGCGTTGTGAGTCTTGTAAATACTTTCAAACGTTTTAAATTGTGGAAGGGCGCACCAAACTATCGTAGTTTATCTCTACCTAATATGTACCTACTAGCCAATAGAATTAAAAAATGTATGCTTCGGTTTTCAAAATTGACCCTTCGCCATTACTAACATTAATTATCATAAACTTATACAAACAAATCTTATAATTTATACATTAAACAATAATTTTATATTTATCATTTTTCTTTCTTCATATCTTCACGGCCACCCCAAACAAGATCAGTCAGGTACCACTGCAGGTAGTAGAAGGCTTGTAAGAAAACAACAGCTGTGCCGAAGAATAAGTACATATATATAGTACCGTTTAATAGGTCTAATATGGGGTAGACCCAGACCCCTAGTGTGATGTAGGAGTTGATCAGACTGAAACAAAAAACAAATTAAGTTAATTAATGAAGAAAACACACATAAGACGGCTGCGGTTCGAGGTGGGAGTAAGGCAGGTGCATCATGTATTTGTATCATAACATAACATCACGCCTGTTATCCCCGAAGGGTTAGGCAGAGGTGTACCCATTAGTACCCCACATTTCGCCAGTTATGTTTTTAGTCCCATGTAGTAGGGGGCGAGCCTATTGCCATCAACCGGGTATAAATCCAGACTAAAAAAAACCCAATAACAATTTGCCCGATCTGGGAATCGAACCCAGAACCTCATGAATAAGGTCATGAGGTGTTTACCATTTTTTATGTTCTTCATTCTTGATAATGTGGGCAGTAAGGTCTTACGACCCGACACACCCTAGTGTCAGAGTTTCTAAACCGCCTCAACGGCCCCTGATATGGTTTGAGCCAGGTTTTCTCACGATGTTTTCCTTCACCGGTGTCAGTGATATCCAAGATAAACTTTAGAAGGTACATATGAATTGAAAAATTCACATTGGTACTTGCCCGGATTTTAACCCACAACCTCATGCACAGGAGGCGGGCGCCCTAACCACTGGGCCATCACGAGACTTGCAATGCATTATCTTATGTAGGCTCGTAGTGGACCCCCTGTGGTCATAACACGGACCCCTTAGGGGTCTATAGGTTGTATAGACCACAGATTAAAAAACCATGGAGTAGATTATAGAGAACAAAATGTCATACTCACACAACCAAATAAGCAACAGCATAGCTATACATAAAAACTAGATTCGGCAGATGAGTCTCGGGGCCTCTTCTAGGTCGGAACACGATCTCCCATAGAACGACTGGAACTATAGCTGTGTGGATGACGTGGTTGGCTGTCACGCTGAGGGCTTTGTCCACGCTCGGGGGTAGAATTAATGAGCGCTCGTAAGAGAACACTGTCCAGAATAAGAACGATACCAGCTGGAAAGTAGAAAAAAAAAACAATTTACATAACTTAACATCACGCCTGTAATCCCCGAAGGGTTCGGCAGAGGTGTACTCATTAGTACAACCACATTTCGCCAGTTATGTTTGTGGTTATAAAACTATTATAAATAATTTGTTGTTTAATTTACAATATTCTCGACGGCGATTTTCATCAAATATTGCTAACAACACTCCCGACTAATTCACCTTTTAAACAAAAACAAACAAAATCTAAATCACTTCATCCGTTCGGGAGTTACGATGCCACAGACAGACACACCAGCCGGGGGTTAAAATAAACAAAGCCTAAGTGACTACTTATAACTTTAGCTATATGCCAGTAAAAGTCCGTCAGAATCGGTCCAACCGATTCAGAGATTCAGCAGGAAAAAATACACAGTCAAATATTTTAAAAAGTTATTTGTATAGTCTTCTTTGATTTTAATTTTTACGTGCACTGTTGTAACTATGTTTCTATCAAATTCAAAATTACTTGCTAGTAACGTTTACTTTCATCTATACATATAATAAAAAAAAAATAAGTCGTAAAGTTTTCACAATATAAAAACCAGTAAGTTAAAGTATGAGTTATTAAGCGTGAAGTGATAGCTACTGACCTCTCCAATCGGTCTATTCGATTTGGCAAACGATGCACCAAACACCCTGTTTAATATTTATTTTGCTAGTTGGGTTTTCATTCGATCATCAAAACCTACTCCAAAATCTTGAAGTAAAGAGTACAAAGCACATGTACTTACAAAAGAGAACGGTGCAATGATACTAGAGAACAGAGGATCCCTGATTCCCTTCAAGGTCTTCAGGAGTGGGCTGTCTTTCCCCTCGTTTGTCAGTGACAGAACGTCACACGATAGTCCAAGAGCCGAGTAGAACATTTGCAAATACTGAAACAAAGCGAAAAACATCACGCCTGTAATCCCCGAGAGGTTAGGCAGAGGTGTACCTCAGGAACAGGAAACTGTAAACTCGTTGTGGTCGGTGGCTCCTAAGTTGCTAGGCTAAAATTACGTTTATCTTCTATTTCTGGGGGGATTCAGTTCAATCATTTGATCTTAGATGGATGAATTGTGTGAATAATGTAAAGAAAGCAAAGGGAGTCAGTGATAGCATGACAGCTGACAGGACAAAATGGAAGAAGATGACGTGTTGCGCCGGTCCTGAGTAACATGGGTAGGAAGATGATGAACACGATCAATTAATTGATGAAAACTGTATTTTGACACGTTCCTAGCACGGTCATGGTATGATACGGTGTAGTGAGCAGACTCCTTTGATCGTTATATTGAGGATGGTCGATCTGGTAAAGGCCGCAGGAAACCGCTCGATTTGGGCAGCACAGGACCGTTCGTTGTGGCTATTTTTTATGGGAAGCCTAGTCCAGCAGTGGTCGTCGTTCGGATGATATGCTCACTCAAATGTCTCGCTGATGGTGGCGCGTGTGTTGGATCATTTGGCTCCGTCCATGATGGTTGAGGTAGGTGGTGCTGATCCATGCGTCATGCTCGTGAACGGGTGCTGTCAGTTGGGATTGGTCATCTCTTAACTGCTACGGCTTACATCTTAAATTTTTTTTTTATAGTCATCTTCATTGTGATCACATGTAGAATCAACAGGAATAATGTAACCAGGACTCTGTAAAAACCTAATTTAAAAGAGTGCCGTGAAGATTCTTGCTCGTTCTTCTCCGTAGAGGCCTACCTCCGTTTTGGAACGAGCAACTAGCTTCAATTTTCGGACTAACTGACCGTCTCCTTGACAATTCAAAAGTGCCTGTAAACGGTCTGATTAAAATTAATGTTTTTGACTTTGACTTTTTTATGATAATTGTGGTTGAAACATCAAGAAATACTTACAACATTCCATACTGTTAGAAACTTCAACTCGTCGTCATGGAACCGCCTTATGTCAGGGTCGTTCAGCAGTTCCCCTTTGATGGTGTTTTTCATCTGGACGGCATTGGAGACGTGCATCGCCAGGCTGACGGCATATCCGAGCATTCGAGGGTATATCAATGAAGATATAGGTCTGAAATGATACAGAAATTCTTAACACAACGCCAGAAATTTTTTGAAAAGAGCGTCAGTGGAAGTTCTTGCTTGTTCTTCCTTGTTCCTTGGAGAAGAACGAGCAAGAAACTCAAAGGACACCTTTTTTTAGGTCTTAAAAATCATCAAATGTGTCTCCTTTTACTGACTAAAAAACCACCCTGTTCCTTCTGTTGCTCTTTGCGTTCCGGGGCCACGGTATCCTGTTAAGATGTCCCGCGACCCCGGCACTCAACGGACATCTACGTTTACTGAGCAACTACATCAAAGGAGTGTCCGTGTAGTTTCTTATTCGTTCTTCTCCACACAGACCTACCTACGTTTTAGAACGAGCAACTAGTTTCAACTTTCTGACTAACTAACTGACTCCTTGACAATTTAAACGAGCAAATAGTTTATTTGAAGTAAATGTTTTGACTTTGTAATAAAGATGGTAGGCAGTGTTTATTATGTGTTTTGGGAGGTCAGTGACCTAGTAGGTCAACGTCTTATTGGACATTTCCCATTGGTTTTTCCGTAGTAGATTTATGGTATAAGTACCTAAACATTCTGTATAGCAGAATGTCATAGGCTCGCCCCCTATTACATGGGACTAAAAACATAACTAGCGAAATGTGGGTGTACTAATGGGTACACCTCTGCCTAACCCTTCGGGGATTACAGGGTACAGGGCAAGAATTCGAATCCGGGCAAGTACCAATGTGTCTTTTTCAATTCATATGTACTTTCTAAATTTATCTTAGAAATCAAGGACATCGTACCGTGCCTCGAAAAGTACGTTAAGCCGTTGGTCCCGGCTGTCATACATGGGTCTTTGACAGTCGTTACGGGCCGTCAGAAGCCCGAAAATCTGACAACCAGTCTTACCAAGGGGTATCGTATTACTCAGTTACTGGATTGTGGAGGTCAGATAGGCAGTTGCTCCATGTAAAATACTGGTATTCAGCTGCATCCGGTTAGATTGGAAGCCGACCACAACATAGTTGGGGAAAGGCTAGGCAGATGATGATTATGTTTTTTAACCTGTGTCTCCATTGAGATTAGCCGCCGCCAACATTTATTCGGGAGGATATTGTTATACTTTTATACTGATACAGACTTGTTTTAAAGCAGAATCCATTTATTTGGTTGAGTGCCTACATGTATTTTTAGATTCTATTTTTATACCAAACCAGTTTGAATAAATCTTTTTTTATTTTAGGGTGTCCTTGCTAAGTTTTAGTCATTATAACTTGTTTGAAAAAGATGAGACTTGACAAGCGTCAGTGATTTGGAGCTTGCGTAGGTATGGATGTACGAAATCATTATCCATAATTTGTGTATCTATTCAGGGACATTTCGATGACATTTATATTAAAATTCTTAACCACACATAACATCACGCCTGTAATCCCCGAAGGGTTATTTATTTATATATTAGGGTTCCGTACCCAAAAGATAAAACGAGACCCTATTACTAAGGGACCGCTGTATCTCAGGAACCGTTATGATATACAGATGCAATTTTTACAGATGATGTATTCCTGTTGCCGCTATAACAACAAATACTAAAAACAGAATAAAATAAATTAAGGGGGCTCTCATACAAAAGACGTGATTTTTTTGCTCATCATCATCATCTTCCTGCCCTTGTCCAATGTTACTCGTGGTCGGCGCAACACGTTTTCTTCTTCCATTCCGTCCTGTCAGCCGTCATGCAATCACTGACTCCCCTTTCATTCATATCATTCTTCACAAAATCCATCCATCTTTTTTTTGGACTTCCTCTTGCTCTCCATCCATCCACATACATATTCATAACTCGCTTCGAATAATATAAGATTTATTTTTTGCTTCTTCTTATCTTCTTATCGTGTGGGTAGTAAGGCTTTACGACCCTACACACCCTAGTGTCAGAGTTTCTAAACCGCCTCAAGGGCCTCTGACATGGTTTGAGTGGAACAGTAAGTCCAGGTTTGCTCACGATGTTTTCCTTCACCGATGCCAGTGATGTCCAAGATAAACTTAAGAAAGTACATATGAATTGAAAAATTCACATTGGTACTTGCCCGGATTTGAACCCACAGCCTCATGCATGAGAGGCGGGCGCCTTAACCACTGGGCCATCACGACACTACAAAGTATACAAGTACAAGTATTTTTTGCTTATAGTTTATTGTAGATTATAATAATAGACAAAACAATGAAAAATTCACACGTAAAATCTTTTATCTCAATATAAATGACCTTGAAAACTCATACATGTTTTTCTTTGAAATGTATACAATATAATATTAAATTATTGTATACCTATACAATAACTTAACAAGACACGTTTTACATGGGAAAATATATTTTTTAGATTTTATTATTGGCGAAATGTGGGTGTACTAATAGGTGCACCTCTATCTATCCCTTCGGGAATTACAGCCGTGATGTTACGTTTTATTACACACTAGTCTCTGTGTGCGACTTCGTCTGCGAAAACTTCAGAATCCGAAAATACGAAATCGGGAAAGAATTATCATAACATGACGTAACATCACGCCTGTAATCCCCGAAGGGGATTTTTTTTGCTTCGGGATTTTTGAACTTTTTGAGTGGAGAATGCGGGATTCTTTTGTCGAAAGCGGGACATAGTCCCCACTGCCTAGCCTTTTCCTAACTATGTGTGGGTCGGCTTCCAATCTAACCGGATGCAGCTGAATACCAGTATAAAAAAGTAAAGTAAAAAACGTACCTATTAACGTAACGACTGCCTCGTTGGTCTAGTGGTCGCAAGCGCGACTGCTGTGCATGAGGTCTTGGGTTCGATTCCCAGGTCGGGCAAAGTGTTATTGGGTTTTTCCATCAGGAATTTCTCAGTAGCAGCCTCGGAGTCTGGATTTCTGCCCGGTTGATGGCAATAGGCTCGCCCCCTATTACATGGGACTAAAAACATAACTGGCGAAATGTGGGTGTACTAATAGGTACACCTCTGCCTAACCCTTCGGGGATTAAAGGCGTGATGTTATGTATGTATGTATGTACCTATTCACTTATTCAGAAGTATTTAAATACTTATAATATTTATCTTTTTATTTGAGTTCAAATTACGTTTTACGACAATGGGTAGCAAAAATAGCCATAGAAAATATATTTTATTTGATAAAAATATGTATTTTTTTTATTAGATTTATCGCTGGTACATACATAGGTACATAAACTCACGCCTATTTCCCATGGGGGTAGGCAGAAACTACAGAACGCCACCTGCTACGATCTTTACATACTCCTTTCGCCTCATCCACGTTCATACATCTCGTCATGCAAGCACGCCGGTTACGAGTACTCAGCACCTGACCTTTCTGAAGGACCTCACCAATAAGGTACCAGTAGGTACGCTGGTACTTGCCTACTTACATAGCTAGGTTGTAATGGTATTCAGGTTGACAATTAAGGCAGATTAGGTTTAGACCTAGTACTCAAGTTAGGCAGTGAAGTGGTAGTCTATGTTGCCTAGACCTACTTTAATGTCAACGCGCCATCATTTAGGTACTACTTTTCTAGACTAGTCACTGCCAGCGACTTTACCATTTCTTTACGGATCCCTATTTTTTACATAACATCACGACTGTAATCCCCGATGGGTAAAGCAGAGGTGTAGCTATTAGTACACCCACATTTCGCCAGTTACTTTTAAGTCCCATGTAATAACGGGCGAGCTTATTGCCATCAACCGTGCACAGATCTACACTCCGAGGCTGCTACTGAGAAATTCCTGATGGAAAAACCCAATAACACTTTGCGCGACCTGGAAATCGAACCCAAGACCGTATTGACTACAATGTTTTGTTTGATTAGGTATACATACCTACCTACCTATAAAATTAATAAGTACCTAAACATGTTTAATTACCGAGTTTGATTTATATCGAATCTGACCCGACCATTATAATAAAATAATTATTATAAACTATAAAACCCCATCTATACAAAAAAAAACTAAAGAGCTGTTTTGTATGTTTAAAAGCGCTTATCTCAGGAATTACCAGTCGAATTGGAAAAAATCTTTTTGTATAATATGGAAGCCAGATTTATGATGCTATCTAGCTATATAGCTTCACGCTTCGACCCAGTGTTGCAGAGCAGTAGCCAAGGACGTAACTTATTAGTTTAACTTTTTTTTTTTTTTTTTTTAGGTGGTAAAAATCATCAAATGATTCCTTCCTCCCTGGGTGGGGTGGAAGGGACTGTCAGACTTTTACTGACTAAAAACCCACCCTGTTCCTTCTGTTGCCCTTTACGTTCCGGGACCGCGGTATCCTGTTAAGACGTCCCGCAACCCTTAAGACGTCCCGCAACCCTATTAGTTTAACTTAGGGCTGATTATTCAATAGTCAGATAACTTTTATCCAAAGAATAAATATGACAGTTTGACATATAATATTTTCTATACAAACGCTGTCAAATCGCCATATTTATCCCTCCGTTAAGAGTCATCTGGCGACTGAAAAATTACCCCTTACACAGTGAAAAAAGGATCTTCGCGAGAAACTAATTTTTTTTCTAAAGAAGTCTAAATTTAGAGAAACTGTTAGGGTCCTACGAATTATCGACCTTATGTCCTGTACATAAAGTCATTAGTACATTACACTCATTTTTTTGGGAACTGTGTATATTATTTCTTTGTTTATCAATGAACCCCATAATTAAATCTTCTTTGTTTGGCAAGGTCTTACGACCCCACACACCCTAGTGTCAGAGTGTCTAAACCGCCTCAAGGGCCTCTGACATGGTTTGAGTGGAACAGTACTAGGCTAGTATAAGTCCAGGTTTCCTCATGATGTTTTCCTTCACCGATGCCAGTGATGTCCAAGATAAAACTTTGAAAATACATATAAATTGAAAAAGTCACATTGGTACTTGCCCGGAGTTGAAACCAGAACATCAAGCATGAGGATAATAAAATTAAACAAAATAATTAGTACCTACCTAACGACATTAAAAAATAGCATCAGAAAAACAAAAAGCAATCTTACCTGCTTGATATTTCCGTAGGCGACATTTTGAAAATCCTTCCTATTCTTTTGTTCTATTTTTAAATCCAGCACACTTTTTATAAAATTCAAAACACGTTCTTTATTTGAATTGAACTTCCCCCAGTATCAAAACTCCAAATTAAATTTAAAAAGCAACAGAATCTAAAAGTTTTATTTATGTTTTAATTATTATTATTTTCTTAACAAAAATTATAAACTAAAATTAAAACACTTATAATTTTGTCACAGTGTCAAAACCACGTGTCCTCAGCACGTTATGCTGTAACGAAGTGAGATAGATATTTTGCTTTAAACATTAATATGATTATTTTGTATGTAAAATTAAAACACTTATAATTTTATCACAGTATCAAGACCACGTTTGCTCGCCGTCCTTTTTTCTAACGAAGTGAGATATTTTTGTTTCTTTAATTTTCAAGAACTTGTTAGGCACAAGTTACTGTACCTACTAAGTATAGTAAATTTTATTCTGGCATATCCTGTTTGGTAACAGATATAGGTACACGAGTAGAGATCTCGATGTGTTTTGAAAATTGAATTTTTTAAGTTTAAACGTTTTGAAATGTTTGTCATTAACCATAACATAACATAACATAACATCACGCCTGTAATCCCCGAAGGGTTAGGCAGAGGTGTACCCATTAGTTCACCCACATTTCGCCAGTTATGTTTTTAGTCCCATGTAATAGGGGGCGAGCCTATTGCCATCAACCATCCAATACAAATCCAGACTCCGAGGCTGCTACTGAGAAATTCATGGAAAAACCCAATAACACTTTGCCCGACCTGGGAATCGAACCCAAGACCTCATGCACAGCAGTCGCGCTTACGACCACTAGACCAACGAGGCAGTCATAAATCATTTATGACACTTTTTTTTTGTTTTCATTTTTGTCATTAATCATTATTCTAATATAAAAACTGCGAGGGTGCGTGCACTGAATTATAAGTGTTTTGTTTTTATTAAAACCAGAAAGAAACCAGAAACAAGGTTATGTTTTCAGGGTTCCGTGTTCATAGGATTGTCACAGAATCTATGATCGCTTTAAGAGTAGTTACTCCGTACGGCATTTCATACAAATAAGCCAAATTTTTATGAAACTTTCTACGCATATGATTTAGGGGCAACTATTGCAGCAACTGGCAACTAGCTGTTTACATACATTTCAATTGGACTGCGCACACATAGCAACTCGAGTTTCGAGTTGCGGCAATCGTCAACCGTTTTCAGTTGCTGCAATCGGTGACTAAGTTAGTTGATAGTTGCCGCAATTAACAACTGTTAAATATTATACCGGTTTTCAAAGATTAGAGGCTTCTTCAACCGTCAATCGTAACGCGTCGGGCGATTTCACACCCTCCCTCTCCCTGTGCCCGGCAACGCCAGTGTCGCTACGGCAACGGCATACGACAACTCGGCTGTGAAAGTTGCTCACAGATTGCCATAAAGTTGCGGCAACCGTAAACGTTATAGCAACTATCAACTTTTACAGACAACTTTTAAAGAATTGATAGTTGCCTCAACTTAAGTTGCTCCGTGTGCAAAGCGCCTAAAGATTGTGGAAAATCGCTGAATGCGGGCAGGTAGGACCGGTAATCGTGGCTAGCTTTAGAGAAAGCCTATGTCCAGCAGTGGACGTCATTCGGCTGATATGCTGAGATGATGATGAGGCAGTTGAAATTTCTACAGACTATGTATTACTATGGCCGTTTTAATATCACGTATACGTATGGAGTTTCTTGCCCATTCTTCTCCATACAAAACTACCTTTTGGAAGGGGCAACTAGATTCCAATATTTTTTTTTCTCATGTAATGACGTTCAAAAGTGCCTTATAGTGGCCTAATTGAAATAAATGATTTGACTTTGACTTTGACTTTGAAATCGACGCTGCTACTGAGAAATTTTTGATGGAAAAATCCAATAACATTTTGCCTTATCTGGTACTCAAACCCAAGACGCTAAGCGGTGTTTGCGACCACGACATCAACGTGGTAGTGAAACACACAAGCACTGTACCTAAATAATAAAGTAATTAAGCATACTAGCAAAAAAATAATTAATAAAATTAACACAAAAAAAATCTAATTTAAGATTACAATATTTTTTTTGTAACTACTGAACGGCCGTGAACAGAATTAGAATTATTAACATAATATAACACCACGCCTGTAATCCCCTAAGGGTTACTACTGGCCAAATGTGGGTATACAAATGGGTACACCTCTGACCCATTTGTATACCCACATTTGGCCAGTTATGTTTAAGTCCCTTAAAATAGGGGGCGAGCCTATTGATAGACGTACATACATACATACATAAACTCACGCCTTTTTCCCACGGGGGTATGCAGAAACCACAGAACGCCACCTGCTACGATCCTTACATACTCCTTTCGCCTCGTTCATACATCTTGTCATACAAGCACGCCGGTTACGAGTCAGGGATGATTCTCATTAGAGCGTGCCGTGCCCGGGGCGGGGCCCGGACGGGGCACGGACGGGGCACGGATTTAAATCTGTTACACATATTTTGTATGACTCAATTTATATTACACAGTGCATTATCCGTGTCCCGTCCGGGCCCTCTCGACGCACTTCAATACCACGTCGGCTGTCACGCCCCGGCCCGGGCACGGCCCGCTCTAATGAGAATCATCCCTTATACTTCCGTTCACCCATTTCCATTTCTCACTCGCACCGCTTCCGTCGCTTTGGCACAGGTCATAATATGTTTTTTGTGGCTCTTTAAAAACTGAAAATTTAAAAAATTGCAACCTTAGGTTTTCCGTCCCAAAAGGTTGCCGACCCCTGGGAGGTCGCCAACCTGAGGCAGAATGATTTTGATTAAGAATACCTAACCACATCTTAAGTTTCGCAATTTTGTTTTTAAAAAGGGTATAAAGAAAAAAAAACAAAAGTTATGTTCTTTTCATAAAAAATTGTGATCATTTTTTGTTTTGAATCGTACCTGAGAACCTTCTCGAGAACGGACATTATTCAAATTTCAAACTTAGAACACGTTTTTACGAAAAATACTTTAAAAATGTCCTAACTAACCTTGAACTTGTGTCGTGATGGCGCAGTGGTTATGACGCCCGCCTCTCATGCATGATATTGCGGGTTCGATACCTGTGAATTGAAAAAGTCACATTGATGTACTTACTAAATACGGATTGGCAATTCCAGACTTATAATAGTCTGAAATCCGTCTCGAGCATGCATGGTCATCAATGCTCATGCTTTCTTTGTATGGGAAGAGGCCTTTGCCCTGTGGTTTTGGGGGAGGGGGGGGGAGGGGGGTTTCTTTTTTATACTCATTATGCTCGTGAACGGGTGCTGTCAGTTGGGATTGGTCATCTCTTAACTGCTATAGCTTACATCTTTAATGTATATTTAACTTCTTTTTTATTATATATTCATCTTCATTGTGTTCATATGTAGAATCAACAAGAATAATGTAACCAGGATTTTGTAAAAATCTAATTTAAAAGAGTGCCGTGGAGTTTCTTGCTCGTTCTTCTCCATAGAGGCCTACCTCCGTTTTGGAACGAGCAACTAGCTTCAATTTTCGGACTAACTGTCAGACTCCTTGACAATTTAAAAGTGCCTGTAAACGGTCTAATTGAAATAAATGTTTTTGACTTTAACTTTGAATATACTTAGTAATTAAGTTATATAATTTTTAGCCAATAACTTGTAATAGTAGGATAATAATAAGCTAGTATTATTTATAAAAACACTTTGAAACTATTTTTGTAATCGGTCTATTAGTTCCAGAGATTACATCTTACAAACAAACAAAAAAAAACAAAACAAACTTGCCCTCTTTCTAATATTAGTCTAGATTTAATGTATAAAAATATAATTTGTATGTGTATGAACAAAATAATAGCCTTGATTCTTACCAAAAAACATAAATGTCGAAATGTAGGACTACTTACCCGTCTGCTTACCCTTAAGGGGAATAGCAGCGCGATGAATGTGTTAAAAATCTCGGATTCAACTAGGAAACAAGTGACTGCGTCATAACGGTCCCAACCGTCGGGCCGGCACGTTGTGTGTCAGTGTCGATAAAGAAACAAGATAAAGTTATCTATATTTACGTGTTGTTATCGTTAGGAAATTCAAGGTAAATACATGTAGTATTTAGTTATTATACAAATTATCCTCAAAAAGTATAGTTTTATGTGTATTTTTTCATTTAAAACCGGTGTTTTTTTTTATTATGTGGAAAGTGAAAGTGTTTCTATGTGTTATACTATTTTGCCGCGTCATCGTAAGTCAGTGGTTGTTGTGAAGTTTATGAGTATAAAACTGGTTATTGAGTCGAATTTTGTTCGCTTTTAATGACCTAAATTGTATGTACACATACCTATATTAGATTCTGATCGCAATTTCGTGTTTGTTTTCATCCGCGTTTAGTTACGCCTTTACTGCTCCGCTCCTGTAAGTCGCAGCGTGATAGTATATAGCCTATATTATTCGTCATGAATCTGGCTATTATATACAAAAAGAATCTGTCTAATTTGACTGGTAGATTCAGAGAAATTCGCGTTTAAACAAACAAAAACACTCTTCAGATTTTTTTTTACTTTTAGGATAGTAGAATTAGTGGGTATACTAATATTTTAAGCCCTTGTAGGTAGCGATAGTGCTTAGTGATTAAAGAAAGTAACATAACATAACATCACGCCTGTAATCCCCGAAGGGTTAGGCAGAGGTGTACCCATTAGTACACCCACATTTCGCTAGTTACGTTTTTAGTCCCATGTAATAGGGAGCGAGCCTATTGCCATCAACCGGGCACAAAGAAAGTAACTTGTGTTAAGCATTTTATCATAAGTATAGCCTAGATATTAATAAAACTAACGTTATTTCTACTTTCAAGCAAAGAGAAAGTTACTTTTAACAAGTTTTATTTAAAAATATTTTTCTTTTACTTTTACATTGTACTAGCTTTTGCCCGCGATTACGTCTGACACAGACGAAATCGCGGAATATAAAGTAGCCTATGTTTTTCCTTGGGGTCTAAAGTTAGCCTATACAAAATTTCATTAAAATTGGTTCAGGGAAACCGTAACAGACTGACAGACACAGGAATCAAGAATTTCTCAGTAGCAGCCTCGGAATCTGGATTTGTGCCCGGTTGATGGCATTAGGCTCGCCCCCTATTACATGGGACTAAAACACTGTATAACTGGCGAAATGTGGGTGTACTAATGGACACACCACTGCCTAACTCTTTGGGGATTACAGGCGTGATGTTATGTTATTAAATTCACCTTGGCCGCGTTTTTGCTAACTGTTTCGTTAATGTGTATACCTGCAATGTTTTTCTTAGGTTCCCATAATTATACTACTTAATTAAAATTAATTATTTTGTATAAAACTAGACATTTTATTCTAAAGTTTTATTTCAGTCGCAAATGAAATTCCGGTTTATCACGTTTTTGGCGTAACAGAATATAAATCATTAAAGCTTCTATATTCAGAATTTAGTAAAAGTCCAAAATTATAATAGTACGGAATTAGTTTAACGGAATTAAAAAAAAAGATTTAGCTAGATCAATATGTGAAGGTATGCTACAGCTAATTCCGTTCAGTCTTAAATTAGTGAAAGAGTAACAAACATTAGTCCGATCAAAATAGACATTTGAGGGTATAAAAATGCACAATAAGCTAATTTGTAAGAATGTTGAGAACACCATCATAAGGCCTCCTAACAGGATACCTTGGCCCCGGAACATGAAGGGCAACAGAAGGAACAGGGTGGTTTTTTAGTCAGTAAAATTAAGTCAGTCAGAGTGTCGTGATGGCCCAGTGGTTAAGGCACCCGCCTCTCATGCATGAGGTTGTGGGTTCAAATCCGGGCAAGTACCAATGTAAATTTTACAATTCACATGTACTTTCTTAAGTTTATCTTAGACATCACTGGCATCGGTGAAGTAAAACATCGTGAGATAACCTGGACTTACTGTTCCACACAAACCATGTGAGAGGCCCTTGAGGCGGTTTAGAAACTCTGACACTAGGGTGTGTAGGGTCGTAAGGCCTTACCACCCACACGATATGAAGAAGAAGTCAGTAAAAGTCTGACAGTCCCAAAAAAGGCCATCGTGACAAAACCTGCGACTTTGTCCACAAAATTTACGACGACGAAGTCGCGGTGAACAGCTAGTCTAGAATAATTATGACTCTGATTGTTGGATAATATAGTCAATGCCATTCGCATACCGAGTGTTATCAAGTATAATTTCCGATCATGTACAATAATTACTAGTTTAAAGTTCATTGCTAATGTACAATAACGTAATCGTATAATTCGTGCAACTGTTATACAGGGTAATTGAAAATTTACCCGAAACCTTAAAAGGGCTCATTGTACTCATTATTATGAACAACTTTTACTATGGGGCCCAACTCTGAAATAATGAAAAAAAATAGTCAGCTGTTCCCTACAAAAATGCTACACAACTCGATCGTAATATATGGAACATTTTTTCATGATTTCAGTGTTAGTCCCATAGTAAAAGTTGTTCATAATTATGAGTACAATGAGCCCTTTTAAGGCCCCCAATTACATAAAAAAAACAACACATAACATTCATTGGCTGATTCTTTTTTGTTATGCTCGTAATTTTCTGGACAAGTTTTGCATGTAAAAATAGTTGTTTATTTTTTATTTTTCTGCCTTGTTAGTCTAGTGGTCAAGTCTGATGGTCTTGGGTTCGATTCCCAGGTAGAGCAAAGTGTTATTGAGTTTTCCATCAGGAATTTCTCAATAACATTCTCGGAGTTTGGAGTTATGCCTGGCTGATGGCAATAGCCTCACTCCCTATTACATGGGACTTAAACATAACTCGCGGAATATGGGTCTACTTCGGGGATTACAGGCGTGATGTTATGATAAATACTATGATTTTTATGTTTTCCAGCACAATGTCGGGACTGGTCAAGCTCCGTGTCGCGGGCTACACCGCCACGCTGGTGATGCACATATCTAACATCCTGTATATGGGCTGGTTCGCTAGAAATAACCCGACTGACAACGTGCATGTCAAACAGTTCAAGAGTTTGGAGTACCGATTCTTCACTACATGGACTTTTGTAAGTATCATCGCTATATATCTTTGTCAGTGGCGTAGCGAGTTCGGGCCTTGGGGGCGGTCGTCCCGGGTGCCACCAGCTAAGGGGGTGACACCCGAAAGTGAAAAAAAAATTAACATACATGGGGGTTCTCAGATATTGTCCACGACAAAAAAAAAACGATCGCAATGATTAGAATAACATGTATATCTTTGGACAAGGCGAAAGGAGTATGTAAGAATCGTAGTAGGTGACGTTTTGTGGTTTCTGCCTACCCATGGGGAATAGGCGTTAGTTTATGTATGTATGTAACTTTGGACTCCATTTTTTTTGGCGTGGTATCAATCATCGAATGAGTGCTTCCGCCCTGGGTGGGGCGGAAGGGACTGTCAGACTTTTACTGACCAAAAAACCACCCTATTCCTTCTGTAGCCCTTTACGTTCCGGGGCCACGGTATACTGTTAAGACGTCCCGCGACCCCTGCAAGCGTTTGGCCCTATTACGGCCCCGTCTCTGTACTGACAGCTTTTTGAGGCAACTTTGGACTCCAATAAGCATCCTTTTAATCCCGATATATTGTATGTTTCAGATACTTCAAATAGCTTACGCCATGTACGCTTTGACCTGCGACCTATTCATCTTGAAGAACTCTAAGAAGAAAGACTACAAGCTACCGTCTCCTATCACTGACTTCAGGGAGATCTTGTTCGCTGGACTTGTATGGCCCTGTTCTATGGTAAGTTTTTTGAACATGTACAAGGCGACTTGTGTTTAGATAACGATACTTAAACACATGATTATACTCATGATAACACCAAATCCCCGAAGGATTAGACCGAGGTGTACACCCGCATTTCGCCAGTTATGTGTAAGTCCCATGAAATAGGGGGCGAGCTCTCTTAATAGTTGAATAATGCATGTTACAAGAGGAATAGTTTTTTGTAACTAAATTTTAATTACAACTGATTACCCCAATAGAATATTAAGTTACAAAATTAACACATTATTTCTTCAATATTCTATTGAGGTGACTGAGGGTGGATTACAAATAAAAAAAAAAAAATTAAGGGAAAGTTGTTTACCAAAAAAAAGAAACAAACAAAAGAAAGAAAGAAAATCTTTTTATTCACGTGTAAGTGACGCATAATACACAATAATATACAAATAATACCTATACAATATAAATATAATCTAAACACATAATAGAAAAAAAAATTTAAATAATGCGTGCGTTTGTGTGTAATGTGTGTGTGTATGTGTCATCATCTGCCTAGCCTTTTTCCAACTATGTTGGGGTCGGCTTCCAGTCTAACCGGATGCAGCTGATTACCAGTATTTTACATGGAGCGACTGCCTATCTGACCTCCACAACCCAGTAACTGGGTAATATGATACCCCTAGGTAAGACTGGTTGTCAGACTTTCGGGCTTCTGACGACCCGTAACGACTGTCAAAGATCCACGTATGACAGCCGGGACCAACGGCTTAACGTGCTTTCCGAGGCACGGAGGAGTCTCGGTGTGTAAAGATGGTCACCCATCCACGGACCAACCCCGGCAAGCGTAGCTTAACCTGACGGATCGAACCGTGCGGCTGTTATTACTTAGCCACGAGCTCCTCCATGTATGTGTATATAATTTAAAAATATGTCTAGACTGTTTTTATATGAATTGCGCCTTCATCTTATGTAGTCTCCTAAACTCCAATTGATATACCTGAAATACTCGTCTCGGAAAATAGATACTACTTTTTATAGAGGTCAACTGTCTGTCTGTTAGCGGACTGTATCTCATGAACTGTAATAGGTAGAGAGTTAAATTTTTTACAAAGTGTGTCTTTTAATTGGCGCTAACAAATAAAACGAAAGTAAAAATTCCCTATACAAGAACCGATTTTCAGTATTAAATATTGTGCGGTACGGAACCGTTTGTCTGCGAGTCCAACTCGCACTCGGCCAGTCTTTCAAGTGCTTCTACTAACTACTATTCCTTCTTATTCCAGGTAGTATTCACAGTATTCTGGGGTCTCTATTCATTGGACAGAGCGTTGATATTCCCAGAATTCCTAGATGCCGTCATACCTCCCATATCGAACCATGTGATACATACCATGATAGTACCTGTCGTACTGTGGGAGGTGGTGACAAGACCCAGGAAGGAGCCAGAAAACCACGCGAGGAATATAAGCCAGTTGACACTACATCTGTGTGTGTATTTGAGCGTGTAAGTATAAATATTTTACTATTTTTTACTAGGAATGCCCGCCATCTTGGGGGAGCCGTGATAGAATGAGTAAGTGAATCCCGTCCCTATGATCTGTCGAATAACACGGTAAGAGCTCCCCCGTCTTCCCCAGAAGGGGTATAGTCCATAAGGATTTCTGGGAAACACCGGGATGGTTTTTAGTTAGTAAGAGGCTAAATAGAATAGAAAAGAGTAGAATATATTGATAGACCTCTTCACCCCCCCTCTCCCCCTCTGTAAGCAGATGTTTTTTTTTCTTTTTGTGTTGGTAAAAATCATGAGGCGCGCGAGGAACGAAACAGGCCTGGTCCTTAATCGGACAGCGAACTACCCATCATTCGCCGTCCGCAAGCCCGCGCAACAGTGGCCGGATGTCGTCTCGCGACGTCCCACGCCCTGGGCGTCTCCCGCGGCGGCTGGGGTGTGAGGTGGAGGATGTTCTCTCCACCACGCGCCCCACCTCCTCCTTCGCTAGCATTACTGCTTCGCAGAACGAGGTGACAGCTTCCCATTCCCTCTCGCTCCGGAGCATGGCCTGAACCAGGTTCAGACGCGAGAGGTCGCTGCCGCCTATCGCCTCCGTGAGGACACGGCAGTGCTCTGCCCAGGCGGAGCAGACCATATGCTCCACCGTGTCCTATAGATGAGACTTGGATGTTTTATTTACTGAATGTAGTATTCTTTGTTCCAGGATGTATTTCACCTACATAGAAAGAGGGGTATGGCTGTACCCTATATTTAGGAAGCTTTTTGGGACTGTCTACTTCTTCCTTGCTCTAGGAGCTATGGGAATTATATTCTTCATATTTTATTATCTGCAATGGCCAATCACGAACTTCATACACGGCTCAAAGAAAAAGGCGGAAAAGAAAAAAACTAAATTAGAAAAAAAAGTAAAATGATTTTTGTGAAATTTTATTTTATTAGTTAAATTTATTTATTTAATTGAGTTTTTTGAGCTCTCTCTCGTTTATTTTTTAAAGATTTTTATATGGAATTATATGGAATTCAAATTTATTTTTGTTTGTTGTTTTATTTTTTTGAGTTGAGATGAAGTTTATTTTTCTAGTGTCATGGTGCACTGGTGATGCTACTAGCTTCCTTGCTACTCTACCAATTAACTGCCTCGTTGGTCTAGTAGTCGCAAAGCGCGACTGTTGAGCATGAGGTCTTGGGTTCGATTCTCAAGTCGGGCAAAATGTTATTGGGTTGTTCCATTAGGAATTTCTCAGTAGCAGCCTCAGAGTCTGGATACGTGCCCGGTTGATTGCAATAGGTTCGCCCCCTTTTACATGGGACTTAAACATAACTGACGAAATGTTGATGTACTAATAGGTACACCTATGCCTACTCTTTGGGAATTACAGGCGTGATGTTATGTTAAAAATTAATTCCACCCCGTATTTAAATCATGGGTTGTAAGATGTTTTCAACCTCACAGCTTTATACGCGTTATTGTCGCGTGCCTTCTAGAATAGACTCCAGCCTAGACTAAAAAAGTTGACCACACAAGCACACCATCGCCGGATGAGACGTTTAAAAAACAAGAAATAATTGACCTTTATGTAAAATAGTCTCCATTTAGTTTTATAGCATAGTCCGAGATCCCAAAATCGTCAGGCCAACGTCATTTCAAACCGGTGAAGCGTTGATGGATGGGCGAGAACTAAACGCTGACCTTTTGACATCGAAACATGTCACTGTGCTCAGCGCCAGCATGAGATTCGCGCGAGATTTGTAAGTAATAAATACTAAGCCAAAGCAGCTAGCTAGCCTAAGGCATTAAGTCCACCTTTGTACTTTTGTTGCATAAAGTTTAAATAAATACTCAATGCGTGTAGCTATAAAGTTCAATGTTGTACGAACTAATATTTCGATTGTCCCCACGACCTGCCACACTAAAGATTGGCGAGAAATGCATAGACAAACAGCCCTCTTCCTCTCTTAAGTTTAAGTTGCTGTGCCCGACAGGGTCCATAATGATTCTGTACCTCTGTTTTATAAGATCATTAATTTACATTGTGGAACGCAATAAATTATTTGATTTGACATAACATCACGCCTGTTCAGCTTTATAATATTACTAGTTTCTACCCACAACTTCGTCCGCGTTAAAGCTTTCATCAATACAAACTTTGGACCCCCGTTTCATCCGACCAAGGGGTGAATTTTTGGAAAATCATTTCTTAGTAGACGTCTTCTAATTTTAAACTACCTCGCTGCCAAATTTCATCTTTATACGTCAAGCGGTTTTCGATATATCGTCGTCAGTAAGTGAGTGTACCTTTCGCTTTTATATACACATTAATTTGTATAGATACCTGAAAAACGACTCAGCATTGAAAGTATCAAGTAGACATAGTTATTTGACAACATATTAATAATAAAATATCTTAGGTCAACCAACACATTGCCATCTGATCCCAAACTAGGCAGAGCCTGTACTATGGTAACCAGACAACTGATAAATATACTTATATATTTCTAAATACATACATATAATAAATAAATGACACCTAGACACAGAACAAATCGTCGTGCTCAACACACAAAGATTTGTCCTGGGTGGGAATCGAACCCACGACCTCCATCCTAGCAGTCAGGGTCATTAACTCTATTTTTAAAAGTTCAGTCATTTTCAAATGACATAGGTTTGACGACTTCGAGCTCTTGAACTAAATATATAATTTTGGATCACAATTCTCCGCAGTGAGAATTAAAACCTGATTGGGTTCAAACGTGCGTAGCGCTGTATTTAATTTATTGTTTAATTATCTTCCTGATCTCTGGCCAGCGGAGGTCAAACTTCTATGTTTAAAGTAGTTATAAAGTTGATGAATATTTACAAGTATTTAAAACACTCCAGTGGCCTGAAAAAATAAAATAAAACAACGATTACGTTTTTTAATGTAAGTATTTTATTTTTATTTGGTTAATCATTTAAATATTTTGTTTTGTATATACATACATAAACTCACGCCTTTTTCCCATGGGAAGTGTTTTTAGTTTAACCGCTCAAGTCTCGGCTGACTTACCGATAATGCAGAACAATAGAAAATCTATAGTGTTTCATTACATGGGGCTTGAGTAATTAATAATTATGTAATGTGATAAAACATCAGCGGTACTGCTCAACGTAAGCTTCTGGGTTTGACTCCCAGGCCGCGCAAAAAGTTATTGTGTTTATCCATTTGGAAATTCCTCAGATGAAGCATGTAAAAGCGTTGGTCCCGGTTGTCTTTCGTAGATCTTTGACAGTCGTTATGGGTAGTCAGAAGCCCGGAAGTGTGACAACCAGTCTTACCAGGAACATCGAGTAACCCAGTAATTGGGTTGTGAAGACCAGGTAGTCTGTCGCTTCATGTAAAATACTGGTATTTAGCTGCATTAGGATAGACTGGAAACCGGCGACCCTGACATAGTTAGGACAAGGTTTGGCACAATTGCAATGTTTTTTTTTTGAGATGGTAAAAATCATCAAATGAGTCCTTCTGCCCTGGGTGGGGCGGAAGAGACTGTCAGACTTTTACCGACTAAAAATCCACCCTGTTCCTTCTGTTGGCCTTTACGTTCCGGGGCTACGGTATTCTTTTAAGACGTCCCGCAAACCCGGCAGGGCCGCAACTCCGGCAGGACAATTCTATTACAATGTGATTATTATTTATATACGCTAAGAATTTTTAGTTTTCTAAACATAGAATACGGCTTGGAATAGAATACTGCATCACAATGCGACGCTGATTACGAGGTCCGGTTGGTGGAATACAAATAAAACAAAAATAAAACCTGACATATGAATATTTAAAATTAAAGATCGCGGGATAAATTAAATTATATACTACAATTTTTTATTTTTATATTCATATTATTCTAATATATTTAAATAAAAGTTTTAGATATGAAGTTCACTGTTTTCCTAACGTCAGTAGAAAATATGATGGCGATCCGGATTTAGAACGCGGTCCGCAATTTGGTGACACCTGGTTAATTAATCCTAAGGGTAAAAAAAAAGTATAGGGTAGATTTTTCATTTCTACATAGTCTATACTAATATTATAAAGAGGAAAGATTTAATTCGTTTGTTTGCATTGAATACACTCCAAAACCACTGAACCGATTTGAAAAATTCTTTCACTGTTAGGAAGCTACACTATCCCCGGTTGATATGGACTACATTATTATTTATTATTAAAAAATTAGGGATCCGTAAGAAGTATCACGCGAACGCAGTAGGGGGAAGAGTGCTAGTATAAAGTCGCATCCCGTCGTCTGTGCGCTTAGATCTTTTAAAATACGCAACGGATTTCGATGAGGTTTTCATCAATGGATTGAGTGATTCAAGAGGAAGGTTTAAGTATCTACATTGCAACCGTGCGAAGCCGGGGCGAGTCGCTAGTTTACCATGAAATAAGTAAGAACCTGTTATATCATCAAATTCGCACTTATAAATATTACGACTCGCAAAGCGCGACTGCTATGCATGAGGTCTTGGATTCAATTTCCAGGTCGGGCAAAATGTTATTGGGTTTTTCCTTCAGAAATTTCTCATTAGCAGCCTCGGAGTCTAAATTTGTGCCCGGTTGATGGCAATATGCTCGCCACCTATGGGACTTAAAATGCGAAATGTATTTGTACTAATTAGTACACCTCTACCTAACCCTTCGGGGATTACAGCCGTGATGTTACGTTGTGTTAAATACTACGACTTTTTATCCAAAACCCAGTTTCGTTCTTTGTTAAAATAACGTACTTAGGTTGTTTAATTGAATATTAATGACATATAAAAGACTACAGACCTTTAAAAAAAGGTACATAAATTATTTAAATATGACACGGAAATCAGGGCTATTAAACCATACGAGCACTGATTTCCGTGTCATATTAAACATTAGATTGGTTGGTATAAAAGTTTAGAATTCGGTCCGGCAGATACGATATGATTTTATTTTTATCATTCTTTATCGTGTGGGCAGTAAGGTCTTACGACCCCACACACCCTAGTGTCAGAGTTTCTTAACCGCCTCAAGGGCCTCTGACATGGTTTGAGTGGTCCAGGTTTCCTCACGATGTTTTCCTTCACCGATGTCAATGATGTCCAAGATAAATTTTAGAAAGTACATATGAATTGAAAAAGTCGCATTGGTATTTGCCCGGATTTGAACCCTATATATTTTTTATCATTTATCAAATATTCATTAGGTACTCCCAACAACTTCGTACGCGTGTTTTTTTTTTCACCCCTGTTAAGTTACGTCTTTGGTTACTGCTCCGCTCTCGTAGGTCATAGCGTGATGTTTTATAGCCTCTACAATTCCTCATGAATCTGGCTATCATATACAAAAATAAGTTTTCCGATCGGACTGGTAGTTCCGGAGATTAGCGCGTTTAAACAAACACACAAACAAAAAAACAAACAGAACTTTTTTTCTTTGTTTGTTTTAGCATAGATGTATTTTTATTTTATTTTCTAGAATCTTGACTGCTTCATTATTCTAATGGTCTTAAATTATTTCAAATATATAAACTAAGTCGAGTTTAATGATTATTTTATTGGCATATTATTAGATAAGTACCTAACCGTAACCGTTTATTGTTTTAAACCTATTTTACATAAATAAATACATCTCTTGCATCTCCCCTTTTCATTTATTACTTTTATTTATTTTTATTATTTGTTGGTATAGCGGCAATAAAAATACACATTTTGTAGAAATTTCAACTCTCTAGCTATTACATGAGATTACAGCTAACTGACAGACAGACGAACAGACGGACGGAGTTTTGCTAAAATCTATGTGTCCTGTTAGAACCCTTTGGGTACGGAACTCCTAAATAATTTTATAAATAAAAAAATTTAATAACAAATTTTAATTTAAAATTATTATAATATTGAGTATTAGACACTGGTGCCGATTCCCTTATTCACAAACTAGACTAAATTTAGAGAATTGACATCTCTTACTAACATACAGCGAAAGGACGGTGACATTAAAGAACTAAGTTAGCGATGTCAAATTAGTTTTGCCTTGAATTTTTCCGTATTTTTAATCCATACGTTTTAAAATGTCAACTATAATTGTATGGATGTGTCAGATTGACTAAATTTGACAGCTCTTATTTACATTAGTCTCTTTCTTGTTTTATTGGACAGAAAAAGATGGAAATAGTCTAATTTTAGTTTAGTTTGTGACCAAGGGAATCGGCACCACTGTATTGTCATCAGAACTAAAGGTGTGTGCAACATTTCAGCTCAATCAGATAACAACAAATGCAACAACAACAACAACCCAACAATAACAACAACACAATAACAACAACAATTACAATAACAATCAATCCTGTATTCGACACAAATGTATTTTTGTTCAGAATAAATAAATTGAATTGAATTGAATGGTCGAAAAATGGTTTGCAAAGTTTGAATGGACAACTTACTTACGAACAGTGCAAGCTAAATAAACGATTGTAAAAAGAAAATGTTCAACTAAAAAGTTTTAGTTTTTTTAGTTTTAGTTTCTATTCTATTTCTGATTGTTTTTTTTTTTTAAATTAAGCATGTAAATATTGTACATAATTAATTAACTAAAAATCGTAATCTTCTGAACGTTCCAGGACCATGTCCCACCACATCTACTTCCGTATCCTGGGGTACGTCGTCACCATAACGCTCCACATATCCAACATGTGGTTTATGATCACCTCCTTCCACGGAGAACCGATGAAGAATGCTTTCGTGCGACATTTTAGTGAGATGCAGTTCTTCTTCTTCACTTGTTGGACTTTTGTAAGTGTTTATTCTTCATCTTCTTCATATATACACATATATACATTTTTTGGGGCAAGCCCGCCACACTGTTCCCTCCTACTGCAACTCCTGAAAGTCAGAATCAACGCAAGGCAGACAGCTCGTCAAATCCCGAATCTTCTTCATTTGTTTAGTGTCATTTTGCAAGCGCGATTCTCAGATCAGGCAAAACATATCATTGTGATTTCCCTTTACATACATAATCACGCCTGTAATCCCCGAAGGGTTAGGCAGAGGTGTACCCATAAGCACACATACATTTCGCCAGTTATGTTTTTAGTCCCATGTAATAGGGGGCGAGCTTATAGCCATCAACCGGGCACAAATCTAGACTCCGAGGTCCTTAGTATCATAGTCTATATTATCGTAGAGGCCTAAAACTTGGAGGGGATGTTCTTTGTATGTCGTAGGCATTCGACAAGAAAGGATTTTCCGAATTCTATCCCTAAGGGGTGAAAAAGGGGGGCAACATTTATATAGAGAAACAAGATGCGCGGACGAAGTCGAGGGCAGAAGCAAAGGAGCGATTCTCGTAGTATGGAAGAGATTACCTATATCATTTTATTATCGCTCATGTGTACCTTGACGTGCTTGCTCCCGATTTAGTTATCTTAATTGCGTAAATGCACATTGTTTTTGATTAGGTCACGTACTTTATACGTACTTCTAATAAACTAGAGATACTAAGAATTGATACGAGCTAAAATTTTAAAAATTTGCCTGTAGATGTGGGCTGAAGTTAATAATAATATGCATACAGGGTGATTGAAAATATACTCGAAACCTTAAAAGGGGTCATTGTACTCATCATTATGAACATTTTTTACTATGGGAACAACACTGAAATCATGAAAAAAAAAACAGCTGATCCATACATTACGATCTTGTTATGCAGCGTTTTTTTTTCCAAATAATAATCTTAAAATAATCTAATAATCTTAATTATCTTATAATAATCTTATCTTTTCTCAATAATCTTTCATTATAAAGAAGATGTAGTGACAAAGATAGAAAAGGGTATGCTTAGAGGGTCATGTTGAGAGGATGAGTGAAAGACGATTGACAAAAGGTATTTATATGGCAGAGGTTAGTGGCAACGCCGGGAGGGGTCGCCCTAGCAAGACCTGCACTGACCTTATTGGTGATGTCCTTCAGAAAGGTCAGGTGTACTTGAAACCGGCGTGCTTGTATGACGAGATGTATGAACGTACATGAGGCGTAGCATGTAAGGATCGTAGCAGGTGGCGTTCTGTAGTTTCTGCCTACCCCCATGGGAAAAAGGCGTGAGTTTATGTATTTATGTATGTTATCATTATTTTTCCAGACATTCCAGACAGTATGCGCAATACTTGGACTTTGCACGGATATTCTGGAACTGAAGAATTCCAAATCTGCTGATTATGTGCCTCCAAAACTTCTAGTTGAAACCCGGGAGGCCATTTTCAGTGTACTTGTCTGGCCATCCACTGTAGTAAGTACAATTAAATTGACCTTATTCTGCTAAAGCTATCCAATCCACAAAATAATTGACTATAGTGCCGATTCTCTTGGTCACAAACTTAACTAAAATTAGACTATTTCCATCTTTGTCTGTCCAATAAAACAAGAAAGAGACTAATGTAAATAAGATCTGTCAAATTTTGACAATCTGACACATCCGTACAGTTAGTCCCATGTAATAGGGGGCGAGGCATTTGCCATCAACCGGGCACAAATCCAGACTCCAAGGCTGCTACTGAGAAATTCCTGATGGAAAAACCCAATAACACTTTGCCCGACCTGGGAATCGAACTCAAGATCTCATGCACCCCCATCATGCTTTTGTTTATAATCTAAATAAATCTTCTCATTCCAGCTGGTGTTCACATTGTTCTGGCCGTTCTTCTACTACGACAGGGAACTCATGTTCCCTGAAGACGTGGACCTGGTCATCACCAACACTTCTAATCACATCATGCATACATACATATTCCCCGCCACAATTTGGGAGGTCATGTTCAGGAGTCTGAAGCCTCCGAAGGTTCATACATGGCACGTTTCAGGAGTTATCATGTTAGCTCTTGTCTATTTCAGGGTGTAAGTATTTTATGATCATTAACTTTTAAGTCAAAGTCAAATCATTTATTTCAATTAGGCCAATAAGGCACTTTTGAACGTCATTCAATTAAATACATGTAAATTACTTTATTAAATATTAATAAACAAAAACTGGACTGCCTCGTTGGTCTAGTGGTCGCAAAGCGCGACTGCTGAGCATGAGGTCTTGGGTTCGATTCCCAGGTCGGGCAAAGTGTTATTGGGTTTTTCCATTAGGAATGTCTCAGTAGCAGCATCGGAGTCTGAATTTGTTCCCGGTTGATGGCAATAGGCTCGCCCCCTATTACATGGGACTTAAACATAACTGGCGAAATGTGAGTGTAGGTACTAATGGGTACACCTCTGCCTAACCCTTCGGGGATTACAAGCGTGATGTTATGTTAAAAACAACTTAAACCTGACTACAAAAAAATCGCGCACTGAAAAGTATAAAACAAAAATAATATCCATTTGACAGTTTTTAAGTAATAGCCGTGGTCGTATGCCACCTAGCTAATAAAGATTGTGTGAAACAACTGCAGGTATGTATATATATTTAAAATGTGCTCATCAAGCCCTTCAATCTGATACCCATGTCGATACTGTGCGAAAATATATTTTTTTCGGTAACGACTTCGCAACCCCCTAGAGGGCGCCATATTGGATTTGGTAACACTACATTACCTACCCTATAACCAGCGGACAACTGAGACGCTTCTAACGACACCTAATTTGTCATGTTATGATAAGGAGTTTAGAAGTTATGAGGGAACAAACAAACATACATACATGCAAACATACATACATACCGGTCAAAATCATAACCCTCCTTTTGGCTTTGCCGTAGTCGGGTAAAAAGATTCCTGATGAAAAAACGATCGAACTGCTACTGAGACATTCCTGATGGATTCCCAATAACACTTTGCCCGACCTGGGAATCGAACCCAAGACCTCATACTCAGCAGTAGCTCTTTGCAACCACAAGATTAGGTATATTTATATACTTAATTCATTACTGGCGTGAGCTGCGTCGTCTTGGGTTCGATTCCCAGGTCGTGCAATTTGCGGGTGGTATTACAGATAACTAATTAGTTATCTGTTACTTATTAACGGTTAAATTACAGCTGATTTTGTAATTACTGTTACTTAATATTCTATTGGGGTGATTGGGTCAAGCGATACGTAAAATAAAAAATCGTTTGTTTAAGTTTATTGCTTGTTATCATGAGTACAATCATGTGTTTATATGTCGGTCACTGATTACCAGTCACCCAATAATTATTTGTAACACATAAATAACACCACGCCTTTAATCCCCAAAGGGTTAGGCAGAGGCGTACCCATTAGAACACCCACATTACGGCAGTTATATTTAGATCCCATGTAATAGGAGGTGAGCCTTTTCCCATCAACCGGGCATAAATCCAGACTCCGAGGCTGCTACTGAGAAATTCCTGATGGAAAACCCAATAACACTTTGCCCGACCTGGGAATCGAACCCAAGACCTCATGCTCAACGAGTCAGAGGATTTATTTAATTAATTAAATAAATAAATATATCATTCTAGTGGTTGCAAACCGCGACTGCTGAGTATGAGGTTTTGGGTTCGATTCCCAGGTCGCGCAAAGTGTTATTGGGTTTTCCATCAGGAATTTCTCAGTAGCAGCCTCGGAGTCTGGATTTGTGCCCGGTTGATGGCAATAGGCTCGCCCCATCTTACATGGGACTTAAACATAGCTGGTCAAATGTGGGTGTACTAACGGGTACACCTCTGCCTAACCCTTTGGTTATGTTATTACTTATAGAAATAACGGTTATTTTATTTAAGACATTTTCTTTTTCAGGTTGTTCATGGTGCACGCAGTCAGGGGCGTGTGGGTTTACCCCATATTTACTGTGATGTCAGGATCAATTATTTTCTACCTGTTCTTTGTATTCATATTGTTCTACATGATCATCTTATATTACTTACAATGGCCTTTAAATTCTTTAATACACGGCCCCCGAGAGACCAACAAGAAATTATGTTAAACAAGCTTTTTCCCAAGACTTCGTCTGCATAAAGTCAAAGTCAAAACATTTATTTAAATTAGACCATTTACAGGCAGTTTTCAATTGTCAAGGAGTCGGTCAGTTAGTAAGAAAGTTGAAGCTAGTTGCTTGTTCCAAAACGGAGGTAGGCCTCTATGGAGAAGAACGAGCAAGAAACTCCACAGTACTCTATTCACTGTTAGGATTGGATTAGGATAGTTAGGATTAGGTTTAGAGATATAGAATTTTGGTGTTATATTGTGTGATAATCTAGATTTATGATTTAATTACCTAGACCTGTAAAAATATATTTTAAACTAATTTTAATTTCCAATAGTGTAATTTTCTTTTACTTCTTATTTTTGTATGTCGTTGTTGACAAATCATAGCGCCTTAAGTACTAATTATAAGATCATATCATATCAGCCCATGGCCGTCCACTGCTGAACGTAGGCCTCCCCCAAAGAGCGCCAACCATCCCGGTCTTGGGCAGCCCGCATCCATCCGCTGCCACCATCCACCTTCTTCAAATCGTCGGTCCACCGAGCAACAGGGCGTCCCACACTACGTTTGCCTAAGATTATAAGATTATTATTAGATTATAACATGTGTCACAAATTAAATGATTTCTGATTTCTAAAGTATTAAATATGTTTTTTTTACTGGCGCCATCCAATAGCAATACGCTCCCTGTCTCAAGCTCAAGCAAAGAATATTATACTATCCGGCTGATAGTTAAGACGTAAGTATCATACATGCATAAACTCACGCCTTTTTCCCATGGCGGTAGGCAGAAACCACAGAACGCAACCTGCTACGATCCTTACATACTCCTTTCGCCTCGTCCACGTTCATATATCTGGTCAAACAAGCACGCCGGTTACGAGTACTGCGCACCTGACCTTTCTGAAGAACCTCACCAATAAAGTCAGTGTAGTTCTTCCTAGGGCGACCCTTGCCGCGTTGCCACTCACCTCTGCCATATGAATACCTTTTGTTAATCGCCTTTGACTCATTCTGTCTCTGTTAGTATTACGTAAGAACCTAACAATTAAAAAAAGATTTAGGAATCGCTTTTAGGGTAAGGTTCTATGAATCACTCTGTAATTACCAGAACCTCGTATTGGCAGACGGATCCGGAATTATAAATTGGAATAGGAGGTCGTAATCAATACAAATAAATAAAATTGAAGTGTCTTTTAGTAATCTCGAAATAATAGCTTTTTATTAAATTCATATGAACGGACACGGTAGTCGGTACGTACGAACATAAAAAACATTTTTTAAAATTTTGTGTGTGTCTGTTTCTTCCAGCTAATCTCCAAAACGGCTGGACCGTTTTTGAAGGGACTTTCACCGACAGTTAGCTAATGTTTTAAGGAGTAACTTAGGTTACTTTTAAAGAGAAAAATTAGGGTTCCGGGCAAGAAATATCAGTTCACGCGAATCTATTCTACTTATAATATAAGTCTAGATTACCTAAAGGTTTGCAGTCTGGAAAATACTACAACCATACCAGTTTAAAGGGAATTTACCTATGAAACAAGAAAACAAGTATGCGCATACTTTGTCGTGCCGCATCGGATCGGGGCGGGCCGCATCGCAGTGCAAAATGGATACAACCGGGTCGCAGCCGCAGTCGTCACTACGGGGCGGGGGGCAGCGGAGTGGGGCAGGTCGCTTTCAGCACATAATAATGCCATTTCAGGTCAAAAACATCAAGCACAATCGTTTTAAACAGGGTTTCTTAAACTGTGGTCCATAGACTCCTAAGGGGTCCGTGTAATAAACGCCACCATGTATCTAATAGTGGGCGAGCCTATTGCCATCCACCAGGCACAAATCCAGACTCCGAGGCTTCTAATGAGAAATTCCTGATGGAAAAACCTAATAACACTTTGCCCGACCTGGGAATCGAACCCAAGACCTCATACACAGCAGTCGCGCTTGCAACCACTAGACCAACGAGGCAGTAAAGATATTGAGGTCAATAATCGAGATAAAAACTATCCTATCTTTTAAGTTTGACCAAATTACACACATTAAGACATATTTCATAAAAAATGGTTGAGTACTTTCGGAGTCCATCCCGGACAAACAGTGTGAGTGACGCGTAATTTAATATTAAGATATATGTATAGATAGATAATTTAATATGTAAACAAGAGCTTTTACTACGAAAACAGTCGACTAAAGATTGACTAAAAACACGTTATTACAAACTGGCCGCAAAGGAGAAATTCATTCAAGATTACAATAAAAAAAAAGAGTAGTCGAAAGAATCCGTTAAACCAGCATAATTTGCTCTATCTATACATTTAAAAACTACGAAAACAGAGGTCTCGTTTAATTTGCTTTGATGACGTCTTAACAAATTTCTTTTGTAGTTTAGAAAGCTTGGTTTGATTCTTATTGTGTTGGATTAAGGTTGGGATTTGAGTGTGTTGTTGCGAATTAACGGTAAGTGTAGTGTGGTTTTGAGACTAGTCCAACGCTACTTTCCACTTCACGGTCAAGAACATGGGTGTTGCCAGGTTATTAATTTTACCAGTTATATGGGAGTTAAGTTGTTTTTGTGGAGATAGGTTATTTTTTAAGTTACGTAGAGAAACTAAATTTTTGAAGGAGTAATATTGGAATATAAACTTGAGACAAAACTAAATTTGAATAAAGAATTTTAATTATTACGGTTTTTAAAATTATTTATTTAAAATAAAGTAAGTAGCTTTTTTTTTATGTGGTACAAATCATCAAATGACTCCTTCCGCCCTGCGTGGGGCGGAAGGGACTGTCAGACTTTTACTGACTAAAAAACCGCCCTGTTCCTTCTGTTGCCCTTTACGTTCCGGGGCCACGGTATCCTGCTAAGACGTCCCGCAACCCCGGCAGGCGAAAAAGCTTAAATTACTCCTTAGAACATCAGTTTGCCTTTGAAAGCCAGCTGCCCTTGAAAGGCCCGTCCAAATCAGATAAGCCGTTTCGAAGATTAGCCATAAGAAACGATTGGCAGACAGACAAAAAAAAAAGATTTTGTTGTGCACATTTGTATTTACTTTGTAAAAAGCTGTCATTGCAAACAAACCCTTTAATTTTATTTATTTCTATAGATTCAAACAGTTTTTCAACACAATGTATGTTAAGGTTGGTACACACAATGTTAATATGGTAAACAAAAAATTAAGTCTCGCAAAAAACACAAAAAACATTTTAATTTTAATCCAAAATGGTAATATCACAAGCAATGACAAACAACAAAAAAACAAAGGACAAGCTCCAGACAACCTTCAAGAAAACAAAAAAAAAATAATAATAAGAAAATCAGGCAAATTTCATAATATATACAGCCTTCCCAACAAATGTTTAAACACAACAACGTCATTGAGTTTAAACTCTTCCTACAGCGCGGACGTTACCAGTGTCACAAAAAAAAAAAACAAAAAACTGTCATGGCGGTGTCGTACGCCATTTCCCGCGTTTTGAGACGAGCATCACCTATCTTTTATCAGAAAAGATTGGAATCGACTGTCGCGAGTTTAACAAAAGATGAGATTTTAATATTACTACGTCCTCCATTTACGAATTGGAGCAATGTTATAAGAGATGCAGAGAAAGTAGTCGGGTATCCGACTTCGTTTATGAATCTTCGATGTCTGTTGAGCGATGAATTTGCTAATTTGGCGCTCTATTTGAGGAAGTTGGTAAGTACTTAAATTTTATTTTAACATGACGGGCCTGTTGGTCTAGTGGTTAGTGACCCTGACTGCTAAGCCGGAGGTCGTGGGTTCGATTCCCACCCAGGACAAACTTTGTGTGATGAGCATGATTGTTAGTTCTGTGTCTGGGTGTGATTTATCTATAATATGTATGTATTTATAAAATAAATAAGTATGTATATCAGTTGTCTGGTTACCATAACACAAGCTCTGCTTAGCTTGGGATCAGATAGCCGTGTGTGAGTTGTCCCAAGATTTATTTATTTATTATAACATCACGCCTATAATCCCCAAAGGGTTTGGCAGAAGCATTAGTACCTGTACATTTCGCTAGTCATGTTTAAATCCCATGTTATAGGTGGCGAGATTTTTTTTATTTTTTTTAATCACTAGCCATCCGCCCCGGCTTCACACGGGTGCAATGTAGATACATAAACCTTCCTCTTGAATCACTCTATCTGATGAAAGCTGCATTAAAATCCGTTGCGTAGTTTAAACGATCTAAACGTACAGACAGCGGGAAGCGACTTTGTTTTATACCATGGAGAAGTTGTAATCTCCTATCTAAGCTACTATTATAAAGAGAAAATCTTTGTATTTTCGTTGTACCTAATAGATGAACTCAAAAACTACTTAACCAATTAAATAATTCTTTCACTTATGGAAAGCTACATTAAGAGTGAGTAACATAAGCTATACTTTATTAAAAAAAAACTAAATCATTTAGACGAAGTCACGGACAAAAGCTAGCTTTTAATATTTTTAAATGTTTTTATTTTTCGCGACTGCTGTGCACGAGGTCTTGGGTTCGATTCCCAGGTCGGGCAAAGTGTTATTGGGTTTTTGAATTTCTTATTAGCAGCCTCGGAGTCTGGATTTGTGCCCGGTTGATGGCAATAGGCACGCCCCCTATTACATGGGACTAAAAAACATAACTGGCAAAATGTGGGTGTACTAATGGGTACACCTCTGCCTAACCCTTCGGGGATTACAGGCGTGACGTTATGTTATGTTTTATTTTTTACACATATTTAAAAATGTTATTCATAAGGCCCAAGTAATGAAACACAATTGCTTTTCTATTGTTCTGTCATACCGGTAAGTCAGACGGGGCTTGACCAGTTACAAAAATAACTGGAAAATCATTTTTTATTGAAAACATAAAATCGGTCAAATTTAGCTGTACTTAACACATTTTTTTCGAATTTTAAAAAGGTCTGTAATTTACTAAATTAATTTGCACTTACGTGCAGAAAAATTAGGCCAGCCGGTCAAAAATTCAAAATCTATAGCGTTTTCCTTGTTGATTTCGGATTCAATATATTTCAATACAATACATGTACGTGTACATGCACATGCGCAATGTATCATCATAAATACTTAACATACTTTAAGTGAGCCTTTCCTAAAGTGGGCAATAACGCCCCCTTGTGGGCGCTGAAGGCCTAAAGGCGTTGTGTAGAGGCTTGGGGAGCGATTAGTAATTTCATCTACTGAGTGGTTTTTTAACTAAGTAAAAAAATGGGGGCGCTAGAAAATAATTTATTCTTAAAGTGGGCAGTAGACAAAATAAGTTTGGAGCACCTGCTTTAAATACATTTTTACCAGCTTAAAACTTTATTTTTGAATGTTGTCGAGTGTCCTAATTTTTTTGCACGTGTGTATATTAAAGCAGAACCTCCTCCTTTTAGAAGTCGATTAATTTTGTTAAATTACAGATTCTTAGCGGAAAAATGACTGTTTAATAGCTTTTGCGAAAATTTAAAAGCGAAAGTATAGATAAATGTATGTTTGTTGCTCAATCACGCTAGATCGGCTGAACGGATCTGGATAAAATTTAGCACAGAGATTGATTATAGTCTGGAATAGCACATAGTGTACTTTTTATCACGAAAAAATGTACGGTTCCCGCCAAATTGTACATATATAAAAAGAAAAATTCATAATCCGTTAAGCTTAATAAATACTTGTCCAAATTAATTTAAAAGTGTAATTAAATAATAAAATAAATCATTACGTAAGTAGCTTAATAAATTAATAAAAATAATTAGTTGTGTCCAATTCTTAATAATTTATTAATGTTGTTTCTAGAATTCCGTTAATAATGAGTTTCACATTAATGTTCCCTAATTATTATTATATATTATTAAACTTTTAAGACATTTATTAATTTAAAAAAAACTCACTACTATACTACTACTCACTAAATTAAAGATAGCCATTTGTAAAATGCATTGACCATTCAAATGGGTTATTGTAAGATCGCCACAAAAATAATTCCCCACGAAAAAAAGTATGTTTAAATTAGCCAAAGGTTTTTATTTTTTATTATTGTAAATTCGCCCCATTTCTTTATTCCGCACGGATAGCAGAACAATTAAATAATAAAATCCGGCACAAAACTACCGAAAACAAGGACACAATGTGGAATCTGAACCGAAAGTACTAGGAGAACAGGATCAAAACATTTTTTTCGTGGGGAATTATTTTTGTGGCGAACTTACAACAACCCAAATATTTCGTCGTTTAAACCCAATAACACTTTGTGACCTAATTCATACTATTATTATTATTTATTTATTCAAACTTTACGCATTGTAAAAAAATACACTGTACAAAGACGGACTTAATGCCTTGGGCATTTTCTACCAGTCTACTCTGTCATTGGGCTAGTGATCGCAAGCGCGACTGCTGTGTAAGAGGTCTTGGGTTCGATTCCCAGGTCGGGCAAAGTGTTATTGGGTTTTTCCATCAGGAATTTCTCAGTAGCAGCCTCGGAGTCTGGATTTGTGCCCGGTTGATGGCAATAGGCTCGCCCCCTATTACATGGGACTAAAAACATAACTGGCGAAATGTGGGTGAACTAATGGGTACACCTCTGCCTAACCCTTCGGGGATTGCAGGCGTGATGTTATGTTATGTATCATCATCTTCCTGCCCTTGTCCCAATTTACTAGGGGGGGTAATGTTATGTACTACATACATACAAACAAAATATGTAAAACAAAGTAGAGAGAGATAAAAATACATAGATGGTGAAATGCAAAAACAACACTGTCTGTCTGTCTGTCTGTGACGCTTACACAACATAACCACTGAACCAATTTTGATGAAAGGTACAGGAGAATATTGAACTTCAAAAAAAAGTCATAGGGTATTTATTATTTCGTGACTTCGTCTGCGGCCGCAGTCGACATTTACGCAGACGACGTCGCGGGCAAGACCTAGTAGATAAGACAAACGAGGACTCTACACAGGTGGCAAAGAGTGAAAGTTTACATAAGAAAATCCGGTTTAAAAAAATGTGGTAAAAAAAAGAATTGGAAATACTAAATGATTGCCGCTTAAAAAGGAAAGTGAAAAGGATTCTTAGTATACAGGCGGATCGGATTTTTACATGGCGAAAAGAAAAAAACTACCAACACTATAATTTCTCACATTAAAATGAAATAAGTCTGACAACCAGTCTTACGTAGGGGTATCGTATTAGCCAGTTACTGGGTTGTGGAGGTCAGATAGGCAGTCGCTCCATGTAAAATACTGGTACTCAGTTGCATTCGGTTAGACTGGAAGCTGACCCCAACATATTTGGGAAAAGGCTGGGTAGATGATGATGAATTTCTGTTGCTGGATTTGAAACTGTCGGCCCTGAGCCGAGCGTTTAAAATAATACACCAGAGAGGCCTGGTGTTATTAGTTTGAAGTGTCACGGTGTGTCTGTATGTAGTTTCATAGCTCCCGAACGGATGAACCGATTTTGATTTTGAAGTTGAATTAGTCGGTAGTGTTCAAGCCTTCGGGGGATTTTTTTAATTATTTTTTTTTAGCTTAAAGTTTTTGCTTAATGTTTTAGTTTGAGATTTTTTAAGAGCATTATGCGTAGTTAACGGCGATATAATGTTTCTTTAAAACACGTTGTATTTAAAAAAAAAATGCAACTTTACAAAAGGTTAGCCAGTCGATTGTTTACATTTTTCGTCTTTGGTTACTGCTCCGCTCCCGTAGGTAGTAGCGTGATGCTATATAGCCTATACTATTCCTCATGAATCTGGTTATCATATACAAAAAGATTTTACCAATCTAACTAGCAGTTCCAGAGATTTGCGCGTTAAAACAAACATATAAACAAAAAGCTTTAGTAATATTAAGTTGTGACTGAGGAGAACTAAGTAACAGTGTAAAGAATCTGTTACTAAACGAGAAAAACGAGGTGCGTTGATCTCGACTCCACGGCGACCTGATTACCTGAATACTTCATCAAAATGAGGCCATAATGATTGTGTGAATATTGCTACATAGAAAGATAATTAGAGATTTTTTCCCATAACCATAACCTCTAAGAACTCCAAAACGCGCTAGTTACAAGTGATTATCATTTTTAATCTAACATCACGCCTATAATCCCCGAAGGGTTAGGCAGAGGTGTGCCCATTAGTACACCTACATTTCGCCAGTCCCATGTAATAGGGGGCGAGCCTCAACCGGGCACAAATTCAGATTCTAAGGCTGCTGCTGAGAAATTCTTGATGGAAAAACATCGCAATGTCACTTTGCCCACCCTGGGCATCCAACCCATGACCTTAAGCTCAGCAGTCGTATATGAATGGTAACAAACAAAACCCTATTACTAAGACCCCGCTGTGTGTCCGTCAGTCTACCCATCTGTCAAAGGACTGTATCTTTTAAACCGTCATAATAAAGATAAAAAATTAAACACTGGACAAAAAACACTTTTCTGAACTCCTCATTCAAGAAAAGTCATTTTTTGTAGCCTTAAAGCCTTCATCAGCTTTTTTTAGGTGGTAAAAATCATCAAATGACTCCTTTCGTCCTGGGTGGGGCGGAAGGGACTGTCAGACTTTTAATGACTAAAAAACCACTCTGTACCTTCTGTTGCCCTTTACGTTCCGGGGCCACGGTATCCTGTTAAGACGTCCCGCAACCCCGACAGGCGTTGGCCCCGTTGTGGGCCCCGTTCATCAGCCTTGAAGTTGATTCACACATATCAGTGAAGTCACAGTTCCGACACCGTCCCATATCAGTGATAATTTATTTTTTCATAGGTATATTATCTATGAACGCGTTCACACTTGTCAGTGTCAGTGACAACACAGTGATCTCAGTGTCAGTTTTGGCGCATTCATAGAGAATTCTTTTTGTGTGTTATTATACAGTAGTTTTTATATAAGGTACATTGCATTAACATGTAATTACGCATGACTCTGTATACAAATAATTATATTGTAAAACGTTGATTTTAAAAGAGTACGTATGGAGTTTCTTGCCCATTCTTCTCCATACAAAACTACCTTTTGGAAAGGGCAACTAGATTCAATTCTATTTTTTTTTTCTTGTAATGACGTTCTTCAAACGTGCCTTATAGTGGACTAACTGAAATAAATGATTTGACTTTGACTTTGAATTTATGAAAGAAAAATTTATCACTGATACGAGACGGTACCGGAACTATGGCTTCACTGATTTTTGTGAATCAGCCTTTAGTAGCCCAAATAAAAATTAGGTATAATAGAAGTAACAAAAACACTGACAAACAACTGCCTCGTTGGTCTAGTGGTCGCAAGCGCGACTGCTGTGCATGAGATCTTGGGTTCGGTTCCCAGGTCGGGCAAAGTGTTATTGGGTTTTTCCATCAGGAATTTCTCAGTAGCAGCCTCGGAGTCTGGATTTGTGCCCGGTTGATGGCAATAGGGTCGCCCCCTATTATATGGGACTAAAAACATAACTGGCGAAATGTGGGTGTACTAATGGATACACCTCTGCCTAATCGTTCGGGGATTACAGGCGTGATGTTATGTATATTTATGTAAAAACACTGACACATTAAACGCATTACCCTCCTTTGAGCTTCCGGAGTCGGGTAAAAAAAGAAAACACATGCTGTTTTAAGTAGGTATAGCTAATTTATTCGTATATTGATAACAAGATGTCTGATTCATCTTAAATAAATGTAGCTCAAGGCAACCGGTTTAAGCGTAGAAAGTAAAGGTATTACACTTTCTCATGACAATGCCTCGTTCGTAATAACTGTTTGTTTGTATTGTGGTTAGTATCTCGGAATATCGTGATGGTCTAATGGTTAAGAGTAGGCTAGTAACCATTTTTCCGTACAATTTTATTCCCGATTTTTTTTCCTGGATTTTAAACGGCATTTCATACAAACTTTTAAGTTCTTATTGCATGTCGTGATGGCCCAGTGGGTAAGGCGCACGAATCCCACGCATGAGGTTGTGTGTTCAAATCCGGGCGACCAACGTGAATATTTCAATTCATATGTACTTTCTAAAGTTTATCTTGGACATCACTGGCATCGGTGAAGGAAAACATCGTGAGGAAACCTGGACTTTACTGTTCCACTCAAAACCATGTCAGAGGCCCTTGAGGTGGTTTAGAAACTCTGACACTAGGGTGTGTAGGTTCAATTGTATCCATCGGTTTCAAAGAAAACTTCAACTATATCTGACGATCCTGCATACCTATCTTTTTGTTGACTGTACATATATATAACACTTGACGTTTATATAAGTCTGGAAGAGCAAGCGTGGTGATCAATGCTCGTGCCTTCTCTGTATGAGAAGAGGCCTTTGCCCTGCAGTAGGACAGTAATAGGCTGGTATGTTATTATACTTAGTATCACGACATATGCTTGGCTGGTTTTGCGACATTTCATGGTGAATTTTGAAACTTTTCAAGGTCTTACATGACAATTGTAATTTGAATTGCGACATAATTTCAATGCCAGAGAGTCTAATGTTCTTTGAATGCGTACAAAATAGGATTATAATTTACCTACATGTCAAAGTCAAAGTATTTATTTCAGCTGTAGTGCTATTCTCTAAAAGCACAGCGCCGCGGCAGCGCTGACACTATGGTTTGTGTTTAGTGGATTTTCAACTTTATACTACAGTATAAAGTTGAAAATCCACTAAACACAATTTCTAATTTTTCACTAAACAAGATTTTCAATGTTGTGATCTACAGATCACAACATTGAAAATCTACTAAAGACAAACTGTTTCGGAACTCGTCGTAGAGACAGTTTGTCGTTAATGGATTTTCAACTAAATGATCTAGAGCATAAAGTTCAAAATCCACTGAGGACCTAGTAGTTTCGACCGATACTAGTTTCGACGACGAGTGCGTTGTATAGTCTTTTAGAGAATAGCATAGCTGAACATTTTTGAATTGTCAAAGAGTCGATCAGTTAGTCAGAAAGTTGAAGCTAGTTGCTCGATGAAAAACACAGGTCTCTATGGGGCTGTGGGGTACACAATAATGTTTTTTTTTTTGTGTTGTAACATAACATAGTATCACGCCTGTCATCACCAAAGGGTTAGGCAGAGGTGTACCCATCAGTACCTACACCCACATTTCGCCAGTTATGCTTAAGTCCCATGTAATAGGAGGCGAGCCTATTACCATCAACCGGGCACAAATTCAGACTCCGAGGCTGTTGCTGAGAATTTCTGATGGACAAACCCAATAACTCTTTGCGCGAGCTGGGAATCGAACCCAAGACCTCATGCTTAGCAGTCGCTCTTTGCCAATAACGAGGCAATTTTTTTTTGTATTTTTTATTAAACAGTTTTTTAATTGCACATGGTCTGTGTCAATAAACATTTTACGATTATTTACGGATACTCTGCATCTCTCTAAAATTGCATAAATAACAAAAGAATCTAAAATAAAAGAAGATTTAAAGTTTTTTTTTGTCCTCAGGTTGGCAGTAACCATCTCGTTATGCAGACAGCAAAGAACGTCCTCTATGGAGACTCCAAAAACCTTCAACCCTGGGGCCTCATAATTCTTCTCCTCTCAAAATCCGTCAAATCATCCACATACACCCCCGAAATGAAAAAGAACGAGGAACATACAAGAGTTCTAGCAGAACTGACTGAAATGATGAGAACCGGCCATCTAATTCATCGAGGAATTGTCAACGTCCCGTTCTCCAAAAGATCTAAAGACACTGACTCAGCGATCTTCGGTAATAAAATAGCAATTCTACTTGGAGACTATCTTCTTGTTACTGCCAACGGTATGCTAGCTAACTTAAGGAACTCAGATGTCTCCTACATCATTTCCACAGCACTTAAAGACCTTTCTGAAGGAGAATTCTTTGGCGAAAGAGATGAACAGAACATGCCGATTCCAGGTGAGCCTAAACCCTCGGGAAAAGACTATGAGATTACTTTCGATACCAATTCTATTGCTGTAGATGATGTTCTAGGAAAGCCTAGAAAAGAATGGACAGCTAGGACGGTTTACAACGGTGTCAGCCTACTAGGCAGAGGTTGTCAATCTGCTATGGTGCTAGACAAACAGAACCGAGATACACAAAACCTAGCATACCAATTCGGCTGTCATGTCGGCTTAGCATGGCAAGCAGCCACAGAAATACAGCAGCTAACATCAGAGAGTAAAGAACACTTTTGCTTGGCAAGTGCACCAGTCCTCTTCGCTTTAGACAGTAACCCGAATCTGTATCAAATCATAACGCAATCTAAAAAAGACGTCAAAGATGTAGATTATGAGGATTTAAAGTTTAATATTCTGAAGACTGATGCAGTTGATAAGACACAAAGATTGTATGAAGAACATGCTAAGAAGGCAACTGAATATATTGAAGGAATAGGACAGAATGAGTCTGTCGATATGATTAAGAAATTGATAAATACTTTTTAAGATAATTTGATTGAGAGTTTCATGATTCTAATCCCGCATCGGGATTACTTTAATTGTGTGAAGGCATGCCTCATACACGGGCAATATTATATCTCAAAAATAAGACGATTTTTCGAAATAATGATTGTAACTTTGATAGACCTATTTCATAGTATTTTCATATATTATTGAATTCATAATACTATATTCCTTTTAAGCATGACATTTCAATCAATATATTCGAAAAAAATAGCTTCATAATGTATAATTGTTTTTGCTCGTGACTGTACTAATGAGTACACCTCTGCCTAACCCTCTATGGTTTACAGGCGTGACGTTACGTGTAGATAATATCGTTCCTTTGATAATATTGCTCGTGTGTTGGGATGCCTTGCATTTCTATGTTATCTTAATTATTTTTGATGACACTTTCTTATAATATTATGGGTCTAGTAAAAGATAAACTACTATAACATGGCGGGCCCCTTCATATTACTTTTTCAATGTGTGTAGTCACATCCGTATGAAAGAGTTTGTATGTAGTTGTAAGTAATCGTCTTCAGTAGCAGGCAGATTTGTGTGTCAACTAATCATAAATAACAGACCGCGCAAGACAACGCACCCGTCATTTTCATAGAGTATGTCAGTGCAGCGCCATACTAGTAATAATGAGTGATTAATGACGCCGCTAGTCTAGCGACAAATCGCTGATTTGTTTTTGTTTCGGGAGCTGTCTCAGTACGCACACATGCGTTGTGAGTATTTTAAATACTATCACAAACACTTTCAAACGTTTTGAATTGTGGAGGGGCGCGCCATTTTATTGTACTTTATTTCTACCCTTGGGTGCTTTCATTTTTTAAATATATTAGGTATATTATTTATTAATTGAACTTACTTAAATCACTTACTACGATTTCGATTTACGGAATTAACTCAATTAAGTTCCCAATTATACTAACCACCCCTAATTATAGTAGGAATGATATTCTTAAGAATTTTAAGATTTATTTAATTGTTAAATTAAGCGATAAAAATAATTTATAGCCATGTAATAAATAATTTATTGTTATACAAAAATCTTTTAAATCATGTACTTGCTTAATTGTTTTAAGAAGTTAATTACTTTACCTAAGGAAGGAAAATTTTGTACTGTTCTAAACATTTTGATCGTGTAGGTGTTCCATTTTTGTATGGAACACCAGATTTTGTCAGCTGACGGTTTAGAATCAAGTACTTAAAAGTATTACGCCGTAAGCCGTACGGCATGCAAACTTTTAAGGGATGATTCTCATTAGAGCGGGCCGTGCCCGGGCCGGGGCGTGGACGAGCCGACGTGGTATTGAAGTGCGTCGAGAGTGCCCGGACGGGACACGGATAATGCACTGTGTAATATAAATTGATTCATACAAAATATATGTAACAGATTTAAAACCGTGCCCCGTCCGTGCCCTGTCCGGGCCCCGCCCCGGGCACGGCACGCTCTAATAAGAATCATTACTTGAAATAACTTTTTAAACTTATGTATTGCTTATGTGTAGGAAGTTTTATTAAAATCGTTTCATTCATTTCGGAAAATAAGGACTTGAAAGTTTGTATGTAATGCAAACGCTATTATTTCATGGCAAACGTTTTTGTTACGATATCCCTCCTTCCACCCTATATTATATGTTATGTTATAAACTGTAATGTTATCATTATCATGTAATTTAAATTATTGACAATATTTTTGTAAAATTTTACTTAATTTATAAAATGTTATTTACAATATTTTAAAATTTACCTTAGTGTTGTTTTATTCAAAAACCTTGCCTAAGACCTCTACACACAGATGCGAAAATATTATCAGAGAGAGGACATTTTCTTTTATATTCGGACAAGCCATCCCAACAACTGCAACTCCTGAAAGCCAGGAACAACAGTGGCGGTCACCAGAAAAGTGCCGAGCCAATGAAGCTCGACGAGTACTTAAGAAATGGGACATATTGAGATCCTTAGAACATACATACACACATCCATAAACTCACGTCTATTTCCCATGGGGGTAAGCAGAAACTACAGAACGTCCCCAGCTACGATCCTTACATACTCCTTCCGCCTCATCTACGTTCATACATCTCGTCGTACAAGCACGAGTTACGAGAAATTATCCTTAGAAAAATTTCTATGATATCTCGCGCGACCCTTCACACATGGCTGATGACACAAATAGTTATAACAAATACGTCTGCGTGTTGAACAATATTTATCTAAATATGCCATCAATTTGAACTCTGCACTGTAGATTTAAGTAGGTAAATCATAGATTCAGTTGCTGATTAGTTTTGTATCGCGATTATCAATGTAGCAAAGTGGCAATAAGCCGGCGGGTAGATGTCTTCTTGAGCGGAGGCCGTGAATCGGCAAGCGTAGGGTGGGACGTCCGCAGGCTCGATGGGGCGAGTAGTAGTTGCTCTTTGCCCCATCAAGCCCCCAACCTGCTGTGGCAAAGTAGACTGCCTAAAATTTTACCGTGGAATATGCCCCACGGATTCGATGGGGCAGATATCACTAGTCTAAAAATTAATCCTACATACATACATAAACTCACGCCTTTTTCCCATGAAGGTAGGCAGAAACTACAGAACGCAACCTGCTACGATCCTTACATACTCCTTTCGCCTCATCTACGTTCATACATCTCGTCATACAAGCACGCCGGTTACGAGTACTGCGCACCTGACCTTTCTGAAGGACCTCACCAATAAGGTCAGTGTAGGTCTTCCTAGGGCGAACCCTCCGGTTGCCACTCACCTCTGCCATATAAATACCTTTTGTTAATCGTCTTTCACTCATAAAGTTAGTAAAATAAAGGGCAACTCAGGTAGTCTGTAATCATTGATAGAAAATAATAACAATATGTACTTTTGACATTGGCGCCATTGTCAGTATTTTAAAGGATTAAGTCAATTTATTAAAGTGTTTTTTTTTTATTCAAGAATTTGCATTTTGAAAATCGTGGAACTTGGTAATTTATTCAGTATTTTCCATATTGCAAAAGTATGTTTTTACTATACCGTAAAACGGGGCGAATAGAAAGGCAGGTACGAATCCAGACGAAACTTTAAAAGAGATTTTTCAACCCCCGACTAAAAAATGACGGGGTTTTAAGTATGACGTAATAAGTTTGACGTGTTTGTGTGTGTGTCTGTCTGTGGCATCGTAGCTCCTGAACGGATGAACCGATTTTGATTTTGTTTTTTTTTTGTTTGAAAGCTGAATTAGTCTGGAGTGTTCTTGAAGGCGGCCATTGCGACGGTTTCGTTGGTCTAGTGATCGAAAAGCGCGAATGCTGAGCGATCTTGGGTTCGATTTTCAGGTCGAGCAAATGTTACTGGGTTTTTCCATTAGCAATTTATCAGTAGCAACCTTGGAATCTGGATTTGATAGACTCGCAGCCTATTACATGGGACTTAAACATAACTGGGCGAAATGTGGATGTACTAATGGGTACACCTCTGCAAATCCGTTCGAGGATCACAGGCGAGATGTTATGTTATGTCTGTGTGAATGGTCTGAAGTAGTGCCTCATAGTAGTGTCTGATCTAGGACAATCTTCTAACCCACATACCTATGTGGGTTAGAAGATTGGTGATTGGGATTGGTTAGAAGTGGTTACCTAACCACTGAAACGTTCATTATAACTGGATAAAACATGTACTTGCATCATGACTTAATTAAGATACGCATCGTTTGAAACCTTGACCAAGTGAGGTGCTAATTATGTCACATTATGTCCCATACGATAATAGATCATTTAAAATAAGTATACACATAACATAACATCACGCCTGTAATCCCTGAAGGCAGAGGTATGTACCAATAAGCACACCCACATTGCTCCAGTTATGTTTTTTAAGTCCCATGTAATAGGGGGCGAGCCTATTGCCATCAACCGGACATAAATATAGACTCCGAGGCTGCTACTGAGAAATTCCTGGTAGAAAAATCCAATAATACTTTGCCTGACCTGGAATTGATCCCAAAACCTCATGCTCAGCAGTCACGCTTTGCGACAAATAGACCAACGACGTAGTCAATTAAAATGTTGTGTGAAAAAAAAAAGAAAATACAGGTTCGAGTTTGAGGAGTTTGAGGGGGCCCCCACTAGACCAAAGATGTAGTCAATTAAAATGTTGTGTGTGAAAAAAAATAAGGGGTTCAGTTTGAGGGCCAAAACGACAGTCCTGGATCCGTCACTGGTGCCTATCGTGTTTTTAGTGAGGTAAGAATCCCACACTTCCTTGTATCTCAACTCGAGCGCTCGTATTAGGCCCTCAGTATGACTAGACATTTTTTCAGGGTTATTTCGATGTGATTTTTTCATGCGAGTGTTAATGAATTTATGACATAAAGGTATTTCCTGTATTTAAAAGCGGAGGTGTCAATATAATTTGTATTTTTTTTTTTTTTGGACTTCCTCGTTGGTCTCGTGGTCGCATAGCGCGACTGCTGAGCATGACGTCTTGGGTTCGATTTCCAGGTCGGGCAAAGTGTTATTGGGCTTTTCCATCTGGAATTTCTTAGTAGCAGCTGTCGGAGCTAGCTCGGAGTCTGAATTTGTGCCCGGTTGATGGCAATAGGCTCGCCCCCTATTACGCGGGACTTAAACATAACTGGCGAAATGTGGGTGAACTAATGGGCACACCTCTGCCTAACTCTTCGGGTCCTATCGGCGAAGTGTACTGTCGGCGAGCAGTCCGGTTGAAGTAAAGTCCTCTCGGTGATCAGTCTGTAGGCGTTTATTCGTAGTACACTCGGAAAATGCTAGGCAGATGATGACTAATTGCGTCTGTCACTCTTCTTCTTCTTCTTCTTATCGTGTGGGTAGTAAGGCCTTACGACCCTACACACCCTAGTGACAGAGTTTCTAAACCGCCTCAAGGGCCTCTGACATGGTTTGAGTGGAACAGTAGTCCAGGTTACCTCACGATGTTTTCCTTCACCGATGCCAATGATGTCCAAGACAACACTTGGTTTAGTTATTATCCTAACGACGCCGATCCGTTTATTTTAACACAGGTAGATGTGAATACTAAAGTACTTGCGTCAAATGATAGTACAAATAATTAGTTACCTCGTTACTATACGAGAATTATGTAAAGAACTAGCATCTGCCCTTGCCTTCGCTCGCGTGATTATTAAAACGCGTAGATTCATGAGAAAATTAAAAGAGGATGTAGTGACAAAGATAGAAAAGGGTATGCTTAGATGGTTCGGTCATGTTGAGAGGATGAGTGAAAGACGATTGACAAAAGGTATTTATATGGCAGAGGTGAGTGGCAACGCAGGGAGGGGTCGGTCTAGGAAGACCTACACTTACCTTATTGGTGAGATTCTTCAAAAAGATCAGGCGCGCAGTACTCGTAAGCGGCGTGCTTGTATGATGAGATGTATGCACGTAGATGAGGCGAAAGGAGTATGTAAGAATCTAGCAGGTGGCGTTATGTGGTTTCTGCCTACCCTCATGGGAAAAAGGCGTGAGTTTATGTATGTATGTAAACTAACAAACAAACAAACTCTTTCGCTTTATTATATCCACTATAGATCGATAGATAATACCCATGGAGGATTCATTATGCTAACTCAAAGAGTCAATAAGGGAAAACACATTTATGTTCTTTGTAGGATTATGGAGTTCATTATTTATCCTATTAAGGGTCTGAATAACACCGTTGGCCTTGACGATACTATTGAGCGATGCGCACGCGCCGTACAGAAGGCTAATTTTCTTAAAACGTGCAAAATTTGAGATTTTTGAGATTAGAATGTGGAGCAGAACATAACATCACGCCTGAAATCCTTGAAGGGTTAGGCAGAGGTGTAGCCATTAGTACACCCACATTTCGCCAGTTATGTTTTTAGCCCATGTAATAGGGGGCGAGCCTATTTCCACCAACCGGGCACAAATCCAGACTCCGAGGCTCCGAGAAAAACCCAATACACTTTGCTCAACCTGGGAATCGAACCCAAGACCTCATGCACAGTAGTCGCGCTTGCGACCACTAGACACTAGACCAACGGCCACTTCAACTTGCTAATTCGCTGGGCTATGTCGGTTACCCCTGTGTACCCATTAGTAATTTCTCAGTAGCAGCCCTGAGCTTGTTTGGTGGTGTGACACCCCTGTGCTTCGGAGAATACGAAATGCGGGAATTAAAACTGCAATATTTTTTCGTAAAATCGTAAAACTTTTTGTTAGCGCCATCTATATTTCAAACAAGTAAGTTTTAAGTGAAGAAAGAACGTTACATTCGCAACCTTGATTCGCTTGACGGGTAATAATGTGTTGCACAAACAATAGATGGCGCTGATTGTCATGGCGTTATGTGCGGCCGTAGTTTGTAATTTTTGCTGTGCCCGACAGGGTCCATATTGATATCTTTTACTTTATTTTAAAATATATGTAATAGGTTTATTATGGAATGCAATAAAAATTGAGTATTGAGTATTGTAATAGCCTAGATGACACCACCAGTCATCCTAATATTGTAAATGCGAAAGTAAGTTTGTTTGTTACCATTTTACATCTAAGCCACTGAACCGATCATCCTGAAATTTTGCATATACATTGCCAGGTGTACAGGAACGAACATAGGGTACCTTTAATCCCGAAAAAAAGCACTGTTTCCGAGGGAAATTACAATAACGTTCTTATGATCATAGATGGCGCCACGTGTAGTTTCGAATCATGATTTTATGACATGGGTAATTTTTTTCGTGACTTCGTGTGTGTCCACGTTAATCGAAATTTACGCGGACGAAGTCGCGGGCGAAAGCTAGTTTTCCCATAAATGTATGGCAAAATACACATGTGACGTCTCTTTTGTGCCGACGCAATTGACTAGCTATTTATTATTTTGAAAACAGTTAAAAATCGATGAACCCTCACCCTTGTAGCACGTTGTCTTATACAGAATGTTAGTGTAAACACCGTTATCCTTGAAACCAGTGGTTTCGTTTCACTAATAGAACGTAAATTCATCATTTTTTAAAGTAAAATATCCATTTTTCCTCAAAATTATTTCACCCTATATTACAATGATGTAATTAGTTAAAACTTATGTAGGTAGTTATAACGGACGGCCAGTGCAGCAGATCAACGCCCTTTGCGGCGATTACGTAACTCGGGCGCATAGTATCCATGAATTTAAGAACGATGTCGGACTGATTTTTTTTTAATTTTTAAACGAAAACTTTGTTTATTTATTTTTAAATTCAGATAAACATTTTTTTTATAATAAATCAAGTACCTATCTATGGTTTTAGTGACAACGGTGTTTACACTAACAGTCTGTATATTATATGAAAGAGCGTAAAAATACAAAATTTTATTGTATGGAAGCCAATGTGTCAGTGATAAAGGAAACAGTTATTCATTCTTAAAGATAGTAAGACAGTTAATTATTTTACTGTAGTTTATCTCTACCATCATCATCTGCCTAGTCTTTTCCCAACTACGTTGGGGTCGGCTTCCAGTCTAACCGGATGCAGCTGAATACCAGTATTTTACATGGAGCGGCTGCCTATCTGACCTCCAGAACCCAGTAACTGGGTAATATGATACCCCTAGGTAAGACTGGTTGTCAGACTTTCGGGCTTCTGACGACCCGTAACGACTGTCAAAGATCCATGTATGATAGCCGGGACCAACGGCTTAACGTGCTTTTCGAGGCACGGAGGAGTCGTCTCGGTGTGTAAATATGGTCACCCATCCACGGACCAACCCCGGCAAGCGTTGCTTAACCTGACGGATCGACCCGTGCGGCTGTTATTACTTAGCCACGAGCTCCTGTAGTGTACCTCTACCAATACCTAGATATTATGTTGGCAGCCCACTTTTTATATTTAAACTAAAAACTATACCTACGTTGTTCCAATACTGGATTCAATCACGTGTGAAATCAAAAAATATTGTACAAGTCACTGAAAATCCAATTTGAAAATAGTGTAATTACTACTTTTTTTGTATACATCGTCTTTCTATCTATATCGAATCGATATCAATCGGAAACACTGGATTTCCGAGAAAATGCGTCATGATGGACTCATTAGATTTTTTGTTTAAATTTTTGTTGTTAATTAATGTTGTCTGTTTTGAGGAAATCCCCGGCCTTTTGAAAAACTAAGAATATGCTATACATACGTCATACAGAGTTGATATGAAAGAGGGGCATTAAATTACACTACGTATTAGTATTAATTCGATACGGTATTAAATAAAATATAAAAAAAAAATAGTATTTTTTTGTAACAGAAGGCGCGCCTATTGCCATCAATCGGGCACAAATCCAGACTCCGAGGCTGATGAGTTGATGGCAATGGGCTCGCCCCCTATTACATGGGACTAAAAACATAACTGGCGAAATGTGGGTGTACTAATGGGTACACCTCTGCCTAACCCTTCGGGGATTACAGGCGTGATGTTATAAAAACCACCTAGTAGGTAAAATTACAAATCGCCCCCCAAGCCTCTACACAGCGCCCCGATTTTTTTCTGGGTATCTTACCGTAGGTTGTACAGGCCTAAAGAAGGGGTCCTTTAGGCCTGCAGAATCGGGGTTCCGTTTATAAAGGTTCCGTTTTTGCCGACTGAGTCACGGAACTCTAAAAATAATCGCAATGGTAGGAAGAATATGTAACTTTCGGCTTTGTTAAGTCTTAGCAGGTGGCGTTCTGTAGTTTCTGCCTACCCTAATGGCAAAAGGCGTGATGTTTGTATGTGTGAACAACGTCCCCAAAAGTAGGAAGATAAATTAATTGGTCTAGAAAATCAAGGGTCATTCTCAACTGGACACATGACGTGGTGCCTAATTGTATGACGTTTTGTCGTTCCGTCTGTCACATGTAATTCGATAAACACATCAAGACTTATCTAAAAGGACATCTTAAATATTAAAAAATAATATTTTGTATATGAATTATAATAAAAACTCAATATTAAGCATCCTGTCCTATACTAAGCGAAATATTTTCAATTATTGTGTAATAAAAATATTAGCATTAGCGACATCCCAGATCTAAGACAAAAAAAAAGTTAACCCGACTTTAATAAAAGGAGGGTAATGTTTTTGGAGTGTATGTATGTATGTGTACGGTGTAGCCTAAACGGCTTGATGGATTCGATTCATTTGATTGGTCTTGACGACGCAGGACTTTAAAGATTTTGCAAAATAATAACTTGGCGAATTTTGAATATAAAAAATAATAAAATGTTTTATTGATATAAAAAGGTGATTCATTTTAATTTGAAGCGCTGACTCCTCAGCTGGATGGTCTAACTTATTAAGGGAATACCTTGTTTAGAGATGATTCTCATTAGAGCGGGCCGTGCCCGGGGCGGGGCCCGCACGTGGCACGGACGGGGCACGGTTTTAAATCTGTTACATATATTTTGTATGAATCAATTTATATTACACAGTGCATTATCCGTGTCCCGTCCGGGCCCTCTCGACGCACTTCAATACCACGTCGGCTCGTCCACGCCCCGGCCCGGGCACGGCCCGCTCTAATGAGAATCATCCCTTAGTCTGATAATTTTACATAAAGAATAAACTTGACAACATGACATATTTCTTTTATAAATGCTGTCAAACCTTCATAGCTTAAGATAAAATAAAAAACCATCAAAAAAATTTAAAACATGGATTTTTCTTATTTTAAACTTTCTTGTTTTTTGCCTGCCTCATTGGTCTAGTGGTCGCAAATCGCGACTGCTGAGCATGAGGTCTTGTGTTCGATTCCCAGGTCGGGCAGTGTTATTAAATTTTCCATTAGGGAGTTCTCAGTAGCAGCTTCGAAGGCAGGCGTGATCTTATGTTTTAAGTAACATTTTTTTAGCTATCTTGTTAACATAGAAATCTGAGATTACACTAGACCTAGAGATCTAGAAGAGATAGTAACTGTAAAACAAATGATAACCGGTTATTTCTGATTGCAGGAAGTCGCTGCATTGATCTTGATTTTAAAGATATGCATTTATTGATACAGAAGCAAAAATCTTCGATGCTTTTAAAAGGAAATGAACACTTTATCAGCATCTTTAAACTTGATTTTTGTACCAAAACATTGTAAAAGACAAACGTAGCCAGAGGCTATCATTAGTCCAAATAATGTTATTGATATAATTTATAGATAAGAGCTATTTAATATTTTTATAGTAATATTTATTAATAACTTTTATGACAACGTGACTAACTTTACTACGTTATATTTTAATAAATTTTGTTAGTTCTGGTCTATTTTAATGTCATAACATAACATCACGCCTGTAATCCCCGAAGGGTTAGGCAGAGGTGTAATTAGTACACCCATGTTTCGCCAGTTATGTTTAAGTCCCATGTAATCCAAACGGGACGAGCCTATTGCCATTAACTGGGCACAAATGCAGACTCCGACGCTGCTACTGAGAAATTCCTGATGGAAAAACCCAATAACTCTTTGGCCGTCCTTGGAATCGAACCCAAGACCTCATGCTCAGCAGTAGACCTTCACGACCTAGACCAACGAGGCAGTCCGTCAGTCCGTTTGTCAGAGTAAATTAAAAGGACTCAAATATACAAACTTCTTGGAAGCTAGCTAGCATTTGGAGATGAAAAACTAGACCATGGTCTGAGCGTTTACCTTGCATTTCGGAACATCGCCGAGCGACTGGTGTTCTTCTATACAGCAGTAAGGTCTTACGACCCCACACACCCTAGTGTCGGAGTTTCTAAACCGCCACAAGGGCCTCTGACATGGCTTGAGTGGGACAGTAATAGGCTGGTATAAGTCCAGGTTTTCTCACGATGTTTTCACTCCACCGATGTCAGTGATGTCCAAGATAAACTTTAGAAAGTACATAGGAATTGAAAAAGTCACATTGGTACTTGCCCGGATTTGAAACCACAACCGTATGCATGAGAGGCGGGCGTCTTAACCACTGGGTCAACACGACGCCTCGTCGCGACTGGTGGACTCTTCACATTATCAGAGAGATGGCGTTTTTTTGGGCGACAGAATCAACATTGCCTTACAACGTGGCAATGCTGTCAGTTTCTGGACCACTTGCCCTATTGACAGCGATGCGGACTAGTTTTTTGATGCCCTTTATGCTTCCTCCATTGTTTTTTATAAATCGTACATTGAATACTTTGTAATTTTATTATCTAAATATATAAAAGCGAAAGTTCACTCACTCACTCGTCACGAAATATCGAAAACCGCTTGACGTATAAAGATGAAATTGAGCAGGGAGGTAGTTTATAGATAGGAGTCGTCCGCTAAGTTGCAAAGTTTGTATATTTGAGAATTAAACTGTGACATGGACGAAGTCGTGGGCTGAAGCTAGTCATAGCTTTGTGTTAGGAGAATTATTTTAGATGATATCTAAAGATCAGAGAAAGTAATCCGACTTTTGTTTTACAATACAAAAAAATTATGACTATACCAAATTTTGATCACTTTTTTTGGTATGAAATTTTATGATTTCAAATGTGTTTTTAAAAACTGGTGTTTACATCTCCATCCACAGTTACTCACAGTTTTAAATGATCAGAACCCATCCAAGGATCATTATATCGATGCCAGATAACGATCGACAATTTTAAGTTAACCCGGAAAATCTATTAAAAGTATGCGCGAATGAATTTTTGTACTAGTTCTCACATCCTCTTAGTGAGTGTCACATAGTGATAAGCGGGAGCGGATTGACTGCCTCAAGTCTTAAACCCGCTACTGCTTACGTACCTACATGATTGCCAAACACTTCTTTAGTAGAATTGCCACATCCTAAATGCGGAAAGCCAAACCACCAGCCGGTTAAGCCGGACTTTTGGGTCAAACTGGGTAAAAAAAACCGTATTACGAAAATAAATTATCACGCCTGTAATCCAAGAAGGGTTAGGCAGAGGTGTAATGTAATAGGGCGCGAGCCTATTGCCATCAACTAGGCTCACATCCCGACTCCGACGGCTGCTACTGAGAAATTCCTGGTGGAAAAACCCAATAACACTTTGCCCGATCTAAGTATCAAACCTAATACCATGCTCAGTAGTCGTGCTTTACGACCACTAGACCGACGAGACTTCTAATGAATAAAATGTAATAATCTACCTGAGAGGAAAACATTTCAAACAAAAAAAGTTTTTCTTCAAATCGGTTTAAGCGTCTTCAAGTAATCGGGGCACATACCTACATTCAAAATAAAAAAAGATTTCGACGAATTTAAAACCTCCTCCTTTTAATTATCAAGGATAATTATCAAGAATTATCAAGGAGTCGGTCAGTCAGAAAGTTAAAGATGGTTGCTCGTTTCAAACATAGGTTTCTTTGGAGAAGAGCGAGCAAGAGAAATCATGGAAACTTTTCTAAAATCAATAAAATTAATTTTTTTTTTAGATAATTTTGATGTTTCAACTCGTTTAGGAAAGCACCAAATACATATTCCTGTAAAAATTTCAGCCATGGTGAAATGGGACGTAGCTGTAAAGACTCTGGGATCCAATTCCAAGACAGCTAAGAAATTCTACGCTTTTTGTCACGCTTGACTACGTCAGTTGCCACATAATGAGACTATATAATATTTCGATTTCTGTTAAGTAAAATATTTTTTATCAGTTAATTAAATATTTAACAATAAAAAAATAATTTCATGCGTAAAGTACGGATATCTTTTTTTAAATTAAATTTTAATTATAAAACTAGCTTTTGGCCGCGACTTCGTCTGCTTGAATGTTAAATGTACAATGAAACATAGCTTGTAAGACTAAGAAATAAAGTAGCTTTTTATCTGAATAATATTTTCTGTAATCGGACCAGCACTTCCAGAGATTACCTCTCACATACTAAAGAACATAAAAACAAACAAACTGAATATCTATTTCATATTAGTGTTAGTATAGATGATGTATAGTCGTTGTAGTTTCACTCATTTAAAAAACCTTATGTGAGGAAGGTGCCTGACATCGGTGAAGGATAACATCGTGAGGAAACCTAGATTTATAAAAAATATAAGTCTGAAATCGACATTCCGTCTTGAGCAAGCGTGGTGATCATTGCTCATGCCTTCTTTATATGAGAAGAGGCGTTTGCCCTGCAATGGGACAGTAATAGGCTGGTATTATAATTATTATATCGCAATACTTAAAAAAAAAGTAAGTATGGAGTTCCTACCCATTCTTCTCCTTACGAAACTACCTTTTAGAAGAGAAAATTACAATCCAATACTTTTGTTAGTAAATTACGTTAAAATTCCTTGGTCTAATTAAAATGGTTTGTTTTTATTATAAGGGTAGGATGACTTTTAGTCTAAAGCTGTAAAATAAACTTTAATTTAACAACACTTAGGTATGTATCCCCTGCAGAAGAGCAGTCACACTAGTAAAAATTTCTTTTTTGGTGTTTATTTCTTCTTGGAGTGAAACCCCACAGTGTTCCTCCTTGTGTGTTCAGTGTTCCTACCTTTTGCCGAGACATGGGGATCGCTCAGAGTATTTTTCCGCACTTCGGCTGGTAAGTATTCACCCGAGACTGAGCTAAATAAGGCCTTATATCCTTGTCAAAATTGAGTTCAGTTCTGCGAAAACGAACTAAACACTGATTATAATTTTAATCTATCTATATTCATAAACATTGAATTAGTTTTACGTAAATTATTTAATTGTTGAAAAAGAAATTGGGTTGGCTTCTTACGGCAAATTAATAAAAAAATGAAAATTGACTCGTTTTAGTAAAATAACAACAATTACGCTTTTTAAAAACGCACATAGAACGATTAAATCAATTCAGTGTTCAATTCTCAATATAAAAATTATATAACACAGTCTGCCAACATGAGAAAAATTTAATAAAAACTTAAATAACCCGCTCCGCTCATCACCTCGCCCTCACCGCTTCGTTACTCGAAGCTACACCCCCTATATAAACGTTACAGTAGGCTGCCACCGGACAGTATCGTCGCACCCTGTGTAACAGTTGTCGCTTTAAAAATAAATAAAAGAATAAATAAAAGTGTCAGTTGGAATTTTCACGTAAGTAAAACATATTATTATTTGGTTTTTTATTTTTATTTCATTCCCGTTCTATTTTTTTTTAGTTAAAAGTTTTTTAAATTTAAAAAATGGAAGTTTATTTGGGGTTCCATTTATTAAGTATCCAGTCGTTTTTTAAATAATAATAATGTCGTTATTTAAGGGTTGAAAAGTACCCATTGAAAATATGATTTAAATTTAATTTAAGAATTCAGTCGTTTTTAAATAATAATGACGTTATTTAGGGGGTTAAAAAGTACCCCTTGAAAAAATAATTATATTTAAATTATAAATTAGTTCGTAACAAAGTAAAATAAGATTTTAAAATCTATCTAAATTAATCTAGATAAAGTTTGTTGGTATTTTTGTGTGTTAGTGGTAATCTCAGGAAGTCCTAGTCTAATTATAAAAATTATTTCACTCTTAGATAACTATACTATTTCCGAGTGTCACAGGCTATGTTTTATTGTCTACTTGAGTGTCATGCGGACGAAGTCGCGCGCAGAAGTTAGTATATGAACTAAAAACATTGTTTTCAATTAAAACCTCTTTTCAATTCCCAAGAAGTTGCCCGTTTTGAAGTACATAATTATAGATGGTTGAGGAGAGATTTATAAAACCTCCACTGCTCACTTGTTATTAGTTATTATAGTTTAAAACCTAACTTTATTAATTAAAATAGCTGTTTTCCTTACTCATAATATATGAACAAGTTTTATTATTTGACCAACTGTGAAATACGGGGTGCTTTTCACCTCTTTTTACCATGGATTCAGTACATGATTTTAGATTATTTTAAAAACACATTTCAAAAAGTTTTACTAGCTCTAGACGTGAAGACTAGTAATTGGCTGTCAGATAATCATGTCTGTTATTTATCACCATTGTAATTAGATGTGTCTTCCAAAGACTTGAAAAAAAACGCACAGTGTTGGGGTTGATATACTCCTACAAAATTACAACTTTCTAGTACTAACGGTCTCTTAGCAAAACCTCGGTCAGACAGACGGACATGACGAAACTATAAGGGTTCCTTGTCGTAAGTAAGGAACCCTAAAAAAGAAAATAATCCGTTCAGTGGACCCAGGTTCTGAGGTCCTTACGTCACTCCAATAATTATTTTAAAATTCGAATCAATTATGGTATTCCACTAACTGTTTAAATAAAATAAAACTTTTCGGCCAAATTGCAGTAGCATAAAACTGGCGAAAAGTGGGTTTACTAATGACCTCTGCCTAACTCTTCGGGGATTACAAGCGTGATGTTAAATGATGCAGTGGCATACAACCTTCATAGCACTTACTTACTTGGCATGAAGGCTACTATCTGAAAAATTCTATAATTAGGAAGGAATTTTAAAATCATAAACTGCTGAATAAAGATTACAGACTTAGATTATACTTTGTCTGAAGCAAGTGACCCGTCTTCTATGAAATTATATGAAAAGTGTTACGAAATAATTATGTCTTTTCATTTAAATCTCTAAGCTTGGGTATGGTCGTGGCTCTGCACGATTTGCCTCGGAAGAAACTGCCTCGTTGGTCTAGTGGTCGCAATGCGCGACTGCTGAGCTTAAGGTCTTGGGTCCGATTCCCAGGTCGGGCAAAGTGTTATTGGGTTTATCCATCGAAATTTCTCAGTAGTAGCTCGGTGTCTGGATTTGTACCCAGTTGATGGCAATAGACTCGCCCCCTATTACATGGGACTTGGATGGGACGGGACTGGGATCTGTAAGCTTGGGTACATCTCTGCCTAACCATTCGGGGATTACAGGCGTGATGTTATGTGCTTCTAGATTATAGTATAGTATACTAATACAGTTATACCTACTTAAAAAAAAATATGATAAAAGTAAAGATTGTTTGCTTATTTTTTTTGTTTACAAGATGGAATATCGTCTCAAACAAACAAAAATCTCACTTTTATATAAAAAGTCCATCTTTTAAAGGTTCTATAAAAATAATCAACTAGGTACACTCATTGACAGATTGTGACGTATCGACTCCGTGCGGTCAATGTAAACAGTAATCATTGCCGTAGAGTGTACTTTAGGACCGACTTCAAAAAATAGAGGTCAATTTTCCTCTTGTATGTATTTTGTGACATCATTGAGTTTTCGAGATCGATAAAATAATAATAGTAATATATATTTTTTATATTTTTAAATGTTTGTATTTTGATATTAGTATTTTAAATTTAATTTATATTTTGTGTATACTTAATAAATAAAGGGGAAAAACAATAATAAATTTATCATTTTATGGCAACTTAAATGACAGCCTATTGCCATCAACCGGGCGCAAATCCAGACTCCGAGGCTGCTACCGAGAAACTCCTGATGGACAAACCCAATATGACTTTGCCCGGGCTAGGAAGCGAAACCAAGACCTCATGCTCAGCAGTCGCTCTTTGCTACTAGACCAACGAGCCAGTCTAAAAAATGTAACATAACATCACGTTTGTAATCCCCGAATACCCACGGCTGTTCAATCTTCTGTGTTATTATATATTTAAACTTTATGCAACAAAAGTACAAAGGCGGACTTAATGCCTTAGGCAGTCTAACAGTCGACCAAAGGTGGTGAAGAGATAACATGGTAGGTGCAAGTTATTGTATGAGAGTAAAACAACAAAATTAGAGATTAAAAAAAAAAATGTACTCCAATTTTTTATTTATCGTCTCGTGGGTACGTTCACAAATATTATAATCTTACTAGCGGTACTGACAGGTATGTCCTACGAACCATTGGCTTTTGCAGCGCTCTGGGCGGAATGAAACTGTCAGGCTTGCTGACTAAAAACCATCCGTGTTTCTCTTAATGCCCTTTGCGATCAAGGGCCGCGGTGACTATTTCAAACAAATTCCGCAACTCTAATAGGATTGTGAGGAAACCTGGACTTATATTATGAATATATAGGGTTAGAATCACCAATCCGCTTAAATCTGCAAATCAGCCTTGAGCAATCGTAATGATCAATGCTCATACCTAAATATAAGTCTGGAATCGCCAATCCGCCTTGAGTAATCGTGGAGATCAATTCTTATGCCTTAATATAAGTCTGGAATCGTCAATCCGCCTTGAGCAAGCGTAGAGATCTATGTTCATGCCGTTATATAAGTCTGGAATCGCCAATCCGCCTTGAGCAAGCGTGGACATCAATACTCATGCCTTAAATAAGTCTGGAATCGCCAATCCGCGTTGAGCAAGCGAGGAGATAAATGTTCATGCCGTTATATAAGTCTAGAATCGCCAATCCGCGATGAGCAAACGTGGACATCAATACTCATGCCTTAAATAAGTCTGGAATCGCAAATCCGCCTTGAGCATCGTGGGGATCAATGCTCGTGCCATCTCTGAGGCATCTAACCTGCAGTTGGACAATAATAAGCATGTATTATTAAATTCAAATTTAAATACTTTATTGCGAACTAAATGTACATAATTTTGTAGATGTTAACAATAGGTAGGTATAGGTAGGTAGGTTCTTAAAACTTAGTTGCCTGTTAGGACATTGCAATCTAAATGGTGCCAAATAGAAAAAAAAAACATAACAGATCATGCTTAAACAATACATACACACATAACACCACGCTTGTAATTCCCGAACGTTTAGGCAGAGGTGTACTCATTAGTACATCCACATTTCGCCAGTTATGCTAGAAGAAAAACAGGAAAATAAATACATACACAAATTAGCAGTTATACAATTTACATTATCATTATTCTATATCGGTTACTCAATAAAAAACAAAGGTAGGTAGGAACTTACAAATTCCAATTTCTACTCACCGACGTGTAGAACATTTGTGTACTAGTATCGACCTATCTCCTATGGCTTCATATACGTCTGGCGAGCCGGATTAACGTATTATACTGTGCGGTTACCTTAACTCAACCGAATTCGATAGTTTTATACATTGTTTATGTGTTTTTTTATAGGACTACTGGCTTCTGAACGCGACTTCGCACGCGTGGAAAGTCTATCTAATATTGTTTCTTCATACAAACTTAAAACAATTGCCTCGTTGGTCTAGTGGTCGCAAGCGCGACTGCTGTGCATGAGGTCTTGGGTTCGATTCCCAAGTCGGGCAAAGTGTTATTGGGTTTTTCCATCAGGAATTTCTCAGTAGCAGCCTCGGAGTCTGGATTTGTGCCCGGTTGATGGCAATAGGCTCGCCCCCTATTACATGGGACTAAAAACATAACTGGCGAAATGTGGGTGTACTAATTGGTACACCTCTGCCTAACCCTTCGGGATTACAGGCGTGATGTTATGTTATGTTATGTTACAAACTTAAAACAATTCTGTATAGGGACATCCAAATTGCATATTGTGCAAATTTTAATGCGCGCTTGCTTAGCGTTTTGTGAAAGCAAAATTTAATTATTTCATTTATTTTGTTTTATTTCTTCGTTTATGTTTATTATTTGATTTTATGATTTTTTCATTTTTGTTATGTTTTCTTTATACATATAATTATTTTTCTTTTTTTATACTGTTGTTAATGTAATTGGCTTTTGAAAGCCGTATTAACATAAATAAATAAATCTATCCCAAATCACTTAGCGGTACATTATATTCTTTACAACTGTAGACGACGCGCACCTTAATACTATTTTGAATTCTACTTGTCTCTGTCCACAAGCACCACGTCAGTGGTCAGTATATCAAATGTGGTAGGATTTAACAATTTTTTTTTTGTTTTCTAAGTAGGTTTACATTTATTCATTGCAGTGTCAATTAGGGGAAAAAAACAGTTACATGCTAACACAATAAATCCTTATCCTAAAATTATAAACATGTAACCCACTACATTGTCCACATATTAATAAAAATAATACAGACAACAATTTTCTTATTTATAATGGTGGTTTGTTACAGGTATTCCCCAAAAACATCTGTAATCCATAGACAAAATGGAGCACGCGGAGTTCCGAGTGAAAGGTAAGACATATTAAAAAAAAAAAACATTTGTTTTGACTGTCTCGTTGGTCTAGTGGTCGCAAAGCGCGACTGCTCAGCATGAAGCCTTGGGCTCGATTTCCAGGTCGGGTAAAGTGTTATTGATTTTTTCCATCAGGAATTTCTCAGTAGCCGCCTCGGAGTCTAGATTTGTGCTCAGTTTATGGCAATAGCCTCGCCCCTATTACATGGGACTTAAACAAAACTGGCAAAATGTGAGTTCTAATACACCTCTGCCTAACCCTACGGGGATTACAGGCGTGATGATATGTCAGTTATGTGTAATATCAGTAAGCATATTAAATTATATTATTTTAAAATTAAAGGTTTTAAAACATCAAATTTTTTAAACTTTGTGTTTCTGTTTTTCTATTTATCTCGGCTAATCTCCGAAACTCCTAGACCGATTGTGACAGGACTTTCAGAAGTGTATAAAAATCTCAGAAAAAAAAATGTGAGGTTTTTTCAATTTGCATCTAAGCAAAGTCGGGACGGGTAATTAGTGGACAATAATACATGCCAATTAATATTCAGAAAACGTACAAAATAATTGGAATTGAATTATATCAGTACTATGCCTACAATAATTGTATCTTGATACTTTATAATTGTCATATAATTGTATACTGAAACATATTTATCTGGTTGTGATTTCAAGGTTAAAACTAAGAAGAATTACCAATTATAACAATCATTGCCAACAGATCAATAATAAGCTTGAACAGTACATAATAAAATATACATAACTAACTTTGCCTGCGACTTCGGCCTCGTAGTCTTCCGACCCCAGTTTCATCCCCTTAAGGGGTAAATTTATTAAAAATATTTCTTAGCGGACGTCTACCAACTGTAATCTGCCTTCATGCAAAATTTCATCTTTATACGTCAAGCGGTTTTCGATATATCGTGATGAGTATGTGACCTTTCGGTTTTCTAAAATAAAAGTAGCCGAATCAACTCTTTATTATCGTCTACTATCTGCCAGTAAAAGTCCCGTTAAAATCGGTCTAGACATTTAGGAGAATGGCCGGAACAAGACAATTTACACAAAATGATTTTTTGGTATAATATGTATTTACCTTGTCAAATCAAATCATATTAAGAAGATGAATATAAAAAAGAAATATAATAAAAATCATTATATTCCGTTTTTAACCGACTTCTAAAACAGGAGGAGGTTCTCAGTTTGGATGTTTGTATTTTTTTTTTGCCAAGCAATATATGATACCTAAATGACTACCTACTAAATAATAACCCAAAAGCTAAAAAAAAATACCTACTCTGGAATTACCAGTCGTTTCATTACTTAGCTTGGCAACGACTCCAATTGTTAAATTTTAGTATAGTTTAATCGTAGGTTAGGTTAGGTTTATTACACGACTGCCCCAAAAAAAGGAGTGTTATGTGTTCAGGGTTAATGTATGTATGTATGTATGTATGTGAGATTCTTTATTCCACCATAACTTTTAAACGCCTGAACCGATTTAGATGTATGGGGTATCGTTACAATCCTTGTTAAAAATAAAAAGAATCCTCTGTGGTCACTTTAAAACGTAAATTAATACCAGCCTCAATTATTTTTTTTAATGAATCTGGTCGTGTCTATGTTTATCGTCTAGAATTTGACAAGTAGATTTAAAAAATATATAACACTGTAAATAAAAAATGTCGTAAAAAAAACTGACGAGTAAACAAAGTACAAATATGTACAATTATTGCAGTCGTGTTTTTGATTTTTTTAAATTATAGTAACTTGTTAATTTAGTTAGGTTATAGTATTATTTTTAACTTTTTAGTGCTTTTAGGGTTTTTTGAAGTCGGTTTTTAAAGTCTCATCTCGATTTACCTCTATTCAGTTTTACAGTATTAAATAGTTTTACAGACTCTTCTTAATAAAGGTTTCTGTAAAACAATCCATTTCTTACTGAACGAAGCAGCTTTCTACGTCACAATCTATACTATCAAGATTCTATCAAACCAATAAAATAAAATCACTGTTCTCCTACCCCCATTCGGGCTTTGCATGTGCTGTTATTAAGTCGTTCGATCCGGTGTAAACTGGTATATTTCGCTTTATACTGGTTTATGCCAGTTAGTGTAAATCCTTTTTATGTTCATCTGTTTATTTGATAGAAGTTGGTATATTGTCTTTGGTTCGAGACAGTAATGGTCTTCGGGTATTGGTGGAGGAATAGTTTGCGATGTTTTATTTATTTTGTGTTCTCTTTTTAAATACACAACATCACGCCTGTAATCCCTGCAGGGTTAGGCAGAGATGTACCCATTAGTACACCTACATTTCGCCAGTTATGTTTAAGTCCCATGTAATAGGGAGCGATTAAAATTTAATAAGTCTGAAATCGTCAATTCGTCTTGACCAAGCGTGGAGATCAATGATCATGCCTTAATACAAGTCTGGAATCGCCAATCCGCGTTGAGCAATCGTGGTGATTAATGCTCGTCCCTTCTCTGAGGCCTCTGGCCTGCAGTTGAACAATAATAGACTGGTATTATCGGTTCCTCGATAAAAATAAAGGTAAGTAGAAACTGACATACCTTCTCTGTATGAGAAGAGGCTTTTGCCCAGCAGTGGGTAGAAACAGGGTGATATTATTATAATTTAATATATTATATTTTACAATGATACGGAACACTTCGCGTGCTAGTTCGACTCTCACTTGGCCGATTATTTTTCTAAATTCCACAGTTTGTCCTATTTTTAGCATTGTCCATATTCATGTATGTACAGTCAGCAAAGTAGAAAGGTATGCAGGGTCGTCTGATATAGTTGGGGTTTTCTCAGAAACCGATGGATGTCTTCGACTGAAACTTAATTAATGAACTGTTTATTAACTATCTACTTTTTAAATTAAATTTCATTTGTTAACATCCATCGGTTTCTAAGAAAATTACAACTAAATCTGACGACCGTGCATACCTATCTACGACGGGCCTGTTGGTCTAGTGGTTAGCGGCTCTGACTGCTAAGCCGGAGGTCGTGGGTTCCGATTCCCACCCAGGACAAACTTTGTGTAATGAGCATGATTGTTAGTTCTGTGTCTGGGTGTGATTTATCTATAATATGTATGTATTTATAAATTACATAAGTATGTATATCAGTTGTCTGGTTACCATAACACAAGCTCTGCTTAGCTTGGGATCAGATAGCCGTGTGTGAGTTGTCCCAAGATATTTATTTATTTTATTTTATTTATTTTTTATCTTCTTTGCTGACTGTACTTCCACCCCATATAAGATAGCTAAATAATTAATTAAATGACAACATAAAGAAACTTCATCACTTGAACAAATTACAAGAATTTAAATGAACGTATTCTCTTAGATTTCCAGTTAGCAAAAATTCAATCACATGTCTTATTTACAAGAAAAGTGTATACAAAGAAAATCCTTTGATTGTCGGACGGACACAAGTGTCCGATTGTCCGGGACCCTTCAATCATTGAGTTCTTTGTTGTGTGTAGGTACTAGTTGATAGGATTCTTCTAAAGAAAAGACTTTTTTTTTAATGTTTTTCTGTTTTTTTATTTTAGTTGGATTTTAATTTAGTTGTTTGACTGCCTCGTTGGTCTAGAGGTAGCAAGCGCGACTGCTGTATCTTTTTCCGATGGTTCGATTCCCAGGTCGGGCAAAGTGTTATTTGGTTTTTCCATCAGGAATTTCTCAGTAGCAGCCTCGGAGTCTGGATTTGTGCCCGGTTGATGGCAATAGGCTCGCCCCCTATTACATGGGACTAAAAAAATCATAACTGGCGAAATGTGGCTATACTAATGGGTACACTTCTGCCTAACCCTTTGGGGATTACAAGCGTGATGTTATGTATGTTATGTTATGTTTGATTACACCATTTGTCCGTCGGGTACATCTTTGGTTACTGCTCCACTCTCGTAAGTCGCAGCGTGATGTTATATGTATAATTAAAACGGATAAGTTGTTCCTGAGATGAATGTCTAAAAAAAAGCGTGTTAAAAAAGCCTTTATGTATAAAAAAAACTCGCCAGCAGTCGCGCTTTGTGACCTCAAGACCAACGAGGCAGTCAATACAACTTTTTATTGTATTTCTTGTTCTTCTCAGCCAAGGAGATGGTGGACTACATAGCTGACTATCTGGAGAACATTCGGGACCGGCGTGTGTATCCTAGCGTGCAGCCAGGATACCTGCACAAGTTACTGCCTAAGGAAGCGCCGCAGACTCCTGAGAAATGGGATGACATATTCAAGGACGTTGATGAGCATATCATGCCGGGGGTGAGTTTGTTGCAAGGTTTTATTGCTCGTAGATTATCAAGGGGGCGATTCTAGTTGGGAAAAGGGTGTAAAGTTTCTCATTCTTCGTTGAAAAGGGAGGATACTCCGACCAGACGGGTGTTGTGTCTGGTGGGCTACTGCCCGACGGTTGTTGTCGGGATTTTGTAATGATGATGATGAAAATGATGTTTCTTACCCTTTTTTTGTCGACCTGAATAACTTGTACCGTTATCAGTACGATTACTTTTTCTTTTTTTTTACATATCACAGTCATCCGACGAATAAGTACCTACACTGAAAGTGTTAGTTTTGTATAATTTAATATAATTTAATTTTATTTATTAAGTTACTATGTGTTTTGACTTAATAAGCATGGCAGTTGAGAGCTTGTCATGCTCACTCAAATATCTCGCTGATGGTGGCGCGTGTGTTTGATCATTTGGCTCCCTCCATAATGGTTGAGCTAGGTGGTGCTGATCCATGCGTCATGCTCGTGAACGAATGCTGTCAGTTGGGATTGGTCATCTCTTAACTGCTATGGCTTTAATTTCTTTATAATTTTTTACTACTATTTTATATTCATCTTCATTGTGATCACATATAGAATCGACAGGAATAATGTAACCAGGATTTTGTAAAAACCTAATTTAAAAGAGTGCCGTGGAGTTTCTTGCTCGTTCTTCTCCATAGAGGCCTACCTCCGTTTTGGAACGAGCAACTAGCTTCAACTTTCGGACTAACTGACCGACTCTTTGACAATTCAAAAGTGCCTGTAAATGGTCTAATTGAAATAAATGTTTTGACTTTGACTTTATATATGCTAACGTCACGGATTTGTAATTCGCATTCTGTGCTATTGATGTCGCTATACTGGTCAATTTTACGAAAAAATATTAAAAAAAAAATTGATATTAAACTCAAGTTTCCAGCAAAATATGATGTAACAAATTGATGTTTTAATGTGATAATGTTACATAGTGAAAAAAAAATACGAAAATGACGAGATGTTTGAACGTAGACGAGGCGAAAGGAGCATGTCAGGATCGTAGCAGGTGGCGTTCTGTGGTTTCTGCCTATTTAAGTTTTTTATGTATATGTATGTATGAAGGGTATGCTTAGATGGTTAGGTCATGTTGAGAGGATGAGTGAAAGACGATTAACAAAAGGTATGGCAGAGGTGTGTGGCAACGCAGGGAGGGGTCGCACTAGGAAGACCTTAGACCTTATTGGTAAGGTTCTTCAGAAAGGTCAGGTGCGCAGTACTCGTAACCGGCGTGCTTGCATGACGAGATGTATGAATGTAGATGAGGCGAAAGGAGTATGTATGTAAGGGTCGAAGCAGGTGGTGTTCTGTAGTTTCTGCCTCCCCCATGGGAAAAAGGTTATAAATTCATATTTATTATTATTTCGCTGAAATCTTTTTGCTTGTACTTAAAGAACTCTATGGTTACCATCTCATGTTCTTTCCAGAAGACCCTGCTAAACGATACTCTTGTCCCCAGCTGGTCCACTGGCAGAGTCCCCACATGCACGCCTACTTCCCAGCTCTGACGTCATACCCCTCCATCATGGGGGAGATGCTCTCCAGCGCTCTCAACGTACTTTGTTTTACTTGGGTAAGTTTATTGGAATATTATTTATTACTAGCCAGACTGCCTCGTTGGTGTAGTGGTCGCAAGCGCGACTGCTGTGCATGAGGTCTTGGGTTCGATTCCCAGGTCGGGCAAAGAGCTATTGGGTTTTTCCATCGGGAATTTCTCAGTAGCAGCCTCGGAGTCTGGATTTGTGCCCGGTTGATGGCAATAGGCTCGCCCCCTATTACATGGGACTAAAACATAACTGGCAAAATGTGGGTGTACTAATGGGTACACCTCTGCCTAACCCTTCTGGGAATACAGGCATGATGTTATGTTTATTTATTACTAGCATCGACATCTACTGCGTAAATATCAGTTATTGGCGATCTAATGTTGTTTCTCCATACAAAGTTTGGATGGAGGGGATGAAATATACTTTACTACATACATAAAAAGAAATCATACAAATCGGTCGAGCCGTGTAGGAGGAGTAGGACCACAAACACCGTGATTTTTCTATAATGATTGTTAATTTACTAAAACCCTGAAAAGAGGTCATTGTATTCATCATTATGAACAACTTTTGCTTTGGTACCAACCCTGAAATCTGGGGAAAAACAGCTGTTCCCTTCGTACAATGACCCCAGATTTTTGGGCAATTAACAATGATCCTGTATACAGTGTTTTTCTACACACATAGAGATATTTTATTTCATTTTTTTTAGGATTGAAATATAACATCATAACAGTAAAATCAGAGCGATGCTTAAAGTAAAATAGCAAAACTACATTATAACAGAAATAATAAAATTAGAACTATACGTTCTAAAATATCATCTTAATTAAATTACGGCAGGTTTCGTCTAAATATATCCTCTAACATACATCTTTATATAGTATAAAACATAGTCGCTACCCGCAGTCTATAAATTGAGATCTTTTAACAATAGATAGAGAGATTCAAGAAGAACGTTTATATGGGCAGTTAGTATCAACATTGCTCCCGGATTCGCTCGGGGCGGGTCGCCAGAATAATATTAATAAACAACTTAACATCACGCCTGTAATCCCCGAAGGGTTAGGCAGAGGTATACCCATTAGTACTCCCACATTTCGCCAGTAATGTTTAAGTCCTATGTGAAAGGGGACGAGCTAATTGCCACTAAAATGAATAAAATTATCTTTAGAATCTTTTATTTAGCCATTTAGAGGCATGAGAAACAGGGTGTAAATTTCTCATCCTCCGTTGAAAAAGAAGGATCCTCCGACTAGACGGGTGTTGAGTCTGGTGGCCTATTGCCCGACGGTTGTCTCAATTTTGTATAGATATAATGCTAATGTCGGCGAAGAATGGTCGGTTGTAGTTTACATTTACAGGCCCGGCCTAGTTTAAACATTAGGATTCATTAAAAAAATGAACCTAAACACAATGGTGCCGATTCCCTTGTTCACAAACTAAACTAAAATTAGACTATTTCCATCTTTTTCTGTCCAATAAAATAAGAAAGAGCCTAATGTAAATAAGAGCTGTCAAATTTAGTCCATCTGACACATCCATACAGTTATAGTTGACATCTTAAAACGTGTGGATTAAAAATACGGAGAAGTTCAAGGCAAAACTAATTTGACATCTCTAACTTAGTTCTTTAATGTCACGGAATGTCACCGTCCTTTCCTTTCGTTGTATGTTAGTAAGAGATGTCAATTCTCTAAATTTAGTCTAGTTTGTGAACAAGGGAATCGGCACCAATACTCACATTTCAAGAAAGAAGATTTATTGTGTTTAAGATTTTTGTAGTGTGTTATTTAGTGCCAATAAACATTTTTATTCTATTAAACCAGTTATTGATAATAAATAAATACATTATTTACAAGCTTAATCATCTGCCTAGCCTTTTCCCAACTATGTTGGGGTCGGCTTCCGCAGTTTTAACCGGATGCAGCTGAATACCATTATTTTACATGGAGCGACAGCCTATCTGACCTCCACAACCCAGTAACTGGGTAATACGATACCCCTTATTATTTACAAGCTTAATAATAAAAATAAAAAACAACTAAAAAAAGAGAAACTAAAACTAAAAAACAATCAAAAAATTCATCCGCATCGCCGGCCATTGAAATGTTTATTTTATTTATTTATTTACATGCTGTGATAGATGACAGCCAAGCTAATTTTCCCTTGATCCAATTTATTAAACGTGTCGTGTTCAGGCATCATCTCCCGCTGGAACCGAACTGGAAACCATAGCCATGAACTGGCTCGGCAAGCTCCTTGGCCTACCAGAGTGTTTCCTCAACGAGAAGAACGACAGCCCCGGAGGTGGAGTTATTCAGGTCAGTTGAAAAATATTGCTTATTCACAGAATCTTTACATATTTTCTACAATCAGATTAAAATTAAAAAGAGAAAATTCAAGAAATAAAAATAATAAGAAATGAAAATTAAACAAAAAATAACAAGTGCGAACACAAACGAATAATAAATTCAAAAGCATAGTTAACATTACGACTTAAATAGTCTGGACTCATTAACATAATAATATGTCCCAACTGAATGGGATATTATTTTTTATAATTCTTATTATATTTTATTTTATTATTGTTTTATATTAATCTTCAATGTTTTCACAAGTAGATGTAAAAATATAATAGAAAAGAGTGCTGTGGAGTTTCATGCTTTTCTCCATAGAGGCCTACCTCCGTTTTGGAACGAGCAACTAGCTTCAACTTCCTGACTAACTGACCGATTCCTTGACAATTCAAAAGTGCCTGTAAATGGTGTAATTGAAATAAATGTTTTGACTTTGACTTTGACTACGGCGCTTATGGTTAAAGAAATTTATTTCTCAATAAGAAATTACACTGATTTCACTTGAGAACATTTTTGTAACTTAAATACACTAATTAAGTACACATTGCTTATAAAATGTTAAAAAAAATTTTTTTTTTTTTTTGGAATTTGTTATTCATAAAATAATGACTTTTTTCCTGACACAGACAACGGCAAGCGAAGCGACACTGGTTAGCTTGCTAGCAGCTCGCACCAGAGCCCTGATGGAGCTGTCCAAGCTGAACCCTGAGGTCCAGTCAGCTGAACTGTTGGGACACCTCATCTGCTACTGCTCTGATCAGGCTCACTCCTCGGTGGAGAAGGCGGGTCTTATTGGTAGGTGGAACTAGATTCATAAAGCCTTGAAAGTGCCTTGTAACTTTTTATTTATCTTTAAGCGCCTTGTTGGTTCTTTGTCGCAAGGGCAAATACTGAAAGTAGGGTCCTGGGTTTTGATTCTCATAGTGCATAGTGTAATCAAGTTTTTCCGTTAAGAACTTCTTACTACAGACAGTTGTTCCGACTCTGGTTGTTTGTGAATCTAAACATACACCCACCACGATGCAAGACGTTCCACGAAAGATGAGACTTGACACCCCACACAAATTTTATTATTTCGCAATTAATATTATTAATTTTTTTAATTTAAATGTAATCGAAAAATTACTGAATAGATACAGAAATAATGGATAACTATTTTGTACATCCATACTTGCGTAAGTTTCTCATTACTGACGCTCAAGTCTCATCTTTCGTGGCGCGTATTATACAGGAGCAATTCCTAGAGTAGGACAAAAGGGTTTAAACGTTTTAAAAAAATAAATGTTCAGAACGACCTCGACTTCGTTGGTCTAGTGGCCGCAAGAGCGACTGCTGTGCATTAGCTCTTGGGTTCGATTCCCAGGTCGGGCAAAGTGTTATTGGGTTTTTCCATAAGGAATTTCTTAGTAGCAGCCTCAGAATCTGGATTTGTGCCCGGTTGATGGCAATAGGCTCGCCCCCTGTTACATGGGACTAAAAACATAACTGGCGAAATGTGGGTGTACTAATACACCTCTGCCTAACCCTTCGGGGATTACAGGTGTGATGTTATGCATGTATGACATTCAGAAAGAGAGTTAGGTAACCCTACGCTAGGATACCCTGTGTCGCGAAGGTTAGTGTCTCTTTCGGCTTACGTAAAATAAATAAGAAGAACAAAAGTACTTATATTTTTTTTTAGGTCTGGTCCGTATGCGGTACATTGAATCTGATGAGCATCAGAGCATGCGCGGAGAGCAGCTGGAGAAAGCCATCGCTAGTGACAAGGAGAAAGGATTAGTCCCCTTTTGGGTAAGTCTTATTTACTACTAACTTTTGTCTGCGGCTTCACCTGCGTATAAAGTAACTTTTTGTTAAGTAAGTTTAACTGTTATCTTAAGGGAACACATTACCGAGATAAAAATTATCCAATATTCAGGAAATGGTCTATAATTTTCACCCAAATCTGTTTAATGGTTTCTGTGATTGAGTGACAAAAAATTAATGTACATGGTAATTGAAAATTTACCAGAAACCTGAAAAGGGGCCATTGTACTCATCATTATGAACAACTTTTACTACGGGGCCAACCCTGAAATCATGAAAAAAAAACAGCTATTCACTACAAAAATACTACATAACAAGATCGTAATGTATGTATCAGCTGTTTTTTTTTTCATGATTTCAGGGTTGGTCCCATAGTGAAAGTTGTTCATAATGATGAGTACAATGACCTTTTAAGTGTTCGGTTATATTTTCAATGACCCTGTATATATGTTTGAAATCACCAATCCGCCTTTAGCAAGCGTGGCGATCAATGCTCGTGCCTTCTCTGTATGAGAAGAGGCTTTTGTCCTACAGTAGGATAGTTTAATAACACAAAAAGCCACTTAGGAATACTAAGGATAGAAATACAAAAGATCAACACAAACCTCAACTTTCCTAGACGTGCTTCTACAAATATTAGACCTACTAAATTGTCAACAAACGATGAAATTAAGGCAGTTATCAGAATCTGCGCAATCACAGTAGCAATATTTAAATTTTACTAGCTGACCCTTCCACGCGTTGCTGTGGCTTGAAGTAAGTAAAGATATTCAGGTCAGTAATCGAGATAAAAACTATCCTATCTTTTAAGTTTGACCAAATAGAACACGGTAAGCCATATTTCATTTAAAATGGTTGAGTAGTTTAGGAGTCCATCCCGAAACAAGTTACTATACACAAATTGCACATATTTGTACTTTGTTTACTCGTCAGTTTTTTTTACGTTTTTTAATTACAGTGTTATATATTTTTTAAATCCACTTGTCAAATTCTAGACGATAAACATAGACACGAACAGATTAATAAAAAAAAAAATTGAGGCTGGTATTAATTTACATTTTAAAGTGACCACACCGGATTCTTTTTTTTAACTAGCCTATGTTACTCGGAGCTATGTAAGGATTGTAACGATACCCCATACATCTAAATCGGTTCAGGCGTTTAAAAGTTATGGTGGAATAAAGAATCTCACATACATACATACATTAACCCTGAACCCATAACACTCCTTTTTTTGGGGCAGTCATGTAATTATATAGATAGAGATGAGTAAGTAATAAAGTCACATAAGTAATATTCGTACACAAAAAAAACGGCTTGAAAGAAAATATCCCGGCGTCAGTAGCGACAGCATTCCGTCTGCAGAGTTTCACATTATTCCAAACATTGTGAATAGTCACTACCGGCTCGGAAGCGACTCGCTTTGTGAACTGAAAAAGGTTTCTTTTTGTTTATAAATGCAGTGTGTGATACGTTTTACTATTCTCTATTTATATTTATGACCATTTGTGAGAAAAAAAATATCAAAATTCGTAAAAATAAATATGAGAATGACAATTGTAAAAATTTGCAATATTTTGCAGTCGTGTTTTTTTTTTTATTTCATAGTAGCTTGTTTCGTTGTAAATTTTTTTTTTTTATTTACATTATTTACATTGTGCGGTTTTACGGAACCCATCCCATTGCTTTCCATTTTTATCTTTGCAATTAACAAGAAAAAATATTGAAAAAAAAAACACGACGGCAAAAAAAGTGCATATGTCACCGGAAAATAACAAGATCCGTAAGTTTATCAATTTACTAGGAATCTTACGAAAGTTTATAAACCTTCTAGTAAATTGATAAACTTACGGATCTTGTTATTTTCCGGTGACACATATATTATATTTGTACTTTGTTTACTCGACAGTTTTATTTAAACACGATTTTTATTTACAGTGTTACATATTTTTTAAATCTACTTGCCTTTTAGACGCTAAACATAGACACGACCAGATTCATAACAAAAAATATTGAGGCTGGTATTAATTTACGTTTTAGAGTGACCACACCGGTTTCTTTTTTTTTAACTAGCCTATGTTAATCGGAACGATGCAAGGATTGTAACGACACCCTATACGTCTAAGTCGGTTCAGGCGTTTAAAAGTTACGGTGGAATAAAGAAACTTACATACATACATTAACCCTGAACACATAACACTCCTTTTTTTGCGGCAGTCGTGTAAAGACGAGACGAGTACTAACATTAATTCCGACGACAACAAGAATCTTGGGACCAACCACAAAGCTATAAAACTATTACCAATCTATCAAGCTTAAGAATCTTCTTACTTATTCATATTTTCTCTAATTTACATAATAACCAACCATCCCCTCAGAGACGAAAGAAATATTAAACAATCCTTTTAAATGAAAACAGTCATTATTTGAAGATTAGTTGGGACCATTTTTAAGTACCATTGGTCGCTGTGGGACCAATTTGTGATGTCCCACAGATTGCTCGGAAGCGGCTTAGGACTTTAAAGTGTGGTGCAAGTAATAAGCGATAGCGATATTTCTTTGAACTTAATTTAAGACGTCAAATTCTTAATTTGAAATACTTTTTATATCTGTACTATCTATATCTCTCTCTTATTCTAATATAATAAATGTGCAGAGTTTTTTTTGTTCGTTTGTTTAAACGCGATGGAATTATCGGAAAAATTATATAGGTGACTTCGTCCACGTTGTTTTTTTCACTCGCGTTTAGTTACATTTGGTTACTACTCCGCTCCCCTGGTCTGTAACTTGATGGTACATAGCCTTTATTTATTCCTCATGAATCTGGTTATCATATCCGTAAACAATTGTCCCATTTCGACTGGTACTTTTAGAGATTAATGCGCTTAGACAAACATACAAACAAAAACTCTTTAGCTTTTTATTTATATTAAGTATAAGTATAGCTGTAGTGAAGTTTAAAGCCTGTAATCCCCGAAGGGATACGCAGAGTGTATCCATTACCATACTCACATTTCGCCAGAAATCCCATGTAATAGGGGGCGAGTCTATTGCCATCAACCGGGCACAAATTCAGACTCCGAGGCTGCTACTGAGAAAATCCTAAGGAAAAAAGCTAATAACATTTTGCCCGACCTGCGAATCGAAACCAAGACCTCATGCTCAGCAGTCGCGCTTTGCGACCACTAGACGAACAGCAGTTAGTTTCACGAAGATAGAACTTGAAATCTCATCACTTGGACCGCATCTTAGTTGTCAGTACAACAATTTGTAGTGTCTTGAGTCTATTTTAAATCCTTCTTAATAATCTTGTTGAGTACCTATTCATTTTAATAAAATTGTAGAATCTTTTATTGTTATTTCTCCTGTGGATACAGAATCTTATAGAAATGGAAGTAATTTTTACATTTTCTATCCAATTTTGATTTGTAAGCTATATACGAGTGGTCCTTGTTATAGGTGATGAGATCAGGAGGTCCTGAATTTGATTCTTGAGTCGAACAAAGTGTTATTGGGATTTATCATCAAGAATTTCTTAGTAGCAGCCTCGTAATCTGGGTTTGTGCCCGGTTGATGGCAATAGGCTCGCTCCCTATTACATGGGACTTAAACATGACTGGCGAAATGTGGGTGTACTTATGGGTAACCTCTGCCTAACCCTTCGGTTATTAAAGGCGTGATGTTATGATATATATATATTTTTTAAATTTAAGTTTCCTCAGACTATATTTTTTTCCTGTATCGTGTGAGAGTTTAGAAACATAAAATCACAAACAGCGAGACCCGGAAAAACTATAATTATGTAGACTCAAATATTGGTTCTGTACGAAAATCGAACACATGATACAAAGTCAAAACATTTATTTCAATTAGACCACTTACAGGCACTTTTGAATTGTCAAAGAGTCGGTCAGTTAGTCCGAAAGTTGAAGCTAGTTGCTCGTTCCAAAACGGAGGTAGGCCTCTATGGAGAAGAACGAGCAAGAAACTCCACGGCATAGGTGCCAATTGCTCCACCACTGCTCCAACCATGTCGTAAACTCGTGACTGTTCCTAAAATTTCAAAGTATTGACTTCCAGAGTAAGCGTAGCCTAAACTCACATATTATCGATCATTAGGCTTTAATACTCAGCCATGTACCTATGTACGGTCGGGGTCATAAATGCAGTAGCATGCTAAGATTTGAAGTGCTGTGAACACGGGGTACAGGCCGAACCTACATCAACCAGTAATGTATTCAAAGTTAAAGTCAAAGTCAAAACATTTATTTTATTAGGCTATTATAAGGCACTTTTGAACGCCATAACACAGTACCTGCGTTCACCTGAAAACTCTCACACGACGTCGGAAGGTCGTAAGTTTAACCAAAGCGTCAATATATTTGCTTTGTAGATTGCTACTCCACTTATGAGCCCGACCGTCCCTAAGTGATAAAAAACTCTTTATATTTATTGAAATGAAAGAAAATCTTATTATGTACCTACTCATTTTCATTTGATAAAGATATTCAGTTTACTTCACAAAGCACGTAATTGTTCTCGTATGAAGAGTTAATACGACTAGATAGTACAGAGATGTCTGTTTACTAGATGTGGCCTACGTTTTGACGCTTAAGTTGTATAGGTTTTTAAAATGATTTTATTTTTTATTTAAAATTGTTACACATCTTTCAAATGAGTAAGTCTTGTTCTCTATAATTTTATGAGAGTGGTTGATTAATATGCTCAAAATGTAAGAATAATTTCTTTACACCATTATAACGAAAAAATTCTTAAACTTTTAATGAACATGGAAAAATAGTCCTACAACTAGGTTAAATATATTAGGGGGGCAGAATTATTTCTATAACTTTTTAAATATTTGATGTCATCTGCGCAAATGTCAGGCTATCATACATTAATGGCATTATTATGGCATTTGGCAATAGTCTAGCTTTCTGTAAGAGAAAGATTGTCTGTAATTGGACCAGTACTTCCAGAAATTACCTCTTACAAATTAAATAAACTTTACCACTTTATAATAGTAAGTATGAATTACAAAATCGAATTGGTAAGTAATTCGATTTTGATTTTAAAACAGTTACTATAAAGATGTGAGACTAGCCACTTCCAGTCCAACGCTACATCTTTGACGATCCATTACAAAGACTCTCGTGTTTCGATCAAATTTTAATAAAGTTCACCTGCTTCCGTGCGATTGGCTTCATAAGTGCATTGTGATTTCATACGCGTTGCCTAGTTACCGGGGTACTAGGCTGCAGTTATGTTGTGTGGAAGGCAGAGGAGTGGAATTATTGATAATAATAATGATTTAAGTTATGTTGATGTCACTATTCCCCATGATCAGAACCTAGTGGAAGCTGGAAAAGAAAAGAACATGAAATATCTAGATCTAGCTCACGAGGTGACCAGCATGTGGAGTATGGACTCGACAATTATTGTTCCGATTGTCATGTCAGTGAACGGTTTAATAGCGAAAAGTTTCGACCAAAACCTTGAGAAACTTTCGCTCAACAGCTGGATCAAGAGTCAGATGCAGAAGGCGGTTGTCTTGGACACGGCACGCATAGTGAGGAGGTTCCTCTCTCTGGATCCCTGACCGCCGGTAGCTTGGGTTTTACCACCTCGTTGCGGGCGGAGCACTATTTTTACACATATTTTTTTTTTACTATATTATTTGTATTTTTTATAAGAAAATATGTGTAAAAATATGATAAATAAAGAAATGAGTAATGATTTAAGTTATATCTATGTAATTCTCCACATTATTATTATTATTATCACCGGCGTGCTTGTATGACGAGATGTATGAACGTAGATGAGGCGAAAGGAGTATGCGAGGATCGTAGCAGGTGGCGTTCTGCAGTTTCTGCCTATCCGCATGGCGAAAAGGCGTGAGTTTATGTATGTATAAAACGTAGAATTGTAAATCTTTAAATTTAATTTTTATGTTATGTATTTGAATGCTTTTTTATTTTTAATATTTATAATTCTATGTTAATTAATGTAATTGGACTGTGCCGTTTTAATTGACTATAAATAAATAAACATATTATCTTCAACTCATTTTCCAGGTGTGCGCAACCCTCGGCACCACTGGTTCGGTTGCGTTCGACAATCTTCGTGAGATCGGAGCCGTTTGCGAGAAGCATGGCGCCTGGCTGCATGTGGACGCGGCGTACGCTGGCAGCGCCTTTACGTGCCCTGAGTACAGGTCAGTTTTATAAAGACTTCATACAAAAACAATAAATAAAATAAATTTCTTGGGACAAATTTGACTGCCTCGTTGGTCTAGTGGTCGCAAGCGCGACTGCTGTGCATGAGGTCTTGGGTTCGATTCCCAGGTCGGGCAAAGAGCTATTGGGTTTTTCCATCTAGAATATTCTCAATAGCAGCCTCGGAGTCTGGATTTGTGCCCGGTTGACGGCAATAGGCTCGCCCCCTATTACATGGGACTAAAAACATAACTGGCGAAATGTGGGTGTACTAATGGGTGCACCTCTGCCTAACCCTTCGGGGATTACAGGCGTGATGTTATGATGATGTTATGTTCTTGGGACAACTCACATACGGCTATCTGAACCCAAGCTAAGCAGAACGTGTATTATGGTAACCTGACAACTGATATACATACTTATATAATTTATAAATACATACATATTATAGATAAATCACACCCAGACACAGAACTAACAATCAAGCTCCTCACACAAAGTTTGTCCTGGGTGGGAATCGAACCCACGACCGCCGGCTTAGCAGTCAGGGCCGCTAACTACTAGACCAACAGGCCCGTCCTATCTTAGTGATATTTTAATGTATGAGGAACTTCTGTCCGCGTCTTTAATGTGGAAGTCAACATAAAACATACCCTATCATGCTGGGCAATAGTGTGACTTTCCATAATCAGTGAAAGATTTTTGTAATCAGACTAGTATTTCCTTAGATTACCTTTTATAAACAAAAAAAAACCGTCTTTACCTTCCTTGTATGTGTTTCTAAAGCAGAAGAGATTTTTTCTTTGTACATACATAACATCACGCCTGTAATCCCCAAAGGGTTAGGCAGAGGTGTACCCATTAGTACACCCACATTTCGCCAGTTATGTTTATAGTCCCATGTAATAGGGGGCGAGCCTATTACCAGCACAAAAGTGCCGGGCACAAATACAGACTCCGAGGCTGCTACTGAGAAATTCCTCATGGAAAAACCCAATAACACCTGGGAATCGAACCCAAGACCTCATGCACAGCAGTCGCGCTTGCGACCACTAGACCAACGAGGCAGTCGAGGGATTTTTTCTTTGTATTTTGTTTAAATGCGATAATCTCTGTACTTGCCAGTCTGATTAAAAAAACATCTTTTTGTGTTAAGCCAGATTCATAAGAAATAGTATTTATAGGCTGTATAACACGCTATTAACCACAGAAACGCGGGTGGAACCGCGGGATATATCTAGTTATGAACTAATGTTTTATACTTACAGACACTGGCTGGAGGGGGTAGAGATGGCAGATTCCTTCGCTTTCAACCCCTCCAAATGGCTGATGGTCAACTTCGATTGTACTGCAATGTGGTAAGCACCTATTTTATCTAAATATACATGACATGACGCCTGTAATCCCCGAAGGGTTAAGCAGAGGTGTACCCATTATCGCCAGTTATGTTTAAGTCTCATGTAATAGGGACTGCATACTGACTGTCGTGATGGCCTAGCGGTTACGGTGGCCGCCTTTCATGCTTGAGTTTGTGGGTTCGAATCCGGGCAAGTACCAATATGACTTATTCAATTCATATGTACTTTCTAAAGTATATCTTGGACATCACTGGCATAGATGAAGGAAAACATCGTGAGGAAATCTGGCCTTTACTGTTCCAATCGAACCATGCCAGAGGCCCTTGTGGCGGTTTAGAAACTCTGACACTAGGGTGTGTGGTGTCGAAAGATCATACTGCCCACACGATAAAGAAGATTGAAATAATAAAATAAACTTACTTTTCAGGGTAAAAGACAGCACAGCCCTTCACAGGACTTTCAACGTTAACCCTATTTACCTGAGACACGAGAATTCAGGTAAATATTTCGTATGCATTTTTACTTAGATGTTGGTTTAGTATGTGAAGTCAAAGCCAAAGTCAAAGTATTTATTAAAATTAAACCATTTACAAGTACTTTTGAGTTGTCAAGGAGTCGGTCAGTTAGTCAGAAAGTTGAAGCTTGTTGCTCGTTCTAAAATGTAGGAAGCCCTTTATGGAGAAGAACGAGCGAGAAACTCCATGGACACTCTTTCCAATTAAGGTTTTACATAATCTTATGATGCATAATAATAAGTCACAATGTACTTTTAAATTAATTATTTATCGCTAATTGTTTTTATTTTTGGTTTACAGGAAAAGCAATTGATTACATGGTAAGTAAAATTACTAATTCATATTTCGAAATAATTGGAAAAAAAATTGTCTGATGTAGAAGCTCCATTATTTTTGATCACTTTTCTTTCGACGCATCCTTTTTAAAATAACAGGATGCCTTCTTAGACGTAACTAAATAAATATTTTACTACAATAGGTTGGTGACAAACAAACATACATTAAGAAAAAGCTGAGAAAGATAAACAATAACTTAAAAGGTATTGATCACCCACTAATTATAGTCAATGGTGATAATAAAGCAACTGGTGATGACGTGGTGATGACAAAAGATAAACCAAAGAATGCGAAGGAAGAAAGAAAAAATGGAAATTTACCCGAAGATGATCTCAAAAATGATGGTTTAATTACTGATTTACCTAACGGTAATTTTAAAAATGGTGATTTGCCAAATGGTTATCTCAAAAATGGCGTTATAAATGAAGATTTACTGAACAGTGATCTCAAAAATGGTGATGTACCAAACGGTAACCTCGAAAATGGTGATTTACCAAACGGTAATCTCAAAAATGGTGATTTACTAAATGGTAATGTCGAAAATGATGACATGAATGGTGATTATTACTATGATGATGATGACGGAAACCTTCACGGCTATAACAAAATATCACCAGGGTGTGGTAAAAAGATTCAACTTGAAGATCCGACTAAGAAAGAGTTGCTAGTAAGAGTTTTATTAGGTGATGGTGTACTGGTGATGGTGATTGGTGATGGTTCAGTGGTGATAGGGTTGGTGATGGTGATTGCTAATGGTTATTGGTGGTGGTCGGGAATTCGGTTATGGGATTTTTTCTAAATCATTACAATCATTAAAAGCTTTGACTAAGATACTACAATTAAGTAATAATAATGCGAGGAGGTGGGAAAAGGCACCTGCGTTTGCGCACACAATCTTATATGGCTGGTCGTTCTTTCTTTCTCTCTGTCTTTTATTTCTATCTTTTTTCTTTTGTAGTACACGCACAGATTTTATACAATGAATAGGAGGCATTTACTGATGCTGTTTTACATGGAATTATGCTTTATCATTAAAAATATCTGTTATCATTTTCAGCATTGGCAAATTCCTCTGAGTCGCCGCTTTAGAGCGCTGAAGCTGTGGTTTGTGCTCCGTAACTATGGAGTTACTGGAATCCAGAAGCATATTCGCGAGGTAAGCCAATTTGAAGTTAGAGCAACATAACCCAAGGTGCATTTATGAATTCTCGTTCAAATTCAAGAAGGACTAAGGTAGTAAAACAGATTTATTTTATTATTGATTTGTATTCTCAATACAAATCAATTTGTCGTCTGGTTCAAAGTGGATGGACTCATGTTGTCGTGATGGTCCAGTGGTTAAGGCGCCCGCCTCTCATGCATGAGGTTGTGGGTTAAATCCGGGCAAGTACCAATGTGAATTTTTGAATTCATACGTGATTTCTAAAGTTAATCTTGGACATCACTGGCATCGGTGAAGGAAAACATCGTGAGGAAACCTGGACTTCTGTTCACTCAAGGCGTTGGCCCTTGAGGCGGTTTAGAAACTCTGACACTAGGGTGTGTAGGTCGTAAGACCTTACTGCCCACACGATAAAGAAGAAAGAATACAAATCAGTAACAAATCTATTTCTTTAAAATCGATATCGCCTTTGTGCCACTTGATTTGAACCCCCACGCATATAGCTATACTAGCTTCAACCCGCAACTTCGTCTGCGACAAAATTGGTTACTCCATACAAAAATTTTACCCCTGTTTCATCCCCATAAGTGAATCTAAAAATTAATAATCTAATAATTTTAATGTGTATTTTCAGGGCGTTCGTCTCGCGCAGAAGTTCGAAGCCCTAGTGTTGGCTGATCAACGATTTGAAATACCTCAACCAAGGAATTTAGGTTTGTACAATACTCCATCTAATAACGTCCAATCGTCTTCTATTCATCTGCAAAGAGACGTGATCTCGGTCTGTGGTCTAGGAAAGCATTGAGCGCGGTGTGGATTCGCGGTATGGGAGATCTAGCCACAGCAAGAGTGTCTTTTTGTTTAGGTGGTAAAAATCATCAAATGAATGACTGAAGTCTGACAGTCCCTTCCGCCCCACCCAGGGCGGAAGGGACTTTCAGACTTTTACTAACTAAAAAACCACCCAAGCTAAAATATCCATTTCATGTTCCAGGTATGGTAGCCTTCAGGCTGAAAGGCGATAATGCTTTGACCGAGCGACTGCTAAAGCGCTTGAACGCGCGAGGCTACATCCACGCTGTTCCAGCTTGCTTCAAGGGGATATACGTTATCAGGTTCACCGTCACCTCATCAAGGACCACAAACCAGGATATCTTGGGTAAGAAGGTCTAACCTTAATCTATGGCTTGTAAAAGACACATATCCGTTGACTACGAATACTGTCCATGAAACTACACAACATCACGCCTGTATTGCTCGAAGGGTTAGTCAGAGGTGTACCCATTAGTACACCCACATTTCATCAGTTGTGTATAAGTCCCAAGTAATAGGGGGCGAGGCTCTTACCAGCAATCGGGTACAAATTCAGACTCTCAAGCTGCTACTGAGAAATCCATGAAAAAAACCCAATATCTCTTTGCTTGACCAGGGAATCGAACTCCTCATGTTCAGCAGTCGCGCTTTACGACCACTAGACCATCGAGGCAGTCAAATTATATTATATTTTCAGTTAATAAATAAAAATCTCAATTTATTTCAGAGGATTGGAACGAGATCAAGACTGTAGCAAAGGAAATTTTGATGGACGTGTTCGGCTCTGAGAATGGCAACATCGTGGTTCCCAAGAAGCCGAGGATCTCTCTCAAAGGTAGCAAGTTTTCACAAATTTTGTTTTTGTTTAATTTCGATTTCAAAGTTTATTGAAGAAAATCGATAGACAGATCTTTCATAAGAGAAGTTATTCCTGAGACAATACTCTCAGCTTGCCATAAGCAGGTCTGGATCATGAATTTGTGCGTCCCTGGGCTATTAAGAAACGAAGCTAAATTGCTGCTCGAGCCGAAGTCGAGGGCGCAATAGAGTCGAGAATGTAGCGATAAAATACAATTATACATATATTTATTTTAGTTTTTTTCCTAAATTCAAGGGGCCCAAAACGCCGTCCTTAAATCCACCCCTGGCCATAAGTAAGAAAGTATATTTTTTTGGGTAGGAAAAGATAAAATATTATCAAAAGTTCTTGCAGTTTGTAAACGCACTCACAATACAGGAGAAATTTCTAGTGTTTAAAGAAAATTTAGAAAAAGTGGCTCATCTATATAGATAGTCTGACATTGCATATTTGAACGTAGTCTACTGCTGAACGTATGCCTCTCCCAAAGAGCGAGAAGAGAGCCATACAGGTCGTGAGCAGCTCGCATTCATTCGCTGTCCGCCACCTTCTTTAAGTCGTCGGACACACCACATACTATAAACTTGCTTATTCACAACAAAACTGTTTCAGAAACTCGTGAGCTGAACGCGACGTTCGGCACCAGCCTCCTCTTAGCCAACAGTCCCATGAGTCCTAAGATTGTGAATGGAACTCATGCCGCTATCTGCGATTATGAACAGGTCCTCACATCCTGCGCGCAAACCTTCGCTCAGTTGAAGATGGAGCCGAAGGATAGTCCTGGTGAGTGCTTGTGTTCAAGTCAAATCATTTCAATTGTGTAGGTTTTAGATGACAATAACAAATAATTCTGTGACACAACTTCTCTATAAAAGGTTACATAAATTGAGACCTGAAAACTTTGTCACAACAGCGATTGGCTGCTGCGCTGTGTGTCGATTACCGCTCGGATAAAATTTTCTGTTGTCCGTAGTTGTTTTTGTATGTATATTTTGTTTGTAAATGCACCGACGACACAGGAAAAGTTCCTAGTATGAAGCAACCATTCCTTATTTTTAATACAAACTGTAAAATTCAATTTTTAATTGCTTTGACATCAATGAATAGTCGTTTGAGTAGCAAAAAGCGATGATTGCTCTTTGTGAGCTCATAAAAAGTAAGCCAATTGATTAATTGGGTCTACCTAATTAGACTATTAAAAGGCACTGATAGTAATGATTACTAGCATTTCAATTTATAAAACACTCTTAAATACATGTTGTAGTAATTTGAGAGCTATGTTGCATATATTTTAAGATTACAGCTATTGATAGTAAATAAATGTTAGGTGTCATCATTATCATAGCTTCTTCACAGTCATCTTGTAAAAAACTAACCAAGTAACAACAAAATTCACACCATTCATATACAGGGCCGGATTAACTATGTTGGGCCCCTTAGACACGTCCCTGGGCTCTTTACCCTTTTCCAAAGGCTATAAATATATTTTTTTCCACCACAGTGCAAGATTTTTTGTAATTACGCAGTTTTTTTACTACATTACGAGAGTATCACCTTATTCAATAAAACAAACAAATGAAATTTAATTTAATTTAATTTATTTATTAGGGATAAAAAGCAGTAGTACAATGGCATGTTATACACTAATTACTTAAATTATAGCACTTATTGTACAACCAACACTATTATCCACTGATCACTTTTATACAATAAGAGAATTAATGCTACGTGCGTTAAACACATTAAAAAAATATGTAAAAATTAAAAACTATTACGGGCGTTCCAATTATAAGGCAGAATAAGAGAAAAACAAACATAGAAGTGAAGATAATAAAAGCATGGTAAATAAAATAAAACTATCAAATACAAGGTAATTATATCAAGAAGTTAATATAATAGAGCAGCCTTATAAGGGGACGACTGAACCAAATAGGAAAGGAGTTGTGGTGAGGTGTTCCAGTTCAGTTTTTATAGCAGCAACGTTCGAGTTAATAGTGGCCAGGCAGGCGTAGTGGTGGAGTTAGTTATCTACCCTGAAGTCATTTCGTATCGACGTCGATACGAAATGACTTCAGGGTAGATCTGAGTTCGGAAGCGAGGGCGTTCAAAGCATCGGTAAAGCCGCAGGTTGTTTACGCTTCTTCGGTCCTTAAGTGAAGAAATGAATGTTTTATTGAGGGTGTTTGTTACATACAAATCATCAAATTTAATTTTCTTGTCTCAGGGTTTCGGTTTTTACCCTACTCTTTGCGGGGCCACTGCTTAATGTTCAATCTGGCCCTGTATTAACCCCTTAATTTTCCTTCAACGCACATTCACTCAACTCACAGTAACTAACTCACTAACAGAAATGCGCCGACGCATCCGAGGCATCAAGATGTGTGGCAAGAAGTTCTCTCTGGACTCCTGCATGGATATGGTGCAGGGTATGATGGTGGAACAGTCTTTGCCGCAGTGCTGCGAAGATGAGAGAGAGGATATCTCTAATGGTGGGTAGACTGCTCGACGATACTGCTTTTTCCCATCTTCTGTCTCACAATCACGGTCACTCATACAAACTTAGTCTGTAGTCTGGGTCGGTTCACATCTGACAGAAGATACGTCGAACGTATCGTCTTTAAAGACGAAAGACAAAAGACGATTGACAAAAGGTATTTATATGGCAGAAGTGAGTGGTAACGCAGGGAACGGTCGCCCTAGGAAGACCTACACTGACCTTATTGGTGAGGTCCTTCAGAAAGGTCAGGTGCAGAGTACTCGTAACCGGCGTGCTTGTATGACGAGATGTATGAACGTAGATGAGGCGAAAGGAGTATGTAAGGATCGTAGCAGATGGCGTTCTGTAGTTTCTGCCTACCCCCATGGGTAAAAGGCGTGAGTTTATGTATGTATGTATGTATCGTCAGTAGTATGGTCGACGCACTAACGCATCATCGGTTAAGTGTGTATGTGTATATGACTGTTTCTGCGTTACGCGACTGACAATACGCGGCTTATTTTCCGTCAGATATGTACCGATCCAATAATAATATCTCCTGCGTAATTGACCAGTCTCAAACTCACGCAGTCCAGTCCAGATCAGTCTCAAACTAACTCACGTCAAAATCTGTTGGATCATTATTAATTAGCCTTTAGTTTTTAAAAGTATTTTAATATTGGAATAAAACATCTGTTTTAGGAGCCAATACTGAGGCATCAATGTTTTAAATAAGAGGTAATTCTTGAAAAATATTTAGGTGGTGGAAACTATAAATTATTTTGATAATGATACTACAATACGCGCGACGAAAAATGACACTTGACAAGCGTCGGTAATGAGGAGCTTGCGCAGATATGGATGAACGAAATAGTTATCCATAATTTGTGTATCTATTCAGGGATATCGATGACATTTAGATTAAAATTCTTAACAATATTATAACATTATTACGAAATTATAAAATTTGTGTGGTGTGTCAAGTCTCATCTTTCGTGGCGCGTATTGTACCTACTAACTAAATATACAAGGTGGTTTAGCAACCTCGTCAAATTCAAGGCGGTAAATATTCTAGTGATTTTTAACACGAATTAATAATAAAGTAAATAGGATATCCTTTTTTGTTAATTTATTTTCGATTTCGAGCTAGCCATCTAGCGGGACGATAAACCGCATGCACACACGCGTGGCACTGGTAACGCAACGAGGCTATTCTGCTATTTGAAAGAGGTGTATTCTGAAATACTGCCCCTAATATAAATAACTAAAAAAACATGTATTTATTCTTTATGGTAATGTTGTCTTTAATGACAACCTCCTGAAGTTTTGACGAGAATGCAAAACTACTCCTTGTAAAATATACTCCTTGCTGTCAGCTTACACAGAGCGGCAATAATACTCAAGCAATTTTAAATTAAAATCTAATAGAAATAGAGTAGAAAATTCTGTATTTTTATGCAAAATAACAATAGAATCTGGCAATCAAATTTCAGTTCTATACGTGATGAATTTAAGATCAATTAATGAAAACTGAAGACTACCTCTGTGTGCGCTGACTAAATTGACTATAAAACAAATACTTTTCTAACCATAAATAATTAAAACAAAAATTCTCTTTCCTTTACAAAGTTAATTAAACTCCAGGATCCAGCCCGGTTGACAAGTCATCACTCTCAACGTCACCAGCGACATCTATCGGCACCATCAAGCAAGAAAACACAGACACTAACCAACTCCAAGTACCACTAGCGCCATCTAGGCAATACAGGTCGAAATCAGTTGACGTTTCACTCTCCGGGCTGTCACTAGATGACGCTAAAATCACAATCGATGTAAAAAATAATGAAATTATTATCACGCCAACTAGTTCTAAAGATGTAGCAGCAGAAATGGCTGCTTCCAAATCAAGTTTCAGTGATATCGAAGAGAAATTAAACATTGGTGACAAAATAACTCAAGCGTTTGAAAATTTCCAAGATGGCCTCCAAATGTTGAGCGAATATAAGAATAATGTTGAGAAAACTGAAGACTGTAATACTAAATTGACAATTAGAGGTCCAGGGAGTTATATTAAAAAGTTGATCCAGCAGTTTAGTGAGGGTCCCTTTGAGGGAGAGGATCCTAAGCCTGAAGCAGACCGAGCAATGTCTACTCAGACGATTAAGGAAAAAGCAGATGCTATTTGTAAAAAATGCTTGCATTACAAGGGAAAGATTTCTAAGTAAACGCTTGAAAATACAATGTAGGAACTTACTGTTTTTACAAGCTTTTATTTAGCTTGCACTGTCCGTAGGTATCTAAGTTGTCCTTAAAAATTTGTATACCATTTTTCGACCATCTGTTGGTATCCGATTGAGCTGAAACTTTGCATACACCTTTAGTTCTAGTGACAAAACAATGTCCAATATTCAATATTGTAATCATTTCAATATGGCCGCTGTTTCAAGATGGCGGATAACATATTTTTTCTCAATCCTCTTGATATGGGTATCAAATGAAAGGGCTTGAAGAGTAGAAAACGTTAAAGTTAGTAACATAGGTAACACTTGAAAGCTTGTTTTTTTTTTCCTAGTTTTCATTATTTGATTACCTATAACAGTTGGAAGGGAAATCGTAAGGAAAGGTATTATCATAGATTTACTTTATGATTCTAAAGCTTGGGGAAAATGACGTAAGCACGTTAGTATGAAATTTTCTCAACGAAAAATCATTGATTATCTAACCAACCTACTTATTAGAAATGCTTAAACTTGTAAGTTTTACGTACACTCTATACAATATAACATTAGAAATATAACGTTACAACCTTATCATTATTACTATGTTAGAGCATAATAAGCTTCGTTATTTCACAATAAATAAAAAAAAAAGGTAGACTTATAGCCATTAAAAAAATATAAATGATACTAATTAGGTGACTGTATGTTTTCAACAATATAAACTGTCATTATTTTTCATGAGTAGTAAAATACATTTTTTTTTCTCCGGTAAAATGCTTCGGGATGCATAGATTGTTGTTGTACTTTTTTTTTCGCCTTTATTTTCTTAAACGGTGTCGGATAAGTATACTTTAAGTTATTGCACAATACCTTGCTTGTAAATAATTATTATTTAATAATTAAAATATTATAACACCGTTTTTAATTATTTTAAGTTAAATTAAGATAAAAAAAATATCAAGATAAATATTTTATCTGAAAGACGTAATTACCTGTATGGCATATATTTTAGAGAAATTGATTTATGCTTTTAGTATAAAATATGAGTTGTAATAATAATAATGAATAAAATTATTATGCTGAAATAATATAATGAAACGCCTATTAGAAAACAAACTAGCTATTCAAAATAAATAATTATTAAATATAATAAACTATTCAAAATTAAATATAATCTTTAATCTGTGTAAAATCATAGATAATTATGTATTTTTAGTAAAATTATAACTGTGTATAGATAAATAAAATAATATATTACGTATTTAGTTTATTCAAATTCATCCGATAAAAAGAGAAACATTCAAATTATATTATAATAAATCTAACTATTTATATTATATCAGATATTTTAGGATTTAAATATTATATTGTTCAAATATACTGCTGTGCAATTTCAATAAAAATGTAAAGTCTCGCTTTAAAAAATGCAGTAGAAACTAATATATTCATGTTACATTCAATATAATAAATACAATATATTAAATGTTATATTACGACTTAAATATTTATCTCATTAAATAAATAAAAAATATTAGCTGTTATAATAACTAAAAATGTATTATTCATATTCTCATTGTTAATGTTTATAATGTTCTGTATTTCGATTAATTTTTTTATTCTAAGAAAGTTATTTCTGTAATTACAAAATCTACAAGCTTCTTTCACATAGTTAAGATATTCATGATCTCTGTTTTTTATTTATGAATTATTAGAATAATATTAATCGGTTATTTAGTTTATTTAATAAACAAATTAAATAACCCACAAAAAATTCCAGCTACAATTTAAATTAGAATGAAATTATTATTTTTCTGAAATTATATATAATATATTCTTTGATTAGCTTTATATCTTAAATAATTATATAAAAAATGTATTATACGTACTCTTAGGCTATAGGCAAGTAGACACAAAATATATATGAAAACAAATGTATTGTAGCGTTAATTTTAATGTGCAATAAATATATTATGAGGCATTGACTTATGTGGTTTTATTTATATGAAATATAAATTATTAAAACGATCGTAGTAGGCGGTGTTCTGTGGTTTCTGCCAACCCCCATGAGAAAATAATCGTGAGTTTATGTATGTACTGTATTGACCGAAATTTGATTGGGAGAATATATTATTTATTTATTTATTTATTTTACTTTAATTAAAACGGTTAAATAACCAATTAAAATAATTAAAGACACAGAAGACATAAAAGTAAAAATATAAAAAAAAGAAAACACGAATATACATTTAAAAACGGAACAAAATAACTTCATCCCTTTCATAAATTCACCTCACAGTACTTCTGACATACCGACAAAATCTTCGTCCATTCATCCGCAAACAGATCGTTTGTTGGATTAGAATCCAAGAGATCGTTAAGTACAGACAGAGTGCGAGGTACTGGGGACTTAGCGCGCGCAACGGTGCGACAAGAAGGCACAGCAAATAGCTTGTGCTTTCTGCCGCGGCAGTAATTAGCCGGGACAAAAAAGCGAGCCAGTGCAGTATGCAGATCAGGTGCGTCAATAGTGCCACGCAAAGTTTTACAGGCTATAGTGAGCTGATCTCGTGCTCGCCTTACCTCTAGCGAATTATATCCGAGGCATCCCAGTAGAAATTTCGTTGGGTATAGGTAAGGATAATAGCCATGTATGCGCTTATAAATAAACCTAAGGAACGCTTTTTGTACCTTTTCCAACAAAACCGAATAGGTACTCTCGTGGGGATTCCACACGCAGGAGCTAGATTCTAATTTGCTGCGAACGAGTGCATTATATATAACCTTAATAGGAAGAGAGGTACGAAAATCACGGCAATTACGCATGACAAAACCCAGCCTTTGGTAGGATTCCTTAGCCACCGTAAGAATGTGACCGTGGAAGGTGAGCTTTCTGTCGAATGAGACTCCCAGATCTTTCATAGCTACTGTTTCCGTGATAGTATTATTATTCAATTTGTATTCAAAATGAACTGGGTGCCGCATTCGACCGAATATCATAGCGAAACATTTAGAAGAATTAAATTCCATCTTATTGTCTAAGCTCCACTCATATATTGCATCAATATCCTGCTGCAGTGCCAAACAGTCACGCTCAGATTTTATTTCTAAGTATAGTTTTAGGTCATCGGCATATAATAAACATCTTGCATGACGTAGTACTTGGGGAAGATCGTTTACCATAATTATAAATAATAAAGGTCCCAAGATTGAGCCTTGACTGACTCCAGAACGCGTGTGGTAGGTGCCGGATTCATACATACCGAGCCTAACAAACTGCTGACGATCGCGTAGGTAGTCTGCGAAGAAACGTAGGAGAGGTGGTGCAAAACCTATTTTGTTAAGCTTATTCAGCAGTGTGTCGTTATTAACTCTGTCGAACGCTTTCTGGAAGTCGAAATAAAGTACGTCTACCTGATGTCCGCGGTCCATACTAGTCGAGATATACTCTACTAGAGTTAGAAGATTCGTGTCAACTGACCTCTTGCATCTAAAACCATGCTGCTCATTGCATAAATACTTATTTACTTGCACATATATAGCATTATGAAGGATGTTTTCAAAGACTTTGGCCGGGGAAGATAAAATTGCTATGGGACGGTAATCTTCAACAATACTTTTGTTTTGGGTTTTAGGAATAGGTGTTACTCTTGAAATAGGTGTAGGTGTGTGTGTGTATTATTAAATGATAAAACAAAATAAAAGATCATACAAATACTTAAAATGTTTAATAAATACATAACTGTCAGTATTAACATTTTCCTATTTTATTTGAGCATTTTATTTAATATTTTACTACATTTCGTGGTTGTTACGGGCAGAGTTCGCTGGGAAATGTCGATAATGACTGAAAGCATAATATTTAAAATAGCTATAATATAAAATAGACAAAGCTAGTTAATATAAAATTGCACGGTTAATATTGTTAATACACAATTATTTCTACATCATATAAAACAAAGTCGCTTCCCGCCGTCTGTACGCTTAGATCTTTAAAACTTCGCAACGGATTTTAATGCGGTTTTCATCAATAGATAGAATGATTCAAGAGGAAGGTTAATGAGTCCGCATTGAATCCGTGCGAAGCCGGGCCGCTAGTGTAGTATAAAAAGCAAATTACCTACAAGAAAAATATGAGAGAAGCAGATCTGTAAAATAATTATTATTGCAATAATTATTTTTTTAAGAACATTAAGGTAACTCATATTCCACAATAGGTAAAAATAATAATAATAGGCAATAAATATAAAATACGCTACATATAAAATTATATTTAAACATAGAGTTTATATTATGCAATAAATATTCCTTTATTAGCAATATTTTTATTACTTAGGTTAAATATAATATTAGGAATAATACTTGCTCAAAATATATTTATTATTAGCGTACCTTGCCCGTATCTTGGTAATCAATAATAGTACTTTGCTTCTTGAGCAAAATATATGAATAAGCTCATTATAATTATTAAAATATAATTTTATTAAAACAAAAAATAATTTATAATTTCTACAATTCAGTCTTAACGCTAACTTTAAATCTATAAAATAACAATAAATAAATGCATTTCTTTTTAATTAATTTACATTATTTTACTTACTAGGACAATATACAAAATTTATTTAAATTTTAAACCCCATTTGTGGGTTTTTGGCGCCAAATTGGAAATGGCATTGGCCACTTCAAATAATATAATTTTATATAATTAAAATTGAGAACTGCCTTTGAATATAAGAATATTCAAAAATCTATAAAAATATTTTATTTAAAAAAGTGGGCTGGACTGTACTCTACAACAATAAAAACATTATTTAATAAAAATAAATCAGAATTACAATTAATAGACATTTTTCAATAGAGAGCTGTTACATTTATACAAATTTCAATTATTGTAATTGCTAATAAACTTTACAACAACTGTGCAAAATACAAAATCTCGGATAACAAAATATTTTTTTGTAAAAATATTTTCCACCCCTAATACACACCAATAAAATATGGGTGTACCATAATAGGTACGCCCCTTTTAGGTCACCCTTAGTAATCTCTCCGAGAAAATGGTGTAGTGTACTTTCAATGATAAAAAAAATCTAAATAGTTAAAATGGATAAAAATGAGAACATAATAATCATTACTTTGAATAAAAGCGATTATTCAAAAACAAAAATTTAAGTTTACAAAAGGATGAATACAAATTGTTTTCTTTTTTTATATTTCACAGAAACACAAATAAATTACAATACATTTTCAGTAAGTTTGAAAAATTTATCTACTAAAGAATTTTTTCATATTTTTTTTAAATAAACTGAAAAGAACATTGGATAAATACCGATTAAACATTCTTCAGTACATAAGTACTCATGTTTTATCCTCTTCAAAAATCAATATAGCACACAAAAATGTGGCACACACATACGAACACCCCATACATGTCACAAAGGAACAGACACACAATAAAATTGGACATAGTTATGCAAAAAGGATCCAACAAAAAAAAAAAACAAAATTGAATTATACACATACTAAATATTTATCTTAAACATAATCATAAACACAAATGTGAGTTGGCACCTTGTATTGATACAAACGTCGTATCTTTGTTTTATTTCTGGGTAATTTTGACATAGCAAAAAGCAGAGGTGTACCCATTAGTACACCTATATTTCGCCAGTTATGTTAATCCGATGCTGCTACTGAGAAATTCCTGATGGAAAAACCCAATAACATTTTGCCAGACCTAGAAATCAAACCCAAGACCTCATGATCAGCTGTCGCGCTTTGCAACAACGAGGCAGTCATTTTTACTGAACGAAAATTTACCTTTTATGATGTATTAATGTGTATTATTATGGGTACCTTAGCTAGAGTCTTTTTTAATGCCATTTAGTTTAAATTCCTTTTTTTTTAACATCCTACTGATTTTTTATAGGTTATAACGTAACATAACATCATGCCTGTAATCCCCGAAGGGTTAGACAGAGGTGTACCTATTAGTACACCCACATTTCGCCAGTTATGTTTTTAGTCCCATATAATCGGGGGCGAGCCTATTGCCGTCAACCGGGCTAAGGTCCAGACTCCGAAGCTGCTACTGAGAAATTCCTGATGGAAAAACCGAATAACTCTTTGCCCGACCTGGGAATCGAACCCAAGATTTCATGCACAGCAGTGGCGCTCGCGACCAGGTTATTCAGGTTAGGTGGGTTAGGTGGTTATCTTATTTATTAAATCTTTATGTGTGCCTCAATTCTGAGTTTTTGTGGGTTGGTTCTATTTTACATAACTACATCCAATTAATCCTTCAATTTAATTTATTCTAGACTCAATGAACACCTGTAATGCTCTTTAACCAGGGCTTATAGAAGGTGGTCCTCATATACACTCCTGGTAAGAAGGGCGCTGCACACTTGATGCCGTGGGAGACTGTTCCAACTAGCTGCCATTTTCCATCGTCACGCTGGAGTACAAGTGGACCTCCACTGTCACCCTGGTAGAAGAAAAAGTATGTTTATAAATGCGAAAGTAACTCTGTCTTTGGCAATTAAAACACGCCACCGCGCACCGCCGCGGTTGTCGGTGAAGCGGATCTCATGTCGCATTGGCCTCTAAGAAATCCGTTGATGCCTAAGGCTAACACACGTACACCGGCCGACCACGCGGTTGAGCGGTGCAGTCCGCTTTGCTGCCACCGCCCTCCGCGGCGGTGCGCCGTGTCGTGTGTTAACCGCCTCATAGAAGACGGGGCCCGGTAAGGCCAGTGTCTGCCAGGGTTGCGGAATTTGTTCGAAAGAGTTACCGCGGTCCTGGACCGCAAAGGGCATTAGGAGGAACACGGACGGGCTTGATGTTCCATGCGTAAAAAAAAACTGTGTAGAAATCTGTATGTTACACTTTCACGACTAAACTACTGAATCAATTTTGATAAAAGGTACGGTGTAAGTTTGAATCACAAGACACGACATAGGCTACTTTTTTTCAGCGATTTCGTCGTCGTCCGCTATTATCTACATTTACGCAGACAAAGTCACGGGCTAAAGCTAGTTATTAATAAATTCAATCTGATTTATTTAAGTTCGCATTTGTTCCAATTTTCAACTTGATTTTTCATACAATCGAATTCCCCATTTTTCACCCCCTTGGGGGTTAAATAAAAAAAAAAAGTTTGTCAACAATATTTTTTGCTGAATGTTACTTAGTTTGATAAGCAGTATGATTAGTTAACGGCGATAAGCACACGGCACCGCGCAACGCCGCGCAGGGCTGTGCGCGGTAAATCGGATTGCACCGCTTGACCGCGCGGTCGGTCGGTGTACGTGTGTCAGGCATCAATAATTTTTTTAGAGGCCAATGCGACATGAGATCCGCTTCACCGCCAACCGCGGCGGTGCGCGGTTCCGTATGTTAATCGCCCTAAGTACCTAATGTAGATTTTACTCCCCATATTATTTTAAAGTGTATACCAACCTCACAAGAATCCTTCTGACCATTAGCGTATCCTGCGCAGATGAATGAGTTGAGGATTTTCTTCGAGTGTCCAGCAGTCTGGAACATGTCTTGACAAGCACTGTTCTCAATCACTGGGACCTGGAAAACAATTCGTATAGGTAAATAAGTAATATTATAATACCAGACTATTACTGGCCTCTTCTCATACAGAGAAGGCACGAGCATTGATCACCACGCTTGCTCAAGGCGGATTGACTAATTCAGACTTATAAGTCCAGGTTTCCTCTCGAGTTTTTCCTTCACCGATGTCAGTGATGTCCAAGATAAATCACGTTGATACTTGCCCGGATTCAAAATCAAAGCATATCTTAATAAGACACTTTTGAACTGTCTAGGAGTTGATTCAAAACGTTGATAGGCCTCTATGGAGAAGAACGAGCAGGAACCTCCACGATCACTCTTTTCAATTAGGTTTTTACAAAATTTAACAATATTCTTGTTGCTACTCTAAATGAAAACAATGATGGTGAATAGGTATCTATATAATAAAAATGAATGGCTAAATGTGTTGCTAAGCGCAAAACTCGAAAACGGCTGGACCGATTTGGCTGATTCTTTTTTTGTTGTGTTCGTAATTTTCCGGACATGGTTTTTATGAAAGAATTTGTTTGGACAATCCACCTGAAAGGTTGTACCCGAGCGAAGCCGGGGCGGCTCGCTAGTAAAACAATAAAACAAAAAAGATGTAAGCCATGACAGTTAAGAGATGACCAATCCCAACTGACTGCCTCGTTGGTCTAGTGGTCGCAAGCGCGACTGCTGTGCATGAAGTCTTGGGTTCGATTCCCAGGTCGGGCAAAGTGTTATTGGATTTTTCCATCAGAAATTTCTCAGTAGCAGCCTCGAAGTCTGGATTTGTGCCGGGTTGATAGCAATAGGCTCACCCCCTATTACATGGGACTAAAAACATAACTGGCGAAATGTGGGTGTACTAATAGGTATACCTCTGCCTAACCCTTCGGGGATTACAGGCGTGATGTTATGACTATGACAATCCCAACTGACAACGCCCGTTTACGAACTTGACGCATGGATTAGCACCATTTAGCTGAACCATCTTGAAGGAAACTGATCCTCATAAGAGGCGGATGCGTCAACCACTGGGCTAGCCAAAGTAATGTGAACAACTACTGGCAACTAATGTTAATTCAATTCAATTCAATTCAATATATTTATTTCAGACTTTCGGTCCATATGGTGTTAGTAAATACATGTAAGATAATAACTTAAGAACTATGTTAGTAATATTACTTAAATTCTACTTAAAAAGTAAAAGGGGGGAAGAACAAAACACCGCCTACCCAACGTGCAGACCTACCCAATGCCTCCAAATCGGACTATGGATATGATCTGCAATAACCCGCAAGTAGCTGTTGGGACTGCCCCTCACTCAACGCATCAGCGATGCTGCTCTCTTACGTATAATGGCATGAATAGGATTACCTAAATAATTAGAAATAATAAGCGTTTAGAAATAATAGCGTTTAAGAGGAAAGGCATGAATATAAATGTGAACAAGACGAAAGTGATGGTTTTTGAAAGAGAAGAGGATGTATCGGCGTGTGATGTGAAAATAAATGATAAGAGTGTGGAGCAAATGAATGAGTTTGTATACTTGGGTAGTACGTTTACTAGAGATGGAAAGATTGATGCTGATGTGGAAAGGAGAGTAACTGCGGGAAATAAAGTGAATGGTGCTATACATGCGGTTGTGACCAACCAGTCCATGTCAAAGAAGGCTCGAATGGCTGTTCACAACGGTGTGCTGGTGCATACGCTTATGTATGGAAGTGAATGTTGGGTATGGCAAACGAGGCATGAGAGTAGGATTAATGCTGTGGAAATGCGTTCCTTGCGGAGTATGTGTGGTGTAACATTGAACAATAGAGTGAGGAATGAGGTTATACGGGACCGTTGCGGATTAAAAGAAGATGTAGTAACAAAGATAGAAAAGGGTATGCTTAGATGGTTCGGTCATGTTGAGAGGATGAGTGAAAGACGATTGACAAAAGGTATTTATATGGCAGAGGTGAGTGGCAACGCCGGGAGGGGTCGCCCTAGGAAGACCTACACTGACCTTATTGGTGAGGTCCTTCAGAAAGGTCAGGTGCGGAGTACTCGTAACCGGCGTGCTTGTATGACGAGATGTATGAACGTAGATGAGGCGAAAGGAGTATGTAAGGATCGTAGCAGGTGGCGTTCTATAGTTTCTGCCTACCCCCATGGGAAAAAGGCGTGAGTTTATGTATGTATGTATGTATGTATGTTAGAAATAATGATTACCTGTACTTCCTGTAGTATAGCGGGTACTGACCCGCCGTACTTGAGCCGTCCCCAACCCGTGACGGTCGCCACACGGCCCGTGAAGTCAGCCTCATCAGGCGGCATGCAGATTGGCACTGAAATTTGGAAGCAGAATGGATTTTAAGACCAATCAGACCCCTCCGTGATATTGATCATGGATTTGTGTGACTTTTGGATGCTTGTGCAGGTTTTTTTCGTGTTGGCATCTCGCTAGTCTACATTATATAGGAGCTCGTGGCTAAGTAATAACAGCCGCATGGGTCGATCCGTCAGGTTAAGCTACGCTTGCCGGGGTTGGTCCGTGGATGGGACCTTTACACACCGAGACTCCTCCGTGCCTCGGAAAGCACGTTAAGCCGTTGGTCCCGGCTGTCATATGTGAATCTTTTACAGTCGTTACGGGTCGTCAGAAGCCCGAAAATCTGACAAATAGTCTCACCAAGGGGTATCGTATTACCCAGTTATTGGGTTGTGGAGGTCAGATAGGCAGTCGCTCCATGTAAAATACTGGTATTTAGCTGCATCCGGTGAGACTGGAAGCCGACCCCAACGTAGTTGGGAAAAGGCTAGGCAGATGATGATCTCGCTAGTCTACATTGGAGGTTGTCGGTTGATTAACCGGACTTACTAAGGCGTAAAACTTATATAGTAAGTGTCTAGATCCTAGAAGCACACAGCAATAACTTATTGCTGTGTGCGGACAGCAAGGGGATAGGTTGAATCGGATTGTTTACTAAGCAGCATTACTAATTCCTAATGTATATGTCACAGCTTTAAAAGTGTAATGGACCACCCCGTTAGTCTTGTGGTTGCAAGCACGGCTGCTAAGCGTGGGGTCCTGATTTCGGTTCTCAAGTCGGGCAAAATGTAATTGTGTTTTCCTGTTCGTCTCCTCATCGCTCGTCTCCACTATTCTCCGATGGATCAGTCTTAATCCATCATCATCATCTGCCTAGCTTTTCCCACCTACGTTGGGGTCGGCTTCCAGTCTAACCGGATGCAGCTGAATACCAGTATTTTACATGGAGCGACTGCCTATCTGACCTCCACAACCCAGTAACTGGGTAACACGATACCCCTAGGTAAGACTGGTTGTCAGACTCTCATGTTTCTGACGATTCGTAACGACTGTCAAAGATCCACGAATGACAGCCGGGACCAACTGCTTAACGTGCTTTCCGAGGCACGGAATGTCAGTAATGTCTAAGATAAACTTTAGAAAGTACATATGAATTGAAAAAGTCACATTGTTACTTGCCCGGTTTCCCACACCCTCATGCATGAGAGGCGGGCGCCTTAACCACTAGGCCATCACGACATTCCAATAATCATCATTTTAATATTTACTTACTACAGTCACTCAAAATTTACTATCTAATATACTTACCAATATGAGCATCAAACTTGATAGGTGCTTCCAGTTCTAACAGCGCCAGATCATTCTCGAAGGTGGCTGCATCATACGAGCGATGGACTATGACTTTCTTCACGTTCCTAGACACTGGTTTCTTTGGCTCGAAGTCTCCAGAGATGTCGTTCTCACCAAACACTGCTACTAGAGATGCTAGGAAGCTGGAATTTAATTACAACAGGTTTGAAAAGAGACTTATCCAGCCTAATATTATTTTAATGCAGGACAAAGGCCCGTTTTTAAATAGAGAAAGAACGAGCATTGTTTGTCACGCTGTCTCAAGACAGATTGGCGATTCCAGAGTTCAGGTACTTGTCCGGTCTCGAGCCTATAACCTCATGCATAGGAGGCGAGGCAAGCACTTTTTGTTCCGGCGTAGAAAATACTCATGAATGTCCCCGCCCCGTTTATATAAAACATACATACATAACATCACGCCTGTAATCCCCGAAGGGTTAGGCTGTGTGTGTACCCAATAGTAACACCCACATTTCGCCAATTATGTTTTTAGTCCCATGTAATAGGGGGCGAGCCTATTGCCATCAACCGGGCACAAATCCAGACTCTGAGGCTGCTACTGAGAAATTCGTAATGGAAAAACCCAATAACACTTTGCCCGACCTGGGAATCGAACCCAAGACCTTATGCACAGCAATCGCGCTTGCGACCACTAGACCAACAAGGCAGTCCGGTTTATATAAAAAATAATCCCAATTTCCCTTCGTCACTGCAACACGCGTGAACGGCTGAACTAATTTCTCAAATTATCTTTTGTTGTGTTGTAAGGTTCTCCTAGTAACACCTGAACTTTCTGGAAACTACCTGAGAACCTTCTGGTACTTAAGAAAGGGGGGAAAAAAACCGCGGGACGAAGTTCGCTGGGTCAGCTAATCAGTTAATAAATATTCAAAGCTACTTAAGACAGCAAACTTACCCTGGTTGACAATGCGCAGCGGTGGTAACAAACTTATTAGTAATAAGGACTCCTCCACACTTGTTCTTAGTGAAGAGACCGAGCCAGGTGGACTCTCTGACCAGCACCTGCCAGGGCCACTCGCCGAAGGCAGCGCTCTTCCCGCCGACGATACGGCCCGTCTTCGAAAGGGGGCGGACACCACATACTGGAATTATGGAATGGAAGAATTAGTTGGGTTCCAGAATGGTATACGGTAAGGGTTGTGTTCAACCGTATAATTATATAATATTATCTAATCTATATAATGTTTATTATACTCGTATATTTATATAAAAGTCACTCACTCACTCACTCACTCACTCACTCACTCACTCATCACGAAATATCCAAATCGCTTGACGTATATACGTTCATTTGTTTTTATACCAGACATAGTAATACCACAACATTTTTGACTGTCTTATCTTCCATACTCTTCAGCTCATAATGACATGAGATAAGAATGAGTCACAGAATAATAGACTTTTATCTACTAGTTACTGTACTTACATTTACAATTGAATGGAATTTCTTTGCATAAAAGATTTTTTATAAAAAAGACAACCGCCTTCAAAAACTAAAAAATAAAAAATAACTTTAGCTTGGAAGTCGGCGGCTTTGGTTTTGCTTCTTGTTATGTAGGTATTGCCACCGACTTCCAAGCTAAAGTTATTTTTTATTTTGTAGTTTTTTGTCTTTTTTTATAAAAAAGCTTTTTATTTTTCACTTTTTAGTGCTTGTGTATTATTGTTTAAAATCCTTACAAAAAACCCTTTCAAACAATACCTCACACGATATATTTGATTTTTGAAAGTGGTAGGAGGGAGGTTTATGTCAGACTTTTACTGACTAAAAAACCACCCTGTTCCTTCTGTTGCCCTTTACGTTCCGGGGCCACGGCATCCTGTTAAGACGTCCCGCAACCCCGGATATAATAAATACTTACAATTTCTATCGTTATAGTCCACAGGGCGTTCCACGTAGTTCTCTGTGGTCAGCTCGTCTGCTAGTTCTGTGGTCGTGGTCGCGGCTTGTGTGGTCGTCGTCACTTTCTTCGTCGGCTTCGACTTTTTTGTGGTCGTCACCTGAAAATATTTGATTTACAAAACGGCGCACCTGTTTGTATGATTCATATAACAAAACATTTTCTCTACGCTTGTTTTAGGGATACAAGAGTAAAAAGACACTTCATTGTTATCGTTGTTAACTACCTACATAGGTATAATGCTGACTGAGACTGGCAAAAATTAAACGATTTTTATATTCTGTTTATGGTAATACGCAGTGGCGGAGTAAGACCTAAATTTCATGTTGGTAACATACATTTTGCGAGGCCCACTGGTTATGTAAAAAGATGGAATTAAAAAAACTATTCAAAACGGTTTTTTTCGACGTTTTAAATGCGATGAAAAACTTGTCCTGCCTTCAGGGTGCGAGGCCGTAGGCGAGGGCCCACGATGCCCACGTCTTACGCCGCTTCTGGTAATACGCGCAATAGAACACACGCAAAGCATTGTTCTTACATACAACAGTATCATCGGTCGTGAGCTATCGATGAAAACTGCCGGCAATATTGCCAAAGTTGCCAAAACTCTTGGGAATGTTTCCAATCTTGCTGGCAATATTCGGTTTAAAGAAATTTATTTCTCAAAAAAGAACATACATAGTTCACTCAAATATGAGAAACTTAACGAAACAAATATCATAAGTATTAAACATAATTGTCGTTCGATCCATCGTACATACAGTGGGTAGTCCATTATTATTGTTGGTTGACCAAATACAACTTTAACTTATTTTTAAAAAAGTTCATTGATGATGAGTCTCTTAGGTAACTTATTATAAAGCTGCGCTGCCTCAAACTGTATAGTAAACATAACATGTAACATTAGGCAAGAAACGTATAAATAAAATAGAACTTATAAATACTAATTTATTTGTATAAGTAGCTAATATGCTTATCTACAATATCTAATCGAAAATTGTAGCCTTTACAATTAATTTCTTACTGATAAACCAAAGAAAAGACATAAGCTATCCATGACAGTTTATTGGTGATGAAACCATAACTATTTTCGAGTTATCGTAATTTTTTTTCTACGTTTTTATAGTTTAACTTTAATTCTATTAAAAATATATATATAAAACCGGCCAAGTGCGAGCCGGACTCGCGCACTAAGGGTTCCGTATCTATGAAAAAGTTTGTTGTAAAATCCCTTAAATATTTGTTTTATTTTAACTTAATTATTTATTTTTTAAGTGAATATACATTTCTCAAACTGTCGTGAGGATATTTAGTGTTTAGTCATTACATTTAAAATTTGATTTCGTTGTAATAAGTTGGAACTTTTACTGACAATTTCCAGGCATAGTTCATAACAAATTAATTCGCAATAATAGGAACAACGTGTAATTTTCAGCTACTTTTAGTGTGTTTTTAGACCCGTTTTATAACACACGATGTAGCTAGTATTAACTATCCTTCTCTAATAGTGTCAAAAATGCCTTCAGTTTTTATGCTCAGTAAAAGATTTAAAGAGAAAAGATTTGTATTTAGGTATGTAATAGAAAAACTTAAAAGCACATTTATTAAATTTATTATTATGAAAATCCGCGCGGACGAAGTCGTGGGCAAAAGCTAATCTTACTACTGTTATAAACGCGAAAGTTTGTTACTTAATGGATCGATGTTTGTTTCACAATTACGCCAGAACGGCTAAACATATCTGGATGAAATATTGGCACAGAGATAGATTATAGTATACTGGAATACCTCATAATACTTTTTATTTTAGACTTTGAGGCTTAATACTGTAATCTACGCAGGCTAACAGTTTAAAAAATGAATCTTACCGGCTTTTTCGTCACAACGGTTGTGGTTGGCGGTTGAGTGGTTGTGATTGGTCGCCGATACTGCGTTGTCAGTCGCACTGGCTTCTTAGTCGTCTTCACGGGCGGCCGTCGCGTTGTCACTTTCGTTGTCACCTTCGTTGTCAACCTCACTGGTTTCTTTGTGGTCGTAAGAAAAGGCCTTTTCGTCGTTACGGTCGTCCTTTTCGGTTTCGTCGTCGTCGTTTTGACTGCAGTTTCGTTTGGCTTCTTACCTAATATGACTATATCATGCAACTCTTGAAACGTCCCTTGGAGATTTCCAACAATTTTATTGACGAAAACATTCATTTTTTCGTTAAGCTTGTCATCCATTTCCCAGGTAGGTGTCGTAAATTCTACGTCATGTAGTATGTCTAGTTCGTTGTCGGATAGAGATATGCTTGTGTTGTATAAAGACGGGTTGGAGCCAGAGGCGTTCAGCATTGGATTCCTTACTGGTGGGAAATTGATCAAATCATCAGGTGACGTTTGCATTTCTGGCTTATTCGTCGTTGGTGCTTCAGTAAACTCCACAATTGGACTTGAAAGAGTAGATGCAGGTCTTGTACCTGCTGAAGCTTTAATTGGATAAGGGGTAGTAACCAGTCCAGGTTTTGGAGTGATAACTACGGTGGGTGAAGAAGTAGATGACGGGTAAGTTGGCTTACCCATGTAAATATTATTAGTAGCAGCTATATGGTTGTTTACAGTGATCTGACTTATCGGTTTCTTGAAAGGCTCTTGAGATATTTCAACGAATTGAGTTTCGTCTGAATCTAGAGGTGTTTTTGTTGTGTGTATATCATTGAGTACTATGATAGTTGGTGTAACACTTGAGAAAGTATCAACTGTGTCCACAGCGTCATAAGTCACCTCATTGGGTGGAAGTGCTGGTCTACGAATGGGACTAGCACCTGTAACATAGCTGGTAGATGGAGGTTTTTTAGGAGGCGTCGGTTTTGGAGTAGTCGTCGAACTGACATAACTGAAGGTAGACAAGTCTCCAAAATCAGTGGGGTCTGTAGGATACCTATTGAAGGCATCAATAGCTTGACTAGTAGACTGACTAGGACTCGGCGAAGAGAAGTATGATGACGGCTTATCATCCTGTGGCAAGCTGTTTGGGGTTGTATGCACGTAATCATAAGACGGTTTTTTACTTGGCGGAGGTTTCTTCGTCAAATACGTCGACATTGATGTAGGTTTAAGAGTGACGTAGTGGCCGGTGGATGAGAAACTTGGATAAGTGTATGAGTAAGACGGTACTGGTGAAGATTTCGTTTCCATCACATCAATAGATGGAGTCACATCCTCCTTCATACTTGGCGTACTATCATTAAGCATTTGAATAATGCTGTTAATTGACGATAATTCCGGAGGCGCGTCTTTCGTGACTGTTGATATTACGACGTACCTCTCAGTTGACGTCACAGGTTTTGGCCTAAAGATCGGTTTGATTGGACGATGGGTTGAAACTGTCTTTTGAGCCTCCGTCGTTGAAGTACTTGGAGTCACCGTTGGCTTTGTCTGCATTGATGATAACTGGATATTGAAATCCGAAGGTCTAACCACCGTATCTACTAAAGATCCATTGGTATGTACTAGTATAGTATCTGGACCACCATGATCTATAGTGCTATGCGTATAATAATCAGGTTTTGGCTTCATGTAAAGAATGCCGTTACTGTCTTTAGGAGGCGAGCTGAGTAAAGAATTCGTAATTTGAGTTAACCCTTCAGATATCATCTCAGCATGTTCTCCTTCTGTGCTCAAATCTTCTGGTTTTAACGTCGTGGCAGAATTTTTATCAGCCGGCTTATACCCTGGAGTCACGACAGGTTTATAGCTGTTATGCCAAGCACTTAACTCTTCTGCATCATAATCTTCTCCTTCTGTTGCTTCTGGGTAATCTAGGTAGCTCGTCATGACAATTCCAGGTCCTTTTGGGATATGTGACTGGCTGTCAGATTTGAGCTGGCAGCAGGCTCCGAAGAGGAAGCCGTCCATGCAGGCACCCACTACTTCCCCCCCTCGCTGATAGCATTCGTGGTTGAACATACATATCGTGTTTCCTCTATTATATTTTGCGGCACGCGATGCTTTGCAGTATGTGGGAGTTATTCGGTAACCGCCGAAGAGTTTTTTTGATTCTGTGGAAGAGAAAAAGAATTTGTTAGTTGATTCATTATCGTCTGCTTGTCTTTTTGCAACTGCGTTGGGGTCGGGTTTCAGTCTAATCGGATGCATTTTGACCATACATGGCAAACTGGGCGCAAATCCAGACTCCGAAACTGCTATTGAGAAACTCCTGTTGGTAAATCCCAGTAACACTTTGCCAGACCTAGAAATTGAACCCAAGTCCTCATGCTCAGTAGTCACGCTTTGCCACCACGAGGCATTCAGTTGTTCCACAGATAAATAAAACCAAAATAACATGTAACACTGTTAGTGGAAAATAAGCACTAAAAAGCTAAACATCTCAAACATTGTCAGCTAAAAGACGGTGTTTAAAATCTAGGCACGCGAGAGTTGTGCCTAGATTTCCCCGGCTGAGTAAATTGTAGCTTAGATATATGTGACACTTTCCTAAAGTTTCACCAGACGTGAGCCAAGTGATTGGTGTTTCATCTCTAATCACAAATTCTTATTGCGATCCATAATGTGAAACATACAGATGGTAGACCTAGAAACAATTGGTTAACAACATTAACCAATAATACAGTAATTCATATGTACTTTCTAAAGTTTATCTTGGACATCACTGACATTGTTGAAGGAAAACATCGTGAGGAAACCTGGGACTTACTGTTCCACTCTAACCATGTCAGAGGCCCTTGAGGCGGTTTGGAAACTCGGGTGTGTGGGGTCGTAAGACCTTACTGCCCACACGATAATGAAGAAGTATTACATCCATTTTTTTAAACTGTCTCAATTTGATCATTTAGTATACACAAAATACTAATTAAAATAATATTTTTAAAAACAAGCTTTAATTTAAAATTATTATAATATTGAGTATTGGACATTGTATTGTCACCAGAACCAAAGGTGTATGCAAAATTTCAGCTCAATCGGATACCAACAAAAGGTCGAAAAATGGTTTGCAAATTTTGAAAGGACAACTTACATACGAACAGTGCAAGCTAAATAAAAACTTGTAAAAGAAACAACATTTTTATTCATTCAAAAATTGGTAAGGTCACTCCATCGTAGACTTTGTCTCTGTCACCTATGACATAGACTAGAGTCAAAAGCAAACCCATCTCAAATAAAAAAAAAACTGGCATAAAAATGCAATTTTTAAATGATTTGACTTTATCTTTGATTACAGCAACGCTAATTGGTGGCAATTTTAAAAAGGCAATCTTAACTCCAGCAGTAACTATGTGGCCACCGGAGGCGCGGGCTTGCGGACGGCGAGTAATGGGTAGCTCGCCGTCCGATCAAGGACCAGGCCCGAGTCGACGGCGCGTTCTGTTCGCGCGCGCCTCAAAGAGCTGTCAGCACAAGGACGGGGCCCCCAACGGGGCCAACGCCTGCCAGGGTTGCGAGACGTCTTAACAGGATACCGTGGCCGCGGAACGTAAAGGGCAACAGAAGGAACTGGGTGGTTTTTTAGTCAGTAAAAGTCTGACAGTCCCTTCCGCCCCACCCAGGGCGGAAGGAGTCATAATTATGATGATTTTTAACACCTAAAAAAAAAAAGCAGTAACTATGAAGCGATATCTTCTTTGATCTACTAACCCGAATGTGCTTATTAAACTTAAATACGTCGGAATATGTATCAATCGCGTGTTAAACAAATTATCGTATGTCTATTAATAACTAAGCATGTTTGCATATTAATGAATGAATCGTAAGACTTGTAATGTAGTAAAAGCGAGGAGAACATATAAACTAATCTATACTAATATAAAAAAGCTGAAAAGCTATTCGTTTGTTTGTTTAGTCGAATGGAAAAATGATTTTTGTACCTATATTATGAGGAATAGCATAGGCTATAAAACATCACGCTACGATTTACGGGAGCAGAGCAGTTATCAAAGATGTAATGTCTATTTTGTAAAAAGTTTTATTTTTATTTTTCACATTTTAGTGCAATTTTCTTGGCGTTAATGTTTGAAATCCTTACAATAAGCCTTTTCAAACAATACCTCACCGGACATCCTTATTTAATTTCGAAAAGTGGTAACAGGGGGATCGATATACCTCCTCCCCCCTTCTTTCAGTCAGTCATCGACTACACGTATAAACAAAGCAATTATACTTGTAACGCCAGTTCTGATGTGATTCTATGAGGAGTTCCGTTCCATATCTCCAAAGTTCATTATCAGATCATGACAAAATTTATATGGGACCACCAGGGAAGTACGAACATTTAAACAAAAAAAAAAAATCATATCGGTTCAAGCATCCTCGAGTAATCAGGAAACATACATGAAAAAAAAAAACAAGATTCCTTCGAATTGGGAACTTAATTCCTCCTTTCTTTAAGTCGGTTAAAAAGAAAAAGAATACGTCTCAACGGTTGAACAGATTTGAACGAAAATTAGTTTAGTGTAGCCCATGACCTAAATTAGGACATAGGATACTTTTTAACGGATTCGGTTTCGTTTTATATCTTCACTATCGCTTTCTCCCATCGCACGTGATGTGTCACGCACCTAACTTAAAAAAATCGCAAGTATAGAGGTCAACCGTTACGGAACTACATATGAACACAATTTTGCATAAAATGATGATTTGTAAACTATACCAATTCTGGTCTACACTGCGCTGCTGTTTTGTAGATCAGGCCTACTAAACAGTGTCTTGATTTATTTTTAACTTGCTTCTTCCCACGACTTTGTCTGCAGGAAATCTTAGGGATCTTTAAAAAATATATATTAAATATAGTGTTTGTTATTTGCTGTTAATGTAGCTTAGTAGTTTTTGTGTTTATCCATGACGAAAAAAACCATTTTTTTATATTTATAATATTAGTAGGAATATAGAGATTATTTATTAATTTATTATATGAAAAATCCACAGTTGCTCTTTGAAGTTTTATCTTAAAATATTTAAAGTAATCCTACAACTAATCACGAATTTACAATTTAAAAGCTTTAAAAACAACTTTATTTTAGTTCTAAGAACCCGAAAAATTTATAATTCAATTATTTTTGTTGCTATTCTTTTAATTATTTGAATAATTATGTACAATATTTACAGACCTTATTCTACAACGTGAAATGTAAACCGTTGCAAAGCTGCAGCGAAATGACTTTGTTTTGGTAGTACAATCGATTAGTAAATATCTTTACTATGAAAATATAAAAATGGCAGATTCACAATTGTGAAAAACGAAACTCGAAAATGAACGCAATCAAATAGTAGTACCTAGTCAAACGCAGCGGCCGAGACCCGAGCGGCTGACGGCGCGGGCGCCAGAACACTGGGTCGTTAACCCTTGCGCTTATCAACAGCTGATTTTCTGATCTTTAGTTAATTTAATGTAACACAACACCCAAAAAGTTATTCCAATTCTCCCTTCATACTTTTACAGGCTTAAGACTGTCAAAAATACTTTTTATTACCTACAACTTTACTTACTGAACACGAAAACAAAATAACAAGTTAAACAAAGACAATAAAGTAAGTATTTTAATCGTATTTAAAAAGTTGGAATCAACTTATTTACAATGATTTTAATCACCTAACCTATTTCTGAATTTTCACTATTCACAAAGTACTTACCTACACTTCGCGGTATCGAAGCAAGTGTTCGAAGTGTAAGCCACTACATTCCACACACAAACGAGCACTTTTAAATAAATTCTTTTAGTTTTAATAATGGGTCTCACTCAAAATTAGAAAAATCGTAATTTCAATCCATTTTTCACTTATTTAACCTACAAGTACAACGTCCGCAAGACAACTGAGCGTCGAGTGCGCGACACTGCGCGGCACGGCGCGGCATTTTTTGATCTGTGGCGGCGAATGAAGAGAGTGTAAGCTACGCGCTCTAGTTTATACCGTATCACAAGGCACGAGAGCTTATTTTTTTCTGAACATTTATGATTTATTGCTTTTTACTTTGTCGGTAGCGCATGAGTTTTGAATAGAGATGGGTTTTTGCCTGGGCATTTACGGACGTATTGAGTAAATGCCCAATAAGCGTCCATTTACGCCCAATAAATGTCCAAAAACAGGGCATTTATTTTAATTGTAAAATATCATAAATTATTACATCATAATAAGTTCAAATAACTATAAAGTGTTTTATTTTTGTAAAATAAAACTATACTTAATTCCAAATTTAAATACCTAGTTTTGTAGACACATACCTATTTCTTATGCTCACCTAGATGTGGATACCTATAATGTCTTTCAATTTAAAAAAAAAAAAATATTTTGATTACCACCAGCTTGCACCACCAGTTTTAGAAGGTAAATATGTAATTAAGTTTACATAGTACCTAAACACACTTGGACATGGACACGTGTAGTGAAAAAAATATAATTTCCAAATTTCTCTCCAAACAAGACAGGAGACAGAACAGAACGAGGCCAGTAGGCACAAAGGGATGTTTGTAACTAGGAGAAGCATTACTATTAGACGAATTATTATTAAATTAATGGGTCCTAATGTGAGCTGTTACTTTTGATTTCAGTAATAGGTAGGTATGGCATAAACGCTTTAACGCACAGAAATTAGTTCTAGTTTCTACAAGGTCTGCATAATAATCAACACCGGATGTAACCTGTACACTATCTAGCATAATATTGCGTTCGTTCTGCCAAAGAATACACTCCCATAAGATGTGATGAGCAGATTGTTCATATTCACAGTCGGGTGTAGAACATTGACACAAAGGAGAAGCAACAATGCTTGAAAGAAAATAATTTAATCTTAAAGTTGCCATGACCTGTGAGAAATTGGGCAACACAGTGGTCCACCTCCAGCCATGTTCTGGTCAGCCGCTCACAAACTGATGAAAAGAACTGAGGAAGGCCCTTGATAGAATTATCCCACAGACCTATATTGATTAAAAGTTCTTCCCAGACGTCAGCCTGCGATTTAAATAATCTGGAGATCTTAGCTCGGTCACGTTGTGTTAGAAAGTTTGCGTCCATGTTCTCTCGCGTGGAATAGTACATTGCAGCACGTCGCTGCACCTTGAGATCGACTGGAAGTACACCTGCAAGTACTGGTAGGGCTTCAGTACTGACGGTCCTATACGCTTTATTTATTTAAAAATATTAAAGCTAACCGTTGACTTTGAAGCAATTTACGTCGTACCGCCCCTATGGTGGCCCTATCGGCCCAAACAGGTGCACCGTGCTCCGGTGCGATCTCATACCGGAATGGGAGATGCGACTGTCGCAACCCAAGTTCGAGCACGCCGCAATCGCGGCAGACCCCTCTTTGAGGAGTAGCTGGAGAGGCGCTACGGCGTACTCACCTACCGCCTGACGCAGGTCCTCACCGGACACGGTTGTTTCGGGAAGTTCCTGTGTCGGATAGGGCGGGAGGAAACGCCCGGGTGTCACCACTGTGTGGATCGCCCGGAGAACACGGTGGAGCATACGGTGAAGGACTGCCCCGCTTGGGCAGAGCACCGCCGTGTCCTCACGGAGGCGATAGGTGGCGTCGACCTCTCGCGTCCGGACCTGGTTCAGGCCATGCTCTGCGGCGAGAGGGAATGGGATGCAGTCACCTCCTTCTGCGAAGCAGTAATGCTAGCGAAGGAGGAGGCGGGCCGCGTGAGGGAGAGAACCACCTCACGCTCCAGCCGCCGCGGGAGACGCCCAGGGCGTCGGACGTCGCGAGGCGACATCCGGCCACCGTAGGCGCGGGCTTGCGGACGGCGAGTAATGGGTAGCTCGCCGTCCGATTAAGGGCCAAGCCCGGGTCGACGGCGCGTTCTGTTCGCGCGCGCCTTAGTGAGCTGTAAGCACAGGGACGGGGCCCCCAACGGGGCCAGCGCCTGCCGGGGTTGCGGGACGTCTTAACAGGATACCATGGACCCGGAACGTAAAGGGCAACAGAAGGAACAGGGTGGTTTTTAGTCAGTAAAAGTCTGACAGCCCCTTCCGCCCCACCCAGGGCGGAAGTAGTCATTCGATGATTTTTACCACCTAAAAAAAGATGACCGCCTTCAAAAAACAGTCGGTGGCAATACTTACATAACAAGAAACAAAACCAAAGCCGCCGACTTCCAAGCTAAAGTTTTTTTTTATTTTGTGGTTTTTGAAGGCGTTCATCTTTTTTGTATAAAATCTTTTTATTTTTCACTTTTTAGTGCTTGTGTGTTATGTTTGAAGCCCTTTCAAACAATACCTCACACGATATATTTAATTTTGGAAAGTGGTAGGAGGGGGGTTGACGTACCCCCTCCCCACTTCCTTCAGTCAGTCATCGACTACACGTATAAACAAAGCAATTTTTCTTGTTACGGCGGTTCTGCTGTGATTTTATAAGGAGTTCCGTTCCATATCTCCAAAGTTCATCATCAGATCATGACAATATTCCTATGGGACCTATTCGGAAAAATACTCTTTCAAACAAAAAAGAATCATCCAAATCGATTCATAATTGGCGGAGTAATCGTAGAACAAATATACAAAAAAAACACAATTGTTTTTAATATTATACTTAACTAGCAGACCCGTGCCCAGTTCGTTGGGCGGTAACCATTTTAACTTGTGATGAAATTATGAGTGTGGTTCGGTTAGTATTGAGTGCTATGATTTATTTCCTGCCTAAAGACGCTGCGCACGTTCAGCGCCAGATTCCCGAGCACGGGCTTGCGATGTTCTCGCGCTCTGGCTAGCGAGCCTCTGCGAGCGCTCAGCGCTAGACTCCCTATTCCTTGTTGCAGAGACATGCTGCCTTAAATAACTGAGACGCTGCGCATGTTCAGCGCTACATTCCCGAGCACGGGCCTGTGATGTTCTCTTTGGTTAGTAAGCCGCTGTGAAAGCTCGGAGCTAGATTCCCCAGAGCGTGCTTGCGAAATATTTTCTCTATTCCTCAAGAGGCGCTGATGCTTTTCAAGAGCAGACTCTTCCGTACGGCGTACTCGAGCTGCTCTGGGATGTCTGACGGGAAAGCTGTGATTTCCTTTTAGGCATGATAAACAATCGCTGAAACTGTCCGATATCCCAAAAACAGAAATACCATGGGTAAATGGATAAAACGTCCTTACAAAGCATGTTCTAATGTGGTTCGGCATTTTGCGATTTAGTAATTTTATATTATCTTCGAAACTATTTAACCAATTCACATACTGTTCTGGGCAAATCGTATCTCTATGATGTTCTTGTGATGATAATAATATTTTTTTCGATAAGGTTTAATATTTTGTTGTTTAAAAAATCGTCCAAAGGTAAGTACATCGAAAAATACTTTTTTTAACACATAAAAGCTACTTTAACTGCTAAAATATAAAAGATAGAAACATGGTGATGTGGACTTTTTTGTAGAACTATTAAAGGCGGACCAGCTTGCCATACATTGTTTTCAATTATATACAACCATTAAGGCAGCGCATGCAAAAAACTTTGTTGTAAGAGCTAATTTTTTCCACCTGGCTAGACAAAAATTGAGATAGTTCGGCTATTTTGCATGATATCTTTATAATTTATAGCCTATAGCACTCACGAATAAAGTAGCTTTATACCAGTGAAACAATTTTTAAAATCGGTTCATTACTTCCGGAGATTACCCCCTACAAACAAACTTACAAACAAATGTTACCTCTTTATAATATTAATTATTATAGTATAGATATTAAAATATTTATCTTATATTAATCTTACCACTACTTAATGAAAAAGTCTTAATAACTATGAAATTTAACTAATTATAGTTTCCGCCCTGTTTTTGGGCATTTAAAAGGACGTCAATTCGTTTTTGCCCTATTTGCCCAGTTTATGCCCTTTTTGCCCAGTTGGGTTTAAACCCACTGCCCATCTCTAGTTTTGAATGATACCTACGTTAGGACGTAGGTATCATTTCGTTGGCTACGTTGCGTTTGTGTGCGTGACAGTGTAACTATTGTTACTCACGCTTTCGAGTTTATGAATATTTTTTTTAATATTTTAAAATAAAAATATTTTTATTTTTTAAGTTTAACTCTACGTTCCATTAGTACTACTGAGGGCGAATCGTTCTGCCGCGTTTTTGCAACGGTTTACATTTCAGGGTGTATAAAAAAAACAGTCAGAATAAAAAATAGGAACTAAAACTAAAATGAAAAGTAAAAACTACTCACTTAACCAATTTAAAAATTCTTTCATTTAAAAAGCCACATTTTCTGTGATATATTTTATTTTCAATATAAAATTAAATTTTAGTTACCTACCTTGAAAAAAATAAATAGTTAGTCAATTGAGTTAGCAAATAAGTGACGTCACACTAAATTTACGGGGGAATCGCGTTTTGACAGTTCATAAAAAGTATGTCAATTGATTTGTAGTGTCTACTTCTCAATTAAAAAATATGGTGATGGCTTCCGGTTTATAATTTGTTCACTTTCTATTTCATTCAAAGCAATGTCTTACTGAATCATGTCAACTATTTTTATGACATAAATAAATAAATAATAACAGAATATTTTTGTCCTACTGCAGGGCAAACGCCTCTTTTCATACAGAGAAGGCACTAGCATTGATCACCACGCTTGCTGAAGGCGGATCGGCGATTTCAGACTTATCTAAATACGAATATATAAAAGCGAAATACAAAACAGCATCATACACTTACTCATCACGAAATATTGAACACCGCTTGACGTATAAAAATGAAATTTGGCAGGGAGGTAGATTATAGTTAGTAGACGACCGTTAAGAACGGATTTTCCAAAATTCACCCCCTAAAGGAATTCAATAGGTCCGACACTTACGCGGACGAAGTCGCGGGCAAAAGCTAGTAGTAACAAAAAATCTTGTGGCTCTGAAAGACGTGTCGCTGTTGGTCCTGCGCCTGATCTCTCTCCGGTCGGATTGCCGTCCCATTGGACTATGAGAGAGAAGGAAGAGGGAGTGCACCTGTGTTTGCGCACACACTTGTGCACTATAATATCTCTGCGTACTTATCTTGCCTCCATTGAGATTGGCCGCTGTGACAGGAATTCGGTCGGAAAAAACAAAAAAAAAAATTGCATCTTTTCTTTTTGTAAATTTTAACTTTATATTATGTTATTTTAGTTGTCGTTACAGTGGCAATAGAAATACACATTCTGTGAAAATTTTATCTCTCCACCTATTACGGTTCGTGAGATACAGCGCGCTGACAGATGGACAGACGGACAGTGGAGGCTTACTAAAGTCCCGTTAGCACCCTTCGTTTACGGAACCCTAAAAAGCAACTAATAACATAAAATGAAGGCATAAGTAGTGTCAAGAATTTGACCCGCTGTCTAGTATGAATGATAGTTAGAAAATGGTTGTTTACTACCCACGAGACGATAACGATACGACTAGTTTTGTAAGCATTAATAACCACAGTAGGTAAACGATAGTTAGGTATTTAACATAGTTTAGCTTTGCTTGGTCTTGAATTGGTCTAGCTATTCCGGCTAATCTCTCACAGACAGACAAAAATTAAAAAAAAATAATGTTTTGTGATATTCAAAGGACCTTGTTAACATTTAATGAATTCATTACATGTATTTAGTAAAAAAAGCTTTTTTACAAAAAAGATGACCGCCTTTAAAAACTACAAAATAAAAAATAACTTTAGCTTGGAAGTCGGCGGCTTTGGTTTTGTTACTTGTTATGTAGGTATTGCCACCGACTTCCAAGCTAAAGTTATTTTTAATTTTGTAGATTTTGAAGGCGGTCATCTTTTTTGTAAAAATGCTTTTTATTTTTCACTTTTTAGTGCTTGTGTGTTATTGTCTGAAATCCTTACATAAAGCCCTTTCAAACAATACCTCACACGATATATTTAATTTTGGAAAGTGGAAGGAGTGGGGTTGAAGTACCCCCTCCCCACTTCTTTCAGTCAGTTATCGACTACACGTATAAACAAAGCAATTTTTCTTGTTACGGCGGTTCTGCTGTGATTTTATAAGGAGTTCCGTTCCATATCTCCAAAGTTCATCATCAGATCATGACAATATTCCTATGGGACCTATTCGGAACTATACTCTTTCAAACAAAAAAGAATCATCCAAATCGATTCATAATTGGCGGAGTAATCGTAGAACAAATACACAAAAAAAAACATACGCGTCGAATTGAGAACCTCCTCCTTTTTGAAGTCGGTTGAAAAGCTGTTTTTACTTGTTACATTCACAGTATATCTCATCTCGTAAACTCTAAAAGCACAACATACTAACACGTTTAGAAGCCGGAAGGATCGTTAAAATTGATCAGGACGCAATGTGTGTCGATCACAACATGTATCGAATACTAATCGATGCCGTCCGAATCGATTTCAAATTGTAATCGAGTTGTACACTTTCGAATCGGAGTTGAATTTTAGTGCATTTAAAGATATTACATTTTTGTAATTGGCGGGTTGCTTGGCTTTGAATTTTGTTTTGTGGATATATTTTTAGGGTACCTTATCCTTATAAGGGAGCTGTTCCGTTTGTCTGTCAGTAAGGTGTATCTTATGAACCGTTATAGGTAAAGGAATGAAGCTTACATGGAAACCGAGACAACGCAAGCGACCACAGGTCGCGCGACGCGGTCGGCTTGCGTTGTTTCGGGTTCCATAAAAATTTCATACAAAGCAGCTTTTCGCACGACTTGTACGCGGTCGCCTGTCGCGGTCGTCGGTCGCGATGGCCAACACCGGAATGCTAACTTAACATAACATAACATCACGCCTGTAATCCCGAAGGGTTAGGCAGAGGTGTACCCATTAGTACACCCACATTTCGCCAGTTATGTTTAAGTCCCATGTAATAGGGGGCGAGCCTATTGCCATCAACCAGGCACAAATCCAGACTACGAGGCTGCTACTGAGAAATTCCTGATGTAAAAACCCAATAACACTTTGCCCGACCTGGGAATCGAACCCAAGACCTCGTGCACAGCAGTCGCGCTACCTTAACATAAATAAATAAAATAATAACATTATATTCCTAACGCTCTAGGATGGTGCCGGTGACATTTGTCAAACTGTTGCTTTTCACTCTTGAACGTTACGGCGATTTACAATTATGATTGAATATTTTAACTGCACACTAATATCATAGTCGTAAAATACGGAATCAGTAATAAGTAAGTAAATAACTACATACCTACCTACTTAGTAAATTAAATAATGTCACTGACCTAGTTAAGCGATTCTGACATTCATAAATGAATTGCTGACATGTGTCACCCGCACCATCATAGAACGTATGGAATTAAAATCTAGTCAAACCCCGTCAATTTAAGAAACGATTGAAGATTTTGATCTGCTTTAGGGGAGATAACAAACAAACCTTTCTAGATTTACAAGCTTTGACGACTTGCTCCTTGCTCCTTGAGGAGCTCGTGGCTAAGTAATAACAGCCGCAAGGGTCGATCCGTCAGGTTAAGCTACGCTTGCCGGGGTTGGTCCGTGGATGGGTGACCATCTTTACACACCGAGACTCCTCCGTGCTTCGGAAAGCACGTTAAGCTGTTGGTCCCGGCTATCATATGTGGATCTTTAACAGTCGTTACGGGTCGTCAGAAGCCCGAAAATCTGACAACTAGTCTCACCAAGGGGTATCGTATTACCGAGTTACTGGGTTGTGGAGGTCAGATAGGCAGTCGCTCCATGTAAAATACTGGTATTCAGCTGCATCCGGTTAGACTGGAAGCCGACCCCAACATAGTTGGGAAAAGGCTAGGCAGATGATAAATAAATAAATAAATATCTTGGGACAACTCACAAACGGCTATCTGATCCCAAGCTAAGCAGAGCTTGTGTTATGGTAACCAGACAACTGATATACATACTTATATAATTTATAAATACATACATATTATAGATAAATCACACCCAGACACAGAACTAACAATCATGCTCATCACACAAAGGTTGTCCTGGGTGGGAATCGAACCCACGACCTCCGGCTTAGCAGTAAGGGCCGCTAACCACTAGACCAACAGGCCCGTCTTATGATGATGAGGACTTGCTCCAAAAACCTAGAGGTCAAGGCTTCATTCCAAATGATGATCAAATTAAAATTCAGAACGAGAGGCAGCTTTCAAATCCAACGTTCGGATGTATTCAAGTCAAGTTCAATGGGTTTCGAGAAAGCACGGTTTTGGCGAAATGCCATGTGATGTGCATAACATTACGCTTGTAGTCCCAGAAGGGTTAGGCAGAGGTGTACCCAACACCTACATTCCGCCAGTTATGTTTAAGTTTCCATGTAATAGAGGGCGAGCCTATAGCCATCATTCGGGCACAATTCTAGGCGTCGAAGCTGCTACTGAGAAATTCCTGATAGAAAAACCCAATAACACTTTGACCGACCCGGGAATAGAACCCGAGACTTCATGCTCAGCAGTAGCGCTTTGTTCTATATTTATTTTTATTGTAATATTGACATTTACCAGAATTTTAATTCTGTGCAATTTATCTAAATTTAATCAATTTATTTTAATTTTGATGCAAATATTTTAATGTCTGATGAATATAGGTATATACCTAATTATAATTTACTGTTATTTAATATAATTTATGATTTGTGTTGTCTGTATGTTAATGATTTGTAACTCAAATGAGTCTCTGTTACTTGAAATAAATGAATAACAACAATTATTATTCCGGAAAACCGTTTTTATATGCACATTTAAGCAAAATATTCCATCTCTGCTTACCCCACAAATACTAACACAGACTAGATGGCATAACTATAGAAAACCGATGACATGTCCAACTGTAATCGACAAAAACTTGTAATGACGTCACAAGGTGAAAGTCACTCTTATTTTCACGAAGTCACGCATTCAAAAACGACCAATTGGTCGCGGCTTTATGTAATTTTGAATTGGTTTTAAGAAGAATTTTAAAAGGAAATCGATAGCGGATAACAGTTGCTTTTATGGAGGATTTTTTTAAGGTTGTAAAAATCATCAAATTTCTCCTTCCGCCCTGGGTGGAGTGGAAGGGACTGTCAGACTTTTACTGACTAAAAAACTACCCTGTTCCTTCTGTTGCCCTTTACGTTCCGGGGCCACGGTATCCTGTTAAGACGTCCCGCAACCCCGGCAGGCGCTGGCCCCGTTGGGGTCCCCGTCCCTGTGCTGAGAGCTCTTTGAGGCGCGCGCGAACAGAACGCACCGTCGACCAGGGATAACATCACGCCTGAAATCCCCGAAGGGTTAGGCAGAGGTGTACGCATTAGTACACCCACATTTCACTTGTTATGTTTTTATAAGTCCCATGTAACTCACCTAACAGGTGACTCTCTTCACAGATATTTAAAAAATAAAAATAGGCAATCATGGGCACTGCCAAAAGAACATAACATAGCATCACGCTTGTAATCGCCGGTTAGGCAGATATGTACCTATTAGTACACCCACATTTCGCCAGTTATGTTTTTAGTCCCATGTAATAGGTGGCGAGCCTATTGCCATCAACCGGGCACAAATCCAGACTCCGAGGCTGCTACTGAGAAATTCACTTGATATGACACTTTGCCCGACCTGGGAATGGAACCCAAGACCTCGTGCTCAGCAGCCGCCCTTTGCGACCACTAGACCAACGAGGCAGTACCTACGAATAAGGCGATTATGAAAAAAAAATTCTAATGTATTATTATTTTACGTTCTTATAACCACATTCCCAAAAAGTAATAACATTCACTCGGTTAAAAGATCTCTTATCTTTATTATCTTTTACAAATCAAAAACAAAAAGAAGCACATGACACAGTTTCCCTTTCCTGCTCACAGAACCATAGACAACCAATTACCGAATCTTTTTTTTTTAATTAAAAACAATGAAAGTTTTCGTTGTACACGACTGTACTTGACTTAAAAAGATAAACTTGTCTATGGAAAGTGTAACAAGCTTTTTTTTCAATTACTACGGAGCAAAGGAATTTGTTGAACTGACAGATTTTAATCTGATTTGAGAAGCGGCTTGTACAGGTTAAGGTTATTTAATTTAGGGTTCCTTAACTGAAGGGACCATATTACTAAGCCTCCGCTGTCCATCTGTTACACACAAACAAATCTCACATCACATCATCACGCCTGTAATCCCCGAAGGGTTAGGCAGAGGTATACTCATTTGTACACCCATGTTTCTACAGTTTTGGTTAAGTCCCATGTAGAGGGTAAGCCTATTGCCATCAACCGGGTACAAATTCAGACTCCAAGGCTGCTACTGATGACGGGCCTGTTGGTCTAGTGGTTAGCGGTCCTGACTGCTAAGCCGGAGGTCGTGGGTTCGATTCCCACCCAGGACAAACTTTGTGTGATGAGCATAATTGTTAGTTCTGTATCTGGGTGTGATTTATCTATAATATGTATGTATTTATAAATTATATAAGTACGTATATCAGTTGTCTGGTTACCATAACACCAGCTCTGCTTAGCTTGGGATCAGATAGCCGGGTGTGAGTTGTACCAAGATATTTATTTATTTATTGACTGAGAAAAATTTCATGGAAAAACACAATAACACTTAGCCCGACCTGGGAATCGAACTCAAGACGATCAACAGTCGCGCTTTGCGACGGTTAGAGTAACGAGGCAGCCCATTCTTCTCCAAACGAAACTATGTTTTCGAAGAGGCATCTAGATTCAATTATATTCTTCTAAAAATGACGTTCAAAATTGAGTTTTAACGGTTTGATTGAAATTAATTATTTGACTTTCGACTTTTTCACCAAATTATGACAAGATTATTTTTGTAAGGAGTTCATTTAACTGTCTCCAGCTTCCAAGATCTTCTTGAGATAGACAAGTCAATGCCTGTATCTACTCTGTATCATCTACAATCCGAACATGCTCATTCATCTTTCAAACCGAGGTAAAGTCACCGGTTGTCGTCCATGAAATGGAAAAATAAATAAGGAAAAAATGTTTTTGAATTTTATTTCTTAATAAAATACTACTTTTTTTAACATATTTTTTTTGCATTCATTTTATAATTCCTATAGTTTTAGTTTAGTTTAGTTCACTAGTTCTATAATTTTAATTTTAGTTCAGCCTTAGTAGCCTTACCTCTTTTGCTGACTGTACTAATTAAACCTAACTAAGAGAAGGCTTAGGAGATTGGCTTGCCTTCATAATTATCTACCACAGGTATAACAAACGTAATGACTTATAAAATCTTTGTGGTTATAACAAATTAACACTGCAATTTCAACAGCTAGCTCAGTGGGCTTAAATTACAGGTCATTAAAGTTCAGTTTCCTTACGTTTATTACCCACGGCATAGAGGTGTTTAAATATAACTTAGAAAAAGCATTACTCTTTGGAAATACCATTCGTTAAGAAAATAACGCCCTTTTTAATTTAAGACATAAGCATTCTCTTGATGTGAATAAGGTATGATAGGTGTGTCATAATGGCCCTGTGGTTAAGGCGACCGCCTTTCATGCATGAGCTTGTGTGTTCGAATCTGGGCAAGTACCAAAGTGACTTTTTCAATTCATATGTACTTTCTAAGATACCGTTCCGTGCCTCGGAAAGCTCATTAAGCTATTGGTCCCAGCTGTCAAACGTGGATCCTTAACAGTCGTTACGGGTCGTCAGAAGCCCGAAAGTCTGACAACCAGTCTGATCTAAGGATATCGTATTACCCAGTTGCTGTGCTGTGGAGATCAGATAGGCAGTCGCTCCATGTAAAATACTGGTATTCAGCTGCATCCGGTTAGATAGGAAGCCGACCCCAACATAGTTGGGAAAAGGCTAGGCAGGTGATGAGGTTTATCTATAGTGTTTCTGGATTGTTTTTCTCTAGAGTCTTACCTAGGTTTTGGAATAAGTGACTAGATTCAACCAAGCACGGATCCACCGTTGTGGCCACGATGAGTATGTCTACAAGCCAAATGCGCGAAAAACCTTAAGTTTGAATTTATTATTTTGAGTAAAATGCACCTAAATAAAATGCTTTAAGGCTGATTTTTCAATAGTCAGATAACTGTTATCCAAAGAATAAACATAACAGTTTGATATATTTTCTATACAAAAGCTGCCAAACCGCCATATTTATCCCTCCGTTCTGAGTTATATGACGATTGAAAAATTAGCCGTAAGTTAAAAATTAAGCACACATAACATAACATCACGCCTGTAATTCCCGAAGGGTTAGGCAGAGGTGTACTCATTAGTATACCCACATATCGCCAGTTATGACTTATGATGTTAAGTAAAAATAAAAATTAAGCCGTAATTGAAATTTCAGATTTGACTTTGACCAAAATACCTATGACTAAACTGTTTTTGTATAGATTAGGCTAAACAGAAAGCGATTTTAATAACATGTAAACCTCAAACCAAAATATTTTTGAAATCGACTAACAAAAAAAAATCTCTGTTTATTTCTGATAAAAATCCAGAGGGCTGACAACAGTGACGCCTACCCTACGCTCGCAGCAGACGGAAGTGCGCCTATTTGCTAATCAGAGCGTGGTAGAAACGCATACCCGATACAGTCTCACGATACGATCATAATTGTAGAGATATGAAGACTTCATTGGGTTAGGTTAGTTTATACCAATAGATAGTACATACCTACATAAAACATAACATCACGTCCGTAAACCCCGAAGGGTTAGGCAGAGGTGTATGGGGACGAACTTATTACCATCAACCGGGCACAAATCCAGGCTACTGCTGAGTAATTCCTGATAGAAAAACTCAATAACACTTTGTCCGACCAGGGAATCGAAACCAAGACGTCATGCTCAGCACTCTCGCTTTGCGACCACTAGACAAACGAGGCACATAATACTGTGCATGTAACAGTACAAAGGTGGTGTACCCTTGACACTAATATTAAATTAATTTGAAATAACAATTGTGCTGATTCCCTTGGTCACAAATTAAACTATTTCCATCTTTGTCTGTCCAATAAAATAAGAAAGAGACTAATGTAAATAAGAGCTGTCAAATTTAGTAAATCTGACACATCTATACAGTTATAGTTGACATCTTAAAACGTATGGATTAAAAATACGAAAAAGTTCAAGGCAAAACTAATTTGACATCGCTAACTTAGTTCTTTAATGTCACCGTCCTTTCCTTTCGCGGTATGTTAGTAAGAGATGTCAATTCTCTAAATTTAGTCTAGTTTGTGAACAAGGGAATCGGCACCAGTACCAGCCTATTACTGTCCCACTCAAGGCGGATTGGCGATTTCAGACTTACATGAATTAAAAGATTTACAAGTCCAGATTTCCTTACGATGTTTTCCTTCACCGATGTCAATGATTTCCAAGATAAACAAACCCACCTAATTTAACCACTTCAATTTGAAATACTTACATAAATTAAACCCTGCCTCGTTGGTCTAGTGGTCGCAAGCGTGACTGCTGTGCATGAGGTCTTGGGTTAGATTCCCAGGTCGGACAAAGTGTTATTGGGTTTTTCTCATCAGGAATTTCTCAGTAGCAGCCTCGGAATCTGGATTTGGGCCCGGTTGATGGCAATAGGCTCGCCTCGTATTACATGGGACTAAAAACATACCTAACTGGCGAAATGTGGGTGTACCAATGGGTACACCTCTGCCTAACCCTTCGGGGATTACAGGCGTGATGTTTTGTTATGTGTTATGTTATTCCCTTATTGGTGAGGTTCTTCAGAAAGATCAGGTGCGCAGTACTCGTAACCGGCGTGCTTGTATGACGAGATGTATGAACGTAGATGAGGCGAAAGGAGTATGTAAGGATCGTAGCAGGTGGGTTCTGTGGTTTCTGCCTAGCTCCTTGGGGAAAAGGCGTGAGTTTATGTATGTAACGAAAATCCTTTAGAGAATAGGAAGCTACGCTATCACTAAGTTCTATAAGATACATGTTGTGATGAAAAAGCACGCAAACACATGGGATAAAGCTAGTTATGTATAGATTGTACACTGGCAAGCATTTTTGAATTCTTCTTCTTCTTTCTTCTTTATCGTGTGGGCAGTAAGGTCTTACGACCCCACACACCCTAGTGTCAGAGTTTCTAAACCGCCTCAAGGGCCTCTGACATGCTTTGAGTGGAACAGTAGGTCCAGGTTTCCTCACGATGTTTTCCTTCACCGATGTCAGTAACGTCTAAGATAAACTTTAGAAAGTACATATGAATTGAACAAGTCACATTGGTACTTGCCCGGATTTGAACGAATCTTTTGTACATGAAAATAATGCAAATTATTCTACTTTTACATTTAAACTAGATCGAATACAATAAGCTTACATTTAATTATCTACATTCAATTATTTTGTAAAACCATGAGATATTTTTTTTTACGTTTATTGTAACCGAAGCATAGTTCCCAACTACAAAAATTATACATAAAATTATTGTTATAATTATTTTCATTAGGCAGGTAACCGTGTGCTTAATCTACCTTCAAAATGGTTTTTTTTCTCTATTCTTAAATAAATGTAATGAAGCAATTTAATTTTTTTGAATAATTGTTATTCACACACAAACTCATATGAATAATGTAAATGTGTTCCATTTTGACAATTGAATTAATATTTATTGTGTGAAGTAATAACAGCCGCCCGGGTCGATCCATCAGGTTAAGCTACGCTTGCTGGGGTTGGTCTATGGATGGGTGACGAACTTTACACACCGAGACTCCTCCATGCCTCGGAAAGCACGTTAAGCCGTTGCTCCCGGCTGTCATGCGTGGATCTTTGACAGTCGTTACGGGTCGTCAGAAGCCTGAAAGTCTGACAACTAGTCTTGCCAAAGGGTATCGTATTATACAGTTACTGGGCTGAGGAGGTCAGATAGGCAGTCGCTCCATGTAAAATACTAATATTCAGCTGCATCCGGTTTGACTGGAAGCCGACCCTAACAAAGTTGGGAGAAGGCTAGGCAGATTGATTTTTGCTGACTGTATTTACTTTACAACTGTGCCTGTTAGGGTTGCGGAATTTGTCAAAAAAGTCACCGCTGTCCTGGAACACAAATTGCATTAAGAGAAACACGGATGGGTTTTAGTCACAAAGAGTCTGACACTCCCTTCCTCTCCGCCCAGAGCAGAAGAAGTCATTGGAAGACTTTTCATCCTTAAAAAATGACTAGATACGGAGGAGTCAGCCCATTCCCTGTGCCTATATATAGGGAACATAATATATATTTCATAACATATCATCAGACCTGTAATCCCCGAAGGGTTAGGCAAAGGTGTACCCATTAGTACACCAACATTTCGACAGTTATGTTTATGTCCCATGTAATAGAGGGCGAGCCTATTGCCATCAACTTGGCACAAATCCAAACTCCGAGGCTGCTATTGAGAAATTCCTGATGGAAAAACCCAATAACACTTTGTCCGACCTGGGAATCGAACCCAAGACCTCATGCACAGTAGTCGCGCTTGCGACCACTAGACCAACGAGGCAGTCTGAGAAATTCCTAATTGTTAAATCCAATATAATTTTGTCCGACCTCCGAATCGAACCAAAGACCTCATGCGACCACGAGGCATTCATATACATTTCACAAAGATGTTGAGTTAAACGCATGACCTCCCATTTTCTCCACAGTCGAGTAACAGCAACAGGAAAGTCGTAAGAGTGATCCGAGTGAACATAGTAATAGGTAATTCAATTTATACGCGACATTTTCTAAACTTTCACTGCAAGAAGTCAAAAGTAAACACTGTCCGGTCCGCTTGCTATGGATGTCAACATGTAATATTTACGAAATGTGCGTAAATGGAGCCGTGTCGTTATTTTGATTTGTTTCTTTTTTTTCGCTCTCTTTAACGGATAATGTTGTGGGCTGCTTAATGGCCAGTGTTGAACGTTTATTGTTTGTTTATGGAAACGATTGTTGATGGTAGCTCTAAGTCGCTCAGAGAGCAATGGAGAGGGCTTTGCTCGGGGTCTCTCTGCCAGATTGTTGAATCGGAACTTAGATGAACGATATTTTGCCTATGGTCCGAGACACGCCGCCGGCTACGCTGAAAACCAGCGCCGTGGTTTTCGTGCCTTCGTGCACGGGCCACGGCATTATGCTGAGCGTCAGCCGTTTCGCGCGGTTGTGGCGCGTATTTCTTCATTATATTTACTTGTTTTTATTGTTTTGGATTTAATACCAACTTGTTTTTATTTTGTTTTTGTGTTCAATTTATCTTTTCTGTTATGTGCGTCATTTTCGAGTGAATAAATAGATTTTCTTACTTTCTTTCTTTAGATCCGCTGAAGAAGAACTAAAGTAACCGACATGACTCTCAAAATTGCGAATCTCAAGTGGCGATGGACAGGGCACAACATAGCCCGTAGAGCAGACGACCGTTGGGGTCGTAAGGCTCTCGAGTGGCGACCACCGGACCGCGCTGTCTAGGAAGGCCCCCACAAGGTGGGCTGACGACTTGGTAAAGGTCGCGAGAAACCGCTGGATGAGGGCAGCGCAGGATTGGTCATTGTACCTTTAGGGGAGTCCTATGTCCAGCAGTGGACGTCATTCGGCTGAGATGATGATGATGATGGAAGTTTTTTTTATGTGTGTTTGTTTGCGAGAGGTAATCTCTGAAAGTAATGGTCCGATTACAAACATTGTTTTACTGATAGAAAGCTACATTATTGCCGTGTGTCATAGGCTATGTTTTATGGTACATATGTATTACAGGCGGACAAAGTCGTGGGCAGAAGTTAATTAGTAGGTAATGTTTCTATTGAAACTTTCAAACACAATCGTTAAACGCGCCTGTTGTACCGAATTTCTATTATTTCTAAAAGTAGAACTGTGTAATAATGTGTGGGCAGACAGACAGACTTAAGACAAATAGAAAAATGTGTGATATTTCATATTTACACGCTAGTAAGAGTTTTTATCGACAAAACCGTTGCATTTCAACAATTTCTATCTTCGAAAAAATAACAAAGGAGATGGAAAATCGTGGGCCAAAAATGTAAAAGGATGAGATATGTTCTAAAAAATTAGTCATATTTTTCTATCTTAGAATACGAAAAATCAGCTCAATTGTCAATCAGGAAGCGGAGAAATAAGATAAAGATTGTTTTAGTGAGTTTATCGATTGAGTAATCGATTATACAAAAATAAAACTCTTTCACTTGGTAATTAACTCGAATGCACTTTAATATACTTATACGCAATAAAGTGCATTTGAATACAGTCATATTAATCAATAAAATATTAATTAATTACTGAAAAACCAATACAAAGATTATCGATTTTTAATCGATTAAAATCACTTTTATATTTTTAGTCTATGTCACGGGCATGACAGCTGACTGTTATGGTGGTCGGCTGCTGTTGCTTGTTTACTTGTTATTGTTTGTTTCGTGTTTTCCGATAAGTTTAGACTTCTGCTTTGTTTTTTACGGATTCTGACCATGGCTGGCTACCTAGTACGACCCTTGATTTGGACACCACACTGGACATCGCTCATGCGTTTGACTTGGAATTTATTGTTATTTTGGATTTTACCGTCGGCTTGTTGTGGATTGGATATTGTTGAAACTATGGATCGCTGTGTGAACTGTGGGATATTTAGTAGACTTTTCAAAGATTAGTGTTTTAAGAATATCTTTTGCACTTCAGGAATCACCCGTTAGTTAAAAATAGTAACATAACCTTACTTTTACTAAACCGCTATTATCTCAGCTTTCTGATTGTCAAAAGTTACAGAATTTTCAGTGAGGGACTATTAAGTATGAATCTACTAATTAACACCAAGTTCAACTTTTTACAATTAGGGCCCAAGATTGTATGGAACCGTTTCATTCTCCTTTCCTAACTAATATTATAAATGCGAAAGTAAGTTTGTTTGTTACTTTTTCACGACTAAACCACTGAACCAATCAACCTATTTTGCATATAGGTACGTTGTTAGATGTACACAAACGGACATAGGGTACCTTTCGTGTCGAAAACAAGTACTGTTTCAGAGGTAAATAACATCACACCTGTAATCCCTAAATGGTTAGTCAGAGGAGTACCCATTAGTACGCCCACATTTCGCCAGTTATGTTTAAGTCCCATGTAATAGGGGCGAGCCTATATTGCCAACAACCGGGCACGAATTCAAAATCCGACGCGAGAAATTCGTGATGAAAAAATCCAATAACACTTTGCCCGACCTGGGAATACAACCCAAAGTCTCATGCTAAGCAGTCGCGCTTTGCGACCACTAGACCAACGAGGCAGTCTAAATTCTTTATAAATAATTAATACAGTTTTGTAATGAAAAAAACAAATGAATAACCATGAGGATTGCGGTCGTAGTATGTAAAGAATGAATGAATGGTTAGTTAATGAGTGAATGAAAGAACGTTTCATTGTTTTAAACAATAAAGTGATTGACTTCGTGTTTCTAGATTGTTTTATTAAAGACAGTTGGAATTTATAACGTGTCTTTTATTTGTTAAGAAAATGCACCATGTCTTTTAAAGTTCTGTCAGACAGTTTCCGAGAAAAATGTCTGTGACAGACAGACGGACGCAGTAAGTTATCGGGAATAGATTCGTGTTTCCTTTTTTATTTTACGAACTTAAAATTGTAGATTCGGATTTTAAAAATCAGTGTTCTACATAATAATATTTTAGTCGACTAGATATTGACTAGACATTTGCCAATTGTAAGTGATGATGGCCCAGTGGCTAAGGCGTCCGCCTTTCATGCTTGAGGTACTTGTTCGGATTTGAACCGACAAGGTGACTTTTTCGATTCATATGTACTTTCCAAAGTTTATCGTAGACATCAGTAACATCGGTGAAGGAAAACATCATGAGGAAACCTGGACTTATACCAGCCTATTACTGTCCCATTCAAACCATGTCAGAAGTCCTTGAGGCGGTTTAGAAACTCTGTGGGACACTAGGGTGTGGGGACACACCCTAGTGCCCTAGTATGAGATCTTACTCCCACGCGATAAAAAAAAGGACTTAAAAGATTGTATGCAATGCCGTACCTACGGCGTAAATGCTCTTAAACTAGTTTATTTTACAGCAGAGCCTTAATTTCCTTATCTTTTATCCGTCCATCTTTTAAGGTGGTCTCAGAAACCGGACAGAATTTTAAGGAACTTTCACCGTTGGTTGCATTCCATTAACATCACTCATACATGCATCATGCAACTTGTGATGGGGGGTAATTTCTATTTTTGAGTCACGTTATGAAAAAAATTTGTGCCCGGTTGATGGCAATAGGCTCGTCCCCTATTACATGGGACTAAAAACATAACTGGCGAAATGTGGGTGTACTAATGTACACCTCTGCCTAACCCTTCGGGGATTACAGGCGTGATGTTATGTTTTGTTATGAAAAAAAAATGCATTTACTTATTGCTCGCCCTCCTACCACTTTCCAAAATTAAATATATCGTGTGAGGTATTGTTTGAAAGGGCTTTTTGTAAAGATATCAAACATTATGGTGAAACCTCCATGATAGCCCGCGTAATTAAATTTTTCTTACGTTTTTTGCTATTTGCTAGTCCGAATTAGGTTAAATGTTGATTAAAGTATGATTCGCGGGCGTAAGAATTATGTATTTTCAGTATTATAACCTTTTAAGTCAGCTTAAAACTCTATAGGGCCAAGAAACCCGAAAGAATGACAATTTCATGAAATCTTGACGTTTTAGGATTATACCGATATTATAGGACTAAAAACATAACTGGCGAAATGTGGATGTACTAATGGGTACACCTCTGCCTAACCCTTCGGGGATTTCAGGCGTGATGTTATGTTATGTTATGTAGATTATAATAATAATAATAATTTATTTATTTATTTATTTATTTATTAATACCAACTTGTTAATAATTTTGCTTTTATGTACATTTTTTTCTTTTCTTTTTAAGTTATGTGCGTCATTTTCGCGAGAATAAACAGTTTTTCTTCCTTTCTTCTTTTCTAAATAAACCTCAAACGACACTACAAACCTAGTTCGGGCACCTGTGCACACCTGTTTCGTTTTATTCTATGAGCTTTTCACTTTCGATGACCCGCACGTTTTACTTTCGACGAACCGTACTGACTTGCTTTGTGATCTGATTCTGATTTAAGATTTGATTGTGTTTGTTGTCGTGTAGCACGAAAAATTTCTAAGACTAAATTTCACTATTTTTTTGGAAATTGTAGCTTTGTTTTGTAGACCTTGCAAGTTTTAGATCCTAATCAAATTTTATACATACCTATGTAACATCACGCCTGTAATACCCGAAGGATTAAGCAGAGGTGTACCTACCCATAAGTACACCCACATTTCGCCAGTTATGTTTAAGGCCCATGTAGTAGAGGGCGAGTCAAACCGGGTACAATTAATAGAAACCCTAACTTAAATATAAGCGATTACTAAAAAATACATAACACAACATGACGCCTGTAATCTCCGAAAGTTAGGCAGAGGTGTACCCATTAGTACACCCACATTACGCCAGTTATGTTTAAGTCCCGTGTAATAGGGGGCGAGCCTATTGCCATCAACCGGGCACTAATACAGACTCGGAGGCTGCTACCGAGAAATTCCTGATGGAAAATCCTAATAACACTTTTCCCGGCCTGGGAATCGAACCCAAAACCTCATGCTCAGTAGTCGCGCTTTGCGACCACTAGACCAACGAGGCAGTCAATGTAGTAACTATAAATTTATCTCTTATTTATCCAGGCATAAAAAAAATGTTATCAGAGATGAAATCTAGACATTTAGAAATCTAGACGTCAAATAAATCTGATTGATAAATGATTCAACCACAGTATTGTTCACTTTCCATTTTCCATAGAAAGTAATCTATTTATTTGTAAATTAGAGACAGGTCTACTAAAAGGTACACCTCTGCCTATCCCTTTGGGGATTACAGGCGTGATATTATGTTAATATAATAAATTTAGTGTCGTGATGGCCCAGTGGTTAAGGCGCCCGTCTCTCATGCATGAGATTGTGGGTTCAAATCCGGGCAAGTACCAATGTGACTTTTTCAATTCATATGTACCTCCTTTCTAAGAAGTGTATCTTAGACATCACTGGCATCGGTGAAGGAAAACATCATGAGAAAACCTGGGACTTATTATTCCACTCAAACCATGTCAGAGGCCTTTGAGGCGGTTTAGAAACTCTGACACTCACTAGGGTGTGTGGGGTGTTGCGGGACGTCTTAACGGGACACCGTGGCCTCGGAACGCAAAGGGCAACAGAAGGAACAGGGTGGTTTTTTAGTCAGTAAAAGTCTGACAGTCCCTTCCGCCCCACCCAGGGCGGAAGGAGTTATTTGATGATTTTTACAACCTTAAAAAATAAAAAGGGTGTGTGGGGTCGTAAGACCTTACTGTCCACACGATCAAGAAGGAGACTAAGACGCGGTCTTAGTAATAAGGTTTCGTTTGGCACCATCTAGATACTTAACCCTAAGACGTCGCATTCCTCCTTGCCTCGTTGGTCTAGTGGTCGCAAGCGCGACTGCTGTGCATGAGGTCTTGGGTTCGATTCCCAGGTCGGGCAAAGTGTTATTGGGTTTTGCTAACAGAAAATTTCTCAGTAGCAGCCTCGGAGTCTGGATTTGTGCCCGGTTGACGGCAATAGGCTCGCCCCCTATTACATGGGACTAAAAACATAACTGGCGAAATGTGGGTGTACTAATAGGTACACGTCTGCCTAACCCTTCGGGGATTACAGGCGTGATGTTATGTTATGTTGTCCTCATTGCCCGAGCTGGGTCGCGAATCCACAACCTCGTAAAAAAGGGTGCCAACGAAGCTACATTAAAAAGAAACCAACACAATACCACGAAATGACTTTTCTCCCAATTCCGACATACATAAATTTGTAACTAACCGAAGTATTGAACCCGAACATACCACAAAAGGTAGTTAACTTATTATCGGTTCTCGTAAATCGTTAAACACTGACTCAGTTTAAAAAATACGGGCGATCTGATAACTGAAGTATTTCGACAATGTTTTTAAAAGACAGTGGTTGTCAACCACGGCGCGGACCCCTGGTGGTCTTTAACAGTGGTCCGCGACGTCATAATATAAAATTAAATAACAACAAGTAGGCGACGGGTCTTAGGCCAAAATACGAAGCTTCAAATCAGATTTTTATTGTAATACAAGCTTTTGTCCACGACTTCGTCCGCATAAATAATGGTCCCCGTTTCAATCTCATCCTTTCTTAACAGTCGTCTACTAACTATACCTACAATGCGTCCCTCCATCTTTATACGTCAAGCGGTTTCCGATAAGGAAAGGAAGCGTAATGATCAATACTCGTGCCTTCTCTGTATGAGAAGAGGCCTTAGCCCTAGACAATAATAAGCTAGTATCTATACTAATATAATAAGGTTGAAGAGTTTGTTTGTTTAAACTTGCTTATCTCTATAACTCTAAATCGAATCTGAAAATTTATTTTTGTACATGATAGCCAAATTCATCAAGAATTGAATAGGCACTTTAACATCAAGCTACAATCTATAGGAGCGGAGCAGTAACCAAAAACGTTCCTAATTTAAAACAAGTGAAAATAATAACAAACAATGACGACGCGTTATAAGGACCAAATTTAATGCTTTAGGTATAAAAATAATTTTATTTATATAAAAATCTAATGAATAATTAAATAATTATACTCTCAAACAGTTGGTAGTCCAAAAATGTCGTCAAATGGTCCTTCAACGCTAAAAGGTTGACAACCACTGTCTTATACTGTATTCTGACCTCGAAAGGACACGTTTAATTTATTGTGTCTGTGTTGTAAACATTTTGATTTCTTTTCGTGTTTTTTGGCATGACTAGAAAGTGAAATGATTTTAGTTGTTACCTGTATTTTATGTTGACTACACACGTAACCATATACTTCCGTTTTGAACATGCACAGGTATGTATTTAGATATCTGCAAATCACTGACAAAATACATAAACTCACGCCTCTAATCCCCGAAGGGTTAAGCAGAGGTGTACGTTTTAGTACACCCACATATCGCCAGATATGCTTGAGCCCATGTAATAAGGGGCGAGCCTATTGCCATCAAACGAGCAAAAATCCAGACTCCTAGGCTGTTACTGAGAAATTCCTGATAGAAAAACCCAATTACAATTTGCTCGACCAGGGAATCGAACCCAAGACCTCGTGCTCAGCAATTGCACTTTGCGACCACAAGACCAATGGAGAAGTCAAAATACACAAAAAAAATGTATAATTTTAAATCTTCACAATTTTTTTTTAATAACTAACTGTTGTAGTTTTTTTTCGGTTCCTCTTTATTTTTGTTTTGTCTTTTTGAAGTATTTAAGTTATTCATATTCATATTTCTTTATTGCATACCAAAATGCGTATAAAAAGATGTTATATAATGCTTAAAGCTAAAATTAAGTTACCTATTTGAAATATTACTTTGTTAAAACGTATTTAATTATTAATTCAAATTGTAACAAATGCTATAGATTTTAGAAGTACAAGCTAGAAGCGTTAAATGAACCTAATCAATGTAAAAGACGTGCTATAAGAGGCCAAAGTAACACATGAATAAAGTCTAACTTACTACACGAATAAAGGCCGCACTATTGAAACACAACTACATGTAATAAAACAAAAGCAAATGCATCACGCCACACAGCCAAGCGGTTACCGTCTGAGTCGACCTTAACTCGAATTAATCAACCTCTTTTTAGGCCACCGAAAAAGTAGCCCCATTAGTGTTGCGACCGGTCGGTACCGATACCAGTTTACCAGTTTCGGTACGCATCTGTGACCGGGTTTTTGGTAACGCGGCCCGAATAGTGATGCGAGTATTTTGTACGTTGGAATTTTTTTAATCTAGATTTTTGTACAGGATTTATTTAAAGTTAATTCAAGGCTTGATGCCTAGCCTATTCCTAACTATGTTGGGGTCAGTTTCCAGTCTAACCGGATGCAGCTGAATACCAGTATTTTACATGGAGCGGCTGCCTATCTGACCTCCACAATCTAAAAACTGGATAATACAATACAACTTGGCAAAACTAGTTGACAGACTTTCGGACTTCTGACGACCCGTAACGACTGTCAAAGATCCACGTATGACGGCCAGGACCAACGGGTTAACGTGCTTTTTGAAGCATGGAAGAAAATCGGAAGAAATTTGGAAATCGGTACTTGCTTGCCCAGTTGCGAACCCACAACCTTATGCATGTGAGGCGAGCGTCTTAACCACTGGACAAAGAATTAATTGAGTCTCTCTCGTAACAAATAATTATTGTAATTACTTTAATGAACTCCATTTAAGCGATCGTCAGATAATGTTATTCAATTAACCGTTGGTTGTTGACTGCCTCGTTGGTCTAGTGGTTGCAAAGCGCGACTGCTGAGCATGAGTTCTTGGTTTTGATTCCCAGGTATACTCACAGGTTATGGCAGTTTTATAGGGAGGATTATAGGAAGAAGAGCCCATAAGCAATTGCCATGTAAGATGGCAAATCAATGCCAATAAGATACTTTCCATTTAATTCAAATTTATTATTTAAATGATGATTTTACTGCACATATTATAAGGTTTATTTTTGCTAATTAATGACTGTTTTACTGATTAGAAAACGCGATGGGTCTTTTTATTGCTAAATTGCTGGTTTTATCTATGCTAATATTATAAAGCTTAAGTGTTTGTTTGTTTGTTTACACATTAACCTAACAAACTAATGACCCGATTCTGAAAATCCCAAAAAGTGTTTTGTTAGTTTAAACGCCATTATCTCTGAAACTACCAGTCGTGTTGGAAAAATCTTTTTTGTATATGATAGCTAGATTCATGAGGAATAATATAGACTATATATCATCACGCTATGACTAACAGGAGCGGCGCAGTAATACAAGACGTAACATAACATAACATAATATAACATAACATATAATGTTATTAGTCTGTAAGCTTTCCTAAAATAAAATAAATAAATAAATAAATAAATAACACGGGTAAAAAAAAACATGCGGTTGAAGTCAGTCAGTTTTCGATATTGCGTATTGAGTGAGTTTATAACCTTTCGCTTTTTTATATTTATATTAAATAAATGAGAAAAATCAACAATTGACAGTAACTAAGTGCCAATTTAGTGACACATAACCCTATAAAGGCTGGCGATAATTTATTGCCCCTGATTAACGGGTTGATTTATGACTAAAGACGGCACTTTCACCTCTCTAGCATAGTGATGCGTTTATGCATTATGGTTTATGGAACGTTGTTTATGGATAAAAACTGTTGTACCAAGTAGACTTGATTTCGTTTTTGTAATAATTATATTATTCAAACTGATTTTAGTCACCGCGGTAATCTCAATGGAGTCTCGCTAGGTCCCCGTCCAGGGGACGTCCGGGAGGGGTTGTCAAAAAGTGTCCACTAAAAATACTGGGATTTCCGGGAAAAAAAAATCAATTTCACCCAAATGTCTGGGATTTTTGATATTTTTGTCAGGCGTCGGCAATTTAGGTGATGGCAGACCTAAGCCTAGCCAAGTTCGCAGGAGATAATTTATAGTGCACAAGCGTCTGCCCAAATACAGGTGCACTCCCTCTTCCCTCACTCTCATAGTCCGATGGGACGGCAATCCGACACGACCGGGGAGAGATCAGGCGCAGGACCAATGTCTTTATTTATTTATTTATTTATTAAACTTTATGCACATGTAAAAAATACACTGTACAAAGGCGGACTTAATGCCTTAGGCATTTTCTACCAGTCTACCTTAGGGTGATGCAGAGACAAAAACAAAGTAGGTGCACAGATACAGAAAATACATACATATATACATACATACAAAAATATATATATATAAATATATATATATATATATATAAAATGGGGAGAGAAATAAAATACATAGATGTTGAAGTACAACAAATTAAGTGTGGGACGAGTCTGCCAACTTCTTGCTTTACGTGCTTACAACTTGCAAACTCCGGGCTGCTACTGAGACATTCCCAACGAAAGTTCTAATTACACTTTTTGCCCGACCTAGGAACTGAATCCAGGGCCTCTTGCTCAACAGTTGCGTTTGCGACCACGAGACCGACAGTCAAAATGGGGGATCTGTTATTGTTATTTTTATTGCTCCGATGGGACGGTAATCCGACCGGGGAGCGATCAGACTTAGGACCAAAAACTTTATGTGCTTTCTGAGGCACGGGGGTGTCATATAGGTATTCCTCAGTAGCAGCCCGGAGTTTGTAAGTAGGTGGTGCGACGCCCCCGCGCCTCGGAAAGCACGGTTATCAGTTGGTCCTGCGCCTGATCTCTCCCCGGTCGTGTCGGATTGCCGTCCCATCGGACTATGAGAGTGGGGGAAGAGGGAGTGCACCTGTGTTTGCGCACACACTTGTGTACTTACTATAACATCTCCTACGTACCGAAATCAGTCTGGAGAATATTATATTCTTTTGGCGACTTAGAAATGGGTCAAATCTTATGACCAAAGACTCTAAAACATTTCTAATGGTCCACACACGACCACAGAGCAAACATGATTTGAAACCTGAACACACTACGTGCTAAATGGTCGCGGTAGACCACGGAACTATGTACCGTTTTGCGGTTTTTCCTTTCAAATACTAAGTACCACTATTTACTTGTCAGTGGTATTATGCTTTACAGTGCATCCTCATTGGTGTAATTATAGTACTTCTTTGGGATTTTAGGTTTTTAAGTTATTGCGCGACACCCGAATTATTTTATAAAATAAAAGTAAAAATAAGTAACTTCTTATAACATAAGCTATATGCAAGTGACATTCCATCAAAATCGGTCTTGCTGTTTTAGAGAAATAGCCTGATCAAACAGACGGAGAGACAGACATTTTTTTCTTAAATTGTTATTTTTGTACAAGTTCCGTGTAAAAATATTTAAGCATTTAATTTAACAATTTACAGGGACTTTTTGTATTGTCATTAATCGAAAGTAACAATTTAGAATACTGTTACCTACATTGTGAAAATTTTACTTCTAAATAAAGAATTCTAAATTAAAATAACGATTTATTTTGGCTTTTCCTATTACAAGAGACTTATTTATACATATTAATAATTTAATTGGAGCGTCTGTTTGTAATAAAAAAAATTAAGTCTAAACATTTATTTCAATTAAATTGAAATAAATGTTTAGACTTTGTAAACGCACCCACGATTTAAGAGATAGTGTTGGGCAACATATTTTTTTTACACAAAAAAACAAAACAAAATAGAAACGACAACCTCCTTCCATTTTGTTTTTTTTTGTGTGTAGGTACTTTAGGTGTCCCGCAGCTAGACGCATGATTGCGTAGCATGATAATGACAGAGATGACATGTCATATTGTCACTTTCGTCAAAGGTAAGTACTTTCTACAAATATTACCTTGTTAATTGTCACTTTCCATTGTCACAATGTCGTCAGGGGATTTTTGTAAACTTAAGTTGGTTCCGGTTTTTGACATAACATCATAACATCACGCCTGTAATTCCCGAAGGGTTAGGCAGAGGTGTACCTATTAGTACGCCCACATTTCGCCAGTTATGTTTAAGTCCCATGTAATAGGGGGCGAGCCTGTTGCCATTGACCGGGCGCAAATCCAGACTCCGAGGCTGCTACTGAGAAATTCAAGATGGAAAAACCCAGTAACAGTTTGCCCGACCTGGGAATCGAACCCAAGACCTCATGGTCATCAGTCGCGCTGTGCGACCACTGCACCAACGAGGCAGTACGGTTTTTCGATACCTTACTTAACTTGATATGATGTCAAGTCCTTATTTGATTGGCTATTTTTTATTTTGGGCAAGCAGGTATTATACAAATCTTATAATTTGTATAACTTGACTTTGCTGACTGTCTCGTTGGTCTAGTGGTCGCAAAGCGCGACTGCTGGGCATAAGGACTTGGGTTCGATTCACAAGTCGGGCTTTGTGTTATTGGGATTTTCCATCAGGAATTTCTTTGTAGCAGCCTCGGAGTCTGGATTTGTTCCCGGTTGATGGCTATAGGCTCGCCTCCTACAACATGAGACTTAAACATAGCTGGCAAAATGTGGGTGTACTAATGGGTACACCTATGCCTAAACCTTCGGGGATTACAGGCGTGATGTTATATGTACATCATCCATACTAATATTATAAATGCGAAAGTGTATCTGTCTGTCTGTTACCTCTTCACGCTCAAACCGCTGAACCGATTTAAGTGAAATTTTGTATAGAGATAGTTTAAGACCTGGGGAAGGACATATAATAGTTTTTATACCGGAAATCACCCCCTAAGGCGGTGAAAAGGGGGGTGGAAGTTTGTATGCAAGTACGATATAAACAAGTTCCACGCGAACGTAGTCGCGGGCAAAAGCTAGTAGCCCATACATGCAGACTAATGTTGTATGGCATCAATACAGACCTTCATAAAATTAATACACACATATCCATAGACTACAAGAAAATGCATAAATATTAATTATTGAAGATGGTTAGTCTATGCCTAGCGTAACAGTGACATATTTCCCACACCGGTCACAACTTTCGCGCCATAATTATAAACAGGTATTAGCTCTATGATTTTTGTCTATGGATTTTTTACTATCAGCATGACAGCGAGATTCTTTTGTTTTTTTTTATGTGTTTGTTTGAATTTGGAACAGTTTTTTTATTGCTCGTATGATGACTATTAAAAATCTTTTTCGTTTTTTTTTGGCTTTTTGTCTAGTCGTTTTGAAAAAGGTAACTTTTAATATGCAATGGAATGAAGATTCAACGGAATTAATCACGTCAAGTTCAAGGTTAATTAATTATGAAGCCTCAAAAACCGTTATGGGTTCTCAGTTTAAATAAATCCAAAAATATGTTTTATCGCAAGGTTATGGCATGGTTTACTTAATATTTTTTATTTAAATTAAATAAGCTCACCTCTTTGATAATCTTCTCCCTTACAAGTCAAGGGCATATTGTCCAAAACAGATAATATCACTAAAATTAAAAACATCATTTTCACATCACTACGGTGCATGGATTTTCCAAATTTAAACCACTTTCGAACTGTCATTTTGACGTTTAAAATCGCGCGCGCAAAAAAAAATCGAAACTTATTTTTGACTTTCGATTTTTGAATCACATTCACATTTTTTTAAATCATTATTTTTTATTTTGTCAGCGGCATCCACAAGATTTTTTCGACATGATTCTCGTAATATTTTTTGTTGGTGTTAACGAGACGTCTGCCCGTCGTCAGAACTGCGAACCTACTAGCCAACTGACCAACTTAACACTGTAAAATAAGAAACATACATATTACTAGCAAGAATTTACTTTGAGAAAGTCCTATCCAACTTTCTCTTGACAGTTAAAAACCAACTCTATAGATGTAATTCCAAGACTCAAAACGTCATGGCTGTTTACACCAGAAACAACTCGGTCACATTTAGTACCGACTTGCTAAACAAGTGAACGGTGAAATGAGAAATTGTGAGAGATAGACATATGTTAGAAAGGGACGAATATACATTTCTTTTTATGGTTCAGCTGGTGAAACTGAGAACTTTAGAAATGTGGTCTGATCATCGATGAGGTATTTATCAATGATAATGGTATCCTGTTCTGTTATCTGGTAGAAGATAGCAGCGTTTAGAAATACCTGGTTGGTCTCTGGCCAGTGTTTTTATGGTATTTTAAAGGCCTAAAAATGGGCCAGTGGAAGAATTAAGACGAAAGAGTAAAAAAAAAAAAAATCATTGAAAAAATTAAATTTTAAAGTACGATAAAACTATTTATTTACTGTGCTATGTAATAAAAAAATATATATATTTTTTAGGACAGTTATGATTTTTAACTAAATACTCCCTAACTTTTGTCTGAAATGTGAAATAAATATTTGAAAGCACATAAAAGAACGGCAATTTTAATATTCAGTATAATTAAAGCAAATAAAAAATATAAAAAAAAACATTTAAACTAAAAATTTAAAGCTTCATTTACTAAAATCGGTTCAGAAATTTAGGCTATACGAGGTCACAAACTATCTCACATACATCGAAGGTTCATCTCAATTTCCAAATTCAAATCTATTCAGTTCCAAGTTTAAGTAGCGTCAGCACAAACAAGACACGCCAGAGGCATCCATATTTTTTTTTTTCTAACATTTCTTCAAATGACATAATTATAGAAAAAAAAAAACTAGTTTTAGATCAACTCTGTGAACATTGTACATGTTTTAGGTCAAAAAGTAGAACTATATTATAAATCTATACTTAAATTCAACCCCTAAGGGATTGAAAAGGGATGAGTTCGATTGTATGACATCTAAATGAAAAGAGTGCCGTGGAGTTTCTTGCTCGTTCTTCTCCATTGAGGCATGCCTCCGTTTTGGAACGAGCAACTAGCTTCAACTTTCTGACTAACCGACCGACTCCTTGACTATTCAAAAGTACCTGTAAATGGTCTAATTGAAATAAATGTTTTGACTTTGACTTTAAAAAATCATATTTCTTGGATTAATCAAATCAACATTAAACATGGCACGATGTTTTTATATTTTACTTGTTACGCAGACAAAGTCGCGGGCAAGATGCTAGATAAAACATTTTTATTGAAGAAATCGTAACTGTTTCATGTGATTACACCGGATGACAGACGTGTTGACACTCAAATGTAGGTAATATCTAAACTATTGTAGATTATGACAACTTATTGAGGTCAGCTATGAGCCACACAGATGGACAGGTTATTATGGAGTTTCTTGCCCATTCTTCTCCATACGAAACTACCTTTTGAAAGGGGCAATTAGATTCAATTGTTTTCTTCCTTGTGAATAATATTCTATAGTGCCTTTTAATGGCCCAATTGAAATGAATGATTTGACTTTGACTTTGACTTATTTCTAGGTGAAAATTAATGGTAAGCAATCACAATCTGCCTAGCCTTTTCCCAACTATGTTAGGGTCGGCTTCCAGTCTAACCGGATGCAGCTGAATACCAGTATTTTACACGGAGCGACTGCCTATCTGACTTCCACAATCCAGTAACTGGGTAATACGATACCCATTGGTGAGACTGGTTGTCAGACTCTCGGGTTTCTGATGAACCATAGCATACATAACATCACGCCTGTAATCCCCGCGGGGTTAGGCAGAGATGTACCCATTAGTACACCCACATTTCGCCAGTTATGTTTTAGTCCCATGTAATAGGGGGCGAGCCTATTGCCATCAACCGGGCACAAATCCAGACTCCGAGGCTGCTACTGAGAAATTCGTGATGGAAAAACCCAATAATACATTGCCCGACCTGGGAATCGAACCCAAGACCTCATGCTTAGCAGTCGCCTCATGCTTAGCAGTCCATGAAACATAGCGACTGTCAAATATCAACGTATGTCAGCAAGGAGGAGTCTCGGTGTGTAAAAACGGTTACCTATAGCGCCCATAACCCTGGCAAGATGGAGCCAGAGCCCTTGTAAGTATATAGTTAATTACAGAGAAAACCTAAAGAAATTCTTCCTAAATTTAAACAAAACAACAGCAAGAATAATCTCTCATCCACATCTGCATACAATTAAATCAATAAAAGCAACTTCATTAAACCCCTATTCTCTGTAAAGAAAGAGGCAGATAGACTTAAAACCAGTACATGTAAAAGAGACAACTATACTTCTATCATTGCGTCGCACACCACGGTAGATCAACTCCAGCGTCGAAATGATAGCAAATTGAGCTAATTGCATGCAAACGGTAAAATAATCATGGTAGCTAATGAATATTTTCTTTCTTTATCTTATTGGATCAGAGAATGAAGTAATAACGGAATTTTTCTTTTATTTTCATGGTTGAGATGATATTAGGTCGATTTCATCACTTTCCATGTCAGTTGTGCCTTTTTTCCGGGCTGAGCTGGGCACTGGCCTCCTCTGTCAGAGATGCTATCCGCTTGCCACAAATCAACCAAAGACTCACCTTATTTCTCGGGATATCACCAAGTGACTGGTCGACTCTCCACGTAGCCAGAAGCCTGGCCTTTTCTTGGACCGAAGTATCAGCATTTCCATACAGTGGCAATGCTGTCAGCCTTTTGGGCAGTTGTCACATTGACAGCGATGCGTACAAGTATCTCATGCCCAATGAGGTTCTTCTTTATTTTTAATGAATTGTACATATTATTTTTTGTGTAATTTTATAATTATTTAGCTGTCTCGATGGTCTAGTGGTCACAAAGCGCGACTGCTGAGCATGAGGTCTTGGGTACAATTCACAGGTCGGGCAATATGTTGGGTTTTTCAATCAGGAATTTCTCAGTAGCAGCCTCGGAGCTTGGATTTGACTCACCCCCAACTATAGAGGACTTAAACATAACCGGCGGAATTTGGCTGCCTCATGTATCTGATACAAACGAGGTTTCTTCACGACATACAGTCCATAGTTTGTCATAGAGTCAACATAAATTAGCCATAAATTAATTTATATTTTTAAAGGCCATTAATCAAATATACAGATAAAAAAATGTCTACCATTTCGTAAGGTTTGAAACCAATAAGGTTGACTCATCAACCGTTACTCATATAATTTAAAACTATAGTGCCTTTATCAACTTTCATTTTCTCTTTAAAAGTGTGTCAATACCAAAGTTTAAATCTTTTGTCGTAAGATATCGATACGTGATTTTACTAACTATAATGCGCATCACTAGCCTCCTTGACAGCGTGGACTTTCGCTTGGAGGTCACGTCTAGGTGAGTAGGGATGTGCCGTGTTGATTTCGGTGACAATTTATCGATGTTAATTTTGAACTTATGATCTCTCCTTTTTTGAACTTGACAGTATAATAAGAGCAATGTAGACTATAAGTGCATAAATAAATCTTCCTCTTGAATCGCTCTATCTATTGATAAAATTCGCATGAAAATCGTTGTTGCGTTGTTTAAAACATCTAAGCGTACAGACGGCCGGAAGCGACTTTGCCGATTTGTACTGTCATACTGCTAAATAAAACAAATACTTTGTCTTTCTTATATTGATAAAATATTAACGCTAAGTAAGTAGATGTAGAAGATTATATTTTTAGAATGTAAAAATCCTAACTGAAAACTGTTTGTAGGATTATTTATTTTCATATCACGAATACTAATAATTATAAAATACTAGCTGACCCAGTCAACTTCGTAACTCATTTATTATTTTGATTTATTAGAATCTTCTCCTTACAATAACAAACACAACAACAAAAATAATTAGTGAAATTAGTTCACGCGTGATGCCATGACTTAGGAAAATAGGGTTAGATAGCTATAGATAGGTTAGATATATATAAGTGTGTTATAGATTGCGCGGACTCACACACTATTTCATGTTGGTTGAGATGTTATGAGCGGTCGTCTGTAGTTCCAATATTTGTAAACACGTGAAAACTATGTATATTTGAACATATTTTAACTTTTAAATTCTTAATTTGTGCCTTTTAATTATTATGATTAATTAGTTTTTTTTTATAGGGTCCATACATTGCTTTCACGTGCCATGTCGTGTATGATTCTGTAAACAAATATTGTAAACATTGATTTTAAAAGAGTACGTATGGAGTTTCTTGCCCATTCTTCTCCATACAAAACTACCTTTTGGAAGGGGCATCTAGATTCAATTCTATTTTGTTTTTTGTGTTTGACGTTCAAAAGTGCCTTATTGGCCTAATTGAAATAAATGATTTGACTTTGACTTTGACTTTATATTATAATATACCTCAAAATAACCTTACCTCAGTTATCTCTCCTCCCTTCAAATTTAAACCTCAAATAACACACTCATCTTAATACTTAACATAAATACTAAACAGAGAATGCCCATAAATTACAAACAAACATCCATTCACCTCACGAAACACAATTACAATATCGATAAATCACAACGTGCACATCACTAGCTACTATCGATAAAGTATTCGACACAGCCCGGCACAATAGAAAGTTTATTTGTGTACGATATTTACGTAGCGTCAGCAAAAAAAGGAGTAAATAATTGTTCAACGTTTTTTTTTTGTTTACTCGCGTGGGATGACTTTTGAATAAGAAGCTTTTAGAAAAAAGTTTTTACGTGTACACGTTTCGGGTTTAACTAAAGCACTCATTAATATTATGTCTATTGATGTTTTTTTTTTTGAGATATCCTTTGAAAGAATTTTTAAAGTACGTGGTTTATGTAATGGGCACTGATTAACAGACTTTCATATTGTTGTTTTAGAGTGACGGAGAAATTAGGACAGGGATGGCGAACGTTTGTTAGTGAACGCGTAATTTTTATAAAATAATAGTAATTCAAATATGACGGGTCATACAAGAAACTTGACCAATAAATCTAGATGCTATAAATTCCTAGATGCTAGATGCTCTAAACTCTGTGTCTTTTGTACAAAAAGCAAAATAGAGTTTTATATTTATTCAAATAAAGATTAGTATGAATTTTGCTGTTACAAAATTTATTCGAACAAATCTAGAGATTTGTTAATTACTACTGGCACGTGTGTTATTGGTTTGCCATCTCTGAACTAGACTATTGGTACTTCCTGTGATTTCTATGGGTAAAGTCAAAGTGAAAAGGCAGGAGAAATCAAACTTTAAACTGGATTTAACTACCAGCATGAGAATATTTAATATGAATTAATTTTAACAAGTTTTTTATACGGTTAAAGTTGAAATGGCGCCAGCTATTTTTAATTATCTGGTGATATTTGAAATAAGGTTAACATTGTACTGTAAATTACAATTATAGGTATATGCAAAACCCTCGTTGGGTGGAGAAGTTGTGGAACTCGTTTGTGGTGCGCGTTCCGACTCAACATTTGATGACCTTACTCAAGGAAGAGTTTTGGCCGAAAGGTGTGCTGTATCGGCGTTTCTGCGGCCAGCTACGCGACACCTCGCAGCGTAACACGACGCCGACACTTCGTGTTCCGTAGTTTATAAGTTTATTGTTAAAATATGTATTAGTTTATAAGTAATTGTACTTATTTATGTATTTGTGTTTTATGGGCCTTAGTTGCCAGAAATAAAGGTTTATTATTATTATTAGGATTATTATTATTGTCTGTCAGACAGAAAATGCTTATTTTAGAGTTAAGTGTGCCGTAATTTCGCGCTACTATAAATAAAATACAGTCAAGTCACACTCAGCTTAATAGTTTGTCTAATATCCATGATAATACATGTTGAATGAACATATTAAAATAAGTATTTTTAAAGAAAGGTGAGAAAAACACACATTTTTCTAGTGTCGAAAAGAAAGTTAATAAACATTTATTTTTGAGATTAGTTTTAACATTATAAAGCTTGTTGATCACAATGACATGTAGTTTTATTGTGCAGAATATCTTCCTTGGCAAATGGTGAAGTAAGTTTGAAGTAGCTGTCAATCTCAAATAATTTATTGCAAACAACATGGATCATGTACACTTACTGGTGGTAAATAAAAATTAAATACACGTTTACTTTTAGGTCAATAAATCAGCTGTTCAGTACACTTTGACGAGTTAGACGAACATAAATGTACTGAACAGCTGATACATTTTATAGTTACTTTTTGAAAAAAGGTCCCAATCGTTTCGAGTTTGATGATCGAGTTTATGGCTTTCGGTTCCAGGACGACCTAAAAGTAACCGTATATAATAGAAACAATCCTGGACCCTGTCAAGAACAGCAAAATATCTCAATATGTAGAAAGAGAAAGACGGCTTTAATAATTTGTCTTGTTTGAAATTTTCTCGTACATTAATTTGCACCTGCCATGTTATCTCTTCACCACCTTTGGTTGACTGTTAAGAGAATGTCTAAGGTATTAAGTCCGCCTTTGTACTTTTGTTGTATAAAGTTATAAATATAACATCATCACGCCTGAAATCCCCGAAGGGTTAGGCAGAGGTGTACCCATTAGTATACCCACATTTCGCCAGTTATGTTTTTAGTCCCACGTAATAGGGGGCGAGTCTATTGCCATCAAACGGGCACAAATCCAAACTCCGAGGCTGCTACTGAGAAATAGTTATAAAAAATAAATAAATAAATGGTTTCCTCAGGAACTGATGAGAGGAGAGAAACACATAGAGACACAGAGGGACATAGAGGGAGGTGGAATAAAAGGGGAGAGGCCTTTGCCCAGGAGTGGGAAAGAATATTTTTTATTTGTTTAAACAAAAATAGCTCTCAAAAATAAATAACTACTATTATTTCTACAAACTTACTGTTAATCTAAAACCACAAAAAAAACTAATATTTTTCCGTCTCATCATGGTCATTTTTTGTTGACCATCAATGAACCATTGAATGTTAAAATCACAAGTAACAATGTTTTATATTAAAGGCTAGCTTTTTTTGCGAACGGTACCTTATTGTAACATTATAATAGACGACAGGTATCGGAGGTTGAATGCATTGTTAGGGTGCGTTTACACTGAGTTTTAAAGGTGCGGATACATTGGTAGAAGTGGTCTTTAGGGTTTCGTACCCGAAGGGTGCTATAGGGACCTTATTACAAGACTTCACTATTTGTCCGTCCGTTCGTCTGCCAGTGGGCTGTATCTCATGAACCATAATAGCTAGAGAGTTAAAATTTTCACAGAATGTGTAGACGACGCGCACCTGCTTACTTAATTTTATGTTTAATCCTCATATGTCATCAAGCACTACGTCAGCAATATATTGTTTTTTCTTCTATTTATTTCGCCTCAATCACCAATAGAATGTGTATTTCTATTGACATCATACAAACAATTAATAAGAATAAATAAAAGTAAAAAATTTAAGAGGGACTTGTTTTTTAGCGTTTCGACTCGATTCTAAATATAATGGCAATACTGTTATATCTTCTTAGATTGTACGGAACCCTTCGTGTTTTCTTTATCTACCAGTTCAGGGGTCTACCTATTTTTGCCGCAAAGCAGTGCCTCTCTGTTCCGATTTGAAAGGTGCCAATGTATCTTCAGGTATATGAGACTTTTTAACATATCAGGCGCGCCTTAACCACTGATCCATCGCGATATTGTAGTCTATTTTCGGTAAAAACTGTAGGTTACTTAGGTATCCAAAATTTTAAAACTATTATAATTCAAAAGAGTGCTGTGTAGTTTCTTGCTCGTCCTTCTCCTTATAGCCCTACCTCCATTTTGGATCGAGCAACTAGCTTCAGCTTCCGGACTAACTGAACGACTCCTTCACAATTCAAAAGTGCCTGTAAATGGTCTAATTGAAATATATGTTTTGACTTTGACTTTTACAACGCGAACGGTACACTTAAAATTGACCTAGGTAACATGAAGACCATAAAACAAGAGGTCATCTCTCGCTACGGTTGCCGATATGCCATGGTCAAGGTTTCGTCTGCTTCAACGACTACGGCGACAAAGCACTGGTGTCTTCCTTACCCTCCTAAAATAACCCAAATATAGTCATGACATACATAACATCACGCCTGTAATCCCCGAAGGGTTAGGCAGAGGATCCATTAGTAAAGCCACGTTTCGCCAGTCATGTTTAAGTCGATGTAATTTTTAATATTTACTTCTACTTTTAATTGTATTTAGTAACTAGATGGTTCAAAGAAAAATAATGTTACCAGACTCGAAAACTAATAGTGTTGGGCTAGCGAACGATTGTGCGTAAAGAATGAATGATAAAAATGGTTTAATTTTAATAAAACAATAAATAAATTTATGAATAATTAATAATTTTAAGAAAAGTAATGAAAATAGTTAAAAAAATAATTGATAAAACCCCCCCACCAGACCCCTGCCCCCTAAACCCTTCGTCATGTACTTATTTAAGTTATTGAATTTAAAATATAAAAGTTTGCATATGTATAAAAGTGCATTACCTGTTTAAAATTCATTTATTTTCGTTCATTCTTACACCACCTCACTCTTCTTTTTGTCAAAATATGGTAAAACTTTTTTTTTGGTGTGGTAAAAATCATCTAATGAGGACTGGCAGACTTTTACCTACTGACTAAAAAATCACCCAATCTAGTAACCCTTCATCTGTCAAGTTACTGAATACAATTCAAAGTTCAAGTATAAAGGACGTTGTATGAGTTGACTGGCCTGTTGGTCTAGTAGTTAGTGACCCTGACTGCTAGGACGGAGGTCGTGGGTTCGATTCCCACCCAGGGCAAATCTTTGTGTGATGAGCACGATGATTTGTTCTGTGTCTAATTTATATATAATATGTATGTATTTAGAAATACATAAGTATATTTATCAGTTGTCTGGTTACCATAGAACAGGCTCTGCCTAGTTTGGGATCAGATGGCGATGTGTTGGTTGTCCTTATTAATGATATGTACCTACATATATATCTTTATGAGGAAAATAAAGTCGGCGACTGGGACGGTGTGGATACGAATGACGGGAAATCGGCAACATATTTTAACTGACCAATTATGCCATACCTCCTCTACCATAAATAAATTGTAAATTACAAACACCCGGACTCGGTACAATTAGTAGGCCATTTGTCCCCGGTGGAATTGAACCCGCGACCCTGACAGTAGAAAGTGGCCATTCCACCACGGTACCATTCAGATAGAGGATATCACTTTCGCATGTTTTTGTCTTTTGCATGCTAAACTCTCTAAACGCTCCCATAAAAATTGTAGCTAAATGACCAGCCGTAGTCCTGACTTGACCCGCGTTAAACCTGCAGCCGACCCGCGCCAGACCCGCACATGACCCGCGCCAGACCCGCATCTGAACCGCGCCAGACCCGCGTCACTAATATGTCTTTTATGCTTTTTTTATCTTTCTCCACAAATTACGTCAGGAGACCTGTCATTGACCAGTATGCGGACTGGTAATAACACTTGATTTACTTTGCTTTCTTTCCGTGTTGCATATTATCATAATGACATCATATATTAGACATTTTACTTTCTCGTAAACATATTTAATACACATAAGACAGTTTCTTTTATTTCATAACTCTAAATATTTGTAGTGTCACTATATAATGTTTTTTGTCAACATGAGAAAATGTTTTCTTTTGTTTTTAAAGCATACTAGATTTTGCCAGCGGCTTCGCTCGCATATTTAAAAGACATGGCCGGTTTCTGCCTTCCAAATCAATTACATGTACAGTGAGCAACAAAAGTCGATTAGCATTTTAGATTTTTAAATCCTAATTATTGAGTACAATATCAAAAGAAATACTTAATGAATGTTAAATAAAGATACAATAAACTCTTATCTATATTATTAATTGAAATGCTGAGGAGAAGTGCATTGTGTTATTTTGCATCTGTTTAAAAGATAGGTAAAATAAACAGTATTAATCAACTTTTGTTGCTGACTGTACAATAATTATAAATATTATGTAAATATTGCTAATAAAATAAACTAAAACTAATAGAATAATTAATAAATTAAAATTCGATCATGATTCGAAACACATGTGGCGCCATCTATCATCATAAGAATCGAGGCATTGATGAATTCCTTTTGGGAAAATCCTGATAACACTGCCCAACCTGGGAGTCGAACCCGAACGCCAAGCGCTTTTCGATATTTCGTGTTGAGTGAGTGACCTTTCGCTTTTTTAAATTGAGAAGATTAGCTGGATCAGTCAATTTTGCGAGAATGTATAACTGCATTTAGTAAATTGAATGGAGTAATCTTGCTATATTCCATACGTTCTATGATGGTGCGGTTGACACATGTCAGCAATTCATCTATAGATGTCAGAATCGGATAACTAAGTCAGTGACATTATTCAATTTACTAATTATTTACTTAAGTACTTATCACTGATTCCGTCGTGATGGCCCAGTGGTTAAGGCGCACGCCTCTCATGCATGAGGTTGTGGGTTCAAATCCGGGCAAGTACCAATGTGAATTTTTCAATTCATGTACTTTCTAAAGTTTGTCTTTGACATCACTGGCATCGGTGAAGGAAAACATCGTGAGGAAACCTGGACTTTACTGTTCCTGTGTTCCACTCAAAATCATGTCAGAGGCCCCTGAGGCGGTTTAGAAACTCTGACACTAGGGTGTGTGGGGTCTCAGGACCTTCCTGCCCACACGATAAAGAAGACTGATTCCGTATTTTACAACTATAATATTAGTGTGCAGTTAAAATATTCAATCATGATTGTAAATCGCCGTAACGTTCAAGAGTGAAAAGGAACAGTTTGACAAAATGTCACCGGCACCATCCTAGAGCGTGAGGAATATAACTATTAAAAAAAATTCTCTCACTGAAAGCCAAAACTACTCTCTAACATAACAAAACATAACATCACGCCTGTAATCCCCGAAGGGTTAGGCAGAGGTGTACACATTAGTACACCCACATTTCGCCATTTATGTTTTTAGTCCCATGTAATAGGGGGCAAGCCTATTGCCATCAACCGGGCACAAATCCAGACTCCGAGGCTGCTACCGAGAAATTCCTGATGGAAAAACTCAATAACACTTTGCCCAACCTGGGAATCGAACCCAACACCTCATGCACAGCAGTCGCGCTTGCGACCACTAGACCAACGAGGCAGTCGAGGAATATAACTATTAAAAAAAAATCTCTCACTGAGAGCCAAAACTACTCTCTAACGTAAAAAGTATTTAGAATTATGTATATCTTTTTATTGCAAAAAATACGACACTTTATATGCATGTTGTGATCGCATTTTCCAATTTTATACACTTTCCCGTTCGTTATGCGTCACCGACAGAATTAGATGCAGTTGTATTTAATGTTTAAGCGATATCGTCTATTTTATTGTTTCCTCTCTCGAAACGCGAGAGCTGCACGATATGTTATTGAGCTTATTCTGACAGATCTAGCTAAATTACAATTAGATTATATAAGTCGTAACTTGACTGGCTTGTTGGTCTAGTGGTCGCAAAGCGCGACTCCTGAGCAAGAGGTCGTGGGTTAAAATCTCTGGTCGGGCAAAATGATATTGGGTTTTTGCATCACGAATTTCTCTGTAGCAGTCTCGGAGATTTCATCTGTACCCGGTTGACGGTAATAGGCTCGCCCCCTGTTACATGGAACTTAAACATAACTGGCGAAATGTGGGTGTACTATTGGGTACACCTATGCCTAACCTTTCAGAGAATACAGGCGTGATGTTATGACGTTCATGTATGAAGAAACTGTTATCTGAAATAAAGATATTTTTTTATCTAGTTCAGGAGTCAGGGATCACAAATAAAATAAAAATGTTAAATTAATTAAACATTTCACTTGATTGATTTTTTTACTTTGACTTTGACTTTGACTTAAGTCAAAGTCAAAGTCAAAAAAATTCAATTAGGCTATAAGGCACTTCGGAACGTCATATACAAAAAGAAAAAAGGAATTGAATCTAGTTGCTAGTTAAGAAATTGTGGGTTAGGTCATTTTGACACAATAAGCTCGTATAAAGTTGTAACCTTTACCCACATAGGCAACGCGCATCCGTTAACCTAAAACTCAACGCACACTGAATGTGTTAACCTAAGGCCGTGGGCCCAAGTTTCTCTAACACAATAGCTTATTAAGAATCAGCGCACATTTGCGACTAGTCGTAAGAAAGTCTTCAGAGAGGTTTTTTGCCTTATGTGTCAACAAAATGTCGTGGTAATAACATACTTTGTCGCACTTTCTTTAGGCAAAGAATATTAAGTACTAGCTTGTACCTGCGACTTTGTCTGCGATGACGTCAAGTATATTATAATAGACTAGCTTTTGAAGAACTTGGCTGCCTCGTTGGACTAGTGGTCGCAAAGCGCGACTGCTGAGGATGAGGTCTTGGGTTCGATTCCCAGGTCGGGCAAAGTTTTATTGGGTTTTTTCATCAAATGACTCCTTCCACCCTGGGTGGGGCGGAAGGGACTGTCAGACTTTTACCGGCTAAAAAGGGGTAGAATTTTAGAAAGTCCTTTCTTATCCGATAAGAAAGGACTTTCTGTACAAAATTTGGACCCCTGTTTTATCCCCACAGGGGGTGAATATCGGAAAGTCCTTTCTTATCAGATGCCTACGTCATGTAAAGAACACACCCTCCAAGTTTCAGGTCTCTACGAGCGGTTTAGGCTGTGCGTTGATCCGTCAGTCAGTCATTCAGGACAAAGCATTTTATACATTATGTTACGTCTTTGGTTACTGATCCGCTCCCATGAGGCAAAGCGTGATGTTGTATAGCCTATACAATGCCTCATACATCTAGCTATTAAGTACAAAAATATTTTTTCCAATCCGACTGACTAGATTAACAAAAGGTACTTATTTGGCAGATGTGAGTGGCAACGTAGAGAGGGGTCGCCCTAGGAAGACCTACACTGACCTTATTGGTTCTTCAGAAAGGTCAGGTGCGGAGTACTCGTAACCGGCGTGCTTGTAAGACGAGATGTATGAACGTGGATGAGGCGAAAGGAGTATGTAAGAATCGTAGCAGGTGGCGTTCTGTGGTTTCTGCCTAGCCCCTTGGGAAAAAGACGTGAGTTTATGTATGCCGACTGCTTTTAAAGAGGAGGTAGGCTGGGATGGTACAGACTTCTTTCTTTATCGTGTGGGCAGTAAGGTCTTACGACCCTACACACCCTAATGTCAAAGTTTCTAAACCGCCTCAAAGGCCTCTGACATGGTTTTGACTGGAACAGTAAGTCCAGGTTTCCTCACGATATTTTTCTTCACCGAAGCCAATGATGTCCAAGATAAACTTTAGAAAGTACATATGAATTGAAAAATCCACATTGGAGAGGCGGGCGCCTTAACCACTGGGCCATCACGACATCCTAATCTACAGTCGAAGATAGGAGAAAGCTGGAAAGATACTCTTTCATTAAGGATTCAATCACAACACCTGGCAAACGCATTGCTGATTAAATCACTACTTTATTAGGTCACAGGTGGGCTCTACTTTCTAGAAATCTAGACAGTACAGCTGCATCCAGAAACGTAGGAAGCTTTCAAAGTTTTCATTTCTTGGTATACTTGGCTCAGTTCCCACTGCAGCGAAATTTGTCTAATCTAATCCTGATTTATGAGGATGTATGAGTGTTTGTAACTCTTTCAAGCAGAAACAACTGAACGGGTCCGCATAAAATTTGGCACACATTTAGATTGTAATCTAAAATAACACATAGGCTACTTTTTATCTCGGAGAAAAATACAGTGCCCGTGGAATAATATTATATATCAACTTTGACGCGGACGGAATCGCGAGCAGAAGTTTATCAGACATATACCTGCAATTTCAACGTTGACAGTAACATGTTAGAAAGAAAGAAAGAAAGAAAGAAAGAAAAACTTTTTATTCACGTGAAAGTGACGCTAAATACACAATAATATACAATATAAATATATACTAAATACATAATAGAAAATAAAAAATTAATGTCCTAACGTGACATTAAAATTAGTAATTTCTTGAATAGGTACATAACATCACGCCTGTAATATCCGAAGGGTTAGGCAGAGTTATACCCACTAGCACATCCACAATTTGCCAGTCACGTCTAAGTCCCATGTAATAGGGGGCGAGCCTATTGCCATCGACCGGGCTCAAATCCAGACTCCGAAGCTGCCTCTGAGAAGTTCTTGATACAAAAATCTAATATCACTTTGCCCGACCTGAAAATCAAACCCAAGACCTCATGCTCAGCGGTGGCTCTTTGCGACCATTAGACCAACGAGGCAGTTGGACAATTTGAACAGTAGATAGTTAACATATCTCATAAATATTGTACAGTCAACATAAGATATAGGTATGCAGTGTCTTCAGATATAGTAGAAGATTTTTTAGAAACCGATTGATGTCTTCGAATGAAACTAAAGTTAATGAACTAACACTACTTTATAAATGATATTAAATTTAAAAACATCTAACGGTTTTTCATCCACAGTGAGGCAGAATAGTGAGGCAGAATGGGGCACTTGCCCCACCCTGACTGGCTCATGGGTGATTAGTTGCTGCCTTCAAAAGGGAGTTTCATGTAGAAAGATAAGCAAGAAATGTATAATTACACTTAAAAAAATATGTCTTACAATCCAGAAAATATACCATAGTTTTGTATATTTTAATACATTATATTACTACGTAAAACTTTATAGGTATGTATTTATAGGTTGGTTTTTTGTTGGGTTTATGGGTTGGTTTGTTTTTTTAGGTATTGAATTGAATTATTTTAATTTACATTCAATTTAATTATTTTAATTTAATTTAACTGACATTTGACATTTCATTATTCCTGTGTGTATGTAATTAGTGTTTTTGGATTATTTTAATGTACCTACCTACATGGGTTTTTCAATGACATTTTTAATTTTATTATTTCTAAAATGTATGGACTAAGTCTGAAATAAATGAATTATTATTATTATTTATCAGTACTGCCCCACCCAAAATCAAAACTTGGTTAAGCCGATGCTTCTAAGAAAACTTCAACTATATCTAATACAACCCTGCATACTAATCTCTTTTGTTGACTATCCATCTTCGTGCATCATCATATGTATTAAACACAGAAACGTTAACAACTTAACAGTTGGTCAACCGCACCCGCGCCCGCGCAGTCGGTCAAGAGTTCACTGACCTCTGCCTATATTACTTGTGTTAACTCACTTTTACTCATTGGCCGGTGAAAGTGCCTTTCCCCGATAACACGGCGAATTTGATATAGAACTTGATAATATTCATTTAGTAGTATTGACATTTGATAGTATGAGAAGTTTGCAATTTTATATGATCTGTGGTCGTACTTTTTTTTTATTGACTGTCAATGACAGGTGTCAGGTTGTCAAGTCGTGATGGCCTACCGGTTAAGGCGCCCGCCTCTCATGCATGAGGTTGTGGGTTCGAATCCGAGCAAGTACCAATGTGACTTTTTCAATTCATATGTACTTTCTAAAGTTCATCTTAGACATTACTGAAATCATTCCGTGCCTCGGAAAGCACATTAAGCTGTTGGTCCCGGCTGTCATACGTGGATCTTTGACAGTCGTTACGTTACAGAAGCTTGAAAGTCTGACAACCAGTCTTACCTAGGGTTATCGTATTACCCAGTTACTGTGTTGTGGAGGTCAGATAGGCAGTCGCTCCATGTAAACTACTGGTACTCAGCTGCATCCGGTTAGACTGGAAGCCGATCCTAACATATTTGGGAAAAGGCTAGGCAGATGATGATGCTGATGACAGGTGTCAGGTTTGTATACAGTCGTTGGCAAAAGTTTAATGATTTTTTTTGTTGTGTTCAAAGTTAAACTCAAAATATTTATCTCAATTAGACCATTTACAGGCACTTTTGAATTGTCAAGGAGTCGGTCAGTTAGTCAGAAAGTTGAAGCTAGTTGCTTGTTCCAAAACGGAGGTAGGCCTCTATGGAGAAGAACGAGCAAGAAACTCCACGGAACTCTATTCAATTAGGTTTTTACAAAATACTGGTTACATTATTCTTGTTGCTTCTTCATGTGAAAACAATTAAGACTAGAATTTTACTTATTTATGTTAGAAATAAGACGGTTATAGTCTAGTGGTCGCAAAGCGCGACTGCTGAGCATGAGATCTTGAATTAGATTCCCAGGTCGGGAAAGCGTTACCTAGTAAATATCGTCATTCAAAAAACGCTTACTTTCAAAAGCTAAAAATAAATTTAATTTCATGCGTCTAGAAATTAAAAACACCAATAAAAATCTATGGTAATTAAAATTGATAGTAAAATTTAATAAAAATTGGTTAATTTCTGTTAATAATCGACATGGTTATAAACTTTAACAATGTAGTTAGTCTATGGTTACTTATTAATTGTTTATGGTAATAAAATGTTTAGTAAAAACAGCTTTTAACTTAGGAGAACTTTCGTATTAATATGGCGCCCGCCTTTCATGCACGAGGTTGGGGGTTTGAATCCGGGCAAGTACCAATGTGACTTGTAATTGAATTAATGATTTGACTTTGCAGGACGTCTTAACAGGATATCGTGGCCCCGGAACGCAAATGGCAACAGAAGGAACAGGAACAGGAGGAACAGGAGGGTTTTTTCTTTTAGTCAGTACAAGTCTGACAGTCCCTTCCGCCCCATCCAGGGCGGAAGGACACATTTGATGATTTGTACCACCCAAAAGGAAAACAAATACTATCTAAGTTTAAGGCGTTTGCCTTGCTGTGGGACAGTAATAGATTATGCTGATACATACATGAACATACATAACATCACGCCTGTAATCCCCGAAGGGTAAGGCAGAGGTGAACCCATTAGTACACCCATATTTCAACAACACAAGATCTGTATTCCTTTAAATATTATGTTAACAAATAAATGAATTCTATTCTATTCTATTTGGCCAGTTATTTTGAAGTCCCATGTAACAGGGGGCGATTACACTGGTATTATTATAATAAAATCGACACAAGCAGTGCGCATGCGTAGTGCTCAACACTTAGATCTTAAGCGAAAACTGCAGTCTACCATTATAGCCTATTATTTTCATTAACAAGTGAAACGTTAACGCAAACCGTAAAAATCAAAGTTAACGTTGAAACTTTTACGCGTTCGCGGTTTTAAAGTAAATAGCGAAAGTCTGTAACGCAATTGTGTCCAATTACGCGTTTCCATATTTACCGGTGCTCCGATTATTTTCGCTTCATAACATTTTCGGCTGTTACGCTTTTGATTTTAATGTTTCATGTCGCTTTCGAAATGTATAGGATGTTGTTTTATGACCATACAACCGGGCTCTTTTAATTTAAGTGTTTCATTTTATTTTTTTAGGAAAATTAACAGCTAAAAAATCTAACAAAATAAAAAATAACTTTAGTTTTGAAAGTCAGCGGCTCTTGTATTGTTTATTTGTTATGTTGGTACTGCCAAGATTTTTTACATACATAACATCATAACATCACGCCTGTAATCCCCGAAGGGTTAGGCAGAGGTGTACCCATTAGGACACCCACATTTCGCCAGATATGTTTTTAGTCCCATGTAATAGGGGGCGAGCCTAATGCCATCAACCGGGCACAAATCCAGACTCCGAGGCTGCTACTGAGAAATTCCTGATGGAAAAACCCAATAACACTTTGCCCGACCTGGGAATCGAACCCAAGACCTCATGCTCAGCAGTCGCGCGTTGCGACCACTAGACCAACGAGGCAATTTTTTCACCAACCAACCAACCAAGATTTTTTTTTTTTCAATTTTTAGTGCTTGTCGTTAATTCCCAAGAGTGAAATCATTTTTCAAATCGGTTCAGTAGTTTCGGAGCCTATTCAATGCAACCAATCAAATCTTTCCCCATTTAGTATTAGTATAGATGTGGAATTGCCCACCTAATAAGATTGGATATACAAGACGACCAAATTGTCGCTTATGTAACGGAGATGAAATAATCGACTTCACACTTTACGGATAATCACAACTATTTATTGCTATTTATATAATCTTACAGTAATTTCACATAGTTTGGACAGAGTTTCGGCTTATCTCGTGTACGGCAGCAGAATGTGCTCTCAAATGAGCGATCCGAGTACTTATAACCTCTGGCGGGCGGAAATGACGTCACTACTGGCTATCGCTGGCTGTCATTGGCTGGCTTGGCTGGCTTGAAATGCTTGCCTGGCTTAGCTGGCTTGCCTGGCTTACCTGAAAATTCTGGCTTCAAATTGTCGTAAATGGCATTGGCTTGGCTTTGCGTGGGCTAAACACTTAGTATTTTTTTCCTTTCCACATATGGTCTAAGTATGGTCGAATAACTTGACGATATTGTATAGATCGGCTTTTATAAAAACCAAAAAACAACAACCTATATATAAGACTAATGGTCGAAAAAACGTACGCTTTACGTTATATCATCGTTTAACTATAATAGTAAATTGTAAGGCAATAACTACGTTATAGTAGGTTTAAATGCGATGATTATTTGCGTCACTGGACTTGGGTTTTGTGGACTGCCTCGTTGGTCTAGTGGTCGCAAGCGTGACTGCTGTGCATGAGGTCTTGGGTTCGATTCCCAGGTCGGGCAAAGTGTTATTGGCTTTTTCCATCAGGAATTTCTCAGTAGCAGCCTCGGAGTCTGGATTTGTGCCCGGTTGATGGCAATAGGCTCGCCCCCTATTACATGGGACTAAAAAAAACATAACTGGAGAAATGTGGGTACACCTCTGCGTAACCCTTCGGGGATTACAGGCGTGATGTTATGTTATGTTTATTTGCGTGATAAACTTATATCTGGCTTCGATTCCCAAGTCGGACCAAAAGCGTTATTGAGTTTTTCTATTAGGTCAAAGTCAAAGTCAGAATATTTATTTTAATTAGGCTATTAAAAGGCGCTTTCGAACGTCATGTACAAAAAAAAATGAATTTTGTTGCCTCTTATTAGTGAGGTTCTTCAGAAAGGTCAGGTGCGCAGTACTCGTAACCTGCGTGCTTTTATGACGAGATGTATGAACGTGGACGAGGCGAAAGGAGTATGTAAGGATCGTAGCAGGTGGTTTCTGCCTGCCCCCATGGGAAAAAGGCGTGAGTTTATGCATGTATGTTGCCTCTTAAGTGTCCAACAGTGGCAACTAGCAACTGTATATAGTTGCACCAAAAGTTTCTGCGTATGCGCAACGCTTTACCTCCATTCTCACTTTATAAGTGAAAACTTAATATACTCAGTTTAATGCTGAGTAATTTTCCCATTTTACTATTAACTTAAATCATGAACTAACTCTCTCTTTGTGACTTATTATAATTATATATAATTTACTAGTGATGCCTCGCGGTTTTACCTGCATTAACCGGTCAAAGCCCGGCCGTCGTACCGGTAAGTCAGAACAATAGAAAATCAATTGTGTCTAATTACGTGGGACTTGAATAATAGTTACTTCTTTGGTTATTTATTTATTTATTAAACTTTATGCACATGTAAAAAAATAAATTGTTCAAAGGCGGACGTAATGCCTTGGGCATTTTCTTGTTCACCTTCCCCACCTGGGAATTGAACCCAAGACCTCATGCTCAGCAGTCGCGCTTTGCGGTCACTAGACCAACGAAGCAGTCAGATTATTGTAATACAAAAAAAAACGGACTTGTTATTCCTGAGAATAGTGAATCTCGAAAGTCTGACAGCCAGTCTTGCCAAGGTGTATTGTATTACCCAGTTACTGGGTTGTGGAGGTCAGATAGGCAGTCGCTCCATGTATAATACTAGTATTCAGCTGCATCTGGTTAGACTGGAAGCCGACCCCAACATAGTTGGAAAAAGGCTAGGCAGATGATGATGAGCGTGTTCAAACAAACAAACTCCTTATTTTTATAATATTAGTACTTATACTATAATATAATTCACTTTTGCTTCGTCATTATAATGTCAGACATTTACAAACACTGACGCGTCACGATTCTAATTAGTAATACAATTGGAAATTATAATGTAAATTAATTTCGCTTTCGCAGAAGGGCTTCAAGCTTCTATGTCATAATTAGTTTTTGCCCGCGACTTCGTCCGCGCAAAAATAAAACAAAGTATAGCCTATGTTACTCGCAGATAATGTAGCTTTCTAATGGTGAATTTTTAAATCGGTCCAGTAGTTTTTGAGTTTATCCATTACAAACAAACAAAAATACAATTTTTTCCTCATTATAATATTAGTGTAGATTATAAATTTTGTATAATGACGTTATAAGTTGATAAATAAAAGTTTTATTTCATTTTTTATCGCATTTAAATAAATGGTTTTTTATAAATATTCTTTTTATTTAAGTTTTTTTACTTTAAATTATTATTATAAAAAATCTCTCATTCAAATTGCTCTAGAATCATTTAAATTTTTAAATTTTCCATCACTGGCCGCATACAAATCTTGCAACGTTCCAAATTCAAGTCAGAAACATCGAAAACATAAATTTAACTACCCGCATTGCAGAGTAAACTAAATATATGCACTAGAAAGTGAAATGATTCTGTGTTACCTTAACTGCACTTTGAAGTGAGAAAGTGCATTTTAGAAAATAAAGTAAAAGTGGTCCCTAGGGCTTTTGACTCAGTATTGGAATGTTAAGTAGGTACTTTTGAACTGGGTTGAACAAAAGACGCTTTGCATGCATAACTTTGCTTACGAGCTTTCGAAGTGGCAGGAAATGTTATAGGCTGAGATCCAGGCGCCGCTAGATCTACGTCATTTTAGGCTGGTTCAAATTTATACATAGACTAAATTTAAACAAAAATATATAGAAAAAAATAACTTCACGCCTGTAATTCCCGAAGGGTTAAGCATAGGTGTACCCATTAGCACACCCACATTTCGCCAGTTATGGTTTTTAGTCCCACTCCCATGTTATAGGGGGCGAGCTTATTGCCATCAACCGGGCACAAATCCAGACTCCGAGGCTGCTACTTAGAAATTCCTGATGGAAATACCCAATAACACTTAAAACTGTTTGTTTTCCCAAAGAAAATAAATAAATAAACACTTTGCCCGACCTGGGAATCGAACCCAAGAGCTACCCACCATACCGCCACCACCGCTACCATGCTGTGGTTTACCTACTCATCGACATTTTAAATTTTATGGGAGTGAATACCACCCTGATCTATGTAAGTCACTGTTTCCCAGAGCAACGATCTTCTTTGTGGTCTACTAGTGGTAACTAGAGTTTAATAAAAATAAAGAAGAAGATTATTTGAAATGCTTTTAATTGTAGAGTCTTACAAAAATCGTTAATTAAGTGCTAAATTATTAAAAGTTACAGTTTCTTATATTATTGCAATCAATTTCTTCGTGGTAACTTATTTCGATTTGGTAACTAAATAGAAAAATAATTATCACAAAAACATTTATAAAGTACTACAAAAAATAAAAAAATATTTTCTTTTTAAAACTCATATTTTAAAATACTGTAAATAAACTTAAATCAATAATAAAAGCATAATTATTATTACCTAAATAAATACACATTATTATAAAACTTTTATTAATTAAGTACCTAAATATTTTAAATAATTATTTTATTTTATATAATTTTGAATACGCATCGTCAATTCAACCCTAATAAAAACAATTCAAAGTCAAACTGACAATTTTTAAAGCACCAATCCATTATCTTAAAATATTTTATTTTAAAATTATTTATTTTATTTTAAAAAACTATTCTTTTACATTATGAATTTGAGTTTTAACTTTAAAATATCATAATATAAAAAATACTGCAAGAAAATATGAGCATTAAAAATAAAAAAATTACCTATATTTTCCTCGCATTATCTGTACTACTCTCTTGCTTACTCCTTTCTCTTTCCAACAATCTCCTTCTCACTTCTTCCGGATTATACCTCTTCCTGTAAACTCTTCTGACTCTTCTTACCGGGTTAACATTTCTTGGTTTTATAATCTTCTTACCGAAACTCGCAGAAGATGCTAGGTTGGTAAGTTTAGAGTCATCCCCAGATCTTAAGCTTTTACTTTTTCTAGTTGAATTAGTAAAAAATATGTCTCTCTGTTCTCTTATTGTTGCGTCGTAGTAAACTTTTCCATTAATAATAGCCTTTCTAATATTGTCTGTAGTAGAGAGAACTCTAGGCGGTCTAACAAAAGAAGTCTCACTCACTTCCAAACTCTTATCCGCCCTCTCCCTCTCAATCTCATCTTTACTCACTTTCTGTATCTTCGCCCTCCTTTCAATGTTAAATCTGTTACCGAAATTAAAATCTATTAAATCTTTATCGACAACTATGCTTTTAGCTTCCAAATCTTTCTGTGAACGTTTGTCTAGAACTAGTTTCCCGCCTCTTCTTGTGGCTAGAATTCGACCTATTTCTTCTATTTGCCTCTCTTCAGCTTCTAAAGTCTTTAAATCAGATAATTTATCACCTTTTACATCATCTAAGTCTAAAACTTCAATGGAACTGGAAAAATCATCAAGTTTATCATCTATTCCTTTTATAACGTCTTTTATTTTTACACTCTCAGGTTTTACTACTTCTACTTCTGTAATGTTCTCTGTAACTTCTTCAGGTGTTACAGTAGTAGTACTACTAGGTTTATATGTTACAGTAGTAGTCTGTTTTATGTTACTTGTAGTAGTTTCTAGAGTATCGTCATAATCACTCATGTTGCGTTTCTTTTCGTCTCTGTGTTTCTCAGTGTGGTCAGGTCGAGGTGGAACTGTTGTTGGTGTATCGGTCGTGTACCGTTCTGTTGTTGTTGTTGTTGGCTGTTGTTGGGTCTCGTTGTAGCGGAAGTATGTTGTGTTGGGTGGTGGGCCTTTGTGAAGGTAGGCTACGGGCCAGTATCTGAAAATGTAATGTTGTTTCTTAAAGTTTATTTAAATAAAATGGTGTGTTTTTTGAGGCCTTTTATATATTTAGAAGAATTATACATTATCGTTCTTTTTTTTTCTCATTCATGAAAAAGAATCTTTGTTATTTTCTTGGAAATAAGGGTCATCGCTCATTGCATCACATCTCCGACACAGAAATTATTTGCTATTTAATGCCTAAAAAAAGAGTAAAAAAAAAGAGTATAATTTATCCTTTCTCTTGAAAGGATAAATTATACTCTTTTTTTGAGGCAGTCGTGTAAAAAGGTGACAGCTCGCGGGTGGCGAGCTCAATCAATGTCAAAAAATTTAGATAAATTAGTTTTTGATAGATTTAGACTGAGATTAGATGGCAATCGTTACCAGAATTCTCTAACTCATAGGTAAAAAAAAAAGCAACATACCTTGGAGCTCCTAATGCATTAGGAGGTGGTCCATCAGACCCTTGTGATGGAGACACAGGTAGCCAGTTACCACCACCAGGGTGAGGGTAATTGTGAGTGACTTTGATGTGGGGTCGAGATTCTGTTGGTACTCGGGAATATCCTGAAAATTATAAAATATTCAAGTTTATTTTGTGCTTATATAAATAAATATGAAATGTATAACCGAGGACATTGGGGGTTGTCGCTATTTCGACCTTATTCTTCCTTAGTCACAGTTTAATTTTGCCATACAAAATCTTTAGGGGAATCGCGTTTTGCCGGTCATAAAAGTAGGTATGGCAATTGGTTGGTAGTCTTAGAGCGGGCGTTTTGAAACGCGCGCTTTGCTAACGCGCGTTTTGAGAACCCCGAATTCTATTGAAGTGTACACATGCAAGCGCACGCTGCTGGTCGAGCGCGCGTTAATCGCACGTTTACATTTTTTCGTTAGAACGCGCGTTGCTGGGGCGTCAGCTGCGCGCTTTGAGATACATGAGCGGCCATTTTGTTGTACATTTCAACGCGTGCTTTTGTGTAGAGAGGACACACTTTTCTAAAATGGAGATAGAGCAATTTGATACTGATTTCGCGCGCTGAACGCCGTGCCAAGCGCAGTGTGTAAATCTCATAAAATCTTTTAAAAAAAGTCCAAAATCATCCCAACCTGGCAAAGGATTTCCATATTTATCATAATACGCTTGAGGTCCATTATTGTATAGATCGTCCCAGTACTTCCTATCTCCTTCTGACAGGTAAGGTCCGGGCGGTCCTGAGGGTATCTGTGCAGGTCTGTCAGGATACCCTGGCCTGCCTTGCCAAGGTCGAGGGTTGCCTGGACGAGGTGGTAACTCTTCTGTAAAGAGATCAAGGGTTTTTTACAGAAGTTAAAAATAAAATATTCTCCAGACCCATTTCGATCATGGTGGCCCGTCTCAATGGAGACTAGGCAAGTACACAGGAGATATTATAGTGCACAAGTGTGTGCGCAAACGCAGGTGCACTCCCTATTCCGTCACTCCCTTAGTTTGATGGCTTCAACGGCTTTAGATCCTTTCCGAGGCACAGGGGTATCACACCACCAACTTCCAAACTCCTGGCTGTTACTAAGAAAGGACGATGACTTAATTTGCAGGAGAACCCCCCCCCCTCCCCTCCAACAGATCTTTTCCACAACTTAACGAAAAAACCTAATAACACTTTCTGCCCGACAATATCACTTTTTGCTCAGCAGTCAGGCTTGTGAAGACAAGACCATATTGTGGGCAGTAAAAAAAACGAAGAAAAATCTATCTAGCAAAGAATAAACATATTTGGTGGATCCCAGATACTCACCTCTGTGCCCTGGTATCTGCTGATGTCCTGGTACATGCTGGTGACCTTGGGATGGATGAGGAACGTTATGCTGGTGGTAGGGGTAGTATTTCTCGCTGCACGGACGCCATTGGTCTTCATTCGGTCCAACGTAACACCTGTGGTGTTCAAAAGAATTTAAAAGCCTTAGAAACCGAAATTAATTTTTAAAAATGAACCATTTTATTCCGGTCAGTTTAGACATCCGAAGGTACATTAATTCGTACCCACCTGAAAGTTGCTAGGATTGTTCAAAAGACCATCATAAATTAAATCTAAAAAGTCCTTATCGATCACCAGGACCTGGATTTTTTTTACATAACATAACATCACGCCTGTGATCCCCGAAGGGTTAGGCAGAGGTGTGCCCATTAGTACACCCACAATTTCGCCAATTATGTTTTTAGTCCCATGTAATAGAGGGCGAGCCTATTGCCATCAACCGGGCACAAATTCAGACTCCGAGGCTGCTACTGAGAAATTCCTGATGGAAAAACCCAATAACACTTTGCCCGACCTGGGAATCGAAACCAAGACCTCATGCACAGCAGTTGCGCTTGCGACCACTAGACCAACGAGGCAGTCAAATTTTTTTTATTCGGGGTCTAAGGTCACAATAACGGGTTTTTCGCGATTTTAACCGCGCAAACGGTAAGTTTTATCGTAAAATTAGTTCAGACAAAATCTATAACAATGGCTTTAGAACTTTTCCCTAAAAGCAACCGTTTCAGAGCACAATTCAAAAAGTTCAAATCAAATCGTTTATTGCAATCCATGATGTACACATATAGGTGGTAAAATAAAAATAGAAACAATCATGGACCCTGTCAGGCACAGCACATTTTTAAATAAGTAAGAGAGAGGAAGAGCGCTTTATGAAATTGTCTTATGCTTGAGATATATTATATTGTATTTTATATTCCTATTCATTTACTTATTATATTAAAATGCTATTTATTCATTTACAATTTGTTTAATTATTTTATATTTAATATCGCTTATTTGTTTACTTAGATTATTATTTTATTACAATGTTATTTATTTATTTAAAACTTATTTGTATGCTTACATACATTGGAAGAGTTGTAAGATTTGATTTTGATTGATTGGTATTCTTCGGGTTCTGAGCCCTGGAAATTAGAAGTACATACCACGACTTGACGGGCCTGTTGGTCTAGTGGTTAGTGGCCCTGACCGCTAAGCCGGAGGTCGTGGGTTCGATTCCCACCCAGGACAAACTTTGTGTGATTAGCATGATTGTTAGTTCTGTGTCTGGGTGTGATTTATCTATAATATGTATGTATTTATAAATTATATAAGTATGTATATCAGTTGTCTGGTTACCATAACACAAGCTCTGCTTAGCTTGGGATCGGATAGCCGTGTGTGAGTTGTCCCAAGATATTTATTATTTTATTTTTATTTACCAAGGTTTATGAAATCCTTCGCTATAACCACATCGGTGTGTTGGTGCGCAGCAGTAATCCCAAGAACCTGTAACCGAAAATAAACAACTTCAAGATTCTGACGAAATTTGTCACAATTTAGAAAAAGGCGTGAGTTTATTTATCCACACGTATGTAAGCCGAAGAAGCCGAAGCCTTGCAGCATTTTGGGCCTAGTTTTCAGTATTGCTCAGCGTTTTTTACAAAAATTATAAAACGTATAAAAATGCCTTAGCTACCATAAAAAAAATGAACGATCTTAGGAGGTGTCATATGACATCGGTTTGATCACAATTGGGCAATGTTAAATATGGGTCAATGGTTCATACAAAAATGCCTACGGTTTTACATTCAAAGCTTATCAAAGTCAAAGTTAAAACATTTATTTCTATTAGACAAATTTCAGGCACTTTTGAACTGAGAATTTTAATAAAATATTGCGATACTGACCAATCTCTCCACTTTCTGGCTCGCACGCCCAATGTCCGGCGATAGTGTTTTGAGCACACGTACTGCCGGTGCGGCACGGGAACCCGGACACCGTGTAGTGACCCCATGATACTGAAACTGGGAGGAGGGGGGGCGATGAGAGAGGAGAAGGGGGAGAAAGATCATTATAAAAAATACATATATAAAAATTACAGAAATACATCTAAAAACTACAAAAAAAAATACGTACTTGGTTCATTACCAACTCTATCCGGATACCCGGGTTTTTGACCCGGTCTGCCAGGTCTAGTTGGTCTCTGTTGATCATAAATGGGCCTATTTGGTCCTGGATAGCCGGGTTTACGATCTGGCAAATATCCGGGCTTCTCAGGCAAATATCCGGGTTTTCCTGGCACATAATCGGCTGGATCCAAAATTGGTCTGAACACTGGTCTTTGTGGTGGCGCTGAAGGGCGAAAACCAGGTTTGTAATCAGAATCTGGAAGATATCCAGGTTTGTAGCTTGGGCCACTAGGTTCACCCGGATAACCGGGCCTTAGATTGGGATTGACTGGCGGTGAATAAGCAGGTTTGAAGCTAGGACCAGCTGGTCTTGGGTAATCAGGCTTATAACTTGGCCCGGAAGGACCAGAATATCCCGGTTCATAACTAGAACCTGGGTAACCAGGTTTAAAACCAGGTCCTGATGGTTCAGGGTATGGCTTGTGTGGACCACTAGGTGGGTAGTTTGGCTTGTAACCAGGTCCAGAAGGTTCGGGGTATCCGGGTTTGTAGCCCGGTGGTTCGGGTCCGGATGAGTACGGTTTGTATCCGGGTCCACTCGGTGGGCCTGATGCTGGGATGAATGGAGGTTCTGTTAAAAAGGGTATTTATTATACATTTGTTTCTGAAAATTAAAAAGCAACTCAGTTTTTTAACCGATACTGTCTACCTTCTGTGTCAGTTGATTTAAGAATTCTAAACTGGGTGAACCTTTTTATCATTCTTACCATTATGACCATGGTCAGGCAGGTAGCCGGGTCCGGACGGGGCAGACGGACCGGACGGTCCGGTGATTCCAGGATGACCGGGAGGTCCGGATGGACCGGATGCGGCGTAGGGCTCCTCAATAGGTGGTTGGGAGAGAGGGCGAGGGATTTCGTGAGCCGGTTCACTGTAAGAAATGATTTATTTGTAGATATACAGAGTGTTAGTGTAAACACCGTTATCCTTGAAACCAGTGCTTTGGTTTCATTAATAGAACGTAAATTCAATGAAAAAAAAAATGTGTGTGTGGAAGTTTGTTTGCAAGTACGATATAAACAAGTTTCACACGGACATAGTCGCGAGCAAAAGCTAGTAGATAATAAAACATCCAACCATACACACATAACCGATGATGCGTTAGTGCGTCGATCATATTAAAGACGATACGTTCGGCGTATCTTCCGTCAGATGAAAACCGACCATAAGTACTATTACTTAGGGTCGGTTTTCATCTGACGGAAGACTCACAGGACTCTATAGCCCTGTTGGCACCCTTCGGGTACAGGACCCTATACATAGATAAGAATAACTTACTCGTAATCTCCAGCATGCACCTTCCTCCAACACTGTCCGTTAAAGAGATCGAAGGCAAATAGCCAGTCGTCTGCAGAGTGCACGTAGTCCACTCCTCTTTGAAGATCGAACAGACGAATCTCTGAGAGCAGACAATTGTCTGTCTTTGGAGGTGCTTTGTTGCTGAAATTAGAAAGAGAAATGAGAAAATTCATTAAATTAGGAAAAAGTATTTAAAACAAATACTTTTTATGTTTTGAAGACCGGAAATCCGTATAAGGGGAAAAAATGCCAAATCCGACTCGCGCACAGAGACCTAAAAACTTTTGAAGTAGTAAATCCAATTCTGAAAATTGTTTCGCTAGTTATTCTTGGGTGCTATTGGCTATATATTTATTGTTATCAAAACAGGGATACGAAAGATTCACACAGATGTAATTGCGGTTATCGAAATCGGTTTGTCATATTTTTGTGAACCTTTTTTGTGACCCTCGTTCCAACCGGGTGCCACCACAGCTGTTTTTTTTTTTTTTTTTAAAGAAATTTATTTTTTAAAGACTTACTTAAAAGAAAAGCTAAGACATCTAAACGGGGCTTCGTTGCATGCGTGGCCGCAGGCCTGCTCATCTTTGACTCGCGCTTGACCGCGGATAGAAGGACCAGTCAGCTTCGCTGCTTTGTCGTATTGGAGATAGCATTCTGAAATGGAGAAACCAAGTGTTGAACCCCCCGAAAACAAATAAATATTTAAAAGTATTTTACTTGTGTGGTGATAAAGATTGAAAAGAGTGTGCTTAGATGGTTCGGTCATGTTGAGAGTATGAGAGGGACTTTATAGGCAAATGTGAGTGACAGCACCCTAGAACAGGCTTTCCCAAAGTGGACGATAACGCCCCCTTGTGGGCGCTGCAGGCCTGAAAGGGGGCGGTAAGAGACCAGAAAAATCAAGGCGCTATGTATAGGATTGGGAAACGATTTGTAAATTCATCGACTAGGATTTTCAGGAGGTAAAAAAATGGAGGCTCTTTGGGAAAATTTGGGAACCCCTGTCCTAGAAATACCTACACTGACAGGTTTTCAGGTTCTTCAAAAAAGGCGTACTTGTGTAACGAGATGTATGAACGTGAAGGAGGCCAAAGGAGTATGCAAGGATCGTAGCAGGATGCGTTCTATGGTTTCTGCCTACCCCCATGAGAAAGAGGCGGGAGTTTATATGCATATGTTTGTAATTTTGAACATTGTTGGGCATATTAATAAATATACCAATATTTTCGAGATAAGAACACTCACCTTCATCTCGATTCTGCACATCATCATACAACGCTGGTTCACATCCCCTCCCATAGTTTCCTCTCGCGTATAACTCATGTCCACTGTTAGGACGGAGCCCACGTCCATTCTCTAGAGAGGTTGGTGGTGATGAAGTGAGGATGCAGTTCTCTAGGTCATCACCTATGGTTGGGGAGTCGAATCTGGGGAACGGAGAAAATAAAATGAATATTTTTCTAATTTTGAATATCAATTGTTCAATTTATGATTTTATCTTGACCGCCTGATCTGCTTGGTTTTGTGGTCGCGACTGCTGAGCGTGTCCACAGTTTGATTTCCAAGTCAGGCAAAGTTTTTTAAATGTTTCCATTAAGACTTTCCCAGTAACGTAGCTTTGGTCCTGCGCCCGATCTCCGCGTTCGTGTCCGATTATTATTCCATCGGATACTTACCATTTCTTATCATTATTCAAAAACGAGTATTTTCTTCAATCTTCTGATAACTATGAGTCTATGACTGTCTCGTTGGTCTAGTGTTCGCAAGCGCGGCTGCTGTGCATGAGGTCTTGGGTTCGATTCCCAGGTCGGGCAATGTGTTATTGGGTATTTTCATCAGCAATTTCTCAGTAGCAGCCTCGGAGTCTGGATTTGTGCCCGGTTGATGGCAATAGGCTCGCCCCCTATCACATGGGACTAAAAACATAACTGGCGAAATGCGGGTGTACTTATGGGTACACCTCTGCCTAACCCTTCGGGGATTACAGGCGTGATGGTATGTTATGTTATGTTACCTATGAGTCTACTAAACATCCCTATGAACGCTCGGTGGCGCGTGAGTTTCCTGCGCGCATCGAAGGCATAAGAGAGTCAGGAAAAAGAGAATAAACCTATGTTTGCACATACACTGGTGCATTATAATGATTATCTTCTGCATATTTGGTTAGTTTCCATTGATATTGGCCGCCGTGACCGAAGTTCAGTCAGGGTAGTATCAGAAAATTCTTACTACGCTTCCACTACAAACTTACCGAAAACTAAATCCTCTGCAGAAGAATGCGTGTGCTCTGATACATTCAGCTTCACAGGCTCCGAGACCTGCCACAGTAAGTGCTGCCCGAATGGCAGTGTCGCTCACAGCAGCACCAGAACGAACGTGCCAGAAACATTCTGGAAGAATAAAAAAAATCATCGAATAACCATTCAGGTTTTCTTGGGATAAGCCCGCCCCTCTATTCCCAAACCCGTAGTTAGGAATAGTGGAGCGATCAACAGTGAACTAACAGAACGACCAATAGAAAAGCGCCAAGAAAAGCTCGAAAAAGGCCAATCGCACATCAGTAGGTATACTTTTGATCTCTGCAACTTGTCCGATTTGAATAAAGTATGTGTTTGATATTGATAAAATCACAATTGATGTAGTGCAAGAAAGAGATACCGAGTACGGAGGAGAGCATAAAATAGTTTTAATAATGTTTCTTTATAAATGTGTATATAATGAGGACCGCACTTGATGTAAGCCGCTTCTAATCGGTCCTGTTGTAAATCTGTATGTTCAGCAGTGGACGTCCTACGGCTGATATGATGATGACGATAATTATTGTAAATATTATTCCGTTAAAGAATTTTTTTCTGCCTTTTTTTTTTTACAACTATTATAATATTTTATCACTCATTTATTATGTCATAAGAATCAGATCCTTACCACTTTCAACCCAAGGTTTATAGTTGATGGTCACACAGCCCTGGTCTTGTGGCATGGCATAGACATCAGAACTGCTATCTGCTGCCATCTCTAGTCCTCTATATGGACGCTCGCTGAGGAAGCAGTTGTCTGTGCCGTGGGAATTGGAATACCTGGAAAAGGTTTTATTTATTTGTCATACTGAAATTCTAAATTCAAATTCCATTCATTTGACAGCTTTTTTTCCATCATTTGAAAGTTTCGGAGGTAATATGCCCCCAAAGTTGCCAGTAACATCGATCTTCAGCTTTAGCTTGCTTTATTCATCAGTAAAATAAGCTATAACGGAAAATCTAATACACTAATTGCACAACGTAAAGTTGAAGTAGGATAAAACAACAAAACGATTAAAAGACTGGCTGAAAATGTATTCAAAAAATAAATCCAACAACAAATTACAGTAGAAGAACATTTTAAAACGTTAACTTCAAATATAGAATTACTTTTAAATTACGTCACAAACCGTCATTCCAAAAATTAAAATTAAAAGAAGTACTACAACTGGCCAGCCAGTTCACTCCAGTTTCATTAGATGGCAAAAAAGAAGAAAAAAAATAGTCTATCTTCACCATATTCTTTACTTACCGATAACTATAAGAAACGCATTTGAATTCCCTCTCACTGAAGCAAGCAGTCTCACACTCAACCACATTGCGAGCAACGAGTGCTCTTCGAATAGCTCCAGAACCTAAGGACATTCCTGGTCGACGTCGGGATGAACAATCTGGAAAATATGAAAAGAGAACTTATATAACATAACATAACATCACGCCTGCAATCACCGAAGGGTTAGGGAGAGGCGCACCCATTAGTACACCCACATTTAGCCAGTTATATTTAAGTCCCATGTAATATTGGGCGAGCCTATTGCCATCAACCGGGCACAATTCAGACTCCGAGGCTGCTACTGAGAAATTCTCTGTAAAATGTTATGAGTACTCTGTAAAATGTTGTTCTTATTGTTATGAATAAATAAATATGTAAATCTTACCTTTAGTCCTTCCATCATCACTCCGGTCTATCGAATCCTGATAATTTGGCTTCGGTTTATAAAAATGTGACTCCCCATAATCTAACCCATTGCCTGAAGTTCCAGAATTTCCAGAGCTATTCCACCTTCCCCTCTTCCAAGACCCGTATCCATATCTATTACCAGTATAGGCTCCACCATTTTTGCCCAGACTCTGGTAGTCGAAATTGTCCCCATTTTTGGCTAAACTGTAGTAGTCAAAGTTTGAATTTGAATGGGGTTTGACGCCATAGGATGGACGTTCCACGTCGCTGGATATTTGCCAGTGGCTGATGGATTTGTGGTAGTCATTTCTGTCTTTGTAATATCTGTCGTATCCACCGTATTCTCCACCATATTTGCCCCAATTTTCTTGGTCGTCGTTGCTGCGTGCTAGAGCTGGAATATGGAAGAGTAAAATATGAAATATGATGATGCTGTACCAAGCTTGTCTTCTTCGAAAAGAGGGGTAGGGTGTTGTTTAGCTAAAGACTGGCCATTTAGAGTAGATAGAGTAAAAGCGATGCTTTTGAATGAAAATAAAGAAATTATGTTTAGATTTGTAAAAAGTCTGCTGAATCCATTAAATTAAAATTCGGTTACCGAAAGTCTATTTTCTTAAGAAGTAGTAGTAGTTAAGATCAAATATTTTTTACTAGATTTTTTGCTTATTCTTCTCCACATGAAACCTTTGCCTTTTAAAAGAGATAGATTCAATTCTTTTTTGTATATTCAGAAGTGACATTTAATGGTCTCATTAATTTCATCTCCCTAGCATATTTCTTTTTATAGCTTAATGACTAGAGACTCAAAAATGAGGTAAAAAAACACACTCACCTTGATTAATCTGATAAGGAATAAAAACCCTTTCATCATATCCCCCTCTTCTGTTCCCTGGACCTCTTCTGTCTCCATCAAACCTATCCCTATGTCTTCCATCCAAGCCATCATACCTATCCCTCCATCCACTTTGAGCGCCATCCCCGTCTGGTATTCGATTCGTCTTTGAGGATAAAAAACCAGAATGTAAAACCCCTGGTCCCTTCAAAGTATCTGGGCAGTTAGGTTCCAAGCTATTTCGGTCCAGCTCGAAAAAATCGAAGTCTTTGTCTTCTACGAAATCGCGGCGAAGGTCGAAAACTTCTATTGGCTTTGTCATCAGCTCGCAGAGACCTTTGCCGCGGAATGTGCGGTCTAACCTGTAAAAATTTTAAAAATCAATTAGGACTATAATAATATAAAATATCTATTATGTTCAGACGATCTGATGAAGGACCGCGGAATCACGCTGGATGCAAGCCGGTTCCAACCCGTCCTATTGAAAAATTGTAGGGGAGGCCTATGTTCAGCAGTGGACGTCCTACGGCTGATATGATGATGACGATGATAATGTTCCTATTGTAGGGCAAAGGCCTCTTCTTATACAGAAAAGACACGAGCATTGATCACCATGCCTGCTTAAGGCGGGTTGGCGATATCAGAATTATATTACTAGGTTAACTGTTCGGTTTCACCTGAGTTCAGACTTCAGTTAAGTCTTAGGATACTGCTCCGCTTCCGTAGGTCAGTACGTAATATTATATAGTCTATGCTATTGCTCATAAATGCTGGCAAAAATATATCTATAGGACTGTGAATACATACATTATGTATAATTATTAGTTATCATGAGTGCAGGTTTCCTAACGATGTTTTCCTTCACCGTTGTCAGTGATGTCCAAGATAAACTTAGAAAATACATTATGAATCGAAAATATAATTTTGGTACTTTGCAGTTAAAGAACTCATTACCTCATGCATGTAAATAAAATCATTGAAAAACAAACATACAAAGATAGGCGCGAAAAATATAACCCTTTCTTGCAGTCGTGCAAAAAGCGATTTTCTACTGTCGTGGGATATAGTTGGATATATATCCAACTATATCCCACGACAGTTATGCATAAAATAATCGCTAATTTCACTTTGCAAAAGTAGGTTATATTATAGTAATGAGAATAGCCTAGATTCTTACTAAATTCTATCAAATGGTAATCATACAAGTCTAGTGAAGATAATAAGAAATGCAGATTTTCTCTATAAACCAAGTACCTACCATATGGATTCATTTAGTTCCATAATAGGATCTGACAGCTCATTTCAAGTTCACATCACATTAATTCACCGTGGCATATTTTTACGAACAGTACCTACGTCGACCTTTGACAGTCGTTATGAGTCGTCAGAAGCCTGAAAGTCTAACAACCAGTCTTACCAAGGGGTATAGTAATTGCCCAGTTACTGGGTTGTGGAGGTCAGATAGGCAGTCGCTCCATGTAAAATACTGGTATTCAGCTGCATCCAGTTAGACTGGAAGCCGACCCCAATATAGTAGGGAATAGGCCAGACAGATGATAAGTACCTACTGCACATTTTAAGCAATTTTGTGAAAATTTACAACACTTTGCTCAGACAATTTCTCTAGGAAGTAGTAGGGTCGCTCCCCATTCAATAAGACTAGAGCGAGGCCGAGTTTCACGAGCCTCCCTCCTTGGTGTTACTAGTCGGGGTTCCAGGGTCAATGTAGGCAGCGAATACCGAGATGGTTTTTCGTACAGACATACATACTCTCCTCCTCTAGTAGGGGATATTAATAGAGTGATTCAAGAGGAAGGTTTATACGAATAGTTTGTATCAACATTGCACCCATACGACGCCTGGGCCAGTCACTAGATAAGAATAAAGGGCAGTTAAATGCTTGATAATGGTGTCGATTCCCTTGTTTACAACCTAGACTGAAATTATTAGACAATTGCCATCTCTTACAGACGTAAAGCAAAAGAAAAGGACGGTGACGTTTTAGAACTAAGTTAGAGATATAAAATTAATTTTGCTTTGAACTTTTCCGTGTTTTTAATTCATGCGTTCTGACATGTGAACTAAAACTGGCAGATATAATTTATTTCCTTCCCTTTCTTGTTTTATTAGACAGAAATAGATACTGATGCCGATTCCCTTGGTCACAAACTAAACTAAAATTAAACTATTTTCATCTTTTTCAGTCCAATGAAACAAGAAAGAGACTATTGTAAATAACAACTGTCAAATTTTGACAATCTGACACATCCATACAATTCTAGTTGACATCTTAAAACGTATGGATTAAAAATACGGAAAAGTTCGAGGCAAAACTAATTTGACATCGCTAACTTAGTTCTGTCACCGTCCTTTTCGTTCGCTGTATGTTAGTAAGAGATGTCAATTCTCTAAATTTAGTCTAGTTTGTGAACAAGGGAATCGGAACCATTATAGACATAGTCTTATAATTTTAGTTTAGTTTGTGAACAAGGAATTCGGCACCATTATCTTCTTATTCTGAACCGAATTAGACAATCTCTGAAGTCCTTCATCATGGTACGTCATATGAACTTAATTTTTTCGTCATACCCCGCTGGTGTGGCGATCTCATTCGCACAATGGCCGCTAGTACTACAAGTAACCTTGGTTGCGTCCCAATTATGTCACTTGGCAGTTTACATAAATATGCGCCATTTATATTAAGGCGCTGTTCCACTGTGATGCACGCGGTGCACGGTGTGCACGCACACGTTAGGGGTCGTCTCCACTAGTGAGGGAATCGTCCCTTAGCTGCAGGTAGTTTTGCTAGGTATTTCGATTCATTATAAGGTACATACATTGCATTCGCGTGTCATATTGTATGATTCTATAAGCAAATATTGTAAACATTGATTTTAAAAGAGTACGTATGGAGTTTCTTGCCCATTATTCTCCATACAAAACTACCTTTTGGAAGGGGCAACTAGATTCCTTTTTTCTTTTTATATATGACGTTTAAAAGTGCTTTTTAATGGCCTAATTGAAACATTTTTTTTATGTTTCTTATCGCACCCCCACATTACAGGCGCAATAATAATTCCTAGTTACGAAAGTGTGTTGAAATGATCCTATAAGGATTCTGTATTTGCCAAATGAGGTACAGAACTCTTAAATAATAGTAAAAATTAGGAGATTTTTAAATTGTAAGTTTATTGACAATATGAATACAAAAAAATCCGTTTAAATTTGAATTTTAACGATCTTTTTGACGTTTCCTTTCACGCATCCACAAAATAACTCTAGACGTTATATTAAATAGCAGATTTTAACATTAACCCTGCAACAGCACACAATGCTGATGCATCTGATAACAGAACCGAGGTTAAACGTCATGGATTACGACTTAGCAGTTAGCGTAGTACTATAGCGCACTACATACGTTTGTGAGTTGAACTACGTTTTAAAGGAGGTTCTTGCGTGCGATTTCATCTGCTACAACTTTAGATTGCAGCCAAAGTCAAAGTCAAATCATTTATTTAAAGACCATTAAAAGGCACTTTTGAACATCCATAAACTCCTTAATTATCTAGCGGGAACACAAAGAACAAGACAAAAACTATTCTATCTTGTATTAACATAGCGTCACGCCTGTAATCCCGAAAGGGATTACAGGCCGAGGTGCACTCAATAGTACACCCACATTTTGCCAGTTATGTTTAAGTCCCATGTAATAGGGAGCGAGCCTATTGCCATCAACCGGGCATAAATCCAGACTCCAAGGCTAGGGCAACAGAAGGAACAGGGTGTTTTTTTTTTTTTAAGGTTGCTACTGAGGAATTCATTTCCTTTGACCTCTTGCTCAGCAGTCGCGCTTTGCGACCACTAGACCAATGAGGTCGTCAGTAAAAAATAGTGAAAAAATAAGTGTAATAAGTAACATTACACCTGAGGAACATAATTGCAGGGAACAGCTATAGTCTAGGGGGCGCGACCTATTAAGGTTCATGAGAAACACCTCGCTGATAGACGGACGTATAGCAGAGGTTTACTAATAGAGTGCGGTTGTAACTCTTCTAAATATATATAAAACCGAAAGATCACTCACTCACTCATCACGAAATATCGAAAACCGCTTGACGTATAAAGATGAAATTTGGCAAGGAATTAGTCCATAGTTAATAGACGTCTGCTAAAAAGGATTTTCCAAAATTCACCCCCTAAGAGAATGACATGGGGGGCATATATTTACGCGGACGAAATCGAACTTGCAAATATATAAAACAGCAGAGTCAACCCTGTCCCGACCCAGATGTTCACCAACCATGCAGAGAAGGGCCACAGCATAGGTACTAGTATTCAACGTATAATGTAGATTGTGAGATAAAATTGTTGTGAACCATCTCGGGAACTACCTACTACTGTTTAAGACAACGATTGCAATGATAGAAGATCGTGTTATGAAGATTTTATGTTGACTTGACCTAAATATTTTTGAAAGATATAAGAAAAATCTGTCTGCCTCGTTGATCTAATGGTCGTAAAGCGCCACTGCTGAGCATGAGGTCTTGAGTTCGATTCCCAGGTCGGGCAAAGTGTTATTGGGTTTTCCATCAGGAATTTCTCCGTAGCAGCCTCGTAGTCTGGATTTGTGCCCGGTTGATGGCAATAGGTTCGCCCCGTATTACATGGGACTTAAACATAACTGGCGAAATGTGGCTGTACTAATGGGTACTCCTCTGCTCTACCCTTCGGGGACTATAGGCGTGATGTTATGTCATGAAGACTTTACGTAGACTTTTTAATTCATATGTACTTTCTTAGTTTATCTTAGACATCACTGATATCGTTCCGTACCTCGGAAAGCACGTCAAGCTGTTGGTCCCGGCTGTCATACGTGAATCTTTGACAGTCGTTACGGGACATCAGAAGCCCGACAGTCTGACAACTAGTCTTACCAAGGGGTATCACATTACCCAGTTACTGAGTCGTGGTGGTCAGATTGGCAGTCGCTTCACGTAAAATACTGGTATTCAGCTGCATCCTGTTAGACTGGAAGCCGACCCCAACATAGTTGGGAAACGGCTAGACGATGAGTTATTGAGAGAGATGATGATGAGTTATTGAGAGTTTACTTAAAGCAGCCTTTCCCAAAGCGGGTGATAACGTCCCCTTTTGGGCGCTGCAGGCCTAGAGGCGGAAAGAGACCCAGAAAAAAATCGGGGCGTTATGTAGAGAGGCTATGGAAGCGATTTGTAATTTTATCTACTAGGTGATTTTTAACACATACACACATACATAAACTCACGCCTTTTGACCATGGGGATAGGCAGAAACTACAGAACGCCACCTACTACGATCCTTACATACTCCTTTCGCCTCATCTACGTTCATATATCTCGTCATACAAGCACGCCGGTTACAAGTACTCCGCACCTGACCTTTCTGAAGGCCCTCACCAATAAGGTCAGTGTAGGTCTTCCTAGGGCGACCCCTCCCGGCGTTGCCACTCACCTCTGCCATATAAATACCTTTTGTTAATCGTCTTTCACTCATCCTCTCAACATGACCGAACCATCTAAGCATACCCTGCTGATTTTTAAGTAGGGGAAAAATGGGGGTGCTAGAAAATAATTTATTCTCAAAGTGGGCGGTTGACAAAATAAGTTCGGGTACCCCTGACCTAAGGTCTTGCGCAGAAACAAACTATAAAAGCTTTAAAGATACCAGATAAGGGAGGAATCAACACCGTAACGGCCTTTACAATTCTGACAACATTCAAAACTAAATAACAAACATATTATTGTCAAATGCACAGTATCATAATGTTGTAACAATTAGCATTATTAAGGCCGCCAAAGATCAGGAAACGCATACAATAGTGCGAACAACTCGTGTGAACATTATAAAGTCATTTGACTTCATTTTTGTTACTGATTATCTGTCATCTGTGTTAGCAACTTTGTTTTAATTTGAATATTAGGTGCCGAAAAGTTTTAACAGCGCAGATATAAGGTCCAGATTTGCGTAGATGATCAATTTAAGGAGGTAACTGTGCTAGTCTGTGACGGATCCAGGATTTTATGGCAATGGTACCATAACATAACGCCTGTAATCCCCGAAGGGTTAGGCAGAAGTGTACCCATTAATACACCCACATTTCGCCAGTTATGTTTAAGTCCCATGTAATAGGGGGCGAGCCTATTGCCATCAACCGGGAACAAATCCAGACTCCGAAGCTGCTACTGGGGCATTCCTGGTGGAAAAACGCAATAACATACACACAAATTAGCAGTATACATAGATGATTGATCAACTTACCTATAATTAAAGCTTTCACAAGGAAACCTCTTCTCTGTGGCACATTCTCTCCTGCAGTCCTCCAGCCTCTCGCAGGGAGCCACTTTCCTGACATGGCTTCTTAGAGCTCGCTTCCCGGCTAGGACGCGGCGGAAACATGCTGTGGGAGGAGAAAAAGGGTGCATTGTTAACAAATAATACAAAGAAACAAACAAAAACCTCTTCAGCTTTATAATGTTAAGTATACTGCTTCATAATGGTCTAGTGCCGCCTTTTAGGGCTGTTTTGGGTTCAATTCCTAGGTCGGGCAAAGTGCTATTATGTTTTTCCATTAGGAATTTCTCAGTAGTAGCTTTGGAGTTTGAATTTGCGCCCTCAACCGGGCGCAAATTGGTAATAAGTTCAAAAAAAAAAACATGCTTAAAAATTATTGGTGAAATATGGGTGTACTAATAAGTACCTCTGCCTAACCCTTCGGGGATTACGAGGCGTGATGTTATGTTGTATATTAGTATAGAATATTCATATTCTTTTACGTAAAACCATTCTGCAGCCCTCATGGCGGAGTGTCAATCTTATTCTTATGTAAAATTGATCTGTACGATTTTGTCTCATAGCAATATGGGGAAAAGGCGTGAGTTTATGTATGTATTATAATAAAATTATGTCATGGTATGTCAATCGCGTTAGCCCTCGTGGCGGATTGTCTTTTTTTTTCTTACGTGGCAAAATCATCAAATGACTCCTTCCGCTCTGGGTGGAGCGGAAGGGACTGGCAGACTTTTACTGACTAAAAAACCACCCTGTTCCTTCTGTTGCCGTTTACGTTCCGGGGCCACGGTATCCTGTTAAGACGTCCCGCAACCCCGGGCGGATTATCAAGTTGTACTTATATTAACATATAACATAACATCACGCCTGTAATCCCCGAAGGGTTAGGCAGAGGTGTACCTATTAGTACACCCACATTTCGCCAGTTATGTTTTTAGTCCCATGTAATAGGGGGCGAGCCTATTGCCATCAACCGGGCACAAATCCAGACTCCGAGGCTGCTACTGAGAAATTCCTGATGGAAAAACCCAATAACACTTTGCACGACCTGGGAATCGAACCCAAGACCTCATGCACAGCAGTCGCGCTTGCGACCACTAGACCAACGAGGCAGTCTTATACTTAGTACTTATATTAAATGAAGTTTAAAATAAGAACAAACATACGAACAATAGAACAACAATTATCTCATAGTAATATTCATAAGGTTGAATATGTCTGAGCCAGCCAGAGTCTTCACAGTACCTACACGTACCTGCCCAAACAAGACATTAGTTAACTTTAATTACGCGAGGAACAATAAATTCTAAGAATGTTCTGACAAAAAACACGCAAATTGCAACCTTGATGAAGATCCGTTAAGTCAGATTTATAAATAAATATGACCTACTGAGATATTTGGACTCAGTTATACCAAAACGGAGTAGCAGGACGTCAGGTACAGGATACCGTGGCCCCGGAACGTAAAGGGCAACAGAAGGAACAGAGTGGTTTTTTAGTCAGTAAAAGTCTAACAGTCCCTTCCGCCCAACCCACGGCGAAAGGAGTCATTTGATGAAGTTATACCAAGAGTAACTAACCCACAATAATTTTATTAAAAAGGTTAGCTTGATTTCTTATAAATTCGATCACACTACTCAATTCTTAGATTTGACAATTATTGGCGTGCTCGACTGCCTCGTTGGTCTAGTGGTCACAAAACGCGACTGCTAAGCGTGAGTCTTGGATTTGATTCCCAGGTCGGGAAAAGTGTTAATAGGTTTTCTATCAGGAATTTCTCAGTAGCAATCTCGGAGTCTGGATTTGTGTCCAATTGACAGCAACACTCTCGCCTCCTGCTACATGGGACTTAAACATAACTGGCGAAATGTGGGTCTACTAATGGTACATCGCTGTCTAACTCTTCGGGTATTACAGGCGTGATGTTATGTATATGTATGGCGTGTCTGAATTATTTTTGCTACCACTGGCACTTGGGCCATTGGTCCGCCATCCTTAGCCTATGCTATGGGCCGTATGGGTAAAAAATATTTATTTTAACGTCAAATTAATTTAATAAGCCAAATGTTTTACATAACAATCCGACAATAACAGTTTTTTCTCTAGATAAGTATGTAATTTCTTGCCCATTCTTCTCCATACAAAACTACATTTTAGAAGGGGCAACTTGATTTTATTTTGCTTTCTTGGATTGGATATTTTCCATAAGAAATTTCTCAGTAGCAGCCTCAGAGTCTGAATTTGTGCCCGGTTTAGCAATAGGCTCGCCCACATTACATGGGACTTAAACATAACTGGCGAGATTTGGATGTAGTAATGGGTCGTTTGCCTAGCCCTTCGGGGATTACAGGCGTGATGTTATTGTAAAAACTGACATCGGTGAAGGAAAAACATCGTGAAGAAACCTGGACTTATACCAGCCTATTACTGTCCCACTCAAACCATGTCAGAGGCCCTTGAGGCGGTTTAAAAACTCTGACACTAGGGTCGTTAGACCTTACTGCCCACACGATAAAGAAGAATTGTAAAAAAATGGTCTAGTATCTCTGGGCTCTCGGGCTATACAACAAAGCCTTGTTGTCAATAATGACAATGACATAAGACAGATACATACAAGATAAGACATAATAGCAAAACTTATCTTTAGAATCTTAACCATTCTAAGAATTTTAAAAGGTCATTTTGACCTCTGTATAAGTCATCATCGTTACCTAGCCGTAACGAAGACACGACTAAAAATTGTGTTTATGCATTTGTTCATAAGCAAAGTGCATTCGTTTGTGAACAAGTTTATTTTTCAACTTGACTTGGTCTGCCTCGTTGGTCTAGTGGTCGCGAAGTGATTACAGGCGTAATGTTATATGTATGTATGTGTTAAATTTGAAACGAAATAGATGACGATTAAGAACGGTTTGGTATCTACATTTTTAAGGTTCCGTAGTCAACAAGGAACCCTTATTGTTTCGCCATGTCCGCTTGTCTGTCTGTCTCTCCGTCTGCAGTTTAGCTCTGAGATTCTTAATTAATATGAATACTAATAAGTCTTGAGCTAGCCTCATGGGTTTTGCAAAGCTGTGGGACAATAAACATACATAAACATTACGCCTGTAATCCCCGAAGGATTAGGCAGAGGTGTACCCATTAGTACACCCACATTTCGCCAGTTATGTTTTTAGTCCCATGTAATAGGGGGCGAGCGTATTGCCATCAACCGGGCACAAATCCAGACTCCGAGGCTGCTACTGAAAAATTCCTGATGGAAAAACCCAATAACACTTTGCCCGACCTGGGAATCGAACCCAAGATCTCATGCACAGCAGTCGCGCTTGCGACCACTAGACCAACGAGGCTGTGGGACAATAATATGGGCAGGTATTATTATGTAATCACTGAAGGTGTACCTTTTTTTTTTTTGTTGCCGGAGTGGAAAATCCTCTTGGATGTCCACCTTCCTGGGTAGGGCGGTGGGGTCTGTCAGACTCTTACTGACTAAAAACCACCCCGGTGTTCCCTTCTCACACTTACGCCGGGGATCACGGGACGTACGCGCCTTCCGCGATCCCCGACTGGTGCCGGTCAGGGGTCCGGCCTCCTCAGGTCAGGGGGGGGAGTGAGGTGTTTAATTCCCCCCGCGACGTCAAGAGGGGACCTAACCTAACCTAACTCATATTCGTCCATTCGTCTCGTGGTCGCAAGCGCAACTGCTGAGCATGGGATTCAGTATTCAATTCTCAAGTAGGGCAAAGTATTAATGTGTGTTTCCATTATGAAACTCAGTAGCAGCTCGGAATTGAAACGCAGGGATCAATCTACTGTTATTCCTATATCTTTGACAGTCGTTACAGGTAGTCAGAAGCCAGAAGTCTGACAACCAGTCTTATCATGGGGTATAAGGTTACTCAGTAACTGAGTTGTGGAGGTTAGATAGGTTTTAGCTCTATCTAAAAGACTACGTATTCAGTTGCATCCGGTTAGACTGGAAGCCGACCCGAACAAAGCTAGAAAAAAGGCGAGGCAGATGATGAATAAGATTTGAGATGCGATTTGTAGATCGAACCCTTCTCGTAATCAATTAGCCGTGTTTGCAATCTGAAATTGCAGTTAGCATAATATGACCTAGACTGTTTTAAAGTATTGTTAATAGGTATGAATTTATTACGAGATTTCATCTTTGACTGCCTCGTTGGTATAGTGGTAGCAAAGCGCGACTGCTGAGCATGAGGTCTAGGGTTCCATTTCCAGGTCGAGCAAAGTGTTTTTGGGTTTTTTCATCAGGAATTCCTAAGTAGCAACCTCGGAGTCTGGATTTGGAAAATGAAATGAAAACTAAATGTAAATACACCTACATTTCGCCAGTTATGTTAAAGTCCCATGTAATAGGGGGCGAGCCTATTGCCATCAACCGGGCACAACATTATAGCTATTCAACCACAATACATACTTGGTGCATTCTCCACAAGAATAACTCTGGATCCAATCACAACACACACAAAATGACATAACAAAAATATTGTAGTCCACAAATTCATTTTCACAATACTTTTTCATTTGCATCATCCAATAAATCCAATTATTGCACTTTTACACACCACACTTTTATTGAAAGTATTCATAATTGTTATTAATTGAATAAATCAATCAATATCACAAAATAAATAACTTTAACGAAAATTATAATAAAATCCGCATTAAATCCCGTTCCAATTTCGAACTTATTCAAAATTAATCATCTCAAAATTTTAAAATAAGAATCCTGCGGTTCTTTTGTTATTTTATTACGTTAATAATTGAATAAACATGTTTTGCAGATTTATTAATTGAATAATAGTTGAAAATTAACGAATTTTTTGTTTTAAAATATGCATGAATGTTAGTTTATGGGTCAATGAGATCGCGCCGCGTTACATAGTGCAACTGAACAGAAGCATTGTCTACTGTAAGCTTATATGTGAATGGAAAATTGAGTATAGAATTGTATGGACAAGACCTTTGGCCAAACAATGGATGGCTGTTGATATAGACGTCACTTTGCGTTGATAGAATCATGGGTGGAGTAAAATAAGACGTATGTACTACAAAGACAAAAAAAAATACGTTTTTGAAATGTGTTGCACCAAAAACTCTTCGATAGTTACTGTGCTAAACGCGGTGGAAGGTACATCGTTAAATTGTATGCGGGCTATGTTTGGATTGCAGAACTACTGACAGTTGCAAACCAATGTATAAGCAGCACAGAATTTTATAACTACCGACACTTTATAAATTAAAAATATCGCTTTGATGTATATTAATTTATTTAAGAGATAACTAAAAGAAATACTTTTCAGAAAAGGATACTATAATGTGACAAGGTTTTTGAATGACAAATTTTGAATTTCGATATTGTTATTATTTTGATTTTTTGTTTTGTTTTATTTGACTGTTATAGCAGTTTTATTACTTTTATTTTTCTAATATGTTTTTCTTTTTTTACTATTTCTTTGTATTGGTTCTAATTTTGTATTTTAATTGATTGAACTTTGACTATAACTCAATTATTTACTAATTTATAATTTCCAATAAAGTATTGTATAAACTTGTTTGCACGCCGAATATGGCAAAATATGTTATTTTTATTATTATTTAATTAGCTTGAAAGTCTGACAAACAGTCTTACCTAGGGGTATCGTATTACCCAGTTACTGGGTTGTGGAGGTCAGATAAGCAGTCGCTTCATGTAAAACACTGGTATTCAGCTGCATCCGGTTATACTGGAAGCCGACCCCAACATAGTTGGGAAAAGGCTAGGTAGATGATGATGAATTTTAAGTGATTACTCAAACAGCTTCTAATAAATATCAATTTTTTGTTTTAATGGAGGCATGTCCACACAAACCTCTCGTCGTGTTCATTACATCTGATAACTTTGGCAGCCGGCCTATTGTTTAGTAAAAAAGGATTATTTGAGGCAAAAAGCCTAATATATCCTACCATTGTAGCACCCATGAGAATATTTAACATAATATCATGGTGTTTATAATGGTTCCATAAATTAATGCACACGAAATGTATTTTATTACACGACTGCCCCAAAAAAAGGAGTGTTATGTGTTCAGGGTTAACGTATGTATGTATGTATGTATGTGAGATTCTTTATTCCACCATAACTTTTAAACGCCTGAACCGATTTAGATGTTTGGGGTATCGTTAGAATCCTTGCATCGTTCCGAGTAACATAGGCTAGTTAAAAATAAAAAGAATCCTCTGTGGTCACTTTAAAACGTAAATTAATACCAGCCTCAATTTTTTTTTTTTATTAATCCGGTCTTGTCTATGTTCATCGTCTAGAATTTGACAAGTAGATTTAAAAAATATATAACACTGTAAATAAAAAACGTCGTAAAAAAAACTGACGAGTAAACAAAGTACAAATATGTGCAATTATTGCAGTCGTGTTTTTGAATTTTTTAAATTATAGTAACTTGTTTTATTTAAACCTTAGCTACGACTTCGTCTACATAAATTTCGGTTATCGCGTACGCAGATGAAGTCGCTAAATACAAAGCAGCCTATATTATTTTTTGGGGTTTAAACTGACTCGGCCACGCGTTGCTGTGGCTTGAAGTAAGTAAAGATATTGAGGTCAATAATCGAGATAATAAAAACGACTACCTACCTACCTACTATCCTATCTTTCTCCTATCTTTCCTATCTGCACACAGCAGTACAGCCGCAACAGTGCTGTCGCTGCACTACTGGTACCTATACAAACTCTATAAGCTTAAATGAGACTACATTCCAAGCTGGGCAGCAATGCAGACAACACTGCTGCGCGACATTGCACTCATTGACACTGTTGCGTGCACCGTGGTTCGGAATCATACCTTTAAGTCACTTTGCACACAGAGCAACTATTGCAGCAACTGGCAACTAGCTGTTTACATTCAGGGGCGGATTTATGTATAGGCTATTTGGGCTGCAGCCCAGGGCCCCATGGTTATGAGGGCCCTCATTTAAGAAAAACATATCTATACATACATAACATACATAACATCACGCCTGTAATCCCCGAAGGGTTAGGCAGAGGTGTACCCATTAGTACACCCACATTTCGCCAGTTATGTTTTTAGTCCCATGTAATAGGGGGCGAGCCTATTGCCATCAACCGGGCACAAATCCAGACTCCGAGGCTGCTACTGAGAAATTCCTAATGGAAAAACCCAATAACACTTTGCCCGACCTGGGAATCGAACCCAAGACCTCATGCACAGCAGTCGCGCTTGCGACCACTAGACCAACGAGGCAGTCCATACATATCTATATAAGAGTAAATATCTTAGCACTAGTTAAGAACTTATCTCTCGCCTCCATTAGGTACTGCAATTTAGTCTCGGCTGTTATGAGTAACTTAGCTCTATTATAATATCATAATTACTTAACCATTATTGGCCTAAATTGTTTCCTATAGGTACCGTAAATCTATACCCACATCGTTATAGCAAACAGTTTTTTGTCACAATGGCAATAACTTGATTATTAAGTTAAGGTAGGCCCCCAAGTAGGTAGTGCTAGCCCAGGGCCCCACAAATTCACGGTCCGCCCCTGTTTACATACGTTTCAATTGGACTGCGCACACAGACCAACTTGAGTTTCGAGTTGCGGCAATCGTCAACAGTTTTCAGTTGCTGCAATTGATGACTAAGTTAGTTGCTCACAAATTGCCAAAAAGTTGCGGCAACCGGCAACGTTATAGCAACTATCAACATTTACAGGAAACTTAAAGAGTTGCCAGTTGCCTCAACTTAAGTTGCTCCGTGTTCAAAGCGCCTAAGATAGTATAAAATGCAGTACGTCATAAAACGCTCTTAATGCTGCTTAATTTTAAATCTTACGTGCTTGGCCTATAGATCTATTTTTGCACCTAGTGACAGGAACAATAGGTAGGTACTAGACCAAAATGAAGTTAACAAAAACCCTCAGCAGTCAAACTAAAGTCTTCCGCGTAATTCAACAAATTGTGTGTATCCGGTAGACCACGGAATCTAATGTACCTGCAGACGTTTTAAAAGTAATTTATTTGTTAGGGTTCCGCGGGTAGGATACTAAAACTAAGCGCTAAAAAAAGATTAGTTTTAATTTGTTTTACGGTACCTATATTTATCTACAAGCTTATTTTTTTATCTATAAACTGACTCGGCCACGCGTTGCTGTGGCTTGAAATAAGTAAGATATTGAGGTCAATAATCGAGATAAAAACTAACCTATCTTTTAAGTTTGACCAAATTACACACAGTAAGCATAAAAAAAGGTTGAGTAGTTATGAAATGAGTATTTATATATATTAAGATTATTACGCTAAAGAGTTAGTTTATTTGTTTGTTTAAACGAGCTCATTACAGGAACTATTACGGTTTGCGATCCCCTGAATGTGTGTTTACAAAAATTATAGCTTCTCGTGACGGGGACTCTAGTTATGACTCTCTAGTTATGTCTGGTTTTTGGGAAACAAACAAAATACTTCACGTTCTTCTCTTGTTTGATAAGCTGTATAAAAAATAATAAATATCTTGGGACAACTCATACACGGCTATCTGATCCCATGCTAAGCAGAGCTTGTGTTATGGTAACCAGACAACTGATATACATACTTATATAATTCAAAAATACATACATATTATAGATAAATCACACCCAGACACAGAACTAACAATCATGCTCATCACACAAAGTTTGTCCTGGGTGGGAATCGAACCCACGACCTCCGGCTTAGCAGTCAGGGCCGCTAAGTAACTCTTTAAAAAAAGACTGATTTTACACAATCTTTTGCACCCGAGTGTACTTGATGGCGTTTATAAAAGTTGCAAATGAGTACCTTTGGCCTACATCAACTTACGGAACCCAATAACGTATCCGAGAATCTACTTCACGTATTTTTTTTTCTTTAAAACAATGCGACTAAGCTTTTAAAACATTCATCCTTGATGTGATAGACAATTGTGTATATTAAACTGTTTGTTCCTTTAAACTAGGATTATTTTAGTTGTTTAAGTACTTGTTTCTTAAATAATGAATTTTCACGATTCCCAGATCAGGATTCAGGAATTTCTCAGTAGCAGCCTTGGAGTCTGGATTTATGTTCATAACTGGCGAAATGTGGGTGTACTAATGGGTACACCTAAGCTTCAACCCTTCGGGGATTACAGGCGTGATTTAATGTTATGTGTTGTTTTCACATACAAAGCGCGATTGCTGCTCAGGAGGTCTTGAGTTCGATTACCTCGTTGAGCAAATTGGTATTAGGTTATTCCATCAGGAATTTCTCAGTAGCAGCCTCGGAGTCTGGATTCATGCCCGATTGATGGCAATAGGCTCGCCCCCTATTACATGGGACTAAAACATAACCGGCGATATTAGGGTGTACTAAGGGATACACCTTTGCCTATGCCTATAGGCGTGATGTTATGTACATACATACATAAACTCACGCCTTTTTCCCATGGAGGTAGGCAGAGACCTGCTACGATCCTTACATACTCCATTTGCCTCGTCCACGTTCATACAATATTAGCAATTATCAATAACAATTATGACTTTATGATGAATGATTTTATATACCTTAATTATTAATTATTTAATTATAGTGATTTTTTATTGTTTTATTGTAATTTTTTAGAATTTTAAATTAATCTAGTTATAAGTAGAATAGAATTATTACTTACTAGCTTTTGCCCGCGACTTCATCCGCGTAAATTTCGGTTATCGTGGACACACACGAAGTCGCGAAAAAAATTACCCATGTCATGAAATCATGATTCGAAACTACACGTGGCGCCATCTATGATCATAAGAACGTTATTGTGATTTCCCTCGGAAACAGTACGTTTTTTCGGGATTAAAGGTACCCTATGTTCGTTCCTGTACACCTGGCAACGTATATGCACAATTTCAGGATGATCGGTTCAGTGGCTTAGGCGTAAAATGGTAACAAACAAACAAACAAACTTACTTTCGCATTTATAATATTAGTTAGGATTATCAACATGTTCAACACAATTTTGTAAATTGTTACGAATAAAGCTATGCTACTACTACTACATCTCGTCACAAAAGCACGCCGGTTACGAGTACTGCGCACCAGACCTGGTGTTATGTTTAGGCTCAATTATCTGCTGCTACCCTTGCCATGAGTCGATCGAGTCTTCCTATCATTGTGCCGTCGAAAGCCAAGGTTTTAAAACAATGGTCGAGATAAATGATATCACCACAGCTTCTTACATCATTCTTTTAAATTTTTTGGTCAATTAACGTCCTGTAATTTAGATCGGGTGATTCTGTTTTGTTTATTTTTAGTCCATTGTAAAGAAACCAGAAGAGTTAAGTAGAATTAATCTATTTAAAAAAACTTAACTTAACATCACGCCTATAATACCCGAAAGGTTAGGCAGAGATGTACACCCACATTTTGCCAGTTATATTTAAGTAGCAATAATAGGGGGCGAGCCTATTGCCATCACCCGGGCACAAATCCGAGGCTGCTTCTGAGGAATTCCTCATGAAAAAATCCAATAACACTTTGCCCGACCTGGAATCAAACCCAAGACCTCATGCGCAGCCGCACCTTTGGACCACACGTTTGCGCGATGTAGGAATTGTCAGTTTTAGTTCATGTTCTGTGCGATAGATGTAAAAAATAATAAAAGATAGTACCTAGTAGCTTTAAACAAAATGAAATAGTTTTTTTTACAACAGCATCTAAATAAAGAATGTCATCAGAATCTGGGCAATTTAGTACAAAAGGTACACTTAGTGGCATAAAATACACTAGATTACACTGAATAATATTGCACTCTTCAATTATTTATATAGTTGCCCGGGGAAGAGAATAAAATAACTTTTTATCGTAATAAAAAGCACACCATTTTGGCACTCTAGTAAATAAGCACTTAAAAAAACCTGTCAAGTTGACAGACGAGTACCCCGAAACGCATAAACGACCGGAATGTCATGTGTGAAGTGTCAACAAAATGACATTTACGAAATGTCAACCCAAGTGACAACCAATTAGAACGCAATCGTACATGCAAATGCCGCATGTTTTAATTGTAAGTACTATAGATTATTAAGCTAGATTTAAATAATTTATTAAATCGTTAAAAACGATTTATGAATAAAAGTAAAGTTATAACATAACATCACGCCTGTAATCCCCGAAGGGTTAGGCAGAGGTGTACCCATTAGTACACCTACATTTCGCCAGTATGTTTTTTTTTTTAGTCCCATGTAATAGGGGGCGAGCCTATTGCCATCAACCGGGCACAAATCCAGACTTCGATGCTGCTACTGAGAAATTCCTGATGGGAAAACCCAATAACACTTTGCCCGACCTGGGAATCGAACCCAAGAACTCATGCACAGCAGTCGCGCTTGCGACCACTAGACCAACGAGGCAGTCACCAGCATCTAAATAAATGTAAAATCGAAATGTCACTTACTCATCACGAAATATCGAAAACCACGTGATGTATAAAGATTTAATTCGGCGGGGAGGTAGTTTGTAGTTAGCAGAAGTTCGCAAAGAAAGGATTTTCTAATATTCATCCCCTAAGGTTATGACACGAGAAACAAGATTGGATCGCCATTAACCGACATTTACGCGATCACAGTTCCGTGCCTCGGAAAGCACGTTGCGACATCCGGCCACCGTAGGCGCGGGCTTGCGGACGGCGAGTAATGGGTAGCTCGCCGTCCGATCAAGGACCAAGCCCGGGTCGACGGCGCGTTCTGTTCGCGCGTGCCTCAAAGAGCTGTCAGCACAGGGACGGAGCCCCCAACGGGGCCAACGCCTGCCGGGGTTGCGGGACGTCTTAACAGGATACCGTAGCCCCGGAACGTTAAGGGCAACAGAAGGAACAGGGTGGTTTTTTAGTCAGTAAAAGTCTGACAGTCCCTTCCGCACCACCCAGGGCGGAAGGAGTCATTTGATGATTTTTACCACCTAAAAAAATAAAAAAAATAAATGAATGGCTGATGGTCCCGGTGTCATACGTTAATCTTTGACGGTCGTTACGGGTCGTCAGAAACTCGACATCTGACAACCAATCATACCAAGGGGTATTGCATTACTGAGTTGTAGTTATGGAGGCCAGATACGCAGTCGCTCCATGTAAAATACTGGTACTCAACTGTGTCCGGTTAGACTGGAAGCTGACCCCAGCATAGTTGGGAAAATCTAGGCAGATGATGATGACGCGGACGAAGTCGCGATCATAGAATAGTATATTATAACAGTAGGATTATTACTACAGCTAAGTATATTATTTTCTCAACTCACCATGAAAATAACTCTAAGCAAATTAAAAAACGAAGACTTCTTAATTTTTTATAGATTTTTAAAACAAAAGACAATGGCGAAGGCCAACACAAATGGCTGTATGATATAACATTAACAATAAGTTTTGTACACAATGATTCAGAGAATCTTGATATCTGATCCCTATCTCGTTCGGTTTGGTGTTAAATGAAAGAGATAGCGAGTAAGGCGATGAAACAAAGAGCTAAACATAAAATCGAGCCTGAAATCCTCGGAGAGTTAGGCAAAGGTATAGTCATTAGTACACCCACATTTCGCCAGTTATGTTTAAGTCCCATGTAAAAGGGGGCGAGCCCAAGTCGCTCTAAAAAATGTCAAAAACAAAATGTGTTGCTGCAGCCAGGGGGCCGCTGTCTACAACGAAGTTCCTGAAATCCTGACACCCGTATGTAATAGAAAGAGACAGATAGAAGGAAAAAGAGAGGAAAGGTTTACTTACAACTTTACTTAGAACTTTATTTATTTATTTATTTAATGCACAATGTACACAACATAGTTAACACGCTAGGCTTAAAACTAGTGAATCCGTTAGAAGATTTGTTGTTGAGTTGTTGTTGTTAAAGCGAACCACGGAATATAGCTGACATTGTATAAACATAACATAAATATCACGCCTGTAATCCCCTAAGGGTTAAATAAACCCACATTTCGCCAATTATGTTTAGGTCTCATGTGGGAGCGAGTATTGTTTAAAGTAATCCAAGACTCACTTCGCTTATAACTTGGCCCACACCCCAATAGCAAATTGCAAACGGTAGGCTTGGGCAAATTGCTTAGACCTTCCATTATGCGCCATTATTGAGTAAAAACTTAACGTATCGGCCGGACACGAGATGATATACAGCATAACTATGGAACCGACCTTCGGGAGTATAAGTGGATGATCGTCCGAGAGAGAGGAGAGGATGTAGTGACGAAGACAGAAAAGGGTATGCATAGATGGTTCGGTCATGTTGAGAGGATGAGTGAAAGACGATTAACAAAAGGTTTTTATATGGCAGAGGTGAGTGGTCGGGGTCGCGGGACGTCTTAACAGGATACCGTGGCCCCGGAACGCTAAGGGTAATAGAAGGAACAGGCTGGTTTTTAGTCAGTAAAAGTCTGACAGTCCCTTCCGCCCTAGGTAGGACGGAAAATCCTTCCGCCCCCGGCCGTTGACACTCACCTCTCATTTGATGATATATACCTACCACCCCAAAAAAAAGGTGAGTGGTCAAAGTCAAAGTCAAAATCAATACATTTATTTCAGTTAGAACAAATACAGGCACTTTTAAATTGTCAAGGAGTCGGTCAGTTAGTCAGAAAGTTGAAGCTAGTTGCTCGCTGTGGCAACGCAGGGCGGAGATGCCCTAGGCAGACCTACACTGACCTGGTGAGGTTCTTCAGAAAGGTCACGTGCGCAGTATTCGTAACCGGCGCGCTTGTATGAACGTGGATGAGGCGAAAGGAGTATGTAAAGATCGTAGCAGGTGGCGTTCTGTGGTTTCTGCCTACCCCAATGGGATAAGTGAGTTTATGTATGTCTGTGTATCGTCCAAGAGAATTCGAATCTTACGATAGCCGTGTGGAACCCTGAATTCCAGTGGCAACCATCAGAGAAGTGTCGAAGCAATTCAACTATGTTGGACCCCGCAACGAAATTAATAAAAAAAAATCTTAATTGTCCCGCTTGTAATCCCCAAAGGGTTGCCCATAAGTACATACATATTCGGGCGAGCCTATTGTCATCAACCGGGCACAAATCCAAACTTCGATGCTGCTATTGAAGAATTCCTGATAGAAAAACCCAATAACACTTTGCTCGACCTGTCGAACAGTCGAACCCAAAACCTCGCGACCACTAGACCAACGAGGCAGTCGATGATTAATCCATGCTAATATTATAAATGCGAAAGTGTGTCTGTCTGTTACCTCTTCACACTTAACCGCTGAATCGATTTTGATGAAATTTGGCATGGAGATAGTTTAAGATCCGAGGAAAGACATAGAATAGTTTTTATCCCGGAAATCACCCCCTAAGACGGTGAAAAGGGGGGTGAAAGTTTGTATGCAAGTACGATATAAACAAGTTATAGGTTTTCGGGGCTAAAATAAAATGTTTTTAGAGTTGTATCTTGAAATTAAAGTTTCATGGTGTTCGCACCCATATTGCCATGAGGATGTCCCACTTACACTACCATAAAAAGCTTCAAATGACATAATACGAGTAGCCTTCGTCTGACCATCACGGAGGCTACACACCATGGCGTGACATGCTTTAACCACCATATTATGTTTCACGGGTTCACGGAATTTGGACATTATTTATACGCTCGTTTTCCTTTTCAATTCGGAATGTAATGTCAATGACAAATCTGCAGTATAACTGAATAACTTATTTTTGTTTAGAATTTTTCTTTTAAGAGAGTTTACGCCTTACGCATTTTACAAACTTTCAAGCCATGTTTCCTACACATATAGGTCTAAAAAGTTAGTTAAGAACATTTATAAAATGTCTTATAAATGTTGAAATCTTGGATTTCCGTCAGGAATTTCTTAGTAGCAGCTTGATGACATGAACATGGGACACAAACATAACTGGCGAAATGTGGGTGTACTAATGGGTACAATTCGCGCCATAAATGATAAGACTTGACAAGCGTCTGTAATGAGGAACTTGCGCTGGTATGGATGTCCGAAATAGTTATCTATAGTTAGTGTATCTATTCAGGGATTTTTCGTTGACATTTAGACTAAAATTCTTAACAGTATTATAATATTTATTACGAAATAATAAAGTTTATGTGGTGTGTCAAGTCTCATCTTTCGTGGCACGTATCGTACACCTCTGCCTAGCCCTTCGGGGTTTACAGGCGGCGATGTGATCATCATCTGCTTAGCCTTTTCCCAACTATGTTAGGGTCGGCTTCCAGTCTAACCTGAAGCAGCTGAATACCAGTATTTTACATGGAGCAACTGCCTATCTGACCTGCACGACCCAGTAACTGTGTAATAAGATACTCCTTGGTAAGACTGGTTGTCAGACTTTCGGGCTCCTGACAACCCGTAACGACTGTCAAAGATCCACGCATGACAGCCGGGATCAACAGCTGAACGTGCTTTCCGAGGCACGGAACGATGTCAGTGATGTCTAAGATAAACTTAGAAAGTACATATGAATGATGTAAAAAAAAATAACCTATTATATATTGTCATGTTGTAGTTTGTTTAATTTATATCATATCTAAGGCCAGTTACCATTATAATGACCTTTTGTAAATGCCCAAAATGCGTCACCCACAACCTCGGGTCGGTCCGCCATTGTTTTTACGCCGCCATCATGGATTTGTATCATTTACATCTGAATGCTTATAGTTTTATGACCTTACTCTCCCATGGTCGGTTCTGATTGTTTAATTAAGTCATGGGGTTCATCTAAATATTTTTTTTAGGTGTTTATGTCGTGTATTTAATATACCATAAACATCATAACATCACGCCTGTAATCCCCGAAGGGTTAGGCAGAGGTGTACCAATAGTACAATCACATTTTATGTTTAAGTAAAAGTAAGTAAATATTACAGCCCCTCAGGCAGTAATGTTTTTTTTTATGAAATAATTGTCTGCTTACTCTTTTGTGGGGTGAAATTAAAGTCGCAACGAAATCTTTAAACATATGTAGGTATATGATTTTAGATGAACGCAATTTAAGTGTTCGTGAGTTATTAAAGAAAATAATACACTGTACCGTACAAAACTGCAACAATTACACAATGAAAATGTATAAAACAGCTTTTTTTTTTTAAAAAATGTGTGGCCCCATTACTATGTTTCATCTACATAATAAAAATGAATGGCTAAATCTGTTGCTAATCGCAAAACTCGAGAATGGCTGGACTGATTCGGCTGATTCTTTTTTTGTTGTGTCCGTAATTTTTAGCACAAGGTTCATATGTAAAAAAAGGTGGAAAATCCCCGAAATTTGCACCTGTGCGAAGCCGGGCCGGTTGGCTAGTCCTTAATAAAATTGAAAGTTAGTGTACTGTACTGTGTACTAGTAAACTGTTTAAACACGAAATTTCGAGAACTGCTTGAAATGTGGCATCAGCTGGTCTTCAGTTAACATTTTCAAAGTTCACAAAAAATTCGTTATACGTCATACAAAAGCAAAGAACCCGCGACACGCAACGCAGCAGCTCATCACTCAACCACTGCGCCAACGGTATCGTCAAAAATCCAATGTCATCGATTACTAACATAAACAATAGAGGTATTTGAAAATGCGCGCACATTTGTTTTTTCAAAAAACCATTCGACTAATTTACACTGCCGACCAAAAAAAAACTTCCGTATTCTTTCAATAGTTTAAATTAATTAAGTATTGTTTAATTGCAAGTATTTGTTGTGCAACAACCGTTGCTAAATACATCTGATTGTTGATATTGCTAAGTTTTTTTTAGGGTACTGTACAGTCACAAGCAATAACAAGTATACAGTTAGCAATATCACGAAGAATTTTTTTTCGAAAATATTCATTAAAAAAAAGATGACAGCCTTCAAAAACAACAAAATAAAATATAACTTTAGTTTTGTTTCTTGTTATGTAGGTATTGCCACCGACTTCCAAGCTAAAGTTATTTTTTATTTTGTAGTTTTTGAAGGCGGTCATCTTTTTTTATAAAAAAGCTTTTTAACATAACATAACATCACGCCTGTAATCCCCGAAGGGTTAGGCAGAGGTGTACCCATTAGTACACCCACATTTCGCCAGTTATGTTTTTAGTCCCATGTAATAGGGGGCGAGCCTATTGCCATCAACCGGGCACAAATCCAGACTCCGAGGCTGCTACTGAGAAATTCCTGATGGAAAAACCCAATAACACTTTGCCCGACCTGGGAATCGAACCCAAGACCTCATGCACAGCAGTCGCGCTTGCAACCACTAGACCAACGAGGCAGTCAAAAAAGCTTTTTATTTTTCATTTTTTAGTGCTTGTGTGTTAATGTTTGAAATCCTTACATAAAGCCCTTTCAAACAATACCTCACACGATATATTTAATTTTAAAAAGTGATAGGAGGGGTTGACGTACTAGTCACTTCCTTCAGTCAGTCATCGTCTACAAGTATAAACAAAGCAATTTTTCTTGTTACGGCGGTTCTGCTGTGATTTTATAAGGAGTTCCGTTCCATATCTCCAAAGTTCATCATCAGATCATGACAATATTCCTATGGGACCTATTCGGAACTATACTCTTTCAAACAAAAAAAGAATCATCCAAATCGATTCATAATTGGCGGAGTAATCGTAAAACAAATCATACGCGTCGAATTGAGAACCTCCTCCTTTTTGAAGTTGGTTGAAAATCTCATGATGTAATTAATAAACACACACTCAACATATCACTCACCTTTAAAAACCTCCTTTTCAGGATTTCTTCCATAAGCTTCTTCATATTCACTAATCGCCATGGGTTTAGACGTCACCACTTCCCCTCCAGGTCTAGCTATATAACTAGGCGCATTCACAGGCTTGTCCATTTCGTCCTCATAAACCGGTTTTACATTCGGTTTTTTGTACCCAGTTGTAGCCGGCTTTTCGTTTCCATATGCCGGTTTGTCTGGATCAGTGTCGTAACTCGGATCGTCTGGATTGATGTAGTCCGGTCGGTTTTCGTCGAAAGCTGGTGGTTTTCCGTATCCTGTTTGAAAATAAAATTTGGTCGCTATAATATTCTCCTGACCGAAATTTGGTCATGGCGGCCAGTGTCTGTTAGACTAGCAAAGTCATTATCTGCCTAGCCTTTTTCCCAGCCATGATGGGGTCGGCTTCCAGTCTAACCGCATGCAGCTGAGTACCAGTATTTTATATGGAGCGACTGCCTATCTGACCTCCACAACCCAGTAACTGGGTAATACGATACCCCTTGCTCAGACTGGTTGTCAGACTTTTAGGCTTCTGTCGAACCGTAACGACTGTCAAAGATCCACGATTGTCAGCCGGGATCAACTGCTTAACGTGCTTTCCAAGGCACGGAACGATGTCAACAATTAGACTAGCACGGTACGCAGGAGATATTATAATGAACTTGACAAGCATTCCGTCTTCCCTCAATCTCATAGTAATGATGGGACTCCAATCCGACACGACCAGAGAGAGATCAGGCGCAGGACCAACGGCTTTACGTGCTTTCCGAGGCACGGATATCATATTACCATCTTCCAAAATCTGGGCTGCTATTAAGAATTCCTAAAAATCCATTGACACTTTTTGCCCGACATGGGTATCGAACCCCAGACTCCGTTGCGAGATAGACGCTTAACGAGGTTGTAATAAGACAAATTACATAACTTATTAACCTAGGTTACGTTAAGCAATAATGATTTTAAATTTTGGTTAAAAAAAACACTGTTTAAGACAGCGCACAATGTAACGCGCACGCCAAAAATTGTGCTTTCGGTTATAATACGCCCCACGACTCCCACGAGAGATGAGACTTGACAAGCGTCAGTATAATGGGGAGCTTGCGCAGGTTATTTGGATATTTGATATAATTACCATAATTTGTATATCTATTCAGGGATATTTCGATCACATTTAGATTAAAATTCAAAACTAAAGGATTATTGTGGTGCAATCAATAAATAGTCGAAGACTTGTTGAATACAAATGTATTTTACTTAAAGAAAATGGCGGTTACAAGATTCGAAGTAGGTGAAAGAGAGAGCAGCGACCCAAGTGGCAGAAATAGGAACTAACTAGGTTGCGTTCACATACATTTAACAAAAACAATATTATAATATTAATAATGAAATAACAATGTTTGTTTGGTGTGTCAAGTCTCATCTTTCGTGGAAAATATTGTACTTTTATTTTAGGTTTAAAAAATTACTGTTTATTTTAGCGTGGAATATTACACACGCCAAAAATTGTACTTTCGGTACAAGTGTCGACACACAAAGACATTTCACGAAGCGGAACGTCGAATCTTGCCGTTATTTCGATCATTTTTTACCTAAAATCTCTTATATTTACAGAGATATTGAATATCAAAAGTTCCAAAGTTCAAGCTTTCTTATGATAACAATTAGTTATAAAATTTAAATCTAAACCTTAAGTACTTTCAGTATTAAGTTCAATATCTCCGTTACTTGAAGGTTCCCAGTTATGGACGAAAAAAATAATAATCACAATGATGGGAACAAGATTAACTGTCGGCTTCGTGAAGTCCCTGTTTGTTAATGCACACACAATACAAGAGAAATTTCTAGTTGGTTACAACGTTCTCTTAAAGAAAAAAAGAAGAAATCTTACAAACCTGCATCAGGGTCATCATTTTCATAAGGAGGTTTCGGTTTCTGAGGCTTCCCATAGCTCGGCTTATCATTTAAAGGTCTATTGCCATACCCAGGCCGATTCTGATCGTTTTGAGCACCATAAGACTCTTGAGCACCGCCGTAAGACCCAGAACTGCTGCCATAAGACCCCTGGCTGCTTCCGTAAGCTCCTGATGTTCCTCCATAAGAACCTTGGCTTCCACCATAGGATCCGCTGTTGAAATCGTTCTGGCCACCATAGGATCCTTGAGTTCCATAAGAGTTACTGCTGCTGTGTGAAGATTGAGTGCTTCCATATGATGCTTGGGAGCTGCCATAAGTGCCTTGACTACCACCGTATGAGGCTTGGCCACCATAAGATCCACTGCCATATCCTGTGGATCCCTGACTCCCAAAATACGTTCCTTGTCCCCCATAAGCTCCTTGATCATTAACATGGGATCCATGTCCACCGCCATACAAGCTCTGGTTATGACCATACCCTCCCTGACCTCCCCCGTAAGACCCGGTTCCATAAGAAGGCCTATAGTAATCATGGCTAGGCTTCTGCAACCCATAACCAGTGTCTTGTTGCCCATAAGGCCTATTCCCATAGTATTGACCGCCATAACTGGCGTGGTTGCTACTATAATCATTTTGACTGCTATAAGATCCTTGGTTACTGCCGTAAGATACTTGGTTGCCGTACAAAGGTTTTTCTGGACCATAGGGAGGTTTTTCAGCACCATAAGATGGTCTGTCGTGACTAGGTTTTTGAGGTTTCGATCCACCGCCATAGCCGGTATCGCTAAGTTCACCATAGCCTGGTCGTTCTGGCTTAGGGTCTGGTCTATATGGGTTAGTACCATAGCCCGTGTCTGCTGCTGGTTTTTCTGCACCATACGCTGGTCTATCATTAATTGGTCTGTCATTACCATATGTAGGTCTATCATTTCCATATGACGGTTTATCATTTGCGTAACTTGGTTTTTCAGCACCATATGATGGTCTGTCATATGCATAAGATGGCTTATTATTCCCGTATGCAGGTTTTTCGGCACCATATGATGGTCGGTCATTCCCATATGACGGCTTGTCATTCCCATACGACGGTCTGTCATTCCCGTATGCAGGTTTTTCGTAATCATTTATAGGCTTTTGAACACCGTAAGATGGCCTGTCATTTGCGTTAGAAGGTTTGTCGTTCCCATATCCAGGTTTATCAGCACCGTACGAGGGTTTGTCAGCTCCATAAGATGGTCTATCATGGCTTGGTTTTTGTGGTTTTGACCCCCCACCGTAACCAGTATCACTAGGTTCTCCATAGCCTGGTCTTTCTGGCCTAGGATCTGGTCTATAGGGACTTCCATAACCATCTGCTGCAATGGAACCAGACCCATAGTACTGAGATTGACTGCTTTGAGACTGTGAATACGAATTCTGGCTCGAATAGGTTCCGTAACCATAAATTCCTTGTCCAGAAGCAGGTTTCGGAGGTTTATAGGGTCTAGGAGGGTCGTAAATCTCGACGTGAATAGAATTATCATCGTATGGGGAATTTTGACCATAGCCGCCAGCTGCTCCTTGGTACCCAGGTCTTGGACGATCGTATGGTTCTTTATTTGGATATGGCCTTGGACCTGGTAAATATCCAGGGTCAGCCAGACCATATCCTGGTCTGACGGGATAATCATTTTCAGGTTTATTGTAACCAGTGTCTGCCTGAGGTCTAGGCTTCCTATTAGGCCTGATGATGTAGTGGTAATCAGGCTTTTCTGGCTCATATGGCGGCCTTGGCCTATTATAATCATTTGCAGGATAACCTGGCCTATCATTAGGTCTGTATGGATCGTGCAACTGCAGAACATCGTGAGGATCTGGCCTGGGCTTATAAGATCCGTTCTGACCTGAATTTTCTGGTCTATACGGCATATCTTGAGGTTTATGAGACCCATAACTGGGACCTGTATCAAAATCAGCTTGAGGGTTACTATAATCATCTGGTCTTTCATCATACTGGGGCTTGTAAACAGGTCTTGAAACACCATAAGATTCTAGATCTCCAGAAAGTAGATAGTCATCAGGAAAAGGCTGTTTTGGATCGTCGACAGGTCTGAAGACTGGTCTGTGGGCTGGTCCAGGTCCGTCTGAAGGGTCATCGAACTGTGGTTGGATAGGGGAAGGGGGGGATTGCTCGCATTGGAATCGGCGGACGTAAACATCGTAATCAGGGTGTTTGAGAAGGAGACTCTTCTCTTTGAGTAGTTTTTCGTCTTTGTTGCTTAGGTTGCAGGTCGCGTTGCCTTTTGCGCCGACTCTGAAAGTTAAAAAGAAATTGTGATAAGTATCTATACCAAGAGTCACCAAATAGTTTTATTAGAGGTCCGTATTTAAAAATTATGAGACTGTCGCAGTACAGTTGATGATAACAAATAAAATACATATTTTACTAAGGAAGAGTGGGCTAAACTAAAATGCCACAAGTTTTCTATGTTGTTATTTACACATATTTTGACATATTTAAATAATAGTTTTAGGTATAAAATTAACCGTTTCCTGAAGGTCACAAACCGCGGTCCGCCATTTGGTGACTTTATGGTAAAAGAAAATATGTACCTACCGATATTTTACGAATTTATTGTAAAAAAAATATGTTCCGATAAATAATTAATCAAGACAATTTAATGAATGACACGCTCTTAAGGTGAATTATTTTTTTCAAGTAAAGCCATATTGAAATTGGACTTAGTTCTGCCTAAACGCTGATTAATTTAATCATCATTAATTAAGATAATCATGAGTTTAAGAAGTACAGTTTTTGATGCACTTGACAAATTGAATTAGTTTGCCGTAATCAATTTAATTATTAAGAGACTGGGAGTTGGCTCGTTTTAAAATAACTAGGTTCAATTAGCCACTCTGCTTAGTCCCTAACGTAAGTATACTAATAAAATTGTTTAACTAGTAGCTCCATCTATACTCAACAGTACGTACTACGTACCCATAATCATAGCTCTGACACTGTTTGTCCTGCTTGCAGATCTGTTCGCACTCGCGCGTTGTTAGTTCAGTGACATTGCGATAGATGGCGTCAGGGGGCAGCTGTTCACCGATCGATATTCTTTCGAAGCAATCTGGAAATGTAAAAAGAATGAAGTATTTAAACACTGTCAGTTTAAAAATCGGTGACTGACTTTGTAAAAGGCTCCCTGTACTGAGGGGAACATAACAAATTAATATACACATACATCCAGACCCAACTTTTCACCATACAAATATAAGTTTTCCGTGCAAGAATCGAACCCGTGCCACGCAGCGGAGCAGCGAATTGCTCGTCCAACAACCGTGCCGTCAAAATGTGTATCAATCAGTATACCGGGTGGAAGGGTCACTGCAATAAGACTTTTCGCATGGATTCAGTAGGTACCTACATGATTATTTAACTGGCGAAATGTGGGTGTACTAATGGATACACATCTGCCTAACCCTTAGGGGATTACAGGCGTGATGTTATGTTATGTTACATGATTCTAAACAACACTCCTCCCGGCACCCCAACCCCAAATAAAAAACTTAATTTTACAAAAAACAACTTTTCCATACATTTTGACCGCGCAAGTGTTGCACTTATATGTGGAACAACTGTTTAAAAAACCTTTATTAAAATGTTAACTGCGAGGATTATATAGGGGGTCTCTGGGGGGAAGTGGGCCGCCACCAGTCGGGTATCGCGTAAGGAGCGTCTCCATCGTAAATGTAGGGAGGGAACACCAGGTTATTTTTGTCCGTTTGGCACCTTGCAGGTCAAGTTATCAGGTTGTTGGTTGATAAACCGGACTTTACTGTGGTGCCATAGAAATTAAAGCCTCTAGCCAGGGCTTAAAACTTATAAACTAAACAACTACACGAACCCCCTGTGGGGGTACGGACCTCGGCTTAGGGCGTCGCTGGGGGAAATAGCAACGGGACAAGCAGGATCAAGAGCGGATGTCTTGCAGTCCGCCCCACTTGGGGGTAGTCCGTGGCCCGAACAGAATCAGGCGCGAGAGAAAGGAGCGCGTGGTTTTCCCCGCGCGCCTTTCTGGAGTCAGTGCGGCCGATGGGTGATGGCCGCACCGGGTGACGGGACCCGCCTTGTGACGGTGGCAGGTCAATGCCTGCCGGGGTGCGGAAGAATGTTCTGAGTGCCCCTGTGCCGGGTCAAATGTAATTGGAGGAACACCGTAGGGTTTTGGGACACACCCCTCTGCCTTCCCCGAGCTGGAGGCAATACTTAAGGATTTCCCCACGAAAAAAAATAAAAATGACCTCTCCGCACCTCCAGGGAGAGGGACATAGCAGTTAGAGGGAATTAAAGAAGTTTGCGCAATAATGTCAAACAAAAGCAGTTTATTTATTAAATTACTCGTTACATTATTATAATTTCGTTGTAAAATTATTTATTATTATTGTTTTATGGCAACACAGCGGATGCGTTTGCAAACCGACGGAATTATTATCACATAGTTTCGACACTTGACAGAATATTTGTGTATTTATGTTACTTGAAGTGTAACCGAGAGAGAGGTTGGGTATATATTAGCTAGATACATACATAAACTCACGCCTTTTTCCCATGGGGGTGGGCAGAAACCCCAGAACGCCACCTGCTACGATCCTTACATACTCCTTTCGCCTCATCCACGTTCATATATCTCTCCATACAAGCACGCCGGTTACGAGTACTGCGCACCTGACCTTTCTGGAGAACCTCACCAATAAGTGTGTAGGTCTTATTAGGGCGACTCCTCCCTGCGTTGCTTTGTTAATCGTCTTTCACTCATCCTCTCAACATGACCGAACCATCTAAGCATACCCTTAAAATCCCCCTAGACGCCATAGATGAGAGCTTATTATGAGGAAAGATTTAATTGTTTGCATTGAATAAGTTCCGAAACTACTAATTTGATTTGAAAAATTATTTCACTGTTGGGAAGCTACACTATCCCTGGGTGACATAGGCTGTATTAATAGGCTATTTTAAATTAGGGATCCGTAAGAAAAATCATGCTAACAAAGTCGAGGGAATAGTGCACCTGCCCGCGACTTTGCCCGCGTCAAAATTGACGTTTTATCCCCCGGGAAATGTAATTTTTTTTCGGGATTATAAGTAGCCTGTGTGCTATTCTAGACTATAATTCATTTCTGTGGCAAATCTCATCCAAATTCGGTCAGCAACAGCTGAATGGAATTAGGCACACATGTAGATATTGATCGACTGCCTCGTTGGTCTAGCGGTCACAAAGCGCGACTGCGGAGCATGAGATATTGGATTCGATTTTCAGGTCGGGCAAAGTGTTATTGTGTTTTTCCATCAGGAATTTCTCAGTCAGAGTCTGGATTTGTGCCCGGTTGATGACAATAGGCTCGCCACAACTCTAAACTAGTCGTGAAAGCGTAACAGGCAGACAGTTACTTTCGCATTCATAACATAACATAACATCACGCCTGTACCTAATCCCCGAAATGTTAGGCAGAGGTGTACCCATTAATACACCCACATTTCGCCAGTTATGTTTAAGTTCCATGTCACCTTGCCTATTGCCATCAACCGGCCACAAATCCAGACTCCAAGGCTGCTACTGAGAAATTCCAATGAGAAAAACCCAATAACACTTTGCCCGACCTGGGAACCCAAATCGAACCTTCGTGCTCAGCAGTCGCGCAATCCGACTACTAGACCAACGAGGCAGTCGGTTAATTTGTGTTGAAAATCATTAACATACATAGTTATAGATTATAGAAAAATCATAAATAATTTACCTTCAATAGAAGTCCCAAGTTGTGAGTCTATGGTCAGGGTTTGCACCGCGGCAGCCAGTAGCACAGGGCACAAAATTAATAAGTTCAACATTTTATCTATCATAATAAATTAACACATTAAACAGCTGCCATGTCCATTTTAATTTCAAATGTGTCCATTAAATAATTTACACTGATTTTTAATTCCTCATTGTTTATGAAATTAGAGCATTTTTTTTAATTAAAACTAATATTGTTGTGTGTATAATCCATTGCTTGCTTTATAGGATTTAATTGTTTGAAGTCACGAACGAAGCGCGCAATGGAAAACGAATTTAATTCGAATTAAATTTTTCAGCACTTGCTCAGTACGTTATATAAATCACGACGAAGTAATAAAACTATATCTATCTCTGTCACTTAATCTTAAAACACTGAGAGTAAAAGAGACGCACAACACAGCGATGTCACGATTCGAATTACAAAACTGCAAATTCTCCCGCTAAAAATGTTCCCACAGACCAAACAAAACTTTGAAACTTTTTTTTTCGAAAGTCAGCAAAGGCGCACGTCCATTCAGGTTTGGTTTTGCAAATATTATGGCGCAAATGCTTGGGTGTGCCTTGTGTCACGGTTCGATGCCCAGAAAACACTTCCTTGGCATCTTATGTGAACCTTTAAGTTTGTTAATCGGGCTGTTAGGTTGTTAGCAGATATCTTTAGATGTAGTCCGCGGGTTTGTCTGCATTGTCAATATTTATTTTTAACCCCCGACGCAAACTGGATGGGGTGTTATACGTTTGACGTGTCTGTGTGTCTGTCTGTGACATCGTAGCTCCCGAATGGATGAACCGATTTTGATTTTGTTTTTTTTTTTTAGGTGTATAAGTCGAGGGTGTTCTTAACTATGCTTGTTTATAAATGTGGTGAGAGCCACCAATAACAACCACTTTGCTTATAAAATATGGTTATAAAAAAATGCTTATATTGCTTAAAAAAATTATTGAAAATATGTCCAAGATGGCCGCCGTCAGGGGCTTTATAAATTTATTTTTTCTTTTATTTTTTATTCATACCTACAAACATCCTGACGAGTCAAACTTATAACACCGTCGGGGGCTAATTAATGATTTTAATTTGGATTTGAGTTGGACTTACACTGTTTGGAACTACTCTGACAATAGGCTAGTTGACACCACCATCAGTTGACGTACTTTTTATGACCTGTCAAAACGCGATTCTTCCATAGATTTTGTATGGCAATACTGGCCTGTGACGTCACTTATTTAGCAACTCAATTGTCTAACTATTTGTTGATTTCAAAGCCACAAAAAATCTAAATTCAAAATCAATCAATCAATAATAGTAAAAAATAAAAATATCTTCACTAATAAGTATTACAAAGAGGAAAAAAAATTATTTTTGTTTGTTTGTAATGGATAAACTCTAAAACTACTGGACCGATTTTAAAAATTCTTTCACCATTTGAAAGCTACATTATCTGCGAGTAACATAGGCTATATTTTATTTTATTTTTGCGCGGACGAAGTCTCGGGCAAAAGCTAGTAATTAATATATTTATTGTCAATTGAAAATTAATCGGGTTTTTTATAGAAGTTATGTCTTGGAATTACTGGCAAATGATGTCAAATACCCATTCAAAAGTGCCTGTAAATGATTTATCCTACTAATATTATAAAAAATGTGAAAGTTTGTGAAGATATTTGGATGTTTGTTACTCAATCACACGTAAACCGTTAAACAGATTTGGATGAAAATTAGCACATTACCATTTTCTGGATTAACACATAATGTTTTTTTTTTTTAACAATCTTTATTGGTTAATAAAATACGGTGATTATTGAACAATGAACCCTGGCCTCCACACTAGGATTCCCTGTGTTGTGGAGGTCAGTCTCTTTCATAAGTGATACAGATAATGGTGCCGATTCCCTTGTTCACAAACTAGACTAAATTTAGAGAATTGACATCTCTTACTAACATACAGCAAAAGGAAAGGACGGTGACATTTCGTGACATTAAAGAACTAAGTTAGAGATGTCAAATTAGTTTTGCCTTGAACTTCTCCGTATTTTTAATCCACACGTTTTAAGATGTCAACTATAACTGTATGGATATGTCAGATGGACTTAATTTGACAGCTCTTATTTACATGAATCTCTTTCATGTTCTAATGGACAGAAAAAGATGGAAATAGTCTAATTTTAGTTTAGTTTGTGACCAAGAGAATCGGCACCATTATTCACAATACTAACTATAAACAGAAAGAGCTATTGCACAGTAGATTTATTAATAAATGTAAGAAGAGAAAACAAAAAAAAAATTAAAAAAAAATAAAAGAAAATAAAACATAATGATACTTTTTATCCCGGTAATGCGTTTCCTTGGAATAAATAGTTCCACTTACTTTACAGAAAATTACTTTTTACGCGAACAAAGACGTGGGTAGAAGTTAGATTTAAATAAAATATGTTACTTATTTTGGGGTGGTAAAATCATCTAATGAGTCCTTCCGCCCTGGGTGGGGCGGAAGGGACTGTCAGACTTTTACTGACTAAAAAACCACCCTGTTCCTTCTGTTGCTCTTTACGTTCCGGGCCCACGGTGTCCTGTTAAGACCTCCCGCAACCCCGGTAGGCGATTGGCCTTGTTAGGGCCCCATCCCTGTGCTGACAGCTCAGCCGGGCCTTGAGCGGATTAAGGATAGCTACTTTTTATGCAAACAAAGACGCGGGTAGAAGCGAGTTTTAAATAACTGATGTTACTTTAATTTTCATCGGCATCCATCGTCGAATAGTTAGAATTGAAATAATACAAAACTAAGCAATATTTCATAACAGACAGACATTTCCTAACAGCACTGAATAATTAATTGAAACAAAAAAACCTACTCAAGTTCACGGTCTGTCCGCCATAGCTCAAGAACTATAAAGTTACACACGTTATAATACTTTGATGAAAAAAAATATTAAATACTTAACATTCCACATGCAATCTTCTGTTTAACATTGCTTTGTGTTAGATTCCATTAACGTTAGGTAAGTTGAGGCGGGATAATTTAGACATACATACATAACATCACGCCTGAAATCCCCAAAGGGTTTGGCAGAGGTGTATCCATTAGTACCCACAACAAACAAAAACAATAAAATTCACATTCATTAATTTTATTTTATTTTTTCTCTTAATTAACAATTTTTTATTTAATTTTAATTTATTATGATTTTTTTATTTTTTTTTATTTTATTTTACTCTAGACCTCTTATTACGTGCACGACTTGTTACGTTGTTCTCACATTGTACGCTTAGATTCAACATGAATGAACCTTAGTAAAAAAGACGACAACGAAGAAAAGATGAGTGGTCACGGAGTCAAAGTCAAAGTCAAAAACATTTACTTCAATCAGACCGTTTACAGACATTTTTGAATTGTCAAGGAGTCGGTCAGTTAGTCCGATAATTGAAGCTAGTTGCTCGTTCCAAAACGGAGGTAAGCCTCTATGGAGAAGAAAGAGCAAGAAACTCCACGGCACTCTTTTAAATTAGGTTTTTACAAAATCCTGGTTACATTATTCCTGTTGATTCTAGTTTTTTTATTATTCTCTAATCTAGAATCAACAGATTCTAGATTAGAGTTTCTTCCTCGCTCTTCTCCATAAAAACCTACTGTTTAGAACGAGCAACTATCTTCAATATTCTGACTGACTCCTTGACAATTCAATAGTGCGTGTACCTGCTTTAATTGAAATAAATGATTAGAATATTGATTACTGATTTTGTGGGGTAGGCCAACTAATGAGAATCTACAATATACCTAATTGTTATTTTACTTTTCACCTAGTTACAAAAAAAAAGCCCCATAGTCAAAATTGCCCCGCCCAAACCTCCAATTTTGAATCTCCTACAAATAAATAAAATCTTGCATGTCATCATTGGTTAAAACAACATAAAATAAACATGAAGTATGTAAACGGAAGACATAGACAATTAGTTAATGTTTTCTAAATGTAAATTAACTTAAGATCGTTAAGATTATACAAATAAATAAACATATAAAAATATGTACGTCCTGTAATCATTAAAAAATCAATTAGCATTTATATAAAACTCATTAAACTTTATGTTTTATAAATAGATTCGTCATTACCTATACCGCACAAAAATAAATTAAAATATAGCTTATGTTACTCGCAAATTAAGTAGCTTTCTAATGGTGAAAGAATTTTTAAAATCGGTCCAGTAGTTTTTGCGTTTATCCATTACAAACAAACAAAAGGACTGCTTAGGTGACTGCCTCGTTGGTCTAGTGGTCGCAAGCGCGACTGCTGTGCATAAGATATTGGGTTCGATTCCCAGGTCGGGCAAAGTGTTATTGGGTTTTTCCATCAGGAATTTCTTAGTAGCAGCCTCGGAGTCTGGATTTGTGCCCGGTTGATGGCAATAGGCTCGCCTCCTATTACTTGGGACTAAAAAAACATAACTGGCGAAATGCGGGTGTACTAATGGGTACATCTCTGCCTAACCCTTCGGGGAATACAGTCGAATTACGTCGTCGGGTACTGCTCTGAACGCAGGCGAAGCCGTGGATTAAACCTAGTACATGTATGAGGAACCAACATTTCCTTAGCCTAATACAAAAAATATTGCGGTTCTAAGCGATGACGTCAGAACAAACACCCGTTTTCTTTGTTGCTGTTATTTTATACGAAACTAATTATAAAATGTGAAGAATTTTCACATAATTGTTAAGAATCCTTTGTTCCAACACCTGGTTGAGGCATTAATTTCTCTTTGTCATGTTTTTTTACCGATTTCAAAAGAACACTTCGTTCTTTTGAAACTTTCACAAAATTCAGTGCCTAGGAGTTTAAGCGGTATTTGCTTTTTTAAGCGAATCCCGCACCCCCCCCCCCCCTAAACCCATGGTGGAACACTTTATTTTTTTTTAGGTGGAAAAAATCATCAAATGATTCCTTCCGCCCTGGGTGGAGCGGAAGGGACTGTCAGACTCTTACTGACTAAAAAACCACCCTGTTCCTTCCGCCGCCTATCGCCTCCGTGAGGACACGGCGGTGCTCTGCCCAAGCGAGGCAGTCCTTAGCCGGTGAGAGACCGGTATGCTCCTCCGTCACCCCCACGACGAAGGAAGTCCATGAGGATTTAACCGCACACTTTAAAACAAAAAAATAAGTAGATCTAGGACTTGTAGAGCAGTTTACCTCATCTAATAGTTGTGCTTGCCTCTGATGCACGAGGCTGTGGGCTCGCAACCGGGCACGAGCAAGTACCATACATACATACATAAACTCACGCCTTTTTCCCATGGGGGTAGGCAGAAACTACAGAACGCCACCTGCTACGATCCTTACATACTCCTTTCGCCTCATCTACGTTCATACATCTCGTCATACAAGCACGCCGGTTACGAGTACTCCGCACCTGACCTTTCTGAAGAACCTCACCAATAAGGTTAACAAACACAATATATTCATGTTTTTTCCAAGTTTATCTTTGACATCACTAACATCAGTGAAAGAAAACATCGTGAGAAAACCTGAACTTATCTGAATGTATAAAAAAGCGAAAGGTCATACCTAAACTTACTCATCACGAAATATCGAAAACAGCTTGACGTATAAAGATGAAAGACAGAGAGGTATAGTTTATAGTTAGTAGACGTCCGCTAAGAACGGATTTTCCAGAGTTCAACCCCCTTAGGAGATGAAACGGAGGTCCAAAGTTTTTATAGACCACATGACTCCGAGGCTGCTACTGAGAAATTCCTGATGGAAAAAACTATACCCAATAACTCTTTGCCCGACCAAGGAATGGAATCCATGACCTCATGCTCAGCAGTCGCGCTTTGCGACCACTAAACCAACGAGGCGGTCAATCTAAAACAAAGTTAAGGAACCCACATCAATATAGCTACATATCTACTTATGTTTTTTCCATTATCTAGGATTCATATCAAATAATTATACGTTGTAAAAGAGAACAATTTCACGAATTATATGGGAATTTGGCGAATTAAAGCTTTTTTGTTACTTATTAAGGTGTCAATCCACTATAGTGTACCAAAACATGATCATGCTAGGAACGTGTCGGGAAAAAATATTCTTTGTATTGAAAAAAAGCTTTTTTACAAAAAAATATGACCGCCTTCAAAAACTGCAAAATAAAAAGTAACGGTCATATTAATAAAAAGCGGTCATATTTTTTTGTAAAAAAGCTTTTTATTTTTCACTTTTTAGTGCTTGTGTGTTAATGTTTGAAATCCTTACATAAAGCCCTTTCAAACAATACCTCACACGATATATTTAATTTTGGAAAGTGGTAGGAGGGGGGTGGACGTACCCCCTTCCCACTTCCTTCAGTCAGTCATCGACTACACGTATAAACAAAGCAATTTTTCTTGTTACGGCGGTTCTGCTGTGATTTTATAAGGAGTTCCGTTCCATATCTCCAAAGTTCATCATCAGATCATGACAATATTCCTATGGGACCTATTCGGAACTATATTCATTCAAACAAAAAAAGAATCATCCAAATCGATTCATAATTGACGGAGTAATCGTAGAACAAATATACAAAAAAAAAGAAAAAAAAAACATACGCGTCGAATTGAGAACCTCCTCCTTTTTGAAGTCGGTTGAAAATATGACACTACGCCCAGGAATCCTAGACCGTTCAATCACCGACCAACAACGTCGCTTGCCATTGAGGATTGAGATGTTTGTATTTCCCATAATTAAAGAATGAATTCACTTACATGAGGAATGTTATAAAACTACTATTAAAATATTGTTACACATATTAAACTTACGCACTTTCAATACTCTTGGCAAAATTTATAAAATTTACAACACACGAGTACAACAGAAATATTTTACAAGTGTAGGGTAATTGCTAATAACTTAAGACAGCTAAAACGTAAACAGACACGGAGCATTCGCAACTTTAACAAACATTCACGGAGCGTTAACAATTGGGTACTCGACACCTATAACTAATCATTCTAAGATGCAACGTCTCTAAAAAACAAAACTATTTTCAATAAACTGCGAACATAGATTTTAGTTGCTACAAAATCAATATTTTTTTGTCTAAAACTAGTTGACACCAAAAATGAACTGTCGTATTTTTTATGACCTGTCAAAACGCGATTCTTCCATAGATTTTGTATGACAAAGCACAGCTGTGGCGTTACTTTTATGCCGATTTAATTGAGTAACTATTTTTTAATTTAAAAGCACATAAAAAACAAAATTTACAGTCAATTAATTTTTTTTTGGGTTTTTCCATCAGGAATTTCTCAGTAGCAGCTTCGGAGTCTGGATTTGTGCCCGGTTGATGGCAATAGGCTCGCCCCCTATTACATGGGACGTAAACATAACTGGCGAAATGTGGGTGTACTAATGGGTACACCTCTGCCTAACCCTTCGGGGATTACAGGCGTGATGTTATGTTTTGTTTTATTAAAAATTAATCGGGTTTTAAGGGCTAAAATAAACAAAAAAAGTATAAGAAGAAGAAGTGGAAGTGGTTTATAGTAGTCTTTGTCATGTTTCTATCCGTGCCTAACACGCTCATAACACGGTCATAGTATGGTACGGTGGGCAGACTCCTTAAAATACTAATGTGAGAATAACCGACTAACTGTAAGATTTTGGTTCGTTATAACAAAATCCAAGAACGGTTTATATATTTTTAATTACCAACTAAGCAGTCCGTTTTTTACGTTTCTGCTTTACATTTGAATCATGCTCACAAAAAAAAGTTTCATTGAAATCGGTTCAGTGGTTTCCGAGTGTTTGACGCACAAAGGAACATATGAGAACAAGAATATGTATTATCGAGCAGAACTGTGAATGTGTGTGTAGTTTAAAAAAAAAAAAAAAAACTTTTACGTTGAATCTTACGTAGGAATGTTAGGATTAATTATTGTACTAATAAAAAACTCGACTGCTTCGGTCGCAAAGCGCGACTGCTGAGCATGAGGTGTTGGTTAGCTTCCCTGGTCGGGCAGTGTTATTCGGATTTTCCATCAAGAACTTCTCAGTAGCAGCCTCGTAGGCTGGATTTGTGCCCGGTTGATAGCAATAGGCTCGTCCCCTATTACATGGGACTTAAACATTACTGGCGCAATGTGGCTGTACTTGGGTACATCTCTGCCAAACCTTTCAGGGATTACAATCGTGATGTTTATGTTATGTGTTATTGGTCAGGGTTTGGCTATTTGTGTATGTTTGTAAACGCAATCACGATACAGGAAAAAAAAATACACATATATAAACTCACGCCTTTTTGCCATGGGGGTAGGCAGAAACTACAGAACCTGCTACGATCCTAACATACTCCTTTCGCCTCATCCACGTTCATACATCTCGTCATACAATCACGCCGGTTACGAGTACTGCGCACCTGACCTTTCTGAAGAACCTCACCAATAAGGTCAGTGTAGGTCTAAAGAAAATTTTAAAATTATTTTAAAAAAAAATTAGTAAATCTACGACCAGGGCAGATAAAAAAACTGTAGGTAGGTACTTAAACTGAAAACATTGACTAAGTCGTTAACTGAAGTAAAGACTTCAGTTAACGACTTAGTCAATGTTTTCGTCAAAGATCTAAACGAGCAATCTAGCCTAAACTAAACTATCCCACGACGGTTTTGGCTAGAAATTGTAATGCTGAATCTTAATTTGGAACAGACGAATTTCAGCAGTTTTTGATCGAAAGAAAACTGTGGATATCTTTGAAATGTCCTTTTTTTTGTTTTATATGTCAGCTTTCAATTTACACAATAATCCTAACTAATCCTAACGAATATTATAAATGCGAAAGTAAGTTTGTTTGTTTGTTTGTTACCATTTTACGCCTAAGCCACTGAACCGATCATCCTGAAATTTTGCATATACGTTGCCAGGTGTACAGGAACGAACATAGGGTACCTTTAATTCCGAAAAAAAGTACTGTTTCCGAGGGAAATCACAATAACGTTCTTATGATCATAGATGGCGCCACGTGTCGAATCATGATTTTAACTAAATAATTGACATGACAGGACATGGGTAATTTTTTCCGCGACTTCGTGTGTGTCCGCGATAACTGAAATTTACGCGGACAAAGTCGCGGGCAAAAGCTAGTATGATTATACATTTATACTCATATCTTTAAAATCTCTCTCACTCTCGACCAAGTTTCAGTCGCGGTGGCCAATCTCAACACAGACTAGCCAAGTATGTGCGCAAGCACAGGTACACGGCCTCTATACTCTCTCTTTTTGTCCTTCCGCCCTGGGTGGGGCGGAAGGGACTGCCAAAGACGACCCGCGACCCCGGCAGGCGTTTGGCCCTGTTCGGGCCCCGTCCCTGTGCTGACAGCTCTTTGAGGCGCGCGTGATACAAAACGCGACGTCTACACGGGCCTGGTCCTTGGTCGGATGGCGAGCTACCCATTACTCGCCGTCCGCAAGCCCGAGCCTACGGTGGCCGGATGTCGTCCGACACCCTGGACGTCTTCCGCGACGGCTGGGGCGTGAGGTGGAGGATGACCTCTTCCTCACGCTTTTTTCCTCACTCTCATAGTCTGATTGAACAGCAATCCGACACAACCGGGGAGATATAAAGCGAGACGCGGGGGTGTCACACCGCCAACTTCCAAATTCCGGGCTGCTAATGAGAAATTATATACGTAACAGATGGCTTTGGACTGTCCTTAACGACTGTCAAAGATCTACGTATGACAGCCGGGACCAACGGCTTAACATGGTTTCCGAGGCATGGAAGAGTTTCGGTTCGTAAAGATTATCATTTTATTTATGTATTGATTGATGTATTAATTATGTATTGATGATTGCATTTTATTTATGTATTGTTTTTTTATAGGCCTTAGTAGCCTGAAATAAAGGAATTATTATTATATTATTATTATCACCCATCCACGGACCAACCCCGGCAAGTGTAACTTAACCTGATGGATCGATCCGTGCGGCTGTTATTACTTATCCACAAGCACCTTCCATTCTTACAAATAAAAGTACCATTCATAATTTCCGTAAAAAGTGAGTAAAGTCGCCAGTCAATCTATAGCTACTCTTAACGAATGACTCACGCGCATCCACACTAAGCTTCTTCTAAAAGCAACACATACAACAATGAATGAGATAATTAGCAAAGTCCTTATCGCGTAATCAGCAGACGAGCACCGCCAATTTATTATTAAATTAATAATATGCTTGGTAGAGATGTAATGTGTCGATGTTTAGTGCAGTTCCATGTCGATGATTGGGTTTTGAGCTGATTATGGCAAAAAAAGCCTTCTCTTCAAAGGGAGCCTGATTTACAGGTGTCTAAAAAGTGGGTAAAAAAATGAGGGACGACAAAATTGAGGGCAGGCAGTTCATCATCTGCCTAGCCTTTTCCCAACTATGTTGGGGTCGGCTTCCAGTCTAACCGGATGCAGCTGAGTACCAGTATTTTACATGGAGCGACTGCCTATCTGACCTCTACAACCCAGTAACTGGGAAATATGATACCCCTTGGTAAGACTAATTGTCAGATTTTCAGGCTGAAAAAAATTGAGGGCAGATAAGGCTGCTAAAGCAAATTTGTAATTTTAATTATTTTGTACTGCCTGCCTGTTTTGGACTGCCTCGTTCGTCGGTCTAGTGTTCGCATAGCGCGACTGCTGATCATGGGGTCTTGGGTTCGAGTCAAAGTTCGGGTATTTTATTTTATACTACTACTGTGTACTTCACATTTATCGATAACTACATCCCAGCACTATCGCACCTCAGTGGTTTGTAAACTCTGACCGCACTGATCACTGTGCAGATAGCCACAACCACTTCCCTCAGTCAACGACCTTAAATCTCTGTAGTCTTTTTTAAGATTCACACTTTTGTAGCAAACTAATCTGTTAAAATAAGCTGCTAAAACAAAAGATGGACGTCAGAGACGAACTGAGGTGAACTTGCGCCAACGACAAAACTTAGTAGCTGACATAAAGAAGGACATGGGGGCCTAACCACCATCTCTTAAAACAATATTATTTTAATATTACTGTGCCTTCCGCACTGTTAGATTTTCAACGCTCGGCTCAGCGCCGAGAGTTGAAAATGCAACAACAGAAATTACAAAATAATATTGTTTTAAGACATGTCGGTAGGCGTACTAATCAATGACTCATATAGATAATAGGATCTATAACAAAACATCATACATGATGGGCCTGTGTTAGCATACAAGGCAACAAAGTTACAAGGCCTAAAATAAATAAAAAAATAGGCGTATAGGCGTCCCCCCTTTCAGTCGGGTAGGCCGTACCCGTACCGTACCCTGGTATGGTTTAGTATCCACCTAGGGATGTTGGGTTACCGATTCGGAATAGAATTTTAAAATTGATGGACACCTAAAAATCTACTTGCTTAATCGCATCGGCCATGGCATCCCAGGGGCCAGGTCCATCCCCAAAAATAACCCTAGAAATGCCAATGCTAAAGAATGAGACTTTTTCTATTACTTTCACGTGATCAGTAGTCCTCTGCTATATAAATCACTCCACTAGAACATCATTTCCATCCATTCCATTCCATTTCTCAATCTTCAGCTACTCTCAACATCTTGAACAACATGGCGTCTACTATGCAGGTCATCTCTGACGAAAACAGTTTCTAATTTAGGTATCATTACGTCTTTTAATCGTACTTATAAAATAATGCACATTTTCACATCTATTACAAATAAATAAAATTGTAGTGTCCGTTTGTTATGTCAGAATAACAGCTTTATACTAAATACATATGAATGTTAACACGGTAGAAGGACCTTTAAAAAAAATATAATATAACTTTTCTCTGTCAGTATGTTTGTTCCGGCTAATCTCCGAAACGGGTGGACCGATATTTACAGGACTTTAACTGGTAAATTGCTGATGTTATAAGAAGTAACTTAGACTCATAGAATTAATTACATTTGTCTTAGAAAAATAATTAGGGCTCTGTGCAAAAAAAAAAACGCTATAAAACCGACAACCAACGATCGACATCGCGGATATAAGCTAGTTAACAATAATCAGATAACGGCACAGCATCTGCTTACACCATTAAGAACAAAGGCGTGAAGTACCTACAAATGGTAATAAAGCCTCAGGTCAATGACTTATAACTTGTATAATTGTATATGAAGGAACGATGTTTTTCTTATCAATTTTGCAATCAGGAAATGGGTAGTTTGAGAAGTGTTTTAAATGTGTGTATATCTTTAAGTTGCGTGTTTTTTGGGTAGGCAGAGCTTGCCGATACAGGTTTACAATCAAAAAGAAACGTTGGAACAATCAAGCACGGGATGTGGGCGCGGTAGGCATGCCCACAACGCAAATTAAAAAATCCTTACGTTTGAATTTGTTACTTATTGGTCTACTTTTTAATCAATAACGCTCATGCCTTTTTCCCAAGTGGGTAGGCAGAAACCACAGAAAGTAAATTAAGTCTCGGTGTCATTAAGTATTTTTTTACGCCGTCCTGGTATTTTATATTATTAGTAATTTAAAGTTTAGTTCGAAAAACATAAATATTAAGTTGAAATTTTCAATATCTCCGTAAAGCGAAGTGTGGCCTTGAATAAGAAAGAAATCGCTACCTATGATGGGAAAGACACATGACTCTTGACTTCATTTAATACCATTTTTCACCTGTTATAATACTATGCCTATTCTTATAACTACTTGAGAAATGAATAAGGGTCTAGGAACCATCACAACACACCTCCTCAAAAAACCAATTTTCCGCCGCAGCAAAGACAAATCACCACAGCCAAAAACTGACCATTGTCCGATGCCGATGTTACCATAGATAACAAAAATATAACCTATGTCCGTAACAAGGCGATTAAACTTAACGAAGCGTAAAATTTAACAGTAGCAAATTTTTTTCATGAAGAGCTCAATTTAAAAAGGTATTGACACGGAGGAGGCGGATATCATAAAGTCATCAACCTCTTTGCAAAATACCATCTAATAAGGGTTTATTAAAAAAAAAAAGAAACATAATTACACAAACCAGTCTTTTAACTGACAAACTTAACATTGCATGTCATGGCGGCGCTGCTTGTCAAAGGTAAATGTCAAAGAACTGTCAAATGCAATACGTTTTAATTTAGTTCTTTATTTCGCCACGTGTGTTATTAAGTTTGTCAGTCTTTACTTAATTATTGCTCTACTGAGATTGATTCAGGCCGTAATTTGTGGGAACGTCCCCTAAATGGACCGATGACCTTAGAAAGACGACTTGAAATGACTGGGTGCGGAAATCTGAGTAGCAGGTGTTGTGATGATATAGGAGAAGCTAAGGTCATCTTAAGGGAGACCAAGATTCAGTCCATCGCCCAAACAGGCCCAGGCGTATATGGTGTTCCCCGATCGCCTTTCTGGAGTCAGCGCGGCCGGTGGGTGAAGTCCGCACAAGTGACGGGACCCGCCTTGTGGTGGTGGCGGGTCAATACTATCCCACCCTCCCTAGAATAAAAAAGCGAAAAGTTTTAAGTAGGGGTACTTAAAACTTTTCGCTTTTTTATTCTATTTTCGTAAATCAATTATTATTTTGGTAGCATGCTAAGGCGAAAGGACCAAATATGGTCCTTCCATCCTAGGTTGTTTGAACTAATCGATATTTAATAAAAACAAAATATGTACTAACAAAGATTTTATTTCTTCTGTGCCTTATCAGATTTCTCCCTCTTCCTCTTGTTGATTGGGTTCCGTGGGTCGTAGATGTCGAACCAATCGTCTCCTTTAGTCGAGGCGTCCTTCGCCAGCAGTGGGCCTTTCTCTTCGAAGCGTAGGGTATGGCCCAACCTGGATTAAAAAAAAACACGCATTAAAATTAAAAAAAATGTTGGGATTGGTCATCTCTTAACTGCCATGGCTTAATTTTTTTTTGTCTAGTCATCTTCTTTGCTTTTACTTATAGAAGCAACAAGAATATTGTAACCAGGATTTAGTAAAAACCTAATTGGAAAAAGTTCCGTGGAGTTTTTTACTCGTTCTTCTCCATAGAGGCCAACCTCCGTTTTGGAACAAGCAACTAGCTTCAACTTTCTGACTAACTGACCGACTCCTTGACTTGTCTGTATATTCCAATCGTCCTAGGATGGTGCAGGTGACACATGTCAGCAATTCATCTATGGATGTCAGAATCGCATAATTACGTCAGTGACATTATTTAATTTACTAGTTATTTATTTACTTATTACAGATTCCGTATTTTACGACTATGATATTAGTGTGCAGTTAAAATATTCAATCATGATTGTAAATCCCCGTAACGTTCAAGAAAATTTCAGAAAAGCAACAGTTTGACAAATGTCACCGGCACCATCCTAGAGCGTGAGGAATATAAATGGTCTAATTATAATAAATAATAATAATATCTTAGGACAACCAACACATCGCCATCTGAACCCAAACTAGGCAGAGCCTGTACTATGGTAACCAGACAAGACAACTGATAAATATACTTATAAATTTCTAAATACATACATATCATAGATAAATTACACCCAGACATAGAACAAATCATCGTGCTCATCACACAAAGATTTGTCCTGGGTGGGAATCGAACCTTCGACCTCCGTCCTAGCAGTCAGGGTCACTAACTACTAGACCAACAGGCCAGTCAAACACACGTGGTTTGACTATGAGATAACTCACCAATCATCGGAGTTCAAGTTCTCATCATCTTCTTCCTTCTTCTCTGCAGACGGTTCACCTTCTGCCTCCGCCTTTTCCTTGATAGCGTGAAGTTTGGTCTTGAACTTAGCCAGCAGTTGTAATGTGAAATCTTCCCTAAAACAAAATAAATCGTTTTAGATTGATCATTTTATAAAGCTGAAAAAATTGTTTTGTTTGAACGATTTTATCTCCGGAACTACTGGTCAGGTTCTGAAAGTTTTTCCGGTAATAGGTAGCTACGTTATCCCTGATAGGTATAGGCAAAATACAGAACACGCGGTCAAAGACACGGGCAAAAGCAAATAAATATAAAATCTGTTCAGTACTTTTCGAGATTTAGTTTTTATTTAGTTGTAGAGTATGTATAGTTTCTTGCCTATTCTGCTCCATACGAAACTACCTTTAGAAAAGGGCAACTAGATCCAATTCATTATTTTCTTGTATAAGTACGACGTTAAAAAGTGCCTTTTAATGGCCTAATTGAAATGATTTGACTTTGACTTTATGTTTAGAAAATATGTCAAACGAAACTGTCAATGTTAAAAATAAATATTCATTATTCTTATTTTAATCAAGCATATTTTTCAGGTTCTAATTAAATAAAACACATAAATTATTTATTTTATTTATCACGTTTATTATATTTAAATAACCGATTAAAACATTATTTTATGGAATAATTATCACATTTTCGGTAAATAATAGGACCACAAGCATTCGTTTCGCAATTAGGCAGTTCACACCATGAACTAATAATTCCAGGACAGCTAGCTTAAAATAAAAAAATCGCACTAATAACCCGATTGATTTTCAATTTACTGTATAATTAGATTTTTTGTAGCTTTGAAATCAATAAATAGTTAAACAATTGAGCAAAACATAACTGGCGAAATGTGGGTGTACTAATGGGTACGCCTCTGCCTAACCCTTCGAGGATTACAGGCGTGATGTTATGTTATGTTACAATTGAGTTGCCAAATAAGTGACGTAACAGTCCAATATTGACATACGAAATCTATAGAAAGATCGCATTTTGACAGGTCATAAAAAGTACGTCAATTTATTGATAGTAAACGAATGTGCGCTTGCGTATCAAACGGTCGTGGACCAAGCTTGCAAAATTCGTGCTCGCAGTGTGTACAGTCCTTTAAGATATCAATGAACTCATGCGCATCTCTACATAGTATAAAACAAAGTTGCTTCCCGCCGCCGTCTGTATGCTTGTGTCTTTTGAACTACGCAACGGATTTTAATGCGGTTTCCATCAATAGATACGAGTGATTCAAGAGGAAGGTTTATGTATTTATTTAATAAGATTTAAGCACAATGACATGTAAAAAAATACACTGTACAAAGGCGGACTTAATGCCTTAAGCATTTTCTATCAGTCTACCGAGACAAAACATAGCAGGTTTTCGAGGATAAAATAACATAACATAACATAACATCACGCCTGTAATCCCCGAAGGGTTAGGCAGAGGTGTACCCATTAGTACACCCACATTTCGCCAGTTATGTTTAAGTCCCATGTAATAGGGGGCGAGCCTATTGCCATCAACCGGGCACAGATCCAGACTCCGAGGCTGCTACTGAGAAATTCCTGATGGAAAAACCCAATAACACTTTGCCCGACCTGGGAATCGAACCCAAGACCTCATGCACAGCAGCCGCGCTTGCGACCTCTAGACCAACGAGGCAGGATAAAATATAATAAAAAATACAGTATACATACATATAAACAAAATATAACAAAGAAGAGAGATATATTATATGGTATAATATGAGTTTATGTACTTGTGTACGATTAAACTTGTTTAGATATTTGTTTTTAATGATTTTTAAATTTCATATTTGATTATTTCCTCATGTACAATTTTTTGCACCTGCTTTGTTATCTCTTCACCACCTTTGGTTGACTGGCAGAGAATGCCTAAGGCATTAAGTCCGCCTTTGTACTTTTTTTTGTTGCATAAAGTTTAAATAAATAAATAAAAATGTGTATCTACATTCGCTCGTGATAAATAAATACATATATATTTTAACTACGATGTTACCGAACATACAGACACTCTTCCAAATCATCAGAATCATTGATCACCGCCTCATCCCAAGGCCCGTACTTATTATCCTTATACTTCTGCCAATAAACAAAGAAAAACGGACAATAACCACTTAAAATAACCACTACAAGTACAAAATAACACAACAAAGTGTTCGACACTGTATACAAACACACAACAGTCAAAATTAAAGTCAAAAAGTAAATTAAATTAAACAATTTTGTATGTAATATTGACTTAAACAATTGAGGACTTAAAACAAACAGGATTACAGATATTGTGAGTAAAACAAAAGCGTCGAAAGGCGTCGATAGTCGTGACACAAGGCATACTGAAGCAAAAATTGCAGCATTGATTGAAAGAGAATTTGATACCAAAGCCGCTGGCACATTATAATCGAAGAAAATCATATGTATAACCATCATGATGACTGCCCAAGCATATATAGTATCCGTACTGACTGTGTCTGTCAGTGTATGTAATATAGGGGACAGTAAATAACCTATAGTAACATAAACTAGTACAGTTTTTAAATGTCTTAACAAAGCGCTACCAGCAAATGTTATATACAGTATATAACTAAGTAATGTAATGATAATGGATGTGTATATAATTGTATATGTGTGCACCCAGTCGTTGTACATATATACGAAGATAACAGCGTATAAAACACATATACATAAGCGTAGTACAACGCGAAATGAGCCTTGTATCGCTTGCGGTAAAGTAACTTTTTCAATGTTTAAATTTTTTCGGAGTTCTTGAAGGAATTTTCGGTCTGTATGGTTGTCGGGATATTCTCGATTTTCGTATAGGTTTTTCACCCAGGGTTTCCTTCGGATCACTTTTCGGTTCGGCTTTGGTCGTCCGTTTCTGAAAGACGGTCTCGTGTTAAAGGTCTTGCTCGTCTTGATCATGGCAACACTTTTTCACTTTAACACTATTGTATAAACGGCAGAATTTGATTTTTAATAATACTAAAATGTGGATGCTTAGATGGTTCGGTCATGTTGAGAGGATGAGTGAAAGACGATTAACAAAAGGTATTATATGGCAGAGGTGAGTGGCAATGCAGGGAGGGGTCGCCCTAGGAAGACCTACACTGACCTTATTGGTGAGGTTCTTCAAAAAGGTCAGGTGCGCAGTACTCGTAACCGGCGTGCTTGTAATGACGAGATGTATGAACGTAGATGAGGCGTCAGGAGTATGTAAGGATCGTAGCAGGTGGCGTTCTGTGGTTTCTGCCTACCCCCATGGGAAAAAGGCATGAGTTTATGTATGTGTATGTGGATGTACTAATGGGTACACCTCTGCCTAACCCTTCGGGGATTACAGGCGTGATGTTATGTGTATGTTGGGTCGCATAACCGTCATTTCAGCAGCGCGGTAGTCGGGTAAAAAATTAAAAAAAAAAATTACCTTGCTGTCCCCTTTTTGGGTAACTTCTCCTTAATCTTCCGATACTTCTCTTGTTCTTCTACATACTTCTTATACATTTCATTATCCTCTACTGTCTTCTGAGCTTCTTTCGCTTCTTCTTTAGCGCTCTGCTCTTTAATCTTCTCTTCTTTTGTATTTTTCATTTCTTTGCGCAGCTGCTTTATTTCATCTTGTATTCTTAGTCTGTAATTATAAACAAAGATGTATTGTCTTTTGTGGGTGACTTTTGTTCACTGGCAATCTATTAAGGGGTAAAAGTACATAATGATGTAAGTATATAACTAAATATATAAAAAAGTCACTCTCTCACTCACACACTCACTCGTCACGAAATATCGAAAACCGCTTGACGTATAAAGATGAAATTTGGCAAGGAGGTAGTTTAAAGTTATTAGACTTCCAGAAATGACTAGCAAAAATGGTTATGGTGCAAATACTTCCGAAGGAATTCCTAAAAGAGCTTTAAAAATAATACTGAAGCCTATTAATATCCCACTGCAGGTCAAAAGCCTCTTCTCATACAGAGAAGGCGTATTGGCAATTTCTATTCAATATAAATTCAAGTTTCCTCACGATATTTTCCTTCACTGATGCCAGTGATGCCAAGGTAAACTTAGAAAGTACATATGAACATAACATAACATCACGCCTGTAATCCCCGAAGGGTTAGGCAGAGTTGCCCATTAGTACACCCACATTTCGCCAGTTATGTTTTTAGTCCCATGTAATAGGGGGCGAGCCTATTGCCATCAACCGGGCACAAATCCAGACTCCGAGGCTGCTACTGAAAAATTCCTGATGGAAAACCCAATAACACTTTGCCCGACCTGGGAATCGAACCCAAGACCTCATGCACAGCAGTCGCGCTTGCGACCACTAGACCAACGAGGCAGTCCCCCCTTTTAATGTTCAACTTTTATTTATTTTTATTATTTGTGCCTATATTCATATGAAGTAGGAAGTCATATGTTGGAAATTGCCTGTATTTGGTTGCAAGAGAGGCGGGTACCTCTCAACCACCGAGCTACCACCAGGTCTATAGGCCCCAGACCTGTAATACTACTAAAATAACTCAAAATACTTACTTCTCTTTCTGCCTAGCATCATTTTTCTCTTTTCCAATATAATACTCTTCTACTTCTGACTGTTCACTCTCTTCTGACGCCTCATTCTTCTCTTCTGTCTTAGACTCTTCCGTCTTTTGTCTCTTGCTGTCTCCTTCTGGACTCTTCCCTCTCTTCTTAGAGCTTAGTTTATCTCTGATGTTGGTTACTGCTGCTGCAGTTTCTTTTAGTTTCTCTTCTTGTTCTTCTTTCGTTAATTCTGTGTTCTGGGCCTGTTCTGCTTCAAGTTCTAGTTCTAGAAGGAAGACGGTTGGTTTGTGTATACAGGGTGATTGGCAATTCGATAAATTGTTTGCAAGCTGACGAACTAGTAAAAAATAAAAATATAAACTCTGATGCTATAGTAAGAGTAAGTTCTACCTAATCTCTCCCCGGTCGTGTCGGATTGCTGTCCCATCGGACTATGAGAGTGAGGGAAGAGGGAGTGCACCTGTGTTTGCGCACACACTTGTGCCCTATAATGACTCTTAATTAGAGATAAACTACAATAACATGGCGAGCCCTTCCAAAATATTCAAAACATTTAAAAGTGTTTGTATAAGTATTGAAAAGATTCACAACGCATGTGTGAGTACTTATCGGCTCCCGAAACAAAAACAAATCAGCGATTTGTTGCTCGACTAGCGGCGTCATTAATCGCTCATTATTACTAGCATGGCGCTGCACTGACATACTCTATGAAAATGACAGGTGCGTTGTCTTGCGCGGTCGGCTATACTTAGGTTAAGGTATTTATCTATGGGTCTTTGTTACCTGAAAATAAATGGTTTATTATATATGGTTAGTTGACAAACAAATCTGCCGGCCTGCTACTGAACGCGAACTTACAACTACATACAAACTCTTTCATACGCATGTGACTACACACATTGAAATAGTAATATAGAGGGCCGCGCCATGTTATAGAAGTTTATCTCTACCTATACTGCTGTCATAGAAAGAGGAAAACCTACCTGCAGCAGTCTTGTTGCTAAGCTTGGGGTCTTCCAGCAGATCGTGGGTAGACTTGGGCTTGCCGCGGTACTCCTGAGCCTCACCTTCATCTTCCTCCGCTTCCTCGCCGAAGGATAGGAGGCCGAAGTTCCTGAAGAAAGGTTATAGCAGTCAGGAATTTGCTCTTAATTGACAGTTTGCAACTAAAAAGTCAAATCCAATGAAAATTATAATATTCAAACTTAATTGAGAAGACATCTTTTTTTAAATAAAATATTTCGAAAATCTGTCGGTGGAGCAGACACGTGTTAGAGTGGAGACCACGTTTAGGCAAACTAGTGTGGGACTTAAGGAAGGTGGCGGGCAGCGGATGTTCTCAACTAACTCTTTAGACATATGTACCCTGCTTAAATGTAGGAAGATTTCATTGAAATCTGTTCATTCATTTCGAAAAATAAGGACTTGAAAGTTTGTTTGAATTGCCGTAAAACGTAAACGTTCTTAAAAGATAACCCTTACTGGCGCAAGATAGGTTAAATCTACTCACTTAACCCCCTGTCGCTCCTTCTTCTTTTTCTTAGGCTTCTCTTCCTCCCTGACCTCTTGCACCCTCGGCACGATGTCAGTAAACGGGTTGATGAGGACCGTTGTGCTGGTAATCTTGTGAGGATGGTCAGGCCTGTCGTCGGGGCCTATCAGACCCTCGGAGAGCTTCAGAACGTTGTATATTGTTTCTCCTGTTGGATAAAAAAATAAAGTTATTAATTTTTGGTTGGTTTTCTTGAATGGGATCACTCTCCCTCCTCAATTTGGCATGTTTCGCACCTTATGGGATAGTTTAACCCTTCCTTGGGATGGTTTGCACTGCAACTTTGCACCTAATTCAATGGTAGTACCCAATTGTGGGAACTATGTGTTTTAGGCATATAAGGGACAACAGTCATATAAAAATTAAACAGTATCAAGATTGTTTAATCCAGTTTTCCAGATTCTGACATACCTATAATATTTAAATTGATCAATAAATTGAGTAACAAATCACAGCTAGCTTTCATTAACAACTAACCTGTAACCTTCCCGAAGATGGTATGTTTGTTCTGCAGCTCTGGTGTAGCAGCGAGGGTAAAGAAGAACTGTGACCCGTTGTCATCCTTACCAGCATTGGCACTGGCTACTAAACCTCGACGGTTGAAACGGAGACGGGAGTGGAACTCATCCTGATAGAGAGCATAACAACTTTTACTATGTGAAGAGAAAATTCATAATGCACTGTTTCTTTCCCGCAGCATAGTATGCAAAGCCTACTGTGAACTGACCTAATTTAACGTTTCTAAAGGCTAACTACGGGCTTTCCGGCTAGCATTGGCCAGTTTCAGACTAGTCTCGGTTAATTTCAGACTAGTTCTGATATGGACTAGTTTCGAATTAGTCTCGGCTAGCAACGGATTATTTTCGGCTAACTATGGACTAGTTTCAGACCAGTCCCTGCTAGATACAGACTAGTTATGGCTAATTTTGACTAGTCTCTGCTAGCTTCAGACCATTAGCTACTCAGCTGATATAGAGTTTCTTGCCCATTCTTCTCCATACAAAACTACCATTTAGAAAGAGTGGTAACATAACATCATAACATCACGCCTGTAATCCCCGAAGGATTAGGCAGAGGTGTACCCATTAGTACACCTACATTTCGCCAGTTATGTTTTTAGTTCCCATGTAATAGAGGGCGAGCCTATTGCCATCAACCGGGCACAACTCCAGACTCCGAGGCTGCTACTGAGAAATTTCTGATGGAAAAACCCAATAACACTTTGCCCGACCTGGGAATCGAACCCAAGACCTCATGCACAGCAGTCGCGCTTGCGACCACTAGACCAACGAGGCAGAAAGAGTGGTGATAAGTATTTTTTAATGAAACTAAATTGCAATAAATAATTTGACTTTGACTTTTACCAAGGCAGGAATTAAGCCTGAAAAGGAAAAACATACCTTGAAAGGAGCACCATAGATAGACTCTCCACCTGTCCCATCTCCGTTAGGGTCACCTCCCTGCACTATAAACTCTGGCACTACTCTGTGGAATATTGTACCTGGAACATAAAATAACTAATTCTGTAGAATTTTTTTTTATTGCGACAGCCCAAGGCAAAATGTCATTGTTATGGGAAAGATTATCAATATTTAACGATAATTTGATTAGGTTGGAAGTACAGTAAGCGGTCATAAGTGCAGTAGCATGCTAAGGTTTTAATTGCTGTGAATACGCGGTACTGACCGTACCCACATCTGTGTGTATAAGTGATTAATTATGTTAACACACTAGAGATAAACTACAGAATCATGACGCGCCCTTCCACAATTCAAAACGTTTGAAAGTGTTTGTAACAGTATTAAAAAGACTCACAACGCATATGTGCGTATTGAGACAGCTCTCGAAACAAAACCAAATCAGCGATTAGTTGCTCGACTAGCGGCGTCACAAATTACTCTTTATTATTAGTATGGGGCTGCACTGACATTCTATATGAAAATGACAGGTGCGTCGTCTTGCGCGGTCGGCTGTTTATGATTAGTTGACAAACAAATATCCTAGCCTGCTACTGAAGACGATTACTAACAACTACATACAAAGTCTTTCATACGAATTATTGTGACTACACACATTAAAATGGTAATATGGAGGGGAGCATCAATATATAGTAGTTTATCTCTACCTACGAACACCTCAGAATTTCCAAACGGCGTCGAAAGGTCGTAAGTTAAAAAATGACAATCTATTGGTTTGGGAGATTGCTACTCCACTTATGACCGCTACTGTACATGAAAATGATATTGCTGGATTATTTTTATTTTATTGAGTATTCTGAGATTGAAGTTGCCTCATTTTGGCAATGAGCTTAATTCTGAAAGTGCTCACCATTATAATATCCTTCCATACACAACTGTATGAAGTTACGGCAAGCCTTCGGAGCCTCCTTCGTCCATAGCTCAATATCTATCTCTCCAGCCGTTGTTTTTAATAGAACCTGCAATAATAAGATATTCTTAAAGTAGTTAATGGTAAATGTTAAAAGTAGTTAGTTCAACCGGTTGACTGCAGGAAAACACACTGTATAAGTTTTTCTATTGCAAACACACAAACTGTGCAGCCAGCCGCACTACTCGCTTAGAGTAACGAATGTTCGCCCGCAGGTTGAGTTTAAGTAGTCACGGGATTGATTCATAGCATGGAACAATTATTTGTATGTCAGTTTATGTGTTTGTAAACACACCAACAATATAAGAGATTTAACAAGACAACTTTATTTTGTATTTTAATAAAAAAATATTAAGAACAATTCTTAATATTTTTTTAGACAACTTTTTTTTGAAAAAAAAAGTTGTCTTGCACTAAAAAATTCTCTTGTATCATTCAATAATACAAAATATGGGGAACTAAATTTTGTGTTAGAATTTAAGGAAAATAATTATGTTTATCTAGAAATGAGTAAGAGTGATATAGAGATTGTGATAAAATGATAAATGTTTTATAAGCACTACTAAGAAATACCTCATTTGTTAAAAATACTACAATTAGTTTAGGAGATATGAGGAAATATCAGAACATACAAAGCCTGCTTAAATCATAACCCGCCTTTTTGCTTGGCCATAGTCAGGTAAAAAAATTGAATTTATCAGTGAGTAATATAAAATCAGTAGTAAGGTCCTTCAGAAAGGTCAGGTACGCAGTACTCATAACCGGCGTGCTTGTATGACGAGATGTAGGAACGTGGATGAGGCGAAAGGAGTATGTAAGGATCGTAGCAGGTGGTGTTCTGTGGTTTCTGCCTACCCCCATGGGAAAAAGGTGTGAGTTTATGAATGTGTGTAATATAAAGTACCCAAACAACCTATTTAGATTTACAATGAGCACTTCTAAAACAATTATTTGAATGAATTATATAGAAAAATGTAATGCAATCGACAATAAATACAACGGCATTACCTTCTTAAGCATTTATGGATGAAAAAGGTAAAAAAAAATATTGAGAGTTACTCGTAATTACCTTGCCTAACGCCGGCGGTTCTTGGATATAAATGTTACTCATTTCGTTATCTTACACGTGCACTGTCTTATAAACTACTATTTCTTTATATATAATACATTTACAGCATTTTAATTAACAAGAATAATCAACAGTTTATCTGTAACGTTTCAATCTAAACAAAACATCAAAATGTCATGATCAAATGACATTATTTTGACGTTTGATGATGATCGAGGTTTTTCTAAACTAAAACCTAGTCTTTTCAGCATAAAAGTTAAATGATTGAAACACAGGATTGCACGAAGGATTGCACATTATAATCTTTTCTTTCTTTTTCAGACTTTTATTGGAATATTTAATAATTATGATTAAAAAATATACAAAGAACCTCCGCTTTATTTTTACATAGTAAAATTGGTTGTTAAAACATAACATTACGCCTGTAATCCCCGAAGAGTTAGGCAGAGGTGTACCCATTAGTACACCCACATTTCACCAGTTATGTTTTTAGTCCTATGTAATAGGGGGCGAGCCTATTGCCATCCAATCCAGACTCCGAGGCTGCTACTGAGAAATTCCTAATGGAATTCCTGTTTGTTAAGACTGTGTGATTAATCCCTCAATTACCTTTTCGAAACCTTTAAGTATAATATAATATAAACACTTTTTATTGTTTTCCTATTCAAATTGAGTCAAATCGTTAATTCATACAAATGTAATCAAGCAGCCCATATCGAATCTATTTTATCTATCGCCCATTTACTGCATATGTGACCCCAAGTAAAGGCTGCATGTCTTATGTGGTAATAAAGACTCGTTTCATGGTATGTGGCTTTTTATGTACTCAAGAAACATGTAAGGCGATGGTAAAATTAGATTACTTAGTTGTTTAGTTTTAATGAAGTTTTAGTTTGACTTGAAATAAGATTATATTTTAAGCCACGTGTCCCAAAATTCAACGATAAGCGGGCACCAGAGGGTGGACCTGCTCATAGGAATTTTTGCGATTCCCAACTCCATGAATCCTTGATCAGAACCAGGCCCATGTCAGCAAAGCATTGTGTTCCGCGCGCGCCTCAAAGAGATGTCAACATAGAAGACGGGGCCCGCTAGGGCCAGTGCCTGCCAGGGTTGCGGAATTTGTCCAAAAGAGTTACCGCGGCCCTGGAACACAAAGGACATTAGGAGAAACACGGACGGGTTTTAGTCAGCAAGAGCCGTTCCGTCCAGATGCGGAAGAAGTCATTTGATGATTTCCCAAACTTAAAAAAAAGGCTTAGATAACAAGGTTCCATTGTATGGAAAATTCTGACCTATTGACACACGGCCATGGCTGACCCATTGGCCAACAAATAGATAGTCGGTCGCCAAAACCATTGCGCTAATCAATTATTTGCTTATCTGTGTTTTAAAAACCTGTCATGTTAATATTGTGCTCCAAATTTTTGGGTAGGTTCCGTACGCAATAACGTAAAGTAAAACCTACCTTGTTTTGATTATGTTAATTGCCTCGTATCTGCCTCGTTGGTCTAGTGGTCGCAAAGCGCGACTACTATGTATCTTGGATTAAATTCCCAGTTCTGACAAAGTGTTATTGTGTTTTTCCATCTGGAATTTCTCAGTAGGAACCTCGGAGTCTGGATTTGTGCGCGGTTGAAGGCAAGAGGCTCGCCCCCTATTCAGGGCCGTAGCTAGGGGGGGCGTTGTGGGGCAATGCCCTACCTTGAAATCACAATGCCCTACCTTAAAAATAATGAAAATAAGATAAATTTTTATAATGAAATTGTTTGTTCATAGTTTCAGAGTCATCATAAGATGTCAGATATTCATGGTAATTGATTAGCAGCCCGTGTTTCGAGGGCAGATCAATTATGTTTTTTTTTTACTTCCGACCTACTTGTAACCAACCAATGCTGCCCTACCTCAAGTTCGACTCTAGCTACAGCCCTGCCCCTATTACATGGGACTTAAACATAACTGGCGACTTATACTATTCGTACGCCTAACCTAACCCTTCGAGGATTAAAAGCGTGATGTTATGTTAAAATTCGTTTTTCTATCATCCCACGGACCCCTAACCCGTTTAAACTATTCAGATCAAATGCCTAATCGATCAGCCAGTGACCTCCACTCGACAACTCAATGTCACCTCAAGTTAATTCAACACTCATAAACCGAATATTTCATAGATTGCTTGTTTGTTTGATTAGCTTTAATGGACTCCATTTAAATCCATATTAACATTATTAATGCGAAGGTAATCTCTTTCTGTCTGTCTGTTAAGTGTAGGTACATGGCTAAAACACTGAACCGATTTTAATGACATTAGGTAGGTAGCGCATAAACTTGAATCTCAATAAAGGACTTATTATGCTGGTGTTTATTTTGCAACTTTGTTTGTAACTGCTATAATTGCAGTATACGTGGGCGAAGTCGCGGGCGAAAGCTTGTTTATCCATAAAGAAAAACAAGTAAAGAAAATAGCGAGCAAGAGTTGGCTTTAAAATTAAATATGGGGGCCTTCAAACAATTTTTTTTTTTGTATAATCCCATCATAATAATTTAAAATAAATAAATAATACCTAACCTTTTGTGTTCAAGTTCGACTCGTACTTGACCGGTTTTTTATACTTTGTAAATACTAGAAAAAAAAATCTGTATTGTGGGTGCGTTTACAAACATATAAAGTCACATACACAAACAGCCAGAACCGCAACATCCATCTGTAAGCCATATTTGGACCAACTTACGCAAAATTATTTGTCAAATAATTTTATTTCACACTTTAGAGAAAAATGAAAATCGATGAAGGAAAACATCGTGAGGAAACCTGGACTTATACCAGTCTATTACTGTCCCACTCAAACCACGTCAGAGGCCCTTGACACAATTTAGAAACTCTGACACTAGGGTGTGTGGGGTCGTAAGACCTTACTGCCCACACGATAAAGAAGAAGAGAAAAAATTGCTTTTTTTCAAAACTTTTATTGTGTAGGTTGATTCCGTTTTGCGTAAGTTCAAGGATCAAAGTTAGACCCGTGCAAGATTTGAATCCACGACACTCAGCGTAGCAGCCAATAGCTCAGTCACTGCACCTATCGTGCCTTCCAATCAGCAATAAATATTTAAATATAGTAATCTTGACATAAGTTGGTTCGTTTTAACAGAACTAAATCCATTAAAGCACCTATCATTAATAACTATTATTATGTAAAACAGTTCAACAATAGGTAGTTGTATTATCGTCGCCGCATTTAATTATGTGGACATGTGTATAGATACGCGATCAGCTCAACCGTCAAGCGTCAAGCTCTGACCGATTTGATCAGATTGATGTAGGGTTGTACGAATCAAATTTTTTTTTTTTATTTGGTAGAAATCATCATATGACTCCTTCCGCCCTGGGTGGGGCAGAAGGGACTGTCAGACTTTTACTGACTAAAAAAAACGAGTGTGCTTATGACCACACGACTGAAGTGAAACTTCTTAAAAAAAATTCACAAAACATGAACTCTAAAATGAATTTACAGTTTTATTCACTTTAAATGTAGAATATTGAATGTATTGAACAAAATATTAATTCATAAAATTGTTCAAAACGAAATAGAATTACGAAAAATAACCAAAGAATCACCGTTCGCGTAACGCTAGTAAACTCGCAAACGAACTACTGACTGAAATATATATATTTCATTTACTAGCTATAAGAGAAAGAGAGAAAGAAAATGTGCGCGCGCACTGCTCTCTCTTGCTCCTACACTGTGATACAGACAATAAGCCTGCAGTGTGCTTAGATATACGGAACGTATTTGGCTATGAGAGGAAGAGAGAAAGAAAATGTGCGCGCGCACTGCTGTCTCTTGCTTATATCCCCCACTTAACTTCCGTTCGCCTTGCCCGATCACACTTTTCGTAACGCTTACGTCACGCGTTCGCCAGCTTACTCCCCAAGTCGAGCGTGCGTAAAGAAGTTTCACTTCAAAAACCACCCTGTTCCTTCTGTAGCCCTTTGCGTTCCGGGACCACGGTATCCTGTTAAGACGCCCACACACACACATCACACCTGTAATCCTCGAAGGGTTAGGCAGAGGTGTATCGATTAGTACACCCTCATGTCTCCAGTTATGTTTTTAGTCCCATGTAACAGGGGGCGAGCCTGTTGCCATCAATCGGGCACAAATCCAGACTCCGAGGCTGCTACTGAGAAATTCCTGATGGAAAACCCCAATAACACTTTGCCCGACCTGGGAATCGAACCCAAGACTACTAGACTAACGAGGCGATGAAGGGTTGTCCGGATTATTTATTGATTTAGGATCTCCAACTAAAGATCAGAAATATGAGGAACAAAATAATGGTTCGATTTTAAAAAAATCTGTTCAGTGTTTTAGTCGTGATAACGTTACAGACAGACAGACAGTATCATATTAGTATGTATATATCCTTTCGAATAATAACCAAACAATCTTACCTAGGGGTATCATATTACCCAGTTACTGGGTTGTGGAGGTCAGATAGGCAGTCGCTCCATGTAAAATACTGGTAATCAGCTGCATCCGGTTAGACTATAAGCCGATCCTAACATAGTTGGGAAAAGGCTAGGCAGATGATGATGATACCCTTTCGAGTAATACGGACGCAAGCTCGTACAGAAATTCTATCAAAGATTGCAAATCGGATTTCAGGTAAAATGCATAAAATTTTTGCCAACCCTGTGTGAGTGAGTGGCGCCGTGCGCCTGAGCATGTTGACCGCCGACACCGAGGCCGAATTCCAAAGTTCTAAATTTGAATTTGAGTATTTTGAAATTGGAGTAACTTACCTTACTAAATATTCTCGGTGAATTAGCTAATTGAAGTATGAACATAATATATTTTGTGCGGGTGAAGCACTTCTCCTTCTTCGTCTTCTTCTTTCTTTATCGTGTGGGCAGTAATGTCTTACGATCACACACCCTAGTGTCACTGCACTAGGCACTAAGCACTGCTTTAATTAGTACAATATTAAACATTTTTTTTATGTGAATAAAAAAAAACATACAGTAGGTACTTACCTACTTAAAATTATAAACGCGAAAGTAAATCTGTCTGTCTGTCTGTAATGATTTTATTTAATTGCTCCAGTCCCACGTAGTAATACACAATTTAATTGATTCTCTATCAGGTGATGTTATAAGGGATACCTAACTTAGGTGACTTTCATTTAAGAAAAATAATTAGGGTGCAAAAGGAAAACCCACATTCATTCGAACGAAGTCACGGATACAAGCTAGCTAGTGTCACAATAAATACATAATTATACAGAGTAATTAAGTGCTCTGTTCTCTGCAACACTATTGAACTTGAAAGTCTTAGCAACATCACGATTGCTCCTTAATTAAATGCTCGAATCGCTTAAATATTTTTATAGACAATTTTCTGAAGAAGTACACTTCACAAAATAAACAGGTAAGTATGCAAGCAATCGCAATGAAGACTAGTACGCAGAAAATATTATAGTGCACACGTCTGTCTCATCGTGACGGCTATCGGAATTGGCGATCTGTTTTTTAAACTTAAACCCAACGACTGTGTGAAATTAATAAAGCGGTCTTCCTCTCTCTACTAATTGAAATAATTTGCTGTGCCCGACAGGGACATGATTGTTTCTATTATACCTATCTAATTTTTATTTATTTTGGGGGGTGGTGAAAATCATCTGATGAGTTTTTCCGCCCTGGGTGGAAGGGACTGTCAGACTTTTACTGACTAAAAAACCACCCTGTTCCTTCTGTAGCCCTTTACGTTGCGGGGCCACGGTATTCTGTTAAGACGTCCCGCGACCCTAGTAATTTACCACCTTTATGTGTACATCATGAATTGCAATAAATGATTTGATTTGACTGTTGGCATTTTTGAAATCAAATCGTTTATTTGTGTGTCAAATCAAATCGTTTACGCGTGTCATTCGAGAGATTAACGAACTTAATCCGTCTTGGATTAAGTACTCCACACACCAATGCCTTTCGCCATGTGTACATGTAGTACTGAGCTATATTTTTATTATCTTCGTTCAATAAGTAGTACTTGATGCTTGCCATATCCGCTTCAATCACCTTCACATTACATGCTTCCTAGAGCCTTGACATGTTATGTTATTGCCTTTAAAATAGAGCACGATTTGCAATGTACTTTTGAGATCCGGGAGAAGAATATTCTTCTTTTTAGCGTATCGATGGCAAATAACTAATAAGTGATATTTTTTTGTTCTTTTTAGCTATTCTATTCTAGTTCTTTTTAGTTTTAATTCGCCTTCATTGGGGTTTACTTATGTACTAAAATATTTTACTTTCGCCTTACCATGTTCAAGCTTCAATTACACCGAATAATGTCCCATAAAATACTAGTTAATTGTATTGTTTAAATTAAAAGAGCTGAGAGTAAGTGGAAGTGTTTAAAATTACTTTATGGTCATTTGAGCCCTTTTTTTATTTTTCTCTAAAGGACTGAAAATCTGCAACGAATTTTGCGAAACAACATTTTTCCCTTCGAACTAAGTTTTAGTTATTTCGGGTGACGATAAAGCAGAGAGTTATTTTTATCGATCAAAGACCATACTTTCAGGAATAATTATCAATAAAAGTATTTCCAAAAACTGCGACACAAATAGAGAAAATCGACAATATCTGATGCAAGGTAGAATATCCCAAAATAATATTAAAAGCCGTCTAGCTCCTAAACCAAAAAACAATCGTTTAACGTACCTACATGGGGGTGGTTTGAATAGCCCAAGAAGAAAGGCTTCTAAAATTTTCTTTTGGATGTCTGGGCCAAAGATAAAAACTTTACAGTTTTTAAATTTAGAAGGTTGTATTTAAAAAGTGTAAGGTTTTTATCATTTTACTAGCGAACCGCCCCGGCTTCGCACGGGTGAAAATTTCCGACCTTTCAGGAGGATTTTCCAAACAAATTCTTTCATAAAAACCATGTCCGGAAAATTAAGAACACAACAAAAAAAGAATCAGCCGAATCAGTCCAGCCGTTCTCGAGTTTTGCGCTTAGCAACACATTTAGTCATTATTTTTTATTTATATAGATTATTACACGACTGCCCCAAAAAAAAGAGTGTTATGTGTTCAGAGTTAATGTAGGTATGTATGTATGTATGTGAGTTTCTATATTCTACCATTTAAACGCCTGAACCGATTTAGACGTATGGGGTAGGTATCGTAAAAAATAAAAAGAAACCGGTGTGGTCACTAAAATGTAAATTAATACCAGATTCAAATTATTTTTTTTAATGAATCTGTCGTGTCTCTTTTCGTCTAGAATTTGACAAGTACATTTAAAAAATTTATAACACTGTAAATAAAAATGTCGTAAAAAAAACTGACGAGTAAACAAAGTACAAATATGTGAAATTTTTGCAGTCGTGTTTTTTTAATTTTTTAATTATAGTAGCTTGTTATTAGTACTTAGTTAAGTACATCATTAAAATTAATGTCAACATGTTAGTTAAGTATAATAGGCAGATTTATCTTAACTCAACTAGTTAAACTATCATGTATAACAGGTTGATTGCACATTATGGTCAGTGCGTCTGCGCAGCTTAGCGACCTTCTGCGCGTGCGCGAAATGTTATACCTACGACAGTGTTATGTTAGAGGGGATCATTATTTTAACGTTTTTATTTTTGCTGTGCATGAGGTCTTGGGTTCGATTCCCAGGTCGGGCAAAGTGATATTGGGTTTTTCCATTAGAAATTTCTCAGTAACAGCCTCGGAGTCTGGATTTGTGCCCGGTTGATGGCAATAGGCTCGCCCCCTATTACATGGGACTAAAAATATAACAGTAACTGGCGAAATGTGGGTGTACTGATGGATACACCTCTGCCTAACCCTTCGGGGATTACAGGCGTGATGTTATGTTATGTTATTTTTTGGAATTGCATATCTCACGTCGGCTTTTCTACCGAACTTACCTGTCGTGTTTTAAAAATTGCGGAACATGAGGTCTTTGGTTCGATTCTCAGGTCGGGCAAAGTGTTATTGGGGTTTTCAATCAGGAACATCTCAGTAGCAGCTTCGGAGTCTGGATTTTTGCCCGTTTGATGGCAATAGGATCGCCCTTAATACATGGGACTCAAAATCACCAGAATATGGGTGTACTATATGGATTACAGGCGTGATGTAATGTTCATGTATATAAAGGTATCTTCAAAAGGTAGCCATTTTAGTACCGTACAAAACAATGCAATTATTTCAACTCACGCGCCTCTTACTGCATAATCCGGTCCACAGATCAATATGTACTCATACTTATTCCAAATCGGATTACCTCAATTGATTTAGTATAGTGATCCGCGCGCGCGCAGGCGGCCATCGACCTGGCGTTTTTTATTTATTTATTATTATTTAGTGCTTATTTATTTATTGTTTATTTATTTTATTTTATTGTCGCCATGTTTAAGGTTTTGGCTGTGATTTTTTTTGGTATGTCGGTAACACAATTTTTTATTAATTGGTCAATTATTTTTTCTCATATTTAGAAAAAAGATAACTAATATTATATATTCGAAAATATTTCTGTCTGTCTGTTTCGTTTTCACGAGTAAACCACTGAACCGATTTTGATAAAATTTAGCACGTGATAAATATGAACCCCAACGAAGGACATTGGCTATTTCTTATTCCGTGTCTTCGTCTGCGTGCGCGATAACTGACATTTACGTGGACGAAGACGCGAGCAAAAGCTAGTCAACAATAAATTATCAATATTCACACAAGAGAATCTACACCACGGGAAATATCTAAGCGAAAGTCGATCGACTTTTTAACTGAAAAATAGTCTTTTCACAAGTGATCATCAAAAGTATGTGCGAAATGTGGGTGTACTAATGGGTACACCTCTGCCTGACCCTTCGGGGGTTACAAGCGTGATATTATGTATGTTACGGTTGGTACTCTCCCTGTTTTTTTTTTGTGACATCATAACATCACGCCTGTAATCCCCAAAGGGTTAGGCAGAGGTCTCCTTATTAGTACATCTACATTTCGCCAGTTATGTTTAAGTCCAACGTAATAAGAGGCGAGCCTATTGCCATCAACCGGGCATAAATCCAGACTCCGTACTGCTACTGAGAAATTCCTAATAGAAAAACCCAATAACACTTTGCTCGACCTGCAAATCGAACCCAAGACCTTATGCTCAGCAGTCGTGCTTTACGACCACTAGACCAACGAGGCAGACTAGTTTTTTTTTTGTCAATTCCTCTAATTCCTCGTTTCTCACAGCCCTGGCCACAGTGCTCAGCCAGCAGCCCCTCGACTACTACCACATCCTGCACCTGCCTCACAGCCCCCCACTGCACCCAGTGCTGGTGGCGGCTCCTCGCACGTCCTTCACTTGTGATGGAAGACCTAGGGGGTACTATGCTGATGTACAGGCTGGATGTCAGGTAATTTAAAATGCAATAATATCCCTATAATTATGTGATGTGTCTTTTTACCCGACTGCTGCAAAGCCCAAAAAGAGGGTTGTGTGTTTGATCTGTATGTATGAAAATTTATAGAATAATAAATAATTTATTTCAAACAAATTTCATAGATTGTTAGTAAATGCAAAAAGCCGGGGTTGCGGTACGTCTTAACAGAATACCGTGGCCCCGAAACGTAAAGGGCAACAGAAGGAACAGGGTGATTTTTAGTCAGTAAAAGTCTGATAGTCCCTTCCGCCCCACCCAGGGCGGAAGGAGTCATTTGATGATTTTTACAACCTCAAAAAAAGTAAATACACAAACACCCATAAATAACTAGTGTTAGTACGGACAACATAAATAAAATACCGATACTGTGGGGCACCTCATGTTCGCTCGTAACTACTTAACGGCTCAACCGATTTTGATAAACGATACGCCATGGTGGCGAGAGTGTTATTAAAGTTATTTTTTACGAAGTCGGTTTTTTTACACCCCGTACGACTTACCGGCACCGCGCACCGCCGCGGAGGGCGGCAGCGGTGAAGCGGATTACACCGCTCGACCGCGCGGTCTGGCGGTGTACCTGTGTTAGGCATCAACGGATTTCTTAGAGACCAATGCGACATGAGATCCGCTTCACCGCCAACCGCGGCGGTGGGCAGTGCAGTGTGTTGATTTTAACACCGCCTTAGTTACTGTACGGTCGTATATTGCACTTATCCGCATATGCCACGGAACACCACGACTGCCCGGCTGACTGGCTGTTCATTTCTGACCAAAGAGTAGTAAGAAGTATAAGATATGTTTCTAACTCGTTGACTAATTTAAAAACATTCATATTCCAGGCGTTCCACTACTGCTGGCGCCAGCATCTGGTGAGCACTGATCTCTGCGCAAACGGCACACTTTTTAATGAACAGTTTCAAGTAAGTTATTAATTATTACCATACTGAGGTGCGAATGGTGGTTCGGTCATGTTGAGACAATGAGTCAAAGTCAAATCATTTATTTCAATTAGGCCATTAAAAGCACTTTTGAATGTCATTACAAGAAAAAAAATAGAATTGAATCTAGTTGCCCCTTCCAAAAGGTAGTTTTGTATGGAGAAGAATGGGCAAGAAACTCCATACGTACTCTTTTAAAATCAACGTTTTACAATATTATTATTTGTATACAGAGTCATACGTAATTACATGTAAATGCAATGTACCTTATATAAAAACTAATGTATAATAACACACAAAAAGAGTTTATATTACAAATTAGGAACTGATGGTAAAAATATATTTATTTAAAGTTACATCGTGTTCACATGTTCACAAATATTGGAACTGTGTGTGGAGTGTAAGACGATTAGCAAAAGGTCCCCGAAGCTATGCCAGTTCGTGGGGATCCAGGAAAAGCGAAAGTGGTTGAGCGGTTGGGTTTTGCACTGTGTACTGCGGGTTCAATTCCCTTACGGAACAAGTATTTGAAGGGCCTACAGAATTTCTTCGTTTTTTAAAACGTTGCCCCACACTATGTTTACAAACTCATCCATGACACATGAGATTAAAAATAAGAAAAATCTCTTTCAGATTCCTCTTCTGGGTAACAAAATATATTTTTGTTGTTTGTTGCAGGTATGTGATCATTTCTACAACGTGCGCTGTGGATCTCCTTACGAAGATTTGTAAATTATTTTAAATAAATGTATTTATTTAATACTTAATTATACGCTGTGTTTTATTTTACATATAAAAATAACATCACCCCTGTTATCCCCGAAGTGTTAGGCAGAGGTGTACCCATTAGCACACCCACATTTCGACAGTATCTTTAAGTCCCATGTAATAGGGGGCGAGCCTATTGCCATCAACAGGGCTCAAATCCAGACTCCGAGGCTTTTTATTTTACATGAAAACTTTACTTCTTAGTAAGGCCAATTATTTATTTATTTAATAAAGCATAGAAGACTTACAGCTTAAAAACTAAAGTCTAATAGATAAATAAATAACTTGCTATACTTAAAAAAATGCTGTTATGAGAACCGCATTTTTTTTAAGTCAGTTAACAATATTAGTCCAATGAACATAAAATAATAATAAACAATATTTGTCATAACTATATTTTATTTATAAACGTAAAAAAAACACAAATCCATAAAAAAAATAGTATTTAATACATAAAATCTTTGATATTAAGTCGCTAACCGACTTTATATAAATAGGTACATAATTTCGTTATTTGTCAAAAATATTAAAAAAAAAACACTTTGTGACAGACGGACAAAAAGTGGTTTTATAAGGGTTCCGTTTTTTCTTTTTGAGGTCGAAATCCTAAAAATTATATAAACATCACACAAGAGTAAGTTTTTACCTAAACAGGTGTAAAAAAGACACTTACAAAGGTATAAGTTTGTTTTTCCATGCTTTTCCCATCATTGTGAACATTTTTTGTTCTGGACCATACCTGGGAACCTTCTGGTTGCAGAGATATTGATGGTTTAACTTTTTCTTTTACGAATATGATAAACTAGCTTAGTTAATGTCGGACTCCTATTTCATCCCCTTGGTAAGGGGAATTTTGGAAAATCGTTTCTTAGCGGACGACTACTAACTATAAACTACCTTCCTGTCAAATTTCATCTTTATACGTCCAGCGGTTTTCGATATTTCGTGGTGAATAAGTGAGTGACCTTTCGCTTATACATATTTAGATTATAACAAAATTTTTGAATCCCTACACTACCCATAAACTGTTACAGGCACCAGTAACTATAATATTTTAAAACAGTTTAAAACAAAAATCATAAAAAAAAATCGAAAACAAGCTTTAATTAAAAATTCTGCAATATTGATTATTGGACATTATATTGTCACCAAAACTAAAAGTGTATGCAAAATTTCAGCTCAATCGGATAACAGCAAATGGTCGAAAAACGGTTTGCAAATTTTGAAAGGACAAAATATTTTCATACATACTTACTTACATACGAACAGTGCAAGCTAAATAAAAGCTTGTAAAAGTAATTTCCCAGCAATATTTTTTGCTGAATGTTTCTTAGTTTGATGGGCACAATGCCCAGTTAACGGATAAATAATGTGTCTTCTTACACCTTGTATATAAAAATAATTAAGTACTTATCAAAATGTTAAATTCTTAATATAAAATATTTACATCATACCGTCTTTTTAATATCAAAGCTTGTGGCAGTATTTAAAATTAGAACGCTTAACTTAAAGATAAAGATTCACATTCGATTTTTAAAAAACCCTTCTCAATTTAAATCTTCTGTCAACATTTACGATTGGCTATTATTATTTTGGTCAGCCAATCAGAAGAGCTACAAAAATACGTATAGGACTGATCGGAGATGTGATTGAGCTTTTGGAGATGAAAGGAGAGGGGGGAAGGGGGTATATAGAAATAACATTACCGTATTCTTAATTCCTTCATAACTCCATAAATGAGCATTCCATAACGAAACCTTAACTTGAGACCATCTCTCGGGTCAGCAATAAGCAATATGCTTTAGCAGTTTTCATTGATTAACTGATAATGTACTTAAAAACAACAGGCATAGAGTTGAAAATTGCATGGATTTCATATTATATCCTGCATATAATTACGCAATTTTCGACCTTATTTCTGTTGTATTTTAGTTCATTATATACATTACAACATATTGCTTTTTTAACTGTACTGACCCACCATTAGGACGTACGGTAAACTCGCGCGTCTGTATTTGAAGAAATGTATGAGCAGCGCTAACCGGCGCGGCCGCATGCGACAGGTTTTCACACGACGTCCGAAGCAACCGTGCGAGTTTCAACATACGCTTTTATTCTGTATTCACTTCAAAGTCACGGAGTATTTAACAAATGGAGTACACAAATTCTTATCTCTATTTTACTCTAAGTGTCACGGAAAGCTGGATAGTTACGGGTGAAATTACCACTAGAATTAAGCATCACGGAAAGCCTATAGATAAAAATAGTGACCACTAGAATGAAAATTATGGGTTGATACAGCTAAAGACACCAATCGACATACTTTGTGTTGACGTCACTTATTTGCCACTTAATTGACTAAATATTTATTCATTTAAAAGCAACTAAATATCTAAGGATCATACAGAATTAGTAATGTTTTCTAGGCTAAAATCAGTGGATTTTTAGAAAGGTTTTGTCTTTTAGTTTTTAGTTAATGGTGTCTCTACTATCCCAAGATAAATTAAAACGATGACAACAATACATTTTTTTCTCATCCGCCATCTTTAAATGTGATCGCTTGCTAAACAGCACCGCTCCGACACAGCAAATAATTTCTCATTCAAGTTAGGGCTTTAAACTGTACGCTATAAAGTAAATATTGCAATTGCACTGACAGATAAGGATTGAATTTTTCGAAGCGATGCCAGTCGGACCGCTACTATTGTAATAACCGATAACTTTAACACTCCATTCCTAAATACTCCGTGTCCATATCACATAGGAACTAAAAACTTACATACATTTTAATAGAACCAACAAACACAAGGCTACACCAACAAAACTACTTCTAGCGGTACTGCTGCTGTCCTTGTCATCTTCAGTTTTCACCACATTACCTCCCTCGAGGCGTTTGACTTCGTCTAGAATACGTTTTTCTTCAATAGCTAGTATTACAGCATCGTTTATTGTTTGCATTAGGGCATAATTTGTGTACTTTGGTTGAGGTAGACGAAGATGGAGCTTGTCGTCTTGAATCACGTAGGCTGGACCTTTTGAGCCTACGAGGGATACTGTGGACGAAAAAAAACAACATGTATACATACAAATAATGCCTCGTGACTGCCTCGTTGGTCTTTTGGTCGCAAGCGCGACTTCTGTGCATGAGGTCTTGGGTTGGTTGGTTGTTATTGGGTTATTCCATCAGGAATTTCTCAGTAGCAGCCTCGGAGTCTGGATTTGTGCCCGGTTGATGGCAATAGGCTCGCCCCCTATTACTGGGACTAAAAACATAACTGGCGAAATGTGGGTGTAATAATGGGTACACCTCTGCCTAACCCTTCGGGGATTACAGGCGTGATGTTATGTTTATGATGTTATGTATACATACAAATAAATAAAATTGATGTGTGAAATGCTCATGAGTATTAAACACGGCATTTAAATACAAAAAAAAATTGTCAATCTGTCTGTTTGTTCCAACCTATCTCTTAAAAGGAAGGACCGGTTTTGACAGAACTTTCGCCGACAGATAACCGATGTTATAAGGAGTAAATTATGCCATAGTTATGCTACTTTATTTAGATAATGAAAAGGGATTCGCTCAATAATCAGGCGTCCGCTGCACGCGCAGATGATTCGCTTATACCTACGCGCTTCAAATGAGATTCGAACCCAACCTTGTAACCTATGCACACGGGGCGATCGTGAATCCCGTCTCTACAAACGAGAACTACGAGACCTATACGAACTATTGTAAAACTCTTTTCAACCGACGAAAAAACGGAGGAGGTTCTCAAGTCGACGCGTATATATTTTATTTGTGTTATAAAGAATGTCATCGAGGAGCTCGTGGCTAAGTATTAACAGCCGCACGGGTCGATCCGTCAGGTTAAGCTACGCTTGCCGGGGTTGGTCCGTGGATGGGTGACCATCTTTACACACCGAGACTCCTCCGTGCCTCGGAAAGCACGTTAAGCCGTGGGTCCCGGCTGTCATATGTGGATCTTTGACAGTCGTTACAGGTCGTCAGAAGCCCGAAAATCTGACTAGTCTCACCAAGGGGTATCGTATTACCCAGTTACTGGGTTGTGGAGGTCAGATAGGCAGTCGCTCGATGTAACATACTGGTATTCAGCTGCATCTGGTTAGACTGGAAGCCGACCCCAACATAGTTGGGAAAAGGCTAGGCAGATGATGATAAAGAATGTCATCTTCTAGGACCATTTTTCTTCAAACGAAAATACCTTTTGAAAGGGTCAATCAGATTAAATTATATTTTTCGCTTGTAAATGACATTCAAAAGTGCCTTTTGTTACCCTAAACGATTTGGTTTTGACTTTGATCACACTTACCATCAGGTATATTCAAGTTCTTCACAGCCTTGTTGACTACCGGATCATTAATCATCCGCTTGTGCCTCTCCACGAAGTCTATGTAGGCGTCAGTTTCGTTACAGTTGCCTCTGAAGTCATCCGTGTCTATGGACCAGACCATCACACCGCCGAGACCTTTGTCGATGGCCATTCTGTGGAGAAGGAAAACAATTTTAGACGACTTTGCTGCATTCGAGATTAGTTTAGTCATGTTTTGGTCAATAAGTTATTAATGGTGCCGATTCCCTTGGTCACAAACTAAACTAAAATTAGACTATTTCCATCTTTTTCTGTCCAATAAAACAAGAAAGAAAGTAAATTAAATAAAAGCTGTCAAATTTAGTCAATCTGACACATCCATGCAATTATAGTTGACATCCTAAAACGTAAGGATTAAAAATACGGAAAAGTTCAAGGCAAAACTAATTTGACATCGCTAACTTAGTTCTTTAATGTCACGGAATGTCACCGTCCTTTCTTTTCGCTGTATGTTAGCAAGAGATGTCAATTCTCTAAATTTAGTCTAGTTTGTGAACAAGGGAATCGGCACCAATATTGATGAAATTTTGTAGATAGGATTCGGGTGATAAATATAGAAAAGACGATTGCCGTATTTAAAAACGTTCAAAATTTAAAGGCATTTTTGGTCGATTGAGACTGAGTTTAGCATGTGAACGTTCACAAAAATAAGATAGTCAGTTTCTTGGTAACTAACTTGATTTCAAAATGATGCGTGAGTGATTCAAAATCTTGTACGAGATTTAAAAAATAGATGAAATGATGCCCATAGACGTAACAATCTCGCCATTTTCATTATCACTGGAGCAAGTGCCAAAAAATCAGGCAGCATTTTAATAAATTGCCATGTTTTGCGATACAAAGTTATAGAAGGAAATAAAAATGAAGACCAAATATATTCTTAGCCACGACTCAGCATGTTTTTTGTAGGTTAAAATTGTATCTTACTAGCCTGACAATAGAGTATAGGTATAATGTTATCACTTACTTGACTTTAATCGCTATGGATCGTCCATTGTCGTAAGAGATGACCTTCTCCCCATCCCGGATGTAAGGAGTGGCAGACTGCTCGTGCCAGTGGTACACCCAGGGAGAGGATTTGTTCATTGTCTCCATACATATCTGCAATTGGGCAGTGAACACCATCATCATCTGCCTAGCCTTTTTCCAACTACGTTGGGGTCGGCTTCCAGCCTAACCGGATCCAGCTGAATACCAGTATTTTACATGGAGCGACTGCCTATCTGACCTCCACAACCCAGTAACTGGGTAATATGATACCCCTAGGTAAGACTGGTTGTCAGACTTTCGGGCTTCTGACGACCCGTAACGACTGTCAAAGATCCACGTATGACAGCCGGGACCTACGGCTTAACGTGCTTTCCGAGGCACGGAGGAGTCTCGGTGTTTAAAGGTGGTCACCCATCCATGGACCAACCCCGGCAAGCGTTGCTTAACCTGACGGAACGACCCGTGCGGATGTTATTACTTAGCCACGCGTTCCCCCAACAACCACCATTAACCAATAATTCCAAGACACAACTTCGATAAATGGTCCTGATGACCTAGAGATGTAAGAGGCGCCGCCTCTCATGCATGAGGATGGGGGTACGAATCCAGGCAAGTACTAATGCGACGATTTCAATTCGTATCTACTTTCAAAAATCTTAGACATCACCGGCATCATTAAGTGCCTCGGAAAGCACGTTAAGCCGTTGGTCCCGGCTGTCATACGTGGATCTTTGACAGTCGTTACGGGTCGTCCGAAGAACGAATGTCTGACAACTAGTCTCACCAACAGGTATCGTGTTACCCAGTTACAGGGTTATGGAGGTCATAGGCAGTCGCTCCATGTAAAATACTGGTACACAGCTGCATCCGGTTAGACTGGAAGCCGACCCCAACATATATTTTGAGAAAAGGCTAGACAGATGATTACTCAACTTCTATAAAAACCCCTAATCAACAGTAAAATTCGTTTTTTTGCTGCCTTGAAATTAATAAATAGTTTCAATTCAGTTGGCAAATATGTGAAGTCATTGGTTGCTAATATTGTTATATAAATTCTACGGTACAAGTTAGTTTTGGAATTAAGAGGGGGTAAGGGTTAACTGGCAGAAATCGTCACGTAAAGAGGCGATCTTCCCTTCCTTCCTTTTTCTCTTTCTCTATATCTCTTTCTATTACGGGTATGTGTGTAGACTCAAGTATCGAGACTCGAGCAGCAAGCATTGTGAGCGGCCAGCTATATGAAAGAAAGAAAGAAAAATAACAATTACCTCGTTATATCCCATAAAACCAGCTTCCCCAGTGTAAGGTCCCTTGAACCCGGTTCCTCCGACCGGCGTAGCTCCGTACTCCAGCACCCTGGTGGCGGGGTCCAGCAGGATGAAGGTCCGGCCGTACATCGGCAAACCCAGCACCATCTTGTAGGGGCTCACGCCGTGGGAGAGGAGGTACTCGACAGTCCATTCCTGAGGAGAAAGATAGGAGATACAGTTCCAAGTTTTTTTTTCAAGTTCCAAGGCTTGTGGTCACAAGTTAGCTACAGTAGATCAGATAAAGATGCTTTATTAAATTTGACTGCTCTGTTGGTCTCGTGGTCGGAATCACACCTGCTGAATGTGGGGTCCTGGGTCGATACCCAGGTCGGGCAGTGTTATTGGGTTTTTCAATCAAGAATATCTCAGTAGTAGCATCGGAGTCCGGATTTGTGCAAAATCGGAGCAAGTACCAATGTGAATTTTTCCATTTATATGCACTTTCCAAAGATTATCTCGGACATCACTGGCTTCGGTGAAGAAAAACATCGTGAGGAAACCTGGACTTACTATTCCACTCAAACCATGTCAGAGGCCCTTGAGGCGGTTTAGAAACTCTGACACTAGGGTGTGTGGGGTCGTAAGACCTTACTGCCCACACGATAAAGAAGAAGAAGAAGATCCTAATAAACTTACCACACTCAAAGTATCATTCTCATTTGTCCCTTTCAGCGGCGCATTGGCTCCTAGCACTCCGTCCCAGGTTCCATGGTAGTCGTAACACATCATGTGTATCAGGTCTAGGTATCTGCTGAGCTTGGCTAGGTCGTATGCTGTATCCATGGTGGTCTTGCCGGCTCCTAGGGCTGCTGTGAGGATGTAGCCGTATGGCTCGAAGGCCTCGCTTAGTTCCTGGAAGGAAATTGTGGAATTACATAAACCGACGGTGATGCACTTAGGTTTTGTGGTTAAAGAATGTTTATTTACATAAAATAAAACTATTTTCGTTTATTGAGGAGTATTTTAACTACAAATAATAAATTCGTGAGCAGAGCTAGTGTCATAAACACAATATTAAAAGAAGATTATAACAATAATCACACACCTACACACATCCTTACTAAACGCTAATAACCTACTTACTTTTAGTTTTTATCGTTACCTTTGTAAATTGATGTTTTTTAGATTTAAGATTTTATTTCTTGTATTTGTTTTGTTTTCTTTTATCCTTTCACTTTAAGTAATTAATAATTACAATGCGTATCGACCGAATCTCACAATGGACTCCACGAGACAGGCTTGACCTAGTGTGGAGTCCACAAGTTAATGTTGTAACTATGTTTCCTTTTTGTCTCAATATTTATTTTTATTTTTTTATTATTATTATAATAAACGTCTTATCAGGGCATTGAACGTAACAAACGGTAAGAAGTCTGTCTGTGGCACCGTAGGTCTTAAACGGGTGAACCGATTTGAATGCGGTTTTTTTTATTTGAAAGCCGGTTTTCTAGCGATGGTTCTTAGATATGATTTATCAAAATCGGTTTAGCGGTTTCAAGGTAATCAGCTCTTTTGTTAGCTGCGGTAAGGTATATACTTTATTTTCACACTAATTATAGTGCAGATATTTTATTCCTTACCTTCACAAGTAGAACGAAGTTTTCTCTATCGTATGGTTTCCCATCTCTCTTCGTGGGGTACTCCCAATCCAAATCAAGACCATCAAACTTGTAGTTACTGGAAACAGAGATAACAAAACATAACATCACGCCTATAATCCCCGAAGGGTTAAGCAGTGTTGTACCCATTAGTACAACCCACATTTCGCCAGTTATGTTTAACTTCCATGTAATGGGGGGCGAGTCTATTGCCATCAACCGGGCACAAATCCAAACTCCGAGGCTGCCACTGAGAAATTCCTAATGAAATTTGGTTTGGGGTTAGTTTGAACCCTAAAAGAGGACATGTAGGCTACTTTTTACCCGACTACGGCAAAGCCAAAAGGAGGGTTATGATTTAAACCGGTATGTATGTATTTATGTATTTATGTATGATGTATGTTTGTATGTTTGTTTGTTTCCTCATAACTTCTAAACTTCTTATCGTTACATGACAAATGAGGTGTCGTTAGAAGCGTCTCAGTTGTCCGCTGGTTATAGGGTAGGTGACGTGTCACCAAATTCAATATGGCGCCCTTTAGGGGACGTGAAGTCGTCACCGAAAAAAAAAATATTTTCGCACAGTATCGACATGGGTATCAAATTTTTAAGTAATAGCCGTGGTCGTATGCCACCTAGCCAATAAAGATTGTGTAAAACAACCGCAGGCGGCACATGACCACGGCTATAACTTAAAAAATTCTGTTAAATGAATATTGTTCTTGTTTTATACTTTTCAGTGAGCGATTTTTTCGTAGTCGGGTTTTAGTTATTTTTAATTATTCCGCGACAACATTTGCGTCTGTGATAACTAGGGTTACCAAACCTACTATAAAATATAGTCTTCCCCTATATTAAGGGTCCGATTACTATGTTTCTGAGTAAAGGCTAAACTACTATATTTTTAAAGGCGCCAAACTAAAAGCAATAATATATTCATTTTAAACTATTTCTGGACATTATTCTGGTATGTCAAGTTTACAGCACTTTTAACCTACCTACTATTTTTAATGGTCTAATTGAAATAAATGTTTTGACTTTGACGTTGAACGAGGCAGTCAAAAAAAAAAGTTTAAAATATAATATCTATGGATCAGTTTTACTCACTTCAACATCAACATGACACTTTTAATGAAAGCGTCTCTGGTCTCTGGTTTGCTCGCCATGTTGGAGTACCGAGGTGACCCCTCGTTCCACCCCCCAATGGCAAGGGTTACCTTTAAGTGGGGGTACTTTTGTTTAAGATTCACTATTCGCTTGTAGCCAGCCTTACCGTAGTCTGTTTCCAAGTCTTGCCATGGATCTGAAAAAAAGGAGAATGAAGGTTGTTATTAATACTTCTTAGAGTTCCGTACCCGAAGGGTGCTAACGGGGCCCTTTTATTAAGCCTTAGCCGTCCGTTCGTCTGTCAGCGGGCAATATCTTATGAGCCGTAATAGCTAGAGAGCTGAAAGGATGGCCAATTTAGTACAGAAGGTACACTTAGTGGCATAAAATACACTACATTACACTGAATAATATTGCACTCTTAAATTATTTGTATAGTTGCCCGGGGAAGAGAATAAAATAACTTATTATCGTAATAAAAAGCACGCCATTTTGGCACTCTATTAAATAAGCACCAAAAAAAACTGTCAAGTTGACAGACAAGTACCCCGAAACGCATAAACGAACGGAATGACAACCAATTAGAACGCAATCGTACATGCAAATGCCACATGTTTTAATTGTATTACAGGTTATTAAGTTAGATTTAAATAATGTATTAAATAGTTAAAAATGATTTATGAATAAAAAAAGTAAAGTTATTTTCGAATTCGTCTATTTTTTCTCTACGTTTTCGTTTTGTACCTCGAGATCGAGGTACAAAATATTTGGCCAAACATGTTCGGGATTTTATTGACCTCCATTGCACAGAATGTGTATTTCTATTGCCCCTGTACCAACAAGATAGCCCAACGAGCTATGTAAAGGGCTATGCTCGGACTCTCTCTGCGTGTTCGAATCAGAAATGAGGAGATTCGTAGACGAACCAAAGTTACCGACATAGCCTAGCGAATTAGCAAGCTGAAGTGGCAGTGGGCAGGCCACATAGCACGCAGTACGGATGGCCGATGGGGTCGTAAAGTTCTCGAATGGAGACCACGCACTGGCAAGCGCAACGTAGGACGTCCACCCACAAGGTGGACAGACGATCTGATTAAGACCGCGAGATCGCGCTGGATGCAAGCCGCTTCCATCCGGTCATATTGGAAATCTGTAGGGGAGGCCTATGTACAGCAGTGGACGTCCTACGGCTGATATGATGATGTACCAACAAATAAATGAAAGGAGGTCGAACCACTATTTATTTCTACGTTTTTGGATCGGTAAGGAACCCTTCGGGTGCCAATTCAACGAGCACTTCACCGTTTTTTTGGCCTTAAACATGTTCAGCCGTTGGGCCTGCGCTTGATCTCTCCCTGCTCGTGTCAGGATGCCGTCACATCGGACTATGAGAGTGAGGGAAGAGGGAGTGCATCTGTGTTTATGCACACACTTGTGCACTATAATATCTCCTGTGTACCTTGATAGTCTCTATTGACATTGGACGCCGTGACCAAAATTCGGGAGGATATTAGTTTTAATCTGTGAACAGCCTATCACTATCAACTTGGATAATGATCTCAGGGGTTGGAAAATACACTCTGTAATAAACCTCTTACAGTTGATATCTTATTGTATCTAACGTAATTATGAAGAAAGTAGACAACAGCACGACAATTAGACAGTAATGTGTGATGTGTGTCGCTGTTAACTTGAATGTGGATCGCGAAACATCGCCAATACCAGTTAATAGCGAACCTTAACATTAACGGAATAATTTTCTTTACATGCTTTACTTACTCTTTAATACGTTTTACTTGTTATTTGTTTACTTTTATAGTTGGCAGGATGTACGGGCATCGCCACATGATATTAATTGTTTTAGGTTATACCTGATTAAGCATTGACCCACTCATCGATTACTTGTGTATAGTCGCTGACTAGGCTATTGCACCCACCATAAGTAACCTACTTTATGTTTATATAATTTAGAGTTTTTACGAATAAACTGTCAATCATTTACGGACACAAAACAGTGATTTTATTTCCTGTACACATCCCGTGTGATTCGTCCATCTAGCATCTACCTACGTGTACGGAGTTATTGCCCGTACAGTTTCAAATAAATACATACCAAGACTCTTAATAGTATTCGCTGTCTCATTCAACCCAGCGAAGGAGTAGACGAGATGGGTGCACAGCGATGGCTCCAGGTCTTCCAAGGTGAACTTGCCAGGATCTGGCCGGTAGACCGCCCATGTTGCGATGTAGCATACCACTTTTTTGTCGTGCTTCGGTCCTGGAAGATTGAGAAGGTGGTTATTAGTGATATGGTCTGTGCGTTTAGATAATGACTAGCTGTTCCCCGCGTCTTCGTTTGAATAAATATCGGACCCCGTTTCATCCCTTTAGGGGGTAAAGACCGGGGCGGTAAGACCCCTTTTTGAGGAGTGGCTGGAGAGGCGCTACGGCGCCCTCACCTTCAGCCTGACGCAGGTCCTCACCGGACACGGTTGTTTCGGGAGATTTCTGTGTCGGATTTAGCGGGAGGAAACGCCCGGGTGTCACCACTGTGTGGACCACCCGGAGGACACGGTGGAGCATACGGTGCAGGACTGCCCCGCTTGGGCGGAGCACCGCCGTGTCCTCACGGAGGCGATAGGCGGCGACAACCGGCCCTGGTTCAGGCCATGCTCCGGAGCGAGAGGGAATGGGATGCAGTCACCTCCTTCTGCGAAGCAGTAATGCTAGCGAAGGAGGAGGCGGGCGGCGTGAGGGAGAGAACATCCTCTGCCTCACGCCCCAACTGCCGCGGGAGACGCCCAGGGCATCGGACGTCTAGAGACGACGTCCGTCCGCTGAATAGATATTATGACGTGCCATGCGCTAAGAAAGGATTATCCAAAACTGACCCCTAAAGCAGCGGTCGCAAACCCGCGGCCCATGGACATCTTACTTGCGACCCGTGAATGTTTTGTACACTATAAAATCAGTTATCTATTTAGGAACTTAGGGATATGACCAATTATACGTAGATATATTGGGCTTCTATGGTTATTATCGCAATTGCGGCCCGCTTCTAGTTTATTTTGCCACCCTGTGGCCCTTGCCTTCCAAAAGGTTGCCGACCCCTGCCCTCAAGAGATGAAACAGTGGTCCGATATTTACGTAGACGAAGTCGTTAATATAACAGCTGGAATTCAAGCCCAACATAGTTGAGAAAAGACTAAGCAGATGTTACCTTATTAACAAATGCATAAAGATAACAATTCAATGTCAATCAATCGAAACACGCTTCATCAAACATTGAATTAATGAAATGATATTCAACACCACAGGTCAATATAGTCGACCAAAATGTAAAGGACACGACCCAAGGTTAACTGGTGCAAACCGGCTTGATATCAACAAATAACTATTTATTTATCTATAGTTTAAATACGTTTCCAGATTTCGTTGACTCAAAAAAATATTAATCACAATTCTAAGAAGCATATTTGTACTGAATTTTGCATTAAAATTTATTTTTTCTAATTTATTTTACATTACGAATAATTCGATCAAATATTAATATACTAATACTAGCTTCTACCCGCGACTTCAACCGTGTCAAGGTTGATTTTTCCGTACAAACTTTCGACTCCCGTTTCCATTTGGAAAATCATTGTCACAAATCTAGACTCCGAGGCTGCTACTGAGAAATTCCTCATGAAAAAACCCAATAACACTTTGCCCGACCTGGGACCACAAGACCAAATAGGCAGTAAAAAAAATTGTTTAACGTAATTTAGGTTAAACCATAGAAACAAAATAACGTTAACATTCCCCATGGGGCCCCATTCACATTTACTGCACATGTAGGCCATAACAACTCATTAAAAAACAGTTATGGACCATACAAAAACTGTCGCCATCCATGAAACAATGGATGGCATCAGTTACAATTCACTCACAATTAAACACAAAAAGCTTGAGCGTTGTTATTGTAACATTATACCTAATTTCCCCCCAGAAGGGCCAGGGGGTAATGGATGTGTAGCGGCCTCTATCGCATAGAATACGAACTTTAACTGACAAAGTTTGGCAGAGGTGTACCCATTAGTACACCCACATTTCGCCAGTTATGATTAAGTCCCATGTGAGGGCGAGCCTGTTGCCATCAACCGGGCACAAATCTAGACTCCGAGGCTGCTACTGAGAAATTCCAGATGGAAAAACCTAATAACACTTTGCCCGACCTGGAAATCGAAACCGAGACCTCATGCTCAGCGGTTCACGAACACAAGACCAACGAGGCGGTCAAACCAATCGTATCAAATCGAATTTCAAATCGGTAGAATTTAGCCGTAATACAATTTGTCACAGTTCTCCAATGAACTTTTTAGACCTATGTATCCTGCTTATGTGGAGGAAGTTTAATTAAAATCGGTTTATTAATTTCCCAAAAGGACGATGACCTAATTTGTTTGAGAGCCCTCCCCCCTACAACAGATCTTTTGTATGTGTTAGTAGATTCTTAAGGATCTATAAAAAGACTAGCAACCAGTTATAACATCACATGATCACATTTAGAATCAACAAGAATAATGTAACCAGAATTTTGGAAAAACTAAATTTAAAAGAGTGCCGTGGAGTTTCTTGCTCGTTCTTCTCCATAGAGGCCTACCTCCGTTTTGCAACGAGCAACTAGCTTCAACTTTCTGACTAAGTGAACGACTCCTTGACAATTCAAAAGTGCCTGTAAATGGTCTAATTGAAATAAATATTTTGACTTTGACTTTCACATCAAAAACCACGGAGTTAAGTTATAAAATTAAATTAAATATCATTTTGGACTCAAAAGTTTATATGAAATGGCGTACAGTGCAAACGCTTTTGAGATCCAGTAAGAAACTGTCACAGACCGTGACACAATAGATTATATCAGCTAACTGTGGTATATACCGCTGTAATAAGTTAACTGTAAACGCATAACTGGGTCTTACATAAACGAACATACATACATAACATCACGCCTGTAATGCCCGAAGGGTTAGGCAGAGGTGTACCTATTAGTACACTCACATTTCGCCAGTTATGCTTAAGCCCCATGTAATAGGGGGCGAGCCTATTGCCATCAACTGAGCACAAATCCAGACTCCAAGGCTGCTACTGAGAAATTACTTTAATTATTCGACGGGAGTTTCACTGGTAGATAGCTGATGATATAACGAGCAACTTCGCCTACTTCATTTAGGAAAAAGAATTAGGGTTCCGGGACTTTCAAACGAACGAAATCGCGGACACAAGCTAGTAGTCTAAAATAAAGGGCATTATTACAATTACACATACTACCCAATTAAAAGCAAACAGAATGAAAATAAACCTTTTTCTCGTCATAACTAAGTCGCTTTTCCCAACACCTGAGAATTTAACCTTAAACAAAACTAAAAACAATGGCTTCTGGGAAGTGTGTTACAAAATAAAGGCCACGTTTAAGTCGTCGACACCTGATCGCGACTTCTATTTTGTAATACTCTTTCAAAATATTGACATTGCCTTCATACCTGATGATACAGTTACGTACAGTAGCGATCATAAGTCGGGTAGCAATCTCACAAAGCAATAGATTGACATTTTTTAACTTGCTAGCTTTCGACGCCGTAAAATAAAAATAAATAAATATCTTGGGACAACTCACACACGGCTATCTGATCCCAAGCTAAGCAGAGCTTGTGTTATGGTAACCAGACAACTGATATACATACTTATATAATTTATAAATACATACATATTATAGATAAATCACACACAGACACAGAACTAACAATAATGTTCATCACACAAAGTTTGTCCTGGGTGGGAATCGAACCCACGACCTCCGGCTTAGCAGTCAGGGCCACTAACCACTAAACCAACAGGCCCGTCGTGTGCGAATTCTGAGGTGTTCGGTGACGACACAGATGTAGGTACGGCCTGAACCGAGCGTTCACAACAATTTAAATCTTAGCATGCTACTGCACTTATGACCGCTTACTGTACTGGCAACCTCGCCTTTGCAGTGACAAACAGATTCAACCTTTAATAATATAACCTAAATCTTACTACGCCTGTAATCCCCGAAGAGTTAGGCAGAGGTGTAACCATTAGTGCTCACATTTCGCCAGTTATGTTTAAGTCCCATGTAATAGGGGACGAGCTTATTACCATCAACCGGGCACAAATCAAGACACCAAGGCTGCTACTGAAAACATCCTGATTGAAAAACCCAATAACACTTTGTCCGACCCGGGAATCGAACCCAAGACCTCATGCTCAGCAGTCACGCTTTGTGACTACTAGATCATAGAGGCAATCCGTAAAGTAGCACTGTTATCCCAATAACGGGATAAAAAGTATATTATGTTATATATTAATCTAGGAAATAATATTAGGATAGTAGGATAATTATCCCTAATATTAAAATATTATATCTGAGCTCTCAAGGATAAATCTCTACACTTCCTATTAGTGTCCTTCCCAGAATCGAACCAATAATTCCGGAGATCATAATGCATACGTTCTATGATGGTGCGGGTGACACAAGTCAGCAATTTATCTATGAATGTTAGAATCGCATAACTAAGTCAGTGACATTATTTAATTTACTAGTTATTTAGTCTGCCTCGTTGGTCTAGTGGTCGCAAGTGCGACTGCTGTGCATGAGGGTTCGATTCCCAGGTCGGGCAAAGTGTTATTGGGTTTTTCCATCAGGAATTTCTCAATAGTAGCCTCGGAGACTGGATTTGTGCCCGGTTGATGGCAATAGGATCGCCCCCTATTACATGGGACTAAAAACATAACTGGCGAAATGTGGGTGTACTAATGGGTACACCTCTGCCTAACCCTTCGGGGATTACAGGCGTGATGTTATGTATGTTTATGTAGTTATTTTGTGACTTATTACCGATTCCGTATTTTACGACTATAATATTAGTGTGCAGATAAAATATTCTAATCATGATTGTGAATCGCCGTAACGTTCAAGAATGAAAAGCAACAGTTTGACAAATGTCACCGGCACCATCCTAGAGCGTGAGGAATATAGCGTGTTCAAACAGTCAAACAAACTCTTCGACGATAAAATATTAGCTTAAGAGTACAAAACAGGTATTAAACCTGTTATTTTTATGATGCAAATATTCGAGTATTTTTCTATAACAGGTATTGATATTATTATTCTCGTCTTCATGCATAATATTATAATTTAGTAATCGGAACCAACAACAATTCATATTGCAAAACAATGCTATAATATTAAATAATTAAGTAGATAATTAGCAAATAAATTAAATTGTTGTCTAACCTGTAATGCGCTCATTAAAAATGCTTATGATTCTAATTAAAATATTTGTTTTTTTAGCGCAATCTGAACTTGAATCGCCTCTTTAGTGTAATAGGCTAGTAATACATGGGACTTAAAAAGACATAACTGGCGAAATGTGGGTCTTCTTATCATGTGGGTAGTAAGGCCTTACGACCCTACACACCCTTGTGTCAGAGTTTCTAAACCGTCTCAAGGGCCTCTGACATGGTTTGAGTGGAACAGTAAGCTAAACCTAGGGTTACCAGATCGCCAAACCTAAAAGCTTGATAAACCAGTCAGTTTGGCCGGACATTTAGGTAAAAGACCGGACACCCTATACCTAAATTATTGAGGATTTTGTGTCTCAATATAAATAGGTACGACAATTTTTTTAAATGTAAAATTAAGGTTTTTTTTTTATTATTACCATAAATCTTGTTAAATTCTAATCCATACTAATATTAGAAATGTCTGTCTGTCCGTTACCTCTTCACGCTAAAACCGCTAAACCAATTTAGGTGAAATTTTGTAGAGATAGTAGACCCGGTAGTAGATCGGTAGTAAATCACCCCCTAAGGCGGTGAAAAGGGGGGTGGAAGTTTGTCTGCAAGTACGATATATATAAATTCCACACAGACGTCGTCGAGGGCAAATGCTAGTCTTATATAAATAAAATCTAATGCAAAATCAGTCTAAGAACTTCATTATTAATCAGTCAAATAAAGTCATCAACCATAACTAAATTCTAGACAAACATTTATCATTATTTTTAATTCAAAATTTAAAACCGGACAAGCCGGACACCATTAAATTTTGCCGGACACACAATCAAACAGCCTAACTATGTCCGGCTATATCCGGGCACCTGGCAACGCTTACTACACCTCTGCCTAACCCTTCGGGGATTACAGGCGTGATGATATATGTTAATACTCTACTAGCACACTGGCACTAGCACGTTGGTCTAGTGGTCGCAAGCGCGACTGCTGCGCATGAGGTCTCGGGTTCGATTCCCAGGTCGGTCATAGTGTTATTGGGTTTTCCCATCAGGAATTTCTTGGTAGCAGCCTCGGAGTCTGGATTTGTGCCCGGTTGATGGCAATAGGCTCGCCCCCTAATTCTTGGGACTAAAAAAAAAACATAACTGGCGAAATGTGGATGTACTAATGGGTACACCTCTGCCTAACCCTTCGGGGATTACAGGCGTGATGTTATGTTATGTTATGCACACTATCAACCAGAACAAGTCACAAACGCCATAAAGGAACAGGATAAACTTGTATTATTGAATCTAAAATCCCACATAATTCTGACTCATACAAACCCAAGCTTTATTTTCAAAATGTTCTTTTATTTACAAAGCTTTAAATGAGTCAGATTGCGACTTGCTCCACCATAGTTAATGCAAGATATGTTATTATAAAGGGTATGTTGTTTTTATATAGGGTATATATACATGTTGCGGGACGTCTTAACAGGATACCGTGGCCCCGGAACGCAAAGGGCAACAGAAGGAACAGGGTGGTTTTTTAGTCAGTAAAAGTCTGACAGTCCCTGGTCCAGGGACAGTCCTTCGCTAGACTGACAACCAATCTGTCTATCAACCAATGATCGTAAAACCTCCTAACTGATTACAAGCTACAAATTTCTATCAAATCAGAAGACAGAGTCATTTGATGATTTTAACCACCTCAAAAAAAAAAAAGGGTATATATACATACATTGCTTTCACGTGCCCTGTCGTGTATGATTTTGTATACAAATATTGTAAACATAAATTTTAAAAGAGTACGTATGTAGTTTCTTGCCCATTCTTCTCAATACAAAACTACCTTTTGGAAGGGGCAACTAGATTCAATTCCATTTTGTACGTGACGTTCAAAAGTGCCTTTTATTGGATTAATTGAAATAAATGTTTAGACTTTGACTTTTTATATTAACAAAATAATTATAATATGTGAAATGACGTGAATACAAACTTCTAAATCAAATAAACCACTATTCTAGTATTATAACAAATTAGCTTTTACTCGCGACTTCGTCCGCGTAAATGTACCGAAATTTACGCAGACGAAGTCGCGGGCAAAAGCTATCTTGGACGTAGAGGCAGTCGAAGTCAAATAAAAAGTACTTTTTCCTTTATTGGGATTCAAACTTACCCTGTACCAAATTTGATCAAAATCGGTTCAACAGTTTAGTCGTGAAAACGTAACAGACAGACAGGCACTTACTATCGCATTTATAATATTACTGGTATAGTATGGATTAACTGACAATATTCAACCGTAGTAAATTACAAAACACAGCAATGACTAATATTGCTAACATCTAAGTATGCAGAGAAAGTTACTAGCACGCCAGTGGCATTCCCGCGCTAGTACAATGGAACGAGGCATCGTATGCCGCATTATTATGAAAATTATTACTTATAAGGTATTAATGTGGAATTTTAAACAATATAGAGTTTAATTCTATCAAAACAGCAGCATTGCCATACAACGTGGCAATGCTGCCAGCCTTTTGGGCACTTGCTGCATTGACAGCGATGAGGACGAGTTTAAGGATCCTCCTTTCTTCGTTCTTTTCAACCGACTTCAAAAAGGAGGAGGTTCTCAATTCGACGCGTATGTTTTTTTTTTTTTTGTATATTTGTTCAACGATTACTCCGCCAATTATGAATCGATTTGGATGATTCTTTTTTGTTTGAAAGAGTATAGTCCCGAATAGGTCCCATAGGAATAATGTCATGATCTGATGATGAACGTTGGAGATATGGAACGGAACTCCTTGTAAAATCACAGCAGAACCGCCGTAACAAGAAAAAATGCTTTGTTTATACGTGTAGTCGATGACTGACTAAAGGAAATGGGGTACCACTTTCCAAAATTAAATATATCGTGTGAGGTATTGTTTGAAAGGGCTTTATGTAAGGATTTCAAACATTAACACACAAGCACTAAAAAGTGAAAAATAAAAAGCTTTTTTTAACCCCCGACGCAAAAACGACGATGTGTTATAAATTTGACGTGTCTGAGGGTATGTCTGTCTGTGGCATCATAGCTCTCGAATGGATAAATAGATTTTAATTTTGTTTTCTTTTTTTTGAAAGGTGTTTTATGGAAATCGGTCGAAGATGGCAGCCGTTGGGGATTCTTTAAAAAAGCTTTTTTACAAAAAAATATGACCGCCTTCAAAAACTACAAAATAAAAAATATAACTTTAGCTTGAAAGTCGGCGGCTTTGGTTTTGTTTCTTGTTAGGTAGGTATTGCCACCGACTTCCAAGCTAAAGTTATTTTTTTTATTTTGTAGTTTTTGAAGGCGGTCATATTTTTTTGTAAAAAACGTTTTTATTTTTCACTTTTTAGTGCTTGTGTGTTAATGTTTGAAATCCTTACATAAAGCCCTTTCAAACAATACCTCACACGATATATTAAATTTTGGAAAGTGGTAGGAGGGGGGTTGACGTACCCCCTCCCCACTTCCATCAGTCAGTCATCGACTACACGTATAAACAAAGCAATTTGTCTTGTTACGGCGGTTCTGCTGTGATTTTATAAGGAGTTCCGTTTCATATCTCCAAAGTTCATCATCAGATCATGACAATATTCCTATGGGACCTATTCGGAACTATACTCTTTCAAACAAAAAAAGAATCATCCAAATCGATTCATAGTTGGCGGAGTAATCGTAGAACAAACACACAAAAAAAAAACATACGCGTCGAATTGAGAACCTCCTCCTTTTTGAAGTCGGTTGAAAATTGTTAAAATACATAAAACAAAAACTGTACTGACTGTACTTTTAGCTTTAAGCCCTATGTAACATGTTTAAACACATTATGGTATGTAAATAAATAAATATGAAATATGAAAAAGATTCTGCGAGCATCCCCGACGGGCTACAGAAGCGAGTCAATATTTTTTATAACATAACATAACATAACATCACGCCTGTAATCCCCGAAGGGTTAGGCAGAGGTGTACACATTAGTACACCCACATTTCGCTAGTTATGTTTTTAGTCCCATGTAATAGGGGGCGAGCCTATTGCCATTAACCGGGCACAAATCCAGACTCCGAGGCTGCTACTGAGAAATTCCTGATGGAAAAACCCATTAACACTTTGCCCGACCTGGGAATCGAACCCAAGACCTCATGTACAGCAGTCGCGCATGCGACCATTAGACCAATGAGGCAGTCCATTTTTTATCTTCAATGAAAATGCTAGACTTTAAGTCTGCCATTGTACTTTTTTGTTGCATAAAGTTTAAAGTGTACAGACTACACGTACGAAAGGTAATATAGAAAGTGGCGATTACGTGGTCACTTTAAATAAAATCCAATACACGAACTGTCTGACTTAAACAAGTCGTAATACTGTCTTACAAAACTAACATCGACACATACAAATCTTCTGTAGACACTTCTATCTTTTGTGGTAGTAAAAATCATTAAATAAGTCTTTCCGCCCTGAGTGGAGCGGAAGGGACTATTTTTGGGACAAGCCCGCCACACTGTTCCTACCGACTGCAAGTCGTGAAAGCCAGAATCAACAGTGAACGCCACCAGAAAAGCGCCGAGGCAATGAAGCTCGACGAGTCCCAGAGAAACGATTAACTGTCTTGGGTCCCGCAACGAAATTAATCGGATAAGAATAGCGGAGGAGTAAGAAAAAAATAGTTTCGACTTCCCTCCTGGAGCGGAGCGGAAGGGACTGTCAGACTTTTACTGACTAAAAAACCACCCTGTTCCTTCTGTAGCCCTTTGCGTTCCGGGGCCACGGTATCCTGTTAAGACGTCCCGCGACCCCGGAGACACTATACTGCCTACAATTCCCATTCGGCCAAAAAGGGGGTGGTCTAGCTAGACTGGCAACCAATCTGTCTAGCAACCAATGGTCTTAAATCCTCCTAATTGATTACAAGCTACAAATTTCTATCAAAGTCTAAATATTATCTGACTCTTACTTTGACTTTGACTTTGACCGCAATATAGAAAGCGGCCGTTACGTCTTCGTTAAAATAAAATCTATTAAATCAAAGTCAAAATACTTTTCTGACTTTGACTTTGATCGCAATATAGAAAGCGGTCGTCACGTCTTCATTAAAATAAAACCCAGCCACACGAGCATTACCTAACGATGTTGCAATACAGTCATACCATACCATTGTTTGTTCGTCGTACTAAGATCAACAAGCCTCCCGGAACAAATACAAATCTTCTGTAGACATTGTGGTCTAACACAATGGCGTTGCGTCACGGGTCGATGAGTCAACCCTGAGGTCAACCAACCTGTTCCATGTTCCATAAACAACAATTCTTTCCCTGAATTATCAAAAGCATGACTAATATTAATAAAAACATATTTTATTAATTAAAATCATTGCCTGAACAGGAAAATTTCAGTACTAACTATTTGACCTATAAAGACGAAATCAGAATGATACGCTTTAGCCGTCTTTGCGCACAACAGTCGAATCCGGGCAAGTACCAATGTGGCTTTTTCAATTCATATGTACTTTCTAAAGTTTATCTTAGACATTGGAGCCGATTCCCTTGGTTACAAACTAAACTAAAATTAGACTATTTCCATCTTTTTCTGTCCAATAAAATAAGAAAGAGACTAATGTAAATAAGAGCTGTCAAATTTAGTCCATCTGACATATCCATACATTTATAGTTGACATCTTAAAACGTGTGGATTAAAAATACGGAGAAGTTCAAGACAAAACTAATTTGACATCTCTAACTTGGTTCTTTAATGTCACGGAATGTCACCGTCCTTTCCTTTCGCTGTATGTTAGTAAGAGATATCAATTCTTTAAATTTAGTCTAGTTTGTGAACAAGGGAATCGACACCATTACTGACATTCCGTGCCTCGGAAAGCACGTTAAACTGTTGGTCCCGGCTGTCATACGTAGATCTTTGACAGTCGTTACGAATCGTCAGAAGCTTGAGAGTCTGACAACCAGTCTTACCAAGGGGTATCATATTACCTAGTTACTGGGTTGTGGAGGTCTGATAGGCAGTTGGTCCATGTAAAATACTGGTATTCAGCTGCATCCGGTTAGACTGGAAACTGACCCCAACATATTTGGGAAAAGGCTAGGCAGATTTATTTATTTAAACTTTATGCAACAAAAGTACAAAGGCGGGCAGATGATGATGAGTCATGAACTCTATCATAGTAGCTATGGAAAACCTGGAAATCGAAGCTAAGACCACAAGCACAGCAGTCCTGCCGGTGACCACGAGACCAACGTGACAGCTTCCCTCAACCTCATTTCACCTAAATTCACCCAGGTAGATTTTCATACCAACTACAGATCAGCAATATCTAGCCAAACGCGTTCGAGTGTGACTTGAATGGCGCAAACCAGGGTCAATGACTCTTCGCCTTTCTTTAAGATGCAATCAACTCCCTTATTTAATCAAATACGGCTGAATATTTGCTTTTACATATAGCAGCAACAAGAATAATTTAAGCAGAATTTTGATTGAAAAGAGTGTCCGTAGAGTTTCTTGCTCGTTCTTCTCCATCGAGACTTACCTACGTTATGGAACGTGCAACTAGGTTCAACTTTCTGACTAACTGGCTGACACCATGCCTATTATCGACCTACTGCAAGATAAAGGCCTCTTCTCATAAAGAGAAGGCACGAGCACTGATCACCACGCTTGCTTATAGCGAATTGGCCAATTCAGACATATCTCTACATAGTATAAAACAAAGTCGCTTCCCGCTCTGTACGCTTAGATCTTTTAAACTACGCAACGGATTTTAATGCGGTTTTCATCAATAGATAGAGTGATTCAAGAGGAAGGTTTATAACTCTACATTGCACCCGTGCAAAGCAGAGACGGGTTATTTTAATTATAAGTCCAGTTTTCCTCACGATGTTTTCCTTCACCGATGTCAGTGATGTCCAAGATAAACTTAGTGTTGTGTATGCCGAGCGCAGGAGTGCGGGCTGCGCCCCGCACCTCCCCGCCGGCCGCGCCTTGCGGGTTACTTATTGAATATATTAGTGTGCAACAGACTAGCGAGTTTGATTGACGATCCACTGCCCCTGTCACTTCCGTATCTAACACGTGGCGACGAACGGACTCACATTTTTTTTAAAATGTCTACGGTTGCGACTTATGGCGTTCTTTCCACCTTCGACCACCTGTCACAGGAGTGGAATAGTTTCAAATTGCGATTAAACCAGTGGTTCATCGCAAACGACATAACCTCAGAAACGGACAAGGCCACAATCAAAAGAAGGGCGATATTGTTAACATCCCTGAGTGAATCTACGTTCAAGCTTGCTTGTGACCTGGCGCTACCCAGAAAGGTTGAAGAATTGAGTTACGAAGCGATAGTGGAAGTCCTCGACGACCACTTCACACCAAAAAGGTTTGGGTTTGCAGAGAAATCAGTATTCTATTCGGCAACACAGCGACCAGGTGAATTGCACACTCAATGGGCAGCCAGGATTAGAGGGTTGGCAACTCACTGTGCATTCAAGAATTTGGAGGAGGCCTTGCTGGACAAATTCATCATGGGCATGGCACCAGGACACGAACGGGACAAACTTTTCGTACAGGACCAGCGGGAGCTGACCCTCGCGAAGGCCATCGACTTGGCAGAGAGCGTGCGCTGTGCGCGCCAGGCCTCGTCGCAGGCAGCACCAGGCGCCAGCGGCGCCGGCGCAGGCCCCGACGGCGTGTTCAACATCTCCAAAAAGGAAAAGTGCAGTGTGTGCGGGTTTACAAATCATAGTTCTAATCAGTGTCGTTACAAAAAGTATAAATGTAAAAAGTGTAACAATAAAGGCCATTTGCGTAAAATGTGCCCTAGTGAGGGTAAAGTGAAATACGTAGACGAAGGTACTGTGGACGACGGAGACGACGACGGTGAGTGTTTTTATAATATTCGGTGCGTGAGAGGGAAACCTATGACGGAGCGTGTGATGATCAGTGGCCTAGCTTTAGAGTTCGAAATCGATAGTGGTTCAGCAGTAAGTGTAATCTCTAAAAATACCTACGAGTCGAAATTTATACAATTGCCGTTATCAGTCACCAACAAAAGGTTATTCAGTTATACAGGGCAAAATATTGAGACGGTCGGAGTTGTTTTATTACCTATATCATATCTTGGGCGTACACATACCCTGAATGTGTACGTCGTGCACGCGGCCGGACCGCCGCTATTAGGCCGCGACTTCATTCGTGAGTTCGACCTGGAATTAGCGCCATCGCGCGTGAACGCCGTGTTCGAGAAAGCACAGGCGGTATGCGAGTCTAGCACTAATATTGATAAACAACTCATAAACATGTTCCCTAAGGTCTTCTCGGGCAATCTGGGGTCGTTTAACAAGTATAAAATAAATTTACAGTTAAAACCCAATGTAAAGCCTATTTTTTTTAAAGCGAGGCCAGTACCTTACGCGCTTAAAGAAAAAATAGACAAAGAACTTGACCGATTATTGTCACTGGGTATTTTAGAGCCAGTAGAACACTCAGAATACGCGTCGCCTATTGTGCCGGTTTTAAAAAAAAGCGGTAGCATCAGATTGTGTGCCGATTACTCTGTCACAATCAATAAACAGTTGATAATCGATCAATATCCTTTGCCGACGGTAACCGATTTATTAGCCAAATTGCACGGGGGCGTACAGTTTAGTAAAATAGATTTATCTATGGCTTACAACCAATTTTTATTAAACAAAGAATCTCAGAGGTTAACGTGCATTAATACTCATCGCGGTCTTTTTAATTACACTCGATTGGTGTTTGGGTTGTCCAGCGCACCAGCCATTTTCCAGCGCGCAATGGAATGCTTGCTCTCGGGAATTGACGGAATCATTTTTCTACTAGATGATATCCTCATAACGGGGACAAATAAAGACCAGCACAGGCAGAGACTCATCGCGGTCTTACAACGCTTAGATGATGCTGAATTAACGGTTCAAATAAGTAAATGTGAATTTTATAAAAATGAGATTTCGTATCTAGGGCACGTAATAGACAAAAATGGAGTTAGGAAGTCACCCGATAAAGTCAAAGCTATTTTACAAGCGCCTAAGCCAACAAATGTGTCACAGCTGCAATCGTTTCTGGGCCTCACTAATTACTATCGGAACTTCGTGCCGGACGCGTCGTCCGTATTATGTCCATTATATAATTTGTTAAATAAAAATACTAAGTGGGAGTGGACTCGTAAACACGATGACGCGTTCGTCCGAATAAAAAACATACTCGCGTCCGATAACACATTAGCACATTTCGACCCGACGGCTAAGTTAGTATTAACCGTAGATGCGTCGCCGTCAGGGTTAGGTGCTGTACTATCCCAAATGGATGAAGTAGGGTTAGAAAGGCCATTATCTTATGCGTCGCGAACGCTGTCGTCGGCGGAGAGAAATTACGCACAGATCCAAAAGGAAGCAACTGCGATCATCTTTGGGGTAAGACGGTTCCACCAATACCTATATGGTCGGTCCGAACCCTTCGTACTACGAACAGATCACAAACCCCTCTTGGCTATATTTGGGCCGAATAAAGGCATTCCCGAAGTGTCTGCTAATCGCTTGCAGAGATATGCCATATTTTTAGCAGCGTATAATTATACCATTGAGTATATCAGTAGCAAGCTTAACAGCGCGGACTATTTATCACGGGCGTGCGGGGAAGGGGAGGACGGCACGAAGGCGCCCGACGAGCTCGCGGAGTGCGAGGATCGTGCGGCCTACGTGAATTTCGTAGTGGACGGTGACTTACCGGTAACAATAAAAGACTTGCGTCACGAGACGGCTCGCGACACTCACCTAGCTACTGTTAAGGGTTACATTTTAAATGGTTGGCCTAGGAAAGTTCAAGACGATGGTTTAAAACCATTCTTTAATTGTAGAACACAGCTGTCGTATGAAAATGGAATCTTAATGCGCGGGCATAAAGTCGTTATTCCATCGTCCCTACAAGAGAACGTGTGTAGGGAACTGCATAGTTCACATTTCGGGGTAGTCAAGATGAAGGCAGAGGCTCGCAGGCGACTGTGGTTTCCTGGCGTGGACGCGACACTGGAGCGAGTAGCGGCCGCTTGCAGCGTGTGCTGTGCGCTGCGCCCCGCACCGCCACACGCCCCTCTTGCGCCTTGGTCACTGCCGCCGTACCCTTTCTACCGAATTCACATTGATTTCTTGGGCCCGTTTAATAATTATATGTTGTTGGTTATCGTCGACGCTTATAGTAAATGGGTAGAATGCTACGATATGTCCACAACTCATAATTCAAAGGCGGTTATAAGTAAACTTTGCGATTTTATGTCGCGGTTCGGGGTTCCGCACACGTTGGTGAGTGATAACGGCACTTCTTACACATCAACAGAATTTCAAGACTTTTGTAGACTTAACGGCATAGAGCACGTCTTATCTCCAGCTTACCATCCCTCTAGTAATGGACAAGCCGAGAGTTTCGTGAAAATAGTAAAAAAAGGGTTTAAAACTATCATTTTGGAGGGCTGCAATAAGAAGAATATACACGAGAAAATTGCAAAATTTTTATTTGACTACAGGAACTCTAAAAATAGTACCACTGACAAATCACCCGCGGAGATAGTATTCGGGCGTGCGTTGCGCTCACGCCTAGATTTATTGAACCCTATCGCGCCGTCACCTTCGTCCACAGAACTAACGCAAACCGTCGCACACAATCAGTCCTTACAGGCTAAGTACTACCGAGGGAAACACAGGTTAGACTTTAAAGAAAATGATAAAGTCTGGATAACCAAAAATATTAATAATAAAAAAATCTGTTGGATACAAGGAATCATTAGAAAGAAAATCGGCAATATTATGTACAGAATCTACGTGCCACATTTAGGATGTGAAGTCACGAGGCACATGGATCAAATAAGGAAATCACTACACACACTTCCGAGCGACAACCAAGACTGGAACCCAGATGTGGTGCCTGATGTGGAGCCACTTAACACTTCTCACCCCGAGCCAATAACGCAGCTAGAAGGGGGAGAAAGGACAACGATGCCAAGTACTCTGGTGACTCCTCCGCGAGCAGCCGCTAGATCTCTAAGGCGACAGGCAATTAGTCCGATCTTCACGACACCTACAGCGGGTCAGTACGGCAGCGACGATGATGATAACGAACCAACAGATTTAACTATAGAATAAGTTTAGTAGTAGGAAATAGATTAAAAGTATGTCCTAGCTTATGGGGAAGGGATGTTGTGTATGCCGAGCGCAGGAGTGCGGGCTGCGCCCCGCACCTCCCCGCCGGCCGCGCCTTGCGGGTTACTTATTGAATATATTAGTGTGCAACAGACTAGCGAGTTTGATTGACGATCCACTGCCCCTGTCACTTCCGTATCTAACACTTAGAAAGTACATACAATATAGAAAAAGTCACATCGGTACTTGCCTGTACCCAGGTTTGAGCCCACAGCCTCGTAAATAACATCACGCCTGAAATCCCCTAAGGGTTAGGCAGAGGTGTATCCATTAGTACACCTACATCTTTCCAGTTATGTTTAAGTCCCATATAATAGGGGGCGAGCCTATTGCCATCAACTGGGCACAAATCTAGACTCCGAGGCTGCTACTGAGAATTTCCTGATCAAAAAACCCAACAACACTTGGCCCGACCTGCGAATCGACTCCAAGACCAACAGTCATGCTCAACAGTCGCGTTTTGCGACATGTCCCAAGGTCTATCTGTCTATAAAAACTAATAAAATATTCAATGCACAGCCAAAAGAAACAACTATTTGTTCCATTTAAGGCCGTAAAATCGTAGCAATAGGTTGCAATATGCATTCAACGTTGACAAAACCAAGGCCTGAATTTATTGTTTAACCTTGAGCTAGACTATGTATAGTACCTGACCCCATGACGTCACATAAGCTTCTGCTGTGCATAAGTAAGTAGGTTTATTGCGCTCAAAATTAAACCTTGGGTTTCATAATTTATTAGGTCATCATTAGGTTTTTCCATCAGGAATTTCTCAGTAGCAGCCTCGGAGTCTGGATTTGTGCCCGGTTGATGGCAATAGGCTCGCCCCCTATTACATGGGACTAAAAACATAACTGGCGAAATGTGGGTGTACTTATGAGTAAACCTCTGCCTAACCCTTCGGGGATTACAGGCGTCATGTTATGTATGATTACGTATTGTTCTATAGTCTGTAGGTAATTAATTCTATCATTCATATAAGTCAGTGTCTAATACATCTTTGGGTAAACAAGACATATTTTTATTGCAAATAGTAGCAAAACGTCCCACCCACCCAAACATAGGCAGGAATCGAATGAATTCAATGATCTATAAAATTGCAAAGTTAGTAGATAGGGGGGGAAGGGTAGGCTAGAATATAGATAGTCAAAATAAAGCATTGTTGTATCATTTTTTTAATTGGACGGCAATCCTGCTCGACCAGGGAAAGAACAGACGCCAGACGACAGCTTATAAGTACTTTTCGAGACGCTAGAGTGTCACACCACCAACTTCCAAAATCTGGTATACTACTGAGATATTCCGAATAGACAAACCCAATAACAGTTTTACCAGACCTAGGAATAGAACCCAGGAGCCACGCTGAGTCCATGCTACCAGTCCCTCTCGACGGCGAGTAAAAAAAAACATAAGTATCAATTAAATCGGTTAAATCATTAAAAAAAAATAAAGACCAGAAAATTTGTCATCTGCCTAGCCTTTTCGTCGGCTTCCAGTCTAACCGGATGCAGCTGAATACCAGTATTTTACATGGAGCGACTGCCTTTCTGATCTCCACAACCCAGTTGTCGTCCGCATTACATTAAAGTCGGCTATCGCGGATGCAGATGAAATCTCGTAATAAAAAGTACACTATGTCCTTTCTTAGGGTTTAAACTAACCTCGTGCCAAATTTCATCAAAATCGGTTCAGTGGTTTGGTCGTGAAAGCGTAACGTGGACTATAACTGGTAACATTTTGGTTACGGAGATATCGAAGGTCAAAAATTTAAAGTTTTTGATACGTAACTTTATAACATGACGCCTGTAATTCCCGAAGGGTTAGGCAGAGGTGTACCTATTATTACAACCACATTTCGCCAGTTATGTTTAAGTTCCATGTAATAGGGGGCGAACCTATTGCCATCAACTGGGCACAAATTCAGACTCTGAAGCTGCTACTGAGAAATTCCTGATGGAAAAACCCAATAACACTTTGCCCGACCTGGGAATCGAACCTAAACCTATTTATTAATCGCTAAGATTTTTGATTTCAAAGATTTGCTAAAAAAGCTATCTTAAAATAAAAGAGCTTTCAAAAATCAGAGGTAACTATACTCTACCATGAGAACTAGCCTACTAACTATATCTCAGTAAACGCACCACGACAGTTCGGGAAAGCGGTTAGAACAAAAAGTAAATCATCGCGTAAAACTGACACGCTAACATTATTCCTCTACTTTTCCCATCACAAAACCGCAAAAATAATGATAAAATACTTCTAAATGGCTTAAATAATTACGTCAGTTGATACATCAATGATATTGTCATGATTTAAAGACAAAAACACACAATATGGCGCCCGAAAAACTTGTTTTATATCAAATTTAAAAACACCTTTCACTTTACCTGCCAAGGTTTGTCCGGAGGCAGACATTGCCGCCGCAACAAAGAGTAGAACACACAGAACTTTCATTTTGAACTAAAAAACACTTTAATTATCACAGAAAACCATTAATTTATAACTTATTAACATTAATTTTAAACTTTTGTTAAAGTTTTATACAGTTTCTTTTTTAAAATTCAAAATGTCACAGCGATGGCGCGACGCATGCGCGCTCGCGGGTTTGGTGAGTGAGGTGATGGTGTTGCCAGGTTGTGGTAAAGGAAATCCATGTGGGAGAAATAATAATCACCCACATTTATTTTGTTAAGATATATTTTTTTACAATACGTTGATTTGATTACTTATTTATATTTATTATGTAAAAGTTATTAACAGATATAACAGATACGCGAGACGTGTGTCATATTATACTAGGTATTGAAAAATAGATCAATCTACCTACAGGCTAAACTTAAAATATAACATAACATAACATAACATCACGCCTGTAACCTCGAAGGGTTAGGCAGAGGTGTACCCATTAGTTCACCCACATTTCGCCAGTTATGTTTTTAGTTCCATGCAATAGGGGGTGAGCCTATTATTGCCATCAACCAAGCACAAACTTAAAATATATTTTATTTATATCAAAAATGGCTAAAATTATTTTCAAACATGAAAGCAATTTTTACGTAGATGATTGGTTTTGGTAGAACTAAACCCAATTATGAAATAAAAAAAGAAGTCAACTATTTTAAAATTTTCCTAATGAATAACGAAATAATAAAATAAGGCAGGAAAATATTTTAGTATCGTAAATATAAATAAAAACACTTACTTACTACGTATTTACAAACAGTACAGTATCCTAATATTAATCCTAATGTTAATTATTAGATAACCATAAACTAGGGAAAATATTTGAACTTGGCAATACTCACGGTGGTCAGTGTATCACGTCTAAAAACCACAGTTGTTTATTTAAAATTGAAACGTAAATCTCTATACGTAAGGCTCAATTTCAATATTTCCCAACAACAGTACATTCACATCGTCACAATCCAAGTAATTTGGGCGAAGTATTATTACGAAACACAATTAATTAATGAGGTATAACTTAATTACTGTTTAATTAGATACAAGTTAAGTTTAAGTATTGCGAATATCAATTATCGGTTAATGCTTCGGAATGGCTAACAAAATTAGCAGACCTCATGAATTTGAGTTCTGCTTGTTGCAACTTTTGCCTAAAGCAAGAAAAAATTCAATTTTCTACAAAAATAAAATTGGATATTACCAGCCTACTATTGTCCCACTGCAGAGCAAAAGCCTCTTCTCGTACTTATATAGAAGGTACAAGCATTGATCACCACATTTGCCCAAGGCGGCTCAGCGATTTATGATTTATATTGATTTGAAGTCCAGGTTTCCTCACGATGTTGTCTTTCATCAGTCAGTGACAGAGACAAAATTAGAAGATTTATATTGAACTGAAAAGGTTATTCATAATGTAATGTGTTACATATGTAATCAAGCCGTTCTATAAAAAAAAAAATCCTACATAACGATCAAAATTATGTGGAACATTTGCTTTCTTTTATATTAGACTGCCTCGTTGGTCTAGTGGTCACAAGCGCGACTGCAGTGCACGAGGTCTTGGGTTCGATTCCCAGGTCGGGCAAAGTGTTATTGGGTTTTTCCATCAGGAATTTCTCAGTAGCAGCCTCGGAGTCTGGATTTGTGCCCGGTTGATGGCAATAGGCTCGCCCCCTATTACATGGGACGTAAACATAACTGGCGAAATGTGGGTGTACTAATGGGTACACCTCTGCCTAACCCTTCGGGGATTACAGGCGTGATGTTATGTTATGTTATGTTATATTACACAGTTGCTCTCATAGTAAGAATTGTTTATGAGTACTTCCCGTCAAAAACTCCTCCTATATTTTATTTCTTTTATCGTGTACTTGTAACAATAATCATTGTACCCCTAGATTAACCATTTCATTTTTTATTTAATTTTAAAGCATGCCCATTATAAGAGAGAGAGAAAGAAACTCATATTTTCCATAATATATGAACCTTCTACTTTATATTTTGAACTAGCAATAAGCTTCAATTTTCTCACTGACCGACTCCATTACTCTCTGGAACTACTAGTTCGATTACAAAAACTGTTTCAATAACAGAAAGCTACATTATTATCGAATGTCCAAGGCTAAGTTTTATGATATACTTGATTTTCCGCAGACGAACCTGCATGCAGAAGCTAGTTTGGAATAAATTATTTAAGTTTGGGTTTTCTGCTATATCTGTACAGTGGCCACTAACTGACCGTTACCTTCACAGAATGTCAAACTTCGGAAACGCGGTTGAATGATAATTTTGGAGCTCTTTTTGTTTTAACACACACTGTATACTTTAGGGGGTGGTCAGGAGCATCCTGTGTACGTAGGGCTGTCACCACATAAATTCCCAACGATGGACAAAATCTTCAAACTCCCTAGATAAACATAACATAAACATCACGCCTGTAATCCCCGAAGGTTTAGGCAGAGGTATACCGATTAGTACACCCACATTTCGCCAGTTATGTTTTTAGTCCCATGTAATAAGGGACGAGCCTATTGCCATCAATCGGGCACAAAATCCAGACTCCGAGGCTGCTACTGAGAAATTCTTGATGGAAAAACCACACTCTAGATATAACAAAAAATAACGTTGCTCTACACAAGGATTTTTTTTCCTGTATTGTGGATGCGTTTACAAACATATAAACTCACATACACAAACAGACAGACCCGGAACAACTATTTGTAGGTCATACAAAAATTTGTCCCGTGCGGAAATCGAAGCCGCGACACGCAGGGCAACAGGCAATCGCTTAGCCACTGTGCCAACCGTGCCGTCGCACGTCGTTAGTTTGGAGCGGTTTACAATTACAAATGAAACTTTTTTTAGTTACTCCGTATTACTCAGACACAAAAAGTGTCCTTGTTTTATTCGGTCAGTTTTTCGTAACCACTTCATAATTACCCCCAGATGCTCTCTAAACTAGAACCAATCGAGGGAATCGCGAACGGCTGGCAACCCTAAGAAAACGCCATTTTGGAATAATTGAGAGCAGCGATTTGAAACGAAAAGGGTATTGTTTTACAATGATACCGCCCTCTGACTTCCCGTTGCAAAAACATGTGTTATTTATCTACACTAATTATAAAGAGGAAAAATTTGTATTTTTGTTTGTTTGTTTGTGTGTAATGGATAAATTCAAAAACTATTGGACTGATTTTAAAAATTATTTCACTTATTATTTCAATTATTTTATTGTAAAATATATAATATTTTATGCGTTAAGCTAGATCAAAAAATATAATTTGCATAGCTAATTCCATGCAGCTGATTAAGCGTGAGAGTTTTTTACAAACATCCATCCATCCAACATACAAAAACTTTCGCATTTGTAATAGTTATTCCTGCACAAGTTTTATTTATTTATTACAAAAGTACAAAGGCGGACTTAATGCCTTAGGCATTCTCTAACAGTCAACCAAAGGTGGTGAAGAGATGACATGGTGCAAATTAATGTACGAGCGCTAAACAGCACAATTATAAAAAGAACTGAAAGAAAGAAAGAAAAGAGATTATTAGGTTTTCTGTATATTCTTTCTTTAAGAAATCGTACAACATCATCATCATCTGCCTAGCCTTTTCCCAACCATGTCGGGATCGGCTTCCAGTCTAACCGGATGCAGCTGAATACCAGTATTTTACATAGAGCGACTGCCTATCTGACCTCCACAACCCAGTAACTGGGTAATACGATACGATACCCCTTGGTAAGACTGGTTGTCAGACTTTCGAGTTTCTGACAACCCGTAACGACTGTCAAAGATCTACGTATGACAGCCGGGACCAAATTTCCGAGGCAGGGAACGATGTCAGAAATCGTGCAACATATCGATACAAACAAATATATACTTCTTAGCAATAATCCTACAAGCACTCAGAGCTGGCAACACTTCACATTCTTGAGAAATGAATAAATTCTAACAGGATGCGTAGTGGAATTTAATAATACAAGTTTTATAATACACACATCCTTACAGCCTTATGTATGTGGGGCGAGTTTTTTGTACCGATTCTGCAGGTGGGCTGTGATTTTTATATGCATAGCCGATTTGTAGGAAAGGTCAACCGACTTTATAGATTAAAAAAATATCTCGCATCACAAAATGTCTCGCAAAAAAAAAGTATCTATTTATTCTAATTGTTTACTTAGTGGGGCTTCCAAAAGATAATTTTGGAAGCCTGTATTTATAAGCAAACATGATTTGAAACTTAAAACATGACTGGCAAAATGTGGGTGTACTAATGCGTACACTTCTGCCTAAGTTTTGGGGGATTGCAGGCGTGATGTTATATTAAGTCTAGATACCTAGGCTATGATTTTTTGATGCCATTTAGGTTTAGTTACTTTATTTAAGTGTCTGCCTGCGTCTGTATTTCCGAACTTGTTCGACCTTTATCTCTTCAAAGTTAGAGGGAACAGGCTTCCTCTGGGTAAGCTCACTCCATCGTAGACTTTGTCTATGTCACTTCTAACCTAGATGAGAGCCAAGAGCCAGATCATACTATATAAAAAAAAAACTGATTGTTCTTTTTTATAATTTAAATTTATAATAACATAATATAATATATTAAGACAACCAACACATCGCCATCTGATCCCAAACTAGAAAGAGCCTGTACTATGGTAACCAGACAACTGATAAATATACTTATATATTTCTAAATACATACATATTAGGTATAGATAAATTACACCCAGACACAGAACAAATCATCGTGCTCAACACACAAAGATTTGTCCTGGGTGGGAATCGAACCCATGACCTCCGTCCTGGCAGTCAGGGTCACTAACAGTAACTACTAGACCAACAGGCCAATCAAAAAAATAAATAAAAAAATATATTTCAAAAACAAATACTTTCTACTCTGCTCGCTGCTGCTTGCTCTACTTCTGCTTACTTACTTATTAATAAATATTTTTTGATAATATATCCTTCTAGTGTTTTGTTTACAATCGATAAATCTTGGCCGTAGAGATAAACCTTCAGAGAAAAAGCAACCTACATACCTAATACAGTATTTATATTTTTAATTACGCCGGCTTAGAACAGATTGTCTCAACGCAAACAAAAACAAAAGAGGATCGATGTTGTGTATCTATGGCACAAATGAAGATAAAAGATGTTTTCTTACTGAGAAGTGATTCATTATCTGGGAGTCGATGTTAAGAATTACTTTTTTTAAGATCATCATCATCTGCCAAGCCTTTTCCCAACTATGTTGGGGTCAGCTTCCATTCTCACCGGATGCAGCTGAGTACTAGTATTTTACATGGAGCGACTGCCTATCTGACCTCCACAACCCAGTAACTGGGTAACACGATACCCCTAGGCAAGACTGGTTGTCAGACTCCCAAGCTTCTGACGATTCGTAACGACTGTCAAAGATCCTCGAATGACAGCCGGGACCAACAGCTTAACGTGCATTTCGAGGCACGGAATGTCTAAATAAACTTTAGAAAGCACATATGCATTGAAAAAAACACTTTTTTTTAAGATAAGTGTTTATTAAACATCACTGACATCGTTCCGTGCCTCGGAAAGCACGTTAAGCAGTTGGTCCCGACTGTCATACGTGAATCTTTGACAGTCGTTACGGGTCGTCAGAGGCCCGAAAGTCTGACAACCAGTCTTACCAAGGGGTATCGTATTACCCAGATACTGGGTTGTGGAGGTCAGATAGGCAGTCGCAGTTAAAATGGGACTTAAACGTAACGAAACGAGGGTGTACTAATGCGTACGACGGGGATTACAGGCGTGATGATATGATACAAAATCATATCTTATTTCATTGGTTTGTCTAAACGCGCTAATCTTTGGGAATCGAATAAGACCTCATGTTCAGCAGTGGCATTAGGCAGAGTAATTTAGAGTGATTTTAAAGAATTAAAACACTCGAAACATTATTTAAAAGTCGTTGCAAGTAACCTGTCTGTGTACCAATTGTCTTGTTCAACTGTACAATGTCTGTCTAAGAAACATTTATATTAACGCCACAAATAAACAGGAGTGGGCAGCGTATATCCGTGGCACAAATTAAGATGGAAGATATTGTCAGGCTGCGAACTGCGGGGCTTATCCTTATTGCTTTACTGTGTTAAGCTTGTACTACACTGGAAGCGATGATAAGCATTGCTATGTAGGCAGGTAAAGCAGGGGTCGGCAACCTTTTGGCAGGCATGGGCTACAAGGTGACGAAAGAAACTAGAGGCGGGCCGCAATTAATTAATTATTTTTGCTAAGCCGGAGGTTGTGGGTTCGATTCCTACCCAGGACAAACTTTGTGTGATGAGCATGATTGTTAGTTCTGTGTCTGGGTGTGAGTTATCTATAATATGTATGTATTTGATAAATGATAAAAGTATGTATATCAGTTGTCTGGTTACCATAACACAAGTCTGCTTAGCTTGGGATCAGATAGCCGTGTGTGAGTTGTCCCAAGATATTTATTTATTTATTTGCTTCACTATTGCATTGGGTTCTACCTGTAAAAATAGTTGTAAGTGATGATGATAAATAAATAAATAAATAAATAAATAAATTTAATTGTGATACCTATTAACCTTAGAAGTCCAATATACCTACGTTTAATCGGTCATATCACATCGAAAATGATTCGGATTGAATTTGTTACGTTTGTACTTACGTTATGTTTATACTAGAAACATAATCACTATAAATCAATCAGAAATGAAAACTACAATGTACCAAAATAGGTAACTGATTTTTATACAAAATTTACAAACGATTCAAAGGCCGCAAGTGAGACGTCCACAGGGCCGTGTGTTTCAGAGTTTCTAAACCGCCTCAAGGGCCTCTGACATGGTTTGAGTGGGCCAGTTATAGGCTGGTATAAGTCCAGGTTTCCTCACGACGTTTTCCTTCACCGATGCCAGTGATGTCCAAGATAAACTTTAGAAAATACATATGAATTGAAAAAGTCACATTGAGACTTGCCCGGATTTCAACTCATAACCTCATGCATGAGAGGCGGGCGCTTTAACCATAGGGCCAGCACGACTGTAAGTCCAAGGCCATCATTACTCTAGATTGAAGAGTAATTTATCAACAAATACGAATTGATGCTCACCTATTTAATATGTAAATGAAGATAAACAGTTCTATCGCCCCCGGAGATTTTATAGGCTTATCCTTAAGACTAGGGAGCGTTTATACTGCTATGAAGTATATTTTTGTTACTTTTTTACATAACATAACATAACATCACTCCTGTAATCCCCGAAGAGTTAGGCAGAGGTGTACCCATTAGTACCCACATTTCGCCAGTTATGTTTTTTTTAGTCCCATGTAATAGGGGGCGAGCCTATTGCCATCAACCGGGCACAAATCCAGACTCCGAGGCTGCTACTGAGAAATTCCTGATGGAAAAACCCAATAACACTTTGCCCGACTTGGGAATCGAACCCAAGACCTCATGCACAGCAGTCGCGCTTGCGACCACTAGACCAACGAGGCAGTCACTTTTTTACAAGCTTGTATTTAGGTTGCACTATTCGTATGTGTTGGTAAGTAAGTTTATTTTTTTTGAGTTGGTAAAAATCATCAAATGTGTCCTTCCGCCCTGGGTGGGGCGGAAGGGACTGTCAGACTTGTACTGACTAAAAAAAACACTCTGTTCCTTCTGTTGCCCTTTGCGTTCCGGGGTCACGATATCCTGTTAAAACGTCCCGCAACCCCGGAGATGATTATACCTTACATACATTCTATAGTATGTATGGTTCGGTCATGTTGAGAGGATGAGTGAAAGACGATTGACAAAAGGTAATTATATGGCAGAGGTGAGTTGTAACGCCGGAAGAGGTCGCCCTAGGAAGACCTACACTGACCTTATTGGTGAAGTTCTTCAGAAAGGTCAGGTGCGGAGTACTCGTAACCGGTGTGCTTGTATGAGGAGATGTATGAACGTAGAAGAGGCGAAAGTAGTATGTAAGGATCGTAGCAGGTGGCGTTCTGTAGTTTCTGCCTACCCCCATGGGAAAAAGGCGTGAGTTTACATATGTATTATTTTAATTTATTTTCAAATTAGTTCATTATAGAAAATAATCAATTAAAAATTACTGACGAATTGCAATGACGGCACGGCTGGATCAGTGTCTGAGCAATTGACTGCTGTACTGCATGCCGTGGATTCGATTCCCGCTCTGAACAAATGTTTGTATGGTGGTTGTTCCGGATTTGTTGGTATACGTATACCTGTGTTAGTATATTTATTTTCAATTTTTAATTTGTAATTATTTTTAATCATTATGATTTATTTATTTATTTAAACTATAAGCAACAAAAGTACAAAGGCGGACTTAATGCCTTAGGCATTCTCTAACAGTCAACCAAAGGTGGTGAAGAGATAACAAAGTAGGTGCAATTTAGTAGTTTTTATATAAGCTACATTGCATTTTCGTGTCATGTAAGACTCTGTATGCAAATACTGTAAAGCATTGATATTGAAAGAGTACGTAAGGAGTTTCTTGCTCATTCTTCTTCATACAAAACTACCTTTTGGAAGGGGAAATCTTTATTTTTGTGTATGACGTTCAAAAGTGGCTAATTGAAAGAAATGATTTGACTTTGACTTTATGTTTGTAAACATATCAACGACACGAAAACATTTATAAATAAAAATGTCCTACTTACTTGACGCGAAAATGATCATTCATTATTCCGTGAAAAAAAAATGAATCACACATACTCATAGGCTTTATAATAACATGATATGATATCCTCCGTCCACAATAATAAATGGTTCATGTAAAATGATAACTTGATGCGATAATTGATAGCGTCGCATCGCCCACGCGGTGTACACACAGCCTTATCTGTGAAAGTGAATGAAATGTGGCAAGGGTGAGCGAATATAAGAGGCTGGGTTCTGTATGCAAAAATGATTGTTTTCTTTTATTTAATTTTCTTATACAGAGTGGCAGGGTTTTGTAATTTACTGCCTAGTTGTTATAGTGGTCGCAAAGCGTGACTGTAGGCAGTAGCAGCCTCGGAGTCTGGATTTGTGCCCGGTTGATGGCAATAGGCTCGCCCCCTATTACATGGGACTTAAACATAACTGGCGAAATGTGGGTGTGCTAATGGGTACGCCTCTGCCTAACCCTTTGGGGATTACAGGCGTGATGTTATGTTATGCATCGTTCCGAGTAACATAAGCTAGTTAAAAATAAAAATAATTCTGTGTGGTCACTTTAAAACGTAAATTTATACCAGCCTCAATTATTTTTTAAAATGAATCTGGTCGTGTCTACGTTTATCGTCTAGAATTTGACAAGTAGATTTAAAAAAAAATTGACACTGTAAATAAAAAATGTCGTAAAAAAACTGATGAGTAAACAAAGTACAAATATGTGCAATTTTTGCAGTGAAGTTTTTTAATTTTTTTTTAAACACTTTTTGTAACAGATTGTAGATAAAAAAAGTTGTAGCGGCCTCTATCGCACAGATTACGAACTATAACTGACAATTCCTACATCGCGCAATCAAAGTTATCCGTGACATAAGCATATACAACCACCGTCAGGCAGTAGCCCACCAGACAGAACACCCGTCTGGTCGGAGGATCTTCCCTCTTCAACGGAGAATGAATAACTTTATAACCTCATACGTTTAAAAAGTCAATCTGTATGAGCCATGGTTTTCCCAACCAGTCTTACGGATCTCTAAAAATAATGTAAGCGCGACTGGAGGTGTTGTGATTTCAGTCGCGTTCAAGATCGCTTTCCAGCGTCACTGAAACGTTGGGATTGAAACTGTTCTATTGTTTTTCTTTAGTTTTTTCGTCTAACAACGTTATCTTTGGATAAGATATTGAATTTAATGGGGTAAGTTTATAGAAATTTGTGTATTTTTTGTGAAATTTAATTTTGAGAAGTGGTTTTTGAATTATGCGCAACTGTGCGGCGACACAATAACGACTATTTTTTTTTCTAATTTTTTGCTTTTTTTTTGACTGCCTCGTTGGTCTAGTGGTCGCAAGCGCGACTGCTGTGCATGAGGTTTTGGGTTCGATTCCCAGGTCGGGCAAAGTGTTATTGGGTTTTTCCATCAGGAATTTCTCAGTAGCAGCCTCGGAGTCTGGATTTGTGCCCGGTTGATGGCAATAGGCTCGCCCCCTATTACATGGGACTAAAAACATAACTGGCGAAATGTGGGTGTACTGACACCCACTGTTTGTACACCTCTGCCTAACCGTTCGGGGATTACAGGCGTAATGTTATGTATGCTTTTTTTTATTTCCGTGTCAAAAACTTTTTTCTGTTTTTTTTATATCTTGTAGTGGTTTTTTGTACTAATATTTAACGTTAACATAACCGACATAATTATGTAGCTTTAATTGCGAAACTCAAGTGGCAATGGGCAGAGCACATACCTAGCTTGTAGGGCAGACGGCCGTTTCGGCCGACTTTTAGTTCAGCGACTTCGTTGTGTCCGCGATAACCGACATTTACGCGGACGAAGTCACGAGTTAAAGCACTAGCTTTAACTAAAACTACTAACTACCAACTAGCTTTAAATTTAAAAGCTAGTTTTTTAAATTTTTAATACTAATTAAAAATTTAAAAAACTAGCTTTTGCGTCCGCGCAAAAAAAAAGTATAGCCTATGTTACTCGCAGATAATGTACCTTTCTAATGGTGAACAAATTTTTTAAAATCGGTCCAGTAGTTTTTGTGTTTATCCATTACAAACAAAGAAAGAAAGAAAGAAAGAAATAATTTATTTGTGAAACATAGGTACATTAAAGATCATAGAAATTTTAAATAGAGCGCTGTTTTGTCAACAATGACATAGAAATAATATAATAAAAATAAGTGACATTATTGAGAAAATAATAAAATTAAAAAATAGTCAAAAATAATTCTAATTAAAAATATGTTAAAAAAAAATATATTGAAAATATGATTAATTAAATTTGTCATTCAGAAACTCGTCTATTGTGTAATAACATTTTTTAAGTAGCAACAAACAAACAAACAAAAGTACAATTTATTCCTCTTTATAATATTAGTGTAGATTGCTTTAAAAATGGGACATAAATCTTGACGTGGGTTGGTTCATTTAAGCAGAAATCGATCTTCTATTTTTACACATTCACTAGAAATATGTGACACATAGCTTCTCCCCTCTTCGTCTGTGTAGTTTTTGGTTACTGCTCTACTCCAGTGTGTCGCGTGATATTATATAGCCTATACTAATCTTCATGAATCTAGCTATCATATACAAAAAGATTTTATCCAATCCGACTGGTAGTTACAGAGATTAACGTATATAAACAAACAAAAAATATATTTTCGTGTTTATATAATAATAAATCTGTTTATCTTATCTTATTTCATGTATAGCCACGCAAAATACAATTTCAGTAGATACAGATTTTCAGAAACATTTTAATTTCTGTTATTTTTACATTTCTCGGAATACTAATAAGTTTTTATCTACTTTCCTTAGAATATTTATTTTCAATTATACTTAAATTCTCGATTATTATTTTTGTTTTATTAATTTTCGTGCTCTCGACAAAAGTATACTTAAGCTTAAGATAACGAGACAGAATAGAGATATTCGTAAATACAATTGTCAACTACCATCCCTCCGCGACTTTATTACATAACATACCATCACGCCTGTAATCCCCGAAGGGTTAGGCATAAGTGTACCCATTAGTACACCCATATTTCGCCAGTCATGTTTAAGTCCCATGTAATATGGCGCGAGCCTAATGCCATCAACCGGGACAAATCTATACTCCGAGGCTGCTACTGAGGAATTTCTAATGGAACAACCCAATAACACTGTGATGGTTGCTAAGCGCGACTGCTGAGCATGAGGTCTTGGGTTCGATAACCGGGCAAGGAGGTTTTTCCGCTAGAAAATCAGTAGCAGCCCGGGAAATTATAAGTTTGTGGTGATGACACTACCGTGCCTTAGAAAGTACGTAAGCGCGTCTTGCGCCTGATCTCTCCCCGGTCGTGTCGGATTGCCGTCCCATCGGACTATGAGAGTGAGGGAAGAGGGAATGCACTGTGTTTGTGCACACACCTGTGCACTATAATATCTGCTGCGTACTATGCTAATAACTATGCCGGCTACGAGTACTGCGCACCTGACATTTCTGAAGAACCTCACCAATAAGGTCAGTGTAGGTCTTCCTAGAGCGACCCCTCCCACCGTTGCCACTCACCTCTGCAAATACCTTTTGTTAATCGTGTTTCACTCATCCTCTCAACATGACCGAACCATCTAAGCATACCCTTTTCTATCTTTGTCACTACATCCTCTTTTAATCCGAACCAAAAAAATAATTATAAAATTATTACAGCATATCAATGAAAAAGCAAAACACGGCACTCTCTTTTCAATCTAATCGGTAAAGCTTCGATCAATGATGAAAGCTCTCCGTATCTAATCGAGGCTCTTGAAACTCTTCACATTTCAGTGGATAATCCCCGGCTGTTATCAGCACCCGATAATGATGAGTACTTGATTTTTGCTGATTAGTACATTATTTTAAAATGGTCGGTGGATATTGCGGTGTCATTAATGTTTAGAAGTTTTGATTACTAAAGGACTAAAAAAATGAAGGTTTTCAGTTGACCTGTAGGTATGTTTGTCCGCGATTATCTCGTGTTTGGCTGAACCGATTTTGATGTGGTATTCAGAAGAGTATATGTTACATTTACGAGAAGGTAACGACTTAAAAAAGGAGGTTCTCAGTTGGACCCATATGTATGTATGTTTGTCCGCGATTATCTCGTGTTTGGCTGAACCGATTTTTGTAAGATATTCGAATATTAACGACATGGCAGTACATAAATAAGAAACAAAACCAAAGCCGCCAGCTTCCAAAACTAAAGTATATATTTTTTTTGTAATTTTTTAAGGCGGATATCATTTTAGTAAATAGTTTTTATTTTTCATTAAGTGCTAATAAATATGGTTTAAAAGACCGGCCAAGTGCACACGAAGGGTTCTGTACGACCGAATTATACAGGGTGGCCCAGCTAAGGACAGCCAAACGAAAATTTTGGATTTCTCTCTTCTTAGGCTATCCAAACCACCCCCATGTATGTTCTACGTATTTTTGCGGTTTAGGAGCTAGACGACATTTTACAACATCTTATAATAAGACAGTACTTATTATATTGTTTCAGATTTACACATATTTTACAAGAATTAAAAATGACCAATTAAATAAAAATGGACATTACTAAATCTTTTCTCCTAATTCTCCTAATCAAGACATGCTTAAGCCAAAATTTGGACCAACTCTTCCGAAAAATAAATAAAGAAACTGGCAACTTTAGCACCATAGCAGCACATCTAGCATGGGAGTCATCAATAAATCCTGGTAACCCTGAACTGCCGATTCGTTCAGCTGCATATCAGAAAAATCGAATAATCTGGCAAGACCAAACGTGCAGTGAGTTGGCAACACTGTATATTCGTCAGTCGATGAACAACACTCAACAGAGGCAGTACTATTTATTGTGTAGAGGACCGAAGTTTACTTATGAAGAAACCAGGTAAATTATTATTTATTTATTTATTTTACTTTAATTAAAACGGTTAAATAACCAATAAAAATAATTAAAGACACAGAAGACAGATAAAAGTAAAAATATAAAAAAGAAAACACGAATATACATTTAAAAACAGAACAAAATAACTTCATCCCTTTCATAAATTCACCTCACAGTACTTCTGACATACCGACAAAATCTTCGTCCATTCATCCGCAAACAGATCGTTTGTTGGATTAGAATCCAAGATGATATTATGATATTGTTATAAATTTAATTAATTTATTTTTTTTTGTGAAAAGGAGGAACGAAGCGCATGTGTGAGAGTTATGAATGTGGATGGATGAAGAGGAAGAGCAAGGCCAAAGAAAAGATGGATGGATTGTGTGAAGAATGATATGAAAGATAAAGCCCTTTCAAACAATACCACACACGATATCCGATATCTCCAAAGTTCATCATCAGATCATGACAATATTCCTATGGGACCTATTCGGGACTATACTCTTTCAAACAAAAAAAGAATCATCCAAATCGATTCGTAATTGGCGGAGTAATTGTTGAATAAACACACAAAAAAAAAAAACAAAAAAAAAAAAAAACATACGCGTCGAATTGAGAACCTCCTCCTTTTTGAAGTCGGTTGAAAAGGGAGTCAATGATTGCATGACGGCTGACAGGACGGAATGGAAGAAGAAAACGTGTTGCGCCGACCGCAAGTAACATGGGACAAGGGCAGGAAGATGATGATTTTCTTTTTTCACAGACATTTAATGGATTTTCAACAAAGTTTCCTGAAAAATCACTTCATTTCGTGGTGATTTACTAAAACCATCTGTCTTTTTCAGACATACAAGTTACCTTTACGAAGAACTACAAGCAATATATTCAGATGCAGAAGTCTGTATTCCAAGCGACACAAACATATCAACAAATAACCTAACACAAATCGAAGACGCCATCTTGAATTACCTGTCAAATTTCAAACAATTTTTCAATTTGGAACGCGGTGATCCGATTCTTTTTGCCGCCAAAATTGCTGTCAACCGTTACTTTCAAGAAAAAGATATGCTTTGTTTGAAAGGGGAGGGAGATTTTGATAAAATGATGGCGTTTTCGAGGAATGAAGAGGTTTTGAGATGGATATGGCTGGCTTGGAGGGAGAAAGTGGGACCACCTATGAAGCGGCCTTATAGAAATTTGGTTTCTATTGAAAACAAAGCTGCTAGGCGTAATGGTAAGTTGTACTGTTTGTAACTTACTTATTAATTAGTACATTTGTTTAACTCTAGTGCTTGTTGAGGCTAAACTGACTAACCCAGACTATTGTGAACACGCGAAAGGATCCGTGACGTCCCACAGTATAATATTTAACACAGAATATAAAAAAAAACACTTTACTTTTAGTTTATAACTTTTTTTTATAATATTGTTGTTATAGATTGTCAAAGCGGTTATAGTAATACTCACTCTGTGAAAACACATCTGCGGAATATCAAACTTTCAGAAATACACAAATGTGTACCTTAAACGTTTATGGTGTCGGTGGAAAATCATACAAAACAACACACCAACAATCAATTGACTTACTTTATGTCGAAACACACTATGACTGCCTCGTTGGTCTAGTGGTTGCAAAGCGCGACTGCTGAGCATGAGGTCTTGGGTTCGATTCCCAGGTCAGGCAAAGTGTTATTGGGTTTTTTCATCTGGAATTTCTCAGTAGCTGCCTCGGAGTCTGGATTTGTGCCCGGGTGATTGCAATAGGCTCGCCCTATTACATGGGACTTAAACATAACTGGCGAAATGTGGGTCTACTAATGGCTACGCCTCTGCCTAACCCTTCGGGGATTACAGGCGTGATGTTATGTTATGTTATGTCGAAACACAATTTACCCATTAAATTACTATTGAAACATACTGTAACGTCATTTAGGTTAAAATTTTGTGGGTTGGCAGTAGGCTAAGCTAGGTTAATGGTTATACATAGTCAAAGTCTAGTCATGTATTTAAATCAGACCATTAAAGGTATGATTCCGACCCACGCTGCACGCAGCAGTGCTGCCGCAACAGTCTTCTTCTTTTCGAGTCGACGATTATGGACAATCCCCAAATTATATAAATCCCCACGTTTATCGCGGCATCAGTAGCATTGTTAACGTCCTCTAGGCTACAGGTGTAGGGACACTTTGGACAATGCAGTAAGTGGGCCATCGTTTGATCGGGAGCACCACACTCGCACTGGGTATTGGTGGGATGTATAATGCCCCATTTTGCTAGGTTATGTTTGCAGCGGCCTACTTGGGTGCAACAGTGCTGTCGCGGCACTACTGGTCCCCATAAAATCTCTATAAGGTTATATGACATTATACCTATTAAGAGCTAGGCAGCAACTGCAGGCAGCACTGCTGCGAGACATTTGACGCGAGATTGTATGGGGACGGGTAGTTCCGAGGCAGCACTGTTGCAGCAGCAGTGCTGCGTGCAGCGCGGGTCGGAATCATACCTTTAAAAGGCAGTTTTGAACGTCATTCACAAGAGAAAGAAATTTTATTTAGTTGCCCCTCTCAAAAGGTAGTAACATATGGAGAAGAAAAGGCAAGAAACTCCACAGTTACTCTTTTATCAGTATTTCTTCTTTATCGTGTAGGCAGTAAGGTCTTACGACCCCACACACTCTAGTGTCAGAGTTTCTAAAGCGTCAAAGGCCTCTGACTTGGTTTAAGTAGAAAAGTAAGTCCAGGTTTCCTCACGATGTTTTCCTTCACCGATATCAATGATCTCAAAAATAAACTTAGAAAGTACATATGAATTTAAAAAGTCACGGGGGTCAAAGGTTGTGGGTTCAAACCTGGGCAAGTACCAATTGCCCAGGTTTGAACCCACAACCTCATACATTAGAGGCGGGCGCCTTAATCAATGGGCTATCACGACTTGATCACTGAAATACTCTATATTACTTTGTCCAGGGTACCCAAACATCGGTGCCTCCTGGCGGGACGAGCTGGAGATAACAAGATTACGTGAATACTGTCACCATCTGTACAATGAAGTGACGCCTCTCTACAGCCTGCTGCATGGTGTCGTGAGGTTCTATCTGCGAAGGTTTTATGGTGACATAGTGCCTGAACGTGGACCTATTCCTGCACATTTGCTGGGTTAGTAGAAAGAAAGAAAGAAAATCTATTTATTACCGGCAGAAAACAAGTACTAAGTTATTTGAGTTAAGCATTGCCATCCAACGTGGCAATGCGGCCAGTCTTTTAGGCACATTTCCAGTGGACGGCGATGCGGATGAATTTTTGATGCGATTTAGTTTTAGTTTCTCTTTTTTTATTCTGGTTGTTTTGTTTTTTTATTTTTAATATTAAGCTTGTAAATAATGAATATATTATTTTAATTCTTACCCGATCAGTTTAGAAATTCAAAGATTATCAACCTAAACAAGAATAAAGTACTAAGTAAGTATAGGTCTAGAAAATAAAGTAAAGGATGATATTGAAAACAATGGAAATATGCGCCGCGCGAAACGGCTGATGCGATTCCCAAGTCGGGCAAAGTTTTATTGAGCTTATCATTAGGAATTTCTCAGTAGCAGCCTCGGAGTCTGGATTTGTGACCGATTGATGGTATAGGCTCGCCTCCTATTACATGGAACTTAAACATAACTGGCAAAATGTGGGTGTACTATTGGGTACACTTCTGACTAACTCTCCGGAGTTACGAGCGTGATGTTATGTTTTTTCGTGTATACAAGTACCCAAGTATAGAGGTCTTTTTCAGCTATCAAAAACGAGAAACGAACAGGTCATTATTTTTCTAGAATCACACGGAACATTAAACAGTGTGAATTTTTAATTACTCTAGCGTCTCGAGTGCTTGTAATTTAATTTCGTTAATTTTCACCATTTAAATTGTTTCAGGTAATCTCTGGTCACAAAACTGGGAGCCATTGGCTGATCTGCTGTTACCACAGACTATAGATTTGGATGAGAGTATTAGAAAGATGAATTGGACTGTCATGCACATGGTATGTCACATTTTCTATAATTTCAAACGTAAAATATGTACAATTATTAAAAAAAGGGGCAGAAAGGAGGAACCTCATGAGGCATCAAAAAATTCGTCCGCGTCGCTGTCAATGGGGCAAATGCCCAAAAGGCTGACAGCATTGCCACGTTGTATGGCAATGCTGATTCTTTGGCCTAAGAAAAGGCCAGCCCTCTGGTCATGTGAAGAGTCGACCAGTCGCTTAGCGATGTCCCGAAAGACAAGAACTTTAATTTCGAACTGACTTCAAAAAGGAGGTAGTTCTTAATTAGGTACTTGACTCCAAGACACATCTTAGAAAACACTTCATTTAAGTCCTGAAAACCCAATTATTTTTCAATTAACAGTAACATCGTGAGGTGACGTAGACTTAAACCAGCCTATTACTGTCCCACTCAAACCATGTCAGAGGCCCTTGAGGCGGTTTAGAAACTCTGACACTAGGGTGTGTGGGGTCATATGACCTTACTGCCCACACGATAAAGAAAAAGAATTAACAGTAAAAAATGTTTTTTATAGCTTTAAAAACAATGAGTTGGAAAATAAGGACGCCACAATTTGTTATTGCCATACAAAATCTATAGGAAAATCGCATTTTTATAAATTGTATATAGATTGATTGAATGACATTTTATTTTTTTCTTTTGGTTACGTATCCGTGGCCAGGGTTGGACCGTGGATGGGTGACCATCTTTACACACCGAGACTCCTCCGTACTCCGAAAGCACGTTAAGCCATTGGTCCCGGCTGTCATTCGTGGATCTTTTTGACAGTCGTTACAGGCCAGTTAGGTAGTCGCTCCATATAAAATACTGGTATTCAGCTGCATCTGGTTAGAATGGAAGCAAACCTCAACTTAGTTTTGTAAAGGCTAGGCAGATGGATTGGTTACCTATCCGTGGTCAACTGATATTAGAATTCCAAGAGTTTCTAATTCACAATTTTACTATGAATTCTTTCTTCAGGCGAAAAGAGCAGAAGATTTTTATCAGTCGCTCGGTTTGCCGGCCATGACAGACAAGTTTTGGCGCGAATCTGTGTTTGCGCGGGAGAACAACAGTGACACGCGCTGTCACGGCACTTCGGCAGACATGTTTCAAGATGGCGATTTTCGGTAAATGTTGCCAGTTGTAATTTACATTTAACATTAAGTAGAATATTTTTTTGGTATATAAACGCTACGTTACTTAATTTAATTTGTCAAAGATGTAGCTTGTGATCTAGATAAATATTTAAGCTATTTAGTAATCCGCGAATTTGTCTGTGTCCGCCGTCGCGTGCCAAAGCTAGTCTATACTATTTATACTTATACTATTTATACTTATAATATTATAAAGAGGAAAAATTTGATTGTTTGTTTGTTTGCACTGAATAGGCTCCGAAACTATGAACCGATTTGAAAAATTCTTTCACTGTTGGGAAGCTGGACTATCCCCGGGTGATATAGGCTATATTATATTTTATTATCAAAATATTAGGGATCCGTAAGAGAATTCAAGCGGACCAAGTCGCTGAAACAGTGTTAGTCTCCTATAAAAAGATTATTGTTCAGGTTGCTGTACTGTTCAGAGACGTCAAAAGAAGATTTCTACGTTCTGCATCATGAGTTTGGTCACATTCAGTACTTCATGGCATATCAAAACCAACCAGCTTTGTTTAGGGTGAGTTATTATTTATTTTAAGGCGCCATTCGATAACAATTTCACGGCGCTGTTTAAGTCAATTGTTTGGGCGCCATTCGAGTCAATTTTTAACAAAGATTATCTGTAATATCTGTGTAATTTGCTGCAACAAAATTAAAGCACAAGTTTTTAGTTTCATTGTTGAATAATACTCGTAGATACGTAGGTAAATAATAATGTAGGTACTTACGGATAATTCCATTTTTTTTCCAAAAATTAGAAATCATATTAGTAGATTTAAAAACAATTATTCGTTCTATTTAGACATGCTCAACAACAGTATTCTTGTGATAACCCTAAATTATAGTTTTCATAATTACAGCAAGCCAACACAGCACTTCACGAAACTATAGGAGATACGATCATGTATGGAGTATTAACACCTCAGCATTTGAACAGACTTGGACTAATCAACGACTCCTTACTATATACGTTTAATAACGACATTTCAGAACATCCTGTAACTGAAAACTTGTCTAATGATAACGAAAATGAAATAATCAATAAAAAATCTAAGAATAAGAAAGATAAAAACGTAAATGGTGATAGCAAAAACATAGAAAAAGAAGATAAAAATAAAGAAATGTCACTCAATGATCTTACTAAAGAAGAAAATGCAAAAGAATATAAAGATATTGTAACTAAATTGAAAGCAAAAACCTCACAACCATTAAAAGAAGAAAATCATAAAACTAATGATAAACATATTGATCATGATACTCCAAACTTATTTGAAGACAAAGATATATCAACAGATTCAATACTTTTACTAAAACAAGCGTTGAATAAAATTCCACAAATACCTTTTTCTTTACTAATAGATGAATATAGGTGGAAATATTTTGAAGGTAGTCTGAAAGGAGAGAATGAGGAGTTCTGGGCTATGGCGATGGAACTGCAAGGCGTGTCGCCACCTGGTGTGAGGGGGGATGAGTATTTTGATGTGGGAGCGAAGTTCCATGTGCCGGATAATACGCCGTATATCAGGTATTTTTAGTATCTGCTTACTTAGTCTAAACATAACATCACGCCTGTAATCTCCGAAGGCTTAGGCAAAGGTGTACCCATTAGTACACCCACATTTCGTCAGTTATGTTTTTAAGTTTAAGGGGCGAGCCTATTACCATTAACCGGGCACTAATCCAGAGCCCAGACTCCAAGGCTGCTACTGAGAAATTTCTTTTTGCTTACTTACAATTTTGTGATATATCATATTGTCTAAGTAGCTAAGGCGTTTGCTTCTGCTGAATGAGATCGTCGTCTGGAATCTGGACCAGTACCAATGCAGCTATTACTATTTACAATGTACTTTCTAATTTTATCTTGGACATCACTGATTAGGTGTGAGGAAACCTAGACTTATAATTCACATAAGTCGTGATCGCCAATCCGCCTTGACCAAGTGTGGTGATCAGTACTATGCTTTCTTCTTTGTATGGTAGTTCTTCGCCTGATCTCTCGCCGTCCGCTTCGGATGGCCGTCCAGTCCATGGGACAGTGAGAGTAAGGGAAGAGAGAGTTCACCTGTGTTTTCGCACCCATTTGTGCACTGTAAAATCTCCTGCGTCGATGGTTAATCTCCACAGAGACGTACAGCAATTTCAATCAAGATTTTGAGTTGGTGTTCGCCATGTTGTATTTTTATTAACATTTAGTCTGCACGACCGCCGCTGTCTCTAGAGCAATAGAACTCAAAAATGAAACGAATTCACTACTGACAGATACCACTTTGACAGGTCCGAAGTCGTTGACATTTGCACGGTGTTGCCATTCGAATAAATTAAATAACTACCAAAGATTGTAGATGTTGTTTCTAACATATAATATATATTTTTTCAGATACTTCCTCAGCAGCTTCCTCCAGCACCAACTCTTCGAGAAGTTGTGCAAAGCTGCAGTATACGGTCGTCGCAGTGCAGAAGACCCTGTACCCGAGACCATCGGCTTGACTAGATGTGACATATACGGGTCTAAAGCTGCTGGAAAGATCTTGAAGTAAGTACTCATCGTAATCAGGTTCTTCATCCTGTAAAGCAGGGGTTCCCAAAGTTATTTGGTCTACTACCAACTTTGAGAATTAATTATTTTCTAGCGTGCCCATTTTTTCGCCTACATAAATACCACTTAGTAGATAGTTACTACAATTTACCGATTTTTTTTTATTGCTTGTCACTAAGATGAGATTGCTACTAGATCTTGAATATTTTCCGCCAACAAAGTCTTTGGGCCAATTTTTGTATTGTAAACTTTATCATTATCGAAATAAAGTTCGAAATACAAAATCTGGCTCGAAAGTTTGAACCTGGTTTAAGCAAAAACTTCGTTTTATAATAACGCCTTTTGAATAAGTAGGATTGGCTAGGACTTAAAAAACTTTTCATTGTAGGTACTTAACACCTCTGGTTTTGGCTTCAGGAATTTTAAATAATTTTTATTTATTACAGGGATTTCATGTCCCGCGGCCACTCGCAACACTGGAGCGAAATACTGAAAGCAACGACAGGAGAACGCGACATATCCGCAGCAGCTCTTAATCGATACTACCGCCCTCTGTACGACTTGTTAGAGAAATTTGTGCGCGCGCACCGCGTTCCTATTGGCTGGTGATTTAATGTACATTTTTTTTTTTATTAAATTTTCTGTTACTTTGTTGTTACTGTTATTTATGTAGTCAAATAAATGTAACAAAAAAAATATGTTTTGTTCAAAAATCCTTGTTTTTTGTTTATGTATACAAAAATGTATAACTATGTTAGCAAATAATTAAATACTACCAGAAAACCGCTTTTCATTATATATTTTCATGTTATATTTTACTATTATTTTAAGTAATTGTTTAGCATTTATTCTAGTCATTATATCATTAGTGTTAAAATTCGTATAAAAATAGAGTTAAATTATTGTGCTGTAAACTTGAATAAAACAATTTTTAAATTAACAATAAATACAATTTATTAAATTAACATTAAATAATGTATTTTATCAACAACAACTTTTTGTCTCAGTTAATAAAAAAAAAAACCTTAAAATTAGTTTTTAACAAAAAAAAATAGAAAAAAAAAAGTACAAAATAAATTAAAAGCAGAATAACTTACTTTAAGCGCTTTTTTAAAAGTAATACTTAATTTATTTATTTACATTTAAAAATGGTAGAAAAAATGTAAAAATGTTTAAAAAATATATTTTTGTTAAGTATTTACAAATAGCAGGATATTTACAAAAGATGTGAGATATTTTTAAAACTTTAGAGACTGGAGACGTTTATTATTCACAAACAGAGCAGCTGGCCTACGCCTACCACTACGTCTTAAAACAATATTATTTTAATATTATATTGTAGGATTTTCAACGCTCAGCTCAGCGCCGATAGTTAAAAATCCAACAACAGAAATTACAAAGTAATATTAATATAATATGGTTTTAACTCATTGACTGCGGGAAAACACACACGTTGTGTTTCGACTAAGAAACGCGCACACCGTATGTGTTTTTCTATGGCGAACACGCGTACATTGGTAGCTAGCCGCACTTGCGTTTGGCGTAGCAAATGTTCGCCCGCACTCTACGGGGAGATGGCGATAGGCCCCCAGAAGTGGGTACTTGACACTACCAATCAATTGACATACTTTAATAGCGAGCTTAACTGGTCCCATCAAGCGTGATTTTCTTGAGAATTCCCCTAGTATTTATTTATTTATTTAAACTTTAATCAACAAAAATGTACAGAGGCGGACCAAATGCCTTAATGATTTATGACCAATAAGTGCCTCCAATCTCCAAGATTTTAATTAAGGCACTAATTATAACTCCATATTAATGTTAATATTGCAATTTAAGCGAGTATTTATTTATGCAACAATATTTCTCAATGAATTTAATATTTTATCACAATAAAAACCTTAAAAATATAAAAGACAAGTCTACAAAACAGGTGACTTTTTTAAAAGTTTTTTTTCAGAAAAATAATATTTAAAGAAAAATGGTAATTCTATTGACTATTTGGTGGAATAAGGTTAACTACTAAACGTAATTCGTTGGTAATATACAAATATTGACATAAACGTTTTTGTCGTATTCAGTACGACAATACGACAATTGGTTACTTTCGTTGTATTTTTATTGTAGCATGCTTTATGTGGCTCACACATATTTTATAAAAGGTGCACGTTATTATCCACACACTGAGTATATTTGCAAAGTTGTTCCATATTAAAATTTGATTGAATTTCAAGACATTTTTATTTTGTAACTACTGAAAAAAAAATTAAAGCATTGCATTGTTATGTACACATTAAATTGAAAAATATAATCTCTTTTCTTTGTGCTATTTATCTTTATCCCTTTGAATACCAAATCTGTCGACAATACGACAAGGCCTATTTTTAAAATGCCTAATACGACATTTGATTACGAAATACGACACTTTCGTACAATTGAACAGAATAAGTTCCAATGGCCTTTGCACAAAGACTCACTAAATACAAATAAGTACTAAATATGAATAAAGTACTATTTTATTTCTGTGTATCATTTACAGAGAACAAATAAGATAAGATAATTCTTTATTAATATTAATTGGTACATCTAGATATATAAATGAAAATCTTGTGTCACTGTGTTTGTTGTCGCTCTACTCCGAAACGGCTCGACCGATTTTGATGAATATTTAGTAAGTATGAGAATAGGTCGCAAAGTTTCATAACGCTAGGTGATAGGGATCAACTTTGACGCGGACGAAGTCGCGGGCAGAAGCTGGTTCTGTATATAATTTACCCAGGAGCCTACTAGGATTCCCTGGGTCATGAAGTCTAGCCTTTTAAGTCACATTACACGAATGTATAGGATAAATGTAGATTTATCCTAAATGTTATTGAGTCTAGACTCAATAACAATTCACTATTTATATTTAGTCCAAATTATATTTAATGAGTCTACTAACAAGCCATTTCACATTTAGTTGACCTCAATTTCCAAAAATAACCACTCAAAATGGCGCTACTGTGCCTAAAAGTTAAAAAAAAAACAGCTTAACATAAAAAAACACTACTTAAAAACAAAAAAAAAACAAGTCAATCAAATTCATTCGAGCTTAACTTTTAACACACTAGCGCCATCTAGCGGCGCTTTGGGCGAACACTCAAAAGTTTTCACATCACTACTATCGATGCTATGATAGTGTTGTGGCGTGGGATATCCAGTCTACAGTGTGGGCTACTCGATGGTAGATGCCTGGTTGGCCTCTGCTTGCGCAGGAGTACCCTGCGGATACTACCCCTATGAGGTACCAGCGTCCTGCTCTTTCAAGCATGAGAGGTCCCCCGCTATCCCCTTGGCAGGAATCCTTGCCACCTCCCCGGTAGCCTGCGCACAGCATCTCAGGATATATAACCACGTTTATACCTGGAATTTGAGAAAGGGAATTTTGAGCATTTCTAAAGTGAAATCTTCTTTAGACTACCGCGTTGGTATAGTAAGTACGAGTAGTCATGAGTACTTGGATCCAATTCCCAGATCGAGCAAAGTGTTGTTGAATTATTGCATCAAGAATTTCTCAGTAGCAACCTCGGAGTCTGGATTTGTGACCAATAGACTCTTCCCCTATTACTTGGGACTTAAACATAACTGGTTAAATGTGGGTGTACTAATGGAACCTCTGCCTAACCCTTAGGCGTACAGGCGTGATGTTATGTTTATGTTAATCTAATCTCCCATGTAATAGGGGGCGAAGCCGGGCACAAATCCAGACTCCGAGGCTGCTACTGAGACATTCCTGATGGACTAACCCAATAACAATTTGCCCGACCTTGGAATTGAACCCAAGTGTTAATGCTCAGCAATCGCGCTTTGCGACCACTAGACCAACGAGGCAGATAAGATTAGATCATTTTATATCTTATTATTTTAGGTTCTTCAGAAAGATCACGTACGCAGTACTCATAACCAGCGTGCTTGTATGACGAGATGTATGAACGTGGATGAGGCGAAAGGAGTGTGTAACAATTGAAGCAGGTTCTGTAGTTTCTGCCTACCCCCATGGGAAAAAGACGTTGAGTTTATGTATGTATTTTTTTATATATCTTCAAAACATACGTACCATTAGCTCTATGCCATCTCTCGCAGACTCTGTTGTCCAACACTGGCACGTCCACCGCCTGCAGTGTCCGTGGTCTCAACCTGGACCCTGGACTCAGAGCACCCCACCCTGCCGCCCATCCATACTGCCCCAGGAAGTCCGACCCTCGCTCCGGCAAGCAAATTGGGGCTGTAATGTGAAAATCAAAAGTGTAAATTCCTTGGAACTTACGGTTGGAATTTTTTTTTTTTTTTTTTCACTACACGGTTTAATTTATAATTATTACAATATTGAGTATTGGACATTGTATTGTCGTCAGAACTAAAGGTGTATGCAAAATTTCTGCTCAATCGGATACCAACAAATGGTCGAAAAACGGTTTGCAAATTTTGAAAGGGCAACTTACTTACATACGTAAGTACATACGAACAGTGCAAGCTAAATAAAAGCTTGTAAAACAGCGTTAACGAAACCGAAAGTTACATAATTTTCCCATCACTGGGAAGAAATTTTGGACTTTATCTAAATTTTAGCCTAATTCCTAGCTTTTCAAGCTATATCTTTACAAATGAATGAAATTGAAGTGTCTGTTTGAACCTTTCAAATAACAGTTTTATACAAAATGCATAATTATGAATGTTTACACAGCAATTACATACATCAAACAGCATTTTTCTACATTTATTTCTGACTGTATGTTTGTTCCGTCTAATCTCCAAATTTGCTGCACCGATTTTCAAGAGCCTGTCACTGGCAGACAACCGATGTTTTAAGAAGAAACTTAGACGTTTATTTTAGCAAAAGAATTAAGGTGACGCGCAAAAAAAATCAAACTTTAATGCTAGTTATCCGAAAATAAGCCTAATATTCAACTTTCTAGGTCATAAAATAAATAAATATATGCTCTATGCTCACCTATATGAGGCATGTAGTGTACATTTCTATCTAACGTCAGCACAGCGACATCAAATCTATCGGCTTGAGGCGTAAACTTGAACAGAGGATGCACTTTGATCGTCCGCACGCCAAAAGTGTATGCAGGTAGCGGCTCCGCTGCCGAATTGATGACGTAGTCACCGAGCGTCACGCGGACGTGGCGTGGCTGCGCACGCGCCACGCAGTGCCCAGCTGTCACAACATGGCGCCTCGATATTAGCGAGCCGCCGCATCTGGAACGTTACAGGTTTTCGGTTACGTTTGAATTTAGAATAAAACAATAAAATGGGGGTGATTAAAGGAAGAAATTGGGGAGAAATCTCAAATAATGGTGCCGATTCCCTTGGTCACAAACTAAACTAAAATTAGACTATTTCCATCTTATTCTTTCCAATAAAACAAGAAAGAGACTAATGTAAATGAGAGCTGTCAAATTTTGTCAATCTGACACATCCATGCAATTATAGTCGACATCTTAAAACGTATGGATTAAAAATACGAAAAAGTTCAAGGCAAAACTAATTTGACATCGCTAACTTAGTTCTTTAATGTCACCGTCCTTTCCTTTCGCTGTATGTTAGTAAGGGATGTCAATCCTCTAAATTTAGTCTAGTTTGTGAACAAGAGAATCGGCACCATAATCTTTATTTGGTGGCTGTAGGGGGAAAGAAAATGGAAGAAATATGTAGATGTAGGAGCAGATTAACAAAATTATTTATTTAGTTAGAGATTATACATATTATGATATCAACATTACAATTTATCTGAAAAAAGTTATTTATTAATATATACATTATTAGGAGCAGATTAGGTTTATTTTTGCCAATTTTGGCTATCCTGGATTTCTGTAGGTAATAAGAAATGAAAGAAATTAGCATAGAATTAGGTAGTTAACATCATTAACAAATAATTCCAAGACAATTTCTAAAAAAAAGTCAACATAAAATGACAGTTGATTTTTTTTAAATATTTTATATACATACATATGTACATGCATAACATCACGCCTGTAATCCCCGAAGGGTTAGGCAGAGGTATACCTATTAGTACACCCACATTTCGCCAGTTATGTTTTTAGTCCCATGTAATAGGGGGCGAGCCTATTGCCATCAACCGGGCACAAATCCAGACTCCGAGGCTGCTACTGAGAAATTCCTGATGGAAAAACGCAATAACACTTTGCCCGACCTGGGAATCGAACCCAAGACCTCATGCACAGCAGTCGCGCTTGCGACCACTAGACCAACGAGGCAGTCCAGTCTTAATATTGTATGTCTTGAATTGTAATCCCAAAAAAATAAGGCTACAGACTCTCGAACAGTTAACATAGTCAATCCTAAAAAACTTATACAGCCTTATTATAAAAAGTCTTTGCTCAAACCTAGTTTAATCCTTCGAGCCAGTTTTTCATTTCGAACTTTATTTCGACAAAAATAAAGTTTGTAATACAATAATTGGCTCAATCTAAACCTGGTTTGACCAGACTTTGTTTTATAATAAGGCCTATAGTAAAAAAAAAACATATTGAATCGATTACGATAAAACGTCTGAAAATGGCGCTGATTCCCTTGGTCACAAACTAAACTAAAATTAAACTATTTTCATCTTTTTCTGTCAAATAAAACAAGAAAAAGACTAAAGTAAATAAGAGCTGTCGAATTTAGTCAATCTGACACATCCATACAATTATAGTTGACATCTTAAAACGTATGGATTAAAAATATGGAAAAGTTCAAGGCAAAACTAATTTGACGTCGCTAACTTAGTTCTTTAATGTCACCGTCCTTTTCTTTCGCTGTAGGTTGGTAAGAGATGTCAATTCTCTAAATTTAGTCTAGTTTGTGAACAAGGGAATCGGCACCAATATCTGAAAATCAAACCTATGATACAAAAAGTAATAAAATGAAGTACCTACATACTAAACAAGATCAAAACTTTTACGCTACTAAAGAAAACATGCAAAGCAAACGTTCATGCAACGTTCAATATCTATAGTTAAACTAATTTAAACAAAGTCACTGTAATTACTTACCAAAGTCTTAAAAAAAAATGTTAATTGATTATTCAATTAATAATATTATTTGTTAGAATAAACACCTTATTTTTTCAATTAAACTAGAAGAGGAATGTGCGAAAAAGTCGGTGAAAATAATAAATATTACAGTTTTTTCTTAAACACAGCTACAAAGTATGAGTAGAGAGAGAAGATGTAGCCTGTAAAACTACTGAAAGGATTCGAATGTTTAAAATGTCTTATAATAAAATAAAGCTTAACAGTTTGTTTGTATGAACGCGCAAATCTTCGGAACTGCGGGTCCGATTCTGAATATTATTTCGCCAATAGAAAGCTACGTTATCCCTGAACGCTATAGGTTATTTTTACTGTCAAAAAATTAGGGGTTCGTAAGAAAAATCACGGGAATTAAGACGGGCACAAAAGCTAGTTTGTTTGTTTCTAAATATTTTAAAAATTCGAATCTTTAAAAAGATATTTTACACTAAAACCTCATTCATAAGTTTTATCTAAAGATAGCAGACATGTTTATGTTACGTTAAGCCACAAAACAACTATTTACAATTAATTTTAACTTCTTTTTCTATTCTCTCAACGAAAATATTACTACGAAAAATACGACTGTTAAAACAATTACTAACTAAAGTTTAATAAAATACTAGCTACATTTTTAAGAAAAATTAAGCTTCCTAATTCAAATACAACTCTATTCTAAACTTTTCTAAGAATAACATTCAAATCATGCAATTTCATGCTTTAAGGCTTAGGACTAAACTGTACGGAAACAAGTACACTGTTTTTCGATCAACAAATTAATTTGAGAAACTGTCAAATACGAGTAAGCTGTGCTGTGATTGGCTGACTTAATTACAGACAGCCAATAGTATCAGCTGATGAGCTGACGCGCGCTTGGCAATTTGCGAAATTAATTTGTCGTTCGAGAAACCGAGCATTTGTGGCTTTGCACACTAGGACAAATAAAAGCACGTTTGCCAAATAAAAGCAACTAAAATTACACTGCAGTGTTTTTGAGGTGAAAACTTCTTTAGGGTAGGTACAAGACTTATGGGCTCGCGTCACCGACATGCTAAAGTGACGTGTTGCGCCAGACTGTGGACAGTTATTCCTAAGTTTTAAGTTTTCTCTTCTGTCGGGAATACCCATGACTGACTATTTTTAGTTTTGACACTTTTCCGTTCAGAATATTCCCATGCTTTAACCGTCCAGTGACGTCATCGCAACGTAACTTAAACATGTCATCAAACTACAGAATAAAAAAGTAGAAGAACTTGCTGGACATCATGCTATCTCTTTCGCACATTTACCTCTCTATCCAACACTGCTTCCAACCGATAAGCTCGAATATCGACATAAGCATGTTGCATCTGTAAAATTAATTATTAATTCATGTTAATACATTAATTATTTTAATTTGTTATTTTTGTTTTTGGACATAATTTTGAATGGAAATAATAAAAAAATGTGAGATTGAAAACGCTTCACGTAATGAAAATTTATTTTTTAACAGTAAGCACTGTTTTTGTTACCCAACTACGGAAAAAAGAGTAATGATTTTAACAGTATTTTATTACAGTAACAATTTGCTTGGACCCTATTCCCGATTTCACTATTATCCTTTTATATTTTTAAATGTTATTCTTTTTACGAATATTTAAAAATATCATTCTGTCATTGAAATGAATAAACAGGTTAATAGATAACGAAAATATTTTTGGAATCCTAAAAACGAATAAATAAGAAATAGTTTATTATTATTTCCACTCTAAATATTTACACAATTATTTTAGTCTAGTTAATATTTAGTCTACGCAAATAGTCTTAGGGCCTGTCTCATGTTCCATCTGTGACAATACTGACCAGTAAAATTCAAAAATAGAACACATTATTTTTATTAAATAATCTGTCAAATAATTTAATACTTATTGGTTGACAGAAAAAAATAATTCTTTTTATTAAATAATCTGTCAAATAATTTAATACTTATTGGTTGACAGAAAAACAGGTTGCTCGTTGTTAAAAGAATGGTTCGACTAATTACTTAATAACCCTCGAACTTTTGGTAGTGACAGGATTTAGTTAAGTCATTTTTGTAATCCGTTTCTGCCTAACATTTAACTTCCTCATATTTAACTAGCGACCCAGCGCTTGAATCCCTCTATCTATTTAAAAAAACCACATTAAAATCCGTTGCGTAGTTTAAAAGATCTAAGCGTACAGATGACGGGAAGCGACTTTGCTTTTACAAAACAAAATTATAATGATTTGCGTAAACTAAATACTTTCTATACTTTTTAAAAACACTCAATTAGTAACAATTTTTAGTAAATTAGTGCGTTAATATACAATGTTAATTCGATGTCAAATACTGTGCAATAATCTGTGCTTTTCATACAAAATGGTACAAGAAACATTTGCCACAATTTCTCATTAATTTTTCAATAAAAAAATTAATAATGTTTTAGTCAGTTTTGTGACAGTTATTTGTGTGTCATTCGTGTAGTGTTTTTCTCTATATATCTCTTCAAACCTCACTCAAATAACCACAGACAATTGAACTAAAACCCTAGTGCGGAGCAAAGTATTTAAAAAAAAAGAAAAGTACTCATTTATTTTCAAAGTTGTTATTAGCATTTAGCTATTTTAGCAGGGGATTTAGGGGATTTAGCCTGCCTCGTTGGTCTAGTGGTCGCAAGCGCGACTGCTGTGCATGAGGTCTTGGGTTCGATTCCCAGGTCGGGCAAAATGTTATTGGGTTTTTCCATCAGAAATTTCTCAGTAGCAGCCTCGGAGTCTGGATTTGTGCCCGGTTGATGGCAATAGGCTCGCACCCTATTACATGGGACTAAAAAAAAACATAACTGGCGAAATGTGGGTGTACTAATGGGTACACCTCTTCCTAACCCTTCGGGGATTACAGGCGTGATGTTATGTTATGTTATAATTTAGGTGATGTGAGCATGAGAAAAGCTGTTAATTCCTAAGTGATAATCAGTTAACAGCTCACCTCCAACTCACTTGATATTCATTACGATACCATCTCTGACTTTGCAAAAAAACTTTTTAAATAAAGTGACTCGGACACAAATCAAGTTTCAAAGTCAAAGTCAAAAACTGTAAACTGTAAACGGTCTAATTGAAATAAATATTTCAATTAGACCGTTTACAGTCACTTTTGAATTGTCAAGAAGTCGGTCAGTTAGTCCGAAAATTGAAGCTAGTTGCTCGTTCCAAAACGGAGATAGGCCTCTATGGAGAAGAACGAGCAAGAAACTCTACGGCACTCTTTTAAATTAGGTTTTTACAAAATCCTGGTTACATTATTCCTGTTGATTCTATTTGAAATGACGTTTGAAGAACGAAGTTTGAAATTGAAACTGTAATTAGTGTGTTGTGTTTTTAATTGTCTTATTGTGTAATAAAGGGAAACGTGAGTAGGTAGAATATACATAACATAACATAACATCACGCTCATAATCCCCGAAGGGTTAGGCAGAATTGTACCCATTAGTACACCCACATTTCGCCAGTTATGTTTTAAGTCCCTACATGGGGCTAAAAAGATAACTGGCGAAATAGGGAGCGAGCCTATTACCATCAATCGGGCACAAATCCAGACTCCGAGGCTGCTACTGAGAAATTCCTGATGGAAAAACCCAATAACACTTTGCCCGACCTGGGAATCGAACCCAAGACCTCATGCACAGCAGTGGCGCTTGCGCCCACTAGACCAACGAGGCAGTCAATCTAATACATAAATAGAATATAATACATAAATATAAATTGGTCAAACCTATAAGTAATTTTTGGAGCGTTTTTCCTATATGAAATTAAGTTAAAATGTATAATAGATTCGTGACAGCAACATTTTATGATATATATTTTTTTTAGTTTAGTTTGACACAAGTGTTCTAGTGAAATAAAAAATAGCCATAACTGTGCCATAACAATGTTGTATATGGTAATGTCAAATGTCATATTATATGAGCCAGAAGTGTGCCATCAAACAAAAGCTGGCCACAACTGTGCCATTTCAATGTAATGAGTACCTAATAATGTAAAAAATTCAGGCCAGAAATGTGGCAAAAACTGGCCACAACTGTGCCATTGTACTTATAATGTCAAATGTCATAAATTCAGGCCAGAATTGTGGCAAAAACTGGCCACAAATGTGCCGGGTACAGAACTGTATAACCTTGAGGATCCTATCCGGATGTAGGCTTGCCAGGGGAAGGTGCCGAAGCCAGCGTCGTCACCGCCGACGATACGTCGCTGTGCCGTCTGCTTGCCAACCGCTATACCGCAACCTGGAAGGTAAAGAGAAAGATTGATTGAGAATCAAGGTTTTAAAAAGCCTTAGGTTCACACACAATGGTCCATCGTGGACTAAGTGGGGAAACTAAAACCCCCACGCCCCTTGATGAAGGTGACGCCTTTTGATATGTTGCTGTCAATAATCATTAAATAATAATACACATTCTGTGATAATTTCAACTCCCTACCTAATACGGTTTATGAGATACAGCCCGCTGACAGACCCGGACAGTGAAGGCTTAGTTAAAGGGTCCCGTTGTTCCGGTACGGAACCCTTATCAGCATCATCATCTGCCTAGCCTTTTCCCAACTATATTGGGGTCGGCTTCTAATCTAACCGGATGAAGCTGAATATTAACATTTTACATGCAGCGACTGCCTATCTGACCTCCACAACCCAGTACCTAGGTAATACGATACCCCTTGGTACGGGTTGTCAGACTTTCGGGCTTCCGACGACCCGTAACGACTGTCAAAGATACGCCACGTAAGACAGCTGGGACGGGCTTAACGTGCTTTTCAAGGTTCGGAGGAGTCTCGGTGTGTAATGATGGTCACCCATCCACGGACCAACCCAACCACACAAGAGTAATTCATTAGGAATTACTCCTGTATCCTGGGGAAACTTTTTTCAACAAGAAAAAGAATGCAACGAAAAGAAAATCACACCTAAAAAAGATCATACCTACGAAAGTCCAATTTTCAGCTTTAAAAGACGCATATTTCGCTTTATTTTTCTTATGTTTTTTCGCTTTTTTCTTTTCAAAGGTTGAAGTTATTAATAAACTTATAATCAATAATATTATTAATAACTTCATTTTAAACTTAAACACAATTTTTCACATTTTACTTAAAAAATAATTTCGATCACTTTTTAGTTAGATACATTAATATCACTAGAAAGTTAAAATGCACTAAATATTATTGTCAATCACTAAAACAGTTATATAACATTTCACAAAAACTTTTTTTACTCCATTATTCTGTAAAATAAAACTGTCAAATGAAAATTGCACAGATTTTGTCAAATTAAAATTGCACAAATATTTTTTAACTAGTTATTTATTGAACCGTTTAAAAGTTCAATTGAACGCGTGTTGCAGTACATAACTATTTGTGTTGACTGGTATTGAAGTAGTTTTCTTTACATATTGCATGTACTTAACGTTTCCGAGTTGTTTCCATTCAGGAAACAACTTTACCGGTTTGGTCAAATTTATGAGGGAACTGTTTTACTGTATGAATAAACATACATAATGTATTATTTTCCGATTTTGTACACAAGCATTATGAAAAACAAACGGGTTTTCGTATCAATCATATGTTTTAAGTACCTACACAGACATTAATCAATGGCAGATCGAGTTTAAAAAAAGTTAAAACATACGTAACATCACGCCTGTAATTTCCAAAGGGTTAGACAGAGGTGTGTACTCAATAGTACACTCACATTTCGCCAGTTATGTTTAAGTCCCATGTAGTAGGAGGCGAGTCTATTCCCATCAACCGGGCACAAATCAAGACTCTGAGGCTGCTACTGAGAAATTCCTAATGAAAACCCCAATAACTCTTTGCCTTACCTGGGAATCGTACCCAAGGATTCATGCTCAGCCATCGCGCTTTGCGACCACTAGACCAATGAAGCAATAAAACAAACAAACACTAAACTAATAACCACTAAAACTAATAATGTTCTAAAAACTAATAAAACTATCGTAAAAACACAACATTATTACTCAATCAATAGAGAAAGTATACGAGAACCGTATTATTAAATGATTACATACAAACATTTATATAGAATACTAACTTTTGTCCGCGACTTCGTCCGCGTCAGTCTGTTATCGCGGACGCAGACGAAGTCGCTAAATTAAAAATAGCCTGTGGTGTCGATACTAATAAACACGAACTAAACATAATTTAGAATGTTTTTTTCTTTCTTTCCAATAAAACAAGAAAGGGACGGATGAAAATAAGAGCTGTCAAAAGTTAATCTGACACATTCATATAATTATAATTGACATCTTAAAACGTACAGTTTAAAAACATGGAGAATTTGAAGGCGAAACTAATTTGACATCTCTAAGTGTATTGTAAGTGTCACCGTCCTTCTCTTCAGCTGTATGTCAGTAAGAGATGCCAATTCTCTAAAAGTCTAGTTTTTGAACAAGGAAATCGGCACCTATTTCCTTTCTTGGGGTTTAGAGTTACCCCGTACCAAATTTCATCAAAATCGGTTCAGTGGTTTAGTCGTGAAAGCGTCACAGACAGACAGTTACTTTCGCATTTATAATATACTAGCTTTTACCCGCGACTACGTCCGCGTGGAACTTGTTTATATCGTAGTTGCATACAAACTTCCACCCCCCTTTTCACCGCCTTAGGGGGTGATTTCCGGGATAAAAACTATCCCATGTCCTTCCTCGGATCTTAAACTATCTCCATGGCAAATTTCATTAAAATCGATTCAGCGGTTTAAGCGTGAAGAGGTAACAGACAAACACACTTTCGCATTTATAATATTAGTATGGATTGCGAATAACAATGACTTGCACAGTATAGATCTAATCCTATTAAATTGTATTGTATAAGTACATGTATGACTGTCAAATATTTGACATTTGACATAGCTTTTTGTATTTGACATTTAAGTTGAACAATCGTACAAAGACGGTGCGCTGACTTGCAGCCGCTTTCTTTAAACCAACTTGTTCTTATTTTGTTTTTGTATACATTTTTTTTTTTTCTTATTTTACGTGCGTCCTTTTCGCGTCTAAATATGATCCATAGATTACTAGTGGCAATCGCAGCGTATGACGTCCACCCACAAGGTGGACAGACGATCTGATGAGGACCGCGGGATCGCGCTGGATGCAAGCCGCTTCCAACCTGTCCTATTGGACATCTGTAGGGGAGGCCTATGTTTAGCCGTGGACGTCCTACGGCTATGATGATGATGAAAGACTTCTATATTAAACTGGCTTATGCGATCTGTGGATCGACCTGGTGATTTTTTGCGAGGAAAATCTGAAGTTTGTTTTGTTTGTTTATAGAAAAGGGTATACTTAGATGGTTCGGTCATGTTGAGAGGATGAGTGAAAGACAATTGACAAAAGGTATTTATATGGCAGAGGTGAGTGGGAACGCCGGGAGGGGTCGCCCTAGGAAGACCTACACTGACCTTGTTGGTGAGGTCCTTCAGAAAGGTCAGGTGAGGAGTACTCGTAACCGACGTGCTTGTATGACGAGATGTATGAACGTAGATGAGGCGAAAGGAGTGTGTAAGGATCGTAGCTGGGGACGTTCTGTAGTTTCTGCCTACCCCCATGGGAAAAAGGCGTGAGTTTATGTATGTAATAATAGGTTAGTATTTTTTATACAGTACGCTTAAATCATTTGTCGGGTATTGTTCTATAACTTTTATTCCAACTTAGGAATCGCATACAGGAACTCACGCTCATAACCACACTCGCAACCACTAAACCATTGATACTATCAATGTTAACTTAACAAGTTCCTAACCGCAGTTTAGTTAGAACCGCATTTGCGAAAGTTCAATGTAGATATCTGTTGACTGTCATAATATAGCACGAGTTCTAACTTTAACATAACGAATACTCAATAACTTTATTGCTTCTCCATATGTATACTTAAGTGGTAACTTAAATAATTGAGATCATTATGGACCCTTTAAAGAGATCATTAATATAAAATTTAATATGTTCTAACTTAGTGATAGGTACTTAATTAAAATTTGGAGAATCATGAATAACTTTGCTTACATGTATAATCTATAAATGTCATTTTATCTTAAAGGTAATTTTTAAATATTTTTTATTCAATTAATTTATATAGGTTTATTTTTATTATATTCCATTTTCTTATTTCCATTTAACGTTACATCACGCCTGTAATCCCCGAAGGGTTAGGCAGAGGAGTACCCATTAGTTCATCCACATTTCGTCCTGTTATGTTTAAGTCCCATGTAATAGCTATTTTTAATTGAATTCATTTTAATATATTTTCGGACTACCTCGTTGGTCTAGTGGTGGTAAGCGCGACTGCTGTGCACGAGGTCTTGGGTTCGATTGGAAAGGGCAACTAGATTCAATTCGTTTTTTACACGACTGCCCCAAAAACAAGGAGTGTTATGTGTTCAGGGTTAATGTATGTATGATGTATGTGATTTTTTTTATTCCACCATAACTTTTAAACACCTGAACCGATTTAGATTTATGGGGTATTGTTTCTTTTTATGGTGCTTTAAAGGTGCCTTATAATGGCCCTAATTGAAATAAATGATTTGACTTTGTAAATACACAAGATGAAGCCGGTTAACCCTGCCCTTCAAGAAATGATGATCTCCTTCCATATTGGATGCGGTATTAACTTGAACTTTCACGTTTTGCGGTGTAGCATTGCTGCGGTTAGGAAATCATTTCGCGTTAGATTTCCTGACATTGCCACCTCGACTTTGAAAGATCGTATTCTGTCGTGATAGCCCGGCGGTTAGAGAACCTACCTTTCTTACATGAGCTTGTAGATTTAAATCCGGGCGTTCGTCCGTTCCGTGTTGATTTTTTTCATTCATTAATTTTCTCTTTTTTTTTAATTTTATGTGTTTTTTTATTTTCATTTTTTTTTCTTTAAAAGTTCATTTTGGTCATCACTGAATCAAAAGATCGTAAGAAGCTAGTAAAAAGACAAGTCTAAAATCGTCAATTCGCCTTGAGCAAGCGTGGTGATCAAGGCGTGCCTTCTTTGTATGAGAATGATCCTATTTATGACATTTCATCAGTTTAATATTGACATTATTTGATATCTAAGTACTATTGTGATTTATCTTGACTTGTTATAATAATGTATACGTATTTTAATCATTTTCTTTATTGTTTTATAAATTTTATTTTATGTTACTGTAATTGACATAATTTTTTAAAATGTTGCATGCCAAGACTCATTTTAGAACAACTTTATTGTAAAATACCTACATTCTATGCGAATAAATGATTTGATTTGAGAAGAGGCTTTTGACATGGGACTTAAACATAACTGGCGAAATGTGGGTATACTAATAGGTACACCTCTGCCTAACTCTTTGCGGATTACAGGCGTGATGTTGTGTTATGTAATTTTTAAACTTTTAAATCGCGGCCACTCCTTTCATAAAAAAACATTTTAACAGGAAACTGATGGGCCTAACTCGGATCTTGTACCTACTAGGAGTAAAGCGACGCAATCACATGTTCTTACAAGCGATTGCGATAGCGGACACCCATCAAGGTTCGACAACCACGACGCTTAACCTCGTCATCAATTATACATTCTACCAGATCAGCATACAATACTCAAGTCTCAGGGTTTCCTTGTCTCATAACATTGTACTCGATGTGTACCTAGCGTGTAATGATACACGCTGTAGACCTACCATTGCTCAATGTCCTTTGTAACTTACAATTTTACCCAATATTGTGACGGACGGGGAGGTACGATTACAAACATGTAAAGCTACATATGCAAGCAAGCAAACCCAGAAAAAAACCGACCAAGTACGAGTAGGACTCATACACAAAAGGATCTGTACAATAGTTAACGCACCATACAAAAAAATAACATTTAAATCGCAAATAAGTCATTATTTTGTGATGTAACTACAAAACGAATTTCTGATTTCTTCCTTTATCTGTGCTACATGACATTGCTTCTTGCCTTTCATGATTCTTCTTCTTCTTTCTTTCTTTATCGTGTGGGCAGTAATGTCTTACGACCCCACACACCCTAGTGTCAGAGTTTCTAAACTGGCTCAAGGGCCTCTGACATGGTTTGAATGGGACAGTAAGTCCAGGTTTCCTCACGATGCTTTCCTTCACCGATGCCAGTGATGTCCAAGATAAACTTTAGAAAGTAAATATTATGAATTGAAAAAGTCACATGATTCTAGGTCAAAGGGAAGTCCTATATAGATTTTGATTGCCTGGCGAGCGTCAAAATACGCGCCATAAACGACTTTATCTCAAGATTGACTTAGAAATTTGATTTCTCAGGTAGCGGACAAAAAACAAATCAATAATGACAATTTGACATACAAATCAATAAATTGTAATTCGACATTTATTCTAAGCTATCATCACCCAGCCGTTTTTGCGTCGAGGTTTAATGAACTTATATATCCTAACTAATATTATAAATGCGAAAGTAAGTTTGTTTGTTTGTTTGTTTGTTTGTTACCATTTTACGCCTAAGCCACAGAACCGATCATCCTGAAATTTTGCATATATATTGCCAGGTGTACAGGAACAAACATAGGGTACCTTTCATCCCGAAAAAAAGTACTGTTCCCGAGGGAAATCACAATAACCTTCTTATGGTGATAGATGGCGCCACATGTCTTTCGAATAATGTTCGAATTTTAAATTTAAGTACCTAATACATTTTGTGAGTTTTGAGTGTCGATGGACCAGCCAAAAAGTACTAGGGTGTCAGAAAATGAAGGGTTCACTCATGCACTCAAGCAGAGTACAGCCTGAATTGATTGACAAATTCTCAATTAACGTGAGCGAAGCCGCGGGCGAAAGCTAGTAACTACATAAACCAAAAACAGACTTCTTAAGGATGCAAATTGCAGTAAATATCGACATAAATAACATACATATTTCCGATTCGCTTACACAACGCGTTTGCATAACAAGATCGGCATTTTAAACGAATGATTCAGATTTAAAAACATTTCTTTGAACAAAAGAAATTTAATTTTGTTTGGACTGTTGTCATATTGGTGTTAAGGAACTTTCTAATTGGTTTGTTTTTAGGTTCATTGGGTTTCTGTCAAAATACAACCATAAAACCTACATACCATAGAGCTATATTTATTTTTGAAGATATTATTTTTTTTTATTTTTTTTTTATGATTTATTGACTGCCTCGTTGGTCTCGTGGTCGCAAGCGCGACTGCTGCGCATGGGGTCTTGGGTTCGATTCCCAGGTCGGGCAAAGTGTTATTGGGTTTTTGCATCAGGAATTTCTCAGTAGCAGCCTCGGAGTCTGGATTTGTGGCCGGTTGATGGCAATAGGCTCGCCCCCTATTACATGGGACTAAAAACATAACTGGCGAAATGTGGGTGTACTACTGGGTACACCTCTGCTTAACCCTTCGGGGATTACAGGCGTGATGTTATGTTATGTTAATATTGTCATTATCTTAAGATGAACTTCGGAGATATGGAACGGAACTCCTCATAGGATCACAACAGAACTATCGTAACAAAAAAAAAAAACAATTTTTTTTTTTAGTTTTTTTTTATCGTTTTGCCGACTTCCAAAACTTAAGTTATTTTTTATTCTGTAGTTTTTGAAGCCGGTTGTCTACACTGTAATTTTTATTTTTTTATATATTGGTCAACTAATTGTTCCGTAAGGGAATCGTACCCGCGAATCGCGGCGCTGCACCCAATGCCTCAGCTCCAACCGTGCCATCAACACTTAGATTGTATACAAAACGTGTTCCGACTGCTTACTGCTGCTCAGTTAAATAACTCATGGCTAACGTATTATGTCATGTAGAAAGTCGACCGCTTGACCAACTTTAACTTAAAGTTACGTCGAGTGACGTAAGCTATATTTACTCGTATTTCCTGTGTGTTTCCGTGTTTTGGCTGATATGGTAATTATTGGTGCCGATTCTCTTGGTCACAAACTACACTAAAATTAGACTATTTCCATCTTTTTCTGTCCAATAAAATAAGAAAGAGACTAATGTAAATAGGAGCTGTCAAATTTAGTCCATCTGACACATCCATACAGTTATAGTAAACATCTTAAAACGTATGGATTAAAAATACGGAGAAGTTCAAGGCAAAACTAATTTGACATCGCTAACTTAGTTCTTTAATGGTGCCGATTCCCTTGGTCGCAAACTAAACTAAAATTAGACTATTTCCATCTTTTTCTGTCCAATAAAATAATAAAGAGACTAATGTAAATAAGAGCTGTCAAATTTAGTCCATCTGACACATCCATACAATTATAGTTGAAATCTTAAAACGTGTGGATTAAAAATACGGAGAAGTTCAAGGCAAAACTAATTTGACATCTCTAACTTAGTTCTCTAATTGAATGTCACCGTCCTTTCCTTTCGCTGTATGTTAGTAAGAGATGTCAATTCTCTAAATTTAGTCTACTTTGTGAACGAGGGAATCGGCACCATTGTCGTTTTTTAACTTGGCTGTGTTTACTTGTACTGGCCTCTTTTTTTGAGGTATATGTGGAGATGGCCCACCTATTCGAATTTTATTTTTTTGACGGGCCTGTTGGTCTAGTGGTTAGCGGCCCTGACTGCTAAGCCGGAGGTCGTGGGTTCGATTCCCACCCAGGACAAACTTTGTGTGATGAGCATGATTGTTGGTTGTGTCTGGGTGTGATTTATCCATAATATGTATGTATTTATAAATTATATAAGTATGTATATCAGTTGTCTGGTTACCATAACACAAGCTCTGCTTAGCTTGGGATCAGATAGCCGTGTGTGAGTTGTAAAAAAATAATAATAAAACTTATCGACCCTTGCACATAGAGCAACTGTTGCAGCAACTAGCAACTAGCTGTTTACATATATTTCAATAGGACTGCGCACACATGGCAACTCAAGTTTCGAGTTCCGACGATCGTCAACCATTTCAACAAAGTCCCTTTCTGCTGTCTGTCCCTATGTATGATTCGATCTTTATTTATTTATTTTACTTTAACATAAAACGGCCCTTGGCCAATTACATTAGTTAAAGATATAGAATTTAAAATAATCATAATATACTATAATAAAAAAGAAATAATTTAAAACTACGCAACGGATTTTTATGCGGTTTTTATTAATACATAGATTGATTCAAGAGGAAGGTTTATGTATCTACATAGCACCCGTACGAAGCCGGGGAGGGTCGCTAGTGATATTAAAAATGCGAAAGTAACTCTGTCTGTTTGTATCGATTTCACGACTAAACCACTGAACCAATTTTGTTGAAATTTGGTACAGGGTAAGTTTAAACCCTAAGAAAGGACATAGACATACTTTTTTATTACGCGACCATCAGCCTATAACTGTCCCACTCAAACCATGTCAGAGGCCCTTGAGGCGGTTTAGAAACTCTGACACTAGGGTGTGTGGGGTCATAAGACCTTACTGCCCACACGATAAAGAAAGAAGAAGATTACACGACTTCGTCTACGTCCGAAATAACCCACATTTATGCGGACAAAATCGCGGGAACTGCCTCGTTGGTCTAGTGGTCGCAAGCGCGACTGCTGAGAATGAGGTCTTGGCTTCAATTCCCAGGTCGGGCAAAGTGTTATAGGGTTTTTCCATCAGAAATTTCTCAGTAGCAGCCTCAGAGTCTGGATTTGCGCCCGGTTGATGGCAACAGGCTCGCCCCCTATTACATGGGATTAAAAACATAACTGGCGAGATGTGGGTGTACTAATGGGTACTCCTCTGCATAACCCTTCGGGGATTACAGGCGTGATGTTATGTTTATGTTTATCGCGGGCAAAAGATATCCATACTAATATTATAAATGCGAAAGTGTGTCTGTCTGTCTGTCACCTCTTCATGCTTAAACCGCTGAATCGATTTTGATGAAATTTGGCATGGAGATAGTTTAAGATCCGAGGAAGGACATAGGATAGTTTTTATCCCGGAAATCACCCCCTAAGGCGGTGAAAAGAGGGGTGGAAGTTTGTATGCAAGTAAGATATAAACAAGTTCCACGCGGACGTAGTCGCGGGCAAAAGCTAGTATGCTATAGTATATATAGTTAACGTAACAAGTACAGTGAGTTCACTTTAAACCGTAGAAAGTGTAAACAACATACCTATTATGTGGTTAGAAGGGCAGTGTTATGCGCCCAAAATTATTATGTATATAGTTTTATTTACTGAGCGCAATGAGGTCAGAAACTGGCCAAGAGCGAAACGCACTCGGTTACGACGAGTTCCGTATGTAAGAACACATTTAAAGTATGGGGAGCTTCCCATTTAATTTTTAATTTTATTTTAAGGATTCCGTTTAGTTTCCCCTTGGTTACTGAACCCTAAAAATGTACATGGGACATGGCCGGTAACCAATCAATCTGCCTACCCTTTTCCCAACTATGTTAGGGTCGGCTTCCAGTCTAACCGGATGCAGCTGAATACCAGTATTTTACATGAAGCGACTGCCTATCCGACCTCCACAACCCAGTAACTGGGTAATACGATACTCCTTGGTAAGACTGGTTGTCAGACTTTCGGGCTTCTGACGACTCGTAACGACTGTCAACGTTCCACGCATGACAGCCAGGATCAACGGCTTTACGCCTGTTCCGAAGCATGGGCGTGTCACACTACCAACTAGTACCGCTACCCATTAGTACACCCACATTTCGCCAATTATGTTTAAGTCCCATGTAATAGGGGGCGAGCCTATTGCCACCAACCGGGCTCAAATCAAGACTCCGAAGCTGCTACTGAGAAATTCCTGATGAAAAAAACCCAATAACACTTTACCTGAACTGCGAATCGAACGTGGGGCTTCAAAGTCATGCTTGCGACCACTAGACCATCGGGACAGTGCAGACACTATTCAAGGTCCTAAAAATCTATGTGTTGAATACATAAATAAAAAATACAAGTATGCCAGCCTACTTTGATTGAATTAGAATTCAATATGTGTATGTATGTATGTCATGTATGTATGTTCGTTACACAATACGAGCTTTGTACGCGGATTCGCTCACGTGGTGATCACTTTTACTTTGCAATTGTAATGGGATTGCGTTTGTGTGTGGCTTTCTCGGAAACTGCTTAGCTGAATTCGATTGGTTTTGTGGAAATGTTAAATATTTTTGACTTGCGAAGTCTAGCGGCAGATTTCTGAAAGACAAAGTCTAATCATTTATTTTAATTGGTCTTTAAGAAGCACTTTGAACGTTATTTACAAAAAAAATTGAATCTAGTCGACTTATTCTTTGTGTGTAAAATCACTGTCTCGCTGGTCTAGTAATCGAACAGCGCGACGGTTAAGCATGAGGTCATGGGATCGATTCCCAGGTCAGGTAAAGTGTTATTGTGTTTTTCCATCAGGAATTTCTCAGTAGCAGCCTCGGGGTCTGGATTTGTGCCCGGTTGCTGGTAATATGCTCGCCCCCTAATACATGTGACTTGACATAACTGGCAAAATGTGGGTGTACTAATGTGTACACCTCTGCCCAAACCTTCGGGGATTACAGGCGTGATGTTATGCTATGTTATTAATAACAAGTCCAGGTTTCCCCACGATGTTTTCCTTCACCGATGTCAGTGATGTCCAAGATAAACTTAGAAAGTACATAATTATAAAAAAGTCACATTGGTACTTGTCCGTGCCCGGTTGAGAACCCACAACCTCGTGCATGAGAAGTAGGCGCTTTAACCACTGGGCCATCACTACATTAACCCTTTATGTCAACTCTAAATCCACTATAACTATAGACCAGGATACCGTGGCCCCGGAACATAAAGGGCAACAGAAGGAACAGGGTGGTTTTTTAGTCAGTAAAAGTCTGACAATCCCTTCCCACCCAGGGCGGAAGGACTCATTAGATGTTTTTTAACACCATAAAAAAAACAATGACTATAGACACACATTTCGACTCATGCGCATACGTCAAAAGTGTGACACGGTGACATAATGTGCCACATAAGTTACTCAACTCATAAAAAGTACATACACGTTTGTATGTAAACATTATTAGTAGGCCGCTGGTGTAGAAGAGGGTGTGTCTAGTTAGCTTATAGTCTGAGAGCCCGGAGTCAGACTTACGTCATTAAAACATGGGAGGAATTTCGAAAATGGAGGAACACACCGCACACATGACATCACACCTGTAATCCCCGAAGGGTTATGCAAAGGCGTACCCATATTTCGCCAGTTATGTTTAAGTCCCATGTAATAGGGGAAAGCCTGTTGCCATTAACCGGGCAGAAATCCAGACTCCGAGGCTGCTACTAAGAAATTTGTGACGAAATTACAAAAAAAGATCACCGCCTTCAAAAACCACAAAATAAAAAATAACTTTAGCTAGGAAGTCGGCGGCTTTGGTTTTATTTCTTGTTATGTAGGTATTGCCACCGACTTCCAAGCTAAAGTTATTTTTTATTTTGTGGTTTTTGAAGGCGGTGATCTTTTTTTGTAAAAAAGCTTTTTATTTTTCACTTTTTAGTGCTTGTGTGTTAATGTTTGAAATCCTTACATAAAGCCCTTTCAAACAATACCTCACACGATATATTTAATTTTGGAAAGTGGTAGGAGGGGGGTTGACGTACCCCCTCCCCACTTCCTTCAGTCAGTCATCGACTACACGTATAAACAAAGCAATTTTTCTTGTTACGGCGGTTCTGCTGTGATTTTATAAGGAGTTCCGTTCCATATCTCCAAAGTTCATCATCAGATCATGACAATATTGCTATGGGACCTATTCGGGATTATACTCTTTCAAACATAAAAAGAATCATCCAAATCGATTCATAATTGGCGGAGTAATAGTTGAACAAACACACAAAAAAAAAAACAAAAAAAAAAAAAAAAAAAAAAAAACATACGCGTCGAATTGAGAACCTCCTCCTTTTTGAAGTCGGTTGAAAACCCAATAACACCTTGCCCGACCTGGGAATCAAACCCAAGACTTTATGCCCATTTATTATATACCCATTTATTCGCCGTCCACGAGTCCACCCCACACACCCTAGTGTCAGAGTTTATACCGCCTCGAGGGCCTCTGACATGGTTTGTGTAGGACAATAATTGGTTGATATAAGTCTAGGTTTCCTCACGATGTTTTCCTTGCCACCGATGTCAGTGATGTCCAAGATAAACTTTAAAAAGTGCATTTAAATTGAAAAAGTCACATTGGTACTTGCCCGAATTTGAAGCCACAACCTTATGCATGAGAGGTGGGCGCTAAACGCGCTATAGGATAGTCGTATCAAAATATCCAAACTCGAATATCCGATTCGACTTTAATTGAATGTTATGTTGTTGTTATGTTTATTGTAATTGGGTTTTTCCATCAGGAATTTCTCAGAAGCAGCCTCGGAATCTAGATTTGTGCCCGGTTGATGGCAATAGGCTTGCCCCTATTACATGAGACTAAAAACATAACTGGCGAAATGTGGGTGTACTAATGGGTACACCTCTGCCTAACCCTTCGGGAATTACAGGCGTGATGTTATGTTATGTTTTATACACCAACGTTATCATGCTACCACTTAAGCTTTAATTCAGCTATTTTGGTTTAAAATAGTTGACAATAACAATATACCACCCACATTCCGCTTTCAATGCCCAGAAACTATAAAAATAAACGTCCATAATATATTTAGCTTCTTATGGGATTCTAATTCAATCATTATGGTGTATAATAAAGTAGAATGTCCCTTCTAGGAATACCATTAAAAAACCCATTGATTTTTACGATAAGGTAGCTTAAATCGGAACTGTCTTTTAGTATCTTTCTAATACAATTTCTTTCTTCTTTTAACCATCTATAAAAAAAGGCTTTTTTACAAAAAAGGCATCGGTTTTATTTTTTGTTATGTACTGCTGCCGATTTCCAAAACTAAAGTCATTTTTTATTTTGTAAAATTCTTGAAGGCGGTTGTCTTTTTTTGTAAAAACGTTTTTTATTTTTCACTTTTTAGTGCTTGTGTGTTATTGTTTGAAATCCTTACAAAAATCCCTTTCTAGCAATACAAAAATACATCAAAACTTTTGCTGAAGGGAATCACAAACCAATACGTCATCAATGTATTTTTTTTTGTTTTTGTTGATTTTTTCAACAAGCACTGTTTCTGCTGAAATAGTTTTTTTTGTATGTCCGTCTTTTTATTCCGGCTAATCTTCAAAACGGCTGGACCAATTTTGACGGGACTTCACAGGCCGATAGCTGGTATTTTAAGAAGTAAAATAACACTCCGCAAAGTCGCGCGCATAAGACTATTAAAAACCAAAAAAAGTAAAAAGCTCATATTTAACGTAGCACGTACTGTTACTAACTGCCGCATGCAGCCATTTTGTATCTCTTTTTATGTAGTTAGCGCTACTCTTAACATACAAGTTAGTGCTATAAAACTATTTAGTGAGCTTTTAAATTTAAATAAGGCCATTACAGTAATAGCATAACATTACTGGATTCGAGAAACGTGCAGTGGGCGGTTAACGTACGAGCGAAGACTTTTAGAGTTATTTATGTAGTTTCAGGAGGTGAAAGTACTCATCTAACATACACGTAACATCACGCCTGTAATCCCTGAAGGGTTAGACAGAGGTATACCCATTAGTACACCCACATTTCGCCAGTTTTGTTAAAGTCCTTTAGAATAGAGGGCGAGCTTGCCAAATCCAGACACCGAGGCTGCTACTGAGAAATTCCCAATTAAAAGACCCAATAACACTTTGCCGGACCTGGGAATCACAGCCAAGACCCAAGAACACACAATCAAATTTAATTTCATTTAGTTACTTATCTCTTTCAACAAAAGTGTTTGACAGTCGTTACGGGTCGTCAGAAGCCCGATAGTCTGACAGCCAGTCTTACCAAGGGATATCGTATTACCCAGTTACAGGGTTGTGGAGGTCAGATAGGCAGTCGCTCCATGTAAAATACTGTATTCAGCTGCATTCGGTTAGACTGGTAGCCGACCCCAACATATTTGGGAAAAGGCTAGTCAGATGATGATCCCTTTCAACAAGCAAGATTATTCAACTACGCATTATTTATTTAGAGATGAGATTCCGACTAGATTTTGATCATTTTCAACCACGGAAATCAAATTTCTGATTGCCTATTATAAACTCAAATACAAAGTTATTCGACCTTAAAAAGAACATAACATAACATAACATCACGCCTGTAATCCCCGAAGGGTTATGCAGAGGTGTACCCATCAGTACACCCACATTTCGCCAGTTATGTTTTTAGTCCCATGTAATAGGGGGCGCGCCTGTTGCCATCAACCGGGCACAAATCCAGACTCCGAGGCCGCTACTGAGAAATTCTTGATGGAAAAACCCAATAACACTTTGCCTGACCTGGGAATCGAACCCAAGACCTCATGCGCAGCAGTCGCGCTTGCGACCACTAGACCAACGAGGCAGTCCTTAAAAAGAACTTGCAGAAATATTTCACTTTCGCTTAAAACATTCAAGATAACTGTAAGACGCATAAATTAGAGTTTCGTTAGTCCATTGTCTTACAATCTGTACAATAGAATCTGATGCCATTGTTGAAAGACATAGAAAGTGTACACGAAATATGGGCCGAGTATTTTGAGGTTTTTCATTGTCATTGTTTTACTGTATTCTGACGTAATTAATAAGCAATTATGTAAGCTTTACTCCAGCCTCTTAGCCCATCTTAAGAGAACAGAGTTCTGATTTTAAAGAAACTTCCTACACATAAGCACACAACGCACGCATGAACTACATAGGTCTAAAAATTGTGTAACGGCTAAATTCGGTTTTAAGTTTACCATATAAACGGAGATTTCCAAGTAGGTATCGATCATCATCTGCCTAGCCTTTTCTCAAATATGTTGGGATCGGCTTCCAGTCTAACCGGCTGCAGCTGAATACCAGTATTTTATATGGAGCGACTGCCTATCTGACCTCCACAACCCAGTAACTGGGTAATACGATACCCCTAGGTAAGACTGGTTGTCAGACTTTCAAGCTTCTGACGACTCGTAACGACTGTCAAAGATCCACGTATGACAGCCGGGACCAACAGCTTAACGTGCGTTCTGAGGCACGGAATGATGTCAGTAATGTCTAAGATAAACTTAAGAAAGTACATTTGAATTGAAAAAGTCAAATTGGCACTTGCCCAGTTTTTAACCCACAACCTCATGCATGAGAGGCGGGCGCCTTAACCGCTAGGCCATCACGACATCTGTTAGTTCCAGAGATAAACAAGTTTAAACAAACAAACAAAAAAGCTCTTTAGCTTTATTTTTTACTGTGTTCTTTTTCTGAAATAATAGTAGCCTATTATAAGTAACCCCTTTTAACCACCAGTGAAAGTCCTGTCAAAATCAGTAGAGCCGTTTAGTAGATTAGCCGGAAAAGGCAGACAGACAGATTTTTTTTTTTAATTGTTTTCTAGTATATGTATCGTTTTGACATTTATATACATTTTATAAAAAGTATACAAACAGACATTTTAATTTTATTTATTTGTATAGAAAATCCAGTTTATTATATACCCAATATTAAATAACGTATCTTCAGATAATCGGCCGGAAGTAGACCGCTCTTGATTGCAACTCGCCGGAAGTGACGCTCGGCTGCGCACGCGCTGCTTTAGTGTATGGTACAAGTTACAATAGTTAATTGATCTAGTTTAGTTTTGAAGGAAAATCATATCCTACTACTATTATAAATGCGAAAGTTTATGAGGATGGATGAATGAACGGATGTTTGTTACTCTTTCACGCTTTAACGGCTGAGTGGAGTCAGCAGATATATAGATATGGATCTGCATCGTTGGTCTAGTGGTTGCAAAGTACGACTGCTGAGCATGAAGTCTTGGGTTGATTCCCAGGTCGGGCAAAGTGTTATTGGGTTTATCCATCAGGAATTTCTCAGTAGCAACCTCAGAGTCATGATTTGTGCCCGGTTGACGGCAATTGGCTCGCCCCCTATTACATGTGATTTAAACATAACTGACGAAATGTGGGTGTAATAATAGGTACACCTATGCCTATCCCTTCAGGGAATACAAGGTGATGTTATATTTGACTTGTGTGTAAAAAAAATGGACATATAAAATTTTTATCCCGTTGTTGTGTCCCAGCAGGATAATTTAGAATTTTGGCATTATTTTCTTGTCTGCGAAGACGAAATCGTCAACAGAAGGTAGGTAGTCATTAAATTATGCAATATACCTTGATATCTTCTGATAATCGTACGGAAGCTGACCCTTGATTATCGTACAGATATGCTCGCGCCGGAAGACGTCACGCTTGAAAGCACACGCTGCTTTGCATGTGAGGTACAAAGAGTAAGACGTAATAGAAAATGGAAATATTTTTTGAATTATTTAATTTTTATTTTCAACACACTAGCTCATAAATTTGCACAATGCAGTATACTACGCACACGTGCTATAATGCTACATTACCGAACTATAGCAATTATGAGGTTTTTTGTTTATGCCTAAATATTTTGTGAATAATTGAGGATATTTTTGGTTTTTAAGAATTGGGAATTATGTAAGGATCGTAGCAGGTGGCGTTCTGTAGTTTCTGCCTAGCTCCATGGGAAAAAGACGGAGTTAATGTTTGTATGTAATTGGACAAAGTATGTCAATAATTGATAAAATATGACAAATGGACATTATATTTCACCAAATTATTTAGTTTAGTAAATTCTTAATTTGTGCTATTTAAACAACAAAAAAAACTCAATTTGTGACACAGTAAACCAATTTATAACATTTCACCTGTTTGGGTCCTACTGGCCGCTTGTAAAAGTAACTTGTTGACACTTTGATAGAAAATAAGTATATCGCGTTTATTTTATTTCGAATCATAAAATTTTAAAACCGGTCATTCCTCACAAGTGTATAGAAAAACGTCGTAAGACACACGCAAAACATATTATTCCTACCCGCTACTTCTCATAACTTGTCCCACACACCGTCAGCTTGTAATCAGGTGCGCCGGCGCATAATTTCCGCACTACCCCGCCGTAAGCCCGTCGACACCTTTCACCGTGTACACATTGGTCAATGACAATTATTAGATATTATAGCTGTACAGTCACGGATGAACGGATGGATGGACAGACGTAAAGACAAATGTCGTGTCCTCAAAGCAGTGGCGTAGCTAGCATGGGTGGCACCCGGGGCAGATAACTGTGGTGTCACCCCAAGAATAAAAAAACTTAACAAAAATAAACATCTGATAAACGTAAAGTACGAATTTATGTAATTATCACAAAATGTGTCTTTCATAATTAAAATATAATATTTTGATAACATAAGTTACTAAATACAGGGTGGCCCAGAAAAGGACGTCCAAAAGGAAATTTTGGAAGCATCTCTTTTTGGGCTATCCAAACCACCCCCATGTATGTTCTTTTTTTTTCAATGTCGGGTGTCACCCCCTAGCTGGTGGCACCCGCTGCGGACCACCCCCTACGCCCCCCCCCCCCAGCTACGCCACTGTCCCAAAGAACTGACTATCTATATACCTATTATATATAAAATGCTGTCTTAAATTGATGACTGACTGACGGATCAACGCACACGCATAGCCTAAACTGCTGATCGTAGATACCTGAAACTTGGAGGGTGTGTTCTTTGTATGACGTAGGCATCTGATATAAAAGGATTTCCCAATATTCTACCCCTTAGGGAGTGAAAAGGGGGCAAAATTTACATGGAGAAGCTAAATTTCACGCAGACAAAGTCGCGATCAAAAGCTATACAATACTAATATTAGAAAGAGGAAACATTTGATTGTTTGTTTCTTTGCATTGCATAGGCTCCGAAACTACTGAACCGATTTGAAAGTGTCTGAGTCATTAGTGGGCTTTACATCGTCACGATGACTTGTGCAAGTTTAAACTTGCACAAGTACTTATATCGTAACGTGTTTGTCCTGCATAATTTTGACAGCAAATTGACTCATCGGGGGCTTTCCTAAACCGGAGATATTTAAAAGGAAATAAGGTTATATACACAAAACACTGCCTTATTGGTCTTGTGCGACTACTGAGCATGATGAGCTTGAGTCCCATGCAATAGGGGGCGAGCCTATTGCCATCACCCGGGCACGAAACCAGACTCCAAGACTGCAACTGAGAAATTCGTGATAGAAAAGCCCAAGTAAAATTATTCCCTTATTCTTGCTTGATAGTAATGTAACACATTACATATATTGGCTTAGTTACGCAAAATTAAAATTCAATTATTCAGCTAGAATGACCTAGATAGATTCCTCCAGAAGTGGAGGAATGAAGCATGGAACAGTAAACGATGGTAAGGAAGGGGGGGCAGCCTTTGCCCAGAAGTGGGATAGAAAAAGCTAAAAAGATTGTTAAATTGTTATTTGGCTTGTTTTGATATTGAGGTCAATAACATACACAACAACATAACATCACGCCTGAAATCCCCGAAGGGTTAGGCAGAGGTGTACCCACCCATTAGTACACCCACATTTCGCCAGTTATGTTTTTTTTTATTGAGGTCAATCTTAAGTATTATTTACATTTAATAAAGCTCAAGAAATTCTAAGACAGTTTGGAAAAATATTTTTGTATATGATAGCCATAAAAAATAGCATAGGCTATATAACATCACGCTACCAACCACAGGAGCGGAGCAGTAATCAAAGACGTACTTAACTGAAAACGGATGAAAATATTACGTAGACAAAGTCGCGCTGTATTGCATAGCCTACTTACATAGGTCGTCTGACTCAAACTTATTTCACACGGTAGGATCCGGGATTGCAAATCTGTACTCTTTAAAGTTTCTCAATTATGTTCGTATTACAATTAGTTCCACGATACTTATAAGGAAAATACGTCTTACTTGATATAGAATAACCTAACTATTGCAAATTGGTGATATTTCTAAAGAATAAAAGGCTAATGACATTACAGAAGATTTGGTCGTCTTTTGTTTATTTTGCAACCAGCTGAATCGAATAGAATAGAATAGAATATTCATTTATTTTTACACGACTGCCCCAAAAAAAGGAGTGTTATGTGTTTAGGGTTAATGTATGTATGTATGTAAGTATGTATGTATGTATGTGAGATTCTTTATTCCACCATAACTTTTAAACGCCTCAACCGATTTAGATGTATGGGGTATCGTTACAATCCTTGCAACGTTCCGAGTAACATAGGCTACTTAAAAATAAAAAGAATCCCGTGTAGTCACTTTATAATGTAAATTAATACCAGCCTCAATTATTTTTTTTAATGAATCTGGTCGTGTCTATGCTTATCGTCTAGAATTTGACAAGTAGATTTAAAAAATATATAAAACTGTAAATAAAAATCGTTGTAAAAAAAAAAACTGACGAGTAAACAAAGTACAAATATGTACAATTTTTGCAGTCGTGTTTTTAATTTTTTTAATTATAGTAGCTTGTTCCGGAATGTAGGTATTTACAATAAGGTGGTCACAGTATTATAAAGAATCCTTGTACATTCTACCATTATGGTATGCAAACTTTGATGCAGTTCATCATCGAACATACAGAACATTACGGATAACTGAAATGTATCAGCTAGGAAATCCGATATGGCATAATAACATTTGTTTAACAAAAATACAGTAAGTTTCTTTTTGAAAATTGTTGCTGGTTCAACTTTTGTAGATTTAGGAATGTGGTTAAAAATAGCCGGTGCCATGCCAAAAAGACTTTTCTTTAACAACGCAGTCCTTTATCTAAAGCTGAAGAGATTTTTTGTTTGCTTGAACGCGCTCATCTCTGGAACTACTAGCCTGATTGAAAAGACCGGAAAAGTGCGAGTCGGACTCGTACACGATGTATTCTGTACCACCATAGAAAATTTAACACAACTTACAAAAAAATAAGTTTATCCCAAAAAAGTATTTTTTTTGTGATGTAACTACAACTGCCTCGTTGGTCTAGTGGTCGCAAGCGCGACTGCTGTTCTTGAGGTCTTGGGTTCGATTCCCAGGTCGGGCAAAGTGTTATTGGGTTTTTCCATCAGGAGTTTCTCATTAGCAGCCTCGGAGTCTGGATTTGTGCCCGGTTGATGGCAATAGGCTCGCTCTCTATTACATGGGACTAAAAACATAACTGGCGAAATGTGGGTGTACTAATGGGTGCACCTCTGCCTAACCCTTCGGGGATTACAGGCGTGATGTTATGTTATGTTATGTAACTACAAAACGATTTTTGGAGTTATTCCTTTACTTTTGCTACATGGCATTGCTTCTTACCAAATTTCATGATTCTAGGTCAACAGGAAGTTCCCTATAGGTTTTGATTCCCTAGTGACCTTCAAAATATGCGTCTTAAACGACCTTATCTTGAGATTGCATTGACTTAGAAGTTTTTTGGGGCAGCAGATCTGAGTATTTGATAATAATTTCAGCTTGATACCTTCACACGTTCCTGAGAAAAACGGTCTTGACAAACGAACGGACGGACGGACAACAAAGCGATCCTATAAGGGTTCCGTTATTTCCTTTCCATCTGAGGAACGGAACCCTGAAAACAAAAGGTATACATGCTAATCAAAAACTATGTCAACCAATTTTATAAATTCATTTCCTGAAAAATATTAGTATACTTAATTATGTATACGAAACAATTTATTATTTAATTTTTAATTACACACTATCGATTACCAAGCTTTACATAAGAACTAGAGGTGTAACTACACAGTCAGTTATCGATGCTTCGATAGTAGGTTACATCTCTAAAATTCGATACAGCTACGGTTTAATCGATTCACCTTAATAATTTGTTGTGCTAAATATTATATGAATAAAACTGTTCAGTTGTTTCCGATTTTATTTTTGCAAACATTATTTTTTACGGTTTCCTATATTTGCTACTTTTCGGAAGGCGCAACTAGATTTTATTTTTATTTTCTTTTATTTGACATCAATCGTCCAATAACTCTTAACGGAGGAATAAATATGGCGGTTTGACAGTTTTTGTATAGAAAATACCTATTATGTGAAACTCTCATATTTATTCTTTGGATAAAGTCAAAGTCAAAGTCAAAACATTTATTTCAATTAGACCATTTACAGGCACTTTTGAATTGAAAGCTAAATTAAAAGCTATCCGACCATTGAAAAATAAGCTCTTATTGAAATAAATTATTTTACTTTTGACTTTGTTAATTCCACGTTTTCATTATTTTCTACGTTATAACTAACTAAAAACTAGCTTCGTTCCACGACTTCGTACAAGAGTTTTTACACATGCGTTCATTTACGCCTTTGGTTACTGCTCCGCTCCCATCGGCCGAGCGTTATATTATAGCTAATACTATTTCTCATAAATCTGCCTATCATATACAAAAAGATTTTTTCCAATCTGTTGCTCCCGGCTGTCATACGTGGATCTTTGACAGTCGTTACGAATCATCAGAAGCTTGAGAGTCTGACTACCAGTCTTACCAATGGGTATATCGTATTACCCAGTTACAGGGTTGTGGAGGTCAGATAGGCGGTCGCTCCATGTAAAATACTGGTGTTCAGCTGCATGCGGTTAAACTGGAAGCCAACCCTAATATACTTGGGAAAAGGCTAGGCAGATGACGATGAACACATCTATCGATCCTTCCTATAGGTATTAATTTAACTGCATTCGACAATCATAATTATTGAAAGATTTTCAGCAGGCGAGGATAACATAGTAGGTCAATGAACACAATGGGTATTTTAGCTGAAATCCCCAGCAAATTAAACAAACACTACAACGTAATATTTCACAGAGATGGTTATCAATTGACGTATCCTATATTTCATAATTTCTCTAAATGGAAATACCTATTTCGCTTAAGAGACTAACCTCGTAGGCTTATTATGAAATTGTTATGGAAATAACGCATTGGTTTATTGCGCAAAAATGTTCTATGTTAACCTTGAGATTTTTTATTAAGATAAAGCTAAGGTAATGGTTATAAAGAAGTGACAAATTCAATAAATATTATGTGCTGCTAAACGTGGAGTCTTGGGTGCGATTCCCAGGTCGGGTAAAAAGTGTTATTGTGTTATTCCATTAGGAATTTCCCAGGAGCAGTCTGGTGTGTCCAGTTGATGGCAATAATCTCAAAACTGGCGAAATGTGGGTAGGTACACCTCTCTGCCTATCCTTGTAGGGACTACAGGCGTGATGCTATGTTATGTTACAAATACTCGAACCCCCAGCCTCATTCATGAGGCGGACGCCTCAATCACTGGTCCATCACCACGATTACACTACATAATACTTTCAAAATACTTTATGCGCAAGAACGTGAACAAGACATGGCTTACATTATGCTCAACATATTATAAAATGATTCACTTGTATTACAAAATATTTATTGCAATGCGCGGTGACTATGTTTCTTTGTGGTATGATGTTGCAAGATATTATTTCAGTGTTTAGGATGTATTGACATAAACAGAGAGAAAACTGAACTTATATAGCTTCTGCCTGCGACTTCGTCCGCGTCAAAGTTGATCCCTATCACCTAGCGGTATGAAATATACTTTAAGACCTATTCTCGTACCTACCAAATATTCATAAAAATCGGCCGAGCCGTTTCGGACAAGTGCGACCACAAACACTGTGACACAAAGCAAATAACATCACACCTGTAATCCCCGAAAGGTTAGGCAGAGGTGTACACATTAGTACACCCACATTTCGCTAGTTATGTTTTTAGTCCCATGTAATAGGGGGCGAGCCTATTGCCATCAACCGGGCACAAATCCAGACTCCAACGCTGCTACTGAGAAATTCCTTATGGAAAAACCCAATAACACTTTGCCCGATCTGGGAATCGAACCCAAGACCTTATGCACAGCAGTCGCGCTTGCGACCACTAGACCAACGAGGCAGTCAAAGACAGGCTTTTTAGTACTTAAACACATTAGGCATACCGAATTCGTTTTACGTCATTATCCTAAGAAATTGTAGTTTAGCTCATTTTGGCACAGATAAGCTCATTAAAAAACAAAATGACGAATAAACAACCTAATTTCTAAATATAAAGTCCGGCTTCTTTTAAAAGTGTAAGCAAATTAACTAGTTAACTATTATAATTTGCTCATTAACCGTTAAATACCACTTTTTAAGAAGGTAATGGCGCATTTAAAAATGATTTTACGCTTTAAATTATGTTACAAATTGTAATTGAGTTTTTTGGAAAAGTTAGGCTTTTTTTAAACAATTTTATTTTTGTAAATTCATTAAGTTAACAGTAGTAAAATTATGGCTAACAGTTAGACTGTCCCGTTGGTCTAGTTGTCGAAAAACGCGAATGCTGAGCGTGCGGTCTTGGTTCCGATTCCCATGTCGAGCAAAGTGTGATTGGGTTTTTCCATCTGGAATTCTCTGTAACAGCCGGATTTGTGTCCGGTTAGAAATAGGCTCGCCCCCTGTTACATGGGACTTAAAAACACATCTGGCGAAATGTGCGTGTACTAATGGGTACACCTCCGCCTAACCCTTCGGGGATTTCAGGCGTGATGTTATGTTTGTGAAATTAGTTTACAAACAGCTAGCTCCGTAATATTCTAAAAACAGATTTCGGTAACGGTGACCAATCTCAATGGAGACTAGTCAAGTACGCAGAAGATATTATAGTGCACAAGTGAGTGCGCAAACACAGGTACACTCCCTCTTCCCTCACTCTCATAGTGCGATGGGACGACAATCCGACACGACCGGGGAGAGATTAGTCGCAGGAAAAAAATCCTAATGCAAAAACCCAAAAACTTTTTTTTCTGACTTGGGAATTGAACCCAAGTCCCAGCGCTCGTGACTAGTCTAAAGGGGCAGTCAATACAAAAGACACCATACAAACATCCTCCTTCCATCCCTAACTCCATTCAAAAATAGTGACGAGTCTATTTTTGAATAGAGCTTAAAAAAAATGTCGAGTCATGTTTTCTTTCAATAAGTAATTAAACTCTCATTAATCAAGATGATTGATCGTAATAGCTCAGTGCTTTAAGTGCTTGCATCTCAAACATGAGGTTTCAATCCGGGCAAATACCAATGTGATTTTTTCAATTCATACAGTTTAAGAAAATTAAAAAAACAAAACAACCTAATCAATACATGTAAACAACAATTAAGTACGTCTTAACAGGATACCGTGGCCCCGGAACGTAAAGGGCAACAGAAGGAACAGGGTGGTTTCTTAGTCAGTAGTCTAACAGTCCCTTCCGCCCCACCCAGGGTGGAAGGAGTTATTTGGTGATTTCTAACACCACAAAAAAAAGTAACGACAGTTACTTGATTTTATAGATATTGTCTTGTCTGATTGAAAGTATTACAATAGCGAAGGATATTTATTTTAAAACCGTTTAATTGAAATATGCACATTTTCCGAAATGTCCATTTTCTGAAGTTTTGTGCCCCTTTGGCGAAGTACACCTTCTACGAGCCATTTTGATTAAGCTTGTTTTTGTTATTTGAAAGGCTTTAATTATAGAAAACTAGCACTCTTTCCGCAACTTCGTTCGCGTGATTTTTTTTACGGATCCCTAATTTTTTTTAAATATAATATAGTCTATGTCACCCAGAAATAGTGTAGCTTCCCAACAGCGAAAGAATTTTTCAAATCGGTTCAGTAATTTTGGAGCCTATTTAATAAAACAAACAAACGATCAAACTGTTCAGCCGTTACTTCTTTATGGTGTCGTGGAGATTTTTTTTTGTATTAACATAACATCATAACATCACGCTTGTAATCCCCGAAGGGTTAGGCAGAGGCGTACCCATTAGTACACCCATATTTCGCCAGTTATGTTTTTAGTCCCATGTAATAGGGGATTGTCATCAACCGGGTACAAATTCTGACTCCGAGGCTGCTACTGAGAAATTCCTGATGGATAAACCCAATAACACTTTGCCCGGCCTGGGAATCGAACCCAAGATCTCATGCACAGCAGTCGCACTTGCGACCACTAGACCAACGAGGCAGTCAAGTTTTTAATTATTTTGTAATAATTTAATTGTACTCTACATATTTCTCTTTCCACTGATGATCAAAGATCTCTTTTATATCATCTCACACCTCGCTTTATGTTACAATAATCTCAATACATACACAGAAAATCCGCTATCCATAAACAGCATACAAACAACCACACAAGTTCCTACATTCAATAACATGTAAAATTATAAAAGTGTGACATTAACTTGTGTGCACGACTGTATGCGCCGGCGCCGAGGAGAAAGTGCGCTTGCGTAAGAATCAGCTGTGTGCGGTACAGTCGCGTCGTTAAGTGATGAGTAGTTCTCGTTTACATGGCGTTTTTGTGTAACATGTGGGTTTTTATATGAATGTGTGTGTGTTCTTTAAAATTCATAACATAACATCACGCCTGTAATCCCTGAAGGGTTAAGCAGAGGTAGGGGGGGAGATAGGGGATTTCATAGTACTTAAACATGTCTGGCGAAATGTGGGCGTACTAATGGGTGCACCTCTGCCTAACCCTTCGGGGTTACAGGCGTGATGTTATGTATGTCTTACATTGGAAACAGCGAAGTTAAGGAAAACCAAAGTATTCGATTTAAATTGTAATACTTTTAGTGAAATCTGTTGTGTTTGTCTTAGGAAGAAGATGGCAACGACTTGGTCGCCTTCCTTGTGTATTGGCAAGATGCCACAGATAGAAGAAATGGAGGGAGGCCTTTGCCCAGCAGTGGGGCAGTACGGGCTAGTTATAATTGTAATATTATCTTTATATTGTCAAACTTGATACATTATTCCACGGAAATCGTACATTTAGAGGATAAAAAGTAGTTTATCTTCTATTCCAGATCATAATCTATCTCTGTGCCAAATTTTATCCAGATCCGTTTAGCCGTTCAGTGGTGATTGACTAACAAACCAATCTATCCATACAATCCAATTAAAACGATTCAACTGTTTTGGATCTCGCATCGAAATTAATAGAAAAGAAACGATCAGCGGAGAAGTAAGAAAAACATTATGTCCAAACAAGCAGAAGACAGAACAGAACTAGGCCTATAGGCACAAGGGGATGTTTACAACTGGGAGAAGCCCAGATTGTCAAGCACCACGGATTGCAATTATTATTAAATTACTGGGTCTTACTGTGAGCTGTTAATTTAGGTTTGTTGCTATTATTTATAAAATGTCTTATTAACAGTACGGCGTTCCCCAACCTCGGCAGTGCCTGTATTTTGGGGGGCATGGAGAGGCCTACACTATAATAATATATGTATAGTATTTTCCTATATTTCGAGTGTGCATTAGGGTCACATATACTGTTAAAGAAATATATAGTATACGCAAAAATACTATATTTCTTTTTTCCCTAAAATACAATTTTTTTTTTGCCGTTTACTATTTTTTTGTTGTTTATTCTTAAAAATACTATAATTAGCTGAAGAAATGTTAGCAACCTTATATACCCAACTATACCCAACAGTGGATGCTGATAATGTGTATAGTTTTAAACATCCATACAAGAAAAGTCGAATCGTTAGTTGCGTAGACCAATTGCTATTAATTTTAACGAAAGCAGTGACCTACATTTTGGTAAAACCCAAAAATTAACTCACATTGCGTAATACTTTTATTTAATTAATCAGCTTTTAATTAATCAGCTGTCTGGTACAGTCATTGACGAAAAAGTTTAAGAATTTGTATTTTTGTTGTAATTTTTTTTATTTAAATCATTACACTATACAATAATTAGCCTAAACATAAAACCTTAAAATAAAAGGAAAATATGTAGGTACAATTTAAAAAAAAGGCAGATTTTTTTTTGAGTTTTTATTTTTTTAAGACTCTTTTTTAACCTCCGACCCAAATACGATGGGGTGTTATAATTTCGACGTGTCTGTCTGTGTCTGTTTTTGGCATCGTAGCTCCCGAACGGATAAAACGATTTTAATTTAGTTTTTTTTTGTATGAAATGAGTTAGTCGGGAATGTTCTTAGCTATATTTGGTGGAAATCCAAGATGGCCGCGCGCGCCGTCTTAGGTTTTTCATATGTATTTTTTTAGTATTGTTGTTTTTTTTAGTTTTTTATCACGGTCATTTTTCTTTTGTTAAATGTTAATAAAGAATCCTAAAATTATTGATAAAAAAAATTATGTACACATTTAATAAAACAAGAAAAATAATAGAAAGACAGAAGCACTTACCTTTTATCTTCTAGAGCAAAAAAAAAGAAAAAACAATACATTTTTATTTATATAATATTGAGTTAGTGTATTAGTAAATATGTATATTGACACAAATATATATACAAAATCAGTATATAGTAAGAAAGCAAGACATAGTTAGAATAAGGAGGCGGAATATTTAGAAAAAAAAAAAAAGAATATACAAAAGAAAATATATCACACAATATAATGTACAAGGAGTTTTCAATACCTGATGACGTCACCGGATCCGGATATGAACGATAAAATGGCTAATTCTAGCTATGTCTTGCCGAACGACCACATCTGAGCTCTGTTAGTACGTTTATTTGACTGTAGATGGCGTTTCTCTGATGTCTATCACACTAAAGCGTAATCTTGATACTTTCAACAAATATTGAAAAAAAAACTGTTTCTAGAAAACTTAAAGAATGCAAATAAAAAAATGGCAACAAAAATGCCACAAAAACACAAAATTTTACTTTCAAAATACTAAATAACAATACTTACGTGTCTTTTTATTACTTTTTCATGCACATAACTAAGCAAAGACTACAAAAAAACAAAACAGACATGCTTTTCCAAACACGCTAGGCAAAATACCGACTATAACCTCTCAATTACTAACAAAAACAGTTAACGTGCTATAAGAAGCGTGCAAAAGTTATCTCGAAACATTTTTGAAACCGTCAAAATACGCTTTGGCGTGCCATCAGGTCCACTTACTTTCATCATTGACTACTGGTCCATAACTCAAGCCTTCGCCGCTAGTATCAAGACTATTCGAGTCTTGTACTCCCAAGATTCCGGCTTTAGCCACTCTGTGACAGCACCCTTTCAGAAGGCTTCCACAAGAGCCGTCTAGCAAGCCTCCGACCATCCAGCAGTAGAAAAAAAATTCGCATGTCCCGCCTTGAGGACACCGTTTTCCATCCTGTCTATCATTCGATTCGATAGTCTTTTCTGTGGTCACAACTGGAGTACTAAGGAGTATACTGTGAGGGTTATTCAGAACTTTGCCTTTTCTTTTAGGTAATCTTGAAGGCAGACTTTCAAGTATCTCATTAATTTTTAACATCTGTTCGTCGGAAATCGGCTTGAATTTTGGCAGGTCAGCCAATCTGTTGGTGACATTAGGGAACCCGTAAAAGTCGTACCTTTTCATGGGTGTGCGCACATCTGTCTGTATAAACATAGGTTTCTCTAAGACATGCTTTTTTCTTTTTATTTTATAATCTGTGGTGTCGTATCGAGCTCGATGTGGTGCGTTGGCATCTGTTTAAATTAAAAAAAAAGAAGGTCATTTCGGAAACGGTGAATGGTTAAGCTGAATGAAATATTTGCATTGAATGAATGAGTGAATGGTAGGGGTTTTTTGCATACTGATCTGGGAGAGTGAATGAAAAAGGTAAGACAATAGCAAACGATGAGTTTCTTGGTGAAAAAAGGTGTTATTAGGTGTAACAACATTATAAAAAGTTCAAAATCAACTTAATCTTGTGTAGAGCGTAAAAAATCCGTTACATTGTTTTATGTTAAAGAAGAATAAGAAGTGTGTTGCATCCAAATTGTTACTATTTCCGATATTGATGGTAGTTAGAACATTTGTGTTTTTATCTGAAATTTGTCAACTGCGATCAGCAAAGCTATTCTGTAAAAATATCCCTCGATGAATTTAGGTGAAGTAAGCTTGAGATGTCATAATAGCATAAATAAGATTGTGGGTCGCATCCTGGTAAGTACCAATGTATTTTTTTAAATTCATACATATGTAGGTACTTCCTAAAGTTTATCTTAGACCACTGACATCTTTGGAGGAAAAACATCGTGCGGAAACCTTGACATATGTTAATATAAGTCCGTCTCGAGCAAGCGTGGTGATCGCTGCCTAAAGAGGCCTTTGCCCTGCTGTGGGACAGTAATAGCTTGGCATTATACTCGTATTATATATTTTATTTTATAAGCTTGAGATGAGCTATGATGATGGGCTATAGGCTCGCCCCCTATTCCATGGTACTAAAAACATAACTGGCGAAATGCAGGTGTACTAATGGGTACACCTCTGCCTAACCCTTCGAGGATTACAGGCGTGATATTATGTTTTATGTTATGAGCTATGAGTTGAAAGGATGACAGCTCACCTCAAGCTCCCTTTTAGAGATTTTTGCTGAATAGAGCTGCGACAAGTTATTATATTAATAATCTTGAAATCAAAAATGATTCTGTACGTTTATTTCTACACACATGTGCAGGGTAGTTGTCACAACTTAATATAATACTGCTGACATATTACATTGGTTTGTGGTTTGGCATGTTTAGGCCAGCACACAGACATTTATGGTAATTTATGACTGTTGCCACTCATAACGATGGCTCTCAACATGTCTCCTCCGTTTCCTCTTTCACAGACCGGACGTTCGCTTTCCGAACGAAGCTTAAAGCTCGAAGGTCAAACACCAGACCGGCACTCAAACCAGAAACTTGATATCTATGCGTATTTAATATTATATTATTAAGAAAGTCAAATTTCTTTATCCGTCACACTTTTCAGTCTAATTTATTTATCCGATATTGTCAGAACTTGACAGAAGATTTTCATGGGTGGAGACAGCAACATAGACCTTTTATTTTATACCTAAAAAAAAAGATGTGCCATAAAATTTTGTCGTTGGGTAAATTAAGTAAAAAGTTTTCGATGAAAATAGTTTTCTTGTAAAACTTGCATTTAAAGACAATTATAATAGAGTAAAAATAAAGAACTCTATGCATCTGTTTGTCTAGGCTATTATACCTAATCGTCAGATAACTTTTAACTTACGAATTAAAAGCTGTCAAACCACAATAGTTGTCCCACAGATAAAAGTTAAATCTGTCTTAAAAATGACATTAGAACTTGCGAAATGTGGGTGTACGTGTAAATAAGGGTACACCTCTGCCTAACCCATCGGGAATTACAGGCGTGATGTTATGTTATATGATGTTATGTTAAAAATGAGATTAGCAAACAAATCAAAACAACAACAATTACACGCAAAACACTTTTGCCACTGACTGTCATTAATCGCATCCCAACAAAATTGACAGAACGTTCTAAATTCTAATTTCAAATTCGCACACTACCAACCTCAAAAAAAAAGATAAGTCTACCAACTTAAAAACAATAATCCCCGCGCAATTTGACGTTGAATGTCGAAATATTCGAATTATGAACACAATAACGTTGATGAAAGCTAGCAAAGGCTTTGGCTTTCATTTCGCCGCGTAAGGTCGTAATGGGGGAAACGTGTGGTGACGTAACCTATATGTGTTTTGTTTGAATTGTGAGTGAAATACTGGCCTAGTATTTTTGATTTGCTTGCGAAGATTTTTATGATTTTTCATAAAGATTAATTAAAATTAATATTCCTCGTTGCCTCGTTGGTCTAGTGGTCGCAAGCGTGACTGCTGTGCATGAGGTCTTGGGTTCGATTCCCAGGTCGGGCAAAGTGTTATTGGGTTTTTCCATTAGGAATTTCTCAGTAGCAGCCTCGGAGTCTGGATTTGTGCCCGGTTGATGGCAATAGGCTCGCCCCCTATTACATGGGACTAAAAACATAACTGGCGAAAAGTGGGTGTACTAATGGGTACACCTCTGCCTAACCCTTCGGGGATTACAGGCGTGATGTTATGTTATGTTATATTCCTCGTCTGTGTTGTATTACCTACATCAAAATTTATACGTTTTTAGTCTGAACGGCCCAAACCATTCGACCGTAAACCTAAATCATCTACGTTCCAAAGTCCCGGTGATAAAATTATTTCAATATCATTTAAAGATACAGTCGCATAACATTGCTATAGTCGCATAGTTTACGAATTTTAACCATTCTTTTATATTCGATTTGGGCCGTTCAGACTAAATACCCTCTTTTGTTGACTGTACATAAATTTCATGTTTTTTTTTTCTTATTAAGTATTTTATTCATTAGACAAAACTATTTCATCAAAATAGGCAAAAAAAGGCTCGCCCCCTATTACATGGGACTAAAAACATAACTGGCGGAATGTGGGTGTACTTATGGGTACATCTCTGCCTAACCCTTCGGGGATTATAGGCTTGATGTTATGTTATTTCATCAAAGTGAATCAATTAAATGACACTGACAAGTACCTATTCCCCTGCTTATCCATTTTTTTTTTAAATAGGTCACGTTTTAGGCTTTAATCCTAATCCCCTGACACATGGAGGTATACCCACTCCTTTCATACATAACCAAACCTCAAGGCTACACACAGACAGCGTAGTAATTACCCACGTTCCTTAACAGTTACATGTGCGTTCTTTATACGGAAGTATTATAACATTGCATCGTACGTGTGCAGCGTATGAATGTTATTATGACCCATTTCCTACACTTGAGTCATAATGAAGCTATTACACTTTTGTAATTCATTTTATAAGTTTATAATGTCTGACAAATATTTATAAAAAGAAGGGAAAATTAAAAAAAAAACTATTTTGGCATAATACGGAATGTAAAAAGACATATTATACAGGGTAATTTAAAATATACCAGAAACCTGAAAAGGGGTCATTGTACTCATCATTATGAACAACTTTTACTATGGGACCAACCCTGAAATCATGAAAAAAGCAGCTGATCCTTTACGATCTTGTTATGTAGCATTTTTGTAGGGAACAACAATTTTTTTGTTTTCATGATTTCAAGGTTGCTCCAATGGTAAAAGTTGTTCATAATTATGTGTACACAAACGTACACACATGTGTGTGTGGACTGCCTCGTTGGTCTAGTAGTCGCAAGCGCGACTGCTGTGCAAGAGGTCTTGGGTTCGATTCCCAGGTCAGGCAAAGTGTTGTTGGGTTTTTCCATCAGGAATTTCTCAGTAGCAGCCTCGGAGTCTGGATTTGTGCCCGGTTGATGGCAATAGGCTCGCCCCCTATTACATGGGACTAAAAACATAATTGGCGAAATGTGGGTTTACTAATGGGTACACCTCTGACTACCCCTTCGGGGATTACAGGCGTGATGTTATGTATGTCTATAAGTGTTAGGGTTAATGCCCCATTTAAAAAATAAACACCACAACAAAAGGAATCGTAACTCGTGTCTCGTATCGATAAAGTATCGCCATAAATATCGATACCGATCACTAAAGACATCTTTATCGTTAAGCAGTTGCGCAAGAGTCGCCTTTAGTCTGACAGTAAGTGGAGCGTACGGTTAGCAGAGAAAATAAAACGTTTACATTAAATGTTTTTCGTATTGAGTAATATTATAAAATTGGTTTTTCAATTTTGTTGTGGTTTTGTGCGAATGGTTTTAGGTAGATTTTTAAAGTGAATTTAGGGGATTACTTTTGCTTGTTTCGTAAATAAAATTAAGGAAAATAATTTTAGGTAAAAAAAAACTTACTGTTAGTTGTATGTTTTTAATCATTATCACGCATTTATAATTTAGTCGAAAGTAGTTTAGACTTACAATTAGTTACGATTAAATTCAAAATGCGTTTGATTTATCAAATACTAGTTTCTGACCCCGACTTTCTTCGCGTGGAAGTCAAGTATGAAACATAATCTTTGACACTCGGCAATAGTGTAGCATTATATCAGTGAAAGATTTTTTGTAATAACAAACAAACAATTTTACTATGTTATAATATTAGTAGATATTGATTTTTGTGCACAGTAAGGGATGATTCTCATTAAAACGTGCCGTGCACGGGACGGGGCCCGGATGGGGCACGGACGGGGCACGGTTTTAAATCTGTTACATATATTTTGCATTATCCGTGTCCCGTCCGGGCCCTCTCGACGCACTTCAATACCACGTCGGCTCGTCCACGCCCCGGCCCGTGCACGGCACGTTCTAATGAGAATCATCCCTAAAAGACTGAATAATTTTTATTATCCATATTTGTTTTAAACTATAATGAGAGAAAAATGGTCCTCTAAAATTAGTCAAATATAATGATTTAATTTATAAAAAGAAAAAACAGAAAAATGATAATGTAAATTCCTACTTATCGTCTTATTCCCAATTTTTTTATCTCGTATTCGCACTTGATCGTGTTGACACAAAGACACTTTAATGTTTTTTTAATGAATAAAATTGTCAGATTTTTTTTGTATGTTTCTGCTGACGCTCCACAGTATCGCTTTCACAAATCCCTGTGCGTTACACGCCACGTAACGTTATTCAACCACTGTCATTTGTTTGTTGGTAGCTCCCTTTAATATAGTGGGAGGAGAGCTCTTTAGTTGAGGATCACTGTTATTTTAGACTGTTTACAAACTTACTTAGTAGCAAAATACCATTCGCTGACTAAACACGCAATCTCGAAAAGCCTTTTCTTCTTCATCGTGTTGGCAGTAAGGTCTTACGACCCCACACACCCTAGTGTCAGATTTTCTAAACCGCCTCAAGGGCCTCTGACATGGTTTGAGTGGGACAGTAAGTCCAGGTTTCCTCACGATGTTTTCTTTCACCGGTGCCAGTGATGTCCAAAATAACTTTAGAAGATTCAAAAATTCACATTGGTACTTGCCCGGATTTGAACCCACAACCTCATTCATGAGAGGCGGGCGTTTTAACCACTGGGCCATCACGACACTATCTTGAAAAGTGAAGCTGTTTATCAGGCAGGTAGAAGATGCGAATTAATGCTTATGCGAATATCGCACTCCAGGCCATAGGCAGAGATGTAATACTGCAGGGCCCGATCTAAGGGGGGGGCCGGCCGGACAAATGCCCAAAAGCGACAAAAATGAGGGGCGGTTGCATGAAGTCCAACATACTCTCATAATTTTTTGTAAAATTGGTCAGAAACCGTAGTAGACTAACGTATTTGAATATTATACACACATACATACATAAACTCACGCCTTTTTCCAATGGGGGTAGGCAGAAACTACAGAACGTCACCTGCTACGATCCTTACATACTCCTTTCGCCTCATCTACGTTCATATATCTCGTCATACAAGCACGCCGGTTACGAGTACTGCGCACCTGACCTTACTGAAGGACCTCACCAATAAGGTCAGTGTAGGTCTTCTTAGGGCGACCCCTCCCGCATACCACATAATATCATCCCATATTTGGAATAGTAAGCTCATGACTTATCATGGTGTTAGTGGAAAAGACGGCGAATATTATTTTTCCCGGAGCGGCTAAATAACTATTCTGCAGATCTATGTTTGCGCACACACTTGTGCACTATAATATCTCTTGCGAATACTGATCTTGGGTTCGATTCCCAGGTCGAGCAAAGTGTTATTGGGTTTTTCCTTCAGGAATTTCTCAGTAGCAGCCTCGGAGTCTAGATTTGGGCTTGTCAGACAATAGGCTCGCTATTACATGGGTTTTATACATAACTGGCGAAATGTGGGTGTAGGTACCTACTAATGGGTAGTCTCTGCCTAACCCTTCGGGGATTACAGGCGTGATGTTATGTTATATGTATTTAAAAAAAAAGTCTACTGTTTCATACAAAAGTGCAAGCATCTACACGGTCTCTGCTTACCCCAGGAAACGTACGTCAAAATGCCAACATTTCCTTTCAACAGAATGTTAGGAAAACCCTATTCAAGACACATGCACGAAGTCAATGACATAGAAATGCGGGAAAGGGACGCATAGTGCGTAATGCGTAAGTGTGACAGAGACGGACGTATGTTTGTGTGTGCCGTCACATGCTGGCGAGCGCGGCAGTGAAATCTTTTTATTAAGGCGATGACCTATTTTAGATTTGATCTTTGTTAAAGATAAGTTAATAGTTCTACTTGCAAGCAGAGAGGCATTAAAATTATCTTTATGAATGGATATACTTAAAAGACGCACGCGCGACCAGGGCAGTCAACTAGCCAACATTTTAAGTGATTGATTAATTTTTGACTTTGACTTTGACTTTCAGTCTGACTTTGCCAAACAGTAAGAGCTACTTTTATCGTGAAATGAAGGCAGATATAAGAAAAAACGATTGAATGAGACGACTTATAAAACAGATCATATAAGCAGGGCTAAATGCAAACACTAAAAGCCATTAAAATAATTTTATACATGTTTTTACTGATCACAAGTTAAATAATAATATATTAGCTTAATACATATAACTGGCTTCCTACTGCAGGGCAAATAACCTCACTTAATTTTAGACTTACATATAAATAGGTCCAGGTTTCCCCACAATATTTTCCTGCATCAAAGTTAGTGATGCCCAAAATAAACTTATGAAGATCGCAAATTGTTGTTTGGTTATACGAAAAAAAAACTCTCTAATTGTGACGTGTGCTTAATAAGATGAGCAGTCAATTCCTATCGTTAGGTAGAATGACAGCTAACCTCAAACTCACTAATTTTTCGTGGGCGATTTTTTCCGAAATATTGATAACGTATGAATGGATAGATTGATCGACAAGAATCCACAAGAATTAAGTAAAGAAATTAAAATGAAGGATTTTGAAAAGAGATTGTCGTTATCAAGATAGCAACTCAAAAATATTAGAATGAGGGCACGTGAATGATTAATGAAAATAGTACCATAATAACATGTTATAATTAAGGTCATATTACAACGTGCTACTACGATTGTCTCTACACATGACATCGCTATAAACGAATTGCTCAACAAGCAATAACCAAAAAAAACTATTTTACACGCCAACTCAAATCTATTTTCTTATGTCACAAAGTAACCTTCGCCTTAAGTTGCACCATGCACGCATTGACCAATAAAAACCGTTACAATATGCATTCACACACATACATAAACACTCACACAAGCACATAACGATAACTAATAAAAATATTACCAAAACATATTATGCAATAAAATGGAAGAAGGAAATAAATTATTTTAAAAAAAATCATTCTTTGATTACACGGATTGAAATTAAAGTTATGAGGAGAATGTGAGTTGCGTTTTGTAGTTACAACTCCGAAACTTCTGAGCCAATTTGGATAAGTAATATAACACAACATAACATCACGCCTGTAATCCCGAAGGGTTAGGCAGAGGTTAGTATATCAGTTGCAGTCTCGGAGTCTGGATTTGTGCCCGGTTGATGGCAATAGGCTCGCCCCCTATTACATGGAACTAAAAACATAACTGGCGAAATGTGGGTGTACTAATGTACAGTTGTACACCTCTGCCTAACCCTTCCGGGATTACAGGCGTGATGTTATGTTATGTAATGTTATGTAAATTGAAAAATTCACATTGTTACTTGCCCGGATTTTAACCCACAACCTCATGCATGAGAGGCGGGCGCCTTAACCACTGGGCATGGAGGGACGCGTCATGTTATAGTAGTTTATCTCTAGCTACCAACTTCCTTATTACAGATCTTAGGTCACATCGCAACCATATAAGATCAATTTGAGATTATTGATGTAATACCACGATCTCGTCTACGGAAACTATCGAAACCATCACTTCCCGTTTGTGTTATAAGAGACATAAGAGTTAAGATGCTGCTAATGGCTAATGCGCTGTCACTGTCAAACTGCATAGAATAGAATGAGACAAAACGCTTGTAATTTATGACAAAATATGTAGCAATTATTGATTACATTAAAATATATGTAATATGTATTAATTCATCGTTGATATCGTTGATCGACATCGTTGCTGTTCCCCCCTTAAGATATTTACACTAATATTATAAAGAGGAAAGATTTGTATTTTTGTGTGTTTGTACGTTTGTAATGAATAAACTTAAAAAGTACTGTGCCGATTTACAAAAATAATCTACCATTAGGAAGCTACATTCACCCTGACTAACATAGGCTATATTATATTTTAAAAAGTTAGGGATCCGTAAGCAAAATCACGCGAACAAAGTCGGGGATAGTGCTAGTTATAAATATAATATAATATAAAAAAAATATAATAAACGAAAAGTCATTCATTCAAAAAAGAGTATGTAGTGATAGGAGGGATAATTACCTAACATAACATCACGCCTGATTATCTTCGAAAGATTACCAGATTAGCAGAGATGTACCCATTAGTACACTCACATTTCGACAGTTATGTTTAAGCCCCATGTAATAGGGGTCGAGCCTATTTCCATCAACTGTACACAAATCCAGACTCCGAAGCTGCTACTGAGAAAGTACCTAATGATGGAAAACCCCAATAACACTTTGCCCCATCGAACTCAAGACCAACGAGGCAGTCTCCCTTTGCCCCTTTTTTTATATTCAATTCTATTCTATTCTACCAGTTCATCTCCAAACCATCAATTTTAAATAATAAATAAATATATATAAATAATAAATATCTTGGGACAACTCACACACGGCTATCTGATCCCAAGCTAAGCAGAGCTTGTGTTATGGTAACCAGACAACTGATATAAATACTTATATATAATTAATAAATACATACATATTATAGATAAATCACACCCAGACACAGAACTAACAATCATGCTCATCACACAAAGTTTGTCCTGGGTGGGAATCGAACCCACGACCTCCGGCTTAGCAGTCAGAGCCGCTAACCACTAGACCAACAGGCCCGTCAAAATGCGGAAGTCTTATCTCCAACAACTTAATACAATAACAACATTTAATACTATTACACAACACACAACAGTTAAGAATTTGACATTTCTACTGAACATATAATATGATAAAGACGGCGCCATCTTGTTGTGTAATGTTGCGCTTGCGCAATCTGTGGAACTGGTTAACCAATGATGCTATTGTTGTTAAACTTTGGTGGTAGGATTGAGCTAAAGAGGCAATGGACGGATCATATGGGGTGGAATCGACATCGTAATGAAAACTTGACTTCAATAACTAAATTAGGGTAATTTATAAGTTCACACACATTTATTAGAAACTAGCATTTGCCTGCAACTTAGTCCGCATAAACGGTTATCCTAACTAATATTATAAATGCGAAAGTAAGTTTGTTTGTTACTATTTTACGCCTAAGCCACAGAACCGATCATCCTGAAGTTTTGCATATACGTTGCTAGGTGTACAGGAACGAACATAGGGTACCTTTAATCCCGAAAATAAGTTCTGTTTCCGAGGGAAATCACAATAATGTTCTTAAGATCATAGATGGCGCCACGTGTCGTTTTGAATCATGATTTTTACTAAATATTGAAATGACAGGACGTGGGTAATTTTTTCCGCGACTTCGTCTGTGCCCGCTATAACCGAAATTCACGCGGACGAAGTCGCGGGCAAAAGCTAGTATTTACATAATTACTATAATGATAAGAAAGGATTTTTTCAAAAGTCACCCCCTAAGGGGTCCTACATTTACGCGGACGCAAAGCTAAAGAGATTTTTAGTTTGTTTGTTTATACGCGCTAATCGCTGAAACTACCAATCAGATTGGAAAAAAATCTTTCTGTATGTCATAGTCTGATTCATGGAGAATAGTATAGGCTATTTACTATCACGCTACGACCGAAAGCAACAGAGCAGTAACTTAAGACGTAACTTAACGCTTAAAAAAAAATCTGCACCAACAAGTATTAAAAATAAACAGTTTTTTAAATAAAAACTGTTAGTAAACAATAAGTAATTTCTACATCTCAAGATCGTGGGACAAAATGGAGTCGGTGAAAATGTGAGTTTCACTGATGTGATACAACAAAAAACTACGATAAAGCTTGAGAACCTTGTATTGTTACTAAGAAAGTGTTAGTGAGTACACTCAATATTAATTACAATTAGCGAATTGCAAAAGAATTTTGAAATTCTTAAACTGGGAAGATAAAGCACGGGATTGGGAAAGATGGAAGGATTGAGGCCTTTGATCTGGAGTGGGATAGAACAGGCTAAATAAAAAAGACATGACATAACAGGTGCGAAGTACTCATAACCGTGTATGACGAGATGTTTGAACGTAGATGAGGCGAAAGGAGTATGTAAGGATCGTAGCAGGTGGCGTTCTGTAGTTTCTGCCTACCCCCATGGGAAAAAGGCGTAAGTTGATGTATGTATGTGTATAGCATAACATCACGAATGTAATCCCCAATGGGTTAGGCAGAGGCCATTAGTACCCACCCACATTTTACTAATTATGTTTAAGTCCCATGTAATAGGGAGCGAGCCTATTGCCATCAACCGGGCACAAATTCAGACTCCGAGGCTGCTACTGAGAAATTCCTGATGGAAAAACCTAATCACACTTTGCTCGACCTGGAAATCGAACCCAAGACCTCATGCACAGCCGTCGCGCTTTGTATCCAACTAGACCAACGAGCCTGTCAAGACCAACGATTTTTGAATATATTTTTTGGTGTTATAGCGGCCATAGTAAATGAAAAACTTAAAAACTTTAAGTGTTTACCAATTACGGTTCATGAGATACACCCCTTTGACAGACAGACGGACACCGGAGACTTAGTAATAAGGTCCTACCTTGGGTTAACACTTTTCGGGAGCCCTGGAAAAGTCGTTAATTTTTACTCGATGTTACTTACTTTGATGATGAGTATACGTAGTGAACAGCTTTACGATGTGCCCATATTTATTGTGTAGATAAAAAAAGGAAAATTGTATTAAGCAAGCGCAAGAGTTGCGATGTTAATGCTACTGTGCGTGCAAACGGTTATCAGATCGAGTTTATTCAGTAAATTCCTCATAGTCCATCTGATAGCGTTTGAAGGTATACTTTAATCAGGAACTATGTAGTATAGCAAAATGCCTATCAAATAAGAGAACCCCATGAGTAACGCCCCACTTGACTATGAGAGTGAGAGAAGAGGGAGTGCACCTGTGTTAGCACACACTTGTGCACTATAATATCTCCTGCGTACTAGGCTAGTCTCCTTTGAGATTGACCGTCCGCGCCGTGACTCACATTTGGTTGATATTATATTAGCTTAAAATAGAGCAGATTGAAAAGAAGGCAACAGTGGGACAACTTGAGCTAAACATAAATTAATAACAAAAGCTATATTATATCAACTAAGGCGACCATGAAAAGAATATTCATAAAACAGTTCAGTTGATAATAAGTATGTTGCTTTGAAAATTTAAAATAATATCTTAATAAAAACACCACTTTAAACTAACAAGTCCGGTTAAGCACCCGATAACTTCCAAGGTTGCCAAGCCAAGCCAAAAATAAAGAAAATTTATCGAAACTAACATTGGAATATCTAGTTATAACATTCCTTAAAAATCAAACTTAGGTAAAGGACCATTTTTTTTTATCAAATCTTTACCTTGCTTTGGGATGCCTATAAAGTTACTACATAAAATTACTAGAGCTTCCTTGAAAATCAAAGGACCAATTTTTTTATCACATCTTTAACCTGTATTAAAAAACCTAGTTACTAGACAAAACTACTTTGATTTTTTACAAAGTTCCTAAAAAAAAATCAAAGGACCAAATTTTTTTTTATAGTCCAACTTTATTCCCATTTTTTTTTCCAATGTAAACTCCCAACGAAACTACCATTTCAGCCTAGCTTTTCCCCACTAAAAACACAACTAATTAACATTTATCCGTACCCAAAGCCTCGGATACAGACCAAACGGTCGCCCACAATACTTTCTACTGCTTTCGACGTTGCGCAACCGCAGCCTTCCTTGACAGAGCTGCGCTCATGTAACTGGTGATGTAACCGGCATCGATTTAAGCTTGAGATGCGTTGGGTCACAACACTACGCTATCGATATTTGAGGTCGTTCTACTTTGCTTGTTGCAGTAGAACAGGGGTCACCAAGTAGTTTCGCTCGGGGTCCTTTTTAAGAAATAAAGTGATCATGCGGTCCGCACTACGCGTCATGCTCGTGAACGACCGCTGTAAGTTGGGATTAGCCATCTCTTAACTGCCATGGCTTACATCTTGATTCTTATTATACTATATTTTATTATTGTTATACTAATCTTCATTGTTTTATCATGTAGAAGCAACAAGAATAATGTTACCAGTATTTTGCAGAAACCCAATTGGAAAGAGTGCCGTGGAGTTTCTTGCTCGTTCTTCTCCATAGAGGCCTACGTTTTGGAACGAGCAACTAGCTTCATCTTTCAGACTAACTTCGGACGAACGTAGATGAGGCGAAAGGAGTATGTAAGGATCGTACCAGATGGCGTTCTGTAGTTTCTGCCTACCCCCATGCTAAAAAGGCGAGAGTTTATGTGTACATTTTTTTTAAATAACGTACTCTGTAGTGCAAGTTGCTGTGTTCTTGCGGTCCGTACAAACTGGGTCGGCGCGCGCGCGGTTCTCCATTTGGTGACCCCTGCAGTAGAAGTCATAATTGAGAGGTGTCAATTTGGAAGTGTGATATGATGATTTTTAAGTTTTTCGAGTTAGGATGAAAGTGGTTTTGTCTTCTGAGAGAGTAGATTGCTTAAACATAGTCGAAGGAATCAATGGTAACTGCTTCGTTAGTCTAGTAGTCGCAAAGCGCGATTGCTGAGCATAAGTCCTGGGATTCGATTCCCAGGAAATGTTATTGGGTTGGGAAAACCCATCAGGAATTTCTCAATAGCAGCCTCGGAGTTTGAATTTATGCCCGGTTGATGGCAATAGGCTAGCGTCCTATTACATGGGACTTAAAACATAACTGGCGAAATGTAGGTGTACTAATGCGTACACCTCTGCCTAACAAAATATCATAACAATATAACAATATTGTTATGATATTTATTTATTTATTTAAACTTTTTGCAACAACAAGGAACAAAGGCGGACTTAATGCCTTAGGCATTCTCTACCAGTCAACAAAAAGAGGGTGAAGAGATAACATGGCAGGTGCATGAAAAAAAAATTGAACATGAAAAAAAAAAGACAAAAAAGGGATTTAAAAATCATTGAAAACAAATAATATTCTAAATAAACAATGAAAATAGTTAAGAGTAAGTAACATAACATAACATCACGCCTGTAATCCCCGAAGGGTTAGGCAGAGGTGTACCCATTAGTACACCCACATTTCGCCAGTTATGTTTAAGTCCCATGTAATAGTTAAGAGTAAGTAGTTAGTTAATAGTTATGATAAAAGTTTGGAGACTGTCATTTCCTTTTACTCATACATCATAATTATTGGAGATGTATGGTCTTGACCCTCATGTTCACTCTTGCATTAAGTTATTGCTATTTAAATATTCTCTAAAACTAGTTAATTAAGAGAAAACTGTGAATGAGTACTTCTTTAAATGTCTCTTACAGCATCTCCGGGTAGATTCTAGATCTGTCAGATCAGGGGCATAGTTATCGTCGTATCAAAGATAGTAGGCACCCCAATTAGAGTCTCATGTAATAGGGGAGAGCCTATTGCCATCCACCGGCCACAAATCCAGACTCCGAGGCTGCTACTGAGAAATTCCTGATGGAAAAACTTTGCCCAACCTGAAAATCGATCCCAAATTGATCGGACGGCGAGCTACCCATCACTCGCCGTTCGCGAGCGTTGTTGACGTCCTCTAAAATGTAGGTATAGAGACACTCCGGGCACTTTGAGCTTGAGGTGAGTTGTTAATCCCTAACATTAGGGAAAACGGCAGCAAAATCGGCGAGGGAAATTTTCACAAAAATGACAGTCTTTATCCAAGTCTATCAACATTTAATAATCGTGATAAAACCAAGTAAAAGTGTATAAAAACAGACATTTCTAATGTAATTAATTCGTGAATGTCGAGTCGAGGGAAAGGTTACTGTGAGTACCTCACTCTTACAGGTCGGGCTTAAGTACTCTTACAAGTCGGGGCTTGCAACCAGTCACGACGATGTTAATTTGTAACTATTAAATATTTAGATCGCACATTTCCATACTAACACCCGATTTTTAGAAAGAAAAATTAATCTGACATAATGTGAAGTGCGCTTAAGTTTTAGATACTATTTTATTCAAGTAATAAGTGCAATATTTTCAAAAAACAAAACTTGACTTTTTACTGCCTCGTTGGTCTAGTGGCCGCAAAGCCCGACTGCTGAGTGGAAATTGGATTCCCAGGTAGGGCAAAAAGTTATTGGGTTTTTCTTTAGGAATTTCTCAGTAGCAGCCTCGGAGTCTGGATTTGTGCCCGGTAACTGGCGAAATGTGATTGTACTAATGGGTGCATCCCTGCCTAACTCTTTGGGGATTACAGGCGTAATGTTATATTATTATTTAAAAAACAATCAGAATAAAAAAAGAGATCTAAAACTAAATGGCATCAAAAAATTCATCCGCATCGCCGTCCACTGGAAATATGCCCAAAGGACTGGCATTGCCACGTTGGATGGCAATGCTTAAACTCTGGCCAAGGTAATAACCAGCTCTAGGGTCACGGGAAGTCTCCACCAACCGTTTGGTCAACTCCTTGAAGAGGCCATGGGTACACGGACCTTGCGACCCAAGGGTTTCTACCCTAAACAATTTTTAACAGTAATATTCCCCAGACTGACATCGTAACTAACCTCATTGGAAACTAGCCAAGTCATCATCTGCCTAGCCTTTTCCCAACTATGTTTGGGGTCGGCTTCCAGTCTAACCGGATGCAGCTGAATATCAGTATTTTACATGGAGCGACTGCCTATCTGACCTCCACAACCCAGTAACTGGGTAATAATTATGATACCCCTAGGTAAGACTGGTTGTCAGACTTTCGAGCTTCTGACGACCCGTAACGACTGTCAAAGATCTACGGAGGAGTCTCGGTGTGTAAAGACGGTCACCCATCCACGGACCAACCCCGGCAAGCGTAGCTTAACCTGACGGATCGACCCGTGCGGCTATTATTACTTGGCCACGAGCTCCTCGATTGGAGACTAGCCTAGTACGCAGGATATATTATAGTGCACAAGTGTGTGCGCAAACACAGGTGCACTCCCTCTTCCCTCACTCTCATAGTTCAATCGCCAATCCGCCTTGAGCAATGCTCGTGCCTTCTTTGTATAATAAGAGGCCATTGCCCTGATAATTATAGGCTAGTATTATTATTATAATACGTTTCTTCTATTCAATTTGTATCAAACATTCCATCAACTCTTGCGCATATAGAAACTCATTTAAACTCCTCCATTTCACAGCGCATTCACTAAAGTGTCGTATTTTTTCGTCGCGTTGCGTTTTGAGCTATGTTTAGTCGCGTTGTCGGCTGCGCCTGCGCGCTCCGCCTCCTTCCTTCACGCATTCGTTTAGTTACACATAGATATAGTTGTACTAGATATGGTACGAAAATAGTAATCAGAATACAGTAACTCAATAAATCGATCATGTTATTGAGTTATGTATAATTTTAAAATGATATATTTAATTATAATTTAATAATGAGATAAATATATATACAGGGTAATTAAAATTTACCCGAATCCTTAAAAGGGGTCATTGTACTCATCATTATGAACAACTTTCACTATGGGACCAACCCTAAAAACATGAAAATAAAACGGCTGATCCATACATTACGATCTTGCTATGTAGCATTTTTGTAGGGAACAGCTGTTTTTTTTTTTTTTCATTTTTTCAGGGTTTATGATGAGTACAATGACCCCCTTTAAGGTTTCGGGTACATTTTCAATTACCCTGTATAATTTATTTGACAGAAAACTGATTTACCACAATCTAGATAAGTATTAGTGCCTTTATTCGGATAATATGGAATTTCTTGCCCATTATTCTCCATACAAAACTACCTTCCTTTTCCCAAGCCTATGATGCTGGGCAAAGGCCTCCCCTAAGTCGTTCCAAGTAGATTAACTACTTTTTTTCTTAAATAAGACGTTCCAGTGCCTTTTCAACCGACTTCAAAAAGGAGGAGGTTCTCAATTTGACGCGTATGTTTTTTTTTTTTTTTTTTTTTTTTGTATATTTGTTCTACGATTACTCCGCCAATTATGAATCGATTTGGATGATTCTTGTTTTGTTTGAAAGAATATAGTTCCGAATAGGTCCCATAGGAATATTGTCATGATCTGATGATGAACTTTGGAGATATGGAATGGAACTCCTTATAAAATCACAGCAGAACCGCCGTAACAAGAAAAATTGCTTTGTTTATACGTGTAGTCGATGACTGACTGAAGGAAGTGGGGAGGGGGTACGTCAACCCCCCTCCTACCACTTTCTAAAATTAAATATATCGTGTGAGGTATTGTTTGAAAGGGCTTTTTGTAAGGATTTCAAACATTAACACACAAGCACTAAAAAGGAAAAAAATAAAAAGCTTTTTTACAAAAAAGATAACCGCCTTCAAAAACTACAAAATAAAAAATAACTTCAGCTTGGAAGTCGGTGGCTATACCTACATAACAAGAAACAAAATCAAAGCCCCCGACTTCCAAGCTGAAGTTATTTTTTATTTTGTAGTTTTTGAAGGCGGTTATCTTTTTAATGGCTTAATTCAAATAAATGATTTTATTTTGACACTTTAAAAGTCCTTTTTTAAATTCATCGGTTTTTTATTCATGTAATTTTAAATATAGAACCAATTAATTTAATAATTGCTGGATTGGTTGCTAGTGAATAAAGTAACTACGCTCCTACCGATTCCAGTGGAAACAGACTCCCTGTCAGTGTCAACACAATAAGACTTTTACCGATTGTGTGATAATACTTTGCTCAAAAACGTCGCACGCGCTGCTATGTCATGATTTCCCAGTTAATAATACGTTATGTTTGATAGATTGATTAGTAAGCTAAGTTTTGAAATCTCTGGAAGCTAGTAAGAAAGGCTTTTAAAAGAATAGTACTGAATTCTCTTCAATTTAGCATCCACGACCCAAAAAATGGTTAGTAAAACTTACGACTTTTCACAAAACAAAAAAAAATGAAAAGCACGCGTGCGTAATACACCGCATTATGACCTTAAAAGTGATGTATAAACAAGCGTTTTAAAAACCAGATAGATAAAAAAAAATACTTAAAAAAAAAATTACAGGAGTAAATAAATTATCATGTACAGACGATGTCTATTATGTTATAACTGTGTGTTATTAAAATTCAAGGAAATATCGTAATGTAATTACGTGTATGTATGTACAATTGTACATAATGAATCTATCAATATGCAAGAATGTGTATACATAATTGTGTATTATTAATTAACACGATTGCAAAGAACTTTCTTTGTACAAAATATTTCTTTTGATCAAATTACATACACATAACATCACGCCTGTAATCCCTGAAGGTTTAGGCAGAGATGTACCCAATAGTACACCCACATTTAAAACAGAAAAAAAAAAAACACTTTTTTGATCTAAATACCATTCGCCTTATATTTTAACCTACATAAAACTTGCATTTAAATGATCCATACTAATATTATAAATGCGAAAGTGTGTCTGTCTGTCTGTTACCTCGTCACGCATAAACCGCTGAATTGATTTTGATGAAATTTGGCATGGAGATAGTTTAAGACCCGGGAAAGGACATAGAATAGTTTTTATCCAGAAAATCACCCCCTAAGGCGATGAAAAGGGGGGGGGGGGGAATTTGTATGCAAGTAAGTAGGGCAAAAGCTAGTTAACTAATGATTTAATGAATGAAATGGCTAGTATACAATATTTAAACAATATCCTTAACTAAATGAAAGAATCGATTCGTAACAAATAAACACAATTCACGCAACTGTTCTCTTTCTATTCACAAGAGCGTAAAACGCACAATTAAGCAATTATAGGCTTAGAATTCAAGCAGAGATATGTATTTGCATGTGCTAATCGCATGTCAGCACACAGTTACGTTTGTGTGCGTGTGTGGGAAGAACACGCACACATATGAACTGATTTTGGAAGAAACTAGGTATACACAGTTCAATGGTACTGTCAACAAAAGAGATTAGTATGCAGAGTCATCAGATATAGTTGAAGTTTTCTCAGAAACCGATGGATGTCTTCGATTGAAACTTGATTTAATTAATGTATAGTTTATTATCTACTTTTTAAATTAAGTTGACTGTACATTGCACTGGTTGGTTCATTACAATTTTTTTTATAACATACATAACATCACGCCTGTAATCCCCGAAGCGTTAAGCAGAAGTGTAGGTTTTTTAGTCCCATGTAATAGGGGGCGAGCCTATTGCCATATTTGACGGGCCTGTTGGTCTAGTGGTTAGCGGCCCTGACTGCTAAGCCGGAGGTCGTGGGTTCGATTCCCACCAGGACAAACTTTGTGTGATGAGCATTATTGTTAGTTCTGTGTCTGGGTGTGATTTATCTATAATATGTATGTATTTATAAATTATATAAAATAAGACACACGATAAGAAGAAGAAGATTGAAAATTAATCCTGAAAGTAGGTATGGTCAAGAAGAGGAGTTCAAAATTTTCGTTTGGACGTCCTTATCTGGGTCACCCTGTATAAACTACCATACATAAACAAACAGACAGCCAGACCCTGAACTATCTTTAGACTATACAGATACTTTATCCGTGCGATAATCGAACCTGCGTCAAGTACGGGCCTGTTGGTCTAGTGGTTAGCGGCCCTGACTACTAAGCCGGAGGTCGTGGGTTCGATTCCCAACCAGGACAAACTTTGTGTGATGAGCATGATTGTTAGTTCTGTGTCTGGGTGTGATTTATCTATAATATGTATGTATTTATTTATAAATTATATAAGTATGTATGTCAGTTGTCTGGTTACCATAACACAAGCTATGCTTAGCTTGGGATCAGATAGCCGTGTGTGAGTTGTCCCAAGATATTTATTTATTTATTTATAAGTACAATAGCAGCCAATCGTTCAACCACTGCGCCAACAATGCCGACAAATGTGTGAATATAGAGATGCTAGCTTTTGCCAGAGACTTCGTCCGCGTGGAACTTATTTATATCTTATTTGCATACAAACTTCCACCCCCCTTTTCACCGCCTTAGGGGGTGATTTTCGGGATAAAAACTATTCTATGTCTTTCCCCGGGTCTTAAACTATATCTATACAAAATTTCACCTCAATCGGTACAGCGGTTTAAGCGTGAAGAGGTAACAGACAGACAGACACACTTTCGCATTTACAATATTAGTATGGACAAAGAATTCACATCTAAAAACTGAGAATCTAGGTAAGTTTCACATGGATAGAATAAACATAATATGTTACATAACGCGGCACTTTCCAAAATCTTTACATACAGACGTCCTTTCATAATGCAGTATGATGAGCTGCATCCAGCAGGTTCATACAAACACATACATACACTCACTTACGCCTTTTTCCCATGGGGGTAGGCAGAAACCACAGAATGCCACCTGCTCTTCCACGTTCATACATCTCGTCATACAAGCACGCCGGTTACGAGTACTTCGCACCTGACCTTTCTGAAGGACCTCACCAATAATGTCAGTGTAGGTCTTCCTAGGGCGACCTCTCCCTGCGTTGCCACTCACCTCTGCCATATAAATACCTTTTGTTAATCGTCTTTCACTCATCCTCTCAACATGACCGAACCATTTAAGCATACCCTTTTCTATCTTTGTCACTACATCCTCTTTTAATCCGCAACGATCTTGTCTCATAACATAACCTCACTCCGCACTCTATCGGTCAAAGTTAAACCACATATACTTCAGCAGGTTCATCCACAGTAAATTACGTACTGCTCCGCACCCAAGGGTCCAAGCTTTAAGGTTTTTCTGCAGAGAAGGCACGAGCATTGATCACCACGCTCGCTCAAGGCGTATTGGCGATTTCAGACTTAACTATACCAATTATAAAGTACAGGTTTCCTCACAATGTTTTCCTTCATCGATGTCAAAATCCACATCGTCGGCACTAATATTATAAAGAGGAAATATTATTATTTTTGTGTGTTGTGCATGTTTGTAATGAATAAACTCAAAAACTACTGAACCGATTTGAAAACTTCTTTCACTGTTGGGAAGCTACACTATCCCCGGGTGACATAGGCTATATATAATTTTTAAAATTTGGGAATTCGTGAGGAAATTCACTCGAACGAAGTTGCGGGGAGAGTACTAGTGTATTGTAACTTTAAAAAAGTTATAGAATACCTTATTGGTCTAGTGGTCGCAAAACACGACTGCTGAACCTAAGACCAAATTCATCCCCCAACGGGGTTAAAGTCTCGACTTCTACGCGGACGAAGTCGCGAGCAAAAACTAGTCTACAATAGAAATTGACACAAATTTTGCTTGTGGTGAAATTTTTGATTGACAATGAGGTCATTGTCAATGACTAAGGATTGAATTAATTATCACTTAGTAGTGATAAGAATAAATTAAATTCCTTTATTGGTTTACGACATAGTTGACGCAGTGGCTCAGCGATTGGTTGCTTGACGTGTCGCGGGTTCGATTCCCGCAAATATCTATGTAGTCTTTGTATGTGAGTTTATTATGTTTGTAAACGTACCCACGATAAATATGAAATGACTAGTATGGAGCAACGTTTTTTTTTTTCTATAAAATTAAACTGCCGCTGCTGCTGCTGCTCGTTGGTCTAGTGGTCGTAAAGCGCGACTGCTGAGCATGAGGTCTTGGGTTCGATCCCCAGATCGAGCAAAATGTTATTGGGTTTTTCCACCAGGAATTTCTCAGTAGCAGCCTCGGAGTCTAGATTTGTGCCCGGTTGATGGCAATAGGCTCGCCCCCTATTACATGGGACTAAAAACATAACTGGCGAAATGTGGGTGTACTAATGGATACACCTCTGCCTAACCCTTCGGGGATTACAGGCGTGATGTTATGTGTTTGTTCATAAAATTAAACTTTACGTTAAAATTCTTATTCATATTATTTGCTAAAAAAATCCTTTGACGAGTGGTTATTAGTAATAAATTGACAGACAATAATAATTTATAAAAATTGACTTTTTGTTGTTGTTTATGTTTGACATTATTTCAGAAATACAGGGTGTATTCTGAAATAATTTTCAAAGAACATTATAATCGCGTTTTCAAAGAGCAGAACTGCTTATCAATTACTAAGCAACTGCTAAGCAGTTTCGACTCTATCACTGTGTGCTTGCAGGTTTATCGCCCCGCCTGCCTAAACCCAGCGACAAGATGGACAGGTCGAATTGAAAAAAATACCCACTTACAAAATTTAAACTATTAACAAATTAATCTTACTAGAGGCACATCAAAAACACTAGATTCATTTCTTCATCTCCCAGACCAGTGTTGATGCATCTAATCATTATTTACACATATAATTATGAATAGGTATCAATTTTGTTTATATTCTAACTGTACCTTTAAAAGCATTCACAAAATAAGAAAGACTACTAAAATATAAACTCTTTTTTTAGTTTGTCCTTAATCGGGTAATTAGGACAAGATTTTCGCGAACATTTGTTGCGAAAAACAAAAGAAAATCTACTTCGTAAAATGCTGTGAGATGCCCTCAATTAAATAGCGATAGTATGTGACGATTATTAACTGATAACTAGCGATCCGCCTTAGCTTCGCACAGGTGTAGTTTCCGAAACCCAGATTTATTGAGACTTTCACACAAAAATAACATGTACATTTACGACTTTTCCGGTGCATTTTCCAAAAAAATATATTTGATGCAAATGTTATCCTTAAAATTACGGAAAAAAGCAAAATCATTCAAGCCGTTTTCGAGTGATTCATCTTTCGTAAATGCGGCAAATGATTTTTTATAATATAAGATTTATGTACTGTTTATTTATTTAGGTATTGTCATTCAAAATCCGAGATGGAAGGGGGGATATTTTAACGAAAACGTTTACAATGGATTTAGTACATGATTCCAAAAATATATACATTATTTTTAAAAATCACTGTTCCATTCGTTTTGACCATGTAGATGAATTATGATTTTATATAGTACAGATAGTTTTATTATTTAAATCAACGAAAAATTTCATCGGTAGTGGGTTTAGACTTATCTACTGAACACAGAGTAAAAAAATATTACGATTTACCCTTATTTACCCTTCCACCAGTGAAATTAATTAGAATATCAATTTAAAGTAGAACAGAATCAATTTCGAAATGCATTAATTAATGCGCGAAAAACGCATCATACATAGACAACTTTCTGCTTTGTTTAAAAATAAATCTTGACCGCGTTACATACAAAATATTTTTAAATATTATCTCCAAAAGATGTGACTTAAGCCAATAAAAAAACATATTCAAAAACAAAACAGAAATGTCCATTTCTTCAAATTAAAATATTAACACCCAAAGTGCATAGTCGACTATCAATATATCTGGCAAAAATATTCAGCTTTCTAAGACACTCCTAATATTCATTTTTACTGTGTGCGTAATATTGTTTTTAACTCACAGCATGCTTAAGAGAGCGATGCAAAATACAGACTTAACACTCTCACAATACTGTTTAAAATTAGTTGAAAGTTAACTCTCGTATATCATATCTAAAAATATAAATCAAAAGGACCACTCACCTCTCTCCGCAAATCCATCACCAGATCCTGAACCAGTTCCAAGATCCTGCAACGCCTGTTCATCACCAACGTCATTCAAACCGAAATTTTGATCACGAAACACTACATTATCATTAAATCCACCTGGTCCCGCATGAGAATTTGTCTGCACTGAATTTACACTCTCCGACGCGTATGGAAAGACCACACGAGGACTCCTAGGCTTCCAACCCGGGTAGTACCCGTTCCGGACCGAGGGAGCGAAGGGAGCGACTGGGTAAGGGTCGAAGGCATAGTTTGGGGCATAAGTCCGACCGAAACGGCCCTGGTAGTAATGGGGATAGTTGGAATAAGGTCGAAATCGAGGCAATGGTTCATAAAACCTTTCATTCCCAGAAGGTATGTCTTCATTCAACTTCTTTGGCACTTCAGATCCGTCCTCAGGAGACGTGAACTCATAATCCGGTTGATCATCAAACTTAATTTTCGAATAGTTTTTGTCTTGAGTCAGATCTATTTCACCCTTTCCGAACGGCTGATGGTTCTCGTCTTCGTCCAAAAACAGCACTCTGGATTGTCTTGCTCTGGTCCTTCGGTACAGATTCTTGGGCACAAACATGACGTTTTTATACGGCTTCTGGTAGACTAGGCTGAGCGCCCGGCTCGGCTCGACAGCGGCGACCGACGCCACCACTAACAGTATAACTTTCCATCTATTTTCGCTGAACATGTTGCCTCGGTCAGTGCACTGTTGTTTTCACTTTCATTTCTTATGTTACAAAGGGTGAATTTTTTTGGTTATTTTTTTTTGAGGATGTTTTAGTACATGTTTTTGGGGTACGCGGTTTTTAAATTTGGTCTTTTGAGTCGAGTTTCATTTCTGTGTGACGGGACGTGCGGCGCGGGCTGTTGACAGCGGGGGACTGGCTCGGCCCGAGGCTCAGTGGTGGCGCGCCACGACCGTTATATAAAAATGCATGATTGTGACGTTTCGTTTATGTAATGCTGGTGATTAGTGATAGTACGTTGCTTGGCAACTCTGTTTGGGGATACCTGAACGGTACTTTCAGATTTGGTGGTTGTTTGTACGTTGGGTGTGTGTTTAAAAATCTTTTTTTAAGCTTAAAATCGTAGCCCCCTAAAAAGCGTGCCTTCCATTCCATATCCCCTAGGGATATAGAATATTAAAGAAGTCACACCAATCCTCAATCGAGACCTGTTTGAATCTTCATAATCACATGTAATTGCGATGCTGTCTTTGCAAACCGTTATAACCCCATATTACATGAGACTTAAACATGACTGGCGAAATGTGGGTGTACTAATGGGTACACCTCTGCCTAACCCTTCGAGGATGACGGGCATGATGTTATGTTATGTACTACGTACACATATTCTTGCTTAAATGTTTCCTTACCAAACTCACAGAATTCAAATAACAAAAAGTAGTTTATTTTTTAAGCTGTCCCGATTTAAAAACCAAAATTATGATTATGTTAATCTATCTATCACTTGGCAGGTCTGAATTCAGTAATAATATCGTTCTTTTTTAAAAAAATTCAAAAACATTTAATCGATTAATATTTTGGTCCTTTGTCATCTACTGGTCTTTGTGAAAAATCAGATTTATTTTCCTTTTTCAAATTCCACAAAATGTTCCACAAAAGTTGTTTTCAAGAGAAATAAAGCTTTTATTGGTTATTTACATAATGCTTTAGGTCAGACAAACACAAATGACATCATCGATTCATTTAATAAAGATGAAAGTTTGTAATTCCATATACGGCTCAGACATATAGCGGAGAATTGCAGGAAAACGATCAATAACATCATAACATCACGCCTGTAATCCCCAAAGGGTTAGGCAGAGGTGTACATAGTAGTACACCCACATTTCGCCAGTTGTTTTTAGTCCCATGTAATAGGGGGCGAGCCTATTGCCATCAACCGGGCACAAATCCAGACTCCTACTGCGAAATTTCTGATGGAAAAACCGATTAACACTTTGCCCGACCTAAGAATCATACCCAAGACCTCATTCTCAGCAGTCGCGCTTTACAACCACTAGACCAACGAGGCAGTCTCGATTAATAACAAATAAATAATACCAGCCTATTACTGTCCTACTGCAGAGCAAAGGCCTCTTCTCTTACAGAGAAGGCACGAGCATTGATCGCCACGCTTGCTGAAGGCGGATTGGCGATTTCAGACTTATAGTAATTATAAGTCCGGGTTTCAAACTTACCCTGTACCAAATTTCATCATAGTCGGTTCAGTAGTTTAGTCGTAAAAGCGTAACAGACAGACAGACTACAGTTACTTTCGCATTAAAACATAAGTATATACGATTTTTTTGATGCCTTATGAGGTTTCTCATTTCTGGCTTATTTATAAATTGTACATATTTTACAATTACTCTAAGCTTAGATAGGTATAGATAAAATTAGTAATACGTAAGAATGTAAACGGAGTCGCGGGCAAATACGAGTTACCAATAAAAATCCCTTTTAATACTAAACCTAATAATAAATAATAGCAGTGTACCGAACCATGACTAGCTAATAAGCGTGATATCAATTCGTTACGATGTTACTATAGAGTGCCTTCTTAAATCTTTCCCACAGTTCTGTAAGTAACTTGTTTTCACTATAAAATTGCCATTATGAATAGGCTTTATGTAAAATTCTTCTTTTTTTTCGTATAGATCAGGGCTTAACCACCAGTGGGGCGCGCCGTCTTAGGGGTGTAGGGAGATGGCAAGGGGAGGACGCGATTGCATTTTGATCGCATTTAATCCCCGAAGGGTTAGGCAGAGGTGTAAATATTAGTACACCCACATTTCGCCAGTTATGTTTAAGTCCCAAATAATAGGGGGCGAGCCTATCGCCATCAACCGAGCACAAATCCAGACTCCGAGGCTGCTACTGAGAAATTCCTCGCCAACAACTACGTGATGATTTTTATGGGCCCCATCCAATGTATTTGCTAGGGGCCTCAGATGGTAAATTACGCCACTGCATACTGCCCACACTTTAGGCCATAACCTATGGATTTTCTATACACCTGGCTTCATGGCTTTTATGGGTTTTTATGGCTTCTTCGTGAATATAAAAAAAACGTATATTCATGCCTTTATGGTAGTCGTGAGCCAAACAAATGTATTAGTTAAAGATTTCTTTGTGATTGCGTTTTGTGTAGTAACGAACGTTTTTGGAGTGAAAGAGCTTTGAAAGCAAGCCATATGTCGTCTGTTCCTTATATAAACAACAGACTAGATTCTGCCCGCGACTTCGTCCGCGTAAATGACGGTTATTGACGATCTCATCTTGTTTTTTTCGCACAAATTTTGGACCCCTATCTTATTTTCTTAGGGGGTAGGTTTTGGTAAAATTTTTTCTTAGCGGGCGTCTACTAACTATAAACTACCTTCCTGCCAAATTTCATCTTTATACGTCAAGCGGTTTTCGATATTTCATGATGAGTGAGTGCTTTTATATAGTGTTTTTATTTATTTAAACTTTATGCAACAAATGTACAAAGGCGGACTTAATGCCTTAGGCATTCTCTAACAGTCAACCAGAGGTGGTGAAGAGATAACATGGTAGGTGCAAGCTATTTTTATGAGAGTAAAACAACAAAATCAGAGATTTAAAAAAATAAAATATAAAAATACTCAAATATTTTACATAATAAAATAAAGTGTACACAAGTACAAAATAATTAAATTCTACATACTTACTATAAAATGCTATATAATATACATAAACACTGTTTTTCATCACCAATCCAATCTAAACAAGCGTGATGATCGTTGCTGTATGAGAAGAGGACTTTTCTTGACAGTAGTACAATATCTGTACCCGGTAGTGAAGCCATAGCTTCATACATTAAAGTCGGACGCTTTAACCACTGAGCAATCACGACTATTCAAACGTTTAAACTTGAACTAAATTAGAGTTCATTTTAAATTTAGTATAAGAAACTGTCTGATTACAATCAGGCAGTTCTACAAAACCAATCGCGTGTGTGTTTAGTAATTTATTGTTCAGTTGGACAAGTTTAATACAAAAAATAGGCGTTTTTGTAAACAATAATCATTTGATTGATTGACATCAATCATATCAGGGACGTTTGGAATGGAATGTACACTTCCTTATTTTTATAAATATTACAAGCTGTAAAGTTGCCACAATGGTCTCCTTGGCACCAGGATCTCGGTTCGATTCGCAGGTCGGGCAAAGTGTTATTAGAAATTTCCATTCAAAATTTGTCAGTAGCAGTCCGGTGTTTGGAAATTAGTGGTGCACCGTCATGCCTCTAAAAGCACGTATCGCCGTTGCTCCTTCGCCTGATCTCTCCCCGGTCGTGTCGGAATACCGTCCCAGCGAAATACATAACATATGTGGTCATATCTCACATGCATTTGTGCTCGGATAACGGCAATAGCCTCATCAATTTTTCGTGGAACTTATAATTAAATGGGTGTAAACATCTACTCACCCCATCTTGTAAAACAAGCGTAATATATGCAACAGGAAAGCAGCGCCATCTATCTTTAGATATACACAACTGTTTGAAACCTTTCTCTTCGCAGAGTCAGAGAAGTTGAGGTTCTTTTCATCGATCGATGTTTTATATAGATCACAGAGATGTCACTTATTATAAAAAAAACGCTTTTAATTATTAAACGTTACTAAAATTGCTTTTAGTTTTGCCAAAATTATCTAAGAATTTAAATATTTTCCCTTTTTCAATATAAATATTATAAAGAGGAAATATTTGATTGTTTGTTGGTTTACATTGAATAGACTCCGAAACTACAGAACTGATTTGAAATATTCTTTCACTGTTGGGAAGCTACACTATCCTCGGGAGACATAGGTTTGTTATAGGCTATATTTTATGATAAAAAAATTAGAAAAATACTACGCGAGGGTTTTAAATAATTGTTATTGTTTTAGGTTATTAATGTGTGACTGTCTGTCACGTGCACCTATTTAATAGTAAAATATTGTATTTATTTTACAACCATCAAATGGTTCGAGCCATTTAGAAACTCATCAATTCTCTGTTTAATGGGAAACAAACTAGGGGCAATTGACAGCCGTTAGGTTAAAAACAATATTTCAACCAATTCTAAAGAAATTGTGAAAGTATCTGATTTCTAAGCGCAACGCACAATACTAGAGCCACATCTGGCTACCATAAACGGGTCTCGGGCTTTACCCGAGAACAGAACCCTTAGAACAATTGAGAAATTGTACAAAAAGGGCAATAAAGCTATTTAGCAAAACCGTGGGAAGATGGGCTGACCGTGGTGATTTCTAAGATTGAGGAGACGAAGGAGGGACAGTCGGTTTTGGACCGCTATAGGATACGGACGTGATAGTCTAAGCTAGTTAAGAGGCGATGTGACGCTAGACGAGAGCATCTTTATTATAAGTTAATTTAGTATAGTTGTAGACTAGTATAATCTAGTTATAATGTAAGTAGTGTGAAAGGCGAGTGAATCTCAGAGTAAGTGTTGGTGAGCGAGTGGGTGAGTGTTTGACTATTAATTCCTCCTTTTCCTTCATATGACTTGATTAAGGTAACCTACGCCTGCGTTTGGTTATAGGGACTCGGAGATGGCCTTACCATAGCCTGTGCTTGACACTTACACACCTTACACAACCACACACCTCGACACGTCAGGTCAGATAGATGCACAGCCTGTGGAAGGCTGAACCGAATAATACTCGAAACTCGTTAGGGTCAATCTGGTCGTCTGATACAACTGATATTATAATTAAATAAGTGTTTACGAACACCAATCAACCAAACGTGAGTGATGGTTATCTTTCCCTATGGACTGACTGACTGCAGGATGCTTTGCATTGCACTTGATGTACGCACACTTCCCGGGAGCGGGGGTAGGCTTCACCAAGTACCCTAAACTGATTTGACAGTCGTTCTTATGAACGCTAAGGAACGTATCTCGCTAAAACCACACCCGGCCCCCGTAGGCCTCTTACTGATACAAAAAAAATATATTTAGCGAGACACGTGATTTGGACTTGCAGTGAAACAGCCCCGTTGCTAGACAAGGACGGTCGCACGGTTGCCGATTAGCTTGCACAGTATCCTCGAAATGGGGCAGATTAAGGAAGTGAGAAGTGACGATATGAATATCCACTTCGGCGTATAGCAGGAGTGATGGTAAAGAATTCTGCAACCGACTGACGATGCGGTGCGCTTGTGCTAGTGTTGTGTTGACTTAGTAAAAGGGTGAGTAGGTCGTTGTAAGGGGGTGTTTAATGTAGTCCGCGTCCAGTACTTCTGGAAACGTGTCTCGCTCAATGGCAGCTGGACTTCGCAGTACTCTGTCTTAGGATTGAGTAAGACATGACTGAGAGCTTAGGGAACGTGACTTGTTAGAATCGTAGCAGTGTCCTTAGTGGACCTATGCGTTCAGGTCTAGCAATACACGTACGACGCGACGGCTGCTGTAAAGCAGACTCGCTTCACTGGGGTGGGTTTGTAGACCATTAGAAAGTCCATTAACGTAACTTAAAGTATGATATTTACAACACAAGCGTTACGTATCCATTATCCCTTTGCCCTCTTATCTCTTAACGTACATAATCAAAAGTAAAGTAGTTTCCCATTCCTCATCCTTAATCCCTATGAGTTCCCAACCTTATATTGGTTTTGCATAGTTTCTTTGTATCCCCTCCTTGTACCCAGTTCAGTCGGTACAAGGTAGTAAATCTCTTGGGAACTCATCATTAACGGTGGGAGAGTGACCAGTCTGGGACGAGCTCTACAGGGCCGTGCGGATGGCGGAGCGCGGCCCCTTCCCCTTCGGGGGAAGCCGACCTATTATAACATTACCATTATTAACACGAAATTTCCACATATTTAGGAAAAACGAAAATTTTATCAGCCTAGGGTATTTTAGGAACAGTCACATGTGGTGCCGTGACCAGGATTCTCGTCATTAAATGTACTGATTCACTTCAGTGCAACGAGAAAGAACTATTTAAGGGTTACTACAATAATAAAACACAACGTAATTAGTACATAGGAGACGGCAAGGTGTAATACGGCTGCTTACACAATTTTATTGACTGATGGTTGAAGTGTTGTTCGATGGACTGTGGGTTCAATTCCTACACAATTTGTATGCTGAACCTTGTTTATATTATGGTTCAGTGAACTGTAGGTTCAATTCCTACACAATTTATATGCTGAATATTGTTTATATTATCGTGCAATGAACTGTAGGTTCAATTCCTACACAATTTATAAGGTTGACAGTGTTTGTATTATCGTTCGATGAGCTGTAGGTTCAATCCCTACACAATTTATAAGTTGAAAGTGGTTATATTATGTTCGATGAACTGTAGGTTCAATTCCTACATGACTTATAAGCTGAAAGTATTTATATTATGTTCGATGAACTGTAGGTTCAATTCCTACACGATTTATAAGTTGAAAGTGTTTATATTATGTTCGATGAACTGTAGGTTCAACTCCTACACGATTTATAAGTTGATAGTGTTTATATTAACGTTCGATAAACTGTGTTTAGATCCTTGTGTTATTAAATGTAGGTTCAAGCCCTACGTGATTTATATGTTGAAAGGTGTTTATATTACTTCGCGATGGCGTGTAGGTTCAATTCCTACATGAATTATCTGTTGTTAAGAGGTTGGATTCCTGTGTCACGGGTCAGCGAGTTTGATTCTCGCGTAATGTAATCATGGGTTCGATTCCCTCACAATAGTGTTTAATATGTAGTGGATAGCTTATTGCTTAAGCCTCTATACCATTGTAGTTGTGGGTTCGAACCCTGCACAAGGCAATAGTGCGGCCTGCAAGAATGAGCTTTGTGTTAAACGCCTAAGAGTTTATGTGTGTGAAATGTGTTTTGTGTTCGATATAATAATGATACGAGTAAGTACAGAAGTGTAAGGCACAGATGAGCCCGTTGTAATGGAAAGGTGTTGAAATTATACTATGGTTATCATTTTGCTGTCTAACTAACAGGATGTTAACTAAATTATTGCAAATTCTCCAGCTTAGGGCACTTATTTGAATAGATACTTGTGTGGTCTCATCTCAAATTCCAGGATACTAGAGTCTTTAAGTGGCTGCGACCACGCATTATCCGAGCCATTGGTTATGCGTTGCGCTTGTTTTAATATATCATCAAAGTCGGCTGTTACCAACTGACTTCGACAAGGCAGCGTGGCGCTTGTTGCGAAGCTAAGTTTTTATTTTATTTGTTCACTATGGTATCCGCTGCTACGCAGTATGATTTTTGTTATCACACTGAATATTATTGTTCAGAGCTAAGTTATCAATTCAGAGTGGATGTCCACAATTTTATAATCCGAGGGGGGAATTGTCCACTCCGTATCCCAAATAGCTAAAAACTATTTAGATAATCTAATTAGGTCTGCTATATTCTTATATTGATTTCGAAGTCTTGTTGGATTTCCGAACTGCTATCTCTTCTTCGAATCGGAGGGGGGCACTCAATTACAATGAATTCTAATATGGCTACGTGCGGACTATTTCAGAGACTCATTGGATACGGCTACGGCAGCTAACTTAGTCTACTTAGCATCGTGGTGCGCTATGGGAGAGGTCTCTGTCCAACTGTAACTCGAATAAAGATCGAGTTCAGAGCAAGGGAGCGACTTAGGTAGCGTGGCTCTTTTTCACAAGTACTCTTAAATGAGATCCTGGTATGTAAAAATACACTATAAGCATGCACAGGTTTTCAGAGCTTAACGAGAGCGCTGTAATACTATCGCAATTATTGTGAAAAGAGCATTTCATAGATGATGTAGCAATTATGACTCTTCAATCTGCTTCTGCGAAACAGAACAAAATATATTAGCAGAGAAAACCTCTTATTAGAATCTTGTTCCAACTAGTATACTAATTGGATCAAATTAGTGTAGAAGCCAGATGGGTAGATACTCTACAACACCTTGATGGGAGGCACTGTCCAGCCTATTGTGAAAGATCATCCGCTGTACTGCGTCACGCGTCTGATTTTCAGAGGGGGGAATGTGACTGTCTGTCACGTGCACCTATTTAATAGTAAAATATTGTATTTATTTTACAACCATCAAATGGTTCGAGCCATTTAGAAACTCATCAATTCTCTGTTTAATGGGAAACAAACTAGGGGCAATTGACAGCCGTTAGGTTAAAAACAATATTTCAACCAATTCTAAAGAAATTGTGAAAGTATCTGATTTCTAAGCGCAACGCACAATACTAGAGCCACATCTGGCTACCATAAACGGGTCTCGGGCTTTACCCGAGAACAGAACCCTTAGAACAATTGAGAAATTGTACAAAAAGGGCAATAAAGCTATTTAGCAAAACCGTGGGAAGATGGGCTGACCGTGGTGATTTCTAAGATTGAGGAGACGAAGGAGGGACAGTCGGTTTTGGACCGCTATAGGATACGGACGTGATAGTCTAAGCTAGTTAAGAGGCGATGTGACGCTAGACGAGAGCATCTTTATTATAAGTTAATTTAGTATAGTTGTAGACTAGTATAATCTAGTTATAATGTAAGTAGTGTGAAAGGCGAGTGAATCTCAGAGTAAGTGTTGGTGAGCGAGTGGGTGAGTGTTTGACTATTAATTCCTCCTTTTCCTTCATATGACTTGATTAAGGTAACCTACGCCTGCGTTTGGTTATAGGGACTCGGAGATGGCCTTACCATAGCCTGTGCTTGACACTTACACACCTTACACAACCACACACCTCGACACGTCAGGTCAGATAGATGCACAGCCTGTGGAAGGCTGAACCGAATAATACTCGAAACTCGTTAGGGTCAATCTGGTCGTCTGATACAACTGATATTATAATTAAATAAGTGTTTACGAACACCAATCAACCAAACGTGAGTGATGGTTATCTTTCCCTATGGACTGACTGACTGCAGGATGCTTTGCATTGCACTTGATGTACGCACACTTCCCGGGAGCGGGGGTAGGCTTCACCAAGTACCCTAAACTGATTTGACAGTCGTTCTTATGAACGCTAAGGAACGTATCTCGCTAAAACCACACCCGGCCCCCGTAGGCCTCTTACTGATACAAAAAAAATATATTTAGCGAGACACGTGATTTGGACTTGCAGTGAAACAGCCCCGTTGCTAGACAAGGACGGTCGCACGGTTGCCGATTAGCTTGCACAGTATCCTCGAAATGGGGCAGATTAAGGAAGTGAGAAGTGACGATATGAATATCCACTTCGGCGTATAGCAGGAGTGATGGTAAAGAATTCTGCAACCGACTGACGATGCGGTGCGCTTGTGCTAGTGTTGTGTTGACTTAGTAAAAGGGTGAGTAGGTCGTTGTAAGGGGGTGTTTAATGTAGTCCGCGTCCAGTACTTCTGGAAACGTGTCTCGCTCAATGGCAGCTGGACTTCGCAGTACTCTGTCTTAGGATTGAGTAAGACATGACTGAGAGCTTAGGGAACGTGACTTGTTAGAATCGTAGCAGTGTCCTTAGTGGACCTATGCGTTCAGGTCTAGCAATACACGTACGACGCGACGGCTGCTGTAAAGCAGACTCGCTTCACTGGGGTGGGTTTGTAGACCATTAGAAAGTCCATTAACGTAACTTAAAGTATGATATTTACAACACAAGCGTTACGTATCCATTATCCCTTTGCCCTCTTATCTCTTAACGTACATAATCAAAAGTAAAGTAGTTTCCCATTCCTCATCCTTAATCCCTATGAGTTCCCAACCTTATATTGGTTTTGCATAGTTTCTTTGTATCCCCTCCTTGTACCCAGTTCAGTCGGTACAAGGTAGTAAATCTCTTGGGAACTCATCATTAACGGTGGGAGAGTGACCAGTCTGGGACGAGCTCTACAGGGCCGTGCGGATGGCGGAGCGCGGCCCCTTCCCCTTCGGGGGAAGCCGACCTATTATAACATTACCATTATTAACACGAAATTTCCACATATTTAGGAAAAACGAAAATTTTATCAGCCTAGGGTATTTTAGGAACAGTCACAAATGCTGAGTAATAAATTTAGTTTTTTGAATGATAACAGTCTAGTTGGTCTAGTGGTCGCAAAGCGCGACTGCTGATAATGGAACTTTCGTTCGATTCCCAGGACGAGCACAGTGTTATTGGGTTTTCCCATCAGGAATTTTTCAGTAGCAGCTTTGAAGTCTGGATTTGTGCCCGGTTGTCGCAATAGGCTCGCCCCCTATAACATGGGACTTAAACATAACTGGCGAAATGTGGGTGTGCCAATGGTACCCATTACCCACATTTACTAGTTATCCCTCTGCCTAACCCTTCGGGGATTACAGGCGTGATGTAGAATTTTTCATCATTTTATCCATTTGCACTATACCCTAGTATAAAGACATCAACGCGCTGCGCATGCGTTGATGTCTTTTGTATGAACAAGTAACTTCTGCTTGCAACTTCGTCCGTGTCAAAGTAAATACATTATCCCACAGAAACCGTACATTTTTCCGGGATTGAAACTAGCCTATGTGCTATTCCAGACTATAATCTATCTCTGTGTCTAATTTGATCCAGATATGTTTAGTCGTTCTCGCGTGATTGAGTTACAAACATTCATCCCAAATTTCGCATTTTTTTATATTTTAATAACTTATTTTGAGACACAATAATTATATTAAACTTAGATTAAATATATATGTGGTAAGGTTCTTATAAGATCTTTCGATAGATAGTGCGTGGCGCTTTAGGTTTGATGCCCATGCCAGCTAAAATGTTGTTGAGATTTTCCATCAGAAACTTATTAACAGTCGAGAATGTCAAAATTGTATGAAGCAGCTGATAAATAATAAATAAATAAATAAATAAATAAATATCTTGGGACAACTCACACACGGCTATCTGATCCCAAGCTAAGCAGAGCTTGTATTATAATAATAATTTATAAATACATACATATTATAAATAAATCACACCCAGACACTGAACTAACAATCATGCTCATCACACAAAGTTTGTCCTGGGTGGGAATCGAACCCACGACCTCCGGCTTAGCAGTCAGGGCCGCTAACCACTAGACCAACAGGCCCGTCAGATGCCCGTAATGTTTTTTAAATAAACGACGAAAAATTTGATCTGAAATTAGTCTAGAATCATGAACTGAATCTATGGTAAACAAGAAAACTGCTTAACTTTACATCAAACCTTGGATCCATTCAACAACAAGGAAAATACAAAAATAAACTCTCGAAGCAGCAAAATATTTATTTCCATACAGCAAACAAACACAAAATGCCAGAGTGACGACTCACTCGCCAAATTATAATTTCTCTCTCGCGAACAGTTTCACTTTGGATGCGCCGGCGCCGGTGACGTCATCGCTCATCATGTGGTTATGATTATTCTGTGAAAAATGAGGTAAAGTCTTAACATACATATTTTATTTCCACTTAAATCAAATATCAACTTTACTGTAATAAAAATAAAGTTGATTTCAGCATAATTCAAAAAGTCATAAATATAATGAAGATGTAGCAAATTGAACTTTATGTGTAGGTGTTTAAGTTGCTTTTCCAAGAGTTTTATTGTTTATATATTGGTATCATAATTGTCAACACAGTTTGTCTGTAATTGAGGTGATTTTAATAGGATTTGCTAACTGGTTTCATTCTTCAGTTGCTATTTTCCGGTTTACAGGATATGGGGGCCGGTGTAATTACTAGGCAAATATGGGATGTACTAATTTTTTTTGTGACTGCCTCATTGGTCTAATGGTCGCAAGCGTGACTGCTGTGCATGAGGTCTTGGGTTCGATTCCCAGGTCGGGCAAAGTGTTATTGGGTTTTTCCATCAGGAATTTCTCAGTAGCAGCCTCGGAGTCTGGATTTGTGCCCGGTTGATGGCAACAGGCTCGCTCCCTATTACATGAGACTAAAAACATAACTGGCGAAATGTGGGTGTACTAATGGGTACACCTCTGCCTAACCCTTCGGAGATTACAGGCGTGATGTTATGTTATGTTAATTTTGTTTCTTCTACTTTTTAGTTTTAAAGATTTGACAGCCCTATTAAATTTAAGTTGATGATATAAGGGTCGGTTCACATCTGACGGAAGATACGTCGAACGCATCGTCTTTAGTATGGTCGACGCACTAACGCATCATTGGTTATGTGTGTATGGTTGGATGTTTTATTATCTATTTGACTGTTTCTGCGCTACGCGACTGACGATACGAGGCGTATCTTCCGTCAGATGTGAACCGGCTCTTAATTTTGTCGTTTTTTAATCTTCAAGCCCTTTCATTTGATACCTATAGCGGCGGCCATATTGAAATTATAACAATATTGAGTATTGGACATTGTATTGTCATCAAAACTAAAGGTATATGCAAAATTTCAGCCCAATCTGATAGTAAAAAGTTGAAAATTGGTTTCCTCACGATGTTTTCCTTCATCGATGTTTATAAACTTAGTGAATATTAATTTAAAAAGTCATATTGTTACTTACCCGGTTTTGAACCAGCACCCTCATGCATGAGAGTCGGGCGTCTTAACCACTGCGCCATCACGACATTAATAAATACATAATTATGAAGAAAAAACACATAATCAATATAACTCAATCTTTCATTTGGGGGTTAGGTATGTAAATACTGTTCATTAGCTGATGACGTCACCGGCGCCGGCGCTTCCGAAGTGAAACTTTACGAGAGAGAGATTGTTTATAATTTGGTGGAAGCACTGTAATTGTGTAGTGTGTGTCGCTTCGGGGAAATATTGGATTTTCCTGTTTGGACTTTTTATTTAGTTACTAGCCTGCAACTTCGTTCGTGGTTGTCAACGGTAGTCGGTTATCTGCTGATTTTTAATTTTCTTCGAGTAACCCTAATTATTTTTCTAAAGTCACTCCTTATAACATCAGCTCATCAGTGAAAGTTCCATCAAAATCAGTCTAGCGATTCCGGAGATTAGCCGGAATAAACTAACAGACATTATAATTTTTTTTTTGGGATTATTATTGTAAACATTATTATTAATTATGAAATTACAAACAGCCACCTAATTTTTTTATGGATTATAGTAGGTATAGTACTTTTTGTTGCATAAAGTTTAAATAAATAAATAACACCATCAACTTCCGAGATACATGGTGCTATTAAATAAACCTAATAAAAAAATCCAACAATTTCCAACCTGGCAACCGAACCCAGGTCTAAAAGCGCGTCGTAAGCATCGATCAGATACAAAAGTAAAGATTACATTTCAATTCCGTCATCTGCAAAACGTTTTCACTTTGCTAATGCGTTTCTGATGCGCCGGCGCCTATGACGTCATATCTATATCTATACTAATATAACAAAGCTGTAAGGATTTTTTGTTTGTTTGTTTAAACGCGATAACCTCTGGAACTGCTAAGTAGTAGGATTAAAAAATATATTTTTGTATGTGGTAGCCAGATTCATGAGGAGTAGTGTCCATTCCTAATCCATACTAATATTATAAATGCAAAAGTGTGTCTGTCTGTCTGTCTGTTACCTCTTCACGCTTAAACCGCTGAATCGATTTTGATGAAATTTGGCATAGAGAAAGTTTAGGACCCGGGAAAGGACATAGAATAACGGCCTAATTTAAAAGAGTGCCCTGGAGTTGCTCGTTCTTCTCCATAGAGGCTTCAGCTTCAACTTTCGGACTAACTGACCGACTCTTTGACAATTCAAAAGTGCCTGTAAATGGTCTAATTGAAATAAATGTTTTGACTTTGACTTTGGCGAACGGCGGCCACATTGCAAGTATTACACTAAATAAAAGCTTGTAAATAAATAAATAAAAAAGCGTACAAAGCCGCAGGAAGCAACTAGTTTGATATAAACATCTTTATATGTAAATGTATTCATTCATACTGAATAAATTGGTCGTGGCGTATTCTGAACGCGTATGATTACATGGCACTAGTAATCTTATGGGGGTATTCTATGGTGCAATGGCGAAGGGTCAATATCATCGTAAGAAGGAAGCTAAGCCCGCTTGGGTTGCGGGACGTCTTAACAGGATACCGTGGCCCCGGAACGTAAAAGACTACAGAAGGAACAGAGTGGTTTTTTAGTCAGTAAAAGTCTGACAGTCCTTCCGTCCCACCCAGGGCGGAAGGAGTCATGTGATGAATTTAACCAACTTAAAAAAAACTACTTTTTCTTAATAAACAATCACAAGGTTAACATAGAACATTTTTACGCAATAAACCATTGCGTTATTTCCAAGATGGAAGCCAATACTCAAATTGCTTATTTCTTTATGTAACATAACGTCACACCTGTAATCTCCGAAGGGTTAGGCAGAGGTGTAGCCATTAGTACACCTACATTTCGCCAGTTATGTTTAAGTTCCATGTAATAAGGGGCCATCAACCGGGCACAAATCCAGACTCCGAGACTGCTACTCAGGAATCATGCTATTTCTTTATATAATTATAATTATCTAAGCCTCGTTGGTCCAGTGGTCGTAAAGTGCGACTACTGAGCATGAGCGCTTGGGTTCGATTCCAAAATTCACTCCTTAAAAGGGGTCCAAAATTTGTATAGAGAAATCAACATTGACGCGGACAAAGTCAGAAGCTAGTAAATTTTTGCATTTTTTTTTGTTCCTTGATGGAATACCCTCTGCGACCCCCACCGCCCTGAGAAAGGGGGAGGTGTCTGTCAGACTCTTACAGACTAAAAACCACCTCAATGTTCCCTTCCCACACTTACGCCGAAGATCAACCACTGCGCCAACCCTGTTCTCGAGTCACGATGACGTCAGTGGCGCCGGCGCATCAAAAACGCGTTAAGCAAAGTGAAAACGATTCACACGCAAATGAGGAAGTTTGGATCGTGATGAATTTGTAACATGAGACTGTGAGCAACGCCTTTTAAATGTACGTATACTTCCTTCTTTTTCTAATCAATTAGGTATTAAATAAATTGGGCACTGTCGGGGTAGGCATGTGTTGGGAGTGTAATTTACAAAAATACATAAACTCACGTCTTTTTCCCATGGGGAAAACAACAAATACAAGCTACTATAATTAAAAAAAACTGACTGCCTCGTTGGTCTAGTGGTCGCAAGCGCGACTGCTGTGCATGAGGTCTTGGGTTCGATTCCCAGGTCGGGCAAAGTGTAATTGGGTTTTTCCATCAGGATTTTCTCAGTAGCAGCCTCGGAGTCTGGATTTGTGCCCGGTTGATGGCAATAGGCTCGCCCCCTATTACATGGGACTAAAAACATAACTGGCGAAATGTGGGTGTGCTAATGGGTACACCTCTGCCTAACCCTTCGGGTATTACAGGCGTGATGTTATGTTATGTTATAATTAAAAAAAAACACGACTACAAAAATTGCACATATTTGTACATTGTTTACTCGTCAGTTTTTTTTACGACGTTTTTCACTTACAGTGTTATATATTTTTTAAATCACGTCAAATTCAAGGCGTTAGGCATAGACACGACCAGTTAAAAAATAATGAGGTTGTTATTAATTACGTTTTAAAGTGACCACACCGGTTTCTTTATATTTTTAACTAGCCTATGTTACTGGGAACGATGCAAGGATTGTAAGGATACCCTATACATCGAAATCGGTTCTGGCGTTTAAAAGTTATGGTGGAATAAAGAAACTCACAAACATACATACATACATTAACACTGAAAACATAACATTCCTTTTTTTGGGGTAGTCGTGTAAAAATACGGAATCAGTAATAAGTAAGTAAATAACTAGTAAATTAAATAATGTCCTGATGGAAAAACCCAATAACACTTCTCAGTAACAGCCTCGGAGTCTGGATTTGTGCCCGGTTGATGGCAATAGGCTCGCCCCCTATTACATGGAACTAAAAACATAACTGGCGAAATGTGGGTGTACTAATGGGTACACCTCTGCCTAACCCTTCGGGGATTACAGGCGTGATGTTATGTATGTATGTAAAATAATGTCACTGACCTAGTTATGCGATTCTGACATCCATAGATAAATTGCTGACATGTGTCATAATTATTCTGATTTTTTATCTACTGCCTCCAACGTGAGATTGGGTAAGATAAGGCTCGACAACCTCCCCCCCCTCGCCTCCCGTGATGAAAGGACGCCCCCTTATTACAAATCTTCGCAAGCTTCCGCCTTTTAAGGTGTCAAGACACCGTACTTTGGCCAATTGGCCATAAAATGAACCGTTAGCCAATTAATAAGCTCGTACGGACCTCTTGACATGTTAGAACTTGGTTTATTGGACACATACTTGTTACTACCGCTATTTATATGTATACAAACTACACCCCGTGGTTTTATCCGCGTTCATGGATATTGCCCTGCTCCCATTAGTCGTAGCGTGATATTATTTAATAGTTTTATAGTATTCCTCATGAATTTGGCTGTCATAGACAAAAATATTTTTTTGCAATCCGATTTGTAGTTCCAGAGATTAGCGCATTTAAACAAACAAACATAAAACCCTTTAGCCCCATTAAATTTATACATACAAATAATTAAAATCAAAGTGTGTTATGGTTAGGCAGAGGTGTACTCATTAGTACATCCACATTTCGCCAGTTATGTATAAGTCCCATGTAATAGGGGGCGAGCCTATTGTCGTCAACCGGGCACATAAACAGACTCCGAGGCTGCTACTGAGAAATTCCTGTTGGAAAAACCCAATAACACTTTGCCCGACCTGGGAATCGAACCCAAGACCTCATGCTCAGAAGTCGCGCTTTGTGACCACTAGACTAACAAGTCAGTCACAATATCATACGCTCCAATATTTATAAATTCTTAGAACGTAAGTCCGGAAGCCGATCGTTGAGCTTTTTTTGCATATCCAAAGGTATAATTTTGATTGATTGATTTCTCTTGGAATATGATTAATGATTGCTATAATTTATTCGTTACAATTAATGGCAATTATTTCATTATTTTATTTTTTTAAATCCTATCTTGGCACGGTGGATGATTTGAAACGTTGTACTTTTCGAAAATTGAACGATAGACATGTTTTAAGTCAAAGTCAGAATCAAATCATTTATTTCAATTAGGCCAATATCAGGCACTTTTGAACGTCGTATACAAAAAAAGGTTTGAATCTAGTTGCCCCTTCCAAAAGGTAGTTTTGTATGGAGAAGAATGGGCAAGAAACTCTATACGTACTCTTTTAAAGTCAATATTTTCATACAGAATCATACATAATGACACGTTGAATACAATGTAGCTTATATAAAAACTACTAAATCATAATGTGTAAGAAGAATTACAAATTAAACATTGAAAGGTTAAAATATTTTCAAGTATACATAGTGTTCACGTGTTTACAAATATTGGGACTTTATGCGACCACTCTTAACATCTCAACCAACATAAAATAGTGTGTGAGCCCGTACAATCTATAACGCACTTTAAAATCAAAAATAAATAATAATAAAACAAAATGAGTATTTAGAGAAATGAAAATCATTATTAAAAACAAGCTTGATGTAAGTAAATTATTATCAAAATTTTGTAAAAAAAATATAGCTAGTAAAAACGGTGCCACACTGGGAATTTATCTTTTATCGTTTATGAGTTATTAGAGTCAATGATGGCATGACGGTTGACAGGAAAAGAGGAGTATATATGGAGTTCTTTTTTTTATATAAAAAACCTTTTGGGAGGGGCAACGTGTTTTAGTTCATTTTCTTGTTAATATAATCAAAGTCATAGTTAAAACATAACATAACATCACGCCTGTAATCCCCGAAGGGTTAGGCAGAGGTGTACCCATTAGTACACCCACATTTCGCCAGTTACGTTTTTTTCATGCGAGCCTATTGCAATCAACTGAGCACAAATCCAGACTTCGAGGCTGCTACTGAGAAATTCCTGATAGAAAAACCCAATAACACTTTGCCTGACCTGGGAATCGAACCCAAGACCTCATGCACAGCAGTCGCGCTTGCGACCACTAGACCAACGAGGCAGTCAAGTTAAATCATTTGTCTTAATTAGGCAATTAAAAGGCACTTTTAAACGTCATATACAAGAAAAAATAAGCTGAAGGCTAAAGGAAACAATATACTTTTTTTTTAAATAACGTTGTCGTAGATATAACGTTCTAAAATGCCTTTTAAATGGTTTAATTGAAATAGATAATTTGACTTAACTTAGAAGAAGAAAACGTGTTGCGCCGACCCCAAGTAACATGGGACAAGGGCAGGAAGATGATGGTTGACTGATACAGAATGCCTAAAGCATTAAGTCCACCTGTGTACATTTTGTTGCATAAAGTTTAAATAAATAAATAAATGACAAACTGATAAACAGTAGAAAGTAGTTATTCTAATGATACTCAATCAAAAACCACACTTATATACCTCGCAAAATAACAGAAATTAACATCGCAAGAACGTCACGTCCACCGATTAAAATCTATACCAATCAATCGCTATAATCGATTACAAACTCGATCAGCGGATCTCTAACAAATAATCAGCGAGTCGACACTATTTATTAAATTTTTCCACAACAGCATGCTTTCCGATACGATGCGAAAACGTGAAATATCACCTCAAAACCAGGGCTATAATAATCGAGACAGCGAGACCGTCAGACCGCCTGCCTTTGCCTGCAACTCGTTCCGAGAAAACAAGGCAGAATAAGGCAGTACACAGCCATCCACCGTAGCCTCAACACGGCCGGTTAAAAAAAAAAACAAATCAAATTCAAAAATCGAACGTTTTCACGAACTCGGTCATTTTTAAAGAGGATTTCGTCGAAGGAGGTCGCGTTTGTAGTTGTATTTTTTTTAATGAGAAATTGAATTAAGTGGGTTTTTAATTTTAGATCTAGTTGAGTTTTGTTAAGTGAAAGTGATTTCTTATCAAAAAGTGAAAGGCGTCGAACATCAGGTGAGTGGGGTCCTCGAAATCTTGTTTAGTTTAATCTGGTTAGATGTGGAGAAATGTTAGAGCGAAGATGCTTTGACCGTGTCCAGTGGCCTAGTTTGAGTTATTGAGTGTTCACACGCTTTGGCCGGGGTTTAAGGCTTTATTGAAGCCTTATTAAAGAATGAAAAATGGAAAAAAAATGCTAACAAAAAAATTTTTTTTTTTTTGTTTATTTATCACAGAATATGACGAATATTTTTTTTTATCTTTTCAAAAATTACAGCATTGGATTATTTATTATAGACTGAGGTCTTAGTATAGCCAGGCTTACGTCTTTAAGCGTGTAAGAAAATGGTAGCCCAAAAAAAAAAAAAAGAAGAATAGGTACACTGTCGTGATAGCCCAGTGGTTAAGGCACCCGTCACTCTTGCAAGAAGTTGCGGGTTCAATACCAGGCAAATACCAATGTAACTTTTTTAATTCATATGTACTTTCTAAGTTTATCTCGAACATCACTGACATCGGTGAAAAAAAATCGTGAGAAAACTTGGACTTACAATTAATATAAATCTGAAATCGCTAATCCACCTTAAGCAAGCGTGGTGATTAGAACCAACCTATTACTGTCCAGAAGTTGGGAAATAATAGGCTGGTATTATTTATTTATACAAAGTTGATACGACAGACGGGCTTTCCTTTAAACTGCCTATACTAGGTACCATTTTCAAGCTCTGTACCAAAAATCAATTAAATAGGAGCAGTAGTTTAGTCGCAAATGGTTTTTTAAAGTTTTTGCCCCGTTTGAACACGATGTATCTTTCCTAACAGCTGATTATGTCTATACGCATAGGTCATGCACCTACGTTGCCGCTTTAATACCTAGGTATTTAAGGTCAGTTAAATTTATTTACAAAGGATGTTTCCGTTTTACTCTGATTTGTAAGCTATTTAGTTTGTTTGAAAAAAAAAAACTAATTTTTATTTATATTTTATTTTATACCGTATCGAATTAATACTAAACACGTATAGTATACGTAGTGTAATTTAATGCCCCTGTGTCATATCAACTCTGTATATTATGATGTAGTAGAGAGATTTATGTACTTGCTACATTCAATGCTGAGCGCTTTTTCATGTATCAGATTAACTTGCAAAATGTACCTTACTCACTTACCTTAAAGTCTGACTGTCATGTTACATTTAATTAATTACATCACACCTGTGATCCTTAAAGGGTTAGGCAGGCCTTAAAGGGTTACCACTTTTTTTATGGTGGTAAAAATCATAAGTTTTGTCCTTCCGCCCTGGGTGGGGCGGAAGGGACTGTCAGACTTTTACTGACTAAAAAACCACCCTGTTCCTTCTGTTGCCCTTTACATTCCGGGGCCACGGTATCCTGTTAAGACGCCCCGCAACGGTGGTACCCATTGCCCACATTTCGCCAGTTATGTTTGTTAAGTCCGCATGCTCAGAAGTCGCGCTTTGCGACCAGTAGACCAAAAAGGCAGTCCAGAAAACTTCTATTAAAACTACTTGCAAATGCAAATAATCAGTTTATTTGCATTTGCAAGTAGTTTTAATTTAATAATTAATTAAATAGTAGTACTATTTATAATTAAAAATGCTTAAATTCCCAATTCCCAATTCCCAAATTTGGGTGTACTAATGGGTACACCTCTGCCTAACCCTTCGGGGATTACAGGCGTGATGTTATGTTATGTTTTCCGTATTTTTAATTCCATACATTTTAAGATGTCAACTGTAATTGTACGGATGTGTCAGATTGACTAAATTTGCTCTTATTTACATTAGTCTCTTTCTTGTTTTACTGGATAGAAAAAGATGGAATTAGTCTAATTTTAGTTTAGTTTGTGGCCAAGAGAATCGGCACCAATGACAGGTTAATATTTTAAGTACAACATGTGCAATTTTCAAATAATCCGATCCAGCCTGTCCCTTTGCTGCCCTCCCCCAGCGTCGCCCGAAGCCGAGGCCCGTACCCCACAGGGGGTACCCTTAGAGTGTAGTCGCTTAGTGTGTAAGCCCTGGCTGGAGGCCTTTTTTAAGGCACCACAGGATAGTCCGGTTCAGCAGCCGACAACCTCATAGGTTGAAATGCGAGATGCCATTCCGAAAAAAAAAAACATTTATTACTGACCTGCTTTTGCCCGGCTTTTGTTTTGTGTCAATGAGTGAATGACCTTTTGCTACTTTATATGTATAGACTAGTTATACGCCGCGGTTTACCCGCGTTAAGTTACGTCTTTCCATGGGTCGTAACGTGATACTATATAGCTTATAACCTTACTCGATAAATAAGCAAAGTAGCTTTTTTTCAAATCAACTTTTTTTAACTGTCAATTTTACTTTTTAATCTTTTTAAGTATATGATGTAGTAGTTTTTATGTAAGATACATGGCATTCACGTCTAATTCTGTACACAAATATTGATTTTGAAAGGGTAGGTATGTATAAAGTTTCTTGCCCATTCTTTTCCATACGAAACTTTACCTTTTGGGAGGGGCAACTAGATTCAATTCTTCTTTCTTGTAGGTATTGACATTCAAAAACGCCTTAATGGCATAATTGAATTATTGATTTGACTTTGACTTTGGTTATTGAAAGAAATAATCAACTGTTTCATATATTTTACCCAAGTAGGTAGGTATTGCACTTATACATAGATCAGCTTATTTTCTTTTTGATTACTGACTAAAATTTCGTCTCTATATAAGTCTATAAAAATGCACTGTATCGTTTGTAAGTACACCTCTGCCACTCCTTTTGGGGCGAACAGTCGTGAAAGTTATATTATGTTAATGTGTGTGTATTTTTATTATTGTTATTTATACATTGACAGATGACAGCCATATGTCAGCAACTAATTTCTTTTTCTAAAATTATCACAACAAAAGGTTAACATAGAAAGTTTTGACTAAAACTTTAAAGTAGATAGGTATTATAGCTTGTGCCTGCGACTTCGTCTGCGTGAAAGTCAAGTATACTATGAATATCCTAAGGCACTCCTTAAAAATCTAGCTTTCTAGCAGTGAAAGAATTTTTGTGATCGGGCCAGTACTTTCGGAGATTAGTTCTTACAAACAAATAAACAACACCTTTTTACAATTCTAGCACTCTCCCTGCGATTTCGTTCACGTGATTTTTCTTACGGATCCCTAACTTTTTGATCTCGTGGAGATCAAAAATCTCGTGGCTCGGAGGAGCTCGTGGCCAAGTAATAATAGCCGCACGGGTCGATCCGTCAGGTTAAGCTACGCTTGCCGAGGTTGGTCCGTGGATGGGTGACCATCTTTACACACCGAAACTCCTTCGTGCCTCGGAAAGCACGTTAATCTGTTGGTTCCGACTGTCATATGTGGATCTTTGACAGTCGTTAGGGGTCGTCAGAAGCCCGAAAGTCTGACAATCAGTCTTACCTAAGGGTATCATATTACCCAGTTGCTGGGTTGTGGAGGTCAGATAGGCAGTCGCTCCATGTAAAATACTGGTATTCAGCTGCATCGGGTTAGACTGGAAGCCGACCCCAACATAGTTGGGAAAAGGCTAGGTAGTTGATGATCCCTAACTTTTTGATATTAAAATATAGCCTATAGCACTCAATGATAAGGTAGCTTCTAATTTGCTAAATAATTTTTCAAAATCGGTTCAGTAGATCCCGAGATTACCCCCTACAACCTCACAAACTCACTTGACCTCTTTATAATCTTAATCTTTATATATATAAATTACGCGTCACAATGTTTGTCCGACATTGACTCCTAAACTACTCAACCGATTTTAATCAAATTTGAACACTGTGTGCAGTTTGATCCAACTTGAAAGATAGGATAGTTTTTATCTAAATTATTGGTCTTCATATTTTTTGGTTGCAGACCTGAGCCACATCAACGCGTGGGCTGGTCAGCTATATTATATATAAATTACGCGTCACGTTGTTTTTCCGGGATAAACTCCAAAACTACTCAACAATTTTTTAAGAAATATGGCTTACTGTGTATAATTTGGTCAAACTTAAAAGATAGGGTATTTTTTATCTCGATTATTGACTTCATTATTTTTACTTACTTCAAGACACAGCAACGCGTGGTCGAGTCAGCTAGTATAGTAAAGATTAGGTTACGCGCTGTCCAACCACAAATCAGATATGTTTAATTGCATATTACATAACATACATAACATCACGCCTGTAATCCCCGAAGGGTTAGGCAGAAGTGTACCCATCAGTACACCCACATTTCGCCAGTTATGTTTATAGTCCCATGTAATAGGGGGCGAGCCTATTGCCATCAACCGGGCACAAATCCTAACTCCGAGGCTGCTACTGAGAAATTCCTGATGGAAAAACTCAATAACACTTTGCCCGACCTGGGAATCGAACCCAAGACCTCATGCACTGCAGTCCCGCTTGCGACCACTAGACCAACGAGGCAGTATTGCATATTGTAAAGTACTTTCTAACTTAATCCACAAGGAAATCTTTTTAAAAATACTTTAAAACTGTTAACTCGCATGCAGCGTGGCAATTAATATGCTTTTCAATTATCCAACTCATAAAATTATAATGATAAAAACGGTTTACAACCACTCCCTCCCTTTGGGGTTGAAACTAGGAAGTGAGAGTATTTGCGCTGTTCCATAGCTGCCCACGATTAAATCTGGAGACAACTACAGTTTGTATGATAGACTATGCCATAATATTGTCCAAGACTTTGAGTCGCCAGACCTAAGTCAATTTAGCATGGCTGAAGTTGGAGAATAGACAGAAGAATAATCTCTACTAAACAAAGTTACTTCCCGCCGTGTGTACGCTTAGATCTTTTAAACTACGCAACGGATTTTAATGAGGTTTTCATCAATAAATAGTGATTCAAGAGGAAGGTTTAAACGTATAGTTAGTATTTACATTGCACCTGTGCGAAGCCGGGGCGTGTTGCTTGTAATTTATGTTGTTAAAAACCTATGAGTTTTCCATGGATCCATTGCGAGGCCATTTTTAAGGCCATCAATCAAAGAGCCAATTCTTTTAATTTTTAAAACGTCTCAGTCTCAAAAGTGATCAACAGTATCTGCCCAATTTTGTACAGAAGGTACACTTAGTGGCATAAAATACACTGGATTACACTGAATAATATTGCACTCTTCAATTATTTATATACATAGTTGCCCGGGGAAGAAAATAAAATATCTTTTAATCGTAATAAAAAGCACGCCATTTTGGTACGCATAAACGAACGGAATGACATGTGTCAAGTGTCAACTAAATCAAAACAAAATGACATTTACGAAATGTCAACCCGCGTGACAACCATGTAAAACGCAATCGTACATGCGATGTTGCCACATGTTTTAATTGTATTACAGGATATTAGGTTATATTTGAATAATTTATTAAATAGTAAAAAATGATTTATGAATAAAAGTAAAATTATTTTCGAATTCCTCTATTTTTTCTCTACGATTTGGTGCATGTGTACCTCGAGGTACATATTTGGGCAAAAATGTATGGGATTTTGTTGACCCCCTTTCCTCAGTCAAAAATTACCAAATTTTTTTGACATTGAATGTCGCTGAGATGAGATAGCGACTAGACTGTGAACGTTTTGGCCTTTAGGTACAAATATACCTTACTCGTTTATATGATTAAAGAATATTGATGATAAAAACTAACATACAAAATTACCAAGCACGTTCTATGCATCAAAACATCGTAGCCAGAAGCTTAAAATTCGAAACTTTAAAATGTCCTACTGAATATATGTTTCGTTCTGGAAGGTTGAACCATTTTTTGTACGAATAATTTCTTCGGAATTTGTAGAAGTACAAAGAAAGATTTTTCATGTTATTGGATGGCAAATAAGTGGACTGCCCTCTAGAAGGCTAATTCTTATAAAAAATATAGTTATATTTATATTCATATTTATTTATTGCATACCATGTGTTTAAAAAGATGTTACAGAATGTTTAAAGCTAAAGTACAGTCATGGACCCTGTTAGGGCGCAGCAACATAGTGTTAACTTTACAAGTTAAATTAATTAATATCATTTAACAAAATAATAATAATAGTTAAAGTGAACATAAAAATTACGACGATACACGATTTTTAAAATTATTGAGATCATAAAATTAGTATGAAATTATGATAGTAATTATATTGTTATAAAATATTAAGATCAAGACTGAGATCAGATTGCGATTGGTCCTAAAAGTTATGACTTCTTGATGTTATGTGGTCACCGTTGCCTAAAGACATCTGCAATACCAGAAGCCGTAGATGCGTTTACATCCCATAGACAAAGCTTCTTTCTTACTTTAAAGCTGTCCAAACAAAGTAATGAAGTTTCCATACAAGGAAAGTCACGTGCAAGAGCTAGTTTTAAAGATTAATTATTATAATATTACCTTTTGTATTCAGTGTAGAAAGTTAAACCAAAAAGTTTAGAATGCGATGTCTTTTGTCTATGAATATTCTTCTTTTATAAGATGATTTGTGAAAACTTATTAACATTACAAATGAGTCGATTTAAATGTCTGTCTCTTTTGAGAAGTAGTTGAATAGTTTTGTTTATGAAATGAATAGTAAAATTTCAGACAAGAGTTTAATTTAAAGATTAAAATGTGAAGACCCAGTGGTTAAGGCGCCCGCATCTCATGCATGAGGTTGTGGTTTCAAATCCGGGCAAGTACCAATGTGAATTTTTCCATTCATATGTACTTTCTAAAGTTTATCTTGGACATCATTGGCATCGGTGAAGGAAAACATCGAAAGGACACCTGGACTTACTGTTCCACTCAAACCATGTCAGAGGCCCTTGAGGCGGTTTAGAAACTCTGACACTAGGGTGTGTAGGGTCGTAAGACCTTACTGCCCGCACGATAAAGAAGAAGAATTAAAAGATTTATTCTTAAAACACTTTATGTACAATATTTACAGACTTAATAAAAAACCAACAAAAACAAAAAAACGGAACTAAAACTAAATGTCCGTGTGCCCATGGCCTTTTCAAGGAGTTGGCCAAACGATTGGTTGATTCTTCCCGTGACCCAAGCGCTGGTTTTTACCTTGGCCAGAGGTTAAGCTTTGCCATTCAACGTGGCAATGCGGCCAGTCTTTTGGGCACATTTCCAGTGGACAGCGATGCGGATAATTTTTTTTATGCCATTTAATTTTAGTTTCTCTTTTTTTTATTCTGGTTGTTTTTTATTTTATTTTTATTATTAAGCTTGTAAATAATGAATTGACTTGAATATATCCTCAAAATTTATTTCAATCTGATATTGTATTGTAAGGCACTTTTGAACATCATTTATAAACATAACAGCATTAAAACTAAATAGTACACAAAAAAACATGCATGGTGGGGATGGCCATACTAAAGGGTTAAAAAGGAGGAATAAAATCATGACATTTAAATATTTGAGCCGTTATCCTTGAAATCAGTGGTTTGGTTTCAATAATAGAACATAATTTCAATGAAAAAAAAATATCTTTTTTTTTTAAGTAAAATCTCCATTTTTCCTCAAAATTATTTCACCCTATATTACAATGATGTAATTAGTTAAAACTTATGTAGGTAGTTATGACGGACGGCCAGTGCAGCAGGTCAACGCCCTTTGCGGTGATTACGTTACTCGGGCGCATAGTATCCATAAATTTACGGACGGTGTCGGACAGATTTTTTTTTAATTTTTGTAAGAAAACTTTATTTATTTATTTTTTAATTCAGATAAACATTTTTTATAATAAATCAAGTACCTATGGTTTTAGTGACAACGGTGTTTACACTAACAGTCTGTATATTGAAATCAGAAATTCAAACACTCGATCACTGTACCAAGTGGTTCTTTAAACTTGCAAATGTATCTATTTGTATTCTAGACAGACTTTACTAGCTACTTGCGTATGTGTGTGCGTATTTATGTCATTTGTATGTTATCGAATAGTAAGCGAATGTCATAATATTCTCCCGACCGAATTTGGATCAAGGCATAACAGCCAATTTTAATGGATACTAGCCAAGTTCAATCCGCGCCAAGCAAGATGAGACTTAACACACCACACAAACTGTATTATTTCGTAATAAATATTATAATATTGTTAAGAATTTTAATCTAAATGTCATCGAAACATCCCTGATACACAAATGGATAATTAATTCGTACACCCATACCTGCGCAAGCTCCCAATTCGGTACTGACGCTTGTCAAGTCTCATCTTTCGTGGTGCGTTTTGTACGCAGTACGCAGGAGATCTTTTGTAAGTAAATACGCAAACACAGGTGCACTCCCTCTGCCCTCACTCTCATAGTGCGATGGACAGCAATCTGCTTGATCGCTAGGTACGAGTAAATATGTTTTATTTGACGGGCCTGTTGGTCTAGTGGTTAGTGGCCCTGACTGCTAAGCCGGAGGTCGTGGGTTCGATTCCCACCCAGGACAAACTTTGTGTGATGAGCATGATTGTCAGTTCTGTGTCTGGGTGTGATTTATCTACAATATATACAGTATTTATAAATTATTTAAGTATGTATATCAGTTGTCTGGTTACCATAACACAAGCTCTGCTTAGCTTGGGATCAGATAGCCGTGTGTGAGTTGTCCCAAAATATTTATTATTATTTATTTATTATTATTTGCATGAATTAGATAGTTCTACCATGTTGTATGTAACCAGGTGATTAAAGTCCACAAAAATAACAAAAAAAGTTGTCCCTCATCTTCTAGGACTTATGGGTGAATAATGAACACCAATTATGTTTGTCTGTCTGTTACACTTTCACGACTTAAGCCACTGAACCGATTTTAATGAAATTTGGTACGGTGTAAGTAACCCCAAGAAAGTTAATACGTTACTTTTTATTCTGCGACTACGCCTGCGTCAGTGATAACCGATTTTTAATTATTTATTTATTTATTCATCAAACAATTTACATTGTGTCAGAATGTATACACCAAGAAGAAATAATAACAATAATCAGTCTAACAGTCAATACATCACAAAAGAGAAATTATAAAAAAGAAAAAACACTGACTGCCTCGTTGGTCTAGTGGTCGCAAGCGCGACTGCTGTGCATGAGATCTTGGGTTCGATTCCCAGGTCGGGCAAAGTATTATTGGGTTTTTCCATCAGGAATTTCTCAGTAGCAGCCTCGGAGTCTTGATTTGTGCCCGGTTGATGGCAATAGACTCGCCCCCTATGACATGGGACTAAAAACATAACTGGCGAATTGTGGTTGTACTAATGGGTACATCTCTGCCTAACCCTTCTGGGATTACAGGCGTGATGTTTAAAAAACTACAACGAGGTGAATAAAATAACCTTCCAAACCTTCCATTTACTTGAATATAGAATAAATTCCATAAACATCTCTGACAAGTCAATTCACCATCACCTTAATGCTAATTAAAACGTTGAGCCTGCAAGCGACGCTTGCGTTAATTAGAAGCGAAAGTCTCACGCATCGCTCGCCTTGTAGGACTCGACCCGTCTGAACTCGACGCAGCCGTTGGTTACCGCTGTCATTATTTTATCAACACGTAAAGATGAAAGTTGGTTGCTAACTAAATCTGTACTAATATTATAAAGAGGTAAATGAGTTTGTGAGGTTGTTGGGAGTAATCTCAGGAACTACTGGTCCGATTTAATAGAATCTTTTGTATATGATAGCCACATTAATGGGGACGACGAAAGACGATTGACAAAAGGTATTTAAGTATATGGCAGAGGTGAGTGGTAACGCCAGGAGGGGTCGCCCTAGGAAGACCTACACTGACCTTATTGGTGAGGTCCTTCAGAAAGGTCAGGTGCGCAGTACTCGTAACCGGCGTGCTTGTATGACGCGATGTATGAACGTAGATGAGGCAAAAGGAGTATGTAAGGATCGTAGCAGGTGGCGTTCTGTAGTTTCTGCCTACCCCCATGGGAAAAAGGCGTGAGTTTATGCATATATGTATGGGGTATAGTATTGGCTATATGACATCACGCTATGAATTACGGGGGCGGAGCAGTGCTTAAAGTATTCCACGGTGGGGCGGAATCGAGATGCTTTTTCCATGGATACAGTGCATGTATCAAGATTAGGTTAATAAAAAAAACAGCTATTCAATACAAAGGTCTACGATCAAAATGTATGAAAGAGCTGATTATTTTTTGAATAAACGACAGGAGCAAACAAACTGACCAATTTAAAAAAGGGTTCTTATTAGTAGCGTGTAAATATTCATATTATGTATTAGGAAAAAGCATTTTGATATTTCAAACAGACTATAAATATGGATGGAGGCAGTACTCCCCCGAGCGAGCTTCTCAAAGGCTCTACTAGTTATAGAACTTTATAATTTTAAGGAAGAAGAAAGAAAACATTATTTGACAATAAAGTGCAAACAGAAATAAAAATAATAAAGAACAGATTAAAAATAAACGTTAATGTGTGCCAGCTGCACCAAAAACGGCACGCCAGGCTTAAACTCAGGCCCAGGATGACAAAGTCACCGTGTCGACGGCGCGTTCGTGTTCCACGCGCGCCTCAAAGAGATGTCAGCAAACAATTGAAGGGGCCACTAAGGGCCGATGCCTGCCGGGCAAAAGGCACAAGAAGGATGACAAAAGTCAAAGACAAAGACAAAGTCAAAGTCAATGTCAAATCATTTATTTCAACGTCATAAATCAAGAATAACTGAATCTAGTCGATTTAAATTTGACTAACCAGCATTCCATTTTTTCCAGATTTAACCTCTTATCCAGAAGCGCCGCCACAGCACACGCTATGTCACACTACCACAGTTCAATAGCGCCATGTCAACGGTGAAACATGAACAACCATGGCACCACAAGTACCATAGACGTAGAGGACAGCCGAACGTCACACCAAGGAGGAAGTATGCGCCAGAAACAAGATGGCGGCTCGGCAAATGGTTGATTCCGTTATTTATTTTGAATGTAACCGGAAATGTTTGTGGAGAATGTAGGTATTACTGATGTTTTTATATAACTAACTAGTTTTTGCCCGCGATTTCGTCCGCGTAAATTTCGGCTATCGCAGACGAAGTCGTCAAAAATTATCCATGTCGTGTCATTTCAATTATTTAGTTAAAATCATGATTTGAAACGACATGTGGCGCCATCTATGATCATTAGAATAACATAACATCACGCCTGTAATCCCCGAAGGGTTAAGCAGAGGTATACTTATTAGTACACCCACATTTCGCCAGTTATGTTTTTAGTCCCATGTAATAGGGGGCGAGCCTATTGCCATAAACCAGGCACAAATCCAGACTCCGAGGCTGCTACTGAGAAAAACCCAATAACACTTTGCCCGACCTGGGTATCGAACCCAAGACCTCATGCACAGCAGTCGCGCTTGCGACCACTAGACCAACGAGGCAGTCAATGATCATTAGAATGTTATTGTGAAATCGGAAACTATACTTTATTTCGAGATTAAAGGTAGTTATGTTTGTTCCTGTACACCTGGCAACGTATATGCAAAATTTCAGGATGATCGGTTCAGTGGCTTAGGCGTAAAATGGTAACAAACAAACAAACAAACTTACTTTCGCATTTATAATATTAGTTAGGATTAGTTAGGATAACGAGCGAAAGGGAGTGTCAGATTTTTACAGACTAAAATCCATCCGTGTTCCTCCTAGTACCCTTTGCGTTCCAGGGCCGTGGTAACTCTTTCGAACAAATTCCACAACCCTGGTAGAACTTCGCACGGGTGCATTGTAGATACGTAAACCCTCTTGAATCACTTTATCTATTGATAAAAACTGCATTAAAATCCATTGCGTAGTTTAAAAGATCTAAACGTACAGACGTAGAGAAGCGACTTTGTTTAAACCTGTGTTCACTGCAGTTAACATAAGGGTCGGTTCACATCTGACGGAAGATACGCCGCGTATTGTCAGTCGCGTAACGCAGAAACAGTCAAATAGATAATAAAACATCCAATTAAACACGCATAACCGATGATTCGTTAGTGCGTCGACCATTCTAAAGACGATACGTTCGACGTATCTTCCGTCAGATGTGAACAGACCCTAATACCTATGGACATTCACAGACTGAAATAAATGATTAGTAATATTATTTCTCATCTTCCAGCCCTAACAAGCCGCATGCTCGCCTCCATCCTAGGCTATCCTAGTACTTGTAACCTTGGCTCAGAAGTACGACCCTGCACTCTGACCCTGTCATGTTGGCTTCGAGGAGGTACCAGGGTGAGAGGCTGCGGAGGGAGCTGGCTGTTCTCATGCTGCGTGTCCTCTGAACCGAACAGAAATGATGTACTGGATAACAGGTAACTATACCACATATGATGACACAATAGGACCCATTAATTTAATAATAATTGCAATCCGTGGTGCTTTGCAATCTGGGCTTCTCCCAATTGCAAACATTTCAAATTCTTTTCTGATTAATTTCGTTGCGGGACCCAAGACAGTTAATCGTTTCTCTCGGACTCATCGAGTTCATGCTTGCAGCCTCGGCGCCTTCACTGTTGATTGTGGCTTTCAGGAGTTGCAGTGGGTGGGAACAGTGTGGAGGGCTTGTTCCAGTTAAAAAAAAATGAAACAGGCAAAAGCCTAGAGCCTACTAAAGTTTTTAGAACAAGCAACTAGCTTCAACTTTCTAATTGACCCTTGACAATTCAAAAGTGCCTGTAAATGGCTGTAATTAAATGAATGGACTCCTGGACGGTGATGGATGATGAATGTAATGGCTGGCTACTCGTTCTTACTTATTGAGAAGAATGAGCAAAAAACTTTACAGACTTTTCAATTAAGTTTTTACAAAATACTGGTAACATTATTTTTGTTGCTTTTAAAAATGGAATAAAGTAGATAAATAGCTCTATATGAAACAGTTAAAAGGTAAGATATAAGCCATGGCAGTTGAGATATGACCAATCCCAACTGAACTGCCTCGTTGGTCTAGTGGTCGCAAGCGCGACTGCTGTGCATGAGGTCTTGGGTTCGATTCCCAGGTCGGGCAAAGTGTTATTGGGTTTTTCCATCAGGAATTTCTCAGTAGCAGCCTCGGAGTCTGGATTTGTGCCCGGTTGATAGCAATAGGCTCGCCCCCTATTTATTACATGGGACTTAAAACATAACTGGCGAAATGTGGGTGTACTAATGGGTACACCTCTGCCTAACCCTTCGGGGATTACAGGCGTGATGTTATGTGTATGTGTTATATGATGAAACAGGTCTAGAGCCTACTAAAGTTTTTAGATCAAGCAACTAGCTTCAACTTTCTAATTGATCCTTGACAATTCAAAAGTGCCTGTAAATGGCTGTAATTAAATGAATGGACTTCTGTATGGTGATGGATAATGAATGTAATGGCTGGCTACTCGTTCTTACTTATTGAGAAGAATGAGCAAGAAACTTCACGGACACTCTTTTCAATTAAGTTTTTACAAAATACTGGTTACATTATTTTTGTTGCTTTTAATAAAGTAGGTAAATAGCTCTATATGTAACAATAAAAAAGTAAGATATAAGCCATGGCAGTTGAGATATGACCAATCCCAACTGGACTGCCTCGTTGGTCTAGTGGTCGCAAGCGCGACTGCTGTGCATGAGGTCTTGGGTTCGATTCCCAGGTCGGGTAAAGTGTTATTGGGTTTTTCCATCAGGAATTTCTCAGTAGCAGCCTCGGAGTCTGGATTTGTGCCCGGTTGATGGCAATAGGCTCGCCCCCTATTACATGGGACTAAAAACATAACTGGCGAAATGTGGGTGTATCTACTAATGGGTGCACCTCTGCCTAACCCTTCCGGGATTACAGGCGTGATGTTATGTTATGTGTGTATGTTATGCAATCCCAACTGTCAGCGCCCGTTCACGAGCATGACGCATGGATCAGCACTATTTAGCTCAACCATATTGAATGAGACCGAATGATCCAACGTACGTAGTTCCTTCATCAGCAAGATATGTGAGTAAGCAGGAGTGTAGTATGCTCATCCCCAAACCTTTCAACTTTCCAGTATCCCAGCATCGGAATGGAAGTACAAGGTGGTGCCACCGAAGCTGCGTCAAGTGCCGCAGCGCAGCGTGGTGCCAGCCAACGTGTTCCGGAGACGAGCCGATGATGACGTGCCACAGGTACACTTATGTTTTTAGACTATTTATAATTATTTCTTTTTCGTGTGGGCAGTAAGGTCTTACGACCCTAAACACCCTAGTGTCAGAGTTTCTAAACCGCCTCAAGGGCCTTTGACATGGTTTGAGTGGAACAGTATGTCCAGGTTTTCGCACGATGTTTCCCTTCACCGATGCCAGTGATGTCCAAGATAAACTTTTTTATAGACCGAGACATTTTAGCGAGGCTGAAAATTGGCACAAGGCTAAAATATGTATGTGTCGCACACTTGCTATAGCTTCATTCTGGTTCTTAGTAGCATTTTTGACAGATTAATATAGGTACCTACATAATTTCTTTGACATTGATTATCGCTGAGATGAGATTGAGTTTTTGTTTATTAGACTTTGAATTAGCAGAATTGGTTTTCAGGTTTAAAAGGCAACTAACTTACTTTCAAATGAGACAACTGATTTTCACGTATGTTTTAAAGCGTATTGTTAAAACGCAGAAACTTCAACTTCAACTTTAGCTAGATCCTTTAAAGGTCGGAATTAAAGAAGATTTTTCACAATTTTCTATATAAAAAATCGAAGTTTCTTTACTCAAGGCCAACATAGGTCATACAACAAGTTCCAATCACTGGTTTCCAGGCAGACTGCGGCCTGTCATCAACGAAGATGATTCAGAAGAGGATCATCGGCGGTCGGGAGGCGAGGTTCGCAGAGTTCCCCTGGCAGGCACACGTGCGGATCTCTGAGTTTCAGTGCGGTGGAGTACTGGGTATGTTTGTCATGTATTTTGTAGGCAAAACAATATTTTTTATAAGTCAAAACATTTATTTCAATTAGACCAATTACAGGCACTTTTGAATTGTCAAGGAGTCCGTCAGTTAGTCAGAAAGTTGAAGCTAGTTGCTTGTTCCAAAACGGAGGTACGCCTCTATGGAGAAGAACGAGCAAGAAACTATACGGCACTGTTTTTAATTAGCTTTCACACAATCTCATTATAATTTCAGTATCTCGCTGGTACGTCGCTACAGCAGCGCACTGCGTATCCAGAGCTCGTCCTCGCGACATAGCCGTGTGGCTGGGAGCGTTGGACACCAGCGCCGGCGCACATACTGCGAGGAAACTTGGGTGAGTATAAAATAATCGGCAAAAGTTTAAAAATTCTATGAAAGACTGTAGATTTAGATACACATTCGTTTATTTATCTTGATACAGTATCTCGATGTCGGTGGCTAATCAAATCTTACAAGTTAAATTTGAGCCACTTCCCGATGTTCAAATGAGCTGAAATATTGCGTAAATGCGCAATTTGCATGACGAATCACAGACCTGGTCTGGTGATAGGGTCGGAAAGTGGTCTAAGGAACTTAACGTTGACTCCTCCAGTTACCATGAGTCAGCAACCCTGTTTCAATTGACACATGAACCACGCCCCCAACTAGTTGCAAACGTTCCAAAAAATGCTAGAATAGACTAGTTGACACCACCAATTCTTAATTAGATTCTGTATAGCAATATGGTACTGTGATGTCACTTAATTGGGAACTCAATAGAATTTTAATGATTTCAAAACCACCAAAAATCTACTTTTACAGTTAAATTGAAAATTCATCGGGTCTAAAATAAAGTGTTTTTTTTTAAAGAAGTTACGTCTTGCAATTAATGGTTAAAATGATGTCAACTAGCCAATTGCCCCGATGAGCGAGCCGTGCCCGGGGCGGGGCACGGACGGGGCACGGTTTTAATCTGTTACATATATTTGGTATGAATCAATTTATATTACACAGTGCATTATCCGTGTCCCGTCCGGGCCCGCTCGACGCACTTCAATACCACGTTTGTTGCACCGTGCCCCGTTCGGGCCCCGCCCCGGGCACGGCACGCTCTAATGAAAATCATCCCTAAGAACATCTCTTAAAACAATATTATTTAAATATTGCTTTCGCCTTCAACACTGTTTGATTTTCAACGTTCGACTCAGCGCCGTGAGTTGAAAATGCAACAACAGAAATTACAAAGCAATATTAAAATAATATTGTTTTAAGAGATAGCGGTAGGCGCGCTGTTCATAACACAACATGTTTTCTGCTCACAGGGTAGTCCAGAAAATTCTCCATCCCCTCTTCCAGTTCCGAATGACACAACCGGACCGCTATGACATAGCACTCCTCAAGCTGTCCCGGCCGATCACCTACACGACTCATATCTTGCCAATATGCCTGCCCGAGAGAGACATGGAGCTCAGGGGCAGATCTGGTGTGATCGCTGGGTGGGGCAAGACTGACGCCAGTACTGGGCACACGGGGACTAACATGCTGAGGTCTGCGACGGTGCCAATACTTAGTAAGTTGGTAAACTTTTTTTTTTGTTACCGAAGGTTTATGGACCAGGGCGCCTACTGCCGTCTCTTATAACATAACATAACATAACATCACGCCTGTAATCCCCGAAGCATTAGGCAGAGGTGTACCCATTAGTACACCCACATTTCGCCAGTTATGTTTTAGTCCTATGTAATAGGGAGCGAGCCTATTGCCATCTACCGGGCACAAATCCAGACCTGTGATGTGAGAAATTCCTGATGGAAAAACCCAATAACACTTTGCCCGACCTGGGAATCGAACCCAAGACCTCATGCACAGCAGTTGCGCTTGCGACCACTAGAGCAACGAGGCAGGCCGTCTCTTATAACAGTATTATTTCAATATTGCTTTGTAATTTCTGTTGTTGCCTTTTCAACTCTCGGCGCTGAGCCGAGAGTTGAAAATCCAACAGTGCGGAAGACAAAGTAATATTAAAATAATAATGTTTTAAGAAATTGTGGTAGGCCCCCAAATTATAACTTACGCGACTGCTGAGCAAGAGGTCTTGGGTTCGATTCCCAGGTCGAGCAAAGTGTTATTGGGTTTTCATCAGAAATTTCTCAGTAGCAGCCTCGGAGTCTGGATTTGTGCCCGGTTGATGGCAATAGGCTCGCCCCTTATTACATGGGACTTATACATAACTAGCGAAATGTGGATGTACTAATGGGTACACCTCTGCCTAACCCTTTGGGGATTACAGGCGTATTCCCCTCGAGTAATTTCTACTTCAGCTTGGGATGAGCTGTCATCCCAAGGACACTTTACAAGCCGATACGAAACCCTTTATCGTTTTTTTTTTTAAGTTTTCACAGGCCATAGCTTCAGCCAGCCATTTCAATGGTTGGAACTTCAAAAGATCTGAAATATTGGAAGCCATCTTTTTTATTACAATTTGTGTTGTACTCAGGTAAGGAGCAGTGCATCAACTGGCACAGAAGCAAACAGATCTCGGTCGAGATCCACTCGGAGATGATTTGCGCAGGACATTCTGATGGACACCAGGACGCTTGTCTAGGTAACCTTCTACGTATTCATTGATTACGTCTATTCCTCGAAAGGGCAGCGAAAAGTAGTCAAATTACGACACTTTTCGATTTTTGTAATGGAAATTTCTCGAATTGACTGCCTCGTTGGTCTAGTGGTCGCAAAGCGCGACTGCTGAGCATGAGGCCCAGGTCGAGCAAAGTATTATTGGGTTTTTCCATCAATAATTTCTCAGTAGCAGCCTCGAAATCTGAATTTGAGCCCGATTGATGGCAACCGACAATCCCGATGGAAAAACCCAATAACAATTTTCCCGACCTAGAATTGAATCCAAGACCTCATGCTCTGCAGTCGCGCTTTGCGAAAACGAGACCAACGAGGCAGTCGTTCATGACCAGTACATCATGTATCAATAAAATCAATAACTAATATTGCATTTCGTCTTCCAGGCGATTCCGGCGGTCCTCTAATAGTCTCGGACAACGGACGCTACTACCTAGTGGGTATCACGTCCGCAGGGTTCGGCTGCGGAGTAGACCATCAGCCTGGCATCTACCACAACGTGAAGGTCACCAGTACCTGGATACGAGGAGTCGTGTCAGAGCATATGAACTATATTGACTTTTAAACGAGCTCTAAGAACCAATCAGGGGCCTACCCTATCTCTTAATATTACTTTGTCTTGTACTCCGTTGGATTTTCAACACTCGATTCAACAAATTAAGGTTGGAAATCCAACAGTGAAAATTACAAAGTAATATCAAAATAATCGGTACTGTTTTAATACTTAGTAGGCCGCCACAGCTGGACTTCCTTGATTCCTGTTTTGAAGTGCTGTCAGTAGCCAGCATTTTCTGATCCCTCACTTTCTAAGAGGGGATGACACGTATCGAATCGAAATCGGAACTTTTTACTACCGCGCCTTCGTCTTAGATATCGATTTTGGCGCGATTTGAAACTGAGCACCTTTGATTACATATAGAAAGATGTCAGGGAAGTTTTATCTTAGATTCAGTATAAAAGGTAGCTCGCAATATTAAATTATAAAATACTGCCTAATGACAGCAATACCTGACTAACGAATATGGAGCCTGTTTAACCATCTTACAATAGACACTAAGAAAGGCAAATCCTGTATTTTTTAAAACGTTCGATTTCTAATGTCAGTCTCAATCCGTCAAAAAGGTTTTGACATTGACTGTCGCTGAGATGAGCTTGCGAATACACGTTTAACGTTTTTTTAACGTTTTTAATTACAAGAATGCTTTATTCAAAAATGGAACAACATTCGTATGACATGTTGTGAACTAATCGAAAACTAAACTGATTTAAAAATTTCAATAATAGGGACAAGGGTTTTAACTTCTAAAAATCTTGTGCCTGTCAATTCAAATGCATGTAAGGCACATTTCAGAAAAGCCAATCACAAGTTCATACTTTAACGTTTCGTTAAAATGTTTCCTGTAAATTACTGAAATGTAAACTGTAAATTGTTACGTACGACTGTATATTTTAAACTTTTGTGTTATACTTTTAATTTTAAGTAAGATCAAGCTTGATCAAATCGACCCTGGGGGCTTACGATATTACCAGGCAGTATATCAATTAGAAAAAAGGGGTTAATCCATACACTTTGTCCCATTATGCGAATAAAAATGTATGGTGCGGCAAATTCTGGTTTGTTTCCATAGAAAAAGTTGTTTAATATAGCGAGTAAAATGACCCCTTTTCAGGTTTGAACAATGAATAACTTTGTAATAAATAACAATGAATAGCCTTCTGAACTTGGCAATTAGACCTAACAATTTATAAGCCCCCTGATCGCGCTGTGAATATGTATGACCTGACTTGCCATTTCCATTCTTACATAAAATTCATAATCTCTTGATTTGATCTCCCTTTTAATTTATTAATTTATTTTTTATTAAAATTTAAGTAATGTGCAATTGTTAAAAAAAAAAGTTATTTGAAAAATGTATTGAGTTTTTATTTGTGCCTTTCCTATTGTTCCTGTATTATGCCTATATAGAAAAATAGGAACGGAAAAACGTTCAGAATAATCTATTAAGAAATATTCAGCCGTGCTCAAGAGGACAGCAGTTTCATGTAAAGTAAAAAATTTAAGAATTTGCTGCGATAACAAAACGCGAATGATAGCAGTTGATTTTGACATGACATTGTTGACATTTGATGATTTTGACATTGACTATGACTTGACAAGTAAACATTGTTTTCGTGAATCTAATAATAACTATTAAAAATGCCATTAATAATAATTTGTGGTACACCAGTAAGCGGTAAAACATCAAGAGCAATAGAACTAAAAGATTTCTTTGTCAACAAACACGGAAAAAAGGTGGAAATTGTATCTGAAGACGACGCTATTGTAAAGTTAGGTTATGATAAAAACTCGACATATTTGGACTCGCAAAAGGAGAAAAGAGTGAGAGGATTCCTCAAATCAGGGGTACTAAAGCTTATTGGAAAGGACAATGTCGTAATACTCGATGGGAGTAACTATATTAAAGGTAAAAACTACAACAGTTGTCATTCGGTTCTGCTGCTGTTTCATTTGTTTCCTTCCCTGTTTAATTTGTTTTATAATTAGTCTAGCGGACTCTAGCGAGTGACCCGCCCCGGCTTCACACGGAATACATAAACCTTCCTCTTGAATAATTTTATCTATTGAAGAAAACCGCAGTCTTTTGCGGAGTAAAATCTAAGAGTATAGACAGCAGGAAGCGACTTGCTGGGCTGGGCTTGGCTTGGCTTTAGCAAAAGGTTTACCCACAATTAACGTCTTATTGTCGTGTTGGCCGAGTGGTTAAGGCACACGCCTCTCATGCATGAGGTTGTGGGTTCAAATCCAGGCCAGTACCAATGTGATTTCTAAAGTTTATCTTGGACATTACTGGCATTGGTAAAGGGAAACATCGCGGCGAAACCTGGGACTTACTGTTCCACTCAAACCATGTCAGAGGCCCTTGAGGCAGTTTAGAAGCTCTGAATCTAGGGTGTGTGGACCCGTAAAACTTTACTGCCCACACAATAAAGAAGAAAGAACGTCTTAGAAGTGTGCTAACACAAGCTATCTCCACTTTACAGGCTACCGCTACGAACTGTACTGCGCATCAAAAGCATCAAAGTCAACGCAATGCACAGTGTACACCATCAGAAACCATGATGAAGCTTGGGAAGCTAATCTGAAGAGACAATGTGATACGGATGCTAGTAATACGGACAAACAGGATGACTGCGTTCCTTATACTGAAGAAGTTTTTAATGCTTTGTCTAGGTTAAGGTAAGAAGTATAAAGGCTTGTTCACACATTTTTTTCTAAATACCTTCCATCTGTTTTGTAGTTGCATTTACAAAAATATGTATAACTCACTGTGACATGCAGTGCACCAGTAAATCTCTCAGCTACTGTGTCTAGCATACCGGCTTGTCAAGCAAATGAAATCAGTTTTTAATATTTTAAATTAATCAGTAGTGAATTCATTGAATAATGAACTAAAGCACAGCAAAATAAAGTTAAAAATTGCCTGCAAGATAATTTCAGTCACCGTAATTTAACCCTTTAACCGCCAAGCGACGTATCAGTTTTCGTGCCCTTAGCGCCAGGCACAGTAAACTATTTACCTTATACAAACATATTTTTCATAGAATACAGCATAATTAAATAACAAATTAAAACTAAAAGTGATGGTGTATTTGGTCGTTTATATACGACGCTGGCGAAATGGACACGAAAATATTTGTCGGATTAATCCGACTTTGGCGGTTAATGGGTCATCATAACATCACGCCTATAATCCCCGAAGGGTTAGGCAGAGGTGTACCCATTAGTACACCTACATTTCGCCAGTTGTGTTTTTAGTCCCATGTAATAGGGGGCGAGCCTATTGCCATCAACCGAGCACAATTCCAGACTCCGAGGCTGCTACTGAGAAATTCCTGATGGAAAAACCCAATAACACTTTGCCCGACCTGGGAATCGAACCCAGGACCTCATGCACGGCAGTCGCGCTTGGGACCACTAGACCAACGACCAACGTTAATCATTGTGCACTAAATTTTTACCTGTATCTCTTTTATATCTTTTCGCAAAGGGAGAGTTCTTTTATCATCTGATATAGAACTCTCAGAGTCAATACTACTACACCCAAGTACCTACAATCTCACCATTTCTATTTCACTTGTCAATAAAGATCATTTTACAAAATTCCAGGTTCGAGGAGCCAAACTCTAACAACAGATGGGACAGTCCACTGTTCACAGTTCAGCCAACAGATCAGTTGAACTTAGAAGATGTGTACAAAGTTCTGTTTGAGAAGAAACCTCCTCCGCCTAATATGAGTACGCAGAATGTAAGTTACTGTTGAGTCACACTAAAACGTCTATTTTTACATATCATCACGCCTGTAATCTCCGAAGGCTTAGGCAGAGGTGTACCCATTAGTACACCCACATTTAGCCAGTTATGTTAAAATCCCATGTAATAGGGGGCGAGCCTATTGCCATTAACCAGGCACAATTCCTCTGAGGCTGCTATGGAGAAATCCCTGATGGAAAAACCCAATAACACTTTGCCGTCCTGAGAATCGAACCCAAGACTTCATGCTCAGCAGTCGCGCTTCGAGACCACTAGATCAACGAAGCAGTCCAATTCTAATATTCACATCAATTTTTATAAAATATATAACTTCAGATATTTTTCTAACCAGCATCGTCCCAGCCTTGTCTCTCTTGGGTAATATTTCAATTGATAAGTGATGTCTTCTATCCTTTAAAAAAGAATCCTGCTACCGCTACCATTGATAAAAAATCAGTCCCAAACAAAAATCCACCCAATGCCTTCAGCCTAAAGTTACTTACCAAATAACAACCACACCATAAACAAGGATTAACTTACCAGCACCTCTTTTTCAGGCACCACTAACATCAACAAACTTCCTCTACGAGCTAGACAAGGCCACTCAATCAATATCAACACAGATACTGGAAGCTAAACAACTGAACATGGACGGTGAAGTCAGGTTCCCGGAGTACCCCGGCTGTATACTGGAGGCTGGATACACACAGTTCGTAAACCCACAGAAGCTTCTGAAGTTAAGAAGACAGTTCTTAACTTATGCTAAGATGAACCATTCAAATGAAGATACAAATAAAATTGGAAGGTATTTTATACAGTATTTGAATAAAACGTTGACGGATTATTTTGTTTGTTTTATTGGGACTTATCTGCGCAGTGGCTAAGCGATTGAATGGTGCACTGTGTGTCACGGATTCCATTCCCGCGCGGTACAAATATTTGTATGACCTACAGATAGTTATTCCGGGTCTGGCTTTTTGTGTAAGTTTATGATTGTTAGCGCACCCACGATACAGGCGAAAATCCCAGGCTGGGGGCAATGTTAAAAAAAACATACTACTCTGTTGGTCTTGTGGTCGCAAGCACGACTACTGAACATGAGGACCTGGGTATGACACAGTACGGACAGTTCGGCAGTGTTAGGGCGAGACTCCACCAAAGCGGAGACGAGAAGAGATGTGTCTCACAACCAATCAGCTTGCGTCATGTTGACAGCTCAGCGCTTAGCTTCAGCACAATACAATATGCTATTGGTTTATTACGAGACATCTCCTCTCGTCTCCGCTTTGGTGGAGTCACGACCTTATTGGGTTTTTCCATTTCGAACCTCCGTACCTGAGTAAGACACATAAAGCCACTGGTTTCGGCTGTCATTCTAAGCCCGAAAGTCTGACCACCTATCAGAGGTATCTTATAACCCATCAACTAGGTTGTGGATGTTGTGGAAAAAAAAAGACAAAAATATCCATTAAATCATTGTTTTAATCTTTTCGCTTAACAAATTAACAACAGAGAGTTTTACAACAGTAGGACAAGTTGAAGCAAAATGTAGAACATAAAAAAAAAGTTTTTTTGTTGCTTTAAAATCATTAAATAACTAAGCAATTGACTTGGTAAATACGTGACGTCACCTTTTACTACTGCCATACAAAATATTAACTGATTCGCGTTTTGACAGCTCATAAAAAGTAAGTCAATTGATTTATTTATTTAAACTTTATACAACAAAAGTACAAAGGCGGACTTAATGCCTTAGATCGGTGGTATCAAATACCCGATTGCAAAAAACGTCAGAATTTTTAAATTTCGATGGCAACCGTAAGACAATACCTAAAAATATATTTAAAAAAAATGAACATTTGCTTCAACTTGACCTACTGTTCTCTTTAACACAAGATACATCAATACGACTATGTTACAACATGCAACCAAAAACTAATTTAAAATAAAATCAGTACATATTTATGTAATACTTTAGACCGACTATTTGTGTTCCCAGCAGTGGGCAAAAACTAATACAGTACGTATAATACATTTTTTGTCTGTTTTTTGTCATCTATTCGTACTATAGTGCTGATAAATCTTTTTTACAAAAAAGACATCCGCCTTGAAAAACTACAAAGTGATAAAAATAATTTTAGTTTTGGATGTCGGCGGCTTCTGTTTCTTGTTATGTATGTCGAAATCCTTACAAAAATCGCTTCACTTGTTATGTATGTTTATTTTTTCCGGATGGAATCTTGCAACTAATTGCTTATTTTGGATAACAATGCATGCTTAGCTATGTTACGTCGTTCTAATTCCAATATGGCGGATCATCCAAGATGGCGGACTAGTTAATTTATTTTTCTTTTAAATGACGTTTATAAGTGCATTTTGAATTATTTGAATTTCTTACTTATACCTAATGCCCGAACTGTTATACAAACGCAAAAGTCACGTTACATTACACGATGCATTAGGTACATTACACGCATCTCTACATGAGAGTATAAATATCATTATTATATCGGCACTATAGTACGAATTGAGGCAAATAACAATAAAATACTCGAATATTTTTTCAATTGTATCTCTTACTCCATGTCTCTCATCGTAAATTAGCAAATTATACTTTACAATAGCTTTGTTTCGAGCTGCTACCATTACATATTAGCTCGATTAGACTTATTAAATACATAATTATGTTTAATTAATAAAAATAATGTTTTTTTTTGTTTATCTTTGACCGACTGGCTAGAATAATGAATTATCTTCAAGATATTCGCGGGTAACCGTAACGCTTTCTACTTATAAGTTCTTATCATCTCTTAAATAATCTATTGTTCTAGCCAGAGAACGTAGCAAAATATGCAGAGATCAAATTGAATTGAGTGGCCAAACTACACAGATGAACATGATGACGTATAATCCAACATTGGTGCCGATTCCCTTGTTCACAAACTAAACTTAATTTAGGGAATTGACATCTCTAACTGACATACAGCGAAAGGAAAGGACGGTAACATTCCATGACATTAAAAGAACTAAGTTAGAGATGTCAAATTAGTTTTGCCTTGAACTTCTCCATATTTTTAATCCACACGTTTTAACGTTGATGTCAACTATAACTGTATGGATGTGTCAGATGGACTAAATTTGACAGCTCTTATTTACATTATTCTCTTTCTTATTTTATTGGACAGGAAAAGATGGAAATAGTCTAATTTTAGTTTAGTTTGTGACCAAGGGAATCGGCACCATTGATAATATAAAAACGTCAATGGCTGCACACAGACGAACTATCCATACTTATATTACAAAATGCGAAAGTAACTCAGTCTGATACGCTTTCACGGCAAACTACTGAACCGATTTTGATCAAAGGTACGGGATCATTTTGAACCCCAATAAAGGGCATAGGCTATACTAGATTATTCCGCGACTTCGTCTGCGTGCGCGATAACAGACATTTACAAGGACGAAATCGAGAGCAAAAGCTAAGTAAGAAATCGTTTTTAGGGTTCCGTGCCTCAAAAAGGAAATCGAGCTTCAATTTAAAATTATTACAATATTGAGTATTGGACATTGTATTGTCATCAGAACTAAAGGTGTATGCAAAATTTCAGCTCAATCGGATACCAACAAATTTTCGAAAAATGGTTTGCAAATTTTGAAAGGACAACTTACTTACATACGGGCAGTGCAAGCTAAATAAAAATAAAACCTTGTCAAAACAGAACCCTTATAGAATCACTTTGTTGTCCGTCCGTCTGTCTGTCTGTCAAGACAGACAGACTTCGTCCGCGCAAAAATAGAATAAAATACAGCCTATGTTACTCGCAGATAATGTAGCTTTCTAATGTCGAAAGAATTTTTAGAATCGGTCCAGTAGTTTTTGAGTTTATCCATTACAAACAAACAAACAAAAATACATTTTTTTTCCTCTTTATAATTTTATATTATAAAGTAGATATCGTTAATCTGTGAAGTTTTACCATTCAATTGAATTTGAGCCTACATAAATAAATAATTCCTTAAACTATACTTTAATTTTAACATTAGATTCATCTTGTATGTTATAACTACTTTTACAATTAGTTTATTATAGACAATTATGACTATGTACCACTTATATGCCGGACGTTTACACATAGAGATAAACTACAGTAACGTGGCGCGCCCCTCCACAATTCAAAACGTTTGAAAGTGTTTGTGAAAGTATTTAAAAGACTCACAACGCATGTGTGCGTACTGAGACGGCTCTCGAAACAAAAATAAATCAGCGATTTGTTGCTCGACTAGCAGCGTTATTAATCACTGATTATTACTAGTATGAGGCTGCACTGACATACTCTATGAAAATGACACGTGCGTTGTCATGCGCGGTCGGCTATTTATGGTAACTTGACAAACAAATATACGGCCTGCTACTGAAGACGATTACTTACAACTTACAAACTCTTTCGTACGGATGTGACTCCACACATTGTAATAGTAATATGGAGGGGCGCGCCATATTATAGTAGTTTATCCATAACACGAAATAAAAAGTCAGTATATCTGTCCGTCAGTTATCCACATACTGTTTAAAAACTTATTAAAATGAGAGCTAATTACTGGAACTTATATAACTGGCCTTATATTTACTGTAATTAATATAAATGACCTTATATTTTATATAACTAGATAGTAGACATCATTTAATTGGGTATTTTGTGTGAGACTGCCTCGTTGGTTTAGCGGTCGCAAATCGCGAAATCTGAGCATGAGTTCTTATGTTCGATTCTAAGGTCAGGCAAAGTAATAATGGGTTTTTTCATCTGGATTATTTCAGTAGCAGCCTCGGAGTCTGGATTTGTGCCCGGTTAATGGCAATAGGATTTTTTTTTCTTAATATTTTTGAGCCCAATAGATGGCCACATTTATCAAAAATTTCTCCAAAAATACGCTTTATTTTAGTCTGGGAAGTTTAATTAACTGTATAATAGATTTTTAGTTGCTTTAAAATCGATAAATAATTAGTAATTTGAGCTGGCAAAGTGACACAGTATTGCCATACGAAATCTATGAGGGAAACGCGTTTTGACAGGTGATAAAAAGTGTGTCAAGAAATTCAATAAACTGTAAAAAAAATTTAGTTGCTTTAAAATCGATAAATATTTAGTCAATTGAGCTGGCAAAGTGACACAGTATTGCCATACGAAATCTACGGGGGAAACGAGTTTTGACAGGTGATAAAAAGTGTGTCAATTGATTTATAATAAGAAGAATTATAATATTGAACTAGATTCAATATTATAATTTTTCTTTTCTCTCGTAAATGTCGTTCAAAAGTGCCTTATAATGGTCTGATTGAAATAAATTATTTGACTTTGAGTATTTGATGTCTACTACCTACCTGTACAATAAGCGGCCTGTAATCTCTATTTGGTTGTCTTATTACATGCTATTGTTGAATATAATACTATAAAAAGTTTTAAAGACAAAATGGCATAGGCCATAATTTAGGTAAAAAATAAAATCTTTTCTAAGGCTAATTGTCGTAATTAAAAAAGTTTATGAGCGTTTACGGCGTAGGGCAAGTCATAAAAACTTTCAAGTCGAAAATTTGGGAAATGAATGAACCGATTTTAATAAAACTTCCTACAAATAAGCAGGATACATAGGTCTTAAAAATAAGTTGAGAACATTTTCATGTATATCACGCCTGTAATCCCCGAAGGGTTAGGCAGAGGTGTACCCATTAGAACACCCACATTTCGCCAGTTATGTGTTTAGTCCCATGTAATAGGGGACGAGACTATTGCCATCAAACGAGCACAAATCCAGACTCCGAGGCAGCTACTGAGAAATTCCTGCAAACTAAACAGCACATCATCAGCAGCAGTTCATGTGTTACAGCTAAATTAGACCGTATGAAGGTTTTCTATAGAAACAGAGATTAATAAGACATTTGGAAAATGTTCTCAACTTTTTAGACCTATGTATCGCTTGCCGGGGTTGCGGGACGTCCTAACAGGATACCGTGGCCCCGGAACGTAAAGGGCAACAGAAGGAACAGGGTGGTTTTTTAGTCAGTAAAAGTCTGAAAGTCCCTTCCGCCACCCAGGGCAGAAGGTCTCATTTGATGATTTTTACCACGTCAAAAAAAAAACATATATATAAAATATTCCGCTTATGTGTAAGAAGTTTCATCAAAATCGGTTCATTCGTTTCCAAAAATTTGGACTTTAAGTTTGTATGACATGCTGTAAGGCGTAAACGCTCTCAAAAGTCTAGTCGCCATGTCATCTCAGCGTAAATTAATGTCAAAATGTGGGTAAAGCAGGGTGCTATTGATAGTTTGAGACTTATATTAAAATGAGAACGATCTTAACTTACGGCAAATGCCTCTGTAATATACAAGGTGTAATTAAATTTACTGAAAATCTGAAAATGAGTTTCTGAACTCATCAGCATAAATAAATAAAATTTAAGTCTGTTAGTAATGTCGAAATAACAGCTTTGACAATTATATACAATTTTTTTTTTCTGTCTGTTTGTTCCATCTAATCCCCGAAACGGCTAGTCTAACCTTAATGTTTTATGAGTAAAAGTCCCGTCACAATTGGTGTAGCCGCTAGACCGATTGTAACAGGACTTTTACGGACAGACAACTGATGTTGTTAGAAGGAGTAACTAAAGCTTTTATTTTATAAAAATAATTAGGGTCCCATGCAAAAAAAAAGTCTCCAAAAAATTGTTTGTCGAGCTACGTTAACATAAACGTCTAGATTAACTGTTTTTTTTTTTTTTTCACGATTTCGGTGTTGGTCCCATAGTAAAAGTTGTTCATAATGATGAGTACAATGACCTTGATTCAGATTTTCAGTTATTTCAAATACACCTTGTATACTCAAAAACTATGACTTAAAAATCTTTCGACCTTAAATATGATTATTATGTTGTGATAATAAATAAAATCTTTTTCATGTTCTACTCTACAGCTAAACACAAATATATATCCATGTTACTACATTAAAATGTTGTGCTTATTCTGATTAGTGGCGCAACTGTGGCCCAACTGTGGCGCAACAGTTGGCGGCGGAAACAAACTTGTAACACGCGTCTGTAAAGCGTGCTTATTTCATGAAATTACTCTCTGTCATTTACTTAATAAAGACGCGTGAAGTGTCGTCGGATGTTACAAGTGTGTAACGACCTTAATAGCTGCTTAATACTATGCGGAACTCAGCGGGACACTAAACGGGACCCAATAGAGGGTTTTGTTATTACAATAGGTCCTGATATGACCGCGTGGAGTAAATCTATAAAGCTGAAGAGTTTGTTTGTTCGAACGCGCTAATCTACGAAACTACTGGTCTAAATTTGAAAAATCCTTCGCTAATAGAGAGCTAGGTTATCCCTGAGCGGCTTACTATAAGAAAATTAGGGATCCGTAAGGAAAATCGTGAAAAAGCTACTCAGTTTAGTGACCCGCTTCGTTTTAAATCACAAAACCAGTTCAAACTGAACCTAAAACCCAGTCATTGAATTTTAAACCTTATTTTGACTTTATCAAAGTTGTTAATACAAAAACTGACATTGTATCCTAAGAAAAAGACTTTACAGGCATTGGAATAAAGTTCAAAATACAATGACCGGTTTTCAAGTTTAAGCTTGAACTAGTACTTGGTTGTACAGAGACGGAAAAATGTTATACATAATAAATAGTGGATGACGTACTATGTATTTAGATACAAAAAGGTTTGCGGCACACGAAGAACACGGAGTCGTACTCGTGCTGCATCATAGAGTGCGGGTTTTGGGCGTATTTCGTCTTTACGCCGGTCTTTTCTTTCTGTAGACAAAAATAAAGTTTATTTTAATAATGCGAAGGCTGATTTTTCAATACAAGAATCAAGATTTTTTTATTTGTGGAAACATCTATCACTAGTGACCCGCCCCGGCTTCGTACAGGTGTAATGTAGATAGAGATAAACTACGATTGGCGCGCCCTTCCACAATTCAAAACGTTTGAAAATATTTGTAAAAGTATTCACAAGACTCACAACGCATGTGTGTAGTACTGAGAAGGCTCTCGAAATAAAAACAAATCAGCGTGTCATTGTTGCTAGACTAGCGGCATCATCGATTACTCATTATTATTAGTATGGCGCTGCACTGACATACTCTATGAAAATGACACGTGCGTTGTCTTGCGCGGTCGGCAAGCTTTGATTAGTTGACCAACAAATCTACCGGCCTGCTACTGAAGACGAATACTTACAACTACAATAGAAACTCTTTCATATGGATATACCTCCTCGTTGGTCTAGTGGTCGCAAGCGCGACTGCTGTGCATGAGGTCTTGGGTTCGATTCCCAGGTCGGGCAAAGTGTTATTGGGCTTTTCCATCAGGAATTTCTCATTAGCAGCCTCGAAGTCTGGATTTGTGCCCGGTTGATGGCAATAGGCTCGCCCCCTATTACATGGGACTAAAAACATAACTGGCGAAATGTGGGTGTAATAATGGGTACACCTCTGCCTAACCCTTCAGGGATTACAGGCGTGATGTTATGTTTATGTTATGTCATATGGATATGACTACACACATTGAAATAGTAATACGGAGGGGCGCGACATGTTATAGTAATTTATCTATAAAATCCGTTGCGTAGTGTTTTAAAGGATCTAAGCACACAGACGGCTGCGTCTTCGTTTTATACTATGCAAAGATACAAAGGCTTGTAACAAAACTGTTACTTACCAATATATCAAATCCTACATCTCGAATAATCTCCAGCAGTAAGTCGTATGGTGGTTCGATGCTGTTCTCTGTCGGCATGTCGCTGTCAACAAAATATGTACGTTAAATAAGCTCATTATTAAAACAGGCTGAATTTTAATTTGTCTGCCTCGTTGGTCTAGTGGTCGCAAAGCGCGACTACTGAGCTGGGTTTCACCCGGACACTCCATCCGGACGTCCCCCAGACGCCCTCCAAACCCTCAAGGACAAGGTCGTTCAAGGGCGGATCCAGCCTTCAAGTCAGGGAGGGTCATATAATAATACGATCTAGTCAGGACAGGCTCCATTTTGATTACAATAATAATTCTAATTAAAAGAAAATAGTTAGCCCAGGGGGGATCATGACCCCCATGACCTCCTTCCTAGATCTGCCCATGACCGTATAGTCACCACAACAGTGGATACGCTCTTGGCAGTCATGCTAGACCACAAGTCCAAAATGACCATCTTCTTCTTCTCATCTTGTGGTTAGTAAGGCCTTACGACCCCACACACCCTAGTGTCAGAGTTTCTAAACCGCCTCAAGGGCCTCTGACATGGTTTGAGTGGAACAGTAAGTCCAGGATTCCTCACGATGTTTTCCTTCACCGATGCCAGTGATGACCGACCGATGAATGAGCGTCAAAGGTCAAAGTTCTAACCTGTAATGGTACAGAAGAGGTCCCAGGTTGATCCAGAAGCCGCCAGGCTGCAATATTTTGAATATCCTCTCTATGAACTCGATCACGTTGGGGGCACAGTCGATGAAAAAGCAGGTCGCTACGCATGTCCAATCATTTGCGTCTGTGTACACCTGTAATAATAAAATAAAAAATAAGTTTTATTAAAATTGACTGCCTCGCTGGTATAGTAATCGCAAAGCGCAACTGCTGAACATGAGGTCTTGGGATTTCCAAGTCGGAAGTGTTAGTGGGTTTTCCCATCAGGAATTTCTCAGTAGCAGCCTCCGAGCCTGGATTTGTGCCCGGTTGATGGCAATAGGCTCGCCCCCTATTACATGGGACTTAAACATAATTGGCCAAATATGGGTATCACATCACGCCTGTAATCCTCGAAGGGTTAGGCAGAGGTGTACCCATTAGTACACCCATATTTCGCCAAATACTTATAACATAACTGGTGAATGTGGGTGTATTAATGGGTACAATTATGCCTTTTTTCGTGGGGAAATCCTCATGAATGCCCTCCGTTTGAGGATAACGGAGGGGTATGTCGGACTCTTACCGACTAAAACCCCGCGGTTCCTCCTGCTACCATGAGTCGGGAGCCCGGTATTCGCATTACGCATGATCCGCGTTCCTGGCTGGAGTACACTTATGCCTGACCCTTCGGGGATTACAGGCGTGATGTTATGTAGATTCTTATATTATATTTCGACTTTCAATTCTATTCAGTAACTTGACATTTCAAAGAAAAATAATGTTACCATTACAACTACAACTACAACTAATAGTGTGGAGGTAATGAACGATTTTGCGTAAGGAACGAATGATAAGAATGGTTTACGCCAGGGCCTACATTCCTAGCCATGAATCAAGCTCACTGGCCCACATAACACACAAATATTGTTGAGAATATCAACAATAAAAACACGGTTTTACTGACCACGTTTACTTTTGATTAAGTTTCTTCATTTATTAAAATCGCGTACAATTGTCTGGCGAGTGCGCCGGTGTCTCGTTGGCGAAGTGACGCACGCAGTGTTGCCAACTTCCGCCCCTGCTCTATGGTCGTCACAATGTTGCAGTTAAACACAAAGTTAAGTACATTATTTAAGTTCATTCAATTTCGTTCATTCTTACACCACCTCGCTATCTTTTTTTTTGTCAATACTTGGTAACCCTTTAACTGTCAAGTTACTGAATAGAATTAAAAGTCGAAATATAATTTATGATGATTATGTAACACTTGACTTACTTTGAGAAAATCGCCAGCCGTCATGGAGAAGTTTTTGTTGGGGCGGCTGCCCGGTGGGCGGACGTCAGGGAACCTGGCCGGTGCCAACTGATGCTCACACGTCATGTTGTTCACGTACTGATGCACCCACGGGAATAACGTGTATTTGTTTACCTGCAACAGTAAAATATAAATTTAATATCTAAAGTCGCCGTCACGAGAAGCTATAAATTTTGTAAACACACATTCAGGGGATCGCAACCCTTTGATCATATACTGCGTCAACGTGAACTTACTTCAAAATGACGGCCCAAATGTTTACGTTCCATGTGTCAGATGCGTTCTAGTATCACAAAATATTAGACGACAGCGCTTTATATCGCTATAGTATAACCCGACCAAGTGACATCGCTCTTTAGTTTAGTATGACACGAATGTTACTTTCAGTTGATTGAATTTGGAATTATTTGTTGTCGATTGTATTGTCGCTATGTAACTTAGTAGAGTTCTTTATTTACATAATTTATATGTCCTCGTGACGGGGACTTTAAAGCAAAGGTCTGACTGGTAGTTCTAAAGATTAGCGCGTTTAAATAAACAAACAATAAAAAAACAGCTTTAAAATATTACTGCTTTATTATTATGACTGCCTCGTTGGTCTAGTGGTCGCAAAGCGCGACTGCTGAGCATGAGGTCTTGGGTTCGATTCCCAGGTCGGGCAAAGTGTTACTGGGTTTTTCCATCAGGAATTTCTCATTAGCAGCTCGGAGTCTGGATTTGTGCCCGGTTGATGGCAATAGGCTCGCCCCCTATTACATGGGACGTAAACATAACTGGCGAAATGTGGGTGTACTAATGGGTACACCTCTGCCTAACCCTTCGGGGATTACAGGCGTGATGTTATGTGTTAAAATATTACTATATAATTCTCAGGCACTACTGGTACTGATATCCATTACTAATAATAAAGCAGAAGAGATTTTATGTTTATTTGTTTGTTTAAACGCGCTATCTCTGGAACCATTCGTATTGGATTTTCTTGGACTGGAATATGACAGCCAGTTTCATGAGAAATAGTATAGTCACATAGTCTATATGTATAACATGGCACTACATAATCAAAGATATGACAAAACGCAGGTACAATCGCAGGGTATAGCTAGTACCTAATACGATTACGCAACCCATCCCCGCTACGACATAGCCTACCTCAGAGCATCGGTTGAGTACAAAGTTGCTGGCGAACAGCATGAACAGCGAGAACTCGTTGCCCTGGCACGCGTAGCCACGCGCGGCCACCTCCCACGCGAGTCGGCCCAGGCCCGCGCCGGGGACTAGCACGCGGACTCGAGAACGATCTCTGGAAGACAAAAAATATTTATGAAAATTCGAGTTTAACCTACGGGGTGTAAAAACACAACACATACATATAGTTGTTGTGTTTCTTAATATATTACATAACATAACATCACGCCTGTAATCCCCGAAGGGTTAGGCAGAGGTGTACCCATTAGTACACCCACATTTCGCCAGTGATGTTTTTAGTCCCATGTAATAGGGGGCGAGCCTATTGCCATCAACCGGGCACAAATCCAGACTCCGAGGCTGCTACTGAGAAATTCCTGATGGAAAAACCCAATAACACTTTACCCGACCTGGGAATCGAACCCAAGACCTCATGCACAGCAGTCGCGCTTGCGACCACTAGACCAACGAGGCAGGTTAATTAAGGATATGTTTTATATTCATTTAAATGTAGGTTAAGATTTAGAATATTTTATGTAATTTCTTAGGATTAAGGATTTAGCATGTAAGGCCACACTGCATGCAGCTGAATACCAGTATTTTACATGGAGCGACTGCCTATCTGACCTCCACAACCGACTGGGTAATATAATACCCCTTGATAAGACTGGTTGTCAGAATTTCTAGCTTCTGACGACCCGTAACCACTGTCAAAGATCCATGTATGACAGCCGAGACCAACGGCTTAACGTGCTTTCCAAGGCATGGAACGATGTCAGTGATGTCTAAGATAAACTTTAGAAAGTACATATGAATTGAAAGAGACACAGTGGTACTTGCCCGGATTCGAACCTCATGCGTGAGAGGCGGGCCCCTCCACCACTATGCCATCACAATTTTTTGTTTGGTAGGTATTTTCGCATAAATAAATATATTAAATAAATAAATAAATATTAATAATCATAAATAAATAAGTGGAGTGGAGTGTTATTGAGTTTTTCCATCAGGAATTTCTCATTAGCAGCCTCGGAGTCTGGATTTGTGCCCGGTTGATAGCAATAGGCCCCTATTACATGGGACTAAAACATAACTGGCGAAATGTGGGTGTACTGATGAGTACACTCTGCCTTACCCTTCGGGGATTACAGGCGTGATGTTACGTAATAAATAAGCTACCTGTATTCATCATAATTGAATCGCTCTTCAATCTCATCCAGTATAGGCTTGTAGCACTGCTCCCGCTCCTCAGCGCCCATAGCACTCCAATCTCGTACTATGTTCTTTATTACTGATTGTACCTGAAAATTGTACATTTATTAATAACAAGCTTCTGCCTACGGCTTCGCTCGCGTAAAAAGTAACTTTCCGTAAAGTAAGTTAAACATCCCAAGGGAACATATTACCGGGATAAAAAGTATTCTATGTGGTAATCAAGGAAATGGTCTATCTATGTGCCAACTGAGTAAAAAACATCCAAACATCTATACACCTTCACAAACATTCTTATTTATAATCTTAGTAGGATAATAAAAATGCCTTTAATAGAGCGGGATATTCCTCTGTTGGTATTCCATCACTTTTAATTTACAGCTAACCATCAAACGGGCCTCTGCGAGGTGGCTTCGGCCCCTCGTACGCCTCTCAGAGGACTGGGACCTCATTGGTTCTGAGTTATAAGTACACTTGGGGTGTACCCATTAGTACTCCCACATTTCGCCAGTTATGTTTAAGTCCCATGTAATAGGGGGCGAGCCTATTGCCATCAACCAACACAGATCCAGACTCCGAGGCTGCTACTGAGAACTTCCTGATGGAAAAACCCAATAACACTTTTCCCGACCTGGGAATTCAAGACCTCATGCTCAGCAGTCGCGCTTTGCAACCACCATAATTTTATTAAAACTAGCTTTTGCCCGCGACTTCGTCCGCGCAAAAATAAAATAAAATATAGCCTGTTACTCGCAGATAATGTAGCTTTACAATGGTGATAGAATTTTTTAAATCGGTCCAGTAGTTTTTGAGTTTATCCATTACAAACAAAAATACAAATTTTTCCTCTTTATACTAATAGTGTAAATAGTGTACCTACACTGTTTGTACTGTTATCTAACAGTAGTACGAAAAGTTAAAAGGGAATCGTTTGTCTTGGTATGGGCATGTGAAGAGAAGGGATGAAACGCATGTGACCAGGAGAGTTATGAATATGAATGTGGATGGATGGAGAGCAAGAGGAAGACCAAAGAAAAGATGTATGGATTGTGTGATGACGGATATGAATGAAAGAGGAGTCAGTGATTGCATGATGGCCGACAGGACGGAATTGAAGAAGAAAACGTGTTGCGCCGACACCAAATAACTTGGGACAAGGGCAGGAAGATGATGATGAGGATTTGGATTTGGACATTTGTTTAATAAATTCCGCATAATTTTAAATGACGTAGTATAAACATATATTGACCATAGTTATAATTATCTGACACTAATTCCGTTTTATATATTAAATTCCTGTTCTGACATTCAATTAATCATTACCTAATGAACTTATCGCTATTATTATATTTTATTGACTTTATAACAATTGACATTTTTAACAAATTTATTGTAAAAGTGACTGTTATGAATTTTTTCTACTTTGTCATATCATTAATTATGTTCGTTAAATTAATTAGTTTCCTAAATTAATCTTGTAAGCGTTTTGGATGTATATCTGTTAGCTTGTAAGATCAAATAAATAAATAAATAAAATAAAATAAAATGATGATGAGTGTAGACAAAAGTAGATAACACATACCTTCTCAACATCATGTTGCATTTTATGTTGCTTCTGCGATGCGATTTCACAATTATTATAATTGCATCCAAAAGTCTCCGAGCCGTTAGTCCCTGACGTGTCAGCCACGGCCGTCGCATGCTCAACATTTTCAAACATAGTATCAACATCTCTGATTATATTGTAAACCACGACATTATTAACATCAAGACATTTCTTGAATTTTGAAAGGTAAGTCTTGTATTTCTCCAAGCGGCGCTGATGATTTTCTGGCAGTCTTGATATGATTATTTCTGATTTGTGGATTCTGTCTAAACTGCATAGTCTGGAACGAAAATAGTCCATGTTAGGATGAGGTCACGCCGTGATGCGAGGTGGCACGCCTTTTTAAGACGAAATCGCTGGTAGTCAGCGAAATTCAAAATTTTTCTAACGTTTTAAATGAATAATTTATAACAATCCATTCCACAAGTCCCATTGGTAAAAATAAAGTTAATTTTGCGCAAAAATGGTTTCATTTTTCAACGCATTAAAATCCGTTGCGTAGTTTAAAAGATCTCAGCATAAAGACAGCGGGAAGCGACTTTATTCTGATACTTCGTAAAGATAACTTCATAACATCACGCCTGCAATCTCCGAAGGGTTAGGCAGAGGTGTACCCATTGCATCAACCGGGTACAAATCCAGACTCTGAGACAACTACTGAGAAATTCGTAATGGAAAAACCCAATAACAGTGCCCGACTTGGGAATCGAACCCAAGCTTTGACACAAAACCGACAAGGCAGTCACGCACACACCCCTCATAAGACAAATACAATTACGTTAGGTACACAGCTCCTTGAACGACGCAATCATGACGCGCTATACATAATTACATCTCATTTTAGCACCGACACGTGTAAGTGAATACAAGGAAAAAATATGATTCAGAAATCCCATTGTACTAAGTCTTTGAATATAGAGTGACTTGTTATTAGTGCCCTATTCTTATGCACATGATTGTAACCATGATAACAAACAATTCACTTGTTACCTAGACTGCTGAGCATGAGGTCTTGGGTTCGATTCCAAGGTCGGGCAAAGTGTTATTGGATTTTCCATCAGGAATATCTCAGTAACAGCCTTGTAGTCTGGATTTGGTCTGGTTGATGGGAATAGGCTCGCCCTCTATTACATTGGACTTAAACATAACAGGCGAAATGTGGGTGTACTAGTGGGTATAACCCTGCCTAACCCTACAGAGATTATTAGGGTTATGTTATGTGTGTGACAAGCAACTTTCCCAAAGAATGTTTTTTTTAATATGCAAAACTTAAGACATTTTTGCTACTCAATATTCTATCAGGTAATTGGGCCACCTCAATAAAATAATGGGTAACAAAAATATTGCATAACAACAAATAATAAAAATAAAAGAGGTCCTGATCCTCTGAACTGTAGTACAGAACCTTTCATATGAGAGGCCAACTCGCACTTAGCCGGTTTTTTATCAATATTTTACTACATTATACATAAACCACCATTCAGCCATGACCCCAAGATGAGAAATCTTTGCCACAATGCCAATATACGTCATAAGGTAAAAGCATGTTATAAATATAACTTTTACTCCAATACAATGTAAGTTATTGACATAGGCAAGGGCGTAGCCACGGTGAGGCAGACTGAGGCACTTGCCCCACCCTGACTGGCTTATTGGTGATTAGTTGCTGCTTTCAAAAGGTAGTTTCATGTACAAATATAGGCAAGAAAATGTATAGTTAATTACACTGTTTTACAATCCAGAAATTATACCATTATTTTGTACATTTAAATACATTATATGTAAAACTTTATATGTATTTATCAGTATTGCCCCCACCCAAAACCAAAACTTGACTACGCCATTGTAATATTATAATACAGTAGTGTAACTCGGCCGCATGATAGAAATAACTGCCTACAGCCGCGCGGTACGTAAACATGCGTTAGGGCTGCCCGTCTCCAGTATTGTAATTACATTTGCCTACTTTCTGTTTCTATTTAGTTTTGTGATTGTAAATATCCTTTTTATATAAATAAATGAAATAAATACTTTGAATATTGAATAGGAAGTGTTCAATAAAAATGCGTGTTATTTTTTGATTGGTAGATTTAATGTAAAAAACATGTCTACTCGTCATACTAACTGATTTTTAGAGAAAAAATCGCGCGGTTATTGTTAAAAAACAACACACCGTCCGTTCGACATTTTGGTACAGCCGTTACTGTCTGCGCCGCGAGCGCACCCCGAGTTCGAGACGCGTAGGTATAGCTCGCGTTTCGTCCGTTTGTATGAAGTTGGAGTACTGTATTATAATATTACCGTGACTACGCTGATGAACATAAGTAAGATGTTATTTTACTTATATTATAGTATCTATTGTACAAATATTTATTATACTCATTCAATTTAGATAACGGAAAATAGACAATGAAACTGACTTATTTCTTGAATGCCTCGTTAGTCTAATGATCGCAAAGCGCGACTGCCAAGCATGAGGTCTTGGGTTGGATTCCCAGGTCGGGCAAAGTGTTATTGCGTTTTTCCCTCAAGAATTTCTCAATAGCAACCTTGAAATCTGGATTTGTGCCCGATTGAAACTCAATTGAACTGTTTATTATCTAATTTTAAAATAAATTACATTTGGAAATATGCATCATTTTCTAAGAAAACTTTAACTATATCTGACCAACCTGGATAACTATCTCTTTTGGCTATCTGATCCCAAGCTAAGCAGAGCTTGTGTTATGGTAACCAGACAACTGATATACATACTTATATAATTTATAAATACATACATAATATAGATAAATCACACCCAGACACAGAACTAACAATCATGCTCATCACACAAAGTTTGTCCTGGGTGGGAATCGAACCCACGACCTCCGGCTTAGCAGTCAGGGCCGCTAACCACTAGACCAACAGGCCCGTCAAAGATCAAATGGTTAGCTAGAGACATTAAATTTTCAAATCTTCTTTAGATAATAAAAATAAATAGCTAAATGTGTTGCCAAGCGCAATACACTCAATTTTGGAGAACGAATGGACCAATTTGGCTGATTTTTGATGTGTTCATCATTCTTCTCATAAAATGTTTATTTGGAAGATTTCTTTTGGAATATCTACTGGAGGATTTGGAAATTTGCACCCATGCATAGCTAGAGCGATTCCCTAGTAATAAATAAAAATGAGTGGCTAAATGTTATGTTGCTAAGTGCAAAATTGAGATTGGTTGGTCATAATTAACAGGACAAGGTTTGTATGAAAGAATATTTTTGGAAAATCCACCTGGAAGAGGCAATTTGCACCCATGCAAAGGAAAACATGGAACGGGAAACATGGTGACCTATAATTATTGAAAATAAATACAAACATTTTGCTCAATTTAAGCTACATGCTAGAGCAGTAAAATATTACTAAATGATTCTATAACATAAATCGTCTAAAATTCCAATTGTACTATGTACTTAGAACCATTTACATACAAGTAATATTCCGAAACTGATACTGACTGAGTAAATCCCGCCCTTATAGCCCAGCTCCATAGAGGCTACAGTGTTGCCAAAGAGGATATAAACAAAGGAGTTTTGGTTCTATCTAAATAGGTTAATTAGATCGTACGATTTGCTCAAACAAAGAAACTGTTGCTACCCAGAGTATTTACTCTGTTTTAAGACTCATATTTGCCTCAAACTGTCTATAGCTGCGCTAAAAACGATTCCCAAGGGCTAAAAAAGCATATTATACGCGTATAAATTGAATAATTACTTACTTATAATATTTGAAAGCGGAGATAACAGCGCGAAAGTGCTCTCGTTCTCTTGCCTCATCAATTGTATCGCAAACTCTTGTTCGACGACTCATTTCTGATGTTTATTTTGGCACACACAAAGTCCTATTTTAATGGGTACTATAAGATAGAAAGACAAATATATTTTTTTGTAAATTTCCTAGACGACCAATCCTTCCGAATGACGGAAGAATCGACCAATACTCGACCACAGAATATTTATTATCCTACGCACACGACAGATAATAAATTATCCAGCTGACCACAAAAGTACCATTCATTCGAAATTTCGTGAGACTAGCGCAGTAGCGCAGTGATGCTTTCGTTTAACCAGTTGACGGCGCCAAGTAGGTAAATAACTAAACAATCCTTCGCCTCATTAGTCTAGTGGTCGCAAAGCGCGACTGCTGAAAGATCTTCATTATCGTGTGGGTCTTACAACCCCATATCACCACACACCCATCAAGCGTCAGAGTTTCTAAACCGGGCCTCTGACATGGTTTGAGTAGGAAAGTGTAAGTAAAGATTATTAGTTCATTAGGGTTTGATTCCCGGGTCGGGAAGTGTTATTGGGTTTTTCTATCAGGAATTTTTTAAATGAATTGAAATATTTTTCGTTTGTTTTTTTACTTCACTGAAGTAACAAAACGCAGCATGATGTGAGTGAGAAGGAAAGGGAGACAAGACAACGAACGAGGAAACGAAACGTCGCGCAATATGTCGGTCGGGCAAAATGTGTTTGTCAACACTCTATTGATTTTCCTTGATAAACTAAAAAAATCAAGTTAAGTAATCAACACAAAATAAAACAGTCGCAATTAGTTATTACTTTAATTAACAACTTCCGAGTCCTCTAACAAAGTGCAAATGGACGTAAAAAAATGTAAACATTGATACTTTCACAAAAGCTCGCTCATTGCGACTTGATAATATTATTTTAATATATAATTCTTAATCTATTTCTAATATTAAATACTTAAGACATCGTGTGAAGTGTTTATAATCAGTTGAATATATTGTACTACGTTTAAAATTACTGCATTAAGCTGTAAGATAGTTGAAGCAGAAAAATCGATATTCCTGCAGTGTCTCCGTTGCTAGGCTTACAGTTACCGTATGCAGTGCAACACAAACGCTTAAGGATAATAAAATCTTGAATATGACGTGAGTAACAAAGATTTTGTTACAAAATTCCATTAAACATGATGGAAGGTATAATATCTTACAGAGTAACAACACTATTGAAATGCATAGTGTTGTTCCTGTTTATTTTTACGGCAAAGGTACTCACTTCTCGGCCTCAAGAATCTCAAGATCTGAGGAATGGTATTCAACATATGAAACCTTCACACTATGTAAGAACTTTCACTAAATACCATCATAGAAGGACGATACAGTGGAATAATCCACAGGATTTCAATAACGAATGGCAAGTTGTTAATGACCAGCCAAGGGTTATTGGAAAAAGGAGTGTTGATGCCGTTTCAAACTACGTAGAAGTCCGAGGTGTTTCGAAGGTGTATCAGCATGCAAAATTATTAAAAAAACGAAGCATACCGGATGACGTTCTTAAAAGAGTTTCTAAAGACACTTTCAATCATAAATACTGGCCAGTTCAACATACAAAAATTTCGAAAAGAAGCCTTGAGATTCCAAATTCAAATGAGTTTGTGGGCACCTCTCATGAGATGCCAAGACTTGATCAGTTCACCTCTGACAACATAGGAGACAACATTGTTAGTTCTTTTGAAAAAAAGGCTATAAGCTCCGGTAAAGAGAATAAAGGGAAGAATGGATTGTCTGATGATATTAAGACGTATAAGGTGAAGGCAGCCGTAATACCAATGGAAAAGACAACAACGATGGGTCCTACAATATTTTGTTTGTACAAACTTCATGATAGCGTTGCGATGAGTGTCACTCCTTCATATGCGGACGACTGGAACGCTCAGCTTATGGTGGAAAATGATAGTTTTGGTATGTTTAATATTTTATTCTTTGGTATGTTTGCTTTTTATTTTTTATTCTTTTGGATGGTCATAGGTATGTGTATTGTGCAGCTATAACAACAAGTAATAGAAAAAGTAAAAATTTTGGAGTATAAATGGAACCCGTATACAAGAAACATGATTTTTTTTGCTTGTTCCTAAAATTATAGTGGTACGAAACCCACCATGGGCAAGTCTGACTCATGGGGTTTTTTTTTTACCCCTTGGATAACAACTATTATTAAATATATACGTATTATTCTAGAAACAGGCCCAATATCTGAGACCACTCTGCCCAACGGCGAAGTGGCTGAAGTGGAACACTGCACAGATACTAGGGCTTCATGTTATACTCTGTGGCATCAAGACAAGGAGGGAAATATCACTGTACTTGGACAAGGTAAGGATGGAAATCATTGCAGTCCTTTTTTGGGCTTTTGTATAACAATAATATACAGTGTGTGTGTAGGAAGTGAAAACCAGGACAGGGAAAGCAGTGGCGCATATTTCCATTTATTTTTAATATTATTATTTTACTAGCTTTTGCCCGCGACTTCGTCCGCGTAAATTTCGGTTATAGCGGACACAGACGAAATCGCGTAAAATATTACGCATGGCCTGTCATTTCAATTCGAAACGACACGTGGCGCCATCTATGATCATAAGAACGTTATTGTGATTTCCCTCGGAAACAGTGCTTTTTTTCGGGATTAAAGGTACCCTATGTTCGTTCCTGTACACCTGGCAACGTATATGCAAAATTTTAGGATGATCGGTTCAGTGGCTTAGGCGTAAAATGGTAACAAACAAACAAACAAACTTACTTTCGCATTTATAATATTAGTAAGGATTATAATATTAGTAAGGATAAGGATTTTGGAAGTATTCCCGTTTGAGCACCTATGCATTGAGCACCAAAGGTTGGTGCCCTTAGTGTACCACTGGACTGTACCACATTAAAATATTGATTGGTGCTCTAAGTGGTCGGGAATATTCTGTTTGTGGCTTGAGCTTTTATAAAAAAAACTGTTCTATGTTATGTACTTCACTTTCGCGGGAATTAATATAAAATATAATTATATAAAAACTTTTTAGACCTATGTATTCTGCTTATGTGTAGGAAGTTTTGATGAAATGCTGTATGGCGTTATATATTTACTCATTTTTGACCATATTCTTTAGTGTTACGTCATTTGTTTTATTTTAATTAAACGCAGGTTGCTGGCGCTCATCCCGGCGTAGCTCGTGTGACAAGTGCACCAGAGTCTCGTCTCCGAGACTCCCCAGCACCAAGTTCTGTTGCTGCACCAATACATACTGCAATGCTGATTTCTGTGAGTTATTCTCTAGTATACCCTTATCGAATGTAGTCATCCTTCCGCTGCCCTCCATCTTCTTTAAATCGTCGGTCCACTGTGCTGCAGGAGTTTGGGGGAGGCCTACGTTCAGCAGTGGACGGCCATAGGCTGATATGATGATGATGATGATACCCTTATTGTAAAGGTTGACTGCCTTGTTGGTCTAGTGGTCGCAAAGCGCGACTGCTGAGCGTGAGGTCTTGGGTTCGATTCCAAAGTTATATTGAGTTTTTCTATCAAGAATTTTTGAGTACTGCTACTCAGAAATTCTCCGAGGCTGCCCTCGGAGTCTGGATATGTGCCTGGTTGATGGCAATAGGCTCGCCTCCTATTACATGGGACTTAAACATAACTGGCGAAATGTGGGTGTACTAATGGATACACCTCTGCCTAATCCTTACGGGATTACAGGCGTGATATAATGTAAAAAATACCTTACATAACTTTTCTGTCAAAACTAATTTCTAAATTTTCTCTCCAGTAAGCCTAAAAGAAGAGACAGTGACAATGAAAGCAGAGTCTACAATGGACGGTGGAGCCCACGACTCGGTGGCCGCTTCAAACATACTCGCCTCGTCAGTGCTCGCGCTAGTAGCTATACTCATCATGGCGCTGTTACTGACCAAACTCTACTGTCGCAGCAATAGACACCATCATAGTGATACTGACACTTTGAATATTGAAAAAGGTGAGAAGATAACAAACTTTTTTTAATGTGCACGACTTTATATATCGGCTGCTCCGTTGGTCTAGTCGCAAAGCTCGACTGCTGGGCATGAGTTCTTGGGTTCGATTCCCTGGTCGGGCAAAGTGTTATTGGGTTTTTCTATCAGTAATTCCTCAGTAGCAGCCTTGAGGCAGCCGGGGGGGGGGGGGAGGCTTGTGGTGGTTATCCAACTAACCACAGTTTGATAGATTTTGATTTAAAGAAAATCCACTTCTCTTTCTTTTTAAGATGTGTCTTTAACTATTTCAAAATCGGCCCTATATTCCATATGTCCTATGATGGCGCGGGTGACACATGTCAGCAATTCATCTATGGATGTCAGAATCGCATAATTACGTCAGTGACATTATTTAATTTACTAGTTATTTACTTACTCATTACTGATTCCGTATTTTACGATTATGATATTAGTGTGCAGTTAAAATATTCAATCATGATTGTAAATCCCCGTAACATTCAAGAGTAAAAAGCAACAGTTTGACACTTGACAAATGTCACCGGCACCATGCTAGAGCGTTAGGAATATAAATATCATTGTTTTTCGCAGGAGATGTGATGGGCAGTGGACCCGATGCGCTGGCGACTGGACTGTCTTGTGTCGACAATCTTACGCTAATCGAACATATTGGTAAGTACTTGTGTTTATTACTAGCTTTTGCCCGCGACTTCGTCTGCGAATATTTTCTTTACGGATCCCTAATATTGTTGAAAATAAAATAAATATAATTATCTTCAGTTACTCGCTGACTATGTAGCCACGTGATGTAGCAACTTTTAACCAACGTGTGTGTGTCTGTCTGTGGCATCGTAGCTCCTGAACGGATGAACTGATTTTGATTTTGTATTTTCTTTTGTTTGAAAGGTGAATTAGTCGGGATTGTTCTTAGCTATGTTTGATGAAAATTGGTCCAAGATGGCCGCCGTCGGAGGTTTTTTAATTTTTGACACCCATTTTTAAACCTCCATCAGGAATTTCCCAGTAGCAGCCTCGGAGTCTGGATTTGTGCCCGGTTAATGGCAATAGGCTCGCCCCCTATTACATGGGACTTAAACACAACTGGCGAAATGTGGGTGTTCTCGGGTTCACCTCTGCCTAACCCTTCGGGGATTACAGGCGTGATGTTATGTATTTTTAAATCTATTCTTCCCTCGACAGGTCAAGGCAAGTTCGGCTCTGTCTGGCGAGGCAGCCTGGGTACCACCCCCGTAGCTGTGAAGCTGTACTCCAACTGCAGTACCTGGCAGAGAGAGGCGTGCGTGTATGCTCTGCCGCACCTGGCGCATCCTAACATACTCAGATATTATGGTGAGTTATAGATAAACTACTATAACATGGCGCGCCCCTGCATATTACTATTTCAATGTGTGTAGTCACATCCGTATGAAAGAGTTTGTACGTAGTTTTAAGTAATTATCTTAAGGCAGATTTCTTTCCCAACTAACCATAAATAACCGACCGCGCAAGACAATGCACGTGTAATTTTCAAAGAGTATGTCAGTGCAGCGCCATGATTAATGTGTGATTAATGACGCCGCTAGTCGAGCAACAAATCGGTGATTCGTTTTTGTTTCGAGAGCCGTCTCAGTACGCACACATGCGTTGTGAGTCTTTTAAATACTATCACAAACACTTTCAAACGTTTTGAATTATCGAGGGGCGCGCCATGTTATTGTAGTTTATCTCTACATACATATGGGCTAGTTAATACCACCTTCAATTGACGTACTTTTTATGATCTGTCAAAAAGCGATTTTTCCATAGATTATTTATGGCAATACCGGCCTGTGACGTCACTTATTTAGCAACTCAATTGTCTAACTATTAATTTATTTCCAAGCCACATAAATAAACAAAATTTCAAACACAAGTTGCCGGGACTCATTGGTAGAATTACGTCACAATTTACTATTGCCATACAAAATCTATGGGGGAATCGCTTTTTGACAGCTCATAAAAAGTATTTCAATTGATCAGTGGCGTGCACAGAGTTTTTAGACAGGGTAGGCAGAACAGTTAAAAGATATTTAAGCTAGGTAGGTAAGTATCTTACCAAACATGTAGGTAGGTACCTATCATGGTTTTGGTTCGTCGTCTTGTCGACTTAAATAATAATGTAGGTAATTGCCATCTTAAATAGCCTAGATTGACTGATTTTGTAGACATATTTTACGGATACCTATATGTTTTGATGTTTCATATTAATTTGAAAATTAAATAATACTTAGCAGTCAAATCAAATAAAATCCAATGTCATTGACCTTTCACGATCACGTCTTTTTGTCACTGATAGTTTTAAAAACGCATATTTTTTTATTTCCTCTATACACACACCACATGAACAACTTTCACAGTGAATATTATCCATTTTTTCACACTAATAACATCGTTAAATCTTGAATATCTGTTAACAAAGCACGATCACGTCTTTTTATCACCGATAGTTTTAAAAACGCATATTTTTTATTTCCTCTATACACACACCATATGAACAACTTTCACAGTGAATATTATCCATTTTTTCACACTAATAACATCGTTAAATTTCAAATATCTGATAACAAAGCTCACGACCAAATCAAAACAAACAAACGACTAATGGCCGCTCAAACTACTTGTTTAAAATACGACAAAAAAAATGGTGCTTTATTTAGAGAAAGTTGAATGAAATAATGTTACTTTTTAAAATAGTCGCATAATAAAGCTAGCTTCCGATAGGAACACTTCGGTAAGTATCGTGATTCGTCGTGTAACAAGTCATGCAGTGTCTATTTGGTGCGTTTGTGTGCGCTATTTGTGACATGTGTGCTTCGTATCTATACGAACGCACACCCATTTAATCCGTATGACCACGAGAGCACACATAGACACATTAAGGCATCAATAGTTTGTGCCTTTTCCGCGGCAGTCAGCGGCGTTAGCGTAGCGCAATGTGAAATCGCGTCAAATTGTACGAACGAGCTGACTATTTTGTATCGATGTTAATGTTATTTATACGACACTCGAAAGATGGCGCTGAATTATGATTTAAGATTTTTTTGTTAATTGATAAATACTCGTTTGTAAAATAATATTACCTAACAGAACAACATTATAAATATTTATCTCAGTTACGTAGGGTCGGCAGTGTCTTTCTGCCTCTATGGTATGCACGCCACTGCAATTGATTAATGGTGTCATTTACACAATCATAATGAAAGGAGGATTTTAATAAATGTCTTTCTTTCTCAGGCAGCGACAGTCGAGCGACCCTGACCGAAGGTGGTCGCGAGCATCTAATAGTAGTGGAGCTGTGTACCAGCACGCTTCGCGCTCGCCTGCAGAACGCTCCGCTCGCGTGGCTCGAGTTCGCTCACATCGCTCACGGACTCGCTTCCGCTCTCGCTCACTTACATACTCCTAGTAAGTGTTTATCAAGTTTTCTATATGTATTCGTGATAAGTGAGTGTGTGACGTTTCACTTCTATATATTAAATTATAAGTAATTATTAAATTGCTTCTCATTTTAGTAAATGTTTCAAAAAGTTAAAATTTAAGTTAAAATTATTGAAATTAATTCAAACTTTTCAAGCAAAATTTTTAAATATCGCAAAGACGGTACAGGGCGTACTGTTGGGTGCGTAAAAGCAGCATTCCGATGTTGTCGCGTTGTCGCGCGACTGACAGCTTAGTATGAATTTATATGGAATCCTAAACAACGCAAGCTGACCGCGTCGCGAGACCTGTGGTTGCCTATTTTGTTCAGTGTACAAAACAGGCAATGCACGGTATCCTGTCTTAACAGGATGCCGTGGCCCCGGGACGTAAAGGGCAACAGCAGGAACAGGCTGGTTTTTAGTCAGTAAAAGTCTGACAGTCCCTTTGGACACATTTGATGATTTTAACCACCCCAAAAAAAAGGGTTCCATATTTAAATTCGTCGCGGGAATGGTACCTTTACAGTAATTTTACATACCAAAAATAAAAGTCGTTTCTCTGCAATAATTTTTGCGCAATGTTATTTAATTTGATGCGTAATATGAGTAGTTGACAACTATATGATGTGTCTTGTACACCCTATATTACGCAATTTGCGACTGTATTTCTTTTGCGTTTAAGTTCATAATCAATTAACAGCATATTAAAACGTCCATCCTTTCATTCAGCCGGCAGCAAGCCATGCGTGGTGCACCGCGACGTGAACAGCAGCAACGTGCTGGTGACGGCGGACGGGTCAGCTCGGCTGGCAGACCTGGGCCTGGCGCAGCTGCTGCACGCCGCCAGGGACCGCGCCGCGCCCACCAGGATCACTGAGGTACAAAATCGATACTCAAAGCACTTGTTTCAAACCCAGGACCTCGGTCTCAGCAGTCGCGCTTTCGACCGCTAAAACAATAGAGCAGTGTATCTCCTTGGGGGAAGTATATCGAAAAAAAAACAATATTAAGAAACAAATACCTTTCACAGTTAGGAAATAAAAAAAAATATTTCCTATTTTTAGATTATGAATCTCATGATGTCTCATAAAAAATATTAAACGCATTTTATTAAGTTTTAGTCGTCGTGGTCTTCTTCAACTGTGCCTTCAAAGATGAAATGGACCTTGAATGTTAGCCTCTAAAGCCCCCTCCTCCCCCCTTAGGCGGGCACGCTGCGCTACCTATCGCCCGAGGCGCTGGAGGGCGCGCTGGACCTGAGCGGCGCGCGCGCAGCGCTGTGCGCCGTGGACGTGTTCGCGCTGGGGCTCGTGCTGTGGGAGATGCTGTGGCGCACGCGCGGGGCGCACGCCGCGCGCGTGCCGCCCTACGCGCCGCCCTACCAGCACCACAGCCTGCCGCCCCGCCCCAGCCTCGCCATGATGCAGGTACCTGTGGACCTGGCTTTAGACCTAACAACTTTAGGAAAAAAAACCTATAAAGTTTTTCTATTTCTTATTTAGTGGCTGCCATTCTAATTTCAACCTTAATTTGTTACCAACAGAGTCTAGTATCCCGCAACAAGGCACGCCCTCCTCTACCAAAGGGGCCGGTGCAACAGTCCCGTGCTCTTAAGATAGCTGCTGACACCTGTGATGAATGCTGGGATCATGATGCTGAGGCTCGGTAATATATTATTTTAATTATCATTTTTTTTTTTTTGACTGCCTCGTTGGTCCAGTGGTCGCCAGCGCGACTGCTGTGCATGAGGTCTTGGGTTCGATTCCCAGGTCGGGCAAAGTGTTATTGGGCTTTTCCATCAGGAATTTCTCAGTAGCAGCCTTGGAGTCTGGATTTGTGCCCGGTTGATGGCAATAGGCTCGCCCCCTATTACATGGGACTAAAAACATAACTGGCGAAATGTGGGTGTACTATTGGGTACACCTCTGCCTAACCCTTGGGGGATTACAGGCGTGATGTTATGTTATGTTTATCATTATTTTTTAACTGCCACCCGCGTAAAAAGTAACTTTTAAGTAAGTTAAACTATTATCCCAAGGGGACACGCCGGGATAAAAAGTACCCTATGCGTTAATCCAGGAAATGGTCTATCTATGTGCCAATGTTCATCCAAATCTGTTCAACGATTTACGCGTAAATGTGTAACAAACATCCAAACATCTTCAGAAAAAAAGGTCGATAAAAACAGCATTCTATTTAGGTATCCTGTAAAAAGACAGGATACTCTTGAGTACGTATGGAGTATCCTGTAAAAAGACAGGATACTCTTGAGTACGTATGGAGTTTCTTGCCCATTCTTCTCCATACGAAACTACCTTTTGGAATGGACAACTAGATTCAATTTTTTTTTTCTGTAAATGATGCTCAAAAGTGCCTTTTAATGGTCTAATCGAAATAAAATTATTTAACTTTGACTTCCCCCTTTCTCCCAGACTGACAGCTGTATGCGTAGAGGAGCGCATGGCGGAACTGAAGCAGATGTTACATGCGCAGGGGCCGCTCATACACGACAACAACTTGCACCCGCATCAACCTGGTGGTAAGTCCGAAAAATATATGAACCAGAGGACTTGGTATCCCACATCTTTGAATGTAGACTCTAAATTCAAAGATGTGGGATACCAAGTGGATTTATATTCAAAACTCATGCTTAGAGTATATTTAAAATTAATCAGCTTTAATTAGCCAAAATCATTTAAAATAAGATAGAAATGTTGACTCAAGTTGGTTCATTTTGGCAGAACTCAATCCAGTTATAAACGAAAATCATTGGATCGTCAAAACAACTAATATTAAACTTCTTCTTCCACAGCAGACTCCAACGTACCTTCCCCACCGGAATCTGACAAAAATTCAAACTGTACCTCCACACAGAATTGCGACGTACACACACCTCTGCTATACCCCCAACCGCACATAGGTCGTAACGCGTGCATAGAACGCAACACACACACAAACACACAGCAAGCTACCGTAGAACTTATTCACAAATCCCTCAAAGACATTACTGCTCCCATAGAGACGTTAAGAGTTCCAAATATAGAAGAAAATTGTCTATCAGTAGCTCGCGTTCCAAGTCATGCCAGACTCCCTTTGCTAGAGAACTCTGGTCTGCCCGAAGTTAGGTCGTACCAAAGACCGTTAGAGTACGTCCAGAATGATGTGACAGCCCATGACGTAGACAGGGCTCCGAAACAGACAAATCTACTCCACGATGTCAAAGTAGAAAAGCCAAAATGGGGTATCAAGAAATTTTTCGAAAAACTTAATAGAAAGGAGACAGAAGTTAAGTTAGCTGAGAATTCTCAAAGAACAATGACTTCTATAGTCGATAAACCTTCGAATATTGATGAGAGAGATCGCCCCTCAAACTTGACTATAAACCAAGATAGGTCCCCGTACAACTTTGAAGGACCTTGCACTCTGTCACCACCAAACAGAACTTTATCGCCAACAATGATGTTGGAATCCGAAAACAAAGTCTTTGGATTCAAAGAGCTCCCAAACAGAGAGAATGAAGCTCGAACACCGAATCAGATCTTCGCAGTCATAGTTCCAAAAGCAAAACCACCAGATTTCATCGAAATGAAAAATAAAAAAGGCAGTTCGGAAAGTTTGAACAAAAGATCAGTTAAAACATCGTTGTCTTCTCAAAGTATTTTGAAATCTAACTCGGAATCTGAAGACTCGACGCTTAAGAAACGGCTTAGTTGTGATAACAGAATAATAAACAGCGGAAGTTCTTCAAGAGCAAGCATCAATTTAGAACTCCAATATATCGATACACAAGACAACTATAATGGTAACATCAGCCCTTTCGATATCAACTCGGACTGTTCAAGCAGCGAAGACGAACACCTAATGCTTCTATCAGAAAATGGCGGCTCCAAAATAACAATGCAAGCAATACCAAAAACGGACGCGGAAAAAAAGAAAATTTACCAAAATGAAGTACTAAAAGAATCGAGTCAGGTCACCGATTTCACGTTTAACAAATTCCAAAATAAATACACTAATTTTGATAATGAATTTAGCGATCCAAACGATAAAGAGAACTTAGTTAATGGTTATAGTGGCGATAATCCCGTGTATCTTGCTGCGTTGAACGGCGAAATCGACACAACTGAGCTCAAATATCCAGGCAATCGATCTCCGAAACCGACTTTGAAAAACCTAGCTATAAAAAGACAGCATTCCCTAGAACAAGTCAGTGAAATCTTCTCTTCTGCCGGTGACATTAATCTTCTGAACCCTGCTGGGAGGGTGAAGACACCTGGGGATCTTCCTGTAGCCGTCAGAAGAGCTAGAAGAGATAGGGCGTTGCAGAAGGGTAGGGCTAGCGAGAGTAATAGATTGAGTCTTTATGATGACAGAATGATGTTTGGAAATAGTTTGTAAATCACCACCGCTTCAGAATCAAGTGGTCTGCTTAAACAGTCATATGCAATTTTTGAACAATTTTTTGTCACTTTTTATTAGTAGCTACTGCTGTTCGTGTTTTTGTGATGTCTTCTTTTTTCGGGAACTTTGTAAAGTGTCCCTAATAAATAGGGTGACTAGTAATAAGTGTACGATATTTATACACATGATTGTACTCATGATAACAAACAATCTACCGAAAAAAGAAATAAAATAATAAAAAAATACACGAAATATGAAAAAAAAAAACCACCCCATTTAACATTTTTTAACATTTATTACTCTCATTTATTTTCGATTAAATATCAACTATACGAAACGAGTCCACAGCTGATTCGGGCGAGGCCGGTCGATGAACCCTTTTTTTTCGGTAAGTTATTTGTTATCCTGTGTACAATCATGTGTATAAATATCGTACACTAATATTACGAGTCACCTGATATAAATTGTCCCGACCGAATTTCGGTCAGGGTAGCCAATCTCAATGGAGACTAACCAAGTACGCAGGAAATATTATAGTGCTCAAGTGTGTGCGCAAACACAGGTGCACTCCCTCTTCCCTCACTCTCAAAGTCCGATGGGACGGTAATCCGACACGGCCGAGGTAAGTCGTATTTATTTCAATAAAGACCATTTACAGGCACTTTTGAATTGTCAAGGAGTCGGTCAGTTAGAAAGTTGAAGCTAGTTGCTCGTTACAAAACGTAGGTAGGTCTCTATGGAGAAGAATGAGCAAGAAACTCCACGGCACTCTTTTCAATGAGGATTTTACAAAATCCTGGTTACAATATTCTTGTTGCTTCTATTTGTGAAAACAATGAAGGTGAATAAAAGAATTAAGATATAAGCCGTGGCAGTTAAGAAAGGATGTAAAAAAAGGACTTTGTTTGCTTTGCATTTGGCTACATATTGTTTGAATCTCTATGGAGGGGTGGCCAGTCTGTACCCTTCCCTCCCACAACGACGTACTTTGTTTGTGTTATAACTAAAATACAGTTTGTCTTAACCAAGACAAAACAGTATCATCAAAAATATAACACTTATATTCCATACGTTCTATGATGGTGCGGATGACACATGTCAGCAATTCATCTATGGATGTCAGAATCGCTTAACTAAGTCAGTGACATTATTTAATTTACTAGTAATTTAATGACTTATTACTGATTCCGTATTTTACGACTATAATAATGGTGTGCAGTAAAAATATTCAATCATGATTGTAAATCGCCGTAACGTTCAAGAGTGAAAAGCAACAGTTTGACAAATGTCACCCGCACCATCCTAGAGTGTGGGGAATATAATTGAAGAACTATATAAAAGTGTCATTTCCTAATGCATTTATAGGTATAGTCAGCAAAAACATTCACTATAAATAAAGCAAAATGCTTTTATAGAAATCGTTACCTCACGTTGGAATTAAGAAGTATAAAATTAATCTATTATAACATGCGTGGCTTTTAAATCGTTATTAGTATTTGAAATCGATTTTTTATGTCGAACGAAGAAAATTTTTGAATGATACTAAATTCGCATTTTAAACATAATTTTTACAAATTTTTGAATTGTGGATTTGCTACGATTTGCATGCTATTTATTACTATTACATACTTTCCAGTTTACCCGGTTATTCCTTATAATATCTGTATATTTTTAAATAAGGTAATTTTAAGAGTAACTTTCGATTGCTGGTAGTTTTGTTTTAGGGTTTATTTATTTTAAATGTTTATAATAATAATTTGGGCGAACTCCTATCCAGGTAACAAAAGTCAAAGTCAAATCATTTATTTCAATTAGGCCATTAGGCACTTTTGAACGTAAATAACAAGAAACAAATATAGAATTGAATCTAGTTGCTCTTACTCCACATAGGCCATCCAAACCCATAGTCCCATTTTTTGTTTCCATATCCTGCAATTGTCCTGCGCCAGCCGGGAGCCCTGGATGCACTTGCATAGTGCATACAGGAATAATTGTCTGTTTGTGTCTCATTTCATCTTAAACCCATCTAAGGAGCCTGCGAGTTGAATTCGACTCCTCAGTAAATATAAAGAATAATTTGAGCGGATACTAGACAAATAAAATCTTTGCAACCGAGGCAAATTCTTCATAACCTGTGTTGATCTGAAGTAAAAGATAAACCAGGGTTTCCGGTCTTTAGGGGTTTTTTTTTTGTTGTTATCCCTAGTTTTCCGAACGAAATAATAATGTGACAAAATTTTTAAGTGCTCGTTCCAGTGGCGAAGCTTGCCTTAGGTGGGCCCTGTATCAAAATGGGGCCCCTTCTTCCTAACAGGGCTGAGAAAAAAAAGGGTTGGATTTTTCACAAGAGATACAATATGTTTATTTTTTCCCAGGAAGTTTAGCGAAGGAAGTTAAGCGCCTTGACGTGATAGTGGATAATATTTTACAAATTTTTGTTTACCTGGGTTCGGGGCCCCTGTAGCTGTGGGGTCCCGGATCTTTGATATGGCCGTTATAGCAGAGACGCTCCTGTATCTACTAAGATTGGATGTGTTGGCATGTTATAGCTTAAGCGTGCTGGATAATTTATCACATTAATTTATGGTTCGAAAATCTGAGGGTTAAATTAACAGTATGTACTTGGGCCACAGCGCGTGAATTATTATTATTTACTTATTTGTAAATAGTTTTAAGTTCCTATTAATAATCGGCAGCCATGTTTTTTTATATTTGTTTTTTATTTTAACTTGTTAAGTTTAAGTTACACTACGATTGTCAAACATTATGTTTTTGTTTTAAATAACTTTTATTATTATTATTAAAAGTAGTTTTTAGATATTTTACTCCATTTAGCTTTAATATTTTTGTAAATATTCCGTATTCTTCGTGAATTCGATATTATTATAAAATTTTGTATTTGTGGTGTGTTTATTATGATATTACGGTTAATGTGCGCAGTTGTTTCTTGTATTTACCGGTCAATGTGCGAAATAACCGCCATTTTAATGGTAACATTTAAATTATGGAACAAAAAGGTAAAATTGAAATTTGGGTATTTGAACCATTTTGAACTTTGACCGGTCAGTTTAAGAAATACAATTTAATTCATTCCATTATATTGCAAGCGATAATTACCAAGTACCTATACAATACCTTAAAAAATAATTTCATAAGCAAATCATGTTAAAAACTGTTTAAAAAATTAAAAGGTCGTGATTTTAAAACGTAGATAGTTGTTAAAAAGTTAAAAGATTCTCGGTGTGGTATGGTAGAAAAAGTTAAAATATAGTGAAAAGTTTTTAAAATTGCGACCTTCATATAAAATTCATGAAAAAGCAAACTATAAAATTGTTGATAAGAAATATATTAAAATAAAAGTGTATCTTTAAAATATTATATACAAGCCGTACGCATATTGACACAAAAAAAAATAACAAATAAAATTTTATTTTCATTTTCACAGCGAAGTTTTGCAGTGTCACTGTATGTAATTATTTGAAATTAAATTTACGAGCATGTCGCGGTCAGAATGTGCATGGGTGACCATTTCGGAAAGCACTATCTCCGTTCCCTGAAGAGAATCATTATAGTCTAATATTTTGTTACTGATAGTCAGAAACTCGAAAAATCAGAATTAAGAAATGAATAACTGAAAACTGCTCGAGCTTATTGTTTCCACAAACCAAAAAAAAAAAAAACTTACATAACATAACATCACGCCTGAAATCCCCGAAGGGTTAGGCAGAGGTGTACCCATTAGCACACGCACATTACGCCAGAAAAAAGAACTAAAAATAAAATAAAACAAACAAACCAAATGAACTTTTAATGTCAATATGTGTACGGGCCGCACCAATAAACGTTGTAAATGTATACCATAGATGATAGAGCGATTATAGATGTGGCGGGTTATGCGGCCGATGCGTGATCGAACTATGCATTAAATACTTTCTGAACGAATAAAGAACGAATGGAACTATGCATTTAATACTTTCTAAACGAATAAAGAACGAATGGAACTATGCATTTAATGGTTTCTGAATGAATGAACAAATAATGTTTATACCTAATAGAAGGCACTTTTAGAAAAAAATAATTGAATCTAGATTGGGCAAGAAGCTCCATACTCTTTAAAAAAAAACACATAAGTTGTAAAAGTACATTAATTCAATATTTATACGAATGTGAAGACGATGTTTTATCAACAAGCGAGAGGTATCCAGAGTCGTCAGATATAGTTGAATTTTTCTTAGAAATAGACTGTTGTCTTCGATTGAAAATTAACATAATTAATGAACTGTTTATTATCTACTTTTTGAATTGAATAAAAACACATAGTTGTGTGCGCCGCACTTGCAATTTTAGTAAAAACCAACGCCAACGCGCGCCAAAGATGTTTGACATAAAAAAGAATCTCACTTAACATCACGCCCGTAATCCCCGAAGGGTTAGGCAGAGGTGTACCCATGTAATAGGGGGCGAAAAAAAAATCTCGTTTCTATTAAATGCATAATTGGATCACGCTATCGCTGCGCGTGAGTGTACAAAGGCGACGGACGCAGCTTTCACTTAGCTTTGTTGATATTATTGTAACTGACCACGTCGGACACCGAATATAACGAATATGTTTTTATAAATATGCTGTTTTATTTCATTACCCACTAGTGATGTAACGAATATTCTTATATTTTTTGAAATTCGAATTTATAAACATGACTACGAATATGAACGTCAAAAGAACACTCTCTAACTTCAAAATACGGTTGTATCTGTTAGCGATTGGACTGTAAATCGACAGATAAAAAAAAAACAGCTAACTGTTTTCCGGGTTCCGCTTGGTAATTCTCGGAATAAGTTATCTACAAACTGAATATACACAAATAATCAAATTGCGTCCAAGCTAATTTGTAACGGAAGGTGCAGAGTGAGAAGGCGATGAGGTCGACCGATGCCTTGCTAAAGGTCGCGGGGAACCGCTGGATGCGGGCAGCATAGGACCGGTCATTGTGGTTATCTTTAGGGGAAGCCTATGTCCAGCAGTGGGCGTCATTCGGCTGAGATGATAATAATGGACTAAAATACATCAAAAATAAAGTTAAAAACTCTATTGTTAACTAATAAGTTATATTCTTATGGAAAATAGTAAATAAAATACATGAAATCAGTAAAAAATCCCCTTTATTTCATAATTACAATAACAAATAAATGTTCATACATAATTCATTATCGACATGTAACTGACAAAAATTCCAATATTTTAGACATCAAATATAATTTTATAGAATTTCGGAGCAACGACCGTTGTTCTTTGGAATATCGAAAAATTTATCTGTTTGAAAAATTTATGAAAATAGAGTAGCACATAATATTAAGCCGGCAAACAACCCGTCATGAGTGATGCGCCTGCGCAGTAGCGAGCGCCATCTTGCTATTACAAATTAGAAAATTTTAATAGATGTTTGTTACTCAATCACGCCAGAATAACTGAACGAATCTGGATGAAATTTGGCACAGAGATAGTCTATAGTCTGAAATAGCACATAGGCAACTTTTATCCCGGCAAAATATACGTTTCCCGTGAGATAATATATCAACTATGAAGCGAGCGAAGCCGCGGGAGGAAGCTAGAGATTGTAGAAGTTAGCCGGTTATTATACCAGAGATACGCCTGACTACTGCAATAGAAAATAATCCCTCTGTTTATGACATAAGATAGAAAATCGTTACTTTTATATTTTAACAAAAAGATCATATCACCCGTTGCTCCGAAACCTTTTTATAAGTATACATTGATTGATTACATATTCTGCTACAACATTTACTATGTGAATGGGCTATAATATAGAAGACAATATTTATGGTACCACATTACAGTAAAGATATCGCTTTGAGACCCGCCATTGTCTATGAAAGTCTGCGGTTTCCATCTGATGTTTGGATGTTTGTTATACAATCACGTGTAAACTGTTGAACAAATTTGGATGAAACTTGGCACATATACCATTTCCTGGATAAGAACATAGGGTACTTTAACAACTTAATCCACGGAAAGTTACTTTTTACGCAGGCGACGCAGAAAGCAGAAACTAGTATTTTTATGATGGTTTTGAGGTCTGGAGCGATATAATTCCTATAAGTATGATACTGAGTAGAGATCTATAAAACATATGTAAACGTTTCATAGGAATATAAACGTTATTCCCATTAAGTTAATGTTCATATTTGTATGAAATGCTTCATCAGTTTTGCTTATAGAAATATGAACATTATAGACATAAAAATAAGGTTAATATTCTTATGAAACGTTTACAAAATTTGTCAAATTACAGTATAGTTACGCTATATAGACCTCAATGTGGGCCCCAGTTGCTAAAACCCTAATCAAGTCTGTTCAATTAGTCTTCTGTCAAATATTTTCTTAAACGTTGTGATTGGCTGAAAAAACAACAGCTAATCGTTTAAGCTGACTTTTTCCATTTACTGCGCATCTTTTATTGAGTGATAGATAGTACTAATAAAAACGATCAACTTTCACAATGAGACGAAATCTGATTTAAAAAAAACTTTTTCCTAGAAAAAGTTCATTTTTGTAGAAAAATAACTTATCTTACTACTATCAAAAATACGAATCAAGATGGATGTATGTTTGTTGCTCAATACGCCGGAACGTCGAGTCTGTAATAGCACATAAGCGCGTACTTTTGTCCCGGACGAAATGTACTGTTCTCGTGGTAAAATATAACAATTTTGACGCGAAAACCCGGACAAAGCTAGTTTTTTATATTTAAAAGTTGGTTCCACAGTAAAACTTGATCAAATTCATGAGTACTATCACCTACTAAAAGATGCACAATAACTAAAAAGTTACCTTGTACATATCAACTTGAGATTTGACATTGAATGAGTTTTAGCAACCAGGGTTTGATATTGCATAGGGTTAAAACATCAATTTATTTATAATTCTAACCGTATTCATGACATTGACTTAGCCCGTAAGGTGGAATAACTGTACGAAATTAATTATAATAATTATAAATATACGCGTAGTTAGTACTGTAGTAAATAAATAATAATAATGTAGAGTCACAAAAAAAAATGTAAGTAACGTGTTTGTCAGATATGGTTGAAAGAAACCGATGGATGTTAAACATAACATCACGCCTATAATCCACGAAGGGTTAAGCAAAGGTGTACCCATGTAATAGGGGCACGCCTATTGCCATCAACCGGCACTCATCCAAACTCCGAGGCTGCTACTGAGAAATTCCTGATGGAAAAACCCAATAACACTTTGCCCGACCTGGAAATCGAACCCAAGACCTCATGCTCAGCAGTCGCGCTTTGCGACCACTAGACCAACGAGGCAGTCAACCGATGTTTTCAAAATGTTTATAAATTAAAAAAAGTAAATAAACAGTTCATTAATGAAATTTCACTTCTGCAATGCTAACTACGCACATATATATCACCTTAATCTACATATCACATAAAAATTACCAACAGTTTAAACTAAATTACCACTTAAAATTATAATATTAAAATATGAAATTAAAAACCTTTATTTCAATAAACTAAAAATATAGGTAACAATGTGTTTAAATTCTTTGAATGAATGAGAGTTGGTCACCGTTATTTTTGCATGCCTTTTCTTTGCCTCATTAAAAGTCGTTTCTGTTTTTTGAATGACTCGTTTGAAGTTCGAGAGCATTTTTCAAGACCGTCTTCTTTTTGTCGGATTTGAGCAAAATAAACTAATACTAATCATTTAAATGTGAAAACAATTTAAATTTCATGCCTCGTCGAAAGCATTTTTTTTTTGTACATCATTCATTGAGACATTTGAATAAAAATCTAGTTCAATCATATAAATATTTGATGTAGGTACCCATTTAAAAAATAACAACTCTCGCTTAGCTCTTCACATTTGAGGATGTCAGAGTAAAACTGACTTTACCCTCAAGTTTTACAAGAATTACGATATTTTCCCAACCCGCACAGTTAATGGCCTGGGCTCCCTGAAAGAAAGGAGCCCAAATCTGAAGTCCCAGCTGTGGCAACATTAGAAACTGATTATGTATAGTCATTTTTACTCTGCCAGCTTCATTATCTCCTTCTCCAATCCTAAGTAAAGCTAAACCTCCCTTAAACGTTAAAAGTGGTAAAAAAACTAACATATCTCGAGGTAAACCCGATAGACTAACATTGTATTAAATATCACGTTTACAATAAAGTGGTATAAGTTGAAGGGTAAATGACATGTACGGCGCTTAATGAACCGTAAACCTGGTACTTAAGGTAGAATTTACAGCCTCGCTTAGTGTGACCACAGTGCCTTTCAAGGCAATCTTTACTTTTATTAGAGAGAGACAGAGAATGCCGGACGAACATTTATGTGTAGCCATTTGTGAAACCAATAACTGTCTTGAGCCTCATTTTGAGTCAAGACACATTAAACCGGTGCAACGCAAAAAAAAAATGCGTACATCGCGTCATGTATTACATCCTTGTAACGTCAAACACGTCCGTTAACGTTTATGATCGTATGAAAGATGGTCACTTTATGCTACGGTAGTAGGGCACTTTGGGCAACGGCACCGCTTTTATGTGTATTGGCCCTTTTAGTAATAAGACCACGCGAGGCAGCTGGTCTTATTAATACTCCAAGTTTTATTAAAAACAAACATTACAAGTTATGTACCCACAACATTCTGTTGACTCTCTTGAATGCCTCGTTTTGAGTCATCGAGGCATAACGCCTCAAATCTTTGAAACATACAAAACATCATGCGTTTTCATCTTAAATGTCTTGTTGAAGTTTCTCATAGATATGCGAGGTCTCAACTTTGGTCGAGGCATAACGTTTTCAAATTTATTTTTGTTGTTATGAAAATTTTGGTAAAATAACTTAAAATATCTATAAACCGTATTCCCATAATATAAACCGCTCAGCCTCTCGCCAAAAATATTGAAAATGCAATATTTGTGTTATTTTTTTTTAAATAATATTTCTAACATACATAACACTACTTTTCGTTTCAGAAAACAGTTTCAAACTCATTTCCTTTCGAACTGAAAGTTTTCGAGCTCGAAACAACAGTAAAAACAAGAGTGCTTTTTGAGAAACATTGCACATACATACAAAAAAAAACTTGGACTTTCAAATAAACAAACCATCATACATAAATACATAACATAGTAATAAATGCCATAGTGTATTTAACTGCGAAGTTAAGAATTAAATAAATATGAAATAGACAGACATACATACATCCATCCGAGAAACATCTCTTTTTGAGGCAGTAATGACAGAATTAAATTTAAAAAAAAGCATTTAGCACCTCCTCCATTTTTGAAGTCGGTTAAAAGAATAGCCAGAGTTATTTAAAAATGGAAATTCTGTAGAATATTTACTTAAAAATAAATACACTATGACAAACACAGTCAAGTTACAACACACCAAAATAACTAGTTTAGCCACGAGCGCGGTTATTGTGGACAATAGCCGGCCGGTGCGCGGTCGGTGTTGACATCCAGTAATCCTTTTATAGCTACGTTTACAGCTTCGTTACCTGAAAAATGAAAATTGTCATCATCACGCCTGTAATCCCCGATGGGTTAGGTAGAGGTGTATCTAGTGGTACACTCACATTTCGCCATGTAATAGGGGCGAGCCTATTACCAGCAACCAGGCACAAATCCAGACTCCCGAGGCAACTACAGAAAAATTCAAGATAGAAAATCCCAATAACACTTTGCCCGACCTGGGAATCGAACCCAAGACCTCATGGAGTCACGCATCATGCAGACCACACAACATAATGTTTCGAGCATTAATACTAACTAATATTATAAATGCTAAAGTAAACCTGTCTGTGAGTCTGTCTGTCGTCTACTTGTATGTCTATTTATCTGTCTGTCTTTCGACTATTCGTCTGTCAATTTCTCTATTAGTCTGTCCTTCGATCTATGTGTCTGTCACCTCATAACGCCATAACCACTGAACAGATTGTAATGAAATTTGTGATGGTAATAAAATGAAAGAGGTGGCTTTACGTACTTTCCAAGTAGTATCACAACATCAACTTTCAAACTCCAGACTGTCAAAAAATCCAATAATTATGGCCAACCCGTGATTCGAACCCAACATTTTACACTCAGAAGTTGTGGTAGCGACAGCTAGAACAATGGGGTAATCGCAACAATAGTAACCCTTTAAACTCACGTTACGTGTGCCTGCGCTGCGCACGCGCCGCGATCCTGTAGGCTATGAAGGGCCACACGATCAGCAGCGCCAGCGTCGGAGCGCTCAGCTCCTGCCACGGCCACCGCCAGCCGCGGGACACTTGCTGCAGTACACATCAAAACAAACTTGTAACTTATTATTTTTCTAAATTAATGAACCGATTTTAAGCAGGATACATGGGTCTTAAAAGTTAGTTAAAACATTTTCGAAAAATTATGTTACAGCTAAATTCGACCGATTATACAAACAGAGATTTCCAATCATCTATTTTTAACCTTCGACTCAAAAACGACGGGGTGTTATAAGTTTGACGTTTCTGTGTGTGTTTGTGGCATCGTAGCTCGCGAACGGATGAACCGATTTTGATTTTGTGTTTTTTTTTTTGTTTGAAAGGTGAATTAGTCGCGTGTGTTCTTAGCTATCTTTGATGAAAATCGGTCCAAGATGACCGTCGTCGAGGGTTTTAATTTTTTTTATTGAATAAGACATTTCTAATATATTCTCTGCTGACTTTTTGATGGCCCATGGCAACACCACCATTAAATAGGTATACTAACATCGAGTATCCTGCGGTCGCCCTCTACAGCCTTCCTGAGCGCAGCCACGTCCGCTTCCAGTCTTGCGAGGGTACCAGGCAGCTGTTCCAGTACCTTCAGATCTGGAATATTAACATAAGTATTAAAAACTGTCCTAGAATCTTTGAAAAGTCCAGTTAAGCGAAAAATGTGACAAAATGGACGATTATTTAGGAAGAATGCAATAAAATTTCGGCCACAGCCGCCAATCTCCATGGAGACTCGTCAAGTCATTATCTGCCTAGTCTTTTCCCAACTATATTGGGGTCGGCTTCCAGTTTAACCAGATGCAGCTGAACACCAGTATTTTACATGGAGCGACCGCCTATCTGCCCTCCTCAAGGATTTTGTAAAAACCTAATTTAAAAAGAGTGCCGTGGAGTTTCTTGCTCGTTCTTCTCCATAGAGGCCTACCTACGTTTTGTAACGAGCAACTAGCTTCATTTTTCGGACTAACTGACCGACTCCTTGACAATTCAAAAGTTCCTGTAAATGGTCTAATTGAAATAAATGTTTTGACTTTGACTTCAACCCAGCAACTGGGTAATACCTCTAGGTAAGACTGGTTGTCAGACTGTAGGGCTTCTGAGTCTTCTGACTCGAGACTCAAGTATGCAGGAGACATACTCACAACCACCAGCACCACCTACACGGACCTTATTGGTGGGGTCCTTCAGAAAGGTCAGGTGCGCAGTACTCGTAACCGGCGTGCTTGTATGACGAGATGTATGAACGTAGATGAGGCGAAAGGAGTATGTAAGGATCGTAGCAGATGGCGTTCTGTGGTTTCTGCCTACCCTCGTGGGAAAAAGGCGTGAGTTTATGTATGTATTTATGTATGGAAATCAGATTAATATTCAATTAACTGTTAAATTACTGTTTCTGCCTACCCTCGTGGGAAAAGGCGTGAGTGTATGTATGTGAAGTGACTTACGTGTAAGCTGTGACGTGATTTGATGCGCATGCCCATTGCTAAGCCTCTGTCCGGTCTGCCTCTGCTGCGCCGAGTCTCTGCGTTGTACTGGGGGCGCTGCCTCCGGTTCGCTCTGTAAGAATTGAATATATCTTTATTTTTAATATCAAATTATAGATGTTACCTAAATCTATAAAGCTGAGAAATATTTTTGTTTGTCTGTACGCGCTAATGTCAGGAACTACCGGACCGATTTGAAAAAAACTAATTGTGTTATCTGGGAACGTTTTATGCTAATAACATTGCGCTACGACATTGAGGAGCGGAGCAGTTTATATTTTTCTTTATGCTTTTTATTTTTCTTTCATGCATTGCGTCTCTATTTATTTGTCAAGTACAGTCAACAAAAAAGATAGGTATGCAGGGTCGTCAGATATAGTTGAAGTTTTCTTAGAAACCGATGGATTTTTTCAAATGCAATTTAACTTATAAAGTAGAAAATAATCAATTAAGTTTAGTTTCAATCAAACGACGGGCATTTGACGGGCCTGTTGGTCTAGTGGTTAGTGGTCATAAGTCATAAGTCATAAGTCATTTATTTCATAACAATAAAACATTGTGTTGAAAAATTAAGATAACATTATACAATTGCAACAAAATCAAATAAAATAAAATTCATTAAATACATTAGAAATTCAATAAAACAATAACGGTCAATTAAATTAAAAAATAATAAATGTCAAAGTAAGAATGAAAGAAAAAAAAAAACACAATCGTATTACAATGTCATACATCATCTAGAAATTCATCGATACTGTAGCAGCATTTCCCCAACAAATAGGTCCTTAATTTGTTTTTAAATAAGTTAACACTGTATATAGTTTTGTATTCTATAGGCAACTTGTTATATAAAAGCACAGACTGATACCTCGGACTATGTTTGACAACTTTGAGTTTCGGTTGAATAGTGTTGGGCAAATCTTTCCTACGTGTACTAGCTCTAGTTTGCCTTTGTTCATCAGTCTCAATTTTGTGCAAACTTTTAACTAGGCTGGTCAGCAATACTAGAATGTAAAGGGAAGGCACTGTTAGGATTTTTAGTTTAATAAAATGTTCTTTACATGATTCCGTCTGTTTCATGCGGAGCATAGTCCTTATAGCTCTTTTCTGAATCACGAAAGCCATTTGTAGGTTGTACTTGTAGCTATTGCCCCAAAACTCGATGCTATATCTTAGCCTGGACTCCACCAAAGCAAAGTACACACTTCTAAGTTGAGGTAGACTTATTTCTTCCCTCAGTGTTCTAATAGCATAGCAGGCCGAGCTAATTGAGTTAGTTAAGGATAATGTCTCATCCCTCCAGTTCAACAAAGCATCAATGTGCACTCCTAAGAACTTGACACTATCAACCATTTGGACTTTGTTGCCACAAGATACAATGTCCAATTTAACGTCATTTCGTACTGTGGGCTTAAACAAGACACACTTTGTTTTATTTACATTCAGTTTCAAATTATTAGTACTGAACCAGTTTTCAAAAGCTTTCAAGAGAGCATTTATCTTGGATTCTAATTCCAGTATATCATCTGCAGTAACTATTGCATTCGTGTCGTCAGCAAAGATTACTAATTTTGTATTCTTTACGCGTTTTTTTATATACTCGATTAAATCATTAATAAATATAATAAAGAAGATTGGACCAAGAACGGATCCCTGAGGAACACCACGGCATACCGTTACTAGATTAGATCTGTAGCTTTTTTCTTCTCCATCTACCACCGATTTTATCTCTACATACTGTCGTCTGTTATGCAGATAAGACCCAAATAACTTTAATACATTTTCCCGTATGCCATAATGTTCTAACTTAGCTAGAAGAATACCATGGTCTACTGTGTCGAAGGCAGAACTGAGATCTAGGAATAAACCAGCCACTTTATGTTTATTATTCAAATTACAAATAACTTCGTCCACTAACGCCTCAATAGCATCGATGGTTCCTAATGATGTTTGGTAACCGAACTGTTGATCATTTAGGATACCGTACATCTTTAAATGTTTAATGAGCCTATCCTTCATTATCTTTTCAAATATTTTTGATAATATAGGCAATAGAGAAATTGGCCTGTAGTTTCCAGGGTCCGTCTTTGATCCTTTTTTGAAGACTGGAAGCACTCGTGCGATTTTAAACTGATCGGGAAACAGACATTCGTCGATGCATTGATTAAAAAGAGATGCTAGTGGAGTCGCTAACAAGTCTATGTTGTCTTTGATTATGGTTAACGGAATTTCGTCATAACCCGAAGAGGGCTTACTTAACATTTTATTTGTCATATTAAATATTTCTATAGGTGTGACTGCATCGAAACTCATATTAAATTCTACCCGACTTACACCTTCAGTTAAGAATGTCATTGCCAATTCTTTGTCACAAGACTCTAAGTGGACTATGTTGTCAAACCTTTTGGAAAATATATTAGCCACTTCTAAAGCATTATTGGTAGCTACGTTACCTATTTTGAGTATAATTGGTTCATTCTTCATGTCTTTAGTAGCATTACGCTGTCGATTTACTATTTGCCATATCATTTTACTAGAATTTGATGCCATGTGTACTTGTTTTCTGACATCATTCCTTTTTGCACAGCTCCAGTGCACAGTGCACAGTGCACAGTGGCCCTGACTGCTAAGCCGGAGGTCGTGGGTTCGATTCCCACCCAGGACCAACTTTGTGTGATGAGCATGATTGTTAGTTCTGTGTCTGGGTGTGATTTATCTATAATATGTATGTATTTATAAATTATATAAGTATGTATACCAGTTGTCTGGTTACCATAACACAAGCTCTGCTTAGCTTGGGATCAGATAGCCGTGTGTGAGTTGTCCCAAGATATTTATTTATTTATTTATAATCAAAGACATTCATCGGTTTCTAATCAAACTTCTGCTATATCCGACGACCCTGCATACCTGTCTTTCTTGTTGACTGTACATACATACATAAATATTTTATATACACAACATATTTATACATATACAAATAAATCTACAAAATAAATACACATTTCTAATCGCATGCGTTTCAACTCGTCAGCCAAAGCCAGCCTACTGGAAATGGCACTTTCCTTTAAGGCTCCATTGTTTTTACACAATTTTTAATCATTATAACGTCTGGACTTTATACACGGTGTATAATGGTCGCTTTACACTTAAGGGTTCCTACAGACGAGCGGCACTTTGTTAGCGGCAGATCCGTTGACTGCAGGCGAACGTTCGCTACGCAAACGCAAGTGCTAGCTACCAAAGTTCGTGTGTTCGCTGTAGAAAAACACATACGTTTGTGTGTGCGCCGCACTTGCGTTTTTTAGACGAAACACAACGTGTGTGTTTTCCCGCAGTCAACGGAAACTGCAGTCATCGCCGTCGCCACCTGTCAACGGCTGTCGTTGACGCTTACCGCCAAAAGATGACGACGCAGTAGTCGCGTGTGTCTTTGGCTTCATAACGATAACGAGTTTACGCCTACCGCCAATAGGAGACGACGCTTATAGTAGTTGCGTGTCTGTGGCGTCGTAACATCAACGCGTTGACGCTGCACGTCTGTAAGAGCCATAACTAGTTCGGCCCGTATGTATAGCAATTTTTTTTTTGAGACAAGCCCGCCACACTGTTCCCACCCACTGCAACTCCTGAAAGCCATAATCAACAGTGGAGGCCACCAGAAAAGCGGCGAGGCAATGAAGCTCGACGAGTCCCAGAGAAACGATTAACTGTCTTGGGTCCCGCAACGAAATTAATCAGAAAATAATAGCGGAGGAGTAAGAAAAAAATAGTTTCCACTTCCCTCCATACAAGCAGGAGACAGAACAGAACTAGGCCAATAGGCACAAAGGGACGTTTGCAACTGGGAAAAGCCCAGATTGCCAAGCACCACGGATTGCAATTATTACTAAATTAATGGGTCCTAATGTGAGCTGTTACTTTTGATTCCAGTAATAGGTATGGCAAAAACGCTTGAACGCACGGAAATTAGTTCTAGTTTCTACAAGTATATGTATAGCTAGGGTCGCTATACATATGGGCCGAACTCTTTTCCGAATCTTTTTCATTCAGTATCTCTCTACCGAACACAACGAAGCCAGTTACAAAATAAAAACCCAACTGCCAAAAGCGATAAGAACAAAAAAACCATTGAGTAGTTGACACCATTATCCAATAATTACAAGAAACTATTTACGTAAGTACCATTTTTATTTATTTTAGCCCTGAAAAGTCGATTAATTTTCAACTGTAAAAAATTAACCTCCCCCCCCCCATTACGACAAATAAGCTCGCCCCCTATAACATGGGACTTAAACATAACTGGCGAAATGTGTGTGTACTAATGGGTACACGTCTGCCTAATCCTTCGGGGTTTACAGGCGAGATCTTATGGATGTAAAAAATGATTTTCAGTTGCTTTGAAAATAATAAACAGTTAGTCAATAGGGAATATGCATTAAGTTTTATAATATTTTTATACGATTTTTTACATCACTATAAAATATTCAACACCATAAAAGTACCTAATATAAAGTATTAAAAATAGCCAACAGAATCGGGCACTTTAAACGCCCGCCATTTTGTCGCGCTTAGTGTGACGTCATAAACTAAGACAATAGACAAACAAGTGATGATATTTCGTCCTCTACTACATGGGACTTAAACATACCTAATTGGCGAAATGTGGGTGTACTAATAGCCACTGTGTACTTATACTCTGCCTAATTACAGGCGTGATGTTATTGATGAAGGCACAATATCCAAAAATAAAAGTTCTAAAAAAAAATTTAATTCCTATTTAAATCATATGCATACTCCCTATTAAGTTGACATAGTAAATGACGTCACAGCTTGCTATTGCTATACAAAATCTAAGAGGTATCGCGTTTTGACAGCTCATAAAAAGTATACCAATTGATTATTGATGTCAAGTACCCAATTTAATTTTGTCTATGGACCTTATGCTTTTGCCCAGCAGTGGGATACTGTCGGCGCTGGGCCTGACCGTCAATTTCCTTGAACATGTGTTGTATGCGTTGGAGTTCGTCCCACACTTCTGTGGGCCTTCTGCCCTTCTCCATTCCAGGTACCTGTGACGGGAGCAAGTACAAATAGATCTTCTGTCGTCGTATATTTCGTCGTATATTTTTAAAATCTACTTGTCAAATTCTAGACGAAAAACATAGACACGGCCAGATTCATTAAAAAAATAATTGAGGCTGGTATTAATTTAAGTTTTAAAGTGACCACACAGGATTCTTTTTACTTTTAAGCTAGCCTATGTTACTCGGAACGATGCAAGGATTGTAACGATACCCCATACATCTAAATCAGTGCAGGCGTTCAAAAGTTATGGTGAAATAAAGAATCTCACATACATACATACATACATACATTAACCCTGAACACATAACACTCCTTTTTTTGGGGCAGTCGTGTAATCATCCAACCATACACACATAACCGATGATGCGTTAGTGCGTCGACCATACTAAAGACGATACGTCCCTCGTATCTCCCGTCAGATTTGATTCCGGCCTTAAAAGCAAGATCCACCACCTCCCCATTAGTTCCCCCACCAATTTGTATTAGTAAACATCATACGTACTATACTAACATCAACTGTGTCTATGTACTCGTCTTCCGAGTCGTGTCGCTGCCGTGGCGGCGGGGTCTGCCCCCGGATCGGCGACGAACCGCCGGACACTGACCGAGAATCTGAAACCAAGTAGAGTTAGGCCTTTTGGGGTAATGGTGTGAAAACACTTAACAAAGCCTAGGGCTGTCATAACCTAAATTGCTGACACCGGACAAAAACTTCAAAAACCCCGGACATTTGGGTGAAATTGAGATTTTTTTCCCGGACATACATACATAACATCACGCCTGTAATCCCCGAAGGGATAGGCAGAGGTGTACCCATTAGTACACCCACATTTCGCCAGTTATGTTTTTAGTCTCATGTAATAGGGGGCGAGCCTGTTGCCATCAACCGGGCACAAATCCAGACTCCGAGGCTGCTACTGAGAAATTCCTGATGGAAAAACCCAATAACACTTTGCCCGACCTGGGAATTGAACCCAAGACCTCATGCACAGCAGTCGCGCTTGCGACCACTAGATCAACGAGGCAGTCCCGGACATCTCAGACAAAAATATTTTAACAATTAAAATTGAGCAGTAAAGCTTTAGATAATAATTTCTAACTATTTTTTTTTTATTTGTCGTTTATCTTTCAATTAATCGTAATCCCCTTGACACTAAAAGTTTCCACTTTTTGACAACCTCTTCCGGACTTCTGTCGGACGCCCTCTAGGACAAATCCGAGGAAACCCGGACGGATGGCAGCCCTAAAGCCGAAAGTTCTAATAATGTTCTTCCTATCGTTGTGGTATTTTTTTGTTCTAGACTGTATTTGGGAATGCATGTGACCAAGAGAGTTATGAATATGAATGTGGATGGGTGGAGAGGAAGAGGAAGGCCAAAGAAGAGATGGATGGATTGTGTGAAGAATGATATGAAAGAAAAGGGAGTCAGTGATAGCATGACGGCTGACAGGAGGGAATGGAAGAAGAAAACGTGTTGCGCCGACACCCAAAAAAATGATTACAAATGTATGGGTCAGCTGCATTTTTGTCGTTCCAACTTTGACCCCTTTTTTCTTTTTAAGTTTTTATAGGTGATAATAATCATCAAATGAGTCCTTTCGCCCTGGGTGGGGAAGGGACTGTCAGACTTTTACTGACTAAAAAACCACCTACTTTGATCCCTTAGCAAAAGCTTTTCATAATGAAGAGTCCAATGACCCCATTTCAGGTAACATAACAATGTTACTCACACACAGGACTGTTCTGTCCGGACCGGACCCTCCGCAGCACGTCACCGGCGACCAGCTCCAGGTCGTTGTTGGGGAAGCCCTGGTCGTCCTCGTCCACCGAGAGGAACGACGCCACGTCTTGGTTGTATGACATCGTTTCAACTATCTGTTGACAATATAGACACTGATATTAATAGACAAATGAGTATTTGTTTTTGACCAAATCAATTAAAAATATATAAAAAAAATTGAGAAAGAGTTTTAGGCTTTCTACGCACTGGCGACCAAGTTCGAGGCCTGTCGGCCTAGTCGCCTATCGCGTGGCATCCGCGGCGCTATCCGCTGGCCGCTAAGTGCATAGGGGCTCAAAGCGATCGCTTATAAAATCCAGAACTCACTGGTCGCCGCGGCCATGGTCGCCAGTGCATAGAAAGCCTTAAAGTTAACGAGTTTTTAAGATTTTTACCGACTTCAAAAAAAGGGGAGGTGTTTACCAATACAATTGTATTTTTTTTTATGTTTGTTACCTTTTTAATGTTTTTTTGTTACTTCGTCATGTATGGCAGTATAACCCGCTTTGTATATATTTTTTCATACTATGGAAAAGAAGTTAAATTCTGGTAACTTAGTTTACTCCTATGATTCTCGTAAGTTTTTCCATACAATTTTGGACCCTTATTTCATCACAAAAAAGAAAAATCCTTTCTTATCGGACGTCTACTAACTATAAAAAACCTCCCTGCTAAATCTACACTAATATTATAAAGAGGAAAAAAACGTATTTTTGTTTGTTTGTTTGTAAAGGATAAACTCAAAAACTACTGGACCGATTTTAAAAATTCTTTCACTATTAGAAAGCTACGTTATCTGCGATTAACATAGGCTATATTTTATATTATTTTAAATTAAATCTATAAAGATAAAATATTGCAGGGAGGTATTTGATATTGTATATTTAATATGTATTAAATGTCAAGTAGTTTTAGATATTTCGTGATGAGTGAGTTCTTTTCGTTTTAATATACATAACATAACATCACGCCTGTAATCCCCGAAGGGTTAGGCAGAGGTGTACCCATCAGTACACCCACATTTCGCCAGTTATGTTTTAGTCCCATGTAAGGGCGCGTTCACACGACACGCGCACGCCCAGCGCACGCCACCCGCGTCCAACTCGCATTGAAATTTGTTAAATAAGAATTTGAGCCTTATAATGCATCGATAGATCTCAAATTGCATTTAACGAGGTCTACACGCGCACGCCATGCGCACGCCCCGCGCCCGCCTCGCGCCAACCCTGCACTCGCCCTGCCCGCGCTCTGCACCCTCCCCGCGTACGCCTTGCGCCCGCGCTATGGCCACAGAGTAGAATAAACGGACCAAAGATAAAGCTTCTTAAGAACGAGCAAAATTGTTACCTATTTTGGTAGGGTTGTCACAATAGGGTAAGACAAATTAAACAAAACATTTGTTAAATAGTTTTATTATTCAAAATTTTCATGGGACCATTCAGGAAGTATACCCTACATCCCGAATGATTTTTTATGAGACCAAACGACAAGTGTATTGCATTGAACAAAAAAAAAGAATCATCAAAATCGGTTAACACCGTAAACTAAACAAAACAAAACAAAATAAATAAATAAAAACTCCTATAATCCAGTAGCAAATTAATGTTACTGCTTTTAAACAACAGAGGGCGTTTATTACAAATTTGGCAAATATTCTAGAAAAATCTAAGATTTTTTAAAAAATCTACTTGTCAAATTGTAGACGATAAACATAGACACGGCCAGAATCATTACATACATACATAACATCACGCCTGTAATCCCCGAAGGGTTAGGCAGAGATGTACCCATTAGTACACCCACATTTCGCCAGTTATGTTTTTAGTCCCATGTAATAGGGGGCGAGCCTATTGCCATCAACCGGGCACAAATCCAGACTCCGAGGCTGCTACTGAGAAATTCCTGATGGAAAAACCCAATAACACTTTGCCCGACCTGGGAATCGAACCCAAGACCTCATGCACAGCAGCCGCGCTTGCGACCACTAGACCAACGAGGCAGTCAGGCCAGAATCATTTTCAGTTTTTTTTTTGTTATTTTGACATCATCGTTTTTAAAAGTCATTATGTCGTCTCCATGACAACATAACTATTACATTGAGATAAGATTGTGGACTTCAACACCCGCGAAAGTGACGTACATCATAATGTTAGACACGACGGCCCCAAAAAAAGGAGTGTCATGTGTTCAGAGTTAATGTATGTATGTATGTGAGTTTCTTTATTCCACCATAACTTTTAAACGCCTGAACCGATTTAGATGTATCACCTTATAACGTAAATTAATACCACTCAATTTATTTTTTTTAATGATTCTGGCCGTGTCTATGTTTATCGTCTACAATTTGACAAGTAGATTTTTAAAAAAATCTTAGATTTTTCTAGAATATTTGCCAAATTTGTAATAAACGCCCTCTGTTGTTTAAAAGCAGTAACATTAATTTGCTACTGGATTATAGGAGTTTTTATTTATTTATTTTGTTTTGTTTTGTTTAGTTTACGGTGTTAACCGATTTTGATGATTCTTTTTTTTTGTTCAATGCAATACACTTGTCGTTTGGTCTCATAAAAAATCATTCGGGATGTAGGGTATACTTCCTGAATGGTCCCATGAAAATTTTGAATAATAAAACTATTTAACAAATGTTTTGTTTAATTTGTCTTACCCTATTGTGACAACCCTACCAAAATAGGTAACAATTTTGCTCGTTCTTAAGAAGCTTTATCTTTGGTCCGTTTATTCTACTCTGTGGCCATAGCGCGGGCGCAAGGCGTACGCGGGGAGGGTGCAGAGCGCGGGCAGGGCGAGTGCAGGGTTGGCGCGAGGCGGGCGCGGGGCGTGCGCATGGCGTGCGCGTGTAGACCTCGTTAAATGCAATTTGAGATCTATCGATGCATTATAAGGCTCAAATTCTTATTTAACAAATTTCAATGCGTGTTGGACGCGGGTGGCGTGCGCTGGGCGTGCGCTGGGCGTGCGCGTGTCGTGTGAACGCGCCCTAATAGGGGGCGAGCCTATTGCCATCAACCGGGCACAAATCCAGACTCTGAGGCTGCTACTGAGAAATTCCTTAAGGAAAAACCCAATAACACTTTGCCCGACCTGAGAATCGAACCCAAGACCTCATGCACAACAGTCGCGCTTGCGACCACTAGACGTTTTAATATATTTAGATTATTAGATTTACCTATTACATGATGCCATACATACCCTATTAACTTCTATATCATAAAAGCAACCCACACACGCTCACACAACACCAATTAGAATCAATTAGCGTTTTTGAACGAAGTAGGTAACTTGTACTAGGTTATCGAAGTGTGAATTTGTAAAGTGTTGTGATAAATAAACATGGTGTCATCTTTACATACATACATAACATCACGCCTGTAATTCCCGAAGGGTTAGGCAGAGGTGTACCCATTAGTACCTACACCCACATTTCGCCAGTTATGTTTTAGTCCCATGTAATAGGGGGCGAGCCTATTGCCATCAACCGGGCACAAATCCAGACTCCGAGGCTGCTACTGAGTAATTCCTGTTGAAAAAACCCAATAACACTGCCCGACCTGGGAATCGAACCCAAGACCTCATGCACAGCAGTCGCGCTTGCGACCACTAGACCAACGAGGCAGTCAAAAGTCTTTATAAATATAATAAAACTGATGAGTTTTTTTTGTACATACATACATAAACTCACGCCTTTTTCCCATGGGGGTACGCAGAAACTACAGAACTCCACCTGCTACGATCCTTTCGCCTCATTTACGTTCATACATCTCGTCATACAAGCACGCCGGTTACGAGTACTCCGCACCTGACCTTTCTGAAGGACCTCACCAATAAGGTTAGTGTAGGTCTTCCTAGGGCGACCCCTCCCGGCGTTGCCACTCACCTCTGCCTTATAAATACCTTTTGTCAATCGTCTTTCACTCATTCTCTCAACATGACCGAACCATCTAAGCATACCCTTTTCTATCTTTGTCACTACATCTTCTTTTAATCCGCAACGGTCCCGTATAACCTCATTCCTCACTCTATCGTTCAATGTTACACCACACATACTCTGAGATTTTTGTTTGTTTGTTTAAACGTATTGCCTTAACCACTGTGCCATCTCGACACTTACACACTAGTTATTTTATATTCCAAAGTATCTTGATAATGTTTACCTTGTGTAATTCGTCGACGTACGCCTGCATTGCTTCGTCCTTCGTCATATTTCCCAGTTTGTTCCAGGATTCCCATTTGGCTCTGAAATGACATTAGATATTTATAATAACATCACGCCTGAAATCCCCGAAGGGTTAGGGAGAGGTGTACACAATAGTACATCCACATTTGGCCAATTATATTTAAGTCCCATGTATAGGGGCGAGCCTATTGCCATCAACCGGGCACAAATCCAGACTCCGAGGCTACTACTGTGAAATTCTTGATAGAAAAACCCAATAATACTTTGCTCGACCTGGGAATCGAACCCAAGAACTCATGCTCAGCAGTTACGCTTTGCGACCACTAGACCAACGAGGCAGTGTAAGTGCAATGTCTAAAGGTCGTAAGTTAAAAAGTGTCAATCTGTTTCTTTGTGAGATTGCTACCCCACTTATAACCGCTACTGTACCTACTACACTAATGTCTATACAAGGTATATTATATCTCACCTGTTGACTACATCCCAGAACCCAGGCTTGGGCTTGTCGCAGGGCCCCTCTGACGCTTGCTTGAAGTAGCTGTAGAAACGTAGCATCAACTCATTGCTCGGCTGGTATGACCCTGAGGAGAACAGAAAATATCACGCTGTTAATATTCACATTTATTTATTTTATATAACAATTAAAAAAAAAAAACATTTAAAAATATGAAGGACGATACGGTTTATATTTGTCGGGCATGCCACTGTCCCGGGGAATCAATCCAGCACATTATATCTGGTTGTTCTCGTCTGGCTAACGGAGACTACTTGCATAGACATATAATATTATTATATTGGTAATTTTCAGATTGAAACATACTGTATAATATTTTTTTGAAGTGAAAACGTCTTTAGCGGCTTTGAGCACTTTTTCTGTAATGGGTATAAAATCTTAAACTCGCGTCAGGACACGTGACCTGATCGAAAAAGCGTAAGACGGATGGAGAGTAGACAGCTATCCCCTCTCTACGGCGCGGCGAAAATGTATGCCTTTTTTTTTTTTTTTTTTTTTTTGAGGTGGTAAAAATCATCAAATGACTCCTTCCGCCCTGGGTGGGGCGGAAGGGACTGTCAGACTTTTACTGACTAAAAAACCACCCTGTTCCTTCTGTTGCCCTTTACGTTCCGGGGCCACGGTATCCTGTTAAGACGTCCCGCAACCCCGGCAGGCGTTGGCCACGTTGGGGGCCCCGTCCCTGTGCTGACAGCTCTTTGAGGCGCGCGCGGAAAATGTATGCCTGGGCCTACTGTTTCGTTTAGGCAGCGCAGGGCGCTTGCGCGAATGTTCGTGTATAACTTTTTAATGTAAAATAACTGTATTAGTTTTAAAGTGTTAAATTTTTAATGTAATATAAATTGTCATGTTTGTGTACGATAGCGCAATAAATGAATATTGTATTCTACCACATAAATGATAGTACTTTTATACTGATAAAGCAATTGGTGCAAAATTATTCCCTAACCATTCCAAAATATCAAACATGCTCAACGTTATTAATCAAGTTTTCACTTCTGCCGGCACTCCCGGAGTGCAACCCGTCTTTTTTTTTTTATAGCACGTTTGGCGCAACGGCTGTGCAACTGGCTGCTGTGCTGCGTGTCGCGGGCTCTATTCACGCACGGATCAAATATTTGTATGGCCTACAAGTTGAACCGAGTCTGGCTGTTTGCGCATAATGTGAGTTTATGTGTTGTAAACGCATCCACGATACAGGAGATATTCCTATTCCTAATGTGGGGCACGTTTTTCTTTTGTTAAAGAAAGAACAAAGAGAAACATAGTTTGACTGCACAGTTTGCGCAGTGGCTGAAACATAGGCTGCTGTGGGTTCAATTCCCGCACGGCGTCTAGTATCACGTAATCACGTACTGAATAAATAGTAAAAGTTTTTGTCACTATGTCCCTTTCTGCCCGTATTCAAGGTGTAATGGTTTTTTTTTACTCTTACAGCATAAGATCTCTTAGTTAAAAACGTTCAAAATGTTGTCAGAAATAAAGGTACCTATTTCAAGTAGATTTGATTTTGTATTCTGTGGTTTAAATATGAAATCGTAAAAAAAACTGCTGCTCCAATCTGTGGCTAAGTGAACATAGATTAAATAAAGCTGTTTTCTTTTTATTTAAAGTCATCTAGAGCAGTTGAATCTCTGCTCGGTTCAAATTTAGAACATAGATCAGCCATTTTGTCGTAATGACAGCAAAATAACACTGTTTTAAGTATCAACGCACAATTCGCTAATTGAAGCAGATTTTTTTAAAATTTCAGCACTTATTTACACGCATAACTGCCTGCAATATATGTACAAGGTTAGATACATAACAGAATATATAAATAATTATCCGGTTCATTGATTTTAGAGCCGTGTGTCAAGGTTTTAACTGACCTCCATACATCGTTATTTTTTAAAGATTTTTCTAGAATATTCTCGAATATTTTGTCTTAACTGAATACATAGTCTTATGAAATGAACTATGTGTTATTATTTTACTAGTTGACCCGGCCACGCGTTGCAGAGGCTCATATTTGCAATATAAAAAATATTGAGTTCAATAATCGATACAAAAACTGTCCTATCTTTTAAGTATGACCAAATTTAACACAATACGTCAATTTTCATATAAATTGGTTAAGTAGTTTCGGAGTTTATACTGGACAAACATCTTGGCAATCCATACTAATATTATAAATGCGAAAGTAGAATAAAATAAACTGGTTAAACTACAGTCAGACAGAAAAAGGAGGATTTTATTTATAATTATTATAAATAGAAGAATAAGAGATTAAAAAATCAGCCCTTGAGAAAATATTTAAACAGATTTATGGTTACTGAATTTTTTACTGTCTGCGGAATACTAGGGTTGAATAAAACCATTAATCTAAATTTTAAACTATACATTTGACCTAGAACAATTCTCGCAATGCAATAAACTTTATGATCTATACGAGGTACAGTCAAACAAGCCATTTGGTAGACAGGCAGCTAACTTGCAACTACTATTAATTGGGTATCTGACACCACCAATCAATTGACATATTTTTTATGAGCTGTCAAAACGCGATTATTCCATAGATTTTGTATGGCAAAAGACAACTGTGACGTCACTTACTAGTTAACTCAATTTGTTACCTATTTATTGATTACAGAGCAACTAAAAATCTAATCTTTCTGTTTAATGATCATTTATCAAGTTTTCAGGGCTAAAATGATGTGTTTTTTTTTTTAATTTGTGTCTTGGAATTATTGGTCAATGGTTTCAAATACCCAATTATTTTAAACAATGTTTTGAGAGTGTAAATTCTTTTAAATCACTCTAAAAAGGTTTCAGACATTACTAAACACCACAAGCTTAAAAAATGAACACAAAATAACAATAAATGGCAATGTAGCAGAAAGATAATAATTATCGTCTGTAAACCAAATAGCTCTGTCGACTGTACTAGCCGCAAACACGAAGATAAAACCTACAGTTTTATAATATACTTTATCTTCATACAGCAAGGCATAATTTACTTTGACATAACTATTCTTTGTTTTAACAAAGTTTGAACTCTTGACCCGTGTAGTCTGCTACAAAATATGATTTAATGTAAATGTCGTTATCATAGCAACAACGTTATAACGTTATAAATATTTATTTTAAATCATAATCGACTTGCAATATTTATTCATTCATATAATTTTAATAGAAGAATTTCCTATTAATTAAAATACATAATTCCATCGTATTTCTGTCTCACTGCAGGACAAAGGTCTCTTCTCATACAGAGAAGGTACGAGCATTGATCACCACGCTTGCTCTAGGCGGGTTGGTGATTTTTGACATGTTTTAATAACAGTCACAGTTCAGATTTTCACACAGTTCAGACGTTCAAAAGTGCCTTTTAATAACCTAATAGAAATAAATGATTTGACTTTGACTTCACGCGCGCATCCCAGATTATTTTACAAATTCACAAACACTTGTCAAAAACACATAACCAAAGACAATATTCTAGAACGTAGCAACTTATGAAGCTATGTCTGGTTACTGAGCAAATATTTGTAGCACGCAAATAAAGTCAAATACTTATTTGACGGGAGGTTAAGCCCCGACACGTTTATAGAAACAGCTATTATGTAAAAATCTGCCTCGATGACTCTAGATCTAAGATCAGGGTTTCTTAACTTGTGGTCCATTGACCCCTAATGGCTCCGTGTGATGAACGCCAGATCCTATGACACTCTGTAATAGTCTAGCCTACTATCACTGACTTGTAGCCATGAGGCCGTGGGTTCGATTCCCAGGGCGGGCAATTGGGTTTTTCCATCAGCAGCCCCGGAGTCCGGAGTCCGGAGTTCCGGTTGTCGGCAATATACTTGCCCCTCATTACATGAGACTCAAAACATAACTGGCAAAATGTGGGAATACTAATGGGTACACCTCTGCCTAACCCTTCGGGGATTATAAGCGTGATGTTATGTTAGGTTTTTGATTTGTTTAAAGGCGCTATAACTGCTAAACTAAAAGTCGGATTGGAAAAAAATTTTTTTTACATGATAGCCAGATTCATAAGGAATAGTATAGGCTAAAAAACATCACGCTGCTACCCACGGGAACGGAGCAGTACTAACCAAAGAAATAACAAAAAAAAATCGCGAAAAAAAATACTAATTGAACAATTAAAATTTATCTTTAGCGGAAATAACAGTTCACATTTAGAGCTGATATTTTAGATTGTAAGTATTCGTAAGATTACAGTGTAGAATTGTGTTACATAATAATCACATAACAATATACATATAATATAAAAACATAAGGCACGTTGCACATAGAGCAATTATTGCAGCAACTGGCAACTAGCTGTTTACATATATTTCAATTGGACTGCGCACACATAGCAACTCGAGTTTCGAGTTCCAGCAATCGCAACAAAGTTTTCAGTTGCTATAATCGATGACAAAGTTAGTTCCCAAATGCCGCAACTAGCAACTATTAAATATTATACCGGTTTTTAAAGTTGCCGGTTTCCTCAACCGTCAATCGCAACGCGTCGGGCGATTTCACACCCTCCCTCTCCCTGTGCCTGGCAATGCCAATGTTGCTACGGCAACGGCATACGACAACTCAACTATGAAAGTTGCTCACAGATTGCCATAAAGTTGCGGCAACCGTAAACGTTATAGCAACCATCAACTTTTACAGGAAACTTTTAAAGTGTTGATAGTTGCCTCAACTTAAGTTGCTCCGTGTGCAAAGCGCCTAAGAGCCGCACGGCTCCAGCCACTGTAGGTAATAACGCGCCGGTCGGTGCCTTTCCAAAAGTCGTGATTTAGCTAGTATCGTCAAGAGCGAGTCGTATATTTGTGTACAAAATTCTTGTACACAAATATACGACTCGCTTCCTGCTCCGGCTTGACTGCCTCGTTGGTCTAGTGGTCACAAGCGCGACTGCTGTGCATGAGGTCTTGGGTTCGATTCCCAGGTCGGGCAAAGTGTTATTGGGTTTTTCCATCAGGAATTTCTCAGTAGCAGCCTCGGAGTCTGGATTTGTGCCCGGTTGATGGCAATAGGCTCGCCCCCTATTACATGGGACTAAAAAAACACATAACTGGCGAAATGTGGGTGTACTAATAGGTACACCTCTGCCTAACCCTTCGGGGATTACAGGCGTGATGTTATGTATGTATAAAATTCTTGTCGAAGAAATTTAAAGCGTTGATTATGCGCTTGCATTGTTTTCAAACTCTGCTTGTAAGCCTATAAGGAGGATTGGCATTCTATGCTTTCTTTGAAAGAGGATAAATTAGAGCTAATTAAATATGCTTTTATCAAATACTTGCATACGCCTGCGACTCTGTCGGCGTAAATGTTAGGTATTGCAGACGAAGTCGAGGAAAAAAAGTAGCCTATGTCCTCGTTTGGGGTTCAAACTGGTTAGTTTAGTGTTTTTTTTTTTTTCTATTTAAAGTAATCTATTAATTTGTTACGCTTTCACGACTAAACCACTGAACAGATTTTGATGAAGTATAGTACGGAACCCCGTTCACAAAGTTTCTTTCGCATTTATAATATTAAGTATGGATTGGTTGAGAAATAGACCCAACAAAATATGAATTACTGAAAATCTAAGGGTAAATTTGTAAATCGTCAGATATTTTTTATCAGAGGTAAAATAACCGCTATTTTTATTTTTATAAAAGATAAAAAATCGGCCCTAAGAGGAGCAAATTATAATTACCAAATAAAGATGGTTTCCGTTTTCTATTCAAATCTGCGGAACGCCAAAACTAACGCTACTTTAACTTAATAACGTTCCATTTTAGAGTTTTAGGCAACGACCATAGAGAAGAGAAAGTATGATTCATGTCATAGTGTTTTTGTAAACAACTATACCAGTTGCGACTGGAGTTACTATACGACGATATAGCTATATTTTTATCTATATTTATTTTTTATGTTTTTTTTTTCTTGTTTTTTTAATGGCGTACAACATGACTTTTAATTCGTTGTAAATCTTTCAAGGGGTTGAAGTAAGGGGGGTCTAAGGTTTCGAGTATAAGGCAAAATTATATACTTAAATATGTTAGTGTAACAATGTACTACCTTTATGAGATAAATAAATGATAATTTATTTAATTATAAATGTATTAAGGTCTTGCTTTCGATTCCCGGGTCGGGCAAAGTGTTATTGGGTTTTGCCATCAGGAATTTCTCAATAGCCGCCTTGGAGTCTTACATGGGACGTTGACATAACTGGCGAAATGTAGGTGTACTAATGGGTACATGTCAGCCTAACCCTTCGGGGATTACAGCCTTGATGTTATTTTATATGTCGTGTGTTGTGTTGTGTCTGTGCTGGCTGACTATCTACTATAAAAATATCCATCTTTCAAGTTTGACCAAATTACAAACAGTAAGCCTTATTTCATAAAAAAATGGTTGAGTAGTTTCGGAGTTCATCCCGGACAAACAATGTGACGCGTAATTTTACAGTATATTATATTACAGTTTATAGAGATAAAAAATATTTTTGAAAACGTTTAGATATTTTTACTTAAAATATCATTAATTTTATAAATTAAAATGTTAATTTAGTATTCATCATCAAGATATGATGTAAAAAATATTATATCTACATACCTATAAACTATATTCTCCTCTAGAGTCTAGAATTTAAGGTGTTTTTTCGCTTACAACGTTAATGATTAACAACAATTGCGTTTCATAATTCGGACAGTGCCCATGAAGAGAAAGTATGTGATACATCGTAGACATTTTGATAGACGCGAAGCTACTTTCTTAAGTGTTAGTAAACAAACTTTTTTTTATCGTGTGAAGAATGCTTCTTTAAATTTTCCACTACCCTACATTCAAAATACGACAAAAACGTTTACCAAAAAGCTATCAAATTAACAAATCTTCATGTTAGTCTTAGTACATTTACGTGTTCCTAGCTTCTGCCAGCGTCTTCGACCACGTAGCGTGATGTTATATAGCCTACTAGCTTTTGCCCACGACTACGTCCGCGTGGAACTTGTTTATATCGTACTTGCATACAATCTTCCACCCCCCTTTTCACCGTCTTAGGGGGTGATTTCCGGGATAAAAACTATTCTATGTCCTTTCTTGGATCTTAAACTATCTCCATGCCTAATTTCATCAAAATCGATTCAGCGGTTTAAGCGTGAAGAGGTAACAGACAGATAGACACACTTACGCATTATTCTTCTTTCGCATTTATAATATTAGTATGGATAGCCTTCCTCGATAAATAGACTATCCACCACAAAATATTTTTTTTCAATTTGAACCAGCAGTTACTGATGTTACCGCGTTCAAACAAACAAACTCTTCAATATTACACTCTTATAATATTATTAATCAAACATTAATAAAACACAATACAAAAAATATTATTTTTGTAAAGCTGTAGTCACACTTTATTAATTGACTAGCTTTTGCTCGCGAATTCGTCTGGGTGTTTTTTTTTTTACCCGCGTTCCTCTTTGGTTCCTGTTCCGATCCCGTAGGTTGGTAGCGTGACGTCATGTAGCCTATACTAACCCCGCACTCCCATACCGCGCAGGCGAGTAGGTACTAAATTAATCTGTTCAGCTATAGAATATTCAAACTGACTAAACTAGTTCGCCAGCTACACCGGTCTTGCAGTTAGCAGAAAACCTTGAACTATCCGCTCAATAACGACAGTCATTTTAAAGTTAACTGTACTTATATAATACACGGTTACTTTTAGGAGTTTTAGGTCGTTCTGGAACCGAAAGCCATCAACTCGATCATGAAACTCGAAACGATTGGGGCCATTTTTTTTTAACAATTAAAAAAACAGCTGTTCAGTACACTTTGTCAAGTTAGACGATATTAAATGTACTGAACAGCAGATTTTTTTTATTATTACTTTTTGAAAAAAAAGGTTCTAATCGTTTCGAGTTTATGGCTTTCGGTTCCAGAACGACCTTAAAGTAACCGTGTATATTAATGTTTCTATGCAGTATAAAGCTTGCTGCTCGCTCAACTGAGCTTATTACTGTTAAAACGAGCCAACCCACGATGTCTCAATATCGTAACTAATGACGACAAAATAACAAAAAAAAAAAAAGTTTTAAACCCCTGACGACGGCCATCTTGGACCAAATTTCATCAAACATAGCTAAGAACAATTACGACTAATTCATTGTTCAAACAAAAAAAAAACAAAATCAAAATTAGTGCATACGTAATTAAAAATACAAAACCTCAATCAGTTCTCCTAGCCTTTTCCCGACTATGTAGGGGTCGGCTTCCAGTCTAACTGGATGCAGCTGAATACCAGTATTTCTCACGGAGCGACTGCGTATGTGACCTCCACAACGCAGTAATTGAGTAATATGATACCCCTTGGCAAGACTGGTTGTTAGACTTTCGGGCTTCTGACGATCCGTAACGACTGTCAAAGATCCACGTATGACAGCCGGGACCAACGGCTTAACGTGCTTTCCGAGGCACGGAGGAGTCTCGGTGTGTAGAGGTCACTCATCGGACAGATGGACTTGTGCGGCTGTTATTACTTAGCTACGCAGGGCCAGATCTAAGGGGGGGCCAGCCTGGCAAATGCTCAGAGTGGCAAAAATGAGAGGCGGCAGAATTAAGGGTGCCGGGCGGTTGCACAAAGTCCAACATACTCTCAAGATTTTTTGTAACTTCTTCAGAAACTGTAAATATCAGATATCATTCCATCTTCGGAATAGCAAGCTCACGACTAATATGGTGTTATTGCGAAGGGCGGCAAATAATATTTTTGCCCGGAGCTGCTAAATAGCTACATGGGGCCCTGTAGCCACGAGCATCAACATCTTTAAAGAAAATCCTAAAGAAAAACAATTAACCAATGACGCAAAACCGCCAAGTTTTTATAAACAACAAAACTTCAAACTTAAAAGTTAATCAATATCAAGACGTAGACAACAGCATTAGTCATCAACGGATCGATGAAGGCCTTGTATTAACCTGTTGTCATTCACCACGAGCTGTTAAGAATACGTAGTGAATTTTTAATAAGTATTGAGTAAGAACTTGCATAACCATTAGAGGAGGGATAAAACCAGGGCACGATCTAAGTGCCAGACTCCACCAAAACGGAGACGAGAGGAGATGTCTTGTAATTGACCAATGCATATTGTATTGTGCTGAAGCTAAGCGCTGAGCAGTCAACATGACGCAATCTGATTGGTTGTGAGACACATCTCTTCTCGTCTCCGCTTTGGTGGAGTCTCGCCCTTAGAAAGGCAAGGCGGACAATTGTTCAAAAGAGCAAAATTGACGGTGCCGGGCGGTTGCACGAAGTCCAAGATTCTCTCATGATTTTTTGTAAAATTGTTCAGAGGTTATAGAAGAATGACATATGTGAATATTATACAAATAAAACAATTACCACATAATATTATATACAACTACGAATAAATAATAAATTATTTCTCTGTATGAGAAGAGGCCTTTGCTCTGCAATGGGACAATAATAGGCTGATATTATTACAAGGCCTCTACAACAGTTGCTATTTTTTTACAAGGATGTAAGGATGTTGAACAATACAAACGACAGCACGAAGACAGGACAAAAGATTAAGCAATATCATTATAAACAAGACGTTAGGTCAATCTTAACTAGGGCCGCCATCGCCTAAATTGCCGACGCCGGACAAAACCTTTAAAAACCCCGGACATTTGGGTAGAATTGAGTGTTTTTCACGGACATACAAAAAACATTTTCATAACATCACGCCTGTAATCCCCGAAGGGATAGGTAGAGCTGTACCCATTAGAACACCCACATTTCGCCAGTTATGTTTTTAGTTCCATGTAATAGGGGGCGAGCATAATGCCATCAACCGGGCGCAAATCCAGACTCCGAGGCTGCTACTGAGAAATTCCTGATGGAAAAACCCAATAACACTTTGCCCGACCTGGGAATCGAACCCAAGACCTTATGCACAGCAGTCGCGCTTGCGACCACTAGACCAACGAGGCAGACAAAAAACATTTAAAGTTTATTTTAACTAAGATTTGTTTTGATATATCGTTTATCTTTCAATCAATCGGGATTCCCTTGACACTAATATTGTCTACTTCTTGACCACCCCTCCCGGACGTTTCCCGGACGCCCTCTAAATCCCGGACGGATGGCAGCCTTAATCTTAACACACTACCACAAACGTGCGCCCAACTACAAAGCACTAATCGAAACCATATTTGGCACAAAAAGTAGCCACAAAGCAATATTACGATGATACTCGACCAAATTGCGTACCAAGTACCAACGTCAGGGGCTCCCAAACTTTTATAAACTGCGACTCCCTTTACACATTGTAATTATTTTTGCGACGCCTTTCGCGCAGAAGATATTGTGTGTAATGTAGCGCTATAATAGACAATTTTATAGACAATATAACAGCAGGTACAAGCTTCTGCCCACGACTTTGTCCACGTGAAAGTGGATTTCTTAATACAAACTTTGGATTCCCGTTTCATCCCCTTAAAGGGTGATTTTTAGAAAAATATTTCTTATCAGACGTCTTCTATCTATAAACTACCTTCCTGCAAAATTTTATCTTTATACATCAAGCGGTTTTCGATATGTCGTGATGAGTGAATGAGTGAGTGACCCTTCCTTTTAATTATAAGGATAATGATTGCACTACACTCAATGCGACTTGGGTCTACCATCGACGCTCTCAGGATAACTCTACATTGTAGAGTACCTACGTACAAACTGTGCGTCGCGACACCCTGGGGCCTTGTAGAGTCTACAAGCCTAAGGTCCCAGGGTGTCGCGACGCACAGTTTGAGAACCCCTGAAGCACGTAATGAAAGTACAATCGTTGATAGCATTTCATTACGCACTCGACCCATTATCACAAATGGGGCGCGGATCGATTGGTAAGACAACGTTCATGTCATGATGCTATTTAAACGTTCATGAAATGGAGGTAAAACGAAATTGAATGGCTATTATATTTGGATGATGTGCCAGGACGTACCAGGGTTGAAGATGTCAATATAGCATGTTTTGATACAGAATATATGTATTGGTGTCGATTCTATTATGTACATGCAAACCTTAACTTAGTGTGTTTTCATTCTTTTTCTCTCCAATAAAAAAATCTTTCTTTTTCTCTCCAATAAAAAAAAAATTAAAAGCCCCCGATTGGGCCACCTTGGTTCGATTTTCATCAAACATCTAAGAACAGACCCGACCAATTCACGTTTCAAACAAAAAAAAAACATAATTAAAATCAGTTCATCCGCTCGCGAGCTACGATGCCGCAGACAGACACACAGACACGTTTTGCATCGGGGGGGTCAAGAAATGGACGGACATCAATAAAACTTGTCTAATTAAGTTAATCTGAAACTTCTATAAATACAATTATAGTTGACTTGTCAGAACGCATTAATTAAAAACACGGAAAAGTTCAAGGCAAAACTAATTTGACATCTCTAACTTGGTTCTAAAATGTCACCGTCCTTTTCTTTCGCTGTATGTTAGTAAGGTAAGCCAATTCTCTAATGTTGAACAAGGGAATCGGCACCATTGTTTGTTAATTTAAATATTCATTATGATTGGGAAGTGGGAAGAGCTTCTCATACAGAAAATATATTTATTATTTTTAATGTGGATGGCAGTATGCTGAGCTGGGCGTCAGCTATTTCGCGCGGTAGTGGCGCATATTTCTTATCAATTGTTTTTAGTTTTTTAAAAGACTTAATACCAACTTGCTTAAAATAACATTTTGCTTTTGCATACAATCTGTCTTCTTATGTTAACACATAACATAACATCACGCCTGTAATCCCCGAAGGGTTAGGCAGAGGTGTACCCATTAGTACACCCACATTTCGCCAGTTATGTTTTTATTCCCATGTGTCTTCTTATGTTATGTGCGTCATTTTAGCGTGAATTAACTGTTTTTTTTTCTACGTGTAGATTTGTGAACTGGCGAAATGTAGATGTACTAATGGGAACACTTCTGCCTAGTCCTTCGGGGATTACAGGCGTGAGAGTATGTTATGTTCAACACTACTTCCGAACAAACCTAGAAGCTACAAGCTGGTTACTGTAATTCTCTGTAAACGTGGAAGTTACGCAAGAGAGCAGTACTTAAGATAATTTTACGTAATAGTTTCTCGGTCACGGGAGCAGCGAGGCGTTGCAAGTGATTGTGGCGATGATTTGTTTATTTTTTCTCAAAAATTTTGGTTAGATTGTGGGAAAAACTTCACTGTTCATGAGCTGTTTTCATACCCGACTACGGTAAACCCAAAGAAAAGACCAAGCGAAAATTTGGGCCCACTTTTCGTCTTCCCGGATTGCTCAGGAGACTCCGGTAATAATGGTTAACCTCCCGACCTCCCGGGGTGCAACAGTTTCTCCGGTTATTCTAAAATTAAAGCTGACTTAGATGGTGCGAAAATATCGTACACGTTGTGATAAAAAGTTGGCAAATATTAGATGATGCTTTAAAAAAGTCTGATGCTGCTCTAATAAATGATTAAAATTTTTCTTTAGATTTACCCCATTCTCGACATCTTAAAATCCTCCCGGGTTGGTCTTTTCTAGAGTTGTCAACCCTACAACAGATATGAGACCTATGTCAAATAAACGCTCATAGTTATATTTAAGTCCCATGTAATAGGGATCGAGCCTATTGCCATCAACCGGGCACACATCTAGACTCCGAAGCTGCTACTGAGAAATTCCCGATTGAATAACCCAATAACACTTTACCCGACCTGGGAATCGAAACCAAGATCTCATGCTTAACAGTCGCGCTTGCGACCACTAGGCCAACGAGGCAGTTAGGTAGTGTCGAACTGTAACGTAACATCACGCCTATAATCCCCGAAGGGTTAAGCAGAGGTGTACCCAGTACTACACCCACATTTCGCCAGTAATGTTTAAGTCCCATGTAATAAGGGCGAGCCTATGGCCATCAACCGGGCACCTGTTTTGGTATTATTATTATTTTAAACAAAACATTCTTAAACTTTGAAATTTCTTAACCTTGAATCTTGAAGTGACAATGGACACCAAAAACCGTGTGGAAAATTTAAGAAATATTAATTAATATTATGTTTTATTATCTAATGACTTTCAAAGCATACATAGGGTTACCAGGCATCGGGATAAAGCCGGGCTTTTTGCATGCAAGTCCTGCCAAATTATAACAATAGTCTCCCGACAGAATTTTGGGCATGACGGTCAATCTCAATGAAGACTAACTGAAGTACGCAGGAGATAATCATAGAGCACAAGTACAAACACAGCCCACAGGTGCACTCCCTCTTCCCTCACTCTCATAGTCCGATGATCCTGTTCTCGAACGAGTGCTGTCAGTGGATTTCGGATTGGTCATCTCTTACTTGCCATGGCTTACATCTTTAGGGCGAGACTCCACCAAAGCGGAGACGAGAGGAGATGTCTCGTAATTAACCAATAGCATATTGTGTTGTGCAGAAGCTAAGCGCTGAGCTGTCAACATGACGCAAGCTGATTGGTTGTGAGACACATCTCTTCTCGTCTTCGTTTTGGTGGAGTCTTGCCCTAATTCTTATTATTTTTATATTCATCTTCATTGTTTTCACATGTAGAAGCAGCAAGAATACTGTAACCAAGATTTTATAAAAGCCTAATTGAAAAGAGTGTCCGTGGAGTTTCTTGCTCGTTCTTCTCCATAGAGGCCTACCTACGTTTTGGAACGAGCAACTAGCTTCAACTTTCTGACTAACTAACCGACTCCTTGACCATTTAAAAGTGCCTGCAATGTTGTCTTATTAAAATAAATGCTTTGACTTTGACTTTGATGGGACTCTAAACCGGTAAAGAAGGTAAAGTTTGTTTGTTTTCTTTTCGTAACAGTTTATCTCCGAAAGTCCTAAAACGATTACAAAAATTCTTTCACTGATAGAAAGCTACACTATTGCCGAATACCATAGGCGCGGGCAGAAACTAGTGCTTAACAGGTTTAGGTGTCCCGGATTTTTTTACTCAAATTGACACTAAAAACCCGCCATTTTTTTTTACCCAAATTGATACTAAAATCTGGGTCGTTCAGTTTTCTGGATTTATCATGTGACAACCTTACATACAAACGTCATCACGGTATTGTATTGAAGTGTGTGAAGATTATATTAAGAAGATAATGCAATTACATCTTGATGACTTTGACCATTGTAATTAAGAACCATCTCATAATTGGCTGCTACGTTGGTCTAGTGGTCGCAAGCGCGACTGCTGTGCATGAGGTCTTAGGTTCGATTCCCAGGTCGGGCAAAGTGTTATTGGGCTTTTCCTCCAGTAAATTTCTCAGTAGCAGCCTTGGAGTCACAGTGGCGAAATGTGGGTGTACTAGTGGGTACACCTCTGCCTAACCCTTCGGGGATTACAGGCGTGGTGTTATGTTATAATTATAAAAGGTGAAGTGAACAAAGTAAACCAAAAAATTACTTAAACCAAAGATGTAAGGATTCCTTGGTCGCATCAAAGTCAAAGTCAAAACATTCAATTCAATTTCACTAGTTGCGAAGGGATAACTAGATTCAATTATTTTATTTTCAATTATTTATATCTTCTTTCAATAAATGACGTTCAACAGTGCCTCATTATGGTCTAATTTAAATTAGTGATTTGACTTTGACATCAGATAGGAGTCAAATGGGATACTTTTACTGTATGTTAAACTAGCTTACGACCGCGACTTAGTTTGTGTGAATGTAAGTCTCATGTAACAGGGGGCGAGGCTATTGCCATCAACCGGGCATCCAGAACAATCAATCAATCAATTATATAGGTACAACGATTGTAAACAAAATTGTCGCAATTTCCCATCTTCTTACAAAAGCTTTTGTAAAGAAAACCAATACTTAAACAAAGGTATACGTTGTGAAGTCCAAAGCGTGGTCGTAATTATATCGTTGGTAGGGCGGTGCTCCCAAGACCACAAATTACTATCATTCCAGCTGTACAAACCGCAGACGATTACGGCTTCCTTTCAAGGACGGACGTCTGAGTGTAAGACGCCCTTTCTATAAGCCTTTTGGCCTGTTTTGATAGTTCTTAGCGTATAAAATAAATTAGAGAACCACATAGAAATCATAGAATCCATTATTTGTTAAGTTAGGGATATAAAACATTATACTTCAATCAATCTGCCTACCCTTTTCCGAATTACCTATGTTGGGGTCGGCTGCCTCGCTAATCGGATAGAGCTGAATACCAGTATTTTACAAGGAACGACTGCCTATCTGACCTCTACAACCCAGTAACTAATTGAGTAATATATGATACCCCTTGGTAAGACTGGTTGTTAGACTTTCGGGCTTCTGACGACCCGTAACGACTGTCATCATACTTTTATTCTTTAGGATATTTTTATCCCGATTTTGTTACCGTTGGGTAATTTAAAACATTAGCTTAATTCTAAAGTCTACACAGACGAAGTCGCGGGCAGTACATAGTTTTAAATTATTCAGAAATGAACTACTGAAATTGGACGTTTACAAACAAGAAGAAACAAGACCAAATCAGTTTAGATTGAAGAGATAATGCATTAAGAATACTGAGTCAATGAATTAAAGTTCAAATTTGGAAATCAACAAAAAAGCTTTCAATGAAGCATCTAGTCATTCGTTCAATCATACACTTGGCTAGCTAGCGGTAAAGTTTATCGATAAAGGAGTATGCCCACTACACCGTACCATTTCATGATCGTGCTTTTAACGTATCAAGCACGGAAAAAAATGAGACAGTCTAATATGCCCAGTAGATAGTATCAACCGACAACTGTGTAGAATCCGTGCATAGTACGTACGCGACAGTGGTAGTCGGCGACGGACCGGTCTAGTGCAGACATTTCGAACCCTTATTGGTAAACGTGCCATATTTTATGTAAATAAATATGGCTATGGCGTGCGCATGCGCACGTCAAACAATCTTGACTTAGTGAAATAATAGAGGAAAACAAAATCGATAAACCAATCGTAATGTTTACTGTTTTATGTTTATGATGTAAATAAAAAAGGCAAGTGTGGTTTCCTCTGGAAAATTTAAACTCTATCAAATACAGGAATTGTCAATTAATGGCGTGTCCGAATTATTTTGTCACATGTGTCACTCTCATTGGCACGTGTGTTATTGATTTGCTATGGCGGTCATAGTTTCTCATACTTTTCAATATAACATTTTTTCCCCCGACAGGTTATGATACAGAGCAGTGGGCAGACTCCTTTAAGTTTAAAATCCAAGAATTCTATTAATAGACACTACATACAAAACAAGGGGTAATCAAACCTGTTTAATAATGCTACCTTAGTCATTAAAGCTGTTTTAAGAACAGACTAAAATAACCAAGAAGTTTTTAGTCAATAGTTCAAACGTTTCGAAGTTACTAGCTTATGAATAGGGCTGGGCTGCCATCCGTCCGGGTTTCCCCGGATATGTCCTAGTTTAGAGGGCGTCCGGGGGATGTCCGTGACGAGTCGTCAAAAAGTGTCCGGGTGAAACCCTTTTCGTGGCCCCAACGGGGCCAACGCCTGCCGGGGTTGCGGGACGTCTTAACAGGATACCGTGGCCCCGGAACGTAAAGGGCAACAGAAGGAACAGGGTGGTTTTTTAGTCAGTAAAATCCCGGTTAATTGAAAGATAGGCGATAAATCAAAACAAATCTTAGTTAAAAAAAGCTTTAATATTAAATTTTTCATGTAAAAATTTTGTTTTTGGTGTGTCCAGGAATAAAAACTCAATCTCACCCAAATGTCCGGAGTTTTTGAAGTTTTTGTCCGGCGTCTGCAATTTAGGTGATGCAGCCCTACTTATGAAACATGATTAAGTTGTTGTTTGATTACTTTGGACTTAGTAAAAGGTCGGAGGTCAACCAATTGCCTTTTAATGGAAATGTACTATCTATTGTTTAATTTTAAGACTATCTAAAACTTATTATACAAAATGTTATTTTTATAGTTTTTAGTTATAGGTAATAATATGTTGCAAAGATGTAAAGTCTAAAAGTCGTGGTTTTTACCTTTTAAGTCAAAGTCAAGCTGTCTATTTAAATTCAGTTATTTATTTCTTAATGCTTTTATTTAGCTTCCACTGTTCGTATGTAAGTTGTCCTTTCAAAATTTGCAAACCATTTTTCGACCATTTGTTATCCGATTGAGCTGAAGTTTTGATTTATTCTTCGTTCGTCCCGAAGTTTCGTCCCACATTCCAAAAAAATCTTAGTTCGTCCCATATGACTATTGAAGTGGTGATTCGTCCCAAATTACAAGTACTTTAAAGGTACGGTCAACAAACAAAAAAGATACGTATTTGAAATTTTTACAAATACGTCAAATACAGATAAGTAGTTGTTTCGGGTCTGGCTGTTTGTGTATGTGAATTAATATGTTTGTTTTCCTTTCTATTGAGATCGTTTAGGGGCCTACCTTCTGTTCATTTCTGTCACCCTGGTACTTTTTAAAACAATAAATAATTCAATTTCAAAACCTGTATTTTAACCATTATCAAGCTAAGTAGTAAGTCGCTTAAGGATCTAGTTCCAGTTAATTTCTGCATTTCTGGTAGTAAAAAGTACTGGTAAAAAGTACTAACGAAAAGTCGAAAAAATTGTGATTATTACTAACAATCATGCATAAAACAAGCATTTTAAAAAACAGCATTCATAAACTAAAAATTTAAGCAACAGTAAACTAAACTAAGAGAAAACAACTGAACTTTAATTTTATTTTTTTTGCAGACTGTACATAAAAGTAAGTTTAGCTTATACAAAAAAAAATATGGGCCGTAGAAGGAATATAAAATAGGACGAAACAAGAATAAAATATTTAAAATTATAATTTGGGACGAAGGAAGCATATTGCTTAGGACGAACCAGGAATTTTTTATGTGGGACGAAACTCAGTGGGCCGAACGAAGAATAAACCGAAGTTGATTTATTCTTCGTTCGTCCCGAAGTTTCGTCCCACATTCCAAAAAAATCTTAGTTCGTCCCATATGACTATTGAAGTGGTGATTCGTCCCAAATTACAAGTACTTTAAAGGTACGGTCAACAAACAAAAAAGATACGTATTTGAAATTTTTACAAATACGTCAAATACAGATAAGTAGTTGTTTCGGGTCTGGCTGTTTGTGTATGTGAATTAATATGTTTGTTTTCCTTTCTATTGAGATCGTTTAGGGGCCTACCTTCTGTTCATTTCTGTCACCCTGGTACTTTTTAAAACAATAAATAATTCAATTTCAAAACCTGTATTTTAACCATTATCAAGCTAAGTAGTAAGTCGCTTAAGGATCTAGTTCCAGTTAATTTCTGCATTCCTGGTAGTAAAAAGTACTGGTAAAAAGTACTAACGAAAAGTCGAAAAAATTGTGATTATTACTAACAATCATGCATAAAACAAGCATTTTAAAAAACAGCATTCATAAACTAAAAATTTAAGCAACAGTAAACTAAACTAAGAGAAAACAACTGAACTTTAATTTTATTTTTTTTGCAGACTGTACATAAAAGTAAGTTTAGCTTATACAAAAAAAATATGGGCCGTAGAAGGAATATAAAATAGGACGAAACAAGAATAAAATATTTAAAATTATAATTTGGGACGAAGGAAGCATATTGCTTAGGACGAACCAGGAATTTTTTATGTGGGACGAAACTCAGTGGGCCGAACGAAGAATAAACCGAAGTTTTGCATACACCTTTAGTTCTTAAGACAATACAATGTCCAATACTCAATATTGTAATAATTTTAAATTAAAACTTGTTTTTTTTTTTATAATAACTTATTACTTTAGTTTACCTTGGACATCACTGGCATCGGTGAAGGAAAACATCGTGAGGAAACCTGGACTTACTGTTCCACTTAAACCATGTCAGAGGCCCTTGAGGCGGTTTAGAAACTCTGACACTAGGGTGTGTAGGGTCGTAAGGCCTTACTACCCACACGATAAGAAGAAGAAGAACTTATTACATCCGTATGAACTCCGATTCTTTCTTTCTTTTCGATTCCAAATGGAAATGATATCAATACAAATGTTGAACGTGGAACAAAACCAGTTTGACCAAAACGGATTATACACAAACTGGTTGCATCCACTTTCGATTTTACCTAAGTAATATTATCTTGAACTGAATCGATTATAGTGCTGCACTTTGTGATAAAACCCCGCGATTCCGTCCGCGGAAATTTTCTATCGCAATCAGGGGCAACGTAGCTTCCTATTTTACAATCGGATTTTTTTTTAAGGATGGGATATCATCAAATCTGCCTCGTTGGTCTAGTGGTCGCAAGCGCGACTGCTGTGCATGAGGTCTTGGGTTCGATTCCCAGGTCGGGCAATGTGTTATTGGGTTTTTCCATCAGGAATTTCTCAGTAGCAGCCTCGGAGTCTGGATTTGTGCCCGGTTGATGGCAATAGGCTCGCCCCCTATTACATGGGACTAAAAACATAACTGGCGAAATGTGGGTGTACTAATGGGTACACCTCTGCCTAACCCTTCGGGGATTACAGGCGTGATGTTATGTATGGATATCATCAAATGACTTTTTCCGCTCTGGGCCGAGCGGGAGGGAATGTCAGACTCTTACTGACTAAATCCCATCCGTATTCCTCCTCCCTTTGTGTTCCAGGGCTGCGGTGACTCTTTCAAACGAAATCCGCAACCCTGGAAGCTATGTACTGGTTCTAGCGGGCCCCATCTTCTATGCTGGCATCACTCTGAGGCGCGAGTGGAACACATCGCGCCGCCGACACGAGCCTGGTTCAGTTAGGACGGCGAGCCATCCAATGTTCGCCGTCCGCAGGCCCGTTACAATCGGACTAGGCAATTCTGTAGATTAGCACGTTCAAATAAACAAAAGGTCTCTCTTTTCTGATAATCTAATCGATCTAATATTTAAAATTCTTCTAGACATACAGTATATTATGGTCATCCTCCGTCTCACCACGTGCCCGTACCGACGCAGGCGGCTCTCTCTCTCTCTCTCGGAGTTTTTCGTACTGAATAAAGTAAGTACCTATAGGCACGTTTAAATAAATAAGACCTAGGTTTGTACACCTACTTGTTTGCACAACGCACGTACATCTCGCCGACCGAATATTTGTTCTGTGGCACTCAATGCACTGATTGCGGCATTGTATGGCTGTTTGAAACAAAATTGTACACAGTCACAGTCTATTGCATTATGTTCGTCTGGGGACTATAGGAGATTTTCCAAAATTAACTCACTAAGCGAACGAAACGGGGGTCCGGCATTTACGCGGACGAAGTCGCGGGCAGAAGCGAGTACCTACCTCTATAAGCAGAAGTTCCCATTTTCCCAGGTATGGTCCAGCCCCAAATGATCGTAATGATAGAAAGAACATGAAACTAACAGCTTCTTTGTATGTATTTTTACACGAGTTATGACATAACATCACGCCTGTAATCCTCGAAGAGTTAGGCAGAGGTGTACCCATTAGTACGCCCACATTTTGCCAGTTATGTTTTTAAGTCATAGGGGGCGAGTTTATTGCCATCAACCGGACACAAATCCAGACTCCGAGGCTGCTACTGAGAATTTCCTGATGGGAAAACTCAATAACACTTTGCCCGACTTCTGAATCGAACCCAAGACCTCATGCTCAGCAGCCGCGCTTTGCGACTACCAGACGAGTTATGTTAAGGGGTAATTTCACAGTACAGGGAGTGCCGTGTGCCACGAGAGGTGAACGCCCTGCAGTAGTCTAGATAGACTCAATCGATATCCAGATTTATATAGGTCACAGGATAATGGTTCATATCTCTGTGTGGATAAGCATGTTTAGGGAAAATGTCCGCTCATATCAATTTATACTGCTGTAGAAATATGCAGTTTGATTCGTGCAGGTGAAATTAGACATAAAATATTATGGGGATTTTGTTCCTTGCATTATGCCAAGATGTTATCCCACGAGAACTGTAAAATTTCCGGGACAAGAACCTATCTCTGTGTCAAATTTCATCGAGATCCGTTCAGCCGTTCTGGCGTGATTGAGTAACAAACATCCATCCAATATCTCGCTTTTAAAATACATAGTAGTATGATTGACGTCAAATTGTTTTTTTTTTTTTAAGTTTTCTTTACGGAAACTAATTTTAACAAGCTTTTATTTAGCTTGCACTGTTCGTATGTAAGTATGTATGCATGTAAGTAAGTTGTCCTTTCAAATTTGCAAACCATTTTTAAACCATTTGTTGATATCCGATTGAGCTGAAATTTTTGCATACACCTTTAGTTCTGATGACAATACAATGTCCAATTCTCAATATTGTAATAATTTTAAATTAAAACTTGTTTTTAAAAATATTTTTAAATTAGTTTAAATGTTTTAACTTACTTTAAATGTGTTATTGGATATTGGATGTGGACATTGGGTGATATTGGATTTTTCCATCAGGAATTTCTCAGTAGCAGCCTCGGAGTCTGGATTTGTTTATTTTTTATTACATGGGATTTAAACATAACTGGCGAAATGTGGGTGTACTAATGGGTACACCTCTGCCTAACCCTTCGGGGACTACAGGCATGATAATGTAATATATGTTAACTTCAAATGACTTTTTACAGCCCGCAGTCTATGAAACAGTAGTAGTTCAGTTACCCAAGTGAGTAATCTAATTATTGCTTTCAATGTATTGTTTGTAATACAAGTACATCAGTACAATGACCTGAAGTTGGTAGGTAATTAAAATATTCTGTAGGACGTCAATATTCTTTCAGGTTGGTACCGGTTCTGAGGTCACAGGTGACAGAGGTGATAGTTTTCATTCTTTACCTACTTTAACAACGAATTTGTAATGAGAATATTCTTCGTCGGAAAGTATCAAAATGGTTCAGCACACTTGCTTGTAAAGTGGCTTTATTGCACTGTTTTTGGTTCATAATGAAGTGTGTTATGAACGCGTGCTTTTTCATTATTTTATAGGACTAGTGCGTAATTACAAAAAAGTAAACAACTTAACTTATTATAGAAAGAATATAGAGATATAATTTAAAAATAAACTAATTAAGAAAATATAATTTGCAAACCATTTTACGACCATTTGTTGGTATCCGATTGAGCAGAAATTTTGCATACACCTTTAGTTCTGATGACAATACAATGTCCAATACTCAATATAGTAATAATTTTAAATAAAAGCATACATATAACATAACAGATACCCATTAGTAGATACACCCACATTTTGCCAGTTATGGTTTTAGTCCCATGTAATAGGGGGCGAGCCTATTGCCATCAACCTGGCACAAATCCAGACTCCGAGACTGCTACTGAGAAATTCCTGATGGAACAACCCATTAACACTTTACCCGACCTGGGAAACGAACCCAAGACCTCATGCACAGCAATCGCGCTTGCGACCACTAGACCAACGAGACAGTCTTTGGTTATTACGTTTCATGAGATACAGCCCGCTGACAGACGGATGGACAGCGGAAGCTTAGTAATAAGGTCCAGGTTAGCACCATTCGGGTACGGTACCCTCATCATCTGCCTAGCCTTTTTCCCAATTATAATATGTTGGGGTCGGCTTCCAGTCTAACCAGATGCAGCTGAATACTAGTATTATACATGAAGCGACTGCCTATCTGACCTCCACAACCCAGTAACTGGGTAATAGGATACCCCTTAGTAAGACTGGTTGTCAGACTTTCGGACTTCTGACGATCCGTAACGACTGTTAAAGATTCACGAATGACAGCCGGGACCAACGGCTTAACGTGCTTTCCGAGGCACGGAACTATATCAGCGATGTCTAAGTTAGAAAGTACATATGAATTGAGAGACATTGGTACTTGCCCGGATTCGGGTAAAAACGAAAATTTATTATAAATATTTTGCAGCTTTATAAAGAAGTTTGTATTTTATTGGTTTCACCTTGAGTTCAGTCATCATAAATTAACTGCATGCTCGCCTTGACTTCAATGAAAACTTGATAGGCAAGTACTTTATTTTTGGTATTTCTTGTTAAATATGGGCAGACATTTTAATCGTAGCGGTGCGATATTATAAAAAAACATATCATCATGCCTTTAAACCCCGAAGGGTTAGGCAGTTGGCAGAAGTGTACTCATTAGTTATTTAGTTCAACTACATTTCGCTAGTTATGTTTAAGTCCCATGTAATAGGAGGCGAACCTATTGCCATCAACCGGGCACAAATCCAAACTGGCTGCTACTGAGAAGTTCCATGGAAAAATCCAATAACACTTTGCCTAATCTGGGAATTGAACCCAAGACAGCATGCTCAGCAGTCGTCCTTTGCGACGACTCGACCAACAAGGCAGTCATTAAAACAAATCTGATAAATTCTGGTAAAAAGATCTTTAAGCGAGCTGGTAGAAATTAACAGCGATCAAAAATAGGTTAGTTATTATAAGAACTTGACGCTTACGGGGAGGGAGGGGGGGTGTTACACCACCATTTTCCAAACTCCAGGCTGCTACTGAGAAATCCCTAGTGGAAAAACCTAATAACACTTTCCACTTTTTGCCCGACCTGGAAACCGAACTCAAGACCCCACGCTCAGCAGTCGCACTTGTGACCACGAGGCCAGTGTTTAAATTACAAACATTGCACACATCGCATTAACATTTTAACATTCCAAATATCTATTTCTGTAACACAAAACGTACAAAACTAAGTCAGAATGTAATAAAAAATGTGCAATAAGTTATAGTGTTACGGTTCAGATTTGCTCAGAGTATAATAATAACTAATGTGAAACAAAAAACCAGCAAACGTGCCGAAGGGTTCCGTAACGCCTCACAAAATTTTAGGTAGCCTTTCGAACTGAGCGTCTATGGCGTCATTGGCGCCGCGGCTGTGACGCCGCGACAGTGCGACAGATAGATGTTCTATGCAAATGTATGAAATTCTAGGGAACGTCATTCGAGCGCAGCGTCACTGTCGCGGCGTCAGTGACGTCACAGTGCCGCTGTTGTAGTTCGGTGTTGGTGACGCTATAGACGCTGCGTTTGTGACGCTCAGTTCGAAAGGCTACCTTTAAGGTTGATTCACAAAATTAGGTATATCAGTAAAGTCACAGTTTCGACAAATCACGATTATTTTGTACTAGCTTGTGCCCGCGACTACGTTCGCGTGGAACTTATTTTTATCGTACTTGCATACATAATTTCACCCCACTTTTCACCGCCTTAGGGGGTGATTTAAAGGATGAAAACTATCCTATGTCCGTCCTCGGATCTTAATCTATCTCCATGCCAAATTTCATCAAAATCGATTCAGCGGCTTAAGCGTGAAGAGGTAACAGACAGACACACTTTCGCATTTATATAATATTAGTATGAATAGTACAACTAGTACGTATTAATACTTATTATAAAAGTAAGCTTAAGTTACTCCTAATAACACCTATCTGCCCGTGAAAGTCCCGTCAAAATCGGTCCAGCCGTTCAGGAAATTAGCCGGAACAAAAATACAAACATTTTACAAACAGACACTTCAATTATAAATTGTGACGTAAATGTATTGACGACACGAGCGATTGGCTGCTGCGCTGGCTGTCGCAAGTTCAATGTTCGCACGAAACAAAAATTTGTATGACCTACAGATTTCGGATCTGGCTGTTTGTTAATGAGAATTTATATGTTTGTAAACGCATCCACAACACAGGAGAAATAAATCGGGTTCCGTTTCGTACGCTTCGTGTACGGAACCCAAAAAACAGTTCCTCGCTCGCTCCGTAGAAACGAATTAAAGTAGTAGAATTACATTATGCAAAAACACAACATTGTAAAACGCGCAAAAAATGAAGATCCGTTGCAATAGATTACATCATAATAAATTGGAGACCAGCGCTCGGCCATTTTAGGGGGTAATGCACTAAAAAGCCGACTGATCTCTAACTTTTATTGCATTCATGTATGTATTACATAAAGGGATGCCAAGCGTACTATAGTCAAAGTCAAAGTCAAAGTCAAATCATTTATTTCAATTAGGCCAATAAGGCACTTTTGAACGTCAAACACAAAAAACAAAATAGAATTGAATCTAGTTGCCCCTTCCAAAAGGTAGTTTTGTATGGAGAAGAATGGGCAAGAAACTCCATACGTACTCTTTTAAAATCAATGTTTACAATATTTGTTTACAGAATCATACACGACATGGCACGTGAAAGCAATGTATGTACCCTATAAAAAAAAAACTAATTAATCATAATAATTAAAAGGCACAAATTAAGAATTTAAAAGTTAAAATATGTTCAAATATACATAGTTTTCACGTGTTTACAAATATTGGAACTACAGACGACCACTCATAACATCTCAACCAACATGAAATAGTGTGTGAGTCCGCGCAATCTATAACACACTTCAAAATCAATAATCAAAAATAAAACAAAAATAAAACAAAATTAAGTATTAAGAAAAATGAAAAACAAAAAAAAACAAAAAAAACATTAGTAACCAGTTTGATTTTGTCTAGAATGTATCATTGTCCCATGGAGCAGGACCAGCATGTTTCCAAGCATTCTTATCTTTTGTAATCCTCTAATTTGTAATATGCTTGTCTGCAAAGTGTACTTTTAATGTGTGTCTTAAATTTCCTTTCATTTAATTTTAATATATCAGAAGGAATTTTATTGTAACATTTAACACAGTACCCCATAAAAGATGTATTCACTTTAGACAACCTAAAATATGGTTGAGCTATTTTATCTTTATTTCTAGTATTAATATTATGTCTATCATTTATTTTATTAAAAAGTTTTAGATTTTTTTAGATAGTACTTTTTATATAATATGTATAGGATTGTATTTCGCGTCTACGTACTGTTAAAAGAAATCTGCCCCCCCGGCCTGGCTCGCTCTTATTAAATGGGACTAAAAACATAACTGGCGAAATGTGGGTGTACTAATGGGTACACCTCTGCCTAACCCTTCGGAGTTTACAGGCGTGATGTTATGGTGTGTTATGATAGAATCTGAAATAGCGAAATATAAGCGAAGGTCACTTACTCATCACAAAATATCGAAAACCCGCTTGATTGTCTTTTAAATGCTCCTGATTTGCAATTTGGTCCGACATTCATTTAGTGAAGACCTTTTGTAGATCTTCGAAAATAAACAATTCAGTTTCATTATTTCCATAAAATACTATATATTTTTTCAAGTGTACGAAGAAAATATGTTAGCGACCCTATTAGTAACGTAGACTAACGTAGTCGTTTAAAGACATTTAAAGCAAATACCAACATGAAACCCGGTAAGGGCATGGCAACATAATAATAGTAGACATTACAATAGCATGACCGCCTCGTTGGTCTAGTGGTCGCAAAGCGCAGACTGCTGAGCATGAGATCTTGGGTTGAATTCCCTGGTCGGATACAGATAAACTACAATAACTTGGCGCGCCCCTCCGCAATTCAAAACGTTTGAAACTATGTATTTGTAACAGTTTTTACAAGACTCACAACGCATGTGTGTTGTGTGCGTACTGAGACGGCTCTCGAAACAAAAACAAATCAGCATGTCATAGTTGCTCGACTAGCGGCATCATTAAATTACTCATTATTATTGAAATAGTAACATGGAGGGGCGCGCCATGTTAAAGTAGTTTATCTAAAAAGTGTTATTAGGCTTTTCCATCAGGAATTTCTCAGCAGCAACCTCGGAGTCTGGATTTGTGCCCGGTTGATGGCAATAGGCTCGCCTCTATTACTTGGGACTTAAAATCATAACTGGCGAAATGTGGGTGTACTACTAGGTACACTTCTGCCTAACCCTTCGAGGATTACAGGCGTGATGTTATGTTATGTATGTGTACAATAACATACAGTTTACATAACTAGGTAGGTACTTAAATGTCGTGATGGCTCAGTGGTTAAGCTGTCCGCCTTTCATGCATGAGATTGCGGTTACGGGTCGCGGTAATACGTTCCCAACCGGCACGGGCGGACCAATGTGGCTTTTTTATAGTTTTTATTTTGGACATCACTGACATCGGTGAAGGAAAACATCGTGAGGAAGCCTGAACTTATCATAAACAAGCTTCTGCCCGCGACTTCGTCCGCGTCAAAGTTGATTTTTCCATACAAACTTTGGACCTCCCGTTCATCTCCTAAGGAAGTGAATTTTGGAAAATACTTTCTTAGCAGATATCTACTAACTATAAACTACCTACCTGCCAAATTTCATCTATAGACGTCCAGCGGTTTTCGATATTTCTTGATGAGTGAGTGAGTGACATTTCGCTTTTATATACATTTAGATTTAGATATAAGTCTGAAATCACTAATCTGCAAGGTGTTTAATGCTCGTGCCTTCTCTGAATAAGAAGAAACTTTTGTACCTCCAGAGAGACAATAATAGGCTAGTATTACTATTATTAATTAGCCTCTGCCTATGACTTCGCGTGGATATATTTATAGATTACGTTTTGACCACATACAGAAAACTACACAACTGTTATGGGGAGTGTCTTCGCTTAGTTCTTGACTCGAAGACGATGACCACCATGGTTCTTGCACAATGGTCCAGTACCATTGTGCGAGAACCATTATGGTCGCCCTAGGAGGGGCGGAAGGGACTGTCATACTTTTACTGACTAAAAAACCACCCTGTTCCTTCTGTTGCCCTTTACGTTCCGGGGCCACGGTATCCTGTTAAGACGTCCCGCAACCCCGACACACTTAAACTCTTAAGTTTTACATTCTTAACTCTCAGTTTAAGAATGAATTCATCCGGTAATATAAAAAGGTACAAGGAAGAAACCACAAGCCCAGCTGATTACAAAACATAATCCACTCAATGTCAAAATCAAACCAGTTTCGAATCAACAATATTCTCTTTCACAACGATTCCTCGACAGTACATTTACATAACTCTATTGTAGTTTAATCCCACGAGCCACACAATGGGAACGATTTGCAAACGAGGATGATCTATACAAGTATCGCAGGTCCGTCAGTGTCAAAGATCTTGATACTTGAGCACTAGTTCCCACTGAGAAGACGGAGCATGGTCCTAGAACAGTGATTTTTAACCATCAAATGGCTTCTTCTGCTCTGGGCGGAAGGAAATGTCAGAATCTTACTGACTAAAACCCATCCGTGTTCCTCCTAATGCCCTTTGTGTTCCAGGACTGCGGCCACCCTCTAGAACGAAATCCGCAACCCCGGCAGGAGATTGGCTGACTACGACTGCGATATGGTCGAGAGAAAATTATAACTTTATGACTACAAAAGAAAGAAAATGGTATTCTTAGATGGTTCGGTCATGTTGAGAGGATGAGTGAAAGACGATTAACACAGGTGAGTGGCAACGCCAGGAGGGATCGCCCTAGGAAAACCTACACTGACCTTATTGGTGAGGTTCTTCAGTAAGGTCAGGACGCGTATTTACTTCTAACCAGCGTGCTTGTATGTCGAGATGTATGAACGTGGATGAGGCGAAAGGAGTACGTAAGGATCGTAGTAGTTGGCGTTCTGTGGTTTCAGCCTAAAGGCGTGAGTTTATGTATACAGTATGTATAACTAGCGTCCAGCATTAAAAGATATCAACATATTATCTTCCTCAGATATGCTAGATAATGATATATCTTAATCATGAACCGCTTAGTGCAATCTCTTATCACGTTATTACTATTATTACAGTCTGTGTGAGTTTACATACTTGGATGAATTTTCTTATCTGGCATGTTTTGTTTATCTGTTGATCTTTACGTGTAACGTACCTACTTATTAAGATGTTCAATTACGGGTGTAAGTCATTAATTGACATTCTGTTTATGAGCTGTCAAAACGCGATTCAAGATTTTGTATGGCAATTAGTAAACTGTGTGACACTTGCCAAATCAGAGGACTTACTATTTTACTGATTTTTAAGCAACAAAAAAAATACATAAACTTTTTAAAATTAAAATGCCCCCAACGGCGGCCATCTTGGACCGATTTTCATCAAACATAACTAAGAACAATCCCGACTAATTCATCATTCACAAAAAAAAATCTAAATCGGTTCATCAGATCGGGAGCTACGATGCCGCAGGCAGACACAAACACAGACATTTCAAACTTATAACAACCGCTTTTTACTACATACAAATGAATGTATCGGTACATTTACCAAAGTAAGATTTCTTACAATTTCTGTCTGCCTGTTTGTTCCGGCTAATCTCTGGGACCGGACGGCTAGACCGATTTTGACGGAACTTTCACTGGCGGATAGCAGATGTAATAAGGGGTAACTTAGGTTACTTTTATTTTAGAAAAACATTTAGGGCTGCACTCAAAAAATAAAACCCTCGCAGGAAACCCACATTTACATAAGCTAGTTGTGAATAGCAGAACGGCAAAAGAAAAGCACGTTAAGCTGTTGGTCCCAGCTGTCATATGAGGATCTTTGACAGCCGCTACGGGTCGTCAGAAGCCCGAAAATCTGACAACCAGTCTTACCAAGGGGTATCGTAATACCCAGTTACTGAGTTGTGGAGGTCAGATAAGCAGTCGCTTCATGTAAAATACTGGTATTCAGCTGCATCCGGTTAAATTGGAAGCCAACCCAAATAGTTGGGAAAAGGCTAGACAAATTGATTGGGAATAGTAGAACGGGCAGTCATATCTTAAGTTTTACGAAGAAATCACCAGTTCATCAACAGGACACTGCACTTTCACTTCAATTTCTTACCATTAAACAAAACAACCTAACATTTTCCACACTCATTAAACCCATACATTTTGTATGGTCATGAATATGGGGAAAAGTGATTACGTCAAACACTTTCCTTTCTCAGTAATGGACGTCGTAGAGGTAATAATTAACTAGCTTTTACGTACAGTTGGATAATTACAATTAATTGTTTTCGATGCTTTGTTTTGTGGGGAAAATATGACGACGTTTAAGATATGACGGCTTCGTTTAATTTGTCATGGTACCTACCTATACAGGGTCATTGAAAATTTTCCCGAAACCTGAAAAGGGGTCATTGTAATCATCATTATGAACAACTTTTACTATGGAACCAACCTTGAAATCATTTAAAAAAAAACAGCTGTTCCATGCATTACGATCGTGTTGTGTAGCATTTTTGTAGGGAATAGCTGTTTGACTGCCTCGTTGGTCTAGTAGTCGCAAAGCGCGACTGCTGAGCATGAGGTCTTGGGTTCAATTCCCAGAACGGGCAGTGTTATTGGGGATTTCCATCAGGGATTTCTCAGTAGCAGCCTCGGAGTCTGAATTTGTACCTGGTTAATGGCAATAGGCTCGTCCCCTATTACACGGGACTTAAACATAACTAGCAAAATGTGGGTACAACGGGTACACCTCTGCCTAACGCTCGGGAATGACAGGCGTGATTTTATGTGAGTTATTTAGACATTATTAAAAGGTTTGAATGGCCACCGATAGAGTTCACCACTGTTGTGCGCAAACTCGATTTAATCTATGTTCGCGTACGAGTTCAAATATGCCGTCCATACGTACGAACCAAACATTCGTGTTTGATGTTTGTGTTCGTACGTGCGTACACGTCTTTACCGTTAACCATTTTGTTAAATCCGTTCTTAGCGAACGTCTACTAACTATAATCTACTTCCCTGCCCAATTTCATCTTCATACGTCAAGCGGTTTTTGATATTTCGTGATCAGTGAGTGACCTTTCGCTTTTCTATATTTAGAAATATAGAAAATATAGATAACCGAAAATGTCATCTTTATCTATGGCAAAAGTTTCTGTTACTATGTTACACCCTGTATATGACCCTATTCCGACTGTCAGAAAGCTCTGACTTCATAATGTTGCAAGCATAAACAAAGAACTAGGTAAGTACTAAGAAAACATAGTTAATGTATTTGCAGATGTTGCATTTGAACAGAATTTAACTTACAAATGGTTATCTCAAACAATTCCAAGTATTTGTTTATTTTAAATATTACATAATTATACTGTTTAACTTCTCTGTAATGTTACAACAACATATATAGTTACTTAGGTACTAAAGAATAGAATTTCTGCTAGTTTAATTCTGTCAAAACATTCCAACCCTCATACATAAAAATATAAATGCAAAAGTACCTCTGTCTGATCTATTTTATGGCAAAATCACTGAACTGATTTTGATGAAATATGGTATGGGATAAGTTTGAATACCAAGGAAGGTTATAGGCTACTTTTTTTTAAAATAAATCTAAGAATTATAAAATCTTTTGTCTTTGGGTTTTGAAACTTAAAATATTGCTAAAAGGACTTATACTAATATTATAAAGCCTAAAAGTATGTTTGTTTGTAAATGATAATCTCTGGAAATACTGCTCCTATTGCTACATAATCAATTAATTATTATTACCTTCATAATAGTATCTTCTTATCAAAAGATAAAAAGGATTTAAATATTTATAATTATGATAAAAGACAGCAATGGATTAAGTTTGTACAAAGATATTAATATTATGTAGCAGGAGACAGTATTTTATATAAGACGAAACGAAATATTTAAATAAAATAAAAATTATAGTGTCTCTAAGAACAAAATATTTAAATAAAATAAATATTAAAATGTCTCTAAGAACAAAATATTTAAATTAAAAAAAAAAATTGTTGATGGGTAAAATTTCTTATATGTTTTTTTTTTCTATTACTTAGCTAGAAAAACGAGCTTTTGAGGCCCACCTGGTGTTAAGTGTTAAAAGATTAATGACATCTATAGAGGTAATTATACGGTGGAATAGCTACCAAGGTGCAAGGGGGCCAGTGGCTTGCAGTGGGCCCCAAAGCTCAGGAGCCTTTGGCCAGCAAACCTTGAATTATCAAATTAACCTAATTGAAAATTCTCCCACCTATGGAATGTAAATAAAAAAGGATGCAATATGACTTGAGTCATGGCAATTAATTTGAAATAATACAGTAGAATCTCTTGGGGGGAGTTTGGTCACCTGTATATTTATATTTTGACTTTATCAAACCTAAATGTTATGGCCCCAATTTTTTGTTTTTTCGTCCTCAATCCTTTGATTGTAGATCTGTCTCTGCTATTATACCAGAAGTATTTCAGAGACAACATTCAAAAAGCACACAGAGATAAGATAGTACCTACAGAATATTAATGAAATTTTATCTCTTTGCAAATAAGTTAACAGGAAAGGCGAGAGTGACAAAAATATTTGAAACCGAACATGTTCTTTTAATTTGAACGACGTTCATAGTTCAACTTCCATTATGCTTACCATGTTTACATTACCATACAATGTGTGACACGCATAATAATAGCCGACAGCCGTTTGCATCACATCTTGTTTCTGGTATCATTAGAAAGAGATTAACCGCGATTTTATGTAATAACTTACCACAGACGTAACACTCATAGATGATAAACAACAGTGGCACGAAAAAAAAAAATATTAAAAAAATAACTTACCGCTTTTCGGCAAACTCCGAATAACGTTGACCGCAGCGTTAAATTTATCTTCCAAAGACATTTCTGGGCTTTGGAACGTATCAATTTTGGTCACAAAATTAAATCAATCACAAATCACAACACGCACTTTGGACTTGTTAATTGGTAGCGACTGAATAAAAACACCGAATCACTGCACGATTAACGACATGTTTTCAACACAATCACTGTCAATGAATATTAATTGTATTCGACACTTTGTGACGTATTTACAATAACGGTAGTTTTAATGAAAAGCGATGAGAACGAACCAAAATTACTTCGAAGAACAAATAACACCACCTCCGACGGAAATGAAAAATGAGTGAAGTGAAGTAATGAATTGACAATACAATATTGACATTTGTGAAAGTAAGAGATGTTCGCGTACCGCTGGAACAACCATCGATATCGATAACTTTGGTATAAATTAACAATACTTAATTGCTGAGACAGATCAAAATAATTCAAAAGATAAGTGAAAATCTCTTTATACTCTTTACGTTTTTATTTTCTATGTTTCTGCCTGTGGTAGGCAGAAACCACATTTGGGAAAAAGGCATGAGTTTATCTATGTATATATCTTGAAAAGTGTAACTGACATTTCATATTATGCAGCATAAAATAAGAATAAAATTATTTTTAAATAAATGTACTTTGACGTAACTGTGCTCAATGATTATAATAGTCTTAATTCTAATCAAACAAATAATTAAGAGGTTGAATAATAAGCACGACATTGCCAGTTCATTTGGGATGCTTTGATACAGAATGAACGCAGTAGCTGTTTGTTTACTTTTAGTATTTTAATATTTTATCGTTTTTGATCAAGTATTGTCGTACATCACTACAGATATTGACGTATCACGTCATATTCCCATAAGTAAAAAAAGATTTTGAGACGAATGCGTTCGGATACACACTGCAACATAAGTTTTTATTTTCACTTCCATTTTTCATTTTATGCTAATTGACTTATTATTTTAGTCTGTGGTTCTCCGTTCTTGTCAAATTGAAGCGAGTCCCCGTTGATTCCTTTTATTCCGATTATTCCTAAATAAAGGTAATAAATCCATAGTTTTTAAAGAAATCTTAGTGTTTATGTGTTATTTTAAAGTATTATAGTGTAATGTGGTAAAATCCCGACATAGTTGCGTTATTATTTTGATTTTTTGGTTCGGCTTATTAGCGAAACCCGCGCCCATATTATTTTCGCACAAGTGATTAAATATGTACCGTTTTCAGTGATATTAAGTGTTCATACGACTTGTATTTTACATTATACTGTAATTTAAGTGTGTACACCTTAAGCAAGGTCTCAGTGGTATGCAAATTGATGGTCTTTTTACGGTCATGGATTCCCTCGACTACTTTGAATGTCGGCAAGTTCTTTTTAGGCCGCTATTGTGCTCTGAATTACATTATTCAGAACCTAGCTTTCCAAAATGGTACTGTAATATTGTATTCCAAGCTTAGTTATCTTCTAAAAGCCTGAATAAAACAGTTCATATTTACCGTCCTATTATTTAGCTGAAGAATTATTGATTTTCTAATCTATCCAGACCACCTTTCTGGAATGTGTAATACGAAACCTTAGCCTCATTTGTAACGTTGCATTAAAATCTTAAAAAGTAATTAAATCTAGCAAGAATGTAATCTTGTGTGTGAAATAAAATGTTATCTGTAATCAGTGAGTAATTTGATACTTTGCTAAATTGCTGATTCCCGTCCCATCGGACTATAAGTGAGAGAAAAGAGAGTGCCATATTGTTTCTAGTAGTTCCTACACACACTACTACATAGTATTTTAAACTACACACCATAACACTACACTATAATATTTTATATCCTGAAAACTTGGTTAAGATCTAAGGTCAAAATTAGTGTAGAAGGATATTACTCTATTGGGTCTATTTTAGCATATTTATGGGTTATTAAATAGTTGTACAATTCATTTACCTATGTTTATGGAAAGCCTAGTGGCACTAAGGGTATAGGTAGCAATTATACAATTATTTTTTATTAACATGTCTGAATTAAGTTCCTTGTAAATTATTTGCTGATTAATATCTGCCGTTCAAAGCCCTCGTCAGATTTTATAAATGTAATTAATAAAATTATCAAATACTAATATCAACGGGTTAACTCGTCAAGCGTGATTAATAAGCAATGTAAAACAACATTGAACAAGATGTAAATAATAAAAAATGAATCATAGACAAATGTGCCTTCTGTAATACTTAATAAAAAATATATATACAATAACTTCAATTTGTATCTACAGGAATTTTTCTGTAACCCAAGATAACATCCAGCAAAGACCCAAAGATGCCAGAACTGACAGAGCTGGACAAGGCCACTGCCTCCATGACCGAGAAGCGCAAGGAGGAGACCGCTTCCTCAGACAGCGACTCTGATGACACCATCCCAGAATTGGAAGATGCTGGTGAGATATCTAGCATTTTCTTTCATTAATTTTCCCCTTTTAGCTGTGACTGTGTTTATCTTTTCAGGGTATAAATTTTATTTCAGTTACTTAAATAAAATAATTAGGTACATCTGTCTTGGAAAATTGCAATGGTTAACAAAACACGCCTAAAAAATATCCTTCCTATGGTATCAATTTTATTTATCATATATTCAAATTGTAGTACAATCAAATATATTTAGAATTTTGTACCTATTTAAAGACAGTGAAAATTAAAACATATTACAATCTAAGCCTGGAATTTCTCACTGTCGGACAAATATCTTCCTTCTTTCCTCCCATTTCGGCCCCCTTGCCTTATCTCCTGGGCCAGCCGCAACGACACTTGCCGTATAAAGTTGCCTTCAGAACATTACTTTGTTCCACAGGTGCACCGGGCACCGGAGGCATCTCCAACCCTATTGCGGGCATCGATATCGTGTCGAAGGCCAAGCAGTCGCGCGGTGAGAAGAAGGCTCGCAAGATCATGAGCAAACTTGGACTTAAGCCTGTAAGTATACTGTTTCTTATATCCTTTAGGGCAGGAGTGATGGCTGGTGCAGTAAAATTTATTGTTGAAGATGTTATTCCTTTTTTTTTTAAGAGCTCTTTATCCGTTCGTTATCTGAAACAAACACATTTATTTCTAAAATTTTGGACTCCAAAGTTTGAATGAGGTATCGAACGGCATTAGCGCTCTTATATAGTCCATAATAATGTAATTATCACAAAAAATTACTTGGTATTGAATTTGTTTAGTATATTTTTGTATGTGTTCCCATTATTTTGTGGTTGCTTATCTACATAAAACCCACATTATTATTGACTATAATTATGGTAAAACGCCAACCACATCTGATATTAAAAGCTTGTAAAAAGCTTTATTATTTCATATTTTGTTCAATTATAATTTTATTATGACCCAAAAAAAAAAGACTATCTACAAAAAACTAAAATAAAATACTACTATCTGCTAAAACAGTCTAATTCATACTCTTAAATAAACAATTCCAGGTCCAAGGTGTAAACAGAGTCACAATCAGGAAGTCCAAGAACATCCTGTTTGTCATCAACTCCCCGGACGTGTACAAGAACCCCCACTCGGACACCTACATCGTGTTCGGAGAGGCCAAGATCGAAGACCTGTCCCAACAGGCTACCATGGCTGCCGCTGAGAGGTTCAAGGCTCCAGAGAGTGCTGCGGCTGGCAATGATGCTGCTGCTGCTGGCACGGTAAGATATAAATGATTGACTGGCATAATTTTTTAGCTGGTCTACACAACTCCCATCTCGGCTCGTATTTCGCGCATTGGTCCACTGTACCTGCACAAGGTCAGCAGCACCTTGACTAATAGCCTTGAGAAACCATGAGAATATTGGACACCATAGTTTGGGCACAACAGTCTACCTACCACAGGACTATCTGTTGAAACCAAACCCCACGATAGATTATGTATTTTGCTGTATCATGTACAGTCACCTGCATGTCAGACTACTTTTCTGTTGTAAAATCGCTCATATTACAACCACTTAATATCTGTTCCGGTGATATCATGGTGGAAACCCTTTGGGTATAAAGTACTATCATTCCATTATGATAATTTATATCCAACCACGGACACTAATGATGATATAAAAACAATAACTTTGATTTATCATGAAATCTACCTTGGCTGTGTCTGAAGTGTCCAAAACAATTAACCAGCAGATTCCCAGATATGGTCCAGAACATAAAAACATTTCATTAATGGGAAGAACATGTAACTTTCAGCCGTTAAGTGTCTCCCTACATCCGTTATGACCATCCAGCAAATACTAACAAATTTTCTCTATATATTCTCCAGACGGTAGCCCCCATAGCTGAGGAAGAAGATGAAGAAGGAGTAGACGAGACCGGAGTGGACGAGAAGGACGTGGAGATAGTGATGTCACAAGCCAACGTGTCGCGAGCGCGGGCCGTGCGCGCGCTCAGGAACAACCAATCGGATATCGTCAACGCTATTATGGTGCGTACACGCTTATATTTGACATATTTGAATTGACGTCAATATATCCCAATTTTTTCGTAATCATTGTAAATGATTTCAAAATATTGAAATAGTTTAGAAGTGTAAGTAATCTGTTTTACTTGATGGATATGTTAGTTTTTTTTTTTGTTTCTTTGTAGGTTGGTTCGTTTTGGCTGAACCAAGCCCCTTTTTTAGGCATTATTTATGTTCTGGTATTATCCAACACTAGGAATTTCTCCTGAATATTAGGTGTATAAAGATATAACTTAACTCACAAACACATAAAACCCATACAAATATTTGTTTCGTGCGGGAATTGAATCAACGATATGCAGCGCTGTAGCCAATCACAGCCAACTGTGTCAAAGCTTGTGAGAAATCAATTCTATGGGATTGTTTAAAGCGATTGCATTTTGACCTCAGAGGTTGATAGATCTAAGATAATCGCCCTCTTTTCTCTCTTTCTAATACTAATTCCTTCTCTCTCACCCACAGGAGCTGACGATGTAATGTTCCTGAGCATAGTCAAGAGTATGTTAACTGTTCCTAGCTTTAAGTCTCCGATAACTCTCCACACGAGCGAGAGGGACAGATGTAGTCGCCTCTCGCTCAGAATCATACACTGAAGTATCCAAGGTCGAGGTCGACTATAGATTTGTTTTGTACGGTACGGGAATGTATATAGGCTTTTACTTCAGTACAATAAAATTATGGTAATACCATTTTTGTCTTTTATTTTTTTTTGTCATCTTCGCGTTCATTGAACTTGTTTAATTCGTGTGATAAGTACTTCCTGACCGCGCCATGGTGATGTACCAAAAAACGATGTTTCTAGAAAACTGTATGTTTATTTATTTAAACTTTAAGCACATGTAAAAAAAAATACTATTTACAAAGGCGGACTTAATGCCTTGGGCATTGTATGTTCGTCTTCAGTAGGAGGCTGGTAGATTTGTTGGTCAACTAATCACAACTAGTCGACCGCGCAAGAAAACGCGCGTGTCATTTTCATAGTGCAGCGCCATACTGATAATAATGAGTAATTAATGACGCCGCTAGTCGAGCAAAAAATCGCTGATTTTTATTTTGTTTCGAGAGCCGTCTCAGAACGCACACATGAGTAGTGATTCTTGTGGAGGGGCACGCCATATTATTGAAGTTTATCTCTACACCCAGATACAGTTGATGTATGTTATGAAAGAGGAAATATTAAAACAGTAAAGACACAAAAGAAATAAAACTCCAACAAATAAATTAGCTTATTATTTTATTAGTGCAATAAGGCATCCATTACGTTTGGTATAACCGCTCGCATACAGTGAAATGCATCGACTTAATAATTATGTAATTAACCTTTTGAACGCCAATGTCGGCTATAGCCGACATGAGCAAGCGTGCCCTGTGCGCCAACGACGGCTATACTCGACAAAAAACAGGTCGCAGAAAAATTCAAAATAAACCTATTAAATCATTACTTTTATGTATTTTATTGATACACCTTGAAAGCTGAATGTCTAAACATTATTTAGTTGCATACAGTAAACAAAAATGCATATTCCTCATTTAAATATTTGATGATAAAAAGTAAAATAATTTATGGTTAAAAAAGTAAGTCCCATGACGCCAATGTCGTGCAGAGCCGACTGCTAGTGATGTAGTATCATGTTGACGTATGTTATATTCTTAAATTAATTTAGGTAACTTAAGGTATTGTAATATTTGTCATTACAGTTTTTATTGTTCTAACAAAATATAAACGATTGTAAGCACTGAGAAAAAAGTAGTTTTACTATATTAAAAACTGAAACATAGTTGCGTAAATACATTTTCGATATTCCCTTATCGCCAATCATGCGCATCCCTAGCAAGCTCTCGATAAGCAGTCCCCTCTGCGCCATTGTCGGCAGAAGTCGACTGACTCGTGACGTCGTAAGCGTATAAAGTGAATTTTAGTGCGGGAAATATGGAACAACAAGAAGTATTTACCACTGAACAATTATTACGTATCTTGGAAGGTACTGAAGACGATGAGTTTTCTGAATCTTTAGATGAAGATGATTTAGAGGTAAGTTAATTTTAATTTAAAGTTATGTTTTGCTTTACATGTAAGTATGTACATACTTAATTGGTTATTATATTCTAAAGAGTGCTCTCTTATTTCGCCTACTCGCTTACATTTTGTAAGGGTACCTATATAATCATATTAAAAAAACGAAAGGAGACTCGCTACTGGTGTAAAATATGTAACGTTTATCTTTGTGCTGCACCATGTTTCGAAAAATATCACAATAAATAGATATTTTATTGTTGTATAACATGTTGATTTTTAACAAAATATGTGATTTTAATGTTGATCTGTGATATTTAAAATTATCTATATACAATTGTTGATTATTATAAGAATATTATTATTTTTCTGTGTCATTTTATCGTTACAAGACTGACTATTGAGTACCTATGATAATTAATATAACTGACATTTGTATGTTTTGAATTTTTATAGATTTTTACGAGATTTAGGACTAATTTAAAAAATGGTTTAGTAAATTTTATTTTCAGTATTTCATTTTAAGAGATATTTCTATTATTGCAACACTATTACACTATACCTAATTATGTACTATTGTTGATATTTTATAAGTATTTTTAGTGAGTTTTGTAGTTTTTGAACACTGATCAGTGAGCATTTATAATTGTTGATTGTTGATCCTTTAATGTTTAATTAGGTTAGATACGAGAAACTAAATAATGTATCTATTTTAAGAATATAAATATCGTTATACTTAAAAATCGTTACGTATATACTACGCAATTTCATACGAAAATTTTGATTTATTTTATACATATAATTAATCTGATTAGTGAGAATATTAGAAAGTTCCTGTTATAAAAATTGTTGCTATGTAATAATATCACGTGATAATATTATTCATAAGTGACATGTAAGTAATATGATCTCAAAGTAATTATTAATAATATAACTCAATAATTAAACTAAATGATTGGTAAATAAATAGTTTTATTTGCATTCAATCCATTAACAACCCAAATTGTTGCAATAAGTGTAAATTTCAAGAATAATAAAAACAAACTACTGTGGCCTTTGAATTTAATTAGATACTAACATCGATAAACTGTATGACACTATGGTACAACTCTAATGTACATGCAACGATGTCTTATAAAAGACTCGTCGACGGCGCCAATGTCGGCTATTCCCGACAGTGAGGTACATCAGTACTGAGAATAGTGCTGTACCTAGAGTTATTTTCATTTTAACTGTTGTGTGTCTTAATCATTGTTTTTATGTTATTAACAACTTCGGAACTACTTGAGTAGAACGTTGTAAAATATTTAATATTGGAATGTTCTTTTTAACATATTAATGATCGACCATTTATCTGGCAAGTATTGATAAAAAAAATAATAATAATGGGTATCGATATAATGTTGAAATCCCTATTTTTTTGTAGGTATTTAATTAAGATTTTCGGGCTTGGCGTACAGGGCATAGGAATACCGATATGGCGTGGCGGTGAAAAGGTTAAAATAATAAAATTATTATTATTACTGCCAAGTCCGAGAGGCCTAGCGCAGCTAAGCGTGTGACAAAATAGGAATATTTCTCACTTTGAATGCTAATATTGGTATTTTTGTAAAATTTGTGGGATTAGGCTCGCCCTCTATTACATTGGACTTAAAACATACCTGGCGAAATGTGGGTGTACTAATGGGTACCTCTGCCTAAACCTTTGCGGATTACAGGCGTGATGTTTAATGAGTGAACCACCAAAATTATTTAATAATTGTAATGTACTCCGTGCTATATTGCTATAATAGTTTTTATTTGACATAAAAGAAGCAATAAAATTCCATAAAAATTTAAATTGGATTCTTTTAATAGTTAAAAAGATATTACTTTAGTTTTTTATTTATTTTTGAGACACAAATACATACTAATATTATAAATGCGAAAGTAACCTTGCCTTACGCTTTCATGACTACATCACTGAACCGATTTGGATGGAATTTGGTACAAGGTAAGTTTGAACCCCAAGGAAGGACATAGGCTAATTTTTATTCAGCGACTTCGTCTGCGTCCGCGATAACCGACATTTGCGAAGTCGCGGGGAAAAGCTGCAGGCTGTTTTGGCACTCTTAAAAGTAATATTACGCCTGTATTGAGATGATATTGTGGACTCACATTTCGACTTGTTAGTATGTCCCAACTATTACCCTGTTAGCATTCAAAGTTAAAACAATCTAACCCGTACAACATAGACATAAAACGGGTGATTTTTGTATATTTTTGGGACAGACATATAAAATTAAGCTCTCCTTAGGATGTCTAGCGAATCCCTCTAGCGTTGAAAGGTTAAACAATAAAACAAGTAAATTCTAATAATGTGGTCTTGTACTACATATAATGAAATATGTACATTTGTGATTATAATTCAATATGTTTGTCTGTTTGTTGTATTAACAGATTTTTGTTTGGCCAGATTTATTCGAAGTCTGAGACAATCATATGTGAAAGTTCGTTAAAATGTTTGGTCAGTCAATACCGCATAAACGGCAGAACGGATTTAGATAAAATTCGGCACACAGATAAACCATGTCTTGGATTTTATTTGTATCAATTAAAATCCAGTACCACTCGAATTCCACATTTTATTATTGCTGGCTTTAGACGGCGCGTAATATCCTAAGTCGCGCCTACATATTCTAGACTCCAAATAGCGCGTGACGGTATGTATGATTCGCTCGAACTTGGTAAGTGGAAATGCGACGCGAGCGCACTTGTGGCACTGTATGTGCTCAACAATGGTCACTTATAATGCGGAGGGGTTCCATGTGTGGCTCGCCTGAGGTGCTCGCTCGTACCAACTAGCTCAGCGAGACTCTACTTGATATTACGCGCCGTATGAAGCCAGCACATTATTTATTTTACTAATCACTTACATATGCACAAAGATAACCCATTACATTCCGACATTGCAAATACTGGTGCCGATTCCCTTGTTCACAAACTAGACTAAATTTAGATAATTGGCATCTCTTACTAACATAAGTACAGCTAAAGAAAAGGACGGTGACATTCTAGAACTAAGTTAGAGATGTCAAATTAGTTTTGCCTTGAAATTTTGCGTGTTTTTGATAAATACGTTTTGACATGTCAACTATAATTGTATGCAAGTTTTAGCTCAAACTAAATTGACAGCTCTAATTTATGTATATCCCTTTCTTGTTTTGAGAGAGAGAAAAGGATAGAAATTGTCTAAATTAAATTTAGCTCGTGTATAATAGAATCGACACCACTGTCCTACAAATTGTACGTTTCATTAATGGACATGCAAAAGACGGTAAATTAGGCGTGTTTTTATTATAAAAGATCATAGATATAACAAGTAAATAAGGTTTAAATTAATACTTTTACTCGATGGAGTCCGCCGGGGAGCGTACATCATCTATCTTGAGTATCATCTTCACGAGTTGTGTGGCGAGAGAGATCTGCTGCTTCTTCGAGTGAAGTGATTCTATGACGTTCATTGTTTTCATGTCGTTTGAACCTGTTGGGAAGACGATGTGATTAGAAATTAATTAAAAAGTATGAGATGACGTGACTTACGCTCGTTATTATTTTAATATTTTGAAGGTCTATAGGTCCCGGCTGTCATACGAGAACTTACCACTTACTTACTTGACTTATGCAGCTGTTTGGTAGGTAGGACACATATTGATATCCGCGTGGACGAAGTCACACACAGAGACACAGTGTTGTCACATTATCAACTGCAGACTGCCACTAAGAGATCTCTATGGAAATACCCAAGTACACTTTGCTTGACCTGGGAATCGAACCCAGGACTTCACGCTGACAAGCCTAACAGGACAGCTAGTAATACAAGTATATTTACCATTGCCCATGCAGTCGATACCCAGGTTGTGATTGTTCTCAGCGACCTGCCGCGACTTCACCTCTGATAGAGTGTCGATAGGAGAGAGACCGCTGTGGAAATAAAACAAAAAGAAAATTAATTTAATAAAATCAACCAGTGTGTAAATTATTTTAGATTTATTACTGAACTAATTGCAAGCATAACTTTTAGAGGTACATTGAGTGATTTTGCTAGATTGTATAGTTACACATTTACAATGAATTACATCCAAACTAATTTAGCAAAAATAACCAGCCAAGTGCAGGTCGGACTCGTGCAAGGATTCCCTACCATTATCTATAAAAAAAACAACATGTCTTTGTCTGTTGTTGAGCCCGCTTAAATACTTATTATATTTATTTTTTTAGTATTTGTTGTTATAGCTGCAACAGAAATGCAAAATCTGTGATAATTTCAACTGACAAAGCACTACAAGTTTAGTAAAAAAAATAATCTTTGTATCAATCACATGTCTATTTAAAGTCTTGCAAACAAAAATAAAAACATCTCATCGCCTTAAACAATGGTGTGGACATATTCACCTGTTCTCTGAGAGCGCTAGAGGAATAGATTCGAGCGCGTCAGCGAAGGCGCGGTACGCGTACTGGTCCAGCGAGGACAGCTTGTCCGCCGCGCGAGCCACTGCAACCGAGCACGAGATCTCCGCCGCGCCGCCGCCGTACACCACGCGAGAGTCCTGCAGAGTCATTACTTATGGTTATCTTAACTAATATTATAAATGCGAAAGTAAGTTTGTTTGTTTGTTTGTTACCATTTTACGCCTAGGCCACTGAACCGATCATCCTAAAATTTTGCATATACGTTGCCAGGTGTACAGGGACGAACATAGCGTACCTTTGAACTGGGAAAAAAGTACTGTTCCCGAGAAAAATCACAATAACGTTATTATGATCATAGATGGCGCCACGTGTCGTTTCGAATTGAAATGACAGGACATGGGTAATTTTTTCCGCGACTTCGTCTGTGTGCGCGATAACCGAAATTTACGCGGACGAAGTCGCGGACAAAAGCTAGTTATCAATAAATATAAAAAAGTGAATTTCAAGACATTTGTGGTGCGAAATCCGACTTGATCGATTGAGACTTTTCTCAAGGAAGAGTTTTACCAGAACCACGCAGCACACCACAACGTAGTCACATCGTGTACGACAATAGTTGATATTGAATATGTATTAGTTTATAGTTGATACACATTTATTGTAATTTATAAGCCTAAGTTGACTAAAACAAAGTAATTATTATTACTCTTACGTCTATTCGTCCACTCAATTGTCTAACTATTTATTTATTTCAAAGCCACAAAAAATCTAATTTTACATTAAATTGAATTTCAATCGGGTTTCTGCTGAAATAAAATGTTTTTTTTTTTTAAGTAAATTAAGGGTGTCAATGACCCAATTCAGCCAGTTAAAGGCTTCAAATAAAATCGGACACGAGAAAAAATGGTTAAAAAATTCTCACCTGAACCAAACTGCGTACGATGCACAGCGCGTCGTGCACGGAGCGCTTTGCCTCGTCCACGATCATGCGGTTGCCTCCCCTCATGAGCAGGGTCACCGCTCGGCTGTTGGAGCACTCCTCAATCACCAGCATCTCGTCTTTGGATGTGCCGAATGCTGTAGAAGAGGCAGCAAATATTTAGCATAATATCACGCCTGTAATCCCCGAAAGGTTAGGCAGAGGTGTACCTATTAGTACACCCACATACATACATAAACTCACGCCTTTTTCCAATGGAGGTAGGCAGAAACCACAGAACGCCACCTGTTACGATCCTAACATACACCTACATTTCGCCAGTTATCCTATGTAATAGGGGGCGAGCCCATTGCCATCAACCGGGCACAAATTCAGGCTCCTATTCGAAGCTGCTACTGAGTAATTCCTGATGGAAAAACCCAATAACACCTTCGCCCGACTTGGGAATCGAATCAAAGACCCTCGTGAAACCAAGAATATTTCTACTACATATATCTGACAACACTTAATACCTGTTTCGTTGACAGTAAATAATGAAAAAAAACCACAACTTACTCAGCTCCCTCACAAGTCCACAGGAGCCCAGCTTGTCAGGAGTCAACTCCTCGAAGCGGGGCACGATGCGACCGCCAGTGGCGATCGCTATCAGCTCCATCTCCGGGCCTCCCACCCACCGCACGGCTGGCAGACCCTCTGAGAGGAGGAGGTGGTTCGCCTCGTCGTCGAAGCCCCATTGGCAGATAGCTAGGGTTGCGCCAGCGTCCTAGGAAAGAGGTTGAAAGTTATAACTATGTGCATGCAGACCCGACGAGACGTTTTCATGCCCGAATATTAGCTGTCATACGCTGCGTGCCCTAGGCGCCATTTTCTATTATTACGTCCCTGGCATTGGATCAACATTTGATAAAAATAATCATAAAAACTCATCATCTGCCTAGCCTTCAACTATGTTGGAGTCAGCTATTTTACATTCATCGGCGCTCCAGCGACTGCTTATCTGACCTCCACAACCCAGCAACTGGGTAATACAATGCCCCTTGGTAAGACTGGTTGTCAGACTTTCGGGTTTTTGACGACTCGTAACGACTGCCAAAGCACACGTATGACAGCCGGGACCAACAGCTTAACGTGCTTTCCGAGGCACGGAGGAGTCTCGGCGTGTAAAGATGGTCACCCATCCCCAATCGGCAAGCGTAGCTTAACCAGATGGATCGACCCGTGCGGCTGTTATTACTTAGCCACGAGCTCCTCCTCGATCATAAACATGTTTTATAATTTTTTGACAACTGAGTAAAACACTTGAGATAGAGCCTATAAAAAACTTGCCCATTCTACTTTGCTAGTTTTATTGCGTACCTTGACCCTGCGCACCATCTCCAAGAACTTGTCGTGCTCGTACGCGCGCAGCTCGCGGTACTCGTCTGCTGACCCCACATGAAGCTTATGCTTGGTCTTGGGCTTCGGCGGCTCGAACGGGCACGTGAGGATGGCGAGCTTCACATCCTGAGGAGATAGGAATCTTGTATGTGAATATTATACAGTGTGGTCATCATTCTTTTCTTCATTTTTAGACCTCTTACAGGGACTTACCAAGAGTACATACTCCATACTAAAATAGTCTAGTCATATTCGGTCAATACTACTAAACAATAACTCATAGAATTTAATTAATATTTGCCTAAAATTATTTTATTTCATGTAGTTCAGTTAGCGTGACGTCACGCTACCTGAAAGAACGACGCGAGCGCCAGCGCGACTGCTGAGCTTGATGTCTTGGGTTCAGTTCCCATGTCGAGCAAAATGTTATTGAGTTTTGCCATCAGGAATTTCTCGGCAGCAGCCTCGGAGTCTGGATTTGTGCCCCGTTGATGGCAATAGGCTCGCCCCCTATTACATTGGGCTTAAACATAACTGGCGAAATGTGGGTGTACTAATAGGTAATTAGGTACACCTCTACCTAACCCTTTGGAGATTACAGGCGTGTTGATATGTTATGATATTAAATAAATAATGAAACTTCTCCATTGTACACACTTATCACCAATTAGTTACTCCATCATTTAGTTCACACAAAACAGATTTTTCAGAACACAGTTTTACGGAGAACTTTCCGATTTCATTTAGAACTTATTTTTTTTAATAAACTCACCCTCAAAGTCTTAGGCATCTGCGGGTGACTCATGGTCTTGTCGATGACGACTCCCTTCACCAGCATGGAGTCTTCCATGCGGCCTCCGACCTTGCCTTCCACCTTGATCAGCTCGAAGTTCACGTCGCGCTTTTCCAAGTCAGCTACGGAGAGGACGGCCTGGGAGAGAAGAGGATTCGGAGTAAAGATTTTTACTAAAGATTCTAGGTATTCTTAAAGGGAATATAGGGGGTGTAAAAAAACCTATCACTTAGCTGGTAGGTAACTATTTTTACTGCCCATCAAACTAAATTATAACACTGCAAAAGTTATTGCTGGACAATGATTTTTTTTTTTTGAGTAAAAATCACCCTTGGCAGCGCTGTGCAATGCACGGAAAGCATTGTGCACTTGTGCAGTCAACAGAAAAGGGGTCGTGTGGATTTTAATGTTGAAATAATACAGATCATTGCCAAAAAGTTTTTGCTAAATTATAATTTACGAACTAATGTACTTGTTGGCGGAAAAACTACATTATTTTAACGAAAATCTCTTTTATAGTCATGTCCTGATTAAGACCTGCATTCACCCCATTAAATTGTAAGAAAAAATTTAAATTCAATAACCATGGACCATAACTGGAGAACTTTTTGGCTATGGGGAAAACATTAAATTCGGCTCCATTAAGAATCTTTATACAACGGTCATTTCAAAGTCAGTCTTTAGCCCAAATATTTGACGAAAACACTATTTTCAACCAAGAAAAAAACTTACATCCACCGCTATCTCAGCCATCAGCCGATGGCACTTCACGACAACCTTGCTGCCCAGGGTTGTCATGGCAACCTTGATCAGGTGCTCCCTAGTATCCTTATTAACAGGGTACGCTTCACTGATGCTGTCCAAGTGAGCCAGTGCGGTGGCCGAGGCCATCTCGAAGCCATCAGCTACCCGGATGGGATGAATACCCTTATCGAGGAGGATGGAGGCCTGTTCCAAGAGGGCACCTGTAGAGGAATAAGATATGGTGATTAATATTCTCCCAACTAAATTGTTGTTAATTAGCCAAGTATGCAGGATATATATTATATGTACAAGTGTGTGCCCAGGTGCACTCCCTCTCTCTAATGCCAGATGGACTGGCCATCCAACATAACCAGGCAGAGATCAGGCACAGAACTAATAACTTAGCAGTCTTTCCGAGTTACTAGGTTTCATACCACCAACTTCCCAAGCTCCAGGCTACTTCTGAGAAATGCTGACAGAGAAACTGTTTAGCCAACCTGAGAATTAAACCCAAGACACCACTCTTAAGCAGCCGCTGTTGCAACCTCGAAACCATTCATGAATATGGGTACTATAATGAGTGCAAGTTATGTTATGTGGCAACATAATAATTTACAAAAAAAACAGCAGTACAAACTTACCAGCCAACACCACAACTCCTGTAGTTCCATCACCAATCTCATCATCCTGACTCTGTGCCAACTGGACCAACAGCTTGCCGATCTGATGTTCCACGTCCATCAGCTTCAGGATAGTGGCTCCATCGTTGGTGACTGTCACATCTCCGTCAGGGGAGACCATGAGCTTGTCAAGCCCACGGGGACCGAGGGAGGTACGGAGGATGCCTGCGATTTGACGAGCTGCTGAGATGTGAGACTGTGAAGAGATACAAATACAAAAGATGAGTATGATTTAATTTTTTTTAAATAAAAATGGGATAACACTATTTTTTTTACACCTTAGGTTACACAATTGAAGTTTAAGTAGAGATCCCTAACTTTTTCTAGTAACAAATATTTATGTTACTCAAGAATAATGTAGCATTCTAATAGTGAAAGAATTCTTAAAATTGGTTCACTCGATATTTGTACAAACATCAAAATTACTAATCTTTTCTTTATAATATTAGTACCTATAGATTATAATAATTTTTATGAATCATCACTTTATAATACATGCAACAAATGTTTTCATCTGAAAAACCAACAAAGATGGTATTTTTAACTTCACAATTATTCCATAAAGTTAGTATCGAGAATGAACAAACTGTTTCAAACAAAGACGACACTAACCCGAGTAAAGTAATAATAGAATTAGTTAACATCCTAAAATCCTTCAAAAAGACTAACTTGTTATTGTTTAGTGTTTTACGGAACAGATATTTAAATGAAAGTATGTTAAATAACCACTTAAAAACAATATGTGACAACTTTAAAAATTGCTCATTTATTAATCTAAAATGTAATTACCCGTATGATAAGTTCTATTATTTATTGGATGTATGTAAATTAGTTAACTTAAAGATTGACTCAAATTATTATGACAAAACATTTTTGTGTTGTAAAAATCTTATGTTACTAAGGCACAAGGCTAAATTGGAAAGCACAAACATTCCTAAAAAGGGCACAATTCCATTCTACTTTAAGTCGTCTAAAAATATACAAGGTAATAATAATTGTACTGCCTCTTTGAGCAAACTGGAGGTGATAACCACCGGAACTCACAGGAAGGGAACCATACCCTATTATTTTAAAAAATCTACACCGTGTTTGGGGGCACAGTCTGATACAATATTGCCATCACAAGCGAATAAATGTTTTCGCCCCTAATCCAGAATTCAACTTTAGAATATTTCACCAAAACATTGCCGGCGCTATAAACAAAACCGAGGAATTAACGTTTGCAATTAACGAACTGTCGAAAAATGGTAGAAGAATAGATGTGGTGTGTTTGACTGAAACTTTCATGAAAAAAGGTACAGAAATGCTTTTGAAAATTCCTGGTTATAATTTAGTTGCATCATATTCACGGGACACTAAACGAGGAGGGGTATGCATATTGATTAATAATAATTTAAAATATAAAACTTTGACTAATATTAATGACTTGGGATGTAAATTCAATTTTGAATGTTGTGGCATCGAAATTAATAAAATCATGATTATTTGCTTATATAGAACTCCAAACAGTATCCCACAAATATTCCTTGAGAAACTTGAACAGTTACTAGTAAGCCTTACTAGGAAACATAGAAAAATTATTCTATGTGGGGACTGGAACTTGGACATTTTAAAACCAAACAAGAGTAGCGAAGACTTGAAGAGTATGTTAAAAAATTTTAAAATTGAAATGCATTGTAGTGTAGTAGATAATAAGTACTATATAGGCATGTACTCCATAGTTGTAAGCAATATATATTCAGCTACATCCGAATAAACAGTCAGTACTATTCTAGCAGTCCCGTGTTTCATTGATCTCATCCCTACATGGCGACCCTGCCGGTAGCGCGAGAGACGAGTATCGAATTTCGCGCGTGGCTGTAGATTACTTTAAAAATGAAATACGTGATCAAATAATTTCACCGTAATTTGATAAAATTAAATAATTCGTGATGTGTCAATCATATCAAACCAAGGAGGAGGTTTTCCTGGCCCAGAACGCTGCAGGTGCTGGCAATAACGCGAATTTACAAGAAATTGGAGCGCATATGAACACTCAGACCATTATATCAGTAGTTGTTATATGCATGGTCGCAGCTATATTGCTGTATTTCGGATATAAGGCGTATAAGAAATGCCATACACGGTGGATGCGTCAGGAGATAAACCAGCAGGCCTTTAGGGGCTTGAGATGGTCCGGACGTCGTCGGAGCTTTGTCCAACAGAGGTCGGCTGATTGCGCGTGCCAAACTACATCCATGAACAAATAATAGACATGAACCCTATCTTATTTCTAACGAAGTGTTGTGTGTGAATAAAAATCAAAGTGTTTAAGTGCGAAACTCGTTAACAAAAATAAAAGTGCGCGTTATGTACCGGTATGTGAAACAGTGTTTGCGGTACGATTAAAAGAGCATAGGTGTTTATGGCTGAAGGACTAAAAAATATATATAGTGATTTGTACAAGATTAGACAATACTTGGTAAAGGTAGGTCCCAAACGCAGGCGCGAATCTAATGTATGTGGTAAGAAATTAATTGAAGCAAGTTCTTTATATTTATCATTTGAAAAGCTATGGATTAGTATTGGAAGTAACATAAAATATCATAAAAGTGAAGAGTTAAGTATAATACAGGATTATCGCTTAAAAATAAATGAATTGTATACTAATATAAAAGAGTTATGTGACTCAGTGACTAGTAACAGTAGCTCTGATTCAGAAAGCGTCAGTAAAGAGGAAAGAAAATCATTGCCAATAATGGGGAAATTTGATTTAAAAGTAGCACTAAACTTGGTGCCTGTTATGATAAATAATGAGGAGCATACTGTTAGACAGGTCATTGATAGTATAGATTATTACAGTTCAATATTGGACGTAGAATCCCAAAAGGAATTGATTGTGTTTGTATTAAAGAGTCGGTTGTCTCAAGCAGCAAAATTGAAACTTAGTACTAGCTATGACTCAGTAGACAACTTATTAAAAGATATGAGCATTCAACTACTGCCGAAAAAGTCCCATACAGCATTACAAAGCAAATTACATTCTTTTCGTCAGAATGATTTAACAATTGATGATTATGGCAAAACTATAACCGAAATGTTTGTTGATCTGACTGTTTCGCAATCAGACGGTAAACCCGAAAATTACAACTTCTTAAGGCAATTAAATGAAAAACAGGCAATTAAGCGATTTGCCGACGGATTGCGAAACCGTCGTCTAGGCACAATTATTACTGCACGGAACTTCGATTCCTTAAAGGATGCTATTCAAGCAGCTGTGGAGGAGGACACTACGACGGCATCTTCTTCCCCAGGTGAAATTAGAACATTTCATAAAAACAATTACCATTACAGGCGAGGGACAAATAATTATTTTAGAGGCCAATCTGGACGATACTTTAGAGGGCAGTCAAGCAGAGGTCAGGTGCGAGGTGGACATTACGCGAGCAACCAGGGAGCTAGCCGAGGTCATGCGTCGCGAGGTTCGTGGCAGAACGGACCTAGAAATAGACCTTATCGAGGTAAGACTTCCTTTTACAATCGAAATAAGGGGACACAAAATAATGAGACGATGCGTGTTATGACGGAAAATGAAAAGAAATCAGATGGATCAGGCAATCCGAACCAGTTTTTTCGTGAATAATCGTGTACCAAATATTTTATCATGTAACAGTAGCATAACGATATCACTCTCCGTAAATGGTTGCCCATTTCAATGGTTATTAGATACGGGTGCGTCAATCTCGGCCATCAAACATAAACATCTTGTTGAACTAAACATTCCCTTTTATAGCAAAACTTCAGAGATCAATGGACTAGGGGGCAAGGTACAATCAATAGGCTATGTGTATTTAAACTTAGTAGCGAATGACGCCACCTTTAACCATATATTTTATGTATTTAAAACATTGCCATGTTCGGTGAATGGCATAATTGGCGATGACTTTTTACGCAAGTATAAATCATTATTAGATTACAATAACAACAATGTAATTATGCGTAATGAGGTTGGAAACATTATTACGTTACCAATTAAGACGAGTAACAATAATTATAATAAATGTTTTGTCATACCTCCAAGATCAGAATCAATACATTTTATACAAACAGAAAAATTAGGTGAATCTGTTGTTTGCGCAAGCGAATTGAGTGAGGGTGTGTTCATGGCTAGCTCGTTAGTAAGACCAATTGATGGTAAAATACCGATACGGGTTTTGAATACTACGGAAGCCGAATTAACTATAGATAAACTACAACCTGTTATACATAGCGCTTCGGATTATAATATTTGCAGTTTTAACAAATGCGACAGAAATACAAATCGAGTTAAAACTATACTTCCGATGTTAAATCTTAAACATTTAAACAAAGAGGAACAAATGTCGATTGAAAGTATATGTGCTAAATACCCTGATATTTTCTTCGTACCCGGGGATAAATTAACAACTACGCACATATACCAACATTCAATTAGATTAAAGCCGAATGCCGAACCAGTATTTGTTAAGCCCTACAGGTTACCTCACTCACAGAAGGTTGAGGTAAAAAGACAACTCGATAATATGATAGCTGAAGGGATAATAGAACCGTGCACAAGCGAATGGTCGAGTCCGATTCTACTAGTGCCTAAAAAATCAGACGCTAGCGGTGAGAAAAAGTGGAGGCTAGTTATAGATTACAGGAAGCTCAATAATGTCATAGAAAATGATAAATTTCCACTGCCAAATATAACCGAGATTTTAGATTCGTTATCCGGTTGTATCTATTTTAGTCACCTTGACCTACATCAAGCATTTTACAATGTAAACTTGGAACCAGAGAGTAGAAAGTACACATCATTTTGTTCTGGTCAATACCAAATGACTAGGATGCCGATGGGTCTAAAGACTAGTCCTAGTTCATTTTCCAGAATGATGACTATAGCAATGGCGGGCCTTAACTATGAAAAATGCCTTGTTTATCAGGATGATTTGGTTGTTTATGGGAATTCGCTTAGTCAACATAACAAAAATTTGATACATATCTTTGAGCGGCTTCGGAAAGTCAATTTAAAGCTGAACGCAGCTAAATGTGTATTTTTAAGAAAGGACATGTTATATTTAGGTACATAATTTCAGATAAGGGCATTCTCCCAGACCCAGAAAAAATAAATGTAATAAAAAATTATCCAGTGCCGCAAACTGTAGACGAAGTAAGGCGTTTTGTCGCGTTTGCCAATTATTACAGAAAATTTATCAAAAATTTTGGACACATTGCTCATCCATTAAATAATTTAAGTAAAAAGAATGTCACCTTCGTATGGGATAAGGAATGTCAAGATAGCTTCGAATCGTTAAAACAATGTTTAATTTCGGCACCAGTATTACAATATCCCGATTTTTCCGACAGCAATACGTTCACTTTACAAACAGATGCATCGGGATACGCGTTAGGCGCCGTGTTGTCTAACAAAGACGGCCGCCCAGTAGCTTATGCTAGCCGAAGTCTAAATAAAGCTGAAAAGAATTACCCGACTATAGAGAAAGAGCTACTTGCTATAGTATGGGGAGTAAAACATTTTCGACCTTATTTATACGGCCGCAGATTTAAGATTAATACGGACCACAAGCCGTTAGTGTATCTGTTTAATTTAAAAGACCCGTCTAGTAGGTTATTAAAATTTAGACTGATTCTGGACGAATATGATTACGACATTAGTTATGTGCCAGGGAGAGTTAATGCGGCAGCAGACGCGTTATCTCGAGTGTGTTTGTCGTCAGAAGAATTAAAACAGATGCATGAATGTGTCATAAATGTTATGACTAGAGGACAGAAAAAGCAATTATTAGGGGACAGCTCTTCGGATGCTATGGCAACCACTGACGATTGGCCTGATCAACCAAAAGTTGTGGAAACACATAGTAAGCCGAAAGAATCTGTTGAGTTGAGATTCATTAACAAACATGAATGGAATAGATTGCAATTAAATAATACTGATGACACACAAGTCAGTAGCACGGGTACACTATATTATTTACCGTCTCAAATGACTATGTTTATAAAACCGGCAACCCGATCGCAATTGACGCCAGCCGCATTTGCGAGGGAGCTCGGAGATTATTGTCTTTCATACAATATTGAAGAGATATATTTTATTAAAAATAACACAAATAATATTTTCATAGAAAAGTTAGTGAAAGAAATAAAAGATAATACAACGTGGTCCGGACCGCGAATATGTGTTTTAAAGGATGTACAAAGAATTATTGACAAAGACGATAAAAGAGTTATTATTAACGACTTTCACTTATTACCCACAAGTGGCCACGCGGGTATTAGGCGAATGTTAAATAATATAAAAAAATATTATTTTTGGCCCAATATGGAGAGAGATATCTATGACTTTGTTAAAAAGTGTCATAAGTGCCAGACACAAAAGTATTCTAGATACACGAAAGAGCCAATGGTGGTGACCACCACAGCCCACACGGCATTTGAGAAAATATACTTAGATATTGTAGGACCTTTAGATAAAGATATTAATAATAATTCATATATTTTAAGTATTCAGTGTGAGCTTTCAAAATTTGTAATAGCGTGTCCACTCGTTTCGAAACACTCCAACGAGATTGCAAAGATATTCGTGGAGAATTTTATTCTTAAGTATGGAGTTCCTACTAGCATCGCAACTGACAGAGGAGCGGAATTCATCAGCACAACAATGTCAGAGGTTTGTAAACTTTTACAAATTAACAAGTTACAGTCTACTGCTTATCACCATGAGAGTATCGGTGCATTAGAGAACGCACACAAACATTTAGGCGCATATCTAAGGATACAGTGCGATAATCATCCTCAGACGTGGAGCACATGGTTACCTTACTGGTGCTTCTCATACAACACATCAGTGCACAGCGCTACTAACTATACTCCATTTGAATTGGTATACGGTAAGAAATGTAATTTGCCTAGTAATATATTATCATCTGTTGAACCATTGTATAATCATGACGATTATCCTTTAGAATTAAAATTCAGGTTACAAAGTTCGCAGAATGAAGCTCGTAAAAATATTATTAAACAAAAAATTATAAGAAAACAAAAGTATGATGCCAGTATTAAGCCTATTACATATAAGCCAAATGATCAGATTTTATTAAAAGAGGAAACCGGCAATAAATTAAGCCCTATATTTACTGGACCGTATGTAGTTGTAAGAGATTTGTCACCCAATGTAGAAATTATTAAAAAAGGAAAGCTCGATACAGTTCATAAGAACCGAACTAAATTATATTATACTTAGAAATAACAATTATATTATTTACATGTTTTTGTATACTAGTTATAATCATGTACTAAATAAAATTATATTATTCTCTGTATAAGCATTTTATGTTATTCTAAAAAAAAAAAAAAAAAAAAAAAAAAAAAAAATTTTTGTCAATTTTTTTTTTGTTTTGTTAAGGGGGAGCTGTAGTGTAGTAGATAATAAGTACTATATAGGCATGTACTCCATAGTTGTAAGCAATATATATTCAGCTACATCCGAATAAACAGTCAGTACTATTCTAGCAGTCCCGTGTTTCATTGATCTCATCCCTACAGCATATCAAAACACCAACGAGACAATTGTCATGTCTTGATCAGTTAGCTAGCAATATTAAGCATGTTAAAGCGGAGGTACATCACCTTGCCCTGTCTGACCACGAAACAGGTCAAACGCTATCGCTTAAAACTACAAAATCATTCGAAATATTCAGCTGGTATGAGAATGTCAGAGATTATAGTAGAGAAAATATGGACAAGTTCAAAAGTTGTATGTCATCGCTTACATTCTCAGACGTATACGAAAAAAAAAACCTACAAGAAGCGTTTGCTGAATTTCATGATTTATTTAAATTATTATTCAATCTGTGTTTCCCAATAAACATAATAAAGAAATCTAATAAAAAAGGGAACCATAATTGGTTGACGAAGGGCATAAAAAGATCCTGTATAAGGAAACGGTCGCTCTATCTCATCCAACTACACAAGAAAACAAACAGAAAAAAAACAAACAAACACTATAAATCATACAGTTACATACTCAAAAAGTGCATTTATAAATCTAGACAACTACAGAATAAGAAATATCTTGACACTAATAAAAATAGATGTAAAGCCACATGGACAGTGATTAATGAAAACATTGGTGACGTTAGTAAATTAACACAAATTGACAAAATAATCAACAATAATCGGACATATGATGACCCTAAGGAGATAAGTGACAAATTTAATCAGTTTTATATACAATTGACAAATAGCAAGAATTTTAAATATAATAAAGACGAGATAAACAAAACTATCCAGACTAATAGCGAACATACAATATTTCTAAAACCAACTGATGCAATGGAAATAGTTCAAACAATTAAAAGTCTTAATAACACAAATGCAGCAGGAGTGGATGACATAACAACCAAAGTTATTAAATTATGCGCACCATACATATGTCAACCACTGTGTTATCTAATAAATTTATCATTTGAGGAAGGTGCATTTCCTCACATATTGAAAAATTCAGTTATTAAGCCGCTTTTCAAAAAAGGAGAAAGAACGGACATGAATAATTATAGGCCAGTGACGCTTATACCAATCATGTCAAAAATCTTTGAAAAAATTATGCTCAAAAGGCTTCAAGACTTTACATCAAGTTTTCGGATACTTAAAGATGAGCAATTTGGGTTTAGACGGAATAGTACCACTTCATTGGCATGTTTCAATTTGATCAAAATTGTCACCCAGGCTATAAATGATGGTTAACCAATCGTGGCGATTTTCTTGGACATGAGTAAGGCGTTCGATTTTGTAGACCACGACTTGCTCTTACATAAGCTAGAAAAATACGGAATACGAGGCAAAGCAAACGACTGGTTGAGAGATTACCTAATTGACAGAAAACAATGTGTGGAAATTTCTAAAATACATAATACTAAGAAGATCTTACATAGAAGTGAATATCGATTAAATAATTTTGGAGTGCCACAGGGTAGTGTATTGGGACCTTTTTTATTCCTCTTATATATTAACGATCTCCCAAATACGATTTGCCATAATACAATCTTGTTTGCCGATGATACAACTCTCATTGTGAAATGTGAAAATGCAGACACGTATGAGCAAGACATAAACAAAGCAATAGACAAAATAATACACTGGTTACATTCTAACAACTTACAAATTAATATGGAAAAAACTAAAATGATCCAATTCCAAACCCATAAAAGAAAGCCATTCACGTTAAAGGTTAAATATAATGACACTATGATTGAACAAGTGGCAAGTACTAAATTTCTAGGGATAATGTTGGATCAGAATTGCGACTGGAAAACACACGTCGATTACGTCTGTGATAAACTCGACAGATTTGTCTACGCAATAAAAAGATTAAGAGTCACGGTATCAACAGAAGCTGCTCTTTGTGCTTATCACGGATACGTTTCGTCCGTACTCGCTTATGGTCTCTTGTTGTGGGGTAATTCGGTGGAAATTACAAAAGCGTTCAGAGTACAAAAAAAATGTATACGTGCAATCTGTGGGGCCTGGTATACGGATAGTTGTAAGCCCTTGTTTAAAAAGTGCAATATTCTGCCATTGCCGTGTATGTACATTAGAGAATTATGCCTATTTGTAAAACAACATCCGGAATATTTTATTAAACACAAAGATGTAACCAAACGAAATGTAGTTCCTAGAAATAAAAATAAATTTAAACATGAGCTCTGTATACCGCAATGTAGGCTCGAATTGTATAAAAGGAACTCGTACATAAATGCTGTAAAGGTATATAACAAATTACCGGACGTTTTTAAAGACCTACCTTTGCCCATGTTTAAAAAGAAAGTAACGCAATGGTTAAAAGACAAATGCTTTTATAATCTTAAGGAATACATGTCAGATGAGGGAAATAGGAATTAATAATATTGGTATATACCTTATAATAATTTATGGATGTTCGAATTAATTTTTATGACATTATCAATTACAATTTAGCTATTTTTTATACTTAAATTATTAATCTGACATTTTATTAAACTTTATCTCTGACGAAAATTAAATATTTGCACACCATATGTAATGGTAGAATGTAAAGGGCCCATTATAGTTAAGATCATACTTTGTAAACCTACATTCTGGCAAATAAATAGATTTTGATTTTGATTTTTGATTTTGAAAGAGGTTATTGCATTGTGAACTCTATCTCAATGGACAATAGGTTAAAAATAAAACAATGGATTAATTGAAATAACTATAAAAGTTACTATTTAAAGGTAATTCAACTTATAAAGTTTTCATTTCCATTGTTATTATGAATTTAGAAGTAAAAGATGATAGCGAGATGATATCTAGAGAAAAATCGTACAGGTTGCTCAATTTCGAATCATGTGATTCATAACATCTGATTCCAAAAATGCATGTAACTTTATCAAACAGGTTTAAATCATCAACTTTAGGGTCTAATATGATTAATATCGGGATAAATTACAATTTGAACGCAAGTTTTATTTATAAAATTAAGTTTTTTTTCATATTCTCGATTATTCGAAACTTGTGTTGACAAATTTAGGTTATACATTTTTCCGTAATTATTTCTAGATGAATATAGAAATCCATTGTTATGTTACTGCTAGAAGAGGTTCAGCAGGTCGTAATTACTCTTGAAAGTTGTTATTATCCATTTTATATGTAGAAAAATCGAATTAAATTACCTTCAAGGCATCGATACCGGTAAGCCGTTTTTGCCTATCTTGGTCCCTCAAAATGATAAATGGACGTCCATACTCGTCGAAGGCTACCGCTCCGGGGAACAGAGCCATGTTTTACAATAATATCACTTCACAAACTCAAGATGAAAGCAGATTCAGTTTCATAGAATCCACCAAAATCGAAACAAAAACCAAATGACAGTTTTTGGAATTTGACATTTAACCATGTGACCACAGAAAAAATATTGTAAAATTTGTTTCACGCAGAATCTATTTTAAAACAAAACTAAGATATAAAAAAACTAAGATTGTGATGTTGCTAAAAAAGAATAGAATGTTTTTTTTACTGCATTATAGTGACGATTTATAAAATATGCCCTTGTTGGAAAATTAACTTTATCCGTAATAAAATCCCTTTTGTTTCGTCCCCATTCACTTCTTGAATCCCTATTTATCCCTTTATAAATAAGGTACCTACTTGTATCTACTAGTACGTCTATAAGGACAAGGTAAAAGGCCGGTCTTTATTTACTAACGAGTATGCTATTTTAACTACAACAATAACCAATGGCATTGCCCTTACTATAATAAATTGAAACAAACAACATTTTCACAACAGTTTTATTTTCAGTATTGAATATTTATTGACATACTACTCTCCAAGAAGGTGGCTTAGCATTTTCATAAATAGCAGCCAATACGTAAACTAGGCCAGCAGCGCATAAAAAAAGAGTTATAGAATATAACACTTTATCGCAAAAACCACCCTTCAGAAACACGGGGCGCCCATCTTCACATTGAAAATCAGCTTGTAATTTCTTCAATTTTACTAAATGTGATTTCTGTAAGAAAACAGGCGCTGTAGAAATGGCTCGCCCCCGCTGCACGAATTTTGTTACAACCCTGAATAACATTGTCATAAATTAGTGCAGGTGTATTTATCCAACAACAATTTGTCGTCCACTCTTTTCATAAAATGTCTTTTGTGGAACAGATGCCACAAATTTGCCAATATCACTAAGATATACCATCAAACGCTGATGATTAATCAGATAATTTTACACAATGATTAAAATAATTTAATCCTTTCGGAAACAGTTTCTTGAGTCGCACTATATTCGTCGCACTTTTCGCTATGATTGACAGATTTTTGAATTTTAAAGTTTTTTTTTTTGGGTCCAGAAATTTTCTGACCGGCCTGTTGTTTATTTTATTGTGTGAAAACTGGCTGCGTGTTTGGCTTTTTTTTTTCGGTATGGTAGCCTGCCGGTCTTCTTTTGAGGTTGTCGGCTTGATCGGACTTTCCTGTGGGGCCTTAAAAATTAAGGCCTTCAGCCAGGGCTTAAAACTAAGCGAGTACACGCTAAGGGTACCCCGCGCGCTCGCGGCGCCCACGCTGCTCACACGCCCGAGGAACGCGCGCACGCCTAATGTGGGGTTAGCCTAACGGTTCACGAGATACCTGACAGACTGACGGACAGCGGAGGCTTAGTAATAAGGTCCCGATGCACAGTGGTTCCATATCGAAAATTAGTGGACATAGGCAACAAAGTTCCAATATCGATGCGATTTTTTTTTATGTGATTCTTTATGATATTCCTGACAACTTTTACTCTTGTGAAATTTCTTCTAAAGTTGATAGTTTGTCTGAAAAAAAAATAATTAGATTTTTTTGTATGGAGCGAATCACCTTTCATTTTTTTTCTTCAATTGTACGAATATGTTGGGTGTATGGCGTGAGTATATGATAGCTAGGGTCATTCTCTATCCACGAAAAATAAAATCAGCGCCGGCCATCTGCGGCCGCGCGAGTAATCATTCCTCAAAAAATAATAATTGTTTATGATATTTTTTGCCATTTAAAATAAATTCAAAGTATATTTTTTGTCTCATTTGGCTGTTCTGACCTTCTTTTTTTTTAGTATATAGTTTTGATAGCATATAAGGTACCTACAACTAGTAATTCTTGGAGAGATTATTTTTTTTACCGAATGATTACTCGCGCGGCCGCAGATGGCCGGCGCTGATTTTATTTTTCGTGGATAGTGAATGACCCTAGCTATCATATACTTACGCCATACACCCAACATATTAGTACAATTGAAGAAAAAAAATGAAACGTGATTCGCTCCATACAAAAAAATCTAATTAATTTTGTTTCATTTTTTTTCTTCAATTGTACTAATATATTGCATGTATGGCGTGAGTATATGATAGCTAGGGTCATTCTCCATCCACGAAAAAATAAATCAGCGCCGGCCATCCGCAGCCGAGTAATCATTCGGTAAAAAAGAATATTTTGTCTGATTTATTTTGTCATTTAAAATAAATTCGAAGTATGTTATTTGTCTCATTTGGCTGTTTTCACCTTCTTGTGATTGATGACTCATTTCACAGTGAAATACTTTTATTTTTATATTTACATTAGAACTATGGCCGGATTTTGTACCAACCTAGATCTTTTTGTGAAGTTAAGAAGTGGCGGTGATCTGAAAAATTATGAAAGTATAATTTCTGTGTTGAATACCGCAGTTTCTGAAGAAGACAAGAACCTAATCAAGGAATTCTGACGACTTTTTTGTGTAAATCTTAATAAAAAGTGGATAGAGTCAAGTAGAAATCAAAAAACTTTTATGAATCGTATAAATAATCGCAAGTGGTTGGAAAATAGCATCGACTGGCCTGTTTGTGATAGTGTTGACCTGAGAAGTGAGTTGGGCTTTTCGGGCGCAGCCATATCTGAGCCAGTGGATATGGATTCCCATGTTCCTGATCTTGCAGTATGTATTGCGGAAGAGGGAACATCTACAGAAAAGGAGCACTTAAAACCGTTCGAAGACTTAAGTAATAAGCAAAAAAGACGTTCTACTTCCATAGTAGAAGAAAGTTCCGAGGAAGAGTTGCAGTACTGGTACTTAATAAAATTGAAAGACAACGGCAAAACGGATCTGGCAAATTTGGTCGAATACCTTTCCAGTAATCCAGAAACGCTATCCGAAGTACACGAGCGACTATTTAAAAAGCAGAGCTTAAGTACTGTGTCTGAAGACCCTTTATACATCACTTGCGCTCTCGAAATGGAAGTACTTAGCTCTTTGACAATTTCTGAAAGAAGAAAACTATGCTGCCCTTCCATCTTATCCAAAGCTCTTAAATGCCAAGAAAAGATATTATCCACCATAGGAAAGTATTGAGATTACCGAAAAAGGAGCGCAAATAAAAAAATCATACAAAATATTATTTTTTACCGAATGATTACTCGGCTGCGGATGGCCGGCGCTGATTTATTTTTTCGTGGATGGAGAATGACCCTAGCTATCATATACTCACGCCATACATGCAATATATTAGTGCAAATGAAGAAAAAAAATGAAACAAAATTAATTAGATTTTTTTGTATGGAGCGAATCACGTTTCATTTTTTTTCTTCAATTGTACTAATATGTTGGGTGTATGGCGTGAGTATATGATAGCTAGGGTCATTCACTACCCACGAAAAATAAAATCAGCGCCGGCCATCTGCGGCCGCGCGAGTAATCATTCGGTAAAAAAAAATAATCTCTCCAAGAATTACTAGTTGTAGGTACCTTATATGCTATCAAAACTATATACTAAAAAAAAAGAAGGTCAGAACAGCCAAATGAGACAAAAAATATACTTTGAATTTATTTTAAATGGCAAAAAATATCATAAACAATTATTATTTTTTGAGGAATGATTACTCGCGCGGCCGCAGATGGCCGGCGCTGATTTTATTTTTCGTGGATAGAGAATGACCCTAGCTATCATATACTCACGCCATACACCCAACATATTCGTACAATTGAAGAAAAAAAATGAAAGGTGATTCGCTCCATACAAAAAAATCTAATTATTTTTTTTTCAGACAAACTATCAACTTTAGAAGAAATTTCACAAGAGTAAAAGTTGTCAGGAATATCATAAAGAATCACATAAAAAAAAATCGCATCGATATTGGAACTTTGTTGCCTATGTCCACTAATTTTCGATATGGAACCACTGTGCGATGGCCCCCTTCGAGTACGGAACCCTAAAATGTTAATAAAAACTACGAAATTCACAAAAATATGATTATATTGCTATCATCATAATTATTAACACATCATTAATCATAATATTCATGAACCTTAAATATTTGCTATAGTCAACGCTTATTATAACAGCAAGGCACCGACACAGCTAATAATTTGCCATTCAAATTGGGGCTTTAAATCGAGTGAATTAAGATATATTTTCTAATGACAAGAAAAAAGGTGACGGCTTGCGGGCGGGCCGTTGCCATGCTAATATAGTGAGCGTTGAGCATTATATCCTTCACAATGTCACAATCTTTAATGTCCACACAGTCCGATCAACTTTTACCGAGCGAGCCATCTTATTCAGAAGACCTCCTCGCTCGTTTGCGCCGTTAAATATCAAATCTTTCGAAAGCCAAAGACTTCCCTTCTTCCTCGTATTCCTCTTTAGTGAGGCAGAAGGAATAAAAATCCGGATCCCTGAATATTTGTTTACCACCCTCCCAAGCGTATGTTAACGGATTATCCGGCTTGGTTACGTTCACGTCGAAATGATCCAGAGCTAAAGAACGGACTTCGTTGTACACTCTCTCCCGGAAACCAGGAAACATGGCATTACCACCGTACAAAACAATATTTTCGAGCAAACTTTCCGTATGTTCCTCTGGACAAGCACTGATGGAATGCATTATGGCTTCTGGTATCCCCATCTGTGGTATACCCACGTCCGAAGGATGGAACAGCAGCTCTGGAATGGCGAACCTTTCATTGTTTAGTCGGAGAGTTTGCTGTTCTAGGTCTTCGTCGGGTTTGACGATATCTCGAAGGTAGCCACGCCGGATTGATGTGTAGTCCGGTAGAACGTAGTCTTTGACTATCGTGTTTTCTGGAGCTGTAATGAGAGTTTTATTTTTATTAGGAGTAGAATAAAACTCATACGGAATGCGGTGTTGTGAATCTTGGGAGATACGCATAAGCAGCTGTGAACATCTTTTGGCTATTAAATAGTGACAATGAAAATAGATAGCTAGCTAGCTAAATTGGACAACATCCAACCCTGTCACACCTTTCTGTGAGAATCCTCATGGATGTCCTTCGTCTTGGGGTGGGTGCAGAAGTCTATGAAAGTCTTAAACCAACACACACAGACAGTAGGGGCGGGATAGGCGCGTGTCGGGTTGGGTCCATTTACTGAACGCGTCAGGGCCGCGTCTGGCCCGCGGCGGGTCGGTACCGGGAGCCGCGCTCGTCATCTGTCACTAATGATTCGGGATTCTTGGTTTCTAACTATTGATTGATTGTGTGAAAGAGTGACTCCGAAAAAAGGTACACTGATGGAGATAGTGCTTGGTAGGTGCTTATAAAGCAACACAATGTAATACCACAAAGACCCCAATCAAAATGGCTTCAGAGCAGCAAAACTCACCTTTTTTCCTAGCAATCTCCATATCTCCCAAAAAGTCTTGAGATACAAAACAAGAATCCTCTTTCGCCTGATTTATAACATACGTCTCATCCATAACATTCAGCTGTCGATATGACAACACTTCTTTTAAATGATTTGTCAGAACTTTCCCACCAACATCTATCCTTCTAATGGCATCCTTGTACTTACTCCCGTTTATATACGGAACTATATTTGTAAAACTATAACCGGAGTCTACAACAAGCGTACATTTATTCTTATGGTCTTTCCGGTACTTGTAATCAGCTAAATCTGTAGCATTTATACGTAATAGTGATGTACATTCATATTCTTCAAAAAATATTTCTGTAACAGCTTCTTGAATGGATGCAAAATTAAATAATGGTTCAGTAAATATTAGTGGCGTCTCGCTAAAGTTAACTGGACAGCATTCTTTACTGAACATGTAGTCCCAAACTGTTTTTTGAGTATCCCAGTTGATAAGAAAACCTCTTTGGAATGGTAGAATGTAGAAAAGTCCCGATGCGTCTCTGCAGTCGTCTATCTGTGAGCCTATGAATGGACGCCGTCGTTCTGACTTGGCTTTCATGATACAGTTAGGCACTACTTTCGGCTCCATGTTGGAGAAGCCCACTTTGGCTGAGTAGCCACCATTATCGAGGATATAACATGATGTTTCGCTCATTTTTTTTCTTTTTTAGGTTACCGGTGAAAAGTGTCCAACGCAAATTGCTCTTATGTTAGGAAATACTTTTTAGCAGTCATTATCAATGACTGCATTCCATTATCACGTATAGCACTCCGAAATTATAGTTTTTATTGAAAAAATCGACATCACAAGCTTACGCTGGCTTCGCAAAACAAAACAAATGTCATCACAATGTCAATGTCATTTTATTTATTTTTTAAACCATCGACTTATGGCTGTTAACTAAACTTGAAGACCAGTCTTTTGACACTTAAAATAGTTTTAAGCTACTTTTTTCTAAACGGGTTAAACGGGCAATAAAATACATGGAAAGCCCCAAGATCACTTCGAATAGCGTAAATATACGACTCGTGATTTTGTCAAGCAAATATTAGCTTTTTGGGTTGAATTTTGGTATAACAGCAATAGTGAATCTACCAACAAACAAGTATAACTTTTGAGTAGATTTCTAAATGTTTCTTTGATTTGTGTCAATAAGTCTTAAATTATCATCAAAACACTAGGCTAAGTCCAGGCTAGTTCAATTTAAAAAGGGAACAGAAAAAAAAGATAACTCTAATCGGAATTTATTAAATCATAATTTATGATAAAATGTACAGTTTGCTAGCTTATAACTAAAACATTTTGATGCAGTAACATAGATCCTTGAAGTTTACCTGAAAAGAATTAAAAGGCACAATTATTAAAGTTTTTAAATTGGGAATCCAGTTAGGCCGTGGACACGTGTCTACGGTACGGCGCCGTCACCGTCATTGTTGCACTCCTGTCTTCATTCATTGTCTTAGCAATAACAGGAGTACAACAATGATATGCCTTCTGCAAGTTTAAGTACACTTTTGAACCGATTGTTACTGCCGTGAGCCGGCGCGGCGCATCGCACGCGGCACCGTACCGTGACACGACGTCGTGCCGCGTCACGGTGACGGCGCCGTACCGTAGACATGTGTCCACGGCCTTACCAGTTACATCTAAATTGGACCTTGGACCATTGTCCTGTCAAATTAATGGATTATAAACCAATTTAGTTACACTCTGCTTTAAGCTTGTACACACAGCTAAACAGATAGGTATGCAGGGTCATCAGATATATTTAAAGTTTTCTTAGCAACCAATGGATGTCTTTGACTGAAACCTAATTTAATTAATTAACTGTTTAAATTAAAAAAAAAAATTATCTACATTTTAAATAAAATTACATTTGAAAAAGTCTATCGGTTTCTTTGAAAACTTCAACTATATCTGATGACCCTGCATATCTATCTGTTTTGCTGACTGTACCTGCCTGTTGTTTGTGCCCATATCGACGTCCCCGAGGAATAAACCGGTAATCGCAAAAATCAAATTTTACAGGAAAAATGTTTTAGTGTTTTTGGCGTATATCTCTTCAACAAAAGGTAATTATGAGAACATTGTTATATGACGGAAAAGCTAATTTTTACCCGAAAAGTTTAAAGTATTAAGTGTAACTATTAAATATACACAGAATAAGTTATTCACCAAAATACATATTACCGAAAATGGTTTCATAAAATTTTTAGGGTATTGATATCTTACGATCCTGACTTATCAATATTATTCCAGTAATGTTTACTTACCGATTTATTCTTGTAAATTTCTTAAAACTTATTGGCATAATATTGCTTTACTGGATTATTGAACGTTTTTTTTCATTACAGAGAGAGAGAGAGATTGATACTCAATTACTTTTGAGGTGTTTTTAAATTCTATCTATGCATTGGGAATCTCCTCTATGACCCGAAAATGTACTTGATTCGCCGAGCGCGACCAAGTTACCGCCAATACGCGAAAATGTGTACCACAAAATTTACGATAATAAACCTGTAATCGCATTAACCAAGATTTTTTTTTTAATTTTTTACAGTAATATTACTTTACCGAAATGTAGCCACAGAACTTAAATTGTAATAATGTATAACGTTATTTTTCTAGTAAATAAAAAATGGAAAATTTACAAAGAACAAAAGTGTTATAAGGAAAATCGTTGGAAATTACCGCAGAAAAAATACGAAAAAAATTGCATAGGTGTATCCCGACCCATAGATTCCGAAAATGGAATAACAGTAAAAAGTCAGTAATAGTATAATACAGGTTTATTCCTTGGGGGCGTCGATATTATCTACCTACCTTGGCTTGACATGCTACCAGGTGTTTAGATGTCCAAAATGCTTATAGTGATCAGACTTGGCCAGTAACCACACACTATCCCCATTTCATTTGGTAAGCACACTAAACCCATTGACTGAGGGAAAACACAAATGTTGTTTTTTGACTAAAAAATTAGTTTTTCTATGCCCAGCACACTAAGTGCTTAGCCACCCGCGCTTCGGGCTTAGCTAAGCAAATTTTCACCCACTGTCAACCAGTTAATTAGTAGATTTCAGTATTATAGACATATTCTCAAGTAATATTTTGGTAAATGGTATACAACCTTTTTAAACAGACCATAGAGAAAATACAGTAAAAAAATTACTTCTTGAGGAGTTGATGACGGCAGATGAGGTAGGGTGCAGCCAGACCAGAGCCGAAGAATCCAATGAAGTAGACTGTGAGCTTGTAACGGTTGGTGATGTCGAAGGGCAGGTTCTGAAACAGTTATTTTAGAATGCTGTAGAGTTGTGTTTTGAAAAATTATATTGATTTATTATTATTGCTGTCATATTTTCTGTTTACTTTTAATTAAATACGCATTATGACAAAACTATCTCTAAATATTTTAACAGAAATATGTTCTATGTTTTTCTAAGTGACTCGAAATCACTCTATTTTTTGACACACACAGAACTTAACCTATGATGTTTTGGCAAAGCGAAATATCTTTGGCAAATCTTTCCTATGATATTTACAGTGTGCAAATTGGAAAAGCAGGAGCGTAATTAACTTACTTAATGTTAATTTTGTTGTATATAATAAAAACAATTGATTGACGCTTGATTATGTAATGACGTAAGATTTTGAATTTGGAACTTACCTCGCCAGGGACACCTCCATGTGAGTGGTTCCTCACCATGGTGGTCATCACATTCCTGCCCAGTTTGTTAGAAACACGAGCTAAGGGAGCAAACATTTTGCTATTTCAAGATTTCTGCAGCAAATCTTGCGAAAAACAGAAAATTCGATTTCCTTTCCTTCACGAAAAGGAGTGAAGTTTTATGAAAACTACCACTGCGTTCCTGTTGTTTTTATTTCATGGTAGTTTTTGAAAGGTGAAATGAACGCATCTATAACATTTGAAAGTAAATAAAAATGCCTTTTGTATTTTCTATGAGTTATATTTGAGATTTATTAATATCTACATAACTAGTTAGTTACAAAATTATTTCATAAATAATTAAGTTCAACTTTTATCCGCTGGAATGTACCTGCAATAAAAATAATTTAAATTATAGTAATTTACGATTCATGTTAGCTTAGCTAAGGGCCATTCATGGTTCATCGCTTTGGATGCCGGTTACTAAGCTAGGCGTTGTATTAAAGGTTCATGGGGGTTATCAATTAAAATAGCAGCACTATTCATTCCTAGCCTGCCCGTTACCAGTTAAATATTTGAATTTCCGCAGAGGGATTTTAAACTTGCTTACACATATTTTGAATACAGGCGGGAAGTTGACTATCTTTAGGGGGGGCATATGTCCAGCAGTGGACGTCGTTGGCTGATATAATAATGATAATTGCTATAAAGTTCCACGCGGGAATTATTAACATAAATCCAATATACTCACCTTGTAGGTATAACCCGGTTCATTAAAGAAAGGAATTTTATACCTACTTATTTCAGGACAATGAGCGATTAAGATAAAAATACCCATCTTACTATCTACCTATATCTTCGTACGGGTATTGGGTGTTATCTTGTGGCCAGTCATGTGGTTAAGTTTATATCATGGAGTCAAATTTAATGATGGTCTGTCTCAAAAATGTGCGGCGTGTCAGATACCTACTTATTGAACTTGGTATTTTGTCTATAAAACTTGAGGAGGTTATAATGGACTTGGAATAGTTCAAGGGCTACCAATCTACTTTATATCCCGTTTTTGTGTACCCGAAGGATAAATTAGGACTTGGGCATCATTCTCAAATCTACACAGAACAAGTCGCGAGCAGAAGCTAGTGCATACTATGATACAAGCCATGAGAAAACCAGAAACTGTATTTTTAGAAAATCATTGTTAGTGTGTTGTTCGGTAAATAAATAAATACAGTAAATTAAATACAATCTGCAATACGAGTCTCGAGTTCAATAGATATAGATATTGAACTGGACTACTTGCACGGAACAAATATTTGTAAAGCCAGCAAAGCTATTCTGTAAAAAAATCCTTGAATAGCTCTGCAGGTTGTTTTCGTTACCCAAGTCGATTTTGGTTCAATACTTTAAAATAATTATAGATTCTGGGTTTTATGTAGAACTAGCGATCCGTCGCACGGGCGCAATGTAGATACATAAAACTTCCTCTTGAATCACTCTATGTATTGATGAAACCTGCATTAAAATCCATGTCATAGTTTAGAAGATCTAAGACGTCGGGACGGGAAGTAACTTTGTTTTATACTATATAGAGATTGTGTCTTTAATCTTTTCGATGCACCCCTAACATAACAATCTATTCAAGGAACTTGCAACGTGTTTTAAGTTTGAAGAAGAAGTAAAAATGATACTTAATTACTCAAGTTCCACTTAGTGAGACACATTGATTTTCTATTGTTCTGTCATACCGGTAGTGGTTAAAGTATATAGTTTATAACCGCATTAAGTACTGGCAGGCAGGGTATGATGTCACATTTACATTTAAACACACCCAATGTAGCTAGCCTACTTACATAGCTACGCGTTAAACTAATAGATATCTGTTTCGTTAAAAACCTCATTTCATTAGGGAAAAAAACGAAATTGGATGGGCGAGTAATATTGTTATTGATCGCCTCGTTGGTATAGTGGGTGCAAAGCGCGACTGCTGCGCATGAGGTCTTGGGTCCGAAGTCGGGCAAAGTGTTTCTCATTAGGAATTAGCAGCCTCGGAGTCTGTTTTGCACGGTTAAAGGCTCGCCCCCTATTACATGGGACTTAAAAATAACTGCCGACATGTGGGTGTACTGTGCCTAACCCTTTAGGTATTACAGGCGTGATGTTATGTTACTGCAGGTAGGTAGATAGATAAGCGAGTGCGAAAGCAAACTGGTTTCTATGTTACTTTTGTGGATACAGGATTATCCCCAATAGGTGTAGGTAAACTGACCTTGCACGATGCCTTAAGTGTTGTTGCGCCAATTAGCACTAATTAAACAAGTCTTAAAACAGCACTGTATTCATTCTGTTAATAGTATGATAGAATGACACTTTAATTAGGTTTGGTGCTAATTAATTAAAGTAGGTCGTTGTGTCATTTGCTCATTGCGAACCTTACTAAGGATTAAAGTAACGCTACTTATAATAATTGAGAAGAGTAGGCAATGCGTGGGTATTGCGATTTGTTTGTAGGTACTCTAAATCTAAAAATTACTAAATTCTACTATGCAGTTACCTACATGATGAGGCCTATTTGTGTAGGTAATACTTAAAAAAAATGTGACCTAATGCTTCTTGTACCTATGGGATATCAAAAGACACACCTTAGAACTACGCTATCCTCCAGACTAACTAACAAGGTATTGCGTAAAAAACATTGCTGGAAAATGCCTTATTTTAGGTATGAAAAATCTGTGTTTGTATTGACTAGCATTTCGTGATTTCAATAACAGTTAAAATTTATTTAGAAAACGTAAAGACAGGTTTAACGCTGTTCTTTTTAGTACTTTTGTGTTAAGTGCTTTTTTGTCTAGGTTCACCCCGTCCTTAATTCTATACCAAATTTGATTTTTCTTCTTTTGGTAACCTACAGACCTAGATTGTGGAAGAGGAGCAATGCAACCAGCCAACGTACATTAGATTATCACACTCAACAACTCACCAAATTTAGTTCTTGTTCATCTGGTGCCACAGCACGACGAACGGAGCTGCCATGCCGGTGCCGACGTACCAGAAGAAGTTGATGGTGACACGCGTGCGGTTGTGAATATCAAACGGCAGGTTCTGGAATAAGGAGCCATTTTGTTTTTATTACAGTAACAGTAACACAACTGGTGAAATGGCTCACGGCGGGCTTAAACATAACTGGCGAAATGTAGGTGTACTAATGAGTACACCTCTGCCTAATCCTTTGGGGATTACAGGCGTGATATTATGTTATAGTAACAGTTGGTAGAGATGGATAAGAATCAAGCATTGGTTTGGTATATGCGCCGTTGCATTGTTGCATTTACAGATAAATTGTATAGTTCCTTAAAAAATAGCTTTTTAATTAAGGAAGAGGGCTAATTGCACTAACTTTTAAGAAAGATTTCAAACTTAGAATTGCGGTCTATCAAAAATGCCTCTAAAATACCTGTTTGTTTTTCCTTTGATTGTTGTTGAGATGAGTTTGCGCCAGGATTTGGAACGTTAAATTGACCTTCAGATAGACTTTTGTTTAAAAAAATAAAAGGCAAAGTCAAGACATGTGAAAAATTCACTGAGTCAAAATGCGGTCGGTCGTCACATCAAAGCGTGTGCTGATTGATGCAACAGGTGACTTTATACGGCCCTAATATTGCTATATAGTGTCATCCATGATGACAGGGGATTGGAATTGCTATTTCCAAACACAGGTTACCACACACCTTATCAAGGAGAACTACTAACTAAATTGAGTAACACAGTCCCGATAAAAAAAAAATCATGATTCAATTTCAGAAACGGTGATTTTTGCGTTCAAATACACTGCCTTTATCTGATTTCAGATTCAAAAAAACGAGAAACAAATAAATAATTGCATTTTCCTTATCCAAGTCTAATGAAATTCAAAGTAATTCGTAGCCCTCTTACGGAGATTAGATTTTTACGACTAATGTAAATACCTATATTGAAAGGTGCGCGTTTGCGAATTACCTGATTGCTCGATAGTGGCGCGTCCCCTTGTGTTTGTTCATGTATCGAATGGTACCTATATTATTTCGCGAGTAAGTACGTATGTGGTTTTACAAACAATCGTGGCTTTTGTAAACATGCATTCAGTGAGCGTCGATGTTGTGACTCGACTTATGAGGGCATAAGACCGGTTTTGTCGCAGAAAATATAAGACGTAACGACGAAAATATATTCAATATAAATTGTCTTAAGCTTTTCATGAAACATTTTACAGAATTTTTAATATGTAATTATTAGTAAATGGATGGATGCTCAATCGCGCCAGAACAGCTAATCGGATCGGGATGAAATTTGGCATAAAGATAGATTATAGTCTGAAATAGCACATAGGCTAATATTCATCCCGGAAAAATGTACTGTTCCCGTGAGATATTATACTAATTGTAACGGAGACGAAGTCGCCAGCAGAAGCTAGTATTGATTTTAATTAGTTATAAACGAATTAGCTTACTTTATTACCTAACCTTGGCAATTCAAGTTCTTACCTAATTCTGCCCCACTGAGCGGGAAGTCGTTTGATCTCTCATTGCCCTAATACTTATTACAAAAGTTTTTTAAGGTCGTGTGATATTCTTAATTATTTTTTTATAAATTCCAAGTTCAAATTCAAAATTTGATTCCAAAAAGGTATAGCGTTACACTTTACACGTCGTTGTTCGAAACCGTAGCCAATTTTACGGCTTATTTTCGTAAATCTCTTACATAGAAGAAGAAAAGAAATTATTTTGATATGGTTAAGTAATAAATATAACAACTGTTTATGAACCAAGTCCCTATTAAAGTCCCAAACATGGATTAATTTAAGTTTTATCTAATCAAATTACTACTTAAAAGAGACCCTTACTGGCTTACTAAGTAATCATGAGTATGTCGTATTAAAAATACTTGCCCACAATGCGACCTTAAAAGAATCAAAAAACGTGCTTCGATTCAAAAAAAGAATTACGTAACAAACAAAATAATCAAACGTCCAGACTTACCTCTCCGGGAATCCCTCCATGGGATCCGTTCCTAATGAAACTCTTCATCACATTTCTGCCAGATTGGTTTGAAATTCTTGCCAGAGGGCCCAACATTTTGACTTTTCTTTTTCTATACGTATACTGACTTAACAAAATGGCCAGGTATAAAGGTAGATAAGATATTGGTTATCGGGTGAATACTGTTCGGGCCGCGGGCTGATAAGCTTGGACTGAAGTATTTCAACCGAACAATACGTTAGTATAATCCGTCAAAATATGATATTGATAAAGTGTGTTTGTTTCAATGTGAATGCGACCCTTTTAAAAGTGATTGGGTTGTAAAGTTGTGAGTATGGGAGAAAACAGGCACATCATGAAATGTCTGTTTAAATGTTTTACTTGCGAAATAGATTTTCAATTCGAGATAATGGAAGTGGCTACTTAAGTGGCAGTTTATGAGTCATAAAATACTTCTGAATAGGTACATTTTTAACCACACATAAATTTAGCTCTCCTTAATGATTGGTGTCTTCATGAAATTTGGTAGTGAGTTTTGGGAATGGTAAAGAAGATTTTATGAGAAGCTGTCTTACTGATCCGTATTCATAATCAGAAAGAGATTACAATATTATCTAAAGCTGTTTCATTTTCTTTAGAAAATGAAACCTCTTCAAATTCACAGGATGATTCCCCAAATCAGTTTTGTTACGAAATATAAGTTAAAGAGTAAATAACGATGCTTTGGTCCACAAGCTACATAGGTACGTAGCTTGTGGACCTTTATTAAATTTTTGAGTAATATCTCCCCATTTTATCAAACGCCCTATAATACGGAATGTACTGCAACATAGGTACCCTGTTGTTTAGAAGGAAGGAAAAACTACTTGAAATATTTGTACAATTAGCTGAGACTTATTTTTTGGATAATTTTCCTTAAATGTTCTGTGTTATCATTTTAGTTTTGTATGTTTGCATACTGCAAGGTTATAATAAAACAGTCATCGCTTATTTGATCTTCTTCCTTTAGTAATTCGTTGGTAGAAAGGTAGAAATTTAATATCAGAACACATTTTTTATACATCAAATAGATTTTGGGATATTTTTAGTGAAAAAGTTAATTTATTGTTACAACGGTTCGAGAAAAATGGTAGCTTTTTTATTTAAAGCAATGGCAATTTGCGAATGTCATTTTGCGTTCTAAAATGGCAACATAGGATCTGCCATTTTAAAAAAAAGAAACAGTCGGCCACGCTTGCTACAGAAATCATTTCACTTTTCGGGGGCCTATTTTCCCCCTTTACGTTTAGTTCCAATATTGCTGTAATTATTTCATTACCAGAGCAAAACTTTAAATCGTAAGTCAAAATTAGATATGGCCGACTTGGACGATTTCTTCGCGAAAAAAGATCGCAAAAAGTCGAAGGCAGTGAAAAAGTTCGCTACAGCGGATGAGTTAGCCAAAAAATTGGATGACCCTAAACAGAAATCAGATGTTAGGCCGAAGAAGGAGCGGCCGGTTCAGGAGGGAGAGGAAGGAGGTCGAGCAGGGGTGAGTTCTGCTACTAAACATCAAAATTTTAACACAACATCAATATCATTTTTGTGTCTGGGCGATTCGTGGTCATTCTTGACGATTAGTGAAGCCCTGTTTATTTCACGGTGACTAATGAGTACTACTCGCGGTTGTATTGCGTTTGACCTGGTTTCGTATGAAAATCGAGCAATTTTTTTGTAGGTCGTCAATCTTATAGCCTAATTTATGACAATTATAATGATTATCAAGGGTATTTGTAATACGTATCTTTGTCAGCAGACGTGTCTCCCTCCACAAACGATAATTATAATTGCAATGTCATTCATGGTAAGAAATATGATAGGTTATGTATCATTGTTTAACATTCCATTCAAGAGATAGTTGATTCACTGAAGATTTGTTTCAAATCATTGTAGATATTTTTTTCCAACCAAAATTTGACTAGGTTGTTCAATGTCCATGACACATACTTAAAAAAAAATAAGAAGCAAAAAGTAAAAAATTCTTTTGAAATTTTTCATAGACTACCAAAGTTCACTTATTTTTTTTTAAATGTTAAGGTAAAATTTATACAGCCAAATATAGTGTTACAATCTTCAAACCTTGTAACTTCTACGTCTATCTTTATACAATAATAAACAAGTACATGTATTATGTAAACAACTTAAACAATTATAATTTATGTATTTATATTGACATTTATAACAATTCAGACACCACTATTTATGTAGCATTTGAGGAAAACAACTTTTGATAATAATATGTACTTGTCATTGGCTTGCAATTTTCTTCACTTGTGTAGTATTCTATTACCAACGTACTACCGACTAAACTGACACCATTTAAAAACGTATTATGTTTTATGTAGCAAAATGTGGGGGTACTAATGGGTACGCCTCTGCCTAACCCTTTGGAGATTATAGGCATGATGTTGTGTTATGTTACATTTTATTTACTCCATTTTGCATGGTGTTGTTAAAGTGGACTAACAGTTATATCAACTCTTTAAACTAAACAGCTTAACATCTCAAGTTTTGTATTCGTAATGATTCAGTGGATTTAAAATATCAATATCAAATGTACAGAAACAGTTGAATTTCAGTGTTATTTTTTTAATTAGCATACTGATTCCATATTGTTGGGGGGTTTTTCCATCAGGAATTTGTCAATAGCAGCCTCAGAGTTGTTCATGGCAATAGGCTCGCCCCCCTTTTATATGGGACTCCAACATAAACTCCTTTGGTAAAACTGGTTGTCAGGCTTTCGGGCTGCTGATGACCCATAACGACTGTCAAAGATTCACTCATGACCGTAGGACCGTAACATGCTTTCTGAGGCACGGCGCCCAACCTCGGCAATACTAGCTTAACCTGATAGATCGACCCATGCGGCTGTCATTACTTAGCCACAAGCAAGTAATAGTACTTAATGATCAAACTGGCCCGTTGACTCCGTCAGGGTAACAACAGTACATCTGTGCCTACCCTCTGGAGAATACAGGGGTGATGATGTATTGTGCCTGTTCCGTTATATCTTGATACAGTTGAAGATCCTAAAGCCACCGTTCCGTGTGAATCACTGGCTCAATAATAAATAAATCATTTATTCTGGACCAAACATTTTAAAATTTCAATACACCCATCAAACTGCGTTACATTTTGTTGGCGGATTGTCTTGTATAATGTTTATTAGAAACATCATTAATTTTTAATTTAAATAGAATTAAGTTATTGAATAAATGATGACATCATTATTTAAAAAACCCAGACTATCTATACTTTATTTGATACTAGCACATTCTCCGCGACTTTGTTCGCGTGATTTTTGTAATCTGTATATAGCTTTTGCTCGCGACTTCTGTCGTGTAAATGTCGGTTATCACAGGTTTTTACGTAGAAGCGTTATTTTTTTCTAAGCAAATGTCTGGCTTCAGTTAGTCCTTATAACATTAGCTATCTGCCAGTGAAAGTCCCACCAAAATTGGTCTATCTGTTTCAGAGATTACCCTGAACAAACAGACAGACAAAAATTTTATAAATTCGTTTATTCGCGTACTTTGTCAACATTTTTGTAAAAATGCTGTTAATTTGACATGACAAATAAACAGGTTTTGCCCGCGACTTCTTCCACTTGGAAGTCGAAACCACAATCAAATCTGTTCTTATCTGAAGTATCCTACCTATAAACTACCTACCGAACAAATTTTAGCTTCATAGGTCAAGCAGTTTTCGAGATTTCGTGTTTAGTCACCTTTCGCTTTTATAGTTTTAAGATCATGACTATAATTTTGAAAATTTAAATAATGCTAATATTTAGTCTAGTAACCTAAATAATAGCTTGATTTGTCGATCGTAAAACGTTACTTAAAAAAAAAAACAAGCCTCGTTGGTTGGGTTAAACGTGAGGTCTTGGATTCGATTCCCAGGTCGGGCAAAGTGTTATTGGGATTTTCCATCAGGAATTTCTCAGTAGCAGCCTCGGATACTGGATTAGTGCCCGGTTGATGGCAATAGGCTCGCCCCTATTACATGAAACTTAAACATAACTGACGAAATGTAGGTGTTCTTATGGGTACATCTCTGCCTTACCTTTCGGGGATTACAGGCGTGATGTTATGTTGTGTTATGTAAGTATTTAGAAAACGTTTTCGTACATGTCATTAGAACTGTGGAACAGTACGTTTAACGATAAATATTTAACGCTAGCGTTTAACGATAAATATTTTATAACAGTTTTCTAGGAATTTCGATTCGTGTTCTCTGTAACCTAGATCTAATATGGCCATGTTCGACTGACAAGTCGAGGGATTCTCCGAACCGCGAGGCTTGATTAGAAATGACTATTAACATAGACATCGACAATGGTGCCTATTCCCTATTTCACAAAGTAAACTAAAATTAAACTACATATTTCTATCTTTTAACACGACTGCCCCAAAAAAAGGAGTGTTATGTGTTCAGGGTTAATGTATGTATGTGAGTTTCTTTATTCCACCGTAACTTTTAAACGCCTGAACCGATTTAGATGTATGGGGTATTGTTACAATCCTTGCATCGGTCCAAGTAACATAGGCTAGTCAAAAATAAAAAGAAACCGGTGTGGTCAATTTAAAACGTAAATACCAGCCTCAGATTATTTTTTTAATGAATCTAGTCGTGTCTATGTTTATCGTCTAGAATTTGACAAGTAGATTTAAGAAATATATAACACAGTTACTAAAAAACGTCGCAAAAAAAAACTGACGAGTAAACAAAGTACAAATATGTGCAATTTTTGCAGTCGTGTTTTTTATTTTTTTTATTATATGCATAACTGGTTCTGTCCAATAAAACAAGAAAGGGGAGTCGTGACTGTTATATTAATCTATTTATCTATCTTTTATCTTTTTATCTATATATATAAAATGCTTTGTCCTTAATGACTGACTGACTGATGGATCAAGAGGATGAAACAGGGGTCCAAAGTTTGTATGGAGAAACCAAACTTGACGCGGACGAAGGCGTGGACAGAAGCTAGTCTATTTACACAGTAAATAACATACATACATAAACTCACGCCTTTTTCCCATGGGGGTAGGCAGAAACTACAGAACGCCACCTGCTACGATCCTAACATTACTCCTTAAAACAAACAATGAATAACATTTGTTTAATTACTCTTTCCAGGAAGAAGAAGAATGGAAGGAGTACGAGGAACCAGTGAAAGACTACACCGGCCTCAAGATCCAGGTGCTGCAGGGAGGCAACCAACAGTCCGACTCGGGCCGCGACTCCGCCTCGGAAGACACCGCGCCAGAGGGCGGGAAGGTCAAGGGACCTTGGAATAAGCCTGTAAGTTTATTTTAATAAGAGTTTTTCTTGACCTCATTTATTTTTACACACATACACGCCTTTTTCCCATGGGGGTAGGCAGAATCCACAGAACGCAACCTGCTACGATTTGATTTTCTTTTTTAATGATTGCTGTACACTAGAAATTCCTTCTGTATGTTTAAAAACGTGTAAACTCACATACACGCCCTATCAGACCCAATATTACAATGAGTATTTGTTTCGTGCGGGAATCAAACCTGCCGCACGTAGCGCAGCAGCCAATGGCTCAGCTCTGTTAGTTGATATTAGTCATCTCTCAACTGTCATGGCTTACAAATATTTAATTTCTTTTCACCTACATTATTTTAACTCTTTATGAGCAACAAGAATATGTATAATGTAACGAGAATGGACAACAAGACAAGACAATATTGGAAAGAGTGTCTGTGGAGTTTCTTGATCTTTCTTCTCCATAGAGGCCTACCTACGTGCGGCTATTATTACTTGGCCACGAGGAGGTCGTGGCCAAGTAATAATAGCCGCACGGGTCGATCCGTCAGGTTAAGCTACGCTTGCCGGGGTTGGTCCGTGGATGGGTGACCATCTTTACACACCGAGACTCCTCCGTGCCTCGGAAAGCACGTTAAGCCGTTGGTCCCGGCTGTCATACGTGGATCTTTGACAGTCGTTACGGGTCGTCAGAAGCCCGAAAGTCTGACAATCAGTCTTACCTAGGGGTATCATATTACCCAGTTACTGGGTTGTGGAGGTCAGATAGGCAGTCGCTCCATGTAAAATACTGGTATTCAGCTGCATCCGGTTAGACTGGAAGCCGACCCCAAACATAGTTGGGAAAAGGCTGAGAGGCCTACCTACGTTCTGGAACGAGCAACTAGCTTTTTATGAGGAACTGACCGGCTCCTTGACAATTCTAAATGTTTTAATTAAAATGAGCTCAAGTGCAGAACCAACGGCTTTCCGAGCACGGGTCTGTCACATCATCAACTTACAAACTCCGGGCTGCTACTGAGAAATATGTAATGGAAAGGCCCAATTATACTGGCTGACCTGGGATACAAATCTAGGACTCCACGGTCAGCAGTCAAGCGCTGAATCACTCTTACAACTGGTCGAGTTCAGTTTGACTTGCGTATGTAATAAAGAGAACTATGGACTATGAGGACTATGAGGGGACTATGTAACGATTGTTTGTATCGCCTGTAATCCCCGAAGGGTTAGGCAGACGTGTACCCATTAGTACGTCCACATTTCGCCAGTTATGTTTTTAGTCCCATGTAATAGGGGGCGAGCCTATTGTCATCAACCGGGCACAAATCCAGACTCCGAGGCTGCTACTAAGAAATTCCTGATGGAAAAACCCAATAACACTTTGCCCGACCTGGGAATCGAACCCAAGACCTCATGCACAGCAGTCGCGCTTGCGACCACTAGACCAACGAGGCAGTCAAAAGTTGGCTATTATACCTTTTAGTTAACTGTGTCTTATAAATAAATGACGTTTATCACAGCATCAGCCGGAAGCGGAAACCCCCGCGCCGCCGCCGGTGGAGGAGCCCAAACCGCGCGAAACTAAG